>LR738548.1:24354973-29154973 GCA_902685375.1 Neostethus bicornis | reverse complement strand
GCTTTGAAAGCAGCGAGGAAACATTTAATGAGCACCTATAAATGCTTGTCAAAAGAAAAATTGGACCACATCATGAAAAAGATGGTTATTTAAAATAAATGAACATTTTCAATCACCATATTTGAAATCGTTAGTTTCTCTTATTGTCAGCTGGCAGCCACAATGCCAGCTGACATTGGCATTGTGGGTTAGGGGTTAGGTGTCCTCTCCAGGACATCTATGCGGCTCAGTTGGAAACGTACCAGCATCTTCCGGTCTAAGGACAAACACTCTACCACTGAGCCAACGTCTCCCCAAGTTGGTTTACACCTGAGAATTGTTGCAGGTGTGATTTAAGAGTTATGGAGGTTTGATCAATCTCAAGTTTTCATGGCATAAGCTGAGCAAAAATTCTTGTTTAGAAAAACACCTATATTGGTCACTCGATGACCAGTGACCAATATAGTCACTGGTCTATATTGGTGACTATATTGGTCTGCATTACACCACAGCAGGCAGCCATGACAGCACCAATGGTGGAAGCAAATAGGAGCTTAGGTGTCTACTTCAGGGACACTCAGGGGGCTCAATAGAATTTGAATTGACGTCTAATGGTCCAAGGACAAAAACGCCACCACTGATCCAACTCCTCCCACAAATTAACCCAGTTAGATGGATTTGTTTCTGACAGTTGGAAACAACCAGGTATCTTTTGAGAGGTGACCTAATGTGTCTAAACTCAGTTTTATTGTCATCTTCTAACCTTCTCGTTCTAACACACACACTCTGCAGGTCCTCTTCTATCTCTGTGGAAGTCATCCTCGTTAGTAACCAGGCAGTCACCATCCCATAATCTAATGACTTAACCACATTGTGTGACTGTATGATGAACAAACGTCTCTCTCTCCACTCCTGATCTTTACCCCCTGTCCTTCCACTCCTCTGAAGACAAGGAGCTTTTTGTATGAAAGGGAAATCACAGGACTCATATGCTCTGGACGACAGGAATCGAGTGATTACAGCAGGAGGAAGACGAGAGGAACACAACAAAGTTAGACAGATTAGTTTGGAAAGAGGACCACACCGGACAGGACTACCTGATCATGGAGAACGGGAACTCAGAGACGGATGAGACAACAGGAAGCCCATCAGAAGGTAAGAACAGAGAAAAGTTGAACATGTTCAAATTGTTGAAGTTTTTAATCTTTTTAGAGATTATAGACTTTTTTTTAATCTGAAATTTTGTGAAATGAAATGTAAAAAATTCTAAAAAAAAAAAAAACCACAACTTTAATTTTCAGAGTTGAAAAAGATATTCTGATAGAAAAATATTAGAAAAATGGTTTCTATTGATCATCAGAAATATAAACAGGGCTGCACGGTGGTGGAGTGGTTGGCACAGTGGCCTCACAGCAAGAAGGTCAGGGTTTGAATCCCGGTGGGGATTGGGCTTGGAAGACTGCTGTTTCTGTGTGGAGTTTGCATGTTCTCCTTGTGTATGTGGGGTTTTCTCCCATCCTCCAAAAACATGCGTGTTAAGTTGATTGGCTTAGGCTGCTATGAAATTGTCTCTAAGAATGATTGTGTGTGTGGCCCATCAACAGACTGGCGACCTGTTCAAGGTGTACACTGCCTCTTCCCTTGAATCAGCTGGGATTGGCTGCGGCACCCTCGCTCCCCCATATGAGACGTACGGTTCAGAAGATGAATGAATGACTGTATTCGTATCCAGTCTTTGTTTCCATGTGAAAACGAAGCCCGGTTCCTCCAGTGATGATGCACGAGCTACATCCCTGATGCGTTTCAATTCGTAGGAATTCTCAAACACCAAATGAGTTACTTGATAAATAATTACCTGGGATTGGATTAGTTTGATGGAGACGTTACATTATTTTGTCTTAATGAGTAAACGAGACGTTTTGCTTGTTTTAATTTGCATAAAAACTTTAAAAATCAGTACAATTTTATAATTATTGTGTAACTTTTGTTTCAAACCGAAATTTTGTTTTGAAAATTTGCATAAATGTGATGAGAAAAGATTTTTTTTTTGCATGAGATTGGGCCCTGGACACTAGTTTTTCTGTGTGTAGTTTGCATGTTCTACATGTGTATGTGTGGGTTTTCTCCCATCCTCCAAAAACATACATGTTAGGTTGATTGGTTGAGATTACCCCTAAGAATGAGTTTGTGTGGATGATTGTGCGTGTGTGTGGCCCTGCATCAGTGACCCTAGTGACCCTTTCCAAGGGTGGATCTAGGGTTTTTCTGAAGGGGTGGGGGGCGTGAGGTCATTGACAACCTGGCTTTGTCAATGACCTCACGCCCCCCACCCCTTCAGAAAAACCCTAGGGGGGCTGGGGCATTCTCCTCCAGAACATTTTGAAAAATAAGAGTTATTTTTCTGCATTTTGGTGGCCATTCTCTGGCCCTACAAGGGGATAGCTGGACTATTCCCCTGTCCTTTTTTGTTGTGGACCAAAGAGGAGGACGTCCTCCATCTGCCCCTGTGTTCAGGGTGTATCCTGCCTCCCGCCTTAAATCAGCCAGGATGAGCTAAGACTCACCAGCTCACATGGTTTACCCCACAAGTCCAGTCGTTCAAATTTTTCATTGTATTCTGATTCAAGCGGTATAACCGGTCATCAAGAGTGTTTGATCAGGATTTGAACAGATACAAAACCTCCATCTAGTCCAGGCATGGGCAAACTACGGCCCATGGGCCACATGTGGGCCGTTAAACGGTTTAATCCGACCCGTCGAACTTAAAAAATTTAAATAAATAAATCATGTTAGTTTTATTTCTCCTGCAATTCTGATGTTTCCTCTCCAGATGGCACACTGTATGATATGGAAAGCCATCAGGGTCAATACACACACGTAAACAAGCGTGTTAGATGTTAAAACAAGTTAAATGTTACATCAAGCGCTTAGATTTCAAACCTAGCGCCGCTAGATTTGAAATTTAACGCTCTTGATGTAACATTTAGTGCTTGTTTAAAATCTAGCGTCATTCTATCGGTCTAATCTAGAGGTTACCAAAGCATGCCATCCATCTGATCCTGTTCCCGCCCCCTGGTCAAGTGTTAGAACCCAATGTGGCCCGCCCCTGATCTGGTCAATTCATCAGTTCATTTATTTTTTTTCTATATCAGATTGAAACATTCTGATTGGCTTAAAAATCAAACAACTCCATGTATTATTTTTTATGTTTGTAAACATGTTACATAACTCCGCCCGTCGGCGGTTAGTGTGAAATCAGTCATTAATTATTCAAGATCTAAGAAAAAATACACACAAAGTCTCTTTAGAGGAGAAAACGTCTGCTGACTAATGTTTACTGTTTGGAGGGAAGTATCCGTTTTACCCACGGGCTCACGTGTTGTTTGAGGGTCTGACTTTACACTTCGAGTGTGATCATAGAAAAAAAAACACCTCAGGGAAACATGTGAGACGATCCAGCTCAACAACATGAAGGAAAACATGACGATTAAAACAGACAATAATACAGAAAATAATGACATTTTTCAGTATTTTCTTTGATTTATCTGAGGTTTTTTTTGCTTGTTTGGTCACACTTGGGCTCTCCGTGCTTCTGTGATCATTTTTGGATTTTTATAATATTGCCCAAAGTTACTCAGTATTAACCGTAAATGAACTGATTAGGTTTTCAGAGTCAAATAACCATGGGTCAGCGTCACAAAGTTTAGGGAAAGTTGCTCAACTTCAGAGAAGTTGTTGCTATGGCGTACAGCGACGCTGGAACAAAAATCTGGGCTCCAGAAACCATTCTGTTCCGTTCTGTCGTCTTCCACTTATCTGGGGTCAGATTACAGGGGGCAACAACCTCAGATGGGAAGCCCAGGCTTCTCTCACGCCGACTGCATCCTCCAGCTCACCAGGAGAATCCTGAGGTGTTCCCTGTCCAGCTGTGAGACATAGTCCCTCCAGCAGGTCTGGGGTCTGACTCTTGGTCTCCTCCTGGTGGGATGTACCCGAAACACCTCACCATTGAGGCGCTCGGGATGCATTCTAACCAGATGCTAAAACCACCCCATCTGGCTCCTCTAGACCTGGAATGCAGTGGTTCTACTCCGAGCTCCTCCCAGATGGCAGATCTCCTCACTCTATCTCTGAGTTAGAGCCCAGCCACCCTGCGGAGGAAGCTCATTTTGTCTGTGATTGATTCACTATGAGCCTCTTCAGCAGAGGCTGATTGTAAACAAACAGAAATTGTGTGACATTATCTGTTCGGCACAAACACATGGACTGAAACACCTCTAGGATGATTTAGAATTATGTTATGATGTTTAACCTTGCTCAATCTCAGTCTGACCTCTCTGACTTTAAAACCTCTAACATGTGCTGTTCCTCTGATCCTGTCCATCCTGGTCACTCCCAGAGAGATCCTCAGCATCTTCATCTCTGCTACAAACATCTCTGTTTCCTGTCTTTTCCTCAGTGCCACTGTCTCTAGACCAATCAGCATGGCCGCTCTCACCACACTGTCTCTCGACCAATCAGCATGGCCGCTCTCACCTCACTGTCTCTAGACCAATCAGCATGGCCGCTCTCACCACGCTGTCTCTAGACCAATCAGCATGGCCGCTCTCACCACACTGTCTCTAGACCAATCAGCATGACCGCTCTCACCACACTGTCTCTAGACCAATCAGCATGGCCGCTCTCACCACACTGTCTCTAGACCAATCAGCATGACCGCTCTCACCACACTGTCTCTCGACCAATCAGCATGGCCGCTCTCACCTCACTGTCTCTAGACCAATCAGCATGGCCGCTCTCACCACGCTGTCTCTAGACCAATCAGCATGGCCGCTCTCACCTCACTGTCTCTAGACCAATCAGCATGGCCGCTCTCACCACGCTGTCTCTAGACCAATCAGCATGGCCGCTCTCACCACACTGTCTCTAGACCAATCAGCATGGCCGCTCTCACCACACTGTCTCTAGACCAATCAGCATGACCGCTCTCACCACACTGTCTCTAGACCAATCAGCATGACCGCTCTCACCACACTGTCTCTAGACCAATCAGCATGGCCGCTCTCACCACACTGTCTCTAGACCAATCAGCATGGCCGCTCTCACCACACTGTCTCTAGACCAATCAGCATGGCCGCTCTCACCACACTGTCTCTAGACCAATCAGCATGGCCGCTCTCACCATGGTTTTCTATACTTTCATTTTAGCTGAAACTCTTCCTCATTAATAAAACTTGTAAAATTTGTGACAGTTTTCAACAACAATATGAACATCTCAGACCCAGCTGATGACAATATTTGTCTTATGAACAGCTTCGCCCCTAGCAGCTTGTCCCGGCTGGATTTCAGGCGAGAGGTAGAATACATCCCGAACAGGTCGCCAGTCTGCTGAAGGACCACACACACACTCATTCCTAGGGGCAATTTCATAGCAGCCAATCAACCCGACATGTATGTTTTTGGAGGAAACCAGAGAAAACCCACACATACACAGGTAGAACATGCAAACTACACACAGAAAGACCAGTGTTTCAAACCCTTTCCCATCCGGAACGTGAACCCTGACCTTCTTGCTGTGACATACTCATGACATAATTCATTACAGCAAATGCAATGCTCTTAGCAGCACACATACACACACTCCTGCTGATGTCACATATACATGAAATGATTGTCTTTTCTTCTTTTGTAGTTACTTAATGTTTAAAAAGAGTGTGTTTTTGTGCTTCTTTATGACTCTAATGGATGATTTTGTTAAATGAGTTTGTGTTATCGGTTACAGCTCGTTTCCTCTCGTCACGGGACGTACGACCATATTGTTTAGCATTATGTCTAATTTCTCTGAACACAGAGGGTTCTGTTCTCTGAGATCTTTAAACCTATCAGTGAACTTTATTTTAAAGTGTGACTCAAATTAAATTCATCGATTCATATTGGTGAAAAAAAGAGCTGAGACGAAAAGAAAAACTCTAGATTTACAAACCGATCTACGTTAGGATCTACGTTCCTACCCTCACCATGGTAACCAGGATCTACATTCCTACCCTCACCATGGTAACCAAGATCTACATTCCTACCCTCACCATGGTAACCAGGATCTACGTTCCTACCCTCATCATGGTAACCAAGATCTACATTCCTACCCTCACCATGGTAACCAGGATCTACGTTCCTACCCTCATCATGGTAACCAGGATCTACGATCCTACCCTCACCATGGTAACCAGGATCTACGTTCCTACCCTCACCATGGTAACCAGGATCTACGTTCCTACCCTCACCATGGTAACCAGGATCTACGTTCCCAGCCTCACCATGGTAACCAGGATCTACATTCCTACCCTCACCATGGTAACCAGGATCTACGTTCCCACCCTCACCATGGTAACCAGGATCTACGTTTCTACCCTCACCATGGTAACCAGGATCTACATTCCTACCCTCACCATGGTAACCAGGGACTACGTTCTTACCCTCACCATGGTAACCAGGATCTACGTTCCTACCCTCACCATGGTAACCAGGATCTACGTTCGTACCCTCACCATGGTAACCAGGATCTACGTTCCCACCCTCACCATGGTAACCAGGATCTACGTTTCTACCCTCACCATGGTAACCAGGATCTACATTCCTACCCTCACCATGGTAACCAGGGACTACGTTCTTACCCTCACCATGGTAACCAGGATCTACGTTCCTACCCTCACCATGGTAACCAGGATCTACGTTCGTACCCTCACCATGGAAACCAGGATCTACTTTCCTACCCTCACCATGGTAACCAGGATCTACGTTCCTACTCTCACCATGGTAACCAGGATCTACGTTCCTACCCTCACCATGGTGACCAGGATCTACGTTCCTCTCTCACCATGGTGACCAGGATCTACGTTCCTACCCTCACCATGGTAACCAGGATCTACGTTCCTACCCTCACCATGGTAACCAGGATCTACGTTTCTACCCTCACCATGGTAACCAGGATCTACGTTCCTACCCTCACCTTGGTAACCAGGATCTACGTTCGTACCCTCACCATGGTAACCAGGATCTACGTTCTTACCCTCACCATGGTAACCAGGATCTACGTTCCTACCCTCACCTTGGTAACCAGGATCTACGTTCGTACCCTCACCATGGTAACCAGGATCTATGTTCCTACCCTCACCTTGGTAACCAGGATCTACGTTCGTACCCTCACCTTGGTAACCAGGATCTATGTTCCTACCCTCACCATGGTAACCAGGATCTACGTTCTTACCCTCACCATGGTAACCAGGATCTACGTTCCTACCCTCACCTTGGTAACCAGGATCTACGTTCGTACCCTCACCATGGTAACCAGGATCTATGTTCCTACCCTCACCGTGGTAACCAGGATCTATGTTCCTACCCTCACCATGGTAACCAGGATCTACGTTCTTACCCTCACCATGGTAACCAGGATCAACGTTCCTACCCTCACCAAGGTCACCAGGATCTACGTTCCTACCCTCACCATGGTAACTAGGATCTACGTTCCTACTGTCACCATGGTAACCAGGATCTATGTTCCTACCCTCACCATGGTAACCAGGATCTATGTTCCTACCCTCACCATGGTAACCAGGATCTATGTTCCTACCCTCACCATGGTAACCAGGATCTACATTCCTACTCTACAAGTTAAGATCAAACTGTTCCTTTTTTTTAACAGCCATTTTATTAAATGCCCTACTTTACAAAAGTAATGTGCTTAAAATGTCCTGTTAAAGCCTTAAAATCTGTTATTGAGATGTTACATCCTCCCTTTCTTGACCGTGTATGGACTTTCTACCAGCAGAGCGTTCTACTGGTGTATGATAATATATGATAAGTGGATGTTTGGATCGACCCCTCAGCCTCGACCCACTCTGTGACATTTTAGAAACAAACAGGCATTCAGCGTCCAGACAACACTTGAAGTTTAAAATAAAAAAATGCATTTCGTTGGAAGTTGACCTTTATGTAGTAGAAAAAAAAAAGTTTTACAAGTGGAGAATGTCAGTGGTGTATGGACAGAAATACGTAGATAGATATGGTGATGCTGCACACACAGAAAGGACTTCATTCTGTTCCTTCGTCTTCTGCTTATCCCGAGCTGGGTTACGGGAGGGACATCCTCAGTCAAGAAGCCCAGGCTTCACTCACCCCGGCTGCATCCTCCAGCTCACCCAGAAGGATCCTGAGGTGTTCCCTGTCCAGCTGTGAGACATAGTCTCTCCAGCAGGTCCAGGGTCTGACTCTGGGTCTCCTCCTGGTGGGATGTGCCCGAAACCCCTCACTAGCAAGAAAGGCATCCTAACCAGATGCCCGAACCAACCCATCTGGCTTCCCTCGACCCTCATCTCCTCCCTCTATCTCTGAGAGGGAACCCAGCCACCCTGCAGAGGGTTCGTTAATTTGATTGTCTACTCTCACTTACCCAGTAGAAGACTGAACCCACCAGAGCGTGGTGTCCTGATCCCCACACTTCTCTGAGGTCGCCTTTCATGTGATTCTACGTTGTGTCCGTGACCTGATCCCAGCTGTTATTGTTTTTTTTTTTTTTTTTTTACTGAGGATGTGTGACTATTTTAAAACATGTCCCCTCCCTCTTATTGTGCCAATCTATCCCTGTGATCAGGAAGTGGGGGTTTAACGGTTCACAAAAATCACCCTTAGTTCCAGACGTTGGTTTTGAGGTCATGGATCAGTTCAGTTTTTTTTTACAGTACTGGAACATAAAGTAGAACCATTTCCTAGTTGTTTAATGATGAGATGTTCCCAGATTAACTGGTACAAGAGCACGATGCAGAACGTTCCGACGCACCGATTTATCCATGTGATGGTTAACAGGAAGGCTGTGGGTGAGACGCTGGTATGAAATACTGACAGATTTCAAAGTGGCTCCTGACTATTTTGGGCTTCCTGGAGTCTCTACAGAGAACTGCTCTTGAAATTTATAGTTTGGGAATTTTTTCATCGAGTTCTAAAAACATTTAGTTTGAAAATGTGACCAAAAGAACGAGATCACGGATACAAGCGGGTGAATTGATCTTCCTGTGCAGGGTGGCTGGGCTCTCACTCAGAGATTGGGTGAGGAGCTCTGCCATTCGGAAGGAGCTTGGAGTAGAGTTGACCTCTTGGTCAAGAGAAGCCAGATGGGTTGGTTCGGGCATCTGGTTAGGAGGCTCCTGTACGCCTTTGCTGGTGAGGTGTTTGGGGTACGTCCCACCGGGAGGAGACCCAAAGGCAGACCTCGGACCTGCTGGAGAGACTATGTCTCAGAGCTGGACAGGGAACACCTCAGGATCCTCCTGGGTGAGATGGAGGATGCAGCCGGGGTGAGAGAAGCCTGGGCTTCCCGTCTGAAGCTGTTGCCCTCGTGACGTGGCCCCAGATAAGTGGAAGAAGATGAAACAGAACCTAATAAAAATCTAGATTTTTTGTTTTTCAGAAATGGACTCATCTTTAACAGGTCACTTCCTAAACATGTGTTTAAAGTGTAAAACTGTTCCCTCTTTTTCTCTTTGTGCGTATGTGAATCAGTTTCACATGACTTCCTGTTCAAACCTGTTCCACTAACTAACCACAGCTCAGGCATGAAATACTAGTCATGAGCTCTTCTGGGAATGATTTTATCACACACAGACACACAACATCCGGTCCATCTGATCCACGATAAGCATGACAAACACGTGCAGTCAAATCAAACAAAATGCTGTTTGTAGAAACGATAGATTGATTTTTTACATTCTTTGATGAAACGACACAATGGTTGTTTGGTTTTAAACGTTCTCCAAAGAATCCAAACTCAATTATTACAGAGAAATACTGTACAGTCCTGTTCCGCTTATCCAGGGCTGGGTCACGAGAAGAACAACCTCAGATGGGAAGCCCAGGCTTCTCTCACCTCGGCTGCATCCTCCAGCTCACTTGGAAGGATCCTGAGGTGTTCCCTGTTCAGCTGTGAGACATAGTCTCTCCAGCAGGTCTGGGGTCTGCCTCTTGGTCTCCTCCCAGTGGGACGGAACACCTCGTCAGAGAGGGAGGCATACTAACCAGATGCCCGAACCACCTCATCCATCTTCTCTCGACTTAGAGGAGCAAACGCTCTAGTCCAAGCTCCTCTGTCTATCTCTAAGTAGGAGCCCGGCTACCCTGCAGAAGATGATCATTTGTATCATTTTGTATCCGTGATATCGTTCTTTCGGTCACCACCCACAGCTGGTTACCATGGTGAGGGGAGGAACGTAGATCCTGGTTACCATGGTGAGGGTAGGAACGTAGATCCTGGTTACCATGGTGAGGGTAGGAACGTAGATCCTGGTTACCATGGTGAGGGTAGGAACGTAGATCCTGGTTACCATGGTGAGGGTAGGAATATAGATCCTGGTTACCATGGTGAGGGTAGGAACGTAGATCCTGGTTACCATGGTGAGGGTAGGAATGTAGATCCACTTGTAAATCGAGAGCTTTGCTTTTTGGTTCAGCTCTTTCTTCACAAAGGATCAATTCAGCCTCCTAGTTTTTGCAGATGCCACACCGATCTGTCTGTCTATCTCCCGCTCCATCGTTCTGCCACTCGTGAACAAGACCCTGACACATTTTAACTCCTCCACTTGGGGCAGGACGCTGTCCCTGACCTGCAGGGGATGCTCTACTCTTTTAGATGAATTTTTAAGGAAAAATGACAAACTTAGGATAGGCTCCGGCACCCCTGCATCCCTTCTAGGAATAGACGGTTCAGAAGATGAATGAATGAATAATAAACAGCCTTTTTTATTTGAATGATTTGTTGAATTTAAATCAGGTTGAACCAGAAATTCTTTGACTGTCTGCTGGTCTTTTTTTTTTTCCAACATTTCCTCTTCTGTGTGAAAGTCGGTTAAGAGCAGGTGGCATCAAAACAAATAAAAAGCTGTTCCACATGTAAGAAGTGGGCATGAAAAAAAGGATGTGAGTAAATGATGGAGAACACGTGTCTGGTTTAACTGTGACAGCTCTGAAAACAGAGTCACACAGAAAAGAAATCTGACATTTTCAGATATTATTTATAACTTTTTTGATCACTTTAAGGTTCAGTCTCTGGCAAAATAAACCTTTTCCAGTTTTCTGAGGAAACAGCCTCAAACGGGAAGCCCAGTCTTCTCTCACCCAGCTGCATCCTCCAGCTCACCCGGAAGGATCCCGAGTCATTCCCCAGCCAGCTGTGAGACATAGTCTCTCCAGCAAGTCCGGGGTCTGCCTCTTGAACTCCTTCCGGTGAGACGTGCTCGAAACACCTTACCAGCGAGGGGCTCAAAAGGCATCCTGACCAGATGCCTGAACCACTCTAAAGTTCTGGTTTAGACCAGATACCCAAATACCTCGACACTAGCTAAACATTACTGATTGGTCGGGTAATCATCATCTTCATCATGTGGTGTGTTCCAACAGTTAAGATGCTTTAGTGGGAGGAGGAGTGGGGGGAGGGGGGGAACGGGTGTGAAATGATTCCTACAACTGAAACACGCGTCATCGATGTAGCAGCTGCTCGTTCGTTGTCAGAAATACTCGTACAATTTATCTAAAATCATTTAGAAAATTGGAGTAGAGTCGTTGCTCCTCTGGGAGAGAAGCCAGATCGGGTGGCTCGGCCATCTGGTTAGGATGCCTCCCAAGCACCTCGCTGGTGAGGAGTTTTGGGGACGTCCCACCAGGAGGAGACCAAGAGGCAGACCCTGGATCTACTGGAGAGACTATGTCTCACAGGGAACACCTTGTGGTGCCGAATACAAGCCCCACACACACTATTAAAACTTTAAATGGTTGTTCAGTGAGGCGATACTTTGTGTTTTTTCTTTTAAACCAGATAAAACAACTTAAACTGACCTCAACTCTGATTTTAAACAGTCAGTCACCTTCTTATCCGTCTATCCCTCGCAGGGTAGTGGGGGGTGCCGGAGCCCATCCCGGCTGATTCAAGGCGAGGGGCAGGGTACACCCTGACCAGTCACCAGTCTGTCGCAGGGCCTGATTTTAAACACTCCTGTACAAACAGAACATGGATGAACAGAATCGCTTTGAGTTCATAATTTTCTGTTTTCAAATTCACAAGTTGTTTTTGTGGAAACTAAAAAGTACAGAAATAAAAAATCCAGTTTGAAAACTAAGTTTTTTGCTTTTATCATTTAAATAAACTCAGAATTTTGACTTTAAGATATTAACAAATCATTCTGTTGGGTTTTTTTTTTTTACTGGTTTTCAGACGCTAAAGAAAACATAGAAGAACCAAACTTACAAACAACTCAGGTGAGTGAAACTCCACTTCTTCTTCTTTCATTTCCCATCACGGGTCTCCACAGCAAGTCAGTTTCTTCCATCTAACCCTATCTCCTGCATCTTCTTCGGTCACACCAACTATCTTCATGTCTTCCTTCACTGTATCCATGAACCTCCTCTTTGGTCTTCCTCTAGTCCTCTTTCCTGGTGGTTCCAAACCCAGCATCCTTCTTCTGATGTACTCTCTCTCTCTCCTCTGCACATGTCCAAACCATCTCAGTCTGACCTCTCTGACTTTAAAACCTCTAACATGTGCTGTTCATAAACACCTGGTTTCTGTATTTACATGTAAATTATAGACCTGTTAAATGTAGGGATGGCCAGCTCGAGCCTGTCTGCTCGAGCTGAGCCGAACAGAGTGACACAAAAGTATCGCGAGAATTGCTCCGATTCCATGTGTCGGAATGCCAAACATCGCGCGACCCAAAATCCGAGCTACTGTCACGTGGAGCCAGGTGTCAAAGAGCTCGGAAAGTTTGAATGGGCGGGTCGGTCAATCAGTCAGAAGATATAAAAGGGTTTCATTCATTCAGGAAGTCGTGGGGTTTTGCGAGGAGGAGATTTTCTAGCGATTTGCGACATCACAGCTTTGGATTCTACAGGGATTTTATCACAGCAGGTATTGTACACAATAAAATCACTTTGATCTTGTTAGACCTTTTGTAGGTGTTACTTAAAACACACACACACACACATTCAACCAACACAGTCACACACGCACACACACAGATTTATCAGATTGTTTTTAGGATTCACCAACACAAATATAGAGTGTTTGGGATTGAGAGGTTGAAAGAGTTTTTGCGAGAATTGTGTGAGAGTGGCCCTGCGACAGACTGGCGACCTGTTCGGGGTGTACCCTGCCCTTCGCCTTAAATCATCGGGATGGGATCCGGCACCCCCCGGAACCCCGAAAGGGGTAGACGGATAAGAAGATGACTGACTGTATGAGAGTGAAAGGTGAGTGTGTGTTTCTGTGTACCATTTGTAAATGGAAGGAGAACCAGTTCTGTTTTAATAGTCACACCGGGAGCGTCATCTTCAGTGGAGAATGACTATTTGTGGTACCTGCTGGACAGGCGGGTTGGTACGTATTTTCATCAGATCAACGATGTCCACATGTTACATGGTTTTACAATCCTAACTACTTTTTTCTACGTGAAAACCAGGGAAGTCAGTGCGCGAAGGCGAATGCCACAGTGGTGGTTCAGAGATGCCTATCGGAGCCCTTCTTCTTCAGGGGAGAAGACCCTCTCGCATTCTGGGCATCGAGGACAACAGTTTACCCAAACCTGCACAAACTGGCCAAGCATCTCCACATGCCAGCAACCTCGGTGCCCGGTGAGCGGGTCTTATCCAAAGCGGGAGAAGGTGTCAGTCTGAAGAGGATCAGACTAAAGCCAAGCACCGTGGAAAAGATTTTATTTTTAAATAAAAAAATCTATGACAAACATTTACTATTGTCCTGTCTAATTTCTGCGCTATTTTAGAGCCGCAGAGACTCTCTTACGTCTTTCCTGAATGTTGCTGCTTGTGTCACAGATTGTTGATTCTAATCGAATTTAATTTATACAGTATTTCTCTTATCAAAGCTTTACAAAGTGCTTTAGATTAAAATATCAAACAGACTTTTTCTATACTTTGATTTGGAGAGCATCGAATTGGACACAACTGAAAATATCACACACTCTCCCAAAACAAAACTCTTTACGAAATCTTCCACTGCGCGCTCGCACAAAAACATCTGTTTAATTGTATCAGTGTGTTCATTTTCCCTTCCATAAGATTCTATCAGCCGGTCCTCTATAGTTATTCAAATGACAGTGGGTCAGTGTGTGCTTGATTGAACATTTAATTACATTGTCAGTAACAGAGGGAAATTTGATTGTTTAGGTAACTGTTACTATGGCAACGAATTAACGTAATCTCATTTCATGATAAAAAATAAACTACAAGAGTAATTGCCCAACAATAACCCACATTTCATCTTCTATTAAAACAAAATTTGAGGCGTAGATTTTTTTTTTCTTGGGGTTTGTTTTTTATCTGCACATGCGCAGCCTGCAAACGTGCCGACTCCTCGTGTCGACTTTTCGCAGTTGCTTGAAGTTGCTCGATGAGTCGCGAGGCCTCGGATTTCCCATCCCTAGTTAAATGGTAAATGGACTCTACATATATAGGCGGTTTAATACGTACCTGTGTTGGCACCCAAAGCGCTTTACAGTGTAGCCCACATTCACACACATTCATACCTGGTGTTAGGTGCTGACATGGAAGTTGCATTCCACTATCATCAGGAGACATTGGGGTTCAGTGTCTTGCTCAAGGACACCTCAGCATTAATTCTGGAGGGTGGGAAGGATCAAACTGGTGACCCTCCGGTTACAGGACGGTTGCCCTACCCACTGCCCACTGAGCCAACCTGTCAAAGCAAAGAATAATAATAATCAAAAAAATATTTTCTAATTTGCTCTTCTGTTAGATTGTGTTTTTTTAACAAGGCATGTTTTTAACCAAATCCATCCACATTCTGACTTCTACACTAATTGAGAAATTCATAAAGGTGGTGACGTGCGTGCGCCACCTTTACTCTAAGGTAACTCTAAGCAAAGTCAAATTCTGCCAAATGGTATGTAGAACGGGTGGGGACAGGGAGGTACTGTAGTGGGTGTGACCCCCTCTTTTGTCCTTTTTGGTGTTTGTTTATCAGTTTCTTTAATTAGTCTCAGCTGCTGGACTTTGGTGGCTTCTGATTGGAGGACTGGCCTGATGAGGTCATCCATTTACCACTTTAGTTTTAAGATCAAGGCTCAGCTCAAGACCTTGTCCGCTCTTCAGCAGTAATCTTTGTGGTGATATCATCACTGATCCTACGAACTATCGCCTGTTATTTTCTGGAACCCTTCAGCCTCAGTGGTCCTGAGTTTGTTTAGTACTACCTGATTCATCTCCACTTCTATGTCGACACTTTGAAGCAGACATGGGCAGGGTTTTAAAAGTGCTGGACAGACTTGAGGCAAACTGGACAGCTGGGTGACTTGTGTCCACTGGGTTCATTATTGGTCGGGTCATCCAGTCATGCTCCATGTCCTCTTGTTCAGTTTTTGTTAATAAATCCTGTTTGGGTCCTCGTCCTCCTACCACATCATGACCGTGAGGTCCTGATCATGTGTGTCATTATTTATTATAGTTTTAAGACTAAATAAAAACATTCAAAGCTCTTGTAAAAGTATTTCAGTACCCTACACGTACCAATCAGAGAGGGTTTTCAGACCAGCAATATTTCAGGTGTTCAGATGTTCCAGAAAAACCAAACTCCAAACAGGACAGACGACCCATTGAGTCTCCCGCCTGATGTCTTTCACATGACTGAGAGGAAGAGCAACACACACCGATGGAGAGATAAAAAAAGAGAGAGAGAGGAACTCGACCCACGCAATGTTCTCATGAGCTGATTAAATTATCCCCACAAAGTAAATTCAATCGGCGATACATGTGAAAACTTAGAACAGAGGAGGAAGGAGAGAGAGGGAGAAGACGTCGCATGGAGGGAGAGTTATCAGTATGAAACGGATTTGTTCTTAAAAACCACAGAAATAACTCTTTATGGTTACCATGGTGAGGGTAGGAACGTAGATCCTGGTTACCATGGTGAGGGTAGGAACGTAGATCCTGGTTACCACGGTGAGGGTAGGAACGTAGATCCTGGTTACCACGGTGAGGGTAGGAACGTAGATCCTGGTTACCACGGTGAGGGTAGGAACGTAGATCCTGGTTACCACGGTGAGGGTAGGAACGTAGATCCTGGTTACCATGGTGAGGGTAGGAGCGTAGATCCTGGCTACCATGGTGAGTGTAGGAACATAGATCCTGGTTACCATGGTGAGGGTAGGAACGTAGATCCTGGTTACCATGGTGAGGGTAGGAACGTAGATCCTGGTTACCATGGTGAGGGTAGGATTGTAAATCCTGGTTACCATGGTGAGGGTAGGAACGTAGATCCTGGTTACAATGGTGAGGGTAGGAACGTAGATCCTGGTTACTATGGTGAGGGTAGGAATGTAGATCCTGGTTACCATGGTGAGGGTAGGAACGTAGATCGTGGTTACTACGGTGAGGGTAGGAATGTAGATCCTGGTTACCATAGTGAGGGTAGGAATGTAGATCCTGGTTACAATGGTGAGGGTAGGAATGTAGATCCTGGTTACCATGGTGAGGGTAGGAACGTAGATCCTGGTTACCATGGTGAGGGTAGGAACGTAGATCCTGGTTACCATGGTGAGGGTAGGAACGTAGATCCTGGTTACCATGGTGAGGGTAGGAACGTAGATCCTGGTTACCATGGTGAGGGTAGGAACGTAGATCCTGGTTACAATGGTGAGGGTAGGAATGTAGATCCTGGTTACCATGGTGAGGGTAGGAACGTAGATCCTGGTTACCATGGTGAGGGTAGGAACGTAGATCCTGGTTACCATGGTGAGGGTAGGAACGTAGATCCTGGTTACCACAATGAACCGATGCAGCGTCCTGATTACACCGATCTGTCTGTCGATCTGTTAAGTGGAACTGAATGATATTAATTTATCCACTAATAAAAGCCGTTTATATTTTTAACACCTGTTGTGTGATTGCTTTCAGGAGCTGCTGCTGGAGCTGCGTGAGGGGCTCCATGCGGCCCTGGTGGAGCTCCGTCAGAGAGATCAGGATCTGGAGGAAAAGCTGCGGGCTCATCAGACCGATGTGGACGATAAGATCATGGGCCTCAAGAACTCACTCAACACGTTCAAGGTGCTCAAGAGAAAAAAGCAAAAATCAGTGGGTGGAAACATGTTGAGAGTGAGACGTTAGTGAGCTCTAGGAAATAATCTAAACCATCTGACTGCAGCTCAGAGGAGACTTATTTAATTAATCCCACCGGAAGGGAACTGATTAATGACGAGCATCTTCATCCTGATCCTACAGATAGTCCCATTCCACTTCAGTCTGTCTTGTTTTATGCTCAGAAACTCCTCAATGTTTCCTGTTGTTTCATCCATAATGAGTCAGATTCCTCCAATCTGCTTCCAGGAGGAGCTGAACGTGGCCTTGTTCCACATTAAGGAGGTCTCCAGCAGACAAAAGGAGGTTCAGAGGAGGATAGAACTGCTCCAAACAGAAGAAAACAAAGATCTCATCTCTGTTCCACACAGGTACCCTCACAACGAACCCTGTTACCTCTAAAATATACCCTTTAAAACCCCACTTTTTATTCCTGACAGCAGGAAGAGCTCTAGAGCTGATGTCCTAACAGCTCCAGGGGAGGAACACATCTACTCCCCCAGCCAGTTAGAGCTCAGTGTTTTCCAGCACTTCTTCTCCAGCTTCCCACAGAATGTGTCTCCACAGAGAAGTACCACATCCACACAGAGTGGGTCTGATCACATCTCACCGGCTGATCAGCAGGAACAGCTTACTGAAGGTCTTTTCTGGTTTGTAGCTTCCAGCTCGGATCAGGACGCTCAGCAGCAGAGGAGTTCTTCTTCCAAGTCTTTGCTGTGGGATCGAAACGATGGAGACGTATCTGACGCTCAGAGCGAACAGAGTAAGAAAAAAAAGTAGTTAAACGACATGGCCTCCGTCTAGACTACTTCCCAAACTGTATCAATCGTTTGTGACTTCGACCTTTGGTTGAAAATATAATTAGTTCATATATAGTTGGTACTAAAATAGGGAAGAAAGTTTCAATAGTTTATGAGAAATCAGGCATATCGTTCCCCCCTTCACCGTGGTAACCAGGATCTATGTTCCTACCCTCACCATGGTAACCAGGATCTACGTTCCTACCCTCACCATGGTAACCAGGATCTACGTTCCTACCTTCACCATGGTAACCAGGATCTACGTTCCTACCCTCACCGTGGTAACCAGGATCTACGTTCCTACCCTCACCGTGGTAACCAGGATCTACGTTCCTACCCTCACCATGGTAACCAGGATCTAAGTTCCTACCCTCACCATGGTAACCAGGATCTACATTCCTAGCCTCACCATGGTAACCAGGATCTACGTTCCTACCCTCACCATGGTAACCAGGATCTACATTCCTACCTTCACCATGGTAACCAGGATCTACGTTCCTACCTTCACCATGGTAACCAGGATCTACGTTCCTACCCTCACCATGGTAACCAGGATCTACGTTACTACCCTCACCATGGTAACCAGGATCTATGTTCCTACCCTCACCATGGTAACCAGGATCTACATTCCTACTCTCACCATGGTAACCAGCTGTGCATGGTGACCGAAAGAATGAGATCACAAAAACAAGCGGCCAAATGAGCTTCCTCTGCAGGGTGGCTGGGCTCTCACTCAGAGATCGGGTGAGGAGCTCTGCCATCCGGGTGGAGATATTAAAGTCGTAAGAATTAAAGACCTTGACTTTAGTGATTTAGACCTTTAGTTAGATAAGTCCAAAAAGCTAAACAGTTCATCTACAGTTGGTACTGACTAACTGTGGGGAGTTTCATTTAAATTCCTTCACTGATTTGGTAGATATAGTGTTACAGAAGTACAGATGGACGGACGGCCTGAGGCATGAAACCTCCATTCTGATGTTTTTTATGCTTTAAAATCTTCTAAAGAAAAACGTTTGAATTTTTAATCTCAGATTTTTTTTAAACTGTTTGTCTGTGTTTCTGTGTTTTCAGATAAGAGACAGAGAGCAGCTCTGGAGCTGCTGGAGTCAGAGAGGGTCTACGTGTCCCACCTCTCTCTGCTGCTGAAAGCAAACATCTCCTTCAACGGATCAGATGCTCTCGCTTCCAAAGACAAACGGTAACTTTTGGTTTGAATCCGATTCCTAGTGGGACCACCGGGGTGCAGGAGCCTAGCTTGGCTGAGCTCCATACAGTAATGGCCGAAAGTATTGGCACCCCTGCAATTCTGTCTTATAAAACTCAATTTCTTACAGAAAATGATTGCAATCACAAATGCTTTGGCATTAATATCTTCATTTATTTTTCTTGCAATGAAAAAACACAAAAGAGAATGAAAAAAAGTCAAATCAAATATTATTTTACACAAAACTCAAAAAATGGGCTGGACAAAAGTATTGGCACCCTCAGCCTGATACTTGGTTGCACAACCTTTAGACAAAATAACTGCAAACGACCGCTTCCGGTAACCATCAGTGAGTTTCTTACAACGCTCTGCTGGAATTTTAGATCATTCTTCTTTGGCAAACTGCTCCAGGTCCCTGAGATTTGAAGGGTGCCTTTTCCAAACTGCCATTTTGAGCTCTCTCCACAGGTTTTCTACGGGATTCAGGTCTGGACTCATTGCTGGCCACTTTAGAAGTCTCCGGTGCTTTCTCTCAAACCATTTTCTAGTGCTTTTTTAAGTGTGCTTAGGGTCATCATCCTGCTGGAAGACCCATGACCTCTGAGAGAGACCCAGCTTTCTCACACTGGGCCCTACATTATGCTGAAAATCTATTGATAGTCGTCTGACTTCATAATTCCATGCACACGGTCAAGCAGTCCAGTGCCAGAGGCAGCAAAGCAACCCCAAAACATCAGGGAACCTCCACCATGTTTGACTGTAGGGACCGTGTTCTTCTCCTGAAAACTCTGTGTTGATGCCCTTTCCCAAAAAGCTCTACCTTTGTCTCATCTGACCAGAGAACATTCTTCCAAAATGTTCGTGGCTTTCTCAGGTAAGTTTTGGCAAACTCCAGCCTGGCTTTTTTGTTTCTCTGGGTCAGAAATGGGGTTTTCCTGGGTCTTCTACCATAGAGTCCTTTTTCATTCAGACGTCGGCGGATAGTACGGGTTGATAGTGTTGTACCCTCGGACTGCAGGGCAGCCTGAACTTGTTTGGATGTTAGTCTAGGATTTTTTTCCACCAATGCACAATCTTAGGCTGAAATCTGTCATTGATTTTCCTTTTCCGTCCAGATCTGGGGAGGTTAGTCACAGTGCCATGCTCTTTAAACTTCTTGATGACACTGCGCACAGTAAACACAGGAACTTCAAGATCTTTGGAGATGGACGTGTAGTCTTGACATTGCTCATGCTTCTTCACAATTTTGTTTTTCAAGTCCTCAGAGAGTTCTTTGGTCTTCTTTCTTTTCTCCATGCTCACTGTGGTGTGTGTGTTTTTTCATTGAAGATAAATTAAATGAACATTTTAATGACAAAGCAGTTGTGATTGCATTCAGTTTTTGGGAGAAATTGGGCCTTTTCTGACAGAATTGCAAGGGTGCCAATACTTTCGGCCATCACTGTAGCTCTGGTCATTGTCCTGCTGAGCTTTTACCCCCTGCCTTCCTTCTGAGCTTCTTCCTTCTGGTTCTCCATCGTCCTTCTGAGCTCCTAAGCCTGTTCCCTCATCACCCAGTTGAGCTCCATCCCTCCGTCTGGTGACTCCCCTGACACCGTTCTGTCTGGTTCTCCTCTTCCTGGGTCTGGGTCCTAAATCAGTTTAAGAGAGAAGAGCCCGGATTCCTCTTTAAGAAGGAAACACTGATGAATAAGATTAAATCTAACACGGATTTATCCTCCGTTTAAAGATTTCCTTGTGAAACGTTGACCCAGTCCCCTCTGACCTCCTCCACGTTACAGAGTTCCCTCCCAAAGAGCTTCTGGATCTAATTTGGGATCGTCCAATGAGGAGACAGCAGGAAATAAATGTAATAAAATCAGAAAAAGGGACTCAGTTTGTTAATGAAATCACTGCAAAGCATTCAGCACACGTGTTCCCAATGAGCGGGACAACTAATCAGATTCTACCACCGCTCAACTCCACACCAGTGTTCAGATTAAACTCCATGACCAGTTCACACAATGAGGTGAAAAAATAACCGTTAGTGTCCGAGACAGACAGGTCAGCGTTTTAACAAGACGCTCTGATTAGATTCAGATTTGATTGAATAATTAGACATAAAATGACATCAGTGATGATGTCATGATGTGATGACGTGATTGGAGGTCGGTACAAACCTCGTGGTTTAAGACTCGGGTGTATTCAGTCCCGTTCTGTCGTCTTCCATTTATCCAGGGCTGGGTCGTGGGGGCAACAGCCTCAGACAGGAAGCCCAGGCTTCTCTCACCCGGGCTGCATCCTCCAGCCCACCTGAAGGATCCTGAGGTGTTCCCCGTCCAGCTGTGAGACATAGTCTCTCCAGCGGGTCGGGGGTCTGCCTCTTGGTCCCCTTCCGGTGGGATGTGCTCGAAACACCTCACCAGCAAGGTACAGGGGGGGCATCCTGACCAGATGCCCGAACCACCCCATCTGACTTCTCTCAACCTGGAAGAGGAGCGGCTCGACACTGAGCTCCTCCCGGATGGCAGAACTCCTCACCCGCTCCCATTACTTTTAAATAAAATCTGAATGAAAACTGAGTGTGTCATAGTGGCCTCACAGCAAGAAGGTCAGGGATTCAAGTGGGAGACGTGGCTTAGAACACTGGTCTTTCTGTGTGTAGTCTGCATGTTCTACATGTGTATGTGTAGGTTTTCTCTGATTTCCTCTAAAAACATCCATGTTAGTTGATTGGCTGCTGGAAATTGTCCCTATGAATGAGTGTGTGTATGGATGGCTCTGTGTGTGTGTTGCCCCGCGACAGACTAGCCACCTGTTTAGGTGTATCCTGCCTCTCACCCAAATTCAGCCGGTGTAGACGCTCCGGAGGGTCCACCCTGAACAGATATAACCAATATTCTAAATCAAACGACTCAAACTTGAGGAGAAACAATCCGAACTCACCGTGGTTCATCCGGATGTTCTCTTTCTGATTCCATCCATCTTTTTTCTTTTATCTGCAGCCCGTTTCCGAGCTCTTTAAGATTCCTGATCCAGCAGCACCTGGAGCTGCTTCACACTCTGCAGGAGCGAGTTCTCAAGTGTCAGTGGCAAGGCATCATGGGAGATGTGTTCATGAGGCTCACCAGTAAAGAAGTAAGACGAGAAAACATCTGTTAATAAAAATATCCAAGATCTAAGCTCTAATGATTTTTACCTCCTGACCTCCATTTCCTCTCAACAGCTAGTTACTGTCTCTTTAAATGAATGGTAAACAAAACTAACAGACGGGAAGCCCAGGCTTCTCTCACCCCGACTGCATCCTCTATCTCATCCAGGAGGATCCTGAGGTGTTCCCTGTCCAGCTGTGAGACATAGTCTGTCCAGCAAGTCCAGGGTGCTCCTCTGGGTCTCCTCCTGGTGTGACGGAACACCTCACCAGCAGAGCAGGCATCCTGACCAGATGCCCGAACCACCCCATCTGGCTTCTCTTGCCCCAAAGGAGCTACAGTACAGCTCCACTCCGAGCTCATCATGGATGGTAGAACTCCTCCCTCAATTTCTGAGTAGAGCCCAGCCACCCTGTGGAGGATGCTGATTTTAGCCACTCACAGCAGGTTTCCATGGTGAGGGTAGGAACGTTGATCCTGGTTACCATGGTGAGGGTAGGAACGTAGATCCTGGTTACCATGGTGAGGGTAGGAACGTAGATCCTGGTTACCATGGTGAGGGTAGGAACGTAGATCCTGGTTACCATGGTGAGGGTAGGAACGTTGATCCTGGTTACCATGGTGAGGGTAGGAACATAGACCCTGGTTTCCATGGTGAGGGTAGGAACGTAGATCCTGGTTACCATGGTGAGAGTAGGAACGTAGATCCTGGTTACCATGGTGAGGGTAGGAAGGTAGATCCTGGTTACCATGGTGAGGGTAGGAACGTAGATCCTTGTTACTATGGTGAGGGTAGGAACGTAGATCCTGGTTACCATGGTGAGGGTAGGAACGTAGATTCTGGTTACCATGGTGAGGGTAGGAATGTAGATCCTGGTTACCATGGTGAGGGTAGGAGCGTAGATCCTGGTTACCATGGTGAGGGTAGGAACGTAGATCCTGGTTACCATGGTGAGTGTAGGAGCGTAGATCCTGGTTACCATGGTGAGGGTAGGAACGTAGATCCTGGTTACCATGGTGAGGGTAGGAACGTAGATCCTGGTTACCATGGTGAGGGTAGGAACGTAGATCCTGGTTACCATGGTGAGGGTAGGAACATAGACCCTGGTTTCCATGGTGAGGGTAGGAACGTAGATCCTGGTTACCATGGTGAGAGTAGGAACGTAGATCCTGGTTACCATGGTGAGGGTAGGAAGGTAGATCCTGGTTACCATGGTGAGGGTAGGAACGTAGATCCTTGTTACTATGGTGAGGGTAGGAACGTAGATCCTGGTTACCATGGTGAGGGTAGGAACGTAGATTCTGGTTACCATGGTGAGGGTAGGAATGTAGATCCTGGTTACCATGGTGAGGGTAGGAGCGTAGATCCTGGTTACCATGGTGAGGGTAGGAACGTAGATCCTGGTTACCATGGTGAGTGTAGGAGCGTAGATCCTGGTTACCATGGTGAGGGTAGGAACGTAGATCCTGGTTACCATGGTGAGGGTAGGAACGTAGATCCTGGTTACCATGGTGATACCATGTCGAGGTGTCGCCTTGGCGTCCCCACACCAGGATAAACGAGGCCCACAGACAGGTTTAAACAATCTGTTTCCTTTCTTCTGTTTTTCAGAGTGATTTTCTGGACTTCTACGTGTCGTACTTGAAGGAGCTTCCTGACTGCCTCTCAGTGGTGACGATGCTTTCCTCCACCTCCATCAAATCCTCTTCCTTCATGGAGGTGAGCTTTGATTACAATGATTACATTTCCAAACTAAAACCTGCTCATGATTTTATTTTTGTGACCTGCCGTCATTCGGCTGACAGAGTGACATCATGGGGGATGATTCCAAACCGTCCCTCCACACGCTGCTGCTCCAGCCTGTCCAGAGGATCCCAGAGTACCTGCTGCTGCTGCAGGTCAGAGGATGTCTCACACGAAGAGAGAATGTTTATGTTTTGTATCATGGTCCAGGTGGAATGTAGCCGGTGTGACCAAAGTTCTACATGTGTAGGGATATTATTATCATAGTTTTATGGCATCAGAGGTTGTTTTTTTTCTTCCCTGATCCATATATTTTTGGTCCATGTCTGATCTTTTAAATCCAAAGTACCTCCAGACAGCAGAGACCCCTCCTTCTAAGGCCAAAATGATCGTTTGCCTTATTGTTGCTGATTGGCCAGAGTGTCCGATATTTTCAGATAATGAACACCTATAAGAGATCTGTTCTGTTGTCTTCCGCTTATTCGGGGCCGGGTCGGTGGGGGTAACAGCCTCAGACGAGAAGCCCAGGCTTCTCTCACCCCAGCTGCATCCTCCAGCTCTCCCGGGAGGGGTTCCTTGGCCAGCCGGAGAGATGTAGTCTCTTCAGCAGTTCTGAGCCAGCATCTGAGTGTCCTCCCAGTGGGACGGGCTCGAAACACTTCACCATCGAGGCGGCATCCTCACTGATCCCCGAAACCATGCCATCTGGCTTCTCTCAACCCAGAAGAGAGCGTCTCCACTCCGAGCTCCTCCCTCTATCTCTGATTGAGAGCCCAGCCACCCTGCAGAGGAAGACCATTTCAGCCGCTCGTATCTGCAATCTCGTTCTTTCGGTCACCACCCACACTGGTTACCATGGTGAGGGTAGGAACATAGATCCTGGTTACCATGGTGAGGGTAGGAACGTAGATCCTGGTTACCACGGTGAGGGTAGGAATGTAGATCCTGGTTACCATGGTGAGGGTAGGAACATAGATCCTGGTTACCATGGTGAGGGTAGGAACGTTGATCCTGGTTACCATGGTGAGGGTAGGAACATAGACCCTGGTTACCATGGTGAGAGTAGGAACGTAGATCCTGGTTTCCATGGTGAGGGTAGGAATGTAGATCCTGGTTACCATGGTGAGGGTAGGAACATAGATCCTGGTTACCATGGTGAGGGTAGGAACGTAGATCCTGGTTACCATGGTGAGGGTAGGAACGTAGATCCTGGTTACCATGGTGAGGGTAGGAATGTAGATCCTGGTTACCATGCTGAGTTAAGGAACGTAGATCCTGGTTACCATGGTGAGTTAAGGAACGTAGATCCTGGTTACCAAGGTGAGGGTAGAAATGTAGATCCTGGTTACCATGGTGAGGGTAGGAATGTAGATCCTGGTTACCATGGTGAGGGTAGGAACGTAGATCCTGGTTACCATGGTGAGGGTAGGAACGTAGATCCTGGTTACCATGGTGAGGGTAGGAATGTAGATACTGGTTACCATGGTGAGGGTAGGAACGTAGATCCTGGTTACCATGGTGAGGGTAGGAACGTAGATCCTGGTTACCATGGTGAGGGTAGGAATGTAGATACTGGTTACCATGGTGAGGGTAGGAACGTAGATCCTGGTTACCATGGTGAGGGTAGGAACGTAGATCCTGGTTACCATGGTGAGGGTAGGAACGTAGATCCTGGTTACTATGGTGAGGGTAGGAATGTAGATCCTGGTTACCATGGTGAGGGTAGGAACGTAGATCCTGGTTACCATGGTGAGGGTAGGAACATAGATCCCGGTTACCATGGTGATGGTAGTCACTGTAGATCTTTGCGTCTCATGTTTTATTTTCTCTAACCAGGGCCTCCTGAGACAGACCGATCCCGAGCATCCAGACTACTTCCTGTTACTAGTCTGTGTCCAACAGTTCCGGTCCTTCACCGTACAGTACCACCACCTCCTCCAGCACAACCAGGAACTTCTCCTGCTCAACCGCAAAGAAGTCAAGAGGTCTGGATCTGGATTATCTAGGTTAGTGTTTGAAGTGAACTGAAGATGATGTGACTGAGATGTTCACCACCAGCAGGTCCACCATGAAGCAGCTACTGAAGACGGTGGAGAGCGGGATCCAAACCAACAACATCGGCTCCCCGTTTCCAGCCAGCACTGCAGCCCTGTGAGTGTTCACTCTGATTCTAACCTTCAGGATGCCGGCCCTCGAGGGTCCCTGATCTAGAGCTTATCTGGTGTGGCTTCTCAGCCTCAAGCAGGGAGACCCAGACAGACGTACCACCCCAGGCCTTCAGTTTCTTTACTTCCTCTTCCGTAGTGATCATGCCAACATGTTGAAGCGCAGGAAGCAGTGTCTCTTGGAACAGATTCAGTCTCACCGCTTCCAGGACTGGGGGCACGGTCAGGACTCTCCAGACCCCTGCTACGACTCTGACTGGCAGACCCAGCTCCCGTACTACAGCTCCGATCCAGAATCCCGGAACCCCAAACAAACAGGTTGGTGACCCCAAACACCGACAGCTGGTGAGCATAGGTGATGAGTATCAGTGTTTTAGGACAGCCCTTCTCCTGATAGATGATACTCTGTGTGTGTGTGCCCATAAGGCCTGGACAGCATCCCAGAGAGCGACATGTCAGACAGGTCCTGCCAGCATCACCTCACCTCCAGACCTGCAGAGTTCCGGCAGGTTCCACCGGGTTCTGCTCTCGCCGATGCTCTCGGGGAGTTCCTTCTTCCCCCGGACCCTCCGGGGATGGAGACCCTGTACGACGAGGACAGAGATTCCCTCCCTGACACGTCGTTGTTCGACCGCTGCTCATCGGCCTCCTCCGATTCCTCCATCGACATCGCGTTTGTAAAATGTCCCAAACCTCCTGCGGCTTCGCACCACGCCGTGGCGACCAACGTCTCGACCAGCCGAGACATCTTCGGTAATGGTGGAAACCATGGCAACGGATACAGCAAGCTTCCAAAGCGAGGTTGCGCTTCACCAGATGAAGCCGTGATGATGCGTCGCAATTTACACCGTCCTCTACAGGCCAGCCAACGCAAGAGCAAGGTAAGATCTTCACCATCAGAAACGTATCGTTTTAAACCGATTATTTTTATAAAATATTACTGATGTTTAGTCTCTGAACGGCCTGCAAATGGAGAACACGGTGGGCGGTCTGGACGGGGAGCAGTTCCAGAGGGGGGCGCTGGGAAGCCACGCTAAACTGGAACGACAAGGCAGTAAAGGAAGCAGAGGAGGTTCAACGCCGTCTCATAAAGTCCACAGCCCGTTAAGCAACACCGACAAACCCAACGCAGATCTCCACGGACTGATGAACATCGTAAGTTTAAAGAAATAAAATAAAATAACTTGATTGAAAGCATCGATATTGATATCGATAACAATATCAATAACTCTGATATCATGGCACTTGTTAACGTGTGGTTCAGTTTCGTGTTTACTCGACCAATCGGGTCGCCGTGTGCTTGCAGGTCTCACTCTCTGGTATCTAATAAAAACAAAGGTGATCGCTCCCTAGCGGCGGGTCTACTCTTTTGTGTTCTATTGAGCTCTTGTTTTCTGTCTATTGTGTACAAAACCGTGGTGAGAGCGGCCATGCTGATTGGTCTAGAGACAGTGTGGTGAGAGCGGCCATGCTGATTGGTCTAGAGACAGTGTGGTCAGAGCGGCCATGCTGATTGGTCTAGAGACAGTGTGGTGAGAGCGGCCATGCTGATTGGTCTAGAGACAGTGTGGTGAGAGCGACCATGCTGGTTGGTCTAGAGACAGTGTGGTGAGAGCGGCCATGCTGATTGGTCTAGAGACAGTGTGGTGAGAGCGACCATGCTGGTTGGTCTAGAGACAGTGTGGTGAGAGCGGCCATGCTGATTGGTCTAGAGACAGCGTGGTGAGAGCGGCCATGCTGATTGGTCTAGAGACAGCGTGGTGAGAGCGGCCATGCTGATTGGTCTAGAGACAGTGTGGTGAGAGCGGCCATGCTGATTGGTCTAGAGACAGTGTGGTGAGAGCGGCCATGCTGATTGGTCTAGAGACAGTGTGGTGAGAGCGACCATGCTGGTTGGTCTAGAGACAGTGTGGTGAGAGCGGCCATGCTGATTGGTCTAGAGACAGTGTGGTGAGAGCGGCCATGCTGATTGGTCTACAGACAGTGTGGTGAGAGCGGCCATGCTGATTGGTCTAGAGACAGCGTGGTGAGAGCGGCCATGCTGATTGGTCTAGAGACAGCGTGGTGAGAGCGGCCATGCTGATTGGTCTAGAGACAGCGTGGTGAGAGCGGCCATGCTGATTGGTCTAGAGACAGTGTGGTGAGAGCGGCCATGCTGATTGGTGTAGAGACAGCGTGGTGAGAGCGGCCATGCTGATTGGTCTAGAGACAGTGTGGTGAGAGCGGCCATGCTGATTGGTGTAGAGACAGTGTGGTGAGAGCGGCCATGCTGATTGGTCAAGAGACAGTATGGTGAGAGCGGCCATGCTGATTGGTCTAGAAAGAGTGTGGTGAGAGCGGCCATGCTGATTGGTCTAGATTCTAGACCAATCAGCATGGCCGCTCTCACCACACCGTCTCCAGACTCTAGAGACAGTGTGTCTCAAAGACACTTTCTAAAATGCCTATGAGAATCTATTTAAATGAGCTGCTTGGTCTCCTTCATTTAGAATAAAAATAACCCCAACTCTGAAAGATGTTTCGGTTAAATAACCTCAGCGTTCTGTGTTGTTGTTGGTGTTAATGGGGTCTATGAAATTAATAAACTTTGGGAACCAAAGGGACACCTCGTCAGGCGTTTTCTCTAACGAACCTGCTGCTTGCCTTCGATTAAACGTTGTTTAATTAGAAAACCAACCCAGCGACCGGGGCCGGGACGCTGGGGCAACAGCCTCAGACGGGAAGCCCAGGCTTCTCTCACCCTGTCTGCATCCTCCAGCTCACCCTGGAGGATCCTGAGTTGTTCCCCAGCCAGCTGTGAGACAGTCTCTCCACCAGGTTCAGGGTCTGACTCAGTCTCCTCCTGGTGGGACGGAACACCTCACTAGACCTCCCTTTATCTCCGCTTGAGAGCCCACCCACCCTACAGAGGGAGATTATTTTGATCGTTTTAATTTGATCTGATCAGGACCCTGGCCTCCAATCATGGGGCGACGAGACAAAGTGGAGAAGTGGAATGGAAGAGAACAACCTCCACACCTCGTTCAGTGAGAGGAGTCGGAAGGACAAAGGAGGCTTCAGGAGCTCCTTCAAGAAACTCTTCAAGAAAAAGTAAGATTTCAAAGTAAATTAATTTATTTTGTAGGATTTGGATCAAAACAAACCGGGACGTTTTTAACGAATCCTTTTCTGTTAAACAGAAGTGGAGACGAGAAGAAGGAGAAAGGAGAGAATCTAAACGGTGAGCAGGAGTCAGTGGGGAAGCATCCTAAGCTGGTTCATCTGGAGATAAACCGCGGCACCGCCGTCTGAGTTCGGACGACCTGGACCGGAAAAAATGTACTCATTTATAAAAGATTAAATAAAGAAATGAACGTGTTAATGAGTCACTGTGCTGATTCCTGATTGGTTCCTCTCAGTCGTTCTACATTCCTACCCTCACCATGGTAACCAGGATCTACGTTCCTACCCTCACCATGGTAACCAGGATCTACGTTCCTACCCTCACCATGGTAACCGGGATCTACGTTCCTACCCTCACCATGGTAACCGGGATCTACGTTCCTACCCTCACCATGGTAAACAGGATCTACGTTCCTACCCTCACCATGGTAACCAGGATCTACATTCCTACGTTAATCAGATGTGGTGAAAAATTAATTTTAAAAAAATGACACGTAGACCAAAAAGTTTGATTGAGTTCCTTCTATTTTAATGTGTTTTTTATCATCTAATAAATCTGTTACACTTTTCAAACAAAATATAGTCAATTATACAGTATTTAAAACAAACCCATTTTATTTACATTCTATTTACATTTAAAACATGAAGGAAAAGAGAAAAAGGTGAAGGAAAACAAGCCAAAAAAAAAGAGAAAAGTTTCCTTTCACAAAAAATCTTAATGCCGATTCAATATTTTCCATTTTTAATGTGAATTAAACAGATTTGATGTAAAAAAAAGAGAAAAAAGCACAGATGGTTGGTTTTAAATGTGACGTCATTCATTCACATGAACGTAAAAAAAAAAAACAAAACACAAAACAAAGAAAAAACAAGATGAATTTATTTAGTGAAAACTTAAAAAAAATATTTGAAAAGAACAAAAATTTTTTTTTTAAAAACAGTATTTTTTTAAGAATCTGAAAACGTGACGACGATCATTTAAAGTTTTTAATTTATTATTAATTTATACATTCTTGTCTTTTTTTAATCTAAAAAGTGTTTCTTAAACATTCAGATCTAAAGGTTGAGATTTTGTGAATTTATTTAAACTATTTTTTGGATTAAAAGATAAAAAAATCTTTATTATTTTAATGGAGTTTTTTTTAAGAGGATGCAGTCACACATTTAACCACCAGATGGAGACAAAGCGATTATTTCTGTTGTGATTTTAAACACTTTTTTTTAATATTTTGTTTTTAATAAATTCATATTTTTATTTTTAAAGGTTAAAAATGGTCATATTTTAATCTGAAGGAGCGAGAAATAATTTTGATATTTTTTAATGAATATTGTTTTTTAACTTGTGGCTTTAATAAAGTCGTTATTATTATTTTAATTTTATTAACTCATTAATAAAAGGCTGGATTTTTGGTGTCAAACTGGTGTGTTTTTTGCGAATTTTTCAAGAAAAAAAACTGTCTTTTATGCAATTTTTTTTTTTAGAAAATGTGTGACTTTTTGACAAAATTCACAATTTTTCTACAAAATTCGCAATTTTTGACAAAATTTGGCAAAAAAGACAAAATAGTTGCAAAAAAGTCTAAGTAAAAAAAATTAAAAAAGAGACAAAAAAATTGCGAAAAAGTAAAAAAAAGTTTGACTTTTTTGACAAAAACATTGAAAAAAAATCACAAAAAAAAAAAAAAAATCACAGAAAAAAATGAATTGCAAACAAAAAAAAAGTGAGTTTTTGTCAAGTTTTCGCAACTTTTTTGACCAAAAAATGGCAAAAAAAAAAATCACAAAAAAAATCACAAAAAATTGAAAAAAACAAAAAAACCTGTTGCTTTAAAAGCTTGTTGTTTTTCTGCCCGTCGTTTAAAATTAAACCGTAAAAATAAAAACAAACTGACTTTTTCCCTTTTTAATTATTTAGTGTTTGATTTTAATCAGAATTTAATAAAAAAATCAATTAAATAAATTTTATTTTTAGTGTTTGGAGAAATTAAAAAAAAAAAAAAAACTGAAAATATACAGTAGTGTTAAAGTTTGTAATGAGATCGAGTCTTAATGGATGATACACACACACACACACACACACACACACACACACACACACACACACACACACACACACACACACACACACACACACACACAGAAACACACACACACACACACACAGTGTTCATTTCAATGGTTTAAACGTCGGAGAAAATCGAGTTGAAAATATGATCAATTTATTATTGTTAAAAAAAAAATTTTAATCCAGATTTTTAGTTTGTTTTTAGCTGAAAATAATAATAAAAAAAGACAATTTTTTTTCATTTCTTACAAACCAGAATAAAAAAAAAAAAAACGAATTTATTTAAATTTAATCCTTAAATTTTTTTTGAAAATCTGACTTTTTTTTTACTTTGAAAATCAATTTATTTAGTTTTAGAGACAAAAAAAACCCTTAGAAATCAGATCTGAATGCCATGGACACACACACACACTGATACACACACACACACACACTGATACACACACACACACACACACACACACTCATATATTATTTTGATGACATCACATTTCTTTAGTGAATGCATTTTTTTTTGTGCAAATTTTTAACACCAGTGGTTTTTTTGTTACAAATAATAATAAAAAAAAACAATATAAAGAAAAATATTTCAGATTAAAAAAAAAAAAAGTATTAAAAATTAAAAAGATGGAAAAAAAAAAAAAGAAGAAAAAACTAAACTTCAAAATAAAAGCTGAAGATGTTTCGGTTTCCAAGGTAACGGTTGTTAGGGTGTAGTGAGTGTCGGTTCGAGTGTGTTGGCTCAGAGATCACACACACACACACACACACACACACACACACACACACACACACACACACACACCCCTCCACAGACCCACACACACACTCGTCTTAGTGTTTCTCTGCATCCTAAACAATAATCATATAAAAAAAAAACACCATTTATTTACAACATTTAAATAGAGTTGGATTATAAGCACTTGTGTGGTGGAGTGAGTGAGCGAGAGGAAGGGGGAAACGGGGGAGGAGGAGGGGTGAGGCATCGCAGACGTGGCCAAAACTTTTAAAAAGTTTTTTTTCTCCATAGAATTTAAAAAAAGAAAGGATCCGTTTTTTTTTTTTCCTCTTCATGCCACAATAAATAAAGTTTTCTGTAGCAGTAGTACGTGTAGCGCTAGTAGCTTCCCCGCCATGCACTCCTCTACACATGTGCACAGGTAGCGAGAGGAGGGGGGAGACCAAGAGAGAGATAGAGATAGGAGGAGGGAGGGTGGGTGTGTCTACCGGCGTCATGCTCCCCGTGTTTCTACGGCGACGTTCAATCAGTAGCTGTTCTCATGTCCGGCCAGGATGTACAGGTTGCTGTGGGCGGTGGGGTTATCGGTGGGCCGGCTTTCAAGGACCACCACCCTGGAACACACACACACACACACACACACACACACACACACGGATCAGTCCGTACACCTGCAGAGGGTTTTTTTTTAAAGAAGCCGGCTGGATTAGTCGTTATAGAAAAGAAAAGAATTGAACCAACAACCCGAACAGGATTCAGTTCCACCTAAAAAAGAAACGATTTATTCTGAAGAGAAAAAAACACCAGGAGAAAAATGAGACCCGCCCACCTGGGCACACACACACATACACACACACACACACACACACACACACACACACACACACACACACACCCACACACACACACTCAGCCATTCGTTTATCCACTCGTTAACTCACTGGGTCACTCGTTCGTTCACGTACTGACCAACCCGTTCGTTTACTCGCTCATTACCCGCCGTATTTTCGTACCATGCTGCGCATAGAAAGAAACTACCCGTCTGAGTGTCTGGGGATTGGGTTACACATCCACTAGGTCAGGGATCCCAAATCTTTCCCTTGCCACGGACCGGTTATAAGACCCTGAAAAAACTGGCTTTTAAAATCAATAATAATAATGGCTGGGCTCTCACTCAGAGATCAGATGAGGAGCTCTGCCATCTGGGAGGAGCTCGGTGTCGAGCCGCTCCTCCTCCAGGTCGAGAGGAGCCAGATGGGGTGGTTCGGGCATCTGGTTAGGATGCCCCCTGAGCTGGTGAGGTGTTTCAGCCACATCCCACCAGGAGCAGACCAAGAGGCAGACCCCGGACCTGCTGGAGAAACTGTCTCACAGCTGGACAGGGAACACCTCAGGATCCCCTTGGGTGAGCTGGAGGATGCAGCTGGGGTGAGAGAAGCCTGAGCTTCCCGTCTGAGGCTGTTGCCCCGGCGACCCGGCCCCAGATAAGCGGAAGACGACAGAACGTAAATCCACTTTATTAGCAGCGCCTTTATAACATGGAAACATTGCTATGGTAACGATAAACATACCTTCAAAATAAAAGACATCCCAAAAACAAAGTGAATTTGAATACTAGTTAGGCTCCTCCTCCCAGTAAGACTAGACCAATCAGAGTTCTGAGTTTGTTTTGCTGGAACCAGTCAGTCCCATTTTGACCTGAAACCTGAAGAGTGTTTCTAAGGTCCAGTCTGCTTCTTAACTCCTCTTAAAGAAGCTTCCTGTAGATCTTTGTTTACTAGTTTAGGGGGTTAAATTTGATTGGATGACACTGTACATCAAAGGTGAGTCATTGATGGATGTAAGGAAGAACATCCGGTGACTTTTCAAAATAAAACATTGGTAGTAACAATGACCCTGTCATCTTTTGAGAGAATTAAAGGCTTTTAGGCGCCTTATAGTCCAGAAAATACGGTACTTGTTCGCTCACTTATTCTCTCACTTGCTCAAACCCTCGTTAACTGACTGGCTCGCTAATTCACTTGATCATCTGGAATTTACCGTATTTTCACGACCATAGGGTGCACCGTATTAAAAGGCGCAGTCCAAATTTTGCGTGTTCTATATTTAACACACACATAAGGCGCACCTGATGATAGGGCGCAGGTTTTATATACATATCCTCTACTACGTAAGTCTGCCTTACAACGACACACACACATACACATAGACCCGCGCGCATACGCACACACACACGTGCGTATTTAAAAATAGATCAGGAGTAAAACTGAGTTTGGTTGGTTTTATTTAAATATTAGTTACAGTTGTCATAAAGTCATTTATTAAATCCATCCAAGTCCTCATCCTCTGTTTCTGAATCTATCAGCTGCTCTAAATCCAACCTCGCAGGTTCACTTTCCACGCTGTCAGAGTCACTTTCTGTACCGTGCAGCTCCTCGGAAATGATGCTTGCTTTTGGGAAAGCTCGGACAACAGTGCCAGCCGACACATTAGCCCAAGCATCTACAATCCACAGGCAAACTGTGGCGTAACTCGCCCGGCGCAGCTGATGGTCATCAGTTTAAACTGAGCTTCATAAGCGTGTCTCTTTTCATTTTCAGTGTTGTTAAAACAGCAATGTTCTGCATAAAACACACACCTGTTCTTTTATACATAATCCACACACACACTTCACCCTTTAACATTCTCATGTTTTCAACTGTGTCCGCCTGATGGTTCTCTAATACGTCCTCAAATCACAAATCAGATAGGGCGCACTGCTCATTTTGAAGAAAATTTGAGACTTTTAGGTGCGCCTTATGGCCGTGAAATTACGGTAATTGGTTCTTTAACTCGTTCACACGCTCACAACCATCTGCTCATTAATTCACACGTTAACTCACCCGCCTGCTCCCTCACCCGCTCACCCACTCACTTACTCGCTCACTTCCTTGTTTACCTGCTCACCCATTCGCTCGTTAACTCACGCAGTCCCTCCACGATTCGTTCACACACCCGTTCATTCGCTCCCTCACACCTCCGCTCCCAGCCCCATGTTTCCTCTTATTGGTTGGTTTAAACTCATCATGCAGTACCAGAGCTACAGAGAGAGGGTGGGTGAGGGTCTCAGGTGGGTGTACCTGGGCAGAGCTCGGCCTCTGTCCTCCACTTCAGGGTCTCTACAGTCTGTTCGTCTTCAGTGATAAAACAGGGTGTTAGGTGTTAGTGTTGACTGACCGGGTGTAGAGTGTGTGAGTGTGTGTGTGTCTCACCTGTCTGATCCCAGTAGTCTGAAGATACGAGTGCTGTCAGAGATCTCCTGTGTGATCTGAGAAGACAGCGCCACCGTGAGGACAAAACCAAAGATTCTCTTACAAACGTCTCAGAAAATAATTCTGACCTCGTTGGTTTTGAAGCTCCGCCCCTGCATGCCGTGTCTCCAGAACGCCAGAACGCTGTCCTGGAGGCAAACTGGAAAAAAACGAATGTTCAGACAGTTCGATTACCTCCAGTCTCATTTACGTCTTGCTCGGCATCAAGTAAACTTAAGATTTATTAAAATCACAAGTGAAAAAAAATCTCACAAATGAACTAGAAATCCATCCCGCTCCAGACACGCCTCCAGAACTCCATATATGGATTATGTAAATGAGCTGATGAATATGCAGTAGTATTCTAATGAGCCGGTAGAGCCTAACATTACATGCACTGATGAGGTGTTGCTATTGTCCAGCTGTGGTGACGTAGTCTGGAGCTGTAATCGGGCCCGAGCTTGAAAGAATTTGGCCTGAGAAGAACGTTTTGATCGAGAGCTCGAACCCGTTTAGAGACTGATATTATTCAAATGAGCGCATGGTGCGCGCACATGGCTTAATCCCTGTGAAAAACGAGGGTAGACTGTACTATAAATACTAAAGTCCTCACTCTGTGACACTACATAACTAGATCTGATTCTAAAGAGATCAACCACTTTTATTTTTCTTCACCTATGGATTCAATCTGGAAGTTGAAGGTGAGCTCAGCCGATAACTTCCTGCTGGATTTCAGACGACCCTGCAGGTTGACGATCTTTATACATCCTACAGAAAGAGACAAAGAAGAACAGACGTGAGTAGAAGTGGGATTAAACTCCTGCTGGTGTTTCCTGTGCTTACTGTCCAGGCAGACTAAGATGGTGTCCCTCTCCAGCTGGGTGATGTGGATCACACACGTCTGCGGTGTGTCTGTGGACAGAAGGACAGATGTTCATCCTGCATCGACACGGAGCAGACCCCTCCCACTATTCTTACCTGCTTCTGTGAACCAGGAGGAGGTAGTGTTTGGGTTGATGGTTCCAAACCGAACCACCTGATTGAGTTCGGTTCCTTTGCTGACGGCCACGCAGATCAGAGGGATGGTCTGCTCTGGGACCACCAGCATCTCAAACACTTCCAGTGGGCATGGCAACGGGAAATCAATCGTCTGACAAGAAAAGAAGACGAACACATTCAAAGCCAAGAAATATTTGAATCATAAACTGCAGTTAAAATACTTTTTTTCAGAATAGTTTGTTGTTTTCGTTCACTGTTTTTCTAACGGCTGCTTCCAAAACTCTGCTTTCCCTTTAAATCACTCGACCAATCACATTCAAGCTGTAGGTTTGCACAAGAAAGAAGAGGAATGAAGATTCTCCAGAGAAAGAAGAGTACGTGTGTGTGAATGAGAGGGATACAAATAGAAAAGCGAGGTTACTTTTCAGGGTGTACCCTGTCCTTCACCTCGAATCAGCCGGGATGGGCTCCGGTTCCCCCCACAACCACAGAAGGGGTAGATGGTTAAGAAGGTGACTGACCGAAATCAAATATTATTTTTTTTCATAGTCAGTCCTTCTTAAGCGTCTATCCCTTACAGGGTTGTGGTGGGTGCCGGAGCCCATCCCGGGTGATTCCAGGCAAAGGACAGGGTACACCCCGAACATGTCACCAGTCTGTCGCGGGGTCACACACACACACAACCATACCCACAAACACTCATTCCGTGGCACAATCATGTAGCAACCAATCAAACCTAACATGCATGTTTTTTTAGGGTGGGAGGAAACCGGAGAAAACCCACACATACACAGGGAGAACATGCAAACTACACACAGAAAGGACAGTGTTCCAAGCCTCGTCCCCACCCAGGACTTGAACACACGACCTTCTTGCTGTGAGACCACTGTACTACCCACTGTGCCACCGTGCTACCGATTATTATTATTATTTTTTTTTACAAGTGAGAAATAAAAGCATATAATGATTTAAAACTAGTTTTAAAGAAGAAAGAACTGACCTTAATGAGCATGAACTTCTGCATGGACTCCACCCACTCCAACAGCATGACCGAGGACTGAAACGCTCCACACAGGTATTTATGACCGGTGTATGGATTACGCACTGCGGGCCGAGGTTTTAAAAAAAGAAGAAAAACAACACAATAAGTCTGTAGGATGTAAAGAAGCAGAAGTTTTAAATCAATGCCAAAAAGTCAAACATATAGTTGGTACCGAGTACAGTGAACCCTCGATACTTTGCGGTTTCACTATCGTGGATTGACGACTTCAGATTTTTTTCATTACATACTGAATGGAATCAACATACTGCCGGCTATACGGACTGAGCTCTGACTGCAGTCGTGCAAGTGCTCCGAGACTCCATACTCCCGGAGCACCCCAAAAGGAGTCCCTGAGGGACGATCGAATGCCTTCTACAGATCCACAAAACACATGTAGACTGGTTGTGAATGTGAGCCTCAAAGTAAATCACTTTGAGAACCAACGCAGGCACATGACAGCGCTATATGGAGTCAGAATGAGTCACTGGAGTCATTCTGCTGTTGACGTGCGCGACCAGCTGCTGGCTCTCAGAGCCACATCTGTCGTGGCTGGAGGAGTTGGTTCGGTCCTGAGGGAGCTGAGAAGAAGGAGACAGTCTAGAGGAGGTGATTCCTGCGTTTTTACGGTTTCCATGGAAACGTCCGGTTGCTCGCTTGAGGAACTGGAGGCGCTCACTTGAACCCAGTGAAATACAGAGAGACCAGTTTGGTGTTCTTCACCGCGGCCTGGCTTTGTGACCCATTCTGGACTCCAGCTTTTGGGTTGCCAGGTTGGACACAGTGCGACTGGACTGGGACGCCAGTGGATAGGGGCGAGGGAGCATCGAGGTGTTTACACTGCAGCACTCAAATTTACCTTATAATAATAATGCATTGAACTTATATAGACACTCAAAGCGCTTTACATATATATGCATTATTCATTCACTCCATACAATCATTCACACACACAACATTCATTCCTGATGATGGGAGCTACCATGCAAGGCGCAGACCACTATCATCAGAAGCAACTGGGGGTTCGGTGTCTTGCTCAAGGACACCTCGGCATGGACTCTGGGCGGGGGATCGAACCTGCGACCTTCCGGTTACGGAGCGGTCGCCCTACCCACTGAGCCATCCTTCCCCTTACCTTCAGGGATTAATAAGTAGATTCTATTCAATTTAATTCAATATAAGTCGAATCCAAGCCTCCTGCAACTACGCCTTCAGAATAAGTTGAAGAGGTGTCCCAGGTAAAGACACCTCGGTCTGAAGAGACGTAAAATACATACACTAAATGTTCTAAAGATTAAAGAGTGGTTCGTTAACAACACGACGTAACGGGACGTTTTAAAAGTCTGAATGCATGTTAAATAAATACAGTAAACACTATATCCCTACTTCAGCTATGGCGGACGGTTTTGGAACCTTTCTACCACAATAACCGAGGGTTCACTGTGACTATGAGCCCCACCGCCCACTCCTCGCCCACTCCTGGCACTCCTTAAACAGTCAGTCAAAAAAATTCTTCAGTAGTAGATTTAACGTTCACTAAAACGTTACAGAAACACAGACATTGTGTAAAAAAATAGGAGCCTAACCCACCTACGCAGCACTTTTGGCACCCTTTTGTGTCTGGAATTTTATTGGACACAGCGAACTTCCTGCAGACACACAAACAGAAAATAAAACAAACACACACATGAGGTTTCTTCATTTAGAAACAAGCCCAAATAAAACAACCTCTAAGAGTGATTTTCTTCGTTGTGTTACCTGGGAATGATCTTATCAGGTAGTTTGTGTGTAGGAATGGCTACCGGTAACTTCTGTAGCTGCCGGGCCTGCTCAAACAGACCGCTCAGGTTATGGGAGTAAAGCTGTGAGGCTTTTCCTAAAGCGAGGGGTCAAAAATCAGAGTGAGATCAACAGGGAAATGTCTAACTCCTGTGAACTGATGAGACATTTTATTCTTTAAACCCACCGGATATAGAAAGAAGACAGCTGTTCATGACGTAGAGCCAGGTACACCTCCGAGGGAACAGCTGCACACACACACGGAACCATTATTTACTGAGTAATCTTCACAGTGGCGGACCAAATAAACCTGAATCTTCCTTCCCACCTGTTCCATTGTTGTCTCGTGCAGCTCGTTGAGGTTTAGCGTGTAGATCCCTTCCTCTGCTCCAAATATCAGATACTGATCTAAAGACACACACGTTTCACACCCCGTTAGACAAAAATCTAAAGCCTCTGAAATCAGATGATTCTCCTCCTGACCCACCTCGGGTGTCTGGGTTGATCCAGGATGTGGCACAGTGGATCTTCAGCGGGCAGCCATTGAATACTTTGGAGAAACATGCGCCCATCTGTGAAGGAAATAGTTTATGGTTTTTAGAGGAAAAAAAAAACCTTTTCTAAATCAGGTGCTGGTGGTCAGGTTGGGGGTACTTACGTGTACTTTGGGTGTTGGAGGGAGTCCGTTACTCAGAGGCTTCTAGGGCAAAGAAACACATTAAAAACACTGCTGGAAGAACATTCCTACCCTCCCCATGGTAACCAGGATCTAGGTTACTACCCTCACCATGGTAACCAGGATCTACGTTCCTACCCTCACCATGGTAACCAGGATCTACGTTCCTACCCTCACCATGGTAACCAGGATCTATGTTACTACCCTCACCATGGTAACCAGGATCTACGTTCCTACCCTCCCCATGGTAACCAGGATCTAGGTTACTACCCTCACCATGGTAACCAGGATCTACGTTCCTACCCTCACCATGGTAACCAGGATCTACGTTCCTACCCTCACCATGGTAACCAGGATCTATGTTACTACCCTCACCATGGTAACCAGGATCTACGTTCCTACCCTCACCATGGTAACCAGGATCTACATATCCTACCCTCACCATGGTAACCAGGATCTATGTTCCTACCCTCACCATGGTAACCAGGATCTACGTTCCTACCCTCACCATGGTAACCAGGATCTACTTTCCTACCCTCACCATAGTTACCAGGATCTACGTTCCTACCCTCACCATGGTAACCAGGATCTAAGTTCCTACCCTCACCATAGTAACCAGGATCTATGTTCCTACCCTCACCATGGTAACCAGGATCTAGGTTCCTACCCTCAACGTGGTAACCAGGATCTAGGTTCCTACCCTCACCGTGGTAACCAGGATCTAAGTTCCTACCCTCACCATGGTAACCAGGATCTAAGTTCCTACCCTCACCATGGTAACCAGGATCTAGGTTCCTACCCTCACCATGGTAACCAGGATCTAGGTTCCTACCCTCACCATGGTAACCAGGATCTAGGTTCCTACCCTCACCATGGTAACCAGGATCTAAGTTCCTACCCTCATCATAGTTACCAGGATCTACATTCCTACCCTCACCATAGTTACCAGGATTTACGTTCCTACCCTCACCATGGTAACCAGGATCTACATTCCTACCCTCACCATGGTAACCAGGATCTACGTTCCTACTCTCACCATGGTAACCAGGATCTACGTTCCTACCCTCACCATGGTAACCAGGATCTACGTTCCTACTCTCACCATGGTAACCAGGATCTACGTTCCTACTCTCACCATGGTAACCAGGATCTACGTTCCTACCCTCACCATGGTAACCAGCTGTGGGTGGTGACCAAAAGAATTATGCGGATACAAGAGACCGAAATGAGCTTCCTTCGCAGGGTGGCTGGGCTCGCACTCAGACATTGGGTGAGAAGTCTACCATCCAGGAGGAGCTCTGTGTCGAGCCGCTCCCCCTCTGGGTCAAGAGCAGCCAGGGTGGGATGAATTGATGGATGTATATATTTTTATATGTGTTTAAGGGCTGCTCCTAAAACTGCTTTTGATCATTAACACCAGGCTGTTGGCACGAGTGAGCCAAGTTTGTTTACAGAAAATCTAAGTAAACAAACAGCAGCATCTGGTGGTCAAAAATAAAATGGCTCCAATAATAAAATATATTAAACCTAATTAATCGGATCTGTGTGTGTTTTTCACCCAATCAAAGTGACTTTATTCTCTTTTTTTTTTTGTTGCCCCAAACCAGTTTGACACTGGAATTAATAGTTGTTTCTAGAGTGAGTTTGATCTTAGTCCAAGTTTAAATGTTTTATGTTGAAGGACTAAAAAACATTGATGATTCTTCCACAAAACATCCCTTCTTATCTGGTATGAAAGCAACACAACATCTCCCACCTATCTGGGGCCGGATCAGGGGGGCAACAGCCTTAGACAAGAAGCCCAGGCTTCTCTAACCCCGGCTACATCTTTCAGCTCACCCGGAAGGATCCCGAGGTGTGCCCCGGCCAGCTGTGAGACAGTCTCTCCAGCGGGTCCAGGGTCTGCCTTTGGGTCTCCTCCTGGAGGGACGTACCTGAAACACCTCACCAGCAAGGCACTCGGGAGGCATCCGAACCGATATGCCCAAAGCATCCCATCTGGCTTTTCTTAACCCGGAGCAGATAGGGCGTATACACACATGTACACTCCAACTCCAGAAGATACAGTGTCCGTGTGTTTGTGTGGAATGTTTAAGAAAAGCTGCACATACAGCTTGTATGTGACGTTCCGACTTACCGGAACGACATCCTTCTTGTCTTTCCTCGTGGGCACGCTGGGTGGCATGGTGGACTGCCGCTCCGATGGACTGTCTCTCTCACCGTTATGAGGCGAGTTCAAGCCGTTACCTACGACGACAACGAGCAAAGAAAACAAGTGCGTAAACGTGTGCGAGTGTGTAAATGTGGATGCAGATGTGAGTGAAAGTATCATTATATATTCATGTACATACAGTGGTGGTCAAAAGTTTACATACACTTGTAAAGAACATAATGTCATGGCTGTCTTGAGTTTCCAGTTATTTCAACAACTCTGATATTTCTCTGATATAGTGATTGGAACAAATCCTTCTTTGTCACAAAAAACATTCATGAAGTTTGATTCTTTTATGACTTTATTATGGGTAAACTGAAAATGTGACGAAATCAGCTGGGTCAAAAATATACATACAGCAATGCTAATATTTGGTTACATGTCCTTTGGCCATTTTTACTTCAATTAGGCGCTTTTGGTAGCCATCCACAAGCTTCTGGCAAGTTTCTGGTTGAATCTTTGACCACTCCTCTTGACAGAATTGGTGCAGTTCAGTTAAATTTGTTGGCTTTCTGACATGGACTTGTTTCTTCAGCATTATCCACATGTTCCCAATGGGATTTAAGTCAGGACTTTGGGAGGGCCATTCTAAAACCTTAATTCTAGCCTGATTTAGCCATTCCATTACCACTTTTGATGTGTGTTTGGGGTCATTGTCCTGTTGGAACACCCAACTGCGCCCAAGACCCAACCTTCGGGCTGATGACTTCAGGTTTTCTTGAAGAATTTGAAGGTAATCCTCCTTCTTCATTGTCCCATTGACTCTCTGTAAAGCACCAGTTCCATTGGCAGCAAAACAGGCCCACAGCATAATACTACAACCACCGTGCTTGATGGTAGGCATGGTGTTCTTGGGGTTAAAGGCCTCACCTTTTCTCCTCCAAACATATTGCTGGGCATTGTGGCCAAACAGCTCAATTTTTGTTTCATCTGACCACAGAACTTTCCTCCAGAAGGTCTTATCTTTGTCCATGTGATCAGCAGCAAACTTTAGTCGAGCCTTAAGGTGCCGCTTTTGGAGCAAAGGCTTCCTTCTTGCACGGCAACCTCTCAGTCCATGGCGATGCAAAACACGCTTGACTGTGGACACTGACACCTGTGTTCCAGCAGCTTCTAATTCTTGGCAGATCTGCTTTTTGGTGCTCCTGGGTTGACTCTTCACCCTCCTGACCAGTTTTCTCTCAGCAGCAGGTGACAGCTTGCGTTTTCTTCCTGATCGTGGCAGTGACAAAACAGTGCCATGCACTTTATACTTACAAACAATTGTTTGCACTGTTGCTCTTGGAACCTGCAGCTGCTTTGAAATGGCTCCAAGTGACTTTCCTGACTTGTTCAAGTCAATGATTCTCTTTTTCAAATCTGTGCTGAGCTCCTTTGACTTTCCCATTGTAGCGTTTGTGGGTGTTTTTATCCAATGAGCCCTTTTTAAATGGCCTCAGAGAAGTCACCAGCTGTAGTCACTCATAATCACTCACAAGAAGTTAAGAGGTCATGCTCTGAAGCTCATGTCATTGACACAACTTTCTAAGTCTCCAAAATTGCTCATTCATGTTGCTGTATGTATATTTTTGACCCAGCTGATTTCGTCACATTTTCAGTTTACCCATAATAAAGTCATAAAAGAATCAAACTTCATGAATGTTTTTTGTGACAAAGAAGGATCTGTTCCAATCACTATATCAGAGAAAAATCAGAGTTGTTGAAATAACTGGAAACTCAAGACAGCCATGACATTATGTTCTTTACAAGTGTATGTAAACTTTTGACCACCACTGTACATGTGTGTGTGTGTTTGTATGTGTACAGTATGTGTGTGTGTCATATGTGTATCTATATCAGTGTGTATTTATTTATCAGTACCTCCAGGATTTAACAATATTGCAACACAACTAGTAACGTAACATCAACCAAACTCCGCAGGACCACAATCACCTGCAGCCTTTTCCAACCAACCAGGTCTTAACTTCATGTTTGAGGTTAGTTTGGTGATTAATTTCATGTGTAACGTGTGTGAACAAGCTGTGGGTGCTCGTAGTGTCAGCAGCTTTACAGTTAGACACTGAGAAGAACATCCAGTTTTCAAAACAAGAGAGGGACCAAATCAACACAAAAAAATCTGTAGGAATGTACAACTGAACCAGACATTCAGAGATGAGTTTAACTTCTTCTCCTTCCATCATTTCCCTCCAGGGGTCTCCACAGCAAGTTAGTTTCTTCCATCAAACCCTATCTCCTGCATCCTCTTCAGTCACACCAACTATCTTCATGTCTTCCTTCACTGTATCCATGAACCTCCTCTTTGGTCTCCCTCTAGTCCTCTTTCCTGGTGGTTCCAAACCCAGCATCCTTCTTCTGATGTACTCTCTCTCTCTCCTCTGCACATGTCCAAACCATCTCAGTCTGGCCTCTCTGACTTTAAAACCTCTAACATGTGCTGTTCCTCTGATCCTGTCCATCCTGGTCACTCTCAGAGAGATCCTCAGCATCTTCATCTCTGCAACAAACATCTCTGTTTCCTGTCTTTGAATCAGTGACACTTTAAAAATAAAAAGTAGATCAAGTTATCTTGAAAAATGAGAAATTGTCGACCGAAACAATCATAAAAAATGCTGTGAAATTCCGGAGGGACTGATTTAGATAAATAAGTATGTGTGAGTGTGTGTGTGTCTATGTGTGTGAGGGCAGAGACAGGAACTTCAGGAACACTGTGGGTTATAATGAGAGTGTAACCTCATGAAGTGACGACACAGAAAGGTTATAACAAACTGCTGGGAGCAGAAAGAGGGAGAGAAGCGAGGGAGCAGGAAGAACACAGAGGATCAGATAGAGTCTGATACGGTCGGGGCTGCGAGTACGGCTCAGCGTTACTCCTACTGAGTAAATACGGAAACTCAAACTAGAGGCATTTTTGTTGATTGTGTAAATTATGACGTGTTTTCACTGTATTTTTTTTTACCAACTTCATCACAAATAAAACTGAAAACATTGTTTCTTTTTCATTAGCTTTAACCATCATGAATGGTTCGCTCTTATTTTGAAGGACTCTTGAATAATCATTAATGATTTACTTTTATTTTGAAGGACTCCATCGATGTACCGTATTTTCCGCATCATAAGGCGCATAGACAGAAACCACCGTACTGTGGTGTCTGGGGTTGGGTTACACATCCACTAGATCAGGGATACCCAACCTTTTCTGCGACACAGACCGGTCTAGTGTCGGACAACATTTTCACAAACCGCATTAACATTCTTTCTTACGCTCAGGGCACTCTGGTTGCTATGGTAACGGTAAACAGACCTTCAAAATAAAAGACATCACAACAACAAAGTGAATAAAAATACTAGTTAGGCTCCTCCCACTGAGGCTAGATCAATCTGAGTTTGTTTTGCTGGAACCAGACAGTCCCATCTTGGCCTGAAGAGTGTTTCTAAGATCCAGTCTGCTTCGTTGCTCTCCTTGAAGAAGCTTCCAATAGATCTTTGTTTACTAGTTTAGGGGTTTAAATTTAATGGGATGATGCGTCAAAAGTGAGTCTTTGACGAATGTAAGGAAGAAAATCCGGTGACTTTTCAAATTAAAACACCAGTTAGCCACAATGAAGCAGTATTGATCCATATAAAAGATGCACTGTCGGTTTTTGAGAGAATTAAAAGTGGGCTAATAGTGCGGAAAATACGGTACTTCCGGTCCAAGGACGAACGTTCTACCACTGATCTATCGCCCATAACCATGGCTTTTGTGACCTCAACTATTGGCGAATGATCCTTAGGGGAATTAAAGCGGTTGGCAGAACCTTTTAGATGATTGGGTTAAATGAACCAATCAGATTTCACAGAGACAGTACTCATACAGAGCAGGAGCTGATGAGCAAAACAAAACTGGAAAAAAAAAAAAGAAGCGTTTTGGTTAATGGACGGGTAAACACATGAGTAGTTCAGACTAGAGGAGGGGGGTCTGCTACCAATCAGCTTCTCTTACTGGCTTCCTGCTCCTCTTTCACCTCCTTCAGCACCTCCCACGCCTCCTCCAGCTCCTCGTCTGTGTGAGGCGTGTGGAGCCACTCCCAGAAATGTCTAAAGCTCCCATCATCCTCTGGGGCAGAGTTTTCCACGTCATTGCGCTTGGGGCTGTCGTTACCTAGGCTACTGCGGCGATGGGGTGGCAGCTTTGGGGGCGGAGGCCGAGGGGGGACGTTGGAGGCCGCCTTGGCGGGGCTGGGCGTGTCCGGCACCGCTGGACAACGCTTGATGGTCCCTCCCCCTCCGTCATCCTCGCTATGTGATTGGCTATCGTCCTGTTTTGGGGGCGGGTGCTGAGACGAACAGATGGACTTGGGCTGTTGGACAAAAAAAGTGTTTTTAAGAAACAGGTTTTTATAGTTTGTAAAAATAACATTTTAAAAGGAGAAAATGTAAAACAAAGAGGTTGAGATTCTCTTACCTTGGGAGGGAGAGGCGGCGGGACCTTCGGCCTCATGATGGTACTCGATTTACTAGAAAACGAAACATTTAAAGTTTGTGATTAAATATTTTTTATAAATCTAGAAAAAAAAAAAAAACGGAGAACGATGTTTAAATTGCTTCTCTTCAGTTTAATAATGTCGCTCAAAAACATTGCGACGCATACTTGTGATTGGTCGAAAAAAAAACACTGCAACTCTTCTTTACATAAGACTCACAAATAAAATCTCAGATCTGAGCCAACTCTAAATCTAACCCGGTAAAAAACCGCCTGTAGTACTCTGAATATAGATGATGGAAATGACGTCATGGTTAAATGAGCCGGTGCTGGCTGTCATTACTCGTGTAAATGATGAGCGTCGTCGCCCAAAAGCGAAAGAAAGAGGACTGTGAGATTAACACAGACTGATTTATCAGTGAATTAATTTTATCTTTTTTTTTATATATATACTTAATTCATCCGTCATCGGGAAAATCTTAGTATTGGATTAAACCGCAGCAGACTGCCTCAATGGCGCCAATGGTGGGAGAAACGGGGGTTAAGTGACTTCCCCAAAGACACCTAGACATGAGCTCAGTAGGGTAGTAGCTCTGGGTTAGGACAGTAGCTCTGATCCGGGTAACTTCCGGTCAAAGGGCAAACCCCTGAGCTCTCGTCTCCTCCAATTATCAACTCGCAGCCACGCACCAAGAATCTAACTCAGCCACTGAGGCAGTACCGGTAATTTCAGCTTGATACCAATAACCATATTTTTATAATTTAGTAGTTTAAACTTGGTAATTAACAATCTGTACTTACTTATCTTGACAAATTTTCATATAATAAGGACTATAAAGCATTTTATTTTCTTAAAACTTGAAAGCGGGTCTAATGATATGATGTGGCTTATTCCGTACATACGGATTAATATTGGACAATTATGGCTGCTGTAGTCAGGAGGCGCTGCCGAAGTAACGGAGGTAAAAAATCTGATGAAGGTACAGTTACACCTTTAGACTTGTCCGTGAAAATATTGTCAGACACTAAACCGGTCCAAGGTGCAGAAACGGCAGGGGATCCCTGATCTAGTGGATGCATAATGCAACCCTAGACACCACAGTATGGTAGTTTCTTTCTGTGCGCCTTATGGTTTCTTCCCATTTCTGTTGATTTTTTAGTATTTTATAACAATTTTACAGCTAAAAAACAACAAGATGAACAGCTTTCGATGTGCGGAGTTCTGAACCGGGTCATCTTAGGAATGAGAGACAAAGAGCCAAACAGGAGTGAATGAAAGAGGAAAAGTGGAGATGAAACATTCAGGGTGAAACACAGAACGAACAGCTGCTGTGATGCATTTTGAAGGCAGACACACAGATCTTGTAGTTGGCTGCCACCCATCTCTCGATTTACAAGTCGATCTACGTTCCTACCCTCACTATGGTAACCAGGATCTATGTTCCTACCCTCACCATGGTAACCAGGATCTACGTTCCTACCCTCACCATGGTAACCAGGATCTATGTTCCTACCCTCACCATGGTAACCAGGATCTATGTTCCTACCCTCACCATGGTAACCAGGATCTATGTTCCTACCCTCACCATGGTAACCAGGATCTATGTTCCTACCCTCACCATGGTAACCAGGATCTACGTCCTACCCTCACCATGGTAACCAGGATCTACGTTCCTACCCTCACCATGGTAACCAGGATCTACGTTCCTACCATCACCATGGTAACCAGGATCTACGTTCCTACCCTCACCATGGTAACTAGGATCTATGTTCCCACCCTCACCATGGTAACCAGGGTCTATGTTCCCACCCTCACCATGGTAACCAGCTGTGGGTGGTGACCGAAAGAATGAGATCGCGGATACAAGCGGCCGAAATAGCTTCCTCTAACGGGTGGCTGGGCTCTCACTCAGAGATCGGGTGAGGAGCTCTGCCATCCGGGAGGAGCTCGGTGTCGAGCCGCTCCTCATCCAGGTCGAGAGAAGCCAGATGGGGTGGTTCGAGCACTTCGCTGGTGAGGTCTTTCGGGCACGTCCCACTGGAAGGAGACCAAGGGGCAGACCCCGGACCCGCTGGAGAGACTATGTCTTATAGCTGGCCGGGGAACGACTCAGGATTCTTCCAGGTGAGCTGGAGGATGCAGCTGGGGTGAGAGAAGTCTGGGCTTCCCGTCTGAGGCTGTTGCCCTCGTGACCCGGCCCTGGATAAGCGTAAGAAGACGGAACGGAACACACAGATCTGTATTTTCATGGTATCAATAAAATTTTACATTTGGGTGCGGAAATTGAAGGCTAAAAATGGCCGAAGTTATCACTGCTGAAGCTGAAAAATCAGTATTTTTACCAGAATATTCTCATTTGAAAACATTTGATGACTGATTAAAAAAAACGTTGAACCCAAAACCTTGCAATTTTTTTTCTCCCTGACGCCCGTCTAAACACCGTCTGTACAGGAGCACAAAAGGCCTTCCTGACTGTGGTGGAAAAATATCTGCTTGGCAGGAACACGCTGGCCTACCGCAGACATTTGGCTTTCACACAATAAAGAAAGAGACTGGATGTAGAGTTTTACACGTTAGAGGAAAACAGACGGTCGCTAAAGGACACACACGTACACAGATGGTGGAGCAAACAGAACAATAGCAAGCAGACGAGGATCAAATGCATAACAAGAGGAAGAACAAACAGTTTGTAATGATACTACGAACCAGCAACAGTTAAAAATTAAGATTTTAATTTGCATTTTATAGCCATGTAAAAAAAAATCTAAACCACTATTTAAAAAAAAAAATTTGTCTCGAGGTTTTATAATTTGATAGAAGCAGAATAAACAATTTGAGGAGGAGGGAAGGAGTTTAAGTATCTCGGGGTCTTGTTCACGAGTGGGAGAAGGCGACAACAGATGGATCGATGCGGCGTCTGCAGTAACTAGGATGCTGCATCGATTTGTTGTGGTGAAGAAAGAGCTGAGCCGAAAAGTAAAGCTCTCGACTTACGAGTTGATCTACGTTCCTACCCTCACCATGGTAACCAGGATCTACGTTCCTACCCTCACCATGGTAACCAGGATCTACGTTCCTACCCTCACCATGGTAACCAGGATCTACGTTCCTACCCTCACCGTGGTGACCAGGATCTACGTTCCTACCCTCACCGTGGTAACCAGGATCTACATTCCTACCCTCACCATGGTAACCAGGATCTACATTCCTACCCTCACCGTGGTAACCAGGATCTACGTTCCTACCCTCACCATGGTAACCAGGATCTATGTTCCTACCCTCACCATGGTAACCAGGATCTACGTTCCTACCCTCACCATGGTAACCAGGATCTACGTTCCTAACCTCACCATGGCAACGAGGATCTAGGTTCCTACCCTCACCATGGTAACCAGAATCTATGTTCCTACCCTCACCATGGTAACCAGGATCTATGTTCCTACCCTCACCATGGTAACCAGGATCTACGTTACTACCCTCACCATGGCAACGAGGATCTAGGTTCCTACCCTCACCATGGTAACCGGGATCTACGTTCCTACCCTCACCATGGTAACCGGGATCTATGTTCCTACCCTCACCATGGTAACCGGGATCTATGTTCCTACCCTCACCTTGGTAACTGGGATCTACGTTCCTACCCTCACCATGGTAACCAGGATCTACGTTCCTAGCCTCGCCATGGTAACCGGGATCTACGTTCCTGCCCTCACCGTAGTAACCAGGATCTATGTTCCTACCCTCACCATGGTCACTAGGATCTACGTTCCTACCCTCACCATGGTAACCAGGATCTACATTCCTACCCTCACCATGGTAACCAGGATCTACGTTCCTACCCTCACCATGGTAACCAGGATCTACGTTCCTACCCTCACCATGGTAACCAGGATCTATGTTCCTACCCTCACCATGGTAACCAGGAGGAGAAACCAAACTTTTTTTGGCTTTAAGACTCAATAATAAAAAAACAGTATAAATCAATCCTTTCTGTTTAAAAACTTAAATCTGGTTAAAGATGGATCTTTTTTCACATGACTATAAAATGCAGTGTTGGTAATATTTGCCATCCTGGTTGTTAGTTTCTGTAAAGCATCCCATCTAACATCGGCAGCAGCGTGGACACACACACACACACACAAAGCGGAGTGGGTGGCGTGACGGTGGCGTGTGCTGTGAAGAAATGCGTGGATGAAACTGGCAAAGACAGAAAGCTTCTCCTCCTCGTCTTCTTCATCCTTCTTTCCCCCTTTTCAAAATGACAGAAGAGACGCACAGGGGAAAGAAAGAGAGACCAAGAGGCGGAGCTTTCCGGTTTGTGAGACTGAGAGCGGACTTACTGAGTGTGAGTTTCATCATCATCTGCACCATCCTCATCCTCATCATCCCCTAAGTGTGCCACATGGCCCCTGGGAGAGGAGGTGAAGACAAGAGGGGGGAACGTTGGAAAAGAAAGACAGGAGGGAAGTGGAGATTTATTGTGGTGAGGGAGCGAGAGGATGGAGGTAAAAAAAAAAAAGAGGGGGAGGAAGAGCTGCGTGAAGCTCGATTCACAAACTAACTTCAACATCTGAACCAAGGTTTACAAGGTGGGCAAAATGCACGGGCCAACATATTTATAAAAACAAGTTTTCTTCAAGGAGTGGTTCGGGCAACTGGTCAGAATGCCTACTGAGCGCCTCGCTGGTGAGGCGCTTGGGAGGCATCCCGAGTAAAATTCTATATCACTAGAAGTCCAAATAAGACCTTATTTTTCACCTAACTCTAGCTGTGGATTTTTTTTTTTTTTTTTCAGATTTAGTCTGTAATTTTTCAACCCAGAAGTCTGCCTAGACCAGGCATGGGCAAACCACGGCCTGCGGGCCACATGCGACCCGTTAAACGCTTCAATCCGGCCCCTTGTTAATGTTTTATTTCTTCTGATGTTTCCTCACTAGATGGTGTAGTCTGGTTTTATTGGCTTGAGAAAACAACGTCACTACTCCCATTAAAATGTGTGTGTCTTCGTGATGCGCAAGCTGTCAAAATAAACAGCAGATACGGAAAGCCAGCGGGGCCAATACACACACGTCAACAAGCGCGTTAGATTTCAAACCTACATTTTAAACCAAGTGCGCTTCATGTAACATGTAGCTCGCTTGTTTGCACACGTGCATGTAGTGGCCCCGATGGCTTTCCATACTTACATCAAATATAACGCGCTTCACAACCTCAAGAGATCCACCAGATCCCTCGATGTGTATTTTTTTTCTTCCAATGAGGTCAGGTTACCAAAGCATGCCACCCGTCTGCTTCTGTTCCCGCCCCCTTTGTCAAACGTTAGAACTCAATGTGGCCCGCCAATAAAAAGTTTGCCCACCCCTGGCGTAGACAGTTTGCTCCTTTGTTTTGGTGCTTTTATGTAAGACGGGCATTGGGTTGTTTCTCGGGTACATTTATAATAAAGGGTAACCAACCCACAAAATTACTCTGGGATTTAAAATTCTAAGTTAAAGTGTTTTAAAGGGTCCATCTCATGCAAAATGGACTTTCAAGAGTTTTCTAGCTTGTAAGAGTGATGTCCGGGCCTTGTGTGTGTGTGTGTGTGTGTGTGTGTGTGTGTGTGTGTCTTTCTAGATTGATTTAGCCCGTTTTTCTGTGGATTTCTGGTACGCTCAGACAAAACAACCAATGAGCAGATGTCTAAAGTATGAAGCATTTGACGTAGCCAGGACGGACTTCACACACGCCCCCCTCCCTCCTCACCCGCCTTCACTCCGGTCTTACGCCCTCACAAACTCGCTTTCAACGTCCGATATACAGGCTGGTTCACTGCTCTGCGTCTTTTTTATTTTCTTGCTTGAAATCTTATTTCAGACGCTACCAAACCGCTACGTACGGGTTTACGCCCGCTCAGAGATGGGCGGAGGAATAGCGGCTCAGTGAGAGCAGAGGGCGGAGCTTGTACTTTCTCAGGACGGGCGGGGGGATGAGCGATACCCAGACTTTCATAGTTCCGGGTCTGTGACTGCGCTCCACCAAATCAATATATTTTCATAACTATGGTGTAATGCATGTTGTAAACGTGTGTGTGTGCAGAGGATACAATGTGAAAAGACTTATTTTGCATGAGATGGGCCCTTTAATGAACAACATTTCAGTAAAAATCATTTGGAAACTATCATTTAAAGTGACAGATTTTAAGAAAGGTCTAAAGAAATGAACAAAACTGACACAAGTGAACATTTAATGATAAAAAAATAGATTTAAAGACATTTTTTTTTCACCTGACAGGAAGTCATGAAGCTCAAAATCAACGATAATTATCTTTTAAGCAGCTAAGAATTTCTTCATGTGTTCGCCACCATAATTACTGTAATAAACCCCTTTATAGCTACGAAAGGAATGTAAATGAGTGTGTGTGTGCGTGTGTGTGTAGGATTGTGTGCGTGTGTGCCGTGCACTCAGCAGGAAGCTCCTATGAAGCACAACTTTCTGCAGGGAAACATCAAAGCGTTTAAAGAAGAAAATTTGAGACCCGGCAGACACCCGAGAAGCAGCGAGCTGTGCGGGTATGGAGCTGTCACGCTGGTAGTAGTGGTGCCGTGTGATTGGTGTGATTAGTCCTGGTGTTAAATAATGATTGGCTAATGGGTGAGGCCAGTTAGAGCAGCAGGATCACCATCAATCTCTCTGGGATGAAAACGTCTAGGACTTCTTACCTCTGCTGAAGCTCCTCCTCCACAGACTTTAAGAGACTCCTGTTTGAAAAAAAAAGAAAAGACAGTTAAAAACTTAAACCCAAACCCTCTGTGCCATCCATCCAATAATAATAATCATGATGGGATGGCACAGTGGCCTCACAGCAAGAAGGTCAGGGTTTGAATCCCGGGTGAGAACGAGGCTTGGAACACAAGCCTTTCTGTGTTGCGTTCACATGTTCTCCCCATGTATGTGTGGGTTTCCTCTGGTTTTTTCCCACCCTCCAAAAACATGCATGTTAGGTTAATTGGCCATGGCATGTGGATGGTCGTGTGTGTGGGTGTGGCCCCACGACGGACTGGCGACCTGTTCGGACTGTACCCTGCCTCTAACATTGAATCAGCCGGTGTTCCATCGAGATCTGCGGCCTCATCGATAGATCTGAGTTCCGAAAACTAACCCTAATTCCAGTAGAAGTATGGCAGGTCACAGATCTCGATGGTTAGATCATCTAGAAGTGAGTGGGAGCGTTCTGGGCATGTGCAGAAACACAAAGTACCAGATCTTGATGGTCACAGATCTCGTCAGGACACCGGGAGGGGCTAGGGCACCACCCGCAACCCGGTTAAGAAATAAGTATATGAATGGATGAAGTTTTTTACTCCTAAAATAACAGCTTTTTATAAAAAGCAATTTAAATTATTTGCCACATAAATCATTACGTATTCCTCACACTATAAAATCACACTTGACAATAAAGTTGATTTGATTCCAAGAATCTAAGCTTTCAATGATCTAAAGCGCAGGTGTCGAAGTCCGGTTCTCGAGGGCCGGTGTCCTGAAGGTTTTCCGTGTTTTCCTGACCCAGGTTAGTGAATTATGGACCGGACGTTGACACTCCTGCACTCAGTTTACTTAAGTAAAAAAAATTGTGTATCTGTACTTTACTTAAGTAAAATTTAAGACCGGTACTTTTACTTTTACTTCACTTCATTTTTAGAACAAATATCTGTACTTTTACTTCGCTACTTTTCAAAAGTGTGTTTTACATTTTTTGTTACATTTTCGTTCAGGAATTTGAAAAATACACAAGTTTTTTTTTTTAGCGCATCTTAAAGCCGCATCGCCAAAATCAAAAGAAGCAGTTGATCGGGAGAAGAAGTCATGAATCGAGGACCAATTAGAGATTCAAAATTAAACATTTTCCGCATTTATTCAGCGCCAAAAAAACAAGACAAAAAACTAACATAAAATATAGCACAAATTAAAAAGAGTCAGAAGATTGTTGTTCGTTGTGTTTACTTCTAAATAAAAAGCTGAGCCATCGTTACACAGAGCAGGGGCGGTTCTAGGATTTTCTAAAACTATGGGAGTGTGAAGGGGGAGTGAGGTCATTGACAAAGCCAATACATAGTGACTGGGGGGCCTTCCCCCCCCAAGAACATTTTAAAAAATAAGAGTAATTTTCCTCCATTTTGGAGCCCATTTGCTGGCCCTGCTCGGGGATAGGACCAAAAGAGCTGGGAGAGGGTGGGGGGAGGGGTCACGCCCCTGCAGAGTATTTATTTGTGAACCTACAGCACAAAAAATAACATTTGAATTATGGTCGGATACTTTTACTTTTTAATTAAAAAGTAAGATTTACACCAATTACTTTTGTACTTTTACTTAAGTAGATGTTTTTTTTATTGGTACTTTTACTTTAGTATTTTTTTTGCCTAATTATCTGTACTTTTACTGTTACTTTTAAAAGTGAGTACTTCATCCACCACTGCACTCCTGATCTAAAGTTTACTGATGAGGAAGTAAAATAAAGTTTTAAAGAGAAGTAAAACTTTTTAAACGTGTGATTTCCCGACAAAAACCGAGGGACGGAGACGTTAATCAGTTTTAAAACGACCACAAATAAGAATGAATTTTATAAAACTTACTTGTTTTCTCCCAGAAGACTTGATGAATCCTGACCGTACCCGAGCTGGAAAGGGAAGAAAAACATTACGACACTAGTAAAAAAAAAAAAAAAAGTTCAATTTGACTAAAACTTTAAAATATGCTTAATTTATTTGTTTATTTTAAGCGGCCAAAAATCATCACATTAAATTTTTTTTGCTAAAATTACAATCATTAATTTTTTTAATTTAAAGTCAACATGTCCAGATATGAAAATTCAACCAGTCTTTTTTCTTGTTCCACAAATATTTTTTCACATCTGCCATCATAAATTTATAATTCTATCATTAAAACAGCACATTTCAGAATTTGGTGGAAAAAAAAGGTTGTAAAAGTGAAGGATTTTAAAAGAACAGTGAAGGTGAAGCGAGAATAAGTCATGCCAGGTTAAAGCTTCCCAATCGTCTAAGAGGGAGAAGGTAACGCTGATCAAGTGTTTGTCTTTGGTAAAAAAAACTAGTAATTATCCCCACATCCGCTCACTGTTCTTCTAATTTGTCTCAATAAGATTTTAACTTGAATACTTTGAGTGTGAAACAACAGCAGAAACGTGACAAAGTGGTGAGCATGCGACAGAAACACACACTGACGTATGAGGAAGAAAACAGCACACGAAGAATCAAGAAAGTGCTTGTATTAGTGAGCAAAGATCACACACACGGCAAACACTGTAACACTGAGGTACTGAAGCTGACTTTATTTTCCATGGTGTGTGTGTGTATGTGTGTGTTTCATATGACAGTAAACAACAACAACAACAACTACAACACCAATTAGTGAGACTGAAAATGGAAAAAAGAAAACCCCTCATGCTGGATGTTGAAAAGAAGCCCGATGAAAACAGCAAACTTTGGAAGCAAAATGAGCCCAAAAAAGAACAAATTAAGAGTGAATGAGTGAAAGAGATTAAAGTTGATTGGGAGAGAGGGAGAAAGAGAGAGGGATTACTACCAGATTAGATCTCGCTGTATAGTAGAGCTCCTCAACACAGTCCAGATAGGGTTCAGAATCACACTGGTCAGCAAGACAGAGCGAGAGACACCTCAGTTAATACATTAACTTGGACTGATGAAGGCTTTGCAAACGGAGGGATGAGAGAGGAGCGTGGCCGGATGGATGAAAAGCCAGAAAAGCTCAAAAGTAAATTGATCATAAACAGAAAAGAGAGTGAGATAAATATAGATGGGTTAAAGGAACAGAAAATTTAAGCTGAAACAAAAGGGTGAAGAGTAGAGCTGAAAATGTACAGATTAAAATGTACAAAGTCTAGATTTAAATGCTCTTTAAGGCCTGGATTGTTGTGAAAAAATGAGGCTGTGCTCGCACGTACAGGGAGGTACACTAGCTACCTGTTAAGAGTCCACCATTGGTGGTTGTGACATGACATTGAAATCTTTTTTCATTTATTGTCAGTCTTATTACTGAACAAAATACTGTCGAATATCATCAGGTTATCCTTAATCCTTATCTCCTCCTGTCCCTGATTGGTGGCCATTTTTAACATTCTTAATCCAAATTGTGAGTGAACTGGGAATGGAGGATTTCCTGTGGAGGTTGTTGTTAGCCAATCAGAAAAACTGTCGAAAGGGCAAAGAAAGGAGAAAAAAGAAAAGTAGAAGATTGTATTGACGATCTCATTCTTTCGGTTACCACCCACAGCAGGTTACCATGGTGAGGGTGAGAACGTCAATCCTGGTAACCATGGTGAGGGTAGGAACGTAGATCCTGGTTACCATGGTGAGGGTAGGAACGTAGATCCTGGTTACTATGGTGAGAGTAGGAACGTAGATCCTGGTTACCATGGTGAGGGTAGGAACGTAGATCCCGGTTACCATGGTGAGGGTAGGAACGTAGATCCTGGTTACCATGGTGAGGGTAGGAACGTAGATCCTGGTTACTATGGTGAGAGTAGGAACGTAGATCCTGGTTACCATGGTGAGGGTAGGAACATAGATCCTGGTTGCCATGGTGAGGGTAGGAACGTAGATCCTGGTTACCATGGTGAGGGTAGGAACATAGATCCTGGTTGCCATGGTGAGGGTAGGAACGTAGATCCTGGTTACCATGGTGAGGGTAGGAACGTAGATCCTGGTTACCATGGTGAGGGTAGGAACATAGATCCTGGTTGCCATGGTGAGGGTAGGAACATAGATCCTGGTTACCATGGCGAGGGTAGGAACGTAGATCCTGGTTACCATGGCGAGGGTAGGAACGTAGATCCTGGTTACCATGGTGAGGGTAGGAACGTAGGTCCTGGTAACCATGGTGAGGGTAGGAACGTAGGTCCTGGTTACCATGGTGAGAGTAGGAACGTAGATCCTGGTTACCATGGCGAGGGTAGGAACGTAGATCCTGGTTACCATGGTGAGAGTAGGAACGTAGATCCTGGTTACCATGGTGAGAGTAGGAACGTAGATCCTGGTTACCATGTTGAGGGTCGGAACGTAGATCCTGGGTACCATGGTGAGGGTAGGAACATAGTTATTGCTGACACTGCTCCGATCCGTCTGTGGATCTCCCGGTCCATCTTTCCCTCACTGTGAACAAGACCCTGAGATACTTAAAGTAATAATACCCAAGAAATTATGAAAAAATAAAAACCCGAGACACACACTCTTCTGTGTCCCTTATGGCTGGATGTTAATTAGTTGTGTGTTTAGTGTCCAGAAGAAGCCAGTGATGCAGCACGTTCCTCTTGAAAACAACAAACTCTAAAAAGCCTTCATTCGTATGCCCTGATCGTGCTCTTGGTTTCGGTCGGGCGAGGTGAGGAGCACCCATGCTGGTTAAGTCACAAACACACACATGACCTCAGTCAAACTGGACGAACCACAATCCCACAGATTACTCACCGGCTCATGATGAGGTTCTGTTTCCTTTCTTAGAGGAGGATCGAACTTCACTTGACCAACTGAGAAAAAGAAAAAAATATACTTCATTCATCCCTTTTTATGCTGCATTACACCACTGCCACGACGGTGCCAATGTTGGGAGAAACGGGGGGGTTAGGTGTCTTCACCTAGATATGAGCTCAGTGGGATTCGACCCGGAGAACTTCCGGTCCAAGGGTGAACGTTCTACCACTGAGTTATCGCCTCCCCCCTTCAGAGATCAGTGTTGAACAGATGACTTTGAGTGAGGTACTCACAGTTAATTTCAGACAAGGTCTTGCCCTCTCTGGTGCTCCGGCTGGTCGAACGGATGCGATGAGGAACAGAGACCGGAGACTAAAGAAAATAAAACCAAAATGTCTCAAAACGCAAGCAGTTGTTAAAAATCCTACATAAAAAAGTTAATTAGACAAAAATTCACAAAATTATTTTAAATTTAAAACAAATCAAACAATCTTTCTGCTATTCTGGAATAAAAATTGATGACACAGCAAAACAAGTTGGCAAACCACGGCACCACGAGGGACAAAACATGGCAACGCCGTCGAGAAAAAAACCTCAACCTGGTTCTTTTTGGGTGGAAATAGACTCACAGAACCTCACAGAAGATCTTTTATTTCTTCATTAATTAACTTAAAAATAGTTTTTTTTTCACAAATCAAACTAAACAGCAGAGACTTTTTTAAATGTAATTTAAAGGGTTTAACTTTGACTTTTTCTTTGACAAAAATCTTAGAAAAACTTTCAGAAATCACAGCAGAAAAACCAGAAAATCCAAAATGCATGTAAAACAAGGAAACATGGTTAGTAACTGAAAATGAATGTGTCTTTTAAAAGAGATGCTTTTCTTTTGTTTTTATTTAATTAGGAGCGTGAGCCCATTGAGATGAGACATCTCGTTTTGGAGGGGGTCCTCAACCTAACACATATGTTTTTTGGAGGGTGGGAGGAAACCCAGGTACACTCCGGGAGAACATGTTAACTCCACACAGAAAGGCCAGTGTTTTCAAACCTCGACCCCTCACCTGAGATTTGAACCCACAACCTTCTTGCGGTGAGGCCACTGTGCCGCCATGCTTGTTCCTTTACAAGGACGATATCTAAATGACTTTTTAGCCATTTAGTTATATCTAGCAGATTTGGAACAGATTTACTGTAATTTCACGGCCATTAGGCGCACCAAAAAGTCTCAAATTTTCTTCAAAATGAGCGGTGCGCCTTTTTGTGCGGTGCGCCTTGTGTGTGAGAAAAGGTGGACCTAAAAGAAAACACGGTGCCCGCGAGGCGGACCTAAAAGAAAAGGCATGAGAACGTTAAAGAGTGAAGTGTGAGCGGCGTGGGAGCGATGGATGACCGAAGGAGACCACAGTTTCACGAAGGGTGGAAGGCAGCGCCGGGCGAGTTACGCTACAGTTTGCCAATGGATTGTAGATGCTTGGACTAACGTGTCTGCTGGTACTGTTATCCGAGCTTTCCCAAAAGCTGGTATCCTTTCTGAGGAGCCGCACAGTACAGACAGTGACTTTGACAGCGAGGAGCGAAGTGGACCTGCTCTGAAACAGAGGATGAGGACTTTGATGGATTTGAATAAAGACTATTACCGGTAATGTGCTTGTTTAGTATCGTTACTACTTAAATAAAGTACAACCAAACTCAGTTTTGCTCCCGATCTATTTTTTAATACACACATTTGCATGCTTGTGTGTGTGTTGTTGTAAGGCGGTGTGTGACTGAGGCTGCGCCTTTTCGTACGGTGCGCCTAATGGTCGTGAAATTACGGTAAATATTATGGTGGATTCAAGAATGAACAAATCTTTTTTTTTGTCACGGATATCGATATCCGAATGTGGTATCAAGTCTCTGTACCAGTACTCGTACACGTCATTCAGGGGCCATGTAATTTGTCTATTCCACTGTGTGGGTAGCAGAGTGGCCTCACAGCAAGAAGGTTGTGGGTTCAAATTCCGGGTGGGGGCGAGATTTGAAACACCGGCATTTCTGTGTAGAGATTGGATGTTCCTCCGTGTATGCGTGGGTTTCCTCCAGATGCTCTGGTTTCCTCCCACCCACCAAAAACATGCATGTTAGGTTGAGGACCCCCTCGAAAATGAGAAGTCACATCTCAAGGGCGTTATCCCAATAAATAAATAAAAAATGTCTAATTTTTTTCATTTAACCATAATTTAATAAAAGATCTGTATTAGTGTCTAACGTCAATGCTTGCGGTTATTTTATGACGGTCCTTCACAGAATTTTGCGGCAAAGGAGACGTACGCACGTGCTATTCTCAGCCCAAGCAGTACCCAAGGACATACACACGTCACAGGTTTCATAAAGACAGTTCTTTTAGATTTAAGTGACACTAAAATATAATTATACCCTATGATGACATCCGCCAATAGACAAACCCCGCCATGACAGTTGGGGTAAAACAAACTGTACAAAACATGAGAAAGCAGCTGGTAAACTGTGTGTCTTCCGTGTGTTACCACCTAGTGTTATGTATCAGTATGAAGAGGAATTACCACCAGGAATACACCCCTGTACTGCTTGGTCACGCTTTGTTTTGGGAGTTTTATTAGCCTTGGTGGGTGAACGTGAGATAGGTCCTAGTTGAGGGTGTCTCCTGCCCAATGCGGGAGACTTGGCATGTCTGGTTCATGGCAGGAATGGAACTGGCAACTTTTTGGTCTAAAGTCAGCCATTCAACCTCTGAGCTACACCTCCCCTTAGATACAGTGACTTTTATTGTGTTTTATTTTAAATTATGTACTTAGTTTGAAAAAATAAAGTGAATTGGTTGAACTCTTACAAATTTTAACATCAACTTCTTTAAAGAAATAGTCAAATTAATTTTCCAAAGGGTCTATATTTAGCCAGTACAGCGTTTCTACCAAGCGGAGGGATATCGTTTGAATCTTTCAGCCCGTGTGGTAAATAGATGTGAACAGCTTGAAGGGATTATCTTCACGGCAGGGGTTTAATCACACGTATGTTTGATCCTTGATTGTGAAGAAAGCAGCTCTTTAGAAGACACACCCCTCTGTCTCTTTAAATAATCTCTGCTGGAGTTTTACCTCAAGCTTTTACAGCAATAACAAAATGTTATTGATGATGTCATGTTTACAGTTAATTATAAAAATGCATGTATATGTAGAAAAGATCGTTTTATTTGGGTTAAAGGTGTCCAATCCTAATCCCGTCTCCCATGACAACAACAGTAACATGTAAAAGACTTGAAACAGTAAATCTCCAGTTATTCATGTCTGTATTCAACATCAAAAAAAAAAACACGCCGGTTTGTATTAGATAAACCACTGCAGTCGATACAAGTACCTTCCTACGAGCTGCGAAACGGGGTGCACGTCGAGCACCGGGGCTTATGGGAAGGAAATGACCTCTGTACTTAAACTGAACGAGAGGAGGAAAGGGGTGAGGGGTGGTGATGGAAGGACAACAGAAAAACAGGAAAAAATGGAGATGAAGAGTGAAGAAAGAGGAGAAGAAACAAAAGAGAAGAAGCATCTTAGGGCGGCATGATAGATTGATACGGAACCAACATCGCAGTATCAGCAGCATGCTAATCGCAAAGAGCTGCCATTTTTCTCACAGAAACTCTTGTGTAATTTTTGAACCCGTAAAAAAGCATTTCTGCCTGATCAGGAGTTTTTTTAGAGCCGAAACAAAATAGAAACTCGATATTGTGGAGCCATTTTGAATTAAAAAGTAGAATATTAACCATATAAAATCTGTTTTGTAGTCGGGATGTATCGATACCGATATCGGGTCGATACTAAGGCCATTGTATTAGTTCTCACAAGAGAGGAGCCGATACCCATGACCGATACTGCAGTAGATCCATGTTAACAGTTTATTGATATTATCCACCACACGCCGTCGCTTTACGGCAAGCCTTTTACGGCGTTTTACAACAGTAGAGACGTACGCACGGCTCGTCTCCACGTAGGTTTCTCAACCTCCCAACACACAGCGTGTCTTGCCGGAGGCAGGAGGAGTCAGGTCAGCTGTGTGGTATTTTTCACAGTGGATGGAAGCGACCAAAGTAAAGTGAACTGCAACATTTGCAAAGCGAAACTGTCTGGAGGCGGGTCCAGCTCGACGTTGTTGTGGCGTAATTTATCAGCATATTTGTTGCATTGGACTCAGAGTGCATCTTTCAGTCTGATTGCCGTGGATTTTGGCAACATGTTTGGACAAACTGCTCTTGGTTCCACCTTCACATAAAAATACTTTATTGTACTTTAGACAACTTGTGTTGTCTGCATTGATTTTGGTAAAATAAAGACAAACACGAGATCGCTTCGCACGTTCTACCATCACAAATCCCTCGGCTTCAAAATGGATCTTTGTGGCTATGGGAACAGCGAGTCGCAGAGCACGTACGCGAGGTGCTAGTAGCGAAAAGTGTCGCGGCACCGACAGCAGATCCGTTTGGACTACTGCTTATTAGTCCGGGTAAAATGACGGCCGCGGAACCGGTTCCAAAAAAAAATCCAGTTCTCGATAGTCAAAATATTAAAACATTACATTTTAAATCCCATTTTTTTTTTTTTTATCATAACTTTTCAGTTCCGTTCCGTCATCTTCCGCTTGTTACGGGGTCAGGTCGCAGGGGCAATAGCCTCAAGCGGGCAGCCCAGGCCTCTCTCTCCCCGGCTGCATCCTCTAGGTCACCTGGAAGGATCCCAAGTCTTTCCCCGGCCAGCTGTGAGACATAGTCTCTCCAGCGGGTCCGGGGTCTGCCCCTTGGTCTCCTCCCGGTGGAATGCGCCCGAAACACCTCGCCCGCGAGGCGCTCGGGGGGCATCCTGACCAGATGCCCGAACCCCCCGATCTGGCTCCTCTCGACCTGGAGGAGGAGAAATGTTAAACTTTTCAGTTTAACATTTAAATCTACTTCAACCAGATTAATTTGTTTAATAGTTTTCTTGACAATCTTTTAACAATTATTGTGAAAGAATCAAAAATATCATACCGATATTTGCAACTGATATCGCTTCATCAATTACAAAGAGAAATCGCGATGTACTTTTTGTTGGTATCATGTGGCCCTAAGGCAGGTAAGAATAAAAGAAGGAGCATGAACAGGTTTTGGGGTGAGTTCAGGTGGTATGATAGATGAGCTGTGAATTCAGTGACAGGAGGGAGAAGTTCGAAGGTTGGAAGAAGGGGAAGGAAAATCCCGTCACTTTTCAGCTGACCTGCTTTTCACTCCATGTTTTGCTTCAGGAAACTCAAGATTCTGAAAGTGTCAAAGGTTACCTCGGGTTCTGGATCGTCGTCGTCGAAGTCGTTAAAGGTGCTGTGGTCAGGGTTGTTGGCTTTGTCCAGCAGCTCAATGGCCAGCGTCCGGCTCAGAGGCTGGGACACGAACGGGTGCTGCAAGACACACCATAAAAGGAATGAGTTCACCTCCTATTGGAGGGTGAAAGATTTGAGAACTTGGGAGGTTCTGACCACCCTCAGTGCCCACTATAGGTGAACTAATTAGGCTTTTGGACTCATGCGACCAAAGGATGAGGGCACAAACTCTTGTGTACACAATCTGTGGTGCCACGAGCTTGAATATCTAATCAGTTCAGCTTCAAAGAAAGTTTTTTTACTTTTTTGTATTAATCTTTTCAAAATAAAAACACAGAGTTTAATTTGAATTAAATTGAAAGTACTTTCTTTTTTTCTGCAATTTTCTAAATGCAGCAAAAAGTTAAAAATGAGCTGAAAACTTTCTTTAAATTATTGTAAATCTTGACGAAGTTTCACTAAAATTTTAAACAATGCGCTACTCGTGATGGAAGCAAGTCTGTGAGCTTTCAAACGTTGTACCCACGGTGACCCATATTCCGCCCAGCGCTGAACCAACTATGACATCCCCCAACGTCTGCTCCACCACGCGGCTGTTCCAGCTCCCTGACCCAACCTAGCATCCCCTAACAGCTGTTTGAAAGCTGTTTTGGAGCTCTCTCCTGGACTCAGGAGCACCCGGCTTGGACACACCAACAATAAAGTTTTCTGAATCTGAAAAGTCTATGTTTGTCCCTGGCTGTGGCTCCAGCGTACCACACGGGGATGGACGAGATGTAAAACTGCACCATCATCTGGGCGGGCAGCTTGGCTTTCTTCATCCTCTGCTGGGCCTTTTTGATCAGGGAGCTGATGGACAGCTCCCACTTTAGGTCCTGTGTGATGGTAGAGCCGAGGAAGCGGAAAGAGTCTACAGTGGTGATGGGGGAGTCTGTCAGTGTAAAGGGAGATCATGGGGATTGTGACTTTCCTGAAGTCCACGATCATCTCCACTGTCTTCATTTCAGACCCAATTTTAATCTACTTTGTCCCTTAATTCATAGAGAAGAAGTATACTTCAGTCATCTCTCACCGGGAACATTTGTGTGCTGCATTACACCTACCCCGCAGCAGGCTGCCATGACGGAGCCAATGGTAATGATAATAATGCATTGTACCTATATAGCGCTTTTCAGGACGCTCAAAGATACGCCATACCAGGTAATGGTAAGCTACTGTTGTAGCTACGGCTGCCTGGATCCAGCAGACTAACAGAAGCCATCGACCCCTCTGACCATCACCAACCAATCACACACACACCATCCAGACTAGGCAATGTCGGTGAAGTGTCTTGCCCAGGGACACAGCGCTCTCTCATTCAAGTACTGCCCAGACCCAGCATGTTTAGCTTCTGAGGTCTGACGGGATCAGGCATTGACAGGCTGGTATGGTCACGTGGGAGAAACGGGTGGTTAAGTGACTTCCCTAAGGACACCTCGACATGAGCTCAGTGGGATTTGATCCCGTGAACTTCTGGTCCACGGGCGAACGTTCTACCACTGAGCTATCATATCTTCCTAATAGTGATCACTGTAATGATTCAAGGGGCTTTCTGGTAAATATTTTTTACTCACAAGTTGTGTCGACAGAACAATACGTTTTTTATGTACAATTCGAGTCGCAGAAGATGAAACAGTTTGAGTTGAAAACCTACAAACTTGTTTTGTTTCTTTCCTCACCTGCAGGAGTTTCTCGGCTGTTGGCCTCTTCTTTGGGTTCTTGGTCAGAGCGAGTTTGACAAAATGGTGGAAATTGTTTGTCCTGTTTGGCAGAGAGGAAATAAAGAATAGTTTCATCAGCGCGTCACTTCACAGTTCTGATAGAGGCTATTAAAAGCATGAGATACCAGTCTTACCACTTGAGTTTATCTTTCAACTTGGGGGGCTGGAAGTTACTCTTGGTCATTAAAAACAAAGCCCTGATGAAAAAAGACAAAAAAAAACATCACCAACTTTACTTTTATTCCTTTAAACACTATGTGTTTAATCTGTGCTTCTGTAACCCTGAAGGGATTCAAATTAAACTGCCCAGTTACTCGCCCGGAAAAGGGTGGAATGCCCCCTGCAGGTCAGGGACAGGGTCCTGCCCCGAGAGGAGGAGTTTAAGTTTATCTGGGTCTTGTTCACGAGTGGGGGAAGGATGGAGCGGGAGACCGACAGACGGATCAGTGCGGCGTCAGCAATAACTAGGACACTGCATCGGTCCGTCGTGGTAAAGAGAGAGCTGAGCCGAAAAGCAAAGCTCTCGATTTAAGAGTCGATCTAGGTTCCTACCCTCACCATGGTAACCAGGATCTACGTTCCTACCCTCACCATGGTAACCAGGATCTACGTTACTACCCTCACCATCGTAACCAGGATCTACGTTCCTACCCTTACCATGGTAACCAGGATCTACGTTCCTACCCTCACCATGGTAACCAGGATCTACGTTACTACCCTCACCATCGTAACCAGGATCTACGTTCCTACCCTTACCATGGTAACCAGGAACTACGTTCCTACCCTCACCGTGGTAACCAGGATTTATGTTCCTATCCTCACCGTGGTAACCAGGATCTACGTTCCTATCCTCACCATGGTAACCAGGATCTACGTTTCTACCCTCACCATGGTAACCAGGATCTACGTTCCTACCCTCACCGTGGTAACCAGGATCTACGTTCCTACCCTCACCGTGGTAACCAGGATCTACGTTCCTACCCTCACCGTGGTAACCAGGATCTACGTTCCTACCCTCACCGTGGTAACCAGGATCTACGTTCCTATCCTCACCATGGTAACCAGGACCTATGTTCCTACCCTCATTATGGTAACCAGGATCTACGTTCCTGCCCTCACCACGGTAACCAGGATCTATGTGCCAACTCTCACCATGGTAACCAGGATCTACGTTTCTACCCTCACCATGGTAACCAGGATCTACGTTCCTACCCTCACCATGGTAACCAGGATCTACGTTCCTACCCTCACCACGGTAACCAGGATCTATGTGCCAACTCTCACCATGGTTACCAGGATCTACATTCCTACCTTCACCATGGCCACAAGCTGTGGGTGGTGACTGAAAGAATGAGATTGCGGATACAAGCGGCCGAAATGAGCTTCCTCCGCAGGGTGGCTGGACGCTGACTCAGAAATCGGATGAGGAGTTCTGCCATATGGGAGGAGCTCGGTGTCTAGCCGCTCCTCCTCCAGGTCGAGGAAAACCAGATGGGGTGCTCTGGGCATCTGTCAGGATGCCCCCCCGAGTGTCTCACTGTTGAGGTGTTTTGGGCACGTCCCACCAGGAGGAGACCAAGAGGCAGACCCTGGACCCGCTGGAGAGACTATGTCTCACCGCTGGACAGGGAACGACTCTGGATCCTTCCAGGTGAGCTGGAGGATGCAGCCGGGGTGAGAGAAGCCTGGGCTTCCCGTCTGAGGCTGTTGCCCCCCGCGATCTTGTCCCAGATAAGAGGAAGATGACGGAACGTTATTTATGCCAACTATTGGTGAACTGATCAGGTTTTAAGAGTTGTGTCACTAAAGATCAAAGCACAAATTTCTCAGGACTGACTTACATTCAGAATAAATACAGTTCAGGAATTGATGTGGGTGGTGATGCCAGGGTAAACAAAATAAAACCAAGAATAGCCCTGCTTTACCCCTTTCAAACTGCCCATCTATCACGTTGGGTTTCCAATTCACCAGCTGGTAAACCAAGCTGTTTATTAAAGTTATAGCATGTTCATTCATTCCTTTTCTGAACCGCTTATTCTCTGACAGGATCGAAGCAGGTGCCGGAGCCTAACCGGGCTAATTCAAGACACTAGGCAGGGTACAGCCCTAACGGGTTGCCAGTCTGTTCCGGGGTGACCCACACATTCACTCCTAGAGGCAATTTCATAATGCCCAGTTATCCTAACATGCATGTTTTTGGAGGGTGAGAGGAAACCAGAGTACTCTGAGGAAACCCACGCATGCAAGGGGAGAACATACAAACTCCACACAGAAAGGCCAGTGTTCCAAACTTCGCCCCATCCAGGATTCGAACCCTGACCTTCTTGCTATGAGGCCACTGTGCTACCAACTGTGCCACCCCCGTTACAGTATGTATTTATTGATAATTTTTTGGGGAAAAAATAGGTTCAAAATATTGGTTCAAAAATTGAGCCCCTATTTGTTTGCGGGTGTGCTGTGTGTGTGTGTCTACTCATGCTACCCACCTCATTGGGTGCAGGTCAAACATAGGTGGTTGCAGCTCTGCCAGCTCTATCGCCGTAATGCCCACTGCCCAGATATCACACAGCTGGTTGTACCCTCCTTTCCTCTCCACCGCTGCCACCTCTGGAGCCATCCTGGTGGAAAAGATGGAACAGACGTTCATAAAAAGAGGAACTCATACTGCAGTGAGAAAAAAAAAACCTGCACAGGTGTGGCACAAACGTGTATTTTTCATCAAAAATTCAAACGATCCAAACCGATTTACCTCAAGGACAAAATTGAAAGCAAGTCCTAACACGTCAGCTGCTTAATTCTAGCGGGGTAGTCTGGCAGGGCGACTATGAGTGCATCAGATAAGTCATTACAGAAGTCTGTCAAGCAGCGAGCGCTTCGATTTGTCTTATTCACTCTTCTTGCGTAAATACACTTAGCTGATGCAGAGAAACAACTCACCAGTAAGGCGTTCCAATGAACGACTTTCTTTTGGCGAGAGTCGCTGTAATCTGGGCTGATACGCCAAAGTCAGCTAAGGAGAGGAATAAAGCAAAGGGAGACGTGAAAAGCCAAGAAACTAATTCTAAGTCAGGAAAGAGAGCGGACGGATTCGGCTGGTTCAACTCGGTTTCTTCTCTGTACCTAGTTTAACGTAGCCGTTGTCTGTTAGGAGAATGTTGGCTCCCTGTTGGGAGACAAAACAAGCCACATATTAGCATATGATCTGTGGAACACACACACACACGCAGACAGACAGACACACGCACGCACACTCTTACATTACTAAAGCCTGATGCCTCCATTAACAATGAATGGTTGAAGTCTTTAAAAACCAGGTTTTTAAGTGCTTTAATTTTGTGACCTTGCTCTTTGTGATCTTACTTCCTGGTTGCACGAGCCTATAAACCAGATCAATTCATCTATAGGTGGTACTGAGTAACTGTGGGCGGTTCTTTTGAATAACTTCAGTGGTTTTTGACAGATTGTGTTCAAAAGAATTTGTAATCTAGACTTTTTTTTACTTTTAACCGTTCATCAAATGACTCTGAAAACCTCTATAGATGGTACTGAGTGACAGCGGGTAGTTTCATTTACATCCATTTTGTGGTTTGGAAGTGTTACGAAGGCAGGGACAACCAGGACGTGCCTTCTTTTAAAAAAGCATAAAAAATAAAAGTTTACTCTTTCTATTTATTTATTTATTCTTACAATTTTTTTTCACAAGTTTTACAAAGTTTTAAATAAAAATATAAAGTAAATGAAAAAATAAATAAAAGATAAGATTTGCATTAATTTTGTGAGTCTGACACAAAAATGTTCAACTCTTCTTGGTTTATAGTTTTGACCGTCTATAGATGAACTGATCAAGTTTTCAGTGATCTACTCATATAAAGGCGATGTCGTGAAAACCGCTGAAGGGATTTTTATTCTACTTTCCAAATTTACTCAATACCAACTACAGATGAATTGCAAAGGCTTTCAGGGTCATGCAACGTAAGGTTAACACTTGACTGCTTCAACCTCGTTATTATAGACCTCAAACATTCATTATTAATACAGTTCAGGATAAAACGATGGAATTTTGTTTAAAACACACTGTTATTTTTTATTCAATCTAGAGAAATATTGGAGCGTTTAATAAAATATCACCTTCTTTAAATTAAACAGTGTTTTATAAACTGAAAAACATCCAGATTCAACAACTCGTTCCAACTCACCTTTATGTCTCTGTGCATTTTGCCTTTATTGTGCAAGTAATATAAACCCTGGAATCAGAGAAAAATGATCAGATTGAGTTCAAGGCTTATGTAACTTCTTCTCTAACGGCATCAGGGTAAAAACAAAATACCAAAACAGTAAAAACACAAAGGTCACTTTCCATGTTGGTGTCATGTTTACAAGTAAGACGAGTTTTGTGAGGATAAAACTGAAAATATGGGACTGTGTGCCCAAACTCAGACACTTGAAAAGTAAAAACTAGGCAGAATCCTTTTAAACACTAAAACCTTTTCAAAAGCTTTGTCTCAATCTGAATTAGCAAAGAACAGAGTATTTAAAGACTGCGGACCGCCTGGAGAGACTACAGTATGTCTCACAGCTGGCCGGAGAACGTCTTGGAATCCTCATACGTTCCACCCTCACCATGGTAACCAGGATCTACGTTCCTACCCTCACCATGTCAACCGGGATCTACGTTCCTACCCTCACCGTGGTAACCAGGATCTACGTTCCTACCCTCACCATGTCAACCGGGATCTACGTTCCTACCCTCACCGTGGTAACCAGGATCTACGTTCCTACCCTCACCATGGTAACCAGGATCTACGTTCCTACCCTCACCGTGGTAACCAGGATCTACGTTCCTACCCTCACCATGGTAACCAGGATCTACGTTCCTACCGTCACCATGGTAACCAGGATCTACGTTCCACCCTCACCATGGTAACCGGGATCTACGTTCCTACCCTCACCGTGGTAACCAGGATCTACGTTCCTACCCTCACCGTGGTAACCAGGATCTACGTTCCTACCCTCACCATGATAACCAGGATCTACGTTCCTACCCTCACCATGGTAACCAGGATCTACGTTCCTACCCTCACCGTGGTAACCAGGATCTACGTTCCTACCCTCACCATGATAACCAGGATCTACGTTCCTACCCTCACCATGGTAACCAGGATCTACGTTCCTACCCTCACCATGGTAACCAGGATCTACGTTCCTACCCTCACCATGATAACCAGGATCTACGTTCCTACCCTCACCATGGTAACCAGGATCTACGTTCCTACCCTCACCATGGTAACCAGGATCTATGTTCCTACCCTCACCATGGTAACCGGGATTTACGTTCCTACCCTTACCATGATAACCAGGATCTACGTTCCTACTCTCACCATGGTAACCAGGATCTATGTTCCTACCCTCACCATGGTAACCAGGATCTACGTTCCTACTCTCACCATGGTAACCATGATCTACGTTCCTACCCTCACCATGGTAACCAGGATCTACGTTCCTACCCTCACCATGGTAACCAGGATCTACGTTCCTACTCTCACCATGGTAACCAGGATCTACGTTCCTACCCTCACCATGGTAACCAGGATCTACGTTCCTACCCTCACCATGGTAACCAGGATCTACGTTCCTACCCTCGCCATGGTAACCAGGATCTACGTTCCTACCCTCACCATGGTAACTGGCTGTGGGTGGTGACCGATCGCGGATACAAGAGGCTGAAATGAGCTTCCTCTGCAGGGTGGCTGGGCTCTCACTCAGACATCGGGTGAGAAGTTCTGCTATTCGGGAGGAGCTCGATGTCGAGCTGCTCCTCCTCCAGGTTGAGAGAAGCCAGACGGGGTGGTTCGGGCATCTGGTCCGGATGCACCCCCGAGCGCCTCGTTGGTGAGGTGTTTTGGGCATGTCCCTCCAAGAGGAGAACAAGAGGCAGTCCCTGGACTTACTAAAGAGACTATGTCTCACAGCTGGCTGAGGAACGACTTGGGATCCTTCCGGGTGAGCTGGAGGATGCAGCTGGGGTGAGAGAAGCCTGGGCTTCCCATCTGAGGGTCTGTTTATTGTATAAACAAACCTGTTGTGTTTGGATCAACAGTAATTGAGAATGGTGCCTGACCTACGCTGGTGGGATGAAATAATAAAATGGTTTTCCAACATAATGTGCTTTGATCAAAAGAAAAATAGGCAAAAATAATCCAAATAAATCAAAGTTGAGCCTCCTAAGATAAATTTTCATTGAGAACGAAGTGTATGGGGAGTTAATAGAGCGTGTAGAGTACCTGCATAGTCTCTCTTGACATGTAGGCGATCTGTGACTCTGACAGCGGCCCAGTGACTGTTAGAAAAACACATGAGATAAATATCAAGATTCAAACCAGAGAGAGGAAAAATAGCTGGAAGCTTGTTCTTCTCAGGCTCCATGTAACTCTTACCATGATAAATATCTTGCAGAGAACCACCTCCACAGTACTCCATACTGATCCACAACTTGTCTCTCCTGAATTTAAGAAGAACACAGTGTAAGAACACACACCACACCCGTAGCATGTGCGCCCAGCTTCGCTCTTACCGGAGATAACTCCCAAAATAGGCAACGATGTTGGAGTGTTTACAGTCTTTCATCATTATAATCTCCTGCTGGACGACAGCAAAGTCCTCACCTACAAGAAAAAACAAAAGATGATCGCAAAAGACAAGAAATAAAAAGCGTAAAATAAAGGATTTGATTTGAATTAAAAGGAACGGCTGCTTTAACGCCGACCTGCTGCGAGTGTATAGTCTTTTGTTGTGGAATCAGTGAGATTTTGAAGTATCTATTGATGTCACCGTTTCCACAAAGTTTTACACTTTACACACGTTAAAAACTAGTTACGTAAATTGCAATTAGGTGTTTGTTGTAGTCAAAATGATTTAACTCAGTTTGTAGCTTCTTTTATTTCAGTATTTGCTTTTGTTTCCGGTGGTGTTCAGACGAGATTTGCGACCTCATCGTGAACCAGAAGTGGACAACTGGTCGCAGAACCTAATAAAATTACACTTGAAACGAATAAAAAAACACTTGTATGTTTTAAAATCATAAGATTTTTAGTCCAAAAATGCAGAGCAGGTGCAAAAAAACGCTAATTCCAATAGAAGTTAGCGTCAGCTAGATCGCAGATCTCGATGTTTAGATCATCTGGAAGGGACGGGGATGACAATTTTGATTTCTGATATCAGAAACAGATTTGAAAAGAAAAGAAAATCTTACCTGGTTCCAGTTTTATGACTTTGATTGCAGCTAGCTCTCCTGAGTTTACATTTCGAGCCTAAACGACACGAGAAAAGAAAGAAAAACAAGAGTTTATCATTTCGGGAACACTTAGTAATTATTTTCATGTCATAACAAGGTTCAAAATGAGCATGAAAAATGTGTGTCATTACAGAGGTATGAAGGAAAGCAGACAACAAACCGGGATTCCTAAAAAAGTCTTAAGATACTTTAACAAAACAATTAGAACAATATCAGAACTAAAAACAGATAGAAAGACATTTTCCCTTTGTTTCTGATCACCGTGAACATGAACCAGAAGAAAACTCTCATTCCAGACCGTTTGTCGTTCAGACATTTGAAGGAATGACAGACTGAATGAAGGCTTTTCTGCCTTTAGGGACGTTACTGTGTGAACCGAATGTGGTCTGGTAGGTTTAGTCTATTGCTTCTTCTTTCATCAACTGCTTTTGAAAAAGTGAATCATACCCAAACACGATGACATGTCACACCTGCCAGGATGAGTGACTTCTGTGTGCGGTACACAAAAAGAAAAGATTACCAAACAATGGATCAATGTCAGGTTTTTAATGCTTAAAGTTGAGTAATGGCTGCCGCTGAGTGTCCGCGTGAGTGGAGTCTTTCAGAATATCTCTAAATAACCTTGACTTTTTACCACAAAACCTTTTTTAAAGCAAAGTTCTCGATTTACAAGTCGATCTACGTTCCTACCCTCACCATGGTAACCAGGATCTACGTTCCTACCCTCACCATGGTAACCAGGATCTACGTTCCTACCCCCACCATGGTAACCAGGATCTACGTTCCTACCCTCACCATGGTAACCAGGACCTATGTTCCTACCCTCATTATGGTAACCAGGATCTACTTTGTACGTTCCTACCCTCACCATGGTAACCGGGATCTACGTTCCTACCCTCACCATGGTAACCAGGATCTACGTTCCTACCCTCACCATGGTAACCAGGATCTACGTTCCTACCCTCACCATGGTAACCAGGATCTACGTTCCTACCCTCACCATGGTAACCAGGATCTACGTTCCTACCCCCACCATGGTAACCAGGATCTACGTTCCTACCCTCACCATGGTAACCAGGACCTATGTTCCTACCCTCATTATGGTAACCAGGATCTACTTTGTACGTTCCTACCCTCACCATGGTAACCGGGATCTACGTTCCTACCCTCACCATGGTAACCAGGATCTACGTTCCTACCCTCACCATGGTAACCAGGATCTACGTTCCTACCCTCACCATGGTAACCAGGATCTACGTTCCTACCCTCACCGTAGTAACCAGGATATACGTTCGTATGCTCACCATGTTTTTTTTAATAGAAAACGGAAAGAAGAGGAATGAAGATTAGTCAGAGTAAAACAGAGTACATGTGTGTGAATGAGAGGGATCCAAATGGAAATGTGAGGTTACAGGGAGAAGAGATAAAGAGGGTGGAAGATTTTATGTACTTAGGATCAAAAGTCCAGAGCAATGGAGAGTGTGGAAAAGAGGTGAAGAAGCATGTGCAGGCAGGCTGGAACGGGTGGAGAAAAGTATCAGGTGTGATGTGCGATAGAAGAGTTTCAGATCAAATGAAAGGGAAAGTTTAGAAAACCGTGGTGAGAGCGGCCATGCTGATTGGTCTAGAGACAGTGTCACTGAGGAAAAGACAGGAAGCAGAGATGTTTGTAGCAGAGATGAAGATGCTGAGGATCTCTCTGGGAGTGACCAGGATGGACAGGATCAGAGGAACAGCACATGTTAGAGGTTTTAAAGTCAGAGAGACCAGACTGAGATGGTTTGGACATGTGCAGAGGAGAGAGAGAGAGTACGTCAGAAGAAGGATGCTGGGTTTGGAACCACCAGGAAAGAGGACTAGAGGAAGACCAAAGAGGAGGTTCATGGATACAGTGAAGGAAGACATGAAGATAGTTGGTGTGACTGAAGAGGATGCAGCAGATAGGGTTAGATGGAAGAAGCTGACTTGATGTGGTTACCCCTGAAGGGAAATGCCAAAAGAAGAAGTGAACAGAAAACGATGATTTTTCTATAAATATAAGAATATGTTTATTTTTAGCAGCAGTGCTCGGAGCGCTGGAGAGAAATTATACATGAAGCCTATTAATAATGGATGGCTTTTCATCAGAGAAGCAGAGGAGATGGACTCTGGGTGGCACCGTAAAGGGTGTGATGGAACGGAAGCAAAAGATGCAAACTGGTAGAATTAAGACTTTCTGTGTAAAGAAAAGACGACATCATGTCGTGTGATCAACGTTCACTGAAAAATGTAAATAAATTTAAAAGGGCCAGTGACGATTGAATTGAATATACTTTATTTATCCCTAAAGGGATATTTGAGTGCTGCAGTGCAAACACATCAATGCACCCTCGCCACTATCTAACGGCATCCCAGTCGGTCTCCAGCAGGTCTGGGGTCTGCCTCTGGGTCTAATTCTAATAGGACATGCCTGAAACACATCACCAGCAAGGCGCTGAGAGGCATCCTAACCAGATGCCCGAAGCATCCAGTCTAGCTTCACTTGAGATGCAGAGGCAACTGCTCTCCTTCAAGCTCCTCCCGGATGGCACAGCGCCTCACTATCATTTCGGCCGCTTGCATACGTGATCTCATTCTTTCGGTCATCACCCACAGTGGCTGACCAATGGTGAGGGCAGGAACGTAGATCCCGGTTACCACGGTGAGGGCAGGAACGTAGATCCTGGTTACCATGGTGAGGGCAGGAACGTAGATCCCGGTTACCACGGTGAGGGCAGGAACGTAGATCCTGGTTACCATGGTCAGGGTAGGAACGTAGATCCTGGTTACCATGGTGAGGGTAGGAACGTAGATCCTGGTTACCACGGTGAGGGCAGGAACGTAGATCCTGGTTACCATGGTCAGGGTAGGAACGTAGATCCTGGTTACCATGGTGAGGGCAGGAACGTAGATCCTGGTTACCACGGTGAGGGCAGGAACGTAGATCCTGGTTACCATGGTGAGGGTGAGAACGTAGATCCTGGTTACCATGGTGAGGGTGAGAACATAGATCCTGGTTACCATGGTGAGGGTAGGAACATAGATCCTGGTTACCATGGTGAGGGTAGGAACGTAGATCCTGGTTACCCCGGTGAGGGTACGAACATAGATTCTGGTTACCATGGTGAGGGTAGGAACGTAGATCCTGGTTACCATGGTGAGGGTAGGAACATAGATCCTGGTTACCATGGTGAGGGTAGGAACGTAGATCCTGGTTACCATGGTGAGGGTAGGAACATAGATCCTGGTTACCATGGTGAGGGTAGGAACGTAGATCCTGGTTACCATGGTGAGGGTAGGAACGTAGTTCCTGGTTACCATGGTGAGGGTAGGAATGTAGATTTTGGTTACCATGGTGATGATAGGAACGTAGATCCTGGTTACCATGGTGAGGGTAGGAACATAGATCCTGGTTACCATGGTGAGGGTAGGAACGTAGATCCTGGTTACCATGGTGACTAAGCTGTAAACCATAGTAAACTCAGACTGTCGCCATGTCTTCAAAAAACTGGCATGAACAACTATTCCAAAAAAATTTCAGTCCAATACCTATGATTTAAAAAAGAAAACACGTACAAATTTTCACTAATATTGAAAACCAAAAATGAGAAATAGAAGAATCAAATGAAACCAGTGAAAGAGGCCGAACGACAAGGACGAACCGACAACAAAACAAAGTGATGGGAGGAGAGAAAAAACACAAAGGAAAGCAAAGAGGAAAGATGAAGATAGACGCGGCGTGGAGAGCAGAGACAGAGCGTCTTCAGTCAGCAGACTGACGACAGATGACTCATATCAGTCAACGCCACGCTTGGTGACAACATCACAAAGCCTGCTCTTTTTTTTCCTTGTGGTTCGGTTGTTCTGATAGGATGAATGATTCATGGTGCTCGGTGGTAAATAAAGACCGGCGGGTAGAAAATTAAAATCGTAAATGTCTAAAGACTGGCGACGTGGGTTTGTTAACTAAAGACTCTAAATAAGGAAACATTTCAGAATATAAAGTGGTGCTAAGTGGTGGTGGTAAATACAAAACCGTGGTTACCCTCACCATGGTAACCAGGATCTACGAGCCTACCCTCACCATGGTAACCATGATCTACAAGCCTACCCTCAACATGGTAACCAGGATCTACATTCCTACCCTCACCATGGTAACCAGGATCTACATTCCTACTCTCACCATGGTAACCAGGATCTACATTCCTACCCTCACCATGGTAACCAGGATCTACGTTCCTACCCTCACCATGGTAACCAGGATCTACGTTCCTACCCTCACCATGGTAACCAGGATCTACGTTCCTACCCTCAACATGGTAACCAGAATCTACGTTCCTACCCTCACCATGGTAACCATGATCTACGTTCCTACCCTCACCATGGTAACCAGGATCTACGTTCCTACCCTCACCATGGTAACCAGGATCTAAGTTCCTACCCTCACCATGGTAACCAGGATCTACGTTCCTACCCTCACCATGGTAACCAGGATCTACGTTCCTACCCTCACCATGGTAACCAGGACCTATGTTCCTACCCTCATTATGGTAACCAGGATCTACTTTGTAAGTTCCTACCCTCACCATGGTAACCGGGATCTACGTTCCTACCCTCACCATGGTAACCAGGATCTACGTTCCTACCCTCACCATGGTAACCAGGATCTACGTTCCTACCCTCACCGTGGTAACCAGGATCTACGTTCCTACCCTCAACATGGTACGAACCGGACATTTGAAAATAGCTAAATCCATCAAAACAGAACAGTCTGTCGATGTCCGATCCCGACAGACCTCAGAAGCTATTGGTGAATGAGGCCATGCTGGCCTGGGCCGTACTTGGATGGGAGATCGCCGGAACTCCTGGTATCACAGTGAGACGGGCTTTGAGATTAAATTGTGGCTGTGTCCCTGGGAAAGACACTTCACCCACATTGCCTGGTCTGGATGGTGAGTGTGATTGGTTGGTAATGGTCAGAGGGGCTGATGGCTTCTGTCGGTCTGCTTCAGCGCAGCTGTGGCTACAACAGTAGCTTACCATTACCTGGTTGGCAAGTGCCCTGAAAAGCGCTATAGAAGAGTTACCATGGTGATTTTATATATGTCATAGATACTTTTTTTTAAATATATGCAGCAACACAAGCTTCTTATTCTCACTCGAAGCCAAATGTGCTGCTCCACTGCAACACTGGAGCAATTAAATTTTGCCCTCAAGCATTAACCACAGCAGCAGTTAGTTATTAACCTCTTGTGACAAGATTTCTCCAGGAGATTTGAGGCGTCTATTCGATAACCACCACGCTTCTCTGACCTCCAACATGGACCAAGTTGTGCCAAGAATAAAGAGAAGATGTTAAAAGGATGATTAAATGTCAGAGACTTTGTTTTTTTTTTCCCTTAGTGCTTCCCGTTACTTTAGCGTTAAATCTAACTTTCTCTGAGTTTCTGTCCTTTCTTCTGCTACGTTTTGTCTCGTTCTGAAGATTTAATTTTGAGCACACTTTGGACATCATTCTGGACGTTGGGACAGCTTTTTTTTTTTAGTAATTGTCTGGCTAGCTGCCGACGGCTAGCTCCCAAGGGCTAGCCGGCTTAGCTCCCAATGGCCAGCCGGCCTAGCTCCCGACGGCTAGCCGGCTTAGCTCCCGACGGCTAGCTGGCTAAGCTCCCATCGGCTAGCCGGCTTAGCTCCCAAGGGCTAGCCGATTATGGAGTCATTCTGTTGTTGACATGCTTGACCAGCTGCTGGCTCTCGGAGCCACATCCGTTGTGGCTGGAGGAGTTGTCTCAGTCCTGAGGGAGCTGAGGAGGAGGAGACAGTCTAGAGGAGGTGCGTCCTGTGTTTTTACGGTTTCCATGGAAACATCCGGTTGCTCGTGTGAGGAACTGGAGGTGCTCACTTGGACCCAGTGAAATACAGAGAGACCAGTTTGGTGTTCTTCACTGCGGCCTGGCTTTGTGGATCCATTCCAGACTCCAGCTTTTGGGTTGCCAGGTTGGACACAGTACGACCGAAATGAGACGCCAGGATGCGGTGAGGGGGCCAATGACAACCCAGGAGACTTTTCTATAGAGCACTGAAAAGTTTTATTAACATCAAGTTATTTTCTCTGAAAGCAATCTGTTTTTTTTTTCAAGGCCATTTTCAGCCGGAGGACATTTTCAGGTGAGAATTCAAACAATTCAGCTCCGAGTATTTCCGCAGTCTCTGTTCACGTGAGCGCGTCTCAGCAGGAGGATTTCCGTTGAAGAAGAAGGGATGGATGACAGCTGTTTGGAACATTCATAGCTGTTTGAGAGAAATAGGCCACCGTAAAGAATGATGTTATTGATAAAAATTGGCTGAAGCTGAAGTTTTCACAACCTTCTGGAGTAAAAATATTTGAATCAAAAACTAGTAACTGGTCCAATAACTACGACGCTGCATCGATCCGTCGTGGTGAAGAAAGAGCTGAGCCGAAAAGCAAAGCTCTGGATTTACAAGTCGATCTACGTTCCTACCCTCACCATGGTAACCAGGATCTACGTTCCTACCCTCACCATGGTAACCAGGATCTACGTTCCTACCCTCACCATGGCAACCAGGAACTACGTTCCTACCCTCACCATGGTAACCAGGATCTACGTTCCTACCCTCACCATGGCAACCAGGAACTACGTTCCTACCCTCACCATGGTAACCAGGATCTACGTTCCTACCTTCACCATGGTAACCAGGAACTACGTTCTTACCCTCACCATGGTAACCAGGATCTACGTTCCTACCCTCACTGTGGTAACCAGGATCTACGTTCCTACCTTCACCATGGTAACCAGGAACTACGTTCTTACCCTCACCATGGTAACCAGGATCTACGTTCCTACCCTCACCATGGTAACCAGGATCTACGTTCCTACCTTCACCATGGTAACCAGGAACTACGTTCCTACCCTCACCATGGTAACCAGGTTCTACGTTCCTACCCTCACCATAGTAACCAGGATCTACGTTCCTACCCTCACCATGGTAACCAAGATCTACGTTCTTACCCTCACCGTGGTAACCAGGATCTACGTTCCTACCCTCACCGTGGTAACCAGGATCTATGTTCCTACCTTCACCATGGTAACCAGGATCTACATTCCTACCCTCACCGTGGTGAACCGATCTATGTTCCTACCCTCACCCATGGTCACCAGCTGTGGGTGGTGACTGAAAGCATGAGATTGTGGATACAAGTGGACAAAATTAGCTCCCTCCGCACTGTGGCCGGCCTCTCACGCAGAGAATGGGTGAGGAGTTCTGCCATTTGGGAGGACCTTGGAGTAAAGCTCCTCCCTCTCCTCTAGGTCGAGAAATGCCAGATGGGGTGGTTCGGGCATCTGGTTAGGATGCAACCCGAGTGCCTCGCTGGTGAGGTGTTTCGGGCACGTCCCACCAGGCGGAGACACAGAGGCAGACTCCAGCCCTGCTGGAGAGACTATGTCTAACAGCTGGCTGGGGAACGACTCGGGATCCTTCTGGGTGAGCTGGAGGATGCAGGCGGGGAAGGGACGCCTGGGCTTTCAGTTTGAGGCCGTTCCCCCAGCGACCCGGCCCCGGATAAGAGGACGACAAAACAGAAAAAAAAACTTCTGGAAATTATATTTTGCTCATTATATATTAATAAAATTACTGTAAATTACTGCAATATTTCTTTATTAACAAAGTTTTTGAGGCCTTCATAAATGTTTTATTCGGTTGCAGCTGTTTTTCCACAACAAAAGCCTTTTTTTTTACCACTGGATTATTCATTGAATAACAAAATTTATTCAGAAGTTTTTCATGATGGTCATTTTTCCTCCTGCATTAATTCAGTAGGATGACTTTATGCCCATAAAATATTTAAAGACCGCCTGATTAATCCACGCAACTCTCGCAGCTTCTCAATAAGAAGTATGTTTTACATTTATTTTGATCTGATTAGTCGATTTCTCTAATCAGTGATTGGTCGTATGTGACAGCTCTGATTTTAATACCGCCTGCGTACTGCGTGATCCATCCACAGCAACGAGGAGGGAGCGCAGAAGGCAGCTTAAAGGTCAAGAGCAAGCAGAGAGCTTGCTGCTGTTTATGCTGACACGTTCATTCATGGAATAAAAATACAGCATTTGATTTGAATCCTGCAGGTTTTTAAGTCTCTCACGTACAAAATGCTCTCCTAATGTTTCCATTGAACAGTCGTCTTCGTCTTCTTTCAGCATCTCCCTTTAGGGGGCGCCACCGCAAGTCAGTTTCTTCCATCTAACCCTATCTGCTGCATCCTCTTCGGTCCTCAGCATCTTCATCTCTGCTACAAACATCTCTGTTTCCTGTCTTTTAACAGTGACACCGTCTCTAAACCAATCAGCATGGCCACTCTCACCACACTCTCTATAGACCAATCAGCATGGCCGCTCTCACCACACTGTCTCTAGACCAATCAGCATGGCCGCTCTCACCACACTGTCTCTAGACCAATCAGCATGACCGCTCTCACCACACTGTCTCTAGACCATCAGCATGGCCGCTCTCACCACACTGTCTCTAGACCAATCAGCATGGCCGCTCTCACCACACTGTCTCTAGACCAATCAGCATGGCCGCTCTCACCACACTGTCTCTAGACCAATCAGCATGACCGCTCTCACCACACTGTCTCTAGACTAATCAGCATGGCCGCTCTCACCACACTGTCTCTAGACCAATCAGCATGGCCGCTCTCACCACACTGTCTCTAGACCAATCAGCATGGCTGCTCTCACCACACTGTCTCTAGACCAATCAGCATGGCCGCTCTCACCATGTTGTCTCTAGACCAATCAGCATGGCCGCTCTCCCCACACTGTCTCTAGACCAATCAACATGGCCGATTTGGTCTATTTGTTTGTTTAAAGGAAGATTGTTTTCCCCCCACATTCGCATCGGCCTGTAAAGTCACGTACTCGACGTTTCACACACTCCCACTAAAGACCCACCCAGCAGCCACAATGGTTAGAAATTCACCCTCTGATTTCCCCGTCGAAGCCACTTCAGAGACAAGAAACCCACAAAAGCTCGAGCTGAAACTATAAAAAAAACAAGGTTTATTATAGAGAAATCCTAGTGAAGCTAAATTTTCTGTTTAAAAATATTATGATCAAACTTTAAAATTGGTTTTAGATTAAAAGTAAAAAATAAAATATTTGATCTTGTTTCTAATTAAACTGGTTTTAAAGACGAGTCATTTGGGTTTAGAATGTTCTGAAATTTCAAAGCTCAGCTCCCACATGCGAAGACGAGCATTCCAAACAGCAGCATACAGGCTGTTAAAAAAAAAAAATTACTTGTTTTATTTTGAAGGATCCAAACGTTTTGTTTAATGTTTGAGAAAATAATAAAAAAAAAAAAACTCATTATATTTTGTGTTAAGATTTTCAAAATAAAAGCTCAAATAAACCAAATTAAATGGGATTTTTATCTTTTTATTGGAATGAATGTTATTTTTTATATAAAATTTAGAGGAAATTTTTAAAAGAATTTTGCTTCTTTTTCTCCCTGCTCAGTTTTACCCGAGCACATGCATGACACAGTGTAAACCTCATCCGAGGCAGAGAATATCTCAGAAAATATCGCCTAATCTTTTCATATTCCAATACCCACCGTCGTTTTTCAGCCGGGTTACTGTTAGCTGTTACCTGATGCTACTGTTTGATTTGTCCAGGTGACTATGTTCCGCCATGTTTCTCACCACTCGCGAAAATAGTAGTAACAGACGCTAAATCAAGATTCTGTGACTCAAAGAAAGATCAACAAGATGTTTTTGTAACGTAAGAGGCGATAGCTCAGTGGTAGCATGTCAGCCCTTGGACCGGGAGAACCCGGTGTTCTATCGAGATTTTCAGCCTCATCGAGATCTGCGAAATATAGGCATGCGACATCCGACTCAATAGATCGGAGTTCGTAACTCTAACACTAATTCCAATAGAAGTATGGGAGGTCGCAGATCTTGATGGTCGCAGATCTCGATGGTTAGATCATGTGGAAGGGAGGGGGGAGCGTTCTGGGCATGTGCAGTGGCGCAAAGTCGCAGATCTTGATCGTCGCAAATCTTGTCAGAACACCGGTTAACTTTCCTCCGAGTTCATGCCTAGGTTTCCAAGGGGGAGACACCGAACCCAGACAGTGGCGCGGTCCTGGCAGCCTGCTGCGTGTCAGGGAGTTGTAGGCTCAGAGGCTCAGTGTTTGTCCTTCGACTGGGAGAAGCCGGTTCGAATCCCAATGATTCGAACTGGCGCAGACGATCGACGCAGGAGTCCAGGGTTAGGAGGCACCTGCTCCTAACCCTGGAGCAGACACCTAACCCCCCAATTGCTCCCTTCATTGGCTCTGTCATGGCTGACTGCTGCGGTATAATGCAGCTAAGCATTTTCCCCATTGTGGGACTACGTCCAGGACAAGAGTCCCATCCAAGTCCTGTTTGTTTGGACGTGTGCAGTATGAATGCAGCTGATTTTTTTCCCTCTGAGAGGCAACCATCATCTTAAAGGAAGGTTTCTAACAGTCTGTAAATCTGGTTTTGTCCGTGTAACAACTCGTGTTATTTATACTTGACTGAACGACTGGATCAAAAGGTGAATTCCTACATGTCACGGAGCATGACTGGTAATTTAAAACAAACACATGAAGTCAAACAGGACTTAAAAACCTCACTATTGACCAGCTGATCCACCTCACCGAGCAAACAAGCCGAGGTAGGAACATCAGGTTTATAACCGACTGCTTCGATTGGCTGCAGCCCTTTCTGTGGATCCTAAACCTCCACTTTCAGCTCCTACTGTCTTCCTTTACTGGACCAGAGGGGAACAATAGGACACTCACACACACACTCACACACTCACAGACACACACACAGACACAGACACACACACACACACACACACAGGAAGCAAAAAATCCTGCATTCCTGAACCGCGGCTGCCCAGCTGTGCCAAACACAAAAAGGAAATCTTAGCCGTCCCCACTTTCATGTCGATATCATGATTCAGTAAATCTGACCCAAAAAAAAAACCTTCTATTGGCATCAATCATTTACTTCTGCTTTGCAGATCCTTAGCATCAGGTTGCGTCTGTGCCAATAAATACTTGGCCCTTGCAGCGCAACGTCTCCTGCAATCCGACAAGTAAAGGCAGCGATAACGGCAATAACTCCAGAGCGAGCTATCGCGGCTCACAGCAACACATCAAGCTGATACTTGCCTTTATTGATGTTGTTTTGGGGCCTTTTTAAATGATAGTGCGGGCGCACGGAGAGAGAGGTGAATCGCTGCGTCACTGCTGACCAATCAAAACAAACATTATTAGTAAAAATACGGATGGGTGGTCCCTACGTTACTACCCTCACCATGGTAACCAGGATCTATGTTCCTACCCTCACCATGGTAACCAGGATCTACGTTCCTACCCTCACCGTGGTAACCAGGATCTACGTTCCTACCCTCACCGTGGTAACCAGGATCTACGTTCCTACCCTCACCGTGGTAACCGGGATCTACGTTCCTACCCTCACCATGGTAACCGGGATCTACGTTCCTACCCTCACCATGGTAACCAAGATCTACGTTCCTACCCTCACCATGGTAACCAGCTGTGGGTGGTGACCGAAGGAATGAGATCGCAGACACAAGCAGCCGAAACGAACTTCCTTCGCAGGGTGGCTGGGCTCTTACTCAGAGATTGGGTGAGGAGCTCTGTCATCTGGGAAGAGCTCGGTGTCGAGCTGCTCCTCCTCCAGGTCGAGAGAAGCCAGATGGGGCGGGAGGAGAGGAGAGGAGGAGACCAAGAGGCAGACCCCGGATCTGCTGGAGAGGGATTCTGTCTCACAGCTGGCTGGGGAACGACTCGGGATCGCTGGGTGAGCTGGAGGATGCAGCTGGGGTGAGAGGACCCTGGGCTACCCGTCTGAGGCTGTTGCCCCCCGCAACATGGCCCCGAATAAGCGGAAGACGAGCAAACATTCTTCATAAAAGAAGAATTGTCAGTCACCCTCCTCTCTCCTACAGCAGCTTTACCACCAGACATATCGTCTACCTGTTCACCACATTCTTCAGAGGATCAAACTTGTAAACTAGACGGTAGAACCCTCCACACATGAGCCGATCCCCCTTCTACAGCTTCTGTAACAAACAAGGCAGGACTATAAAAGCACGGAGAAAACAAGCTGAAGAGTTCACGCTTTGTTACCCGGTCCAACATTCCTAACCTAGCCACAATTTTTCTTACCAGTGGTAAAACCAAATATAGGCATCCGTGAGCCTCGTTCTTAGAAACACACCCGATGTTACTGTAGTTTCACACTGAGCGTGTGCAAAAAACCTCCCATTAAATCTTGTTATACTGTAATAAATTCTTACCTCATCAGTTTTGATAATTATATCAACAACCTTGATTAGTTATCAGCCGGGCACTGTTTGTGACAAGCCTGGCAGCTCTCAGGAGCTGGTATGCTTGAGATATTCAACCAGACCAATCGCCCTTTAATGTGGCAAGATAGGAAAGCCAAACTAGAAACAGATTAACAGCAGCTTAAAATGATACAATAAAGAAAATTAAAACAAAAAAGAATGTTATGAATGTAAATGCTGAAGATTTGAAACCCAAAAGTTTAAAAGAGAGAAAAAAAGAGAGTTTTTCTAATTTTCAGACTTGATTTTTTTAAGCATAAAGCCAGGAGGTGAACCCGACATCATCATCTAGCCCTATTATATCCTCTAATGAATCTCCAGCCTGCCAAAGGCCTTTCACTAACACGGCAATCAAATTAAATTACACAACACAGGAAGACGAACACAGCCTGCATGTTTATGTTGCATAAACTGATGTGGAAAGTTTCTAAAAACAAGGAATGAAGATTCTTCAGAGAGAGACAGAGAACGAGTGTGAAGGAGAGGAGTGAGAATACAGAGAGAAGAGAGGAAGAAGGGGGAGGAGTTTAAGTACTTAGGATCAATGAAGAGCGTGGAAAAGAGGTGAAGAAGCGTGTGCAGGAAGGCTTGAACGGGTGGAGAAAGTGTACAAAACCGTGGTGAGAGCGGCCATGCTGATTGGTCTAGAGACAGCGTGGTGAGAGTGGCCATGCTGATTGGTCTAGAGACAGTGAGGTGAGAGCGGCCATGCTGATTGGTCTAGAGACAGTGTGGTGAGAGCGGCCATGCTGATTGGTCTAGAGACAGAGTGGTGAGAGCGGCCATGCTGATTGGTCTAGAGACAGAGTGGTGAGAGCGGCCATGCTGATTGGTCTAGAGACAGTGTCACTGAGGAAAAGACAGGAAACAGAGATGTTTGTAGCAGAGATGAAGATGCTGAGGATCTCTCTGGGAGTGACCAGGATGGACAGGATCAGAGGAACAGCACATGTTAGAGGTTTTAAAGTCAGAGAGGTCAGACTGAGATGGTTTGGACATGTGCAGAGGAGAGAGAGAGAGTACATCAGAAGAAGGATGCTGGATTTGGAACCACCAGGAAAGAGGACTAGAGGAAGACCAAAGAGGAGGTTCATGAATACAGTGAAGGAAGACATGAAGATAGTTGGTGTGACCAAAGAGGATGCAGGAGATAGGGTTAGATGGAAGAAACTGACTTGATGTGGCGCCCCCTGGAGGGAAATGATGGAAGGAGAAGAAGAACAGGAGTCTCCTTCCTTCCATTTTTCTCTGAATTTTAATTTTTCTAAAATAATGAACATGATATGACAGCACAGCGACGCAGTGGGTAGCACAGTGGCCTCACAGCAAGAGGGTCAGGGTTCGAATTCGTGGCGGAGACGAGGCTTGGAACGCTGACCTTTCTGTGTGGAGTTTGCATGTTCTCCCCGTTTACACGTGGGTTTAGTCCCACTCTCCAAAAACATACATGTTATGTTGATTAACCGCTACCAAATTGCCACTAGGAATGAGTATGCGTGGTCCTGTGACAGACTGGTGACCTGTTCAGAGTGTACCCTGCCTCTCGCCTTAAATCAGCCGGCTCCAGCACTACCGTGTTAGAAAAGGACGGTTTACAAAATGAATGAATGATGGATATGGAAACTTCAAAACCCCACATGAAACCCAACAACAAGAACACAATTTTATCACATAAGCCACCTCAAAAAGCAGTGCCAGTTTGGTATTGATCATAATTGGCTGGTATTAATGTATAAATGAGTCTAACTATATTTAAAGCAAGGGGGCCCAACCAGTCGATCACAGTCTACTGGTAGACTGAGGACTGATCCCAAGTTGACCGCCGGGTGTGTAGGAAAAAAAGTGTGAAATGAAGTCAGTGTTGCTAACTCAGCGACTTTAAAGCTATATTCAGCCGGTATTCCGACCCTCTAGCTGCTCGAATTGTTAAAATTGGGCAACTTTTTTTAAAAAAGCAACAATCTCGGAGCATTTTCTATGGGAGAATTTTGGGGTCTGAGATGTGAAAGTACGTTACTAAGACTGTTCTCAATGAACAGCCTGCTGCTGCAGCCCCTCCCAAAGCGCTGCGTGCATGTGGAATTTGTCTCTGTGTGTTCCGTTCCGTCGGCCGGGTCGGGTCCGGGTCGCAGGGCAAAAGCCTCAGACAGGAAGCCCAGGCTTCTCTCACCCGGCTGCATCCTCCAGCTCACCCAGGAGGATCCCTGTCCAGCTGTGAGACATAGTCTCTAAGCAGGTCCGGGGCCGGCCTCTTGGTCTCCACCCAGTGGGACGTGCCCGAAACACCTCACTAGAGGCCTGAACAGATGCCTGAACCACCCTATCTGGCTTTTCTCAAACCGGAGGAGGAGCGGCTCGACACCAAGATCCTCCCGGATGGCAGAACTCCTCACCCGATCTCTGAGTGAGAGCCCGGCCACCCTGCGGAGGAAACTCATTTCAGCCGTTTGTATCAGCGATCTCATTCTTTCGGTCACTCCCGACAGCTGGTTACCATTGTGAGGGTAGGAATGTAGATCCTGGTTACCATGGTGAGGGTAAGAACGTAGATCCTGGTTACCATGGTGAGGGTAGGAACTAGATCCTGGTTACCATGGTGAGGGTAGGAACGTAGATCCTGGTTACCATGGTGAGGGTAGGAACGTAGATCCTGGTTACCATGGTGAGGGTAGGAACGTAGATCCTGGTTACCATGGTGAGGGTAGGAACGTAAATCCTGGTTACCATGGTGAGGTTAGGAACATAGATCGTGGTTACCATGGTGAGGGAAGGAACGTAGATCGTGGTTACCATGGTGAGGGTAGGAACGTAGATCCTGGTTACCATGGTGAGGGTAGGAACGTAGATCCTGGTTACCATGGTGAGGGTAGGAACGTAAATCCTGGTTACCATGGTGAGGTTAGGAACATAGATCGTGGTTACCATGGTGAGGGAAGGAACATAGATCGTGGTTACCATGGTGAGGGTAGGAACGTAGATCCTGGTTACCATGGTGAGGGTAGGAACGTAGATCCTGGTTACCATGGTGAGAGTAGGAACGTAGATCCTGGTTACCATGGTGAGAGTAGGAACGTAGATCCTGGTTACCATGATGAGGGTAGGAACGTAGATCCTGGTTACCACGGTGAGGGTAGGAACGTAGATCCTGGTTACCACGGTGAGGGTAGGAACTTAGATCCTGGTTACCATGGTGAAGGTAGGAACTAGATCCTGGTTACCATGGTGGGGTAGGAACGTAGATCCTGGTTACCATGGTGAGGGTAGGAACGTAGATCTGGTTACCATAGTGAGGGTAGGAACGTAGATCCTGGTTACCATGGTGAGGGTAGGAACGTAGATCCTGGTTACCATGGTGAGGGTAGGAACATAGATCCTGGTTACCATGGTGAGGGTAGGAACGTAGATCCTGGTTACCATGGTGAGGGTAGGAACGTAGATTCTGGTTACCATGGTGAGGGTAGGAACATAGATCCTGGTTACCATGGTGAGGGTAGGAACATAGATCCTGGTTACCATGGTGAGGGTAGGAACGTAGATCCTGGTTACCATGGTGAGGGTAGGAACGTAGATCCTGGTTACCATGGTGAGGGTAGGAACGTAGATCTGGTTACCATGGCGAGGGTAGGAACGTAGATCCTGGTTACCATGGTGAGGGTAAGAACATAGATCCTGGTTACCATGGTGAGGGTAGGAATGCAAGAGTAACTTTTCAAGTAGAAAGGTTGGGCACCCCTGATTTAAAGCGATGATGTAAATGTTTTTGCAGAGTTCCTCCATCTGTCAGAACCAAACTACAAACACTTCCACTGGATTAAACTCCAGAATAACCATTAAGGAGAACAGACAGGGCGTCTTTAGACCAGCAGAAGGTTTTAGTTGATAAATAAATAATTTCTTGTTTGTGTTCTTGTTGGTCTTGTTGTTGATTAGCTTTACATGCTAACAGCCATGATAGCAACGTCGGTCAAAACAAGACATAAAAACATCATTAATTCTAGTTAAAATACATTATTATCCAAATAAATTAATATTTTAAAATCTATCCTGAAATTTTCTTTAATATTAACTTGATTTTAAATGATAAACAATACGTTTAAAGAGTCAACAAAACAAAAACAACAGCAGAGCAGAATTAGCTTTGGAAATAAAATACGAAAAAAATCTGATGGAAATAGAAAATATTTCAACAAAAACTGTTTTTTTTTAAGTTAGCGTTAATAATAGATTTTTTTAGATTGATTTTTATGATAAATTTGGTTGATTTTAATGTTAAATCTTATAAAAGGTTTCCTTCGCCTTGCTGCAGATTTTTTTTTTTTTTTTACCTTGTACACATCTCCGTATGTACCGCTTCCTATCCGCTGAATCAGCTCAAAATCCTCCTGCGGATTCCTCCGGGACAGGTCGACACTGGAGTTCATCCTTTAAAATGTCGATTTCGCGGTTGACGGACTCCGTTAAAGGCAGAAAAGTGATATTTTTTAAGAAAAACATACGGCGTCAAAATATCCCTGAATCCACTGTTGCTCCAACATGGCGTCCGGCTGCCACTGCGCATGCGCAGCGGATATCATGGCGAAGCCTCATCATGGTTTAAATTTATCAATAACATAAAGAAAGTGATTAAAACAGAGAAAAAACGGGTTCAGTTCAAGATATGAGTATTTATTAGAAATATAGCTAATTCATTCTGACAATTTGAGGTGAAACAAGGTGGGAAAAAAAAGTGCCACACCTTTTTAATTTGATTTGATTTAATTTATTAAGCATAATATCATAACTTAATTTACTTTATAGACTGAACAAAAAAAGGATAAATTACAAAAAATGTCATAAAAGTTCACAAAACAAATAAGGAAGTGCATTCCTGCCCTTAGATCCTCATTCTCTGGGAGGAAGAATAAACAATTGTGTGGACAAGAAAAAAAAAGAAACCTCATGGGGAGCCACATGAAAGCGAGAGCTCATGTTAGCTCATTCTACTCTCCAGCTTTGAATAAATCAGTAGAGCTTCATTATGACACTGATTAAATCAAATTGGTTTTCTATGCCCTTCTCGGTCCATCATTTCCCTTCAGGGGTCGCCACACCAAGTCAGTTTCCTCCATCTAACCCTATCTGCTGCATCCTCTTCAGTCACACCAACTATCTTCATGTCTTCCTTCACTGTATCCATGAACCTCCTCTTTGGTCTTCCTCTAGTCCTCTAGGTTCCGAACCCAGCATCCTCTCTCTCCTCTGCACATGTCCAAACCATCTCAGTCTGGCCTCTCTGACTTTAAACCTCTAACATGTGCTGTCCCTTTGATCCTGTCCATCCTGGTCACTCCCAGAAAGTCCCAGAATGTTTGAGGTGGCTTATGTGATAAAATTGTGTTCTTGTTGTTTGGTTTCCTGTGGCATTTTGAAGTTTTCATATCCATCATTCACTCATCTTCTGAACCGTCCATCCCTAACAGGGTTACGGGCAGGTTAATGGCCATCCCTGATTTAAGGCGAGAGGCAAGGTACATCCCGAACAGGTCACCAGTCTGTCACAAGGCCACACGCACTCATTCCTAGGGGCAATTTGGTAGCGGTAAATCAACCAAACATGTATGTTTTTGGAAGGTGGGAGAAAAGCCGCTTGTACATGGGGAGAACATGCAAACTCCACACAGAAATGTCAGCATTCCAAGTCTTGTCCCCACCCAGGATTTGAACCCTGACCTTCTTGCTTTGAGGCCACTGTGCTACCCACTGCGTCGCTGTGCTGTCATATCATGTTCATTATTTTAGAAGAATCAAAATTGTGATAAAATGGAAGGAAATTGACTCCTTAACTTCTTCTTCTTACAGCATTTCCTGCAGGGGGCGCCACAGCAAGTCAGTTTCTTCCATCTAACCCTATCTGCTGCATCTTCTTCAGTCACACCAACTATCTTCATGTCTTCCTTCTCTGTATCCATGAACCTCCTCTTTGGTCTTCCTCTAGTCCTCTTTCCTGGTGGTTCTAAACCCAGCATCCTTCTCTGTGTCCATGGAAACATTCGGTTGCTCGCTCGAGGAACTGGAGGCGCTCACTCAGACCCAGTGAAATACAGAGAGACCAGTTTGGTGTTCTTCACTGCGGCCTGGCTTTGTGGATCCATTCCGGACTCCAGCTTTTGGGTTGCCAGGTTGGATATAGTGTAAACGGTGGATAGGGCCGAGGGGGCATTGAGGTGTTTACACTGCAGTACTCAAATTTACCTTCAGGATCAATAAATTATATCAATTCAATTAGAAAACACTGGTTCTTAATAATAATTTATAAAAGAAAATGTTTCATAATGTAACAAAACAAAATGATCTGATTGAACAAATTTAACTGCACATTCTGTGACGAAGGCATTAAAATTTTCTTACATATAAACAATAGTAAACTTTATATTTGTTCACATCAAACGTCTGTTTTTACATATTTATGAATGAGTCCATCAATCGCTCCTAAACTGACTCTGTGAGTGTTTTGATGTTTTAAAGAGGACAGAGAATTTAGCACATTTTTCTCAGGCTTAAGACAGTTTAGTGTCCCAGATTTTAACTTTGCTTCCTGGTTGGATGTTGGTCCAGTTTGTTTTTGTATAAGAATAGTTTTCAGATGAAAGGACAACTGAGGACTCAGGAGGACAACCAGGGTTCCACCAAAACGAAGGACTCTAAAATAAATAAATAAATAAATCACTTTCATTATTATTTCATAGAAAAGAAACTATTCGATGAGGCAAAACAAACCTCTCCATCTCACTGAGGATGAGTGGAAGGTTGGCAGCCATGTTTGCTGTGGTGCTGAACTTCCTGCCAAACGGCAGGTCGCAGATCACAGCATCTACGCTGGCACTGGGCAGAGGTAACGCTGATCACACAGAGAAGGAAAGGCAAGCAGAGGTCAATAAGTTAATACACTTCAGCAAGTTCCACACACTCTGTTCCATAGACATTCATAAACAGTGTGGTCTATTCCAACAAAAACAACATTTAAAGCACGTTCCCTTCAGAACGCACCATGCCTTTCCATGCCTCCTCTACTGAAACGATACGACATAAAAACAAGTACCGTTACACCCCTAATTAACATATTTGTATGGTCACATTTTCTGAACCAACAAACATTTTGAGACTCATTTAAAATCTGAAATAAATGTGTGTATGATGACCTAACTATCTAAAATTTAAGTATGTTTTTGTGCTTTTTTTTTTTTTACCTGTGGATGAGGCTTTCAGCAGGTGGATTCTGGTTCCCAGTTCTGCGTGGACTAAGTTTTCTTTGGCTTTCAGCAGCTGCCGGTCATCAATGTCAACACCCAAAAAACAAGCGGTCTGAAACCCCCAAGACCACAGGTTTAAATATACAAGAGATACACATTTTAATTTTCCATTTTTCTTCCATAAAATTTTCTGTTTGGTTGTCTTCTGCTCATCCGGGGCCGGGTCGCGGTGCAACAGCCCCAGAAGGAAAGCACTGGTTCTCTCACCCTGGCTGCATCCTCCAGCTCACCTGGGAGGATCCTGAGGTGTTTCCTGTCCAGCTGTGAGACATAGTCTCTCCAGCAGGTCTGCCTTTGGGTCTCCTCCAGGTGGGACGTGCCCGAAACACCTCACCATTGGGTGCTCGGAGGCATCCTACCAGATGTCTTCCCCCCACCCCGGTTTCTCTTGACCCAGAGGAGCAGCAGCTCTACTCTGAGCTCCTCCCAGATGGCAGAACCCCTCCATCTATCTCTGAGTGAGAGCCCAGCCACCCTGCGGAGGAAGATCATTTCGGCCGCTTGTAACCGCAACCTCATTCTGTCCCCACCCACAGCTGTGAGCATAGGTGAGGGTAGGAACGTAGATCCTGGTTACCATGGTGAGGGTAGAAATGTAGATCCTGGTTACCATGGTGAGGGTAGAAATGTAGATCCTGGTTACCATAGTGAGGGTACGAACGTAGATCCTGGTTACCATGGTGAGGGTAGGAACGTAGATCCTGGTTACCATGGTGAGGGTAGGAACGTAGATCCTGGTTACCATGGTGAGGGTAGGAACGTAGATCCTGGTTACCACGGTGAGAGTAGGAACGTACAGTGGTGGTCAAAAGTTTACATACACTTGTAAAGAACATAATGTCATGGCTGTCTTGAGTTTCCAGTTATTTCAACAACTCTGATTTTTCTCTGATATAGTGATTGGAACAGATCCTTCTTTGTCACAAAAAACATTCATGAAGTTTGATTCTTTTATGACTTTATTATGGGAAAACTGAAAATGTGACGAAATCAGCTGGGTCAAAAATATACATACAGCAACATGAATGAGCAATTTTGGAGACTTAGAAAGTTGTGTCAATGACATGAGCTTCATAGCATGACCTCTTAACTTCTTGTGAGTGATTATGAGTGACTACAGCTGGTGACTTCTCTGAGGCCATTTAAAAAGGGCTCATTGGATAAAAACACCCACAAACGCTACAATGGGAAAGTCAAAGGAGCTCAGCATAGATTTGAAAAAGAGAATCACTGACTTGAACAAGTCAGGAAAGTCACTTGGAGCCATTTCAAAGCAGCTGCAGGTTCCAAGAGCAACAGTGCAAACAATTGTTTGTAAGTATAAAGTGCATGGCACTGTTTTGTCACTGCCACGATCAGGAAGAAAACGCAAGCTGTCACCTGCTGCTGAGAGAAAACTGGTCAGGAGGGTGAAGAGTCAACCCAGGAGCACCAAAAAGCAGATCTGCCAAGAATTAGAAGCTGCTGGAACACAGGTGTCAGTGTCCACAGTCAAGCGTGTTTTGCATCGCCATGGACTGAGAGGTTGCCGTGCAAGAAGGAAGCCCTTGCTCCAAAAGCGGCACCTTAAGGCTCGACTAAAGTTTGCTGCTGATCACATGGACAAAGATAAGACCTTCTGGAGGAAAGTTCTGTGGTCAGATGAAACAAAAATTGAGCTGTTTGGCCACAATGCCCAGCAATATGTTTGGAGGAGAAAAGGTGAGGCCTTTAACCCCAAGAACACCATGCCTACCATCAAGCACGGTGGGCCTGTTTTGCTGCCAATGGACCTGGTGCTTTACAGAGAGTCAATGGGACAATGAAGAAGGAGGATTACCTTCAAATTCTTCAAGAAAACCTGAAGTCATCAGCCCGAAGGTTGGGTCTTGGGCGCAGTTGGGTGTTCCAACAGGACAATGACCCCAAACACACATCAAAAGTGGTAATGGAATGGCTAAATCAGGCTAGAATTAAGGTTTTAGAATGGCCTTCCCAAAGTCCTGACTTAAATCCCATTGAGAACATGTGGATAATGCTGAAGAAACAAGTCCATGTCAGAAAGCCAACAAATTTAACTGAACTGCACCAATTCTGTCAAGAGGAGTGGTCAAAGATTCAACCAGAAACTTGCCAGAAGCTTGTGGATGGCTACCAAAAGCGCCTAATTGAAGTAAAAATGGCCAAAGGACATGTAACCAAATATTAGCATTGCTGTATGTATATTTTTGACCCAGCTGATTTCGTCACATTTTCAGTTTACCCATAATAAAGTCATAAAAGAATCAAACTTCATGAATGTTTTTTGTGACAAAGAAGGATCTGTTCCAATCACTATATCAGAGAAAAATCAGAGTTGTTGAAATAACTGGAAACTCAAGACAGCCATGACATTATGTTCTTTACAAGTGTATGTAAACTTTTGACCACCACTGTAAATCCTGGTTACCATAGGAACGTAGATCCTGGTTACCATGGTGAGGGTAGGAATGTAGATCCTGGTTACCATGGTGAGGGTAGGAATGTAGATCCTGGTTACCATGGCGAGGGTAGGAACATAGATCCACTAGTAAATCCAGAGCTTTGCTTTTCGGCTCCGCTCTTTTTTTGCCACAATGAATCAATGCAGCGTCATTATTATTGCGGACGCCGCACCGATCCAACTGTCATTTTTAATAGAAGAAAATGCAGTATTTTAGAATTATTTCTGTTTTATAAGAATAACTTAAAAAAAAAAAAAACCCAACATGGGTTCACACTAACCTTGTGCTCCTGTGCAGCTTCTATTAGAATAGTTCCTACTCCGCACATGGGATCAATTACACAGAAGCCTGACTGGGAAACAGCAAGCAGAACACATTACACACACACACACACACACACACACACACACACACACACACACACACACACACACACACACACACACACACACACACACACACACACACACACACACACACGCACACATGCTTTTTATCTGCCTGCAGGGCACTATGCCATCACAGATTGATTGGTATGTGACACGCGACAAACATTATACCACAAGCTTTCCCACTCACACATCACCTATTGGTGACTATCATGGCATAAAATATCATAACAATCAGTAATGCATTAAATAAAGTGAGTTTATATCTTTATAACTGCTCATTTTTTCATGGTGCCACGCTCATCTGCATCTCTCCTTCCTTCCTATTCTGCCCACAGCCCTAATTTACACCCTGGTGTCCCTCACTTCCCTGCTGGATCATTCCTCTGCTGCTTGCCCTTCTCCATGCTGCGCCACTGGCCTGCAGTGCTGCCTCCATGCAGCCTTCCTGTTGAGCTCCAAAGCTCTGATCCTCATCCTGCTGAGCTCGTTCCCACTCGCTCCTGGTGCACCCTGCCTTCCTGTTGAGCTCCCACATCTGGTCCCTTATCACCCAGCCAGACTCCTACGTCTGGTCCCTCATCACCCAGCCGGACTCCTACGTCTGGTCCCTCATCACCTAACAGGACTCCTACGTCTGGTCCCTCATCACCCAGCCGGACTCCTACGTCTGGTCCCTCATCACCTAAATGGGCTCCTACGTCTGGTCCGTCATCACCCAGCCGGACTCCTATGTCTGGTCCCTCATCACCCAGCCAGACTCCTATGTCTGGTCCCTCATCACCCAGCCAGACTCCTATGCCTGGTCCCTCATCACCCAGCCAGGCTCCAAAGTCTGGTCCCTCATCACCCAGCCAGGCTCCAAAGTCTGGTCCCTCATCACCCAGCCAGGCTCCAAAGTCTGGTCCCTCATCACCCAGCCAGACTCCTATGTCTGGTCCCTCATCACCCAGCCAGACTCCTATGCCTGGTCCCTCATCACCCAGCCAGGCTCCAAAGTCTGGTCCCTCATCACCCAGCCAGGCTCCAAAGTCTGGTCCCTCATCACCCAGCCAGGCTCCAAAGTCTGGTCCCTCATCACCCAGCCAGACTCCTACGTCTGGTCCCTCATCACCCAGTTGAGCTCAATCCCTCTGATCCCCTCGACATCCAGCCAAGGTCTCCCTCTGGTCCCTCATCTTGCAGAGTTCTATCTGGTTCTGCACATTTTCAATAAATTAGTTTAAACTGGCAATGCTTCTGGGTCTAACTTCACTACTCAACCCCTCCATCTTGAAAGACTTAGTTGTTTCACAACCAACTTAGAAAAATGACAAAGATTCTATTGTTATTTATTGTTTATGTGTTTTTCTTTAGTTTTCATAAATGAGAAAGACTTCTTGAACAGAGACACAGTGTTGGGTCTTACCTGGATGTTTGCTAATGAAACCATGGCCGAGGCGACAGTGGACCTCAGTCCCGTGGTTTTGATATAACTACGGTTGGCTAAAGGTAACCTGGGAAAAAGAGAAAGGCTGCTGTTTCTAGTCTACTAGTCTTTTAGAATCAGAATCAGAATCAGAATGCTTTTATTGCCATGTCAGTGAAAAACATCAGAGACTAGGAACTTGTTCTGGTACTGGTGTGCAAACATATAAAATAAAAATAATAAAAATAAAATAAATAAAAATAATAATAATTTTTACAAAACTAAGAGTGCTCAGAAGAAAAAGAAAAGTAGTGCAATGTCATAGAAAATAATAGAAAATAATAAAGATACAACCAATAACGACTTAAAAAGTACATTAAAAAGTCATTTAAGTACAAACTCTTTTCTATTGAGTTTGTAGCAGAAAAAAACAGTTTTTTTAAATTCTTATAAATGTAATATTTTGTAAAGTTAAAATTTTTAGAAATGATGTTTCTGGATCTAACCTGGTCAGAGGAATCCCCAACAAACAGTAGTCATCAGTCAAGTGGACATTTACCTTTGAACAAAGCAAACACTATATTTAGAATGTCGGAAAAAAGGTCTGTTGTGGTTAAAAAAGAGCTGAGCCGATAAACAAACCTCTCGATTTATTAGTCGATCTACGTTCCTACCCTCACTATGGTAACCAGGATCTACGTTCCTACCCTCACCATGGTAACCAGGATCTACGTTCCTACCCTCACCATGGTAACCAGGATATACGTTCCTACCTTCACCATGGTAACCAGGATCTACGTTCCTACCCTCAGCATGGTAACCAGGATCTACGTTCCTACCCTCACCGTGGTAACCAGGATCTATGTTCTTACCCTCACCATTGTAATTAGGATCTACGTTCCTACCCTCACCATGGTAACCAGGATCTACGTTCCTACCCTCACCATGGTAACCAGGATCTATGTTCCTACCCTCACCATGGTAACCAGGATCTACGTTACTACCCTCACCATGGTAACCAGGATCTACGTTCCTACCCTCACCATGGTAACCAGGATCTACGTTACTACCCTCACCATGGTAACAAGGATCTACGTTGCTACCCTCACCCAGAGGTGTCAAGTAGCGAAGTAAGACTACTTCGTTACCTTACTCAAGTAGAAAATCTCGGTATCTTTACTTTACTGAAGTAATTATTTTTTTGTCTACTTTTTACTTTTACTCACTACTTTTTTATGCAATTATCTGTACTTTTACTTCGTTCATTTTATAAAAAGTAGTCGCTACTTTCTCCATTTTGTCACCGTTAAAAAGCCGCGACTGTTTGTCGGAGTTTTTTTTTTTTATGAACCCTGAATGCATCAAACAAAGGAACAGATGAATGATTGGCTGATAGGTCCAGTCAATCATTACTTTGGCCCGAGTAGCCCCGCCCACAAACTTTTAAAACGCAGGAATGTTAGTTTGCGTGTTTAAGACTTGTTGCGGGCTCGGAAATCAAAGTGTTTCTGATGCTGCAACACTGAACTTTGATTGAATTATCAGTTTTTTAAAAAAAACAACAGCAAAGAAATGTTTTATTATTATTTTCAGTCTGCGGTTATTGTAAACGTCTTTGCTGAAAATGTTGTAGATGGTATTTTTACAAAAATAACTTTGATCTGTGACGCACTATTTTATCTTTAGAAACAAAGCTAATTGAACTGATTCATCCATAAATAGTAGTGGATGAAGTATTTGTGCTTAAAAGCATCCAAAATGTTATTGATTAGTTTATAAAGACTGACTGAGGAGATTAAAACTACACATCGCTTAGATTTTGTATCATGTAGATGTTTGGGTTAACATTAAAAAACCTTATATGTACACATATATATGTAGATATGTATATATATAAATTTATATATACCGTCTCCTAAGTCCCACCCCTACTGGTTTCTTTCTGGGTTTCTTCTTTCTTTCTTACTTTCTTCTTCTTTACAGTTCTTAAATTTTTAGAAAAAGAAGGATTTTTCCTCCTGTGTGTTTCTTTCACTCCCACTGCCTTACGAGTGCATGTAAAGGGTGTTGTTTTGTCATTAGGCGTGGTTTTACTGGGTGTACAATATTTTTTGTAAAATACAATGATTTTACGTCATTAGTACGATAATCCAGCACCTCCCACCTGGCAACGCTGCCCAGGCTGTATGTGGCACTCCCATACTTACCAACTTGTTAAAGACTATTCAGTATTGCCTCAAAGAACTTTGAAAACTAGCTGCCTTCAAGGCTTGAAAAAGCCTTTTGGTCATTTTTTTTTTTCATTTATTTATTTATTTTTTTTACATTGAGTGTGTTTGTGTCTGCTGAAGTTGGTTAAATTAGGTGATGCAGAGTGAAGCTTGGTAGCTGAAGGGACGTTACATAATGCCCTGCTTATGATAATACATTTGATTGTGTTCATTAATCGATTTCCAATAAAGATTATTAAGAAATAAATGTTTCTGATTCATAAAGTTTAACACCAAAACACTTTCATTTATTACCATATTTTCTGCTCCTTAAAGCATGTGATAATAGTTAAAAAATATGTTCACACGCTTTTGTTAACAATATTCCTTTTTTTCTGAAAATTACTTTTACTTTTTTACTTTAAGTAGTTTTAAAATAGGTTACTTTTTACTTTTACTTAAGTAGAAAACTTGAGTTGATACTTCTACTTTTACTAAAGTAGTTTTTTAACTCGGTATTTATACTTCTACTTGAGTAGAAAATGTTGGTACTTTTGACACCTCTGCCCTCACCATGGTAACCAGGATCTACGTTCCTACCCTCACCATGGTAACCAGGATCTACGTTCGTACCCTCACCATGGTAACCAGGATCTACGTTCCTACCCTCACCATAGTAACCAGGATCTACATTCCTACCCTCACCATAGTAACCAGGATCTACATTCCTACCCTCACCATAGTAACCAGGATCTACATTCCTACCCTCACCATAGTAACCAGGATCTACATTCCTACCCTTACCATAGTAACCAGGATCTACGTTCCTACCCTTACCATGGTAACCAGGATCTACATTCCTACCGTAACCATGGTAACCAGGATCTACATTCCTACCCTCACCATAGTAACCAGGATCTACATTCCTACCCTCACCATAGTAACCAGGATCTACATTCCTACCCTCACCATAGTAACCAGGATCTACATTCCTACCCTAACCATGGTAACCAGGATCTACATTCCTACCCTCACCATAGTAACCAGGATCTACATTCCTACCCTCACCATAGTAACCAGGATCTACATTCCTACCCTCACCATAGTAACCAGGATCTACATTCCTACCCTAACCATGGTAACCAGGATCTACGTTCCTACCCTAACCATGGTAACCAGGATCTACATTCCTACCCTCACCATGGTAACCAGATCTATGTTCCTACCCTCACCATGGTAACCAGGATCTACGTTCCTACCCTCACCATGGTAACCAGGATCTACGTTCCTACCCTCACCATGGTAACCAGGATCTATGTTCCTACCCTCACCGTGGTAACCAGGATCTATGTTCCTACCCTCACCGTGGTAACCAGGATCTACGTTCCTACTCCCACCATGGTCATCTGCTGTTGGTGATGAAATAATAAAGCTCATGTGTGTCTTTGATGTGGGAATACTGTTCATATACAATAAAAAACTCATACCTGTCTTTAAGTAAATTAACAATCCAAACCAAGACAAAATTTCTGTTGAAGTTATTCTGAATTTAAGCTCAAGGATTTACCTCCAGCTGTGGATTCTTCAGATCAACTTTCCAACCCAGAGATTTGCTCACACCTACTCCAATTACCCTGCTAACTTCCTGTTGAAATATGAAAACACACGTTCATCTAAAAAACATTTGCCAATAGGATTACATCACATGTGTTTGGTTTAAAGAAATAAAACATGTGAATATAGAAAAAGGCTTTTGTTTCTTAGAAAATGATGAAGATTAAAAGTTTGACGTTTAGATTTGTTTACCTGCGAAGTGAGGCTTTGTGAAATCGATCCGTTACACTTGCAGCTAATCCTAAAAGAAACTACGGAACAAAAGACTGTTACTTTTAGTATAGCTTCACGTTTTCCACATTTAAGACAATCTTTTAATCTTACCGTTATCCACGTTTCCTGATGTTTCATCTTTGTTTTTTTCAGCCTCAGAGCTGTTGCTCACACTTTGCTCCTGAGTTGTTTCATCAGAAACAAATCTGCTTCTGACCAAGTGGGTACCATTTCTCATACAGCTACTTAGCTCCAAAACCATTTGTGCTTCTTCCTTTGTTCCTCTGTCTGTCTCCACACGCTCCTCTTCCTCCACATTCTTTCCCTCTTCATCAGCCTTTCTTTTCTTTTCAGATGCCAACGTTCCACTTTGGTCTTCATCTCTTGGTCTCTTTTTACTGCTCTCACTTTCCTTCCATGGCTTTCTGAGACTAACGAGACACTCCTCTTGCTCTTCACTCTCTTTCCTCTCATCATCGTTCTCTCTCTCTTTCTGAGCAGTGGAATTTATTGCAACAGAATCTCTGTTTGCTGCTAACTCCATCTGCAGGCGGCTCCAGGTCATCACGGGATCGATCCACTGTTGTTTGTCAGCTAATAACTTGGACTGCAGCATCGCAGCAGCTTTGGCTGTGAATGTTATAAAGAGACATCATAGAAGTCATTTAAAAAGAGTTCATATTTGAGGGGTAACGGTACATCTATTCAAACTGAGTAAACACAAATGATTCTGCGCAATTTGTGCTGGGATAACCGAGTTTCCCCCCCTTTGAAACCTTCCTGCCGAGTCTGGTCCCACCACCAGGTGTTGTATAGAGACAGGCATCATCAGGCATGAGTTTATTTCAGTAGGAAATAAACTTTTACTGGTCATCAGCTTCTAAATTTAGAATGGTAAATGTACACCGCTTTTCCACCTGCGTTGGCACTCAAAGTGGTTTACAGTGTAGCTCACATTCACCCATTCATGCATACCTGATGGTGGAAGCTGACATGCAAGCTAGAAACCACCATCAGGAGACATTGGAGGGTTGGTGTATTGCTCTAGGACACCTCGGGATCAACTCCAGGCGGGGGATCGAACCGGCAACCCTCCGTTTACAGGGCAGTCGCCCTACTCACTGAGCCATCCTTCATTTACACAACAGACAGCTGCAGACTGAGAGCCAGGATGACCTAATCAGGGAGGTTAGGGTTACCATCTGGTGCTAGCTATCAGCGCTGGCTGTGAGGGTTAACTTCATCAAACGAGATTTCAGAGCCGTAATTCACCGACATGCCGTCTATTTGAGCAAATATGTTGATCCTTAAAGAGTCCATCATGATCTTTAGCATAGTAGTCAGTCAGTCAGTCATCTTCTAAACCTATTACCGTAATTTCACGGCCATAAGGTGCACCTAAAAGTCTCAATTTTTCTTCAAAATGAGCGGTGCGCCCTGTCTGATTTGTGATTTGTGGACGTATTAAAGAACCATCAGGCGGATGCAGTTGAAAACATGAGAATGTTAAAGGTGGAAGTGTGGGCGTGGATTATGTATAAAAGAACAGGTGTGTGCTTTATACAGAACATTGCTGTTTTAACAACACTGAAAATGGAAAAGAGACACGCTTATGAAGCTCAGTTTAAACTGATGGCAATCAGCTGCGCCGGGCGAGTTACGCCACAGTTCGCCAGTGGATTGGAGATGCTTGGGCTAACGTGTCTGTTGGCACTGTTGTCCGAGCTTTCCCAAAAGCAGGCATCATTTCCGAGGAGCTGCACGGTTCAGAAAGTGACTCTGACAGCGTGGAAAGTGAACCTGCGAGGTTGGATTTAGAGCAGCTGTTAGATTCTGAACCAGAGGATGAGGACTTGGATGGATTTGATAAATTACTTTATGACGACTGTAACTAAAATTTAAATAAAGACGAACAAACTCAGTTTTACTACCGATCTATTTTTAAATACGCACGTGTGTGTGCGTATGCGCGCGTACGTCTATGTGTGTGTTGTTGTAAGGTGGACTTACGTAATAGAGGATATGTAAATAAAACCTGCGCCCTATCATCAGGTGCGCCTTATGTGTGTGTTAAATACAGAGCACGCAAAATTTGGACTGCGCCTTTTAATACGGTGCGCCCTATGGTCGTGAAAATACGGTAAATGTACCATAACTGGGAGTTACCATCAACATTGTTGGTTCAGGCAAATGTGGTGTTTTAAGGCCTACTTTTGTGGCATTTTATTTTTGGTAAGTTTTGTGGATTTTCAAACCTCTGAAAAAGTTTATACTACTTTAGGAAATGCACTCCATAAAAAGAGGAAAAAAGGGTTATAAAAGCAAAGTTATCTCATAACTGTCGGGGACACGTCTACTCTTCGTCACTTTTCATGGCGTCCCACACCAAGCAATTTATGTTTATTTTATCTTCCCGATTGTTCAGTTCGGTCGTCTTCTGCTTATCCGGGACGGGGTTACAGAGTTAACAGCCTAGGACGTAAAGCCCACGCTTCTCTCACCCCGCCCGCATCCTCCCGCTCATCCGGGAGGATCCCGAGGCGTGCCCGGCCAGCTGTGAGACATACGTAGCTGGCTTAATGGACACACACTTAAAAGGGCAGATGATTTTACATTTTGTCCCGAAACTGAACTGAAGATGAACCAAGTTGTGATTTTGTGCACCGTTACACCCCAAATTATTACTCATCTAAAAGTATTACGTCTAGATTTACATGCAGCTGTGAAAAGACAGGTATTAAATTGATTTATTTTTGCAAGTTAAACGCCATGTTTTTATGACAGATTGGATACCTGGACTGGTGTGACTAGACATCTTCAGAGGTGAGTCCTTCTTGATGAGGAGAAAGAGTCTCTCAGCGGTCTTCAAGCTACTGACCTTGCTCACTTTAGCAGAGGAGCTGAATAACACCTTACCGGGAATCTGACACACCTAAAACAAAGCATCCAAAAACATAGTCAACCGTTTGGAATTTGAAATTTAATTAAGAACACTTTATATGATCTTTGAAGGGAAATTTGATGGCTGCAGGTCAAACAAAAGAACCAAAAATACAACCCACAGAAGGACAAAACCAGGAATGTAGATCCTGGTTACCATGGTGAGGGTAGGAACATAGATCCTGGTTACCCTGGTGAGGGTAGGAACATAGATCCTGGTTACCATGGTGAGAGTAGGAACGTAGATCCTGGTTACCATGGTGAGGGTAGGAACATAGATCCTGGTTACCATGGTGAGGGTAGGAACATAGATCCTGGTTACCATGGTGAGGGTAGGAACATAGATCCTGGTTACCATGGTGAGAGTAGGAACGTAGATCCTGGTTACCATGGTGAGGGTAGGAAGGTAGATCCTGGTTACCATGGTGAGGGTAGGAACATAGATCCTGGTTACCATGGTGAGGGTAGGAACGTAGATCGACTTGTAAATCGAGAGTTTTGCTTTTCGGCTCAGCTCTTTCTTTACCACTATGGACCGATGCAGCATCCTAATTACTGCGGATGCCACGCTTTTCTATAAGTGAGGATATTATTATCTAATATCTAAGTGTGGATATTTAAAATAATATTCTCTTTCATTTCAAGGACTACCAGAGAAAACAATCAACATCTAATCATTGATGTTGATTAAACATCAATGTTAAAGAAATCTTTACAGATTTCTTTAATCTGTAAAGAAAATAAAATGTATGTTTCTTTCAAAACTTCAATTATTTCAGTTTGTTTTCACAAAGTTCCACATTAAACAAGTGTAAATACTAAGAAAACATATGATAACTACATTATTAGAATAGTTTCATAATAATAATGATATAAAAACTGAGGAAATATTTTAATGTTATAATTACTTTAAACACATAGAACCCCATTTTAAATTAATTTGACAGTTTTAGTAAAGTTTAAGAACAATTTTGTATTTAACTTACATCTTCAGCAGCCAGTTTTTTCTTCACTTCTTCAATTAAAAACGTTTCCATTCCATTTCCAGCGGTGCAATAATACCGAATCATACTGTAATAACGTTCCGATTATTTTATTTTGATTCTAAATGTTTATTTAAGACGGTTTTTAGCAAAAAGTAATATTAATTTAACTTCACTCAGTAGGGCGCCATGTTGGCTGCTTTGTTGACACAGGAAGTGACGTACATAGATGCTTAGGTCTTCTCAGCCAATAGGGGTCACTGTTGCAAAGAGAATAAAAATGGTGAAAAAGCAAAAATCTTGATTTTAAATTCAACATTTATTTCAGTTTGTATAAAATAAAGTCTTACCGATGATTTAATGATTAATTATCTGTAAAGCAGAAATCAGCCACAGAAATCAGAATTACAAAACCCTTGATTGCATTTGGTGATTTCTTAGTCGGCATCTTTCTGTCTCTAGATTCTGCACCTGGGTATTTATCTGTTGGTGCAGCTTTGGCTGTGACTGAATGAGGCGATGTGGGAGCTGCAGCTCCTACCAATACAATAGGTGGTATGAGTCATGGAGGGAGCAGTGGCAGACAGACTCTTTAGCTGTTTTCGGGTCTTGCGTTCGATCTCTCTGTTCTCTTCGACCTGCTTGATACCAGTTTTGACAGTTGCCCGCCACCTGTAGCGGTCAGAGATCACTGACTCCAGATCTGCTCCGTTAATGTTGCACGACTTCGGATCCTTCTTTCAGGCATCTTTGTAGCACAGGGCACGTCTTCCACTTGGTCGCATTCCTGTGGCGGAGGATGTCCTTTGGAATGCGGCCATCGTCCATCCTGCATACAAGGCCTTGCCAGTGCAGGCGCCTCTGTGAGAGGATCTCAGACGCCCCCATATGTCATATGAAAGAAAAGGAACATGATGAAGATCAGGTTTGATTTTTATACCCCTCAAATGAACCAGAACACGTCATAGACCCGCCAACTCACCTCCATATCATTTTACAATCTTCTTCTTCTTTCGGCTTTTCCTTTTAGGGGTCGCCACAGCAAGTCAGTTTCTTCCATCTAACCCTATCTGCTGCATCTTCTTCAGTCACCAACTATCTTCATGTCTTCCTTCACTGTATCCATGAACCTCCTCTTTGGTCTTCCTCTAGTCCTCTTTCCTGGTGGTTCCAAACCCAGCATCCTTCTTCTGATGTACTCTCTCTCTCTCCTCTGCACATGTCCAAACCATCTCAGTCTGGCCTCTCTGACTTTAAAACCTCTAACATGTGCTGTTCCTCTGATCCTGTCCATCCTGGTCATTCCCTGAGAGATCCTCAGCATCTTCATCTCTGCTACCTCCATCTCTGCTTCCTGTCTTTTCTTCAGTGCTACTGTCTCTAAACCAATCAGCATGGCCGCTCTCACCACACTGTCTCTAGACCAATCAGCATGGCCGCTCTCACTACGCTGTCTCTAGACCAATCAGCATGGCTGCTCTCACCACAGTTTTGTACACTTTCTCTTTCATTTTATCTGAAACTCTTCTATCACACATCACACCTGATACTTTTCTCCACCCGTTCCAGCCTGCCTGCACACGCTTCTTCACCTCTTTTCCACACTCTCCATTGCTCTGGACTGTTGATCCTAGATACTTAAAATCTTCCACCTTCTTCATCTCTTCTTCCTGTAACCTCACTTTTCCATTTGGATCCCTCTCATTCACACACATGTACTCTGTTTTACTCTGACTAATCTTCATTCCTCTTCTTTCTAGTGCAGACCTCCACCTCTCCAGCTTTTCCTCCACCTCTTACCTCCTCTCACTACAGATCACAATATCATCATTTTACAATAATATCTTTAATACTATTGCCCCTAGGAATGAGTGTGTGTGTATGGGGATGGTTGTATGTGTCTGGCCATGCGGCAGACTGGCGACCTATTTGGGGCGTACCCTGCCCCTTGCCTTGATTCAGCCCGGATGGGCTCCAGTACCCCCCATATCCCGTAAGGGATGGATGGTTTTAGAAGGTGACTGACTGACTTTTATACTCTAATTTTAATAATTGAATTGTTTGTGAGCGGCACGGTGGTTCAGTGGTTAACACAGTGGCCTCACAGCACGAAGTTTGGGGGTTTGAATCCTGACGAGGCTTGAGGCACTAGTCTTTCTGTGTGTAGTTTGCATGTTCTCCCTGTGTAAGGGCTGGGTTTCCTCCAGTTTCTTCCCTCCCTCTAAAGACCTACATGTTAGGTTGATCGGCTACCACAAATTGACCCCTAATAATGAGTGTGCGTGTCCTAGCGACCTGTTCAGGATGTACCCTGCCTCTTGCCTTGAATCAGCCAGTATAACCTCCGGCATCCCCCGCTACTGCGTTAGGGATGGACGGTTAAGAAGATGAATGAATGGATTATTTGTGAAGTTTTTATTTTAATGTCTTAGAAATCCTACAGTTTTATACTCGATAACACAAAACCTGTTTGTCTTGATGAGGTTCATAAAATTCTGCTTTTCTTCTGTTTTTCTTCTGTTTTTTTTACAGACTGTGATCAAATCAAATGTTCTTTAAATTTATTTTTAATCGTCACTAGAAGATTTAACTGAACAAAATGTAAGGCTGTCTTGATGAAGATTTTATTAGTTTGACGTCTGGCTTCTTTATTTGTATTTTTAAGACCTTCTTTTGAAGTAATTGATTCATTTTGTTTTTTGCAGTCATTTCCCCAAAACTCATTACAATAAAACAATAAGAAACAATTAACGAAGCGTGTAATAAAGATAAGTCTGCATCGTTTATGTACATTTACAATGTGTTTGTTTATATGTTTCTCTTTATTGAACTTCCAACTTAAATTTTTATCAAGTACAACCTCTAAAAATGTATCATGGAAACACTTTCAAATGATTACTTCATTGATATTAATGTTTTTATTTTCAATTTACTTCCTTGTTCTAAAGATCATACATTTGGAAAAGGCTTCAGACTTGTTGTCTGGATAGTGTGTATGCACTGTTCAGAAAACAACGGGGAAACATAGGACGCTGCATCGATCCGTCGTGGTAAAGAAAGAGCTGAGCCAAAAAGTAAAGTTTTACAAGTCAATCTACGTTCCTACTCTCACCATGGTAACCAGGATCTACGTTCCTACTCTCACCATGGTAACCAGGATCTACGTTCCTACCCTCACCATGGTAACCAGGATCTACGTTCCTACCCTCACCATGGTAACCAGGATCTACGTTCCTACCCTCACCATGGTAACCAGGATCTACGTTCCTACCCTCACCATGGTAACCAGGATCTACGTTCCTACCCTCACCATGATAACCAGGGTCTACGTTCCTACCCTCACCATGGTAACCAGGATTTACATTTGTACCCTCACCATGGTAACCAGGATCTATGTTCCTATCCTCACCATGGTAACCAGGATCTACGTTCCTACCCTCACCATGGTAACCAGGATCTACGTTCCTATCCTCACCATGGTAACCAGGATCTACGTTCCTACCCTTACCATGGTAACCAGGATCTACGTTCCTACCCTCACCACGGTAACCAGGATCTACGTTCCTACCCTCACCATGGTAACCAGGATCTACGTTCCTACCCTCACCATGGTAACCATGGTCTAACGTTCCTACCCTTACCATGGTAACCAGGATCTACGTTCCTATCCTCACCATGGTAACCAGGATCTACGTTCCTACCCTCACCATGGTAACCATGGTCTACGTTCCTACCCTCACCATGGTAACCAGGATCTACGTTCCTACCCTCACCATGGCAACCAGGATCTACGTTCCTACCCTCACCATGATAACCAGGGTCTACGTTCCTACCCTCACCATGGTAACCAGGATCTACATTTGTACCCTCACCATGGTAACCAGGATCTATGTTCCTACCCTCACCATGGTAACCAGGATCTATGTTCCTACCCTCACCGTGGTAACCAGGAACTACGTTCCTATCCTCACCATGGTAACCAGGATCTACGTTCCTACCCTCACCATGGTAACCGGGATCTACGTTCCTACCCTCACCATGGTAACCAGGATCTACGTTCCTACCCTCACCATGGTCACCAGGATCTACGTTCCTACCCTCACCATGGTAACCACCTGTGGTTGGTGACCAAAAGAACGAGATCATCTGTGTCTCAACTTTGAAATGAGGTTCCTGCGCAAGGTGGCTGGCCTCTCACTCAGAGATCGGATGAGAAGTTCTGCCCTACAGGAGGCGAATATTTTTTCCCCACAGGAGGAGTTCAGAGTAGAGCCTTTCCTCCTCCAGGTCAAGACTAGCCAGATGGGGTGGTTCGGGCATCTGGTCAGGATGCTTCCCGAACGCTTCGCTGGTGAGGTATTTCTGGCACGTTCCACTGGGAGGAGACCAAGAGGCAGACCTCGGACCTACTGGAGAGACTATGTCTCACAGCTGGACAGGGAACACCTCAGGATCCTCCTGGATGAGCTGGAGGATGCAGCCGGGGTGAGAGAAGCCTGGGTTTATCGTCTGAAGATGTTGCCCCCACGACCTGGCCCCGGATAAGCGGAAGACGACGGAACAGAACTTAAGGGAAACAGTGTCTTCACCACCATCGCTGGCCACTGTTGATTTATTGATTTTGAAGAATCTAAAATAAAAAAAAGGCTTAAACAGATTTCTGTATTTTCTTTGCTGGGGTCAAAAATGAAATGCGTTGGGCAATGAATCAGAAAAAAAAGTATAAAAATGCAGCTCTAAGTTTGTGGTGCTGCAATGCAGCACCGGATGTCCCCATCTGAAGGATGAATACAATACATTAAAAAAAAAAGACAGACTGGTTTCTATGCAGAACGATGGAGACATACTGTAATAAGTCAGGATGCTGTTTATATTCTTATTGAAAAGAACAATAAGATTAGAAATGGTGAACAAACAGATACAAACATGCATCATGTTCTCATTCTGACCAAACTGCTTCAGCTTTGCTTCGGACGACGCTGCAGCAGACACTGCAGGGCAACCTGCTTTGGCAAAGCTGAGAGGAAAATGAATCAATTCTACGACAGAATCCGGGACTTCCATACGCTTCGGCTCTTTCATCACGTTCTCACAGACACGTTGTAATACGTTCAGACTCTTGCTCTGAATTGCTTTCTTATCTGGCTCTCTTCTTGGCTTGTCACACCCTTTCTTTTTAATCTTCTCATTTCCTCTTTGGCATTTTAATGACCTCCAAACATATTTAATCCTCGTTATTCAACTCGCAACGAGGCTCTCTTCATACATTTTGCTTCAAACCTTTTAAACTTTGACAACCTGATATGAACTGCCACCTAGTAGTGGATGAAAATAAGATATGTTTGTGTGTGTGTGTGTGTGTGTGTGTGTAACAGCAGTCGTTACTTGATTTCCAGTAATATTGCATCAGCAGGCTTATTTAGATTTTTACAGATATAGAAAATTTCTCCACATTTTTATCTAATTTATTGGCAACAGGAATTAAACGAGGTGCCAATCTGAAGGCCTCCGCCTGTTTCGTTTCATAAAGTTTATCATTAACGAAGATTTCAGATCCGTGATAACAAGGCAGAAGCAGTCATGTTTAAAGGTTTTTAATTTTGTTAACCTTCAGTTGCATGACTTTGAAAATTCAGTTCATTTATAGTTGGTTCTGATTAACTCTGATTAACCCTTTGGTTATTTGGTGATTTTTGCATTCTTAAAAAAAACAAACAGCCCAAATACTTGATGCCCAATTCAGAGGCGTAAAAAGGGTCCCATGTTGGGACTAAGCGTGAGCAGAGTGCGTGCACTTCTTCTTTCATCATTTCCCTTCAGGGGTCGCCACAGCAAATCAGTTTCTTCCATCTAACCCTATCTGCTGCATCTTCTTCAGTCACACCAACTATCTTCATGTCTTCCTTCAATGTATCCATAAACCTCCTCTTTGGTCTTCCTCTAGTCCTCTTTCCTGGTGGTTCCAAACCCAGCATCCTTCTTCTGATGTACTCTCTCTCTCTCCTCTGCACATGTCCAAACCATCTCAGTCTGGCCTCTCTGACTTTAAAACCTCCAACATGTGCTGTTCCTCTGATCCTGTCCATCCTGGTCACTCCCAGAGAGATCCTCAGCATCTTCATCTCTGCTACAAACATCTCTGTTTCCTGTCTTTGAATCAGTGCCACTGTCTCTAGACCAATCAGCATGGCCGCTTTCACCACACTGTCTCTAGACCAATCAGCATGGCCGCTCTCACCACACTGTCTCTACACCAATCAGCATGGCCGCTCTCACCACACTGTCTCTAGACCAATCAGCATGACTGCTCTCACCACACTGTCTCTAGACCAATCAGCATGGCCGCTCTCACCACACTGTCTCTAGACCAATCAGCATGACTGCTCTCACCACACTGTCTCTAGACCAATCAGCATGGCTGCTCTCACCACACTGTCTCTAGACCAATCAGCATGGCCGCTCTCACCACACTGTCTCTAGACCAATCAGCATGGCCGCTCTCACCACACTGTCTCTAGACCAATCAGCATAGCCGCTCTCACCACACTATCTCTAGACCAGTCAGCATGGCCGCTCTCACCACACTATCTCTAGACCAATCAGCATGGCCGCTCTCACCACACTGTCTCTAGACCAATCAGCAAGGTCGCTCTCACCAGGGTTTTATATATTTTCCCTTTTTTGAAAAAAAAAAACAAACCAAAAAACAGGTTTTTGCTCAAAAATGATTGGCTAAAGTTTTCAATGTCCAAAGAGAGAGGGAGCATGAGTCCAATCAGACGAGTCATTCCTCGAGGTATTGCATACCACCTTTAAGTTTTCAACTGTACTAATCAGCCCTGCTATTAAATGTGCCCATGCAGAAAGGGCACGGTTCTTTCTCAACAGCTGTCATTCGCACTAATTAGCTCCAGCGCTGATGAGTGAACGTAGCAGCTTCACATTATGGATTTCTGGCTGGCACGCCGGTCACTGAATGATGCATTACTGTGCATTAGGCTTGGTTTTATTCCCATGCACACTCTGTAGATGGTGCAGGGTAGAGAAGGGGTAAATAAAAGCAGGAAGGTGAAAAAAAAACCCACAACACTAGACCGTAGAAAAGAAGGAGTTGGAGTAAAAATAAAGAACAGCTTGAAAGTGACCGATATTCTGTTCCAAAGGTTTTCAATCCGGAGAACATTTTAAACGGACAATGTAAAAACTGTGTCTACTAGATCGTCAGCCTTCCGACATGTTAGGGTTTGCATGTCCCCTGCTCATAAGAGTCACGCTGTCTGGGACTTGTTATGCCACTGGTTGGGTCAATTTTTGGCAAAACTGTCTGTATGTGAGGAATGAGATGAAATACAGATGTTTAAATATCGTACCATATTTTTAATAATCAGGTATGGATCTCCTTTAATGAGATGAAAATTAGCCGAAATGAGCTTCCTCCGCAGGGTGGCTGGGCTCTCACTCAGAGAATGGGTGAGGAGCTCTGCCATCCGGGAGGAGCTCGGTGTCGAGCCGCTCCTCCTCCAGGTCGAGAGGAGCCAGATGGGGTGGTTCGGGCATCTGGTCAAGATGCCCCCCGAGCGTGTGAGGTGTTTCGGGCACATCCCACCGGGAGGAAACCAAGAGGCAGACCCCGGACTCGCTGGAGAGACTATGTCTCACAGCTGGCCGGGGAACGACTTGGGATCCTTCCAGGTGAGCTAGAGGATGCAGCCGGGGTGAGAGAGGACTGGGCTGCCCGCTTGAGGCTGTTGCCCCCGCGACCCGACCCTGGAACAAGCGGAAGATGACGGAACGGATCTCCTTTGGCTTGCAAGTTTTGAGGGTGAGTGAGGAGGTGAGGACTTGGTAGCTCTGCAGGGTGAGATGGTTTCCCCTTTCTTTGGGTTCAACACCTGTAAGAGCAGTTACAGAGCTTTACATACTCTGATTAAGTCATCAGCTGGAAGCAGGTTCTCTTGTAATCAGTTTGAGAATGATTGAGTTTGAATCATGCTCAAAGGCAAATCCGAGCACACGCAAAAATTTACAAAAGTTTTATGAAGTTGTCATAAAAAAAATGGACCTCATCAAGGAAAAAATGGTTAATTAGGACATGTGTACATTGTTAATCATCACATTTGAACTCATTTTGAAACCATGCACTTTTGTTTACTCACAATATTTTACATCCTGGACAAAAGAAACAATAATTATAAAATAATTAAAACTGTAAGCTGCTAATCACTTGAACTGCCTCTAGTAACTGACATGAATTTCCGGGTGGATGAGAGAAGCCAGATGGGGTGCTTCAGGCACCTGGTTAGTATGCCTCCTGAGTGCCTTGCTGGTGAAGTGTTTCGGGCACATTCCACCGGGAGGAGACCAAGAGGCAGACCCTGGACCTGCTGGAGAGACTATGTCACACAACTGGCAGGGGAACACCTCCGGATCCTTCTGGGTGAGATGGAGGATGCAGCCGGGGTGAGAGAAACCAGGACTTCCCGCCTGAGGCCCTGGATGAGCGGAAAACGACGGAACAAAACGGCTACTTTCTTTTTGTCACTACTTTAAGGTCTAAAATTTTATTTTGATTTTATAGACTGATCAGTTTTTGTCATTCACAGGGTTACCAAGGCGACCGCCTCTCACTCTCATTCATTAGTGGATGACAGCCGACGTCACCACGGCTGCAAAATGGCCACGCCTTGCCACTGTAAATAAGCAGTGACTGGTAGCATCGACCAATTTGAAGACGATGTGTGGATTGCTAGAGGCGTGGTTGGAGTGGGATGAATTTTGAGTTTGTTTACGTCTGAGATTTGTCACAAGTGGGATTCATGAAGTTTACATTGAGCATGAAGAGTTACAGTGATCTGGGTTAACCTCCAGAGAGATGCCCACGCCCAAGAGGACAATGATTGTGAGACATAAAAGAAGATGAATTGCAGAGGTGTTTTTTAAAATCAAACATCAGTCCAAATGTCAGATCTTCCATAAAGAAAACGTTGTGCAGGCCTAAGATCGTCCTCATGTGCAGTTAGAACCTGTACATTTAAAGATCCTCTTTCAGGTTGTGTTGTTAGACGTGCTGCTACATGTCCTGGACACCCGGGGGAGGACGGGGTCAGAGCTGTCAGCTCCTGAGTTGGTGGGTAAGATGACTGTGAGACCTGACAGGACTTGACATGTTGTGATGGTCTGCTGGGAATGCCCGGGGGAGTCACCTGTTAGAGGAAGCCTGGATTTACACCTCTGGCTGGACTTTGATCACACGTTACATGAGGAGGAGGTCCTAACGGTTTATGTTACGTGCCTCTATCATCGAGGCGCGCAGGTGGAGTTATGAACAAAAACAAAAAGTTTATAAAAGAAAAGAATATTTAAAACCTTTATGAAGAACCCCTCCAATCATCTGCAGTGATGCAGACTGTTGTCCTGCAGGGGGCATTCCACACTTTGTTGGGCGAAGACCATGGTCTCGGATTTGGAGGCGCTAATTCCCATCCCGGCCGCTTCACACTCGGCAGCAAATCAATCCAGCGAGAGCTGGAGATCACGGTCCGATGAAGCCAACAGGACTACATCCTCCTCAAAAAGCAGAGATCCGATCCTGAGGTCACCAAACCGGATCCCTCCAAGGCCTCGGCTGCGCCTAGAAATTCAGAATCAGTGACAAAGGGCAGCCTTGGCGGAGTCCAACTCTCACTGGAAATGAAATCAACATACTGCCGGCTACATGGACCAAGCTCTGGCTCCGGTCGTACAGAGACCAAGTGGTTCAGCCACACAGTGGCTGGGCTCTCATTCAGAGCGCTGCCATCCAGGAGGAGCTCGGTGTCTATCGGCTCCTCCTCCTGGTTGAGAGAAGCCAGATGGGGTGGTTCGGTCATCTGGTTAGGATGCCCCCCGAGCGCCTTGCTGGGAAAGTGTTCCGGGAGGAGACCAAGAGGCAGACCCCAGACCTGCTGGAGAGACTATGTCTCACAGCTGGACAGGGAACACCTCAGGATCCTTCCGGGTGAGCTGGAGGATGCAGCCAGGGTGAGGAAGCCTGGGTTTCCCGTCTGAGGCTGTTGCCCCTGCGACCTGGCTTGGGACAAGCGGAAGATGACGGAACAGAACGGAAAGAGCATTAAGGAGTTTTCCAGTAAATTTCAAAACTCTCTGGACAGATTAACAGAGATTCGTCATTAGTTACTTATTCATTAAAAAAAGTGAAAACTTTTTTCAGCTTTAAAAAGAGCCAGATTGTGTCAACCGAAGGGCTGCATGATGCACTCTCCCACCGCCTGGTCATGACGTGGTTTGGCTTGGTTTTTTGGACATGACATGGACCAAAGTGGTCATTACTTAAGACGAAGCTGGAGAATCTCACGGTGAGATTCACTGGGAATTATCCGCCTGTGTTTTTAAACCAGCTGGGGTTTTTTTTGCAGACGTTTTCGGTGCAGCCGGGATGTGAAACAAGATGGAAACCAAGAAAACAAAAACATACTAAATTTTACTTTTACTTTATTTTTCCCTCTTAAGACTTTTTTTTTTTACCTTTTAACTCATGATTTTCTCATAAATCAGAACATTTTTTCCTGAAACTAGTAAAACTCTGATGAGTCACGACGTTTTTTTAATAAAAAGAACTGCAGCCATTAGTAACATTAGTTTTTAACGATGGCACAAATTTTGAACTTCTTTCCGTTGGCATCTGAAATCTCAACAGTTTAAAAAACAACTCTGATCCTGTTTTTATTATTAAATCTGTGCAAAACAGATTAACTGGTTTTTTATCTACTGGAAAATATGGAGCCGGGAAAAATAAATGAGTAGTTGAAGTAAACAGAAAAAACAAGAAGCACCACCGGAACGACTCAGGATCCCAGCCTCAGCAAATCGATCCAGCTCATCTTCCGCTCATCCGAGGCCGGGTCGCGGGATCAACAGCCTCAGACGGGAAGCCCAGGCTTCTCTCACCCCGGCTGCATCCTCCAGCTCACCTGGAAGGATCCTGAGTCATTCCCCCGGCCAAGTATGAGACATAGTCTCTCCAGCGGGTCTGGGGTCTGTCTCTTGGTCTCCTCCTGGTGGGACGTGCCTGAACCACCCCATCTGGCTCCTCTCGACCTGGAAGAGGAGCGTCTAAACCGAGCTCATCCTTTCAGTCACCACCCACAGCTGGTTACCATAGGTGAGGATATAGGAATGTAGATCCTGGTTACCATGGTGAGGGTAGGAACGTAAATCCTGGTTACCATGGTGAGGGTAGGGAACATAGATCCTGGTTACCATGGTGAGGGTAGGAACGTAGATCCTGGTTACCATGGTGAGGGTAGGAACATAGATCCTGGTTACCATGGTGAGGGTAGGAACATAGATCCTGGTTACCATGGTGAGGGTAAGAACATAGATCCTGGTTACCATGGTGAGGGTAGGAACGTAGATCCTGGTTACCATGGTGAGGGTAGGAACATAGATCCTGGTTACCATGGCGAGAGTAAGAACGTAGATCCTGGTTACCATGGTGAGGGTAGATCCTGGTTACCATGGTGAGGGTAGATCCTGGTTACCATGGTGAGGGTAAGAACGTAGATCCTGGTTACCATGGTGAGGGTAAGAACGTAGATCCTGGTTACCATGGTGAGGGTAGGAATGTAGATCCTGGTTACCATGGTGAGGATTGGAACGTAGATCCTGGTTACCATGGTGAGGGTAGGAACGTAGATCCTGGTTACCATGGTGAGGGTAGGAACGTAGATCCTGGTGACCAATCCAATTTGGCATCGGTCAATCAACCTAACCTTTTGGAAGGTGGGAGGAAACCGGAGTAAATCCACATATACATGGGGAGAACATGCAAACTCTACACACAAAATCTTATGTAAGCATGACATTTAATTGTTGTGGTTTTTTTTATAATCAAACTGAGAGGGGGCATTGGGAAGGTAGCTCCAGCCTGGTAAACACTGACGCTCACTGATACCAGGAGAGAACTGGCTGTGTGTTTGTGTAGAGAGGTTCAGTCTATCATTCCATCTCACCTCCTGCTTCCTCATATTCACAATCTGTTTTCTCTGCTTTCATTTCCCCCCTCATCCATTCCTCTACTCCTTAATCTCACATTCAAATCAGACCTTTAGGGGAAAAACAAACAGAGCAAAGAGGAGGGAGGAAACTCTCCTCTTAGTCATGTATGTATGTGTGCATTCATGCTTGCTCCAAAGTGCTGATGTGCAGGTTTGTGATGTGGCCACATTTAAATATTTATTGCTCTCCTAGGAGTGTGAAGTGTGTCATCAAGGCTGAGCATCTGCACGGAAACACACACACACTTTCTCATAGCAACGAAGCTCAACAAATAAACACGACGACACACTGACAGGAGCTATCGGTCAAAAACGGAAGAAAAAAAGAATAAGTCGACACCAAGCCGTCAAATGACATTTGATACTGTATCTGTGTGATGACGAGGCTGAAGCAGCTCTGGTCTACTCATTTCTAATCCCGACCAAGATAGTTGGTGTGACCGAAGAGGATGCAGCAGATAGGGTTAGATGGAAGAAACTGACTTGCTGTGGCGCCCCTTGAAGGGGAATGGAGGAAGAAGTAAATCTCCTCCATCAGTCTAAAGACAAATCTCAGGAGGAAGCCAACTCAACGTTCAAATTATCTAGAAGTGCCTAAGCAGTCGATCCCAATTCGACTGCCAGGTGTGTGGAAAAAAACCAAAATCACATGAAGTCAGTGAGCCAACTCAGTGACTTTGACGATATTTTTAGCGAGTATGCAGACCCTCCAGTGACTTTTTTTTAAAAAAAAGCAACAATCTAGCAGCTTTTTCGAGTGTTATTGGATATTTTAGGAGTTTGTGAAGTGAAAGCATGTTGTTAAGTCTGTTCTCAATGAACAGCGCCGGCTGCTGCTGTGGCCCCTCCCCCTCAAAGAAACACTGCATAGGTGCGGAAGATGTCTTTCTGTGTGTGAGAGACAGACAGGGAGAGAGGAAGAGAGAGATAGAGAGGGAGAGCAAAAGATAATTTTGTCTGTGTGTGTGTATGACTGAGAAAGAAGACCTTGTCGCTGTGTGTCTGTGTGTTTGAGAGAGAGTGTGTGTGATGTGGCGTCTAATGATTGTAACAACAACTTAACGTGTTGTGGGGGTCGTTTTACTGCAGGCTGGAAACAATCTGAATGTGTTTGTGAATTTGACACTGGACTGACCGATGTCAAGAAGATCTTGGGACAAAAAAGGTTGGGCGCCCCTGATCTTGTCCCAACCAAGCTTTTAGAACTCCAAACATGGCCGAATGCAAATGATGTGATATATGTAAAATGGTTCTGAAATGAGATTCTTCTTCTTTTATCATTCCCCTCCATAGGTCTCCACAGCAAGTCAGTTTCTTCCATCTAACCCTATCTGCTGCATCCTCTTCGGTCACACCAACTATCTTCATGTCTTCCTTCACTGTATCCATGAACCTCCTCTTTGGTCTTCCTCTAGTCCTCTTTCCTGGTGGTTCCAAACCCAGCATCCTTCTTCTGATGTACTCTCTCTCTCTCCTCTGCACATGTCCAAACCATCTCAGTCTGACCTCTCTGACTTTAAAACCTCTAACATGTGCTGTTCCTCTGATCCTGTCCATCCTGGTCACTCCCAGAGAGATCCTCAGCATCTTCATCTCTGCTACAAACATCTCTGTTTCCTGTCTTTTCCTCAGTGCCACTGTCTCTAGACCAATCAGCATGGCCGCTTTCACCACGCTGTCTCTAGACCAATCAGCATGGCCGCTCTCACCACACTGTCTCTAGACCAATCAGCATGGCCGCTCTCACCACACTGTCTCTAGACCAATCAGCATGGCCGCTCTCACCACACTGTCTCTAGACCAATCAGCATGGCCGCTCTCACCACACTGTCTCTAGACCAATCAGCATGGCCGCTCTCACCACACTGTCTCTAGACCAATCAACATGGCCGCTCTCACCACACTGTCTCTAGACCAATCAGCATGGCTGCTCTCACCACACTGTCTCTAGACCAATCAGCATGGCCGCTCTCACCACACTGTCTCTAGACCAATCAGCATGGCTGCTCTCACCACACTGTCTCTAGACCAATCAGCATGGCTGCTCTCACCACACTGTCTCTAGACCAATCAGCATGGCCGCTCTCACCACAGTTTTGTACACTTTCCCTTTCATTTTAGCTGAAACTCTTCTGTCGCACATCACACCTGATACTTTTCTCCACCCGTTCCAGCCTGCCTGCACACGCTTCTTCACCTCTTTTCCACACTCTCCATTGCTCTGAACTGTTGATCCTAGATACTTAAAATCTTCCACCTTCTTTATCTCTTCTCCATGTAACCTCACTTTTCCATTTGATAAAAAAGGCCCTCTGGTTTTGGTGAAGCAAAGCCCTTGTCCTAGTTAACACAGACTGTCTCTCACGATTAAATCCCAAATCTCTTTGGCCTAAATTTGTCAAGTAAAAAAAGTCAACATGAAAGCCATTGTTCTATTTAACTGAATGAAAAGCTGAAAGTCCTTGGCCTATTTCTGCAACGTCCAACAGTCTTGAAGAGTTTGTTTCGATTACTCTGATTCCCAAAGGACCTGCTTTTTATGGGACATCAGTGTTTGAAAAAAAGTTCAAATTAGAGGAAGAAATTCTACTTAAATTAACAGGTGACAGTTAAATTTCTGGTCCATTGTCTTCTACTTATCTGGGGCGGGTCGCAAAGGCAACAGCCTCAGACAAGAAACCCAGGCTTCTCTCACCTCGGCTGCATCCTCTAGCTCACCCGGAAGGATCCTGTCCAGCTGTAAGACATAGTCTCTCCAGCAGGTCCAGGGTCTACCTCTGAGTCTCCTCCCGATTGGAAGTGCCCGAAACACCTCCTCACGAATCGTTCAAGAGGTCTCCTAACCAGATGCCCGACTCACCCGATCTGGCCTCTCTCGACCCAAATAGGAAATCCTTTTTTTTTTGTTACAAATATTCATACACGGCGGCACAGTGGTTAGCACAGTGGCCTCACAGCAAGAAGGTTGTAGGTTCGAGTCCTGGGTGGGTACCAGGCTTGGAACACTGTCCTTTCTGTGTGGAGTTTGCATGTTCTCCCCGTGTTTGCGTGGGTTTCCTCCGGGTACTCCGGTTTCCTCCCACCCTCCAAAAACATGCATGCTAGGTTGATTGGCCCCAAGGAATGAGTGTGTGTGTGGATGGTTGTGTGTGTGTGGCCCCGCGACAGACTGCCGACCTGTTCGGGGTGTACCCTGCCCTTCGCCTTAAATTAGCCGGGATGGGCTCCGGCAACCCCCGGAACTCCGAAAGGGACAGACGGATAGGAAGATGACTGATTGATATTCATACAAACACAACAGAATTAGAAATGGAAAAAAAAAGCTTTTATTTCCTGGCCTTTCTGTGTGGAGTTTGCATGTTCTCCCCGTGTATATGTGGGTTTTCTCCAGGTACAACGGTTTCTTCCCATCCTCCAAAAACATATATGATAGGTTGAATGGATGATATAACTGTCCCCATGAATGAGTGTGTGTGTGTGGATGGTTGTCTATGTGTATGGCCCCACGACAGACTGGGGACCTTTTTGGGGTGTACCCTGCCTGTCGCCTTGAATCAGCCGGGATATATTCCGGATTCCCCTCAACCACGTTATGGATGAACGGCTCATCAGATGAATGAATCTGGTTCTAATATTGGGACAGAGATGGATGCAGTTCTTACTTTCAGCCACCAGGTAGTGGTGTTTCTTTGCTGCAGTGCTGTAGTTTATTTCTGGATGTTAAAGAAGAAGAAAACAGGAAGTAACCCTTCAGAATGATAATCTTTGTTTTTGTGAAAAATAAACAGAAAAAAAAGATAATTAAACATTGTTAAATCGTCGCTGTGAAACGTAACGGTGTCTTTTCAGTAGTGTTTCCATCTCTGTTTGTGTGGTAAGTCTTATTTAAATCCACTTTTAGGATTAAAATCTTTCATTTTGTGTGATTCCAGATGTGTTTGAGTCTCTGTTTGTCTTACAGACTATGGGCCAGCTGTTTTCTTCAGAGGTTGATGAGATTAAGGATGCTGTTGGCTGTGTGCTGTATGAAGCCATGCTGGAAGGAGGAGGTCTTCCTGATCTCAGAGTTCTACATCCTCTCATCTTAACCAGTCATCAGGATCAATCTGAGTGTCTGCAGAAACACATCAAACAGGTTCTACATCATTTAAAAAATATTCACCTGCTTCACCGAGAGGAGGACTCCCTCTGTCACCGATTCTATTCAGAATTTTTATGAAGAGAATTTGAAGGGATTGAGTCCAACTCTCACTGGATAGTGGTAACCAGGTTCCTACCCTCACCATGGTAACCAGGATCTACATTCCTACCCTCACCATGGTAACCAGGATCTACATTCCTACCCTCACCATGGTAACCAGGATCTACATTCCTACGCTCACCATGGTAACCAGGATCTACATTACTACCCTCACCATGGTAACCAGGGTCTATGTTCCCACCCTCACCATGGTAACCAGGATTTACGTTACTTCCCTCACCATGGTAACCAGGATCTACATTCCTACCCTCACCATGGTAACCAGGATCTACGTTCCTACCCTCACCATGGTAACCAGGGTCTATGTTCCTAACCTCACCATGGTAACCAGGATCTACGTTCCTACCCTCACCATGGTAACCAGGGTCTATGTTCCCACCCTCACCATGGTAACCAGGATCTATGTTCCTACCCTCACCATGGTAAACAGGATCTACATTCCTACCCTCACCATGGTAACCAGGATCTACATTACCACCCTCACCATGGTAACCAGGATCTACGTTCCTACCCTCACCATGGTAACCAGGATCCTGTTGTTATGGTTACCAAGCGACATTTAGACAGGTGTAATAACATAGAACGCTGACGTTATTTAACTGAAACATCGTTCATAGATTTACATTATCTCAAAATAATGCCCAAAGAGGTACACGGTTAAACATGTAGATAATTGTTATTAATCGTTAATAATATCTAAGGTTAGATGAATTGTCGTAACGGTCCTTCCAATTTGAACATGAGTATCAGCAGAGTTCCTTGGTATCGTTCTGATGCTGGTATCAGTGTATTCCTAGTTTCCAGCATCAATGTTTCGTGGTTTAATCTGTATCAGATTGTGATTTAATGAAATATGAAGCATCCTCTGGTGTTACCTGCTCAGAAACACAATGCGACTAGGTGGTGTGGACCCTCTGGAACAAACTGAGTGGGTGGAACGCTCATTGATCACCTTTAAATCCACTTAGATCTGGAGTGCAGGTGGAGATTAACAAGACGAGTCAGAGGATGAGTCAGTTAACAAAGAGTGATGAAAACCGAGTGTTAAAAAAGTAGACATGTTGGTGGTTGTTAAGGAGTTAAAAATCAATCCATGGAGTGATAAAGACGGATCTAATGATGACTAAAGGATCCAGCTCTATCTGGACAGAAATAGAAAGATGTGGGATCCAGCTTGTGATGGTTTTTATTTGTTCTTAGCTGCAGAGTGACATCGGGAACAAGGCGCCCAGCTACCTGAAAGATCTCATTGGCCGACTGTCGACCTTTACGGACGAGCCACGTCTGGCCAGCCTGGTGGGATTAGTGGTCACTATGGTGATGGATTTAGCCTACACATCATCAAAACAATCATCAGGAGTGAAGAGGAGGACAGCGGGTTCTTCGTCATGCCAGGTAAAAGCCTGACACAGAATAATAAGAGTAAGAAACAAAGAGTCGGAACAAACAATCACTTTTCTCAACCAGGACTGAAAATGGCCGGCGTTACGAAGGATAAAGAAATAATCCCTAAAGATATTATTTGAACCTTTTGTTCTTTGTTCGAATGAAAGTTTCCAGCAGTGTTTAAAAGTACCAGAAGGTTTTCATCTGTAATTTTGAAGTTGTGTGAAAGCTTCCAGCCCACTGCCATTCTTTTTTCTACCATAATCACCGGCACAGCGTTCAGTCTAAAAGTGGATGTCAAAAGGTTCAACAGCTAGACGGCTAATCGGAGCTGGGTGAAAAGCATGCATGACTGTGTTCTGGTAAAAGATACTCGGTATGGATTTACTTCAAAATAAATGGACTCGTTTTGTAGAACGATGGACTACGTTCTTAGATATATCAAACAGTAAACAGTCTTATTTATTTAAATTTAGTTCTTAAATTCAGTTAGAATCCGGATTAGTGATGCTTTAAAATCTGAACGACACGAAGTATCAAAACCAGCTCTGATTTGATTTCAGCTTTCTCTGAAAAATATCTTGACAGATGCCAAAAGGAAAAAGAAATTTGTTGTTTTTCTAAATTAACCTGAAACAAAATAAAATGTCAGCTTTTAAAATAAAATCAAATAGATTTTTTGTGGGGGTTTTTTTTGTGTTAAATTCTTTTCACTTTTTAGTTATTTTATAAACAAAATCGCTCCGATTTTTTTTTTTCTTTAAATTTAAACATTTTTTGCTGATGTTTTGTTTGGATTCTATTTTATTTTGAAATACAAACAAACGTTACTGTGCTACCACGGTGAGATTGGGGGTTCAAGTCCCGGGTGAAAACGAGGCTCGGGACTCTGGCCTTTCTGTGTGGGGTTTGCATGTTCCCCATGCACTCCAGTTTCCTCCCACCTTTGAAAAAAACATACCGTAATTTCACGACCATTAGGCGCAGTCTCAGTCACACACCACCTTACAACAACACACACGCAAGCATGCAAATGTGCGTATTAAAAATAGATCGGGAGCAAAACTGACTTTGGTTGTTCTTTATTTAAGTAGTAACGATACTAAACAAGCACATTACCGGTAATAGTCTTTATTCAAATCCGTCAAAGTCCTCATCCTCTGTTTCAGAATCGAGCAGCTGCGCTAAATCCAACAGAGCAGGTCCACTTCACTCCTCGCTGTCAAAGTCACTGTCTGTACTGTGCGGCTCCTCAGAAAGGATACCAGCTTTTGAGAAAGCTCGAAAAACAGTACCAGCAGACACGTTAGTCCAAGCATCTACAATCCATTGACTCGTTAATGCTGAAATTTCTCGCGGCGGCTTGATTCCCATGTTGCTCCGCGTAGCTGATTGCCTTCAACTTAAACTGAGCGTCATAAGCGTCCACACTTCATTCTTTAATGTTCTCAGGCCTTTTCTTTCAGGTCCGCCTCACGGGCACCGCTTTTTCTTTTAGGTCCGTCTTTTCTCACACACAAGGCGCACTGCACGAAAAGGCGCACCGCTCATTTTAAAGAAAATTTGAGACATTTATATGCGCCCTATAGCCGTGAAATTACGGTACATGTTAGGTTGATTGGCCGGTACCAAATTGTCCCTTGCCCCTAGGAATGAATGTGTGTGGATGGTTGTATGTGCGTGGCCCCGTGACAGACTGGCGACCTGTTCGAGGTGTACCCTGCCTCTCACCTTAAATCAGCCGGGATGGGCTCCGGTACCCCCGCAACCCTGTAGGGGATAGACGGATAAAAAGGTGATTTTTCTACTTGTACTTCTCCGTTCTGTTCCGTCGTCTTCCGTTGGATTGCAGGGGCTGAAAATGAACAAAATCCCAAATTTAAAATTGTCAAATTGCAAAATCAATACAATTATCTGTATTTTTTTTTCAATTCACCTATTGCAGGTGTTATTATTGTGATATCGGTTTGATATCGATGTAACATGAGCTTTCTACTTTAGCAGAGAATGTGGGAGCTCCAGGAGGTGATGGAGGAGTACTTGAAGCGCTGGCGGATCAGTCTGAGTGATAAAAACAGGTTAATCCAAGATGCTGTACGACTAGAGGCCCAGATCAGCCTCATCCTCACCCAGCTGAAGACCTGTCTGCTGGGAGGAGACTGTGACTCCCGGTGAGCTTCCTGTGGGTCAACCTCCTGGTTGGATTGACCAAAGTTAATTAGATGATGTTCCTTCAGGTCTCTGAGACATTGGGCCAGCGGAGCTGCGTTTCACACCCAGATGTTGGTTCATCTGAGCTGTTTGGAGAGCAAAGCAGAGCCTCATTCTGCACGGGCAGCGTTAGAGCAATACAAAGAAGACCTTACACAGATTATACCTGCTTACAGGTAAGACTGACGGACGATTGGAAACGTTTTACACTTCTGTTTGATTTGGTTTCAAAATGCATTTTTACTGAGAACATCACAGGGGGGAGAAGATGGCTTCTTCATGGGAAAAACACACAAACACACGGGGTCTTGTTCACGAGTGGAGGAAGGATGGAGCGGAAGATCGACAGACGCATCGGTGCGGCATCAGCAATAACTAGGACGCTGCATCGGTCCGTCGTGGTAAAGAGAGAGCTGAGCCGAAAAGCAAAACTCTCGATTTACAAGTCGATCTACATTCCTACCCTCACCATGGTAACCAGGATCTACGTTCCTACCCTCACCATGGTAACCAGGATCTACGTTCCTACCCTCACCATGGTAACCAGGATCTACGTTCCTACCCTCACCATGGTAACCAGGGTCTACGTTCCTACTCTCACCATGGTAACCAGGATCTATGTTCCAACCCTCACTGTGGTAACCAGGATCTAGGTTCCTACCCTCACCGTGGTAACCAGGATCTACGATCCTACCCTCACCATGGTAAACAGGATCTATGTTCCTACCCTCACCATGGTAAACAGGATCTACGTTCCTACTCTCACCATGGTAACGAGGATCTACGTTCCTACCCTCACCATGGTAACCAGGATCTACGTTCCTACCCTCACCATGGTAACCAGGATCTACGTTCCTACCCTCACCATGGTAAACAGGATCTACGTTCCTACCCTCACCATGGTAACCAGGATCTACGTTCCTACCCTCACAATGGTAACCAGGATCTACGTTCCTACCCTCACCATGGTAACCAGGATCTACGTTCTCACCATGGTAACCAGGATCTACGTTCCTACCCTCACAATGGTAACCAGGATCTACGTTCCTACCCTCACCATGGTAACCAGGATCTACGTTCTCACCATGGTAACCAGGATCTACGTTCCTACCCTCACCATGGTAACCAGGATCTACGTTCCTACTCTCACCATGGTAACCAGGATCTACGTTCCTACCCTCACCATGGTAACCAGGATCTACGTTCTCACCATGGTAACCAGGATCTACGTTCCTACCCTCACCATGGTAACCAGGATCTTCGTTCCCACCCTCACCATGGTAACCAGGATCTACGTTCCCACCCTCACCATGGTAACCAGGATCTACGTTCCCACCCTCACCATGGTAACCAGGATCTATGTTCCTACCCTCACCATGGTAACCAGGATCTACGTTCCCACCCTCACCATGGTAACCAGGATCTACGTTCCCACCCTCACCATGGTAACCAGGATCTACGTTCCCACCCTCACCATGGTAACCAGGATCTACGTTCCCACCCTCACCATGGTAACCAGGATCTACGTTCCTACCCTCACCGTGGTAACCAGGATTTACGTTCCTACCGTCACCATGGTAACCAGCTGTAGGTGGTGGCCGAAAGAACGAGATCGCGGATACAGGTGGCCGATACGATCTTCCTCTGCAGGGTGGCTGGGCTCTCACTCAGAGATTGGGTGAGGAGCTCGGTGTCGAGCCGCTCCTTCTCCAGGTCGAGAGAAACCAGATGGGGTGGCATCTGGTCAGATGCCCCCCAAATGCCTTGCTGCTGAGGTGTTTCGGGCACGTCCTACCAGGAGGAGAAGAGACAGATATACACCAATCACATCACAGATAAGCTGGTATGTTTTAACAGAGCAGCTGATTGGTCAGGACTTAAACCTGTCTTTTTATTGGCAGGTGAAATGTCTAGATAAATAAATAAAAACGGTTAAAATGATCTAAAAGATTAAAACGAGTGTTTTGTTGTGAATCCTGCAGCTTTGTTATGTAAAAAGATTTCTGTATAAATATTTCTGCAACCATGAACTTTAAACCTACATTTTATCGTTTTACAGGAAGCAGATTCAGTCAGACAGCAGACGCCTGAGGCTGAAACATTATCATATTCATAGAAAGACAGGAACGAAAAGCTTACATGCATTTTTTAATCAGTTTCACATCCTGTCAAAATGGGCTTTGCTTGATTTTTATTGGTTTAAATTCAAGAAATATCATTTATATTTTTTTATATTTAAAAAACTGAACTTATGATTTTATTTATACCAAATAAATTATAGTTTCGTTCCATCGTTTTACGCTTATCCGGGGCCGGGTCACCGAGGCAACAGTTTCACACGAGAAGCCATCCCGGCAGCCTCCTCCAGCTCACCCTGGAGGATACAGTGGTGTGCCCTGTCCAGCTGTGAGACATCGTCCCTCCAGCAAATCCAGGATCTTCCTCTTGGTCTCCTCCCGGTGGGACGAAACACCACACCAGCGAGGCGCTTGGGAGAAATCCTGACCAGATGCCTGAACCACCCCATCTGGCTTCTCACGACCTGGAGGAGGAGTGGCTTGACTCTGAGCTCTTCCTGGATGACAGAGCTTCTCCCTCTATCTCTGAGTGAGAATGTAGGAACGTAGATCCCGGTTACCATGGTGAGGGTAGGAACGTAGATCTTGGTTACCATGGTGAGGGTAGGAACGTAGATCCTGGTTACCATGGTGAGGGTAGGAACATAGATCCTGTTTACCATGGTGAGGGTAGGAACGTAGATCCTGGTTACCATGGTGAGGGTAGGAACATAGATCCTGGTTACCATGGTGAGGGTAGGAACGTAGATCCTGGTTACCATGGTGAGGGTAGGAACATAGATCTTGGTTACCATGGTGAGGGTAGGAACGTAGATCTTGGTTACCATGGTGAGGGTAGGAACGTAGATCCTGGTTACCATGGTGAAGGTAGGAACATAGATCCTGTTTACCATGGTGAGGGTAGGAACGTAGATCTTGGTTACCATGGTGAGGGTAGGAAGGTAGATCCTGGTTACCATGGTGAGGGTAGGAACGTAGATCCCAGTTGCCATGGTGAGGGTAGGAACGTAGATCCTGGTTACCATTGTGAGGGTAGGAAGGTAGATCCTGGTTACTGTGGTGAGGGTAGGAACGTAGATCCGAGTTGCCATGGTGAGGGTAGGAACGTAGATCCTGGTTACCATGGTGAGGGTAGGAACGTAGATCCCGGTTACCATGGTGAGGGTAGGAACGTAGATCCTGGTTACTATGGTGAGGGTAGGAACGTAGATCCTGGTTACCATGGTGAGGGTAGGAACGTAGATCCTGGTTACCATGATGAGGGTAGGAACGTAGATCCTGGTTACCATGGTGAGGGTAGGAACGTAGATCCTGGTTACCATGGTGAGGGTAGGAATGTAGATCGACTTGTAAATAGAGAGCTTTGCTTTTCGGTTCAGCTCTTTCTTTACCACGACTGATCGATGCAGCGTCCTGATTGTTGCGGACGCGGCACTAGAATAGTATTTATTAATTGAGAACTGTGACTGGCTGGCTCACAATGTGAACGATCCTTAAACCAAAAAATCTGTAACAACAATAAACTCTCACCAACTCTTGAGCTCTTTTCTTGTATCATTTTTTCAGGCGGTATAAATCTAACACAGTGAGTGTCGTAAAATGTCGAGGCGGCCTTGTGGGAAAATCAGACCTTTCTCCTGAGCTGCCAGAGGAAGGACGCATAACGGGGCTCACCGTGATAGACAAAGAAACAGGAAAGAGCGTCACCATCCCGCTGTCCCACCTGGAGGCAGAGACAGGTAGATTCATTAAATTAACCTGTGAAATGATCTCTGTTAAGTTCAGTTTGACTTATAACCATGATGATTTTCACAGGGAAAAGAAAACAAGTATCTAGTGTTGATGTTAATCTGGATCTGATCACCTCTGATCAGCTTACCCAGCTGTACCTGGATCACCTGTTCTCTGACAAGGGGCCGGTGGCAGAGCTACAGAACTACTTTATGAAGGCTACGGAGAAACTGAAGACGCAGAAAAACGACCTCGGATTCATGAAAAAGACTGAAGAGAAAATAGAAGAGGTGAATGAAGAACAGACAGTGAACATTTTGAGACTCACAGAAGAGATAAAAGAAAACACTCAAATAGACGGTGATTTAAAACTGAGTATCGTCGAGACGGAAGAAGGTCGAGATCACGCAAATCATCAGTTACTAAATGAATAAATGATTAAATTAAATAAACCTGAATTTAAACAAACACCGGTGGTGAAAAAATTATTTTCTTTGAAATTTTTTTGGCGGAAAGATGGAGCCAGAGATCAGCAGACGGATCGGTGCAGCGTCAGCAATAACTAGGACATTGCATTGATCAGTCAAGGTAAAGAAAGAGCTGAGCCGAAAAGCAGAGCTCTCGATTTACAAGTCAATCTACGTTCCTACTCTCACCATGGTAACCAGGATCTACGTTCCTATCCTCACCATGGTAACTAGGATATACGTTCCTATCCTCACCATGGTAACCAGGATCTACGTTCCTATCCTCACCATGGTAACCAGGATACACGTTCCTACTCTCACCATGGTAACCAGGATCTACGTTCCTATCCTCACCATGGTAACCAGGATACACGTTCCTACTCTCACCATGGTAACCAGGATCTACGTTCCTATCCTCACCATGGTAACCAGGATCTACATTCCTACCCTCACCATGGTAACCAGGATCTACATTCCTACCCTCACCATGGTAACCAGGATCTACGTTCCTACCCTCACCTATGGTCACCAGCTGTGGGTGGTGATCGACAGAATGAGATCGTAGACACAAGCAGCCGAAATGAGCTTCCTCTGCAGGGTGGTTGGGCTCTCTCAGAGATCGGAGGAGGATTTCTGCCATCCGGGAGGAGCTCAGTGTCGAGCTGCTCCTACTCCAGTTTGAGAGAAGCCAGGTGGGGTGGTTCAACTGAGCGCCTGGCAGGTGAGGTATTTTGGGCTTCTCGTCTGAGGCTTTTGTCCCTGTGACTCAGCCCTGGATGAGCGGAAGACGATGGAACGAAATTTTTTTTTGGTGCCTCCACTAAAATTTTTCTCCACAAACTACGTCATTGATTGCAGGCATTAACTTATGATTGAAACAATGGGAAAACATCCTAGCCAATCAGAGAAGAGAGATGACGATGTCCATCCTCCATGTTTGTAGTTCTTCAGCTAAATAAAGGAAGATCCACCAGGCTATGTGATCCGTGTTGGTGATGATTCTCCAGATTGAGAATTTAAAGACAGTGTTTGGAACGTTTATTCAGTTAAAGTTTGGTTTTCCGCTCATTTTTTAGATTACACTGCCTGATCAGGGGCGTTACATACGTAACTTACGGCCCGAGCAAATCTGAATACTGTGAGGTCAGACTGTTTCCACCGAGGAAACGAAACAGGTGGATCAGGGCTAGTAATTACCATAAAGAACAAAACAAAAAAGATCTTTTTAGAGTTAAAAAGGCATCAAAAAATACTTTCAGAAACTTGACCTTTTGTCACATTACCCAGAAATACTTGTCAATTCATCTTGAGTTGGTACTGAGCAACTGTGTCTTTTTTTCAAAGAGATCAAACTTGCTTCAGAGCTTCAGGAAGTAATTTCTTTACAAGAATTTGTGACCTTAGATTTTTTAAGTATCTGATCATTTTCATCCAAACTGCTTGAGTGGTTTGGAGTGTTACAGACGTACAGATGGACGAACATCTCAGGTATTTTCTGCCTTTCTCACACTCTGTAGGAGGAGGTATAAAAAAACAAGATGCAGTTAAACAGGAACTAAGCATCATGAAAATACCGCAGCCTGTTTATCTTTTTATTGATTGTTTTTCTCCAGACTCTCTTTTTGAAATCAGACTCGTTAGAAGCAGAAAATAAAGAGGTTTGTCGATACGGGCCAGGCTCATGTCCACGGGTTTCATTCTTTATAACTTCAGGTGGTTTTTTTTCTTGATGGAGGTGATGATGATGACCAGTCCTCACAGTTTTATCCGGTAAATATTCAGAACTTTAAATTGATTTGGTTGAATAAAACTTGAACAAAATTTGAATTACGAAACAATTCCGAAGACAAAAATAAAAAGGCAATCATTACAAGAAAAAATCATTTTCTTTGTTTGTTTGTGGTTCAAATGATTAGAAACATCTGACAAAGTAGAGCTTCTCCTGCAGGGTGGCTGGGCTCTCAGAGATAGTGAGGAGCTCTGAGTAGAGCCATTACTCCTCCGGGTCAAGAGAAACCAAATGGAGTGGTTCAGGCATCTGATTAGGATGCCTCCTGAACGGCTCGCTGCTGAGGTGTTTTGAGCACGTCCCACCGGGAGGAGACCAAGAAGCAGACCCCGGACCTGCTGGAGAGACTATGTCTCACAGCTGGACAGGGAACACCTCAGGATCCTTCTGGGTGAGCTGGAGTATGCAGCTCACCCAGCTCACATGTTATGTGCAGAGAATCCCGGGTTTCCCGTCTGAGGCTGTTGCCTCCGCAACCCAGCCCGGATTTAAGTGTAAAGCTGACACTCATGTAGATCTGATAAGACTTCCTTAACTGTGTCCATGAACCTCCTCTTTGGTCTTCCTCTAGTCCTCTTTCCTGGTGGTTCCAAATCCAGCATCCTTCTTCTGATGTACTCTCTCTCACTCCTCTGCACATGTCCAAACCATCTCAGTCTGACCTCTCTGACTTTAAAACCTCTAACATGTGCTGTTCCTCTGATCCTGTCCATCCTGGTCACTCCCAGAAAGATCCTCAGCATCTTCATCTCTGCTACCTCCATCTCTGTTTCCTGTCTTTTCATCAGGGCCACTGTCTCTAGACCAATCAACATGGCCGCTCTCACCACACTGTCTCTAGACCAATCAGCATGGCCGCTCTCACCACACTGTCTCTAGACCAATCAGCATGGCCGCTCTCACCACACTGTCTCTAGACCAATCAGCATGGCGGGTCTCACCACACTGTCTCTAGACCAATCAGCATGGCCGCTCTCACCACACTGTCTCTAGACCAATCAGCATGGCCACTCTCACCACACTGTCTCTAGACCAATCATCATGGCCGCTCTCACCACACTGTCTCTAGACCAATCAGCATGGCCGGTCTCATCACGGTTTTGTACACTTTTCCTTTAATTTTTTCTGAAACTCTTCTGTCACACATCACACCTGATACTTTCCTCCACCCGTTCCAGTCTGCCTGCACACGCTTCTTCACCTCTTTTTCACACTCTCCATTGCTCTGGACTGTTGATCCTAGATACTTAAAATCTTCCACCTTCTTTATCTCTTCTCCCTGTAACCTCACTTTTCCATTTGAATCCCTCTCATTCACACACATGTACTCTGTTTCACTCTGACTAATCTTCAAACCTCCACCTCTCCAGCTTTTCCTCCACCTCTTCCCTCCTCTCACTACAGATCACAATGTCATCTGCAAACATCATTGTCCATCGGGATTCCTGTCTGACCTCGTCTGTCAGCCTGTCCATCACCATAGCAACAGTCCCACCCCCACACTGAACTCTTCTGTCACACCTACAGCACACCTCACCACTGTCTTACAGCCCTCATACATGTCCTGAACCACTCTAACATACTTCTCCGTCACACCAGACTTCCTCATACAATACCATAGTTCTTCTCTAGGTACCCTGTCATACGCTTTCTCTAGATCTACGAAGACACAGTGCAGCTCCCTCTGACCTTCTCTGTACTTCTCTATCAGCATCCTCAAGGCAAATACTGCATCTGTGGTGCTCTTTTTAGGCATAACCTCACTAAACGGAAAATAAAAAATCTTCTATCTATTGATTCAGAGTTTAAAAACAGATGAAATCTTAAAGAATCTGGTTGATCAAACTTTTTGTTCTAACTTCCAGTTTTCAAAGTTTCCCTGAATTTCATTTGCAGTTTTTAACCAATCACTTGCTGAAAGATCCAAAACAAACGAAGTCTCCGTCCACCTGCAGACACTGACATTTTAAATAAAGCTCACAAGGGAGATGGCACTTTTTCTTGAGTGCTTTTCCCTTAGAAAGGTTGAAGCCATGCTTTCTTTCCTGAGTCTGTGTGATGCTGCAGGTGGGCGAGCGGCACAGGAAGGAGCTTGTGTGGCTTTGCTGTAGGACTATGTGAATGTCAGGCCGAGAGGGAGAGAGGGAGTGTGGGTGTGTTTGTCCAAGTGTGTGAGCTTGTATTACTGTGTGTGCCTTCACACCGGGGAGATGTGGAGAAGTAAATACCCAGGCATGTGCAAAATATTACGTCTTTATGGGAATTGAATGTGAAGATTTTTATGTGTTGGTTAGAAATAGAAAAAAAAGATGGTGAGAGTTGTTTGGATGATGAGGGATTGATGGCTTTTTTTTCTCCTGTGTGTCTGTGTGTGTGTGTGTGTGTTAGGTTAGATGACGCAGATTTCCCAGGCACTTTCTGGTGCTCTGTTCTTCTTCTGCTGGGTGATTACTGTTATTACCATCACTCTGATTCTTTTTTCTTCTGACACAATCAGGTTTAAATTTACTGTCACCTGTCCTTTCAGTCATTTTCAGCTGCTTTTGTCATTTTTTTTCTGACTCGAGCGTCTCTTAAATCTTTCTCTCTTTTTCAAAATGAAATACATAGTATGTGGAGTAATTATTCTTCTCCAAGAATTTACAGGTAAATATAAAACATTTTTTTGGCTCAAAAGATGCAATATTTGAAAAAAAAAAAAGAAAAGAAAAAAGAATGAATCACGCTTCAAGACAAAACACTTCACCAGCGAGGTGCTCAGGAGGCATCCTATCTAGATGCCTGAACTACCCCAACTGGCTTCTCTCGCCCCAGAGGCTCTGGTTCAAGCTCCTCCCTTTATCTCTGAGTGAGAGCCCAGGATCTACGTTCCTACCCTCACAATGGTAATCAGGATCTACATTCCTAGCCTCACCATGGTAACCAGGATCTACGTTCCTACACTCACCATGGTAACCAGGATCTACATTCCTACCCTCACCGTGGTAACCAGGATCAATGTTCCTACCCTCACCATGGTAACCAGGATCTATGTTCCTACCCTCACCATGGTAACCAGGATCTACATTCCTACCCTCACCGTGGTAACCAGGATCTATGTTCCTACCCTCACCATGGTAACCAGGATCTACGTTCCTACCCTCACCATGGTAACCAGGATCTACATTCCTACCCTCACCGTGGTAACCAGGATCTATGTTCCTACCCTCACCATGGTAACCAGGATCTACGTTCCTACCCTCACCATGGTAACCAGGATCTACGTTCCTACCCTCACCATGGTAACCAGGATCTACATTCCTACCCTCACCGTGGTAACCAGGATCTATGTACCTACCCTCACCATGGTAACCAGGATCTATGTTCCTACCCTAATGCTCTGTTTCACTTTTACAGTTCTATTCAGATTCAGTCCACAAGTCTCATCTTCCCTCCATGTTTTATGGTTCATGTACAGCAGCTACTGATGCTACTTGAAGTTACTCAATGGTTCACCCACTTCTCCACCCTCTGTTTAATTTACATATGCTCAAATTTTGTGAACACCCTTCTACTTCTAAAGAAAAGGAAAAAACGATGTTCAAGTGTTAGAAATTATAACCTGAAAGCCTTCTGTTTTATGTCAAAAATACACATGAGGTTTCTAATCAGAAATGGGCGATGTGTCGTCTCTGGGACTTTGGTCACAAGAAGTGTCCCCAGTGGTTCAAGTCTAAATATCAATGGGTCCAATTTATAAGTGAAGGGAAGAATGAAATGGGAGATGGACAGGTGTTTTTTTTTTTTTGCCTAGGTCCCTGCTCTGCAATCCAATTCAGAAAGTCTGGACTGCAAGAAGGTAGGTGTGAAAGTAGGTGACTAAGATGTCTTAAGTCCCTCTGCATAGATTTTTCTACTTTTGGTGAACTCTACCTTTCATTATTTGCAGCCCAGCAGCAGTCGATGCCCTCAGGCAGTCATTGCCCTGGAGCATCCTGAGGCTGAGAAACACCACTTAAAGGTTTTCTTTTAGCCTGGCAGTATGCCATCGTCATATTTAACATGGTGTTATGTGACAAAAATGTGGTACCTTCTGACCCACATCAGAACTGATTCAGAAAGAAGGTTTGAGATGGACGGAGTCACAACAAACTGACTTAGAAATTGATCAAAGATGGAGTAAAAAATATTAAATATGATGATTACCTGGGCTGGGTGGGCTTGCTCTCAGAGGTAGAGGGAGGAGCTCTGCCATCCGGGTTGAGAGAAGCTAGATGAGATGGTTCGGGCATTTGGTTAGGATGCATCCCTACCTAGCTTATGCAGCTGAGGATCTGACGGTCAGGGTCCCCGTCGTTGGCTGCCACCGGACCCGCTGGAGAGACTATGTCTCACAGTTGGCTGAGGTACGACTCGGGATTCTTCCGGGTGAGCAGGAGGACGCACCTGGGGTGAGAGAAGCCTGGGCTTCCCGTCTGAAGTTGTTGCCCCCGCGACCCGGTCTTGGATAAGCGGAAGACGACTGAACGGATCATACATCGGTTTTTCCACCACTGAAAATATTCACAAAGTACTGATTGGTTCGTTCATATTGACAATGTGTGTGAGTGTAAACGTGATTGGTTGTTGATCCTTTATGTGGTCCTTAGACTGACTGGAGACCGGTTCTATCTGGTTGGTAATCTGACCCCAATGTTTATGATCTTGATCACTGGTTTCAGAAGCCTGAAATCAGTTAATCTATAGTTGGTACTGAGTGATTGTGAAGGGTTTTATTAAAATTCCTTCAATGCTTTGGGAGATATTATGTTGACCAAAGTGTCATGGATGCATGAGCTTCAGGGAGAACTGAACTCCCACACCTATTATCATGCAGGTGAGCAGTGGGGTACACCCTAGACAGGACACATATTCAATCTTAGTGCACAGCCGTGAGTTCCTCTGGTCATTTCTAAATAGAAATAGGATTAATGTCAAATTTAAGAGACAAATTTTGGACTTTTAATCTGAAAACAATCTAAAAGTAATGCATCATGTTGAACGGGGTTTCTGAACAAATGCGCAATAACTGGCACAAAATGTGTTTGTGTTTGACCACAGCACTCTGATCCTGAGACGCAGGTGGAGCTGACAGCCTTTATGTTTGAAGCTATGCATGTGTACGTCTCTCTGTAACCGCCTCATGAGTAGAGGCAGGCGTTAGTGTGTCTGCTGCAAGCATCACCGCGGCAACCGAATTGCCACAGTAACTCGACATCATCACATCGCCCACAAGCACTCAGTAGAGAACAGTCACCGACACAGAGTAACCTGCTCTCAAGTGTGTGGGGGTGTCTGCAAGTCAGAGAGAGGAAGACTCAGTGATCAACATTTCCTAGAGGAAGGAAGAGACGGAGACTGAAAGATCAGGGGAGAAGAGAAGACGGGAGGGTCAGAAATATAAAATAAAGAGGAATGGATTCTTTAAACAGGGATTTAAATCTGTTGTTTACTGGACATATTATTTTTTTAAAAGCTTCCACTAATTATTACACAATATTTATGAAATAAACATTAAAATGGATCCTTCACATTACCTAACGGATGAATGGGGCACATGTTCTGGATTCAGATCTGCCGTGTGACACACATTGTTGGAGCCACATCATGTTCACCTGTTGGTGAGCTGTCTCTGAGTCTTGATTGGACGGCTGCTATGAATGTTTTTGTACAAACAAAGACATAAACAGATAAAAGCAGATTAAAAAAAGAGGAATTAAAGAATACAAAAAATAATGAGGGTGTCACAGTAAAATGTCGGCCAATAGAAAAGTACTTTTAATTCTAATGGTCCCCTGTGTCATAGGCCAATTTCGGCCAACAGGACTTATGTTTGATACCCTGTATATGTGAGCTGGTTACCATGGTGAGGGTAGGAACGTAGATCCTGGTTACCATGGTGAGGGTAAAACTGTAGATCCTGGTTACCATGGTGAGGGTGGGAATGTAGGTCCTGGTTACCATGGTGAGGGTAGGAACGTAGATCCTGGTTACCATGGTGAGGGTAGGAACGTAGATCCTGGTTACCACGGTGAGCGTAGGAACGTAGATCCTGGTTACCATGGTGAGGGAAGGAACGTAGATCCTGGTTACCACGGTGAGGGTAGGAACGTAGATCCTGGTTACCATGGTGAGGGTAGGAACGTAGATCCTGGTTACCATGGTGAGGGTAGGAACGTAGATCCTGGTTACCATGGTGAGAGTAGGAACGTATATCCTGGTTACCATGGTGAGGGTAGGAACGTAGATCCTGGTTACCATGGTGAGGGTAGGAACGTACGTAGATCCTGGTTACCATGGTGAGGGTAGGAACGTAGATCCTGGTTACCATGGTGAGGGTAGGAACGTACGTAGATCCTGGTTACCATGGTGAGGGTAGGAACGTAGATCCTGGTTATCATGGTGAGGGTAGTAACGTAGATCCTGGTTACCATGGTGAGGGTAGGAACGTAGATCCTGGTTATCATGGTGAGGGTAGTAACGAAGATCCTGGTTACCATGGTGAGGGTAGGAACGTACGTAGATCCTGGTTACCATGGTGAGGGTAGGAACGTAGATCCTGGTTACCATGGTGAGGGTAGGAACGTAGATCCTGGTTACCATGGTGAAGGTAGGAACGTACGTAGATCCTGGTTACCATGGTGAGGGTAGGAACGTAGATCCTGGTTACCATGGTGACGGTAGTAACATAGATCCTGGTTACCATGGTGAGGGTAGGAACGTACGTAGATCCTGGTTATCAGGGTGAGGGTAGGAACGTACGTAGATCCTGGTTATCAGGGTGAGGGTAGGAACATACGTAGATCCTGGTTATCAGGGTGAGGGTAGGAACGTACGTAGATCCTGGTTATCAGGGTGAGGGTAGGAACGTACGTAGATCCTGGTTATCAGGGTGAGGATACCAGCAAGCAGCTGTGGGTGGTGACTGAAAGAAAAGTTTGCATTCACTAAGGTGTTACAGACGCTCTGTTGGATGGACGGATCGACCAAGCGCTCGATGCTTCTCCCACATTCTATTCCACCATCTGATTCCTGTAAATAATCTGAGGTCAGATGAACTTCTGTGGTCTGACATGAAGAACACGGAGGGCTACAGTGTGTCAAAGCAGACGAGACGTTCAGGTTCAACCTGCTGGATCTGAGACACAAGTTCATGATCTGATATTTACTTGACATTTAATTACATCCTACTTAATGTCTGAAGAATATACACACACACACACACACACACACACACACACACACACACACACACACACACACACACACACACACACACACACACACACACACACACAGCCATTTTTAAAAGCTTAGAACATTGTCTAACCTCAGTGTATCACAATTGCTGACCTGACAAGGACTACCTCATAACCTCGAAAGTATCTTCTTCTTCCGGCATTTCCCTCCAGGGGGCGCCACAGTAAGTCAGTTTCTTCCATCTAACCCTATCTCCTGCATCTTCTTCGGTCACACCAACTATCTTCATGTCTTCCTTCACTGTATCCATGAACCTCCTCTTTGGTCTTCCTCTAGTCCTCTTTCCTGGTGGTTCCAAACCCAGCATCCTTCTTCTGATGTACTTTCTCTCTCTCCTCTGCACATGTCCAAACCATCTCAGTCTGGCCTCTCTGACTTTAAAACCTCTAACATGTGCTGTTCCTCTGATCCTGTCCATCCTGGTCACTCCCAGAGAGATCCTCAGCATCTTCATCTCTGCTACCTCCATCTCTGTTTCCTGTCTTTTCCTCAGTGTCACTGTCTCTAGACCAATCAGCATGGCCGCTCTCACCACACTGTCTCTAGACCAATCAGCATGGCGGGTCTCACCACACTGTCTCTAGACCAATCAGCATGGCCGCTCTCACCACACTGTCTCTAGACCAATCAGCATGGCCGCTCTCACAACACATTGTCTCTAGACCAATCAGCATGGCCACTCTCACCACACTGTCTCTAGACCAATCAGCATGGCCGCTCTCATCACACTGTCTCTGGACCAATCAGCATGGCCGCTCTCACAACACATTGTCTCTAGACCAATCAGCATGGCCGCTCTCACCACACTGTCTCTAGACCAATCAGCATGGCCGCTCTCATCACACTGTCTCTGGACCAATCAGCATGGCCGCTCTCACAACACATTGTCTCTAGACCAATCAGCATGGCCGCTCTCACCACGCTGTCTCTAGACCAATCAGCATGGCCGCTCTCACCACACTGTCTCTAGACCAATCAGCATGGCAGCTCTCACCACACTGTCTCTAGACCAATCAGCATGGCCGCTCTCACCACACTGTCTCTAGACCAATCAGCATGGCCGCTCTCACCACACTGTCTCTAGACCAATCAGCATGGCCGCTCTCACCACGGTTTTCTACACTTTTCCTTTCATTTTATCTGAAACTCTTCTATCACACATCACACCTGATAATTTCCTCCACCCGTTCCAGCCTGCCTGCACACGCTTCTTCACCTCTTTTCCACACTCTCCATTGCTCTGGACTGTTGATCCTAAGTACTTAAAATCTTGCACCTTCTTTACCTCTTCTCTTGTAACTTTGAAAGTCTCTAAAGACTTAAATTCGAAGCCCATTTTAGTCTCAAATGCTGTCCTTTTTTTAATGTCCTCCAGAAACAAGGTCTAACGAAGAGACAACTTTAACGAGCAGCAACGAAGCCGTCACTTTTATCACCGAAACAATGACAAATCAAGTCAGATGAAAAACGTCAAATTTATCACCCAAAACATAAAAATTTGTGTTAAAAGACGTGGAATAAAAAAGGGAGTGAAAACAATGAAGCCGTATCCAATCCTGACTTTTCTCTCGTTAATATAAAACCTAATAGAAATTTTCACAGTAATTATTCTTCAACATCAAAGGCATTTTAATCCTGACGGCATGCAGCGCTCACAGCTACAGACCACTACCTTTGTGGGGACTTTTGATAGCATTTTCTGGACCGTTTTCATTATGAATTAATGTTAAAATCCATTTGAGTCTAATTGTTACCTTTAGTTTTATACAAAGTTTGGTCATCTGGCTCGTTTTGAAACGAGAGAGGAAAGATAGAGAGGAATTAAAGACAGTCCAAAAGCTCAGGATTTCTCTGGACAGAGACGATGTCGTCGGTATAGACGATGCATTAAGGACTCTGGCTGTCTTTACGTCCGTCTCTACTTCAGTAAAAATATCTCAGACCACTGAAAGACTTAAAAAAAACTGCCCATAAATACTCAGTACCAAATACAGATGAACTGATTAGGTTTTTAGGGCCAAGCAGCCAAAGTCAAGTCACATAGACGGCACAAGTTCTCATGAGCTTCAGCTTATTTATCAAGCGTTAAGATTCAGAGGTCATCAAATCGACTCAAACTTTATTTATAAAGCGCTTTTCATACATGTCCTCCACCCCCACAGATAAAAAACACACTCCACCCCCCACACACACACATCCATACTTGTAAAAATACAAATAGAGCACACACCCTCATACATGTACAAATACACACTCACTTAAAAATGCAACAGGCTGGATGCAGATGGAACACCTGAGAAAACGGTATCTGAGGAGCCACCGCAGCAGGAGCTGAGGCACACCTGCAATCACCGGCCATGATCCAAAGCCCTGAATAAGAGACGAGGCCGGAGCCAAAACCCCACCAGGGCCCAGGAGCCAAGGACCAGCAGTCACCGTGGTGATGTGGTATGTGGTCAAATGGAACAAATGATTTGACGGTAGGATTCACATGTTGTCCACCTCTCTCTTCCTCCTTCTGGATCCTCTGTGTTCCTGTCCTGAGCGTGGCCAGACGAACGAGGACCAAAACTACTCATCTCCTTCCAGAGCGTCACCAGATTGAGGTAGCCTCCATGCTTGATCAACCATCCCGTTTCCATCAGGATGAAGAACTTCTCCTGACTTCTTTAGAACTGTAGAGTAGAATATTTAAACAATAGTTTTAGACACATTGAATGCTCGTCCCGAGGGAGGGATCTCTCTTTCTAAGAATCCCCATGAGGTTTCTTATTTATTTTTCCCCACTGATGGTTTTTTATGAGTCCTTCCTAACCATGAAGGAAAATCTAAGAACACAAATGTGCTGAATTTTAGCGAGGTGAGGAAAAACTAAAAAATTCCAACAGTGGAATAAAAAAAGAAACCTCATGGGGATCCACACGATAAAGAGATCCCTCCCCCGAGACGAGCAGCTGTAAGTGGCGTTTTCTCCCTTTGAGGAAGACCCAGTTTCCAGTGTTCAGCAGGCATGACTTAGAATGAGATAGAAAGGTTTATCATGTTGTTGGCATCCGTTCATCTCTAGAGACGATGCACCTGGATACCTATCTGTTTGTGCAGCGTCGGCTGTGGCTGGATAAGCCAATGTGGGAGCTGCAGCTCCTCCTCACATAAATGTAATAGACAGTATGACTCTTTGAAGGTGCAGTGGCAGACTAACTATTTTCGGTCTTGCGCTGGATCTCTCCTCTCTCCTCGGCCGGCTTAATACCAACTTTGACAGTCGCACGCCACCTATAAGCGGTCCAAGGTCAGTGACTGAAGATCTGCTGCACTGATGATGTAGGACTTCAGATTTATCAATAGAATGAGCTGGAACTGACTAGTAGGAATCTACCTACACAGGATTGGTAACTAGGTAAATCCTCTACCAACATAATCAAACTGTAGCAACTTGTTCTAATGGCATCGTTTATAATCACCACGTGGTATTCGAAATGTTGATACCACGTCGTATCAACACTCAAACTGCACTTGACTTTTTTACTTACAATCCTGACCTCCGTTTTACAGCTTCGCCTGATCGTACCGTAAGATTTACTCCCCCGCTTGACAGTAAAAGACTGGTTTATTGGCCAAAGAAGTCAAGAAGGCAGGGACTCAGGTGGTAGAGAAAGTTGGCCAATTATAGGAAGATTGTTGTTTCCAATCCACAGCCGCTGGTGATTTGTGTGTTTGTCAAAATGCTTCAGGGTTACCCTCATTCATGTTCAGGGACCTCGTTTATTCAACAACGTTAGACCCAAATATGGCTGACCGCAGACTTGTACGCAAAATGAGCCTTTATGCCTTCAGAAGTTGGACACAAAGCAGTCCTTTACACAGACCGTCACGGCAACACGAATAGAGGCAAAACTTGTACAACAAGCACAAAAATGTACCGTAATTTCACGGCCATAAGGCGCACCTAAAAGTCTCAAATTTTCTTCAAAATGAGCGGTGCGCCCTATCTGATTTGTGGACGTATTAGAGAACCATCAGGCGGACGCAGTTGAAAACATGAGAATGTTAAAGGGTGAAGTGTGTGTGTGGATTATGTATAAAAGAACAGGTGTGTTCTTTATGCAGAACATTGCTGTTTCAACAACACTGAAAATGGAAAAGAGACACGCTTATGAAGCTCAGTTTAAACTGATGGCAATCAGCTGCGCCGGGCGAGTTACGCCACAGTTTGCCAGTGGATTGTAGATGCTCGGGCTAACGTGTCTGCTGGCACTGTTGTCCGAGCTTTCCCAAAAGCAGGCATCATTTCCGAGGAGCTGCACGGTTCAGAAAGTGACTGACAGTGAGGAAAGTGAACCTGCGAGGTTGGATTTGGAGAAGCTGTTAGATTCTGAAACAGAGGATGAGGACTTGGATGGATTTGATAAATGACTTTATGACGACTGTAACTAATATTTAAATAAAACCAACCAAACTCAGTTTTACTCCTGATCTATTTTTAAACACGAACGTTTGTGTTGTTGTAAGGTGGACTTATGTAGTAGAGGATATGTATATAAAACCCGCGTCCTATCATCAGGTGTGCCTTATGTGTGTGTTAAATACAGAGCACGAAAAATTTGGACTCCGCCTTTTAATACGATGCGCCCTATGATCGGGAAAATACGGTAATTTTCCTGCCACAGTAAAGTGGTTCACTCACAGCAGACTATAATGTGCGCCGGGTCAACAGCTTCAGACGGGAAGCCCAGGCTTCTCTCACCCCGGTTGCATCCTCCAGCTCACCCAGAAGTATCCCGAGTCGTTCCCCGGCCAGTTGTGGGCCGTAGTATCTTCAGCGGGTCTGGCTCTGGGTCTCCTCCTGGTGGGACGTGCTCGAAACACCTCCCCATTGAGGGGCTTGGGACTAGAATCGTCAGGCTTAAACCACAGGTGATTTAGTTGCAGTTTAGATGAAGTATGAATTAAAATGTTCTGAAACTGCACAGTGTGTACCCAGCTTTAGTTTCTTGTTGTTGGCATTTTCCTTCCGTGGCACCATCAGTTTGCCCTGAAGTGGCAAACTCTCTGCATGGAGCTAAGCTTCCACAAGTATGATTGAGGAGCCGATGAATAATAGATTAAATGTGAAGAACTTTAAGGGGCCTGGCAATAAAGCGCAATATGAATCTTATCTATTATTCAAAGGTCTGAAAAAAAAAGGGCAGAGCAAAATGTAAGACAGGAGTCAACATCTGACTTTTCTCATCACGTAGGAACGCGTGCTGGACCATTCGTACCATATCTGAGCCTCCAGCATCTCGACTATTCTACGGATAGAAAACCTTCTTCTTTTAATGAATTAGAGCAGGAAATTAAAATGAATGAAAAGCTTAAAAACTCAACAACAAACATTTTTACTTAACAATTCAGTGAAAACTTTCAGTTGTGCAACCGGCCGTGACTCAAACCATCCATTAAGAATTCATAACCTTTAAAAATAAATAACGTTTTATTCACAAAAAACTGGGATTATTTGTGGATAAAAAAATCCTTTTTTTTCCTCCAAAGCAATGTTAAAACGTCCAGCCTGTTTTCTACACATTGTGGACACCTGTCCTGGGACATGTTTATCAGAGTTCTTTACTTTGTTCCTCATCATTTGAAAAGTCTGCTTAGATAATGATCGCACATACAAGCGGCTGAAATGAGCTCCCTCTACAGGGTGGCTGGGCTCTCGCTGAGAGATAGAGGGAGGAGCTTTGCCATCTGGGAGAAGCTGCTGCTGCTTCAATCGAGAGAAGTCAGATGGGATGGTTCAGGTATCTGGTTAGGATGCCCCCTGACCGCTTCGGTGGTGAGGTGTTTTGGACCAGCCTTCTGCCTCCGGGAGGAGACCCAGAGGCAGACCCCGGACACACTAGACTATGTCTCACAGCTGGACAGGGAACACCTCAGGATCCTCCTGAGTGAGCTGGAGGATGGAGCCAGGATGAGAGAAGCCTGGGCTTCTATATGTACGCTAACTACTAAAGGAAGTTGATATTTTATTTTTATCTTTTTACATTTTAAGAAGTTTAACATGTAACTTTTTATTCATTAGAGACAGGTTTTTGAAGGTCTGCTTTACTTTTTCATTGTTTTTGAGTGTTTTATTTTGCTAATGCAGTGATTTGAATAAATGCCTCCTGTTGTGTTCTATGAGATTGTTTGAATGGAAACCTGTCAGAGCATTGTATAGAAGACCGGATAAGCCAGTGTGAACCAGAGTGTGGTGCATTCTGAGGGTGATGCCTGGGGAACATGTGGGTGTGGAACTGTCTTTGTTTCGGGTGATAAGGAGAAACCTCAAAGCAAGACAAGAAGATGGGAGGAGGAGAACGACGAGCCAATGACAAGACAGAAATAAGTCTTAATTAATAAATATTCACGAATTGTAATTTCTTGGTATAAAATCTGGCAATCTCAGATTTGGTCTTGTCTGTCGGTGTAACCTCACGAGACACACAGGTGTTGTTTGTGGTAGGGAACTGAGACCCAGATGCATCTGTTTTAGATTTTCTGTTGAGGAATAAATATTGAAAATTGGGAAACTTGTTGAATCCTGGTAGTTTTTGAAATGCTTGGTATGTTTTAATATTTAGGTATTTTGTATCGTGATCACCAGCCTTCTCTCTTCAGAAAGACCGGGTGGTGAGATTATTAATTAATGAATGATAGTTTAAGTGAATATTGGATTTAATCAAAAACTAAGAAGAAAAACCCCCGGATTCTTTCACTGTCCAATCAGCAGTAGGACGTCAGCTGTCCGGCACAGGGTACATCGTCTTCTAGGGTTTAAAATCTGATTAATTAAAGCATGAGATTTAATTGCCAACAACTTTATACAGAGAAAGAAATTCTTAAGGTTCAAGCAGAAGCTGCAGGGATTTTAATCCAGCTGGCAACAAATGCTGCCTGAAATATCAAAGCTTTGGAAGCAACGCAGATTTTTGGAAAAGCCATGAAAGTTCACATAATTTGGGGATGATAATATCTGGGGTGGACTTGTTCGGGGTGTATCCTGCCTCTCCTCTTGAATCAGCTGGGATAGGCTTCGACACCCCAACAACTTCGTAGGGATGGACGGCTCATTTCCCTTCAGGGAGCGCCACAGCAAGTCAGCTTCTTCCATCTAACCCTATCTGCTGCATCCTCTTCAGTCACACCAACTATCTTCATGTCTTCCTTCACTGTATCCATGAACCTCCTCTTTGGTCTTCCTCTAGTCCTCTTTCCTGGTGGTTCCAAACCCAGCATCCTTCTTCTGATGTACTCTCTCTCTCCTCTGCACATGTCCAAACCATCTCAGTCTGGCCTCTCTGACTTTAAAACCTCTAACATGTGCTGTTCCTCTGATCCTGTTCATCCTGGTCACTCCCAGAGAGATCCTCAGCATCTTCAGCTCTGCTACCTCCATCTCTGTTTCCTGTCTTTTCCTCAGTGACACTGTCTCTAGACCAATCAGCATGGCCGCTCTCACCACACTGTCTCTAGACCAATCAGCATGGCCGCTCTCACCACACTGTCTCTAGACCAATCAGCATGGCCGCTCTCACTACACTGTCTCTAGACCAATCAGCATGGCCGCTCTCACCACACTGTCTCTAGACCAATCAGCATGGCCGCTCTCACCACGCTGTTTCTAGACCAATCAGCATGGCCGCTCTCACCACGCTGTCTCTAGACCAATCAGCATGGCCGCTCTCACCACACTGTCTGTAGACCAATCAGCATGGCCGCTCTCACCACGCTGTCTCTAGACCAATAAGCATGGCCGCTCTCACCACACTGTCTCTAGACCAATCAGCATGGCCGCTCTCACCACGGTTGCTCTTCTATCACACATCACACCTGATACTTTCCTCCACCCGTTCCAGCCTGCCTGCACATGCTTCTTCACCTCTTTTCCACACTCTCCATTGCTCTGGACTGTTGATCCTAGATACTTAAAATCTTCCACCTTCTTTATCTCTTCTCCCTGTAACCTCACTTTCCATTTGGGGGTCACAGGGAGAAGAGATAAAGGTGGAAGATGAATGAATTTTTTTAGACTATGTGAGTAAAAGCAGTGAAAAGACGAGGTGTCTGAAACAGGGTATCCCAAACTTTATTTTACTGGTATTATCAGAAGTACCATGGAGAGCAGTCACAGTTAGTGGTGACACACGTACAACAACTTTCTGCCTATCTGTTTGTGTTAAAACAAAAACACACAGAAAAAATAATAATTAACCCATTGATGTCCAGAAAAAGAATGAAGGACAGAAAACTAGCAAATAAACAAACGTGATTCCCATTTCTAAAAAAAACAAACATATTCAACAGTATTTTTTAACTAAACCTAGAAAAAACAAACAGAATTATTCAAAAATGAGAAGAAATCAAAGGGAATTTTGAAAGATATGTTTGAGAGGTTGGATTAAAAAAGAAAGGGATTTAGCGACCAGAAAAAAAAAAAAGACAGATTGTTCCGAATGAGACAGATGGAGACTTAAACACAGACAAAAGGACAGATGAGTACGCGTGCAGATTGGTTGTGCGTAACAAGAAATAGATGAAAAAAAAAAAATCATTCTAGCAAATGTTTCTCAGAAATAAAAAACTGCCTGAAACGAGCTGAAAAAAAACTGAGTGAAGAGGCAAAAGGCAGATAAAGAGACGAGTTTAAACTTCTCCAAAAAGGCAATATATGTCATTCATTGAAGCGTTAAATTTCCTTTAAATAAATATGTAGAATCAATTCTCTGTAAGTGGTGTGACGGCCGTGTCGTGACGGTCCACCTCACTCACAACACTGTACAGTATATACACTATATTAGTTCTTTAATGACAAAATAACCTTTCATGTACATACAGCAACCCATGCACCTCATTCAATAACAGCAGATATTGCCTTTTTAAACAAACTAAATCAATCAATGTGCAATTATTTCAAACCAAAAGGCTTGGCAGCTTCGTTTAAATTAAACTGGAACAGAAACCTGAATCTGTACAACATTCCTGTCAACACCATGGGAATGGGATCCGATTCTCTAGAACTATTTACAGACATGTTTATCATTCATGCACAGTGTCAACAAGTAGCACATTGACATTCCAAAATGTGGAAAACGAGGAAGGGACGGAGAGACGAGGGAAGGAGGGGAAAGTTAAAGGGATTCAGGAGGAAAATTTGGAACAAAAAGGAAAACAAACTGCCGATTTTGGTTATTTTTGGCAGAAAATGAAGGATTTTTTGGGGGTTGAAAAGACAAAAGGACAGATAAGACACCAGAACAATATACATGCTGGGTATGAACACGAGTCCGTTTTCTCTCACTGACCCAGAAACAAATGTATGGCTGTAATTTCTTTTTTTCTGTCGTTTTCGTTCGTTTTTCTCTTTATCATCCATTTATGTAAATGTTACTTTATTAATGAGTTCGTTTCCTCCTTTATTCCCTTCTTAAGATTTTTTACTTGGCTGTGTTGCTTGTTTTTCAGGAGTTAACGATCCATCAAAAATATTTTACATCAGAAGTCAGATTATTATTGATTCCACGTCAGTGGGTTGAAAAAAAAAATTAAGTTTGTTTCCATCAGAAGAAGCAGTTTTCATTTAAATCAAAGTTTTTTTTCACATAAAAGGAACCAGTGCAATGAATTTATTAAAAAAAAAAAAAATCCCAAAAAAACCCACCAAACAAACAAACAAACAAAAAAAATCCCATTAAATCCCACAAACTAAATACTGTGATTTTACTGATTTTTTTACTCCTTTGATTTAAAGCATTTCTATTTACAGCGACGCTCGGCCAACATCGGAAAATCATTTGACGTCCAAAATCAGAAGCGAAATTCAAGTGCGTTTTAATTCTTTCAACAAGCTCATTATTTACAATTCTATCGGATAAAGCAGCCAATGACCCGAGGTGTTTAGTTTCCCACCAGCTGTTGATCTTAGGTTCACATCAAACCAGATCGTTAGTCAAGAATACAACTAACGAAATGTGGTCCAAAGATCCTAGAAAACATAGGTTTTTAATTGGTTTTGATGCTAAAAATCTGAGGCTTGGATTTGATTATTTTAAGCCGTTTTGAACACATTCAAGCACATTTTAAGTAAATCCAAATGGGTTTAAAAACATCGGATTTTTATCAGACTCTGTTGAAGTTACTGAAAAAGTTCAACCAGATATTTTGGAACCGTTTCCTTTCCTTTAAGCTTCCATTTTTTACAATCTTCAGAACAAAACGTCTAATTTGGCTTCGACGGTCTGCTTCAGCTTCACATCGGTCGGACCCGCTTGGAAAAATACGTCAACAACAAACGAGGTTTTACAAAATAAAAGTTTGAATTGTCCGAAAAAAAAATGTTTGTTTTTTTATTTTTATAATTGATGTAAATAACAAGATTAAATCAATTAACAAATTGAAATATTCTGGCACATTTAAAGTAAATCCAACATGATTTAGAAACGTCTAAGATTATATTGAAGTTACTAAAACATGGCACATGGAGTCCATTAAATGTTTTTTTTTTACAGTGTATAAACCGTCAGATTCGTACCAGTGAAGAGACAAATACATACATCGAGATGGAAATATGAAATCTATTGGTTAGAAAACGCTTTCTAATTGGTCGTTAGAAAGATTTCCCTTTTGGTAAAACAGGGGTAAACCATCATCCGAAGGTGTCCCTACGAGGAGTGAAGAGTCCAACTGTTTAAGAATTTATTTTGAGTAATTTTTATGAAATGTTACATAATTTTTTCCAAATTGTGCAACAACAGTTTTTAAACCAAGTTTTGAGTCTCGTTAAAACTTGGACTCATCGAACCCTGGACTCGTTCTTTTTATTCTCAGTCTGATGAAACTGAACATAGTTCCTCATCTACCTTCCACTGTACATACGGCTTGAATAAAATGGAGATCAGAGTCGGTTCTGTTGCATATTGTCGTCCTGATCGATGCCGTCTCTCATGAATGTGAATTTTCCGTTTTTTGTAGAAATAAATAACAGTCTGAAGTCAGAACTTTTCTCACAGTTAAAGAGGATTTTTAAGGTTGAAAATGTTGTTTTCTTGTGTTAAATATTTAAAATTATGACTCATGGATTCAAAGTTTTTTTTACTGATTTTTGAAGGAGTTTCAATTCATTTTTGGCAGAAAGTGAAAACTGAAAAAAAAAAAGTAGTTTCAAAATAAAATGAATTTAGTCTTTAAGTCATTTTAATTTGTCTAAAAATTGATTGTATTTATTTTATTAATTTATTAATAGATTTTTTAAATGTTTGTTTTGACGATTCATGGATTTTATATGAAAATATTTCAGAAAAAACGATTAAATGAAAATATTTTAAAGAATTTTATTTTTTAAACTTTTGATTCTACTTTAATTGCTTTTTAAATGAAAACCATCGATATTTGAATCGAACTGAATCAATAAATTATGACTAATTTTGATCAAAACGTCTGAAAATGAAGTTAATTTAATCAGTGATTTGTATTTATTTTTTTTAGTTCATCAAACATCAGAATTTATTCATATCTTATCAATTAACCTCCATGGACGTCGTTAAGGGATCAATAATTCTTACAAAGCCCTTGAAGAAAACGATTGGTCCACTGACCAGGCTGAAGACGGTCGCACGCACACGAGCACGTGGAAAGCAATTAAATAAATCAAGCTGCATTAAATTGAACTATTTTAAACATAAACATACGGTTGGTTTTTTCAGAGCGTCGTATTCATGGCTGTTTTAATGTTTCACTATCTTATAAAAAAACGTGAGAATTTATGTCGATTCTGAAGTTGACAAAACAAACGATGAGTGATTCGTTTCTCTAACAGTTTTAAACGGTAAGTCGGCCATGTTGCCGGTTAAAGGTAAAAATCACAAACGTCCCCTTTTTTGATTTAAATAAGACCTTAAATCATCTAAGATATGAAGCAAAGCTCGTTCAGGAGAGCGCCGCAAAAACCTGGACATTCAGGAGGACACACACACACACACACACACACACACACACACACACACACACACACACACACACTCGTCTGATTTCAGCAATTATCAGAAGCTTTTGCTTTACTTCTTAGGCTCTCCCGTAAAAGTCCGACTCGGCATTTCTTCAAGCTCTGAAAAGCAGGAGTCAAAACGACTTCAATCACCAAAATTTTTCACGCAGATACAGCAAAAAAAAAAAAAAAAAAAAAAACGCCTGGGGGGTTTTTTTTTTTTTTTTTCCTCCACGGTACTTTTACCGACGCTCAGAAACACACTCCTTCATTCGTAGAGTCTGCCATCGTTTTCAATGAAGTGGTGAGGTCATGCAGAAGCTGATGGAAACTTTCTGAGCTAAAAATCAAGTGAGATTTTTCTAGCGTTGAACCAGCAGGAGTGCATTTTTTTTATGATATACACACGTTAGTAAATTCAATGTTTTTTTTTTAATAATTTAAAGTTTCCAAGTTGGTGGATCGAGCCAAAAAAAAAAAAATCTTTTGTTTGTCCCTTTTTTCCATCTTCCTTTTTCTGATTTGTAGCTGCTATGATTCTCAGGTTTAGTCCCTCTATGCATCCGTCCCTCCTTTCAGTCTGGTTTTAGATGGTTTAATATGTCTTCACGTCCTGTACATCTATCCGTTCATCCACCCACCGTTTCACATATTGCGGAAATGGAGGGAGTGAAAGATCAATGGGAGAAACCTCCATCCCAAATCTGCCCATTTATCCTCCTCCCTGTGGTTTTCTTCCACGCCGTCATCCGTTCTTAATTTCTCATCTTTAAAAGCCCTGGATGTGGCAGTAGGCTTCCAGTGAGGAGAACAGGATGTAAAGGAGCCACAGGCTGACGAACAGCATGGTGGTCAGGACCTTGGCAGTCCGCGGCCCGCCAAGCTCTCCGCCGATCTCTGGTCGCCGTCGGTACATCAGAGTAGCCACGCAGATGAAGGCAAAGACGGTGAAGAGTGTGACGGAGAAAGCCAGCGTGCCGGGATCCACTTTGAACTCCTCCCCTTGGCTGTGGTGGTAGATGGCGGCGATGGACCAGGCGACCTGCGGAGCAGCGGAACAGAAGTGAGTAACGGTGTGACAGGACGTGGACGCCATGTTGGATTGTTTCACTACAAAACATTGTCCACAAATAATTTTGTGCGTGTCTATTTGAACCGTTGAACTCTACGTCTAGATTCGTAACATCTCATGTGAGCATGTCTAACAAAAAAACTAAAAATTGGGGATAGCGCAGCGATAGGTGCGACATCAGCAATAACTAGGACGCTGCATTGGTCTGTCGTGGTGAAGAAAGAGCTGAGCTGAAAAGCAAAGCTCTCGATTTAAAAGTCGATCTACGTTCCTACCCTCACCATGGTAACCAGGATCTACGTTTATACACTCACCATGGTAACCAGGATCTACGTTCCTACCCTCACCATGGTAACCAGAATCTACGTTCCTACCCTCACCATGGTACCAGGATCTACGTTTATACACTCACCATGGTAACCAGGATCTACGTTCCTACCCTCACCATGGTAACCAGGATCTACGTTCCTACCCTCACCATGGTAACCAGGATCTACGTTCCTACCCTCACCATGGTAACCAGGATCTACATTCCTACCCTCACCACGGTAACCAGGATCTACGTTCCTACCCTCACCATGGTAACCAGGATCTACGTTCCTACCATCACCGTGGAAACCAGGATCTACGTTCCTACCCTCACCGTGGTAACCAGGATCTACGTTCCTACCCTCACCATGGTAACCAGGATCTACGTTCCTACCCTCACCGTGGTAACCAGGATATACGTTCCTACCCTCACCATGGTAACCAGGATCTACGTTCCTACCCTCACCACGGTAACCAGGATCTACGTTTATACCCTCACCATGGTAACCAGGATCTACGTTCCTACCCTCACCATGGTAACCAGGATCTACGTTTATACCCTCACCATGGTAACCAGGATCTACGTTCCTACCCTCACCATGGTAACCAGGATCTACGTTCCTACCCTAACCATGGTTCTAACATAATCACCAACTGACGTTCAGGGCACGTTAGCTGGTGATTAGGCAAAAACAAACCTTTAAAGAACCTCAGGCTAACGTTCCCTGGAGGTTCTCTGTTTGCTGGGGAGTCCTTCGACCGGTAGAAGCCGGTTTGAATCTCACTGAGCCCCCTATGTGTCCCTGGAGAAGACACCTGATCCCGTAGCTCCTCCCACCACTAGCTCCATCATGGCTGCCTGCAATGCAGCACAGTAATGTCCCCATTGAGGGACAACTAAAGGAATTCTTCAAATAGTTTGCTTTTTGTTCCCATTTGGTACCAAAAAAGAACCTGACCGAGACCTTGAAACAGAGTCATGCAAGAAAATGTGATTTCGTGTCCAGTCCTCCAAGTGAGACATGATGGTCCCCATGTCCAACACAAACAATTAAATTATTCACGCCCCGTTAGACATGGCACCAACACAACAGCACAGACATGACACCACCACTGAAATGATCATTTAATCCGTTCCACTCACCCCGATGCCCAGGAAAACATTGACAGCATTGGAGCCGGTCACGTTCCCAATGGAGGCGTCTGCATACTGATCTTGGATTGCAGCTACCTTACTGGCAAACGTGTCTAGACAAGAAGAGAAGACATAAACATGTCAATAATCAGGGCTTTTTCTACTTCAACAGAAAAAAGTCACAAATTATGGGATTTGTTGGACCATGTAAAATACAAGTTGTAAAATGTCACTTTGTGTTAACGTTTGATACAAAATGTAAACTTTTGTTTTCCAGCGATCCCATTGGTCGAAGGCAGTGTGAGCAGCTTCTGATTTGTTGAATTTAAAAACAACAAAAAAAGCTTTGTTCAAGAATTAATTACACCAGTAATCAAATTGACCTAATCATGTAAAATTTATACATAACTACAAAAAACTTCAATATACTTTACATTTGTAAAAAAAAAGTAAAGGTCAGCATGGTAACCAGATCTACGTTCCTACCCTCACCATGGTAACCAGGATCTACATTCCTATCCTCACCATGGTAACCAGGATCTACGTTCCTACTGTCACCATGGCAACCAGGATCTACGTTCCTACCCTCACCATGGTAACCAGGATCTACATTCCTATCCTCACCATGGTAACCAGGATCTACGTTCCTACCCTCACCATGGTAACCAGGATCTACATTCCTATCCTCACCATGGTAACCAGGATCTACGTTCCTACTGTCACCATGGCAACCAGGATCTACGTTCCTACCGTCACCATGGCAACCAGGATCTACGTTCCTACCCTCACCATGGTAACCAGGATCTACGTTCCTACCCTCACCGTGGAAACCAGGATCTACGTTCCTACCCTCACCATGGTAACCAGGATCTACGTTCCTACCCTCACCATGGTAACCAGCATCTACGTTCCTACCCTCACCATGGTAACCAGGATCTACGTTCCTACCCTCACCATGGTAACCAGGATCTACGTTTCTACCCTCACCATGGTAACCAGGATCTACGTTCCTACCCTCACCATGGTAACCAGGATCTACGTTCCTACCATCACCATGGTAACCAGGATCTACATTCCTACCCTCACCATGGTAACCAGGATCTACGTTCCTACCCTCACCATGGTAACCAGGATCTACGTTTCTACCCTCACCATGGTAACCAGGATCTACGTTCCTACCCTCACCATGGTAACCAGGATCTACGTTCCTACCCTCACCATGGTAACCAGCATCTACGTTCCTACCCTCACCATGGTAACCAGGATCTACGTTCCTACCCTCACCATGGTAACCAGGATCTACGTTTCTACCCTCACCATGGTAACCAGGATCTACGTTCCTACCCTCACCATGGTAACCAGGATCTACGTTCCTACCATCACCATGGTCACCAGCTGTGGGTGGTGACTGAAAGAATGAGATTGCGGATACAAGCGGCCGAAATGTGCTTCTCTGCAGGGTGGCTGGGCTCTCACTCAGAGATAGAGGGAGGAGCTCTGCCATCTGGGAGGAGCTTGGAGTGGAGCGCTGCTCCTCCGGGTCGAGAGAAGCCAGATGGGGTGGTTCAAGCATCTTTTTAGGATGCTTTCCGAGAGCCCCGCTGGTGAGGTGTCCCCGCAGGGGGAGACCAAGAGCCAGACCCTGGACCTGCTGGAGAGACTATGTCTCACAACTGGACATGACACACTTTAGGATCCTCCAGGGTGAGCTGGAGGATGCAGCCAATGAGAGAAGCCCGGGCTTCCTGTCTGAGACTGCTGACCCAGCGACCCGGCCTCGGGTAAGTGGAGGGACGGGATGGAGAAAAGTAAAGGTTGCTTTAACAGTGGGCAGTTTAAAATCCACTCTGTGTTTAGGGAGATAGCGTGTTTACTGGAATTTGTGGCGTCTAAGTTTGGTTGCATGACCCTGAAAGCCAAATCAGCTAATCTATAGTTGGTACGAGTAGCTATGAGCAGTTTTGTTGAAATGTCTTTTTGTTGATGTCAGAGGTACAGTATGTACACTATGCCCTAGAAACGCCATTCAGAAATTATGTTTCTCGCCCATTAGTAAAGATAATTAAACTAATTTCATTTCAAAATATGAAGTTTTTTTACTTGTTTTTTCTCAAACAGTTCATTGTCTTCAAGTAGGACTTTCTGCAAAGTCTGCACAAACAGGATTTGGTCCAAGATGAATCATTTACAAGGCTGAATCTTTGTTAGGAGCGTTCTTGGACCGGGTACGAAATGCTACCGTGCTGATTTCTGCTGGAAAATTTTTAAAAATTTGTCAAGCCATAGCAGCTCCAAAGAGACACTCCTCCACAGCGTGCTGACAGAAGCACGACGCACTCTGCCAAATCCCAACAATAGAGCCTTCAGAGAGCAATTAGCCAAATGGTCATCACTCCTTTCACCCGTTAATTTGCTAGGCTGGTCTCTCTTTGTAACTGATGTCGTCTCGTTTTTATTTGACCGTCAGAGAAAAAAAAAAAAAATGGAAAAATTATCAAGAGACAAGAAAGTGCTTTTTGGAAAGGTCGGCCAACCTGGCACGGACGAAGGACTGGAAGAAAGGATTGGAAGAAGAGGTGGCAGAGAAACGAGAAGCTGGTGTAGACAAGCACCTCCCGAGCGCCTCGCTGGTGAGGGGTTTCGGGCACGTCCCACCGGGAGGAAACCAAGAGGTAGACCCCGGACCTGCTGGAGAGACTATGTCTCACAGCTGGACAGGGAACACTTTGGGATCCTTCCGGGTGAGCTGGAGGATACAGCCAGGGTGAGAGAAGCATGGGCTTCCCGTTCGAGGCTGTTGCCCCTGCGACACGACCCGGATAAGCGGAAGACGACGGAACAAAATGGAGTAGACAACGAATCAGAGGATGAGTCGAGAAAAATTACAAAAGTGCATTACATACGTCACGTCTGGTCTCAAATAGGGAGGCGGTGGCTCAGTGGTTAGAGCGTTCCCCGCGGACCGGAAGTCAACCGGAAGTTCGCGGGTTCCCATCCCACTGAGTTCATGTCTAAGGTCCTTGGTGAAGACACCTACCCCCGTTTCTCCCACCCACCATCAGCACCGTCATAGGTGGCAGCCTGCTGCGGTGAAATGGACCACATAAATAACCCGGTGACGGATTAATAAAGTATATAAAAAAAAAAAATAAAAAAAAGTGAACAGAAAGAAATAATTTGTTAAATAAAAAGAAGTACCCGCCCAAAAATCAACTGAGAGAAACCCAATGCTCGGAGGTCAGACTGTTTCCATGAAGAGAAAGAAACAATAGAACGTATCTGTGTATAAGTCTATCTCAGGCATGGGCAAACTATGGCCCACGGGCCACATGCGGCCCGTTAAACGTTTTAATCCGGCCCGCAGAAAATTATTTAAATAAACCTTGTTAATATTTTATTTTCCTGTAATTCTGATGATACAACACTGCTCCCATTAAAATGTGTGTGTGTCCATGATGCGCGCTATCAAAATAAATAGTGTGCAAAGATATGGAAAGCCATCGGGGCCAATACACGCACGTAAACAAACATGTTGGATGTTAAAACAAACAAAATGTTACATCAAGCTCTTAGGATTTCAGACCTAGTGCCTCTAGATTTGAAATTTAACGCTCTTGATGTAACATTTAGTGCTTGTTTAAAATCTAGCGTCATTCTATCAGTCTAATCTAGTGGTTACCAAAGCATGCCATCCATCTGATCCTGTATTGACCCCCTGGTCAAATGTTAGAACTCAATGTGGCCCACGAACCAAAACGTTTGCCCACCCCTGGTCTATCTGTTGACGTATAGAACGCACACACGTCACAACTAGAAGATAGAAAGCTGTGGAAAGTTGAACCTGCACACGATGGATCTTTAACGGCCGCTCTAACGTTGATAAACTGTGTCACAGCTCCGGTTTTGTTTGCCTTGAAGCCTCCGTGTGTGAGAACTTGGGTTTAAAGTGTGAACATGTAAACTGTTTGTTTGTGAACGCTGCCACCTGGGTCCAATCAGATGCTATGCCTCTACCAGCTGGCAGAGGAGCGTGTGTCCGTGCTTCAGTTCCTCTGTAAGCCTGACTGAGTGGGAGGGTGTGTGGGCGCCTGCATGTTCAGGAGAGGCCTGTCTGTTTGTGAGAAACAGGTTCCACTGTGCAGTGCCTTCTGTGACAGGGTGTCTCCCAGGAGAGATTCATGCCCTTTCACACTACCTTACTGCCAATCATCCAGGGTCTGCCAGTCCACCTAATCCTCCTCCCGGTTCCCCGTTACCTCAGAAAATGAAAGGACATGTTGGAGATTATTGATGTACTCAATCTGCTAAACTCCCCGGCGGGCTGGCTTTGAGCAGTACTGAATGACAGGGGAAAAGATTGGGTGCTGGTTTGGATTTTTTGGGACACCTCGTTAGGGGTTGGATAATAAAGACCACACGTTTTTATTTCCAAACCTGGATGGAAAGTCTTTACCTCCAATTTCAGTGCACAGGTTGATCTCTTTGTCACTGTCTGGTGTCAAGTGTTCCTGCTCCGGTGCACACTCCGACGAGGTGCAACACTCACTGGTCCGCAACAGAATAAACTACACTCGGGAGCTGGTAGGGAGACGACCAGGAGACTCTGGTTAGACTTTTATTTGAGTTCTGTTCCGTCGTCTTCCGCTTATCCAGGGCCGGGTTGCGGGGGTAACCGCCTCAGATGAGAAGCCCAGGCTTCTCTCACTCCGGCTGCATCCTCCATGTCACCCGGAAGGATTCCGAGTTGTTCCCTGTCCAGCTGTGAGACATAGTCTCTCCAGCGGGTCCGGGGTCTGCCTCTCTGTCTCCTCCCGGTGGGTCGTGCCCAAAGCACCTCACCAGCGAGGCGCTCGGGGGACATCCTGACCAGATACCCGAACCACCCCATCTGGCTCCTCTCAACCTGAAGGAGGAGCGGCTCAACATCGAGACCCTCCTGGATGGCAGAGCTCCTCACCCGATCTCTGAGTGAGATCAGTTACCATGGGGAGGGTAGGAATGTAGATCCTGGTTACCATGGTGAGGGCAGGAATGTAGATCCTGGTTACCATGGTGAGGGTAGGAACGTTTATCCTGGTTACCGTGGTGAGGGTAGGAACGTAGATCCTGGTTACCATGGTGAGGGTAGGAACGTAGATCCTGGTTCCCATGGTGAGGGTAGGAACGTAAATCCTGGTTACCATGGTGAGGGTAGAAACGTAGATCCTGGTTACCATGGTGAGTGTAAGAACGTAGATCCTGGTTACCATGGTGAGGGTAGGAACGTAGATCCTGGTTACCATGGTGAGGGTAGGAACGTAGATCCTGGTTACCATGGTGAGGGTAGGAACGTAGATCCTGGTTACCATGGTGAGGGTAGGAACGTAGATCCTGGTTACCATGGTGAGGGTAGGAACGTAGATCCTGGTTACCATGGTGAGTGTAGGAACGTAGATCCTGGTTACCATGGTGAAGGTAGGAACATAGATCGACTTGTAAATCGAGAGCTTTATTTTTCGACTCAGCTCTTTTTTTACCACGACTGATCGATGCAGCATTCTAGACTTTTATATTAACAAATATAATATTTGTTATTGGATGTTTTCAGGTCGACCATTTCTGTTGGTAGAGCATCTTAACTACTGCAGACACTGCACCAATACGGCTGGTTGTTTAACTTAACAGCACTTAAAATTCAAAAGACAATCTCTATCTTTAAGACTGCAGTGTTTACACCACCTGCATCCGCATCGATAAATCTTAGTTTCATTTTCAAATTATCTTGGAATCTCCTTTTCCTTCCTTTTCTGTGTGTGTGTGTGTGTGTGACGGGGGGAGAGTGTAATGCGGCTAACTGTGATAAAGGAGGTTAATGATCATGACACTGCAGCACAGGATGTGTTTTATTAGCTCTAATAGCCACACTAGCACAGCTCGCTCTCTGTGTGCTAGAGTTTGTGTTTAGAAATCCCGGAGAGGTTTTGGTAATAAGGCTGAGAGGCTCCGAGAAGCTCAAGTACTTTGTTTCTATTTGCAGCTCTCGAGCTATGCTGTATTTATCTGTACGGGCAGGCGGACGGGCGGGGGGTTGGCAGGCGGGTGGGGTGCAAACATGTTTTCATTTGTCAAAATTCTGTAGATTTTGTGGGTGAAACAATTTTTTTTGTCGCGCTCACTAAATAGAAGAGAACCCCTGAAACATGATTTGAATAATGGACTGATTCTAATGTACGTGCTCCTCATAGTGCATGAGAGTGTGCATGAGTGTGTGTGTGAGTGGCTGAAATTTTCCTCCTTTCAGCTGCACACATACCGTGTAAAGCTATCATGGGATGAAAACATGGTCCAGTTTATTCCATAATATCCGTTCCGTCATCTTCCGCTTGTTCCGGGGTCGGGTGGCGGGGGCAACAGCCTCAAACGGGCAGCCCAGGCCTCTCTCTCCCCGGCTGCATCCTCTAGCTCACCTGGAAGGATCCCAAGTCGTTCCCTGTCCAGCTGTGAGACATAGTCTCTCCAGCAGGTCCGGGGTCTGCCCCTTGGTCTCCTCCCGGTGGGACGTGCCCGAAACACCTCGCCCGCGAGGTGCTCGGGGGCATCCTGACCAGATGCCCGAACCACCCCATCTGGCTCCTCTCGACCTGGAGGAGGAGCGGCTCGACACCGAGCTCCTCCCGGATGGCAGAGCTCCTCACCCGATCTCTGAGTGAGAGCCCAGCCACCCTGCGGAGGAAGCTCATTTTGGCCGCTTGTACCCGTGATCTCGGGTAAATCAGGGAAAGTTGACCCGTTATTTTTCTTGCTTTTAATACGTTTTTCAGTACAATAGCTTTTTTTAAAAAAGCGCTTCCTGCTCTGTTGACTGAAGACAACGTTCCTCCAATCAAATGTAGTGAGCACAGTCACACGACTCCATCTGACCTATCAGATGTACTCATGCCCGGTTTTGCAAGAAAACAAAACTTAGCACAAAAAAGTTATTTTTTAAAACAAGTTACAGCTAAAGGAGGTGAAAACGTCTTTTCATCTGATCTGTGTTCAGGTCTGTTGCTCTAAAAAAAAAAACATTAACAGTAAAACAATAAAAGCATCACTAAAGTTTTGGGTTTTTAGTATTTTTTTTACTGATCGTCTAGCTTTATTTTGAAAATACAAATTTTGCACATTTTGTCGTATTGTTTATATTCTTATGTCTAACAAACAAAAAGATGGTACTTTTAAAGTTACCGTAATTTCACGGCTATAAGGTGCATATAAAAGTTTTAGATTTTCTTCAAAATGAGCGGTGCGCCTTTTTGTGCGGTGTGCCTTGTGTGTGAGAAAAGGCGGACCTAAAAGAAAACGCGGTGCCCGCGAGGCGGACCTGAAAGAAAAGGCATGAGAACGTTAAAGAGTGAAGTGTGAGCGGCGTGGGAGCGATGGATGACCGAAGGAGACCACAGTTTCACGAAGGGTGGAAGGCAGCGCCGGGCGAGTTACGCTACAGTTTGCCAATGGATTGTAGATGCTTGGACTAACGTGTCTGTTGGTACTGTTATCCGAGCTTTCTCAAAAGCTGGTATCCTTTCTGAGGAGCCGCACAGTACAGACAGTGACTTTGACAGCGAGGAGCGAAGTGGACCTGCTCTGAAACAGAGGATGAGGACTTTGATGGATTTGAATAAAGACTATTACCGGTAATGTGTTTGTTTAGTATTGTTACTACTTAAATAAAGAACAACCAAACTCACTTTTGCTCCCGATCTATTTTTAATACGCACATTTGCATGCTTGCGTGTGTGTTGTTGTAAGGCGGTGTGTGACTGAGACTGCGCCTTTTTGTACGGTGCGCCTAATGGTCGTGAAATTACGGTACTCTGTACTTGAGTAGTTTTTTCAATGCATACTTTTTACTCTTACTCGAGTAAAGTAAGGTGGGGATCTGGCTCCGGGCTTGTTTTCTATCCGGGGGTTTGGATCACAGCCGGTGATTCGCAGGTGCGCCTCGGCTCCTGCTGCGGAGGCTCCTCAGATACCATTTTCTCAGGTGCTCCATCTACATCCAGCCTGTTGCATTTTTAAGTGAGTGTGTGTGTCCCTGTGTACATGTATGAGGGTGTGTGTTCTGTTTGTACATGTATGGATGTGAGTGTGTGTGTGTGTGTGTGTGGAGGGGGGGTAAGTAGGTTTTTTTATCTGTGGGCGGTGGACTTTTTTTGTTTTTGTGTTCTGGATTTTTTTTAATATTTAAAGCACTTTGTGTTACATTTTATGTATAAATAAAGTTTGATTTGATAATATTTTGTAGTAACTGTACTTTTACTTGAGTAATTTTTTTGGCTACTCTACCCACCTCTGCTTAGTACCAGCTATAAATGAACTGATTAGTCTCTCAGAGTTATGCAACCAAAGATCAAAGGTACAAACTCTTATTTTGATAATCCAGAGTGGAAACGCTTTACATTTCCAAGCATTTAAAAGGCAGTTTATTTTTATTTATGAATTTAAAATGTATGAAACAGTGAAAGTATTTGGAATTTTATTCTGTTTCCATGACGCTCTTACCCGGGACGGAGGTTCCCAGGGCGACAAACACAACCGCAGTGACCGAGTCCTTGAGTCCCACGGTGCAGCCGAAATGAGAGGCCAGATCACCTTGAATGATCAGAAAGATTTCATTTTAAAACCTAAGTTTTCTTTCTGAATACTATCAGGGTTTAAACTACAGGACTTACCGATGATGGCGGTGAGGAGGCCGATCATGCAGATGGAAACGACGAAGCAGGCCCAGCCGCTCCAGTAGTCCGTTGGTGGAACGAAGGCGAACAGAACTTTCCAGAAGACGGTGAGAAAATGCATGACGTAGTCGAAACAAGATGGCAGTTTCTCCTCTCCGCACTCTTCATCATCGTCATCTTCACCTAGAAGAAAAACGTTTACATGTGAGATGCTGAGGAGTCGAACATGAGTCAGACGCTGCTGCGTGCGACAAAAACACTCATATGAGCCAAAAAAAGGCAAGATTTCCAACATTTTTAGTTGTTCCATCAATTAATAAACATTATTTACGGGTTAATAATTAATAATAATTAATAATTCTTCATCAAACGACATTAAACGTGTGTGATTGTGTGTCTAAAGTGTGACAGTCTATTTCCAAGCAGCTCCACGAGGGTTAAACTCTGTTTAAGGCTCATGTTGATTAACTATCGACGTCAGGGAATTGATAAAATAAAATGAATTTTCTCAATTAAAACGTCCAGAAACTGTTTTGCTTCGTTTAAGATTCATTAGTTTGAATGAAAAAAAAAACTAAACTTCATCTGAATAAATCACATTAAGATTAAAACTCAACTTCAAATGTTCTGCTTGAGGCACCACAGAGGCATGCAGTACCCGGCCTGTTTGTACGTCTCTAACGCTTTGATTTCCAAACCATTTAACGGATTTCAATGAAACTGCCAACAGTTACTCAATAAAAACTATAGATGAACTGATTAGGTTTTCAGGATGATTCGACCAAACTCCTGAATGCCTCAAAACAACAGCACAGATTGTCTGAAATGTCCACTGCATGAGTCTCATGAGTTTCAAAAAGAGAGAGAAAAAAAAGAACCTACAGACTGATCGGTGCAGCGTCACCAATAACTAGGACGCTGGATCGATCTGTCATGGTAAAGAAAGCGCTGAGCCGAAAAGCAAAGCTCTCGATTTACAAGTTGATCTACGTTCTTACCCTCACCATGGTAACCAGAATCTTCGTTCCTACCCTCACCGTGGTAACCAGGATCTACGTTCCTACCCTCACCATGGTAACCAGGATCTATGTTCCTACCCTCACCATGGTAACCAGAATCTTTGTTCCTACCCTCACCATGGTAACCAGAATCTTCGTTCCTACCCTCACCATGGTAACCAGGATCTACATTCCTCCCCTCACCATGGTAACCAGGATCTACGTTCCTACCCTCACCATGGTAACCAGGATCTATGTTCCTACCCTCACCATGGTAACCAGGATCTACATTCCTACCCTCACCGATGGTAACCAGGATCTACGTTCCTACCCTCACCATGGTAACCAGGATCTATGTTCCTACCCTCACCATGGTAACCAGGATCTACGTTCCTACCCTCACCATGGTAACCAGCTGTGGGTGGTGACAGAAAGAACGAGATCGGATACAAGCGGCCGAAATGAGTTTTCTCCACAGGGTGGCAAAAAAAGCAGAGATCACTCTCCAAGCTTCTGCCATCCGGGAGGAGCTTTAACTAGAGCCGCTTCCCCTCCGATTTGAGAGAAACCAGATGGGGTGGTTCGGGCATCTGGTCAGGATGCTTCCCGAACGCCTCCCATCCAAGTACTGCCCATGCCCAGCATGCTTGGCTGCTGAGGTCTGAAGAGAAGTGAGGGAAAAACGAATCCCAAACACTACATAGCAAATCCGTAAACAGTCACCAAAAAGGTTTTTTTCTGTACATCTTTAAAAAAAACCAAAAATTCTATAAATTCAAACTGTTTTTACTCAGTATTTGAATTAAAAAGTCGGAGGAGTGTAAATATTAATCTATTCAGACTGTTTTACACGTCTATTAAAAAAAAAATCAATTTATCTTGTTTGTTCAGACAAAAAGCGAGTTGTTTCACATTTTACCATCGAATAAGACGTTTTGTCTTTTGTGAGTTCACAAATAAAGTAATTAAATAGTCCCTGAATGAGTCAGGCTTTGTCAGCGTTGAATTAGAAAGAACAGAACAGCATGTTTTGGTCTGAGTATTTGTTCTTTTTATTGTTATGAATAATTCCACTGCTTTACTTATGATGGCTCTTTTCTTTTTGATTCATCTTTTGTTCGTTTTGTGATGAACATCTTTGTTACTGACGTTTCTTCTGAATGTGGAATCATCACATTCACACTAACGAACTGCTGGTGACTGGACTTGGTAATTAGACATCCGATTGTTGAACGTTAATCTTCTACGTTCGTTTCTCACAGTCTTAATCTCTTTGTCCCTGTTTAGCCTCCATTGCTTTTTTTCCCCATCTTCTGTCACCTTTTTGTTGGACACACAAACCCTCGTCAGGCTTTCTGGTCTCAAAAACACTTCCAAATAATTGTAACGTGAATGGTTTATAATTTGTAAATTGGGAAAGTCTTGGGATCCTCTGGGATGAGCTGGAGGATGCAGCCAGGGTTAGAGAGGTCTGGGTTTCCCGCCTAAGGCTGTTGCCCCGGCGACCCGCCCCCGGATGAGTGGAACACAACGGAATGATGTTTTTTGGTTCATTGCTGACATCTTCATGCACTTATTTGTCTAATTAATCATATTGAGGTCAGTTTTGGATGATTTACTAATTAATAAGTCTGAGAAAATTCTCACACATAAAAAGAGAAGCAAAAGCAAAGCTCTCGATTTCCAAGTTAATCTACGTTCCTACCCTCACCATGGTAACCAGGATCTACGTTCCTACCCTCACCATGGTAACCAGGATCTACGTTCCTACCCTCACCATGGTAACCAGGATCTATGTTCCTACCCTCACCATGGTAACCAGGATCTATGTTCCTACCCTCACCATGGTAACCAGGATCTATGTTCCTACCCTCACCATGGTAACCAGGATCTATGTTCCTACCCTCACCATGGTAACCAGGATCTATGTTCCTACCCTCACCATGGTAACCAGGATCTATGTTCCTACCCTCACCATGGTAACCAGGATCTACATTCCTACCCTCACCATGGTAACCAGGATCTACGTTCCTACCCTCACCATGGTAACCAGGATCTATGTTCCTACCCTCACCATGGTAACCAGGATCTATGTTCCTACCCTCACCATGGTAACCAGGATCTATGTTCCTACCCTCACCATGGTAACCAGGATCTATGTTCCTACCCTCACCATGGTAACCAGGATCTATGCTCCTACCCTCACCATGGTAACCAGGATCTACGTTCCTACCCTCACCATGGTAACCAGGATCTATGCTCCTACCCTCACCATGGTAACCAGGATCTACGTTACTACCCTCCCTCTACATTCCTGGGTTCCTCACTGGTGAGCTGTTTCGGGCACGTCCCACCAGCAGGAGACCAAGAGGCAGACCCCGGACCCGCTGGAGAGACTATGTCTCACAGCTGGCTGGGGAATGACTCGGGATCCTTCCAGGGGAGCTAGAGGATGCAGCCGGGGAGAGAGAATCCTGGGCTGCCCATTTGAGGCTGTTGCCCTCGCGACACGGCCCCAGATAAACGGAAGACGGCGGAACGGATGAAATAAACAACCGTTTTAAGCCAAAGTTATGTCCTCCATTTAAAAATAATTTCTCTGGTGCATCAGTTTCTTTTGTTTACAATTCCCCTTAAAATTAGAATTATGACACAATAAAACAATCCATTATAAAATCACCAGGTTCAGATAAAGACGATATTCACACTTTTTAGCCGTGGCTCAAACCACAGAAACATTCAGACTCTGGACCAAAGAAGAGTTTTATAAGCAAAACAACAGCAAAAAGAAATCAAATTATGTGGAAAATTTAAGGCTTTTTTTTTCCTCTGAGGCAAAAATATGGCGTGACTGCCTGATTTTACAAGAATAACTCTGGTGAGGCATCAAACAGTCTGCTTTCACTTGTCCTAAAGACTTGGAACCTCTATCTTTTGTAACATTAATTTTTGGTCAAATGACCCTGAAAACTAACCATTCATTTACAGATGAAGCTGAGGGGCATTGCTGTGAAAGTTTCTGCACAAGTTTGGAAAAAATCTTGTCCGTGTTACCGTCACAAATCCCAAGTATTTCATGCCTTATCACATTTTTTTCCTCCATTCGTTCTGTCTTTTGTTTATCCGGGGCTGCATTGAAAGGGCAACAGCCTTAGACGAAAGCCCAGGTTTCTCTCACCCCAGCTGCATCCTCCGGCTCACCTGGGAGCAGTGTTGGATGAAGTACTCACTTTTTGTACTTAAGTAAAAGTACAGATAATTAGGCAAAAAAAATACTTAAGTAAAAGTACCAATAAAAAAATCTACTTAAGTAAAAGTACAAACGTAATTGGTGTAAATTTTAATTTTAAAGTAAAAAGTAAAAGTATTCGATCATAATTCAAATGTTATTTTTGTGCTATAGGGTGTCACCATGGTAACCAGGATAAATACTCTGCAGGGGTGTGACCCCCCTCTCCCGCCTCTTTTGGTCCACAAAAAAAAAAGAACGGAAAGGGGACTAGTCAAGCTATCCTCTAGAAGGGCCAGCAAATGGGCACCAAAATACAGAAAAATTAAACTTAATTTTTAAAATCTTCTGGGGAGGGGCGGAGGGGAGACGACCCCAGTGCCCCTATATTGGCTTTGTCAATGACCTCACGCCCACCCGCCCCCTTCTCCTTTACAAAATCCTGGATCCGCCGCTGCTCTGTGTAATGATGGATCAACTTTTTATTTAGAAGTAAACACAACAAACAACGATCTTCTGACTCTTTTATTTGATGATAGGTTTTTTTGGCGCTGAATGAATGCGGAAAATGTTTACTCTCGATTCTGATTGGTCCTCGATTCATGACTTCTTCTCCCGATCAACTGCTTCTTTTGATTTTGGCGATGCGGCTTCAAGACGCGCTTAAAAAATACTGTATATTTTTCAAATTTCTGACCAAAAATGTAACAAAAAATGTAAAACACACTTTTAAAAAGTAGCGAAGTAAAAGTACAGATATTTACTCTAAAAATGTAGTGAAGTAAAAGTACCGGTCTTAAATTTTACTTAAGTAAAGTACAGATACACAATTTTTTTACTTAAGTACAGTAACGAAGTACATTTACTTCGTTACGTTCAACCACTGCCTGGGAGGATCCCAAAGCATTCCCTAGCCAGCTCCAGTGATTGGTTTGTTTTTGTCACATTGACTAAAATGGATTTATAGATTTCTTTTTGTCCTTTTCATCTGGTTTTAAAACATCTGCTATTAGAGATTAAAACCTACCAAACATGTACCAGTAAAGATTGAGAGTCAAAGCTCAGTGTCGATAACTCAGCTTCAGCAAACGTATCGTAAGTCATTTTAAACGATGACTAAGATTTTATTTGGTTTTTTTGTAAAGATTTCTCGGTTTAAAACCAAACATAAACGACAGAAGCCTGTGTTTAACTTCAAGCATTTCTACCAAGATTTGAAACACGTCCAGAGCCACACGACGATAAGCTCCGTCTAATCTCATCTGTCTTGATCCGGTTCACCCCTCCTCTGCTTGGTATCGTCTTATCTCCTTCTGGAGATATTAGATTTAAACACAGATAAATCCTGTGAAACAAACCTCAGACTTTCTTTCATCTCGTCTAAAACCATTAAGAGATTGTCTTTGCTTTGGACTCTAGTTTAAAATCTCATGCTCACACTTTTTGCTGACGTTTCGGGGGAAGATTGATGATTTAAAATCCTCCTGATGTTAAGATTACCGCCTCGGGAGGACGTTTAAGATCTGAAAGTCCAGATTTTGAGGTTACTATATATCATCACAAGAATAGGAAATGCTTTTTGGAGCGTGGTGTTCATCTCAAAGCAAAAAAAAAAAGAAGCAGCATTTAGTCTTTAAAGGCCTCTGAAATGCCAGTGTACGGATGTGTGTGTGTGGGACTGCACACACACAGTCCTCACAGTCATGAATACAGTCCAGCTGAGCGGTAATTCCGTTCCGTCATCTTCCGCTTGTTCCGGGGTCGGGTCGCGGGGGCAACAGCCTTAAGCGGGCAGCCCAGGCCTCTCTCTCCCCGGCTGCATCCTCTAGCTCACCTGGAAGGATCCCAAGTCGTTCCCCAGCCAGCTGTGAGACATAGTCTCTCCAGCGGGTCCGGGGTCTGCCCCTTGGTCTCCTCCCGATGGGACGTGCCCGAAACACCTCGCCCGCGAGGTGCTCAGGGGGCATTTTGACCAGATGCCCGAACCACCCCGTCTGGCTCCTCTCGACCTGGAGGAGGAGCGGCTCGACACCGAGCTCCTCCTGGATGGCAGAGCTCCTCACCCGATCTCTGAGTGAGAGCCCAGCCACCCTGCGGAGGAAGCTCATTTCGGCCGCTTGTACCCGGGATCTCATTCTTTCGGTCACCACCCACAGCTGGTTACCATGGTGAGGGTAGGAAGGTAGATCCTGGTTACCATGGTGAGGGTAGGAAGGTAGATCCTGGTTACCATGGTGAGGGTAGGAAGGTAGATCCTGGTTACCATGGTGAGGGTAGGAACGTAGATTCTGGTTACCATGGTGAGGGTAGGAAGGTAGATCCTGGTTACCATGGTGAGGGTAGGAACGTAGATCCTGGTTACCATGGTGAGGGTAGGAACGTAGATCCTGGTTACCATGGTGAGGGTAGGAACGTAGATCCTGGTTACCATGGTGAGGGTAGGAACGTAAATCCTGGTTACCATGGTGAGGGTAGGAAGGTAGATCCTGGTTACCATGGTGAGGGTAGGAAGGTAGATCCTGGTTACCATGGTGAGGGTAGGAAGGTAGATCCTGGTTACCATGGTGAGGGTAGGAACGTAAATCCTGGTTACCATGGTGAGGGTAGGAAGGTAGATCCTGGTTACCATGGTGAGGGTAGGAACGTAAATCCTGGTTACCGTGGTGAGGGTAGGAACGTAGATCCTGGTTACCGTGGTGAGGGTAGGAACGTAGATCGTGGTTACCATGGTGAGGGTAGGAACGTAAATCCTGGTTACCATGGTGAGGGTAGGAAGGTAGATCCTGGTTACCATGGTGAGGGTAGGAAGGTAGATCCTGGTTACCATGGTGAGGGTAGGAAGGTAGATCCTGGTTACCATGGTGAGGGTAGGAAGGTAGATCCTGGTTACCATGGTGAGGGTAGGAACGTAGATCCTGGTTACCATGGTGAGGGTAGGAACGTAGATCCTGGTTACCATGGTGAGGGTAGGAACGTAGATCCTGGTTACCATGGTGAGGGTAGGAACGTAGATCCTGGTTACCATGGTGAGGGTAGGAACGTAGATCCTGGTTACCATGGTGAGGGTAGGAACGTAGATCCTGGTTACCATGGTGAGGGTAGGAACGTAGATCCTGGTTACCATGGTGAGGGTAGGAACGTAGATCGACTTGTAAATCGAGAGCTTTGCTTTTCGGCTCAGCTCTCTCTTTACCACGACGGACCGATGCAGCGGCTGAGCGGTCATAAAAACTCAAATACAGTCAGGAGAAATCTTTGTTAACTTTTATGGGATAAAAAACTGCCTTTTAAAACAAAGGAAACGCTGGGTTTTGACGCCATAAAAACTAGAAACAGCCAAGTTTAGCTCAAAATCAAATTACCAGGGCCGTAAGAGGAAATACGAGGTGTAACCCTGTGGGTGGGAAATGGATTCAGTGCACCGATGTGAATCCTGAAAACAGTTAATGACGAGAGATTCTCACCTTATTGTCTTTAAACTTGACTAAACCTACCGATCACAGCACGAGAGGCTCATTGGGTCCATAGATGAGACTATTTTAGCTCCCATAGAGAAACTACCCCCCTCAGTTTGTTGTGGATTTTATTCTCTCGTTTCTGTTCGTTCAGATTAATAAATGAAAGACTCGTCAAAGCAAAAACCTTGAAAAAAAAAAAAAAAAGTGTAAACAGTTTATCCGTGAGGAGGAACTGCATTCGGCTTCTTCTAGTCTTCTTTGTAACGTGTAAACATGTTAGACCTGTCAGCCGAGACGTCCTAAGCCCAGATAAGACGGCAAAGAGAAGCTCTTCTCATTAAAGGCATCGGCTTGCCAACACAGGCTGGCAAACTAAAGCTGAGGCACACACAAGATAAACCCATTCAGAGGTTTCAGCAGGTCAAACAATCCTCAGAAACTAAAGGGGACACATTCAGCTTTTCAAATCAAGCCTCGGTGCTTGATATATCTTAACGCCCCGGCTCATTCTTGACGTTGTCCTCTTCTGTTGTGCTCGTCTTGTTTATGGTTTAAACTCTACAAACAGAACTGAATTAACAAGAAGGGGATTTTTTCTGGTGTGAGATGCAGAACTGGTTTTTGTAGTTCTACGGAACTTTTAAAAAATGCTTCATTGGCTGTAGATTAGAGCTGTAATTCTTAGCCCGAGCCCGACCTGACTGGGTACCCAGCTCCCACATCAGTCAAAGCCGACGCTGCACAAACAGGTAAGCATCCAGGTCTGACTCCATTGTCTCTAGAGACAAAAGGATTCAACCAAACTGCACTAGTTCCAGACGGTCCATCGTTTTCTCTAAACTGCAGAGAAGATTCATCTGGATTTAACTCACTGTTTAATTAACATTTTAATCATTATTTCACTTCAAGCCTTGAGAGAGTTTTCTTTCTGGTCTCTAAAGATGGACTTTATTTTCTTCTTCCATCCTCCCAGGACTTAGGTTGGGCATCGATGAACGATTCGAGCTCGAGTTTGAAATCTGTTTTCAAATTAAGTTTAGGTCTAGGTTCATAAACAAATCAGATTTATTCTGATTGGTCCTCGATTCATTTCCTCTTCTACCTCTTCCACAGGCCACAGTTCGTCCGGCTGGGCAAAGTCCTGTCTGATGTGGTTCTGAGTGGTGTAGGAGCCCCACAGGGCACTGTGCTCTCTCCATTCCTCTTCACATTGTACACCTCAGACTTCCAGCACAACTCGGAATCATGCCACCTACAGAAATTCTCTGATGACTCTGCAGTTGTAGGGTGTATAAGTGGTGGGCAGGAGGAGGAGTACAGGAGGGTGGTGGATGGATTTGTGGAGTGGGCAGGAGAGAATCACCTGCTCCTCAATGTAACAAGACCAGGGAGATGGTGATTGACTTCCGGAAGAGGAGGACTGCTTTGCAGCCGCTCTGCATTCTGGGTAGAGATGTGGAGCTGATGGAGGAGTACAAATACCTTGGAGTGACCATCGACAGCAGACTGAGCTGGAGGAGCAACAGTACTGCTGTGTACAAGAAGACCTGCAGCCGAATTTACTTTCTAAGGAAGCTGAGGTCCTTCAATGTGTGCGGCAAGATCCTGGAGACCTTCTATCAGTCTGTGGTGGCCAGCTCCTTGTTCTTCTCTGTCATCTGCTGGGAGAGCACCATCGCAGCCAGTGACGCCAACAGACTGAATAAACTAATCAGACTGGCTGGCTCTGTCATTGGCAGCAAACAGGACTCACTTGAGGCAGTGGTAGAGAGGAGGTCACTGAACAAACTTTTATCCATCATGGACAATCATGACCATCCTCTCTACCCACTCCTGGACGAACAACAGAGCTCCTTCTCCAAGAGGCTCAGACAGCTCCGCTCGAGAACATCTCGTTACCGGAGGTCTTTCTTCCCGTACGTGATCGGGCTCTACAACGACTCACTTAGCAGATAGGAAGTTGTTGCTGTGACACACAAATTTCCCCTGTGTGGGATTATTAAAGTAGGTTCTGATTCTGATTCTTGGAGACCGCAGGCGATCAACTGCTCCCTCTAGAGGTTGATTTTGGCGATGCGGCTTCAAGATGCGCAAAAAAAACTTGGATATTTTTCAAATTTCTGACCGAAAAAAACGAAAAATGCAAGTTTTGATTTAAAGAATAAAACAGAACAGAAAACCTAAAAAAAAAAAGAAGAAAAATGAATGACTTAAAACAATCTAACCATAAATCTACCAGGCATGGACTGTAGAGATCGGCACAAACTGGTCTGAATAACTTTGGTTTCGTTCTGGATCTGCTCGGTGTGTGTGTGTGTGTGTGGAGCGTCATACTTCATCTGTGTGTGGGATGGTTTGTAACAGCAGAGTTTCATTACAAATCAAATCTTCTTAGTTAGGATTTTGGATGCTGTGTTGTTGGACATGAGGGTGATGATGAGTTACCTCCCGGCCGCTTCACAGACTTTTCCTGTCCTACGAACACACACACACACACACACACACACACACACATAGAATACTTATTCTTCTGTCCAAATAAAACATCCTCCTACAGCTTGTTCTGAGCAGTGTCTCCCATCTGAGCAGCTAGTAAACAAACCAGAACACCAAACCCCTGCATGAATCCGTGAAGCAGTGCAGGTACACCACTTGATTTAAAGGGTCACCACGGAGCCCGGCGGAGAATAAAACACCCTAGTGAAATATTTAAAGCAGGAAACTTTGAATGTGTTCATTCAAACTCTGAAGTGAACAAAGAAGGAAAAGCTAGGATTACACCGATACCACTTCATCAGGACTTTTATTTGAACAAATAAAAGTATGAATATTCGCATGCATTTATTTCCGTATCGGCCAATCAACAGTTAGAGTCTCGGCACAGCGTTTTACTGGTATCGGTGAATCCTGAGAGTACAATCTAACTTTTCAGTGGCTTTACCTGCGCTGACGGTGATGGCTTCGATGAACTGGTCTCTCCAGCTGTTGGTTCCCACCAGCAGAGCCAGGTTGGTTTTCTTTATCAGCTTGTCGACTGTATTCTGATGGAAATAAAGAGAAAATTTATTCAGGTTTAGAAAGAGAGAAGAAACGTTTTCAACCTCCGTAACGATGGGTATGGATAAGATTTGATCTACTTTATAGCAGGTCAGGGACATGCTTCTGCTCCGTATGGAGGAGTTTAAGGATCTCGGGGTCTTGTTCATGAGTGGAAGTAGGATGGAGTGGGAGATCAGGACAACCAGTATATCTACGTTCCTACTCTCACCATGGTAACCAGGATCTACGTTCCTAGCCTCACCATGGTAACCAGGATCTACATTCCTACCCTCACCATGGTAACCAGGATCTACATTCCTACCCTCACCATGGTAACCAGGATCTACGTTCCTACCCTCACCATGGTAACCAGGATCTATGTTCCTACCCTCACCATGGTAACCAGGATCTACGTTCCTACCCTCACCATGGTAACCAGGATCTATGTTCCTACCCTCACCATGGTAACCAGGATCTACATTCCTACCCTCACCGTGGTAACCAGGATCTACGTTCCTACCCTCACCGTGGTAACCAGGATCTACGTTCCTACCATCACCATGGTAACCAGGATCTACATTCCTACCCTCAACATGGTAACTAGGATCTACGTTCCTACCCTCACCATGGTAACCAGGATCTACGTTCCTACCCTCACCATGGTAACCACGATCTACATTCCTACACTCACCATGGTAACCAGGATCTACGTTCCTACCCTCACCATGGTAACCAGGATCTACGTTCCTACCCTCAAAATGGTAACCAGGATCTACGTTCCTACCCTCACCATGGTAACCAGGATCTACGTTCCTACCCTCACCATGGTAACCAGGATCTACGTTCATACCCTCACCAGGATCTACGTTCCTATCCTCACCATGGTAACCAGGATCTAAGCTCCTACCCTCACCATGGTAACCGGTCCGAGGGCGAAAGCTCTCCCACTGAGCCACTGCCTCAATAATACTACTCAATACTAACACTGCCTCACTCAATAAAACGTCTTCCTTCCCTTCTCTTGAATAAAATTTCTACAGAAATCATTGGAAGGTAACAGAAGCATTTTGAGGGAACTTCTGAAAGTCCACAAACAGCATGTCCTCGGTTTTGGACACATTTTAGACCAAAAAAAATAAAATAAATAATCACCGTGCTAATGAATTTATTTATTTGTTTAATTATGAGGATAACCCTCTTTGAGATGTGACATCTCGTTTTCGAGGGGGTCCTCAACCTAACATGCATGTTTTTAGTGGGTGGGAGGAAACTGGAGTACCCAGAGGAAACCCACGCACACATGGGGAGAACATGCAAATTCCACACAGAAAGACCAGTGTTTCAAACCCTGTCCCCTAACTGGGATTTGTGCTGCCTGACATCATCCCTGGCAGGACGGTGCCCAACTCCTTCATGAAAACAAATTGTTGCAGCTTTTCTGCAAAAATCTCACTTTTGTTTGATCAAAGTAACTGCAGTTTTTAAAACCAGAGAATGAACTTTTGAATTCATTCAGATGCAAAAACAAAACCAACTTCTTATCAAAAACCCCATGGGTCTATTTTCCTACAGTCAGAGAAATCTTCAAATTCTGGCTCTTTTTTTTTTTAAGTGTTCCGATTCATTTAAGCAACACTTTTCTTCTAGATGATATTCTACTTCTTATCGAGCACTTCAAATCTCTATAGAACCGAGTTTCCAAACAGAAACAGAAAAAAAAGCATCATTTCATGCACTGAAACACTTGACAAAGTATGCCATCTTGTCAAGTGGCAAGCTATTACTGGGAGTTATTAATTGTCTGTCTGTGTAGGTGGAGTGGCAGCATTAGGACACACAGACGCACAATATGCAACATGGATGGTAATTACATCTAAGCTCGTCTTAAGAGTCTGCGTGGGAGAGGAATCGCAAGCAAACAACGCAAACATATTCCGCTTATTTCCTGGATGAATCTGAAAGAATTGGAGCTGGTAACATGTGGGAGGTGGTTTTGTAAGCATGTGCCTTTAAGCACTGCAGTTTTTATGATTTATAACAGAAAAACAGAGTCCCTTTTTTCTAAAAAAAAAGGTTTATTTCATCTCTTTATTCAGATGAAATGGTGGCCATGGTCGGTTTAGACAGGTGCAATTTGTTTGCTTTCTGTTTTTGTAAACGAGTTTTGTCTTTGCTTTTCTAGGGAACCAGAATGTTTCATCAGGTGGTCACTTTTATCCTGCCAGCTCAAGGTTTATTTTCTCATCTCGCTTGGATCTTTTGTTAAAAAAAGAAAATTAAATTGGTTTCTCCTTGAATTTTAAAACCAGCCACGTTCCCGGAGTTTAAGGTAAACACTATTTTGTTCATAACTTGGCATCTTTTATCCTATTTACTCACTGCCAGGCCGAGGAGGGACTGATGTACCTAAGGCATCTCTAAGGGACGTAGTCACAAAGCCAAACTGCAATGTGTGTTTAAAGCAGGCCAGATCAAACAGAATTCCTGTATGCTGTTGTCACCATCTTTCATACGAGCAGAGCCGACTTCTTTTGTTTGGTCACTATGATCTGAGAGAGAGCGACTTCCAGGCATCGATATGTAAACTTGTGTGTAATAGTCGGAGCATGTAAAGAGTACAAAACCTTTGGTGGTCATGAGAAGACGGTTCATAATGTTTGTCAGATTAGAACAGAGTCGAAGGGGAACAGATCTTCAACAGCTCCTTGCTGTATAATCCGACTGGGTTTCAGTGTGTTTATAGACTCATATATGAGCCCAAATTCCATTCCGTCGTATTCCCGTTTATCCGAGGCTGGGTAGCGGGGGCAACAGCCTCAGATGGGAAGCCCAGGCTTCTCTCACCCCGGCTGCATCCATCAGCTCTCCTGGAAGGATCCTGAGGTGTTCTCTGTCCAGCTGTGAGACATAGTCTTTCCAGCAGTTCTGGGGTCTGTCTCTTGGTGCGGCTCGACACTGAGCTCCTCATGGATGGCAGAACTCCTCACCCGATCTCTGAATGAGAGACCTAGCCACCCTGCGGAGTAAGCTCATTTCGTCCGCTTGTATCCGGAATCTCATTCTTTCGGTCACCAACCAGGCTGAGGGTAAGAACATAGATCCTGGTTACCATGGTGAGGGTTGTAACGTAGATCCTGGTTACCAGGGTGAGGGTAGAAACGTAGATCCTGGTTACCATGGTGAGGGTAGGAACGTAGATCCTGGTTACCAGGGTGAGGGTAGGAACGTAGATCCTGGTTACCATGGTGAGGGTAGGAACGTAGATCCTGGTTCCCATGGTGAGGGTAGGAACGTAGATCCTGGTTACCATGGTGAGGGTAGGAACGTAGATCCTGGTTACCATGGTGAGGGTAGGAACGTAGATCCTGGTTACCATGGTGAGGGTAGGAACGTAGATCCACTTGTAAATTGAGAGCTTTGCTTTTACCCATGGGGCCCGGCCGGGCTCAGCCCGAACAGGGGACAGGTGGACTCACCACCTGCAGGAAGGGCTGTGTGCGTCGGGTGAAGGAGGACATGGGTGGCAGCCAATGACGAGCCCAAATTCTGTTTTGCAAAATGAGGGCTTGAACTTACAAACCAAAGTACGACACATTACAGACCTCTTCATTCGTACCTGGTAATTTAAAGTCAAAATTTAAGCAGATAATTTTACTCCATTTATTCCAGTTTCCCTTCATCTAAAAAATCACCCAGAAACATCCCGTCTTACCTTGAACTCGTACGATTCCTCGATAATGACCTCAAGTTTGACATGATCTCCCAGCATGGGACGACCCATTTCCGCTATGCGTCGTTCCTCTTCATCTTTCCCCGTCAGTGCTTCTTGTTCCTCCACCTCCTCTTTTTGTTTTTCCTCTGAAAAGATCAGAAGAATCTGAGTCAGAACAAACCGGCAGCAGGTCAGCATGCCCACTGTTCAAAATGTCAGAAAAAGAAAAGACAGTTTAAAAAAATTAGAAAAAGATCTTTTTGTTAAAAAAAAAAAAAAACATGCTCCAGCTCATTTTAAAAAATATTTTAGAACTTATTAATTTAAATTTCAAGACAGTTTTAAATTCAATTTTTTTTGTAAATTTAGTTTAAAAAAACATTTTTATGTCTACGTCCACATGCAGCACCCGGTTTCTGGGTTTCAGCTCTTAGTCTGTTATTTTGTTATATTTTAGTTTTACTTCCTTTTTTATTTTGTAGTACTATTTTGTAGTACTGACTTCCCTCTCGTATCCAGGTGTCTTAACTTCCCCTTCCTCGAGTTCTCCCTTTGTTCTGGTGATTGCTGGCTCCCTCCCTAATGTGTCACACATGTGTCTTATTGTCTCTCCTTTCCTTCCATATATAATGTGTATCTTCTCTCCGTTTTGTCTACTGTCTTCCTCAGTGGTTCTCGGGGTGTTTTGTGACCGACCTTAGTACCTTGTTTTTAAACACAACCTGACACACGGGCTGTGTGTGGATCCATAGTGCATTAGAAAGGATATTAATAAAACTGCCCACAGTTACTTAATACCAACTACATATGAACTGATTAGGTTTTATGGTCATACCGCCAAATTAAAATTGATATTTTAAGAACAAGAGAAGGGCTTCAAATAAAACTGCTGACCATTATACTGTACTGACTATAGATGAACTGATGGCGACTGCTTCCGCTTGTCACAGACCTCTGTCATTCATTATTAAAATTCGGGCGGGTTTCTGCTTACTCTGTCCCACACACCGACAGACAAAACGTCGTTTCCTCATCGTTACAATCTGTGGCGGAATTGAGATAAACTGTGGATCATAAACTCTGAGCCGAGATCAGAAGACAGAGGAATCAAATTTTCTTTGGGGGGTTATTCATGCTTTCTTTTCATTAAAGCTGAACGTTGTGAGTCTTGGTGATTTTTCTGTCTCACTCAAACAGCCTCTCATTGAACTCATAAGAGAGAGGGTTTAGCTCCTCATGAGCTGTGAGACAAATAAAAATGGAACGTACACTTTTAGGATCGTTTTCTTTCTACAGGCTACATGTTTATTACAGCGACCTCCTTTAAGCAGGTTATCACGGCACGTTGAAAGTTTTAAAGCACATAATGATCTGCCCGTTCCTACCCTCTCCATGGTAACCAGGATCTACATTCCTACCCTCACCATGGTAACCAGGATCTACATTCCTACCCTCACCATGGTAACCAGGATCTACGTTCCTATCCTCACCATGGTAACCAGGATCTACGTTCCTATCCTCACCATGGTAACCAGGATCTATGTTCCTACCCTCACCATGGTAACCAGGATCTACGTTCCTATCCTCACCATGGTAACCAGGATCTATGTTCCTACCCTCACCATGGTAACCAGGATCTACGTTCCTACCCTCACCATGGTAACCAGGATCTACGTTCCTACCCTCACCATGGTAACCAGGATCTGCGTTCCTACCCTCACCATGGTAACCAGGATCTGCGTTCCTACCCTCACCATGGTAACCAGGATCTACGTTCCTACCCTCACCATGGTAACCAGGATCTATGTTCCTGCCCTCACCATGGTAACCAGGATCTACGTTCCTACCCTCACCATGGTAACCAGGATCTACGTTCCTACCCTCATCATGGTAACCAGGATCTTTGTTCCTCCTCTCACCATGGTAACCAGGATCTATGTTCCTACCCTCACCATGGTAACCAGGATCTATGTTCCTACCCTCACCATGGTAACCAAGATCTATGTTCCTACCCTCACCATGGTAACCAGGATCTATGTTCCTACCCTCACCATGGTAACCAGGATCTACGTTCCTACCCTCACCATGGTAACCAGGATCTACGTTCCTACCCTCACCATGGTAACCAGGATCTACGTTCCTACCCTCACCATGGTAACCAAGATCTATGTTCCTACCCTCACCATGGTAACCAGGATCTATGTTCCTACCCTCACCATGGTAACCAGGATCTACGTTCCTACCCTCACCATGGTAACCAGGATCTACGTTCCTACCCTCACCATGGTAACCAAGATCTACGTTCCTACCCTCACCATGGTAACCAGGATCTACGTTCCTACCCTCACCATGGTAACCAGAAAACCCAAAGATGTAACAGTACAAGTCCAATAAATTAAATAGTTATGAAAGTTCTTTTCAAATTACATTTTTCTTACAAACAATTAGAAAAATCTAATAACAAGTCTGACTTTTCAATTGTTCAGTTTTTTATTCTCGATCACAATCAATTCCCAAACAAGGAACTGAAAACAGAGCGTTGCATCCCGCTGCAGCTGGAGAACAAATGACTGCATTAGCCACAGACCTTCAGGTTGTTTGTCTCTATTCTGACCTTCCCGTCCGCTGTGCTGGAGCTGATTGTTCTGCTAATCAATCTGTCCTCTCCGTGCATTTTACAGCTTCGAGTGCAACTTTTTGCACGCCATGTGCTGAGCTGCAGGTTCACCCAAGAGCCAGTTGACTCATTTTCCAGTACCACAGGCACAGGGATTACTCTCACTGAGTTGATCTCATTCCTATTACAGCTTGTTGGTGCCGCCCTGCCCATTACTGCAGCAGTGTGTAGCTCTAACTGGTTTCAAACTGCGACGGACAGCAGCAGTTTCTTTTTGATTGCACAGAGACTGAAAAAAAAAAAGGTACCTTTTAACTAAAGTTTCCTGCCAAGATTTAAAGACTGACCTTTTCTGAAGAAGTGGCACATTAATGAGCTTATGGCACCTGTTTTTCTACCCAGTGGCATGCAGACATCTTGGCCAATAGAAAAATAAGGGTACTTATGGGCACGAGGATTAGAGCCAGCTGCCGAATCAGAAAAACTGTGAGTTTGAATGGACATGTTCGATTTTAATGAAACTGCTCACAGTTCCGCAGTACCAACTATAGATGAACTGATTGGGTTTTAGAGACATGCGATCACAACCTGTGATTAACACCTATGGTCACCAGCTGTGGGTGGAGACCAAAAATACGAGATCACAGATACAAGCAGCTGAAATGAGCTTCCTCTGCAGAGTGTCTGGGCTCTTTCTCAGATAAAGAGGGAGGGGCTGTGAATAGAGTCATTGCTCCTCCAAGTCGAAAAACGGGTTGGTTTGAGCGCATGTTTAGGATGCCTTCTGAATGCCTTGCTGGTAAGGTGTTCCGTCCCACCAGGAGGAGACCAAGAGGCGAACCCCGTACCCGATGGAGAGCCAATGTCTCACAGCTGGACAGGGAACACCTCAGGATCCTACTGGGTGAGACGGAGAATGCAGCCGGGGTGACAGAAGCCTGGGCTTCCCATCCGAGGCTGTTGCCCCTGCGACCTGGCCCCGGCTAAGCGGCATGAGACATGAGACATGTCTTCTAACTCTTGGGAGGTGATTCATTCGTTTGGATAGTATTGGAGGGTTTCAGCTCAGAGGGACTCGGTCTTAGTTTGAGAAAAGTTACACCTTTAAAAAGAGCAAATTTCATCCCTTTACAGGAAAATTTGTGTGCTGCATTACTCCGCAGCAGGCTGCCACGATGGCACCAATGATGGTAGAAACAGGGGTTTAGGTGTCTTCTCCAAGAATACCCAGACATGAGCCTAGTGGGATTCGATTCTACGAACTTCTGGAGAATCTCCCGCCCAAGGGCGAACTGTCTACCACTGAGCTATTGTCTCCCTTATTGTGCGACCGAGTCCCACAATGGGATAGTTTTTAAAACACAAAAATTTTTCTTCAACACCCCAATTTTTCACTATAGACGCAAACAGACGTAAACTTGACCTTTTTTTCTAAACTTAATTATTTCCTTTAAATTACTTCCTAAACTATGCAGAATTCAGTGATTAATTAGCTCATCCTTTGCATGTAGCAGTGATTTAATGGCATCAATTAAAAGTTCAGAGTAAAGCTCTTATGGGATGGACCTGACCCGGCAGCCTCCTTGTTAACGACGCTCCCTGTGTGCGTCTACGTGTGGAAATGATCCTGACAGAGGTTGAATGTTGCTGCTGTCTGTGCCATTTATCACGGATCCCTCCCCCCGGTGCCATACGCTCTGCTTCTTTACATCTCAATCCAATTAAATCAGAATCATTCAGCTTTAGATCCAAACGAAAAGCAGATGATTTAAAAACGTGACCATATTCAGAGAATAATGCATAAAAATAACAGTTAAACATGTTCAGTCACAAATCAGTGTTGTTTAATCTGAGACGGTTTGTTGTTTAATGTGTACTGTGTCTTTAAATAATATGACAGATGGATTATAATCTCCATGGTCTCCTTAAATATCAACAATTTGTTATGCAATCATTTCTTACTGGTTTTTAATCCGTTTCTTCTGTCACTTGATCCTCTTTTATTTCTACCAGAGGGGTGAGGGGAGAGGAGGCGGTTTGGATTCCCTTCCACATTCTAACAACACGCAACTTTTTATTTTCAATGCTCTGAATCCTATGTTTCGTTGCACCTGCTGTCCCTGCCCATCGTCCTCATCTTCTTCTTCTTTCGGCTTTTCCCTTTAGGGGTCGCCACAGCAAGTCAGTTTCTTCCATCTAACCCTATCTGCTGCATCCTCTTCAGTCACAACAACTATCTTCATGTCTTCCTTCACTGTATCCATGAACCTGCTCTTTGGTCTTCCTCTAGTCCTCTTTCCTGGTGGTTCCAAACCCAGCATCCTTCTTCCAATGTACTCTCTCTCTCCTCTGCACATGTCCAAACCATCTCAGTCTGGCCTCTCTGACTTTAAAACCTCTAACATGTGCTGTTCCTCTGATCCTGTCCATCCTGGTCACTCCCAGAGAGATCCTCAGCATCTTCATCTCTGCTACAAACATCTCTGTTTCCTGTCTTTTCCTCAGTGACACTGTCTCTAGACCAATCAGCATGGCCGCTCTCACCACACTGTCTCTAGACCAATCAGCATGGCCGCTCTCACCACACTGTCTCTAGACCAATCAGCATGGCCGCTCTCACCACACTGTCTCTAGACCAATCAGCATGGCCGCTCTCACCACACTGTCTCTAGACCAATCAGCATGGCCGCTCTCACCAGGTTTTCTACACTTTTCCTTTTCATTTTACCTGAAACTCTTCTATCACACATCACACCTGATACCAACTATTACCAGAATGAAGTGGATTTAAAACCAGTGTAAATACATTTTACAGTTTGGATCCAATTCTAAACCTAAAAGTTTGAGGCTCTGAGATTGTGTTTCAGAGCCAGTTCTAAACCTGAGGAATTGAGTCAGATTAACTATTAGTGACAAAGAGGTAACAGAAATGTGTCTTTAACAGGATTCAAAACACAAGATATTAAAACACTTAAAATCACATAAATGAAAAATTATTAAAAAAAAAGTATTCATCTTTTAAGGATTCGTTTTGAGTCCTAATGTTAAGCCAGAGGGGTTTGAGTCTGAGTTTCCAAAGGGTTGAATACTGGGTGAAGTTGGCATTCCAACAGAAATGATTGGAAATCACAGAAAGATGGAAAATACGAAGATGAAAAGAAACTCTAAAAGCTGACAGGCAGAGAATCTCTTCTGACTATATATCCAGATTTTATATGAGTTTAAAGGGAAGAGTTGGGAACGGTGAGAGGAAGGACGGGAGGAGGGGGGAGCTGCAGAAGGAAAGGTGGTCAGAGATAGGTAGATGAGAGAAGACAGTCTGGACAGGATTACAGGATGCAGGAGGAGAGGATGAGCAGAAAGTTCAAAGAAAATCTTGTTGGACTGTCACATATTGAGGACAAGGAGGAAGAGAAGACCTGACAGATGTCTCAAACCTAAGCAGTCCATCCACGGAGGACAGAGGGAGGAGGAAGACGAAGGTGGGACGAGGGATGGGAAGAGATTCTTTATGACAGGGATGGGAAGGAGAGGAAAGAGAGGGAGAGGATGGAGCAGATAGAAAGGGAACATCGACCACTAAAATAGAAAAATACTGAACGATATCCTGTAAGTTATTGCTCTAAATTAGACGGCCCGATAACGACAAAATATCCAATCAAAATTATTCCACAGTGAACCCTCGTTTATCACGGTAGAACGGTTCCAAAACTGACCACATCCACAAAGTAGAGACACCATGTTTAGAAGCTATTCCATGTCGGAGAAGTAGTCAAAACACCAATCATAGGCTAGATTACCAAACTTTGGAGCTGATTGGTCATCTATCAGCATTGGAACCAATCACAGCTCGTCTTACAAATTCAAATACAGAGTGTACACGCGTTACCATATTTTATGCTCGTTTTGTTGTAGGATAGGTTTATTCCAGATGGGATTTTTGGAACAAACAGTATTATTGGATGCAGAAGAAAAGATTTACTTTATTAGATTTAGACTATTTTTTAAATTTCCGGAAAATCTGCAAAATATTTCTCTTATAATTTACATAGAGAAAAAATCTCTGATGGTCGAACCGTGAAGGAGCGAGAGTTCACTGTGCTTCGTATTTAATATTCATATTAAATATTTGACTTGCTTTGAGGCACCCTGGCTGCATCCTCCAGCTCACCCTGGAGGATCCGGAGTTGTTCCCTGGCCACTGGAGACATAGTCTCTCCAGTGGGTCCAGGGTCTGCCTCTTGGTCTCCTCCTGGTGAGACCAGCGAGGCGCTCCGGAGGTAATAATGTCCAATAACCAGCCATTAATTAGATTTGATATCTTGCAATCTTTGTTGTAAATTCGCTCTAAAAGATTCCATTGAAAATTTTAAAGTTGGAAATGACTGAGTTTTAAAACAGTGAAATCGTTTGATTAAAATTACAAAACCAGGATATAAACAATCCACAAACAACCAGAGATCCACGTGATGATCATTTTTTCACAGCGAGCTTTTAAATAGTGAATAAACAAGTGTTTTGCTCGTTTCCTGAAGCTGAGCTCAGACGTTAGAGCTGCCGGCTCAATTAAATATTACAAACCCTAATTTCTCATCTCGCTGCGTGGCATCAGAGATTTATTTACTTTGATCCTTCAAATTAAACTAGACAGTATTTAGTCAGTTGTAATTCTAAGTTTTCTGTTTGAATACGGTTTCATTTCTTTAGTAAACCCTCCTTTTCTATTAATCCTCTTTAAAACATGTCCTATTTGATTTATTGCAGCAGTGAAGGCCATGCTGAATCATGGGACTAATCACACCACGGTGGCTTTCAGATGGCAGTAACACTTCTTTATTCTTTAGATTCACAAAGACTATGTTTCACGTCACAGCTTAGAGTTTCAACAACAAATCCTCCATTTTTAAAATGTATATCATTTTTCTATTTGGTCATGAAATGCATTTATAAAGCAGAGACAAGTCAAATTATTGTCAAGGTAATATGGTATATGTTCAACACCTTGGCGTCGACTCTTATTGTCACTGCTGGAAGGATGGACTATTTTTTCAATGTGTGGCACTCAGATTTCCCGTAGTGACCGCCTCCCACTCTCTATTGGTTGCAGGTGACGCCACCATGGTTTAATAATAGCACATCTTTTTCCAGAGCAATGGAGAGTGTGGAAAAGAGGTGAAGAAGCGTTTGCAGGCAGGCTGGAACGGGTGGAGAAAAGAATCAGGTGTGATGTGTGATTGAAGAGTTTCAGATAAAATGAAAGGGAAAGTGTACAAAACCTTGGTGAGAGCGGCCATGCTGATTGGTCTAGAGACAGTGTGGTGAGACCGGCCATGCTGATTGGTCTAGAGACAGTGTGGTGAGAGCGGCCATGCTGATTGGTCTAGAGACAGTGTGGTGAGAGCAGCCATGCTGATTGGTCTAGAGACAGTGTGGTGAGAGCAGCCATGCTGATTGGTCTAGAGACAGCGTGGTGAGAGCGGCCATGCTGATTGGTCTAGAGACAGCGTGGTGAGAGCGGCCATGCTGATTGGTCTAGAGACAGCGTGGTGAGAGCGGCCATGCTGATTGGTCTAGAGACAGCGTGGTGAGAGCGGCCATGCTGATTGGTCTAGAGACTGTGTGGTGAGAGCGGCCATGCTGATTGGTCTACAGACAGTGTGGTGAGAGCGGCCATACTGATTGGTCTAGAGACTGTGTGGTGAGAGCGGCCATGCTGATTGGTCTAGAGACAGTGTGGTGAGAGCGGCCATGTTGATTGGTCTAGAGACTGTGTGGTGAGAGCGGCCATGCTGATTGGTCTAGAGACAGTGTGGTGAGAGCGGCCATGTTGATTGGTCTAGAGACTGTATGGTGAGAGCGGCCATGCTGATTGGTCTAGAGACAGTGTGGTGAGAGCAGCCATGCTGATTGGTCTAGAGCCAGGGTGGTGAGAGCGGCCATGCTGATTGGTCTAGAGACAGTAGGGTGAGCGCGGCCATGCTGATTGGTCTAGAGACAGTGAGTCACTGAGGAAAAGACAGGAAACAGAGATGGAGGTAGCAGAGATGAAGATGCTGAGGATCTCTCTGGGAGTGACCAGGATGGACAGGATCAGAGGAACAGCACATGTTAGAGGTTTTAAAGTCAGAGAGGTCAGACTGAGATGGTTTGGACATGTGCAGAGGAGAGAGAGAGAGTACATCAGAAGAAGGATGCTGGGTTTGGAACCACCAGGAAAGAGGACTAGAGGAAGACCAAAGAGGAGGTTCATGAATACAGTGAAGGAAGACATGAAGATAGTTGGTGTGACCGAAGAGGATGCAGCAGATAGGGTTAGATGGAAGAAACTGACTTGCTGTGGCGCCCCCTGAAGGGAAATGCAGAAAGAAGAAGGTTTTCCTGTCCATGCATATAAAACAACGATGGTCATTAAGTGATGAAACAACAAGCTCTGTTATTTTAAATGGATATCCATTCCCTGCTGCCTGCGTTTGGTAGATGACACCATTCCGTTGCACCCCTCTTAAACTATTCATTTCATGTTTGCTGTAATAACACATTTTACTTTTCACACCAGCAATCAAAGTAAACAGCTTGTAAACAGATGTGGCCATCATCAGCATAATGTCTCTGATCGCTGCCTGTTGTTTTGACACCGTCTCATCTAGAGATGAGTTAATAACGGGTTTAATTATCAAAACAATGGATTCACTGAAAAAAAACCTCAAACAATATCCACTGATTGCCTGATCGCCGTCCAGATTTGGACCAAGTGATGTAACCAATCACGCACACTGGTGAGGAGACGTGACAGAGTAAGTTCCACTTTGACTGTTTGCTCATGCATATTTGGTGCACCGCATGAGGACACGGGGTCTACACGCTCTGCAGGGTGCATGTGTTCATGTGTCTTCAGCTGGTTTTCCTTCTCTACATGCACTTCTTAACCAGCCCGACGGAGGTTCACAGGCTGCTGTGAACTCGTCTGCCTCCTGCTGCCCTGAGGCTCCTCGGAGCTAAACTGGAGAGCATGCAATATTCACCCCGAAACTTCAAAACCTCCAGACACCCGTTACTCCATCAGAGAATGTCAGATTACACACGTCCACCTGCGTAAACAAACCGGAGGTGGAGGAAGGTTCATACCGCCGCCCACAGAATGTGGAGGTGGTATTAAACACGCTATGCTTCAAACACAGGAACAAAATATTTACCAAAACAACTGAAGGAAATGGATTAAAACTACCCTCTTTTACTCAGTGTTAACTATAGATGAACTGATCAGCTTTTTAAAGCTTAAGAGCACAAATTCGTTCAAATGCAAATGCCCAAAAAATGAGGGGAATTCAATTAAACTGTTCAAAGTAACTCCGTACCAACTATATATGAACCAGTTAGGTTTTCAAAGTGACTGTCCAAAGCTACTCTGTAACGAGTGATAAACCAATTAAATTTTCTTATGCATAAAAAAAAAAAAAAAAAATCAAGCTTGCAGAGGTCGGCGTCACTATTTCTGCCAAACACTTCTTCTTTCAGACGATTGAAAGGAGTTCAATAAAACTGCCCACAATTACTCAGTACCAATGATAGATTAACCAACAGGTTCACCTTCAAGCTGTCACATACTATCACAAGTGAACCAACATACTGAGCTGATTTTGGAAATTTATACATTAACTACCGTAATTTCACGAGTATAAGGCGCATATAAACGTCTTAGATTTTCTTCAAAATGAGCGGTGCGCCTTGTGTGTGAGAAAAGGCAAACCTAAAAGAAAACACGGTGCCCGCGAGGCGGACCTAAAAGAAAAGGCATGAGAACGTTAAAGAGTGAAGTGTGAGCGGCGTGGGAGTGATGGATGACCGAAGGAGACCACAGTTTCACGAAGGGTGGAAGGCAGCGCCGGGCGAGTTACGCTACAGTTTGCCAATGGATTGTAGATGCTTGGACTAACGTGTCTGCTGGTACTGTTATCCCAGCTTTCTCAAAAGCTGGTATCCTTTCTGAGGAGCCGCACAGTACAGACAGTGACTTTGACAGCGAGGAGCGAAGTGGACCTGCTCTGAAACAGAGGATGAGGACTTTGACGGATTTGAATAAAGACTATTACCGGTAATGTGTTTGTTTAGTATCGTTACTACTTAAATAAAGTACAACCAAACTCAGTTTTGCTCCCGATCTATTTTTTAATACGCACATTTGCATGCTTGCGTGTGTGTTGTTGTAAGGCAGTGTGTGACTTTTCGTACGGTGCGCCTAATGGTCGTGAAATTACAGTATTCATGTAATAAGATTTAATTCAATTTTGATGACATCACACTCCGTCGTCTTCCACTTATCCGGGACAGGGTCGCCGGGGGCAACAGCCTCAGCTTCCAGCTCATCCTGGAGGATCCCGAGGTGTCCACTTCTCGGTTCCCTCTTGGTGGGATGTGCCCAAAACACCTCACCAGCCAGGGAGGCATCCTAATCAGATGCCCAAACCATGATAGCTCCGAGGTACAACGTTCGCCCTTGAACTGGAAGTTCCCCGGAAGCTTGCAGGATCAAATCCCACTGAGCTCATGTCTGGGGTCCTTGGAGAAGACCCCTAACCCCCCGTTTCTCCCACCGTTGGCCCCGTCGTGGCAGCCTGCTGTGGTGTAGTGCAGCACATAAATTTCCCTGTCGAGGGATGAATTAAGCTTAATTCCGTCTTTTTCTTGACCTGAAGGAGCAATAGGGTTCGTTTACTGGTCTGTGGCTACAATAGGGGCCATTCACGGCCATCATAGGTAACACAGGCTCATTGGTCGAGCCCGGTCTTACTATTTTTTACCTTTTACTCAGGTTAGTATAAAAAGATCCAGTTTTCAGTCCATTTCATTCAGATTGAAAATGATTTCTGGATGGAAGTCGAAACGTCTTGATCAAGAATTAAACTGTCCAGAAGACTTTTTTGAAACATTTTCTACTATGGATCACTTCTGGATGAATGAGGGACTACACGGTCTAACTGACCTAACGGTAAATGACATTAAGAAGTTTTTAGAAAAATGTTCCAAGTGCATGATTCATCGTCGGAAATTCTGGAATAAAGTGCTTAAATCAGCACAAAAAAACTTATCAAAATAAAAGCATCAAAGTTTAGAGTTCGTCTGCTTTTTAAAATAAAAGTTATTTTTAAAGCAGACTTTAACTAAAAAAATGCTCAATCTTTTAAAAATGTTTAGCTTTGTTTTAATAAAATAGACTAAAATACATTTTGATGCAAAATTTTAGAATCCATTCGTTTGGTTTTAGATTATTCTTAATAAAATGAGAACAAGTTTTTTTTTACTTGTGAAAATATAGGTCAAACTTTCTCAATCAGTAAACTAAAATAAATAAATAGATCACAAACTAAATGGTTTACATTTTGTGACCTCAAACCTGAACTACTACTTCTTTCATCATTTCCCTTCAGGGCTCGCCACATCAAGTCAGCCTCTTCCATCTAACCCTACCTCCTGCATCTTCTTCAGTCACACCAACTATCTTCATGTCTTCCTTCACTGTATCCATGAACCTCCTCTTTGGTCTTCCTCTAGTCCTCTTTCCTGGTGGTTCTAAACCCAGCATCCTTCTTCTGATGTACTCTCTCTCTCTCCTCTGCACATGTCCAAACCATCTCAGTCTGGTCTCTCTGACTTTAAAACCTCTAACATGTGCTGTTCCTCTGATCCTGTCCATCCTGGTCACTCCCAGAGAGATCCTCAGCATCTTCATCTCTGCTACCTCCATCTCTGTTTCCTGTCTTTTCCTCAGTGACACTGTCTCTAGACCAATCAGCATGGCCGGTCTCACCACACTGTCTCTAGACCAATCAGCATGGCCGCTCTCACCACACTGTCTCTAGACCAATCAGCATGGCCGCTCTCACCACTGTCTCTAGACCAATCAGCATGGCCGCTCTCACCACACTGTCTCTAGACCAATCAGCATGGCCGCTCTCACCACACTGTCTCTAGACCAATCAGCATGGCTGGTCTCACCACGGTTTTGTACACTTTTCCTTTCATTTTATCTGAAACTCTTCTGTCACACATCACATCTGATACTTTACTCCACCTGTTCCTGCCTGCCTGAACATGCTTCTTCACCTCTTTTCCACACTCTCCATTGCTCTGGACTGTTGATCTTAGATACTTAAAATCTTCCACCTTCTTTCTCTCTTCTCCCTGTAACCTCATTCACACACATGTACTATGTTTTACTCTGACTAATCTTCAAACCTCCACCTCTCCAACTTTTCCTCCACCTCTTCCCTCCTCTCACTACAGATCACAATGTCATCTGCAAACATCATTGTCCATGGGGATTCTTGTGTAACCTCAACCTTAACCTAAACAATTAATACATAGTAGCTACTGAGTAACTGTGGGCAGTTTTTCGTTCCGTCATCTTCCGCTTGTTCTGGGGTCGGGTCGCAGGGGCAACAGCCTCAAACGGGCGGCCCAGGCCTCTCTCTCCCCGGCTGCATCCTCTAGCTCACCTGGAAGGATCCCAAGTCGTTCCCCGGCCAGCTGTGAGACATAGTCTCTCCAGCGGGTCCGGGGTCTGCCCCTTGGTCTCCTCCCGGTGGGACGAGCCCGAAACACCTTGCCTGCGAGGCGCTCGAACCACCCCATCTGGCTCCTCTCGACCTGGAGGAGGAGCGGCTCGACACTGAGCTCCTCCCGGATGGCAGAGCTCCTCACCCGATCTCTGAGTGAGAGCCCATCCACCCTGCGGAGGAAGCTCATTTCGGCCGCTTTTAATACAAACATTTTCAGATGGTATTACAGCAGCACGGACAGCCCAGTGCTTAAAATTTCCTCCACATTCTGTACCAGTACATGTTGGCTAAACTCTCAGAAATTTTTTTAGACTCAAATATTTTCAAACCTTTGTTGTGACAATTTTTTTCTGAAAAACTTGTGAAGAATGTCAGAACAGTGAACGATGAAAAGATCTGATAATCTAACCCTTCTTTTTCTCAGAATCTAGTTTCATTAGAAGAACTGAGCGGTTCAGACCGTCTCAGGGGGGTTAAATCCAGTCCTCGAGGGCCGGTATTCTGAAGGTTTTATGTGCTCCTGGTTCAAAACAGCTGATGGAAATAAAGTAAAATCAACAGCCAATAGAATTTGGCACATCGACTCGTCAACCTGGATCAGGTGTGTAGATGCAGGCACACATGGAAAACCTTCAGGAGAACATAAGAACCTCCAGGATCGGAGATGGACATCCCAATCCATGGAACAAGCTGTGAGTGAGGATGCAGTAAATACCGTATTTTCTGCACTATAAGGCGCACCTAAAAACCTTAAATTTTCTCTAAAGTTCACGATGCACCTTTTAACCCGGACCGCCTTAAATATGGATTAATATTGAGCTACAACAGGTGTCACAACTGCGGTAAGCAGCCGCCGACTCCATTTCCCCGTAGAAGAAGTAGTGCGCGGTGCATGCTGGCGTCTCATTTCCAGTTGTGTGTTTGTGTAAAGACCCGGAAATGGCTCCTACCAAGAGACACTGTTACACCGCAGAGTTTAAACTCAAGGCGATCAGTCACGCAATAGAACACGTAGAGCCGCAGCGAGAGAGTTTAACATCAATGAATCAATGGTGAGGAAGTGGAGGAAGCAAGAGGATGCGCTGCGCCAAGTAAAGAAGACTAAACAGAGTTTATCTCCAATGGAAGATAAACTGTAACACGAAAATACTAAGAAAATAATAAAACAGCTGTATATTCATTTTGTTTTGTAATTGTTGATAAAGTTTGACTTTTTTTTTACATTCCCTTTAACGCAGCACCATTTAGTGAATGCATGACGTAACCCCAGCCTTTACTGTAGCGCATTATAACGCAGTGCGCCTTATAGTGCGGAAAATACGGTAATTTAATATAGTTTTAAAAGACTTTGAAACACGTGCACTTTAAATGTTGGGATATATCAACTGGATTTCATAAGATCTATTTGTTAACAGCTTGTATGTGATTTTAAATGTAGATCTTCATGATTATGGACCCTGGGAAGACAAGGGGGTCACTTTGTGGAAGCTAATTGGGCTAAAAAAAATGTCTACATGGGCAATAAAAAATGAGACACATTCAGATTTAAATGGATAAAAAATAGATTTAAATGAGTATTAAAATCCACATAAATATATATAGTTCTTGTTGTGTGACAGAGTCGTCCTAACCTCAGGCTGCAGGATTCGGCACGCATCAGAACTAATCTGTAAACGCTGGGAGCCAGCTGAATGTTTGATCTGATTCAAAGTGCCTCGTCCAATAACACACTAATTAATCATGGACATGACAACTGGTGAGCATCCTGTTCACAATATTCAGGCTCTGGGATGAATTCATCTGGACTGAACGATCAGTTATGTTTCTACAGAAAATCTAAGATTTTATTTGAAGGTCATTTTTTTTTGGGCTGCTTAATCGGGTTTAAAGAAACTCTTTAAATAAGATCTACATGTCATTCACACACACACACACACACACACACACACACACACACACACACACTTAACATTTTAATGAGTGTTTTATGAACTGATCGTTTACTGGTGTGTTTCTTGCTAAATGAACAGAATCAGGGGCGGATCCAGGATTTTCTAAAAGGGGGGGCGTGAGGTCCTACACAAAATGGGTACCGATGATGCCCGCCAGTATAGGGCGGTCTGGGGGCATTACATCCTAGAGCCCCAGAACATTTTGAAAGATAAGTGATTTTGTTGCATATTTTTGCCCAAAGTTTATAATAATTAAAGTGGTAAGAATTTCCAGTGAGAGTTGGACTCCGCCAAGGCTGCCCTTTGTCACCGATTCTGTTCATCACCTTTATGGACAGATTATCTAGGTGCAGCCGAGGCGTTGGAGGGATCCAGTTTGGTGACCTCAGGATCGGATCTCTGCTTTTTGCAGATGATGTGGTCCTGTTGGCTTCATCAGACCGTGATCTCCAGCTCTCACTGGATCGATTTGCTGCCGAGTGTGAAGCGGCCGGGATGGGAATCAGCGCCTCCAAATCTGAGAGCATGGTCCTCACCCGGAAAAGGGTGGAATGCCCCCTGCAGGTAGGGACAGGGTCCTGCCCCAAGTGGAGGAGTTTAAGTATCTCGGGGTCTTGTTCACGAGTGGGGGAAGGATGGAGCGGGAGATCGACAGGCGAATCGGTGCGGCATCAGCAATAACTAGGACGCTGCATCGGTCCGTCGTGGTAAAGAGAGAGCTGAGACGAAAAGCAAAGGTCTCGATTTACAAGTCGATCTACGTTCCTACTCTCACCATGGTAACCAGGATCTACGTTCCTACTCTCACCATGGTAACCAGGATTTACGTTCCTACCCTCACCATGGTAACCAGGATCTACGTTCCTACCCTCACCATGGTAACCAGGATCTATGTTTCTACCCTCACCATGGTAACCAGGATCTATGTTTCTACCCTCACCATGGTAACCAGGATCTACGTTCCTACCCTCACCATGGTAACCAGGATCTATGTTTCTACCCTCACCATGGTAACCAGGATCTACGTTCCTACCCTCACCATGGTAACCAGGATCTACGTTCCTACCCTCACCATGGTAACCAGGATCTACGTTCCTTCCCTCACCATGGTAACCAGGATCTACGTTCCTACCCTCACCATGGTAACCAGGATCTACGTTCCTACCCTCACCATGGTAACCAGGATGTACGTTCCTACCCTCACCATGGTAACCAGGATCTACATTCCCACCCTCACCGTGGTCACCAGCTGTGGGTGGAGACCGAAAGAATGAGATCGCTGGTACAAGCGGCCGAAATGAGCTTCCTCCGCAGGGTGGCTGGGCTCTCACTCAGAGATCGGGTGAGGAGCTCTGCCATCCGGGAAGAGCTCGGTGTCGAGCCGCTCCTCCTCCAGGTCGAGAGGAGCCAGATGGGGTGGATGCCCCCCGAGCGCCTCGCGGGCGAGGTGTTTCGGGCACGTCTCACCGGGAGGAGACCAAGGGGCAGACCCCCGACCCGCTGGAGAGACTATGTCTCACAACTGGCCGGGGAACGACTTGAGATCCTTCCAGGTGAGCTGGAGGATGCAGCCGGGGAGAGAGAGGCCTGGGCTGCCCGCTTGAGGCTGTTGCCCCCGCGACCCGACCCCGGAACAAGCGGAAGATGACGGAACGAACAGAACGGAAAGTAGTAAGAACACTTTTTTTCTGTGTGTGGACTAAAAAGGAGGGCGTGCGTCCCCCACAGACCCCCTTAGATTACCCCCCTGAGAATACAGATTTTTATTTATGTATTTGTCTGTTTGTTTGATTCATCCATGTTTTTATGTTTAAATAGGGTTTTTTTTAAGGAGTCTTGTTGTATATTTTGTTAGAGAAACAGAGACGTTACACTCATTAAAGCTTCAGACTGTTCGTGTGTCTGTACTTCTGTAACACTGATTGAATTCATTCTCATTTTCTCTAAACATGTAAAAAATAAAGAACTTTTTTTCAAACTTCAGAATAAAGTTCAAAGTAATTCTCTAGATATTAAACATCTAAATAAATATTAAAGTTCTCTTAAAGACAGAAAACAATCTTTAAAAACCTCCAAACATTAGGATTGAGAAGTGTTTGAGCAGGTGGAGCAAAGAAGAGATAAAAAGGAGGAGAGGAAGGGACAGGTGTGACCCCAGCAGCGTCTCTATGAAGCAGAAACAAAAAGTAGAAATTTAGAAAGAGGAAATGTTAAAATCCCAGATCAAGCAGCTCGTTAGAAGACCAGGGAAAAACTTAGAGGAACTAATTTAGTCTGCAATTAGAGAAAAGTTCGATTTCTTAATAAAAGATAAGATTATTTCATATTTAATATCTTTAATGTAAAAAAATACTTAGGAACTGCTTTTAAAAGCTGTTTTACAAAATTTTTATAACTGATAAAAATAATCAGACTTAATTAAACACATAGAAGAGAAAAATAATAGATTTTTTTTGTAAATCTTTAACATTTAAACTGTTTGTTTTAATTTATCATCAACTGAAACAATTTAATTTTTGTGGCCATTTTTAAAAATAAAATCAACTTAAAGCTTTTCTCACCAAATTCTATGAATGATTTCAAAATAAAATAAACTTAAGCCACAATTCCAAAACATTCTTTTTTTTTTATTTTTTTATTCTTAATCCTTCTATTGATCCCTCACCAGGGAAATTTGTGTGCTGCACTACTAGACCGCAACAGGCTGCCATGAGGGCACCAATGGTGGGAGAAACGGGGAGGGGGGTTAGGTGTCTTCTCCAAGGACCCTAGACGTGAACTCAGTGGGATGCGAACCCCCGATTGACTTTCTGTCCGTGGGCAAACGTTCTAACCACTGAGCTTACCTTCAGTAAGCTCAAAGAATTCCTTATTTGAGGTAATATAGTTTTTTTTTATGAAGACGAACAAAGTCATTTTTATATTTAAAAAAATATGTTGTGCTAAGACATGTTTAATTTTTTTTTTGTCTTTTCAGGGTCTTTTATTTTCTGTTCTTTCTTGTTTTTGTGTCTTTTCTATGGTTTAAGTGACTGATCGGGCCTATCGGGAATCGAACCAGGTTCTCCCAGTCGAAAGACAATATCTCTACCACTAGGCCAAGGCCCCCCGGGACCAGAAATGTTTGATCTTATGTGCATTTTATCAGTAAATAAAAGATTTCAGTAATTGGATTCAAAAACCTCAGTATTTTATTTTGTTAACCATTTTTATTGTAAGTTTTTTTAGAAGTCGTGGGAACAGAACCTACAGCTGTTCCACAACTCACCAGCAGAAGAAAATACGATGGGTTAATCAGTAAAATTAAGTCCTGTTTCAAATAGAAAATTCAAAAGATGCTAATTTTTTTCTTCAAAGTAAAAGTTTTTTGTAGTTTAAGACTTTTATTGCAAGAAATTAAAAAAAAAAAAAAAATCCTTATATTTTGGTTCCATCTTATTTTTTGTGATAAATAACCAAAAATAACTCGTACTATTTAAGTAGTGTGTTTAAAACTTATACTGACGGTGTTTAACCAAAACATCTTTTACAGATGCACATTATCCAATCAGAATGAACAGCCTGCAGAAACAGGAATAGACCCTCAGTCAGAATCATTAAACCTTCTGATGTGTATGTTTATCTAAATTAATGAACGACGTGGAGGCGTGAGCCGTCTGATTGATAAACAATAATAAACCTTATTGATCCCTCATGGGGAAATGACTGGGCTGCATCGCACCGCAGCAGGCTGCATCGCACCGCAGCAGGCTGCCATGACGGCGCCAATGGTGGGAGGAACTAGAGGTTAGGCGTCTTCTTCAGGGACACTTAGGTATGCGCTTATCGGGAATCGAACAGGTAACTCTTTGGTTCCACCACTGAGCTAAGTCCATCCCCCAGGGAGGAAGTGACATCACTCATCTCATGTAATTTAAGAATAAAAGAAATATTAAATCAATTCTAAGTACATTTTTTTTTTTGGTAATATTTTTTGCTTTCTTCAGGTAATCCTAGGAGCGGCTTGGACCCAGTAGGAATCGAACCAGGTTCTCCCAGTCGAAAGGGGGAAACTCTACCACTAGGCCACCGCACCTGGGACCTTAAGTACATTATTTTGAATATTTATTGTCTAAATTTTAAGGGTTTTTTTCCCCAAGAAAAAATGGCGGACTATTTGTTGCCGCGGAAACGAACACAGAACCTTAACAGTTAGTTTCTGAAATTATTTTTATTAAAAAAAAAACTACCATAAATGTTAAATAAAAATGAAAGAAAAAGTTTTTTTATTGTTACTGTTTTGATAAATTTTTAAAAACTTAGAATAATTTTATGCTTTGGTTCGGATCACCAGTGAGAGGTGAGGGTATTTAACCAAAACATCTTTTAATGGCATAAATGTTTGACAGCCTGAAATCAATCAGAACCAATTCACCCAGACTAATGGTCAAACTGAAGGAGTGAGGTGAAGGACTCGTGAGTCCAGAACAATAAAGATCTGAGATTGTGTTTGATTCGCTTGAAATTAAACCCCGCCCCCTCAGAATAGAATCTCAGTGCTGATTGGTTGTCACACCTGTCCGCTCCTTCTCGCTGCGTCTCCAAATGGGGGGTTCAAGCAGAATGAAGAAAGAGGTTTGCTTATTGTACTCCTCCCGGTCTAAGATCCTAATGGGTATGGACTTCCTGTATGGGACACACACGCACACACACACAGAGGGAGGCGGTGAATGCATGCATGGTAAACAAACGGTATATACACAGAAACACAGAGTGGAGTCGTGGATGCGGTGAGATGGGGTGACCCACAGCCTGCTGCATGTCCCTTGTCAGCACACTCCAAATCTCCTCCTGTGCCCGGAAACATGCAGCTTCTGTAGTGTGGCAGACATCCTGAGGTTAGGGCACGTTGGCGGGGTTAACACGAGGCTCACCCTCTTCCTGACCTGTGGTGTCATTGCTCTCCACCAGGCGGGGCTCCCCAATCTCTATGTAGAAGGTTTTGTTCTTCTCGTACTCCTCGTCGTCAATGATTTTCACCTTGATGGTTTTACTGAAGGAGGACGGGGGGAGGCGGGACGGGGCGGGGCGGGGGGAGGAAGAGAGGAGAAAAGGAAGAAAAGGAAAAAGAGTGAGGACAGGACAGGCTGGAAAAAAAAACTGAAAGGAAACTGGAAAACAGCAGCAGGAGGTGGAAAAATTCAGCCTGCAGATGTTTCACTTTATTTTAACACATCAGAGAAACTAAAGAAGATAAAAAGAAAAGTTCTAAAAAAAAACAATTTGTAGACGGATTAGAGATCGAACCTTTAAATCAGACTCATTAGAGTGGCTGTAAGACGACGTCCAGTGGATTTTTTTGGGTCAAATTCAGCCACGAACAAAGTTTTCAGTTATTTTTTAATTTAATTGATAATTTTTAACACGTCTATGATCCTTTTAGGGCGTCACCATCCATCAACATCCAGTTAACATTCCAATATTAATATAGATGTGGATCATACTCGACATTCCGTTCGGTTATCTTCCGCTCATCCGGGGCCGGGTCGCAGAGCAACAGCCTTAGACGGAAAGCCCAGGCTTCTCTCTCCCCGGCTGCATCCTCCAGCTCACCAGGAAGAAACCTGAGTCGTTCCCCAGCCAGCTGTGAGACATAGTCTGTCCAGCAGGGCTAGGGTCTGCCTCTCGTTCTCCTCCTGGTGGGACATGCCCGAAACACCCTATCTGGTTCCTCTCGACCTGGAGGAGGAGCGACTCGACTGCAAGCTCATCCCGGATGGCAGAGCTCCTCATCTGATCTCTGAGTGAGAGCCCAGCCACCCTGCAGAGGAAAATCATTTCGGTCGCTTGTATCCGGGATCTCATTCTTTTGGTCACCACCCACAGCTGGTTACCATGGTGAGAGTAGGAACGTAGATCCTGGTTACCATGGTAAGAGTAGGTACGTAGATCCTGGTTACCATGGTAAGAGTAGGTACGTAGATCCTGGTTACCATGGTGAGGGTAGGAACGTAGATCCTGGTTACCACAGTGAGGGTAGGAACGTAGATCCTGGTTACCACGGTGATGCTAGGAACGTAGACCCTGGTTACCATGGTGAGGGTAGGAACGTAGACCCTGGTTACCATGGTGAGGGTAGGAACGTAGACCCTGGTTACCATGGTGATGCTAGGAACGTAGACCCTGGTTACCATGGTGAGGGTAGGAACGTAGACCCTGGTTACCATGGTGAGGGTAGGAACGTAGATCCTGGTTACCATGGTGAGGGTAGGAACGTAGATCCTGGTTACCATGGTGAGGGTAGGAACGTAGATCCTGGTTACCATAGTGAGGGTAGTAACATAGATCCTGGTTACCATGGTGAGGGTAGGAACGTAGATCCTGGTTACCATGGTGAGGGTAGGAACGTAGATCCTGGTTACCATGGTGAGGGTAGGAATGTAGATCCTGGTTACCATGGTGAAGGTATGAATGTAGATCCTGGTTACCATGGTGAAGGTATGAACGTAGATCCTGGTTACCATGGTGAAGGTATGAACGTAGATCCTGGTTACCATAGTGAGGGTAGGAACGTAGATCCTGGTTACCATGGTGAAGGTATGAATGTAGATCCTGGTTACCATGGTGAAGGTATGAACGTAGATCCTGGTTACCATGGTGAGGGTAGGAACTTAGATCCTGGTTACCATGGTGAGGGTAGGAACGTAGATCCTGGTTACCATGGTGAAGGTAGGAACATAGATCCTGGTTACCATGGTGAAGGTATGAACGTAGATCCTGGTTACCATGGTGAAGGTATGAATGTAGATCCTGGTTACCATGGTGAAGGTAGGAACATAGATCCTGGTTACCATGGTGAAGGTATGAACGTAGATCCTGGTTACCATGGTGAAGGTATGAACGTAGATCCTGGTTACCATGGTGAAGGTATGAAAGTAGATCATCTTGTAAATGGAGAGCTTTGCTTTTTGGCTCAGTTCTCCCTTCACCATACCTGACATAACAGATATAAAACATGGTGTTTTTAAAACCTCATAAGACTTTCTCTCATTTTATTCTCAATCTGGATCATGTTTGACCCACCCGTCTTATTCAAACTATAAAATCCATGGAATCAGGAGTTAACATTTTAACAAACAGGCTTGAAACACAAAGCTCGAGTCTAACATCTGTTAGATGAACCGGAACCAGTTTGCTCCACAGGGATCCCACCCCGCGCCTGCTGGACATAAAACGATCTGCAGCCACAGTTCAGAAGTCACAAGAGGACTTCCCCGGAGAGTTTACTGCTTCTACTGACCCATCTTAGAAGCTCAAAGATCCACAGAATATTAACATTCTTTAAAGCAAAGAAAACCCCTGAAACTTCCAGGAGGACGACCAATCAATACACACATTCACACACATGTGAGTCTATAAGGGGCTCTCACACAGAGATCAGGTGAGGAGCTCTGCCATCCGGGACGAGCTCAGTGTCGAGCCGTTCCTCCTCCAGGTCGAGAGAAGCCAGATGAGGTGGTTTGGGCATCTGGTTAGGACGCCTCCCTCGCTGGTGTGGTGTTTTGGGCACGTCCTACTGGGAGGAGACCAAGATAGAGACCCCGGACCTGCTGGAGAGACTATGTCTCACAGCGGGCCCGGGAACCACTCAGGATCCTTCCGGGTGAGCTGGAGGATGCAGCCAGGGTGAGAGAACCCTGGGCTTCCTGTACAAAGCGGTTACCCCTGCGACCCGGTCCCAGGTAAGCAGAAGACGACAGAACGGAATGAAACAGTTTGGTTTTGCACATTCAAAATTAAATAGAAATCAATTTTGACCAATCGAATGTGTCACGATGTGTGTGAACGAGTGATAATTGGCACTGAAATTGATAATCCAGATCAGAAGGTTGTGGACTGGGACACTGTGTGTGTGTGTGTGTGTGAGTGGGGGAGGGAGTAAGCGTCAGTGTGTGTTTATCTTTCGTTTCCAGTCTGAAACAAAACCTTTATCCTGATCCAAATCCACTGCAGGCAATAACAAAAACAGCTGAGAGAGCTGCAATAATCCGGCCGGGAGAGCGGGAAATGAAAACACGCACGCACGCACACACACACACGCTCTTATGCAATCACCTCTGAACATATGCTTCAGACCTGTGCTTAACAATCAAACAACGTCCATACACATCAATCCCTGCTGCATTCAAAAACACATTTAAAATCCACATAAAAGGAAATAAGGATTTTTAATTAGAAAAAAACTAAGGTTTGATGAATCGTTTGGTTGGTTTAATCTGAGGATTTTGTCCTCCAGTGAGACATCAGTTGATAATCAGCATAAATGTTGCTGATTAGAGGAGATGGAAATTATATCTGTCAAAAGCTCAGATTTACAGAGTTTCTTTAAACGCACCATCATATTTATTTATTTATGAGGAGCCCCTTGAGATGAGACATCTTGTTTTCGAGGGGGTCCACAAACCTAACATGCATTTTTTCTCTGTGGAAACCCATGTTTGCACAAGGAGTACATGCAAACTCCACACAGAAAGACCAACATACCAAGCCTTGTCCCCAACTCGGAACTCTAACCCTGACCTTCTTGCTGTGAGGCAACTGTACCAACCACTACGCCGCTGTGTAGCCACTTATATTGCGCGATGTAGAAGTGACTCTACTCTGTTCCACATGGAGGAAGAAAGCAGAAACAGATCCTTTAAATAATGTTAATTGTTCTGTTCCGTCATCTTCCACTCATTTGAGGCTGGGCCAAGGGGGCAACAGCCTCAAACGGGAAGCCCAGGCTTCTCTCACCCCGTCTGCATTCTCCAGCTCACCCAAAGCATCCCGAGCTGTTCCTCGGCCAACTGTGAGACATAGTCTCTCCAGCGGTTCCGGGTTCTGCCTCATGGTCTCCTCCTGACCAGATGCATGAACCACCCAGACTGGCTCCTCTCCACCCGGATGGCAGAACCCCTCACCCGATCTCTGAGTGAGAGCCCAGCCACGCTGCGGAGGAAGCTCATTCCGGCCACTTGTATCAACGATCTCATTCTGTTGGTCACCACCCACAGCTGGTTACCATAGGAGAGGGTAGGAACATAGATCATGGTTACCATGGTGAGGGTAGGAACGTAGATCCTGGTTACCATGGTGAGGGTAGGAACATAGATCATGGTTACCATGGTGAGGGTAGGAACGTAGATCCTGGTTACCATGGTGAGGGTAGGAACATAGATCCTGGTTACCATGGTGAGAGTAGGAACATAGATCCTGGTAACCATGGTGAGGGTAGGAACATAGATCCTGGTTACCATGGTGAGGGTAGGAACATAGATCCTGGTAACCATGGTGAGGGTAGGAACATAGATCCTGGTAATCATGGTGAGGGTAGGAACATAGATCCTGGTTACCATGGTGAGGGTAGGAACATAGATCCTGGTAATCATGGTGAGGGTAGGAACATAGATCCTGGTTACCATGGTGAGAGTAGGAACATAGATCCTGGTAACCATGGTGAGGGTAGGAACATAGATCCTGGTAACCATGGTGAGGGTAGGAACATAGATCCTGGTAACCATGGTGAGGGTAGGAACATAGATCCTGGTAACCATGGTGAGGGTAGGAACATAGATCCTGGTAACCATGGTGAGGGTAGGAACATAGATCCTGGTAACCATGGTGAGGGTAGGAACGTAGATCCTGGTTACCATGGTGAGGGTAGGAACGTAGATCCTGGTTACCATGGTGAGGGTAGGAACATAGATCCCGGTTACCATGGTGAGGGTAGGAACGTAGATCCTGGTTACCATGGTGAGAGTAGGAACATAGATCCTGGTAACCATGGTGAGTGTAGGAACGTAGATCCTGGTTACCATGGTGAGGGTAGGAACGTAGATCCTGGTTACCATGGTGAGGGTAGGAACGTAGACCTGGTTACCATGGTGAGGGTAGGAACGTAGATCCTGGTTACCATGGTGAGGGTAACCAGGATCTACGTTACCCTCACCGTAGATCCTGGTGAGGGTCTCACCTCACCATCACATCACTCACTAACGGTTGGTGATCTGATCCATTAATCCAGCTGATTAATTAATCATTAGTTGGGTTCATTTCAAGTTTCAGTTGTTGTTGTTTATGTAATTAAACCAGTGTTCGTTTAAACGACTCCTGATTGAACAAACAGTCCAATTATCTAATTAAAGAGTTACATCATTACACACAGAGTACAGATTAACCCATTAAAATCTCACACGTGGTCGTTAACACACATCATTTACACCACAGCGATTGGCTGATTCGAGCCGTTTTCCAGAACAGGAATAAAAATGTCTCCAACCGTCTGATCGAAGCCCCTCAGTGGTTTTAGGAGATCTTAGGTTTGACTAACGTGTTACAGAAGCACGGATGCCGGACTGTGTGAATGCTTCAAGTCTTTTTCACAAGTCACAAGGTGATGAGAGGGCGGCACGGTGGCCTCACAGCAAGAAGGTCATAGGTTTGAGTCCCCGGTGGGGATGAGGCGTGGAATACTGGCATTTCTGTATGGAGTTTGCATGTTCTCCCTGTGTATGTGTGGGTTTCCTCTTAACCTCCAAAAAACATGCATGTTAGGTTGATTGGTCACTACATGATTGCCCCAAAGAATGAGTATGTGTGGGTCGCAGGGGCCATTGGTCTAGTGGTAAAGGTACTGTCTTTCGACTGAGAGAACCTGGTTCGATTCCCACTGGGACCATGCCGTCCCTGGAACTACGGGAGATGAAGAGAAAAAAATACCAAAAAAACCTGTTCCGTCATCTTCCGCTTGTTCCGGGGTCACGTCGCAGGGGCAACAGCCTCAAGCGGGCAGCCCAGGCCTCTCTCTCCCCGGCTGCATCCTCTAGCTCACCCTGAAGGATCCCAAGTCGTTCCCCGGCCAGCTGTGAGACATAGTCTCTCCAGCGGGTCCGGGGTCTGCCTCTTGGTCTCCTCCCGGTGGGACATGCCCAAAACACCTCGCCCGCGAGGCGCTCGTGGGGCATCCTGACCAGATGCCCGAACCACCCCATCTGGCTCCTCTCGACCTGGAGGAGGAGCGGCTCGACACCGAGCTCCTCCCGGATGGCAGAGCTCCTCACCCATTCTCTGAGTGAGAGCCTAGCCACCCTGCGGAGGAAGCCCAAAAAAAAAACCACCAAAAAAAACAAACAGAAAAGAACGAGTGTGTGTGTGCATGGTTGTATATGTGTGACTGTCTACCTGTTCGGGTGTACACCCTGCCCCCGATCCAGCCGGGACGGGCTCCGGCAGATGGTTAAGAAGGTGACTGACTGACTCATGAGGTTAAACCCTCCCCGGCCTTCACTCGGACCCTTTGAGCACAAAACTAGAGAATAAATATCTTTAGGATTGTGTTCATATTCATTTAAACTCATTCCTTTCATCATCCTCCTCCAGGGGTCTCCACATCAAGTCAGTTTCTTCCATCTAACCCTATCTCCTGTATCCTCTTCAGTCACACCAACTATCTTCATGTCTTCCTTCACTGTATCCATGAACCTCCTCTTTGGTCTTCCTCTAGTCCTCTTTCCTGGTGGTTCCAAACTCAGCATCCTTCTTCTGATGTTCTCTCTCTCTCTCCTCTGCACATGTCCAAACCATCTCAGTCTGGCTTCTCTGACTTTAAAACCTCTAACATGTGCTGTTCCTCTGATCCTGTCCATCCTGGTTACTCCCAGAGAGATCCTCAGCATCTTCATCTCTGCTACCTCTGTGATTACCAAACAATGAATGAGCCCACAAATCTGCGTCTGAGTGTTGAGAAGGTCTTTGTGTGACATTTAACCTTTCAAACATGATCCTAATAAAATCAGAATAAATGTTTTAACATCGTTAATCTGATTTATTAGACTACCGAGGACGGCCGGCTAAATGAGACGCTCCCAGTTCAGAGAAGTTAGAGTGAAAGCAGACGGGGAGTTTGGACTTTTCCCCAGTTGAAGCTGAACAAATCAAATTGGCAAATGGACACACACACACACACACACAAACACACACACACACACACACACACACACACACACACTGCATCGGAACAGAAACATCTCGGAAACAAACTGGCGTTTCTGATTGAGGTCCAGCTTCATGACAAACCTGCTGCATGTACAACACTTCTCTCATCGCCATGGTGACGCAGTGTTTGAGAAACCAACAAGGGTGGAGAAGATTGTTTCCAGAAGAGTGTGTGTTTCTCTATTTGTGCATCCAACCAAGTGTCTGTGTGTTTGTATATGTGTGTGCGCCTCACGATCTTGTGTCTCCATGACCCTGTGTGTGTGTCTGTGTGACTCAATCGTGCGTAAGTATGAGTGTGCTTATGTTTTTATGTCTGTATAGCAGTGTGTGTGTGTGTGTGTCAGGTCATCTGAGTGTGCATCAAAGACTCTTTACATGTGTAGAAACGTGTGTGTGTTCATGTTTCAGAGTGTTTTTCTGTGGATTCATGTGGATCATATTTTGTGTCAACATTTGAAGCCAGATGGGGTGGTTCGGGCATCTGGTCAGGATGCCCCCCGCCAGAGCACCTCGCTGGTGAGGTGTTTCGGGCACGTCCCACCGGGAGGATACCAAGAGGCAGACCCCGGACCCGCTGGAGAGACTATGTCTCACAGCTGGCTGGGGAACGCCTCCGGATCCTTCTGGGTGAGCTGGAGGATGCAGCCGGGGTGAGAGAAGCCTGGCTTCCCGTCTGAGGCCGTTTCCCCCAGAGACCCGGCCCTGGATGAGCGGAAGATGACAAAACAGAATTCCATAATAATTGATTTGGTTTAAAATCATGTTTGATTTTATAGAAGACTTAAAAACGAGGGTTAAAAAAATAGTTCTTGATACAATAAAGTGTGGGCGGCACTGTGGCCTCACAATGGGTTCGAATCCCGGGTGTGGACGAAGCTTAAAACACTGTCCTTTCTGTGTGTAGTTTGCATGTTCTCCCTGTGTATGTGTGGGTTTTTCTCTAGGTGCTCCGGTTTCCTCCGTCCATCCAAAAACATGCATGTTAGGCTGATTGGCTGCTATGAAAATTGCCCCTAGAAATGAATGTGTGTGTGTATGTGTGTGTGTGGCCCCACGACAGACTGGTGACCTGATCGGTGTGTACCCTGCCTCTTGCCTCAAATCAGCTGGGATAGGCTCCAGCACCCCCGCAATCCTCATAAGGGATAGACGGTTAAGAAGATGACGGACTATGAAGTGTGTGTAATTATGTACACATACCAGTATAAATATAAGTGTGTGTGTGTGTGTACGTATGTCTTGGTGTGTGTGAGATATGTTTGTGCACGTGTCTGTATGTGGGTGTGTCCGATTGTCTTTTTAAGGGTCCATATGTCTGCATGCATGTCTGTTTGTGTACGTGTGTAGGCCTACGTGAGCATGCGCTTCAGCCTTGTATCTATATATGGTCATAAGTTTGTGTGTGTGTGTCCACGTCTCTATGTGTGTGTGCATATATATGTATATATATATATATATAGTGTGTGTGTGTGTCTGTTTACATGTGTGTGTTTGCTATTTTTTTCCCTCCATTTTAATGTGTTCATGTCACGACAAACAAGCTGAATTTGTTTAAAAAAATCTTCTCATTTTTCAGCATGTTTTTCTTTTCAGGATGACGAAGGAAAAAAAAATAAAAATAAAGAAATGCTGCGGCACTCAGACAGAGGTGGCATCACACGTGCACGGCGGCATTCGCAAATTTTTCACACTAGCATGCTTTCACACTCACACATGAGCAGGCTAAAGGAATTCTGGCAGCACACACACACACACACACACACAAATACACACAGAGACATTTCTCCAGGGGCTGCTCTCTGTGTGTGTGTGTGTGTGTGTGTGTGTGTGTGTTTCCTCTCAAATGTCCTCCATATGACTTTGCAAAAAAAAAAAAAACATGAAAGAAAACCAAACCGAGTGAACATCTGTGACAGATTTCCACAAAGTGAATTTTAACTGTTTATCTGCTTATTGATCTTTTATTTACAAACTTTTAGAAAACTTCTCAATAAAAGACGAAAGCAAGGAAAGCCCCGACGGTTTGAGGAAAAAAAAAAAAAAACAATCGACCAACAAAAACAATGTGTAATAAAGAACTTGAAAGGATCACAGAATAAATCAGCTCCACATGCAAAGAGGACTCCATCGTAGTGGGTCGTCTCGTTTGGATCTCTACCTCATACAAACACAGATTACAGGGGGTTTTTTTCTGGATAATTTACTCCACAAAACTAAAAAAGTGAATTTTCATCATTAAAAATAGACCTGGATGTTTTAGATTTGAACACAACCTTGGTTCATGAATTTAATCTTTGAGACTAAACCCGTAGAAGTGTGGACGTCTACACGCACCCACACACGTGCAGTAGAGAGGGGGCTCTCCCTTCTCCATGGCATCGGTCTCAGGGATGTGTTCAGACTGGAAAAGCTGAGTTTGGGAATCACCGCTTAGTTTAAAAGAGAGGAAAATACGGAGTAGTGATGTGTGTGAGTGTGTGAGAGTGTGTGTCTGGATTTGAGTTTTAATGATGCACACTGTTCTGATCCGTCATCTTCCGCTCACCTGGGGCCAGGTCAGGGGGCAACAGCCTCAGACGGGAAGCCCAGGCTTTTCTCACCCCGGCTGCATCCTCCATCTCACCTGGAAGGATCCAGAGTCGTTCCACGGCTAACTGTGAGACACAGTCTCTCCAGCGTGTACGGGGTCTACCTGTTGGTCTTCTCCCAGTGGGACGTGCCCGAAACACCCCACTAAGCGAGGTGCTTGGGGGCATCCTGACCAGATGCCCAAATCATCTGGCTCCTCTCAACCTGGAGGACGAGTGGCTCGACACCGAGCTCTTCCCGGATGACAGAGCAACTCCCCTCCTGGTTACCATGGTGAGGGTAGGAATGTAGATCAGGTTACCATGGTGAGGGTAGGAATGTAGATCCTGGTTACCATGGTGAGGGTAGGTATGTAGATCCTGGTTACCATGGTGAGGGTAGGAACGTAGATCCTGGTTACCATGGTGAGGGTAGGAACGTAGACCCTGGTTACCATGGTGAGGGTAGGAACGTAGATCCTGGTTACCATGGTGAGGGTAGGAACGTAGATCCTGGTTACCATGGTGAGGGTAGGAACGTAGATCCTGGTTACCATGGTGAGGGTATGAACGTAGACCCTGGTTACCATGGTGATGGTAGGAACGTAGATCCTGGTTACCATGGTGAGGGTAGGAATGTAGATCCTGGTTACCATGGTGAGGGTAGGAACATAGATCCTGGTTACCATGGTGAGGGTAGGAACGTAGATCCTGGTTACCATGGTGAGGGTAGGAACATAGATCCTGGTTACCATGGTGAGGATAGGAATGTAGATCCTGGTTACCATGGTGAGGGAAGGAATGTAGATCCTGGTTACCATGGTGAGGGTAGGAACATAGATCCTGGTTACCATGGTGAGGGTAGGAATGTAGATCCTGGTTACCATGGTGAGGGTAGGAACATAGATCCTGGTTACCATGGTGAGGGTAGGAATGTAGATCCTGGTTACCACGGTGAGGGGAGGAACGTAGATTGAGAGCTTTGTTTTTCGGCTCAGCTCTCTCTTTACCACGACGGACCAATGCAGCGTCCTAGTTATTGCTGGCGCCGCACATGATGTAATAAATACTTAATAAAGTAATAAGTTTTTTCTAGGTTTGCATTTGATCAACTCGTCTGATTCAACCACTGAAATAATTGGATTTATGTCATGTTCTACTTAGAGTCATTCTATGGGTTCAGACATCTTCGTGTGAACTGCTTGCACGTTGCACGAGTCTGACTATTTAACCATCCAAACACACACAGAAATAACTCATAAGAATGTGATTGTGACAGCAGTTTGATTTAATTAGTAAAATGTATGTGGCACAGCTTAACGCAAGGGGGCAATGAGTGGGTGTGTGAAAACCATCCAACTGGATTCTCAATGACGAAGCTGATAATGATGCCTCCTTTTGTGAGGAAACCACAACAATAGGCCAGCAGCACTCCACCAGACCTCCACTAATAAGATCCAGCTCGCTCACTAATGCACATAATCTTAGCTTAACAGAGGCTAATGAAAACAAAACACAGACACACACCTGTGACAGGCCAGCTGTTCTTGTTTATGTTTCAAAACCAAACCTGATGGAAAAACTCTTCAGACAATTTAGTTTAAACTTATTTTTAATCCAGTATTTGTTTTTATTAAACATTAAAAGATAATTATTACAAAATTTAAGTGTGTTTTCTTCCAATAAAAACTCATTTATATGCAGTTTTGTTAAATTTGGGTCACCTGGTCACCGTCGTAACCAGGATCTACATTCCTACCCTCACCGTGGTAACCAAGATCTACGTTCCTACCCTCACCGTGGTAACCAGGATCTACGTTCCTACCCTCACCATGGTAACCAGGATCTACATTCCTACCCTCACCGTGGTAACCAGGATCTACGTTCCTACCCTCACCATGGTAACCAGGATCTACGTTCCTACCCTAACCGTGGTAACCAGGATCTACATTCCTACCCTCACCGTGGTAACCAGGATCTACGTTCCTACCCTCACCATGGTAACCAAGATCTACGTTCCTACCCTCACCGTGGTAACCAGGATCTACGTTCCTACCCTCACCGTGGTAACCAGGATCTACATTCCTACCCTCACCGTGGTAACCAGGATCTACGTTCCTACCCTCACCATGGTAACCAGGATCTACGTTCCTACCCTCACCGTGGTAACCAGGATCTACGTTCCTACCCTCACCGTGGTAACCAGGATCTACGTTCCAACCCTCACCGTGGTAACCAGGATCTACGTTCCAACCCTCACTGTGGTAACCAGGATCTACGTTCATACCCTCACCATAGTAACCAGGATCTACGTTCCTACCCTCACCATGGTAACCAGGATCTACGTTCCTACCCTCACCATAGTAACCAGGATCTACGTTCCTACCCTCACCATGGTAACCAGGATCTATGTTCCTACCCTCACCGTGGTAACCAGGATCTATGTTCCTACCCTCACCAGGGTAACCAGGATCTATGTTCCTACCCTCACCGTGGTACCCAGGATCTACGTTCCTACCCTCACCATGGTAACCAGGATCTACGTTCCTACCCTCACCATGGTAACCAGGATCTATGTTCCTACCCTCACCATGGTAACAGGATCTACGTTCCTACCCTCACCGTGGTAACCAGGATCTATGTTCCTACCCTCACCATGGTAACCAGGATCTACGTTCCTACCCTCACCATGGTAACCAGGATCTACATTCCTACCCTCACTGTGGTACCCAGGATCTACGTTCCTACCCTACCATGGTAACCAGGATCTACGTTCCAACCCTAACCATGGTAACCAGGATCTACGTCCTTACCCTCACCCCTCACCTATGGTCACCAGCTGTGGGTGCTCTGCCAGGTCGAGTGCCTGGGTGATTCGGGCGTTTGGTTTAGGATGGCTACCGAGTGCCTCGCTGGTGAGATGTTTCAGGCACGTCCCACCAGGAAGAGACCAAGAGGCAGGCCCGGAACTTGCTGGAGACTATGTCTCACATCAGTGTTCACACACATTTTCAGAAAGATTTAAAGGTGCATCATTAAAAAGGATTTAATTATCTTTTCAGATCTAAAATAAAAAGTGTTTTATTATTTACTGATATTAAGAACACAACCATACGCCGGCCGGCTCAGGGGATTAATGTGACATTGAAAACGTTACGCTCCATAATAGGTGTCAGTTTCTTTTGAGAAACTTTTACTGCTTCACTAAATGGGCCCAAGTTTGGAAAAAAAAAATCACAGGGACTTTTTTACATCCTTAATCAGCCTGACACTAAACAAGACAGTAAAAATCTGTTTACATTAAAAGTCATTTTTATTGGATACGACGATACAAAACAGCTGAGTAAGTCGTAAACATCAGCTACTCTCCGTTTTTTTTGTCTAAATAGTGTGTGTCGCAGTGCGTACTTGTTTGTGTGTGTTGGCACCAGATTCTCCTCTGTGTCACTTAAACCACTTTCTATCGTTACAGAGTTTCCTCATCTCATGTTTGGTTGTCTCTTTATTCTTATCTCTAGTTTATCTTACAAACCAAATATGGACTCAGTGGGACTCCCTGAAACACACACAGGAAATGTTGGAGGAGCTTGTAAATCTGATGAAAAAAAAAAAAAAACCTAACCATGTGTGTTTAAGAGAGAGAGACTGGGATGAAAAATCTGGTCACACGACGGGGATTTACCTCCTTTTTAAGAGACAAAAAGCCAGAGCCTCTGACTCTTTCGGTATTTCCCTTCAGGGGGCGCCACAGCAAGTCAGTTTCTTCCATCTAACCCTATCTGCTGCATCCTCTTCAGTCACACCAACTATCTTCATGTCTTCCTTCACTGTATCCATGAACCTCCTCTTTGGTCTTCCTCTAGTCCTCTTTCCTGGTGGTTCCAAACCCAGCATCCTTCTTCTGATGTTCTCTCTCTCTCTCTCCTCTGCACATGTCCAAACCATCTCAGTCTGGCCTCTCTGACTTTAAAACCTCTAACATGTGCTGTTCCTCTGATCCTGTCCATCCTGGTTACTCCCAGAGAAATCCTCAGCATCTTCATCTCTGCTACCTCCATCTCTGTTTCCTGTCTTTGAATCAGTGACACTGTCTCTAGACCAATCAGCATGGCCGCTCTCACCACACTGTCTCTAGACCAATTAGCATGGCCGCTCTCACCACGCTGTCTCTAGACCAATCAGCATGGCCGCTCTCACCACACTGTCTCTAGACCAATCAGCATGGCCGCTCTCACCACACTGTCTCTAGACCAATCAGCATGGCCGCTCTCACCACACTGTCTCTAGACCAATCAGCATGGCCGCTCTCACCACACTGTCTCTAGACTAATCAGCATGGCCGCTCTCACCACACTGTCTCTAGACCAATCAGCATGGCCGCTCTCACCACACTGTCTCTAGACCAATCAGCATGGCTGCTCTCACCACACTGTCTCTAGACCAATCAGCATGGCCGCTCTCACCACACTGTCTCTAGACTAATCAACATGGCCGCTCTCACCACGGTTTTCTACACTTTTTCTTTAATTTTATCTGAAACTCTTCTATCACACATCACACCTGATACTTTCCTCCACCCGTTCCAGCCTGCCTGCACATGCTTCTTCACCTCTTTTCCACACTCTCCATTGCTCTGGACTGTTGATCCTAGATACTTAAAAGCTTTCACCTTCTTTATCTCTTCTCCCTGTAACCTCACTTTTCCATTTGGATCCCTCTGACTTTAATCATTGTGTTTAAAAGTTAAAAACCTGCTTTTCAGTTCGGATCGTCCTCTGAGGTGATGGAAACAGAACAAGTGTGTGTGTGTGTGTGTTTAAACTTTACTTCCTTCAGGCTATTTCCTCTCTTTCAATTAGGTGCTTTATTTAGTTATTCCAGTCAGGAGTCAGTGGACGAATGCTTAGCTCAGCATCTTACAAGTACATGAACACACACATCTACACACACACACACACACACACACACACAACGCGGCTTGTAGTTTCAAACAAAACAGAGTGAAAACTGTGTGGAGACGATAGACAGATGGTGAGGCCACAGGACTAAAGTGTTGTGTAAATAGAACCAAATTATATGTATGAATGAACCCAGATCTAACGAGGAACGTCTCTGTGTGTGTGTGTGTGTGTGTGTGTGTGTGTGTGTGTGTGTGTGTGTGAATGCTAATCATCCGATTCTGCCAAACCAGCTGCAGTATTCCAGAATTTTAGGCCAGTTATGAGATGTAAGCTGCATGATGGGAGCCAGAAAAACACAGCCATCTAAAGTTAAGTGGAGTACAAGTAGTCTCTGAAGTCGTGAACAAGAAAAAAACAAACTAATTTGCACCTTTTGTTTTCAGTAGAAAATCAGAGACTCTTCAAAATAAAATATTTTGGATGCATTTCATTGTTAAAAGATGTTCATATTGTATGTAACCATGGTAAAATCATGTCTTATGGTCCTAATGTCTTGAATTTATGTGATCTTTTTACTGTTCCAAAAACCTCTGCTCCAAAAGCTGAAAAACCACGCCTTGTTTAGTGCTGCTTCCTTTAAATGCAAACGAGATACTCTACACCCTTCCTCCACCAAACCTGAGCAACCATAGACATAAACACACTAGACTTTGTAAACAATTCTCCAGTCAGATGTTGTGTTGTGTGTGTTTTAAAGTTATTGAAAGATGTTTTGTTCTAGTAATCTTGTTTTAATCTAAGTCACTATTCTGGTTTCTATGGTTTATAAAGTCTCAGTGAAAACTCCGGCAGTAAACCTGCAAGGATGGCTCAGTGAGTAGGATGACCGCCCTGTAACCGGAGGGTTGCCGGTTCGATCCCCCGCCATGAGTTCATGCCGAGGTGTCCTTGAGCAAGACACTGAACCCCCAATTGCTCCTGATGGTGGTTTACACCTTGCATGGTAGCATCCCTATCAGGTATGAATGTGTGTGTGAATGTGAGATACACTGTGAAGCACTTTGAGTACAGATGCAGGTAGAAAAGCGCTATATAAGTAGACTCCATTTACCATTTCAGTCGTCCTCTGATTAGAACCGGAATCCACCACATGGTGCTCAGACATCGTCTCTACTACCACAGGTTTAGTTTGACTGGAGATGGGACTACCGATCCAAGATGGCAGCTGCCCCAACCAACCAATGACAGGTCTACACTTTATGTCTATGTGAGTCACACCCAAGTCAGCCATTGGTTCTCCTTATATGGTCATTTCCTCTGAAAACGTGACATAACAGATGGACCTGAACCAAAACTGATCAGAAACAGAAAAGTGACGAAGATCATTTAAAGATATCTTTACGGTTACTTTATGGATTGAATTCAGATTTTCTGAAGAACTCCAGACCTCATGGACTCACTGAAAGGAATCCAAGAGAGTTGGTATCCAGTACCAACTATAGATGGACTTAATAGATTTTCAGGGTATGAGACCAGCATATGACTTATTCAACCTTGATATCACAGATCATCGACAGTGAGACAGGACGGGTGGAGGTATGTTCGTCACTTTGGACTCGACTTATTCTTGTTTAAGCCAAAAAAAACGTAGTAGTCATTGACAACATTAGGTTTTAGCATGTTCAGATCCATGCAGGGGTGACAGAGGGTGCGCATGCCACCCCGACCTTTTTGGTCCAAAAAAAAAGAAGAAAGGATACTAGTCAAGCTATGCCCTTGCAGGGCCAGCAAATGGGCTCCCATAATGCAGGAAAGTGATTCTTATTTTTCAAAATGTTCTAGAGGGCAGGAAGGGACGCACCCAAACCCCCTATACTGGCTTTGTCAATGAGTTCACCCCCCCTTTAGAAAATCCTGGATCTGCCCCTGTTTAGCTCTACTTTAACTAGTCCTCTAAACCAGGGATGTCCAAAGCTGGTCCTCGAGGGCCGGTGTCCTGAAGGTTTTCCACACGTTCCTGGTTCAAAACAGCTGGTGAAATCAACAGCCAATAAAATTTGGCACAGGGACTCAATTAACTGGATCAGGTGTTAATATGCAAGAACATATGAAAAACTCTCAGGACACAGACCCTCGAGGACCGGATTTGGACACCACGGCTCTAAACAAAAAGCTCATTAATGTCAAAACACTTGATTCAAACTGAAGGAAATGTTTGGAGTCCAGGTGGATTTTATCTCAACCATCTCACTTCCATCTTCAACACGAGCCCTCAATAAAAATTCATTTCCTTTCAGACCTCACAAGTCATGAAGTTCATATGAATTATTCCATTGAGATAAAAAGGAATCAACAATGAACTGAAAAACTTTCAGAAGCAGCACGGATCGGTCCACATGTTTTCAGATGACTTCCACTTTTAGTTTTGATCTCCCACAATCATTTCACTTGAACATCCTGCTTTGCCCACTCTCCCATCGCTCGCCTCCATGGTTGTTATCTTTAGCAGTTCTTTTACTTTGAATAATCTTGATGTACATAAAGAGGACCCACACGGAAGTTAAAGATGGAAATGATGATGCAGACAAACAGAAAGATAAAGATAACCTGCCTTTATTCTGGACTCAATAACCGTCATCTAGTCCAATAGATTTAGATTGAAGAGCTTCGGGTTTAGTTTGTAAAGCTATAGGAAACATATTTCATCAAGTTTTCAGGGTTCGGTTTGATTCTGTTATTTTAAATCCTTAAAAACTTGGACCAATAATTAAACAAACAAAAACAATCACTGCAAGCTTTTGGTATACGTAGATTCACTCATCTTCTGAACCACTTATTCCCTGACGGAGTCGTAGAGGGCGCCACAGCAAGTCAGTTTCTTCCATCTAACCCTATCTCCTGCATCTTCTTCAGTCACACCAACTATCTTCATGTCTTCCTTCACTGTATCCATGAACCTCCTCTTTGGTCTTCCTCTAGTCCTCTTTCCTGGTGGTTCCAAATCCAGCATCCTTCTTCTGATGTACTCTCTCTCCTCTGCACATGTCCAAACCATCTCAGTCTGACCTCTCTGACTTTAAAACCTCTAACATGTGCTGTTCCTCTGATCCTGTCCATCCTGGTCACTCCCAGAGAGATCCTCAGCATCTTCATCTCTGCTACCTCCATCTCTGTTTCCTGTCTTTTCCTCAGTGCCACTGTCTCTAGACCAAACAGCATGGCCGCTCTCACCACACTGTCTCTAGACCAATCAGCATGGCCGCTCTCACCACACTGTCTCTAGACCAATCAGCATGGCCGCTCTCACCACACTGTCTAGACCAGCGGTCGGCAACCTTTGACACCGAAAGAGCCATTTGAACCCGGTTTCCACGGAAAAGAAAACACTGGGAGCCGCACATCTAAAATGAAAAAAAAAAAAAACTTCTACTACTTTACCGCAGCATGTTTCTTATGAAATCCACGTGCTACAGAGAAAATTACATTTTATTCATTTAATGAACACATTTTGAACATTTTGAATTCTTGAAAAATAATAACAATGAATGTCTCTTTCAAATAAATTAAAAAGCTGAATTTAAATTGTCCATGTAGCAAACGAAAGCAGAAAAATGCCATGAGGCGTCATCCTTATATCCATTTATCTAAAATGAAGATAACACTGTATATATTACTTTTTCTTACCTTTACACTTTGTATAAACAACTATAGTGTGGTTATGTCTTATGAAGTGCTACGGAGAAAATTAAATTTTACCGATGTAATGAACACATTTTGAATTCTTGAAAAAATAATAATGTCTTAATGTCTCTTTCGAATAAATTAAAAAGCTGAATTTAAATTGTGCATGCAGCAAACAAAAGGGAAAAATCCGTGAGCCGTCATCCTTATATCGCCTTGGGCTTTCAAAGTATGCAGCGGAGCATACTTTGTGATATTTCAAGATCACAATAATCTTCAAATTTAGAACTAAAATAATATAAAAACTAACACAAATAAAACACACTTCAATTAAATACAAAAAAAATTTTTTTAGTAATTTATTTTCCCAAGCCAATCAGAGCCGCATTATAAGGATGAAAGAGCCGCATGAGGCTCCGGAGCCGCGGGTTGCCGACCGCTGGTCTAGACCAATCAGCATGGCCGCTCTCACCACACTGTCTCTAGACCAATCAGCATGGCCGCTCTCACCACACTGTCTCTAGACCAGTCAGCATGGCCGCTCTCACCACACTGTCTCTAGACCAATCAGCATGGCCGCTCTCACCACACTGTCTCTAGACCAATCAGCATGGCCGCTCTCACCACACTGTCTCTAGACCAATCGGCATGGCCGCTCTCACCACACTGTCTCTAGACCAATCAGCATGGCCGCTCTCAACACACTGTCTCTAGACCAATCAGCATGGCTGCTCTCACCACGGTTTTCTACATGTTCCCTTTCCTTTTAGCTGAAACTCTTCTATCAAGAAGTTTAATCTACGCAATCATTTTTAATCTAAAGTTACAGAGAGTTACAAATAAATGAAGATCTCTTCACAGAAGGACTGTAATAATCAGTGGGTCTGACCAGACGTACGGCTTGGGGTCTTAAACCTAAATATTAAAAGAATAATAAAAAGTCAGTAAAAATAAATTTACTGTAGAATTAATCATAAAAAAAGTGTTTTTTTTTTTATTATCAAATCAAGTTGAAAAGAAGCGAGTGAAGCATGTTTCTCCTGCATGGTGCGGATAGAGAGATTACACCTTCATTTACTCCCTTATTGCCTTCATTATTTACTCCAATTCACACACAAAGCTACCATTTCATTCCTCCATCTTTGACTCATTCCGCTCAGAGTGTGCGTCTGATGGATGGGATACAGGCTGTGCTAGTTTTCCCATTCTACACATATTCTCCATCTCCTTTCTCTTGATTAGACACTCAAACACAAAGTCAGCAGGAAAATGGATTCATGTGCTGAAGCGTGGAAGCAGGGGTTTCTAGGTTAAGACGGAGTGGACCAAAAACAGCAGGTTAGAGCAGAAGATAATGGATTCATCTGAAATCTGTCAAGAACAAAAACATTTCTCTGTTCCATCGTCTTCTGCTTATCCAGGCCGGGGCACAACAGCCTCAGACGGGAAGCCAGGGGTTCTCTCACCCCAGCTGCATCCTCCAGCTCACCCGGAAGGATCCTGAGTCGTTCCCCGCCAGCTGTGAGACAGTCTCTCCAGCAGGTCTGGAGTCTGTCTCGTGGTCTCCTCCCGGTGGGACGTGCCCGTAACACCTCACCAAAACCCCTATGAAGAGATCAAGCATGGCCAAGTTGCCCTTGTCCAGATCTGGGTCGGCTCAGCTCTCTCTTTACCACGACAGACCGATGCAGCATCCTAGTTGTTGCTGACGCCGCTAAAGTTAAAGGTTGGGGTAAAAAAATTTAAACGTAAAATAATCAGAATCGTTAACTTATCAGCACTTTATTCTCTCTTTGGAAAAACAACACTGTGATGAAATTTATTTCCTCTAAAGTCATCAAGACGTGTGTTTTTTTTTGGGACTAATTTGCTGTCAGGAAACAGCGGTTGGTCTTGTTTGTCAGCGTAGTCTGACCACACAAAAAGAAGCATGGGAAAAGCAAATGGCAAAGCTGGAAACCACACAATAAACCTCAGTGTCTCTCTGTTGGCTGCTTGCTCTTTGCCATTTTCCTTCAGAAGAAAAGAGAAAGCTTCTTTCCTTGTGGTGACATTTCCTCCTTCTGAAGATTCCGTGGTCACTCTTCACCGTTTTTCATCCTTCAGAGGGGGATTATTGGACGGATTTTTTTGGACAATAACTCTTCCACTTTTCACTCTATTTCACCACACCTTGAACTTTTTCTTCTCTCCATTTATTAAAAAGCTTTGCTGGCACAAAAACCCTCTGCGAATGATGGAAACCACTGCGGTGCTCATCGACACAAGCATATGAACCTTTTTAAGAAGGTAAGAGTAAACATGTGTTTGGTTTTCTTTGTTTTAAATTCATCTTTTTATTTTCTCTCATTTTTATCATCTGCATAAAAACAAATCCACTACAGCTCAGCGATCAGGATTTAATTAGAAGTTACCATCACCGTGGTAATCAGGATCTACTTTCCTACCCTCACCATGGTAACCAGGATCTACGCTCCTACCCTCACCATGGTAACCAGGATCTACGCTCCTACCCTCACCATGGTAACCAGGATCTACGTTCTTACCCTCACCATGGTAACCAGGATCTACGTTCCTACCTTCACCGTGGTAACCAGGATCTACGATCCTACCCTCACCATGGTAACCAGGATCTACGATCCTACCCTCACCATGGTAACCAGGATCTACGATCCTACCCTCACCATGGTAACCAGGATCTACGTTCCTACCCTCACCATGGTAACCAGGATCTACGTTCCTACCCTCACCATGGTAACCAGGATCTACGTTCCTATCCTCACCATGGTAACCAGGATCTATGTTCCTACCCTCACCATGGTAACCAGGATCTATGTTCCTACCCTCACCATGGTAACCAGGATCTACGTTCCTACCCTCACCTATGGACACCAGTTGTGGGTGGTGACCAAAAGAATGAGATGGCAGAAACAAGAGACCAAAACGAGCTTCCTTCCTCCTCAGGGTGGCTGCGCTCTCTCTCAGCGCTCAGGAGGCATCCTAACCAGATGCCCGACCAACCCCATCTGGCTTCTCTCAACCTGGAGGAGCAGCGGGTCTACTCAGAGCTCCTTCTGGATGGCAGAGCTCCTGCCTATCTTTGGCTGAGATCCCAGCTACCCTAAGGAGGAGGCTGGGTCACATTTTTTGCCGTCATGTTGTTAAAAAAAAATAAAAAATTATTTGACTCTATGTATAAATATTGGACGTTGAGTTTCTGAGTTCAAAGGACTGATGTGGTAGAAAGATATGTCTACATAGAGGAGATTCCCTACGTTTATCTATACGTGGTACTGAGTAACTGTGAGCAGTTTAATTAAAATCCTTTCATTGCTTTGGGAGGTATTGCATTACCAAAATTCCGACGGCCACATGAACAGCACAGGTGCATCAGCCCTCTTCCAACATCCGACTCAGAAAGAGGACATTTTTGATTTGTCCAGTTATCTTGAGTCAGATTAACAGTTGCTCTCAAGTTACAAAGATAAATAAAGTCTCATCCTGTCCCTCCAGATTCACACTAAAAACAATTCCCACATGGTCCAGGGTTCAACACGCGTTAGCTTCGCTTACTGCGTCCCCTCAGCTATGCTTCTTCAATGAACAGGATTCCTTTTCACTTCTTGGACAGCGTCAAAGTGCCGACAACATTTCTGTCGCTAAGAGATTCCTGGCAGCATCTGAAGCACGGCCTAAGATTAGACTGGTTAGGGACGCAAGAAACAAGATGAACCGTGGGCGTCTTGGGCAAACTACGGCACACGGGCCACATACGGCCCGCTACACGTTGTAATCCGGTCTGCCTAACTTAAAAAAAATCAAATAAATAAACCTTGTTAATGTTTTATTTTCCTGTAATTCTGATGTTTCATCACTAGATGACGCCAAAAATACAACAACACTGCTCCCATTAAAATGTGTGTGTCTCCGTGACGCGCACGCTGTCAAAATAAACAGTGTGCACAGATATGGAAAGCCATCAGGGCCAATACACGCACGTAAACAAGCGTGTTAGATGTTAAAACAAACAAAATGTTACATCAAGTGCTTAGATTTCAAACCTAGTGCCGTTAAATTTGAAATTTAACGCTCTTGATGTAACATTCTATTGGTCTAATCTAGCGGGTACCAAAGCATGCCATCCATCTGATCCTGTTCCGACCCCCTGGTCAAACGTTAGAACTCAATGTGGCCCGAGAACCAAACAGTTTTTCCACCCCTGATCTGGAGTATGATTGATGCTCTGATGCAGGAGATACGGATACAGATACAGGTTTAATGTTTGTGTTATTAAACCACATACAGTTTTACTTTTAGGAACCAATAAAAATGACGTAGTAGTGACCCACTAAGTGTGTACCCTGCCTGTTTGGTTATTGGATAGGATCCATCACCGCTTACAGTACCCTGCAACGAATGAAGCAGCTTAAAAAGTCGATAAATGGAAATCCCAATAAATCTGGAGTCTAAATGGTCCTCAAGACGTTCCAAGCAGTCCATCTATTTTCATCAACTGACTGAAACAATTTAGCCTTTAAAAGAAAAAATATTCCCATGAGCTGATTTTTGATTGAATAATTTTCTTTATCTGTTGCTTTGCCCTCTGAGAACGAGCGTTCGGTCCCACCAAGGTCGGTTCTCATTACAGAGAAAGTTCAAATGAGATGCCAAAAACATCTCACATGCACACGCACTTAGTTCATCTTCTATAAAACAGTAGAGACATCTGAGACGGGAGACGTGCCAGCCACTTGGCGGGCACTCATAAATCCTCACACACATTTCTTCACTCAACAGAAACAAACCTCACACACACACACTGCATCACACAGACATACCTGCAGAAAATAGAAAAATGAAATCAATATTCTTTTCACTGCAGCATCTTTGCTAATTCAGTGAGCAGCGCGGGGAAGGCGGGTATTTACCCTTTGCCCAATCCCAACACGGAAAATATTTTGACAAGTGAATAAAACGGAGATTGAACTGACAGCAGGAGATAAATCAATATCTGACTGGAGCAGAGACAAAAGAAGATTGAAAGATTCAGACGGAGGTGAGTACAGGTTAACATGCTGAAATCACCCCCAAGGGAGCGGGCGAGTGTCCGGTCTGCAAGGAAAGGTCAACCAATCAGAGTCAGGTATTTAAACACTTAGATAAACAGATGGTGTTTGGATCCATTAGCGGAGGTAACGAGGGGTAACGATTGTAAAACTTTTCCATGTTATCCTCATAACGACCCTCATTTATCAAAGTTGGGCAAAAATGGTGCAAATTTTAGGACTAACAAGAGTATGCCCCAGAAGGGGGGTGTACCATCTCTGAGGGGGAGCTTCACAAATGCAGTGCCAGGAATAAATACCGTAGTATATTCAGAGCCATGCTCAGTCACAACCAAGTAATATACCGGTAATGATTTTTTTCCACAGATATAACACCAAGAAAAAAACAACCCAAATGTTTGATAAATGAAAGGAAATGAGCAGAGGTGGTGAAACCTTATTGAAAATTCACAGTAAGTCACGTCTCTGATCCTCCATGACTAAATCAGTACGGTAGAATGTGACAGGTGGTCAAAGCTGGCGTGCAAAATACCAAAATCTTTTATCTTCTACATGATCTGGGAAAATAATCATAGCAGAAGATTGAAGATAAGATGTTAGAAATGTAATAAATCTGAAGTAATCTCCTCCTGACATTAAGAAGGATATTAAAAAGAAAAAAATGTATTCCATATTTATTCCAAGATTCTGTTCCATTGTCTTCTGCTTCTCTGGGGCCGGGTGACAGGGGTAACATCCTCAGACGGGAAGCTCAAGCTTCTCTCACCCTGGCTGCATTCTCCAGCTCACCTGAAGGATCCTGAGGTGTTCCCTGTCCAGCTGTGAGACATACTCTCTCCAGCAGGTCTGTGGTCTGCCTCTTGGTCTCCTCCTGGTGGGACCAAGATGAGACCCACCTCACCAGCGAGGCGCTAGGTAGACATCCTAACCAGATTCCCGAACCACCCCATCTGGCTTCTCTCGACCAGGAGGAGGAGCGGCTCAAAACAGAGCTCCTCCAGGATGGCAGAGCTCCTCACCCAACCTCTGAATGAGAATCCAGCCACCCTGCGGAGGAAGCCCATTTCGGCTGATTGTATCCGCAATCTCATTCTTTCAGTCACCACCCACAGCTGGTTTCAATAGGTGGGTAGGAACGTAGATCCTGGTTACCATGGTGAGGGTAGGAACGTAGATCCTGGTTACCATGGTGAGGGTAGGAACGTAGATCCTGTTACCATGGTGAGGGTAGGAAGTTAGATCCTGGTTACCATGGTGAGGGTAGGAAGTTAGATCCTGGTTACCATGGTGAGGGTAGGAACGTAGATCCTGGTTACCATGGTGAGGGTAGGAACGTAGATCCTGGTTACCATGGTAAGTGTAGGAATGTAGATCCTGGTTACCATGGTGAGGGTAGGAACGTAGATCCTGGTTACCATGGTGAGGGTAGGAACGTAGATCCTTGTTACCATGGTGAGGGTAGGAACGTAGATCCTGGTTACCATGGTGAGGGTAGGAACGTAGATCCTGGTTACCATGGTGAGGGTAGGAACATAGATCCTGGTTACCATGGTGAGGGTAGGAACGTAGATCCTGGTTACCATGGTGAGGGTAGGAACGTAGATCCTGGTTACCATGGTGAGGGTAGGAACGTAGATCCTGGTTACCATGGTGAGGGTAGGAACGTAGATCAATTTATAAATCAAGAGCTTTGCTTTTCGGCTCAGCTCTTTCGGGTGTCTTGTTTTTAAATTTTAGTTTCACAGACCTCATTTGAACCTGTTTTTTTTCAGTTGGTTGCATCATGTTTAAACTTCGCTCATCATGAAGCCAACGTCCCAACCAGAGCTTTTCTTTTGTCCAGTTTTGGTGTTGCCATGCTGACCGTTTCCATTGTTTACAGCCTGTGTTTTTTTTATTTCCTGGCTGATCTAACGGTTCAATTATAACGGCATTGCCACAGAACGTGCGGTTTTTGGTGTGTTTATGAGACCCTTAAGGAATGCATTTGAGTTGGGAGGACAAATGGAGAGTGTGATGAAATGGAGAAAAGAGAGACAGCAGAGGATAAGTGGCTGTTGGAGTTTTCCTCTCTAATATCGATCCATCTCAGAATGATGATGACTGAAGTCATTTCTCAGTCTTTGGCTCATTTGGCCAGCAGAGGAAGCACAGAATGGAAGTGGTTTGTCCTTCATCAAGAGGCCATTGTGTTCAGCGTTGCTGTTAAAGGATGCAGCTTGTGTTTTCCATTTTTCTGTTCCAGGCCTAGAAGTATTAAATTCACCCTGAGATTATCAGTAGCATGCAGATTCTGAGCTGATGGACTGTTTCCCACTGCTTTACCCATTCATATGAATGAGTTCTACAGTCTCAGATGAACTCGCACCACTGTTTGAAATGCATTAAAGTCCTACATTATTCATCCTCCCGTCACTTCTGGTTTCTGGCTTTATTTACTTACTAGTGTTTCATTTTATTCCAAGCATCTGCAGGAAAGCAACAACTCCTCTGAATTCTCTTTCAAGCCTTAGTTTTAATGCCTCAGCCCTCAAAATGTGGTGGAGGCGTTCCGCACTTGGACGGTCCGTGCGTACGGATGTGTTTCTGTAACACTTCGATGAACACAAACCACTGAAGGGCTTTTAATCAAACTGCCCAAAGCTTCTCAAAACCAGGGTTTACAATCCTACCCTCACCATGGTAACCAGGATCTACATTCCTACCCTCACCATGGTAACCAGGATCTACATTCCTACCCTCACCATGGTAACCAGGATCTACGTTCTACCCTCACCATGGTAACCAGGATCTACATTCCTACCCTCACCATGGTAACCAGGATCTATGTTCCTACCATCACCATGGTAACCAGGATCTATGTTCCTACCATCACCATGGTAACTAGCTGTGGGTGGTGACCGAAAGAACAAGATTGCGGAATCAAGCAGCCAAATTGAGCTTCCTGGCTTAGAATTCTAAGGCACTGTTGGCTCAGGAAGGATGGGAAGAATGACTTGGTGAGTAGTGCCACTGCCCTTTAACCAGAGGGTTGCCGGCTCAATTTCCCCACCTAGAGTTCATGTCGAGGTGTCCTTGAGCAAGACACTGAATCCCCGATGTCTCCTGATGGTGGTTTCCAGGTTACATGTCAGCTTCCACCATCAGGTATAAATGAATGGGTGAATGTGAGCTACACTGTAAACCACTTTAAGTGCCAAAGTAGGTAAAAAAACGTTGCATAAATAGAGAACATTTACTACTTCTCTCGGTTCAGATGCCCGTTTCGATGCGTCTTTACAAAGAATGTTCTTATTTAACTAGAAAACAAACTGCCACCCCAACTGAATGTGGTTTATTTTGTTCACATTTTTCGGTTTCAGGGTTTAATTCTCTTTGACACATCGTACTCGTCTCTTTACGGTCACTCGAATCTGACCCCAGTCAGCAATCCTTTTCCTCCCCGGAGGCGGGATTGAGTGCAGCGCTGCCACAAACACAAACGTCACATTTAGTTACAGACGGAAGAAAGAAATCTGAGCATTAAATGGAAACAAAAACTGAATTTAAATCAATACACAGAAAAAGTGGTGGAAAAATACCCCCGCCCCATACGGGCAGCCTGGTCCATAATGTAATTTCAATATTGTTGGTAAACAAAAACAATTTGTGGCTTTATTTAAAAGATCCAAACAAAAAGAAAGAGCTGAGCCGAAAAGCAAAGCTCGTGATTTACAAGTCGATCTACAGTACGTTCCTACCCTCACCATGGTAACCAGGATCTACGTTCCTACCCTCACCGTGGTAACCAGGATCTACGTTCCTACCCTCACCACGGTAACCAGGATCTACGTTCCTACCCTCACCACGGTAACCAGGATCTACGTTCCTACCCTCACCATGGTAACCAGGATCTACGTTCCTACCCTCACCATGGTAACCAGGATCTACGTTCCTACCCTCACCATGGTAACCAGGATCTACGTTCCTACCCTCATCATAGTAACCAGGATCTACGTTCCTACCCTCATCATAGTAACCAGGATCTACGTTCCTACCCTCACCATGGTAACCAGGATCTACGTTCCTACCCTCACCGTGGTAACCAGGATCTACGTTCCTACCCTCACCATGGTAACCAGGGTCTACGTTCCTACCCTCACCGTGGTAACCAGGATCTACGTTCCTACCCTCACCATGGTAACCAGGATCTACGTTCCTACCCTCATCATAGTAACCAGGATCTACGTTCCTACCCTCACCATGGAACGACTCGGGATCCTTCAGGGTAAGACAGAGGATACGGCTGAAGTGAGAGAAGCCTGGGGTTCTAGTCTGAGGCTGTTGCCCCACGCCCTGACCCCGGATTAGCGGAAAAACGACGGACCGGAACGAATATAGATAGATTTACTTCATTAGTCCCACACTTGGGAAATTTGTATATCTTCATTTTAACCATTTTTAAACACTTTTTTTTAGATGAAGCACAACCAAGAGTTTATCTTTTGTAGTGTTTTGGAACAACAAACCAAATTCCCAACCTGGCATCACATCCAGTGTTAAACGGTTTTTCTGAGGTTTGATTAAAGTTACAGGGAGAAGAGATAAAGAAGGTGGAAGACTTTAAGTACTTAGGATCAACAGTCCAGAGCAATGGAGAGTGTGGAAAAGAGGTGAAAAAGCGTGTGCAGGCAGGCTTGAACGGGTGGAGAAAATTATCAGGTGTGATGTGTGATAGAAGAGTTTCAGATAAAATGAAAGAGAAAGTGTAGAAAACCGTGGTGAGAGCGGCCATGCTGATTGGTCTAGAGACAGTGTGGTGAGAGCGGCCATGCTGATTGGTCCAGAGACAGTGTGTTGAGAGCGGCCATGCTGATTGGTGTAGAGACTGTGTGGTGAGAGCGGCCATGCTGATTGGTCTAGAGACAGTGTGGTGAGAGCGGCCATGCTGATTGGTCTAGAGACAGTGTGGTGAGAGCGGCCATGCTGATTGGCCTAGAGGCAGTGTGGTGAGAGCGGCCATGCTGATTGGTCTAGAGACAGTGTGGTGAGAGCGGCCATGCTGATTGGTCTAGAGACAGTGTGGTGAGAGCGGCCATGCTGATTGGCCTAGAGCAGCGGTCGGCAACCTTTGACACCGAAAGAGCTATTTGAACCCGGTTTCCACGGAAAAGAAAACACTGGGAGCCGCACATCTAAAATGAAAAAAAAAAAAAACTTCTACTACTTTACCGCAGCATGTTTCTTATGAAATCCACGTGCTACAGAGAAAATTACATTTTATTCATTTAATGAACACATTTTGAACATTTTGAATTCTTGAAAAATAATAACAATGAATGTCTCTTTCAAATAAATTAAAAAGCTGAATTTAAATTGTCCATGTAGCAAACGAAAGCAGAAAAATGCCATGAGGCGTCATCCTTATATCCATTTATCTAAAATGAAGATAACACTGTATATATTGCTTTTTCTTACCTTTACACTTTGTATAAACAACTATAGTGTGGTTATGTCTTATGAAGTGCTACGGAGAAAATTAAATTTTACCGATGTAATGAACACATTTTGAATTCTTGAAAAAATAATAATGTCTGAATGTCTCTTTCGAATAAATTAAAAAGCTGAATTTAAATTGTGCATGCAGCAAACAAAAGGGAAAAATCCGTGAGCCGTCATCCTTATATCGCCTTGGGCTTTCAAAGTATGCAGCGGAGCATACTTTGTGATATTTCAAGATCACAATAATCTTCAAATTTAGAACTAAAATAATATAAAAACTAACACAAATAAAACACACTTCAATTAAATACAAAAAATTTTTTTTTAGTAATTTATTTTCCCGAGCCAATCAGAGCCGCATTATAAGGATGAAAGAGCCGCATGAGGCTCCGGAGCCGCGGGTTGCCGACCGCTGGCCTAGAGGCAGTGTGGTGAGAGCGGCCATGCTGATTGGTCTAGAGACAGTGTGGTGAGAGCGGCCATGCTGATTGGTCTAGAGACAGTGCCACTGAGGAAAAGACAGGAAACAGAGATGTTTGTAGCAGAGATGAAGATGCCGAGGATCTTTCTGGGAGTGACCAGGATGGACAGGATCAGAGGAACAGCACATGTTAGAGGTTTTAAAGTCAGAGAGGCCAGACTGAGATGGTTTGGACATGTGCAGAGGAGAGAGAGAGAGAGAGAGAGTACATCGGAAGAAGGATGCTGGGTTTGGAACCACCAGGAAAGAGGACTAGAGGAAGACCAAAGAGGAGGTTCATGGATACAGTGAAGGAAGACATGAAGATAGTTGGTGTGACCAAAGAGGATGCAGGAGATAGGGTTAGGGTTGCTGTGGGGCCCCTGGAGGAGACTGGTGGAAGGAGCAGGAGAAGAATTTCTAAGAGCTGCTATCCTCTAACTTTTCCATTTCATTTGGATATTAATTCTCTGAAATCACCGCTGAGTCAGCGTTTTAATCCCGTATTGATTTCATGACATTATCTTTAATAGATTTCCGTTAAAAATAATTAAACATATTTTGATATGTAAGTACTTAAAGAACCCGGCGTATGCCTTTAAGGCAGGATGTTTATATGCATGAAGTCAGATTCATTCAAGTCACGTGCGTGCTTGTTAAATTTGCCCGGGATCCTGCCCGCTCATGCATCACTGTCTGGAAGGATTGCTGGCTCAGCACATGACCATCAACAAAGGAGGTCAATAAAAGTGAATTTCAGCTCCAGGCTTTCTTCTCATCATTAAATGTCAACCCTGACAGGCAGTTAATTCCCCTCAGCTAAGAGATTAGACTCATATTGATCAGGAGTTTTTTTAAATCGATCAGACTCTCTGGGTTTTCCCATGGAGATGATCAATTTAGAGAGAGAGAAAAAAAAAAATCACTTTTACTTTAAGTTTGATTTTTTTTTTTTTTACATGGATTGAAAGCTTTAAAAAAAATGCTCAATGTGGTTCAAACTAGGGGTACACCAGCTATGGGTACCAGCTATGGGCCACTACTGAGGCATTTTAACTGGTACCTGTACCAGTGTTTTTTATTGATCCCTCATCTGGAAATTTGTGGGCTTCACTACGCCGCAGCAGGCTGCCAGGACAGTACCAATGGTGGGAGAAACGGGGTGTTAGGTGTCTTCTCCAAGGACCCTAGATGTGAAATCAGTGGGACGTGAGCCCGTGAACTTTCGGTTAATTTCCATTACGCGGGCAAACACTCTAAACCAGTGAGCCGTTCCATTCCGTCATCTTCCGCTTGTTCCGGGGTCAGGTCGCGGGGGCAACAGCCTCAAGCGGGCAGCCCAGGCCTCTCTCTCCCCGGCTGCATCCTCTAGCTCACCTGGAAGGATCCCAAGTCGTTCCCCGGCCAGCTGTGAGACATAGTCTCTCCAGCGGGTCCGGGGTCTGCCCCTTGGTCATCTCCCGGTGGAACGTGCCCGAAACACGTCGCCTGCGAGGCGCTCGGGGGGCATCTTGACCAGATGCCCGAACCACCCCATCTGGCTCCTCTCGACCTGGAGGAGGAGCGGCTCAACACCGAGCTCCTCTCGGATGGCAGAGCTCCTCACCCGATCTGAGAGCCCAGCCACTCTGCGGAGGAAGCTCATTTCGGCCGCTTGTACCAGCGATCTCATTCTTTCGGTCACCACCCACAGCTGGTGACCATGGTGAGGGTAGGAACGTAGATCCTGGTTACCATGGTGAGGGTAGGAACGTAGATCCTGGTTACCATGGTGAGGGTAGGAACATAGATCCTGGTTACCATGGTGAGGGTAGGAACGTAGGTCCTGGTGACCATGGTGAGGGTAGGAACGTAGATTCTGGTTACCATGGTGAGGGTAGGAACGTAGATCGACTTGTAAATCGAGAGCTTTGCTTTTCGGCTCAGCTCTCTCTTTACCACGACGGACCGATGCAGCGTCCTAGTTATTGCTGATGCCGTACCGATCCGCCTTTAGATCTCCCGCTCTACCTCTCCCCCACTCGTGAACAAGACCCCGAGATACTTAAACTCCTCCACTTGGGGCAGGACCCTGTCCCTGACCCACAAGGGGCATTCCACCCTTTTCCGGGCGAGGACCATGATCTCGAATTTGGAGGCGCTAATTCCCATCCCGGCCGCTTCACACTTGGCAGCAAATCAATCCAGCGAGAGCTGGAGATCACGGACCACTGAGCCACCGTCTCAAATCATCCTCTGGAGAAAAACAAGCTTTCACTCTGGAATGATACATTATTAGCATGGGCGACACGGTGGCGCAGCGGGTAGCACAGTGGCCTCACTGCAAGAAGGTCAGGGGTTCAAATTCTATGGCCGACAAGGCTTGGAACACTGGGGTTTCCATGTGGAGTTTGCATGCTCTACCTATGTAGTATGTGGGTTTTCTCTGGTTTCATCCTACCCTCAAAAACATACAATGAAATTGTCCCTAGGAAAGAGTGTGTGTATGGCGACCTGTTTAGGGTGTACCCTGCCTCTCGTCTTGAATTAGAGGATAGGCTCCAGCTAGGGATGGACGGTTCAGAAGACGAATGAATGTTAATTATTTGTTACTTTCTTCTGCTGGTGACTCGTTGACCAACTTCAGGTTCTATCACCATGGCAACAAACGCTGATAAAACATTTGATATTACTTATAAAAAAATTTAAAAAACTACTACAATTTAAACCATAACAAAGCAAAATAAAGAACATCTAATGGATGCCATATTTCTTTCATGCAGAAAGTGGGTAATACCTTCCTGGCACCCTTTATCTGAAATGAATGGTCTTCACAAATTCAGCTCTGCCCATTTAAAATGACCAGTTGGTTCAGTCCGATCAGATTAACGAGGTTTTTTGTAGTAAATATGTCGTTAACAGTTCAGAAAACGAACCGAGCGTTCCTCCAAGGTTAGACATACCGAGTGGATTGAGGAGGGCCATAGCATTCACCACCTTGTTGGCACGCAGGCTGGTCCTACTAAACTGGAAGCTTCCCAGTCTCCCTTCGCATGTGCGCTGGGTGCGTGAGGTGGTTTCTAATCTCAAACAGAAGAGGTTAAAGTGCCCACTTAAAGGCGTTTCATAAAACTCGGGGTCCTTTTCTCTAAGACTTGGACACCTTGGCGTTTCCTCAGTCTGGAGGATGACTGAGCGCTGGCGTGGCGGATTGGCATGGCTGATACTGCTTTTTTTTTTAAGGGATGTGTGTGTTTTGGCCTTTTGGTGGGCGGCGGTTGGGGTCTCTGCTCTGTCGTCTGCAGACACTCTGTATGTCTGTTACTAAAAGAAAAAAACATGGCGACTTATTCACAACTTTATAATCTGACTTTCTCACCACGACGCGTCACTCCATCGCGGCTGAACCTCGAGAATAATCCATCATTATGTAAGAAAGCATGATGCGGTAAAACCGTGTCAGGCCCGATGTCCCCAGACACCCATCATTCCCAACACAACCCCAACCAGCAGCCTCACAAACCACCAATCATCTGTCAAACTGTCTAATTAAAGTTTGGAGGGTGAGATGATGAACTCTGTCATCTCATCCCACTCACATAATTACACCTGAGATGACACATGGACCAAAAACACAGATGGAAATACGGACATATTTTCAATCATTTCAAAAGTTTGCATCAATCGCATTTTCTGTTGACTTTTTGTTTTAAAAAGTCTGGTTTCTTAAAAAATGATGACATTATGAGCAATAAAACATTTTGAAAAAAAACAACCGAATAAAGCTGAAGATAAGTCAGCCATGATTGAGCGGTCCGCTTTCCGCCACCCAGAAAGCACCACGCTGCGAGGTGACAGGACTCACTTCATGCCGCCTGCTTTAATTGGCTGCAACATTTTGGGAATTTCTAATTTTATCGTGCATAAACGTGCATGTTGACAAAAGCTTTGGATAATCTGAGTAAACAACTTGTGCTGCAGCTCTTTAAATTTAAATGGGGTGGTTTGGAACGTTTGGAAAAGGACTTGATGTTTGTTTTCTATTTAAATATCTCTGAGCCAATGGGATTGTGGTTAAAAAAAACAAGAAAAGAAAAGCAGAACCATTTGTCTTTTTATATGTGTTTGATTCTCAAAAAGCAACAAAAGTAAGAACTCAAATTAAACAGCATCTGGTCTTAGATTCTATTTTATAGACCAAGGGTATCAAACTCAAACGCCCAGTGGGCCAAAATCAGTATAGTAACACTGCTGACCTGAGGTGATATTTCTAGAATAAATCTTCTTATGGATCTAGACACGTAAAGCATTAATAATACCGTGTAAAAACTTCACTAAACTTCACTTCACTTCTCCTCCTGGTCGGATGGGCCCGAGGCGCTTGGAGGTATTCTAACCAGATGTCCAAACCACCCCAGCTTCTCTTAATCTGGAGGAGCAACAATATTACTGAGCTCCTCCCGGAGGGCAGAGCTCCTTCCTCTATCTCTGAGTGAGAGCCCAGCCACCCAGCGGAGGAAGATCATTTCAGCCACTTGTATATGATATCTCGTTCTTTCGGTCACCACTCAGAGCTGGTTACCATGGTGAGAGTAAGAACGTAGATCCTGGTTACCATGGTGAGGGTAGGAACGTAGATCCTGGTTACCATGGTGAGGGTAGGAACGTAGATCCCGGTTACCATGGTGAGGGTAGGAACGTAGATCGTGGTTACCATGGTGAGGGTAGGAACGTAGATCCTGGTTACCATGGTTAGGGCAGGAATGTAGATCCTGTTTACCATGGTGAGGGTAGGAACGTAGATCCTGTTTACCATGGTGAGGGTAGGAACGTAGATCCTGGTTACCATGGTGAGGGTAGGAACGTAGATCCTGGTTACCACGGTGAGGGTAGGAACGTAGATCCTGGTTACCATGGTGAGGGCAGGAATGTAGATCCTGTTTACCATGGTGAGGGTAGGAACGTAGATCCTGGTTACCACAGTGAGGGTAGGAACGTAGATCCTGGTTACCACGGTGAGGGTAGGAACGTAGATCCTGGTTACCACAGTGAGGGTAGGAACGTAGATCCTGGTTACCATGGTGAGGGTAGGAACGTAGATCCTGGTTACCATGGTGAGGGTAGGAACGTAGATCCTGGTTACCATGGTGAGGGTAGGAACGTAGATCCTGGTTACCACAGTGAGGGTAGGAACGTAGATCCTGGTTACCATGGTGAGGGTAGGAACGTAGATCCTGGTTACCACAGTGAGGGTAGGAACGTAGATCCTGGTTACCATGGTGAGGGTAGGAACGTAGATCCTGGTTACCATGGTGAGGGTAGAAACGTAGATCCTGGTTGCCATGGTAACCGCCTCAAGCATCTCAAAGAACTACCTTGATGAGACTTAAGCCGTCCGTGTGTCGGGCTGAGAACAGCATGTCCGTACGTCTCTGCGTCCACGAAACAAGCACAAGCGATGCATGGTTATATCCAATGAAAATACTTTTTATGTATACACGTAGCCCACTCAGTAGGGTTGGCCCCTCAGTAGCTGGTATGACTGTCTTAGTATCAGCCTGATACTTGACACTGGTATTGACGCATCCTCAGTTTAGTATCTTTGATTTTTTTATGTATTCAGATCAGTTCTGAATTCTCCTCTCGTCGTTAGAGACCCAAACTAATTCCCCCACCATGTGAAAACAAAGAAATGTCAAACAGAAGCATGCGATGCCTCACTGTGACTACAGCGGCGGTTCATTCGGGACATAAGATTGAAACTGTTTTACAGCAGCGAGGCACCAAATGAGCCGTCAAACATCTTGATGTAGAAGTGCTGAGCGTTCACGTTTCATGACTGTGTGTGAGTGATGAATGCACGGGCTTTTATTATACAGTCAAAGGATTTTTTTTTACATGTAAAATCTCATTTGCATCTAATAAAGACACGTTATTATTGCATGGAATACATTTCATGTTCGGTTCATGTTGATCAACGTAATCTTTGGGAAAAACGACAAAGCGTTTACAGCTGGATTAAAATGAGTCATTTTGAAGATCGATGATGGATTTTTACAAAAAACCATCTGAAAAACACTCAGATTTTTAGTTTCCAAAAAAGCATCATTATGTGATGTTGATGTATAGAGGAACGAAACCTATTAACAACCTCTGGAGAGCAGAGGAAGAAAGAAGAAACAGACTTTTTGCATCTTATTCATCGCAATTTGTTTCTTCCGCCCTATCATCTTCCGCTTATCCAGGGTCGAGACTGCTTATCACAATCTCAGACGGGAAAATCCAGGCTTCCCTCACTCCGGCTGCATCCTCCAGCTCCAACAGGAGGATCCTGAGGTGTTCCCTGTCCAGCTGGGGGACAGTCTCTCCAGCAGGTCCAGGGTCTGCCTCTTGGTCTCCTCCCGGTAAGTTTAGTTATTATTCTGCATGATTAGATAAGATTTGTAGAATGCATGTGTTTGAAGGACAGACGTGGCTCTGCTAACGCAAACAACTTTTCATTTTTTCCACAATTTAGGTCAAACTTTTATATGATAAGAAATGCATTGTGTGAAATCGAATAAGTCCGGCCCGGTCTGGCATTTCAAAAAGACACTCAATTGAAATGAATAGCAAATTTTCCCAGAATGAACTTAAATATAGACTAGATGTATGAGATTGAACTGAAATGATCTATTATCTGTTTTACTTTAATGCCTTTCAAAGTAAAGGTTTTACTGCATGATGATGTTTATCAGAAGCTCTTATCTACCTGGGTTATAATTGAAAATGTTGCGCTCCGGGCAGCGCTTTGATGACCATGCTAAGCAGAAAATGAACTGCAGCCGTTGCCACGGTTACACAGCGTTTAGACAGACCTGCGGGAGTTATTACAAAAGTTCTCAGTGATTTATGATTTCTCATAAGATCGTTTTAGAGCAACAACAACCAACGCTCCTGGTGAAGTACACGACGACCCACTGATGAACAAACCAGAAACTTTTATGTAAACTTTATCCTCAAACAATCAGGAGCCTCGATGGAGGACATGGAAAGAGAAGCTCTAGCTGGTAGATTTGGATCTACGTTCCTACTCTCACCATGGTAACCAGGATCTACGTTCCTACCCTCACCCTGGTAACCAGGATCTACGTTCCTACCTTCACCGTGGTAACCAGGATCTACGTTCCTACCCTTACCCTGGTAACCAGGATCTAGGTTCCTACTCTCATCATGGTAACCAGGATCTACGTTCCTACCCTCACCCTGGTAACCAGGATCTACGTTCCTACCCTCACCCTGGTAACCAGGATCTACGTTCCTACCCTCACCATGGTAACCAGGATCTACGTTCCTACCCTTACCCTGGTAACCAGGATCTACGTTCCTACTCTCACCATGGTAACCAGGATCTACGTTCCTACCCTCACCATGGTAACCAGGATCTACGTTCCTACCCTCACCATGGTAACCAGGATCTATGTTCCTACCCTCACCATGGTAACCAGGATCTACGTTCCTACCCTTACCCTGGTAACCAGGATCTAGGTTCCTACTCTCACCATGGTAACCAGGATCTACGTTCCTACCCTCACCCTGGTAACCAGGATCTACGTTCCTACCCTTACCCTGGTAACCAGGATCTACGTTCCTACTCTCACCATGGTAACCAGGATCTACGTTCCTACCCTCACCATGGTAACCAGGATCTACGTTCCTACCCTCACATGGTAACCAGGATCTACGTTCCTACCCTCACCATGGTAACCAGGATCTACGTTCTTACCCTCACCATGGTAACCAGGATCTACGTTCCTACCCTCATCATGGTAACCAGGATCTACGTTCCTACTCTCACCATGGTAACCAGGATCTACATTCCTACCCTCACCATGGTAACCAGGATCTACGTTCGGCTGGAGACCTGCTGGAGAGACTATGTCTCACAGCTGGACAGGGAACACCTCAGGATCCTTCTGGGTGAGCTGGAGGATGCAACCGAGGTGAGAGAAGCCTGGGCTTCCCGTCTGAAGCTGGTAACCCCATGACCCGGCCCTGGATAAGCGGAAGACGACCGAACGCAAAGAATTCCGCAGAATACAGAGAACACAGATTTTCATTCCTGTTTCACCAGCAAACTGAATTATTTTTAGTCAGTTTTGATCTGAAACTGTTTTTATAAAACTATCATAAAACCATATTTTATTATTGAACCATATGATTTTACCAAAATAAAATATGATCCATTCTCTTTAAACCCAGCCTTCCCTCCTGATGGCATGATGTAACGTGACCTTAGCTGCTAAGCTTTCACTGGTTAGAGATCAATGACCTGAGTCTGGGCTTACTGGATCATCGTAGAGCTGAGGGATTTACACAAACACACTTACAGTTTGACTCTGAGCCTCAGGGAGCTCGCTGGCTTTTGTTACTCAGATGTGTATCATTAAAAAAAAAAAGATCGTCTTAACTTTCAGGACGTTGGAAATAAATGATATCGATATCAGTATTGGATCAATGCTAATGAATCGTATCGGTTTTTTTACTCTCATTTTAGGGGCCGACATCTCCGTCATATTTCACAACTAATCTATTTAAAACTTATTTATTTGATAATAAACATTAATAATGCTTCTGCATTTAACCGTGTACCGCTTGAAGTCGTTTTATGGCTGTTATTTACAACATTTTACAGCAGGGCAGATTCTCAGACGTGCTATTCTCAGACCAAGCTGTATCCAAGTACACGCATGTCATAAATCTCATATAGTTCCTAAAGATCCCTGAGTTCCAAACACTCTCACTCTTAAACGTAATTAAATCTATGATTGAAAACGTCATTCTGATCGAGCACTCCTGAAAGATGTTTCGGTTAAATAACCTCAGCTTCTATCATGTTGCAGTTAAAGGAAAAGTTCAATTGTTTTTTTGGTCATTTTATTGGTTTTCTTTTAGAAACCAGAACACTTCTGGACGTGTCAGACATGCCAAGTCTCCCGGATTGGGCGGGAGACACCCGCAATTAGGACCTATCTCACACTCACCTGCCAAGGCTAAAAAAAACCCCACACATGATGACCACTCTAGTGCATTCTATGAACAGGATTAGATATGAGGCTAAGGACATGGTATCTCCTGCTGCTACAGCAGCTGTGCATCTGAAAGCATGGTCTATTACCAGTATTGTTTTTGGTGAACGTGTGGAAGAAGTAGGGCCATGGGAACTCAAAACAAAGCGTGACCAATCAGTACAGGGGTGTATTCCTGGTAATTCCTCTTCCTACTGATACATAACGCTAGGTGGTAACACACGGAAGACGCACAATTTACCAGCTGCTTTATCATGTTTTGAACAGTTTGTTTTACCCCCACTGTCATGGCGGGGGTTGTCCATTGGTGGATGTGATGTGATGTCATAGCCCCTCCTACTTTTAGCCCCGCCTCAAAATCTCCCATCTCTGATGTGTAAAGATCCATAGTTTAAATAAAGATGAGCGTAACGCTCCATCTGCTCGACATAATCTCAGTTTGAAGATCTATGCTTTGAACGGTTGGTTTCTAGAGCGACTAGACCGGTTGTATCAACAGCCAGATCTACTATTTTCTACTCTGACCCCAGCTGGGTGTGACCTTTGATAAACAGCAGCCAGTATTTACACCGCAGCGAGAGCGATAGCCTCTGCTTTTTCTGACATTTACAGAGTTGGGTTTCAAGTTGCTCCAGGCTAGGGAGGCATGAAACAGATGGGTAGAGAAAGCAATGCAGCACACACCCCTCCCTCCTCTGCAGTGGAGAGAGGTTTATTACCACAGAAAAAGGAGGTTTCCTTTAAAAACATGAGAAATGGAGCATTATTTCAATCACTAGTTCAGATTTAGTCTCTGCAAAAACAAAAACGCTGACTGTGATCACCTCTGATTACAAACTGTGACTCAGCATTAAAAAGAAAAGCTTGTTGTATCAATATTAAACTGATAGTGATCCTCCTCCACAGGGCGGCCGGGGTCTCAGTCAGAGACAGAACAGGAGCTCAACCATCTGGGAAGGGCTCGGAGTAGAGCCGTTACTCCTCCGGATCGAGAGAAACCAGATGAGGTGGTTCGGGCATCTGGTTCGAATGCCTCTCGATTGCCTCGCTGGTGAGTGTTATAGGTACGTCCCACCAGGAGGAGACCAAGAGGCAGACCCGCTGGAGAGACTGTCTCACAGCTGGCTGAGGAACGAATCGGGATCCTCCTGGGTGAGCTGGAAGATGCAGCCTGGGTGAGAGAAGCCTGGGTTTTACGTCTGAGGCTGTTATCCCCGACGACCCAGCCCCGGATAACCGTAAGACGACGGAACGTCAATAAAATGTTATTGCTGTGTCGTTTTTTATTCATAGTTGTTTTTTGGCACAAACTTCTTCTTCCAACATTCCCCTCTAGGGGTCTCCACAGCAAGTCAGTTTCTTCCATCTAACCCTATCTGCTGCATCTTCTTCAGTCACACCAACTATCTTCATGTCTTCCTTCACTGTATCCATGAACCTCCTCTTTGGTCTTCCTCTAGTCCTCTTTCATGGTGGTTCCAAACCCAGCATCCTTCTTCTGATGTACTCTCTCTCTCTCCTCTGCACATGTCCAAACCATCTCAGTCTGGCCTCTCTGACTTTAAAACCTCTAACGTGTGCTGTTCTTCTGATCCTGTCCATCCTGGTCATCTTCATCTCTACTACAAACATCTCTGTTTCCTGTCTTTTCCTCACCACACTGTCTCTAGACCAATCAGCATGGCCGCTCTCACCACACTGTCTCTAGACAAATCAACATGGCCGCTCTCACCACACTGTCTCTAGACCAATCAGCATGGCCGCTCTCACCACACTGTCTCTAGACCAATCAGCATGGCCGCTCTCACCACACTGTCTCTAGACCAATCAGCATGGCCGCTCTCACCACACTGTCTCTAGACCAATCAGCATGGCCGCTCTCATCACACTGTCTCTAGACCAATCAGCATGGCCGCTCTCACCACACTGTCTCTAGACCAATCAGCATGGCCGCTCTCACCACACTGTCTCTAGACCAATCAGCATGGCACAAACTAAATGTCATTAAAAACACTTCTGACTCATTTGATTAAATTCTTTAGCCATTTAACACATTTCTCATCACAACATAGCAGGTACTGATGATAAAACTAAACCCATTTTTCCAGCCATCTTAGAACATGTCATTTTTTCACTGAAACGACCCATGGTTCATTTTAAACATGCTTCATGTCACTGGTTTTAAACTCAACCATGTTGTAAACCCTTCCCTTTAACTAGATTTGGTACAAGTATTTAAAGACGTCGTGTATCGCCTGCTGTTTGGAGCAGATGTTTAAGTAGAAAAGAATCTGAGTGAGATCCGTCTGACCTGGGTTCAAACTACCATCTTGAGTTTATTTAGCTCACATGTTTAACATTCCAGGAGAGGACAGCGCTGCTTTAAGCATCGAAAAATCACTTCAAAGAGAGAGAAAAAGATTAGTATAGAATTAGCTGATTGGACCTAACGATGTCTCTCGGAGGGACAGACCAGTTGGTGTCATGAGCGTTTTCTGAATTCTGTTATAGAAAAATATTTGCATATTTACTCTTAAAGCATCTGACCGCCAGGGTCCCTGTCGTTGGCTGCCACCCATTTCTTCCTTCACCTGATCCCTATGGCCCCTCCTGCAGGTGGTGAGTCCAATGGAAGGGTGGCCCATATCCCCTGTTTGGGCAAAGCCCAGCTGGGCCCCTTGGGTAAAAAATTCCAAATTGAAAGAAGCCAGATGGGGTGGTTCAGGAGCCCACCTGAGTGCCTTGGTGGTGAGGTGTTTTGGGCACGTCCCACCGAGAGGAGACCAAGAGGCAAACCCCAGACCTGCTGGAGAGACTATGTCTCACACCTCAGGATCCTCCAGGGTGAGCTGGAGGATGCAGCCGGGTTTGAGAGAAGCCTGGGCTTCCCGTCTGAGGGTGTTACCCCTGCGACCCGGTCCCGGATAAGCGGAAGACGATAGAACAGAACGGAACTCTTAAAGCATCAAACTCTGATCTCATCTCCACACACTAACAACCCGTGTTTTAACGATAGATTCTCATGTTTAACCTCAAACAGAATCGGTTTCTTTTTGAAACGCAAGACGCAACACCACCACAGTCAAAGGTTAACGACCCAAAGTTAACGACCCCCCCCTCACATAGCCCCTCATCCTCCACCTCATCTAAGAGACCAAACTGAGAAGAAGTGGTCTGCTGGTTTCATCGGACAGTCCGTCCACCTCCTTCAGTCAGCTGGTGAAGAACAGACACCCTTCCTGTGGGCGCTGCCAGGGTGAACTCACTCAAACGTTTGGAATATTTTTCTATTTAATGTTTTAGCTTTTTCAGGGATTCTAAACAACATTTACCTCAAGTTTCTCCTGAAATAACCTGACGTTTTAAAACTACCTCACTTCATAGGACAAATGCAACAGCAGGAGAATCCTCAGGACAATCAGTGGATGTTTAGAAACACTTGTGACGGCCAGAAACAGGAGTGTGTAACCTCATGGAATAAAAAGGTAGAGATCCTAAATTCATGTGAAGACGATGTCTCTCAAACTATTTAATGAAACTGCCCACTGTTACTCAGCACCAGCTATAGATTACAGTCAGTCACCTTCTTGACCGTCTATATCTGTCGGGGCCGCCAGAGCCTATCTTGCTGATTCAAGGCTAGGGGCAGGATACACCCCGAGCAAGTCGACTGTCCGTCGCAGGGCCACACGCATACAACCATCCACACACACACACACACACACACTCATTCCTAGGGGTAATTTAGCACCGGCCAATGAACCTATCATGCATGTTTTTGGAGGGTGGGAGGAAACCGGAGTACCCGGAGGAAACTCATGCAGACACGTGGAGAACATGCAAACTCCACACAAAAGGCCAGTGTTCCAAGCCTCGTACCCACCAAGGACTTGAACCTCAGACCTTCATGCCCCAACTACACATAATATTTAAAAAAAAAAAAGTCCAGATTTTTCCACCATCTTTCCAAAGTGAATTCTTTGTTTTCATTTCATCCGTCCTAAAGAAAAAAAAAAAAGTCAACCTTAATGTGTCTTGGCAGATTCAGAGCAGGTTTTCCACGGAGAGCAACCTGTGAGGCGGAATCAGTAAAGCTCCCAGCATGCACCTGCTGCAGAGCTTCAACAGGGTTAGAACATCAGCTGCTGGACGTCGTCTTTAATATCTACTAAAACATTTACATAATGGAACAAAAACGGCTGCTAAACAGGACTGGGATGGTAAGAGCCGGATCACACCAGTGGAAACAAGCTTTACTGTCATTCCAACGGTCCAGGTGTGGAGGTGGAACCCAGAGCAGGTGGAACCCAGAGCAGGTGGAACCCAGAGCAGGTGGAACCCACAGCAGGTGGAACCCAGAGCAGGTGGAACCCAGAGCAGGTGGAACCCACAGCAGGTGGAACCCAGAGCAGGTGGAACCCACAGCAGAGACATGGACCGCTTTATTTTGTCTTTCATTTTAAAGACAAGCCGTCATTCTCTCTCTCGACTCTCCTGTTGCAATGCCAAAGAAAAACGTTCTTGTTGGTTCGCTCTCACTCTTGTGTACGAGGATGACAAAGTGAGTGTGAACAAAAACGGTCCTAAATATGTGTTTAGAGGCAGACGGCGCCCACTTTCTCAAATGCATTTTCATAAGGTGGCAGCACCAGTAACCTGTTCAAATTAATCCACATCAGAAGGTTTCAGAGTTTGATCGTCTGAGTGAGACGTTTTGTTTCATCGTCTTCTGCTCATCTAGGGCTGGGTCGCCGGGGCAACAGCCTCAGACATAAAGCCCAGGCTTCTCTCACCCCAGCTGCATCCTCCAGCTCACCCGGAAGGATCCTGAGGTGTTCCCCAGTCAGCTGTGAGACATACTGTAGTCTCTCCAGCGGGTCAGGGGCCTGCCTCTTGGTCTCCTCCTGATGGGACGTGCCCAAAACACCTCACCAGCGAGGCGCTCAGGAGGCATCCTGACCAGATGCCCAAACCGAAATGATACAAAAGCCTATCCAGGGGCGGATCTAGGATTTACTGAAGGGGTGTGGGGAAGTCATTGACGAAGCCAGTACAGGAGAGGCTGAGAGCACTCCCCCCAGTCATTATCCCCTGCATTTTGGGGACCCATTCGCTGGCCCTGCAAGGGGATAGCTTGACTAGTCCTCTTTCCTTTCTTCTTTCTATATTTTTTGTGGACCAAAAGGGGGGCGTGCACCGCCCACAACCCACCTGGATCCACCCCTGCTACCCCCACTGCTAACTGGCCGTATCAGACACTTTCTTAACAGTTTAAATTATTTTACAGGCAACAAGAAAATCGAACTTTCTAGAAAAAATAAACAGTAAAATCAAAGATTATTTTGGTCTGGAATTAAAATCCAAAAAGGGGTTAAAACGAGTTGAAACATTGAAGGTAGAAGGAAGTCTTTTTTTAGGGACTATAAATGGCTGTGTGTGTGTGTGTGTGTGTGTGTGTGTATGTGCATGTGTGTGTGTTTCAGCACTTTTTGTTCGTAAAGTCATAAAAAAGATAAAAATAGCTCGTGCACGTGAACGTGCAGGAACACGGCTGCTACAGAAACAATCAACATCTGTCATGGTAAAGTTAAACATGGAAACTTTTTACTCCCTGACGTGTCTGCGAACACAGAGTGTGTGTGTGTGTGTGTGTGTGTGTCTCATATGGAAGCACTTAGACATGCCTGAACAGGACACACACACACACACACACACACACACACACACAGAAGAGGAGATAAGCTTAACATGTGGTTTGTTTTGATTTGATTTTGTGGGGACTCCCTCTGAAACGTCTCGATCTAACACACATTCCTACTTTTTTTCCCCCTTTTTTTGGCCACTTTCATGTTTTTCTAAGTGAATTTAAACCTGGGTCTGCAGTGGAAAACATAACCTAATTAATTTAATTCTCTAAATTAGGAGAAAATAACTTTAAACCAATTCATTTAAACACTGATTACACCCGACCGGATCGTCTCGATTTACTCAACTGGATTTATTAATGGAAAAAAATGGAAGTTAATTGGAAAATTTGAAAAACTTGGGAAAAAAAAAGAAACTTGTGACTTTGATTGGGTTAAAATAATCTATAGTAGGTACTGAGTAACTGTGGGCAGTTCAAATTTCATCAGTTCTTTAGAAGATTTTACTTTAAAAAGAATTTCTGACATCGACGGTCTGTGTTTTATCACCATTTTAACCCTTTGATTTCCTGCTTAACCATAAGGCCGAGGGGATTTTGAGCCTCTATATCTCAACGAGAAGTGGGGTATGGTAGAAAAAAGTTTCAAAAAAGTCTTCTGGACAGTTTAATTCTTGATCGAGATGTTTCGACTTCCATCCGGAAATCATTTTCAATCTGAATGAAATGGACTGAAAACTGGATCTATTTATACTAATCTGAGTAAAAGTTAAAAAAATAGTAAGAAAGGGCTCGACCAATGAGCCTGTGTTACCTATGATGGCCGTGAATGGCTCCTATTGTAACCACAGACCAGTAAACAAACCCTATTATAAAAATGCTAAAAGCCTGGTGAATAGAAATTCCTGCTAACGAGAGGCGTGAAACTGGGTCACGAGGTGTCCCAGAAAGAGGGGTGAAGGAAGCCATCTTTGTGATGATAGAGAGTCCCTCACTGGCGTTAGATACATTCTGCCGGTATTTACAGCAGCCTTTTAAAGCCATGGACTAAAGATGACACCTCGTGACCCAGTTTCACGCCTCTCATCAGCAGGAATTTCTATTCACTAGGCTTTTAGCATTATTACAATAGGGTTCGTTTACTGGTCTGTGGCTACAATAGGAGCCATTCACGGCCATCATAGGTAACACAGGCTCATTGGTCGAGCCCTTCTTACTATTTTTTTTTACTTTTTACTCAGGTTAGTATAAATAGATCCAGGTTTCAGTCCATTTCATTCAGATTGAAAATCATTGCCGGATGGAAGTCGAAACGTCTCGTTCAAGAATTAAACTGTCCAGAAGACTTTTTTAAAACTTTTTCTACTATGGATCACTCCTGGATGAATGAGGGACTACACGGATTTGAAGAGAAGTGGGGGAGTTAAAGGGTCAAGAGATCGGAGTCCCAAAATCAGAAAACGGGTTCCACTTATTTTCCATCATCACAGCAGCCGTCTCATTTCTCCAGAGACATGGTTTTCTACCTGTGGTTCTGTCAGGATTTTCATCCCACTTTCACTCATGGACTTCTTCCATCATTCCCCTCCAGGGGGCGCCACAGGAAGTCAGTTTCTTCCATCTAACCCTTTCTGCTGCATCTTCTTTGGTCACACCAACTATCTTCATGACTTCCTTCACTGTATCCATAAACTGTATCCATGGACCAATTAAATGTCAAATATGCATTAGATTTGTTTTCTGGTTAAAACATTGAATTAGGGTCCGAGGGGCGTTGGTAAAACTACCGTCTTTAGACTGGAAAAACTGGGTTCAAATTCCACTGGGACTATGAAGGCGCACACTGAAAGGGACAAAATGGAACACCCCTATCCACCCATAGGAGATTAAAAAAACTAACTGACAGATCTGTTGACAAAAAAATCCATTTTTTTTTACTATTTTACTTCAAAACAAAGAGTAAAACATATTTTTATCTCAGTTTTTTTTTCTTATATTCATCATAAAAAAAATGCTTGTTTTCTGATTTTGGAATTCCAGCCTCAAAATGGTAATTGAACGTCAGCAAAATACCCAGCAAACCCTGGCATGCTTTATATTTGATCCAACGATCCTGAAAACCTAAACCTCTACAGTGGGTATTGAGTAGTTGTGGGCAGTTTCATTAAAATTCCTTCAGTGGTTTGAGACAAAACACTTTAACCAATCTGTGTCTAGATGCACGGAGTCACGGCCAGCTGCAGGGAACACCTGCTCTACAGAAAGTGGGCGGAGACATAAAAAGGAAAGAGGAGGGGCTAAAAAGTTGTGGAGTTACAAGTGTGTGTGTGTGTGTGTGTGTGTGTGTGTGTCACACACACACACACACACCTAGTAACATATGCAGGATGACATGCATCACTGTAACCCCTCCAATGAGAACCCCTTTCATTCCAATCATTAATTCTAACGTTAATCAGCCGGGCAGGGACATGCGCAGTAGCGGCTTCGCTGCAGTGAGCTGGTGCAGCAGTCTTTGCATGCAGGGAAATGCATCAGGCAGTGTGTGCAACACAATCTGCTCCAAGGCTAGTGTGTGTGTGTGTGTGCTGATTTAATATTAATGCTCCCTGATGTGAGGCTGCAGCAGTTTGACATCAAAATAGCAGCAGAATGTAGAAACAAACAGATACAAGCTTTTAAATAGAACAACACACACTGCAGGATGACGTGCACTTTTATCTCCATGAGTTAGACCACCGGGCTTTATGGAGTCACTATGACAGCTGTGGAAGATCTAAAACCAGAGATACTGGATCGTATCAGACATGTCTTCAGGTAAAACATCTCGACAGGTTTCTACGGCAAAGAACCAGAGTCACTCTGACCGGATCCAGGAATAAAAATTCTTAACATTTCTGATTGGTTCAAAACCCACCCATCTGGTTGAATCCTAAAACCTCCCGCTAAATATCCATTCATCTTCCGCTTGTTCCGGGGTCGGGTCGTGGGGGCAACAGCTTCAAACGGGTAGCCCAGGCCTCTCTCACCCCGGCTGCATCCTCCAGCTCACCGGGAAGGATCCCAAGTCGTTCCCAAGCCAGCTGTGAGACATAGTCTCTCCAGCAGGTCCGGGGTCTGCCCCTTGGTCTCCTCCCGGTGGGATGTACCCGAAACACCCCGCCCGCGAGGCGTTTGGGGGGCATTCTGACCAGATGCCCGAACCACCCCATCTGGCTCCTCTCCACCTGGAGCTCCTCCCGGAGTGAGAGCCCAGCCACCCTGCGGAGGAAGCTCATTTCAGCCGCCTGTACCCGCGATCTCATTCTTTCGGTCACCACCCACAGCTGGTGACCATAGGTAAGGGTTGGAACGTAGATCCTGGTTACCATGGTGAGGGTAGGAACGTAGATCCTGGTTACCATGGTGAGGGTAGGTATGTAGATCCTGGTTACCATGGTGAGGGTAGGAACGTAGATCCTGGTTACCATGGTGAGGGTAGGTATGTAGATCCTGGTTACCATGGTGAGGGTAGGAATGTAGATCCTGGTTACCATGGTGAGGGTAGGTATGTAGATCCTGGTTACCATGGTGAGGGTAGGAACGTAGATCGACTTGTAAATCGAGAGCTTTGTTTTTCGGCTCAGCTCTCTCATTACCATGACGGACCGATGCAGCGTCCTAGTTATTGCTGATGCCGCACTGATCCGCCTGTCGATCTCCCGCTCCATCCTTCCCCCACTGATAACAAGATCCCGAGATACTTAAACTCCTCCACTTGGGGCAGGACCCTGTCCCTGACCTGCAGAGGGCATGCCACCCTTTTAATGCCTAAATCCCTAAATATCCCATCCAGGAAAACTGGTTCATATTCAAACCATTTCAATCACGTTAGAATAAAAATTCAAAGTTTGTGCAGCGCCAACAGCGCCTCATGCCGAGGCAAAGATCTATAGAATTCTTAGGAAGTGAGGCTCCTAGACGTTTCCCAGTGTCTAGACCAGGGGTGGGCAAACTTTTTTGGTTTGCGAGTCACATTGTGGGCCGGATTAAAAGGTTTAACGGGCCGCATGTTGCCCGCGGGCCGTAGTTTGCCCATGTCTGGTCTAGAATCTCAACTGGTTTTCTTTATGATGTGAATCACACAAACTCTTTTGGCCTCGATATTTTGATCTTTTTAACTCGAAAGCGTTGGACTTTGTGTTTAAAACAAACAAAGAAAACACCTCCTAAAAACCTCGGGATCCATGTGCACAAAATCACTCCAGAAGAATGTTATGGTCCAGTTGCAGTGTGTACAAGCTTTCTGCATCTCATGCTGACGTGCTTCATTTACTCTACCGGCATGCACATGTGTGTGTGTGTTCCGTCTGCATACCAGTGCGGCAGGTTGTTCTGCAGTGAGAGCCTGAAGTCATGGAAAATATGCAGCTAGTTTACTCTGATACTCTAAACAGTGAGAACTACAGTGATGAGATAGTGTGTGTGTGTGTGTGTGTGTGTGTGTGTGTGTGTGTGTGTGTGTGTGTGTGTGTGTGTGTGTGTGTGTGGATAGATGGGGTATGGGGCGAGAGAAGTGTGTGTATGTGTGAAGAGAAAAAGAAAGGAAAGCAATGATCTTTATCAGCTCCGTCTGCCATTGTTTGGCTGGAAGGATGACGATCTGATTTCTGTGTGTGATAGCGGCAGGATTAAAAAAAAACAAAAAAAAACAGAACGAATCAAAGATTATTATTCGGGTTTTAAATTTTGACATATTTTGCCCTTTCATAATAAATCTGTGTCAAACACACACTGATTCATGTGTATGGGAAGCTGTTTGGACCTAAAGATGGATGTTTACATCCTCTGACCAATCAGCAAATAGATAGGTATACGAAAATCCTTTCATTCATCTTCTAAACGGTCCATCCTTACTGGGGTACCAGGGCTATGAGGGGTGGGTGTTGCTGGAGCCTATCCCAGCTGATTCAAGGCAAGAGGCAGGGTACACTTTGAACAGGTTGCCAATCTGTCGCAGGGCCACACACACACTCATTCCCAGGGGCAATTTCATAGCAGCCAATAAACCAAACATGTATGTTTTTGGAGGGTGAGTGGAAACCGGAGAAAACCCATACCTACACGTGGAGAACATGCAAACTCCACACAGAAAGACCAGTGTTACAATCTTCATTCTCACCTGGGATTCAAACCCCTGACCCTCTTGCTGTGAGGCCCCTGCGCTAACCACTGCACCACCATCCAGCCAATACTAAAATCAAACGTCATAAACTCAAGCCGTCAAACAATGTCTGCCTGCACCACAAATATTTTATCTTTGAAACTATATCAGTTCAACTATAGTCAGAGCTGAGTAACTGTGTGCAGTTTCATTAATACAATGATGTGATGAGAAAGAGTAGAAGGAACCAGATCAGGCATAGGAAAACTATGGACCGCGGGCCAAGTGCGGCCTGTTAAATGTCTTAATCCGGCCCGCCGAACTTGAATTTTTTTTTAAAATAAACCTCGTTAATGTTTCATTTCCCTGTAATTCTGATGTTTTGTCACTAGATGGTGCCAGAGATACAACAACACTGCTCCCACACCTTCAAAAAAACAGTGTGCACAGATATGGAAAGCCATCAGGGCCAATACACGCATGTAAACAAGCGTGTTAGATGTTAAAACAAGCAAAATGTTACTTCAAGTGCTTAGATTTCAAACCTAGGGCAGCTAGATTTGAAATTTAACCCTGTTGATGTAACATTTAGCGCTTGTTTAAAATCTAGCGGTTACCAAAGCATGCCATCCATCTGATCCTGTTCCAGCTCCCTGGTCAAATGTTAGAACTCTATGTGGCCCGTGAATAAAAAAGTTTGCCCACCCCTGAGCTAGATGAAAATATAGAAGTACAGGGAAGGTCAGAGGGAGCTCCGTCATGTTTGGTTCACTCTCATCTGCAGATCGACAGGGAGGACTGTGGTTTTCTAGGAGGAAGTCTGGAGTGATAAAGAAGAGATGTAGAACCGACGCAGGCCGGACAAAAGAGTTCAGAGTAGAGATGGAACCACATCAGCAGTGGTTGAACGTAACCAAGTAAATGTACTTTGTTACTGTACTTAAGTAAAAAAAATTGTGTATCTGTACTTTACATAAGTAAAATTTAAGACCGGTACTTTTACTTTTACTTCACTACATTTTTAGAGCAAATATCTGTACTTTTAAGCTCCGTGAAGTTGGCCCCTCTTAAAAAAAAAATATAAACAAAAATAAACAAAAAATATGTCAATCGTTTGTGCTGCGTTTGTGCTGTTTTGTGCTGTAAAAATTTTCGTTTGTGCTGCTTTATTTTTGTAGATATTAACGATTCTTTTATAGGTCAATCTGAGGTCATCCAGCCCCTCACATTGCTTAAAAATGCAAGAAACTCTTAAAAATGGTGTCAATCGTTTGTGCTACGTTTGTGCTGTTTTGTGCTGTAAAAATTTTTGTTTGTGCTGCTTTCCTTTTCTTTAATTTAAAGAAATAAAATTTGAACGATGACGTCATCAAGCCCCTCCTTCTCCCTAAAAATGCGAGAAAACTCTTAAAAATGGTGTCAATCGTTTGTGCTACGTTTGTGCTGTTTTGTGCTGTAAAAATTTTTGTTTGTGCTGCTTTCCTTTTTTTTAATTTAAAGAAATAAGATTTGGATGATGACGTCATCCAGCCCCTCCTTCTCCCTAAAAATGCGAGAAAACTTATACAATTGGCAGAAATTGTTTGTGCTATTATGATTTCAATAATAAGAATAAAACAAAAACCGGTAAATAATTTACTTTATGACAGCTCGTAGGCTACTGCAAAATCTGTCGAATGAAGTATAAGCCGGGCATTTGTAAATTCGACACAGATGTTCAGTTATACCACCAATAGTAAAAAAAACTATGATCAAATCTTGACGCAAACAATATGCCAACTGCGGATATGCCAATGTTTTCAGAAAGCAGATAATTAATGTATACATTTTCCCTAATCATTGTTATACAGTAGTTGTAAATTTGCGCCCTATAATAAAAAAAAGGGAATAACAGAAGCCAAAGATTACCAAAAGTTATGCAAAAAGGTCCTGTCTCCTTTCGTGCGTTTAATTATTCTTATGCAGCAGTTAAATGGCTACTAACGTCAGTGCCGTAAGTGTAACTGTTTCTATTGTAACTTGGAAAAAAAAGTGTCTACAGTATATAATTTGAAATAGTTTACCTATATAATAATAATAATAATAAAATAATGAATTACTCTATTCATCCCTCACCGGGGAAATTTGTTTGCTGCACTCCTTACACCGCAGCAGGCTGCCCTTCAACGGCGCCAATGGTGGGAGAAGCGGGGGTGAGGTGTCTTCTCCAAGGACCCTAGACGTGCTCTCCGTGGGACGCAAACCCGCGATCTTCCGGTCCGCGGGCGAGCGCTCTAACCACGCGGCCACCGTCTCCACCATATGCTTCCCCAACAACAAACCCTGGATTCACCTGTGACCTAAAGACTCTCCTTAACAGGAAGAAAGCAGCCTTCAGGTTCGGAGACCGGGAGGAGCTGAAGATGGTGCAGCATCAACTCCGAGACCAGCTGAGGAAGGGAAATATATAGGAAGAAGCTGGAATCCAAACTACAGCAGGACAACATGAGGGCGGTGTGGTCCGAAATGAAAAAGATCACTGGATATGGGGGAAGAAGCAGACCCACTAGTGGTGGCAAAGATAGAGCTAATGACTTTAATACCTTCTTTAATAGGTTTAGCTCTACGAATGCCTCTTCTTCTACCTCTACCTCTTCTTCCCTACCTTCACCACACCTGCTACCAGCGTCTGCTCCTTCTCAGCTATTCAATGGACTAGTACCTGACCCCTCCCCACCCAACCATTTGACTGTGACCACCTTTCAGGTGAAGAAACAGCTGGAGAGGCTAAACCAGCACAAAGCAGCCGGCCCGGATGGCATCAGCCCCTGTACCCTGAGGACCTGTGCGCTCCAGCTGTGTGGGGTTCTCCAGCACCTCTTCAACCTGAGCCTCAGGCTGGAGAGGGTTCCGCTTCTCTGGAAGACATCCTGCCTGGTCCCTGTACCCAAGAAACCATCTTCATCTCACCTCAAGGATTTCCGTCCAGTTGCCCTCACATCTCATGTGATGAAGGTGCTGGAGAGGCTGGTGTTAGCTCACATGAGACCGCTGGTGAACTCCTCTCTGGACCCCCTGCAGTTTGCCTACCGGCCACGCCATTGTACACTTCAGACTTCCAGCACAACTCCGATTCATGCCACCTACAGAAATTCTCTGATGACTCTGCAGTTGTAGGGTGTATAAGTGGTGGGCAGGAGGAGGAGTACAGGAGGGTGGTGGATGGATTTGTGGTGTGGGCAGGAGAGAATCACTTGCTCCTCAATGTAGACAAGACCAGGGAGATGGTGATTGACTTCCGGAAGAGGAGGAGGACTGCTTTGCAGCCGCTCTGCATTCTGGGTAGAGATGTGGAGGTGGTGGAGGAGTACAAATACCTTGGAGTGACCATCGACAGTAGACTGAGCTGGAGGAGCAACAGTACTGCTGTGTACAAGAAGACCTGCAGCCGAATTTACTTTCTAAGGAAGCTGAGGTCCTTCAATGTGTGCAGCAAGATCCTGGAGACCTTCTATCAGTCTGTGGTGGCCAGGTCCTTGTTCTTCTCTGTCATCTGCTGGGGGAGCAGCATCGCAGCCAGTGACACCAACAGACTGAATAAACTAATCAGACTGGCTGGCTCTGTCATTGGCAGCAAACAGGACTCACTTGAGGCAGTGGTAGAGAGGAGGTCACTGAACAAACTTTTATCCATCATGGAAAACCATGACCATCCTCTCTACCCACTCCTGGACGAACAGCGAAGCTCCTTCTCCAAGAGGCTCAGACAGCTCCGCTCGAGAACATCTCGATACCGGAGGTCTTTCTTTCCGTACGTGATCGGGCTCTACAATGACTCACTTAGCAGATAGGAAGTTGTTGCTGTGACACACAAATTTCCCACGTGTGGGATCATTAAAGTATATTCTGATATATAACATTTCTTGCTTAAATTTGAGTTGCAACCGAAGAAATAAAACAAAACAAACATTGAGCTCATTTTCAAACTGTAGCATAATTTACATTTCCCTACGGAAATATAACAATAAATGTCATAAATTGAATAGGAGCAAATTAAGACAGATGACCGGAAGTAGCCTACGAGCTGTCGTAAAGTAAATTATTTACCGGTTTTTGTTTTATTCTTATTATTAAAATCATAATAGCACAAACAATTTCTGCCAATTTGATAAGTTTTCTCGCATTTTTAGGGAGAAGGAGGGGCTGGATGACGTCATCATCCAAATCTTATTTCTTTAAATTAAAAAAAAGGAAAGCAGCACAAACAAAAATTTTTACAGCACAAAACAGCACAAACGTAGCACAAACGATTGACACCATTTTTAAGAGTTTTCTCGCATTTTTAGGGAGAAGGAGGGGCTTGATGACGTCATCGTTCAAATTTTATTTCTTTAAATTAAAGAAAAGGAAAGCAGCACAAACGAAAATTTTTACAGCACAAAACAGCACAAACGTAGCACAAACGATTGACATATTTTTTGTGTATTTTTGTTTATATTTTTTTTTTAAGAGGGGCCAACTTCACGGAGCTGTACTTTTACTTCACTACTTTTCTAAAGTATGTTTTACATTTTTTGTTACATTTTCGTTCAGGAATTTGAAAAATACAGTTGTTTTTTTTAGCGCATCTTGAAGCCGCATCGCCAAAATCAAAAGAAGCAATTGATCGGGAAAAGAAGTCATGAATCGAGGACCAATCAGAATCGAGAGTAAACATTTTCCGCATTCATTCAGCGCCAAAACACTAACATCAAATATTAAAAAGAGTCAGAAGATCGTTGTTCGTTGTGTTTACTTCTAAATAAAAAGTTGAGCCATCATTACACAGAGCAGGGGTGGATCTAGAATTTTCCAAAGCGATGGGGGCGTGAGGTCATTGACAAAGCCAATATAGGCTAACTGGGGGCCTCCCCCCCAAAACATTTTAAAAATAAGTGTCATTTTCATCCATTTTGGTGCCCATTCACTGGTCCTGCTAGGGGTTAGCTTGACTAGTCCCCTTTCCTTTCTTCTCTTTTTTTTTTTTGTGGACCAAAAAAGGCGGGAGGGGGGGGTCACACCCCTGCAGAGTGTTTATTTGTGACCCTACAGCACAAAAAATAACATTTGAATTATGATCGAATACTTTTACTTTTTACTTAAAAAGTAAAATTTACACCAATTACTTTTGTACTTTTACTTAAGTCTTCTTCTTTCGGCTTTTCCTTTTAGGGGGCGCCACAGCAAGTCAGTTTCTTCCATCTAACCCTATCTCCTACATCCTCTTCAGTCACACCAACTATCTTCATGTCTTCCTTCACTGTATCCATGAACCTCCTCTTTGGTCTTCCTCTAGTCCTCTTTCCTGGTGGTTCCAAACCCAGCATCCTTCTTCTGATGTACTCTCTCTCTCTCCTCTGCACATGTCCAAACCATCTCAGTCTGGCCTCTCTGACTTTAAAACCTCTAACATGTGCTGTTCCTCTGATCCTGTCTATCCTGGTCACTCCCAGAGAGATCCTCAGCATCTTCATCTCTGCTACAAACATCTCTGCTTCCTGTCTTTTCTTCAGTGCTACTGTTTCTAGACCAATCAGCATGGCTGCTCTCACCACACTGTCTCTAGACCAATCAGCATGGCTGCTCTCACCACACTGTCTCTAGACCAATCAGCATGGCCGCTCTCACCACACGGTCTCTAGACCAATCAGCATGGCCGCTCTCACCACACTGTCTCTAGACCAATCAGCATGGCTGCTCTCACCACACTGTCTCTAGACCAATCAGCATGGCCGCTCTCACCACACGGTCTCTAGACCAATCAGCATGGCTGCTCTCACCACACGGTCTCTAGACCAATCAGCATGGCCGCTCTCACCACGGTTTTCTACACTTTTCCTTTCATTTGATCTGAAACTCTTCTATCACACATCACACCTGATACTTTTCTCCACCCGTTGCAGCCTGCCTAAACATGCTTCTTCACCTCTTTTCCACACACTCCATTGCTCTGGACTGTTGATCCTAGATACTTAAAATCTTCCACCTTCTGTATCTTAAGTACTTTTACTTAAGTACAAAAAGTGAGTACTTCATCCACCACTGCACATCAGGGACGTTACACACAATCCAAGCAGAAAAAATACTATCAAATAACCCTCACTGACAAATCTGACGTCCATGTGGAGGTCAGAGAATCCTGTAAGAGGTTTTTCACCATCAGCCCGTTACAATCACAACATCACACTGCTGGGGTATTTTTTTTCCAACAAGAAACTTCATTTTCCAAATTAATTTCAGTCAGAAATGGATAAACTGTGAGGAACCCATCTGGAGCCGTCCAAGCCAGCCTTCACTGACAACAGCTGACAATCATCCAGCCAGGCTACCAGCCAATTAGGAACGGGTTACCATAGAAACCAACACACTTACGCCAAAACTTCTCACTTCCGACGGTGTCCGCCTACTCGTGGCATGAAGAAAGACACAGAGAAGATGATGATGACAGAGTCCGCAGAAAAAAAAGATGAAATACCAAACAAACAGAAACGAAACGTCCATTTTTTAAAAGATAAATATGAGTTTTAACTGAAAAAAATTAATCTATGAGCTTCTTTTTTATTTAAATCGGTTCCAAAAGCAGTTTTTTGCCCATTTTTCCTTCACTTTGACATTTTCCATCAAGGTCATGGAAAAGAGTATTTCTGGATGAGACAGGAAGTTCTTTATTTGACTGAGCGTCTAAATTTACTTTTGAAATTTAAAACAAGTAGAGATGTTCACAGGATTCAATACGGAGCTTTCTGAACTAAAAAAAAAAAAAAAATTTAATTCAACACGTGAACGACGACGCCAAGAATCTAAAAATCTAGAATTAATTTCTAGTCTTTAACAAACTGAATTATTCTAATCTAGAGCTCGGTGTCGAGCCGCTCCTCCTCCAGGATCGAGAGGAGCCAGATGGGGCGGTTTGGGCGTGTGGTCAGGATGTCTCCCAAGCACCTCGTTGGTGAGGTGTTTCAGGGCACGTCCCACCGGGAGGATACCAAGAGACAGACCCCGAACCAGCTGGAGAGACTATGTCTCACAGCTGGACGGAGAACAACTCGGGATCCTTCCGGGTGAGCTGGAGGATGCAGTTGGGGTGAGAGAAGCCTGGGCTTCCCGTCTGAGGCTGGTGCCCCTGCGACCCGGCCCGGATAAGCGGAAGATGACGGCATGGAACAAATCTCTAAATACAAGTCATCAAAGTCCGTTCCGTCATCTTCCGCTTGTTTCGGGGTCGGGTCGCGGGGGCAACAGCCTCAAACGGGCAGCCCAGGCCTCTCTCTCCCCAACTGCATCCTCTAGCTCACCTGAAAGGATCCCAAGTCGTTCCCCAGCCAGCTGTGAGACATAGTCTCTCCAGCGGGTCCAGGGTCTGCCCCTTGGTCTCCTCCCGGTGGGACGTGCCCGAAACACCCCACCCGCGAGGCGCTCGGCGGGCATCCTGACCAGATATCCGAACCACACCATCCGGCTCCTCTCGACCTGGAGGAGGAGCGGCTCGACACCGAGCTCCTCCCGGATGGCAGAGCTCCTCACCCGATCTCTGAGTGAGAGCCCAGCCACCCTGCGGAGGAAGCTCATTTCGTCATCAAAGTCATTGTTTTGATTTATGTGAGGATTACTTCGTCAGTAGAAGAGTTTCCAGTTGGCCGATTGATTCGGCACACTTCGCTCTCTCTTCAAACATTAATACAGTTGAGGCGCTGCCCTCGGCGGCTGCCCGCTGCAGTGCTTCCTGTTACTTTACGCATTTAATCGCCAACTTTTTCTCAGTTTCTGTCTCTTCTTCTGCTAGATTTTCTCTTGTTCTGAAGATTTATTTTGAGGCACTTTGGACGTCATTTTGAACTTTGTTGTTTTGTGTCGGACAGCTGTTCCCGACGCCCCGGCTCCCGACGCCCCGGCTCCCTACGGCCCCGGCACCCGACGGCCCGGCTCCCTACGGCCCCGGCACCCGACGGCCCCGGCACCCGACGGCCCCGGCACCCGACGGCCCGGCTCCCTACGGCCCGGCTCCCTACGGCCTAACTCCCGACGGCCCCGGCTCCTGACTGCCACGCTCCCGACGGCCCGGCTCCCAACAACAAGCTCCCGACAACAAGCTCCCGACGGCCCGGCTCCCAGAGTCTAGCTGGTTATGTAGTCATTTTGTTGACATGCATGTTGACATGTTCAACCAGCTGCTGGTTCTCGGAGCCACATCCGTCGTGTCTGGAGGAATTGGTTTGGTCCTGAGGGAACTGAGGAGAAGGAAACTGTCTAGAGAAGGTGCTACGGGCCCTGCGTTTTCGCAGTTTCCATGGAAACGTTCGGTTGTTCTTCACTGAGGCCTGGCTTTGTGACCCATTCCAAACTCCAGCTTTTGGGTTGCCAGGTTGGACACAGTGCGACCGGACTGGGACGCCGGTGGCGAGAGGGCATCGAGGTGTTTGTACTGCATATTCTATTCAATATTAAAAGAACCTGGATGCTGTATGTACTTTGTACCACTTCTGTGGAAAATAAAGCTGCACAAATTCAGAAAAACAGTCAAGCCAACGAAGACTAAGCACGTAATAGTGAGAGACACCTGCTCTGCAAGGACACAAAAGATCTGACCATGCAAGCAGTACAGGTTTGAACATAATCCTGCAGCAGCAGTATCTGATTCCACCAGGTTTCACACACACACACCCACACATCCCCCACCTCTCACACACACACAGTCCTTTCCATGAACGTCGTCTTGAAGAAAGAATCAATAAAATGCTTCTTAAATTCTTCGGTTTCTCAGAGAGCGAGACACATAGAGCCAGAGAGACAGACCCTGTCTGACAGTTGTTCCCACTCCTCGTTCATCCAATCTGTGATCGGTACAGTGTGGGGGGGGTTAGGAGGGTGGGTTGGATAAGAAGAGCTAGATAAGATCAGGAGAAATGTGGATGTAGAAATGAGCGGAAAGACCGGAGGCAGATCAACTTCAAAAGATGTTAAATGTAAAAATCAAGCTATGAAAAAGGAAGAGGAGTTAACGCCTCCAAATCCGAGACCATGGACCTCGCCCGGAAAAGGATGGAATGCCCCCTGCGTTTAAGTATCTCGGGGTCTTGTTCACGAGTGTGGGAAGGATGGAGCGGGAGATCGAGAGGCGGATCGGTGCCGCATCAGCAATAACTAGGACACTGCATCGGTCCGTCGTGGCAAAGAGAGAGCTGAGCTGAAAAGCAAAGCTTCCTACCCTCACCATGGTCACCAGCTGTGGGTGGTGACCGAAAGAATGAGATCGCAGGCACAAGTGGCCGAAATGAGCTTCCTCCGCAGGGTGGCTGGGCTCTCACTCAGAGATCGGGTGAGGAGCTCTGCCATCCGGGAGGAGCTCGGTGTCGAGCCGCTCCTCCTCCAGGTCGAGAGAAGCCAGATGGGGTGGTTCGGGCATCTGGTCAGGATGCCCCCCGAGCGCCTCGCAGGCGAGGTGTTTCGGGTACGTCCCACCGGGAGGAGACCGAGGGGCAGACCCTGGACACGCTGGAGAGACTATGTCTAACAGCTGGCCGGGGAATGACTTGGGATCCTTCCAGGTGAGCTGGAGGATGCAGCCGGGGAGAGAGAGGCCTGGGCTGCCCGTTTGAGGCTGTTGCCCCCGCGACCCGACCCCAAAACAAGCGTTAGATAACGGAACGGAAAAAAAGAAGAGTTGGGACCAAATCAATTAGGGTTTTTTTGGGGCGATGCTGATTTAAAGGGTCTGAAAAAGGTCAGGTTTATAATTAATCAGCCCAATTTTAAAATATTATTCATGTGATAAAGTTGTCAAAATAATGAGCAGACAAAAACATATTAAATTGAAAAACTCAGGACTGAAAAGTCTCAAAATTTACTGCTTTACACGTGGGAAGAGATTTTTTTTATAGAACTTACAGTAACATTTTGATAAGAGTTCAAACTTTTTTATCTTTTGACGGAACATTAAACTGATTTTTATCATTACGTTTATTTTTTTTTTGAGCTTGTAGTTTTTTTCAAATGGTCATTTAAACAAATGAAAAAAAAAATCAGATTTCCATAATTATTAAACTTAATTGTTGACTATTAATTTAATTTTATAATGTATTTTAATCATAAAACTGTTTTTACTTTAATAATTGAAACAAATGACAGGCATCAGGGGCGGATCCAGGCAGGGGTGTGCGGGCGCACGCCCTTTCCAGCTTCCATTATGGTCCGCCAAAAAAAAAAAAAAAAAGAAGAAGAAAGGAAATGGGACTAGTCAAGAGTCAAGCTACCCCTGCAGGGCCAGAGGATGGGCAGCAAAAGTGGAGGAAAGTGACTCTTATTTTTCAAAATGTTCAGGGAGAAGGGGGAATGCCCCCACCCCCACCTATACTGGCGTTGTCTATGTCCTCATGCCCACCTCACCCCTGAAAAAAAATCCTGGATCCGCCCCTGCTCACAGTAACCACACCTTTTCTTTAAATCTTCATTTTTACAAAACTAAACTTAAGTGATTGAACATTCAAATCCGTTCTGTTCTGTCGTCTTCTGCTAATCCGGGGCCGGGTTGCCGGGGAAACAGCCTCAGGCGGGAAGCCCAGGCTTCTCTCACCCCGGCTGCATCCTCCAGCTCACCCAGAAGGATCCCAAGTCGTTCCCCAGCCAGCTGTGAGACATAGTCTCTCCAGCAGGTCAGGGATCTGCCTCTTGGTCTCCTCCCGGTGGGACGTGCCCAAAACACCTCACCAGCGAGGCGCTCCTCCTCTCGACCTGGAGGAGGAGCGGCTCGACACCAAGCCTCCCGGATTGGCAGAGCTCCTCACCCGATCTCTTCGTGAGAGCCCAGCCACCCTGCAGAGGAAGCTCATTTTGGCCACTTGTATCTGTGATCTCATTCTTTCTTTGAATCAAACATTCAAATTATGCAACATGAAACAACAAGATGAAAAAAGATCTGTTTCTGCTTTCTTCCTCCATGTCAGTGCATGGTCGTTTCTGCACTGAATACGTCCGTTTACGGAAACTCGACATCAGAATGTTTAGCAGATGTATTTGGACCAAAAAGATCCCGTTTTGCCAGTTATTGACGTGTTATGAGTCTGATATCGGACCATTTAAATCAGCCGATAATTAGGTCTGCTCGTTAAAGGGACTGGACAGTAAAGATGAAAGTTAGACTCAGGAGGACGGCCGGCCAGGATGGAAAAAGAGACCAAGACCAAAAATGGTAACTAGACAGATAAAAGATGGTATTATCTGACTGGGAATAAAAAAAAAAAATAGGACTGAGATTAGACAGGAGGGAGGAACGGAACATGAAAGTAGAATGATAACTAAGAAAGGAAGAAAGAAAACTGGCTGGATGAAATTAATGAGTAACGACAAAGAGAAAAGAAATAAAAAGTGAGTTATTATGAGCCGTGGATGGAAAGAATGAGGCCCAGGAATGACAGAAAGAGATTAGAGCCTGATTAAATAAAGGAAACAAGCAATCAGTTTTGAAGGACATGTGGACCGAACTGAAAGGAACGGAGGAGAAAACAGACTAGTTCAAGGGGAGAAATTATCCAACAAAAATGATCATAACACATAAAAAAAACCCAACGTTATTCAGTGTTAAATCCAGATTAAAAACTACAAAAAAATCTGTACAAAGACTTAAAAATATTCTTGTAGATTTTAAAACTTTAGTCATGATTGACTTTTTTCGGCTTAAATTTGTTTAAGTGGCTTCTAAATAAAAAAAAAAAAAAAAAAAAAAAAAAAAAAATCAAACCTCATTTAGGGCAGCTTGAATTGCTTGTTTTGACAAAACAATAAAAATTGATCTTTTAAGGCCGTCCTTCTAAACTTCCCCACATTGTTTTGTTCTGTTCGGTCGTCTTCCGCTTATCAGGGGCCAGGTCGCAGGGACAACAGCCTCAGACCATAGGTGAGGGTAGGAACGTAGATCCTGGTTACCATGGTGAGGGTAGGAACGTAGATCCTGGTTACCATGGTGAGGGTAGGAACGTAGATCCTGGTTACCATGGTGAGGGTAGGAACGTAGATCCTGGTTACCATGGTGAGGGTAGGAACGTAGATCCTGGTTACCATGGTGAGAGTAGGAACGTAGATCCTGGTTACCATGGTGAGAGTAGGAACGTAGATCCTGGTTACCATGGTGAGAGTAGGAACGTAGATCCTGGTTACCATGGTGAGGGTAGGAACGTAGATCCTGGTTACCATGGTGAGGGTAGGAACGTAGATCCTGGTTACCATGGTGAGAGTAGGAACGTAGATCCTGGTTACCATGGTGAGGGTAGGAACATAGATCCTGGTTACCATGGTGAGAGTAGGAACGTAGATCCTGGTTACCATGGTGAGGGTAGGAACGTAGATCCTGGTTACCATGGTGAGAGTAGGAACGTAGATCCTGGTTACCATGGTGAGGGTAGGAACGTAGATCCTGGTTACCATGGTGAGGGTAGGAACATAGATCCCGGTTACCATGGTGAGGGTAGGAACGTAGATCCCGGTTACCATGGTGAGGGTAGGAACGTAGATCCCGGTTACCATGGTGAGGGTAGGAACGTAGATCCCGGTTACCATGGTGAGAGTAGGAACGTAGATCCCGGTTACCATGGTGAGGGTAGGAACGTAGATCCTGGTTACCATGGTGAGGGTAGGAACGTAGATCCTGGTTACCACGGTGAGGGTAGGAACGTAGATCCTGGTTACCACGGTGAGGGTAGGAACGTAGATCCTGGTTACCACGGTGAGGGTAGGAACGTAGATCCTGGTTACCACGGTGAGGGTAGGAACGTAGATCCTGGTTACCACGGTGAGGGTAGGAACGTAGATCCTGGTTACCACGGTGAGGGTAGGAACGTAGATCCTGGTTACCACGGTGAGGGTAGGAACGTAGATCCTGGTTACCACGGTGAGGGTAGGAACGTAGATCCTGGTTACCACGGTGAGGGTAGGAACGTAGATCCTGGTTACCACGGTGAGGGTAGGAACGTAGATCCTGGTTACCATGGTGAGGGTAGGAACGTAGATCCTGGTTACCATGGTGAGGGTAGGAATGTAGATCCTGGTTACCATGGTGAGGGTAGGAATGTAGATTCTGGTTACCATGGTGAGGGTAGAAATGTAGATCCTGGATACCATGGTGAGGGTAGGAATGTAGATCCTGGTTACCATGGTGAGGGTAGGAACGTAGATCCTGGTTACCATGGTGAGGGTAGGAACATAGATCCTGGTTACCATGGTGAGGGTAGGAACATAGATCCTGGTTACCATGGTGAGGGTAAGAACGTAGATCCTGGTTACCATGGTGAGGGTAGGAACGTAGATCCTGGTTACCATGGTGAGGGTAGGAACGTAGATCCTGGTTACCATGGTGAGGGTAGGAACGTAGATCCTGGTTACCACGGTGAGGGTAGGAACGTAGATCCTGGTTACCACGGTGAGGGTAGGAACGTAGACCCTGGTTACCACGGTGAGGGTAGGAACGTAGATCCTGGTTACCACGGTGAGGGTAGGAACGTAGATCCTGGTTACCATGGTGATGTAGTAACAAAGATTCTGGTTACCATGGTGAGGGTAGGAACGTAGATCCTGGTTACCACGGTGAGGGTAGGAACGTAGATCCTGGTTACCACGGTGAGGGTAGGAACGTAGATCCTGGTTACCATGGTGATGTAGTAACAAAGATTCTGGTTACCGTGGTGAGGGTAGGAACCTAGATCGACTGTTAAATCGTGAGCTTTGCTTTTCAGTTCAGCTCTTTTTTTACCACGACGGCCCGATGCAGCGTTACAGTTATTTTTTTGTCCCTTTCTGGTCGTTTGTTCTTTAATTTTCTGTCGGTGTTACAGCTCTGCTAACCTTTTCCTCGAGGCTTTGGATCGTCTCAGAAAGGTCTGATCATCCACCTCACTTTCCTTGTCTCTGCTCTCTGAAACAATCAGATTAAAACTAATGGGAAGTTATAAAAAATGACTCATCTTTAAGGTTTAAAATTAGAAAATTTAGCTTTATGAAGCTTATAAAAGATTTTAAAAGATGATCAACAAATAAAACCATCTCTATTTTGTAAACAACAATAAGGGAGGAAAAAAAAACAGAGAAAACCCATCATCCATTACACCCACCACAGATCGTACAGACCCCCATCTGGGTCATCCTTCATCTAAAGCTGCAAACACTGACACGTTTTCAAGATGGATGTGTCAATTTCAGCAGCTCAGTGAATAAGCAGATTTTTTTTTTAAACCAGGTGAGGTCAAAATAAGAGAGGAGGAAGGAAGAGGGAAAAAAATGAGCTTGATTATCTTAAAAAAAAAAAATTAGGAAGGACTTGTATTTGTTGCTGGTTTAAATAGAAGCACACACACACACACACACACACACACACACTGTAACAATCTGGAGGCACAGAGGACCTCCAGATTGTCCTCTGTGACATTCTGGAGGTCTCTTGGGTCCTCTGGGCCGCGGAAGCACAGAGGACCCGGGCCGCCCGAGGCACAGAGGACCCGGGCCGCCCGAGGCACAGAGGACCCGGGCCGCCCGAGGCACAGAGGACCCGGGCCGCCCGAGGCACAGAGGACCCGGGCCGTCGGAGGCACAGAGGACCCGGGCCGTCCGGGGCACAGAGGACCCGGGCCGTCGGGGGCACAGAGGACCCGGGCTGTCCGAGGCACGGAGGACTCGGGCTGACCGAGGATCTGTGCTTTTGTAACAGTTTGTGACCCCAATTTCGTCCAGCGGGTCACTTAAAACCCCCTCACTGGTTTAAACTCTAGGGTTTTGGAGTTTTGTCACATAACCCGGAAAAACTAATCAGTTCATCTGTAGTTGGTACTAAGCAACAGCACAGATTCACACACACAGTCCGCCCTCCGTCCACGTACAGTCTGCATTCAGAACCATAAAAAAACCCAAACATATAAAATGTTTGACGTCAAATTTTGGTAAAATTTTAAATTTATCCTCATTTTTTAGTTTTTCTCTGGTTATTTTTTTCTAAACAATGCAGCAAACAATTAAAAGCCATTCTGCATTTTATTTTGGAATCATTAGAACGACTGTGTCCCGAATCCTAATTAACGTCATGCTCCTAATTAAAGAAACATCTGTCCCTCCAAACAACACAACAAAAACCAGTAACCTGCAACCAAATAAAAAACCAGGGCGTTAAGAACAGGATGTCACCAAACATGACAGATTTATCCACAGGTCACCGGAGCTGTGGGACGTGTGTGACAAGTGAGCTGCTGTCGGAGTTTAAAATGCTGCACGCGTCCAGGTACGGACCCTCCAACCTCTAAATCTGTCCACAGCTGCTCGCACTTCTACATACCGCAGCGGATATGAAAAATAAATTTGCAGATGAATAAAAGATGACAGTGTAGGCAGTGTGGAGGGACCTGGTCTGTCACATGGAGGTAAAATCAAAATCAGAGACGGGGTTTCCCGGGTTTACGGGAGGATGTCGGCACGCAGACGATCTGTTTTGGATCCAAACCTTCATGTAGCCGATCATCCAACTGCTGGACGTGTTTTTAGAGAAAAAAAAAATCCCAAAACTGGAGGGAAGGATGCACGAGGTATTCAATACTTCTGTAACACTTCACAAAATCTTTCAAACCAATGAAGGGAGGGGTGCACGCAGTTGTCAGGAGGGTACCTGTTGTCTCTAGAGACCGTTGCCCTCTTGCCGATCCACCTCCTCCCCCTGCCTCGCCTGCCTATACTGTAAACCACATTTTGGATGTGCGTCGCGACGGCAGGAGGCTTCAGTACTTGGTTAATTGGGAGGGGTATGGTCCTGCAGAACGGTCGTGGGTCCCACGCTCTCGCATATTGGATGCTTCCCTGGTGAGGGACTTTCACCAGTCTCATCCTGGGCGCCGGGTGGCGCCCATTACGGGGTTTACTGTCAGGAGAGTAATCTGTTTCTCCTCTGCGCCCTGTTTCCCCCTCCCTCTTGTGTGTGTGTGGAGTAGGGCGACCCAGTGGGGAGCTGCAACAAGTCACACCTGAAACTCATCTACTCATCTGCTGGAGCATAAATGGAACAGTTTTTGACACTCTTTGCCAGATCGTTGTTTACCATGCTTGACTTGTTATCCAGTTTTTGGCTCTAGCTCCTACATCAGAACCTGCCTCGTTTATCTGTTTTTGTCTTCTTTATTTGGACTTATTATCAATCTAATAAATCTACTTGTGATTTTTTTCATCTGAGCCTGTCTGTTGTGTCAAGGGTATATTTTTGGCCTCAGCTCCACATCATGACAGCGGTGCAGGGGTTAGCACGGTGGCTTCTCAGCAAGAAGGTTGGGGTTTTGAGTCTGGGATTGGGGGCGGGGCTTGGAACCCTAGCCACACTGTGTGGGTTTTCTCTGGTTTCCTCCCATCCTCATTAGGGTTAATTGGACGCTATAAAATTGCCCGTAGGAATGAGTGTGTGGGTGTGTCCGTGCAGTACACTGGCGACCTGTTCGAGGTGTACCCTGCTTCTCGCCTGAAATCAGGATAGACTTCGGTACCCCCTAAAAAGCGGTTCATGAAATGAAACCAAACCAATGAAGGGATTAGAATGAAACTGCCCACATTTACTCAGTACCAACTGCAGATAAACTGATTTTCAATGTGATGTAACAAAAAGTCACAAATTCTTTATCCTCTAAACAACAGCAGATTTTCTGATTAAACTAACAGGAGTTACTCTATACCAACTGTATATGAACTGGTTGGGGTTTTATACCTGATCAGGTTTCTGTATCAGTGTTAGAAACTGGTTTATAAGTGATCATTTCTGGTTCAGGATGTCAAACGTGTCCCAGCTTCTCGTGAGGGACCAGTATGTGACTTTTTTTTAATCCAAACAGCAGTAAACACTCAAACTGTCCCCCGGGGGTTCAGAAAGGTTTGCTGAGGTTTTTATTTTCCCAGACCGTATCAAGTCGCTCAATGTGGCACGAAAAGCAGGAGCAGATTTTAGGCTTAAGGTATTATTATTCTCAGTGCCGTCAAGTTGGAGATTAATCCTGCTTGATGCGGGATAGACCTGCAGGGAAAAATGGACGTGTTGGCAAAACAACTCATTATTTTAGATTAGATTACTTTAGAAAATGAAAATTTGATTAAGTTTTGCTGCAGAACTTTTTTAAACGGCAAAGATTTATGTTAAAGCAGGGTTGGGTAAACTATGGCCCGCGGGCCACATGTGGCCCATTAAACAGTTCAATCCAGCCCGAAAAAAATTTAATAAATTCTTATGTTTCCTCACTAGATGGCGCACTCTATATAGTTTGGCTTTGTAGAAAAGAAAACAATAAATTTCTAATTTATTCTCTTTATTTTTCTTCCGTTCGGCCGTCTTCTGCTTCATCCGGGGCCGGGTTGAGAGGGCGTAACAGCCCAGACGGGAAGCCCAGGCTTCTCTATCCCTGGCTACATCCTCCAGCTTACCCAGTAGGAACCTGAGACAGTCTCTCCAGCTGGTCCAGGGACTGCCTCTTGGTCTTCTCCCAGTGGGAAGTGCCTGAAACACCTCACCAGCGAGGCACTCGGGGGGGGGCATCCTGACCAGATGCCCGAACCACCCCATCTGGCTTCTCTGATTTTAGAGGAGGAGCGGGTCGACACAGAGCTCCTCCTGGATGTATAAACTCCTCACCCTATTTCTGAGTGGGAGCCCAGCCACCCTGTGGAGGAAGATAATTTGGCTGTTTGTATCCATTATCTCATTCTTTGATATATTTTGTGGGGGAGGCGTTTGCTCAGTAGTAGAGTGTTTGTCTTTGAATTGGATGATGCATGTTCGAATCCCACTAAACCTTGAGGTGTCCCTGGAGCAGGCACCTAACCTCCCGTTGCTCCCACCATGGTTGCCGTCATGGCTGCCTGCGCGGTGCATTGCAGCCAAATAATTTCCTCATAGTGGGACTCATTACGGTATTCTTCTTCCTCTTCTTATCTGCAAGCTTTAACCCCAAACGAACTTCACAACAATTATCCGCAATCATAAAAGCCAAGAGGAGCTGATTCGCTGAATCATGACGTCTGCATGTGATTCTCGTTCCTTAAGATTTAAAGTCCGTCTACGTTCAGCTTTAATAACACTAAGCTACGTCTTAAAGCTGGAATCCGTTCTGCAACCTGTTCGGCTCGTTCCATGGATGCACCATGCTCATGGTCCTGCTTTATTATTACATAAAGACTCATCAGCTTCAGAGAAATGTCCATGGAAGTACATGGGCTACGGCACTACAGCTAGGACTAGAAGTGACGAGAGTTTCTCCTGGTGACATCACTAGTGCAGCCAGCTGTTAGCACAGCTGGAGGCTGAGGTCACGGCTGTGCAGGTCACAGATTAAGTCACAGCAATTTTGAAAATGATTTAAAAAAAAAAATTAAGGTCTGTCTGTTTAACAGTCAGAGTTAAGAACCAGATCGTGGATACAAGCGGCTGGAATGATCCTCCTCTGCAGGGTGGCTGGGCTCTCACTCAGATAGAGGGAGGAGTTTTGCCATCCAGCAGGAGATCAGAGTAGAGATGTTGATCTTTCAGGTTGAGAGAAGCCAGATGGACAGGGTTCTGTCCCAAGTGGAGGAGTTTAAGTATCTCGGGGTCTTGTTCACGAGTGGGGGAAGGATGGAGCGGGAGATCGACAGGCGAATCGGTGCGGCATCAGCAATAACTAGGACGCTGCATCAGTTTGTCGTGATAAAGAGAGAGCTGAGCCGAAAAGTAAAGCTCTTGATTTACAAGTCGATCTACATTTCTACCCTCACCATGGTAACCAGAATCTACGTTCCTACCCTCACCATGGTAACCAGGATCTACGTTCCTACCCTCACCATGGTAACCAGGATCTACATTCCTACCCTCACCATGGTAACCAGGATCTACATTCCTACCCTCACCATGGTAACCAGGATCTACGTTCCTACCCTCACCATGGTAACCAGGATCTACGTTCCTACCCTCACCATGGTAACCAGGATCTAAATTCCTACCCTCACCATGGTAACCAGGATCTACGTTCCTACCATCACCATGGTAACCAGGATCTACTATCCTACCCTCACCATGGTAACCAGGATCTACGTTCCTACCCTCACCATGGTAACCAGGATCTACGTTCCTACCCTCACCATGGTAACCAGGATCTACGTTCCTACCCTCACCATGGTAACCAGGATCTACGTTCCTACCCTCACCATGGTAACCAGGATCTACGTTCCTACCCTCACCATGGTAACCAGGATCTATGTTCCTACCCTCACCATGGTAACCAGCTGTGGGTGGTGACTGAAAGAATGAGATCGCGGGTACAAGCGGCCGAAATGAGCTTCCTCCGCAGGGTGGCTGGGCTCTCACTCAGAGATCGGGTGAGGAGCTCTGCCATTCGGGAGGAGCTCGGTGTCGAGCCGCTCCTCCTCCAGGTCGAGAGGAGCCAGATGGGGTGGTTCGGGCATCTGGTCAGGATGCCCCCTGAGCGCCTCGCAGGCGAAGTGTGTCGGGCACATCCCACCAGGAGGAGACCAAGGGACAGACCCCGGACCTGCTGGCCGGGGAACGACTTGGGATCCTTCCAGGGGAGCTAGAGGATGCAGCCGGGGAGAGAGAGGCCTGGGCTGCCCGTTTGAGGCTGTTGCCCTCGCGACCCGACCCCGGAACCAGCGGAAGATGACGGAACGGAGAAGCCAGATGAGGTGATTTGGGGATCTGGTGAGGGTGCCTTCTGAGCGCCTCGCTGGTGAGGTGTTTAGGTACGTCCCACCAGGAGGACAGCTAGAGGACCTATTGGAGAGACTATGTCCCACAGTTGAACAGGGAACACCTCAGGACCACCTTGGTGAGCTGGAGGATGCAGCCGGGTTGAGAGAAGCCTGGGCTTCTCATTTGAAGCTGTTGCCCATGCCATCTGTACCAGGATAAGCAGAAGACGACGGAATGGAAAATTTATCAAGATTCATTCATTACTGATTGTAAATATTCCAGTAAATCAGATTTAAATTTAAACCCAAACTCAAACTAGTGAAAAGATTTGAACTAAATTGTCCACATTTACTCAGTACCAACTATAGATGAATTAACTGTGTTACTCATTAGCTGAAAAAAATAGTTTAATATGTTGTGTCAAGTTCTTTGGGTCAAAAAGTCAAATTTAAACTCATTTAAATCAGTTTTAATGGAGAATTTTAAATTTTAAGTCCCTCTAAAAATAAAGTCCAGATTCAGTTATTGTAATTTTTAAAGTTCACGGCATCTGCTTTGATCGGTTCAGGACCGGAGCGGAGATTACAGTCAGAGTCTCCGTCAAGGTTTTAAAATTTGCATCATGTGGCCTTTTCCAGTGATGATTAAGCTGATGCTCTAAGTGCTTGATTAGGGTCTAGGACCTCGGTGGAAGGTTCGGGGCTTTAATCACACGGGACATAAAAACATTCAGGATTTTTTTAGATTTAACTCCAACAAACAGAAAAAAAAGAGTAAATTTAGTTAAAACATTTATTTTAGCCACATTTTGATGGTTCTGTAGTTGTGCAGCTGTGTTTTCTTTAGGTCACAGTATGCATTTAGTTTACACTGCAGCTTACATAACCATGTACACACACACACACACACACACACAGATCGAGTCGTTTTTCAAGCAATTCAATTACACAAATTTGGCTTCAGTCCGTTCCCTTTTTCCATGACATGTTTGTAAACCCACCAGATCCTGTTCACACACTAACATGTACCCTCACCTGTCCAAATAAAGACTGCACACATCTCACACACACCATGATGAACGTCTTAGGAGGGAACATTAGAGACTAATCAAGAGAGGAAGATAAAGGAAGTAGTGAATGGAAAATAAACTCTGAATTGGTCCCATTGCAGATCCAAAGAGTCAATGGTTGTTTATCGGTCTGGCAGGATAATCTGACTACAGGATTCTTAACCTGGTTTCTAGAACAGGACCACAGAGAGCTAATTATACCAGGTGTTAACGGCCTTCAGAGAGCCACACAAGGATTTACCCATACTTACAGAGCTGTATGTTAAAAAGAAACAATTCTCATTAAGTTTGAAAGTTTGATGAACGATGAAACAAAGTCAAAGACAGACAAGACCATGGTCCTGCAGGTCAGGAACAGGGTCCTGTCCCAAGTGGAGGAGTTTAAGTATCTCGGGGTCTTGTTTACGAGTGGGGGAAGGATGGAGCGGGAGATCGACAGGTGGATCGGTGCGGCGTCAGCAATAACTAGGATGCTGCATCGGTCCGTTGTGGTAAAGAAAGAGCTGAGCCGAAAAAGCTCTGGATTTACAAGTCGATCTTCATTCCTACCCTCACCGTGGTAACCAGGATTTACGTTCCTACCCTCACCATGGTAACCAGGATCTACGTTCCTACCCTCACCATGGTAACCAGGATTTACGTTCCTACTCTCACCATGGTAACCAGGATCTACGTTCCTACCCTCACCGTGGTAACCGGGATCTACGTTCCTACCCTCACCGTGGCAACCGGGATCTACGTTCCTACCCTCACCATGGTAACCGGGATCTACGTTCCTACCCTCACCATGGTAACCAGGATCTACGTTCCTACCCTCACCATGGTAACCAGGATCTACGTTCCTACCCTCACCATGGTAACCAGGATCTACGTTCCTACCCTCACCATGGTAACCAGGATCTACGTTCCTACCCTCACCTATGGTCACCAGCTGTGGGTGGTGACCAAAAGAATGAGATCTCTGATATAAAGCAGCCAAATGAGCTTCCTCTGCAGGGTGGCTGGGCTCTCACTCAGAGATCGGGTGAGGAGCTCTGCCATCCGGGAGGAGTTTGGTGTCGAGCCGTTCCTCTTCTAGGTCGAGAGAAGCCAGATGGGGTGGTTCGGGCATCTGGTCAGGATGGCGCCTCGCTGGTGAGGTTTTTCGGGCACGTCCGACCGGGAGAAGACCAAGAGGCAGACCCCGGACCCACTGGAGAGACTATGTCTCACAGCTGGCCGGGGAACGACTCGGGATCCTTCTGGGTGAGCTAGAGGATGCAGCCGGGGAGAGAGAGGCCTGGGCTTTCTGTCTGAGGCTGTTACCCCTGCAACCCAGCCCTCGATAAGTGGAAGATGACGGAACGGACCAAACGTATGTCTAAACTCAATATCTGTCATTTAAGCTCCTTTTTTCTGACCTTATTCTCACATCCACCCAGGCTGAATAAAGAGAGACAGAGTAGAGGAGGAATCACACCAAACCCACCGCTGCGGGGTTTTGATTGCAGGTACGACACACACACATCCAGACACAGCCCCCTGCCTGGCTACACCTGCCAAAGTTCAATAGTAAGCCGATATCCTGCAGAAATGTGCATGTGTGTTCCAGGATGTGTGCATCTGGGAGTCGATGTGTTTCCGGTTTAGATTTCATTCTCCTTTGTGTGTGAGATCGAAGGGGTGGGGTCTACAAAGATATTATCTTGTGACATCTTTCTCCGTTTTAATCGTGGGCAGGACTTTAAAGATAAAGACATGGATAAAATGTCAGGGAGGAAAATGCAGGCAAAGCCCCAAGAGTGCTGACGCAGCAGAAAACCAGGGAAGCTGGTTTGGTTTAGAGTGAAGGAGAGAGGGAGAGACCCGTTCTCTCCCACAGAGTAAAAAAAGTAAAGAATTTGTTCACAAATATACTTTTGTGGTTAAATATTTTATGTTTCCTCTATATGACCATGTACGAGGAATGTACATTAGTGACCGTACCAGCCTGTCAATGCCTGATCTGGTCAGACCTCAGAAGCTAAGCATGCTGGGCCTGGGCTGTATTTGGATGGGAGACCGCTGGACGTTCTACCACTGAGCCAACGCCTCGTCCCCTGAAGGGTAACAATTATTTTTAATTGAATTTGGATACATTTAAAAAAAAATTTAAACCAATAAAATTATAAACTATTTATTTTCTTTTTTTTTGCTTCTAAAAACACACATCTGGCCAAAAAAACCTCCAAAACCACCATAATCTGGCAATTAGCATTTTAGAGGTCAAACGTGTGACACATGAAGAAGCTGCAGGGTGTTTGCGTGCACGTGAGGGAATGACTGTACTTATTACACGTACTCTTCACTACAGATCGACGCCTGTAGGATCAAAGCGACTGCGTCACCGCTTGCTGCCACGATGCTCCGTCCCCCATTGCATCAGACGTGCACACATGCTTGCACTAAAATATAAAATCCATTCATACACGTATTTGCACTCTGAGAGACCGTGCCCTGGAGGACGTTCTACTAGCTGTTGTGAAAAATATTGTTCAAAGTGACAATGTGACACCTCGCTCAGTAATTAGTGTCCGCTGGCGGCCAAAAAAACGATTTACATCCTCTACGTTTAATTTTCAAACCAAAGGTCCTCTGATTTTTGTGGATGATGTGATCCTGTTGGTTTCATCGGACCGTGATCTCCAGCTCTCACTGGATCGATTTGCTGCCGAGTGTGAAGCAGCCAGTATGGGAATCATCGCCTCCAAATCCGAGACCACGGTCCAAGCCCGGAAAAGGGTGGAATGCCCCCTGTGGGTCAGGGACAGGGTCCTGCCCAAAGTGGAGGAGTTTAAGTATCTCGGGGTCTTGTTTACAAGTGGGGGAAGGATGGAGCGGGAGATCGACAGGCGGATCGGTGCGGCGCCAGCAGTAACTAGGACGCTGCATCGGTCCGTCTTGGTTAAGAGAGAGCTGAGCCGAAAAGCAAAGCTCTTGATTTACCAGTCGATCAACGTTCCCACCTTCACCATGGTAACCAGGATCTATGTTCCTACCCTCACCATGGTAACCAGGATCTACGTTCCTACCCTCACCATGGTAACCAGGATCTACGTTCCTACCCTCACCATGGTAACCAGGATCTACGTTCCTACCCTCACCATGGTAACCAGGATCTACGTTCCTACCCTCACCATGGTAACCAGGATCTACGTTCCTACCCTCACCATGGTAACCAGGATCTACGTTCCTACCCTCACCATGGTAACCAGGATCTACATTCCTACCCTCACCATGGTAACCAGGATCTACGTTCCAACCCTCACCATGGTAACCAGGACCTACGTTCCTATCCTCACCATGGTAACGAGCTGTGGGTGGTGACTGAAAGAATGAGATCATGGATACAATCGGTCGAAATGAGCTTCCTCCACAGGGTGGCTGGGCTCTCACTCAGACATCGGGTGAGGAGCTTTGCCACCCGGGAGCAGCTGGGTGTCGAGCTGCTCCTCCTCCAGGTCGAGAGAATAATAATTTCTTAGGTTAAAATCTCGAGATTTTTTGTAACTAAATGTAATGAATGTTTTACAACAAAAAATGATATAATTTGTCCGCCGTACGTGGGTCACAGATTCGCTCAAAGCGGTTTTCTCACTCGTTATTCCCGTCGGTAATTCCCACTGATAATCCCAGCTGTATTCTGGTTAAAACGGGGCCAGTGATCTCTGTCCCTGTGGATACCGGCCTGCTTCTGTTCCCCACTTCTATTGTCCTGGTTCAGCCACCTTTTTATAGCACCTGCCTACAGTCTGTCTCAGAGTGTGCATGTGTGCGTGGTGTCTGAAAACTGAAATAAAACGATAGAAAAAAAGCACCTTGGGATATTAAAATCTGGACTCGTAAAAGGAGGGATAAAATTTTTAACAAAGACGTAATAAAACCATTTCTTTTAGTTTTCTTTTACATTTTGAGTAAAATGATCAATCCTTAATCATCAAATTATCTGAAGCATGTTTACGTTCCTAAAATCTTTACATTGAGGACAGTTCAGTCATCTTCTACTTATCCAGGGCCGGGTCGCGGGGCAACAGCCTCAGACGGGAAACCCAGGCTTCTCACACCCCGCCTGCATCCTCCAGCTCACCCGGAAGCATTCTGAGTCGTTCCCCAGCCAGCTGGTTGCCTGGGCTGCATCGCTCTGTCATGGTGAAGAAAGTGCTTGGCCAGAAAGTAAAGCTCTCGATTTACAAGTCGATCTACGTTCCTACCGTCACCATGGTAACCAGGATCTACGTTCCTACCGTCACCATGGTAACCAGGATCTACGTTCCTACCCTCACCATGGTAACCGGGATCCATTGTTCCTACCCTCACCATGGTAACCAGGATCTACGTTCCTACCCTCACCATGGTAACCAGGATCTACGTCCCTACCCTCACCATGGTAACCAGGATCTACGTTCCTACCCTCACCATGGTAACCAGGATCTATGTTCCTACCCTCAATCATGGTAACCAGGATCTACTTTCCTACCTTCACCATGGTAACCAGGATCTACGTTCCTACCATCACCATGGTAACCAGGATCTACGTTCCTACCCTCACCATGGTAACCAGGATCTACGTTCCTACCCTCACCGTGGTAACCAGGATCTACGTTTCTACCCTCACCATGGTAACCAGGATCTACGTTCCTACCCTCACCATGGTAACCAGGATCTACGTTCCTACCCTCACCATGGTAACCAGGATCTACGTTCCTACCCTCACCATGGTAACCAGGATCTACGTTCCTACCCTCACCATGGTAACCAGGATCTACGTTCCTACCCTCACCATGGTAACCAGGATCTACGTTCCTACCCTTACCACCCGTAGTCTTCCGAGACCCAGCCCCAGATAAGCGGAAGAAAACTGAACAGAACAGATAATTTTCTATTAAAAAAATGAGAAGAAGAGTTTGAATTTTGAGGAACGTACCGAGGGAGGGAAAGACTTCACCCACCTGTATGTGTGTGTTAAACTGGGTGTTATGACAGATGTTGTGCCATGCTGCTTCACAGCAGAGGGAAGGCTTAAAGTTCATTAGGAAGACCTCTTGACATTCAGCCTCTGATAGAAAGGTGGAATAACAAACATGAACCTGACGTCTGTGCTCATGACACGTTTAACAAATCAGTCAAAGGAAACGAACCCGAGAAGCCTGAAAACACTTGATCTGGTTCTTGTTTTTAACTCATATCAGTAGTGACGCTTGGATGAAACACAAAGTTCAAACACAGAGAAGATTCAATGGTCCGTCCCCAAATTTATCTGTAAACAAATCAAACAGACCTGAGGAACAAAAACTAAGCCTGTGTTAAGATTTAACATCTGCTCATGAGCGTTATTATATTTAATAGCTGTTCTCCGTCCTCTTGAGAGACCAAAAAGGATCTTGACTTTACTTTAAGAAGGCCAAACTCAGTACGTTTGTTCATAAGTAGTTGTAGAGATGAGCAGTTTGTCCTCAACTCTCAGGATGTGAACTCATCCTGCAGAAAGGTGAACGTTTTTAAGCCTTCAGCCAAAAATGTTGAAGAGGTGTTTAGCAGTCAAGCTGTTTGGGTCACAAACAATCAAATAAGTACAAAATCTCCCAAATGTTCAATCGATTTGAACGAAACTGCCCAAAATTCCTCAGTACCAACCATAGATCAACTCATTTGTAGAAATCAGGGTCATTCCGTTCCATTGTCTTTCGCTTATTTGCGGCCGGGCCTCAGACAAGAATGCCCAGACTTCTCTCACCCCAGCTGCATCCTCCAGCTCACCCGAAAGAATCCCGAACCGTTCCCCGGCCAGATATAAGACAGTCTCTCCAGTAGGTCTGGGGTCTGCCTCTTGGCTCCTCCCAGTGATACGTGCCTGAAACACCTCACCATCGAGGCGCTCAAGAGGCATCCTGATCAGATGCCTGAACCACCCCATCTGGCTTCTCTCGACCTGGAGGGGGAGCGGCTCGACATCTAGCTCCTCCCAGATGGCAGAACTCACCACTCAATCAGGATCAAGTAACGCTCAATCAGTAGATTCCATGTAGGATTCATTGTTAATCCAGTTTGTGATATAGTGCACGGGGAGGGAACGTGGTTCTTGTTATGTCACATTCTGAGTTCAGGCAGCCTTTAAAGACTAAATAATAAAGACTGGAAGGATCCGGCCTTCTTCACATTTGACTTTAGAGTCAGGCTTTTTTTGTTGATCTAAATTAAACTTGGTAGGATCCATATTTAATGACCGCTTTCAGTCCAGAAGAGTCATGAATACAACAGAAAGAAAATGGAGTGGGGGAGGGTGGATGGAACACGAGAAAAACAAAGATAAATGATCTTCATCTTATTCTTTCGGCATTCCCCTCCAGGGGTCGCCACAGCAAGTCAGTTTCTTCCATCTAACCCTATCTCCTGCATCTTCTTCAGTCACACCAACTATCTTCATGTCTTCCTTCACTGTATCCATGAACCTCCTCTTTGGTCTTCCTCTAGTCCTCTTTCCTGGTGGTTCCAAATCCAGCATCCTTCTTCTGATGTACTCTCTCTCTCTCCTCTGCACATGTCCAAACCATCTCAGTCTGGCCTCTCTGACTTTAAAACCTCTAACATGTGCTGTTCCTCTGATCCTGTCCATCCTGGTCACTCCCAGAGAGATCCTCAGCATCTTCATCTCTGCTACAAACATCTCTGTTTCCTGTCTTTAAATCAGTGACACTGTCTCTAGACCAATCAGCATGGCCGGTCTCAACACGCTGTCTCTAGACCAATCAGCATGACCGGTCTCACCAAACTGTCTCTAGACCAATCAGCAAGGCCGGTCTCACCAAACTGTCTCTAGACCAATCAGCATGGCCGCTCTCACCATGCTGTCTCTAGACCAATCAGCATGGCCGGTCTCAACACGCTGTCTCTAGACCAATCAGCATGGCCGGTCTCAACACGCTGTCTCTAGACCAATCAGCATGGCCGGTCTCAACACACTGTCTCTAAACCAATCAGCATGACCGGTCTCAACACGCTGTCTCTAGACCAATCAGCATGGCCGGTCTCAACACGCTGTCTCTAGACCAATCAGCATGGCCGGTCTCAACACACTGTCTCTAAACCAATCAGCATGACCGGTCTCAACACGCTGTCTCTAGACCAATCAGCATGGCCGCTCTCACCACGGTTTTCTACACTTTCCCTTTCATTTTATCTGAAACTCTTCTATCACACCTGATACTTTCCTCCACCCGTTCCAGCCTGACTGCACATGCTTCTTCACCTCTTTTCCACACTGTTCATTGCTCTGGACTGTTGATCTTAAGTAATAATGAATAAAACAAGTAATGAAAGCCATTAAAAATGATCTGTGTATCTTTTTTATATCAAAATGTAAAGAAAAGAACAAAAATGCTGAAAATCTAATCCAACAAACCAACCCGCCCACCATCCATGGAAGTAAGGAACATTTGGAAGTACAAACCAGAACCCTCCAGTCCAATTTCTGACAGTCACTATTTGATATTTTGTTATTGTTGTGAAGATCTAAACCGATTTAAACTACGAGTTTAAAACCCAGAAGTCAGAAAATAAACTGCCAGAAGCACGTGGTTAATATTTTATAGATCACACTTTGTCCCTTCTGCATAGATTCCATCAAGCGTAGATACCACTCCTCATTTCCGTATGTCTATTGGCTACAAGAAGAAGCACCTGCTGTCACCAGCGTGCCACCTGAATATTTATACTTCCTGCAGAGAGTTGACAGAGCAGGACAAGTCCCTGCTGTTCTTATGCAGGAAAGTTTCTCTAAAAAACTTTTCAAATAGATGCAGAAGTGATGCACAGAGATGTGCAGAGTTAGAAACCTCCCCTATCCCCCTCCCCTCGCCCGTGTGGTGACATCATAGGATGATTTAATATGGAGTCTAAAGGAAACAAAGAGATGGGGACAAGGCTTGGAACATTGTCCTTTCTGTGTGAAATTTGCATGTTCTCCCGTGTATGTGTGGGTTTTCTCCGTTTCCCTCCCACCCTCCAAAAACATACATGTTAGGTTGTTTTTGGGTTCGTCTGCTGGGGAGGCAGCTTGACCGCAAGGGACAGACTGATAAGAAAATGTACCTCTGTGGTGGGAAGAAATGTGGACTCTGTGGGAGATGTTTTGGAGGGGAGGATGAGGGCTTTAATGCAGGGTATCCTGAATAACCCCCGTCACCATCTAAACAATGTCATAACAACCCAGAAAACGACCCGAAGTAAGAGGTTCCTCTCACCGCGCTGCAGGACTGAGCGCTTTAGGAGGACCTTCAGCCCTCAGGCAGATGTTTCTGGAAGAAACAGAGTACCTACCCACCTATCTATCTTCGGCTGGTACATGATTGCCCCTAGGAATAAGTGTGTGTGTGTGGTCCTGTTACAGACTGGCGACGCCTAATTTGAGGCGTGTACCCTTCGTCTCAAATTAGCCGGGATGGGCTCCAGGGTGGAGGAGTTTAAGTATCTCGGGGTCTTGTTCACGAGTGGGGGAAGGATGGAGCGGGAGATCGACAGGCGGATTGGTGCGGCATCAGCAATGACTAGGACGCTGCATCAGTCCGTCGTGGTAAAGAGAGAGCTGAGCCGAAAAATAAAAGCTCTCGATTTACAAGTCGATCTACGTTCCTACCCTCACCATGGTAACCAGGATCTACGTTCCAACCCTCACCATGGTAACCAGGATCTACGTTCCTACCCTCACCATGGTAACCAGGATCTACGTTCCTACCCTCACCATGGTAACCAGGATCTACGTTCCTACCCTCACCATGGTAACCAGGATCTACGTTCCCACCCTCACCATGGTAACCAGGATCTACGTTCCAACCCTCACCATGGTAACCAGGATCTACGTTCCTACCCTCACCATGGTAACCAGGATCTACGTTCCAACCCTCACCATGGTAACCAGGATCTACGTTCCTACCCTCACCATGGTAACCAGGATCTATGTTCCTACTCTCACCATGGTAACCAGGATCTACGTTCCTACCCTCACCATGGTAACCAGGATCTACGTTCCTACTCTCACTATGGTAACCAGGATCTACATTCCTACCCTCACCATGGTAACCAGGATCTACGTTCCAACCTTCACCATGGTAACCAGGATCTACGTTCCAACCCTCACCATGGTAACCAGGATCTACATTCCTACCCTCACCATGGTAACCAGGATCTACGTTCCAACCCTCACCATGGTAACCAGGATCTACATTCCTACCCTCACCATGGTAACCAGGATCTACGTTCCTACCCTCACCATGGTAACCAGCTGTGGGTGGTGACCGAAAGAATGAGATCGCGGATACAAGCGGCCAAAATGAGCTTCCTCCGCAGGGTGGCTGGGCTCTCACTTAGAGATCGGGTAAGGAGCTCTGCCATCCGGGAGGAGCTCGGTGTCGAACCGCTCCTCCTCCAGGTCGAGAGGAGCCAGATGGGGTGGTTCGGGCATCTGGTCAGGATGCCCCCCGAGCGCCTCGCGGGCGAGATGTTTCAGGCACGTCCCACCGGGAGGAGACCAAGGGGCAGACCCCGGACCCGCTGGAGAGACTATGTCTCACAGCTGGCCGAGGAACGACTTGGGATCCTTCCAGGTGAGCTAGAGGATGCAGCCAGGGAGAGAGAGGCCTGGGCTGCCCGCTTGAGGCTGTTGCCCCCGTGACCAGACCCCGGAACAAGCGGAAGATGACGGAACGGAACGGGCTCCGGTACCCCCATAAGGGATGGACTGTTAGTAAGGTGACTGACTGATTATGGAATCTTTTCATAATAATAGTCTTTAACAAAAACCAGTTCAAGCTATAGATGAAACTGTAAAAAATCCTGTAGATCTTCTAAAAGACCTGTTCAGGTTACAGAGTTTGATTTCAGCCGACCATCTTCGTTTGACTTGAGATTCACTTCATTCTCTCTAATTGAAGACCAGCACATCGTGCACATCGCTCTCCATCTGACAATCAGCGGAGGTGAGAGCAGGAGAGCGCTGAAGCCCATCGTGGAGTTCCACTTTGGAACCACTTTATATCTCCTTCAGATTTAAAGGGCAGAACAAGAAGTCTGACAAAAGGGCTGCCATGGAGACCATTGGCAGGGATTAAGAATAGAGGTTACACTAGGTTTTTTTTTTGGCTACTTTCTTGCTTTTTTTTTTTTTTTTTTTTAATATAGTTTATTTTTGCTAAATCTTTACAAAGAGAAAAGCTTATGTTTTAATCAAAAGAATAAAAAAATACTGGAAATATTACAGTAAATTTACCTATTTTGAATTGGCTTTAAATTCTGTAAATGAATGACTAAGTTGTTTATTTCAGTTTCTTCAAAATAAAACTCACAAAATTCATCAACAAAAATGAAAAATAAACCAAAAAGATGTTTGCTTATAAAAAACAATTCTTTTTTTCCAGCTTTAAATCTACCTCTAAATAATAGAATAAACCAGTGCTGATAATGATTGGATAATCGGATGAATGATTTATTCAAATTTGAATAACTGACATGGATTTTTTTGGGAGGCTCAGGAACAGCTCGTCTTTAACCGACCAATCGGACACTCGAGTTTCCCCCGCATTAGTTTTAATTTGAATTATTGTTTCGTAAAACTTTCAAGAAGCTGGTCTAAACTTTCTTCTGAACATCAGCATACTGTATAAACCCAATTGAACCAATCAGATGAGACAATTAAACTAAATAAAACCCAAAAGGAAAGGAAGCGGCCGGGATGAGAATCAGTGCCTCCAAAACCTAGACCATGGTCCTCACCCGGAAAAGGGTGGAATGCTCCCAATAGGTCAGGGACAGGGTCCTGTCCCAAGTGGAGGAATTTAAGTATCTGGGGGTCTCAAAGATCGGGTGAGGAGCTCTGCCGTCTAAGAGGAGCTTGGTGTCAAGCCGCTCCTCCTCCAGATCGAGAGAAGCCAGATGGGTTGTTCGGGCATCTGGTCAGAGGACACAAAGAGGCAGACCCCAGACCCGCTGGAGAGACTATGTCTCACAGCTGGCTGGGGAACGACTCGGGATCCTTCCGGGTGAGCTGGAGGATGCAGCTAGGGTGAGAGAAGTCTGGGCTTCCTGTTTGAGGCTGTTGCCCCTGCGATCCTGGCCCGGATAAGCGTAAGACGATGGAACGGAATGATCCAGATTTCTACAAATGAGTTAATCTATGGTTGGTACTGAGGAATTTTGGGCAGTTCCTCAGTTGGATAAGCGGAAGATGACGGAACAGAACCAAAGGGGAACCAAGAGGCACTCTGCATTTTAGGAGGCATATTTCTGACTTTTTGTTATAAGAATGAACCTACTGATGTAAAGAGAGGGACTGGTGTGTGTGTGTGTGTGTGTGTGTGTGTGTGTGTGTGTGTGTGTGTGTGTGTGTGTGTGTGTGTGTGTGTGTGTGTGTGTGTGTGTGTGTGTGTGTGTGTGGTGAGTAATGATTAGCAGTGCGCTTGGCCTGCTGCCGTCTTGCCTGTGATGGAGGAGAGACCAGATCAATAACAACACGCAAACCCTTTTACACTCTTGTTCTCCCCATACGAAACCCTCTACAAAGGAAAACACCCCCCCTACACACACACAGACGCACACACACTGACCCCTGCAACTCAGTCTTTTTTTGCCTGCTTGGGAATGGAAACATTCCAGAAGGAGTCCCCAGAGAGATGGAAAACAGGATGGAAAAAGAAAAAAAAAAGGGAGTATAGTTGCAACATTAACGCAGCTCCAAGTCACCAGATCCTCGATACGAAGACATCGGCCAGACCTCCTCCTCTTTTACTCAAACATGATCTCATTCTTTTTTTTCTCCTTTCACTTGATCCAATTGTTTCTGTTTTGTCTCACGTTCGTTCTCATGTCTGTAGTCGTCTTTAAATAGAGCTGGTTTGATGGAAACTACTGCAACGACTGCAGGTCTCAGATTAACCGTGTGCATGAGGTTGGGATGTTTTATGAGCCTCTTGTCGGTGAAAGAAAAGAAAAGAAAGGTGCTGGTCTCCGCTACAGGAGACATGACTCTCCATCGGATGTTAACGCAAACAAAAGAGGTTTGATTGAATGTGAGTGAAAGAAAAAGAAAGCAGAGAAAACACATGAATCATAGGGAAATAGAAAGAAGAAGAGAAAGGATGACATGGTTCAGAGATAAACGAGACTAGAGAGAAGACGTCCATAACTCTACATAACAATCCATTGGAAGCAGAAAAAGTGGTTGATAGATTTTACATTTTATGTTTAACATACAAACCATCAGCAGCACTGGTGGTGAAAATAATACATTGATTTATATACGCATAGCATTACAGATTATTATGGAGAGTGTGGAAAAGAGGTGAAGAAGCGTGTGCAGACAGGCTGGAACGGGTGGAGAAAAGTATCAGATGTGATGTGTGACAGAAGAGTTTCAGATAAAATGAAAGGGAAAGTGTCCAAAACCGTGGTGAGAGCGGCCATGCTGATTGGTCTAGAGACAGTGTGGTGAGAGCGGCCATGCTGATTGGTTTAGAGACAGTGTGGTGAGAGCGGCCATGCTGATTGGTCTAGAGACAGTGTGGTGAGAGCGGCCATGCTGATTGGTCTAGAGACAGTGTGGTGAGAGCGGCCATGCTGATTGGTCTAGAGACAGTGTCACTGAGGACAAGACAGGAAACAGAGATGTTTGTAACAGAGATGAAGATGCTGAGGATCTCTCTGGGAGTGACCAGGATGGACAGGATCAGAGGAACAGCACATGTTAGAGGTTTTAAAGTCAGAGAGGTCAGACTGAGATGGTTTGGACATGTGCAGAGGAGAGAGAGAGAGTACATCAGAAGAAGGATGCTGGGTTTGGAACCACCAGGAAAGAGGACTAGAGGAAGACCAAGAAGACTGCTCGCAGGTTAATTGCGCGCAGGAAACTTTATGCAGTGCATGTAATAAAACTTAATTTAAAGTAAAGATGGTAAAATTAGACCTCCTCCTTTGGAGAAACTCCGGAACATATTTTTCTTCTTCCTTTCTGAAACAAATCGCATCAAAACCACTGCTTCGGAATTTGGTTCGTCACTGCTGATGACATCACAAAGGAGAAAAGTTTTAGCTCCGCCCCCTTCTGCTCAGCAAGCTTGTGTGTTTGCTCAGACACATAAAAAATTAGAGGGAACATTGCTCACTACCGCCACCACTGGAGCAGATGGTAGCTGGTTCACACGCACAGTTACAAAACAACCATTTAAAGACAAAAACAGTTACGTTTCGTCTTCTGATTGGCTTATTCCTAATGGGGTCCTGGGTAGTGCAGGAGCCTATCCTGGCTGATTTGATTCTGTTACGGAGCCACTCACACACAACAATACACACACACACACAGACACACATTTCTAGGGGTAATTTCTTAGCAGCCAATCAACCTAACATGCATGTTTTTGGAGGATGGGAGGAGACCGGAGAAAACCCACACTTACACACGGGAGAACATGCAAACTCCACACAAAAAGGACAGTGATTCAAGACTCGAACCCCAACCGTTTTGCTGTGAGGACACGGTGCTACCCACTGCACCACCGTGCAGCCACACCAAAACAATTTCTTGTCCAAGCCCTTCAACAAACCGTCTCCACGTCTCATCGCCAACCTCTCTTTGCCTCGCCGTCAGGATCAAAAGTTTTCTATGGCTTCATGATAAATCGTCACGTTGGTTTGTGGGTGTGCAAAGGGGCTTAACTAAACCCCATGAGAAAATCCCCTCAGTAGAGTTCCTCTACATGTTTTACAACTTAACGCATGCATACTCATCCACCGAATCAGCAAACTGACTGGTGTTATTAAGAGTTTCCAGAGAAGTGCAAGAAGCCAAGTCCAACAGAACCCAACTGGGAGAAATGATTTCAGACCCCAGTAATCACAGCTTTAATTACATCTTCTGCTCCCCTTCCTTCATCCCTCTCTCTTCAGACCGGTCTCTCTTGGCGAGGGTTTATAGCCAGACGTTTGTCACTTTGCCATCCTCCTTATGGCCCTTCCTTGTTCTCACTGAAGCAATGGAAAGAAGAATTTTTATGTTCCATCTTTCTTTCCATTTTATTCACTGAACATCTCCTTCACCGCCTTCTCTGCCATGCTGATGTGAGCGTGTTTGTACAGAATGAATGACTGTGCAGAAAGCATGCAAACTTATGTCCAATGAGGGAGAGTTTTTCAGCAGCTTCGAGCTGTACTCATTTTGAAATGATTCAACCATTGAGGCCGACTTTCTAATTCTTGCTTTTTAATCCTCTACTTTATAGTCTGTATAGTCCATATTCACAGCAGGATAGTGAGAGTACTTTTTCCAGCGTCTTACAGCCACTTAGCAGTTTACTTTTAAAGTGAAAAGATTTCAGTCAGCACTTCTAACCCCCTGCTGTTTGAGATTTCTCATATTTCCTAATCAGTTAGCATGGCATCACCATCAGGTCCAACATCTGTTACTTTGAGCGAAGTGATCGTTTCCTCCTCCAGGATCACTTTAGTACATCCTGTCTTCTTCATCTTCTTTTGACATATCCTTTCAGGGGGCGCCACATCAAGTCAGTTTCTTCCATCTAACCCTATCTGCTGCATCCTCTTCAGTCACCAACTATCTTCATGTCTTCCTTCACTGTATCCATGAACCTCCTCTTTGGTCTTCCTCTAGTCCTCTTTCCTGGTGGTTCTAAATCCAGCATCCTTCTTCTGATGTACTCTCTCTCTCTCTCTCCTCTGCACATGTCCAAACCATCTCAGTCTGACCTCTCCGACTTTAAAACCTCTAACATGTGCTGTTCCTCTGATCCTGTCCATCCTGGTCACTCCAGGATGCTGAGAGATCCTCAGCATCTTCATCTCTGATACAAACATCTCTGTTTCCTGTCTTTTCCCCAGTGCTACTGTCGCTAGACCAATCAGCATGGCCGCTCTCACCACACTGTCTCTAGACCAATCAGCATGGCCGCTCTCACCACACTGTCTCTAGACCAATCAGCATGGCCGCTCTCACCACACTGTCTCTAGACCAATCAGCATGGCCGCTCTCACCACGATTTTGTACACTTTTCCTTTCGTTTTGGCTGAAACTCTTCTACCACATATCACACCTGATACTTTAGTACATCCTGTCTCCCATTTGGAAAAAAATCTTAACTCAGTTTTCTGGAGCGACACGACTTGTTTTGTTAGTTTAGGTTCAGACAGAATTTCTGAAAGTGATTCCCAACCTTTTTTTTTTAGCACTAGGGACTCCCTCAGCTTTTGGTTCCCGTCTTTAAGAACCCATAATCAGTCATTTGTTTTTAAATTTCACTTAAAAACAAGACAATTATATTCAAGTAGCTTTTATTTGCATAAATTAACATGCATTAAGTTTAAAGTAGCGGTTAGGGACACGATGCTGCTCAAGTGGAGGATTTTAAATGTCTTAGGTCCCAGTTCAACGCACGACCGATAGGCTCGCAATTAATACAAAAATACAGTGGAGCTTATTAATACCACAAAACGGATTATTACCTGCATCCGCACGAACACACATACAGTATGTTAAGCATGTGCAATTCTATGTTTTAAAGATTCATGTAACTTGAGCAGAACGAGGGGTTTAAAAACGGGATAAACTCTGAAGACTAAGTTTTAAACAGGAGGGGTTATAACACACACACACACACACACACACACACACAGACTGATTTGTTTCTAAGCAGGAGGGGGATGGTTTGTGTCCGTGTGTCTCATTTGTTCTCCTATGACATACAAGACAGTAGGGCAAATACAGGCTAATCTGTATCTGTTCACTTTGCAGCTCAACTTCATCTGCCATCAGCTGCTCTGATTGTGTTTAAGTCTCTCCATGGTCTAGAACCAAAGTATATCTGTGATATGTTAGTACCTTATGAACCATCTAGAACTCTGAGGACCTCTGGGACCGGCCTCCTGCTGGTGTCTAGAGTCAGGACTAAACATGGACCATCTAGAACTCTGAGGACCTCTGGGACCGGCCTCCTGCTGGTGTCTAGAGTCAGGACTAAACATGGACCATCTAGAACTCTGAGGACCTCTGGGACCGGCCTCCTGCTGGTGTCTAGAGTCAGGACTAAACATGAACCATCTAGAACTCTGAGGACCTCTGGGACCGGCCTCCTGCTGGTGTCTAGAGTCAGGACTAAACATAAACCATCTAGAACTCTGAGGACCTCTGGGACCGGCCTCCTGCTGGAGCCTAGAGTCAGGACTAAACATGGACCATCTAGAACTCTGAGGACCTCTGGGACCGGCCTCCTGCTGGTGCCTAGAGTCAGGACTAAACATGGACCATCTAGAACTCTGAGGACCTCTGGGACCGGTCTCCTGCTGGTGCCTAGAGTCAGGACTAAACATGGAGAAGCTGCACTTCAATTTTATGCTGCAAAAGTCTGGAACAAACTTCCTGAGGCCGTGAGACAGGCCTCTACTGTGACAATGTTTAAATCTAGGCTGAAAACAGACCCTTCTTTAGTCTTTATTTACTTCTTTTAAAACCGTGTCAGTTGGTTTCTCTTTTGTAGATGCAGTGGTTTGTATTAATTGTCCTGAACTCCTATATGCTCACTAAGTGGTGCCAACAACTCAAACTGCTCCAGGCTGCTTGTTTTTAAATCAGATTTCACCAGAACATGAACATATCAAAGGCTCCCACAAACCACCTACACGCCCGTACACACAGACACGGTGGACAGCAGGATTCAAAGAGCACACTGTGATAGAGTTCAATCTTGATGTCGGTGGGTCATCCCCCCCATCAGTCCCCAATTTGGTTTAAACTTGACAAACAGTTCTTTGATTTACTAAAATTGAACAATAAGCTGCATCTAAGACTTTCCATGTGCTGTTAATCATACTAATGTCAGCACGCACGGTGCGAGAAAAGGTTTGGTGGAAACCACAAAGCTGGACTCGTTTAATTCAATTCTAATGCTTAACTATTCAAAACAGGAGCCTGATTTTTAAATACCACTGAGCTCATGTCCACATGTAGCCGGGTATTTTTGAGAACATATACCCGCTGTCCTACATTTTAGAAAAACTCTCGCACACACACGTAACCGTTTTCAATACAACCACATCCACAGGAACCCGTTTAAAGGGCCCATCTCATGCAAAATATCTCTTTTCACTGCATTGTATCCTCTGCACATACACACGTTTACAACATGCATTACACCATAGTTATGAAAATATATTGATTTGGTGGAGCGCAGTCACAGACCCGGAACTATGAAAGGCCGGGTATCGCTCATCCCCCCGCCCATCCTGAGAAAGTACAAGCTCCGCCCTCTGCTCTCACTGAGTCGCTATTCCTCCGCCCATCTCTGAGCGGGAGGGGGAAGGCAGGCGTAAACCCGTAGCGTCTGAAATAAGATTTTATCATGTCAGTTCATCATGTTCAGCCTACATTTTGGATCCAGAATGCGACGAAGATTTTGAGGTGGACAAAGCACAAGCACCGCGGCGGCATGGGATGAATGTTACTGACTGGTAAAGTATTACAAAATGCTTGTAGATTAGTGGGGTGAGGAGGGCGGGCGGGCGGTAAGGAGGGAGGGGGGCGTGTGTGAAGTCCGTCCTGGCTACGTCAAATGCGTCATACTTTAGACATCTGCTCATAGGTTGTTTTGTCTGAGCGTTCCAGAAATCCACAGAAAATCAATCGAGAAAGCCCTTTGGTGACATATACAAGGCCCGGACAACACACGCACGCACGCACGCACACACGCACACACGCGGCCCGGACATCACTCTTACAAGGTAGAAAACTCTGGAAAGTCCATTTTGCATGAGATGGACCTTTTAAATATGCTTCTGAGTGCGGTTATAAGCATGCCAGACCAGTAGTAGGCAGTGTTTTTTTTTAGGAGGATCCATGCTGCCCGCTGTCTGATAACAAAAACAAGGACGCACACAATTGCGTCGCAGGTAGTGACGTTTAAAAACGCAAAACGCCGGTTATGCATGTCTTCATGCAAACACAAAACTGGGGTTTTCCAAAATCTTCATCTTGGTCGGCGTTTTCAGAAACGACTGTTTTGAGTGAAAAAAACCTACGGGTTCGTGTGGATGACAGACCAAAACAAAAAAAATATATTCGTTTTAACAGATACTCAGCTACGTGTGGACAAGGTTCAGCCTTAAAGCTACGGATTGGACGACAGGTCTTTGCAAATTTCAGGGCTTTCACAGCAGAGCTGCAAAAGACCGTCATATGTAAACAAAAAGATGAATACGTCTCTATTAGGCCTGGAAATTTGTAACAATGACTTTTGGTTGCATAACCCTGAAAAACCCGTAATCGATTCATCTATAGGCAGTACCAAGTACATCTGGACAGTTTAATAAAAATCCTTTCAGTGGTTTAGGAGATATTGCGTTTACAATAGTGTTACAGAAGCACAGACAGACGGACGGAGCGGCCTCCTCTACATTCTGTTGGAACAGAATGGAATAATTCCAACTTTACTTTTCATCTTCTTTCATCATTTCCCTTCAGGGGGCGCCACAGCAAGTCAGTTTCTTCCATCTAACCCTATCTGCTGCATCTTCTTCAGTCACACCAACTATCTTCATGTCTTCCTTCACTGTATCCATGAACCTCCTCTTTGGTCTTCCTCTAGTCCTCTTTCCTGGTGGTTCCAAACCCAGCATCCTTCTTCTGATGTACTCTCTCTCTCTCCTCTGCACATGTCCAAACCATCTCAGTCTGGTCTCTCTGACTTTAAAACCTCTAACATGATCCTGTCCATCCTGGTCACTCCCAGAGAGATCCTCAGCATCTTCATCTCTGCTACAAACATCTCTTTTTTTGGAAAATACAATTGTTATTTGAAGCCTGATCAAAGTTTAGATTTAACAGCCTATTCTTCATGTTAATGTTAGTTCAATGACCTTTTAACTTCTTTTAGAGAGAATAGTTTGCATGTCTAATCAGGTTGAATAATCAATTTGTTCCTGATGACTAAAAAAATCTATCATGCAAATAAGAGGCGCACTGACTCGGGGTCCAATCAGATCACATGAAACCAGCTTAGTGATAAAAGACTAAAGCTATCCTTCAGAGAAAGTTAAAAATGAGGCTAAAGGAGCAAAAGATGAGGACGTGCAATGAAGGAAGAAAAAGGAAGGAATGCCGGAGGCCATTGTCTCTCTCTCTCTCCTCTCATTCTTCACAGCATCATGGGAGTCAGTGTGCTACATTAGAAACAGGATCAGACGATATCCCACATACAGAGCCGGTATGAACTCTACAACCGAACGTTTTACAGACAAAATATCACCAAAAGTCCATCTGTTTGAGGTACAGTGTAAAACACATACATTAAAAATGATAACGTTTACATTAGAATGTGGGCGGGGCCTGAGAACAAAATCCATGACCACAAAAAACCTGACGTTGAATTATATTCTAAACCAGGGGAGTCTAAATCAAGTCCTATATGGACTGGAATTAGAACATCCCCAGGATCTACGTTCCTACCCTCACCATGGTAACCAGGATCTACGTTCCTACCCTCACCATGGTAACCAGGATCTACGTTCCTACCCTCACCATGGTAACCAGGATCTACGTTCCAGCCCTCACCATGGTAACCAGGATCTACGTTTCTACCCTCACCGTGGTAACCAGGATCTACGTTCCTACCCTCACCATGGTAACCAGGATCTACGTTCCAGCCCTCACCATGGTAACCAGGATCTACGTTCCTACCCTCACCATGGTAACCAGGATCTACTGTATGTTCCTGCCCTCGCCGTGGTAACCAGGATCTACGTTCCTACCCTCACCATGGTAACCAGGATCTAAGTTCCTACCCTCACCATGGTAACCAGGATCTACTGTATGTTCCTGCCCTCGCCGTGGTAACCAGGATCTACGTTCCTACCCTCACCATGGTAACCAGGATCTACGTTCCTACCCTCACCATGGTAACCAGGATCTACTGTATGTTCCTGCCCTCACCATGGTAACCAGGATCTACGTTCCTACCCTCACCATGGTAACCAGGATCTACGTTCCTACCCTCACCATGGTAACCAGGATCTAAGTTCCTACCCTCACCATGGTAACCAGGATGGGGTTGAGAGAAGCCCAGGCTTCCTGTCTGAGGCTGTTACCCTGCGACCCGGCTCCGGTTAAGCGGAAGTTTGACAGAACGGAAATTGTGACTGAAATGATTTAATGAAGAAAAAATGTTGAAACTAAATGAAAAATGATCAAAAAGTTGATTTTGCATAAAATTCTTTTAAACTTTTCATATTTAACATTTTCCTCAAGTTCACGAGTTTAAATAAATTATCCTGCTGATTTTTTAATAAAATCTAGAGTAACGCTGAATCATTTCAGAATGAGTTTTTTTTTTTCAATCAAACATCTGAACATCTGCTCACACACACACACGCATGCACACACACAACATGTGGTGGTTGATCCAAGGAGCGAGTCAGTCAAATCTGACCTGCGACCATTTCTTTCAGGGTCAAACCTTTTCTTAGTCAGCCTGAATAAATCTGTACGAAACCAGGTGAAGTTAGAACGTTCTTCAGCTGGTGTGTTGACTCATAAATCGCTGCACACATGGACACATTCAGGGTTTTTTTTTTTCTCACTGACAGTCTGATGGCACCACCGTGGCTCAGCACAGAGATGCTCGTCACCACGGAGACAGGCAGCAGGGCCACCGGGGCAACATGAGATAGCTCAGTCCTCTAACATATAGACAACCTGCCATAGCTGATAGATGGCTGAGTGGATTTATTTTACTGTCCCTCGTGAATCTGGATTTATTCAACCAGCTTCGTCTTCATAGCGCCTCCAATATTTATCAGAATTTAGGAATTTGGATTAGACAATTTGAGTGGGCAAAAAAGTACAGAAACGTCAGTGAAATTAACATCAAGCACGAGAAAACCATGCTTTAAAAAAAGTGTAATTTTGTCAAAGACAACATTGAGTTTAACCTTAAAATCTTTTTAAAGATCCCAGGGGACGTTGGCCTAGTGGTAGAGATTCAGTCTTTCGACCGGGAGAACCTGGTTTGATTCCTGCTAGGCCCAAACCGTCCCTGGGACGACAGAAAAGACATGAAAGGAAAGAAAATAAAACCCTGAAAAGACAAAAAAAAATGATCTCATTTAAAGTTTCACAAATAACTAATTTAACCTAAAACTAAAAAGATCTGAAGATACCACTTTGATGTTTTTCTACGGATTCTTTTAAGTACATTTAAAGCAGCACTTTGTTCGTTTCTAACTTAAAACTGTTGCTCACTCTTCTTGATGACACATGGACCAGACCGGCTTTACCCGGCCGCGTTCCAACCCTAAAAAATACCACTTCACAGCTTTGTGTTGAGTCTTAAAAGCATCACAGGCCTGTTGTCATGCTTCAAACCACCGTGACAACCAACATGGAACCAAATCACACAGTTTAAATTACCAAGAATTAAACCAAGATGGCCGCCGAGAGAGATCCCATTAAAAAGTAAAACTTAAAGGTTTGTCATTTATTTAAAATACGTTAAAATTAGTGGAAAAATTTCAAGTTTATTTGACATTTAAAATAAAAATGTAAAAGTTTAATTTTACATTTGGCTTTTTTTTACTTGATTGAAAAACTCCTTTAAGTACTTTTTTAAATACCGTAATTTCACGGCCATAAGGCACACCTAAAAGTCTCAAATTTTCTTCAAAATGAGCGGTGCGCCCTATCTGATTTGTGATTTGCGGACGTATTAGAGAACCATCAGGCGGACGCAGTTGAAAACATGAGAATGTTAAAGAGTGAAGTGTGTGTGTGGATTACGTATAAAAGAACAGGTGTGTGTTTTATGCAGAACATTGCTGTTTTAACAACACTGAAAATGGAAAAGAGACACGCTTATGAAGCTCAGTTTAAACTGATGGCAATCAGCTGCGCCGGGCGAGTTACGCCACAGTTTGCCAGTGGATTGTAGATGCTTGGGCTAACGTGTCTGTTGGCACTGTTGTCCGAGCTTTCCCAAAAGCAGGCATCATTTCCGAGGAGCTGCACGGTTCAGAAAGTGACTCTGACAGCGAGGAAAGTGAACCTGCGAGGTTGGATTTAGAGCAGCTGTTAGATTCAGAAACAGAGGATGAGGACTTGGATGGATTTAATAAATGACTTTATGACGACTGTAAATAATATTTAAATAAAACAACCAAACTCAGTTTTACTCCCGATCTATTTTTAAATACGCACATGTGTGTGCGTATGCGCGCTCGCATCTCTATGTGTGTGTGTTGTTGTAAGGCAGACTTACGTAGTAGAGGATATGTTCTGTATATAAAACCCGCGCCCTATCATCAGGTGCGCCTTATGTGTGTGTTAAATACAGAGCACGCAAAATTTGGACTGCGCCTTTTAATACGGTGCGTCCTATGGTCGTGAAAATACGGTACTTTTTTTGTGCTTCTCTACTTCTGGCTATTATTTTTTTTTTTTTCATTTTAAAACATTTTCATCTGAACCTCCGGCAAAAAAGCATGTCATAAAAATTAAATTGATAATTTATCCCTTATCGAATCAAACAAAAAACAATAGAGTAATCGATTACTGGATTAATCGATAGCTGCATTCCTAATGTGGACGATCCTCCAGGACCAACAGTAACTATTAAAACCAGTCAAGCCTAACGACCCATGTTTATCAGACATACTTTCAGCAACACTGGTTGTAGATACAGACCCTAAAAAAGCCAGAAAACACCAGCAGTAGGGCAGTAGTGTCCACTCAACAGAAAATAACGAGCTGAAGTTTTTAATTAGGCCTCATTCAGTCACCGATACAAGCGGCTGAAATGAGCTTCCTCTACAGGGAGGCTGGGCTCTGACTCTGAGATAGAGCGAGGAACTCTGCCATCTGGGAGAAGCTGGGAGTAGAGCCATTGCTCCTCCAGGTCAAGAGAAGCTAGAAGAGGTGGTTCAGCTCCCAAGCGTCTCACTGGTGAGGTGTTTCAGGCACGTCCCACCGGGAGGAGACCCAGAGGCAAACCCCGGATCTGCTGGAGAGACTATGTCCCTCAGTTGGACAGGGAACACCTCAGGATCCTTCCAGGTGATCTGGAGGATGCAGCCAGGGTGAGAGAAGCCTGGGTTTCTGTCTGAGGCTGTTGCCCCCCAAACCGAACCCCAGATAAGTAGAGGACGATGAACGGAAAGTTTTCAATATCTCACAGAATCTAAAGATTAAAGTCAGTCCATTTATTTATTAGAATTTGTTTAAATAATGAAGATAAATTTTGGTCATAAATTCAAACGCAACAAATGACCTGATAAAAATCTTCAAAAGCACCTCGAAATATCTCAAGCTTTGAAAAGAACTTTTGAACAAATCACTCAAGACGAAAAACGATTCTAGCCTTAAATGTAGCGAGCGTCCAAAATGTCATGTTTGTCCATGTAAGGTGAGTTTGCTTCTGGAGATAAGTCTGAGTGGGCGGGGAAACCCCGTCCACAGGGGAACCATCTTAAGTCTACAGCCTCTCCAAATAAAGCCGTATTCTTCTCCAGGACGACCCGTTTTAGATTTTTACTGTTACACTTTCAAGGCTTCGGACCACACATGTTGAACCTTTTAAAACCAACAACAATGACTTTAATCCCTGCAACAAACACCCGGTAACTAAAGACAGAGACGATGAGACTAAGAAGGTAGAGCTGGGATTCGTACATATGCCATCTCCTCTCCACCATCATCGCTTAAAGGGAATTCCCAGCTGAAATTCCCAAATTACATTCTTATTCCTGGGATCGCGGGAGAAGCGGTGAGGTCAAATCTCAGGAGACTCAGACTGACATGAAGAGTCATGTTTAATTTATCTGCTGCGTCTGTAGACCCAGACACATTCTACATAAACACAAGACTCAGACTTAGTACACCTCTTAACCAGTTAACATCAAGCTTTTAAAACACAGCTCACAGAATGTGGACCTCTGAAGCACTCAGTCTGTCTGTACCGTAGATCCTGGTTACCACGGTGAGGGCAGGAACGTAGATCCTGGTTACCATGGTGAGGGCAGGAACGTAGATCCTGGTTACCACGGTGAGGGTAGGAACGTAGATCCTGGTTACCACGGTGAGGGTAGGAACGTAGATCCTGGTTACCACGGTGAGGGTAGGAACGTAGATCCTGGTTACCACGGTGAGGGTAGGAACGTAGATCCTGGTTACCACGGTGAGGGTAGGAACGTAGATCCTGGTTACCACGGTGAGGGTAGGAACGTAGATCCTGTTACCATGGTGAGGGTAGGAACGTAGATCCTGGTTACCACGGTGAGGGTAGGAACGTAGATCCTGGTTACCATGGTGAGGGTAGGAACGTAGATCCTGGTTACCACGGTGAGGGTAGCAACGTAGATCCTGGTTACCACGGTGAGGGAAGGAACATAGATCCTGGTTACCACGGTGAGGGTAGGAACGTAGATCCTGGTTACCACGGTGAGGGTAGGAACGTAGATCCTGGTTACCACGGTGAGGGTAAGAACGTAGATCCTGGTTACCATGGTGAGGGTAAGAACGTAGATCCTGGTTACCATCGTGAGGGTAGGAACGTAGATCCTGGTTACCATCGTGAGGGTAGGAACGTAGATCCTGGTTACCATGGTGAGGGTAGGAACGTAAATCCTGGTTAGCATGGTGAGGGTAGAAACGTAGATCCTGGTTACCATGGTGAGGGTAGAAACGTAGATCCTGGTTACCATGGTGAGGGTAGAAACGTAGATCCTGGTTACCATGGTGAGGGTAGGAACGTAGATCCTGGTTACCATGGTGAGGGTAGGAACGTAGATCCTGGTTACCATGGTGACGGTAGGAACGTAGATCCTGGTTACCATGGTGAGGGCTGGAACGTAAATCCTGGTTAGCATGGTGAGAGTAGGAAGGTAGATCCTGGTTACCATGGTGACGGTAGGAACGTAGATCCTGGTTACCATGGTGACGGTAGGAAGGTAGATCCTGGTTACCATGGTGACGGTAGGAACGTAGATCCTGGTTACCATGGTGACGGTAGGATTGTAGATGGACTTGTAAATCCAGAGCTTTGCCTTTCGACTCAGCTCTTTCTTCACCACGACAGATCGATGCAGCGTCCTAGTTTTTGCTGACACCGCACCGATCTGCCTGTCGATCGAACAGCTTGACTCGTGTTACAATTAAAACCAAAGAAAAAGCTGTGTTTTCAGGGTACCACCTGGGAACATGGTTGAAAAAGACAGATTTGGTTTTATAGCCAACTAAGAAGTCGAGGAGACATAGACTTCTACAACAACGAGGAACCCCGACTCTGGTCTTCAACCTCACTTTCCAAGTTCTAACTCTGATCTTAAAGTTTGACGTTCCTACAGGTTTTAATGTTTCTAAAAGATCGCTGAGATGAGAGAAAACATCTTTGATTCCTGGTTTCAAACTCTATTTGAGCGTGGGCTTCCCTCCTCCAGCTGGATATTAAACAAGCTCAGGCTTTTTAAATAAAACGTATTTTTGTACTGAAGCATTTGTCTCTGTAGATACCGAGTCAGGACATTTTACCAAAAGTGCTTACAGTATATCCAGCTCTGGTGCAACTGGAACAATCAGGTACCTGAAGTATTTTAGGACTACACCTGCACTGCATCGCTTCATATGCAGACTTATCCTCTTCAAAACGCACACAAAGAAATGTCTCAACTTTCAGGGTGAAAGAAGACTCTGGTGGGTTTAGATCCACATCCGTTCAGAGTAGCTGAGGTCACCCGGATCACTGATCCGTGATCCCATTCGGATTGAGATTTTTGGTTTGGACACACATGATCCGCATCCTAATTTGGTAGTTATTTAAATTGAGATTTAAACTGTGGAACGGAGCGAACGCTTCAAGCATGGCCTCACGTTTGATGTAGCATCATCACAATGTTCTACACTGTTGCTCCACGGCCGTTTTAACAGCTTGTACTTAAACCGCTTCTGCTGAACAACAACCAGGTTTCAGTGTGTTTATAAACGAATCAATTAGTCCAGATCCAGTTCTGCAAAACGTGGGATTAAAAATATAGTGGAAGTCTTTAAACCCCGTAACAACGACCAAAAGAATGGACAGGCTGACAGACGAGGTTAGACAGGAATCTCCATGGACCACGATGTTTACAGATGACATTGTGATCTGTAGTGAGAGGAGGGAAGAGGTGGAGGAAAAGCTGGAGAGGTGGAGGTTTGAAGATTAGTCAGAGTAAGACAGAGGACATGTGTGTGAATGAGAGGGATCCAAATGGAAAAGTGAGGTTACAGGGAGAAGAGATAAAGAAGGTGGAAGATTTTAAGTATCTGGGATCAACAGTCCAGAGCAACGGAGAGTGTGGAAAAGAGGTGAAGTAGCGTGTTCAGGCAGGCTGGAGCGGGTGGAGAAAAGTATCAGGTGTGATGTGTGACAGAAGAGTTTCAGCTAAAATGAAAGGAAAAGTGTACAAAACCGTGGTGAGACCAGCCATGCTGATTGGTCTAGAGACAGTGTGGTGAGAGCGGCCATGCTGATTGGTCTAGAGACAGTGTGGTGAGAGCGGCCATGCTGATTGGTCTAGAGACACCGTGGTGAGAGCAGCCATGCTGATTGGTCTAGAGACACCGTGGTGAGAGCAGCCATGCTGATTGGTCTAGAGACAGTGTGGTGAGAGCGGCCATGCTGATTGGTCTAGAGACAGTGTGGTGAGAGCAGCCATGCTGATTGGTCTAGAGACAGTGTGGTGAGAGCAGCCATGCTGATTGGTCTAGAGACACCGTGGTGAGAGCGGCCATGCTGATTGGTCTAGAGACAGTGTGGTGAGAGCGGCCATGCTGATTGGTCTAGAGACAGTGTGGTGAGAGCGGCCGTGCTGATTGGTCTAGAGACAGTGTCACTGAGGAAAAGACAGGAAACAGAGATGTTTGTAGCAGAGATGAAGATGCTGAGGATCTCTCTGGGAGTGAGCAGGATGGACAGGATCAGAGGAACAGCACATGTTAGAGGTTTTAAAGTCAGAGAGGCCAGACTGAGATGGTTTGGACATGTGCAGAGGAGAGAGAGAGAGTACATCAGAAGAAGGATGCTGGGTTTGGAACCACCAGGAAAGAGGACTAGAGGAAGACCAAAGAGGAGGTTCATGGATACAGTGAAGGAAGACATGAAGAGGATGCAGCAGATAGGGTTAGATGGAAGAAACCGACTTCCTGTGGCGCCCCCTGAAGGGAAATGCCGAAAGAAGAAGAAGAAGAATTGCATGACCAAGCTTTTCATTTGAGTGTTGAACGACTCTGCCGGAGCCAAACCAATAGGAATTAAAGGATAATTCCAAGGTTTACAAAAGAAAAAAGACAAAAAATGTGGTTGACTAACTGTGAACGGGGCTTTAAAAGAGGAAAATATAACTTCTTTAAACTTCATCAGTCATCCATAAGTTCTTAATTCTTCAATAAGATTAAACAGGTGTAAAGAATTGGGGACGTGCTGATCAGTCCGGTTACATCAGAGAACATGTGGATGGAACACGAGAACAGAAACAGAAGGAAAAGATGAGACAAATGAATTGCTTTTAGATCCCCTCTAAGTCCAGGATTTAGTACCGTGGAGCTCGGGAAGATTAGCTTTCACCGCGGTCAGTGCAGAAAATGTAAAGCTCTGCTCAGGTGTGTTTTACCTGAAGCAGCAAATCTAACAGAAGCATGGATGAGTTTATTCTTATTAAGAAGCATTAAATTCAGAAGGCCTTGTCCGTTAGATTCCATCAGTTACACTGATCTGAACAGATTCTTATCTCAGCTTTTATGTGACTTATAGACAGAAATGTAGTTTGTTTGAATCTAGTCGCAGATTCTTAAAACCTTCAGATTTAAAAAAAAAAAAAAAATGGATCTGAAATGTAAATTTACGTCCAAACGTGTGTCGTTTTTGTGTCTGAGCGGAAATAAAATATTGTTTTGTTGCTGTAAAAATTTTTTACTTTAAAACCAGCATCAAACTGAACAAGAAGAACTAAAAGACTTATTTATAAATAATAAAATAAATGAATTACTCTATTCATCCCTCACCGGGGAAATTTGTGTGCTGCACTCCTTACACCGCAGCAGGCTGCCCTTCGACGGCGCCAATGGTGGGAGAAGCGGGGGTTAGGTGTCTTCTCTAAGGACCCTAGACCGTGGTCTCGATGGGAATCGAACCCGTGACCTTCCGGTCCACGGGTGAGCGCTCTAGCGCTGATCCACTGTCTCCCACCATTATGTAGTAGATAATTATTTTTTTTTAGACATTCCAAAAGCCAATGACATACCAGCTTGTCAATGCCTGATCCCGTCAGACCACAGAATCTAAGCAGACTGGGTCTAGGTGGGACTTGGATGGGAGACCGCTGGAACCCCAGGTGACAGTGTTACGGCTGTTGAGAAAAAAGCTATGTCCCTGGGCAAGACCCTCCACCCACATTGCCTAGTCTGGATGGTTTGTGTGATTGGTTGGTGATGGTCAGAGGGGCCGATGGCGCAAAAATGGCAGCCTCACTTCTGTCACTCTCCTCAGGTACTTGGGCAAAAATCTACTGTCCAAAAAGATACAGGACAGTACGCTTGTAGCTGTGGCTACAACAGTAGCAAGTCCGTGTAGTCCCTCATTCATCCAGGAGTGATCCATAGTAGAAAAAGTTTAAAAAAAGTCTTCTGGACAGTTTAATTCTTCAACGAGACGTTTCGACTTCCATCCGGAAATCATTTTCAATCTAAATGAAATGGACTGAAAACTGGATCTATTTATACTAACCTGAGTAAAAAGTAAAAAAAATAGTAAGAAGGGCTCGACCAATGAGCCTGTGTTACCTATGATGGCCGTGAATGGCTCCTATTGTAGCCATCTAACACCTCCATTCCTCACTGAATCGGAGTGGAGGCGTTAGATACATTCTGCCCGGTATTTACAGCAGCCTTTTGAAGCCATGGACTAAAGATGACACCTCGTGACCCAGTTTCACGCCTCTCGTTAGCAGGATTTTCTATTCACTAGGCTTTTAGCATTTTTATAATAAGGGTCTTTTACTGGTCTGTGGCTACAATAGGAGCCATTCACGGCCATCATAGGTAACACAGGCTCATTGGTCGAGCCCTCCTTATTATTTTTTTTACCTTTTACTCAGGTTAGTATAAATAGATCCAGTTTTCAGTCCATTTCATTCAGATTGAAAATGATTTCCGGATGGAAGTCGAAACGTCTCATTCAGGAATTAAACTGTCCAGAAGACTTTTTTGAAACTTGTTCTACTACACATTGCCTAATCTGAATGGTGTGTGTGATCGGTTGGTGATGGTCAGAGGGGCTGATGGCGCAAAAATGGCAGCCTCACTTCTGTTACTTTCCTCAAGTACTTGGGCAAAAATCTACTGTCCAAAGAGATACAGGACAGTAAGCTTGTAGCTGTGGTTACAACAGTAGCTTGCCATTACCTGGTATGGCGTGAATGAATGATGAATTATTTTTCAGCGTCCTGGAAAAGCGCTACAGAAGTGCTAAATGAGTACAATGCAATATTATTACCATAATTTCACGACCATTAGGCGCACCGTACGAACCGTACGAAAAGGCGCAGTCTCAGTCACACACCGCCTTACAACAACACACACGCAAGCGTGCAAATGTGGGTATTAAAAAATAGATCGGGAGCAAAACTGAGTTTGGTTGTGCTTTATTTAAGTAGTAACGATACTAAACAAGCACATTACCGGTAATAGTCTTTATTCAAATCCGTAAAAGTCCTCATCCTCTGTTTCAGAGCAGGTCCACTTCACTCCTCGCTGTCAAAGTCACTGTCTGTACTGTGCGGCTCCTCAGAAAGGATACCAGCTTCTGAGAAAGCTCGGATAACAGTACCAGCAGACACGTTAGTCCAAGCATCTACAATCCATTGGCAAACTGTAACGTAACTCGCCCGGCGCTGCCTTCCACCCTTCGTGAAACTGTGGTCTCCTTCGGTCATCCATCGCTCCCACGCCGCTCACACTTCACTCTTTAACGTTCTCATGTCTTTTCTTTCAGGTCCGCCTCGCGGGCACCGCGTTTTCTTTTAGGTCCGCCTTTTCTCACACACAAGGCGCACCGCTCATTTTGAAGAAAATCTAAAACTTTTATATGCGCCTTATGGCCGTAAAATTACGGTGTTATTATAACAGACAGCTGAAGACTGAGAGCTGGAATGCCCTAGTCTGGGAGCCAAACTGGTACTAGCCAGCAGTTCTGGCTGTGAGGTTTAACTTTAAGCATTCAACTTTTTCAATTTTTTATTTTTCCATTTTTCTATCACATTCAGCAGCTCCAATGTTATTTTCAGAATTTTAACTTGGTTACTAGTGTTTAAATTTTTTGTCACTGAAATGAAGTGAAATGTCATTAAAACAAGAAAAATGAACAGAAAAGGTTGCAAATAATTGAATGAAAGCATTTAAAAAATGAGCAAAACTTGTACGACAGCAACAACTGCAAAACAGCATTTTAATTTGTTTTTTTCAACGATCTTGTGTTGGAAATGTTCAAATAATCTTTAGTTGAAAAAACTCAAATTTTTACAGATTTTTTTCCTAATATGTACCAAGAACGAAGCGAAGAGCAAAGTGGGAAAATGATTCTCATCTCCAGGGTACTTTGTTGTTTAAATGTCAAATTTCCCAGAAAAAAATAAGAAGGATGAGTTTGAACCTGGCAGGAAGATTTTCTAATAATTTTTTTTGCCAAGCTATAGGAGACGAGAGGAGGAGGAAAATTATAGAGAGAGAGAGAGAAAAAACAAAGATGGTTGGAACGAGGACTCATTACTGAGGAAAAAAAAAAGCCATTTGAACATCCGTTCATTGGGATGAGCGCGGGCCGGGTTACTTGTATCTCTCCTTCATTCCGTTTTTTGGGGTTGGAGAAGATCTGTTAGCCCTGATAAGCACACGGATCAGATCAGATTACCGTAATTTCACGGCTATAAGGCGCATATAAAAGTCTTAGATTTTCTTCAAAATGAGCGGTTCGCCTTGTGTGTGAGAAAAGGCAAACCTAAAAGAAAACGCGGCGCTCGCGAGGCGGACCTGAAAGAAAAGGCATGAGAACGTTAAAGAGTGAAGTGTGAGCGGCGTGGGAGCGATGGATGACCGAAGGAGACCACAGTTTCATGAAGGGTGGAAGGCAGCGCCGGGCGAGTTACGCTACAGTTTGCCAATGGATTGTAGATGCTTGGACTAACGTGTCTGCTGGTACTGTTATCCGAGCTTTCTCAAAAGCTGGTATCCTTTCTGAGGAGCCGCACAGTACAGACAGTGACTTTGACAGCGAGGAGCGAAGTGGACCTGCTCTGAAACAGAGGATGAGGACTTTGATGGATTTGAATAAAGACTATTACCGGTAATGTGCTTGTTTAGTATCGTTACTACTTAAATAAAACACAACCAAACTCAGTTTTGCTCCCGATCTATTTTTTAATACACACATTTGCATGCTTGCGTGTGTGTTGTTGTAAGGCGGTGTGTGACTGAGACTGCGCCTTTTCGTACGGTGCGCCTAATGGTCGTGAAATTATGGTAGATCAATACTTTATTGATCCCAAGGCGGCGGGATTCAGGTATCAAGCAGAGTCATTTGTCGGCAGCAAAGTGAACAAAAACATCATATGTTTTATGGTTCACATCGGCAGCATAGATCACACTGTTTACTGTCCGCCATGTTCCTCGCTCCCATCCAATATTACAGCTCTAGTAACATGTGTGTGTGTTCTACATCATTTGCTATAGAAGTTTTTGTTGTGTGGATCAGTTTTATCACCGGTTTAAACTTTTCTTATTTTCTTCTTAGATAATCCAGCAGGTTGGTCGTGATGCTAAATATTCTAACTTCAGATTATCTCATCTCTTTGTCCCCATCTCTTCTTCTTCTTCTGAACCCTACCCCTATTCTTTTTAACTCCCTGCCTCCTTCTCTCCTCAGTATTCACTGTCAGGTCCAGAAAAAAGAAGCACAAAAAGCACGGACATTTTGGTTGTAAAGTTTTTATAATAAACAAACAGAGCTTGCCAGGGTCGGCATATGGAACGTGGTGCTGACCCTGTGATGTATTCTTTGCATCCGGACGGGGCCGTGCATAAGTGGGCGTCAATGGATTTAAGTTGGGGTATTCCCTACAGCCAATCAGGAACTTAATAGATTGTACAGATTGGGAAAAAAATATTCGCACCCTGGTAGAGAAAATCTGTCCACCGATACTCGACATACAGATCACCGTTCAGCTTGTCATAAAGTCGGATAAGACGCGGTTTAAAATAAATAAGAAGGATCTCCCAGAGAGATCCTCAGCATCTTCATCTCTGCTACAAACATCTCTGCTTCCTGTCTTTTCCTCAGTGACACTGTCTCTAGACCAATCAGCATGGCCACTCTCACCACACTGTCTCTAGACCAATCAGCATGGCCGCTCTCACCACACCGTCTCTAGACCAATCAGCATGGCCGCTCTCACCACGCTGTCTCTAGACCAATCAGCATGGCCGCTCTCACCACACTGTCTCTAGACCAATCAGCATGGCCGCTCTCACCACACTGTCTCTAGACCAATCAGCATGGCCGCTCTCACCACGCTGTCTCTAGACCAATCAGCATGGCCGCTCTCACCACGCTGTCTCTAGACCAATCAGCATGGCCGCTCTCACCACACTGTCTCTAGACCAATCAGCATGGCCGCTCTCACCACGCTGTCTCTAGACCAATCAGCATGGCCGCTCTCACCACACTGTCTCTAGACCAATCAGCATGGCCGCTCTCACCACACTGTCTCTAGACCAATCAGCATGGCCGCTCTCACCACACTGTCTCTAGACCAATCAGCAACATCTCGCTCGTTTACAGGCAGCTTGTTGATCGTCAATTGTTGATGACATCATCAGAAACACTCATTTTCTAAGATCCCAATTCTCTCATTTTAAAAAAGGTTTTATGTTTAATGGAATAAATAACCTTTTTTTTTTCCCTCCAATAACATTTACTTCGGATATTAAACTTGGAAGCTAATTTTCGGTTTGAAATAACATATTAAAACATAAAAACAGGATGAGTTTCCAAACCAAACGAGCCCTTAGTGAGGAATTCTAAACTTTGAAGCTGAAAAAAAAATCATTTTAATTCCCTGATGTTTATTTGCTCTGCAGATGCTCTTATTAATGAAGCTCCCAAAACGAGGCTTACACAAAATATAAACCCTTTTTTTCCTAATTTCAAAGTTCAATTTGGGGAGATTTTTTTAAATAAATAAAGGATGCTTTAAATTTATAACGAGGTCCATTTTTAAAAACGACTTAATGACCTCAGTTCTTTGAGGTAAACGATTGACAGAATGAAGGACTGATTACTCATTTATGGATGTATGTACCGTAATTTCACGACCATAAGATGCACCTAAAAGTAAAATGAGCGGTGCGCCCTATCTGATTTGTGATTTGTGGACGTATTAGAGAACCATCAGGCGGACACAGTTGAAAACATGAGAATGTTAAAGGGTGAAGTGTGTGTGTGGATTATGTATAAAAGAACAGGTGTGTTCTTTATACAGAACATTGCTGTTTTAACAACACTGAAAATGGAAAAGAGACACGCTTATGAAGCTCAGTTTAAACTGATGGCGATCAGCTGCGCCGGGCGAGTTACGCCACAGTTTGCCAGTGGATTGTAGATGCTTGGGCTAACGTGTCGGCTGGCGTTGTTGTCCGAGCTTTCCGAAAAGCAGGCATCATTTCAGAGGAGCTGCACGGTTCAGAAAGTGACTCTGACAGCGTGGAAAGTGAACCTGCGAGGTTGGATTTAGAGCAGCTGTTAGATTCTGAACCAGAGGATGAGGACTTGGATGGATTTAATAAATGACTTTATGACGACTGTAACTAATATTTAAATAAAACCAACCAAACTCAGTTTTACTCCTGATCTATTTTTAAATACGCACGTGTGTGTATGCGCGCACCTACGTATGTGTATGTGTGTGTTGTTGTAAAACCCACGCCCTATCATCAGGTGCGCCTTATGTGTGTGTTAAATACAGAGCACGCAAAATTTGGACTGCGCCTTTTAATACTGTGCGCCCTATGGTCGTGAAAATACGGTAATGACATTTACGTGAAGAAGGTTGTGGGTTCGAGTCTGGGGTGGGGACGAGGCTTGGAACACTGGTCTTTCTGTGTGGAGTTTGCATGTTCTCCCTGTGTATGCATGGGTTTTCTCCAGGTACTCCGGCTTACTCCCGCCCTCCAAAGACATGCATGCTAGGTTGATTGGTCAGTGCCAAATTGCCCCTAGGAATGAATGAGTGTGTGTGTGTGTGTGTGTGTGTGTGTGTGTGTGTGGCCCCGCGACAGACAGGCGACAGACTAAACTCAAATTAATATGGAAAAGTCTTCATTTTAAAATTCAATTTAAAATGACTAGAATATCTATTATCAGTTCTTGTGACTGTCGAGAGGAGCCAGATGGGGTGGTTCGGGCATCTGGTCAGGATGCTCCCCGAGCACCTTGCTGGTGAGATGGGCATGCCTACCAGGAGAAGACCTACATACAGTAGAGGCAGACCCCGGACCTGCTGGAGAGACTATGTCTCACAGCTGGATAGGGGAACGACTCAGGATCCTCCCGGGTGAGCTGGAGGATGCAGCTGGGGTGAGAGAAGCCTGGGCTTCCCATCTGAGGCTGTTGCCCCTGCGACCCGGCCCTGGGCTGCCTGACCATATACATAGTGATGAACAAAATCCTTGGCAAAGAACCACTTGTCAAATACAGGATGGGAAATCTAAAACCAAAAGAACCCGTCCCTTTAAATGCAGTCCTCTCTCGTTCCCAGCTGCTTGTCTAAGTGTGATGAAGTGCTTAAAACACTCCTCTACTGGTCTGCAGCCAAACATTAACGTCAGTGTTTATCTGTTGTGGCCAAACTGGGTCTAATCCTTTTTTGGAAAAGTTCCCCTTGTTGCCATATGACCAAAACTATGCCGGCTATGTTTACACGCTGTAAACAGAATGGTCACACGGCCTTCATGAGAGGAGGCGAAACCAAGGGAAGAAAATAAAGTCTGTCAGGGAACAGCGTTCTGATGTACTCTAACAAAGATAGGTGAAGTTCATAGTTTTTCCAGCTAAGTGGTCGGATCCATTCATCATGTGTGATTACGTTGCAGTGGACATTAGTGCTGCTAGATTTCCAGCCGGGCTCCATTCATCACAATGAAAGAAAGGGAGGTAAAAATGGAGATGAGGAGACCCCTGGGAACTATGAACAGCTGAACAGAATGTCAGAGGCTCCTGTAAAAACAGTGAAGGAATGTTCCGATCAATCATCTGAAACAGGACGGATCCTAACAGCCCGATCTATAGGACTAGGATTTAAAACCATCCCGGCACGCTTTAATTGACTTGGATTAATTAAATGGATGCTAATAAGTACAAAAAGATTTATGGATACAAGTAGGAACAAAAACAAGTTGACATTAAAGTGTGGACTAACGGGGAGGCGGTGGCTCAGTGGTAGAACATTCACAGGATCGAATCCCCACTGAGCTCATGAATAGGACTGCTTGGGGAAGACACCTAACCCCCCATTACTCCCACCATTGGCCCCGTCCTAGCAGCCTGCTGCTGGGTATTACAGGACACAAAGTTCCCCATTTAGGGATGACTAAAGTACCATAATTTCACGGCTATAAGGCGCAAAGAAAAGTCTTAGATTTTCTTCAAAATGAGCGGTGCGCCTTGTGTGTGAGAAAAGGCGGACCTAAAAGAAAATGCGGTGCCCGCAAGGCGGACCTGAAAGAAAAGGCATGAGAACGTTAAAGAGTGAAGTGTGAGCGGCGTGGGAGCGATGGATGACCGAAGGAGACCACAGTTTCATGAAGGGTGGAAGGCAGCGCCGGGCGAGTTACGCTACAGTTTGCCAATGGATTGTAGATGCTTGGACTAACGTGTCTGCTGGTACTGTTATCCGAGCTTTCTCAAAAGCTGGTATCCTTTCTGAGGAGCCGCACAGTACAGACAATGACTTTGACAGCGAGGAGCGAAGTGGACCTGCTCTGAAACAGAGGATGAGGACTTTGACGGATTTGAATAAAGACTAATGGTCGTTAAATTACGGTATACTTCTCTCTCTCTCAATCAGTCTCTGATAACCTTGTAAATCTGTGACGTTAATCTTTGCGTTCTTGACATTTGGTCGTATGAACCTAAAAACCTAATCAGTTCATGTATGGTTTGTACTGAGTAAATGTGGGCAGTTTCATTATAAGAAGAAGAAGAAAAGAGGATTTCTTTATTGCACCTCAATTGCACTGCAGCAGGCAGCCATGACGGTACCAATGGTGGGAGCAACTAGGGGGTCGGGTGTCTCCTTCGGGGACATTGAGGGCGCTCAGTGGGATTCAAACCAGGTTCTCCCGGTCCAAGGACAAACACTCTACCACTGATCCAAATGCCACCCCAAATAATATAATCCCAAATATGCATTTTGGGAGATAATTGTTCCGTCTTGCGCTCATCCGGGACCGGGTCACGGGGACAACAGCCTCAGACGGGAAGCCCAGGCTTCTCTCAGCCCGGCTGCATCCTCCAGCTCACCCGGAAGGATCCTGAGCGAGGTCTTTCGGGCACGTCGCACTTGGAGGAGACCAAGAGGCAGCCCCTGGACTCGCTGGAGACACTATGTCTCACATCTGGCCGGGGGAGATAATTATGTTCATAAAAATTTGTAAATCAAACCTTCGTACGATCCTAAAATTTTAACTATAGAGTTCATCTATAGTTGGTACCAAGTGACTTTTAGAATCCTTTCACCCTGTTTGAAGAGGAAACAGGATAAAAAAGAACTCAGACTTTTTTCTTCCCGAACAAAACTATTCAGATGTGTTTGTGTTGAATGTTCTTCCTTCCTATTGGTCCGTTCCCTGTGTGGTCCCATTCAGTCCCCATCCCTTCTTTTTATGTCCATTTTTTCTTTACATTCATTGATTTCTAGCTTTCTTTTCTTTCTGCACACTTCCTCCCTCCGTCTGTGCAGCACAATGAGCAGCAGACAAAGAGAGGGATGAAAGGAGCACTAAACAAGCTTTTACTACTGCTGGCATCGTCTGACCGCACCAGCCATCGTCGCGGTTACCCACAGTAACAGCGCACTAGCACAACGCTTTTCTGAGCAGAGCCAAAAATGCTCTGCATGTGTGGAGTGTGTTAATGAGTAAATCAGAAACATTCATCTGGGGATGACTTCTTTGGAGGACAAATGTGGTTCAGTCATCATCTCAGAGAAGTTACAAACTCAATCTGAGATTTACAGAGTAAATTCATAAGTCACACCTGTGACAGATCTTCAGTTTACAAGTCGATCTACGTTCCTACCCTCACCGATTGTCACCAGCTGTGGGTGGTGACCGAAAGAACGAGATCGAGCTTCCTCTGCAGGGTGGCTGGACTCTCAGTCAGAGATAGAGGGAGGAGCTCGGAGTAGAGCCGCTGCTCCTCCGAGTCGAGAGGAGCCTGATGGGGTGGTACAGTACAGGCATCTGGTTAGGATGCCTCCCGAGCATGTCCCACCAGGAGGAGACCAAAAGAAAGGCCCCATATCCGCTGGAGAACGCCTCACAGCTGGCCGGGGAACGACTCGGGATCCTTTCGGGTGAGCTGGAGCTGGAAGCCGCTGCTCATCCGAGTCAAGAGGAGCCAGATGAGGTAGTACAGGCATCTGGTTAGGATGCCTTCCTTGCTGGTGAGGTGTTTCAAGCACGTCCCACCGGGAAGATACCAAGAGGCAGACCCCGGACCTGCTGGAGAATGTCTCACATCTGGACAGAGAACGACTCAGGGTCCTTCCGAGTGAGCTAGAAGCTTTGGCTTCCCGTCTGAGGCTGTTGCCCCCGTGAACCAGTCCCAGATAAGGGGAGGACACCGGAACGGAATGATTCATCGGTATCCATCCTCGCCTACAATAGGCCTCTAGAACTCCGAATATGGATCATGCAAATGATGTGATGCATATGCAATGGTATTGAAATGAGCCGGTGCCGTTCCGTTCCATCATCTTCCGCTTGTTCCGGGGTCGGGTTGCGGGGGCAACAGCCTCAAGCGGGCAGCCCAGGCCTCTCTCTCCCCGGCTGCATCCTCTAGCTCACCCGGAAGGATCCCAAGTCGTTCCCCGGCCAGCTGTGAGACATAGTCTCTCCAGCGGGTCCGGGGTCTGCCCCTTGGTCTCCTCCCGGTGGGACGTGCCCAAAACACCTCGCCTGCAAGGCGCTCGGGGGGCATCCTGACCAGATGCCCGAACCACCCCATCTGGCTCCTCTCGACCTGGAGGAGGAGCGGCTCGACACCGAGCTCCTCCCGGATGGCAGAGCTCCTCACCCGATCTCTGAGTGAGAGCCCAGCCACCCTGCAGAGGAAGCTCATTTCGGCCGCTTGTACCCGCGATCTCATTCTTTTGGTCACCACCCACAGCTGGTTACCATGGTGAGGGTAGGTATGTAGATCGACTTGTAAATCGAGAGCTTTGCTTTTCAGCTCAGCTCTCTCTTTACCACGACGGACCAATGCAGCCAGTGCCGCCTGTTATTATTTATGAACAATGACCAGGTGTTTAAATTCGTATTTAACTGAGAATAAATTATGAATATGAACAAGTGTACCCTTCTTCATAATACATATGATTATCTATGGAGTGCCATGATGTAAAACCCACTTTAAAGTATGAACATATTACTTTTTTTTATGCCTCCCGGTTTATCCCAATAAATCCTAATCCTTCAAACACAATCAGACGCTACATGAAAATGTAGCTCTCCACCTGGTCCTCCATCCCCTCCTCACACCACCTGCTTTTTCTCATCTTTCTCACTCAAATCTTTTATCACTCTGCATCCCTGTAATTCCCTCCTCCTCCATCCCAGTGGTTACCACGGTAATAGTGCTTTGTGGAGGCAGATGGTTAGGACTCGTTTGTCAAGCTGCTGACCTGGTCTTCTTCTTTAGAGCAGCTTCAATTCTATCAATGAATTTAAAAAGAAGAGAGTCCATAAACATTTTAACTAGGGATAGAACAGGTATCAAGTATCAGGCTGATGAGGATGGACGGTACGGGGACTCTTACTCACATTTCAGGGTTCAAACCATGAGCAGATACCACATTAATTAATGTAAATTTAACCATAATCAATAATACAGATGATAAAGATCTTAAGTTCTATTTAAACATGATGGACTGTACTTTCTTCTGTTTGGACTCGACTATCAGACCCTTAAATTTCCCCACTAGGTGATTAATAAAGGATATTGTATGTAGCTGCTGGATCAGCTTAAGATCCAGTAGCCGTTACCATGGTTACAATCATCAAAAGATAGTCCGCCGTTAATTATATATAAAAAAATTTAGAAGAAGAAAAATACCTTCATTTGTCCCTACATAGGTAAACTGCACTACAGCAGGCAGCCATGATGGCGCCATGGTGGGAGTCCCTTCAGGGGTCGCCACAGCAAGTCAGTTTCTTCCATTTAACCCTATCTGCTGCATCCTCTTCCGTCACACCAACTATCTTCATGTCTTCCTTCACTGTATCCATGAACCTCCTCTTTGGTCTTCCTCTAGTCCTCTTTCCTGGTGGTTCCAAACCCAGCATCCTTCTTCTGATGTACTCTCTCTCTCTCCTCTGTACATGTCCAAACCATCTCAGTCTGGTCTCTCTGACTTTAAAACCTCTAACATGTGCTGTTCCTCTGATCCTGTCCATCCTGGTCACTCCCAGAGAGATCCTCAGCATCTTCATCTCTGCTACAAACATCTCTGTTTCCTGTCTTTTCCTCAGTGACACTGTCTCTAGACCAATCAGCACGGCCGTTCTCACCACACTGTCTCTAGATCAATCAGCATGGCCGCTCTCACCACACTGTCTCTAGACCAATCAGCATGGCGGCTCTCACCACACTGTCTCTAGACCAATCAGCATGGCCAGTCTCACCACGCTGTCTCTAGACCAATCAGCATGGCCGCTCTCACCACGCTGTCTCTAGACCAATCAGCATGGCCGCTCTCACCACGCTGTCTCTAGACCAATCAGCATGGCCGCTCTCACCACACTGTCTCTAGACCAATCAGCATGGCCGCTCTCACCACACTGTCTCTAGACCAATCAGCATGGCCGCTCTCACCACACTGTCTCTAGACAAATCAGCATGGCCGCTCTCACCACACTGTCTCTAGACCAATCAGCATGGCTGCTCTCATCACACTGTCTCTAGACCAATCTGCATGGCCGCTCTCACCACACTGTCTCTAGACCAATCAGCATGGTCACTCTCACCACACTGTCTCTAGACCAATCTGCATGGCCGCTCTCACCACGGTTTTATACACTTTCCCTTTCATTTTATCTGAAACTCTTCTATCACACATCACACCTGATACTTTTTTCCACCCGTTCCAGCCTGGCTGCACATGCTTCTTCACCTCTTTTCCACACTCTCCATTGCTCTGGACTGTTGATCCTAAGTATTGGTAGGTACTACAAAGGAATGGTACGTTTTATATGGGTGACTTCTCAAAGTACTCGGGTATCAGTTTAACCCTCATTTTTACACATCAATCTTTATTAAAATCCCTTTTTAAAATGTTTCAAAGTTGATTATTTTAAAATAAAAACGAGGGACGGAATGAGCGTGCTGTGGAAACTGATGATGTCAGAATGGTCTCACATGGCAGCACATGAGAAACTTCCTTACCTCTCTTCTTCACATGACTGCTGCTTGTTTATCTATGTCTAATCTTTTCCATCAGTTACCTCATCCAACTAATTTCATTTCCCAAACTACAGTCAGACCAAAGTAGTTACCAGAAACTGATCTAAAAAAAAAAAAAAATCACCGGAGGACTCGTTTAATCTTCCGACTTAAAGAGTCGATTTGTTTCAGTCGGTTGACTGCTCAAGTCGTTTCCGCAGCACATCTGATGTCAGCGCACACTAACAGGTGGGTTTCCTGCCAAAGGAGGTGTGATTACAATGTTCTGTGCAACATGAGAACGCAACCTTCACACCTCCTGAAGCACAGCCTGCGTGGGATTGGGCGTCAAGAAGAAACAGCATTGTAGTTTATTTCATTTAATTACAAAAGAATTTATTAAAATCAATGGAAATGAGACGATGAGAGCTGTGTGTGTGTGTGTGTGTGTGTGTGTGTGTGTGTGTGTGTGTGATAGAAGTTTAATTATCAGTTCATTGTGGCTCTGCTGCAAAACACTTGTTACCCTCTTCTTCTGATTAATTCATCATTTTTTTAGTAATGACACCACTTTCACAGAAGGATGGTGTGTGTGTGTGTGTGTGTGTCTGTGTGTGTGTGTGTGTGTGACTAAACCTCGTTGTCACAAAGATCCATGTGCAGTGTTAAAACAAGGAGCGTTTTATAACATATGAATAACACAAAAAGGTGACGGACAAAAAAAATGTATAATTCCCTACCCTCACCGTGGCAACCAGGATCTACGTTCCTACCCTCACCATGGCAACCAGGATCTACGTTCCTACTTCCACCATGGTAACCAGGATCTACGTTCCTACCCTCACCATGGTAACCAGGATCTACGTTCCTACCCTCACCGTGGCAACCAGGATCTACGTTCCTACCCTCACCATGGCAACCAGGATCTACGTTCCTACTTCCACCATGGTAACCAGGATCTACGTTCCTACCCTCACCATGGTAACCAGGATCTACGTTCCTACCCTCACCATGGTAACCAGGATCTACGTTCCTACCCTCACCATGGTAACCAGGATCTACGTTCCCACCCTCACCATGGTAACCAGGATCTACGTTCCTACCCTCACCATGGTAACCAGGATCTACGTTCCTATCCTCACCATGGTAACCAGGATCTACGTTCCTATCCTCACCATGGTAACCAGGATCTACGTTCCTACCCTCACCATGGTAACCAGGCTCTACGTTCCTACCCTCACCATGGTAACCAGGATCTACGTTCCAAGCCTCACCATGGTAACCAGGATCTACGTTCCAACCCTCACCATGGTAACCAGGATCTACGTTCCTACCCTCACCATGGTAACCAGGGTCTACGTTCCTACCCTCACCATGGTAACCAGGGTCTACGTTCCTACCCTCACCATGGTAACCAGGGTCTACGTTCCTACCCTCACCATGGTAACCAGGATCTACGTTCCTACCCTCACCATGGTAACCAGCATCTACGTTCCTATCCTCACCATGGTAACCAGGATCTACGTTCCTACCCTCACCATGGTAACCAGGATCTACGTTCCTATCCTCACCATGGTAACCAGGATCTACGTTCCTATCCTCACCATGGTAACCAGGATCTACGTTCCCACCCTCACCATGGTAACCAGGATCTACATTCCTACCCTCACCATGGTAACCAGGATCTACGTTCCTACCCTCACCATAGTAACCAGTATCTATGTTCCTACCCTCACCATAGTAACCAGGATCTACGTTCCTACCCTCACCATGGTAACCAGGATCTACGTTCCTATCCTCACCATGGTAACCAGGATCTACGTTCCTATCCTCACCATGGTAACCAGGATCTACGTTCCTACGCTCAATATGGTAACCAGGATTTACGTTCCTACCCTCACCATGGTAACCAGGATCTACGTTCCTATCCTCACCATGGTAACCAGGATCTACGTTCCTATCCTCACCATGGTAACCAGGATCTACGTTCCTACGCTCAATATGGTAACCAGGATCTACGTTCCTACCCTCACCATGGCAACCAGGATCTACGTTCCTACTTCCACCATGGTAACCAGGATCTACGTTCCTACCCTCACCATGGTAACCAGGATCTACGTTCCTACCCTCACCGTGGCAACCAGGATCTACGTTCCTACCCTCACCATGGCAACCAGGATCTACGTTCCTACTTCCACCATGGTAACCAGGATCTACGTTCCTACCCTCACCATGGTAACCAGGATCTACGTTCCTACCCTCACCATGGTAACCAGGATCTACGTTCCTACCCTCACCATGGTAACCAGGATCTACGTTCCCACCCTCACCATGGTAACCAGGATCTACGTTCCTACCCTCACCATGGTAACCAGGATCTACGTTCCTATCCTCACCATGGTAACCAGGATCTACGTTCCTATCCTCACCATGGTAACCAGGATCTACGTTCCTACCCTCACCATGGTAACCAGGCTCTACGTTCCTACCCTCACCATGGTAACCAGGATCTACGTTCCAAGCCTCACCATGGTAACCAGGATCTACGTTCCAACCCTCACCATGGTAACCAGGATCTACGTTCCTACCCTCACCATGGTAACCAGGGTCTACGTTCCTACCCTCACCATGGTAACCAGGGTCTACGTTCCTACCCTCACCATGGTAACCAGGATCTACGTTCCTACCCTCACCATGGTAACCAGGATCTACGTTCCTACCCTCACCATGGTAACCAGCATCTACGTTCCTATCCTCACCATGGTAACCAGGATCTACGTTCCAACCCTCACCATGGTAACCAGGATCTACGTTCCTATCCTCACCATGGTAACCAGGATCTACGTTCCTATCCTCACCATGGTAACCAGGATCTACGTTCCCACCCTCACCATGGTAACCAGGATCTACATTCCTACCCTCACCATGGTAACCAGGATCTACGTTCCTACCCTCACCATAGTAACCAGTATCTATGTTCCTACCCTCACCATAGTAACCAGGATCTACGTTCCTACCCTCACCATGGTAACCAGGATCTACGTTCCTATCCTCACCATGGTAACCAGGATCTACGTTCCTATCCTCACCATGGTAACCAGGATCTACGTTCCTACGCTCAATATGGTAACCAGGATTTACGTTCCTACCCTCACCATGGTAACCAGGATCTACGTTCCTATCCTCACCATGGTAACCAGGATCTACGTTCCTATCCTCACCATGGTAACCAGGATCTACGTTCCTACGCTCAATATGGTAACCAGGATCTACGTTCCTACCCTCACCATGGTAACCAGGATCTACGTTCCTACCCTCACCATGGTAACCAGGATCTACGTTCCAACCCTCACCATGGTAACCAGGATCTACGTTCCAACCCTCACCATGGTAACCAGGATCTACGTTCCTACCCTCACCATGGTAACCAGGGTCTACGTTCCTACCCTCACCATGGTAACCAGGGTCTACGTTCCTACCCTCACCATGGTAACCAGGATCTACGTTCCTACCCTCACCATGATAACCAGGATCTACGTTCCTATCCTCACCATGGTAACCAGGATCTACGTTCCAACCCTCACCATGGTAACCAGGATCTACGTTCCTATCCTCACCATGGTAACCAGGATCTACGTTCCTATCCTCATTATGGTAACCAGGATCTACGTTCCCACCCTCACCATGGTAACCAGGATCTACATTCCTACCCTCACCATGGTAACCAGGATCTACGTTCCTACCCTCACCATAGTAACCAGGATCTATGTTCCTACCCTCACCATAGTAACCAGGATCTACGTTCCTACCCTCACCATGGTAACCAGGATCTCCGTTCCTACCCTCACCATGGTAACCAGGATCTCCGTTCCTACCCTCACCATGGTAACCAGGATCTACGTTCCTGCCCTCACCATGGTAACCAGGATCTACGTTCCTACCCTCACCATGGTAACCTGGATCTAGATTCCTACCCTCACCATGGTAACCAGGATCTACGTTCCTGCCCTCACCATGGTAACCAGGATCTACGTTCCTACCGTCACCATGGTAACCAGGATCTACGTTCTTAAAATTAAATTCACACGTAGATGGCGTAATAAATGACACGGCTCAGATCGCTGTCCCCTTCCTCACTGTGTTTAGTATTTATTTACCAGCTTGTTTTATTCCTCTACTTATCCGATTTTAAATATGTAGTGGAATCCCACCCACCCCACCCCACCCAGTCCAACCACACGGCCACAAAACCACAACAAAACCTTTGACATTTTAAGTCTGAACCCACACTGAACATGGAGGGGGTAAACACACCCCGGCTTTCTGTGCAGCTTTAACACTTGTGAACGTCACATCTCTCAAAGCACCACCCACTGATACTCAATACCAACTATAGATGAACTGAATAGCTTATCAGGGTTCCGGTTACAAAGACGGTCCACATCTGACTACTTTCTCACGTTGACCTCAACCACGTATCATTCATACGGTTTGTGAAGGATGGCATTCGTCACCTCGACGCCGACTTATTCTCGTTTGTAACCTGAAACCGATGATCCGACTGTGACCGCTACTTCACGCAGAGACCGGCCTGCGGATTGGACGCACAAAGGTTCCAGCCGAGCTCTCCTTCACCTCTGTCAGATTTGATGTACACCAGCATGGACGGGTTCCAGGAAAGAATGACTGAGGTTGTATGGCATCATCCTCATGCTGAAATGATTATCATGTCAAGCCCCCTCAGCTTTTCACCACGCCTTTAAACGGAGGGTCACAGGAAGACGTTCTGAACAGAACCAGAGTTTTATGGTTTGTTTTTCCGCTAACGTTTACTTATCAATCTTATTTAGACAGAAAGAATGAGGGTGAAAAACGAGGTCAAACCGCACGTGTATCCCACATTCCTTCGACTTTAAGCTCACGTCTTAAATGGCCAATCTGTGCCAGTTATTGGAGTGTGAAGTCTCAGTCTGGTGAGTGTGAGTGTGTGTGAGACCCTAATTTGATTTTAGACTGTAGCATGTTTCCTCACTGCCTGCATGTTTATGGAAATTATATAGTTGGTGTTCTTGTTTGGATTTGCTACCCGACGGGATCAAGAGTGCAGTTTTTTTTGGAAAAAAAAATACTTTCATGTCGTTAACACGAGTATGTTTGGAAACCGTGTTTGGAAAAAAAGATGGTTTAATGATCCATTTAAAGGTAACGAATGGAATCAAAGGTTCACATGTTAAAAAAAACCCAAGACATCCATGTTTTCTACTCAAGATTAAAACTGAAAGCAATGTTGGAAATCACAGAATTACTAACGGTTAGTGTTCAATAGTTAATCAATAGTGTCCAAAACCGTGGTGAGACCGGCCATGCTGATTGGTCTAGAGCAGGCATGGCCAAACTACGCCATGGCCAAACTACGCCATGTTTACGCCAAACTACGCCATGTTTAACGACCCACATGTGGCTCGTTAAACATTTTAATCCGGCCCCAAAAAAAAAGAATGAAATAAACCATGTTAATGTTTTATTTTCCCTGTAATTATGATGTTTCGTCAGTAGATGGCGTCAAAGATACAACAACACTAGTCCTATTAAAATGTGTGTGTTTTTGTGATGCACACGTTGTCAAAATAGATTTTCAGGAGATTTCAAAGCTACATTTTAAACCAAACGCGCTAGATGGCGTGCATGTAGTGGCCCCAATGGCTTTCCATATCTAGCACGTTTGTTTACCAAAGCATGCCATCCCTCTGCTCCTGTTCTGCCCCTTGGTCAAATGTTAGAACCAAATGTGGCCCACGAATCAAACAGTTTGCCCACCCCTGGTCTAGAGACAGTGGCACTGAGGAAGAGACAGAAAACATAGATGGAGGTAACAGAGATGAAGATGCTGAGGATCTCTCTGGGAGTGACCAGGATGGACAGGATCAGAGGAACAGCACATGTTAGAGGTTTTAAAGTCAGAGAGGCCAGACTGAGATGGTTTGGACATGTGCAGAGGAGAGAGAGAGAGTACATCAGGCATAAAAATAGATTCACTATAGATTAATTTCGCATCAATAAAACGGGAACCATTCGTCTCCAGGTGGATGGTTGAGTTGATCCGGTCAGAGCAGAGCTGTGTGCTTGTTGCTGCATCAGATAAGTCTGTCCTGAACGCTGCTCATCCTGTTACTGTAACACATGCTCACATCTTTCCCAGCATGCCTGATAAAGCCTCCAACCATTCAAGGGAAACCGCTCTAAGTCCTTTCCAGAAAGATAAGATGAAAATTGACCAAATTTTCCACCGGCTTCCCAATTCCCAAATCTTATTTAGATAATAACACAACGAGGTTCTGAACCAGATCATTCTGATCCCATTGAGATCATTCTACAAATCATTCTGAAAGATTTTTGTTTAAAGCAACCAAGACCGTTTTGTTCTCACCATACGAGATCGGTAGAGATGTTCAAAGTCCGACCGCGTCCACGACTTAAAGTCTCGGGGTCTTGTTCACGAGTGGAGGAAGGATGGAGCGGGAGATCGACATGGCGAGATCGGTGCGGCGTCAGCACTAACTAGGACGCTGCATCGGTTCGTCGTGGTGAAGAGAGAGCTGAGCCGAAAAAAAAAGCTCTCGCTTTACAAGTCGATCTACGTTCCTACCCTCACCATGGTAACCAGAATCTTTGTTCCTACCCTCACCATGGTAACCAGGATCTATGTTCCTACCCTCGCCATGGTAACCAGGATCTACACTACTACCCTCGCCGTGGTAACCAGGATCTACGTTCATACGATCACCATGGTAACCAGGACCTACGTTCATACCCTCACCATGGTAACCAGGATCTACGTTCCTACCCTCACCATGGTAACCAGGATCTACGTTCCTACCTTCACCATGGTAACTAAGATCTTCGTTCCTACCCTCACCATGGTAACCAGGATCTACGTTCCTACCCTCACCATGGTAACCAGAATCTACATTCCTACCCTCACCATGGTAACCAGGATCTACGTTACTACCCTCACCATGGTAACCAGGATCTACGTTCCTACCCTCACCATGGTAACGAGGATCTACATTACTACCCTCACCATGGTAACCAGGATCTACGTTCCTACCCTCACCATGGTAACCAGGATCTACATTCCTACCCTCACCATGGTAACCAGGATCTACATTCCCACCCTCACCATGGTAACCAGGATCTACGTTCCTACCCTCACCATGGTAACCAGGATCTACGTTCCTACCCTCACCATGGTAACCAGAATCTACATTCCTACCCTCACCATGGTAACCAGGATCTACGTTACTACCCTCACCATGGTAACCAGGATCTACGTTCCTACCCTCACCATGGTAACGAGGATCTACATTACTACCCTCACCATGGTAACCAGGATCTACGTTCCTACCCTCACCATGGTAACCAGGATCTACATTCCTACCCTCACCATGGTAACCAGGATCTACATTCCCACCCTCACCATGGTAACCAGGATCTACGTTCCTACCCTCACCATGGTAACCAGGATCTACATTCCTACCCTCACCCTGCGACCTGGCCCTAGATAAGCGGAAGACAACGAAACAATTCCAACCAGAGTATTTTTTTTTGTTCAATCCCATCTTTAAATCCTCCCGGATCTTACTGTATTTATTCTTCTGGCTTTAAAACTAATTCTCTTCAATCATTAAAAGAAATGATAAATTAATGCTGCATCAAAGCTTCTGGAGAGTCAATCAGCTTTAATTAAAAAATAAAACGAATCCTGAAACCCATTTGAAGTGTCAGTCCAACGGTTTGCTTTCAAAAAGACACCAGGGGTCTGTTCTTCTTCACAGGCCAAGTAGTGATTAGAAACCATTTGGCAGCGTTCAAGAAAACGTGTTTATCTGGCAAGCTTAAGAGGCAACACGCATTCACTGAAATGAAATTTTAGACACACCATTATCCAACAACAAAAGCAGCTTTTCAAGGAGTTGAATGAAACCGGCTCCTTATCTATGTGCACTCTTGGTTCAGTGACACAAAAAACATGGAAACCTCTGCTTGTTTTCCCGCAGGATAAAAACCAGACAATAGCTTCTGTCTTTCTAGATGGTCTGATGGCTTCATTTGATTCAGCGACACACTGGATGGAGGTTCTAGTCCTCTTAGACGAGGTGTAAGAGACTCTTAAGTTAAAACAAACCTCTTCATTCACAGTTTAAAGGGTTTTCTTATTGGTTCTTTTTTAGATCGGGTGAGTAGCTCTGCCATCCGGGAGGAGCTCGGTGTCGAGCCGCTCCTCCTCCAGGTCGAGAGGAGCCAGATGGGGTGGTTCGGGCATCTGGTCAGGATGCTCCCCGAGCGCCTCGCGGGCGAGGTGTTTAGGGCACGTCCCACCGGGAGGAGACCAAGGGGCAGACCCCGGACCTGCTGGAGAGATTATGTCTCACGGCTGGCCGGGGAACGACTTGGGATCCTTCTAGGTGAGCTGGAGGATGCAGCCGGGGTGAGAGAAGCCTGGGCTGCCCGTTTGAGGCTGTTGTCCCCGCTACCCAAGCGGAAGATGACAGAACGGAACAGTTATTTTTTATAACACGTCATGCATAAACAGAACCATTTTTTTATTTGCATGTTAATTAAAACCACGACATCCCAGATTTAAGAGCAGTAAACTATGAAAATGAGGCAGTTGTGGGGACTGAGTTTGACCATAAGCCGGCGGGATTCAGATTTCTTACATTTCTAATCATCAAACACAAGCCAGAAAAACTCAAAATATATTTATAGAGTTCAAAATGTTGGAGCGAGCGGGCTGACAGTGCACCATAAAAACACGAGGACCCTCTGCTCTGTACAATGTCAGGATGTTTAGAAAAACAGTCATGAAGAGTCACAACGAGCAGATGGAAGTCAGTGGGATTCTACACAAATTTTCACATCATATTCATTAGAAAATAAAAAGAAATGAAATAAATCCAACTTATAAAGCGTCAAATGTTCAACGTCTTCCATAAGTAAAGCTGATCATTCCAGCTTCCAAGATCGTCCAAAACAAGGCGGCTCACTTGGCGTCAAATTGGTCCTATTAGACTTGTGTCACTAACGTGCATCAAACATTATCAGTCATTGTTTCTAACAAAGTTTGAGCACGCTCTGATCGCATTAGTCAGAAAAACCACGTCATGCACAGACGTACAGATTTGTACGCCAGCTCGGTGGACGAGAACGAAGTTTCTGGTTATAAATAAACGAATAAGAAATGCAAACTTATTCCTTCCTAATTGGGTCCGTTTTAATAAAAGAAAACATCACTTTTGTCAATTTCCATTAAAAAAAACCCAGGTTTCCAAATCAGTCTGGATTTCACAGTAAATGTCAAGCCAATAGTTTCCATGGCAACCACCCAAAACATGCCTAGCCAGGGATTCCACATTCCTATAGTCCAGTCAGGACGAAGACCAGATCATCCCGTCTAAAGAACTTCTGAAATGTAGCCCAACAACAAATTACACCTCGCCATGAGCCGCCGTGAAAATGGAGCTGATAAATCAGAAGCCGTATCTTTTCACGGCAGGAATCCTTCGTTTATTCTCAAGACCTTTTCACAAGTAAAAGGAAACAAAGACACCAGCCAGCCAATCAGGTCTCAGCTGGATTTTCTCACCCGTTCTGGAGTCTAATAAAAGTGTGACGTGTTGTTCATTAAAGAATTCTTTATGTAGCAGAATTAATTTAACCAGATGGATGGTCAGGTTAACATTTCACCGATTCATTCTTGATCCATTTCCAGCACCCACCATACCACTGACCCCCCAAAACACAGGCTAGATTTCTAATGCATCGCCCGCTGGTTCACCAGAGGTAGACTTGTTGTGCTGAGTGTTTAAAATAAAAGAAAAATCTATACAAAAATAGAAGCACGACAGGATGCAAATAAAAGAAGACAAGAAGAAAGAAAAGGCAAAGAGGATTCAAAGAGTTGGGGATTCCAGAGAACGGTCTGCCACACAGACTGGGGCACCGCATCAACACCCCGTAATCTCACATCAGCAGCACAAAAAAACACACTTTCATTTTTAAAAACAAAAAAATACTCACAAGATCTCATCGTTTTGAAACTCAAGAATGCCGTGGGTGTCTTCGAAGTCTTCGCCACCTCCTCGAGCCGTTCCCTCCACCGTCTTGTACGGGAGCATGACCACACCGCGAGCCCCAGACGTTCTCAGAACCTTCACCTCCATGGTGCCGACGCTCTCGCTCACGTGGCAAACAGGCTCCTCAAATGTAAAGATACCGGCGTGGTCGTCGTCAAATATGGTGACGGTGGCTGTGGATGGCAGGCCGAGGCAGGCAACAGAGTCTATGTGGTTGGCAGATTCGTCTTCCTCCGGCTCTTCGCCCTCTGATGTCAACACCTTGACGTTGGAGAGGTGGATGAGGAAGTTTTCATCTTCCTCAAAGATGTCGTCGTCAATGATGCCCACACGGATCTCCTTCATGGTTTCGCCAGGTTTGAACATAACCACGCCTTCGGTGAATTCGTAGTCAGAACCAGCGTTGGCCGTGCCGTCTTCAGTCCGGTATTCCACAGAAATGGTTTTGCCCAGGTCACCGCCACGCCGCACCACATTCACCGCCACGGTGCCACAGTTCTCCAGACATTGGTAAGATCCAGGGTCGAAAAAGATCTTAGAGACAGGGTCGTTATCACCAGCGTCAGAGCGGACTTCGTGCATGCTGACGGCCTTCCTCGCCTGGTCGGCAGCGTGTTTCTTTAGGATGTTACCAGCGCCCGTCATCAGCCTGGTGGCCTGGCACCGATAGAAAGCTCGGCTCTTCTGCTGCTGGCTCAGGACTTGGTAGTTTGCAAGTTCGATGAGTTGTTCTACCTGGTTTCAGAACATCAAAGGAAACAAACTCAGTTAACGAGGGCTGGAAAGACCTTTTAATTGCAAGACAGTGATTTACTGAGATTTTTTTAATGAAACAGCCCATAAATAATCAGTACCAGCTATATAATTGCTTAAGTTTCTGGAGTCATTTCTGTAAACTTAATACCTTTCAAACCACTGAAGGGCTTTTAAGAATACTGTACACAAACTCAGTACCACCTATAAATGAACTGGTCAGATTTGTCTGTGTCATTCAACTTAGTGTCAGAGTCACATTCTCAAATTTATACTGCAGGTGAAGGCGTACCGTTTCACACCAACTTTCCTCCACCCTGATGTACATATTTTTCATATTACTGTATCTTCACAGATACAGTATATGGTGCACTTATAAGGCTTAAATTATCTCAAAGAGGTACTGACCGCCTCATGATGTGGTGTGCCTAATATGTGTAACTTTGGGAAACGAGAAACAAGATGGTGAACACACTTTAAGAAAACTGGGAGGCAGCGCTGAACGAGTTACGCCACATTTGTGAATGGATTGTGGGTTCTTGGGCCAACATGTCTGCTTGCACTGAGCTTTAGAAAGGCGGCATCAGTCATGAGAAGCCGCATGGCAACCAGACCGACTCCGACAGTGAAGAAAGGGAAATCTAGGCCGGTGTTTCTTCTCAGATACAGAAGATAACTCTTCGATGCTGATTGATAAGATCATGTGAGGGTAGGAACGTAGATCCTGGTTACCATGGTGAGGATAGGAACGTAGATCCTGGTTACCATGGTGAGGATAGGAACGTAGATCCTGGTTACCATGGTGAGGATAGGAACGTAGATCCTGGTTACCATGGTGATGGTAGGAACGTAGATCCTGGTTACCATGGTGAGGATAGGAACGTAGATCCTGGTTACCATGGTGAGGGCAGGAACATAGATCCTGGTTACCACGGTGAGGGCAGGAACATAGATCCTGGTTACCACGGTGAGGGCAGGAACATAGATCCTGGTTACCACGGTGAGGGTAGGATCGTAGATCATGGTTACCACGGTGAGGATAGGAACGTAGATCATGGTTACCATGGTGAGGGTAGGAACGTAGATCCTGATTACCATGGTGAGGATAGGAACGTAGATCATGGTTACCATGGTGAGGGTAGGATCGTAGATCATGGTTACCACGGTGAGGATAGGAACGTAGATCCTGGTTACCATGGTGATGGTAGGAACGTAGATCCTGGTTACCATGGTGAGGATAGGAACGTAGATCATGGTTACCATGGTGAGGGTAGGAACGTAGATCCTGATTACCATGGTGAGGGTAGGAATGTAGATCCTGGTTACCATGGTGAGGGTAGGAACGTAGATCCTGGTTACCACGGTGAGGGTAGGAACATAGATCCTGGTTACCACGGTGAGGGTAGGATCGTAGATCATGGTTACCATGGTGAGGGTAGGAACCTAGATCCTGATTACCATTGTGAGGGTAGGAATGTAGATCCTGGTTACCATGGTGAGGGTAGGAACGTAGATCCTGGTTACCACGGTGAGGGTAGGAACGTAGATCCTGGTTACCACGGTGAGGGTAGGAACGTAGATCCTGGTTACCACGGTGAGGGTAGGAACGTAGATCCTGGTTACCACGGTGAGGGTAGGAACGTAGATCCTGGTTACCACGGTGAGGTAGGGAACGTAGATCGATAACTTTCCTAGTTATAACTTTTAAAGTTCTATAAGTTTTCAAATTTATTCAGGTAATCTATAGTACGTACTGAGTAACTGTGGGCAGTTTTACTGAAAACCTCATAAGCAGCTTCACAGATATCTGGTTTGGTTTTAATATGTAATAATTTTATAATGACATGTATCGTTGTGATATTTATGAGGATTTCAGGTTGTTAATCTATAGCTTGTACTGAGTTACTGAGTGGTTTCAATGAAGTCTCTTGAGCGTTTTGTGAGAGGTAACATTCACTACGGTGTTACATTCTCAGACTGATGACATAAAGGTGAGAGTGCTGGGTTTAAACGTGACATCATTTCCTCTTTAATACCAACCTCCTTGTCGGGGTGTTTCTGTTTGAGCTCTTTAAGAATCTTCGCCATGTCTCGACGAGTTTCCTCTTCATCCAGATCTTTTTCATCGATATCCAGCCCCAGTGGACCGTCCAGAAAGTCCACGCCGTGAGAGTTTAACATCTTCCCATCCATCTCAATGTCCACCTTTAAAAACAAAAGAAAAAAAAATAAATTTTTAAGTTTAGGAGGAAAACTTTGTAAAAATGTACCCAAAAGAACAGAAATAACATGTTTTTTTTGGTGAAATTATGTATGTTTTGTTTGTAGTTTTTTTCACATTTTACTCGGAATTTGGCTCAAAATTTTATTTGTGCAAGTTTTAATTAATGAATAGCAGGGGTGGATCCATGATTTTCTAAAGGGGGGGATTTGTCATTGACGAAGCCAGTATGGGAGGGCTGCAGGGGGGGATTCAGGACAGGTGTAGGGGGCGCACACCTCTCCGTTTTGGTTCACAAAAAAATAAAATGAAGAATAATAGAGGAAAGGGGACAGGTCCAGATATCCCCTTGCAGGGCCAGTGAATGGGCACAAAAATGCAGGAAAATGACTTATTTTTTTAAACTGGGTACTGGCGTTTGTCAATGACCTCACGCTCTGCCCCCTTTAGAATATCCTGGATCCACCCCAGGGCTGGGGCATCCCTCCCAGAACATTTTGAAAAATAAGAGTCATTATCCTGCATTTTGGTGCCCATTCACTGGCCCTGCAAGGGGAAGCCTGAGTAGTCCCTTTTTCTTTCTTTTTGGACCAAAAGGAGGGCGGGAGGGGGTAGTGTGCACCCCCCACACCCCTCCCTCCTGGATCTGCCCCTTAATATAACTTCTTAATTTGGTTGTATAATGAACCGTGATGATGTCATGGCTCACCGTGAGACAGATAGCAGCTATTAAACCTCAGAAATATCAGGCTTGTTTTTATTTATTATCGTTTCTCTTTTTGTTGTTAATATTTTGCCAGACGTTGAGATCGAACGGCTTCACAGCTCGACTAAATTCAAAATCTAGAAACAACATTTTGGGGATCTACATTTGTGTCGGGTGCATGTTCCGCCCACTTTAAGATCCTGGTTACCACCCACTGCTTTAAAGGTTGAAGTCCCTTCTAAAAGTAGTTTCTTAATAATTATAGATTTTATTTCTAAGGCATTTTTCTAGACACTCAAGGTCACCGTACATCACATTTAAAAATATAAAGAAATTTTGATTTCTTGAAATCTAATGAAATTTATGACATTTAAAAATTTCTATTCACATTTTAAAATGTGTTTGAAAAGAAGCTAAAAATCACTTAAAATCCAACAGTTTTAAACATGGATAAACTGATCCTCAAAAAATCCAAAACTCTATAAACAAACAGTGAAAATAAATGGTAGGAATATTTTTTCCCATTTAAACTTGAAAAATTATGCTCAGATAAAAATAGTGAGTTTGAGGGACAAAACAAATGACCTCATGTGAAACAGCCTAACATAGGACCTCAAAAAATGAAGATAAAGATTTTTTTTTTTTTTTAGCTTCTAACAGTTTAATCTTTTTCTTTTTTAATCTAAAGCAGTCGTTTTTAAATAATTTATTTTAGCTTTAAAAAATTTAAATTATTTTTACGTTTATTTTACATTCACTCGATTCTGGCATCTGTGGCTTTTCAATAGGACGGCTCGCAGTGGAACATATTCGTTTTGTCGTCTTCCGCTTATCCAGGGCCAGCTCGCAGGGGCAAAAGCCTCAGACGGGAAGCCCAGGCTTCTCTCACCCCAGCTGCATCCTCCAGCTCAACTGGAAGGATCCTGAGGTGTTCCCTGTCCAGCTGTGAGAGACATAGTCCCTCCAGCAGGTCCAGGGTCCGCCTCCAGGTCTCCCCCAGTGGGACATGCCCGAGAGACCTCACCAGTGAGACCCTGGTAGGGTCATCCAAGGCGAACAGGTCCTAGGTAAAGGATCAGACAAAGCGCGGCTCAAAAACCTGTATGAAAAGATGAAGCATGGCCAAGTTGCCCTTGCCCGGACGTGGGTCACAGGGGCCCTCCCTTAGAGCCAGGCCTGAGGGTGGAGCATGTGAGCGAGTGCCTGGTGGCCAGGCTTTTACCCACGAGGCTCAGCCCAAACAGGGGACATGGGTGGTCCTTCCAGTGGACTCACCACCAGCAGGAGGGCCATAGAGGTTGGGTCAAGGAGGAGATGGGTGGCAGCCAACGACGGGGACACTGGCAGTGGGGACGGACTCCCAAAATGCAGCTGCTGCAGCACAAGGCCAAATGTTGCCAAGTCAGTTCAGTGGGGGATTATGGTGTGTAATCATTAGTCCATGTTTTTTAGTGTTCAGCCCTAAAAGTGCTCTAAAAATAAAGCTCGATTTGTGTTACCTTGGAAGGAAGTGGACGGTCGCCCTCTGTCTCGATGATCATGCCACGCTGCTTGCCGGTGCGGTAGCGTTTGTAGACGTACTTGTAGAAAAGCAGGCGGCGGTCGGCGATCCAGGCAAACACAACGCAGATGGGGAAGAAAAGGAAGGTGAGCAAACCTTCCCAAACTTGCACCACACCCGGAGAGATGACGGAAAGGATCAGATAGAGCCAGATGTAAGCAAAGATACTCCACGTGGCCGTGACAAAGAAGACGCGCAGATGCTTGACCTTCCTGGTCTCTCCGTCCGGCACCACGTACACGCAGATCCCAATGATGACGAACATGTTAAAAGCAGCAGAACCTACGATGGTGGACGGCCCCAGTGTACCAGCATGGAAGCCGTGACCGATAACCTCTATGACCGACAGAAGAATTTCTGGAGCTGAGGAACCCAGAGCCATCAGGGTGAGATTAGAGACCGTCTCGTTCCAAATCCTGACCGTGGTTGTTGTGGTTTCCCCATTGGGCTTCTTTATGGTGATCTCCCTCTCCTGCGACGTGATCACTTCTATCGACGCCATAAAACGATCCGCGATGATCGACACGCCCAGAAACATGTAGACCAGAGCCACAAAGTAAACCGTCGCCCGGGCAACCTTGTCACCAAAAGATGGGTTTCGGGGCTCCCAAACTGGTAGGACGACTCCTTTTTGGCACTGTTCAGCCTTGCTGCATTCAGTTGTATTTTTAGCCAGCTCCCCCGTTAAAGTACCACCTAAGCTCTGCTCGGGTGAAGCGCCAGCCAGTGAAGGGTTGAGTTTAAGGAGCAGGACCACAGCAACGACAGCAAGCCGCATGGCAGGGGACAGGAGGGAAGAGTGGTCCAAGCGGCCCATCTTGACAGGACGAGGATGAGCAGCTCAGAGGCTTGAACCTGGAAGAACAAAAAGGGAAAGAAGATTTTAATCAAACGGTTTAGAAACGAACATTTGATTTGATAGAAAAATCCTATTTTTCAAACTTATAATCAAAACTTAACAAGTTGGAAGTTTTTTTTTAAACTTTGCATCTCGTGCAATTTTATTTATTTATTTTTTTAATTGTTTTTTGTCTCGTGTCTCCATTGGTCCCAGGGACAGCTTGGGCCCAGTGGGAATCAAACCAGGTTCTCCCTGTTGAAAGACTAATCCTCCACTAGGCCAAGGCCCCGTTCCGTTCCTTCATCTTCCGCTTGCTCCGGGGGTTGGGTCGCGGGGGCAACAGCCTCAAGCGGGCAGCCCAGGCTTCTCTCTCCCCGGCTGCATCCTCTAGCTCACCTGGAAGGATCCCAAGTCGTTCCCCGGCTAGCTGTGAGACGAAGTCTCTCCAGCGGGTCCGGGGTCTGCCCCTTGGTCTCCTCCCGGTGGGACGTGCCTGGAACACCTCGCCTGCGAGGCGCTCAGGAGGCATCCTGACCAGATGCCCGAACTACCCCATCTGGCTCCTCTCGACCTGGAGGAGGAGCGGCTCGACCATGAGCTCCTCCCGGATGGCAGAGCTCCTCACCCGATCTCTGAGTGAGAGCCCAACTACCCTGCGGAGGAAGCTCATTTCATCCGCTTGTACCCGCAATCTCATTCTTTCAGTCACCACCCACAGCTGGTTACCATGGTGAGGGTAGGAACGTAGATACTGGTTACCACGGTGAGGGTAGGAACGTAGATCCTGGTTACCATGGTGAGGGTAGGAACGTAGATCCTGGTTACCAAGGTGATGGTAGGAACGTAGATCCTGGTTACCATGGTGAGGGTAGGAACATAGATCCTGGTTACCATGGTGAGGGTAGGAACATAGATCCTGGTTACCATGGTGAGGGTAGGAACGTAGATCGACTTGTAAATCGAGAGCTTTGCTTTTCGGCTCAGCTCTCTCTTCACCACGACGGACCGATGCAGCGTCCTAGTTATTGCTGATGCCGCACCGATCCGCCTGTCGATCTCCCGCTCCATCCTTCCCCCACTCGTGAACAAGACCCAGAGACACTTAAACTCCTCCCCTCGGGGCAGGACCCTGTCCCTGACCCACAGGGGCATTCCACCCTTTTCCGGGCGAGCAACCAACGCCCCGTGTGACCAATTTAATTTTTTATTGCTATCAGGATCAGTAAAGACCAATACGTTTTGGTCGTGATCAACGTAGCAACAAAAATACCAATACAATGTGTCCAAAAACAGCTGAATCATTCCAAAAAAAAATTCACTGATGACAAATACACACATTAATATTAGAGAGTAAAAGATCAGAAAAGTTGATTTTGCTCAAAGTTTACTTTGAAAAATCTAGCTGGCATCTGTGGGAACCCCACAAACTTTGATCTTATACAAAAAACCAAACCCTCAATCCACGAGATAACATTACAAGTCCTTAAAGGTCCCCTATTATGCAAAACTGACTTTTATGAGGTTTTAACCTTTTATTTTACTTAGTACTACCCCAAACAATCCCCCAAAGTGTGTTTTATTGTGATTCATGCTATTTTGAGATATTTAAATTCAAAGTAAGGGGCGTGTTCTCCAAACCTCTAACGACTGGTGGAACATAGTGACGTACATCTGTTTTTTGTTCAGCCCCCTGCAGCTCAAACACCCTGCACTTCTACCTGCTCTCCACCCTGATATCCACCCATTTCCGTGCTTCACTCTACTGTGAAGCACACCTCGCCCCTCCCGCTCCACGCTGTGCTGGGTGGGTGGGGAAATCACAATGAATGACAACCAATCGCAACCAACGGGGCGGGTCCCGGGAAAAAAAAAAGAAAAAAAGACTGAAACAAGCTGTTTTGAGTTCCGGGTATGAAACTGCGCTCCAAAACAGGCTAGTATTTATAACCTTTTGTGTTGAGATTGTGGCGGAATGTAAAATTATGCATATCAGATACATAGCACAGGATAAAATAAGGGAAAAAAGGCATAATAGGGGACCTTTAAAGCACTGCACCTCAAAGTGAAACAAATACATTCAGGTAAGATGTTTGGATAGCTGTTCACAGGCAACGAGTTCAAACCACCACGCCAAGATAAACCTCAACTCTTCAACTCTGCTTTGATTTCAAACAAGAAGCTTGAAAAATCTCTCTGCTGGAGTTTTGGAGCAAAACAAAAACCTCCGCTCAAACCCAGTAAAACAGTCAAAAATGAGTTATTTTTTAAAAATCTATCAAATATCTGAAGTTTCATAAATGTAATTATTTTGATCAAAACAACCTCAAATTTTATAACCTTGACTTTGAGTGGCATCATCTTTAGTAAATATTAAGTTCATCTATGAGTCAGCAAAAACTAGGACGCTGCATCGGTTCATCGTGGGAAAGAGAGAGCTGAGCCGAAAAGAAAAGCTCTAGATTTACAAGTCGATCTATGTTCCTACCCTCACCATGGTAACCAGGATCTACGTTCCTACCCTCACCATGGTAACCAGGATCTACGTTGCTACCCTCACCATGGTAACCAGGATCTACGTTCATACCCTCACCATGGTAACCAGGATCTATGTTCCTACCCTCACCATGGTAACCAGGATCTACGTTCATACCCTCACCATGGTAACCAGGATCTATGTTCCTACCCTCACCATGGTAACCAGGATCTACGTTCCTCACCATGGTAACCAGGATCTATGTTCCTACCCTCACCATGGTAACCAGGATCTACGTTCCTACCCTCACCATGGTAACCAGGACCTACGTTCCTACCCTCACCATGGTAACCAGGATCTATGTTCCTACCCTCACCATGGTAACCAGGATCTACGTTCCTACCCTCAACCGTGGTAAGCAGCTGTGGATGGTGACCGAAAGAAGTAGATCGTGGATAGAAGCGGCCGAAATGCGTTTCCTCTGCAGGGTGGCTGGGCTCTCACTCAGAGATCGGGTGAGGAGTTCTGCCATCCGGGAGGAAGATGATGGAACGGAACGAAATAGTTGGTACTAAAAGTTTGATTAAAATCTCTCTGATGTGGAAAATGTTGCTTTAATAAAAGCTCCGAAGCACAAAAAAAGTACATTATAATTGATTACTTTGTTTCTAAAAACATCAGAAGAGCGTAGTTTTATTTTGAAAGTAAGTTAAATTAGTCAAGTTTTTATTCTTATTTTTTTTTTAACTCAGGTAAAAGTGATCGATGGAAAAGTCGGAAAGAATCTGATCTAATAAATCAAACATGTCCCTTCAGCCCTACACACACAGATCCAGTGTTACCTCTAAAGACCAGCTAATTACACATTGTTAGGTCATTCCCTACTGGGGATACACACCACCCCATCGTTTACTGCCATAATTAGTTTGAAACAACTGCTCACATTAGTCAATTAAAAGCAGAGTTCCTGCACGTATACAAGTTTATTTATGGAATAAAACACACTTCATCTTAAACAGAAAAAAAGGAGTATTTTAAAGTGAAAGGAAGCATTCTGTTAAAAAAAAAAAAAATACAGCAAAATTAGGGGAAACGTTCAAACAAAAATAGCCACAAAAAATCAAATATGAGGTTGAAAAATATAAAAAGTCGAGTTTCTAAAATCGTTTAGAAATGAGTTGATTTTAAAAATGGTAACCATGGTAACCACCGCCTACGTTCATCAGGATCTACGTTCCTACCCTCACCATGGTAACCAGGATCTATGTCCCTACCCTCACCATGGTAACCAGGATCTACGTTCCTACCCTCACCATAGTAACCAGGATCTACATTCCTACCCTCACCATGGTAACCAGGATCTATGTCCCTACCCTCACCATGGTAACCAGGATCTACGTTCCTACCCTCACCATAGTAACCAGGATCTACGTTCCTACCCTCACCATGGTAACCAGGATCTACATTCTTACCCTCACCATGGTAACCAGGATCTACGTTCCTACCCTCACCATGGTAACCAGGATCTACATTCTTACCCTCACCATGGTAACCAGGATCTACGTTCCTACCCTCACCATAGTAACCAGGATCTACATTCCTACCCTCACCATGGTAACCAGGATCTACGTTCATACCCTCACCATAGTAACCAGGATCTACGTAGAATGGTAACCAGGATCTATGTTCCTACCCTCACCATGGTAACCAGGATCTACGTTCCTACCCTCACCATGGTAACCAGGATCTACGTTCCTACCCTCACCATGGTAACCAGGATCTACGTTCCTACCCTCACCATGGTAACCAGGATCTACGTTCCTACCCTCACCATGGTAACTAGGATCTACGTTCCTACCCTCACCATGGTCACCAGGATCTACATTCCTACCCTCACCATGGTAACCAGGATCTACGTTCCTACTCTCACCATGGTAACCAGGATCTACGTTCCTACCCTCACCATGGTAACCAGGATCTACATTCCTACCCTCACCATGGTAACCAGGATCTACGTTCCTACTCTCACCATGGTAACCAGGATCTACGTTCCTACCCTCACCATGGTAACCAGGATCTACGTTCCTACCCTCACCATGGTAACCAGGATCTACATTCCTACTCTCACCATGGTAACCAGGATCTACGTTCCTACCCTCACCATGGTAACCAGGATCTATGTTCCTCCCCTCACCATGGTAACCAGGATCTACATTACTACCTTCACCATGGTAACCAGGATCTATGTTCCTAGAATTTATGATGCACTCAAGTGGAATTAACCCTAATTAGACAGAATAGTCACAAATTTACACTTAACGACATGACATGAGGTTACTGATAAGCTGCTTTTAAAAAGTGTAAACATTACATGGAAACCAAAAATTCTAAATTCTCAAACATGTTTTTTTTAAAGACTGTAAAATAAAACACTTGGTTAAAAATAGATTATTCTGTGACAGAATCGTTCAATAGTTTTAAAAGTCCCAGTTTGAACTGAGCAGCACGGCCATGTTTAATTAGTCTAAGTGCATGAAGTGAATTTATTGAAAACAGACTAAATTTGGTTTGATGTAAAAGGCAATCCTCTCGTCCTCTTTAACGGATCTCATTGACCTTACGCTCTGTAAACGGCACTTTTTGTCGTGACAGTTTAATTAAAGTAAGCTGCAGCACTTAAAGAGGGAAGCCCTGCCGTCTCGTTAGGTTTCACAGTAATCAGAAGAGACGTGCCTGATGGTTTACGTTAATGTAAGTCTGAAAAAAAAAACTCAGAGGGAAAAAAGTAATGCTCCATGTTTCACAGATTTTAATGTGATCTAGAAAATATGGTTTACAGTCAGTCTGTGACATCGTTAAATATAACGAAGCTGCAGCTGATTGTTATTTTACTTTAAAAAAACAAAAACAATTTGTACGAATAGTTTTAATGTTGAAATTATGTATAAAATAAATGATAAAAATCAGACAAATAATTAAAACCAATTAAATGTAATCATCTCTACATTTTTAAAAGGTTTGTTTTGGGGTGTACTTAATGGAGGATTCCATTTAAAGTTTTCAAAGTTTCTGTTTTAAATTTAGTTAATTTCAGGTCTTAATATTGATTTGATAAACACAAATACACAGAATCTATTTTTGAACCAGAACCCAAAGCTGCATGACCACCCTGGCTCCACTCCAGTCCGCACCCTCAGCCTCTACACTAGAGCTGTGCTCCAGCTAGAAAAGTTTGACCCAAAAGGGCCCAAGCCCGACAGAATTTAGCCCGACAGAATTTGGCCAGACAAGAACATTTTGATTCACACCCCGAACCAGTTTAGAGCCCGACATTATTCAAATGTGGGCATAACGCACGGCCGCACACACAGCGTTTGCCAAGAATGAATCATTTATTCAAGACTTAACCCAATTTATTGACACCTTATTGAACACATCGATCTAAATGTGAAAGAAAAAAATACAATGACTGTGTTTTTATAAGTGCATCACAGGACCACTCACGTGTGAGCCCAAACCTAGCCTGACCGAGTAAAAATGTCAGAAACCGAGCCCGATCCGACAGTCAGGTCGGTCTAAGTATTACAGCTCTACTCTACACCCCACGCCCACCCAGCAACCCATAGCATCATAGAGCACCGGGTGGGCAGATCAGGAGAGCTACAGGTCCAGCTTGCACAGCTCTGTCACATACTCAACCAGAGCCTCAGCCTGGAGAAGGTTTCTGTCTGGTGGAAAACTTCCTTTGTGGTTCCATCACAGAGACATGACACTGGAAGCCTGGATGTTTACAGATTCCAACAAACCGGACGGCTCAGATAAAATCAGAGTCATATACAAGAAGGACTAAAGTGACCTTCACCTCCTGAAGAGATGGCGGTCCTTCAGTGAGTATAGAACACGGTTAAAGACACCAATCATGCCTCACCAACTTTGGGCAGTGTCCTGCTGGTGTGGAGGAATAATGGAGAGGGACAGGAGGAAACTGGACAAGCTGGTCAGGAGGACAAGCTCTGTCCTAGACTCAGTTAACTCTGATGGTCAAGCTCATTGATCAAACAAGATCTGTAAAAACTCTCCCCACCATGTACACGCACGCACAGCCAGAGACTGCTGCACCAGCTTTGTAAAATATGTCTAACATAAACTCTGGGATACAAAAAGTGACCAAAATGTACTTAATTTTGAAGTACTTAGGATCAACAGTCCAGAGCAATAGAGAGTGTGGAAAAGAGGTGAAGAAGTGTGTGCAGGCAGGCTGGAACGGGTGGAGAAAAGTATCAGGTGTGATGTGTGATAGAAGAGTTTCAGTTAAAATGAAAGGGAAAGTGTAGAAAACCGTGGTGCGACCATGCTGATTGGTCTAGAGACAGTGTGGTGAGAGCGGCCATGTTGATTGGTCTAGAGACAGTGTGGTGAGAGCGGCCATGCTGATTGGTCTAGAGACAGTGTGGTGAGAGCGGCCATGCTGATTGGTCTAGAGACAGTGTGGTAAGAGCGGCCATGCTGATTGGTCAAGAGACAGTGTGGTGAGAGCGGCCATGCTGATTGGTCTAGAGACGGTGTGGTGAGAGCGGCCATGCTGATTGGTCTAGAGACAGTGTGGTAAGAGCGGCCATGCTGATTGGTCTAGAGACAGTGTGGTGAGAGCGGCCATGCTGATTGGTCTAGAGACAGTGTGGTGAGAGCGGCCATGCTGTTTGGTCTAGAGACAGTGTGGTGAGAGCGGCCATGCTGATTGGTCTAGAGACAGTGTGGTGAGAGCGGCCATGCTGATTGGTCTAGAGACAGTGTGGTGAGAGCGGCCATGCTGATTGGTCTAGAGACAGTGTGGTGAGAGCGGCCATGCTGATTGGTCTAGAGACAGTGTCACTGAGGAAAAGACAGGAAACAGAGATGTTTGTATCAGAGATGAAGATGCTGAGGATCTCTCTGGGAGTGACCAGGATGGACAGGATCAGAGGAACAGCACATGTTAGAGGTTTTAAAGTCAGAGAGGCCAGACTGAGATGGTTTGGACATGTGCAGAGGAGAGAGAGAGAGTACATCAGAAGAAGGATGCTGGGTTTGGAACCACCAGGAAAGAGGACTAGAGGAAGACCAAAGAGGAGGTTCATGGATACAGTGAAGGAAGACATGAAGATAGTTGGTGTGACTGAAGAAGATGCAGCAGATAGGGTTAGATGGAAGAAACTGACTTGCTGTGGCGCCCCCTAAAGGGAGATACTGAGAGATGAAGAAGTTTACATTTTAAAAAGAAACACTTTTCTGGTTTCAACTGAAATTTATCTGTCAAGAGGGGGTCAAAGAAGAAAGTCCCAGAATGAGAAAGACAAACACCACACAGACAGACAGACACACACACACACACACACACACACACACACAGTGAAGCAGTCCATCAAACAGAGCCAGAGTGGCCTCACAGCGTCTGCACAGCGTGTCGTCAGCACACTACACCATGTTTTTACCACGTTCACATCTGTTCAGAAACAAAAGAACTAAATCTTCCACTTTATAAAAAACACATTTAACGCCAACTAAATTTAACTATATTAAAAACAACAATCGACCAATAAGATAGCAGCATTTAGTAAACATTGTAATTACATCACTTTTCCTTCCTTAAAGTTAATAAATCTGAAAATGTGTGAAATTAGTTTAAAAAACTAAATGAAATCAAAAGGAAACAGACCTCAGAAACATTTACATGCACGTCTTTATTCCCACATGTAAAGAGGGTGGAACCAGTCCAACCATAATCTGACATGTTCTGGGTAAAACCAGATGTAATTGATGTGGGTCACGTTGAAGGAAACGGCCCAGATTTTAAAATACATCACTACTTTATTTACTTCTTCTTTCCTTTTTCAATTCTGTGTGGTAGTGGGTTTTAACGCCATTTCTAAATAATGAAGTTAACCATGTGTTTGCGGGTTTGATTCCCGCTGAGTTTACATCTAGGGTCCTTGGAGAAGACACCTAACCCCCCGTTTCTACCACCATAGGCGCTGTAAGGGGTGGCAGCTTGCTGCGGTGTAGCAGTGCAGCACACTAATTTCCCTAGTGGGGGATCAATAGAGTTCCGTTCCGTCATCTTCCGCTTGTTGTCGCGGGGGCAACAGCCTCACACGGGCAGCCCAGGCCCCTCTCTCCCCGGCTGCATCCTCTAGCTCACCCGGAAGGATCCCAAGTCGTTCCCCGGCCAGCTGTGAGACATAGTCTCTCCAGCGGGTCCGGGGTCTGCCCCTTGGTCTCCTCCCGGTGGGACGTGCCCGAATCAATAGAGTGTGTAAAATAAAAAGAATTTGCCAGGGGGAAGGATGGTTCAGTGTTTAAGGCGACCGCATTGTAACCGGGGGGATGCTCCTAATGGTGGTTTGCACCTTGCATGGCAGCATCCACCATCAGGTACGAATGTGTGTGTGAACGGGTGAATATGAGGTACGATGTAAAGCGCTTTGAGTGCCAACGCAGGTAGAAAAGAGTTCTATAAGCAGAGTCCATTTACCATTAATTAGAGCTGAATATTTTTTACCTTCTTCTTTCGGCTTTTCCCTCCAGGGGGCGCCACAGCAAGTCAGTTTCTTCCATCTAACCCTATCTCCTGCATCCTCTTTGGTCACACCAACTATCTTCATGTCTTCCTTCACTGTATCCATGAACCTGCTCTTTGGTCTTCCTCTAGTCCTCTTTCCTGGTGGTTCCAAACCCAGCATCCTTCTTCTGATGTACTCTCTCTCTCTCCTCTGTACATGTCCAAACCATCTCAGTCTGGCCTCTCTGACTTTAAAACCTCTAACATGTGCTGTTCCTCTGATCCTGTCCATCCTGGTCACTCCCAGAGAGATCCTCAGCATCTTCATCTCTGATACAAACATCTCTGTTTCCTGTCTTTTTTTCAGTGCTACTGTCTCTAGACCAATCAGCATGGCCGCTCTCACCACACTGTCTCTAGACCAATCAGCATGGCCGCTCTCACCACACTGTCTCTAGACCAATCAGCATGGCCGCTCTCACCACACTGTCTCTAGACCAATCAGCATGGCCGCTCTCACCACACTGTCTCTAGACCAATCAGCATGGCCGCTCTCACCACACTGTCTGTAGACCAATCAGCATGGCCGCTCTCACCACACTGTCTCTAGACCAATCAGCATGGCCGCTCTCACCACGGTTTTGTACACTTCTTCTTTCACTCTAGCTGAAACTCTTCTGTCACACATCACACCTGATACTTTTCTCCACCCGTTCCAGCCTGCCTGCACATGCTTCTTCACCTCTTTTCCACACTCTCCATTGCTCTGGACTGTTGATCCTAAATAAAATCTTCCACCTTCTTTATCTCTTCTCCCTGTAACCTCACTTTTCCATTTGGATCCCTCTCATTCACACACATGTCCTCTGTCTTACTCTGACTAATCTTCAAACCTCCACCTCTCCAGCTTTTCCTCCACCTCTTCCCTCCTCTCACTACAGATCACAATGTCATCTGCAAACATCATTGTCCATCGGGATTCCTGTCTGAATATTTTTACCTAAAATGCCATTTTCCTCAATGGGATTGTGGTAAAGAATGTGCCCTCTGCCAGATGTTCACCCACTAGGTTTTATAGAGTAGAAGACCTGATAGAGCTTCCTGATTGGCTCATGTTTAAAATGCATAGAAACAGATTATTTTAAACTTTGCTAGTGATCTGATTTCTATCTGAATAATAGAAGCTGTGGATGGTGACCGAAAGGATGAGATCACGGATACAAGCAGCCAAAATGAGCTTCCTCCGCAGGATGGCTGGGTTCTCACTCAGAGATCAACTGAGGAGCTCTGCCATCCGGGAGGAGCTCGGTGTCGAGCTGCTCCTCCTCCAGGTCGAAAGGAGCCAGATGGGGTGGTAAAGGCATCTGGTTAGGATGCGTCCCGAGCGCCTTGCTGGTGAGGTGTTCAGGCACGTCCCACCAGGAGGAGACCAATAGGCAGACTTCTAACCTGCTGGAGAGACTACGTCTCACAGCTGGGCTTGGGAACGACTCAGGATCCATCTGGGTGAGCTGGAGGATGCAGCTGGGGTGAGAGAGGTCTGGGCTTCCCGTCTGAGGCTGTTGCCCCTGCGACCCGGCCCCAGATAAGCGGAAGATGACGGAATAGGAAAAAATGACAACACTCATGATTGTTTTAGTGTTTCGTCAAGACAAACTTTTTTTGCAATTTTTTTAATAGTGAAAGCTCTTTCAAGAAAAGAAACGTTCTCACGCTGCTTTAGGTTCTTTGGTACACGAGTTGGCGACATCTTTTACGTGACATCACTTGTGCAAAGCAACGGGCGTCTAAAAATGTTAAAGTTTTATGCATGGAAATAACTGACAATAAAATCACCATAAGATATTTTGTAAACATTGCAGCTCTAAATCAGAAATAGACTCTACCTACATTGGTACCCAAAAGTGCTTTACATTGTCACCCACATTCACCCATCCACACACACACTCATGCCCTAAGATGGAACCTGCCAAGCAAGGGGCATACCACTATTATCAGGAGCTCTAGTCTTATTCATTTCAAACTGGACCTAAAAACTTCCAGGCCGAGGAGAACGGAGAGATCCGGCGCGAGGCTAGAAAGACTCAGAAACGGCCACTGCTCCCTCCATGACTCATACCACCTATCACAGTTACTGTAAGTGTGAGAGGAGCTGCAGCTCCTGCATCAGCTTATTCAGCTACAGCAGACATAAGTATCCAGATGCAGACTCCTCGTCTCTAGAGACAGAAAGATGCCAACGACAACTTAAAAACTTCTAAACTTTCTGAGAACTCAAAAAATAAAAAAACAGAAAATCCAGGAGAAAAAAATACGAGGTAGTATTTTTTGTTTATTACTTGTGAGACGGACAAAAAGCCAAATCCAGTCCTTTATCCTGTCTGAATGTTCCTGCAAGGTTTCACTTGCTTTAAACTTTTATTTATTGTGCCAAGACCACCGGCTCATAGCGGAGCGGACCGGACCTCTGTAGGCTGACTTATTTCTTTGGATTGTAAACGGTTTTGTTTGGTCGATGTTTACAGCTCTACCTCAAAGCCCCTCGTTTACATTAGGAGACAAACAGAAAAATAAGAGAATATCTAAATGAGACGTGTTCATTAGTGTTTTTTTAAAACCTTAGATTCTATGGTTTAAACATTCCTAATGACACCGTCATAAGTGTGACCGGATCTAAACGATCAGGAACAGGCTGAACCTCACCAATGGTAACCAGCTGTGGGTGGTGACCGAAAGAATGAGATCGCGGGTACAAGCGGCCGAAATGAGCTTCCTCCGCAGGGTGGCTGGGCTCTCACTCAGAGATCGGGTGAGGAGCTCTGCCATCTGGGAGGAGCTCGGTGTCGAGCCGCTCCTCCTCCAGGTCGAAAGGAGCCAGATGGGGGGGATCGGGCATCTGGTCAGGATGCCCCCCAAGCGCCTCGCAGGCGAAGTGTTTCAAGCACGTCCCATGAGGAGGAGACCAAGGAGCAGACCCCAGACTCCCTGGAGAGACTATGTCTCACAGCTGGCCGGGGAACGACTTGGGATCCTTCCGGGTGAGCTGAAGGATGCAGCCAGGGAGAGAGAGGCAGGGGCTGCCCGTTTGAGGCTGTTGCCCCCACGACCCGACCCCAGAACAAGCGGAAGATGACGGAACGGAACGGAAAGGAACAGGCTGCTTAAATGCTGACTGCTGCGTTTGAACTTTATTTTTCATTGTCGTGGTACCAGTGATATTTCACCTTCACTTTCTCAACTGTCTATCCCTTCCGGGGTTCCAAAGAGGTCGCTAGTCAATCGAGAGGCCACACACATACAACCATAAACACACTCATTCCTCGGGGAAATTTGGCACCGGCCAATCAACCTAACATGTATGTTTTTGGAGGGCGAGGGGGAACCGGAGTACCTGGAGGAAACCCACGCTCCCATGGGGAGAGCATGCAAACTCCACACTGAAAGGACAGTGTTCTAACCCTCGTCCAATAATATTTCAAAAGTTCTAAACGCAATGCCGAGCACTATCCAGATCCTGGCTTTCAAACGTGACGTCACTGTTCCTGCAGAATTTATTCTCAATAAAAAAAAAAAAAAAAAAATCCGTTCCGTTTGTTCCGTCATCTTCCGCTTGTTCCGGGGTCGGGTCGCGGGGGCAACAGCCTCAAACGGGCAGCCCAGGCCTCTCTCTCCCCAGCTGCATCCTCTAGCTCACCCAGAAGGATCCCAAGTCGTTCCCCGGCCAGCTGTGAGACATAGTCTCTCCAGCGGGTCCAGGGTCTGCCCCTTGGTCTCCTCCCGGTGGGACGTGCCCGAAACACCTCGCCCGCGAGGCGCTCGGGGTGCATCATGACCAGATGCTCAAACCACCCCATCTGGCTCCTCTCGACCTGAAGGAGGAGCGGCTCGACACCGAGCTCCTCCCGGATGGCAGAGCTCCTCACCCAATCTCTGAGAGAGAGCCCAGCCACCCTGCGGAGGAAGCTCATTTCGGCCGCTTGTACCCGCGATCTCATTCTTTCGGTAACCCCACACAGCTGGTTACCATGGTGAGGGAAGGAACGTAGATCCTGGTTACCATGGTGAGGGTAGGAACGTAGATCCTGGTTACCATGGTGAGGGTAGGAACGTAGATCCTGGTTACCATGGTGAGGGTAGGAACGTAGATCCTGGTTACCATGGTGAGGGTAAGAACGTAGATCCTGGTTACCATGGTGAGGGTAGGAACGTAGATCCTGGTTACCATGGTGAGGGTAGGAACGTAGATCCTGGTTACCATGGTGAGGGTAGGAACGTAGATCATGGTTACCATGGTGAGGGTAGGAACGTAGATCCTGGTTACCATGGTGAGGGTAGGAACGTAGATCCTGGTTACCATGGTGAGGGTAGGAACGTAGATCCTGGTTACCATGGTGAGGGTAAGAACGTAGATCCTGGTTACCATGGTGAGGGTAGGAACGTAGATCCTGGTTACCATGGTGAGGGTAGGAACGTAGATCATGGTTACCATGGTGAGGGTAGCAACGTAGATCCTGGTTACCATGGTGAGGGTAAGAACGTAGATCCTGGTTACCATGGTGAGGGTAGGAACGTAGATCCTGGTTACTATGGTGAGGGTAGGAACGTAGATCGACTTGTAAATCAAGAGCTTTGCTTTTCGGCTCAGCTCTCTCTTTACCAAAAAAAAAAAAATCCTAAATCCTAAAAACCATTTAAAATAGAGGTGTGGTGCATTTTTTTTTTTTTTTTTAAAGATAGGATTAGCTAGGTTTCTAAATATTATTAATAATTTCCTTCTTATTCCACGAGTTCCTCTTGTGTCACAGATTTTTCTAATTAAAAAATATTTAATAAACAGCCAACAGTTTAAAATTTAAACCCAAGAAAATTATAGATTGCTACATAAAATGAAAAATGTGAAACAATTCCAAAGTTAAACTTTAAAGCCAGAGTCGCTATCTAGCACCTGAATCTAAAACTAACCTCCCAGACTAGGTCATCCCAGCTCTCAGTATCTGGTTCTTTGTCAGCAGTAAAAATTCATTTTTACAAAACATTCACATACAAGACGCTATGTGTCTATACGTAGTGCCCGGCAGTGCAAATGGGCTCAGCCGGGTACTTTAGAGGAAACCAATCCATGATTTGTCTACCATGAGCTGAACCTTCCACATTGAGGCATACGAAGCGGGTGATTGTAAACACACAAATTGCCCAAAATTAGTTGTGTGTACCCCTTTAACAGAACCAAAGATCCTATATTGAGACAGGTTGATGCGTTTACATGTACCCCTAGTAAAACAACCAACAAAAAAAACCAAAGAAAAAGACAAAACAGATGAAATACGTTCAAACTCAAAGTTATGAGTAATTTTTTTAACAGTAACTTCAATTGAGATTCTGAACAAAATCAACGTAACAAAATCCTCAACAATTAAAAGTTGGAATTTCTTCAAACAACAAACTGCATCCTCTTAAGAATTTTTTTGTCCAACTGGTTTGCTTAGTTTAACGAGCTAAGTAGTAAATTCTTGTGTCCATGTTATGCAAATGAACTGGTCATGCCAAAGCATGAGCAAAGTGTCACGCGTTGTCTGAGCATGTTACATCAGCTCATCACAAACTACCGCTTACTTTTTTTCATGTAAAGACGTCATTTTAAATCCTCATTCATGGAATCAGATGATTTTTTTTAATGAAGAGAAAATAAACGCTGAATTGATCACTTTTAATTTAACATTGAAACCACTGAAAATTTTAATTTCAGTCGTTTGAATTGAATATTTTATTATCAATGTCGACCTCGAGCCCTGTGCTGGTTTTGTTTGACCAGGTTTTACGACCTCGAAGTGGAAGAAGAGGAACTGAAGACATGGCAACCATTTAAAAAAAAGACGAAATGAACCACCAAATCATGATCCCTGAGGGCACAAAAAAAGATAAAGAAACAAGCCTGGTATGAAAGCTTGTTTCACTGACTGTCAAAAATCTTCAGGACGAACCCTAAGGAGCCAAAATAAAGCTTGATGATTGGACGAGCAGCTGACAGAAGAAGAGCAGAGCTGGTGATAAAAACGACCTCTTGCATAAACAACTAGTGTTCATAAGAAACTGAAAAATCTCCATCGCTGGGAAATGATGTGCTGGTTAAACGGGGATGCCGACCAAGAGTAGGGCGATGAAAATTAATGACATGGTGCAGAACACTGAGACACACTCGGGTAAGCTGCTTGAAGGAAAATGCTTTTTCCTCCCCGATGGGGACGGATGATTATAAAACATTTTAAAGAGTGACAAGTATGAGGAAATGGAAAAAAAAAAAAAAACACAGGAGGAAACAACATGTGAAAAGGAAAGTAAAAAAAAAAAACGAGTCGACAAAAAAAGAGTAGAGCAATACGCTGATCCATGTCATAAAAAAAAAAAACAGAACAGTTTACATAGTTGGTACTGAGTAACAGTGGGCAGGTTAAAATCCTTTCAGTAGCTTGGAAGATTTGACGTTCGAGAATTTCTGATCTCAATCTTAAGAAAAGTGAGGTTACAGGGAGAAGAGATAAAAAAGGTGGAAGATTTTAAGTATCTAGGATCAACAGTCCAGAGCAATGGAGAGTGTGGAAAAGATGTGAAGAAGCGTGTGCAGGCAGGCTGGAACGGGTGGAGGAAAGTATCAGGTGTGATGTGTGATAGAAGAGTTTCAGCTAAAATGAAAGGAAAAGTGTACAAAACCGTGGTGAGAGCAGCCATGCTGATTGGTCTAGAGACAGTGTGGTGAGAGCGGCCATGCTGATTGGTCTAGAGACAGTGTGGTGAGAGCGGCCATGCTGATTGGTCTAGAGACAGTGTGGTGAGAGCGGCCATGCTGATTGGTCTAGAGACAGTGTGGTGAGAGCGGCCATGCTGTTTGGTCTAGAGACAGTGTGGTGAGAGCGGCCATGCTGATTGGTCTAGAGACAGTGTGGTGAGAGCGGCCATGCTGATTGGTCTAGAGACAGTGTGGTGAGAGCTGCCATGCTGATTGGTCTAGAGACAGTGTGGTGAGAGCGGCCATGCTGATTGGTCTAGAGACAGTGTGGTGAGAGCTGCCATGCTGATTGGTCTAGAGACAGTGCGGTGAGAGCGGCCATGCTGATTGGTCTAGAGACAGTGTCACTGAGAAAAAGACAGGAAACAGAGATGTTTGTAGCAGAGATGAAGATGCTGAGGATCTCTCTGGGAGTGACCAGGATGGACAGGATCAGAGGAACAGCACATGTTAGAGGTTTTAAAGTCAGAGAGGCCAGACTGAGATGGTTTGGACATGTGCAGAGGAGAGAGAGAGAGTACATCAGTAGAAGGATGCTGGGTTTGGAACCACCAGGAAAGAGGACTAGAGGAAGACCAAAGAGGAGGTTCATGGATACAGTGAAGGAAGACATGAAGATAGTTGGTGTGACCGAAGAGGATGCAGGAGATAGGGTTAGATGGAAGAAACTGACTTGCTGTGGCGCCCCCTGAAGGGAAATTATGGAAGAAGATGAAGACCCAAGGTCATGCAACCCCTAAGACCTAACAAATAACAATATGAGTTTTTGTCTGACTGGTTCGTTCAAGCAGCTCATCCTCCCGTCCATGTTCTACAAGTGATCTGGTCATGCCAACTAAGAGCCAAGTGCCAGGTGCTATCTAAGCAGGTTACATCTCTTTCAATGAGCAACCGCTTCATTTTTATCTCTTCCTTCTGTGCAAAGACTTTCCTATTATTAAAATTCTTAAGAATATAGTTCATCTATATTTGGTACTGAGTGACTGAGCAGTTATTGAAATATGGCCAGATACTGTATCACAGTTGTAAAAAATGTGATTGAGCTCAACTTTTTAATCATAAGATGCAAAACCTTATCATTTCCCCTATAGTTGGTACCTGTAGGCACGTTCGTTAAATAATTCTACTACTTTGGGAGATTTTACGTTTAAAAAAAACTGTTACTGAAGTACAGACACACGACCAGCCTGGAAGCTGAATGCCCTCCTTTTAACATTCTACATGCAGATGGAAAGCAAAAGAAAAGACCGGGCAGTCATGAATGAAATCCAAAATGATCTTCCTCTGCAGGGTGGCTGGGCTCTCACTCAGAGATGGAGGGAGGAGCTCTGTGTCAAGCCCCTCCTCCTCCAGATTGAGAGGAGCCAGATGAGGTGGTTCGGGCATCTGGACACGATGCTCCCCGAGCGCCTTGCTGGTGAGGTGTTTCGGGCATGTCCCACCAGGAGGCGATCAAGAGACAGACCCTGGACCTGCAGGAGAGACCATGTCTCACAGCTGGCTTGGGAATGCTGGAGGATGCAGCCGAGGTGAGAGAAGCATGGGCTTCCCGTCTTAGGCCGTTTCCCCCACGACCCGTCCACGGATAAGCGGTAGACGACGGATCAGAACAGAAGTTACTCTATAAACTCTGTACATTTTGTAGCTCAAATAGGCAATTTTAAGAAAAAAAAAGCTTGGAAACATTTTAGTTTTGTGGGCATTTAGAAGAACAAAATCCAAGGCCACGACCTAACATTCAAATAGTATCCGGAAACAGGACAGGAGAGATTGTGAATTTCTGGTAAACCACCCCCAGTGTGTTTGTGATGTGGGAATAATTTTCAAATATGAAAGATAATCCCATCGTTTTCTAATTAAAACAAGTGGAACCACATCATCAAACACACACACGGTAGAGCCTCCGCAAACAACAGAAGATTAATGGACCACATTTGGCATCGTTCTAATGACGTGCAGTTCCTTTGGTCTGGATCTACCTCACAGCTATTCCCCAGGCTGAGATGTCTTGGTGCGTTATTCCACTTTGGGAAAGCAAATGATTAAACTGGCACACTCATACAGCTAACAATTTCCTGCTGCGTGTCTTCATCTTGGCAAGATCACTACTCATCTTCTTCTCAAAACTAAGTGAAGAACGAGGGACAACGATGAGCAAACAAGAATCTGCCAGAACAGAGATGGCAGATTGTTTTCTTATTTACAGTTTTGTGGTCGGAGGGGACGGCGGTGAGAGGTGGATCTGTACAGAAAAATCACAGTTCAGGATATATGTTCATTTTGAGGACAGTTTGGTTCATTTTTGGAACAAAAAATTTGCCTTTTCGTGTGTTTATCAAGCCAAAAATTTGTATAACAATACGGTTATAAAAAAAATGCAAAATGCTCCGCCTCCAACCACAGAAAAGCTCCGCCTCCAGCCACAGAAAAGCCCCGCCTCCAGCCACAGAGAATCTCCGCCTCCAGCCACAGAGAATCTCCGCCTCCAGCCACAGAGAATCTCCGCCTCCAACCACAGAGAATCTCCGCCTCCAACCACAGAGAAGCTCCGCCTCCAACCACAGAGAAGCTCCGCCTCCAACCACAGAGAAGCTCCGCCTCCAACCACAGAGAATCTCCACCTCCAACCACAGAGAATCTCCGCCTCCAACCACAGAGAAGCTCCGCCTCTCTGCAGCCATTTACCACCGACTTATTTATGACTGACCCAACAGTGGTTACACTGCAGCAGTTACAAGCTGTGTGTGTGTGTGTGTGTGTGTGTGTGTGTGTGTGTGTGTGTGTGTGTGTGTGTGTGTGTGTGTGTGTGTGTGTGTGTGTCAGACACACATCCTTAACTAGGTTAAAAGAACAACAATCACCCTCTTAATTCAGACTCAGACCATCAATATAATTTTACAAGTTTGATCTGAAAACATCAATTGTTCAAATTTCATTTGTTTTTTTGAGTGAAAATAACTACAAAGTGTGCATCGACAAAAAAAACCTCACACACACTTTAAGACTTATGGAACATGGCTGAATTAGATACATGATAAACATGCACAGCAGTGTACTGTACACACATTCTGATGTAAATAAATCAACCATATTGGGTTTTCGTTAAATTGAATACTAATGATTAAACTCTTTAATTCCAGCAAAGCAAATAGTCATTTTTTTTTTGTTTATTTGATACTTTTGGTGTTTAATTAAGAAAAATATATAGTCATTTATTCTAGTTTTTAAAATATCTAATAAAAAAGATGTGAATCTCATGGTAACAGTTTTTTTGTCTCATACAGACCCCTCTGTGTCTGTAAAGGGTTTCAATATAATTTTTTAAAATGAGACTTATTTTTATAAAAATGTGCTAAAGAAATAAAACAGACTTGTTTCTTGGATGAGCCACACCTTCTATAAAACCAGTAGGATCCAAAAAGATGCCTGGTTTTTAAAGATTTTTCAGTGAATTAAAAATCCAACAAAGTGCAGTTTGTTTGATTCCATCATTCAAACTAAAACTAGACTCAATTTGTTTTTAAAATCACCAGCTTCTGTTAGGCTGAAAAAAAAATCATCTGAAAGAGTCTGAATGTCCCAAATCCCTCCTCTCCATCCATACACTCCAAACGGCTTTGGCGCAAAGAATAGCGGGCCTTCAGGATGCCGCAAACACCATCCACATGAATCATTTTAAAAAGAACAGCTTGAAGGAAAAGCATTTCTTTAAGAACTGCTGCAGGTTTGGGTTTTAAACTTGCAGGTTAAAAGCAGATTTAAAAAATAAGATCTTGGACATGTGGACGTGATCTGAATCCTGAAGAAGATGAAAAAAAAAAAACATCTGAACAGTTTGTAATGATGTGAAAAATCCACGCAGAAAAAAAAATAATAGTGAATGTGGATGAGAGTACATCTGATGATGCGCTGCATGGTAGGTACCACATCACTGTTCTGATCTGGACACTTTTCATCCCATTCATACACACTACCCTCCTCCCTCACACACTCACACACTCCGTTTTAAAGACAAATCAATTAAAAACTTGCAGCACACACACACATTGGAGTGAAACAAGTGAAGAGCATCGTACCTTCAGAAATGATTTTGGAGAGGAACCCGAACCAAGCAGCAGCAGCAGAGAGGATCTTAGTAGTAGTAGTAAGAGGAGAGATCTGCAGGACGGATTCCCACACACACACACACACTCCGTTTTATTTGCTGCTGTCTCCTCCTTGTTTCCATGCAGCAGGACCTGGATGACCCGTATGATCACTGCTTCATCAGCAAAGCTGCTGCATTTAGAGAAAAAAAACGGGCGCAAAGCGCAGGAGATCTCTTCCTCATTCTTACCAGCACACTGCCTGCCTGGCTGGCTGACTGACTGGGTGTGTGTATGAGGGTGTGTGTGTGTGTGTGTGAGAGAGAGAGAGAGTGAGCAGGTCGCTCCTTTCTCTGTTTCCTCACACACACTGAACAGAGGATCCTCCAGAAGCTGTTTGGCACACCTCCTCCCCCCTCCTTCTACCCAGGCTCCTCCTCCTCTCCCCTTGCTCCTGCTCCCCCTCCGCTCCTCCTGCTCCCCCCTCTCAGTCCCGTCACACTTTTCCGTTATTTGCTCCCATTCATTCAGTTTGTTTTGAATCTGGAGTAAAAACTATTCATATTTTCACAGATTTTCATCTAAAAATCAAAATCTTCCGTTCTGTCGTCTTCTACTAAAACGGGGACCAGGTCGCAGGGGCAACAGCCTAAACCCCGGCTTCTCTACCCCCAACTGCATCCTCCTGCTCACCCAGGAGGATCCCGAGGTGTTCCTTCTCCAGCTGTGAGACAGTCTCTCCAGCAGGACCGGGGTCTGCCTCTTGGTCTCCCCCTGGTGGGATGGAACACCTCACCAGCGAGAGAGGCATCGTAAACAGATGCCGAACCACCTCATCTGGCTTCTCTCAACCCAGGGCAGCAAAGGTTCTCCTGCTGGTTACCATGGTGAGGGTAAGAACGTAGATCCTGGTTACCATGGTGAGGGTAGGAACGTAGATCCTGGTTACCATGGTGAGGGTAGGAACGTAGATCCTGGTTACCACGGTGAGGGTAGGAACGCAGAACCTGGTTACCATGGTGAGGGTAGGAACGTAGATCCTGGTTACCGTGGTGAGGGTAGGAACGTAGAACTCGGTTACCGTGGTGAGGGTAGGAACGTAGAACCCGGTTACCGTGGTGAGGGTAGGAACGTAGATTCTGGTTACCATGGTGAGGGTAGGAACGTAGATCGACTTGTAAATCGAGAGCTTTGCTTTTCGGCTCAGCTCTCTCTTTACCAAGACGGACTGAAGCAGTGTCCTAGTTGTTGCTGACATTGCACTGATCCGTAGGCATTCCAGCCTTTTCCAGTGAGGAACAAAAAATAGTGAAATTATAGCAAGAAACAATGTTTATGATGTAATAACGGATCCATTTGATCGATTAGATACTGCTTATTAATCCTCTAAATTATTGATAAAACAAGTTCAAGAAAAAAAATAAACTTCAGATAAATCCAAACAATGTAAAAGCAATTAAAATTATTGATGTAAAGGTTTGTATAGTTTTTCAAAATAAAAGCTTTGGTTGAATCTAGAGTTGGTTTAACTTCCTCCAGTTATTTTTACACTAAACAAAAAGTATTAATATGAGTATTTATAAGATCTCAGATTAATAAGAGTACTAGTATTAGTAAGATGGGATCGATACCTTCTATGCCAGGTTTGATGTCTCACTCTCCTCCCCCCTCACTGATCAACAACCTTCAGACACTTTGAAGCCACTCCCATCCCCCACCCAATTAACAACAGAGATCACTCCAGCTGACCAGCCCTCCCCCTCCACTGCTTTCTTGGTGACAAAACAGGATGTGCTCAAGCTCTTCCGCAAGCAAAACCCTCGGAAAGCTTCGGGCCCAGATGGTGTCTCCCCGGCCACCCAGAAACACTGTGCTGAGGAACTGTCTCCAGTTTTCACAGACATTTTCAACACCGCGCTGAAGACATGCCACGTTCCAGCCTGCTTCAAGCGGTCCACCATCGTTCCTGTTCCCAAGAAGCCCCGTATCACTGGACTTAATGACTACAGGCCTGTGGCGCTTACGTCTGTAGTCATGAAGTCATTCGAACGCCTGGTCCTCCCTCATCTCAAGCACTTCACCTCTCCCTCTCTGGACCCTCTGCAGTTTTCCTACAGAGCTAACAGGTCTGTAGACGACGCTATCAACCTGGCCCTCCACTTCACCCTGCAGCACCTGGACTCCCCGGGAACCTATGCCAGGATCCTGTTTGTGGACTTCAGCTCTGCATTCAACACCATCCTCCCTACCCTCCTTCAGGACAAGCTCTCTCAGCTCAACGTGCCTGACTCCACTTGCAGGTGGATTACTGACTTCCTAACAGACCGGAGGCAGTGCGTGCGGCTGGGGAAGAATGTCTCCACCTCTCGGACTATCAACACAGGATCTCCACAGGGCTGTGTCCTCTCTCCCCTGCTCTTCTCCCTGTACACCAACTGCTGCACCTCCAGCCATGACTTTGTCAAACTGATCAAGTTTGCAGATGACACCACCTTCATTGGGCTCATCTCTGATGGTGATGAGTCGGCCTACAGGATGGAGGTAGACCGGCTGGTGTCCTGGTGCAGCAACAACAACCTGGAGCTCAACGCTCAGAAGACAGTGGAGATGATCGTGGACTTTAGGAAAGCTATACCACCCATTACCCCCCTTGCACTGACAGACTCCCCCATCACCACTGTAGACTCTTTCCGCTTCCTCGGCACTACCATCACACAGGACCTAAAGTGGGAGCCGTCCATCAGCTCCCTGATCAAAAAGGCCCAGCAGAGGATGTACTTTCTGCGGCAGTTGAAGAAAGCCAAGCTGCCCGCCCAGATGTTGGTGCAGTTTTACACAGCCATCATCCAGTCCATCCTCACCTCCTCCATCACCGTGTGGTATGCTGGAGCCACAGCCAGGGACAAACACAGACTGCAGCGCATTGTGCGCTCTGCAGAGAAGGTGATCGGCTGCAGCCTTCCATCTCTCGAAGACCTGTACGTCTCCAGGACTCGGGGGCGTGCAGGTCGGATAGTAGCTGACCCTTCCCACCCTGGACATGGACTTTTTGAGCGACTCCCCTCGGGCAGGACGCTCCGGTCCATTCGGACCAGAACGTCCCGCCACAAAAACAGCTTCTTCCCTTCTGCCATTAGTCTAATTAATACTTTATAACCTGAACCCCACATCTCTTAGTCACCTCCCTCTTGTCACTTCACTATCTTTATTATTTTCTATTATTTTCTATGACATTGCACTACTTTTCTTTTTCTTTCTGAGCACTCTGTTTTGTTAAAATTATTTTTATTTATTTTATTTTTTATTATTTTTATCTTATATTATTGCACACCTGTATCAAAGCAAGTTCCTAGTCTCTGATATTCTCATTGACATGGCAATAAAAGCATTCTGATTCTGATTCTGATAGCCATCCCTAGATGGTATTTATGGGACTCGGGTGTTTTTTTATCATCAGTATTTTTTAAGTTTTAACTTGCTTGGTTTCGGTTTTCTTTATCATTGGTAGTTTTATGTCTTGATTTGTGATCTTTTCGGTTTATAAGTTCTTGTTCATGACAGAAAGAAAGTCTAATAAAGTCTACTGTAGATGTTTTATTATTTTCAGTCCTGTGTTTTTCTTGATGTCAGTCTTTGTTCATTTTATTGCTTCTATAACATCATAGCAGAAGAACTGAAGATGAAAAATAAACTTCTTTGCTGATTCTGACTCTTTTATTCATGTGTTGGATGAATTTGCACTGATTCCTTATAAAATAAAATACCATAATTTCACGACCATTAGGCGCACCGTATGAAAAGGCGCAGTCTCAGTCACACACCGCCTTACAACAACACACACGCAAGCATGCAAATGTGCGTATTAAAAATAGATCGGGAGCAAAACTGAGTTTGGTTGTACTTTATTTAAGTAGTAACGATACTAAACACCTATGGTCGCTCAGTGTCGAGCCGCTCCTCCTTCAGGTCGAGAGGAGCCAGATGGGGTGGTTCGGGCATCTGGTCAGGATGCCCCCCGAGCGTCTCGCAGGTGAGGTGTTTCGGGCACGTCCCACCGGGAGGAGACCAAGGGGCAGACCCCGGACCCGCTGGAGAGACTATGTCTCACAGCTGGCCGGGGAACGACTTGGGATCCTTCCAGGTGAGCTGGAGGATGCAGACGGGGAGAGAGAGGCCTGGGCTGCCCGTTTGAGGCTGTTGCCCCCGCGACCTGACCCTGGAACAAGCGGAAGATGACGGAACGGAACGATACTAAACAAACACATTACCGGTAATAGTCTTTATTCAAATCCGTCAAAGTCCTCATCCTCTGTTTCAGAGCAGGTCCACTTCGCTCCTCGCTGTCAAAGTCACTGTCTGTACTGTGCGGCTCCTCAGAAAGGATACCAGCTTTTGAGAAAGCTCGGATAACAGTACCAGCAGACACGTTAGTCCAAGCATCTACAATCCATTGGCAAACTGTAGCGTAACTTGCCCGGCGCTGCCTTCCACCCTTCGTGAAACTGTGGTCTCCTTCGGTCATCCATCGCTCCCAGGCCGCTCACACTTCACTCTTTAACGTTCTCATGTGTTTTCTTTTAGGTCCGCCTTTTCTCACACACAAGGCGCACCGCACGAAAGTGTGCACCGCTCATTTTGAAGAAAATCTAAGACGTTTATATGCACCTTACAGTCGTGTAATTACGGTAATCTAAATAGACAGTCTTCTTCCATCATCTCCCTCCAGGGGGCGCCACATCAAATCAGTTTCTTCCATCTAACCCTATCTCCTGCATCCTCTTCGGTCACACCAACTATCTTCATGTCTTCCTTCACTGTATCCATGAACCTCCTCTTTGGTCTTCCTCTAGTCCTCTTTCCTGGTGGTTCCAAATCCAGCATCCTTCTTCTGATGTACTCTCTCTCTCTCTCCTCTGCACATGTCCAAACCATCTCAGTCTGACCTCTCTGACTTTTAAAGCTTGATTCATTTTAATTTTATTTGGATCGTCCTAAATCACTAACTGTCTCAATGGTGTTACCATAGAAAAAAAATATGCAAGAGAAAAAAAAAAAATGCATCCAGACAAACACGCAAAAACAAATACTGTGTTCACTAAAGTGTTACAGAAGCACTGACACCGTGTCTTAAAGCCTCATTCACATTCTGTGCAACGGTGGAACAAATTATTCAAATTGTAACGTTCTGTTCTGTCATCTTCCGCTTGTTCCGGGGTCGGGTCGCGGGGGCAACAGCCTCAAGCGGGAAGCCCAGGCCTCTCTCACCCCGGCTGCATCCTCTAGCTCACCCGGAAGGATCCCAAGTCGTTCCCCGGCCAGCTGTGAGACATAGTCTCTCCATCGGGTCCGGGTCTGCCCCTTGGTCTCCACCCGGTGGGACGTGCCTGCAAAACCAAGCCCGCAAGGCGCTCTGGGGGCATCCTGACCAGATGCCCGAACCACCCCATCTGGCTCCTCTCAACCTGGAGGAGGAGCGGCTCGACACCGAGCTCCTCCCGGATGGCAGAGCTCCTCACCCGATCCCTGAGTGAGAGCCCAGCCACCCTGCGGAGGAAGCTCATTTCGGCCGCTTGTACCCGCGATATCATTCTTTCGGTCATCACCCACAGCTGGTTACCATGGTGAGGGTTGGAACATACATCCTGGTTACCACGGTGAGGGTAGGAACGTAGATCCTGGTTACCATGGTGAGGGTAGGAACGTAGATCCTGGTTACCATGGTGAGGGTAGGAACGTAGATCCTGGTTACCATGGTGAGGGTAGGAACGTAGATCCTGGTGACCATGGTGAGGGTAGGAACGTAGATCCTGGTTACCATGGTGAGGGTAGGATCGTAGATCAACTTGTAAATCCAGAGCTTTGCTTTTCGGCTCAGCTCTCTCTTCACCATGACGGACCGATGCAGCGTCCTAGTTGTAACATGTTAAGCACTTTTCCTCAAAAAAAAAAAAACAAGCCTCACAACTTTTTTACACCAAAAACTGAATTTCACTCAATAAGCCGTCTCCACAGGTCAGAAAGTCATGAGTCAAAATTCCAGACAAATATAAACAAGTGATGGCGGCAGAAAAGTTTGAGCTAGATTCAAAGAGTCAAAGAGAATCTACAAGATAATCAAAACAATAAAAAAAGGATGTGGAAACCTGACAGATTGCTGTTCTTTTTAATCTGATTAAATCCAACCTAAAGATAATCTGACTTGTTTAATGAAGATGTTTTAATAAGCTGAGCTTTATTGTAATCTTTAATCGATATCACAAGAACTTCTGCCATCAGAGAAACTGTAGCTGTATTTTTCCTTTAATTTTTTTCACTCCATCTCTCACAGTTTGTGAATGAGCAGCCAACTGATTTGTCAGGCTGTTTGCTGCTAGTCAGTCAGCAACAAACAGGAGGTCGTTAAGAAGTAGCCCTTCTAGTAAACATGCTAACGAGATTAGAAAACCTAAACAATAGGGGTGTGCGATACCGCAAGTTTTGGTATCGATCCGATACCAAGTAAACACCAGACCAATATCGCCGATACCGATATCGATACCGATATTTAAATTTTTTAAATGACTACTTTTGCATCAAGGGTTTGGTCATATATATAGTATGACCAAGTATATGTAAGATCGATAGAAGTGACCAGTTGCACACAAACAAATGTTAACTAATGTTAAAGCTGATTATGTTGTACTTTCATAATTAAAATTGGAGCGTCTCTGTTAATGAGCGCTGCCTCTGGGAAACAGAAGGGTTCAGGGTTTTCTCCTCCGTTTCTGAAGGTTTTTTTTGGGGGTGATTCTTTAATTTGTAGTGTTACCCCTATATTTAACAGCCTTTCTGCACATGGTGCAGGTAGCCTCAAAGTACAGCCACACGGTAACTCTCCTTTTCCCTTCCATCTCTCTCTACTTTTACCGACTTGCGTTTTTTTTTTTTTTTTGTTTTGTTTCCTGGCCCCGAGTCGCTGAGTCATGTGACAAGTCAAAGCGAAAGAGAGGAGAGAGGGGGCGGGGCCGCCTCGCTTTAGCATACAGGCGCTACACACAGCATTTACGCATATTTGCAGACAGATCAGTTAGGTTAACTTTTAAAAAAAAAAAAAGAAAAAAACGGAAGCAAAGTGCGAGGGGTAAAACTTCATCCAAGGTATCGATATTGTGGTTCGAGTATCGATCGATATCGATACTAGCGTTTGGTATCGATATTATCGATATTAGGATCGATCCGCCCACCCCTACTAAACAAGTTACTTAAAAGAAAAAAAACAAAAAACTACAGAAACATATTTTGAAGCCCAAACAAATTTGAAAGCTTAATTTTGTGGAATCAGTTTAAATTTAGAGAAAAAAAAAAGGTTAAGAGAGTAAATTTGTAACCACATGACTTACTGTGGTTACTTAAGAAACTTTGTGCCTTTAAAATATTCAATGATAAGAATATAAAATAAATTAAAACAACATCAGCTTATCAGAAAGGCTTTTTTTTTTAATTATTTATCAGTTGATCTAATTTAAAAAAAAAGAAAAAGTATTTTTTGTCAAAAAATTGTTCAGTCAATAAGAAAATTCTGGTTTTATTTGAAACATTCTATTTAGTAACACAAAAAAGCTAATTTTCAATTTAATTAATAGAACTTTGATGAAATTCCTTTTGTTTGATATAAACTTTAAAAAAGTAGAAATTTCCAAACTTTCAAAATAGTAGTTTTACTCCAAAATGTAAAGTAAGTTACCTTTAATTAGAACTAATTAAAGCATTGGTATTAATTTAATTCATAATGTCACAGATTAAAAGCTAAAATTCAGGAACAGATTCATTCTTTAATAGTTGCCATGTTTTTTTTTTTAAACAATAGTTGTAAATTTTATAAAAGGTAGAAATTAAAAATGATGTTTTTGTACAAAAAAAAAAAAACACCTCGTCTTAAAACTATTTTTAACACATTTCCAGTCGTTACTAAATTGTTTTGATTTGTGCAAAAAATATTTAACAAGAAAACTTTTATAATGATTTGATATTGAAATATAGAATTTTTTTTTTTGTCTTAACTGAATTACTGACAAAACTTTTTCCTTCAGGATTCATTAAAATCACAAACACTGGATTTTTTTTAACCATTTAAAAGAAGAAAAACACCTGCTAATTTATAGAGATTTAGTTTTATGTCCAGAGAAAACAAAATAAATCACAGCTATTTACTTTTTAAAAAATCACCCTTGATTTAATTCATTTAAATGTTCTAATAAAAATAAATAAAAACTTTAAAAGCTGTAAAACTCACCTGTAATCCTGCTTCCTGAATGAAAACACCAATTCTGATCAGAACTGGTTTCACTGGAGGTAAGAAGTTCAGTTTGCACGTCACAAGAGGGGCTAAATTAGGAATGTGGAACAGCTGGGTTGGAGTTCTGTGTAATCAATAATAATAATAATAAGGTATACTTTATTGATCACTCAGGGGGGAATTTGTGTGCTGCATCACACCACAGAAGGCTGGCACATCGGGAGAAACAGGGGGATAGATGTTTTTTCTAAGCATGTGAACTTAGTGGGAATTGAACCCACAAACTTCCAGCCTACTTCCAGTCCAAGGGCAAACACTCTACCACTGAGCCACCGCCTCCTCAGGCTGTGTTCACATTGTTCACTGTTCATCTTCACATCAGGATGACGGTCCAAACCTCATCAACCCATCAGATTCTTAAAGACATTAAACTGTACGGTTAGAACACAGGGCAGGTGGAGGAGGGCGACACGGTGGCGCAGTGGGTAGCACAGTGTCCTCACAGCAAGAGGTTTGTGGGTTTGAGTCCCGGGTGGGGACGAGGGTTTGGATCACTGGCATTTCTGTGTGGAGTTTGCATGTTCTCCCCGTGTCTGCGTTGGTTTTGTCCGGGTACTCCGGTTTGCTCCAAAGACATGCATGCTTGGTTGATTGGCCGGAGTGTGTGTGTGTGGATGGTTGTATGTGTGTGGCCCTGCGACAGACTGGCGATCTGTTTGGGGTGTACCCTGCCCCTCGCCTTGAATCAGCCGGGATGGGCTCCGGCACCTCCTGGAACCCAATAAGGGATAGACAGACAAGAAGGTGATGATGATGATGGCAGGTGGAGGCATTTTTACACCCACTTATTTTTCATTTCTCTTATAAACTGATTTTATAAACATGAGAAACTTTATGAGAAAATAGATCCTGTTGTGAGTCATGGTTGTAAAATTTGGTCCATCCCTTCCAGCCACGTTCCCTCCATCTGAGAAGGATAGACTGTCATTTCCTTGTGGTCTGTCCTCGTCACACTGTGAGATGACGGGAGGGAGGGAGGGGTTCCACATTGTGAAGGAGAAGATGAGGTTGCATACATTTGCATGATGAAGCTCTCGGTGTCAGAGGGAAGTTCCTGAACACATGCAGAGTAAGTGAGAGGGAGGTAAACTCAGAGGAAGAGACGAGCTCACATATAGAGAAGCTCAAAGTTTACTTAGAAAATCTGACAAGTCTGACGATTCCAGGCTGGAAATGTAGAAGAAGCTGTGTTAGTTCTTCATGAGGAGGGTGCAACATGGCAGAGCATCAGAGGAAGATGGAATTTATACAAAAGATTTGTTCAATGTCTGGTTTGATCTGGGTTAGACTTTCAAATCTGGAGACTTCTGATTTTATGCAAAAAAACCTCTTCCGTCGTCTTCTGCTTATCCGGGGCTGGGTCGCGGGGTAACAACCTCAGACGGGAAGCCCAGGCTTCTCTCACCCCAGCTGCAACCACGAGCAGGTAGGAACTGGGTAGGAACGTAGATCCTGGTTACCATGGTGAGGGTAGGAACGTAGATCCTGGTTACCACGGTGAGGGTAAGAACATAGATCCTGGTTACCATGGTGAGGGTAGCAATGTACATCATGGTTACCACGGTGAGGGTAGGAACATAGATCCTGGTTACCATGGTGAGGGTAGGAACATAGATCCTGGTTACCATGGTGAGGGTAGCAACGTACATCCTGGTTACATGGTGAGGGTAGGAACGTAGATCCTGGTTACCATGGTGAGGGTAGGAACGTAGATCCTGGTTACCACGGTGAGGGTAAGAACATAGATCCTGGTTACCATGGTGAGGGTAGGAACATAGATCCTGGTTACCATGGTGAGGGTAGCAACGTACATCCTGGTTACATGGTGAGGGTAGGAATGTAGATCCTGGTTACCATGGTGAGGGTAGGAACGTAGATCCTGGTTACCACGGTGAGGGTAAGAACATAGATCCTGGTTACCATGGTGAGGGTAGCAATGTACATCATGGTTACCACGGTGAGGGTAGGAACATAGATCCTGGTTACCATGGTGAGGGTAGGAACATAGATCCTGGTTACCATGGTGAGGGTAGCAACGTACATCCTGGTTACATGGTGAGGGTAGGAACGTAGATCCTGGTTACCATGGTGAAGGTAGGAACATAGATCCTGGTTACCATGGTGAGGGTAGCAATGTACATCCTGGTCACCATGGTGAAGGTAGGAACGTAGATCCTGGTTACCATGGTGAGGGTAGGAACATAGATCCTGGTTACCATGGTGAGGGTAGCAATGTACATCCTGGTTACCACGGTGAGGGTAGGAACGTAGATCCTGGTTACCATGGTGAGGGTAGGAACGTAGATCCTGGTTACCACGGTGAGGGTGGGAACGTAGATCCTGGTTACCACGGTGAGGGTAGGAACGTAGATCCTGGTTACCATGGTGAGGGTAGGAACGTAGATCCTGGTTACCATGGTGAGAGTAGTAACGTAGATCCTGGTTACCATGGTGAGGGTGGGAACGTAGATCCTGGTTACCACGGTGAGGGTAGGAACGTAGATCCTGGTTACCATGGTGAGGGTAGCAATGTACATCCTGGTTACCATGGTGAGTGTAGGAACGTAGATCCTGGTTACCACGGTGAGGGTGGGAACGTAGATCCTGGTTACCACGGTGAGGGTAGGAACGTAGATCCTGGTTACCATGGTGAAGGTAGGAACGTAGATCTTGGTTACCATGGTGAGGGTAGGAACGCAGATCCTGGTTACCATGGTGAAGGTAGGAACGTAGATCTTGGTTACCATGGTGAGGGTAGGAACGTAAATCCTGGTTACCATGGTGAGGGTAGGAACGTAGATCCTGGTTACCATGGTGAAGGTAGGAACGTAAATCCTGGTTACCATGGTGAGGGTAGGAACGTAAATCCTGGTTACCATGGTGAGGGTAGGAACGTAGATCCTGGTTACCATGGTGAGAGTAGTAACGTAGATCCTGGTTACCATGGTGAGGGTAGGAACGTAAATCCTGGTTACCATGGTGAGGGTAGGAACGTAGATCCTGGTTACCATGGTGAGAGTAGTAACGTAGATCCTGGTTACCATGGTGAGGGTAGGAACGTAAATCCTGGTTACCATGGTTATGAGATTAGAATCTGAGTGTAGGACTGTTTTTCGGGCGTGTGTGTCTCTAATGTATACACAGTGAAGAAACATCTTAAATGTCGTTCAGGTTTATTTAAACTCCTCTCCAGCTTCATTTTTCTTCCAGCTTCCAAACATCAGGACAGTCTGGATTTAGCATCAAACAGTTCTCGACATTCAGAAGAATAAAATGACCAGAAGTGAGTTTTGTGACGTGTTACAGCTTGTAAGAAGAAGTCAGATGGGTGAGGTAAACTAAGGTGGGTGTGAAATTTGAACCCTACCACCACGTTTTCTAGAACGCCGGTTTGAACCTGCAGTGACTCGTTAAACCATTTCCATTCATGATTTTAAAACAATTTTGTAATCACATAATACGTTTGTGTGCGTCACGGTGGCGGAGTGGATGGCAGAGTAGTCTCACAGCAAAAAGGTCAGGTGTTCAAGTCCCGGAGTGAGGGCAAGACTTGAAACTCTTTCTGTGTAGAGTTTGCATGTTCTCCCTGTGTATGTATAGGTTTCCTCCAGGTACTCCAGTTTCCTCCAAAAACATGCATGTGAGATGGATTGGTTGCTATGAAATTAGTCCTGTGAATAATAATGTATACTTTATTCATCCCTCAATTAGGAAATTTGTGAGCTGCGTTACACAGCAGCAGGCTGCCACGACAGCACCAATAGAGGGAGAACAGCGGGTAATGTGTCTTCTCCAAGTACCCTTGACATAAACTCAGTGGGAATTGAACCTGTGAACTTCTGGTCCGAGGGCAAACGCTCTACCACTGAACCACCACATCCCTCCTCTGGTTGTATGTGTGGTCCTGTGACAGAGTGGCAATCTGTTCGAGCCATACCCTGCCTTCCGTCTTGGGATGTGGAGGCTCCGGCACCCCCTGCATCTCCGTTAGGGATGGGTGGTTCAGAAAATGAATGAATGACTAACATACTCTTCAATATCATGACATACTAACTGGAGTAAACCGCTTACCCTCACATGGATGATCGTTACCACATGGACCTCAAAGTTCATTCTTAATACCGTGTGTGGTACGATGTGGGCAGCGGCATTTTGTTCAACACGTTCACACGTTTTATTTTTTGTTGGTGAAGTTTTTAAGAAGAAGGAACCTAAACCTGATCACTTCCTGATTGAGCTGACTGCGGTGAGGAATCTGGATTCATGCCAAAAACTTCTGCAAGTCACCAAATAACAAGTAGCAACAACCTGGGAAGATTTCCTCAGAAACCCTGACACATATAAATCCCTTAGGGACACAGAGTCTGGTCCATCAGGACGGCACAGATTCAAACCTCTAGTTTTTATTATTCTGCAGACAGTTAGATAAAAATCCACAAATAGCTTCTTTGTCAGACCTACCGTCCACCTCACTGGATGGAAGAGCAGAGTTAAAAAGAGAATTCTGGGTTTTTATGGACTAATAAATACTCTCTCATAGAAGGATTGAAAAACATGGTCTTTTTTTTTTTTTTTAGATAAGAAACATTATATTTTACCCCAAAAAATCTTATATTATTTTCATTCAGAGAGCTGAGCCAAAAAGCAAAGCTCTCGATTTACAAGTTGATCTATGTTCCTACCCTCACCATGGTAACCAGGATCTACGTTCCTACCTTCACCATGGTAACCAGGATCTACGTTCCAACCCTCACCATGGTAACCAGGATCTACGTTCCTACCCTCACCATGGTAACCAGGATCTACATTCCTACCCTCACCATGGTAACCAGGATCTACGTTCCTACCCTCACCGTGGTAACCAGGATCTACGTTCCTACCCTCTCCGTGGTAACCAGGATCTACGTTCCTACCCTCACCGTGGTAACCAGGATCTACGTTCCTACCCTCACCGTGGTAACCAGGATCTACGTTCCTACCCTCACCGTGGTAACCAGGATCTACGTTCCTACCCTCACCGTGGCAACCAGGATCTACGTTCCTACCCTCACCATGGTAACCAGGATCTACGTTCCTACCCTCACCATGGTAACCAGGATCTACGTTCCTACCCTCACCATGGTAACCAGGATCTACGTTCCTACCCTCACCATGGTAACCAAGGATCTATGTTCCTACCCTCACCATGGTAACCAGCTGTGGGTGGTGACCGGAAAAATGGGAACGCAGGTACAAGCGGCCAAAATGAGCTTCCTCCACAGAGTGGCTGGGCTCTCACTCAGAGATCGGGTGAGGAGCTCTGCCATCTGGGAGGATCTTGGTGTCGAGCAGATCCTCCTCCAGGTCGAGAGGACCCAGATGGGGTGATTAGGGCATCTGGTCAGGATGCCCCTCGAGCACCTTGCTGGTGAGATGTTTCGGGCACGTCCCACCGGAGGGAGACTGAGAGGCAGATCCTGGACCTGCTGGAGAGACTATGTCTCACAGCTGGACAGTTAACACCTCAGGATCCTTCAGGGTGAGCTGGAGGATGCAGCGGAGGTGAGAGTAGCCTGGGCTTCCCGTCTGAGGCTGTTGCCCCCGCGACCCGGCCTCGGATGACCGGAAGACGACAAAACGGAACAGATTTTTATTCAGTTTTTTTTATTTTTCACATTGTGAATTCCCCCATCCTCTTGCTCCACGCTTAGTCTGCCCTCATATGCGCATGACACAGCGTAAATCTAATTTGAAATACAGCATTAATTTGTTTTGGTGCATTTAAATAAAAATGACACTCCCTTTTGAGGGGGAGGGATTGAGCGTGAGCAGAGCACGTGCACTAAAGCATTTCCTGATTAGATTACGACGTGGACGTGGTGGAGAACGAAATGCATGGTTAAGAACAGCCTGGTGTTTGAATAGTATCTGAATACAGGACGGATCCATTCGCAACCCTGAGAGGGTTGGCGGGAGCCAGAGCCTATCCTGGCTGATTGAAGGCGAGAGGCGGGATACACCCCGAACAGGTCGCCAGTCTGTCATGGGGCAGCACACACAAACCATCCACACACATGCTCATGCATAGGGTCATTTTTGTAGCAGCCAATCAACTTAACATGCATGTTTTTGGAGGGCGGGAGGAAACCGAGGCACACGTACATGGGGAGAACATGCAAACTCCACACAGAAAGAACAGTATTTCAAGCCCCATCCCCAAATGGGATTTGAACCCTGACCTTCTTGCTGTGAGGGCATCGTGCTAACTCTTGCACCACCACTCCTTTAAATCCACATTACTTTCAAAATAAGAGCTGTATTTAATTGAAACCAAAGGAAGCCTTAAAAAATGTCTTTTATTATGAAGAAAATAAACATTGATGGTGAAACGAAAATCTGTGTCACTGATTGGCCGTTAGTCTTTACGTCTGATTGGTTACACAGTTATCTGTTCACACTTCCAAATAATTTGTCTTTTTATTCACAGCCATCGTTAAAAACACACTAATTACCAAAGCTGCTGAGACGAAGGCAGTGGGTTTAAAAAAAGAAAAAAAACAGCCTTCTTTTCTTGAAGAAAACACAAATAAAATGCATGATGATCTGGTTTTTCGAGCAAATGAAACCAAACGTTTTCTCATTTCATTGCTTTTGGAGAATTCGTTTAAAAATAAATCTACAGATCTGATTAATCTAATATGTGTCACCATGAGAGACAGATTAAAGGAAATATTTTATCAGGAAGCTGATAAGACGGTTACGCCCGATTTATAATCTCATGTTTATATTCTGAGAGGTTCTAAATCCGGTAATCTGTAATATGATCCCATAATAACCATCTTACCTGTGAATGTGCAGGTATGTAGAAGAAGGAATTCTTCTTCTCCTTCCATCATCTCCCTTCAGGGGGCGCCACAGCAAGTCAGTTTCTTCCATCTAACCCTATCTCCTGCATCTTCTTCAGTCACACCAACTATCTTCATGTCTTCCTTCACTGTATCCATGAACCTCCTCTTTGGTCTTCCTCTAGTCCTCTTTCCTGGTGGTTCCAAATCCAGCATCCTTCTTCTGATGTACTCTCTCTCTCTCCTCTGTACATGTCCAAACCATCTCAGTCTGACCTCTCTGACTTTATCTCCAAAACTTCTTGATTTACAAGTCGATCTACGTTCCTACCCTCACCATGGTAACCAGGATCTACGTTCCTATCCTCCACATAGTAACCAGGATCTACGTTCCTACCCTCACCATGGTAACCAGGATCTACGTTCGTACCCTCTCCATGGTAACCAGGATCTACGTTCCTTCCCTCACCATGGTAACCAGGATCTATGTTCCTTCCCTCACCATGGTAACCAGGATCTACGTTCCTACTCTCACCATGGTAACCAGGATCTACGTTCCTACCCTCACCATGGTAACCAGGATCTATGTTCCTTCCCTCACCATGGTAACCAGGATTTACGTTCCTACTCTCACCGTGGTAACCAGGATCTACGTTCCTACCCTCACCATGGTAACCAGGATCTATGTTCCTTCCCTCACCATGGTAACCAGGATCTACGTTCCTACCCTCACCATGGTAACCAGGATCTATGTTCCTTCCCTCACCATGGTAACCAGGATCTATGTTCCTTCCCTCACCATGGTTACCAGGATCTAATTTTGCTGTTTGTTGTTCCTTTTGGTCATTGTAGCACTTTGAGATCTCCACTGGAGATATAAAGTGCGTTACAAATAAAATTATTATTATTATTATTATTACGTTCCCACCCTCACCTATGGTCACCAGCTGTGGGTGTTGAGTGAAAGAACCAGTCTTGAAAGAAACTGTCTTGAAAAAAAATCTCGGTAAAAACACACAATGATCTAAGACTTATACTTCAGGCTGAACCTTTAGTTTTAGAGTGAGGGGGATTTCCCCACAGACGCCCCGTAAATCCTGACATGCTTCCACCATGTCTGACAGTTATTTACCACTTGCTTTGTAAAAGAAACAAAGTCATGAAGGACAAACGAATAATGTCAGCAAGAAAACAAAAGAACAAAATCCAAACGTCTGACATGAAATAGGTTTGTTCTCAGAGTGTCTCAGAAACACCCCCGGTGCACACAGCAGACCCCGGTGCACACAGCAGACCCCGGTGCACACAGCAGACCCCGTGCACACAGCAGAAAACCCCTTCTTCAATCAGAAGGAAAGCCCAATGTCAGAGATCAGATGTTTCAACTGGACAGAAACGTCAGTGAGTTCTGACTTTATTTCACCTGCAAAACAAGAAAGAACTTGCGCCTGAATTTATGACTGAAAGTTGGTTGAATATCGTCCACAATAAAACCTGCAGATACAGGGAGAAGGGATGAAGCCAGGGGGTCGTTTGGCCAAAATATGACCGACCGACCCTCTAACGATATGACGACCTGACAAACAAGCATGAGGACTTTAAAAGACGGTGTTGATGAGGCTGTCCAGGTGTGATGGCTCACAAGTGGAGAAATCAGCCAGTCATTTGTTTTTAATTTCACTGACAGAGTGTGTTACTTTAAAAGTTGCCATAGTGACTGCTTCCTGTTCTCTTTAGCTCGTGGGTAACGTCACCAAAGCTGCACAGTGGCGTCTTGCTTCAAAATCTGACCAGGTTTTTATTAGACTGATAATATACCAGCATGGCATGGGACTGACCGGAGGTCCTGATGGTCGCCACCCAGGAGTTGTGCAGCTTGAAAGTTGGCCTAAATCCATTAAAAAAATGGTCCAAATAGGGCCGAATCACGAGTACACAGTAAGGACAAGAAAGTAGGCGTGTAACCTGATTTTATGTCAGCGGTTGGAGGACCAACCGGTCATTCATGATATTCTGTTCCGTTGTCTTACGCTTATCCGGGGCTGGGTCGTGGGGGCAACAGCCTCAGACGGGAAACCCAGTCTTCTCTCACCGCAGCTGCATCCTCCAGCTCACCCGGAAGGATCTCGAGTCGTTCCCCGGCCAGTTGTAAGACATAGTCTCTCCTGCGAGTCCGGAGTCTGCCTCTTGGTCTGCAACTGGTGGGACATACCCGAAACACTTCACCAACGAGGCGCTCGGGGGGGGGGGGGTATCCTGACCAGATGCCCAAACCACCCCATCTGGCTTCTCTCAACCTGTAGGAGGAGTGGCCAGTGTTTCAAGCCTCGTCCCCAACCAGGACTCAAGCCCACAACCTTCTTGCTGTGAGGCCATCATGCTACCCATTGCACCACCACGTTGCCATCTGTATTTGTATCATGTAAAGTATCCAGTCGAAGCAGTGGGTTTTACACAGATACTGTATGTACAGTAAATGTCTTTAAATACTGGATTTAATTGGTCTAAACAGACATTTTTTAATCAACATCCAGTGCAGTAATGACTGCACCACAGGCAGCCATTTAAAATGTGTTCTGTTTATAGATGCTGATATTCTCTCTGAGGATTCTCACCTCCTTCATTCAGAGAGCCATGTTGGAGGTACCCCACGCATACAGTACCTCCAACATGCGTGAATCCACTGGAAGTATTTGTGTAACAAAACCAGACATGCCAAGGGACACACCCGCAATTAGGACCTATCTCACGCTCACTCTTCAAGGCTAATAAAACTCTGGCATGATGAATACTCTAGACCATTCCATGAACATGATTAGGTATAATGACGCTAAGCACATGGTATCTCCTGCTGCTGCAGCTGTGCATCTGAAAGCCGCTAGTAGCGATCTGCATGGTCTAATGCCAGTGTTGTTTTTGGTGAACGTATGGAAGAAGTTGGACATCCGCGAACTTTGGTCATGTGATAGCTTATGTGGGTAAGACGCAAAACAAAGCAAGCAGTACATAATCGGAAGATGCACGATTTACCAGCTGCTTTCTCATGTTTTGAATGGTTTGTTTTACGCCAACTGTTGTGACAGATGTTTTCCATTGGCGGATGTGATGTCAAGCCCCACCCCCTTCTGGTCCCGCCCACTTAAATCCCCACACCCAAAAATCTCCCGCTTTGTGAAGCCAAAAACTTGGCATTTCTGCAAAACTATTTTCCGAACAATAAAATATCATCATTTGTTTTTAAAAAATTTTTAATGTCACTAATTTTAGATTAAAGAGTAAAAATCAAGCAAAAAATATGAAGCTAAAAACTCACAAAGAAAAAAAAATCTAAATCTGAAGAGAGTTATTAGAAAATTCTGTAGGATTTATTGAAAGGTTGTCCTTGGAGAGCTGAAAAGGTTTCTGCAGGGCAGCCATGATCAGGCTGACGGACCGGATTAGTCTGAAATGTCAGGAGGGGTAAAACTAGCAGAGGTGAAATAAAAGAGGGGAGAGAATCCGACATCAGCTGTGAGGAGCAACCAGCCTGCAGTTGGCTGTGTCCTCAAAAACACACAGAGACCACACACTCATCTTTCTACTCAGAGGAGAGCTGCCAGAACATGCAGCTGGTCTGGAGACGGCTAACCATACATTTAGAGGCTGACATAAATACATATCCACTCCGTGACTCAGCACGCACGAGTCACACAACCAGGATGTGAGAAACACAACGTCTTAAGAAGTACTAGATCACAAACCTGGAATCCCTTCAGCTGTTCACACTCACAAGAATGTCTGACCTTGACCTGTGTAGTCTTGCCCTCTGGATGCATGACCCTGACATTCTTATCAGTTAATCTATAGTTGGTAATGAGTATTTTTGAGCAGTAAAATTCCTCCAGTTTTTTGGGAGATAATACGTTCACAAACGTGTCACAGAAACGGGAGGATGGATTGTTTTATTTTTGTGGGTCGGAGGCCGGTCATTCAGTCAGTCATCTTTTTATCCGTCTATCCCTTACGGGTTTTTGGGGGGTGTTGGAGCCCATTCTGGCTGAAGGGGCAGGGTACACCCCGAACAGGTCGCCAGTCTGTCACGGGGCCACACACATACAACCATCCACACACACTCATTCCTAGGGGCGATTTTGGCACCGGCCAATTAATCTAGCATGCATGTCTTTGGAGGGCGGAAAGAAACCGGAGCACCCGGAGGAAACCCACGCAGACACAGGGAGAACATGCAAACTCCACACAGAAAGAACAGTGTTCCAAGCCTCGTCCACACCCGCGACTCAAACCCACCAACTTCTTGCTGTGAGGCCACTGTGCTTCCCACTGCGCCACTGTGTCGCCTGGGTCGGAGGCATAACAACAAACAAACCTCTAGTTTAGGCTCCATTTTTTTTTTATTCATAATCTCATATGATGACACGTTGATTTATTTTTTCTATTTTGCAAACAGAGATGTGGGTCATCCTTGCATTTCGAGTGTTGTTGTGTGACCAGGAAAGAACAGTCAAGTCCACCATTTGTCTCTCTCACACCTGCAGCCATCCCTCTGTTATTGGGGACAGCTTAAAATAAGACAACTATTTTTGGGGGTCAGGGGGATGTTGGGAGGAGCTGAGCTAGAAAAGAAAACAGCCGTTGGCTCCTCTGTTTTTCCTCTCCTTCCTTCCTTTCTCCTCTCGTCTCCTTCCCAGTTGCCCGGGGCTACGGTAAAAACAGAGCAGTGGAAAATAAAAAGGCCTGAACACAGCGTGTCCGATGCTTTACATGTTCCCACAATGACACAGCAATGCTGAGAGGACAAGATTATATCAGAAATGAAAATATCATCACAGGGCTTATTTATGACCAAAGTGTCAGAGTGTGTGGAAGACTGCAGAACTTTAAGATTCAAGAAGATTTACTGCCTCCAAATCCGAGACCATGGTCCTCGGCCGGAAAAGGGTGGAATGCCCCAGCAGGTCAGGGACAGGGTCCTGCCCCAAGTGGAGGAGTTTAAGTATCTCGGGGTCTTGTTCACGAGTGAGGGAAGGATGGAGCGGGAGATCGACAGGCGGATCGGTGCAGCGTCAGCAATAACTTGGACGCTGCATCGGTCCGTCGTGGTGAAGAGAGAGCTGAGCCGAAAAACAAAGCTCTCGATTTACAAGTCAATCTACGTTCCTCCCCTCACCATGGTAACCAGGATCTACGTTCCTACCCTCACCATGGTAACCAGGATCTACGTTCCTACCCTCACCATGGTAACCAGGATCTACCGTATGTTCCTACCCTCACCATGGTAACCAGGATCTACGTTCCTAACCTTACCATGGTAACCAGGATCTACGTTCCTACCCTCACCATGGTAACCAGGATCTACGTTCCTACCCTCACCGTGGTAACCAGGATCTACAGTATGTTCCCATCCTCACCATGGTAACCAGGATCCACGTTCCTACCCTCCAAGATCTACGTTCCTACCCTCACCATGGTAACCAGGATTTACGTTCCTACCCTCACCGTGGTAACCAGGATCTACGTTCCTACCCCTCACCATGGTAACCAGGATCTACGTTCCTACCCTCACCATGGTAACCAGGATCTTCGTTCCTACCCTCACCATGGTAACCAGGATCTACGTTCCTACCCTCACCTTGGTAACCAGGATCTTCGTTCCTACCCTCACCATGGTAACCAGGATCTTCGTTCCTACCCTCACCATGGTAACCAGGATCCACGTTCCTACACTCACCATGGTGACCAGGATCTTCGTTCCTACCCTCACCATGGTAACCAGGATCTTCGTCCCTACACTCACCATGGTAACCAGGATCTACGTTCCTACCCTCACCATGGTAACCAGGACCTACGTTCCTACCCTCACCATGGTAACCAGGATCTATGTTCCTACCCTCACCATGGTAACCAGGACCTACGTTCCTACCCTCACCATGGTAACCAGGATCTACGTTCCTACCCTCACCATCGTAACCAGGATCTACATTCCTACCCTCACCATGGTAACCAGGATCTACGTTCCTACCCTCGCCATGGTAACCAGGATCTACGTTCCTACCCTCACCATGGTAACCAGAATCTACGTTCCTACCCTCACCATGGTAACCAGAATCCACGTTCCTAATCTCACCATGGTAACCAGGATCTACGTTCCTAATCTCACCATGGTAACCAGGATCTACGTTCCTACCCTCACCATGGTAACCAGAATCTACGTTCCTACCCTCACCATGGTTACCAGGATCTATGTTCCTACCCTCACCGTGGTAACCAGGATCTATATTTCTACTATCACCATGGTAACCAGGATCTACGTTCCTACCCTCACCATGGTAACCAGCATCTACGTTCCTACCCTCACCATGTTTTTGTGAAGCCGGATGAGGATGTGAAAACCTGCTCCTGTTTTTTTTTTTTTTTTTCATTTTAAATTTGTTTCTGCTTCACTTGTTGACGGTTACAGTTTCATCCACTTTTCTCACCATCCTCTTATTCTCTAAATTCTCTTCTTAATCATCTCGTCTGCTCTCGTTTCTGTCTCCTGTTGTTTTTTTTTCTCTCTCTGCAGCATTTTATCTACAATGATTCCACCAATCCCTCCCAGTTTCTTCCACACGCTTTCCCCTTTACCTCTCCTTTTCATTCTGGATCCCTCTGTTCATTACCTGCTCGGCAAACAAGGTTGACATTTACTCAAGTGCTAATCACACGGCAGCATCTCGGTAATGTTTCCGGTCCATCTGAAAACACACACACACACACTAAGTAAACATTCTTACCACACACTCTGATGGGTCCCCTAAAGATGATCATTAGCACCACTGGATGCTTCAGCTGAACTCTCAAAAAGCTTTTTAAAGTGCTGGAAATGAAATTCCGAGGGGTTTCTTTGAAAATAGGAAAAATTTGTCAAACTTGTTGACCATCTTTATACAGTTTAGATTTAAACATCTGATTGATTTGCATATCGGCCATGCTGTTAGGAGAGCGGCCATGCTGATTGGTCTAGAGACAGTGTGGTGAGAGCGGCCATGCTGATTGGTCTAGAGACAGTGTGGTGAGAGCGGCCATGCTGATTGGTCTAGAGACAGTGTGGTGAGAGCGGCCATGCTGATTGGTCTAGAGACAGTGTGGTGAGAGCGGCCATGCTGATTGGTCTAGAGACAGTGTGGTGAGAGCGGCCATGCTGATTGGTCTAGAGACAGTGTGGTGAGAGCGGCCATGCTGATTGATCTAGAGACAGTGTGGTGAGAGCAGCCATGCTGATTGGTCTAGAGACAGCGTGGTGAGAGCGGCCATGCTGATTGGTCTAGAGACAGTGTGGTGAGAGTGGTCATGCTGATTGGTCTAGAGACAGTGTCACTGAGAAAAAGACAGGAAACAGAGATGTTTGTATCAGAGATGAAGATGCTGAGGATCTCTCTGGGAGTGACCAGGATGGACAGGATCAGAGGAACAGCACATGTTAGAGGTTTTAAAGTCAGAGAGGCCAGACTGAGATGGTTCGGACATGTGCAGAGGAGAGAGAGAGAGTACATCAGAAGAAGGATGCTGGGTTTGGAACCACCAGGAAAGAGGACTAGAGGAAGACCAAAGAGGAGGTTCATGGATACAGTGAAGGAAGACATGAAGATAGTTGGTGTGACTGAAGAAGATGCAGCAGATAGGGTTAGATGGAAGAAACTGACTTGCTGTGGCGCCCCCTGGAGGGAAATGATGGAATAAGAAGATTTAAATCTGATTACATCTTTGTTTTTATAGTTTAATCTCTTCTAAAACAGTTGGAGACAGAATTGAAATGTTTTGTTGGCAAATTAAACTTTACCAGTAAAATGATCTTTTGTTACATTTATTACGATCAGGGTCTAGCTTATGCAGCCGAGCATCTGACCACCATTGGTCGTTGGCTCCTTCACCCAACACCTATGGCCCTCCTGCAGGTGGTGTGCCCACTGGAAGGGCTGTCCATGTCCCCTGTTCGGGCTGAGCCTGGCCACCAGGCGCTCGCTCTCGCGCCCCACCCTCAGGAGGGGGTACTCTATCCGGGCATTGGCAACTTGACCAAGCTTGAACTCTTCTTAAGGGTTTTTGAGGTAGGGAGAAGCCATATGGGGTGGTTGAAGCATCTGGTCAGGATGCCCCCCGAGCGTCTCGCTGGTGAGGTGTTTTGGGCACGTTCCTTCGGGAGGAGACCGAGACGCAGACCCCGGACCGACTGGAGAGACTATGTCTCACAGCTGGCTGGGGAACGATTCGGGATCCTTCCGGGTGATCTGGAGGATGCAGCTGGGGTGAGAGAAGGACCCGTCTGAGGCTGTTGCCCCGCGAACCGGCCCCGGATGAGCGGAAGGCGACGGAACGGAATGAACGGAGATGAAATGCTGCATTTATCAGAATATCTCCCTTTAAAATAATCTTTATTATCAGCCGACCTTGTTTCTCAGGATTTTTAAAGTTGCGTAAAAAGTCCAAATAATAAAAAAAAAGGGATTCTTAATGTTTAAAACATGACTGTTTTTTACTCGTTCAGTTCATTCATATTTTGTCGTGTCCTTAAAGCACATTTTAAACCAGTTAATTTGATTTTTTTTTTCTCAGGAGGACCGAATGTTTTCTATTGTTTGTTGAGCCTTCGTTCAGTGTTTAATTTGTTTTTTGCTCATAAAAGAACTGTTATTAATGTTTTGTGGGAGGCTGAATAAAAATCATTTAAGATTAGTTTTACTTGAGGAGAAAATAATCAAATCCTAATTTGAACAAGTTTAGCCGACTGCAATTTAAAAGGTCACATGTTGAACGTCTTTAGGGGGAAAAGTCAATTAAAATGTTCTCAGTGATGATTCAGCAAACTGAACCCTTATGAATTATTTGTCTCCATTTTTTTACCTGCAAGCTTTTTAATAAACAACCAGTTTTTTTTAACTCTGCCCAAAAAAATAATTAGGAACGAAAAGCTTCCGTCTGAGGGTGGCACGGTGGCCTCAGAGCAAGAAGGTTGTGGGTTCGAGTCCCGGGTGGGGAGGAGGCTTGGAACACTGGTTTCCGTGTGGAGTTTGCATGTTCTTCCCCTGTTTGCGTGGGTTTCCTCCGGGTACTCCGGTTTCCTCCCACCCTCCAAAAACATGCATGCTAGGTTGATTGGCCGGTGCCAAAATTGCCCCTAGGAATGAGTGTGTGTGTGGCCCAGCAATAGACTGGCGATCTGTTCGGGGTGTACCCTGCCCCTCGCCTTGAATCAGCCGGGATGGGCTCCGCCACCCTCCGAAACTCCATGAGGGATAGATGGATAAGAAGGTGACTGACTGACTGATTCCGTCTGGAACTAGAAAGCAGAGTTTTACAAATTTCTGTGCTTAAAAAAAACAATCAGAAGCTATAAAATTCTAAATCTAATATACAATGCATAAATTTGGGGGTGTGAGAGGGGTTACCCTCAAACCAAACATGAGATTAACTCTTCTACTCAGAAAAACTGTTGACGGAACAATTAGCTACAGTAATGTCATTACTCCTCGGTCCTGGGCGTGGCCAGACCAAGGAGGCCCCCACGCTTGAGCTATCATCCCGTTTCCATCAGGATGAAGAACATCTACTGACTTCTTCAGATATCAAACTGTAGAGTAGAATCGTATTCAAACAATAATCTTGTCCCGGGGGAGGGATGTCTCTTTTGTGTGGATCCCTATAAGGTTTCTTATTTTTTCCCCACTAATGTTTTATTTTTAGGAGTTTTTTCCTATCATTTCAGCAGAAAGGATAATGACTATTTCCTGAACAAATAAAAATCACCATTGCATTTTAACTAGATCTATTTACATGGCAGTAACACACACATACAACTCAGGACCAAGATCGGCAAAAAACAACCCACAACTTTAAAAAAAACCCATCCCAACAGCCCGATCCATCTCCTAGCAACATCATCATCATGAACCATCATCAAGGTTTTTTATCTGATGTGTTTCCAGTAACTTCTCAAACTTCCACTAAAAACAAACTTTTTTTATGCTCAAATTGTAATGAAAATTAATCAATCTGCATCTAAGTTAAAGTCAAATTCTGTTATCTCCCGCTTATCTGGGGCCGGGTTGTGGGCGGAAACAGCCTTAGATGGAAAACCTTGGCTTTTCTCACCCTGGCGGCATCCTCCAGCTCACCCAGGAGGATCTTGATGCGTTCCCCAGCCAGTTGTGAGACATAGTCTTGCCAGCGGGTCCTGGTCCTACCTCTGGCTCTCCACCTGGTGCTCGGGAGGCATCTTATCCAGAGGGGTGCAGGTCAAGAACATAGGGATCATAGGGAGTTGTCCTGTTTGACAACCAATTTTTCTTCCCACCAAATTAATAAATAAATGATCCCTCCTGCTCCAACATACATTTATAAAACTTTCTTGCCTACAATGTTAAGAAAACTAGAAAAAATGATCATTATCAGTCCCATGTGAAGCATCAATTAAAGCTGAGTGAAGCTCCTGAACGACCAAACCACATTATACTTTTATAACAGTGCTTTTCAAAAACCCAGTTGTTTTTTCTGACAACTTTCTCGTTTTCCGTAACGTTCTTCATCGCATTTCTTTCAACACAAGAAAATGACATTTAAAACTTTCTTAAGGTCACAATAATATTAAAAATGTCCAAAAAAAAATGGAGACAAATAATTCATAAGGGTTCAGTTTGCTGAATCATCACTGAGAACATTTTAATTGACTTTTCCCCCTAAAGACGTTCAACATGTGACCTTTTAAATTTCAAAGTTTCTTCAGTAGAGAAATACATTTCAACAATAATGGAGTTTGACCAAGCGTGAGACGCATTAAAAATATGTGGCTGTTCAGAAGGACGACAACTCCACTGCTCAGCAGTGATGCTGACAAAGAAAAGGACAGAGGAACGGATCAAAGCGATCACAAGTGGAAGGGATGACATGTACCAGCTTTTTTAAATGGTGGAGACAAAAAACAGAACAGTACCAACTATAAATGAACTTAAAGAATCAACTCCAAATTCTTATGTCTTTCTACCATTAATAGCAAGAGACCAACAATCCAGTGAAGTCTGCTGTAAAAAAAACTGACGGATCGGTAAAGCGTCAACAATGACTAGACAGCTGGACTGAAGAAGGAGGACTTTAAGATCTACTTCTTCCATCATTTCCCTTCAGGTGGCGCTACCGCAAGTCAGTTTCTTCCATCTTACCCTATCTGCTGCATCTTCTTCAGTCACACCAACTATCTTCATGTCTTCCTTCACTGTATCCATGAACCTCCTCTTTGGTCTTCCTCTAGTCCTCTTTCCTGGTGGTTCCAAACCCAGCATCCTTCTTCTGATGTACTCTCTCTCTCTCCTCTGCACAGGAGAGAGAGAGAGTACATCTCTCTCTCTCCTGAGAGAGAGTCTGGTTTGGAGCAGACTGAGAGGGTCCAAACCATCTCAGTCTGGTCTCTCTGACTTTAAAACCTCTAACATGTGCTGTTCCTCTGATCCTGTCCATCCTGGTCACTCCCAGAGAGATCCTCAGCATCTTCATCTCTGTCACCTCCATCTCTGTTTCCTGTCTTTTCCTCAGTGTCACTGTCTCTAGACCAATCAGCACGGCCGATCTCACCACACTGTCTCTAGTCCAATCAGCAGGGCCGCTCTCACCACACTGTCTCTAATCAGCATGGCCGCTATAACAATACTGTCTCTAGACCAATCAGCATGGCCGCTCTCACCACACTGTCTCTAGACCAATCAGCATGGCCGCTCTCACCACACTGTCTCTAGTCCAATCAGCATGGCCGCTCTCACCACACTGTCTCTAATCAGCATGGCCGCTCTAACCACACTGTCTCTAGACCAATCAGCATGGCCGCTCTCACCACACTGTCTCTAGACCAATCAGCATGGCCGCTCTCACCACACTGTCTCTAGACCAATCAGCATGGCCGCTCTCACCACACTGTCTCTAGACCAATCAGCATGGCCGCTCTCACCTCACTGTCTCTAGACCAATCAGCATGGCCGCTCTCACCACACTGTCTCTAGACCAATCAGCATGGCCGCTCTCACCACACTGTCTCTAGACCAATCAGCATGGCCGCTCTCACCACACTGTCTCTAGACCAATCAGCATGGCCGCTCTCACCACACTGTCTCTAGACCAATCAGCATGGCCGCTCTCACCACACTGTCTCTAGACCAATCAGCATGGCCGCTCTCACCACACCTTCTCTCGACCAGTCAGCATGGCTGCTCTAACCACACTGTCTCTAGACCAATCAGCATGGTCGCTCTCACCACACTGTCTCTAGACCAATCAGCATGGCCGCTCTCACCACGACTTTAAGATGTATCGATTACATTTGTTTACAACACCTCCTAACAAGAGCAGGTCAAGTATTCACGCTGCCATCCATGGTGGGATTTACTAGCCTCGCAGGACACGGCCACATCGATAATTCCACAGTTTGACTCGGAAACAATCAACAGTTACAATGAAAGGAAAAGGTTTTGTGTTCCTGAACAACCCTGTAACCAAAACACTGTCTGCAAACAAAGAACGCCATCAACAGATCGCTGTTTAAAAAAAAAAAAATTGTGTGAAAAATACAGTAGTTAACCTTCTCACCAAGATTAGACGCCATCTTCCACTGGGACCAACTAACGAATCTCACTCCAATCTACCTCTTTAATGTGTGGGGTTCACCATGAGGAGCTTTAGAAGTTATAGGGTTTATTTTTGGGGCATTAAAACTCCTTTTCTTTCCCCAGCTGACGGTATGGAGCATAAAAACCCACATAAACGACACCTCATTACCAGAGAGTGTTTTCCACCCAGTGAAGACTCTTTTGGGAGCAAACACAGGATTGAATTAATCAGTCGGTGGGTTGTGTTATCGTAGTGTAAGCTATTTGTAGAAATAATGAGTTTCATTGATGCTTTCCTGCCTCCAACTGTGCTGATGGAAATCTGAGGATCTATTCTTTTTTCAATGACAACCTGAGGATCGTGACTCATGCACTTTTGGACCGTTTGGGTCAAAAAGAGAAAAATATTGGACTTTGTTGTGTCGCAAACTGGGTTTCTTTAGATCAATTATAAATGCAAATGTCTGTTTATGGCTGCATTGGACATTTTCTATCAGTGCGAAGGATAAAAACAGTGACTTTCTCTGTTTTGTACAATCCGTTCTGTCGTCTTCTGCTCATCCGGGGCCGGGTCGCGGGGGCAACAGCCTCAAACGAGAAGCCCAGTCTTCTCTCATCCCGGCTGCATCCTCCATCTCACCCAGAAGGATTCCAAATCGGGCCCCGGCCAACTGTGAGACATAGTCTCTCCAGCGGGACCGGGGTCTGCCCCTTGGTCTCCTCCCGGTGGGACGTACCCGAAACACCTCACTTGCGAGGCGCTCGAGGGGCATCCAGATCAGATGCCCAAACCACCCCATCTGGTTTCTCTCAACCTGGAGGAGGAGCGGCTCGACACCGAGCTCCTCCCGAATGGCAGAGCTCCTCACCCGATCTCTGAGTGAGAGCCCAGCCACCCTTCGGAGGAAGCTCATTTCGGCCGCTTGTATCCGCGATCTCATTCTTTCAGTCACCACACACAGCTAGTTACCATGGTGAGGGTAGAAATGTAGATTCTGGTTACCATGGTGAGGGTAGGAAACGTAGATCCTGGTTACCCTGGTGAGGGTAGGAAACGTAAATCCTGGTTACCATGGTGAGGGTAGAAACGTAGATCCTGGTTACCATGGTGAGGGTAGAAACGTAGATCATGGTTACCATGGTGAGGTTGGGAACGTAGATCCTGGTTACCATGGTGAGGGTAGGAACGTAGATCCTGGTTACCACGGTGAAGGTAGGAACGTAGATCCTGGTTACCACGGTGAGGGTAGGAACGTAGATCCTGGTTACCACGGTGAGGGTAGGAACGTAGATCCTGGTTACCACGGTGAAGGTAGGAACGTAGATCCTGGTTACCACGGTGAGGGTAGGAACGTAGATCCTGGTTACCACGGTGAAGGTAGGAACGTAGATCCTGGTTACCACGGTGAGGGTAGAAATGTAGATTCTGGTTACCATGGTGAGGGTAGGAAAGTAGATCCTGGTTACCATGGTGAGGGTAGGAACATAGATCCTGGTTACCATGGCGAGGGTAGGAACGTAGATCCTGGTTACCAGGGCGAGGGTAGGAACGTAGATCCTGGTTACCATGGTGAGTGTAGGAACGTAGATCCTGGTTACCATGGTGAGGGTAGGAACGTAGATCCTGGTTACCATGGTGAGAGTAGGAACGTAGATCCTGGTTACCATGGTGAGGGTAGAAATGTAGATCCTGGTTACCATGGTGAGGGTAGGAACGTAGATCCTGGTTACCATGGTGAGGGTAGGAACATAGATCCTGGTTACCACGGTGAGGGTAGGAACGTAGATCCTGGTTACCATGGTGAGGGTAGAAATGTAGATCCTGGTTACCATGGTGAGGGTAGAAATGTAGATCCTGGTTACCATGGTGAGGTTAGGAACGTAGATCCTGGTTACCATGGTGAGGGTTGGAACGTAGATCGACTTTTAAATCAAGAGCTTTGTTTTTCGGCTCAGCTCTCTCTTTACCGCCACTTCATACATTGTTTTTAAATTCAATTAGTAGTTTATTAATTTGAGGTCATAGAATATTTTCTCCTTCATAAATAATCTGCACCATCTCAGTTTTTCTCTCAGGCTTTCTTGCCTTTTGGATTTTTTTTTTTTTTTAGTCTTCCAGGGTAGATTCGAGTGGGTGGGTTGAACATACTGTAGTCAATAAGCACTATTGACCCGCCCTTGAGCCGTGCACTTCAATCCCAACAGCTTAGTAATCAGTGGAGCAAGACGGTGCAAAGTTCAAATAACAGCTCCTAAGGGGAGAAAAATTGAGTGTGTGCAGATTTATCATCTCAGAAACGTTCTCCTGAGGAATGAGGGTGTTTTCACTTTAATTTAAATATTTTATGGCTTTTTTTTTTGTTTAAAAAAAAGGTGATGTTTGATTTGATTTGGATATGTCAATTCATCCTCTTCTCCTTCTCCCCATCATTTCCCTTCAGGGAGCGCCACATCAAGTCAGTTTCTTCCATCTAACCCTATCTCCTGCATCTTCTTCAGTCACACCAACTATCTTCATGTCTTCCTTCACTGTATCCATGAACCTCCTCTTTGGTCTTCCTCTAGTCCTCTTTCCTGGTGGTTCCAAACCCAGCATCCTTCTTCTGATGTACTCTCTCTCTCTCCTCTGCACATGTCCAAACCATCTCAGTCTGGTCTCTCTGACTTTAAAACCTCTAACATGTGCTGTTCCTCTGATCCTGTCCATCCTGGTCACTCCCAGAGAGATCCTCAGCATCTTCATCTCTGATACAAACATCTCTGTTTCCTGTCTTTTTCTCAGTGACACTGTCTGTAGACCAATCAGCATGGCCGCTCTCACCACTCTGTCTCTAGACCAATCAGCATGGCCGCTCTTACCACAATGTCTCTAGACCAATCAGCATGGCCGCGCTCACCCTACTGTCTCTAGACCAATCAGCATGGTCGCTCTCACCACACTGTTTCTAGACCAATCAGCATGGCCGCTCTTACCACAATGTCTCTAGACCAATCAGCATGGCCGCGCTCACCCTACTGTCTCTAGACCAATCAGCATGGTCGCTCTCACCACACTGTTTCTAGACCAATCAGCATGGCCGCTCTCACCACACTGTTTCTAGACCAATCAGCATGGCCGCTCTCACCACACTGTCTCTAGACCAATCAGCATGGCCGCTCTCACCACACTGTCTCTAGACCAATCAGCATGGCCGCTCTCACCACACTGTCTCTAGACCAATCAGCATGGCCGCTCTCACCACACCGTCTCTAGACCAATCAGCATGGCTGCTTTCACCACACTGTTTCTAGACCAATCAGCATTGCCAGTCTCACCACGTTTTAGTACACTTTCTCATTCATTTTATCTGAAACTCTTCCATCACACATCACACCTGATTGGTTGTGACAGTCCTCAGTCTTCCTCATTTTTTAATAAATTATCTCTTCTTTTAAAACTCTTTTCCATCTGGGTTGGTTTTCAAAGCGCTTTACATTGTAGCTCATTCACACACACATTCATACCTGATGATAGAAGCTGTCATGCAAGCTGGAAACCACCATCAGGACACTTTGGGGGTTCAGCGTCTTTCTCAAGGACATCTTGGCATGGACTCTGGGCAGGAAATTGAACCGGTGACCCTCCAGTTACAGGACAGTTGCCCTACTCACTGAGCCATCCTTCCCTGGGGGGCCAAGTGAACAAAAATCACATATAAACGATTCCTTGGTTTTTAGGTCATGGTGGATAAAATATGCTGTATTTTCATTTAAAACTGTTTTTAAAAATGACAATTTTTCTTTATTTATTAGTAAAATTAAGGCATTAAAAATGATGGATTTAAAGAATCTTTTTTTTTTTTTTAACTTGGATCTCATTAAGTTCACCATTGAAAGCCGTCTCTTTTCACTTGGTTCATGTTCCGGGTCAGACAGCTGAGTTTACCCTCCATAACACCGTTAAGCTTCTTTTAAACATGCAGGTGATCCATTCACAACAACCTCATCTGAGCTTTTACACCCCTCACTATTCCCTGACTTTAGTTTTCTGGCCTCCAGCTGATTAAATGTTAATTAGGCTTTCAAACAAAAAACCAAATCACTGCTTGCGTACCAAACACACACCCTGACAAGGTCAAGGGTTTGACCCACGGTGCACCAACTGGCTCTTCTGCAGCTGTTACCCATGTTTGTATTCGCCTACACAATGTCGCCTGTGCAGGATAAATTTAACGAGGTTGTTTAAACTAAGATCTCATTCATTACATTTAGCTGCCATCTGGTACTTGGTTCATTTTTGTGGGAGAATGCATGGTTTAGGAGGGGACTGACTGGTGAGTTGGCAGGTTGGAGACCAGAAGGTGGCGGTGAGGGTGGCTAGAGCGGGGGTTCCTGGACGAGGTGAGCCTGGGGGTTTAAAACTATGACAAGGCTGGAAACCATAAAGTAACAGTCAGCTGAAAACAGTGTCAGGGGAGGACAGGGCTTTTAAAGACTGGGGACAAATGGGAGGCTGGTGTGGCAGAGCGAGACATGAGGGACCAGGTGGAGTTAATATGGGAGGAAGGATCGGGTCAGAAGGCTGGAAAAAAGAGAGGAAGGAGGGATCCTTATCAAACCAAAAAACAAAACATGGGGTGAGGGTGAAGTTTGATTATTCTGTGAAGCTGTCTCAAATTGTTGTCCATTTTGTTTCATTCCGTCGTCTTCCGCTCATCCGGGACCAGGTCGCTGGGGCAACAGCCTCAGATTGGAAACCCAGGTTTCTCTCACCCTGGCTGCATCCTCCAGCTCACCCAGGAGGATCCTGAGGTGTTCCCTGTCCAGCTGTAAGACATAGTTTCTCCAGAGGGTCCGGATTCTGTCTCTTGGTCAGACACCTCACCAGCAAGGCGCTCGGGGGTATCCTGACCAGATGCCCGAACAACTTCATCTGGCTTCTTTCGACCTGGAGGAGCAGCTCCGAGCTCCTCCCACATGGCAGAACTCCTCCTCCGATCTCTGAGTGAGAGGCCGGCCACCCTACAGAGGAAGCTCATTTTGGCCGCTGTCCATTTTGTCAGTTTTTAAATCTTGTTTTTTAATTTCTGCTCTTCTCTGATTGGACGTCATTCACATCACTTTGGGCTGATTCTTAACTTCCTGTGCTGGGCCCCTCATCTCATCAGCACAACATCATTTCATGCCTTCAGATCATAGTGTTGACTTTTTATGCCTCCGCAAGCAGATTCTAATTTCTCACAAAATCATGAAGGGCTTTAAAGTAAACTGCCCGTAGTTACTCAGTTCAAACTACACATGAACTGATTGGGTTGATTTGATTGGGTCAGAAATATTGCCCAAACCACTGAAGGGAGTGCTCTCAGTTATTAAGTACCAACTATAGATGAACTTGAGGAATCATCTCCTTGATGTAGACTAATTCTTGTTCTTTATCAGTTTCTTTGACATCGATACAACCAACCCTGCCAGTAAAACAGATTTCTCTACAGTGGGTGATAAAGTCTTTTCAACTCAATTCAAAGGATCATTTTTTGTAATTAAAAATGAACTCAATAAGTTTTGTTCTTCAGATTTTTTTTTTTCTGAATAACGTTATTTCCTTAAACTGAGTCTGCAAATCTCCAATGACACTGTTCTCAATTTAATTTTGCATGGGTGCTCGTATTGGGGTTCCAGATGGATCCATATGACTCGGGGTAAGTTTTACCATCCAGCCTAATCGATATGAAAAACAATCAGAGTTTACAAGTTAATGATGTTAAACCAACAACCCATCTGCCGGGGACGAGCTGTGAATACCACTAAAAGAATCACATAGCAGAGAAAAAGACTCACTTTGCTTTTCAATAATAATCTGAATCACGTTGAAAAAATGAGAAGAATAAATATTTTTTCAGTCCTTGTTTCCTGTTGGGATGTAAGTATAAAATCTTACGTTCTAAGATGCTGTATCGGTCTGTTGTGGTGAAGAAAGAGCTGAGCCGAAAGGAAAGCTCTCAATTTACAAGTCGATCTACGTTCCTACCCTCACCATGGTAACCAGGATCTACGTTCCTACCCTCACCATGGTAACCAGGATCTACGTTCCTACCCTCACCAAAGTAACCAGGGTGTACATTCCTACCCTCACCATGGTAACCAGGATCTACGTTCCTACCCTCACCATAGTAACCAGGATCTACGTTCCTACCCTCACCGTGGTAACTAGGATCTACGTTCCTACCCTCACCATGGTAACCAGGATCTACGTTCCTACCCTCACCATAGTAACCAGGATCTACGTTCCTACCCTCACCGTGGTAACTAGGATCTACGTTCCTACCCTCACCATAGTAACCAGGATCTACGTTCCTACCCTCACCATAGTAACCAGGATCTACGTTCCTACCCTCACCATAGTAACCAGGATCTACGTTCCTACCCTCACCGTGGTAACTAGGATCTACGTTCCTACCCTCACCGTGGTAACCAGGATCTACGTTCCTACCCTTACGTATGGTCACCAGCTGTGGGTGGTGACCGAAAGAATGAGATCGCGAATACAAGTGGCCGAAATGAGCTTCCTCTGCAGGGTGGCTGGGCTCTCACTCAGAGATCGAGAGAGGAGTTCCGCCATCCGGTAGCAGCTCGTTGTCGAGCTGCTACTCCTCCAGGTCGAGAGAAGCCAGATGGGGTGGTTCGGGCACTGAGCGCCTCGCTGGTGAGGTGTTTCGGGCACGTCCCACCGGAGACGAAGAGGCAGACCCCAGACCCGCTGGAGAGACTATGTCTCACAGCTTTCCGGGGAACGACTCTGGATCCTTCCGGGTGAGCTGGAGGATGCAGCCGGGGTGAGAGATGCCTGGGCTTCCCGTGTGAGGCTGTTGCTCCCGCGCCCTGACCCCGGATGAGCGAAAGACGATGTAAAGGAACGGAATTAGAACAGTAAACGTTCATTTTTTAGAGGTACTTTGAGGCTCACAGTTTAAACTACAGGCTCTTGTATAGAACTGGTTTGAAATGATAAACACATGGCAGACGGGAATCTTTCTCACGGGGTAAAAGCGTGCAGTGACAGCTCTTTTTTTTAAACACTTTGCAGCATTTCATCTGAAGTCAGCATTAATAAGGAGATGATGTGAAGATGAAGAGGTTCCACCCGCAGCGTGGAGTTTATCTCTACATTTCTGCTCATGCTGGTGTTTTCTGCATGGCTGTTCATGTCTGTTCTTGGAAATTGTTTAGGTGTGATACCGATCAGAGTTGACAGCAACATGGGAACGACCCGCACGGCAGAGCGACGACAAACCATCTGCACAGGCTACGTGGTTCCCAATAATAGCTGCAATCCTAACAAGTCCTGTTTCTGCAACTCCAGGAATAAATTCATCTGCTTTGGATAATTGTTTGCTTGTTTTTTCAGCTCTAAGATTTTTACAATTTCTAAAATGTTTTTTTTAGTTTGATTCAAATTTATTCATTCATTCGTCTTCTGAACCGTCCATCCGGTTCCGGAGCGTGATTCAAGGAAAGAGGCAGGGTACACCCCGAACAGATGGCCAGTCTGTCATGGGGCCACACACACTCACTTCTAGGGGCAATTTTCTAGCGACCAATGAACCTAACATGCATGTTTTTGGAAGCTGTGAGGAAACCGCAGCACCTGAATGAAACCCACACATACACAGGGAGAACATGCAAACTTCAGACTGAAAGGCTAGTGTTCCAAGCCTCTAACCCTGACCTTCTTGCTGTGTGGTCACCATCCTAACCCCTGCACCACTGTGCTTCAGTCAGAGATCTTCTTCTTCTCCTTTCGGCATTTCCCTTCAGGGGCGCCAAAGCAAGTCAGTTTCTTCCATCTAACCCTATCTCCTGCATCCTCTTCAGTCACATCAACTATCTTCATGTCTTTCTTCACTGTATCCATGAACCTCCTCTTTGGTCTTCCTCTAGTCCTCTTTCCTGGTGGTTCCAAACCCAGCATCCTTCTTCTGATGTACTCTCTCTCTCTCCTCTGCACATGTCCAAGCCATCTCAGTCTGACCTCTCTGACTTTAAAACCTCTAACATGTGCTGTTCTTCTGATCCTGTCCATCCTGGTCACTGCCAGAGAGATCCTCAGCATCTTCATCTCTGCTACAAACATCTCTGTTTCCTGTCTTTTCTTCAGTGACACTGTCTCTAGACCAATCAGCATGGCCGCTCTCACCACACTGTCTCTAGACCAATCAGCATGGTCACTCTCACCACACTGTTTCTAGACCAATCAGCATGGCCGCTCTCACCACGGTTTTCTACACTTTTCCTTTCATTTTATCTGAAACTCTTCTATCACACATCACACCTGATACTTTCCTCCACCCGTTCCAGCCTGCCTGCACACGCTTCTTCACCTCTTTTCCACACTCTCTATTGCTCTGGACTGTTGATCCTAGATACTTAAAATCTTCCACCTTCTTTCTCTCTTCTCCCTGTAACCTCACTTTTCCATTTGGATCCTTCTCACTCACACACATGTACTCTGTTTTACTCTGACTAATCTTCATTCCTCTTCTTTCTAGTGCAAACCTCCACCTCTCCAGCTTTTCCTCCACCTCTTCCCTCCTCTCACTACAGATCAGAATGTCATCTGCAAACATCATTGTCCATGGAGATTCCTGTCTAACCTCGTCTGTCAGCCTCAGCCTCTGTCAGCTTCGGTCAGAGATAATAATTGAAATTAGGATAAGCAAGTGTTATTGACTCGTGGCTCAGATCAAGAACCACTGGTGACGAGGATTTACGTTCACTTCCTTTCTTGACAGGTTTAATTGGCTCCTCCCACTTTTAGTTGCCATGACACTTTTATTTTGAACATAAAAACCACCTCTCTGTTAGATTTAACTTGGTACGGGTACTGTATGTTCATGTCACGCCAAAGTGCTGCCGTTCAAATTTTTCCAAAGGAAATCTCTTAATTCCCGTACTCAGCTGCTGTCGTCTCCATGCCAACGAACATGGAGGTCCTTAACATCTCAAAAGTGCCACGAAAGCACACGTCTCGCTAAGAGATTGACTCTTTGTACTTTTTATTATGTTTCCTGTTGGTGTTTCAGATGAAAACTGGGGTTCAGTTAGGTTCCAGGCTTGTAGGTGATGAGCCCCTGAAGTCCCTTCACTGTGCCAGCATGGCGCAGCATGAAGGAGATCTGAGCCAACAGTAGCAGTTAGCTGAGCCTTTATTTATGAAAGAGGATTTGCTCTCCTCATGTTAAGTATCTGGCAGAACAGCAGCCAAAGCAAATCACAAATACTTCCTTCCTCCTGTCTTCCACTCCGCTGCAGGAACTTTGGGATGCTGGGTTGAAGCCCAGTTTGATTTTGGCTGCTGTCGTTATATCTTTATTCTCTGTATCCCGTCCAAACTCTGCCTGAGAGCTTCAGTTTCTATTTTGAAGTTTCTGGAACGTTCATGTCGGGCTTTGCAGCTGTTTCCAATCTGAAAGAAAGCAGATTAAGTTTTGATATAAGATTTCAGAATAATGGGTTTCTCACTGTGTGTGTGACGTTTAGGGGTTCAGATGCAAACAGATCAGTTTGTGGTTAAAACCAGAAAGTTTCTCTATTAAAGCTCATGATTTAGAAAGCAAACACTGAGTCATGGAACTCCATGGTCCATCTCTCTTATAATATAAGTGTATGAAGGGACAACATGGTGAATCAGTCATATATGCAGAGATGGCTTCACAAAGATGGAGATTTTGAGGCGGGACCAAATAGAGGAGGGGCTATAGTACGACATGACATTCCATCCACCAATGGACAACCCCCGCCATGACTTTTGGCGTAAAAACAAACTGTTTAAAACATGAGAAAGCAGCTGGTAAATTGTGTGTCTTTCGTGTGTTACCACCTAGTGTTATGTATCAGTATGAAGAGGAATTACCACCAGGAATACACCCCTGTACTGATTGGTCACGCTTTGTTTTGCGTCTTACCCACATAAGCTGCAACATGACCAAAGTTCCCGGATGTCCGACTTCTTCCACACGTTCACCAAAAACAATACTGGCGACAGACCATGCAGATCGCTGCTAGCGGCTTTCAGATGCACGGCTGTAGCAGTAGGAGATACCATGTGCTTAGCCTCATTATACCTAATCATGTTCATGGAATGCACTAGAGTGTTCATCATGAAGGAGTTTTATTAGCCTTGGTGAGTGAGCGTGAGATAGCTCCTAATTTTGCGGGTGTCTCCCGCCAAATGCGGGAGACTTGGCATGTCTATGTAAGGTTTTTGTATTTTTTAACCTCAACCTTTGACACCTTTATAAGTTTTGTGGCACTACCCTGAAAACCTAATCAGTTCATATCTGATCTGTACTGAGTAACTGTGAGTTTTCTGCATAATTTTGATGGTAACCAGGCTCTGGATCCATCACCATGGTAACCAGGATCTACGTTCCTACCCTCACCATAGTAACCAGGATCTACGTTCCTACCCTCACCATGGTAACCAGGATCTACTTCCATACCCTCACCATGGTAACCAGGATCTACGTTCCTACCCTCACCATGATAACCAGGATCTACTTCCATACCCTCACCATGGTAACCAGGATCTACGTTCCTACCCTCACCATAGTAACCAGGATCTACGTTCCTACCCTCACCATGGTAACCAGGATCTACGTTCCTACCCTCACCATGGTAACCAGGATCTATGTTCCTACCCTCACCATGGTAACCAGGATCTACGTTCCTACCCTCACCATGGTAACCAGGATCTATGTTCCTACCCTCACCATGGTAACCAGGATCTATGTTCCTACCCTCACCATGGTAACCAGGATCTATGTTCCTACCCTCACCATGGTAACCAGGATCTACGTTCCTACCCTCACCATGGTAACCAGGATCTACGTTCCTACCCTCACTGTGGTAACCAGGATCTGGATCCCTCACCATGGTAACCAGGATCTGGATCCCTCACCATGGTAACCAGGATCTACGTTCCTACCCTCACCATGGTAACCAGCTGTGGGTGGTGACCGAAAAAACGAGATTGCGGATACAAGCGGCCAAAGTGAGCTTTCTCTGCCGGGTGGCTGGGCTCTCTCTCAGAGTGAAATTTTCATTAAAATTAAAATCCCTTCAGTGATTCGAGATATCACATTCACAAGTGTTTTGGAAACATGGGTACGAGCAGAAAATAAGACCATTTCTTGAATGATGTACAAACTCTATCAAACCAGGTTTTACTGCTCTTTAATTTAAACATAACATAAACCAGAGCAGCCTGCACACAGCCTGCACACACCCTGCACACTTCTACACCTCAGGGTTATCAGAAACATTCAGCTGACCAGAAGAAACTTTCACTCCGAGGCTTAAAAAGAAACTCCAACTTGCTCAACTCTGAAGGAGCTTTCTGGGTCAGCACTTTAAGTCTGAAAAAGAAGTACGGAAAGACAAAAGAATAGAAGGCTGTAACACAGAGGACAGGAAATAGAAGCGGTTGTACGGCCGTACCGTTGGGACAGAATGTCAGCAGTCAGTTGTCAGAGTCTGACAGACGCTTGGCCCTCAGGGGCCCCAGTCACCGACCCTAAGCACCTCCGGGTGACGGTGTAGGGCAGTAAGAACCAATAAGAACAAGAAGAGATGAAGAAAGAAAGAGAAAGGGCCTTGCTTGCATCCTGTCAGCGACTGTAATCAGTCCTCAGAGGGTGTGTGAAGCAGGTTTGGCCGGCGTTGGGCAAACTGTCACTAACCCTTAGTGCTAAGGGCTTTGCCCGCTAGAAGCTGTCAAAGAAATCCCTTTATGTTTCTGTGTGTGTTCTTCTGCTGTTATCCCCGTTAGACCTCCACCAGCTGATAAATAGGATTCTATAGTTAGTCTCAGGGGCAAAGCCTCTTAAAATCATATCTAAATTCAAACAAAACAAGAATAAGACGATACCGAGGCATCAAAATTCCTCTTCCTGTCCTGTACGTACAGCCCAACTCGCCCGGTTCAGTCAGGAACCTCCACTTGATGGTCCAAACCTGATTCTCATGATTACGAGACAAAACGTTCTGATAAAACAAAAATGAAGCAGGAACAAAACAGATATACGCATTCATGTTCCGTTCCATCATCTTCCGCTTATCCGGGCCGGGTCGCCGGGGGCAACAGCCTCAGACAGGAAGCCCAGGCTTCTCTCACCCCGTCTGCGTCCTCCAGCTCACCCGGAAGGATCCAAAGTCATTCCCTGGCCAACAGTTCAGGATCTGCCTCTTGGTCTCCTCGCTGTGGGGCGTGCCCGAAACACCTCACCAACGAGGCACTCTGGAAGCATCCTGACCAGATGTCCGAACCACCCCATCTGGCTTCTCTGGACCCGGAGGAGGAGCGGCTTGACCCTGAGCTCCTCCCGGATGGCAGAGCTCCTCACTCGATCTCGAAGTGAGGGTCCAGCCACCTTGCAGAGGAAGGGTATGGTCACATTCATCTGGCTTCTTCTTCTTCGGCATCTCCCTCCAGGGGGCGCCACAGCAAGTCAGTTTCTTCCATCTAACCCTATCTGCTGCATCTTCTTCAGTCACACCAACTATCTTCATGTCTTCCTTCACTGTATCCATGAACCTCCTCTTTGGTCTTCCTCTAGTCCTCTTTCCTGGTGGTTCCAAATCCAGCATCCTTCTTCTGATGTACTCTCTCTCTCTCCTCTGCACATGTCCAAACCATCTCAGTCTGACCTCTCTGACTTTAAAACCTCTAACATGTGCTGTTCCTCTGATCCTGTCCATCCTGGTCACTCCCAGAGAGATCCTCAGCATCTTCATCTCTGTTTCCTGTCTTTTCCTTAATGCCACTGTCTCTAGACCAATCAGGCTGGCCGCTCTCACCACACTGTCTATAGACCAATCAGCATAGCCGCTCTCACCACACTGTCTTTAGACCAATCAGCATGGCCGCTCTCACCACACTGTCTCTAGACCAATCAGCATGGCCGCTCTCACCACACTGTCTCTAGACCAATCAGCATGGCCGCTCTCACCACACTGTCTCTAGACCAATCAGCATGGCTGCTCTCACCACACTGTCTCTAGACCAATCAGCATGGCCGCTCTCACCACACTGTCTCTAGACCAATCAGCATGGCCGCTCTCACCACACTGTCTCTAGACCAATCAGCATGGCCGCTCTCACCACACTGTCTCTAGACCAATCAGCATGGCCGCTCTCACCACACTGTCTCTAGACCAATCAGCATGGCCGCTCTCACCACGGTTTTGTACACTTTTCCTTTCATTTTATCTGAAACTCTTCTATCACACATCACACCTGATACTTTTCTCCATCCGTTCCAGCTTGCTTGAACATGCTTCTTCACCTCTTTTCCACACTCTCCATTGCTCTGGACTGTTGATCCAAGATACTAAAAATCTTCCACCTTCTTTATTTCTTCTCCCTGTAACCTCACTTTTCCATTTGATCACATTCATCTGGCTATATCAAATTAATACACAGTTAAAATTAAACATTGTAAATCTTGGTGACGTTTCGCTGACTCTCATGCACTTGTTTCATTCTTTTTTTTTTTTTTTTTTTACCTGTCCTGTCCGGCGTTGTGACAAGCAGAATGATGATCTGTATGTCAAGTATTGCTGGGCAGTTTTGTTCTACCAGGGTCAGCACAATGTGCCGACCCTGACAAGCTTTATTTGTTTATTTTAAATGCTTTACAATCAAAATATTTTATTTTTTATTACTCTATTCATCCCTCACCGGGGAAATTTGTTTGCTGCACTCCTTACACCGCAGCAGGCTGCCCTTCAACGGCGCCAATGGTGGGAGAAGTGGGGGCTAGGTGTCTTCTCCAAGGACCCTAGACGTGCTCTCCGTGGGACGCGAACCCGCGACCTTCCGGTCCGCGGGCGAACGCGCTAACCACGCGGCCACCGTCTCCACCCTTACACTATATGCTTTCTGCGCTGGACCTGACAGGAATTACTAAGGAGAGGGGCGTGGGTAGGTGGGGTGAAAAAGAGGAGGGATAGGGTACAGAAGAAGAAGAAGAAAGGGGGAGAAAGTAAAAAGAAAATCTGAAGTTGTAGTATTCCGCATCACAACCAACCTGCTGGAGAAAAAAAAGTACAAACAAGAGTTTAAACCAGTGATAAAACTGACACACACAACAAAACCTTCTAGAACAAATGATGTAGAACACACACACATGTTACTAGAGTTATAATAATATTGGTTGAAAGCAAGGAACATAGCGGACAGTAAACAGAGTGATATAGTGTGCGAGTGTGAGTGAAAGTACATGCATGCTGCCGATGTGAACCATGTGCTTATTAGGACCAACGGATTGTCCTCAGCCCCAAAGGATTGGAACGATGGAGGCAGAGACACACGCTACCCGGGCCCACGCCCATCCAGATCCCGGGACCACTTGTTTCATTCTTAGTTCTGCCTCTCATGGGAGCTTGGATTTATCCTCTTACAAAATTTGGCGCTAAAACAAAATTCATCAATGGCTTAGTTGGAAAAAACTTGCACGTCGGTTGAGGACAGTTGAAGACCTCCTCCGTTAACCGGAAGATTAAAAGTTGGTCTCTCCACCGACATCACAAACGGTATCAACAATGAATTGTTGAAGTCTATGTGGTAAAAATCAAATCAGTTAATCTATAGTCAGTACTGAATAACTGTGGGCAGTTTAATTTAAATCCCTTCAATAGTTTGGTACATGAACAAGAAAGTCAGACGAATTTATGACTTTGCACTTTGTAATCTTGAAATTTAGTTACATGATGTTGAAACCTAATCAGTTCATCTATAGTTAGTACTGACTAAATGTGATCAGTTTCTTATAATTACTCAGTACTTTTGGGAAATTACTGTCGGTATTCCTCCCTCCTGTCCTCTTCCCCAGCCTCCTGACCCAAGCCGTCCTTCCCAATAAACTCTACCAGGTTACTTATTGTCTTGCCATCACCACCTCATGGTCACTAACCGTCACGATCATCGCCTCCTCCTGATCTCTAGCTGCCATCATCGTCACCCTCTGGTCTCTAACCTGCCAACCTGCCAACCTGACTTCCAAACCTGACTTCCAAACCTGACTTCCAAACCGTTCTTCCCTCCAATTAAACCAACTTGATCTGCACTGGTCCCAAAATTACATTCACAAGAATTTCTGACCTCGACCTCCGTGATCTTGACTTTTGGTCACTTGATAATGAAAACTCGGTCAGTTCATCTACAGTTGGTACTGAGTAACTGTGGGTAAGCTTCATTAAAATCCCTTCAGTGATTTGGGAGAAACCCGTTCGGTGGTTTAAGAGAATTTGTTTTTACAAAAATCTTCCTGTAAGTACGTCCACATGGACTCTGAGTGCTCAACGCCTCCTCCACCGTGTGTGAGCGGAGAGATAAAAGGATGGAAACTAGAAGGAAGTCAAATGAGTTTTTCTGTAGAACACGTTGGACTGCAGGGTGGAGGACTCCTGCTCCGAACTCAGATGATCCAGTTTTAATTACCAAACACACTTTGGCCGCTGCAGGCATCTTTCACAAGCCTTCAGTCGTGCACGGAGATGAACACTGATGATCCCTCACACGTGCAGCTCACATCCTGAGAAACGCTGTGAAAACAGCATGAAATATAATGCAGATTAAATTTTGATTTTAATTTAGCTGAAACTGTAATAAAAACATTTGGAGGTCTTTTTTATTATTATTGGTTTTTTTTTTTTTTTTTTTTTTTTTTTAGTTTTCCTTCCAGTTTTCAACCCGTAATCCCAGGGAGAGTTTTGGCCCAGGGAGATTCAAACCCGGTTTTCCCAGTCTGAAGACAGTAATTCTACCACTAGGCCAACGCCCTCTAGGACCTGGAGGTCTTTATGTCTAAATTTTACTCAAATTTTTTCAGCAGTTCTTGTTTGGATTTTATTTCTGAACAACGTGTTTGAACCGTTTTGTTTATGACATGTATGATATGGATAAACCTGATTGTATCGGTCCACCTGCTTCTCCTCTAGTGGAGAGGTCCTGGTTCTCCTCCCTCGTGGCTCGTTTGGACGGGGTGTGATGTATGTGTCATCGTTTTTTCTGGAACGGTACCCATTATACTTTCCACAGTTGATGATAAATAGTAACGGAGATAAAAGACAGTGTGTGCAGGGATGGGGAGAGGCGGGTCTGGAAAATCATTTCTAGCTGAATTTGTCAAGAGCAGTAATTTCTCTTGAAAAGATAAACAAATAAATCTCAACATGTCACTTATGGATACAAGCGGCCGAAATGAGCATCCTCCACAGGGTGGCTGGGCTCTCACTCAGAGATCGGGTGAGGAGCTCTGCCATCCGGGCAGGGCTTGGTGTCTAGCCGCTCCTCCTCCAGGTCGAGCGAAGCTAGGTGGGGTGGTTCAGGCATCTGATCAGGATGCCGCTCGAGGCGCCTCGCTGGTGTGGTGTTTCGGGCACGTCCCACCGGGAGGAGACCAAGAGGTAGACCCAGGACCCGCTGGAGAGACTACGTATGTCTCACAGCTGGCCGGGCAACTACTCTGGATCCTCTCGGGTGAGCTGGAGGATGTAGCCAGGGTAAGAGAAGCCTGGGCTTCCTATCTGAGGCTGTTGCCCCGGCGACCCAGCCCCAGATAAGCGGAGGACGACAGAACGGCATGGAATGTCACTTATGGGTCGTTGATTTGCCTCCACCCACTGAATTTCCCAAACAGCTGAAGGGATATTATTTTTTTTTTTTTTTTACTCACTCCCCCTATTCATCCCTCAACGGGAAATTTGTGTGCCCCACTCTTACAACCGCAGCAGGCTGCCACCTATGACGACGCCAATGGTCGGGGGGTTAGGTGTCTTCACCAAGGACTCTAGACGTGTTCCCTGTGGGATGCGAACCCGCCAACTTCCAATCCACGGGCGAACACTCTAACCACTGAGCCACCGTCTCCTTTCATAATAATAAAACTGTATACAGTTCCTCAGTACCAATTGTAGATGAACTGATTACATTTTCAGGATTGTGCGACTAAAGCTTGAGGAGACAGATTTTTTTTTAAATCTCCCGAACCACAGAGGAGATTCTAACGAAGGAAATGTCTCTATCATCCGTCTGAGATTATGTTTCTGAGTTCATGATCTGTGCACGCCGCTCTAAAGAGCCCGCTGACCACTTTTCTGAGTGACCTTTGAGTTCTTTTGTTGATGATAAGAGATTATATCCATCACAACAAGCAGAGGATGAAAACCTGATGAGACAGCAGCTCCAGGGGATGAAGATGTAAGGACATACATACAGTAGGACCATCCGATCATAAACCCGCTCCATCAGGTTTTATTATCTTACCGTATTAATCCTGAACAGATGACAGGGTCTGTGAGGGGTAAACGGGTGTTAGAGAGTGTTTTACATTTAAAACAGTTCTATTATCGGTTTTAACGTCAATAAAGTGTAACTTTATTGATTATTCAAAGTGAAAATGTGACGATCACGGTAAGGACTGTTTGTCGATGACGCTCGTTACTCTGATTTTATTACGAGAGCCTCCGGGGAAATTTTTTAAAGCAGAAGATTTAATGTGAATCAATCGATCAAACGACAAACAAAAAGTCATAAAGTCTCTAACGTCCTCTTTATGTTTTTTTTTTTTTCTAAACCTAAAGAGAATTGTTTAAAAAGACAAAAGAATTCAACAAATTTTCTAAAAAAAAATCTAACTTTTATCTAAATATTTTCAATTATTTTGTTTGTTTCCAAATTCGCAGCACGGTGGCGCAGTGGGTAGAACAGTTACCTCACAGCAAGAAGGTCGTGGGTTTGAGTCCCGGGTGGCGACGAGGCTTGGAACACTGGTCTTTCTGTGTGTAGTTTGCATGTTCTCCCCTTGTCAGCGTGGGTTTTCTCCGAGGACACCGGTTTCCTCCCACCCTCCAAAGACATGCATGTTAGGTTGATTGGCCGGTGCCAAAATTGCCCCTAGAAATGAGTGTGTGTGTGGCGCCGCGACAGACTAGCGACCTGCTCAGAGTGTACCCTGCCCCTCACCTTAAATCAGCCAGGATAGGCTCTGGCACCCACCACAACCCCTTAAGGGATAGACGATAAGAAGGTGACTGACTGAAGTTTATTTATTTAGTTTGTTTCTGAATTGGCTGCATGGTGGCGCAGTGGGTAGCACAGTGGCCTCACAGCAAGAGGGTTGTGGGTTCAATTCACCGGTGGTGACGAGGCTTGGAACACTGGCCTTTCTGTGTAGAGTTTACATGTTCTCCCCGCATCTGCGTGGGTTTCCTCCGAGGACTCTGGTTTCCTCCCACCCTCCAAAAACATGCATGATAGGTTGATTGGCCACCTCGTGATTGCCCCTAGGAATGAGTATGTGTGCATGGTTGTATGTGTGTGGCCCCGCGACAGACTGGTGACCTGTTTGGGGGTACCGTGCCCCTCGCCTTGAATCAGCCGGGATGGGCTACAGCAAATCCGCAATTGATAAATAGTTAAGAAGATCACTAACTGACTGTTTATGAATTCTAGAAAAAGGAAAAAAAAAAACATCGCCCGGAAAAGGATGGAATGCCCCCTGCGGGTCAGGGACACAGTCCTGCCTCAAGTGGAGGAGTTTAAGTATCTCGGGGTCTTGTTCACGAGTGTGGGAAAGATGGAGCGGGAGATTAACAGGCGGATCGGTGCGGCATCAGCAATAACTAGGACGCTGCATCGGTTTGTTGTGGTAAAGAGAGAGCTGAGCCGAAAAGCAAAGCTCTCGATTTACAAGTCGATCTACGTTCCAAATCTCACCATGGTAACCAGGATCTACGTTCCTACCCTCACCATAGTAACCAGGATCTACGTTCCTACCCTCACCATGGTAACCAGGATCTACGTTCCTACCCTCACCATAGTAACCAGGATCTACGTTCCTACCCTCACCATGGTAACCAGGATCTATGTTCCTACCCTCACCATGGTAACCAGGATCTATGTTCCTGCCCTCACCATGGTAACCAGGATCTACGTTCCTACCCTCACCATGGTAACCAGGATCTACGTTCCTACTCTCACCATGGTAACCAGGATCTACGTTCCTACCCTCACCATGGTAACCAGGATCTACGTTCCTACCCTCACCATGGTAACCAGGATCTACGTTCCTACCCTCACCATGGTAACCAGGATCTACGTTACTACCCTCACCATGGTAACCAGGGTCTACGTTCCTACCCTCACCATGGTAACCAGGATCTAAGCTCCTACCCTCACCATGGTAACCAGGATCTACGTTCCTACCCTCACCATGGTAACCAGCTGTGGGTAGTGACCGAAAGAATGAGATCGCGGGTACAAGCGGCCGAAATGAGCTTCCTCCGCAGGGTGGCTGGGCTCTCACTCAGAGATCGGGTGAGGAGCTCTGCCATCCGGGAGGAGCTCGGTGTCGAGCCGCTCCTCCTCCAGGTCGAGAGGAGCCAGATGGGGTGGTTCGGGCATCTGGTCAGGATGTCCCCCGAGCGCCTCGTGGGCGAGGTGTTTTGGGCACCGGGAGGAGACCAAGGGGCAGACCCCGGACCCGCTGGAGAGACTATGTCTCACAGCTGGGCGGAGAACGACTTGGGATCCTTCCGGGTGAGCTGGAGGATGCAGCCGGGGAGAGAGAGGCCTGGGCTGCCCATTTGAGGCTGTTGCCCCCGTGACCCGACCCCGGAACAAGCGGAAGAAAACGGAACGGAAGGGAAAAAAATCTGCATTCAAAATCTTTAGTCTTTGTTAAGAGGCCCTAACAACGCAACCCAAAACCCTTTTATATGAAACAAAGTAAAATCCTAACTAAGAACAGTAAAAAGTTGATGATCTTTTAAAAAGGAGCCAATGAGTTGCAAAAAAGTGGAATCTGCAGCAGTGTGTGTGTCGCTGCGTCTTCAAAGCAGACTACTTCAGTCACACGAGTAACAGTCTGTTCAAGTTCAAGTAGTTTATTACAAAGCACAACCAGGCATGAAAACACTGAATCCAATCAGAGTAGAACCCATGTTCAAACACAGGGGAACGTTGAAACAAAAAGTCTCTTTCTGGCTTTGAATAAAAACGAGTTTCTGAAACAAAAACTTAATAAAAAATACAGCTTTTGGTTTTGGTTTAGTCAGTCAGTCTCCTGCTTATCCGTCTATCCCTTACGCGGTTCCGGAGGTTAAACGGTTGGAACTCCATTATTGGTTGGGAAGAGACACTTGTGACTTTTGGTCACACTACCATGACAACCCGATTGGTTCATCTATAGATGGTACTAGGGAGCTTTCTCCAAATATGAATCATTCTAATGATGTGATAAATGCAAGGGTCTTCAGAATAGCCAGGAATCCATGTCACCCGCTGTAAGCGGTCCAAGTAATTCTATTCTCGATGTTTTCTTCTTCTTCCATCATTCCTCTCCAGGGGGCGCCGCAGCAAGTCAGTTTCTTCCATCTAACCCTATCTCCTGCATCTTCTTCAGTCACACCAACTATCTTCATGTCTTCCTTCACTGTATCCATGAACCTCCTCTTTGGTCTTCCTCTAGTCCTCTTTCCTGGTGGTTCCAAACCCAGCATTCTTCTTCTGATGTTCTTCTGAGGTTCTTCTACTCTCTCTCTCTCCTCTGCACATGTCCAAACCATCTCAGTCTGGTCTCTCTGACTTTAAAACCTCTAACATGTGCTGTTCCTCTGATCCTGTCCATCCTGGCTTCACTCCCAGAGAGATCCTCAGCATCTTCATCTCTGCTACAAACATCTCTGTTTCCTGTCTTTTTCTCAGTGCCACTGTCTCTAGATCAATCAGCATGGCCGCTCTAACCACACTGTCTCTAGACCAATCAGCATGGCCGCTCTCAGCACACTGTCTCTAGACCAATCAGCATGGCTGGTCTCACCACACTGTCTCTAGACCAATCAGCATGGCCGCTCTCACCACACTGTCTCTAGACCAATCAGCATGGCCGCTCTCACCACACTGTCTCTAGACCAATCAGCATGGCCGCTCTCACCACACTGTCTCTAGACCAATCAGCATGGCCGCTCTTACCACACTGTCTCTAGACCAATCAGCATGGCCGCTCTCACCACACTGTCTCTAGACCAATCAGCATGGCCGCTCTCACCACACTGTCTCTAGACCAATCAGCATGGCCGCTCTCACCACGGTTTTTACACTTTTCATTTTATCCAAAACTCTTTTGTCACACATCACAACTGATACTTTTCTCCACCCGTTTCAGCCTGCATGCACATGCTTGTTCACCTCTTTTTCACATTCTCCATTGCTCTGGACTGTTGATCCTAAGTAGGTTTCCATGTGTAGGATGTTAAATACCATCCAAAAGTAGCGGACGGTTTCTAAATGAGTTCTACTATAGTGATTTACAATCTGCATATATTTTAATGAACCATTTTTTGATGGTATAATGATGTTTTCTCATGACAGTAAATCTTATTCTAATAATGAACCTGATAAAAGACCACGTTCATTTTATAAAACTCCAACTAAATTCAATCATCTGTCCATCCATCCGTTTTCTTAATCGTTCCGTCCAACACTGGGTCACCGCATGCAATCATCATACATCATTTCTCTCATTATTAGTCCCACGTCTTACTACCCCAACATGCTAATGTCCTGCAGTAATGACAGGAGGGTAATGACTGGCAAACCTACACCATCTCAGAGTGAACCTAGCTGGATGTCAGCTCATGGCAGTCTGAGGTGTTTATAAGATTTACTTCACTCTTCTGCTCCCAACTGCACTAATGGGATTTAGTCACTAGTCAAAAAATGCACAATTGACACGAGTACAGATGCTTATGTGCCCAACTTGCTTCTAAACAGGACCCGTCTGCAGTGTGTTTGGCTTCAGGGGATTCTAAATGCGACGCGTCTGTATGTTCCACGGGGGATTTGTGTCAGGTTGTCAGAATGAGGGAGCCATGGTTACAGGCACGCAGGTATGGAGCTCTGTTAGTGTGTATGTGTGTGTGTGTGTGTGTGTGTATGTGTGTGTGTGCATGGGATTTGCTGTGAAAGGTGCATCCATTCATAATTAAACTGACATTTTGTGATGTTGCTGTCACTGCATCTTCCCAACAAGAAGCAACACTCCGTCTCTGCAGCATTGAACGGACTGAATGCACATGAACAAACTGGTTAATAAAAAGTGATTTTCTCTCGCTCACACACAGTTTCACACCCTTTAGGAAGCGTTTCACCTCAACACAACATTTTCCACAGCAAATTTCTTCCTTTCCTCTGGGTTTAGAGGAACATTGCTCAACCAGGACAGGACTGTGTCTATTAATGGATGTTGGAACCGATCTCTAGCTTTTTTGGCTCGATTAACTTGTTCAATCTTTCTTAAAAAAAATGCTAGTTCTTTAATTTGTGGATGACATCATTCCATCGTGAAATAAAAAAAAATTTATGTGCTCGGGGGGCATCCTGATCCAGATGCCCGAACCACCCCATCTGGCTCCTCTCGACCTGGAGGAGGAGCGGCTCGATACTGAGCTCCTCCCGGATGGTTCGATCATTGAGTAAGAGCCCAGCCACCATGCGGAGGAATCTCATTTCGGCCGCTTGTACCGCAATCTCATTCTTTCGGTCACCACCCACAGCTCGTGATCATGGTGAGAGTAGGAATGTAGATCCTGGTTACCATGGTGAGGGGAGGCACGTAGATCCTGGTTAACGTGGTGAGGGTAAGAACGTAGATCCTGGTTACCATGGTGAGGGTAGGAACGTAGATCCTGGTTACCATGGTGAGGGTAGGAACGTAGATACAGGTTACTATGGTAAGGGTAGGAACGTAGATACTGGTTACCATGGTGTGGGTAGGAACGTAGATCCTGGTTACCATGGTGAGGGTAGGAACGTAGATCGACTTGTAAATCCAAAATCAACCTGTAGAGGGAGCAGTTGATCGCATACGGTCTCCAAGAGGGAGAAGAAGTAATGAATTGAGGACCAATCAGAATTCAGTGTAAACATTTTCAGCAATCTATCACCGCCAAAAAAAAAACAATCATCAAAAATAGCACAAACTAAAAGAGTCAGAAGATCGTTGTTCGTTGTGTTTACTTTTAAATAAGACGTTGAGCCATTATGACACAGAGTATTTATCCTGGTTACCATGGTGACACTCTACAGCACAAAAAGTAACATTTGAATTATGGTCAAATACTTCAACTTAAACAGTAAAATTACCACCAATTACTTTTGTACTTTTACTTAAGTACAAAAAGTGAGTACTTCATCCAGCACTGGTCAAATGAGACCAACAAGAGAGATGATAAAATATGTAGTTATTAAAGAAGTTGTAATAAGTCTAATGACGTACACGTCAAGACAAGAGAACAATCAAATTTAAGGTGTGACAAACCTTGTTTTTTGAAGATGGTGAAGAATGAATGGACTTTGTTTCATAATCAGATCGTTGAGGTGTTGAGGCTAAAAAAAAAAAAATCAATGGGATGAACTGCTCATTCTCAAATGGCGTACCGGAGCCTATCCCCGGCTGATTCAAGGTGAGAGGCAGGGTATACTGTGAACATGTCACCAGTCTGTTGCGGGCCCACAAACACACATTCCTAGGGACAATTATGTACCGGCCAATCAACCTAACATACGTATATGTTTTCAGAACCCACACATACTGTACACGGGGAGAACATGCAAACTCCACACAGAAAGGCCAGTGTTTCAAGCCTCATCACCACCAGGAATTTGATCTCCTACTTTCTTGCTGTGCTACCCACTGGGCCACCCGGCTCCAGAAGTTAAAAATGACAATCCAGCAAGCTTAAGATGTATCGGCAGAGTAGTAGGAGAGTCATCAGGAAAAAAATGGCATCATTCTTTATCTGACAAAAACTTTCAGGGTCTTTGAGACAAATCCCGTGTTGAGAGTGGGTCCTTCATTCAGGGTTCTTTATCTTTTATATTTTTGGGTCGTCTTCGTTTCAAACCATCAGGGACAGTTTTCAGTCTGTGTGTCACTGGGTTGAAACATTACGACTGGATTTGAAACTTTTTTTTTTTTTACATCAGCAGAAAAACAATTTCTCCTGGGTGAGCTGGAGGATGAAGCTGGGGGTGAGAGAAGCCTGGGCTTCCCGTCTGAGGCATGTTGCCCCAGCGACCCACCTCCGGACAAGTGGAAGACGACGGAATGGAACAGACCTTCATTAACTCCAGACAAAAAAACAGATATAAATAAATTAAATATTAGAATTAAAAGAGACTCTGTGTTGTCCACACAAGCTGGGATGAACCTGTTCAAATGATGGTTTCTGTTCATCAAAAAGTAAGAAACTCAAATTTAAAGAAACAGAACAAATAAAACAGTAAAAAGTTCAATTTTCATCTTGAAAATTTATCAAATGTAAATCTGATATGATTTTGATACTTAAATTAACAATTAAAATGAGTGTGAGGGGTCACGGTGGGGATGTGGGTAGCACAGTGGTCTCACAGCAAGAAGGTCAGGGTTCGATTCTTGAGTGGGGATGAGGTTCGGAAAACTTGCCTTGCTGTGCAAAGTTTGCATGTTCTCCTCGTGTATCCGTGGGTTTTCTCCGGTTTCCTTCCACTCTCAAAAAACATGCATGTTAAGTTAATTGGCTGCTGTGAAATTGTCCCTAGTAATGAGTGTGTGTGGTCCTACGACAGACTGGGGACCTGTTCACAGTGCACCCTGCCTCTCAATATGAATCATTCAGGATAGGCTGTGGCACCTGCACGACCCCGTCGGGCAATGAACGGTTCTGAAGATGAATGAATAAAATGTGCTTTAATCCTGTTAATCTAATTTATACAAATCATGCTTCTAAAAAAACTAATTTGTGTCTCTAATCAAATATTCTCCTTGATTCTAAACGAGCTGTTAGAAGAATGTGTTGAGGAAAGTTCCGTTCCGTCATCTTCCGCTTGTTCCGGGGTCGGGTCACGGGGGCAACAGCCTCAAGCGGGCAGCCCAGGCCTCTCTCTCCCCGGCTGCTTCCTCCAGCTCACCTGGAAGGATCCCAAGTCGTTCCCCGGCCAGCTGTGAAACATAGTCTCTCCAGCGGGTCCGGGGTCTGCCCCTTGGTCTCCTCCCGGTGGGACATGCCCAAAACACCCCGCCCGCGAGGCGCTCTGGGGGCATCCTGACCAGATGCCCGAACCACCCCATCTGGCTCCTCTCGACCTGGAGGAGGAGCGGCTCGACACCGAGCTCCTCCCGGATGGCAGAGCTCCTCACCCGATCTCTGAGTGAGAGCCCAGCCACCCTGCGGATGAAGCGCATTTCGGCCGCTTGTACCCACGATCTCATTCTTTCGGTCACCACCCACAGCTGGTTACCATGGTGAGGGTAGGAACGTAGATCCTGGTTACCATGGTGAGGGTAGGAACGTAGATCCTGGTTACCATGGTGAGGGTAGGAACGTAGATCATGGTTACCATGGTGAGGGTAGGAACGTAGATCCTGGTTACCATGGTGAGGGTAGGAACGTAGATCCTGGTTACCATGGTGAGGGTAGGAATGTAGATCCTGGTTACCATGGTAATGGTAGGAACGTAGATCCTGGTTACCATGGTGAGGGTAGGAACGTAGATCCTGGTTACCATGGTGAGGGTAGGAATGTAGATCCTGGTTACCATGGTAATGGTAGGAACGTAGATCCTGATTACCATGGTGAGGGTAGGAATGTAGATCCTGGTTACCATGGTGAGGGTAGGAACGTAGATCGACTTGTAAATCGAGAGCTTTGTTTTTCGGCTCAGCTCTCTCTTTACCACGACGGACCGATGCAGCGTCCTAGTTATTGCTGACACCGCACCGATCCGCCTGTCGATCTCCTGCTCCATCCTTCCCCCACTCGTGAACAAGACCCCGAGATACTTCTCCACTTGGGGCAAAGAAAAAAAAAAAGCAAGACGTACATTTTTTTTCAGATGAATGTTTCGGAAGGACGGCCATCTGCTGCAGCCTGTTGGAGCCAGAGGACAGGAAGGAGGGATTACAGGATACCTGCTGAGAAATACAAAACCCAAACACAACTTAATGACAACTATTATTCTTCATAAAAGATTAAACCAAGAAAAAGAAAAACAGCGTTATCGCTACAAAGATCTTATTTTTTATGAGACATCTGGGAGACAAAATTAAAAAAAAAACTAAAGAAGCCTCTGAATCCAAACTCTACAAGACTTTTTCAGTTTGTTGTTTCATTAGAAAACAATCTGCGTGACATCTGATTAAATGTTCAAACATGACCTCTGACTCATACACTCAAACAGCTTTAAAAAAAATCTATATCCGTTTAGAAGATTAGACTCTGTAATCTTTGTTTTTATTATGATCGGTATTGATTTAAAGGAAACTGAAAAGAAAAAAAAATCTATAAAGAAAAAGAAACAAACAGTAAATCAATACTTGGTCATTTGATGGAAATAAAAATTCAATTTACCAAAAATAAAAATTAGCTCCAGTGATTCTCTTTATCAGGTGTGATGTGTGATAGAATAGTGAGAGCAGCCATGCTGATTGGTCTAGAGACAGTGTGGTGAGAGCGGCCATGCTGATTGGTCTAGAGACAGTGTGGTGAGAGCAGCCATGCTGATTGGTCTAGAGACAGTGTGGTGAGAGCGGCCATGCTGATTGGTCTAGAGACAGTGTGGTGAGAGCAGCCATGCTGATTGGTCTAGAGACAGTGTGGTGAGAGCAGCCATGCTGATTGGTCTAGAGACAGTGTGGTGAGAGCAGCCATGCTGATTGGTCTAGAGACAGTGTGGTGAGAGCGGCCATGCTGATTGGTCTAGAGATAGTAGCACTGAAGAAAAGACAGCAAACAGAGATGTTTGTATCAGAGATGAAGATGCTGAGGATCTCTCTGGGAGTGACCAGGATGGACAGGATCAGAGGAACAGCACATGTTAGAGGTTTTAAAGTCAGAGAGGCCAGACTGAGATGGTTTGGACATGTGCAGAGGAGAGAGAGAGAGTACATCAGAAGAAGGATGCTGGGTTTGGAACCACCAGGAAAGAGGACTAGAGGAAGACCAAAGAGGAGGTTCATGGATACAGTGAAGGAAGACATGAAGATAGTTGGTGTGACTGAAGAAGATGCAGGAGATAGGGTTAGATGGAAGAAGCTGACTTGCTGAAGGGAAATGATGAAAGAAGAAGAAGCTGTGAAGCTGAAATTTTTACTGAGGTTCACTCTGTTTCCACTAATGTTTCTTGAGATGTTTCAGCAACCTTTTAAATTGGACAAGATTTGGAAAGGTACGCCTCCTGTGTCCATATATTCCCAGGGTTGCCAGTTTATGTCAAAGAACAAAGCAAACAGGAAAGAAAAGCAAATGTCTGTAGAGCTTTGAGACAGGATTGTAGTGAAGCACAAGGCAGGGAAAGAGTCAGAGAGAATTTCTGAATCTTGAACGTTCCAGTGAGGAAAATGGCCTCCAACATCTGTAAGTAGAAGAAGTTTGGAACCACCAAGATTCACCCAGATCTAGCCAGCCATCGCAGGTGGGTGATCAGCTGGAGGAGCCTTGTTCAGGGACGGGACCTAATAACCCAATGGTCAGTCTATTAGAGTTCCAGCATTCCTATGAGGAAAGAGAAGAACCTCTCAGAAGGACCAAAATAAGGATTCCAATGGTCTAATGAGACCAAAATAGAACCTTTTGGAGTGAATGGTAGGTGTTCGGCTTGGAGAAAACAAGGCACTGCTCATCACCTTCACAATAGCATCACTACAGTAAAGCACGGTGGTGGAAGCATCATGCTGTGAGGAGGAACCAGAAGACTCGTGAGGCTGGACGGAGCGCTGAATGCAACAATGTTACAGAGACTTCCTGGATGAAAAACTTCTCCAGAGCGCTCTGGACCTCAGACTGCGGTGACGGTTCATCTGAATAAAAACACACCGTCAAGAAATGGAAGACATGGAACTGCTCTTTCAGATTTTTAATTTTTAAATATTTATTCAGTCCAAAATATTTTTTAAAATAGTTTCACTTCATGATTTGTTTTAAACCAGTCTGTGAATCTTAGATACCTACGCCAAAATTCAATATGGAATCCCGAACTGAACAAGGAGTCCATGCAGAAATAATCCAGTTCAAACAGGAGACAAATCTCCATCCATATGTAGGTCATTTCTTTTGTTTTCCCTCTTGAAGTAAAAAGAAAAGAGCCATCCTAGACCCAGCATGATCAGGAGAAACTAAAACACTGTAATTAAATTCAAGCGCTCATGTGTAAAAAGATTATCTACTTAGTTTTAGTTGGAGAAAAATCAACAGACGTTTCAGGGGAGCAATAATGGTTTCTTTACTTTACACATTTTCATTCCAGTGATTTTTAGAGAGCTTGTCACCAAGCGTTTGTCTCTGTTTTATCACCTCATTTCGGCAGTGATGACAGCTTCAACCAGATTTTATTTTCTCAATATTTAAACACGTTTTTTCTTCTGTTATTCTTTTTTTTTTCACTTTGTGATGATCTGTCTGAAAACAAAAATTTGTTTTTATGTTTAAAAAACCAAAACCAACTTTAAAGGTCCAACTTAAAAGAAAAAAACAACTTTAAAGGTCTTCGTATCGTTTGAGAGAAGGGGTCTCCTCCCCTGATTGGTGCATTTATTGACCATACGAAAAATAGCGAATCATTAGACGGCTTTTAAACGCAAAGAATTCAATAAAAAAAAGCTGTTTCAGCCATCGTTTTGATTTATTATTCAATAAATCGTCCATCACAATATGTACCAATTTAATCCCGGCGGGTGGACTTAATCTGTTCCGTTCCGTCGTCTTCCGCTCATCCGGGGCTGGGTCACAGGGGCAACAGCCTCAGACGGGAAGCCCAGGCTTCTCTCTCCTAAGCTGCATCCTCCAGCTCACCCAAGAGGATCCCGAGTCGTTCCCCAGCCAGCTGTGTCTCCATCGGGTGAGAGGTCTGCTTCTTGGTCTCCTCCCGGTGGAACGTGCCCAAAACACCTCACCAGCGAGGCGCTCGGGGGGCATCCTGACCAGATTCCCGAACCACCCCATCTGGCTCCTCTCAACCTGGAGGAGGAGCAGCTCGAGTGAGAGCCCAGCCACCCAGCGGAGGAAGCTCATTTAGTCTGCTTGTATCCGCAATCTCATTCTTTCAGTCACCACCAGCAGCTGGTGACTGTAGGTAGATTTAATCTGATGTAATTTATTCTTCTGTAAACTTTGATGAACGTTGGATAAAAAATTCATTACGTTTCTTTAAAATTTCATTTTCCAGCTTCTTTTGACTCAATGAAAATAAACACGACCAGTTTCAAATAAACTGATTTTTAATCTTAATATTCAACTTGATGTTTTAGTCTCCCAGTTTAATCCTAGTTTATTTTTGATGCCTTTACCTCCACAATGTAGAGGACTTCCCATTACTCTGTACCAACTATAGATGCATTGATTATGTTTTCAAGGTTGTGCGTCCATAGGTCGGGGCCACAAAGGTCATAAAATAAACGGAACTTATTTCTATTGAAATGGATCGGTTTGGATTTTTTAAAAAAAATAAAAATTCTTTCGTTCCGTTCAGTCGACTTCCACTTAACCGGTGTCATGAAGCGGTGTGCAGGTGGAAAGAGGAGGACTACCAGGGAGGACTACCAGGGAGGACTGGCTGGAAGGGATGGTATGACCCGACAGAGAAGTCTGGGGTGATTGCCCTTAAATAACTGGCAGCGTGCACAGATGTGTGGAATCTGCAATCATCCTCAGGTGACCCCAATCAGCTTGACGAGAAACATCCAGGGCTCCTCCGTCGGCAGGAGAGGGATCATGACAACAGGGGCTGGGTGGCAGGGACAATAGCCGGAAAAGCCAAGGCTTATCTCACCCCGACTTAAAGAAGCCATGTCAGCTCACAGCCTAGCTCACCTGGGAGGATCCTGAGGCGTTCCCCAACCAGCAGTACAGAAGAGAGAAATGAGAGGTTCTGAACTTCCATGGCAACAGTAAATGTGATGTAGAGGGAAAGTTTAAAAACATGGATTATTTCTAAAAATCATCCCAGAAATTCCTAAATAAGTTTCTACTGGCGAGCTCACCCCTCCCCATGTTCCTCCTCTTTGAGAGCTATTTGGTTGCTAGGGTCACTGCTTCTAAAGACACGGTTGTGTATCCAGTGATTTCACCTCTGTGTTTGTTCACTGCAGCACTTCTTTTGTGCTGAGTAGTGACAGAAAAGTCAGGTCATAAATTTTAATTGGCTGTTAGTGACACCAAAAGTCACAGAGTTAATCCCAAGGTACTGTGTGTTTCATTACACACAAGTAATACAGGCAGACACACACACACACACACTGATGCTCACACATGAAACAAAGGTGTTAAACAATACGTCTCTACCTAATCCGTTCTATATCAGTTACGTCACTTGTTTTCAGAGGAAATGACCATATAAGGAGAAACAATGTCTGATTGGGTGTGGCTCACATAGACGTAAAGAGGAGACCTCTCATTGGCTGCTGCAGCCGCCATCTTGGATCGGTAGTCCTAATACTGACTTAGAATTAAACAAGATTATTAAAATAAAACATCTTTCATGTCTCATGTGAACCCCACTGACTTTGCATATGATGTAAACTACGGACCGCCTGAATGCCCAATGCCTCCTCTACAGTCTGTGGATGAAGGAATGCTTCCATTCACTTATCCAGGGCCGGATCGCTGGGGCAACAGCCCGAGAAAGGAAACCCAGGCTTCTCTCACCTCCGGCTGCATCCTCCAGCTCACCCGGGAGGATCCCGAGGTGTTTCCCGGCCAGCTGTGAGACGTAGTTTCTCTAGTAGGATCGCGGTCTGCCTCTGGGTCGTCGCCAGAACACTTCACCAGAAATGAAGAGAACTGTTATGATCTACTCTCCTGCCGCCAGAAGGAGCCCTGGATGTTCCTAATCACCTTGATTAGGGTCACCTGAGATTGATTTTTGATACCACACATCTGTGGACCATGCCATCTATTTAAGGGCTATCACCCCTGACTTCCCTGTTGGGTTATACCCTCCCTTCCAGCCAGGTCTCCCTGGTTGCCTGACCAAGAACACATTCTGCCATGACACTGAAACTTTGTTTTTCTTTTCACAGTATTAATGGACTGCCAAATTCAAATAAACCATGTTTTCTGTCTGTAATTGGGTCCTCCTCTTTCTACCTGCACCACTTCTTGAGAAGAACAACCATGGCCAAGGTTCCCTTACCCGGATGTAGGTCACCAGAGCCCCTCCAGGGAGCCAGGTGAAGGCATGCTTAACAGAAAATGTAAACAATAGCTAGACCTACACCCTGATAGTTTCCTGTATCAATATGGGGTGATCATCCTTGGAAATGTCTCTCTCATGTCCTGGGGTTCATCGTTATGTTCTATTGGGGTTCATAAAATCATTCAATTACTCTTCCAAGGTTTGCAGGGTATTTTTTTTTGAGGACAAACAGGTTATCAGTTCCAAAAGTCAGTAAAATAAAAAACAGATAAAACGAGTTATACGAACACTGTGAAGGTTGAAGTCAAGGAGAAGTCTAATGGGAGTTTGGCGTTCATCCCGTTCCCTCTCCAAACCCGTCGTGTGGAAGGTCTTTATCGTTTGAAACAGAAGAATAATAATTGGCAACTTGTGCTTCCTCAACACATCTCTTTTAAAATAAGAGAAAATTTGAGCTAAATGTAAAACATTTTTACATTTTTTTCTTAATTCTGAAGTTGGTTAAAATCTCATCCAGTTTTTTTGAGTCTATCTCAGACATTTTGGAGGCGAAAGCCCGGGAACAGCCCACCAGTTAATCTGAGAGCCAAAACAAAAAGACAAACAAGCACCGACGCTCATAAAGGGAGAGAATTCAGCATGACCAATTAAACAAACATGGATGTCTTAGTGTGGGGAATCCAACGTACATATAGAACATGTAGAGAACAGACTACTCCCCACAAAGATTCAGCACATTAAAATGACCCAAAAACATATGAAAACCCCCAAAAACGAACCACTGAATTAAACAAATGACTGTTAAAGATTTAGGTTGCTTAACGAGGGAGCGTTTGAACGTCATTCCCACATCAGAAACATTCCTGACGTGTTTATTTTATTCGTGCATGTTTGAGCAATTTGAAATCTCTCCTGTCCCGTCTGCACATGCTGTTCAAACATGAGGTTGTTCTTGGCCACAAATTTTGTTCTCCACCATGTTTTTGTCCCTATGATTGAAAACCAAAAGTAACCAAGCATGTAATATTCAGACCAGAGTCCACCATATAAATTGGTTAGCCAAAAAAACATCGGTTGATATCACACTCTCGCGAGCTATCAATAATAGGAAAAAATGTTGCCAAAAGTGCCATAAAAATATGACCAGAAATATTTGTAATTTTTTTTCCTTTGGCATTAAAATGACTTTTTTTACATCATAAAAACTTAGACACCTCATCATATTCTAATAAAAAAAATTCTTTTATTGTTTGATTTAATAGCTATAGATGAAATTGGGGAGACAGTGGCTCAGTGGTTAGAGCGCTTACCCGCGGACTGGAAGTTCGTGAGTTCGCATCCCACTGAGTTCATGTCTGGGGTCCTTGGAGAAGACACTTAACCCCCTGTTTCTCCCACCATTGGTGCCGTCACAGGTGGTAGCCTGCTGTGGTGTAATGCAGCGGACAAATAAAGTATATTTTTAAAAAAAAAAGAAGAAATATTTCATTTTCTCTTCTGAACTGCTTCTTCTTAACGGGTCGCAGGGGGTACAGGAGCCTATCCCAGCTGATTTAAGGCGAAAGGCAGAGTAAACCCCTGAACAGGTCGCCATTTTGGCGCGGGGACACACACAACACATTTATTTCTATGGGCAATTTCATAGCGGCCGATCAACCCACCATGCATGTTTTTGGAGGGTGTGAGGAAACCCACACATACACAGGGAGAACATGGAAACTCCACACAGAAAGACCAGTGTTCCAAACCCTGACCTTCTTGCTGTGAAGCCACTGTAATATCCAGTGCAACCCTGTGCCGCCCTAGATGAAATACTTTACTGCATTATTTTAATAATTTGAGTTATTAAAAAAATTTAATTGTATTCATTTATTTTAAAAATATTACACTCACACCCCTTTCTGTGTGGAGTTTGCATGTTCTCCCCGTGCATGCGTGGGTTTCCTCCTGGTACTCCCATTTTCTCCCACCCCCCAAAAACATGCATGTTAGGCTGATTGGCCACTGCATGATTGCCCCGAGGAATGAATGTGTGTGTATGGTTGTATGTGTGTGGCCACGTGACAGACTGGCGACCTGTTCGGGATGTGCCCTGCCCCTCGCCTTGAATCAGCCGGGATGGGCTCTGGCAACTCAGCAACCCAGTGAGGGATAGACGGCTAAGAAGGTGACTGTTTTTATTTGAGTATTGATTTGATTATTTTAACATCTGAATAATGATAAAAAATATTTTCAAACATAAAAACTCAATTATTCAGAAATCTGCTTTTTTTTGGGCCCTATAAATCGGTATCGCCATTGTTCCCAAAAACCCACAATCAGCCCCTTATGTTTGGACTATTTTAAACCCTGCGTATGAATGAAAACCAGTATGAAGATAAAAAGACTTCAGACGTGTTCCGAATGATGTAACTGCTTATTCAAAGACAAGAAACCAATCCGGTCTGAAAATACTCGGCTTAATCCTGAAGACGGTGCAAATCCCCAGCTGTTTCTGTTGTGTTCTCAGATTTCACACAAAAGTGGACATTTGTCTTCCGTAGGACGTAAAGCTACGTTCTGCAGCATGTCTGTGAAAAGAGAAATCCAACCGGATGGAAAGTGAGGAGGATGTGGGCGTCTGATCAAACCAGATGATGCATGGCTGAAGGTGTAAATTACATATCGCTGCTAAAGCTCTTCTACGAGCTTAATGCCGGTCTTTTTTTTTCTGGTAGCTGTCCCTCATTAGCACAGCAGAGTTTCTTCCCCTCAGCAGACGGTTGAACAGGAGGGGGTCTTCATCTCTGCCAGTACTTTGCTTGAGGGGATCATAAGTCATCTTTTATATAACTAACTTTGGGATTCTGTTATTTCATAACAATACTTTAACTGCTTAGACTGGGGAATATTTAAACGCTTGAAAAGGGCGTTTTCAATATTGTGTGTTAAAGACGGAAATGCAACACTTAGAAAGAGTTTCTTCTTCTTCTTCTTTCGGCTTTTCCCTTTAGGGGTCGCCACAGCAAGTCAGTTTCTTCCATCTAACCCTATCTCCTGCATCTTCTTCAGTCACACCAACTATCTTCATGTCTTCCTTCACTGTATCCATGAACCTCCTCTTTGGTCTTCCTCTAGTCCTCTTTCCTGGTGGTTCCAAACCCAGCATCCTTCTTCTGATGTACTCTCTCTCTCTCCTCTGCACATGTCCAAACCATCTCAGTCTGACCTCTCTGACTTTAAAACCTCTAACATGTGCTGTTCCTCTGATCCTGTCCATCCTGGTCACTCCCAGAGAGATCCTCACCATCTTCATCTCTGCTACAAACATCTCTGTTTTCTGTCTTTTCTTCAGTGCTCCTGTTTCTAGACCAATCAGCATGGCCGCTCTCACCACACTGTCTCTAGACCAATCAGCATGGCCGCTCTCACCACACTGTCTCTAGACCAATCAGCATGGCCGCTCTCACCACACTGTCTCTAGACCAATCAGCATGGCCACTCTCACCACACTGTCTCTCGACCAATCAGCATGGCCGCTCTCACCACACTGTCTCTAGACCAATCAGCATGGCCGCTCTCACCACACTGTCTCTAGACCAATCAGCATGGCTGGTCTCACCACGGTTTTGTACACTTTCCCTTTCACTCTAGCTGAAACTCTTCTGTCGCACATCACACCTGATACTTTCCTCCACCCGTTCCAGCCTGCCTGAACACGCTTCTTCACCTCTTTTCCACACTCTCCATTGCTCTGGACTGTTGATCCTAGATACTTAAAATCTTCCACCTTCTTTATCTCTTCTCCCTGTAACCTCACTTTTCCATTTGGATCCCTCTCATTCACACACATGTACTCTGTTTTATTCTGACTAATCTTCAAACCTCCACCTCTCCAGCTTTTCCTCCACCTCTTCCCTCCTCTCACTACAGATCACAATGTCATCTGCAAACATCATTGTTCATGGAGATTCCTGTCTGACCTCGTCTGTCAGCCTGTCCATCACCACAGCAAACAGAAAGAGTTTATCCTCAGTTTATTATTTAGGATGACTTTGTTAGGAGGCACAGACTGGGTCATTGCAACGGATAAGGTCAAAGACGGGCAGAAGGTCAACTTACCAGGGCAGTAACTGTCTTGGCTCAGGTGGAGCCAGGACAGTCCAGGTTGGTCACACGAAGATAGACGTTCAGGATATGAGCATAAAGTCACCATGTAAACTGATGATCTGACAGGGGTTCTTCTTCTTCTTGAGGTGCAGAAGCACCCTTTTGGGGCATCACCGCCTCCTATTGACACTACCAATCCTCACGCCCTACTCCTCAATCCTCCTAAAGAAACACAGCAACGCCCTCCGACCCATCCATGACCACCTAATCCCAACACACTATCCAGATCCACCACTCTTAACCCAGAATCCCTCAATGTCCCCAACATAACCGCCCCCTCCTCCTCATACGCAACACCTGTTCAATTGTCTCCACCACATCGCCCACACTTCCCATCCGGGTGCTTTCCCACCACCCTGAGAGAACCATTTAACCCTGTGTGCTGACAGGAGTTGGATGAAAGCTGAGAGTTTACGGTACATAGGACAGGGAGATGATTGGACACGGGTGTTGGAGGAGATGATCAGTGGAGAGAGAAGCAGTGGGAGAAACACCGGTTTCAGTCCAATTCATGACGATTGTGGCACTCAGAAACTTAAAAAAATATATATAAAGCGAACGGTCAAAACAGCCTCATCGAATTGGATTTTATTTGTGTAGCAAAATATCACAACAGTTCAGTTAATGAGTTCAGTGAGTAAATTGAACAAAAAATGCACTTAAAAACACCTCAGTTTTTGAGATAAACAATAGCTAAGTAAAGCCAGGGGTCAGGTAAGGCTGATCGAAGCATTTAGACCTGCTCAATCAGGCGGCTTCAAGACAGAGAACACGTCAGAGATGATCAATCATGAATCTAAGGAGAGAAACAGAGACGGAGCGTTGTGGATTCATTAAGCACCGAGGTCTTTTCTCAGTCTGGTGGGAAGCAGAGAGAAGAGTTCTTCTTCTTTTGGCATTTCCCTTTACGGGTCGCCACAGCAAGTCAGTTTCTTCCATCTAACCCTATCTCCTGCATCCTCTTCAGTCACACCAACTATCTTCATGTCTTCCTTCACTGTATCCATGAACCTCCTCTTTGGTCTTCCTCTAGGCCTCTTTCCTGGTGGTTCCAAACCCAGCATCCTTCTTCTGATGTACTCTCTCTCTCTCCTCTGCAAATGTCTCCTGTCTTTTTCTCAGTGACACTGTCTCTAGACCAATCAGCATGGCCAGTCTCACCACACTGTCTCTAGACCAATCAGCATGGCCGCTCTCACCACACTGTCTCTAGATCAATCAGCATGGTCGGTCTCACCACACTGTCTCTAGACCAATCAGCATGGCCAGTCTCACCACACTGTCTCTAGACCAATCAGCATGGCCGCTCTCACCACACTGTTTCTAGACCAATCAGCATGGCCGATCTCACCACACTGTCTCTAGACCAATCAGCATGGCCACTCTCACCACACTGTCTCTAGACCAATCAGCATGGCCGCTCTCACCACACTGTTTCTAGACCAATCAGCATGGCGGGTCTCACCACACTGTCTCTAGACCAATCAGCATGGCCGTTCTCACCACACTGTCTCTAGACCAATCAGCATGGCCGCTCTCACCACACTGTCTCTAGACCAATCAGCATGGCCGTTCTCACCACACTGTTTCTAGACCAATCAGCATGGCCGCTCTCACCACACTGTTTCTAGACCAATCAGCATGGCCGTTCTCACCACACTGTCTCTAGACCAATCAGCATGGCCGCTCTCACCACACTGTCTCTAGACCAATCAGCATGGCCGCTCTCACCACACTGTCTCTAGACCAATCAGCATGGCCGCTCTCACCACACTGTCTCTAGACCAATCAGCATGGCCGCTCTCATCACGGTTTTCTACACTTTCCCTTTCATTTTAAATGAAACTCTTCTATCACACATCATACCTGATACTTTTCTCCACCCATTCCAGCCTGCCTGCACACGCCTCTTCACCTCCTTTCCACACTCTCCATTGCTTTGAACTGTTGATCCTGAGTAAGGAGGTGGAGAGAAGAGTAGTCGGTGAAGTTAAACAGTTCCTGTCGTTGTAAAACGTTGTTTAAATACTGTTTACGTGACGATATGTCTTTCAATCTTTGAGCCCACTGTTGAACCACAAAAGGACACCGGCAACAGTTTTACTTAATCTGTCCTGCTGTGAGAGCAACACTACACGACCTGGAAGAGGGTACACACCTGAGTGTCGATGCTGTAACACCTGAAGGTAACACATTCACACATTTCTACATGACAGCACTGAACTGAAACAGCAGGGCGTTTGTAGTTCAGGATGAAGGGCAATCATTCATCGACCGGACCGTCACACGATCAATTCCTGGCTCTTTCAGTTGGTTTGAATGGTGAAAAGCACTTAGTTTAATAAGAATAGAAGTGTGGTATGAAGGTGCATCTAATTGGCTGATGATGTGACTTGTAGTATTAAAGTCCTCTGAGTGTGACCAACACTGTAACAAACTGTGCCGTTTTTTTCACAGTAAGATGCTGAAACCGAGCCAGGATTCTGGCAGCAGGGTCGCCAGTACACTGTCGATTTTTTCTAAAATTACTAGAGTTGTTTTTCTCAACTTTCAATACAAAATATTTGAAGCGTGTCACGCACACACACAAAAAGGAAATCACTTGTTTCCATCTTAATTTCATTTGGAAAAAAGGATTTAGAGGAAAACCACTTTTTCCAATTTTTTTTTTTTTCAAAAGAAATGCATGAAACAACTTTAAACGAGAGAGAAAATGAGTTTTTTTCCAACTTGAAGGTCAAAGTCAATAAAAAAGTAGAAAAATTATGTGTTAATATTTTAAAATGATTGATTCACAAATTGATTTGAAGCTCTACTGCAGAAAAAAAAAGTGCAGCTTTTTCTTAGAATAAACCTGAAAAGAAAAAGAAAAAAATCAATCAACACTGTTATAAGATCGACAGGCGGATCGGTGCGGCGTCAGCAATAATTAGGACGCTGCATCGGTAATTCGTGGTAAAGAAAAAGCTGAGACGAAAAGTAAAGCTCTCGATTTACAAGTTGATTTTATGTTCCTACCATCACCATGGTAACCAGGATCTACGTTCCTACCCTCACCGTGGTAACCAGGATCTACGTTCCTACCCTCACCGTGGTAACCAGGATCTACGTTCCTACCCTCACCGTGGTAACCAGGATCTACGTTCCTACCCTCACCATGGTAACCAGGATCTACGTTCCTACCCTCACCATGGTAATCCAGGATCTACGTTCCTACCCTCACCATGGTAATCCAGGATCTACGTTCCTACCCTCACCATGGTAACCAGGATCTACGTTCCTACCCTCACCATGGTAATCCAGGATCTACGTTCCTACCCTCACCATGGTAACCAGGATCTACGTTCCTACCCTCACCATGGTAATCCAGGATCTACGTTCCTATTTTCTCAGAGGAATTCTTATTTCATTTATTTCACTATAATTTGGACAAAAACAACCGGTCCCAATGGGATACATGAGAATTTTGACTTGGTTAAAAGCTGTGAAGCAACATTGTCATCTTTGAAATGAAAATCTTTTTCTCTGCCAAATATATCAGTGGTGATGAGTGGGTTCTTAGGAGGGGTACGTGTTATTGATGGCCTGTCTGGTGGGATAAATAACATTAAGACAGAATAAAGTTCCAAAAGATTTGATCTTGGATGGAGACCAGACTGTGAGTCATTGAGAACCAGAGAATTGGATTAAATTTAGAAGAAAAACAACAACAAAACAAGCCAAAAGTGTGAAAAAAAAAATGAATCCACAACTTTAGAGCAGGACGTAATAAAACAGAGATTATAATGAGGAAAAGAAACCTAAACACACCCGCAGTTTGAAACACAACGTAGCTGATTCAGCTAAAAACCTGTACGTAACAAGGCATCCAGTGGGGTGTGAGGAACAGAGACGATGGGGGTGAAGATGGATGCCAAACCAGCCGTCATATAAGACCAAATCATTAAAACAATCTGCAGTATTTTGTATCTTTGCTTTGCTTCGAGAACAAACTAAAAATCTTTCTGCTTATTTCTTGAGCTGCAGTGTCTCAACGTTGAACCGCCCCCCTCTCCCCGGTTGGAAACTTTTTATTTCCAGCTCGGTCATCATGTCACGGGTGCATTTTGCTTTTCAGCATCAACCAGCAGCAACTGGATCCACGTGCTAATTGTCTGGAAACACACACGGTTCTGCAACTTTTCAGCTAAATCAGCAAAGTGAGACGTTTCTGAAGGAGACATAAAAAAAAAAACACAACCAAAAGAGAGAGAGGGCGGGATGAGACAGGTCCACATCACACCGACTCATCCTGGCTTATAGAGCACAGAACGACAAAACACTGGTCAAAGTGATACATTTTTCATTCTCAAAAATCTTTGAGGTATTAGAATTACAGTTACTGTCGTTTGTAACTGATTACTTTTAGTTACAGTAACTGAGTTACTAACTTAGTTACTTTTTGAGACGGGTAACTCACTGATCCGCTCGTGCGACACGGTGGCGCAGTGAGTAGCACCGTAGTCTCACAGCAAGGAGGTCGTGGGTTTGAGTCCCAAGTGGGAAATGGGGGTTGGAACACTGGCCTTTCAGTGTGGAGTTTGCATGTTCTCCAGGTACTCCAGTTTCCTCCCACCTTCCAAAAACATGCATGTTAGGTTGATTGGCCACTTCATGATTGTCCCTGGGAATGAGTGTGTGTGTATGGGTGTGCCCCCACAACAGACTGGCAACCTGTTCAGGGTGTGCTCTGCCCCTCGCCTTGAATTAGCTGGGATGGACCCCTTCCACCGCCAACCCTGTAAGAGATACACGGTTAAGAAGGTGACAGTCTGGTCCGCTCCTACAAATCTGCCTTTTCAAGACGGGGCGAGGTGGATTAACAACAGTCAGGCTTTTACACTTCCTGGTCTGTTACACAACTTTATAAAACTGTAAAAAAAAATTAAACCTTTTATGTGCATAAAATGCAATGAAAAAGGTTTATTTAGCTTAAAATGGGACTTCTGATCAATTTTATTTTACTTTGAACTAAGATTTATTTGCTATATTCAGAATAATGTCCTGTTCATTAGTTCCTTCTCATGTTGGTGGTCTGCAGGAATAAATAAGTAATGTAACATGGGATCAATCATTCCTCCACTTCACCAATCTCAGGTTGCCTTCTAGTTTACAGGAAACGATCAGGATACATTTCTTTACTGAAAGTCCAGGGGATTTTTTACATCAAGAGGCATCCGACGTAAAACCATGCCAAACACAAATATGTAAGTCAGTTTGAAAAATACCAACCGGATCGGTCATGGAGAAAAGTATCAGGTGTGATGTGTGATAGAAGAGTTTCAGATAAAATGAAAGAAAAAGTGTAGAAAACCGTGGTGAGAGCGGCCATGCTGATTGGTCTAGAGACAGTGTGGTGAGAGCGGCCATGCTGATTGGTCTAGAGACAGTGTGGTGAGAGCGGCCATGCTGATTGGTCTAGAGACAGTGTGGTGAGAGCGGCCATGCTGATTGGTCTAGAGACAGTGTGGTGAGAGCAGCCATGCTGATTGGTCTAGAGACAGTGTGGTGAGAGCGGCCATGCTGATTGGTCTAGAGACAGTGTGGTGAGACTGGCCATGCTGATTGGTCTAGAGACAGTGTGGTGAGAGCGGCCATGCTGATTGGTCAAGAGACAGTGTGGTGAGAGCGGCCATGCTGATTGGTCTAGAGACAGTGTGGTGAGAGCGGCCATGCTGATTGGTCTAGAGACAGTGTGGTGAGAGCGGCCATGCTGATTGGTCTAGAGACAGTGTGGTGAGAGCGGCCATGCTGATTGGTTTAGAGACAGTGTGGTGAGAGCGGCCATGCTCATTGGTTTAGAGACAGCGTGGTGAGAGCGGCCATGCTGATTGGTCTAGAGACAGTGTGGTGAGACTGGCCATGCTGATTGGTCTAGAGACAGTGTGGTGAGAGCGGCCATGCTGATTGGTCAAGAGACAGTGTGGTGACAGCGGCCATGCTGATTGGTCTAGAGACAGTGTGGTGAGAGCGGCCATGCTGATTGGTCTAGAGACAGTGTGGTGAGAGCGGCCATGCTGATTGGTCTAGAGACAGTGTGGTGAGAGCGGCCATGCTGATTGGTTTAGAGACAGTGTGGTGAGAGCGGCCATGCTGATTGGTTTAGAGACAGCGTGGTGAGAGCGGCCATGCTGATTGGTCTAGAGACAGTGTGGTGAGAGCGGCCATGCTGATTGGTCTAGAGACAGTGTGGTGAGAGTGGCCATGCTGATTGGTCTAGAGACAGTGTGGTGAGAGCGGCCATGCTGATTGGTCTAGAGACAGTGTCACTGAGAAAAAGACAGGAAACAGAGATGTTTGTAGCAGAGATGAAGATGCTGAGGATCTCTCTGGGAGTGACCAGGATGGACAGGATCAGAGGAACAGCACATGTTAGAGGTTTTAAAGTCAGAGAGGCCAGACTGAGATGGTTTGGACATGTGCAGAGGAGAAAGAGAGAGTACATCAGAAGAAGGATGCTGGGTTTGGAACCACCAGGAAAGAGGACTAGAGGAAGACCAAAGAGGAGGTTCATGGATACAGTGAAGGAAGACATGAAGATAGTTGGTGTGACCGAAGAGGATGCTGGAGATAGGGTTAGATGGAGGAAACTGACTTGCTGTGGCGCCCCCTGGAGGGAAATGATGAAAGATGAAGAAGAAGGCAACAATGCATGATCTAAAATTTTATTGCTTCAGACGTAAAAAAGAATAAAACAGAGTGAATGTAGAACATTTAAAAAAGTCAGATCTCACAACCAAATCTTCTGACATTTGGAACAAAGAAGCTCTAAAAAAAAACATCCTCGTCTCCAGAAAGGTACGTTTGTTTCAACAGCACATGTAATGTGTTCCGACTTGAACGAGGACCGGGACGTCCGGATGTGACTACCCAGTGACCTTGAATGGAAGAATACAGTAACAAACATCAGCCTGAGAGAAAGGAACTAGAGAAAACCGGCTTGTGATGGTCTCCTCGGATGGTTTAGCCGAAGGGTTAGGGTTTGTCAGAGACAGCTGGCCTCAGAAAGGCCTGCGGAGAAATGCCAAGGCGGATAAACAGTAAAGCAACTGAAAGCAGAGGAAGATTTTCTTCTGGCAAAGATTGTTTCCTTTTTCCATAATGTCTCACAAATAAGCATTCTGACTTGAAATAAGAATTTAAATAAAATGAGGATGCACATGATAACCGACCACCCACAGAATGAGAGGGAGACGTAAAGAACTAGGGCTGTTCATGCGTCTTGTTCTCTGTCCGTGTTTTTTGTGAGCAAGGATTTGAATCAAACTGCCCGCTGTTGCTCAGTACCAACTATAGATGAAGCAATCAGGTTTTCAGTCATGCCCAAAGGTCAAGTTTACAAAGATCAGTGTTAGGAAATGGAAGGTTAACGTTCACGTCTCATCCAGGGACGTTGTGTCGTTAATGTCAACATAAAACCTGAAGTTTCCCATCATCGTAATCTTTTTAGAATCTGTTCCAGAGATCTAAAAGCTGACCAGAAAAAAAGATCCTTACTCAGGTTTTTTCTGTAATCATCACTAAACAATAACATACAGGATGTTTGAGTCAGCGGAACGTGGATTCAGCATGATCACCATTTGTTAAAATCAAGATCAGTGCTTTAAAACCTCACTTGTTAAAAATATTTTCTTAAATTAATCAAACAAAGTATCTTACAAAATTAAAGTAATTTAACATAAAAAATCATTTCCAAGTAAATAATCAGACTATTAATCAGTCTGTCGGGAGATTAACAGGCAGATCCGAGCGGCGTCCGCAATAATCAGGACGCTACACCCATTCGTAGTGATGAAGAAGGAGCTGAGATGAAAAGCAAAGCCCTCAATTTACATGTCGATCTACATTCCTACCCTCACCGTGGTAACCGGGATCTACGTTCCTACCCTCACCGTGGTAACCAGGATCTACGCTCCTACCCTCACCGTGGTAACCAGGATCTACGTTCCTACCCTCACCGTGGTAACCAGGATCTACATTCCTATCCTCACCGTGGTAACCAGAATCTACGTTCCTACCCTCACCGTGGTAACCAGGATCTACGTTCCTACCCTCACCGTGGTAACCAGGATCTACGTTCCTACCCTCACCGTGGTAACCAGAATCTACGTTTCTACCCTCACCATGGTAACCAGGATCTACGTTCCTACCCTCACCGTGGTAACCAGAATCTACGTTTCTACCCTCACCGTGGTAACCAGGATCTACGTTCCTATCCTCACCATGGTAACCAGCTATTGAAAATTGACTGAAAGAACATGATCTCGGATACAAGCGGCCGAAATGAGCCTCTACAGGGTGCCTGGGCTCTCACTCAGAGATCGAGGGAGAAGCTATACAATCTTGGAGGAGACCAGGGTCAAGCCGCTGCTCCTCAAGGTTGAGAGAAGCCAGATGGGGTGGTTTGAGCATCTGGTTAGGATGCTTCATGAGCACCCGGCTGGTGGGGTGTTTCGTGCACGTCTCATCAGGAGGAGACCCAGAAACAGACCTGGGACCCGCTGGAGAGACCATGTCTCACAGCTGGACAGGGAACACTTCGGGATCCTCCCGGGTGAGCCAGGAGGTGAGCCACACAAACAGGTCGAAGACTCATCTCTGAAAATGGTTCACATGTGTTTACAGAGTCATTTTAATCACATACTCATAAAAACAAACTTTATTTACCCTTAATTATCACGTCTTACAAAATATCTCAATTTTTTAGTTCCATGTCCAAGTTTAAAGTTTGTCAGACTCGTAACGACAGCCAGATGTTTCACCGTTTATATTTCAGTTTGTCGTCCATAACAACAAAACAACTCTTTATCCCAGACGTGACTGAAAACAAAGCACGCAGGACTCACTGCTGCTTGGATTATGTTTGATAAACTGAAAGTTACATCAGAAAAAAAACCAAACAACAGTTCTTTAAATGAAGAAGGAGAAAAACAGCTTATGCAACGGTAGCTCAAAGCCAGCATCATCTCTGTGACCGGCTAACATCGTCATCTCTGTGACTCCATTCTTATCAGAAACAAACCCTGTCACTGAAAGTCGCTTAGAGTGGTTTAACTAAATCCAAAATCACTCCTGATAGAATACATTAATTATTATTTTTATTAATACCTGTCCAAGTTTTGGATTGGACAGAAAATATCTGATCTGTTTAGGAGGCCATGTCAGTGTGAGGGTGTATCCTGTCGTTTTCCAGACGACATGTGGATGATCTCTATTAAACATCAAACAGATCAGAGTCCTGATTCGCTAAAGATGATGTGATGTCTGCGTTGGACAAACATCTCATATGATATGAACATAAAAAGACAAAAGGACGAAACGGAAACAATGCTGGAGATGAAAATGAAAAAGAAAGTAAGAAGAGAACAACTCAAGAGAGAACAAGAGGAGAACGAGAGGAGAACGAGAGGGGAACGAGAGGGGAACGTGTGAGCGATGAGGAATCCAATGAATAATGTCGTTCTTTCATTTCTCTCGCCAGCAGTTTGCTCATCTGTTAAAAGTTCTGGACAAAATAAATTCTTTTGGATGCAGCTGTCTGGGCTTCACCCTGTTTACTCTTTTTGTTATTTTACAGTCAAATTTCTTCATAATTAATAAACTCATAACCAAATAAACCGTTCCATTCCGTCCCCTTCCGGTCACCCCGGAGGCAACAGCCTCAGACAAGAAGCCCAAGCTTCTCTCACCTCGGCTGCATCCTCCAGCTCACCCAGAAGGATCCCAAGTCATTCTCCAGCCAGCAGTGAGACATAGTCTCTCCAGCAGGTCTGGGGTCTGCCTCTTGGTCTCCTCCCGGTGGGACGTGCCCGAAACACCTCACCAGGGAGGCGCTTGGGAGGCATCCTGACCAAGTGCCCGAACTACCCCATCTGGCTCCTCTCAACCAGGAGGAGGAACGGCTCGACAGCGAGCTCCTCCCAGATGGCAAAGCTCCTCACCATGCTCACCAGCTGCGGGTGGTGAATGAGACTGAGATCGCAAATACAAGCGGCCGAAATGAGCTTCCTCCGCAGGGTGGCTGGACCAAATAAACCTGAAAATCAATCAGCATTTTCTCAGACCAGTGACCCTAATTTTCTCCAAGTTTTAAACCATGAAACAAAATAGTTTTCAGAATCAATTTGTTAAAAAATTGTTGCATAAAAACAATAACAAAACAAAAAGGAATGAGTTTCTGAGGACTGTGTTTGACTGCAGCAGCTCCCATGCAGCATGCGAGTGAAGCGACAGCACAGATTGCATGTTTGTTTGTGTTTACTTGCCAGAATATATCAGCGTACATTGGTCTTGTTTACACGCAGGGCTCTCAGGCTAACAAGGCAATTGTATAAGAATAAACCAAAGTGTCAGGACAACGAGCTGCCGAGTCCGTACCACAGAATGATGCACACATTAGAGACTGCCTTTCTTTTCAAGGGGTGTGTCCAGAGGGGTTTGGCCCAAGGAATGTGGCCATCACTCCCAATTAAATATCAGCTAATGTAGCTCTACAGCTATTCATTTGAAGACATCAGCAGATGGGCTTCATCCTGATGGGAATTGGCAGTAGCTGGGGGCTTGGATGAGAACTACAGGACTGTGTTCAAACTTGAGAGAAGTTCGTTTTTTAATATGAGTTGATATCAAAGATAAGATCTGGTATACTAGTTGTAGGTGATGACTCAAAGAACAAAGACAAGCGGCCAAAATGAGCTTCCTGTTCTTACAGTGGTTTGGATTTCACTCTAAGATTGCTTGTAACATGTTTTAGAGCGTCTTGTTTTTCAGATGGATGTGATTCTGTTTATTTAGAATTACACTGCTAGTTGGTACAATACAATTCACATGTTGTCCACTTCTCTCCCTCCTCTATGGGAGAGAGCCCCATTCAGGACTCTGCGTTCCTGTCCTGGGCATGGCCACACCGAGGAGACCTCCGCGCTTCTTCATCCCCGCTCCATCAGGATGAAGAACATCTACTCATCCCCGTACTGGACATCTCTGGGCTGAGGAGTCTCCCGTGTTTCCATCAGGATGAAGAACATCTACTCATCCCCGTCCTGGACATCTCCGGGCTGAGGAGTCTCCCGTGTTTCCATCAGGATGAAGAACATCTATTGTCTTCTTTAGATATTTAGCTGTAGATTAGAATAAGATCATATTTAAACAATAATCTTTGACACATAGGTTGCTCGTCCTGGGGGAGGGATCTCTCTTTCACATGGATCCCCACGAGGTTTCGTATTTTTTCCACTGATGGGTTTTTTAGGAGTTTTTCCTCACCATGAAGGAGAGTCTAAGTGCATTAATGTGCTAGTCTTGTTTAGTTAGCATTTGTTAGTTATTTTTCTTGTTGTGTATCTGTGTTAATACATTCCTCTTTTTCTTGTGAAGCCCATTGAGACGGACATTCTGTGATTTTGGGCTAAAAAATAAAATTGAATTGAATTCAGGCTGCTTGTTTGATGACTTGTCAACATGGTTCACTAATTCTTTCCACAAATAGAGGAAAGATAAAGCAGTTGGGTCGGGTTATTAATCTACCGGATCATCTGTAATTTACAATTTGGTAAATCCCCTCCATTAATACTGTAAATCTGGACATCCCATGGAGGAGCGACCTCTTCACTTTTTAGAAACGTACTCTTGTTGTGTGTGTAGCCTCATTTCCTCTTCAATAATAATAATGCATTGTACTTGTATTGCGCTTTTCAGGACTCTCAAAAACGCTTCACATGTACGTTATTCATTCACTCCACACCAGGTGATGGTAAGCTACTGGTGTACCCACAGCTGCCCTGGAACAGACTGACAGACATGAGGCCACCATTTTGCGCCATTGCCCTTCTGACCATCACCAATTAATCAGACACACCATTCAGACTAGGCAACATGGGTGAAGTGTCTTGTTCAGGGACCCAGTGACAATTTAATCTCAACGGCCGTCCCACTGGTACCTGGGGTTCCACTTGTCCACCATCCAAGTACAGCCCATACCCAGCTGGCTTAGATTCTGAAGTCTGACGGGATCAGGCATTGAAAGGCTGGTACTTCTGGCATTCACTGCCAGAAAGTTCAAAGATTGTATAATCCCAACAAAATAATGTGAGTAGAGTTTATGTTTGTAGGAGAAACCAAAAGCAGAGGAGTTTAAAAGTCCCATCTCATGCGTGTCATAATGCCGGCCATGACAGAGTTAAAAAAAAAAAAAAAAAAAAAAATAAAATAAAACAATATGGTGGCCCTAAAGTTAGCTACTATAATGGATAATGACGAGGATGGAGGACCTGATTGCAGGATTTCAAACAAGGTTTATTAACTAAATTCAGGAAAGTCTTTAAAGCAAGAAGCACAGTGTTAACTCAAGGTTTCAAAAGTCCAAATAATAACAAAGTTCAAACATGGTCATGCAACCAGGGTGACCTGGCTGGAAGGGATGGTAAGACCCGACAGGGAAGTCTTCTTCTTCTTCTTCTTTCCGGCAGACTACACGCCACTCGGCACATTGCTGCCTTTCTGGTTCGTTCAGGAACTGCACTTAGGATTCTCTACTACATCCAGAGGCATACTCCACTCGACTCTAGAAAGTTCCCAATAGCGCGTATACAATGGTCAGCTCCTGCAGGAGGGTTCAACAGCTCCTTAAGAAACAACTCACTTTTTCCAGACACAGATTTAAACAGAATAGCACGCTGCCTTGCATAAAGAGGACACTCTATAAAAACGTGCTTAATGGTTTTACTCCGTTTGCAGTGTTGGCACAATCCATCTGGATGTTTCCCTATCCTGGCCAAATCCCACGCAAGACCACAATGACCTAACCTTAGCCTGGTCAGGATAACTGCAAATTTCCTCTCCTTACCAACATACACAGACACAGGGGAAACAGTTGGGTTTATTGAAAAATAATGTCTGCCTCTATTTTCTGCTTCCTACACCTTCTGCCAAGCTTCCATAATATTACTTTTAATCCTTGATCTCCATTCAAACACTCACGGTTGTATATGCATCTCAATTCCTCTACTTAAAGCCAATTTTGCGGCCACATCAGCCCTTTTGTTCCCAATGACCCTACATGAGCCGGTACCCACAGGAACCCAACTATTCCCCCTGCCCTTTCAATTCTAAATAAAACTGAAAGTAGCTCTGTAAATAAATCCGGTCTAGCTTTAGCTTCTCCACTGTCCAACGCCTCCAATACTGACGCAGAGTCGGAGCACATGACAACCAACTCATGCCCTGATTCCTCAATCCAATACAACACATAATCGCCATCATCTCGGCTGTAAACACCGACACATTATTAAGACGCTTACTCCACACTAGGTCAAAGTCTGGTGCATAAAAGGCCATTCCAGTTTTCCCATCCCTGGGGTCCTACAGAGAAGTCTTCTTCTTCTTCTTTAGTTTGCAGCATGAAGCACCAACCTGGGTGCATTACCGCCACCTACTGACTGTCACGAACCTTAAATCCTCCTCAATAACCCTGTACACCTCAAAAAAGTGTACAGGGCACCAAAACCCTTCCCCTGACGTCCATACAAAAACACCTCCTCCAAGCTCACTTGTCTCATCCCAACACTCCTCAGCACCACCATCATAGCCTCTCTTTCTTCCTCATACTTTCTACACGCTAACACCACGTGACTAACCCCTTCCAACTCCCCACAGAAATCACAACACCCATCCAAATGTTTACCCAGAATCTTGAGCGTTTCATTTAATCCTGTGTGCCCAATACGTAACCTGCTAAAAACCACCTGCCCCCGCCTTCCACCACCCACCGGATCCACAGTCACCCCCACCGTCCTCTGTACTTCAAACAAGTGTCGTCCCTTCACCTCCCCTCGTGACAGAGCCACGACCCTCTTCACCACCACCCGATCCACCGCCCTCTTCGCCACCTCATCCACCCGCTCATTCCCCCCATCCCAGAATGGCCCGGAACCCACATAAACACAAACGACCCTCCTATCACCCCCGACACCATATTTAAAACATCCCAAAACAAACCCTTCTGAAACCTCACCCTCCCCAGTTCAAGAGCCCGAACCAACAGGGAAGTTCGGGGTGATTTCTCCTTAAATAGATGGCAGGGTGCACAAATGAGTGGAATCGGGAATCATCCACAGGTGATCCTAATCAGGTTGATTAGGGATATCTAGGGCTCTCTCTGGGATCCTGACAATAGTAAGCCAAAAATATGACGGTGGTGATCGGTAAAGAACAAAATGCATCACTTTGCAAGAATTAAACCTCACTTTATTGTTTACGACAGAAAGAAACAGGAAAAAATACTTAAAAACAAACACATGCAAAAAAAAAAAAACAGTAAAGAAAACACCAAATGAAGGCACTTCCAGAATTGCGCCCCCGGGTCCTGATAAGGAGGCGCAAATATAACCATATTACTCCCATCCTCAAATCCCTCCACTGGCTACCCGTTAAATACAGAATTCAGTACAAGCTCTGCCTCCTCACCCATCAGTGCATACACGGCACTACACCTGTTTATCTCCAAGAACTCCTAACCCTCCACACCACTGTCCGAGACCTGCGCTCCTCCTCCTCCTACTGCCTGCATCAACCAAAGACCAAACTCTCCATTATGGGGGACAGGGCCTTCCAGGCAGCTGCTCCACGGCTCTGGAACGATCTTCCCGAGCACTTGAGGGCTCCACAAAGCGTTGAGGTTTTTAAGAAATGACTTAAGACATTTTTATTTCTAAAGGCTTTTAAGCAAAGTTTTTAGTGTTTTTTATGTTGTGGTTTTATTTAATTTTGCTGTTTGTTGATCCTTTTGGTCATCGTAGCACTTTGAGATCTCCACTGGAGATAGAAAGTGTGTTATAAATAAAATTTTTATTATTATTATGATAAAGGAAGTCTCTCGCTGGATCGATTTGCTGCCGAGTGTGAAGCGGCCTGGATGGGAATTAGCGCCTCCAAATCCGAGACCATGGTCCTCGCCCGGAAAAGGGTGGAATGCCCCCTGTGGGTCAGGGACAGTGTCCTGCCCCAAGTGGAGGAGTTTAAGTATCTCGGGGTCTTGTTCACGAGTGGGGGAAGGATGGAGCGGGAGATCGACAGGCGGATCGGTGCGGCATCAGCAATAACTAGGACGCTGCATCGGTCCGTCGTGGTAAAGAGAGAGCTGAGCCGAAAAGTAAAGCTCTCGATTTACAAGTCGATCTACGTTCCTACCCTCACCATGGTAACCAGGATCTATGTTCCTATCCTCACCATGGTAACCAGGATCTACGTTCCTACCCTCACCATGGTAACCAGGATCTACGTTCCAACCCTCACCTATGGTCACCAGCTGTGGGTGGTGACCGAAAGAATGAGATTGCGGGTACAAGCGGCTGAAATGAGCTTCCTCCGCAGGGTGGCTGGGCTCTTACTCAGAGATCGGGTGAGGAGCTCTGCCATCCGGGAGGAGCTCGGTGTCTAGCCACTCCTCCTTCAGGTCGAGAGGAGCCAGATGGGGTGGTTCGGGCATCTGGTCAGGATGCCCCCGAGCGCCTTGCGGGAGAGGTGTTTTGGGCACGTCCCACCGGGAGGAGACCAAGGGGCAGACCCCGAACTCGCTGGAGAGACTATGTCCCCCAGCTGGACAGGAAACCCCTCGGGATCCTTCCAGGTGAGCTAGAGGATGCAGCTGGGGAGAGAGAGGCCTGGGCTGCCCGTTTGAGGCTGTTGCCCCAGCGACCCGACCCCGGAACAAGCGGAAGATGACGGAACGGAACGGATAAAGGAAGTCAAATCCACAACGTGGAGGACATGTTAATAAGCCACGTTGTTAATAGAAAGCATAAGGCATCGTATCATTTCTTTCGCTGCATTTCTGCTGTTTCAGATTAACAGTGCGTAACCATCGTTTCTGGGACACAGCTTTCTCTTTGATCAGAGCGAAAACAGGCATGTGGCACCGACACATGCAGGTCACGCTTTAGAATTAACACAAAGAGATAAACAAAGCACGTTCAATCACTATTGTGTCGTCTGGTTTGGAGAACAGGATAACTTCACCACACTCGTGTTCAAGCTGGCGATGTACAAAAGAAAAATGTATTTCAATCAGGAGAGAGTCGAGAGACTGGATGAACTGAAGCGTTTATTGTGTAGAGAATATAGAAACTATGGCACAGTAACCCTGGTGTGATATCTGTACGGGAGAGATGTGCTCAAGAAGAGGAGCAGATGAATTACCGTAGATGATCCCGGGTCTGACCCGGTGGTGGCAGCGACGGAAAAGAAGATTCAAGATGCTTTGTTGTCAATTCAAATTGTGTTTGGTGGTTTCCAAAGAACACTACATTGGGGAAACGAAGCAGCCACTCCACAAAAGACTTTACCAACACAGAAGAGAAGCCTCGAGTGGTCCACAGTCTGCTGTACATCTGCATCTTAAATCCACCAAACACACTTTTGAGGACAGCGAGGTGAAGATTCTAAGTAGAGAGAAAGGATGGTTTGAAAGAGGGGTGAAGGAAGCCATCTTTGTGATGAAAGAAAATCCCTCACTGAATCGGAGTGGAGGCATTAGATACATTCTGCCCGGTATTTACAGCAGCCTTTTGAAGCCATGGACTAAAGATGACACCTCGTGACTCAGATTCACGCCTCTCGTTAGCAGGAATTTCTATTCACTAGGCTTTTAGCATTTTTATAATAGGGTTCGTTTACTGGTCTGTGGTTACAATAGGAGCCATTCACGGCCATCATAGGTAACACAGGCTCATTGGTCGAGCCCTTCTTACTATTTTTTTTTACCTTTTACTCAGGTTAGTATAAATAGATCCAGTTTTCAGTCCATTTCATTCAGATTGAAAATGATTTCCGGATGGAAGTCGAAACGTCTCGATCAAGAATTAAACTGTCCAGAAGACTTTTTTGAAACTTTTTCTACGGTGGTTTCTAAATTAACTCGCTGAATTAAATAAGCAAATTATAAACAATAATGATTATACTCCGGACCCGCTGGAGAGACTATGTCTCACAGCTGACTGGGGAACGGCTCGGGATCCTTCTGGGTAAGCTGGAGGATGCAGAGAGAAGCCTGGGCTTTCCGTCTGGGGCTGTTGCCCCCGCGACCCGGCCCCGGATAAGGGATTACGAGTACTGCCACATGGGAAGTGTACGTTTTTGAATGCTTGTGTGTGTAATCTACCTGATGGAAAGTTAGAGAATAGTGGGTATCCTCGGTGGATCTGTTTGTCCCTCCGTTTGGAATAACTCTCTTCCAAATTTAGGAGTGGGGAGCCAATGATCCACCGGCCAGTCTTGTGATTTTTTCTTCTGCAGCTGGCGTACCACACCGTGCATCAGTTGGTCACTATTGTGAAGCAGTAGAAGTTTTTTTATCAGAAGTGGAACACGGTTTCTTTTTCTGCAACAGTCGCTGCTGGGAATTCCGGTCTTTTCAACCATGTTCCTGATGTTAATAGTTCAGCTTCGGTCTTCTGTGATGTGGAAGCTCATAAAATTAAAGTTGTTGACCAACTCCACTTCTTCACCCACGACATTCAGACCTGAGTGTGTGGTCGTTGCTCTTGAAGCCCTATAAACACCATTCCTAACAGATGTGACACGGGAGAGCAGAGCGTTTCTAACATGCAAAGTGAAAGGTTTCACCATGAAGCCAAACATTAAGTAACATGGGTCTTTCAGTCCTAAGACCCTTTTATGCAGGGAGAAAAAATATGAGGAAAACCCTCATAGAGACCTCGGTGAAAGAGGAATCTCCTGGAAAAAGCAGGCAATGAACCAGGGACAGGAAAGAGAGCTACCAAATGCTGAACTAGACAGTGAAAATTAAGCAGAGGTGTCAAAAGTACCAACATTTTCTACTCAAGTAGAAGTATAAATACCGAGTTAAAAAACTACTTTAGTAAAAGTAGAAGTATCAACTCAAGTTTTCTACTTAAGTAAAAGTAAAAAGTAACCTATTTTAAAACTACTTCAAGTAAAAAAAGTAAAAGTAATTTTCAGAAAAAAAGGAATATTGTTAACAAAAGCGTATGAACATATTTTTTAACTATCATCACATGCTTTAAGGAGCAGAAAATATGATAATAAATGAAACTTTATGAATCAGAAACATTTATTTCTTAATAATCTTTATTGGAAATCGATTAATTAACACAATCAAATGTATTATCATAAGCAGGGCATTATGTAACGTCCCTTCAGCTACCAAGCTTCACTCTGCATCACCTAATTTAACCAACTTCAGCAGACACAAACACACTCAATGTTAAAAAAAATAAATAAATGAAAAAAAAAGACCAAAAGGCTTTTTCAAGCCTTGAAGGCAGCTAGTTTTCAAAGTTCTTTGAGGCAATACTGAATAGTCTTTATCAAGTTGATAAGGTTGGGAGTGCCACATAAAGCCTGCGTGACACCTGGAACCAGCGTTGCCAGGTGGGAGGTGCTGGATTATCGTACTAATGACGTTAAATGATCGTATTTTACAAAAAATATTGTACAAACAGTAAAACCACGCCCATTGACAAAATAACACCCTTTACATGCACTCGTAAGGCAGTGGGAGTGAAGGAAACACACAGGAGGCAAAATCCTTGGATTCTTTTTCTAAAATTTTAAGAACTGTAAAAATGAAAAAAATAACCAGGGAAACAAGATTTTAAAAAACCCAGAAAGAAACCAGTAGGGGCGGGACTTAGGAGACGGTATATATATATATATATATATATATATATATATATATATATATATATATATATATATATATACAGTGGTGGTCAAAAGTTTACATACACTTGTAAAGAACATAATGTCATGGCTGTCTTGAGTTTCCAGTTATTTCAACAACTCTGATTTTTCTCTGATATAGTGATTGGAACAGATCCTTCTTTGTCACAAAAAACATTCATGAAGTTTGATTCTTTTGTGACTTTATTATGAGTAAACTGAAAATGTGACGAAATCAGCTGGGTCAAAAATATACATACAGCAACATGAATGAGCAATTTTGGAGACTTAGAAAGTTGTGTCAATGACATGAGCTTCATAGCATGACCTCTTAACTTCTTGTGAGTGATTATGAGTGACTACAGCTGGTGAATTCTCTGAGGCCATTTAAAAAGGGCTCATTGGATAAAAACACCCACAAACGCTACAATGGGAAAGTCAAAGGAGCTCAGCACAGATTTGAAAAAGAGAATCATTGACTTGAACAAGTCAGGAAAGTCACTTGGAGCCATTTCAAAGCAGCTGCAGGTTCTAAGAGCAACAGTGCAAAGAATTGTTTGTAAGTATAAAGTGCATGGCACTGTCTTGTCACTGCCACGATCAGGAAGAAAACGCAAGCTGTCACCTGCTGCTGAGAGAAAACTGGTCAGGAGGGTGAAGAGTCAACCCAGGAGCACCAAAAAGCAGATCTGCCAAGAATTAGAAGCTGCTGGAACACAGGTGTCAGTGTCCACAGTCAAGCGTGTTTTGCATCGCCATGGACTGAGAGGTTGCCGTGCAAGAAGGAAGCCCTTGCTCCAAAAGCGGCACCTTAAGGCTCGACTAAAGTTTGCTGCTGATCACATGGACAAAGATAAGACCTTCTGGAGGAAAGTTCTGTGGTCAGATGAAACAAAAATTGAGCTGTTTGGCCACAATGCCCAGCAATATGTTTGGAGGAGAAAAGGTGAGGCCTTTAACCCCAAGAACACCATGCCTACCATCAAGCACGGTGGTTGTAGTATTATGCTGTGGGCCTGTTTTGCTGCCAATGGAACTGGTGCTTTACAGAGAGTCAATGGGACAATGAAGAAGGAGGATTACCTTCAAATTCTTCAAGAAAACCTGAAGTCATCAGCCCGAAGGTTGGGTCTTGGGCGCAGTTGGGTGTTCCAACAGGACAATGACCCCAAACACACATCAAAAGTGGTAATGGAATGGCTAAATCAGGCTAGAATTAAGGTTTTAGAATGGCCTTCCCAAAGTCCTGACTTAAATCCCATTGAGAACATGTGGATAATGCTGAAAAAACAAGTCCATGTCAGAAAGCCAACAAATTTAACAGAACTGCACCAATTCTGTCAAGAGGAGTGGTCAAAGATTCAACCAGAAACTTGCCAGAAGCTTGTGGATGGCTACCAAAAGCGCCTAATTGAAGTAAAAATGGCCAAAGGACACGTAACCAAATATTAGCATTGCTGTATGTATATTTTTGACCCAGCTGATTTTGTCACATTTTCAGTTTACCCATAATAAAGTCATAAAAGAATCAAACTTCATGAATGTTTTTTGTGACAAAGAAGGATCTGTTCCAATCACTATATCAGAGAAAAATCAGAGTTGTTGAAATAACTGGAAACTCAAGACAGCCATGACATTATATTCTTTACAAGTGTATGTAAACTTTTGACCACCACTGTATATACATATCTACATATATATGTGTACATATAAGGTTTTTTTAATGTTAACCCAAACATCTACATTATACAAAATCTAAGCGATGTGTAGTTTTAATCTCCTCAGTCAGTCTTTATAAACTAATCAATAACATTTTGGATGCTTTTAAGCACAAATACTTCATCCACTACTATTTATGGATTAATCAGTTCAATTAGCTTTGTTTCTAAAGATAAAATAGTGCGTCACAGATCAAAGTTATTTTTATAAAAATACTATCTACAACATTTTCAGCAAAGACGTTTACAATAACCACAGACTGAAAATAATAATAATAATAATAATAAAACATTTTTTTGCTGTTGTTTTTTTTAAAAACTGATAGTAATTCAATCAAAGTTCAGTGTTGCAGCATCAGAAACACTTTGATTTCCGAGCCCGAGTCTCAAACACGGAAATTGACGTACCTGCTCTTTAAAAGTTTGTGGGCGGGGCTACTCGCCCCAAAGTAATGATTGACTGGACCTTTCAGCCAATCATTTATCTGTTCCTTTGTTTGATGCATTCAGGGTTCATTAAAAAAAAAAAAATTCCGACAAACAGTCGCGGCTTTTTAACGGTGACAAAATGGCGAAAGTAGCGACTACTTTTTATAAAATGAACGAAGTAAAAGTACAGATAATTGCATAAAAAAGTAGTGAGTAAAAGTAAAAAGTAGACAAAAAAATAATTACTTCGTTAAAGTAAACATAACGAGATTTTCTACTTGAGTAAGGTAACGAAGTAGTCTTACTTCGTTACTTGACACCTCTGAAATTAAGCATAAGGTCTAGAAGCAGAAAGCAGTAAACAGAAGGTCGTCAGGAGGAGATGTGTAGAGAAAATATTGAATACACATGAAAAACTTGGGGAAATAAAAGCCAATATCAAAGAGGAATCCAAATGGAAAAGTGAGGTTACAGGGAGAAGAGATAAAGAAGGTGGAAGATTTTAAGTATTTAGTATCAACAGTCCAGAGCAATGGAGAGTGTGGAAAAGAGGTGAAGAAGCGTGTGCAGGCAGGCTGGAACGGGTGGAGAAAAGTATCATTGTGTGATGTGTGATAGAAGAGTTTCAGCCAAAATGAAAGGAAAAGTGTACAAAACCGTGGTGAGAGCGGCCATGCTGATTGTTCTAGAGACAGTGTGGTGAGAGCGGCCATGCTGATTGGTCTAGAGACAGTGTGGTGAGAGCGGCCATGCTGATTGGTCTAGAGACAGTGTGGTGAGAGCGGCCATGCAGTTTGGTCTAGAGACAGTGTGGTGAGAGCGGCCATGCTGATTGGTCTAGAGACAGTGTGGTGAGAGCGGTCATGCTGATTGGTCTAGAGACAACGTGGTGAGAGGGGCCATGCTGATTGGTCTAGAGACAGTGTGGTGAGAGCGGCCATGCTGATTGGTCTAGAGACAGTGTGGTGAGAGCGGCCATGCCGATTGGTCTAGAGACAGCGTGGTGAGAGCGGCCATGCTGATTGGTCTAGAGACAGTGTCACTGAGGAAAAGACAGGAAACAGAGATGTTTGTATCAGAGATGAAGATGCTGAGGATCTCTCTGGGAGTGACCAGGATGGACAGGATCAGAGGAACAGCACATGTTAGAGGTTTTAAAGTCAGAGAGGTCAGACTGAGATGGTTTGGACATGTGCAGAGGAGAGAGAGAGAGTACATCAGAAGAAGGATGCTGGGTTTGGAACCACCAGGAAAGAGGACTAGACGAAGATCAACATCAAAGTTACAGATTCAAAGCTGCTTCACTGGTTGAAACAGATCTACCAGAAATGAACAATCATAGTTCACTGGGACTAAACGCAGGCATCAAGTGATTGACTCAGAGATGCAGAAACCGGGGAAAAAATTTCCTCAGCTGCCGTCAGACAGTTGTTCAGCAGCCGAGTCACGAAGAGGAGAAGCACAAGATTTGTGAATGAGCACACGCAGGCATGCACAGCCAGTTGATGAGCACAGCAAAATGTGACAAGTGAGTCACTGATGAATTGTGAATGAGTGTGGGTACATGTGCGAGGCGGGGTGGACAGAGATGGTGCAAACAGAATGTGCAAACGTTTGTTTAAAAATGAGATTTTCAAAGCGATGTACCATCTGTACTTTTTAGGTGACAGTGATCAATTATGAGTAAGCATTGAAAGTTGGGATTTGTAATTATTTCCAGCAGCGTCTGGATTTCTGCAGTGGTTATTTGTTCCTCCTAAAGGGTGGAAATGTTTGCTAACTTGGCCATGTCGCTGAGCTTTATTCATTCTCACATATCAACGTCACATCGTCGTCCAACGAACGACTTAAAAACAACAGATGGAGCTGGAATGGGTGTGTAAATCCTTACCGCTAAACCAGGACAACTCACTGTCTAACCCTCATAAATAACAGTCTGTACGTCCCGGTAAGATCCAATCCGTCATCTTCCGCTTGTTCCGGGGTCGGGTCGCGGGGGCAACAGCCTCAAACAGGCAGCCCAGGCCTCTCTCCCCCCGGCTGCATCCTCTAGCTCACCCGGAAGGATCCCAAGTCGTTCCCCGGCCAGCTGTGAGACATAGTCTCTCCAGCGGGTCCGGGGTCTGCCTCTTGGTCTCCTCCCGGTGGGACGTGCCCGAAACACCTCGCCTGCGAGGCACTCGGGGGGCATCCTTACCAGATGCCCGAACCACCCCATCTGGCTCCTCTCGACCTGGAGGAGGAGCGGCTCGACACCGAGCTCCTCCCGGATGGCAGAGCTCCTCTCCCGATCTCTGAGTGAGAGCCCAGCCACCCTGCGGAGGAAGCTCATTTCGGCTGCTTGTATCCGCGATCTCATTCTTTCAGTCACCACCCACAGCTGGTTACCATGGTGAGGGTAGGAACGTAGATCCTGGTTACCATGGTGAGGGTAGGAACATAGATCCTGGTTACCATGGTGAGGGTAGGAACATAGATCCTGGTTACCATGGTGAGGGTAGGAACATAGATCCTGGTTACCATGGTGAGGGTAGGAACGTAGATCATGGTTACCATGGTGAGGGTAGGAATGTAGATCCTGTTTACCATGGTGAGGGTAGGAATGTAGATCCTGGTTACCATGGTGAGGGTAGGAACGTAGATCGACTTGTAAATCGAGAGCTTTGCTTTTCGGCTCAGCTCTCTCTTTACCACGACGGACCGATGTAGCGTCCTAGTTATTGCTGATGCCGCACCGATCCGCCTGTCGATCTCCCGCTCCATCCTTCCCCCACTCGTGAACAAGACTCCGAGATACTTAAACTCCTCCACTTGGGAGGAGTACACACGTCTGTACGTTCCGGTTAGATAAAAAATATATTTCAGAAAATAAAAAATAAGTCTGAGTTCAAGCCCCAGGTGGAATGAGGCTTGAAATGCTGGCCTCTCTGTGTGGAGTTTGCATGTTCTACCAATGTGTACAGGTTTTTCATTGGTTTCCTCTAAAAACATACATGTTAGGTTGATTGACCACGATGAAATTGCCCTTGGAATGAGTGTGTGTGGATGGTTGTATGTGTGTGTGGCGCCATGACAGACTGGCAACCTGTTTGAGGTGTAGCCTGCCTCTTTTCTTAAATCAGCTGGGATAGGCTCCAGCAACCTCTGCAACTGGGCTTGAGGTTAGGAGAATAAGCAGTTTAGAAGACAAAATGAAAATAAAAAAATTCCAGTAAATTCCAAACAAATTGTGGAATCAATTCAAAATTGATCAAGAATTAGAAGAATTCATTTATCAGTCCCACAATGTGGAAATTTCTGAGCTGCATTGCGCCACAGCAGGCAGCTACAATGACATCAATGGTGGGAACAACAAGGGGTTAGGTGTCCACTTCAGGGACAACTAGAACTAGAGTCTGCCTGTCAAAGATCCCTCGCATTTAAGACCAAGAGAGTCCCATCCAGCTTCATACCCACCTCAATCCGACTGCTGAATGGCTGAGGGGCCTTGTGACGGATGGGCATGTACTGAAGAAATAAGTAAATGTTCTTATTTATTGTTTTATTCTATTTTTATTTATTTATATTTTATTGTTTTATGATGTTTTCAATGACTGTGTTGTCCCGGCGCTCTGGCTGTAAATGAAGTTCGTAACGGACAAATAAAGTTATAATTGAATTGATTGAAAAAACAAACACTACTACTGAGCCAAAGCCTCCCGCAAAGTGAATGAATCATATAAAAAGATATCTGTAGTTTAATTGATCTCAAAACAAATTTCTTTTCCATGTTTTAAATAAATGAATGACTCTATTCATCCCTCACCGGGGAAATTTGTGTGCTGCACTCCTTACACCGCAGCAGGCTGCCCTTCGATGGCGCCAATGGTGGGAGAAATGGGGGTTAGGTGTCTTCTCCACGGACCCTAGACGTGCTGTTTGTGGGATGCGAACCCATGAACTTCCGCTCTAACCACTGAGCTGCTGTCTCCTCCCTTTTATTAATCATCGATAGAAACAAGTTGAAATGTAAAAACTTCTCAGCACTGCTTCTTATTTATTTAGGATAAAGGCGTCCACTCAAGAGGTCATAGAATATAACGTCCTTTAAATGTAAGCCTGTGTGAGATCTCACAGGTAGAAGTCAGAAGGACAAACATGTGCTGCTGCCAAAAAAAAACAGATAAAAATGAAGCAATAAAAAATAAAGGAAACGGATTCCTAAAGATTGATCTTTTTCTCATAAAAACAAAACTGCTACAGGCTTTTTACAGAATTTTTTTCATCTCTTTAATGTATTTCCTTTTTCCTCACAAGCAGAGAACTACACACACGCGCACGCACGCACGCACACACACACACACACCTCTCTCTTCTCCCACTTTTTTATACTTTATAGATCTGTTCTGAAATAACCACGGTGTGCAGCCTAACCCCACAACTGATCACGCTTTCTTCTTCTTCTTTCATCATGTCCCTCCAAGGGGTCGCCACATCAAGTCAGTTTCTTCCATCTAACCCTATCTCCTGCATCTTCTTCAGTCACACCAACTATCTTCATGTCTTCCTTCACTGTATCCATGAACCTCCTCTTTGGTCTTCCTCTAGTCCTCTTTCCTGGTGGTTCCAAATCCAGCATCCTTCTTCTGATGTACTCTCTCTCTCTCCTCTGCACATGTCCAAACCATCTCAGTCTGACCTCTCTGACTTTAAAACCTCTACCATGTGCTGTTCCTTTGATCCTGTCCATCCTGGTCACTCCCAGAGAGATCCTCAGCATCTTCATCTGCTGACAGGAAAAGACAGGAAACATCTCTGTTTCATGGTAGAAAAAGTTTCAAAAAAGTCTTCTGGACAGTTTAATTCTTCAACGAGACGTTTCGACTTCCATCCGGAAATCATTTTCAATCTGAATGAAATGGACAGAAAACTGGATCTATTTATACTAACCTGAGTAAAAAGTAAAAAAATAGTAAGAAGGGCTCGTCCAATGAGCCTGAATTGGAGTGGAGGCGTTAGATACGTTTTGCCCGGTATCTATAGCAGCCTTTTGAAGCCATGGACTAAAGATGACACCTCGTGACTCAGTTTCACGCCTCTCGTTAGCAGGTTTCTCTATTCACTAGGCTTTTAGCATTTTTATAATAGGTTTGTTTACTGGTCTGTGGTTACAATAGGAGCCATTCACGGCCATCATAGGTAACACAGGCTCATTGGTCGAGCCCTTCTTACTATTTTTTACCTGTTACTCAGGTTAGTATAAATGGATCCAGGTTTCAGTCCATTTCATTCAGATTGAAAATGATTTCCGGATGGAAGTCGAAACGTCTCGTTCAAGAATTAAACTGTCCAGAAGACTTTTTTTAAACTTTTTCTACTATGGATCACTCCTGGATGAATGAGGGACTACACGGATTATCTCTGTTTCCTGTCTTTTCCTCAGTGACACTGTCTCTAGACCAATCAGCATGGCCGCTCTCACCGCACTGTCTCTAGACCAATCAGCATGGCCGCTCTCACCGCACTGTCTCTAGACCAATCAGCATGGCCGCTCTCACCGCACTGTCTCTAGACCAATCAGCATGGCCGCTCTCACCACACTGTCTCTAGACCAATCAGCATGGCCGCTCTCACCACACTGTCTCTAGACCAATCAGCATGGCCGCTCTCACCACACTGTCTCTAGCCCAATCAGCATGGCCGCTCTCACCACACTGTCTCTAGCCCAATCAGCATGGCCGCTCTCACCACACTGTTTCTAGACCAATCAGCATGGCCGCTCTCACCACACTGTTTCTAGACCAATCAGCATGGCCGCTCTCACCACACTGTTTCTAGACCAATCAGCATGGCCGCTCTCACCACACTGTTTCTAGACCAATCAGCATGGCCGCTCTCACCACTATTTTAAGAAATGATTTCTTGAGCGTACGGTATTGATCATCAAGCAGACTAGTTTGGTTAAAAGTGTACCAACACTGGAACTAAACCCAACCCACATTCAGCAGAGAGCGTGTGTCTGAGTGCGGAGCAGATCAATAACTCTCTGAGCCGTACACGTCTCACTTTTAATCTGTTACTGACTCCACTTGGAAATCCAAACACTTTAAACTAACGTCTATTGATAACAAAACCAAAAACTACAAGATGGGGAAAAGCAATTCTGGATGTGGTGAGATGGAGACATAAAAGAAATACTCCCACAAACAAAGCCAGATGGAGTTCCTCCAGGGCAGATAAGAGAAAGGTGGAGGGAGGGAGCGAACGAGGGAGATGGAGAGGAAAAGCAGTGAGAAAATGGAAACTTTGGGGAGAAAAATAAAATCAATTCATAAAGAAACGTACCTTTTTTATCAGGTTGAAGAATCCAGTCTTGTTTTAGGAGTCAGGTATAAATTTGTTCGACAAGTACAAAAATAAAACATTGATCAATGAAGAAGAGTCTGAAAGAATGAGGAGAAGATGTTAAAAGACATGCTTAGTGTCATGTTTGTGTCATTAGATCCTCTGAATGTGTCATCAGGAACGTGAACATCCGCACTTGGCCTAAAAATGTCATTCATTAAGGCGAAGCTGGAAAATAATAATAATTTTAAAAAGTCGGGACACATTTTTTCTGCTTCTTCATTATTTCTATAATAAAACTAATTGTTGTTGTAACTTTGAAGCTGTCCGTTCGTCATCTTCCGCTTGTTCCCGGGTCGGGTCGCGGGGCCAACAGCCTCAAACGGGTAACCCAGGCCTCTCTCTCCCCAGCTGCATCCTCCAGCTCACCTGGAAGGATCCCAAGTTGTTCCCCGGCCAGCTGTGAGACATAGTCTCCCCAGCGGGTCCGGGGTCTGCCTCTTGGTCTCCTCCCGGTGGGACATGCCCGAAACACCCCACCCGCGACGCGCTGAGGGGGGCATCCTGACCAGATGCCCGAACCACCCCATCTGGCTCCTCCCAACCTGGAGGAGGAGCAGCTCAACACCGAGCTCCTCCCAGATAGCAGAGCTCCTCACCCGATCTCTGAGTGAGAGCCCAGCCACCCTGCGGAGGAAACTCATTTCGGCCGCTTGTACCCGCGATCTCATTCTTTCGGTCACCACCCACAGCTGGTGACCATGGTGAGGGTAGCAACGTAGATTCTGGTTACCATGGTGAGGGTAGGAATGTAGATCCTGGTTACCATGGTGAGGGTAGGAACGTAGATCCTGGTTACCATGGTGATGGTAGGAACGTAGATCCTGGTTACCATGGTGAGGGTAGGAACGTAGATCCTGGTTACCATGGTGAGGGTAGGAACGTAGATTCTGGTTACCATGGTGAGGGTAGGAATGTAGATCCTGGTTACCATGGTGAGGGTAGGAACGTAGATCCTGGTTACCATGGTGATGGTAGGAACGTAGATCCTGGTTACCATGGTGAGGGTAGGAACGTAGATCCTGGTTACCGTGGTGATGGTAGGAACGTAGATCCTGGTTACCACGGTGAGGGTAGGAATGTAGATCCTGGTTACCATGGTGAGGGTAGAAATGTAGATCCTGGTTACCATGGTGAGGGTAGGGATATAGATCCTGGTTACCATGGTGAGGGTAGGAATATAGATCCTGGTTACCATGGTGAGGGTTGGAACGTAAATCCTGGTTACCATGGTGAGGGTTGGAACGTAGATCGACTTGTAAATGGAAAGCTTTGTTTTTCGGCTCAGCTCTCTCTTTACCACGACGGACCGATGCAACGTCCTAGTTACTGGTGTCACACCGATCCGCCTGTCGATCTCCCGCTCCATCCTTCCCTCACTCGTGAACAAGACCCCAAATACTTAAACTCCTCCACTTGGGACAGGGTAAAACTTTTACAACACAAAATTGGGAATCAGAAAAAAAAGAAAAGATAGTCATTCCTAAATAAAGGTATGTTTTTTAAAAACATCTTTTTTTTTTAACTGTTTTTTTTTTTAAATCTCCAGTAATCCCAGGGACATATTGGGCCCAGCGGGAATCAAACCAGGTTCTCCCAGTTGAAAGACGGTATCTCTACCACTAGACCAACGCCCAGGGACCAAAAACATATTTAAATAAGTCTGTTAGAACTTGTTCAGTTTAGCAAAATTTGGATAGAATTCTGTTACTAGGAATTTCTGACTGCTCTGGCCACCAGTCAGGTCACCAGTCTGTTGCAGGTCCACACACACATACACACATTCCTAGGGGCAGTTTGTCAGTGGCCAATCAACTTAACATACATGTTTTTGGAGGGTGGGAGGAAACCTTAGAAAGCTCGCACATACACAGGGAACATGCAAACTCCACACAGTAAGGCCAGCGATTCAAACCTCATACCCACTCTGGGACTCAAACACCTGACCATCTTGCTGTGAGGCCACTGTTCTAACCACTGGGCCACCGTGCAGGCCATTTGCCGAAGTCCATCCCGGCTGATTCGAGGCAATGGGTAGGGTACAAACTGAACAGGTCTGTCACGGGACTGTCACAGGAGACCTCAAACATTCATTTTAATAAGAGTTTGTGATGAGGGGCATACTATTTAGTATGCCCCTCATGGAAGACAGAAAACAGAGATGTTTGTAGCAGAGATGAAGATGCTGAGGATCTCTCTGGGAGTGACCAGGATGGACAGGATCAGAGGAACAGCACATGTTAGAGGTTTTAAAGTCAGAGAGGTCAGACTGAGATGGTTTGGACATGTGCAGAGGAGAGAGAGAGAGTACATCAGAAGAAGGATGCTGGGTTTGGAACCACCAGGAAAGAGGACTAGAGGAAGACCAAAGAGGAGGTTCATGGATACAGTGAAGGAAGACATGAAGATAGTTGGTGTGACCGAAGAGGATGCAGCAGATAGGGTTAGATGGAAGAAACTGACTTGCTGTGGCGGCCCCTGAAGGCGAATGATGCAAGGAGAAGAAGATGTGGTGCAGGTGGCGGCCATATTGTTCGACCCACTGACACAAAATTATTTTTGTTTTGAAGAAAACTAGCTTCGAGCGTCTCATAAAATAAGCTGACAGTAATTAAAAAAAAAAAAATCAGAATTTTTTTCACGTCAAACTTTGAAGCAGAGATTTGTTAGATTCAGATTTTTCTAAATTATCTGGAAATTTGTCAACATAATTTCCTTTAATTACATCTGAAATGATCAAAGGTACATCTTTTATTACCAACAAGGTAACGAGTGATGTGTGGATTTAAATCTGAGGAATAGTTTCTAAAAGACCTCATGGAGGGCTGACCGCACACACACACACACACACACACACACACACACACACACACACAATCTTTACTCAAAGTGACACTTTAATTGGTGTGAGGCGCAGTGAGGAGAGCCGACATGTGGCTAATAACAGTCTGCTGTGGTGAGCGGGAATGAACACGGGTGCTAATGAGGAACAAGGATCATGTCTGGAGTCAGACGATCAAAGCTCCGGAGAGGGGATTTGTTCTATTTAGATTTCATTTGGAAAAACAAAGCTAATAATCTCCATTTGTCACTAAAACATTCATCTCTTTTCTTCATTTGGTTCTTTTTAACCTCCTCATTCTGGCTTCTATCAGTTCTTTTCTGCTCTCACTCAAACATGTCCCTCCGTCTTTCATCTCATGCCACTTCTTGATGCTCACATGCCTTTTATTTTATTCATTTGCTTCTTGTTTGATCCAAAAACCATCTGGGTGGAATTCTTGGGTCCGTTTGACATGTTTTTATGAAACTCAGTTTTCTTCACAATTTGAAACATGAGAGAGACTGAAATCTTCTTCTTCTTCTTTCGGCATTTCCCTTCAGGGGTCTCCACAGCAAGTCAGTATCTTCCATCTAACCCTATCTCCTGCATTCTCTTCAGTCACACCAACTATCTTCATGTCTTCCTTCACTGTATCCATGAACCTCCTCTTTGGTCTTCCTCTAGGCCTCTTTCCTGGTGGTTCCAAACCCAGCATCCTTCTTCTGATGTTCTCTCTCTCTCCTCTGCACATGTCCAAACCATCTCAGTCTGACCTCTCTGACTTTAAAACCTCTAACATGTGCTGTTCTTCTGATCCTGTCCATCCTGGTCACTCCCAGAGAGATCCTCAGCATCTTCATCTCTGCTACAAACATCTCTGTTTCCTGTCTTTTTCTCAGTACCACTGTCTCTAGACCAATCAGCATGGCCGCTCTCACCACACTGTCTCTAGACCAATCAGCATGGCCGCTCTCACCACACTGTCTCTAGACCAATCAGCATTGCCGCTCTCACCACACTGTCTATAGAGCAATCAGCATGGCCGCTCTCGCCACACTGTCTCTAGACCAATCAGCATGGCCGGTCTTACCACACTGTCTCTAGACCAATCAGCATGGCCGCTCTCACCACACTGTCTCTAGACCAATCAGCATGGCCGGTCTCAACATGCTGTTTCTAACCCAATCAGCATGGCCGGTCTCAACATGCTGTTTCTAGACCAAACAGCATGGCCGCTCTCAACATGCTGTTTCTAGACCAATCAGCATGGCCGCTCTCACCACACTGTCTCTAGACCAATCAGCATGGCCGCTCTCACCACTCTGTCTCTAGACCAATCAGCATGGCCGCTCTCACCACGCTGTCTCTAGACCAATCAGCATGGCCGGTCTCACCACGGTGTCTCTAGACCAATCAGCTTGGCCGCTCTCACCACATTGTCTCTAGACCAATCAGCATGGCCGGTCTCACCACATTGTCTCTAGACCAATCAGCATGGCCGGTCTCAACATGCTGTCTATAGACCAATCAGCATGGCCGGTCTCAACACGCTGTTTCTAGACCAATCAGCATGGCCGGTCTCACCACATTGTCTCTAGACCAATCAGCATGGCCGGTCTCAACATGCTGTCTATAGACCAATCAGCATGGCCACTCTCGCCACACTGTCTCTAGACCAATCAGCATGGCCGGTCTCAACATGCTGTCTCTAGACCAATCAGCATGGCCGGTCTCAACACGCTGTTTCTAGACCAATCAGCATGGCCGCTCTCGCCACACTGTCTCTAGACCAATCAGCATGGCCGGTCTCACCACACTGTCTCTAGACCAATCAGCATGGCCGGTCTCACCACACTGTCTCTAGACCAATCAGCATGGCCGGTCTCAACATGCTGTCTCTAGACCAATCAGCATGGCCGCTCTCACCACGGTTTTGTACACTTTTCCTTTCATTTTATCTGAAACTCTTCTATCAAACATCAGACCTGATACTTTCCTCCACCCGTTCCAGCCTGCCTGAGAGAGAGATTGAGGTAAAATACAATATCTTCACATTTTTATCTGCAACTTTCAGGGGGAGGCAGTGGCTTAGTGGTTAGAGCGTTCGCCCATGGACTGAAAGTCAACCGGAATCCCACTGAGTGCACATCTAGGGTTCTTGGAGAAGACACCTAACCCCCCGTTTCGCCCACCATCGTGGTAGCTGGTGATGCAACACACAAATTTCCCGGTCAGGGATAAATAATGCATATTAAAAAAAAAAATCTATTTCACCAAAAATGTCAACTCTGTGTGATTAGGATTTTTTTTCTAGAATATTCCGGGGCGTCTCCTGCAGGTGGTATTTGGAGGAGAACTGATTTAGATCATGACCATAACACGTAGCACAATGGTTTATCTTCAGAACTTTAAAAAAGACGTGGCGCGATTCAGACTCATCTGATTGGTTGCTATATGTCGCAGGATGGGGATGCCAGGAAGAACCCAAATACCAGTCAGTTTTGACCATTTTATTGAAGAAGGAAAGAATCAGGAGCAACAGAAATAGAGGTCAGCCTGAAAGCTGACCGATGTGGGCAAGATAACAGACACCTCGACAAAGTAATGAAGGGCACCAGAGGTCATAAAACAAGGTGGAAGAAGACACAGGAGTAAACATTTGGAACAAGCTACGAGGAAACGAAGACGAAACACAGGGAAAGGAAAACGGGGACCAGAAGGGGTGGATCATGACAATATAATTGGCAGATAGGATGGAGTTAAGACAAGGTGAACATTAATATGTGAAATCTGCCCACAGTTACTGATGCTACTAACTATAGCTGAACTGATTTGGTTTTCAAGGTTATGCTCCTGCTGGAGCCAGGAGTCAGGACTAAACATGAACCATCTAGAACTCTGAGGACCTCTGGGACCGGCCTCCTGCTGGTGTCTAGAGTCAGGACTAAACATGAACCATCTAGAACTCTGAGGACCTCTGGGACCGGCCTCCTGCTGGTGTCTAGAGTCAGAACTAAACATGAACCATCTAGAACTCTGAGGACCTCTGGGACCGGCCTCCTGCTGGTGTCTAGAGTCAGGACTAAACATGAACCATCTAGAACTCTGAGGACCTCTGGGACCGGTCTCCTGCTGGTGTCCAGAGTCAGGACTAAACATAAACCATCTAGAACTCTGAGGACCTCTGGGACCGGCCTCCTGCTGGTGTCTAGAGTCAGGACTAAACATGGACCATCTAGAACTCTGAGGACCTCTGGGACCGGCCTCCTGCTGGTGTCTAGAGTCAGGACTAAACATGGACCATCTAAAACTCTGAGGACCTCTGGGACCGGCCTCCTGCTGGTGTCTAGAGTCAGGACTAAACATGGACCATCTAGAACTCTGAGGACCTCTGGGACCGGCCTCCTGCTGGTGTCTAGAGTCAGGACTAAACATGAACCATCTAGAACTCTGAGGACTTCTGGGACCGGCCTCCTGCTGGTGTCTAGAGTCAGGACTAAACATGAACCATCTAGAACTCTGAGGACCTCTGAGGACGGGCCTCCTGCTGGTGTCTAGAGTCAGGACTAAACATGAACCATCTAGAACTCTGAGGACCTCTGGGACCGGCCTCCTGCTGGTGTCTAGAGTCAGAACTAAACATGAACCATCTAGAACTCTGAGGACCTCTGGGACCGGCCTCCTGCTGGTGTCTAGAGTCAGGACTAAACATGAACCATCTAGAACTCTGAGGACCTCTGGGACCGGTCTCCTGCTGGTGTCCAGAGTCAGGACTAAACATAAACCATCTGGAACTCTGAGGACCTCTGGGACCGGCCTCCTGCTGGTGTCTAGAGTCAGGACTAAACATGGACCATCTAGAACTCTGAGGACCTCTGGGACCGGCCTCCTGCTGGTGTCTAGAGTCAGGACTAAACATGGACCATCTAGAACTCTGAGGACCTCTGGGACCGGCCTCCCGCTGGTGTCTAGAGTCAGGACTAAACATGGACCATCTAAAACTCTGAGGACCTCTGGGACCGGCCTCCTGCTGGTGTCTAGAGTCAGGACTAAACATGGACCATCTAGGACTCTGAGGACCTCTGGGACCGGCCTCCTGCTGGTGTCTAGAGTCAGGACTAAACATGAACCATCTAGAACTCTGAGGACTTCTGGGACCGGCCTCCTGCTGGTGTCTAGAGTCAGGACTAAACATGAACCATCTAGAACTCTGAGGACCTCTGAGGACGGGCCTCCTGCTGGTGTCTAGAGTCAGGACTAAACATGAACCATCTAGAACTCTGAGGACCTCTGAGGACGGGCCTCCTGCTGGTGTCTAGAGTCAGGACTAAACATGAACCATCTAGAACTCTGAGGACCTCTGGGACCGGCCTCCTGCTGGTGTCTAGAGTCAGGACTAAACATGGACCATCTAGAACTCTGAGGACCTCTGGGACCGGCCTCCTGCTGGTGTCTAGAGTCAGGACTAAACATGAACCATCTAGAACTCTGAGGACCTCTGGGACCGGCCTCCTGCTGGTGTCTAGAGTCAGGACTAAACATGAACCATCTAGAACTCTGAGGACCTCTGGGACCGGCCTCCTGCTGGTGTCTAGAGTCAGGACTAAACATGAACCATCTAGAAACATGCACAGGTATTGGGAATGATACGGTCATCTGTATGTCATGTCCATCTGTCTGAATCTAAGCACACAAACACGTTAGAGGACCTCATTAAAAAGTACTGATCAAGCAGGTGATTTCAACCAAGTTGAATGGACTCTACTTGTTTAGCGCTTTTCTACCTGCATCGGTACTCAATGTAGCTCACATTCACACATACACATTTGTACCTGATGGGGATGCTGCCATGCAAGGTGCAAACCACCATCAGGAGCAATTGGGGGTTCAGTGTCTTGCTCAAGCACACCTCGGCATGAACTCATGGCGGGGGATCGAACCGGCAACCCTCCGGTTACAGGGTGGTCACCCTACTCACGGAGCCATCCTTCCCCTTAGGAAGGAGTTTTGTAATCAGTAAAACTATGACATTTTTATCAAATCTGAACGTCAGCTGTTTTCAAAATTGGTTTCAAACTTTCCAAAAAACGTGTTTTAAATCCTTAATGTGACTAATCTAAGGGTCACGAACACCATGTTCTTGTTACACTTCAAAGATCTGAAAAGACATTAAAACTAATAAGAGTTACGATGGGGGCCACTTTTTTATTCCATGAATGATTGTGTTTTGTTTGAAGGAGAATGATTTTTTTTCACGTTGGGATCACCACTGGTCTCTTTACGATAGCAACATGTTTCAAGTGGCTCTTCCAACAAACACAAACTCAACTAAAAAATCATCTGTTTGAAGATGAACAATATGCAATCAAATAATCCAGAGTATCTTTAGTCACAGCGGAGCCACAAAGAAGCTTTTTATCTGTGTGTTTCTGAGTAATTAATCCCTGTTTGAAATGCTTTGCCAAATTTTTAGAATGCTGGCTCTGATTAAAGAATCAGCTGGTTTAGAAATAGAAGTTTACTCACAGCTGATAAAAAAAAAAAAAGTCTGGCTGAGAAAAAAACTAAAAAAAAGTTGATTTGATAAAAATCTTTGACTGATGAAGGGTTTCGGCTCAGATTTTTTTATTTGTCTTTTTATGGTTTGTAATTTTCTTTCCTTTCTTTGTTTTCCTGTCTTTTCTGTGGTCCCGGGCATGGCTTGGGCCTAGCAGGAATCAAACAGGGTTCTACCGGTCGAAAGACAGTATCTCTACCACTAGGCCAATGCCCCTGGGAACAGTTTTGGCTGAGCTTAGTGATGTTCAGCCACTCAAACATGAGGTTTACCTAAACTATTGTAACTCTTCTAACGCAACTATGACTCCATGAATCCCATCTGCTACAGATCTCAGGGTAAGCCCACCAGAAATCTGTCCCTATTCTCCTCCAGAACTCACAATTTCAATCATACAAATGATGTGACGGAAATGAAACAGTCCTCCAATGAGACAAAAACTCATTCACTGTGGCGAGGTGTTGCTATTTTGCATCCGTGATGGAATCCGCCTAAAGCTAAAGACAGTGGAGTGGGAGTGGGCGGCGGTCACCATGGCAACTTGCTGCGTGACGCATCAGTTTCTGTTATTGAAATAAACAAAAACATTTCAACCTTAATGGTGACAAAAATATAATGATTCGCGTTGGAAATCCATGTCTGTGCCTGAAGCCGGTTCCAGTAATCCTCTGCTTGATGTTTTAACGGTGTTATCGTTAGTAAGCGCAGGAATATGTTTCCGTTCCATTCCGTCATCTTCCGCTTGTTCCGGGGTCGGGTCGCGGGGGCAACAGCCTCAAGCGGGCAGCCCAGGCCTCTCTCTCCCCGGCTGCATCCTCCAGCTTGCCCGGAATGATCCCGAGTCGTTCCCCGGCCAGCTGTGAGACATAGTCTCTCCAGCGGGTCTCCTCCCGGTGGGACGTGCCCAAAACAGCTCGCCCGCAAGGCGCTCGGGGGGCATCCTGACCAGATGCCCAAACCACCCCATCTGGCTCCTCTCGACCTGGAAGAGGAGCGGCTCGACACTGAGCTCCTCCCGGATGGCAGAGCTCCTCACCCGATCTCTGAGTGAGAGCCCAGCCACTCAGAGAGGAAGCTCATTTCGGCCGCTTGTACCCGTGATCTCATTCTTTCGGTCACCACCCACAGCTGGTTACCATGGTGAGGATAGGAACGTAGATCCTTGTTACCATGGTGAGGGTAGGAACGTAGATCCTGGTTACCATGGTGAGGGTAGGAACGTAGATCCTGGTTACCATGGTGAGGGTAGGAACGTAGATCCCGGTTACCATGGTGAGGGTGGGAACGTAGATCCCGGTTACCATGGTGAGGGTGGGAACGTAGATCCCGGTTACCACGGTGAGGGTAGGAACGTAGATCCCGGTTACCACGGTGAGGGTGGGAACGTAGAACCTGGTTACCATGGTGAGGGTAGGAACGTAGATCCTGGTTACCATGGTGAGGGTAGGAACGTAGATCCTGGTTACCATGGTGAGGGTAGGAACATAGATCCTGGTTACCATGGTGAGAGTAGGAACGTAGATCCTGGTTACCATGGTGAGGGTAGGAACATAGATCCTGGTTACCATGGTGAGGGTAGGAACATAGATCCTGGTTACCATGGTGAGGGTAGGAACGTAGATCCTGGTTACCATGGTGAGGGTAAGAACATAGATCCTGGTTACCATGGTGAGGGTAGGAACGTAGATCCTGGTTACCATGGTGAGAGTAGAAACGTAGATCGACTTGTAAATGGAGAGCTTTGCTTTTCGGCTCAGCTCTCTCTTTACCTTTAAAGAGAGGAATATGTTTAGGTTGTGTAATTAGTTTTAGTTTATTTGTGAATTTATTTTGGTCAAGACCCCATGTGAAGTCTATTTAGCCATTTGTGAAGGGTTGCCAGTTCGATCCCGTTCATGCCTTAGAGCAAGACACCAAACCCTCAGTGTCTGCTGATGGTTCCCATTCCCATCAGGTATGAATGTGTGTGTGAATGTGAGCTACACTGTAAAGCGCTTTGAGGGCCAGCACAGGTGGAAAAGAGCTGCATTAGTAGAGAACATTTACACTCAGCCATTCCAGCTGATTCAAGGCAAGAGGCAGGATACACTTTGAACAGGTCGCCAATCTGTCACGGGGCAATCGCATAGCGGCCAATTAACCTAACATGCATGTTTCTGGAGGGTGGGAGGAAACCTACGCATAGAAGGGGAGAACATGCAAACTTCATACAGAAAGGCCGATGTTCCAAGCCTCATCCGCACCTAGGATTCAAACCCTGACCTTCTTGCTGTGAGGCCGCTGTGCTACCCACCACGCCACCGTAAAGCCCACTGTCTATTCTGTCACCTTCTCATCCTTCTGTCTCTTACAAGGTTGCAGGGGGTGCCGGAGCCTAACCTGGCTGATTCAAGGCGTGGGGCAGGGTACACCCCGAACAAATCGCCAGTCTGTCGCGGGGCCACACACATACAACCATCCACACACACACACACACACACACTCATTCCTAGGGGCAATTTGGTACCGGCCAATCAACCTAGCATGCATGTCTTTGGAGGGTGGGAGGAAACCGGAGTACCCAGAGAAAACCCACGCAGACACTGGGAGAACATGCAAACTCCACACAGAAAGGACAGTATTCCAAGCCTCGTCCCCACCTGGGATTCAAACCCTGACCTTCTTGCTGTGAGGCCGCTGTGCTAACCACCGCGCTACCGTACAGCCCTATGTCTATTTTTCAGATTTTAATTTACAACCTCATTATCTGGTTTTATTGTAGGAATTTTTGTCTTTTTATTTTTGCCTGTTTGTTTTTTGAAGTCCTTGCTTGACCTTCAGAAAGGCTCAACATTTTTACATATTTATCTACCAGCTTTTATTTCTCAGTCTTGTTGCTCAACCTAAAGGAGGCGTTTGGGAGGTGAAGACTTATATTTTAATTTGAACTCTAGAAGCACATATTTTTCTGTGAATAAGATTACATTTTACTCATGAATATGGAACATGTATTCTTGCCTCTGATCGCTCCTCCAGTAATGCATATTATTTAATTGTTTTAACAGATTTTCAATCATATTTAACATGCAAAAATGTTGAGAGACTTTTTTTTTTTTTTTTTAGCCATTTTTAAAGGTAAAAAAAATGGTCTCCATTGAACACAGTAACACGTTTCAGTCTCTCCTGAAAACTTCTAAACCCAGTCGTTCATTCACAAATCATGAAGGGGGGAAAAAAGAACAACCCAAATGAATATTCATGAATTTTTAAAATGAGTTGCCGTGCTGGAGAAGTTAGCAGGGATTTGCATACAAATGAGTTTGGAGAGAAACACACATGAAGAAGTTTGAGGGGAACTCTGAGGTAAAGCATTGAAGAAAGACTTATGGAAATTTGAAGCGGTCAGGTTAATGTGGAAATCACCAAGTGACTTGATTAAATCAGATTAGTTTTAATGGATGGGTCATTCTTTACTGGATAAATAATTGGATGCTATTCCACTTTCATATTATTATAATTTCTGCCTCACAATCGGTTGAATGTGACCGAGGACAAAGAGAGAGAGAGTACATCAGAAGAAGGATGCTGGGTTTGGAACCACCAGGAAAGAGGGGTTCTAGGACATTTCAGTCTCGGACATTTGGGCCAAAAACCTATTTTATGTAGAAAATTGTGACATTTTATGTAAAACATTGTGTCCGATTCTGTGAAGCGTGCCCTGCGTCGCATCCGGGCTGCACACCGTCCGCAGGATCCTCAGTCTCTGCAGGACCTGGCCATCACCGGCGACTGGGCATCCCACCTCCACTATGACAATGGGCAGGAAGCAGATGAGCGCGTCATCATCTTCACCACCCCATGTCATCTGCAGGAGCTAGCAGCCTGTGATGAGTGGTGCATGGATGGCACCTTTTTGGTTTCTCCAAGGCTCTGGATCACGACCCGTGATCCAGGGTCGGTCCCAAGGCCTCTATCTTCCTTCCTAGTACACCATCTTCCAAGCGTGGGAAGATGGTGGCACCAGGAGCTTCAGGTTCGTCTCCACAACCTGGTGCTGACTTAAACACAGGCAAGAAGACCATCCCTGCCTTCCTTCGTGGCATCAGTCACAACCTTCGTGGAGGACAACTAAACTTGTAAAATATTGTGATATTTTATGTAAAAAATTTATTGTAAATAAACAGTTGCACTTCAGAAAATAATTGCTTTTAGTCATTTTTATCCCATGGCTCATATAGCCTAGGTTGCAGGTTTTAGGCTCAAATGTCCGTGGCTGAAAAGACCGTTCACCGGAAAGAGGACTAGAGGAAGACCAAAGAGGAGGTTCATAGATACAGTGAAGGAAGACATGAAGATAGTTGGTGTGACTAACTATTCTGTTATAAATGTTTACAGATTTGATGCAAATATGAGCTCATCCAAAACAATCTTAACTAATACATAACTGGACCAAATCTTTTATTCTCACTAAACTAAAATTTTACATTAAAAATGAATGCAAACCAGTTTAAGTCCAAAAGTACAAGTTGCAACAGGTTCTATTAATGATGCCAACAATACTAGCCATTAAAACTCCTGACTTGCCACAAGAAAAAGTTTGGCATGGGCACGTACCACGTTTAGCCAATAGGATAAAAATGTATTTTTTTACATATTTAATTAATTTCTCAACAGGAAAATTTGTGTGCTGCATTACACTGCAGCAGGCTGCCAGGATGGCGCTAATAGTAGGAGAAAAGGGGGTTTATGTGTCTTCCCCAAGGACACTTAGGCATGAGTTTATAGGGATTCAACCCAGCAAACTTCTGGCGATCTTCCAGTGCATGGGTGAACAATCTACCACTGAACTATTGCCTCCCCCAAAGACCAAAAGACCAAAGATTCTTTAACATCTTTATAAAAATTGTGAATATTAGAGAGTAACAATGTGACACCCCCTTAAAACTCCATGTAGACGGTTTAGTAGATAGAAGGTTTACGTTACAAAGCAAGGCAACAGATTTATTACTGTTATTAGGGGTGGGCAGATCGATCCTAATATCGATAATATCGATACCAACACTAGTATTGATATTGATCGATACTCCAACTAAAATATCGATACTTTGGTTGAAGTTTTACGCCTCGCACTTTGCTTCCGTTTTTTTTTTTTTTTCAAAAAGTTAACCTAACTGATCTGTCTGCAAATGTTGTGTGTCGTACCTGTATGCTAAAGCGAGGCGGCCCCGCCCCCTCTCTCTTCTCATTCGCTTTGACTTGTCACATGACTCAGCCACTCGGGGCCAGGAAACTAAAAAAAAAAAACGCAAGTCGGTAAAAGTGGAGAGAGATGGAAAAAAAGAGACGTAGCGTGTGGCTGTACTTTGAGGCACCATGTGCAGAAAGGCTGTTAAATATAGGGGTAACACTACAATATACATATACTTGGTCATACTATATATAGTATATATATGACCCAAACCCTTGATGCAACAATAGTCATTTAAAAAACCTAAATATCGGTATCGATATCTGCGATATTGGTCTGGTGTTTACTTGGTATCAGATCGATACCAAAACTTGCGGTATCGCACACCCCTAACTGTTATTTTTTTTTTCCTTGATTGTAAATGTTGGACACGGTGACCCTCCATTCCACCAGCTCTGCCTACTTAGTCCGTGGTGTCTTCTCTGTGGGGGTCTAACTGGACTGTGTGGTGTAGGTCCCTCACCTCAGCTAGGTGACTTCTGTGGGTGCCCGTGTCTCCTGGATCCAGCTGAACCCCTGTGGTTTACAACTCTGCAGTCATAGGCAGGCCGGCTCTTGGTGTGGATCAATCCCCAGTGATTATTTCTTCACAGCAGCATCAGGACGGATGTTTATTTTATTTACCATTCAGTTAAGGAGACAGTAGCTAGAGTAGAAAAAGTTTCAAAAAAGTCTTCTGGACAGTTTAATTCTTTATCGAGACGTTTCGACTTCCACCCGGAAATCATTTTCAATCTGAATGAAATGGACTGAAAACTGGATCTATTTATACTAACCTGAGTAAAAGGTAAAAAAATTCCCTACTATTTCCTCTATTCCCTACGTGTCAGGACTGTCCGAGAAGTTACAGAGAATCTTCAGACAACATGACATCCCGGTTTTCTTTAAACCGGTCAACACATTACGGCAGAAACTAGTACATCCTAAAGACAAGATGCCTACAGAAAAACAGAACAATGTAGTTTATTGGATCCGGTGCAGTGAAGGGAGCTGCAAAAAACACTACATTGGTGAAACTAAGCAGCCACTCCACAAAAGACTTTACCAACACAGAAGAGAAGCCTCAAGTGGTCCACAGTCTGCTGTACATCTGCATCTTAAATCCACCAAACACACTTTTGAGGACAGTGAGGTGAAGATTCTAAGTAGAGAGAAAGGATGGTTTGAAAGAGGGGTGAAGGAAGCCATCTTTGTGATGAAAGAAAATCCCTCACTGAATCGGAGTGGAGGCGTTAGATACATTCTGCCCGGGATTTACAGCAGCCTTTTGAAGCCATGGACTAAAGATGACACCTCGTGACCCAGATTCACACCTCTGGTTAGCAGGACTTTCTATTCATTAGGCTTTTAGCATTATTATAATAGGTTTGTTTACTGGTCTGTGGCTACAATAGGGGCCATTCACGGCCATCATAGGTAACACAGGCTCATTGGTCGAGCCCTTCTTACTATTTTTTGTACCTTTTACTCAGGTTAGTATAAATAGATCCAGGTTTCAGTCCATTTCATTCAGATTAAAAATGATTTCCGGATGGAAGTCGAAACGTCTCGATCAAGAATTAAACTGTCCAGAAGACTTTTTTGAAACTTTTTCTACTATGGATCACTCCTGGATGAATGAGGGACTACACAGACAGTAGCTAGAGGTTCAGGGGAAATGTGAGGTTGGGGGCTGTCGCTTGAGAGAAGAGTGGGGCTGTGTGAATGTAGATGTGTGTGGGCAGTGTTTTGTGTAAATGTGTAATTTTTAATATATGTTTTCTTTTGATTTGTTATTTTCCAATGATCTGGATTTTAATTCTGTTTCAGTTTTTATTTTTCTGTTCAGCACTTTGTGTAACTTTGTTTTAAAAGTGTTTTATAAATTAAATTTGATTTGATTTATTGTTTCTATAAATCATTCAAGAAGATTCTGACACTTGGCAGAGTTACCCAGTTGTCGCCCTGGTGCCCGGGACTGTCTCCAAGACAATCTGGCCTTTCCAAAAAATCCTCAGTTGGAAAAGCATCGAAGCTGGCACCGAGAGAAAAAAATGGAAAACAACTTTGGAAAAAACTGTTAAAACAAACCACAGAACGGAGATGGAAAAGGAAAAACTGTCCATCGCTGTGCATGCCAACTCATGTCCAAAGGCACATATTACACCCTCAATTCACGGCTCAGTATTAAAAAAAAACGTTCTTTTAAGAGGCTTCATGGACAAAAACACACAATCAACATACTTTGTAATCAAACATTTCCAGGATTTGTTCTTATTTGAGGAAAAACTCAAAGAAACAAGGACGAGAAAAAAGAAGAGTCTCAGAGAACTTCTCTCATAGGCCGTCTGGAATAAAAAAAATCAAATTAGAGAGCAGAGCTCATCACCCTATCTCTGAGGAGCTCAGCTCTCCTTTTTTTTAAGCCGTCCCAGGGGGATTAGACCCAGCTTCTTCCGCTGGAAAGACGGCAACTCTGCCACGAGGCGAACGCCCCCTGCGACCCATTTGATTTCTTTTTGAACATCCAGGAGGAGATCAGTGTTGAGCCGCTCCCCCTCCAGGTCGAGAGGAGCCAGATGGGGTGGTTCAGGCATCTGGTCCGGATGCCCCAGAGCGCCTCGCTGGTGAGGTGTTTCGGGCACGTCCCTCCGGGGGGATCCTGGACCCGCTGGAGAGACTAGCTGGCTGGGGAACAACTCGGAATCCTTCTGGGTGAGCTGGAGGATGCAGCCGGGGTGAGAGAAACCTGGGATTCCCGTCTGAGGCTGTTGCCCCCGGCGATCCGGCCCCAGATAAGCAGAAGACGATGGAACGGAAAAAAATAGGAGAGCTTATATGATAGTGTCTTGATCACTTTCTCCTTCCTCTTTGCTCTGCCCTTCTTCCTCACACCTGGTCCCAATTATCTACCCCTGTGTCTCTTCTTTCCCTTCTGTTACATAAGTCCTGGTGCCTTTTATTAATTGGTATGGCCTCCTCTTGTATGGTTGTTTTGAAATAATCTATTCCCCTGAGTCTGGTCCCTACCAGGACTCCTTGCCTTCTCAGGGCTTGTAGATGCCTTCTGAGGACCTAGCCTTCCCTGGGTTTGTGCCTGGCCAGGACCCAATCTTGCCTAGTGTTGGCTACCAGGTGCACCCGTCTTTTCCACTTCCTTCATCCTTTCTGTCCTCAATGAACCGCTTATTCCCTGACAGCGCCTCAGGTGGTGTCGGAGCTAACCCTGGATGATTTCAGGCGAGAGGCAGGCTACACCCTAAACAGGTCATCAGTCTGTCAGGCAAACCCACACACACATACACATCCACACACTCTTTGGGGCAATTTTATAGCGGCCAATCAACTAACATGCACTAACATGCAACATTCTCCCTGGGAAGAAATCGGAGAAAACCCACACATACACAGGGAGAACATGCAAACTACACACAGAAAGACCAGTGTTCCAAGCCTTGTCCCCACCCGGGACTCGAACCCTGACCTACTTGCTGTGAGTCCATTGTCCTTACCACTGCTATTTTAATGTCCAATAAATGATCAGTCAGTCACCTTCTTAACCATGTACCCCTTATGGAGTTGCGGGGGTGCTGGAGCCCATCCCGGCTGATTCAAGGCAAAGGGTAGGGTACACCCCGAACAGGTCGCAAGTCTGTCGCAGGACCACACACACACACACACACACACTCATTCCTAGGGGCAATTTGGCACTGGCCAATCAACCTAACATGCATGTTTTTGGAGGGTGGGAGGAAACCAAAGTACCTGGAGGAAGCCCACACAGACACGGCGAGAACATGCAAACTCTACACAGAAAGGACAGCGTTCCAATCCTTGTCCCCACCCAGGACTCAAACCCACGACCTCCTTGCTGTGAGTCCGCTGTGCTAACCACCGCCAAAAAAATTAGTTTTGATAAGAAAACTTTTCTGACTGAATCTGCTAAAATAAAAAGTGAAGTTCTGTTCAAACGAAGAACTTTGGTACAATAATAAATATCAGGTGTGAATCTAAGGAAATGAAAACTTGTCACAAGTCATTGATACGTTTTTAATCTCCTTTCCAATTAAAACCGTTAGATTGGACAGAATTTAAAGGTGATATGTAATAACTCTTCACATGAAGTGTCCCACACCCTGATACTGGATCATATATCCCCGTCTCATCCGTACCACAAAGACCTCTGGGAAATAACCAGAATCATAAGGCCATCTGTTTTTGTTTCCTGTCACCAGCCGTTTAATGAGATATGGTAAGTCTGTTCATCATTATTCTCTCATTACTTTCTGAAAAACAAGCTGTCTGGAAGTTTCCGTAATGGATTAAAAATGACGAGCTCCTTCAAAAGTAACGGAGTCAGTTCTTTGAGGAAAAGACTTTTCTCTCTGTTTGTGTTCGTTTTACAAGATATTTATTTTGTTTGTTCTTTTTAATGGGGCAATTCTCCCTCACCCCGCAATGCCACCACCTTCTTCTTCTTCGGCATTTCCCTTCAGGGGTCTCCACATCAAGTCAGTTTCTTCCATCTAACCCTATCTCCTGCATCTTCTTCGGTCACACCAACTATCTTCATGTCTTCCTTCACTGTATCCATGAACCTCCTCTTTGTTCTTCCTCTAGTCCTCTTTCCTGGTGGTTCCAAATCCAGCATCCTTCTTCTGATGTACTCTCTCTCTCTCCTCTGCACATGTACAAACCATCTCAGTCTGGCCTCTCTGACTTTAAAACCTCTAACATATGCTGTTCCTCTGATCCTGTCCATCCTGGTCACTCCCAGAGAGATCCTCAGCATCTTCATCTCTGCTACAAACATCTCTGTTTCCTGTCTTTTCCTCAGTGTCACTGTCTCTAGACCAATCAGCATGGCTGCTCTCACCACACCGTCTCTAGACCAATCAGAATGGCCGCTCTCACCACACCGTCTCTAGACCAATCAGCATGGCCGCTCTCACCACACTATCTCTAGACCAATCAGCATAGCCGCTCTCACCACACTGTCTCTAGACCAATCAGCATGGCCGCTCTGACCACACTGTCTCTCTAGACCAATCAGCATGGCCGCTCTGACCACACTGTCTCTCTAGACCAATCAGCATGGCCGGTCTCACCACACTGTCTCTAGACCAATCAGCATGGCCGCTCTCCCCACACTGTCTCTAGACCAATCAGCATGGCCGCTCTGACCACACTGTCTCTCTAGACCAATCAGCATGGCCGCTCTGACCACACTGTCTCTCTAGACCAATCAGCATGGCCACTCTCACCACACTGTCTCTAGACCAATCAGCATGGCCGGTCTCACCACACTGTCTCTAGACCAATCAGCATGGCCGCTCTCCCCACACTGTCTCTAGACCAATCAGCATGGCCGCTCTGCCCACACTGTCTCTAGACCAATCAGCATGGCCGCTCTCACCACACTGTCTCTAGACCAATCAGCATGGCCGCTCTCACCGCACTGTCTCTAGACCAATCAGCATGGTCGCTCTGACCACACTGTCTCTAGACCAATCAGCATAGCCGCTCTCACCACACTGTCTCTAGACCAATCAGCATAGCCGCTCTCACCACACTGTCTCTAGACCAATCAGCAGGGCCGCTCTGACCACACTGTCTCTCTAGACCAATCAGCATGGCCACTCTCACTACACTGTCTCTAGACCAATCAGCATGGCCGCTCTCACCACACTGTCTCTAGACCAATCAGCATGGCCGCTCTCCCCACACTGTCTCTAGACCAATCAGCATGGCCGCTCTGCCCACACTGTCTCTCTAGACCAATCAGCATGGCCGCTCTCACCACACTGTCTCTAGACCAATCAGCATGGCCGCTCTCACCACACTGTCTCTAGACCAATCAGCATGGCCGCTCTCACCGCACTGTCTCTAGACCAATCAGCATGGTCGCTCTGACCACACTGTCTCTAGACCAATCAGCATAGCCGCTCTCACCACACTGTCTCTAGACCAATCAGCATAGCCGCTCTCACCACACTGTCTCTAGACCAATCAGCAGGGCCGCTCTGACCACACTGTCTCTCTAGACCAATCAGCATGGCCACTCTCACTACACTGTCTCTAGACCAATCAGCATGGCCGCTCTCACCACACTGTCTCTAGACCAATCAGCATGGCCGGTCTCACCGCACTGTCTCTCTAGACCAATCAGCATGGCCCCTCTCACCACACTGTCTCAAGACCAATCAGCATGGCCGCTCTCACCACACTGTCTCTAGACCAATCAGCATGGCCGCTCTCACCACACTGTCTCTAGACCAATCAGCATGGCCGCTCTCACCACACTGTCTCTAGACCAATCAGCATGGCCGGTCTCACCACACTGTCTGTAGATCAATCAGCATGACCGCTCTCACCACACTGTCTCTAGACCAATCAGCATGGCCGCTCTCACCACACTGTCTCTAGACCAATCAGCACGGCCGGTCTCACCACGGTTTTGTACACTTTCCCTTTTATTTTATCTGAAACTCTTCTATCACACATCACACCTGATACAATGCCATCACCTGTTCTGACTTGTTTGGTATGTCACGTTTAAGACATTGTTAGGACATTAGGAATGTTTTAGCACGTTAAATGCTTACTCACTGACTTTTTTGAAAAAAAAAATTCATGCTATCATTCAGCTAGACCAGGCACGGGTAAACTACGGCCCGCAGGCCACATGCGGCCCATTAAACATTTCAATCCGGCCCGCCGAACTTTAAAAAATTAAATAAATAAACCATGTTAATGTTTTATTTTTCTGCAATACTGATGTTTCCTCTCTAGATGGCTCACTGTATGATATGGAAGGCTTTTGGAGCCAATACACGCATGTAAACAAGCATGTTAGATGTTAAAACATGCTAAATGGTACATCAAGCACATTTCAAACCTAGCGCCTCTGGATCTTAAATTTAACGCTCTTGATGTAACATTTAAAATTCAGCGCTCCATTCTATTGGTCTAATCTAGCAGTTACCAAAGCATGCCCTCCTTCTGCTCCTGTTCCGGCCCCCTTGTCAAATGTTAGAACTCACTGTGGCGCCTCTGAGCTAGACACTTAAACTGGTGGTTTTAACCTTTTTTTCACCTGGTTTCTTTTCCATTTAACCAACATTGCTCTTTATTCAGCGTGGCTCTCACCTTGTTTAATAAGATGCACACTGAATCCTGCATGACCAATGAATGGATGAATAATGGATGATCTGAAATGGAACAGTATTTATTGGATATGCACTGTCAGAAAAAAACAACCTGCCAAGTTTGTCACTCAAAGACATTTGGAGTAAAGAAAGAGATGAAAGCAGTGAAGCGGGCCATGCAGATGTTCCTGGGTTGACTTGACCGGTGTGGAATATTTGGAAGGTGCAAAGGGTTGGCATTAGCTGCCAACTGGCACATCCGTGGAGAAGGAATACTTGGAGGACGAAACACAATGAAGATCTGAGGGTGAAGTTAAATGTCGCTGTGAGGAAAAGTTTGTGTTCAAAGCATGACAAGATTTTACATGGACGAAACATCCCAAGTTAAATAGATTATTACCAGTAACATCGGGTGGCACAGTGGCGCAGTGGGTAGCGTTAAAACCAGAAAAAAAAAACAGAAGAAAAGTCTGAAGATGATACAGTGAGAAGATATCGTGGTATTTTGCTACATGTACTGTTTATTTTCTGTTCTGTCATCTTCCGCTCATCTGAGGTCGGGTTGCGGGGGCAACAACGAGAGCCCAGGCTTCTCTCACTCCAGCTGCATCCTCCAGCTGACCCGGAAGGATCTCGAGTCGTTCCCGAGCCAGCTGTGAGACATAGTCTCTCCAGCGGGGTCTGGCTCTTGGTCTCCTCCTGGTGGGATGTGCCCGAAACACCTCACCAGTGAGGCGCTCGGGGGACATCCTGACCAGATGCCCAAACCACCCCATCTGGCTCCTCTCGATTTGGAGAAGGAGCGGCTCGACACCGAGCTCCTCCCGGATGGCAGAGCTCCTCACCTGATCTCTGAGTGAGAGCCCAGCCACCCTGCGGAGGAAGCTCATTTCGGCCACTTGTATTCCCAATCTCAGTCTTTCAGTCACCACCCACAGTTGGTTACCATGGTGAGGGTAGGAACGTAGATCCTGGTTACCATGGTGAGGGTAGGAATGTAGATCCTGGTTACCATGGTGAGGGTAAGAACGTACGTAGATCCTGGTTACCATGGTGAGGGTAGAAATGTAGATCCTGGTTACCATGGTGACGGTAGGAACGTAGACCCTGGTTACCACGGTGAGGGTAGGAACGTAGATCCTAGTTACCATGGTGAGGGTAGGAATATAGATCCTGGTTACTATGTTGAGGGTAGGAACGTAGATCCTGGTTACCATGGTATGGGTAGGAACGTAGATCCTGGTTACCATGGTATGGGTAGGAACGTAGATCCTGGTTACCATGGTATGGGTAGGAACGTAGATCCTGGTTACCATGGTATGGGTAGGAACGTAGATCCTGGTTACCATGGTGAGGGTAGGAACATAGATTGTGGTTACCATGGTGAGGGAATAAAAACTCATTAAGCTTCAGTCTTAATTGAAACATTTGCAAATGGAGAGTTTTCTTTTGTAATTATTAAAAGGTCTTTTTAATGAGTTCAACGAGTCCATCTCCTGTAGGTAAACATTTCTCTTAAGATCATGCAGCAGAATATCTGAAGCTTTTTATTCCCAACTGGGTGCTGACTCTGGGCACAAAGAGCAAACCCTGGGCACACAGACGATCAACACTACTGTACTTTATTTCTGAGAACATCAACATCAATAGATATAAAAAAGATTCATAGTAAAAAACAAAAGTTTTAAACTGCAAGCTTTAACTCGGAATCAACTTTGTCAACCCAGCTTTTTTCTTTGTGTTGTAAAACAATACTGAAATGCTACACACACACACACACACACACATAAAGGTGGGCCAGATGATGGAGATTAAAATCTGCATGTGTCAGACTGATAATTTTATGTTGTAAAATGACACACCGCTGCCTGAGTCACTGCCATGAACACAACCCCCTCCCTCTGTTACCGCCTTGCACATTACAGGGTTTGAGCTGAACGCATTTGGCATGTCACAGTTGCTGCTAGCCTTTGCACGTACTCACACACACACACACACACACAGGCACCAGATTGCACTACAGTGGTGTCAACCAGTGGGCGTGTATAAGTATGCATGCTGCAGAGCTTTCAGGTCTGATCACAGTACACACCACAGATCCTACTGACAGCAGACAGTGATGGTGATGGGTTTGGAGTGTGTGGTCATTTATACTTCTGAGTCATTTCCATCTCACCTAAAAATCAAAATGTGCATCACACATTACGACACGCTGTATGGTTCAGATTGTACATGTTGTTCTATTATTCTAAAATAAAACTCAGTTCTTAGACTCTCATGGAAACAAGCTGCAGAGAAGTCTCTGGATTAAATCTGCTGTTTTTTGTGAACCTTTGTAGCAGAATTTCTTTGGTTTGAATAAAAAAGAACATTTTTAAAATTGGTTTTATTGTGTTTCACAGTCATGTAATCATCGGTCAAGGTAAGAAATTCGTAGGTCAGTCAGAAGAACATGTTTCAAAACTTTGGTGTCGATTTATTTTTATCTCAATTTTTTAGTTAAAAACAAAAAATATGATAAAAAAAAGATTCTAATGTTGCATAAGTAAAATTTTATGGGTTTTTTGTAAACGTGGCCAATGTTCCTTCTAAGCTGCGCGCCTGCGCAATTGTGCACTGCTCGCAGATTAATAGCGCACTAGAAAACTTATGCAGCGCAAAAATTAAAACTCAATTTTAAGTAAAGATGGTCAAATGAGGCAGAGCTCTGGAGCATGTCTCCATTTCTAGTTTCTTTTTGAAACAAATCACAAAAGATTAAACGTTTTTGCTCCGCCCCCTTCTGATCAGAAAGCTTGTGTATTTGCTCGGACACATAAAAAATTAGAGGGAACATCGCATGTGGCTGATGAAACTTCTTGCATGCAGGCTGGACGCTTTGTTAAGCTAATGTTGCCATTTTCGGCAGTTGTAGGGTGTATAAGTGGTGGGCAGGAGGAGGAGTACAGGAGGGTGGAGGATGGATTTGTGGTGTGGGCGGGAGAGAATCACCTGCTGCTCAATGTAGACAAGACCAGGGAGATGGTGATTGACTTCCGGAAGAGGAGGACTGATTTGCAGCCGCTCTACATTCTGGGTAGGGATGTGGAGGTGGTGGAGGAGTACAAATACCTTGGAGTGACCATCGACAGTAGACTGAGCTGGAGGAGCAACAGTACTGCTGTGTTCAAGAAGACCTGCAGCCGACTTTACTTTCTAAGGAAGCTGAGGTCCTTCAATGTGTGCGGCAAGATCCTGGAGACCTTCTATCAGTCTGTGGTGGCCAGCACCTTGTTCTTCTCTGTCATCTGCTGGGGGAGCAGCATCGCAGCCAGTGACGCCAACAGACTGAATAAACTAATCAGACTGGCTGGCTCTGTCATTGGCTGCAAACAGGACTCACTTGAGGCAGTGGTAGAGAGGAGGTCACTGAACAAACTTTTATCAATCATGGACAATCATGACCATCCTCTCTACCCACTCCTGAACGAACAGCGGAGCTCCTTCTCCAAGAGGCTCAGACAGCTCTGCTCGAGAACATCTCGTTACCGGAGGTCTTTCTTTCCGTACAATGATCGGACTCTACAACGACTCACTTAGCAGATAGGAAGTTGTTGCTGTGACACACAAATTTCCCCTGTGTGGGATCATTAAAGTAGATTCTGATTTCCACTGCTGACCCAAAGACCCAAAAACATAACAGTGAATTTTTACTCTAGAGCGCATTAGCCGCTCGGTGCAGCTGCGTGCATTATAACGTAACCCCAAAAGAATGAGGTGGACATGCATTTTTTACTCTGTTACTAATCATTTATTCAACAGGGTGTTGAGTCAGGGGCGGCATGGTGGCACAGTGGTTGGCACAGTGGCCTTACGTCAAGGAAGTCGGAGATTCTAGTCCTAGTGCGGACGAGGCCATAAAGGGGAAGGATGGCTCAGTGAGTGGGGCGACTGTCCTGTAACTGGAGGGTTGCCGGTTTGATCTCTCGCTCAGAGTTCAAGCCGAAGTGTCCTTGAGCAAGACACCGAACCCCCAATTGCTCCTGATGGTGGTTTGCCCGTGCATGTCAGCCTCCACCATCAGGTATGAATGTGTGTGTGAATGGCTGAATGTGAGCTACACTGTAAAGCACTTTGAGAACCAACGCTGGTATAAAAGTGCGATATAGTAAGTAGAGTCCATTTACAATTTACTCTGCCTCCCATCTTGAATCAGTCGGGATAGGCTCTGGCACCACCTGCAACCTCATTAGGAATCTACGATTCAGAAGATGAATGAAGAATGTTGTATCGCAAACTTTTAAAGTTAGAGAAACAGGTGTTTTGCACCATCTTGTAAAGACACGTCGATGGTTAAAACAAGGTGATTTGAAGTGAGCACGATCTTCCTGACCTAACATGTGAAGCTATAGCTTCTTAAATAAGATTAAAACAAACAAACTTCTGCACCACAGACCGGAAATTACAACCATCAAGCAGACTATAGACATTAGCTTCCTGTGTGAGGATAAGATTATCGTATTTTCTGGACAATAAGCTGCTACTTTTTACATTGGTTTTGAACCATGCGGCTAATAAAAAGGAGCGGCTAATCTATGGATTTTTTTCCACCGATAGGGGCGCTCTAACCGAAACTAGAATCAAAACCAAGATAAAATAAATGCAAAGAAGAATACGCTACTTCCTCTTTAGCAGATATAACTGGTAGAAGCAGATGGAAGGGGGACAAATTTCCAATCCTATTATTTTCATCTTCTTCACCCCTTCATCATGGAACCCACACGAAGAAGTTCGTATGATGCCAGTTTTAAGTTGAAGGCCATCGATGTGCTATACAGGAAGGAAACCGCGCTTATGCTTGGAAGCCAAGCGTCAATGAGTCTATGGTGAGACGCTGGAGGAGGCAGCGGAAAGAGCTTATGCAATGCCCGAAGTCGAGGAAAGCTTTCAGGGGACATAAAAGCAGGTGTCCAGAGCTTGAAAATGTCCTGGAGGACTGGGTGAACACGCAGAGAGCAGGTGGTCGTGCTGTATCCACCGTACAGATCCGACTTATAGCCAAAACCATCGCCCGCGAAATGGAAATTGAAGATTTCAAAGCGGGTCCGTCATGGTGTTTCAGATTTATGAAGCGCAAGAACCTGACCATCAGGACACGGACCACTCTCTCTCAGCAACTCCCTGCGGACTATCAGGAAAAAATTAAAAACTTCTACAAATTCATCGAAACAAAGACACAAGAACACTCCATCGGACCGGATGAGATAATAAATATGGATGAGGTCCCTTTGACGTTTGATCTGCCTCTGACCAGGACCGTTAACAAGACGGGCGCATCATCTGTGCTGCTGAAAACAACGGGCCATGAGCGGACGCATTTCACCAAATAGAGCGGATGCGGCTTATACGCAGGTGCTCTTTATAGTCCAGAAAATACGGTATATAAAGTAGAAGCACAGAAAGAGAACAAACAATTCAAAGTGAGGGGAGGGGGCAAATCAAATCTTTGTCTCATGAAAACAGTTTGGATGATAAAAAGCTATTTTAAATCACTTTTTTTTTTTTGTGGTCCAATTTTCTCAGGCATTTTTGTGTACTTTCTAATTATTTTCTTGTTGCTCTAAATCAGGGGTGTCAAACTCAGTTCCTAGAAGGCCCGTGTCCCTGCAGGTTTTCCATTTGTTCCTGGTAGGGATGGCCAGCTCGAGCGGCTCTACTCGAGTAGTGTCGAGCAGAATGAAAAAAAAGTCCTGCGAGTTTTGCTTCGAGCAGGGCAAGCAAACCTTCCAACCACGTGACCAGAGCTCGGAGTCTGCTCGTACCTGAGAACAGGTGCCGAGTAGCTCGCTGGTGATTCGAACTGGGCGGAGTTGGTCAATCAGCAGGAAGATATAAAAGAGATTCATTCATTCAGGAAGTGTGGGCAGAAGAAGAACAGAAAGAAGAACAGAAAGAAGAGATTCTTCTACATCCAGGTAAGCTATGACAAACTTTATTTCATTTATATTTATTTTTTCTGGTGTTAAAATCACTTCTGCTTCATTAGTCACACATCCGGGATCCTCTTCTACAGAGGATCTTCTGGACAGCCGGGTTGGTGCGTCTGATCAGCAACATGACCTCATCTTATACGGCTTTATAAACTAAATTCATTTTTCTTTTTAGGTGAAACCCAGCGAATAAATCGCGCCCCGGCGAACGCGACGGTGGAGGTCCAGCGATATCTGGCAGAGCCCTATCTCTCCAGAGGTGAAGACCCGCTCCAGTACTGGGCATCCAGAGAAGCTGTGTTATCCCAATTGGTATAAACTGGCCAAGTACTATCTCCATATGCCAGCAACACCTCGGTGCCCTGCGAGCGGTGCCCTGCGAGCGGGTCTTCTCCAAAGCTGGAGAGGTTGTAAACCAAAAGAGGAGCAGACTGAAGCCTAACATGGTGGAAAAAATTCTATATTTAAATAAAATTTCTGAATAGAACATTTGTTTGAGTTTGTCTTATTTCATTTTTTCCTAATAATGGGATTGTTTTTGTTGTGTGGGCGCCACAAAGCCGTGCTCACATTTACCCCAAAGTGTCTGCTTCTATAATCACTGGTTAGTGAATGTTGGCCCGCAGGTTTTTTTTTTTCATACTTTACTAAGTTTTTCAGTCCTCTGAGGGACTGGTTCCCAACCTTTTCTGCACCTCAGACTGGTTTAGTGTCTGACAATAATTTCACGGACTGGTCTAAAGGTGTAGCAGAAAAACTAAAGACCAGCCTGGAAAACTGGCTTTTTAAGCAATAATAAACTTAATTTCACTTTGTCTTCAAGAGAAAATGTATTAGCAGCGTCTTAATAACATGAAAACATTCTCTCTGCTCTAACGCACTCTGGTTGTTATGGTAACGGTAAATATACCTTCAAAATAAAGGACATCACAAAGTAAATAAAAATGGAAGTTGGATTATTCAGTGAGACTAGATCAGAGTGGTGAGTTTTTTTTGCTGGAACCAGACAGTCCCATCTTGACCTGAAGTGTGTTCTCATTTTACTGGTGTTAGAGGTTTAAATTTAATGGAATGATGTATCAATGGTGAGTCATTGACGGACGTAAGGAAGAAAATTCGGTGACTTTTCAAATTAAAACATCTTCATCTCGAAGATGAAATATGGAATAAAAACCAAATGGAAATAATGGAAGTTATTTCCTTTGTCTGTGCGGCCCGGTACCGGTCCGCGACCCGGTGGTTTGGGACCACTGAACAAAGGCTCAGTTCTCTTTAATGATTCATATTGATGACAGGAGCGCGCCGTGTGGTCAGTCTGTGCTTTATTAAACAGTCAATCATAATTTAAATGAGCAGAGTGGAATATTTCTTTTATTTGTTTTGGGAGAGTAAAATTTAAATTAACATACAGTATCGACATAACTTCTGTATGATACCGGTGAAAAAATATTAGCAAAGAATAGGAAGCAGAAAACCTCGCGGAATCTCAATCATTTTTCTAATGACTTGAGACTTGGAGCGTATTATTCATCTTTCTTTTTTTCTATTGGATTTTTGTTGACATCCCGCACCCTGCAGATGGAGCTCTTTGTGAGCTCGAAAGATTCGAATCTTTGGGTCTATTTTAGGGAATTGGTTCGAAATTACTCGATGGTTCATGGGGCTTCGGATTTACCATCCTTAGTTCCTGGTTCAATACAGCTGATGCACGTAGGGTGAAATCAACAGCCAATCAAATTTGACACAATGACTCGTTAACCTGGATCAGGTGTGTAGATGCAAGAACACATGGAAAACCTGCAGGAACTGAGTTTGACACCCCTGCTCTAAATGCTTCATTTCACTGTCCTCAGTTCACTTCCAGATCTGTCCACAAGAGTCATCTTTTCACTGCTTCTTTGCAATTTCAGTACGACAGCTTTGACTTGTCTTAACACCACTTTTATTTATTGCTCAGTTTGCATAGATGTTTGTATATGCCCACATTTAGCATAAGCAATCATAGCTGCCAGTCTCAAGTTCTTAAATGCTTAGCTGAAAGTTTCAGGATTCATCCTGAAGTTCCTCCAGATGGTCCAAAATGCAGCAGATTGGATTTTTATCAGTCCAATAGGATTCACGACCCTTCGCTCTTCATATGTCTACGTTGGCTTCCACATTAAGTTCAGAATTCTAGCTTCGCTACAAAGAGGTCAACTCAGCGGCCCACATCACACCAGCACACATCTACCTTTACTTTCATATGAACACTCTAAAATCTACTCTGTTGCAAGTTTTCACCAACCATCACTGTCTGGTGATCCTATCGTTGTTAGAAAGACCCAAACAAGACTCTCCAGCTCACTGGGATTATCATAGTGGAATGATATCTTTCCAACCTGCAGCTCCTCTGCTGATTTTACTGACATAGAAAAAAAACGAGCTTTTCAGACGCCAGAATCTATTTAGGAAAAAAAAATTATATTCTACTGTATATGTGATTGCTTTCTTTGAGCCACACGGAGGAATCGTTTTAGATAAAAGCTTTTGCTGAACGATAAAATGTAGACGTGAATAAAAAGCAGGATGGAATGACTTGTAAAGTAGAAAATGATTTCAAGATGTTCTGCAAGTATTTCTGATCTTTATTAAAGTTATTTAGCAGATGACATTGTGATCTGTAGTGAGAGGAGGGAAGAGGTGGAGGAAAAGCTGGAGAGGTGGAGGTCTGCACTAGAAAGAAGAGGAATGAAGATTAGTCAGAGTAAAACAGAGTACATGTGAGTGAATGAGAGGGATCCAAATGGAAAAGTGAGGTTACAGGGAGAAGAGATAAAGAAGGTGGAAGATTTTAAGGATCTAAGATCAACAGTCCAGAGCAATGGAGAGTGTGGAAAAGAGGTGAAGAAGCGTGTGCAGGCAGGCTGGAACTGGTGGAGGAAAGTATCAGGTGTGATGTGTGATAGAAGAGTTTCAGATAAAATGAAAGGGAAAGTGTACAAAACCGTGGTGAGAGCGGCCATGCTGATTGGTCTAGAGACAGTGTGGTGAAAGCGGCCATGCTGATTGGTCTAGAGACAGTGTGGTGAAAGCGGCCATGCTGATTGGCCTAGACAAAGTATGGTGAGAGCGGCCATGCTGATTGGCCTAGAGACAGTGTGGTGAGAGCGGCCATGCTGATTGGTCTAGAGACTGTGGTGAGAGCGGCCATGCTGATTGGTGTAGAGACAGTGTCACTGAGAAAAAGACAGGAAACAGATATGTTTGTAGCAGAGATGAAGATGCTGAGGATCTCTCTGGGAGTGACCAGGATGGACAGGATCAGAAGAACAGCACATGTTAGAGGTTTTAAAGTCAGAGAGGTCAGACTGAGATGGTTTGGACGCGTGTCGAGGAGAGAGAGAGTACATCAGAAGAAGGATGCTGGGTTTGGAACCACCAGGAAAGAGGACTAGAGGAAGACCAAAGAGGAGGTTCATGGATACAGTGAAGGAAGACATGAAGATAGTTGGTGTGACTGAAGAAGATGCAGCAGATAGGGTTAGATGGAAGAAACTGACTTGCTGTGGCGCCCCCTGAAGGGAAATGAGGAAAGAAGAAGAAAAAGACAGAAGAAATGTTCAAAAACTGCAAATATTGAACACAAGTTTTGTGGTTGTTCAATATTAGAAAAAAATATATTAATGTGCGACACGAAAAACCGCATCACTACTGAGAATATGTTTATTTAGAGGCCGACCCAAGATGAGAATAAATAAAGAAGAAGTGGACTTTGAAAATAAAATACCAGCGCTTTAACAAAACTTTCTTAAAATCATATTCAGCATCAGATTCCTCCCACACAGCCCCCCACGGTCACTTTAACCCCAGCCTGTTTGCTGCAACATCAAATTTCCTGGATCAGGAGAAAATACAGTTTGGCTGACATCAACATAAAAGTTTCTGGTCTTTTTAAATGTGAGGTTTTTAAAGAGTAAATATGTATTTGGTTAAACGGGTACATTTTCTGTCTTACTAGGTAAGACAGCATTTCCTCTGTAGTGAGGTTCTGACCCAAGTTGATGCCAATGTGTCGAACAACATGACTCCACCTGCCCTGTAACTCAAACTTTATCAGTTCATCCATAGTTAGTATCAAGTAACTGTGTCTAGTTTCACTAGGAGCCCTTTTAGGTTTCAAAACAAAATGTTGGTGCCAGTTTTTTGAAGAAGAAGAATTCCTTTTATTAGTCCCTCTGTGGGGGATTGCCTGCTGCATTGCACCACAGCAGGCAGCCATGATGGCAGCCATGGTGGTAGCAACTGGTGGGTTAAGTGTCTGCTCTAGGAGACCAAGGTGGTTCAGTGGGATTCGAAGCATTGTCTACCGGTCCAAGAACAAACACTCTATCACTGAGCCATGCCTCTCCCAAAGCAGCAGGTTGCAGCTGGTATCAAACTACCTCATCACACTCACATGAATTAGTAACCTTGATTGAGTTTTAACGATTGTAACGGTCGCAACAATCACCTCATTTATAGTCGTTATTGATGATACGGCCGAAATGAGCTTCCTCCACAGGGTGTCTGGGCTCTCACTCAGAGATCGGGTGAGGAGCTCTGCCATCCGGGAGGAGCTCGGTATTGAGCCGCTCCTCCTCCAGGTTGAGAGAAGCCAGATGGGGTGGTTCGCCAAGCGCCTCGCTGGTGAGAAATTTCAGGCACGCCCCACTGGGAGGAGACCAAGAGGAAGACCCCTGACCCGCTGGAGAAACTACAGTATGTCTCAAAGCTGGCTGGGGAACGACTCGGGATCCTTCCGGGTGAGCTGGAGGATGCAGCCAGGGTGAGAGAAGCCTGGGCTTCCCGTCTGAGGCTGTTGCCCCAGCAACCCAGCCCCGGATAAGTGGAAGACGACGGAACGGAACAATAAAAAAACATGGTGAATTTAACAAAAAATTATGTTAAATTTAAAATGCAAATTTGCAATGCACCCTCCGCCCCCTATCTCCCTCCACCCGTCCCCGCCTCTTCAGTGCATAATGTCCTCCAATTTGCATTTGCTAAACAGTCAAACAGATGATCAGAATCATGTTTATGCACGCATCGTTTTATCTGTGTACATTCAGTTTAAACCAGAATCTGAGTTTGTCCTCATCAGGAAAATTGGGGTTAACTGATGTCAACCTTGGAGAGGAGACGCTAATTACTAATTACATGCTTGTGGTTAAAGAGGCGGGGCTTCTGCTCAGAGTTTAAAAACTACTCTGAATAAATATGTCTTGAGGATGAAACTAGTCGTGATGTTTATCGTTAATTTGACTTGCATGGTGAAAACGAGATGCAGGAGTTAATTACATGTTTAACATGATTCATCTGAAAAGGAAACGTATTGGAGTCGGTTTGATGCCACATTCTCCTAATACCTACTATAAGTGAACTGATTAGGTTTTCAGTGAGAAATGAAGAAATTAACCATTGCAACACATAAGGAGTGTGAAGCGGCCGGGATGGGAATTAGCGCCTCCAAATCCGAGACCATGGTCCTCGCCCCGGAAAAGGGTGGAATGCCCCCTGCGGGTCAGGGACAGGGTCCTGCCCCAAGTGGAGGAGTTTAAGTATCTCGGGGTCTTGTTCACGAGTGGGGGAAGGATGCAGCGGGAGATCGACAGGCGTATCGGTGCGGCATCAGCAATAACTAGGACACTGCATCGGTCCGTCGTGGTAAAGAGAGAGCTGAGCCGAAAAGCAAAGCTCTGGATTTACAAGTCGATCTACGTTCCTACCCTCACCATGGTAACCAGGATCTACGTTCCTACCCTCACCATGGTAACCGGGATCTACGTTCCTACCTGGTCACCATGGTAACCAGGATCTACGTTCCTACCCTCACCATGGTAACTAGGATCTACGTTCCAACCCTCACCTATGGTCACCAGCTGTGGGTGGTGACCGAAAGAATGAGATCGCGGGTACAAGCGGCCGAAATGAGCTTCCTCCGCAGGGTGGCTGGGCTCTCACTCAGAGATCAGGGGAGGAGCTCTGCCATCCGGGAGGAGCTCGGTGTCGAGCCGCTCCTCCTCCAGGTCGAGAGGAGCCAGATGGGGTGGTTCTGGCATCTGGTAAGGATGCCCCCCCGAGGGCCTCGCAGGCGAGGTGTTTCGGGCACGTCCCACCGGGAGGAGACCAAGGGGCAGACCCCGGACCCGCTGGAGAGACTATGTCTCACAGCTGGCCGGGGAACGACTTGGGATCCTTACGGGTGAGCTGGAGGATGCAGCTGGGGAGAGAGGCCTGGGCTACCCATTTGAGGCCGTTGCCCCCGCGACACGACCCCGGAACAAGCGGAAGATGATGGAACGGAACACATGAGGAGAAAAAAAGAGCTTGTGGCTACACCTTTAGTAACTCAGACGCCCTGACAGGTTCCATGTTGGCACATCCCCCCCTCTACAGGGTAAGAGGTAGACCAGGGGTAACTTCAAAATATTTGACAATCTGCGTCGCTCTTTTGGGGTACATGGTCTGTAAAGAGAGAATTGTCTGTTGATCAAAGAGGCTGTGGAAGTGTTTTTGTGTGATGTATGAGAGGGAAAGTGATTCTGTCAGCTGGAAAATAAATGGAAGGTTTGTTCTTTCCATCTTCCTGTCATGCATACCGTGAAAAAGAAGAAAAAAAACAACCCAAATTGGCCGGTGAGATCTATGCTTGTGTTTTGCAAAGTGCATAATTCATATAATAGAAGGAGTATTGTAGATGATGTGAACAGGGTGTGTACTGTTTATTTACAGTGTAAACTATGTGTGTGTGTCAGCTCCCATTTCCATATAAAACACTTGGGTCTGCATATGATGAGTGAGGTTCTGCCTCTAAAGCGGGCGCTATATGAACCATAAAAGATAAGTAATGACAAGCAGAGGAAACCCTGAACAAAGTCTGGCACCACAAACTTATCCTCCATCTTCCATCCAACATCTTCTAATTTTAGCAACGTTAAGATATCTTTAAAATTAGTTGAATGATTTCCGCAGTATTAGGATTAAAAATCCAGTTGGAAAACATCAAGTTATTTTTTTCAGCCTTCATCATTTTTACCCAGTAGATCCACTGAGGGAGGGTTACAGGCAGAGTTAGGAGAAGGACATTTAATCCTGGTCCAGGCCTTTTTTTAACTTTCACTTCTAAAGAGATGGGTGATTCTAAAAAGAAGGCATTAGGTCCGATCTGGGATGAGAGCAGCAGGGGTTTAATTTGTCTGCCGGATCATCCGTTTCTATGTGGTCTTTTTCTTTTTGGGTCCAAAAGCAAAAAAAAAAACCCACATACCCAGAAATAAAGTCAAATAAAAAATGGTAAAAGACATTTGGTAAGAGAATGCGATCACAGATACAAGCGACCAAAATGAGGCAGGAGCTCTGTGTCGAGCCACTCCTCCTCCAGGTCGAGAGAAGCCAAATGGGGTGGTTCGGGCATCTAGTCAAGATGCCCCTCGAGCTGACTACCTCACTGGTGAGGTGTTTCGGGCACGTCCCACCGGGAGGAGACCGAGGCAGACCCCAGACCTGCTGGAGAGACTATGTCTCACAGCTGGCTGGGGAACGACTTGGGATCCTTCTGGGTGAGCTGGAGGATGCAGCTGGGGTATGGGAAGCGTGTTTTTTTTTTTCCGTCTTAGGCTGTTGCCCCCGCAACCCGGCACCAAATAAGTGGATAAGCAATCTCATTCTTTTGGTAACCACCCACACCACGTATGATCTACGTTCCTACCCTTACCATGGTAAAGGTAGGAACGTAGATCCCGGTTACCATGGTGAGGGTAAGAACGTAGATCCCGGTTACCATGGTGAGGGTAGGAACGTAGATCCCGGTTACCATGGTGAGGGTAGGTACGTAGATCCTGGTTACCATGGTGAGGATAGGAACGTAGATCCTGGTTACCATGGTGAGGGTAGGAGCGTAGATCCTGGTTACCATGGTGAGGGTAGGAACGTAGATCCTGGTTACCATGGTGAGGGTAGGAACGTAGATCCTGGTTACAACGGTGAGGGTAGGAACGGAGATCCTGGTTACCACGGTGAGGGTAGGAACGGAGATCCTGGTTACCATGGTGAGGGTAGGAACGTAGATCCTGGTTACAACGGTGAGGGTAGGAACATAGATCCTGGTTACCATGGTGAGGGTAGGAACGTAGATCCTGGTTACAACGGTGAGGGTAGGAACGGAGATCCTGGTTACCATGGTGATAGTAGGAACGTAGATCGACTTGTGAAAACTCAGAACATCATTTTTATTATTTATTCAGTCTTAAAGTGAGAAGAAGTGCTTTTGTTAGAAAAAATGCAAGCATTTTCTTTTGAGTTGCCTGTAAAATATTTTTTTTGTCGTGTCGGTGCTTTTCTCTGTAAATCACTGCGGATGTCAGACGGAACAGGTCGTCATACCGTAGATGACGGGTATTTCTTAGCTTTGTCAGTAGAGTTTTCACATCTCAGCCTCACCAACTCCAGGGTTCTGCTTCTCTAATAAAACTTGACTTGTGAGCTCAACATCCCTGTTCCTATCAAAGAGAAATGTGGGAGCAGAAAAGATAACATGGACAATCAAAGCTCCGCTGCTCTGATGTTTGCTCGCCAAAGGTTGCATGGTGTGCCCGGGCATGGTGTCTGGATTTCTGGTGGTTGCCTGGAAACTGGAAGCTTCTGCATACACATGGAGTCTGAAAGCGTTGAAGCTGAACTTTATGTTGAGCGGTTGAGCTTTAGGAGCAACAGTGAAGTTTCTTAGATAGCTTCAGGCGAATGGCTTCATGCGTTCTTTGGCGTAACGTCTCGTGTTATTGGTGCATGTTCCATTTTATGGCTGCTTCTTTTTTTTTTAATATTAATAGAAGTAAATGTTGTGTGACTGCTGAATGACTTTAAGCCTGAAATGGAATATTTTCAGACCAAGGTGTTTACTGTAAAACTCTTCCCCTCCCTTCTGCAGACGCTCTAACACACACTTTAACATCCATCGCTGCAAATATTACAGAGCAAATTTCTGACCTCCAGCTTTCATCTCGATGAAAAACACATCAACTAGAGAATTTCTGCTTCCCGTAGAGGAGATATGTTCACAAGGACACCGAGATAACAGAGAACGGTCAATGAAAGACACAAAAAGAACAAAGAAAAATGAGATTGGAAAGATAAAGTCAACAAAGCAGATTTTCAAGGAAATTTGCTGTGACTAAACATGTAAAAAGAAAAGCCTCGACCGTTCACACGGTTGGTTTATAAATGATGTTTTCACGGTCTCAAATGAACCAGGAGGAAATTGGATCGAAAAACTATGAAAACATTGCTTTCGAATCTAAAAAGATGTGGGAAAATAAATTTTAACCAACGCTCCATTAGTTTTGACACAAATTTGATTTCTTTGTGTCTGAATCTGAATCAGCCAGATTTTTTTTGTCTGTCTTCATTTTGATCAGAGCTTAAATTTAGAGTCGTTTTAATTGTACATTTCTGTGACGATACGTTAGATTTGTTGAAAACAAATCGTCCATTGCTTTTTGTTTCTATGAACATTTATCTTTTTTATTGTTGCCCAGCTGATAATTTATTGTTTTCAAGAATAAACATTGTGGTTTTTCCAGTAACTCTTTTTACAAATGAATGTGTCCAAAACAAAAGTTTGTGGATTTTTGGGAGGACCCTTCTCATTCTCTCTTTCTGGTGGGTTTTAATTCTCCGTCAGTGGAGTTGGTGCATCATTCTAAATACCCGGGCCCTCTGATAGATGATGGGCTGTTTTAATAGAATGCATTTCTAGTGGAAACCAGAAACTCGTGGATATGTGGGTAAACAGCCAATGAAACATTTCCTTACCTGCAAAAGTCGTACCGGGTATCATAGTTCTCCAAAGCCATCATCTGTGGGTATAGAGGGCATTTGGTTCTGAGTAACTTTTTCTTTCGGCATTTCCCTGCAGGGGTCACCACAGCGAGTCAGTTTCAACCATCTAACCCTATCTGCTGCATCCTCTTCATGTCTTCCTTCACTGTATCCATGAACCTCCTCTTTGGTCTTCCTCTAGTCCTCTTTCCTGGTGGTTCCAAATCCAGCATCCTTCTTCTGATGTACTCTCTCTCTCTCCTCTGCACATGTCCAAACCATCTCAGTCTGACCTCTCTGACTTTAAAACCTCTAACATGTGCTGTTCTTCTGATCCTGTCCATCCTGGTCACTCCCAGAGAGATCCTCAGCATCTTCATCTCTGCTACAAACATCTCTGTTTCCTGTCTTTTCCTCAGTGACACTGTCTCTAGACCAATCAGCATGGCCGCTCTCCCCACACTGTCTGGCCGCTCTCCCCACACTGTCTCTAGACCAATCAGCATGGCCGCTCTCCCCACACTGTCTCTAGACCAATCAGCATGGCCGCTCTCACCACACTGTCTCTAGACCAATCAGCATGGCCGCTCTCACCACGGTTTTCTACACTTTTCCTTTCATTCTAGCTGAAACTCTTCTATCACACATCACACCTGATACTTTTCTCCACCCGTTCCAGTCTGCCTGCACACGCTTCTTCACCTCTTTTCCACACTCTCCATTGCTCTGGACTGTTGATCCTTGATACTTAAAATCTTCCACCTTCTTTATCTCTTTTCCTTGTAACCTCAGTTTTCCATCGTATTGTATTCCATGGTACTGAGTAACTAAGGGCAGTTTATGTAAAATCCCCACAGTGATTTAGAGGATGTTGGGTTCACAAAAGTGTTTCAGAAGCACAAACACTTGGACAGACAGATAGTCAACATCTTTACTGGTTAATTAAAATAATTCATGTAAAATAAGTTGCATGAAAAGTGACTGAGTTCAGCCTTTTAAATATCTTTGAAATCTCCTTTTACGGCACACAGAGGATGTGTCGTGTGATCAGCAATTGGTAAAGAAATGACTGTACGGACACATCTGTGACCAAAGCTTCAATTGAAACCAACAGTGGAAAGATTCATTTATTAAGATCTATATGTGTCAGGATTTCCTTGCCTGCCGCCAGAGGGAGTCCTGGATGTTCCTCATCACCCTGATTGGAGACACCTGAGATTGATTCCTGATGCCACACATCTGTGGACTCTGCCATCTATGTAAGGGCAATCATCCTGGACTTCCACATTGGGTTATACCATCCCTTCCAGCCAGGTCCCTATAGGTGACTGACCATGTTTGAACTCTGTTATTGTTTGGACTTTGATCTCGAGTTAATCTTCGCCCTTTGCTTTACAGACTTCCTTGATTTGTGTTAACAAACCTTGTTTTAATGTCCTGCATTTGGGTCCAGATCCTTCTACACCCACAAAACCCTGACAATATGAAGATCAATAATAAACATCTTTGATTTCCCTTTAAGTCCTATTTAAACAAGAACCAAGTTTAATTTTACTTGTGAAATCTGGTTTTGTTTCATTAGTTCTTTATAATTGAATTTGTGTGGATTTTCCTACTTTTCATGCATGTGGAGGATATTTAATGCTAATGTATCGTCTCAACCTTCACATCCTGATGTCGGTCCATCCTCTACAAACCATCTGTGTTTGACAGCTTCAAAATAAGCTCACACCTCAGAATACCCAATCCGGTAAGTAAACCGGAACATCTGAAAAGTACAGCCTGTTATTATCATGAGATCCTCAGGCATTAATTCTCTTCTTGTGATTTAACATGTTTCCTGTTGAATTAAACATTTTTTTCTCATCCAGTAATTTACGGCTTTCACATGAACTCAGACATGATACTGCTGCTACAGTCTGATCATAACTCAGTCTGCTCTTCAAAAAATATTAAAAACATTAGAGGAACTTTCTTCATTATCATCTAATGGGTCATTTTCTTCTTTCTAAAACATGGAGATAAATCATAAAAATGGGGTTTTTTTTACATAAAATGGGATTTCATTAAAGTAAACTGTATCAAAGTCAAAGGAAAATGTCTCTCTGTGATAAAATGAGATTAGTTTGGTGGAAGAGAGAAAACCAAACCAAAAAAAAAGAAAGAAGGAAACTGAATGAAGTTTGTTCTTAGTGAGACGTACAAGGTTTTTTAGGAGGAGCAGCACGTTGGACCGGCTGAGCAGTAAACGGGATTATCTCACTATGAAGTTAAACCAGACAAAGTCAAAATCAAGGCATCAAAAAAGCAATCTAATCATGTTTTAAATTCACATGCGATCAGAAAATTGTACATTTAGAAAACTTATTTTGTGATGTAAAAAAAAAGTACTTTCAGTGAAAATGAATTAACATAACGGTCACCTTCTTATCCGTCCGTCCTTTATGGGGTTGCGGTGCCCATCCCGGCTGATTCAAGGCGAGCAGGTCACCAGACACATGCCACCATACCCACACATTCCTTGGGCCAATTTAGTAATTTAGTCAATCTAAATTGCTAGGTTTAGTCAATCAACCTAGCATGCACATTGTTGGAGGAAACCAGAGTATCCGGAGAAAATCCACACAGAGAACATGCAAAGTCCACACAGAAAGGCCAGCACTCCGAGCCTCGTCCCTACCCGGTACTTGAACTCATGACCATCTTGCTGTGAGGCCACTGTGCTACCCTCTGCGCCACATATCTCATCAAAATTTAATGAAAAAATTGAAGTACGACAAATAAATAATGCCAAATGGTCACTATGATCCTTCAGTTTAGAGTTTTCTTCCAGAGGGATTTCTTGTTCATCTTAATGAATTTTACAAGTGTTCTAAATTTGATAAAATATCCCCTCCTGGCATCGACAAGGCTGGAAGACCACCATACACAACCCTACAGACACAAATCATCACGCCCCGCATAAGACCCTCAAAACCTCACATTGTTTCCTTTCCCTATGGGGCACACAGAGATTTTGAATATCACTAGGTCCTCAGAAATACAGAAAAGGAACAGACAAAAAAAACATGGGTTGAAAACCAAAGACCCTCAGCAGGAACAGTCAGTGGGAAAAAAACATAAAAGTTGGCATGTTTTTTCCACAAACAATGCACTTATGTTTGTGTAGCGACATGTGGCACTTCCTGCCAATCTTCCTGCCCGTCGAATTTGACAAATTTGTTACTCAGTTTTAAATGTATTTTTCTGTTCCGTCATCTTCTGCCGGATCATGGTCAAGCGCGGGGTCTGCTTATCACAACCTCATACGTGAAGCCTAGGCTTCTCTCCCCCTGGCTGCATCCTCTAGCTCACCCAGGAGGATCCTGAGGTGTTCCCTGTCCAGCTGAGAGACATAGTCTCTCCAGCAGGTCCGGGGTCTGCCTCTTGGTCTCCTCCTGCTGGGACGTGACTAAAACACATCCCCGGCAAGGCGCTCAGGAGGCATCCTAACCAGATGCCTGAACCACTCCATCTGGCTTCTCTCAACATGGAGGAGCAGCTCGGAACTTCTCACTCTATCTCTGAGCGGGAGCCCAGCCACCCTGTGGAGGAAGCTTATTTCAGCCGCTTGTATCTACAATCTTGTTCTTTCGGTCGCCACCCACAGTGGTTACCATGGGTGAGGGTGGTAACGTTTGTTTATCCCAATTAGGCTACATTTTCTACCAAGTCTTACAGATGATTATGATCTATAAAGTTATTTATCGACATACTGCGAGCTATACGGACCAAGGTCTGGCTCCGGTCGTACAAAGATCGTGACCGAAAGAATGAGATCACGGATACAAGCAGCCGAAATGAGCTTCCTCCGCAGGGTGGCTGGGCTCTCACTCAGAGACCGGGTGAGGAGCTCTGCCATCCGGGAGGAGCTCGGTGTCGAGCCACTCCTCCTCCAGGTCGAGAGGAGCCAGATGAGGTGGTTCGGGCATCTGGTGACCAAGGGGCAGACCCCGGACCCGCTGGAGAGACTATGTCTCACAGCTGGCCGGGGAACGACTTGGGATCCTTCCGGGTGAGCTGGAGGATGCAGCCGGGGAGAGAGAGGCCTGGGCTGCCCGTTTGAGGCTGTTGCCCCCGCGACCTGACCCCGGAACAAGCGGAAGATGACGGAACGGAAAGTTATTTATTCAGCTTTATTGTGGTAATCATGGACCTTTAAAGGACAAATCCACCATGCAGAGATTTTTTTCAAAGAAAAAGAAATAAAAGTGTGAAAAAGTTTTCCTGGTTAAAGTTTGATGCTCTCTAATGGTCCCATATTGATACTGGCACCGTGTGCACAGTGTTTGCTCCTTCTGTACATTCCACCGTATCCATTATAGATAAGGTCAGGATGAACATTAAACCATCCAGATGAACTGCCAGAAACTTCAAAACTGCACACTCAGATAAGTGGCACTTGGATGGGCAGCCACTAACTCATGCCATCATATTCACAGTCATAAATCCACTAAAATCTCTTTCAGTGTTCTCGTTAATTTTACAGACACTTGATTAATGATTGATCGTTCTAAAACTTTTGATGTCATCAATCACCAACCCCTTCAAAACTCATTCAAAGGTTCTGGTTAAAATGAAACAGCAGTTTCAAGGTTAAATAATTATTAAAAATGAAGAGAAAAATATGCTTTTAACAAATATTGAAATCTGTGGAGTTCCTCAGGGCAGCCTCTTTGGACCACTGCTTTTTGCTATTGTAATCTAATATATCCTCTTCTTAACCGTCTATCCTTAACAGGGTTACAGGGTGTGCCGGAGCCCATCCCGGCTGATTCGAGGCGAGAGACCAGGTTCCCAGTCTGTTGTGGAGGACTGCTTCCGTTCCGTCATCTTCCGCTTGTTCCAAGGTCGGGTCGCGGGGGCAACAGCCTCAAGCGGGCAGCCCAGGCCTCTCTCTCCCCAGCTGCATCCTCCAGCTCACCTGGAAGGATCCCAAGTCTTTTCCTGGCCAGCTGTGAGACATAGTCTCTCCAGCAGGTCCGGGGTCTGCCCCTTGGTCTCCTCCCGGTGGGACGTGCCCGAAACACCTCGCCCGCGAGGCGCTTGGGGGGGCATTTTGACCAGATGTCCGAACCACCCCATCTGGCTCCTCTCGACCTGGAGGAGGAGCGGCTCGACACCGAGCTCCTTCCGGATGGCAGAGCTCCTCGCCCGGTCTCTGAGTGAGAGCCCAGCCACCCTGCAGAGGAAGCTCATTTCGGCCGCTTGTACCCGCGATCTCATTCTTTCGGTCACCACCCACAGCCGGTGACCATGGTGAGGGTAGGAACGTAGATCCTGGTTACCATGGTGAGGGTAGGAACGTAGATCGACTTGTAAATGGAGAGCTTTGCTTTTCGGCTTAGCTCTCTCTTTACCACAACGGACCGATGCAGCGTCCTAGTTATTGCTGACGCCGCACCGATCCGCCTGTCGATCTTCCGCTCCATCTTTCCCCCACTCGTGAACAAGACCCCGAGTTACTTAAACTCCTCCACTTGGGGCAGGACCCTGTTTTGGAGGTGATGATCACCAAAAGATAAAATAAAAGTTTAAGGTTTGCCAGCATGGATTTTTGGATGAGTAAGAGCCTTTAGAAATCCAGATATGATCATCCAATAGACATGATCGATATGACATGGTCCTCAAATGAGTCGTTGTCTTTGTGTCGTCTCTTCCCCTTGTGTTACGCCACAAGGGGTAGAGACACGTTAGGGTAGAGAGACAGGGTTAGGGTTCCATCTAACCTTATCTCTTAAAGTTACTCAACTGTCCACTTGCTGCACCAATGTGAAAAATAGCTGGATTTGAACAGAGGTCGGGATAGGATTGGATTTGTGGGTCACACCTTCAGCATTTCCCTTCAGCGGTCGCCACAGCAAGTCAGTATCTTCCATCTAACCCTATCTGCTGCATCTTCTTCGCTCACACCAACTATCTTCATGTCTTCCTTCACTGTATCCATGAACCTCCTCTTTGGTCTTCCTCTAGTCCTCTTTCCTGGTGGTTCCAAATCCAGCATCCTTCTTCTGATGTACTCTCTCTCTCTCCTCTGCACATGTCCAAACTATCTCAGTCTGACCTCTCTGACTTTAAAACCTCTAACATGTGCTGTTCCTCTGATCCTGTCCATCCTGGTCACTCCCAGAGAGATCCTCAGCATCTTCATCTCTGCTACAAACATCTTCGTTTCCTGTCTTTTCAGTGTTTCTTTTTGTCTTGCATGTTTCTATTTGTTGTAGTTTCACTTTGGATGCTCTTCCTGACACAACCTCTGTGATTATCTGGGCTAATGCCTGTTGCACAACCAGAGGTGTCAAAAGTACCAACATTTTCTACTCAAGTAGAAGTATAAATACCGAGTTAAAAAACTACTTTAGTAAAAGTAGAAGTATCAACTCAAGTTTTCTACTTAAGTAAAAGTAAAAAGTAACCTATTTTAAAACTACTTAAAGTAGAAAAGTAAAAGTAATTTTCAGAAAAAAAGGAATATTGTTAACAAAAGCGTGTGAACATATTTTTTAACTATTATCACATGCTTTAAGGAGCAGAAAATATGATAATAAATGAAAGTGTTTTGGTGTTAAACTTTATGAATCAGAAACATTTATTTCTTAATAATCTTTATTGGAAATCGATTAATGAACACAATCAAATGTATTAACATAAGCAGGGCATTATGTAACGTCCCTTCAGCTATCAAGCTTCACTCTGCATCACCTAATTTAACCAACTTCAGCAGACACAAACACACTCAATGTAAAAAAAAAATAAATAAATGAAAAAAAAAAATGACCAACAGGCTTTTTCAAGCCTTGAAGGCAGCTAGTTTTCAAAGTTCTTTGAGGCAATACTGAATAGTCTTTAACAAGTTGGTAAGTATGGGAGTGCCACATACAGCCTGGGCAGCGTTGCCAGGTGGGAGGTGCTGGATTATTGTACTAATGACGTAAAATGATTGTATTTTACAAAAAATATCGTTCACCCAGTAAAACCACGCCCATTAACAAAATAACACCCTTTACATGCACTCGTAAGGCAGTGGGAGTGAAGGAAACACACAGGAGGCAAAATCCTTGGATTCTTTTTCTAAAATTTTAAGAACTGTAAAAATGAAAAAATAACCAGGGAAATAAGATTTTAAGAAACCCAGAAAGAAACCAGTAGGGGCTGGACTTAGGAGACGGTATATATAAATTTATATATATACATATCTACATATATATGTGTACATATAAGGTTTTTTTTTTTTTTTAATGTTAACCCAAACATCTTCATGATACAAAATCTAAGTGATGTGTAGTTTTAATCTCCTCAGTCAGTCTTTATGAACTAATCAATAACATTTTGGATGCTTTTAAGCACAAATACTTCATCCACTACTATTTATGGATGAATCAGTTCAATTAGCTTTGTTTCTAAAGATAAAATAGTGCGTCACAGATCAAAGTTATTTTTATAAAAATACCATCTACAACATTTTCAGCAAAGACGTTTACAATAACCGCAGACTGAAAATAATAATAATAATAAAACATTTCTTTGCTGTTGTTTTTTTTAAAAAACTGATAATTCAATCAAAGTTCAGTGTTGCAGCATCAGAAACTCTTTGATTTCCGAGCCCGCAACAAGTCTTAAACACGCAAACTAACGTTCCTGCTCTTTAAAAGTTTGTGGGCGGGGCTACTCGGCCCAAAGTAATGATTGACTGGAGCTGTCAGCCAATCATTCATCTGTTCCTTTGTTTGATGCATTCAGGGTTGATTAAAAAAAAAAAAAAAAACTCCGACAAACAGTCGCGGCTTTTTAACGGTGACAAAATGGCGAAAGTAGCGACTACTTTTTAAAAAATGAACGAAGTAAAAGTACAGATAATTGCATAAAAAAGTAGTGAGTAAAAGTAAAAAGTAGGCAAAAAAATAATTACTTCGTTAAAGTAAAGATACCGAGATTTTCTACTTGAGTAAGGTAACGAAGTAATCTTACTTCGCTACTTGACACCTCTGTGCACAACCATTTAGATGGTTACCAGTTAGATGTTTCACTGAGAGGTACAGCATCGAAACGTGCAGTGAAAAAAATTGCTTACCGGTCAGGAACAACACAAGAATTGCATTACATTTATGTAAACTGTATGTTTTTGTGCATTTATTTAGAGCCAGTAGAGTAATGTGAGTTTTTATGTGTGTGTTTATTAGAATAAATATTTCAACAATAAAGAGCCTATTCTTTAAAAAAAAAAAAAAAACCAAAAAATTCACCAGAAAAACTATTTTGAAGATACTGAAAGTAGAGCAGAGCGGGTTTACAGTAAACCCCATTCTTTCCTTCATGCACACAGTTATTCATATTTACTGAAGATGATAAACAAACAAACAAGCATGGACATTGTACACATTCCCAGAGGAGCTGTTTTTTTTGGGTTTTTTTTTTAACTCTAAACAGAGAATCTTTCTGAATGACTGATGTCTGACTTCATTCCATCAATATTCAACAGACATGGAGCTGTATGTGAGTTCAATTTACACCATGGAACGGGAAAATAAATACAGTATGTACAAATAAAGATACAGCAAATACTTTTATTCATATTCTGAACCATTATCCCTGACGGATTTCGCAGGGGGTTGCGGGAGTAGAGCCTTTCCCAGATGATTCAATGCGAAAGCCAGGTTTACAACCCGTACAGGTCGCCAATCTGTCACAGGACCACACACACACAACCATCTAGTCCTAGGGGCAATTTCATTGTGGCCAATAAACCTAACATGTTTGTTTTTGGAGGAAACCAGAGAAATTCCACACATACACAGGGAGAGCATGCAAACTCCACACAGAAAGGAAAGTGTTCCAACCCTCGTCCCCACCCAGGACCTTCTTGCTCTGAGGTGACTGTATTAACCACTGCACCATGCAGCCCAGCTGAGGATTTTTTTATTTATGTTTCCTTCCCATCACTGCGTTGCTTCTCTGTGTGTTCTGTGATTAAACTCTAGTCATAGATGAAGTGCTCGAAGCACAGATAGATTTCATAAAGGAATATGATTTGAGTGCCACTCCCAGTGATTACAGGACTGATTACCTCACCAGCAACACAACACGTCTTCTTTAGAACAGAAAATCTAGGGACTGAAATTTTTACACATTCTTTCACAAAAACACAAACAAGTTGACGCCAAAGCTTTGAACATTACGCCTCCACCTGACCTCAAAATTGAGGTCAGGTGAGGTGGAGGAGTGGAGGAGTTTAAGTATCTCAGGGTCTTCTTCACGAGTGGGGGAACGATGGAGCAGGAGATCGACAGGCGGATCGGTACGGCATCAGCAATAACTAGGACGCTGCATCGGTCCGTCGTGGTAAAGAGAGAGCTGAGCCGAAAAGCAAAGCTCTCGATTTGCAAGTCGATCTACGTTCCAACCCTCACCATGGTAACCAGGATCTACGTTCCTACCCTCACCATGGTAACCAGGATCTATGTTCCTACCCTCACCATGGTAACCAGGATCTACGTTCCTACCCTCACCATGGTAACCAGGATCTACATTCCTACCCTCACCATGGTAACCAGGATCTACGTTCCTACCCTCACCATGGTAACCAGGATCTACGTTCCTACCCTCACCATGGTAACCAGGATCTACGTTCCTACCCTCACCATGGTAACCAGGATCTACGTTCCTATCCTCACCATGGTAACCAGCTGTGGGTGGTGACCGAAAGAATGAGATCGCGGGTACAAGCGGCCGAAATGAGCTTCCTCCGCAGGGTGGCTGGGCTCCCGCTCAGAGATCAGGTGAGGAGCTCTGCCATCCGGGAGGAGCTCGGTGTCAAGCCGCTCCTCCTCCAGGTCGAGAGGAGCCAGATGGGGTGGTTCGGGCATCTGGTCAAGATGCCCCACGAGCGCCTCGCGGGCGAGGTGTTTCGGGCACGTCCCACCGGGAGGAGACCAAGGGGCAGACCCCGGACCTGCTGGAGAGACTATGTCTCACAGCTGGCCGGGGAACGACTTGGGATCCTTCCAGGTGAGCTAGAGGATGCAGCCGGGGAGAGAGAGGCCTAGGCTGCCCCTTTGAGACTGTTGCCCCCGCGACCCGACCCCAGAACAAGCGGAAGATGACGGAACGGAACATTTTATGACCTTGACTGTTGGTTGCGTCGACCTGAAAACCTCATCAGTTAATCTGTGGGTAGTTTAATCAGACATCCTTGTGGTTTGATTTGTGTTTTCGTGAGCCTTTAGGATCTTAGAGTTTTACTGACACTAAACCTTAAACTGCTGTGCCGTTCTCTGATTGGGTCGGACATTTTCCAATCGCTTTAATCATGAGCTGATACCCGCGATCCCCGACTAGATACTAGAGTGAAAGAAAATGTGGGCGAAAAAAAAAAACCCTTGTTCTGTTTGGGATTTTTTCATTCATACAGATGTTATTATTAATTTTTTTAATTGGTGTTTTTTTATCTCCAGTAGTCCCAGGGATGTCTTGGACCCAGTGGGAACTGAACCCGGTTCTCCTGGTCAAAAGACAGTGTCTCTACCACTAGGCCAACGTCCCTCGGACCGAAGATGTTATTAAGGTGCAAAAAGCTATTGTTTCATCGTTCAATTAATTTCTCAATTTAAAAGCTGCATCACGTAACTTTCCAACTTCAAGATAATCTGATTTACTTGCATTTATTTTTTTCAACAAACTCAGCTGTAAATACGCGACGCATTGTTTTATGATTAACAAAAATCAACCCGAATGCAGGAGAAAAAAAAGTCATTACAAGCAGTTAAAAGACTAAACAACAACAATAGAGAGAAAAGCATTGACATGACAATCTGGCAGGGGTAGAAGGGAAGCTGTTTGTTGGAAAATAAAACACATAATCTGTAATGTAGAGTAGAAAAGACAAAATGACTTACAGGTGGAAATGTTGGGATGAGGTGTGGTCGAATCCAAGCGCGGAACTCAGGATGAGAAGGAGAAACGTAAGGTTTATTTCTAATCTGGTAAAACAAATTCTTCGAGGCAGGCGGGTTGTCCAAGGCTAGCGGATAATCCAAGGCAAGAAAATCGGCAAAGATCTACTAAAGGCTTCTTGTTACTGCAAAAAACTCAACAATCTGGCACAGGCTGCGGGGGGAGGATGGCTTATGTAGCTTGCTGATTGCTGATCGTCTGCAGGTGGTGAGCTGGTTGCCATGGAGACACACACCCTCTCAGAAGCAGGAGCAGGGATCACAACAAAAAAAGGCCAGAAAACACCAAAAAATCTAAATCAAAATCACTGAATTTTTAGGTTTTCTATAAAATTTTTCACATAAAAATTTACTTAAACGTTGATTTTTTTTGCTATAAAACCAACAACTTTGGGTTTAGTTTACAGTTTTTTTAAAAAAAAAAAGAAATCACTTGCAAAGGTTTTGTGAAATATAAACTCGTTTTTATTAAGTTTGTTTTTAAAGGATGAGTTTCACTGTAATCTGCTTTAATTTGGAAAAGGATGAAACACATTCAAGTGGGACTTGTAAAAAAAAAAAAAACCCACAAAGATAAATGTTTCATTATGTTTGGACTCAGTGTATCAGATCATTTAATTAGTACCAAAAAAAAAACATGAAAAACATCTCACCTAAATTTATTCAATTGCCTCAAACCACAAAAGTGATTAAACTGATAAAAGGTTTGAGCCACCGGCCAAAACCTTGATCATTCCAAACACTAATTTACTGCACCCACAAACACCCAAACCAAACCGAAGCTCCAGCTCAGGGTAAATCAGGCTTTTAAAACTTGGCCCAGCTGAGGCCACTTCTAAAAAAAAAAAAAGACTGCAACAGGACGTCCAAGTCAATTCACTGATGCTAAATTTAGAAGCTCTGCCAGTACTTCAAACACATCGAACCCAATATGTATCATTGGTTTGGTGCTCGGTTCTAGTGATGCTCATTGTAATCACAGATTTACAGATTCTGTGGATCAACATATTGACTGCCTCCTTTATTATGACACCAAAATAATTCAAATATTCCTTGTGGATCCAAAAATAAACAGTTAATTTCAGGTTTATAATTTTCTAACAGCAAGCTCAAAAAGGGGTTAAAATTTTTGCTCTTGTTTATTTTATTTAGCAGAGATGAAGATGCTGAGGATCTCTCTGGGAGTGACCAGGATAGACAGGATCAGAGGAACAGCACATGTTAGAGGTTTTAAAGTCAGAGAGGCCAGACTGAGATGGTTTGGACATGTGCAGAGGAGAGAGAGAGAGTACATCAGAAGAAGGATGCTGGATTTGGAACCACCAGGAAAGAGGACTAGAGGAAGACCAAAGAGGAGGTTCATGGATACAGTGAAGGAAGACATGAAGATAGTTGGTGTGACCGAAGAGGATGCAGGAGATAGGGTTAGATGGAAGAACCTGACTTGCTGTGGCGACCCCTGGAGGGAAATGATGGAAGAAGAAGAAGGATAAGCTCCTTGAGATGAGACATTTTGTTTCCTAACGTGCATGTTTTTTGGAGGGTGGGAGGAAACCCACACATATACAGGGAGAACATGCAAACTCCACACATAAAAAACAGTGTTCCAAGCCTCGTCACCAATTGGGACCAATCCACATCCTTGTTGCTGATAGTTTACTGTTAACCACTGCGCCACCGTAATGATATGGTATCTCTAGAAAGAGCCATCAACATATAAATTCAACAGATCAACTTTCTTTTAAAATGGTTACTATTCTGGATCTGGATTAAGATTCTGAATTGTCATCTACTCAAGGCCTCAAGATCCATAGCTGCTTTTCTAATATTACCTGCACAATATTTGAACAGGGTGAGGTGAGGAGGGTGGGTGAAGGGGTGACGAGGTTAGGAGTGGGTGGGTGGGTTGGTGAGGAGGGTGAGGTGGGTGAGGAGCTCTGGGAGGAGCTCGGTGTCGAGCCACTCCTCCTCCAGGTCGAGAGGAGCCAGATGGGGTGGTTCGGGCATCTGGTCCCCCCCCGAGCGCCTCGCAGGCGAGATGTTTCGGGCACGTCCCACCGGGAGGAGACCAAGGGGCAGACCCCGGGCCCGCTGGAGAGACTATGTCTCACAGCTGGCCGGGGAACGTCTTGGGATCCTTCCAGGTGAGCTAGAGGATGCAGCTGGGGAGAGAGAGGCCTGGGCTACCCGTTTGAGGCTGTTTCCCCCGCGACCCGATACCGGAACAAGCGGAAGATGACGGAACGGAACAATACTTGAACAAGTCGTATAGTTTAGTCTTTTTTTCCTGAGATTGAACCTGAACAGATTATTTTTTTTGATCCCTTTGTTTCTATGAACTTTGCTCCAGATCTATTTTAGACAAAAACACTGCATTTAGAAGATGTGGTGATTGTGAGAAACGCCCAAACTGACCCTGACGTCTGCGTCAGTTTACATTTTCAGTGAAAGTAGTTTTCTAGAGAAGGTTATGCTAGATGTTAGTCAGGACTTCTGGTTCAGGAATAGATCAATGATGAAGATGTCATTAAACTGATCATTGATCTCTGAGGCAGTTCTGGTCTCATCTTGAAAACAAATCTGTTTTTCTATCAGTAAGAGATAACGCTGCCTATGAACGATGGGACCTGGATGATAAAATCTGTTGATCCTCCAGCTGTTTGGAGAGTCAGCAAGAGAGCAAATCCAGGGGAGTATGTTGTCATATTTTCTGTTTGGTGAAGGTGACATAAAATGCCGACCTCTATCACAAAAAAAATAAATAAATAAAATGGTTACTATTGGTATTTTACTCCTACTGGTCTGGATTTGTCAGTCAGTCACTTTCCAACCGTCTATTCCTCACAGGGTTTCCGGGGTACCAGAGCCCATCCCAGCTGATTCAAAGCAAGGTGCAGGGTCCACCCCGAGCAGGTCGCCAGTCTATCACGAGACCACACACACACTCATTCCTAGGGGCAATTTTGGCACCAGCCAATCAATCTAACATGCATGGTTTTGAGGTAACTGGAGTACCTGGAGAAAACCCACACATACATGAGGAGAACATGCAGACTCCACACAGAAAGGACAGTGTTCCAAGCCTCCTCCCAACCAGGGACTCGAACCCACAACCTTCTTGCTGTGAGGCCACTGTGCCACTGTCCCGCCTAATACCAGGACGCATCGTGTAAAACAACACCAAAAAAAATGCACAAATTTGTACTTTTTCTTTGCACAATTCCCAAAAATGCTTTTCTAACTGTACAATTTTTTAAAATTAAATATAACCTACATGGCGTCCTCTTTAAAACACTCCAAATCCTTTCTGAATCTTTAAATATGAGTTTGTTTACAGCTGACGGTTTAAATGTTTGCAGCTATTTTTACACACATAAGAATTTAAGTTAATTATTACACCAAAATGTCCAAAAATGAGCTTAACTTACTTTTATTCTATTTGCTGAGGTTATGGACTTTTAAGAAACGAGGAATATTCCCACCATGTTTTTAAATCACAGAAGGATTGATAAGTGGATGGCTTTTATTGTTTTGTTGCTCCAAAATAAAATGATAATGAAGCCTTGAACACAAAGCCTCCGGGAGGTTCCATACAGAGGAGCATCTGGATTGTTTGGAGCCCTGGAGCCTCTTCAGATATAATTTATTACCGCATGTTACCAAAATACTAAATGTGGTCTGTTGTGTTTAGTAGTCTCACCGGTGCCTGTCGAGGCTCTGACACATAAATAGAAAAATAAAAGCCTTGTAAGACGTTTCTTATAAATGATATTTATGTGAATCTGACAAAAAAAAAACACTAAACACGTTTGATAACGGGTTATTTTATTCAATGTAAATCACTTTGGTTTGTTTTCGTATGGAAAGCTTTTTATTAAAACATGGTTGATTAACATCAAGAGAAAAAGAATACTTAATTCTTCCCTCTAAAGGGAAATCTCCATGCTTATTCACACCGCAGCAGGCTGCCACGACGGCTCCAATGGTGGGAGAAACAGGGGGTTTAGTTGTCTTCTCCAAGAACACCTAGACATGAGCTTAGTGGGATTCGATCCCGCGGACTTCCGGAGAACTTCCAGTCCGAGGGCGAGCGTTCTACCACTGAGCCATAGCTCGGTGGTGAAATAAAGTTATTTATAGGTTTTATTTGGAACTTTTAGGGACCGTTTGGAATTCTCTCAACATTCTGGGAAAGTAAGGTTCTAACATAACCACCTAACAACGTTCAAGGAACCTCAGGTTTTGGTTAGGTAAAAATAAACCTTTAGAGAACCTCAGACTAACGTTCCCTGAAGGTTCCCTGTTTATTCGGTATCGCCTGCCGCTGGGATAGGATCCATACAAACGAAGTGTTCCCAATTATTACTGAATGTTTGAGATGATTGGTTTGTCTTTGAGGACAAATAATTGAAAACCTCCTGAAGGTCGTTCCACATTATTGAGCAGATCAATATTTTCATTAATCTAGGAAAAGAAAGAGGAAGAGGAAGGATCTCTGCTGCCGGAAAGCAAGAAATATGTGGATGAAAAGTTTTGCTTTTCAAGAAAACGTTTAAAAAGATTTGTATCTGATTCAGAGTCCACACTGTGGTGCAGGTAAAGACATGAGGAGCAAGTCTACGCCCTGATAATTTTCTAGCTTCATATCAAAAATAGAACTGAATCCATCACTGAGAAAGTTCTTGATGTCTTCTGCATTCATTTTCATTTTCCGTTCCGTCGTCTTCCACTTATCCAGGGCTGGGTTGGACGGTCAACAGCCTGAGACGGGAAGCCCAGGCCTTTCTCTCCCCGGCTGCATCCTCTAGCTCACCCGGAAGGATCCAAAGTCGTTCCCTGCCCAGCTGTGAGACATAGTCTCTCCAGCAGGTCTGGGGTCTGCCTCATGGTCTCCTCCTGGTGCGACGTGCCCGAAACACCTCACCAGTGAAGCGCCCGGGTTGCATCCTTACGAGATGCCTGTACCACCCCATCTGGCTTCTCTCAATCTGGAAGAAGAGCAACTATTTTTTGAGCTCCTACTGGATGGCAGAAATTCTCACCCGATCGCTGAGTGAGAACCCAGCCACCCTGTGGAGGAAGCTCATTTCGGCCGCTTGTATCTATAATTTTTTATTGTTTACACAATGTTGAAACTGTCCAAAAACTGGAAAACCAGGACTGGAATAAATAAATCAAGTTTTTTTAGGGTTAAAATAAATATTTCACTCTATTCATCCCTCACTGGGGAAATTTGTGTGCTGCACTCCTACACAGCAGCAAGCTGCCTACAATGGCACCAATGGTGGGAGAAATGGGGTGTTGGGTGTCTTCTCCAAGAACCCTACACATACACCGAGTGGTATTTGAACCCACAAACTTCTGCTCCGCAGACAAACGCCTTAACCACAGAGCTATCAATACGGTACCTAATTTAAAAAAAAATGGAATGACAAGCTGACCAATTTACTCTCAAATGAATCCAAAAAAACATCATTGAATTTGTTTGTTTGAAGGAAATGTTGCCAAAATTTTTTTTGTAAAATCAATTATTTACTTATTTCTTCCTCTTCTTTTTTCGCTTTTTGTTCCTCCGTCTCTTTACCTTCAAATTTCAAACCCCTGCATTGCCCTAATGTTTCTCATTTCCGTCTCATTTCCATGGTTTGATATAGATTTACATTCACTTTATGATTTTCCCATGTTTCATTTACCATTAAATTCCACACATTTTTTTCTGTGTGTGACTTTATTTGTTGGCTGCAGTTTTAATGATTTCCTCCCTGTCTTTGTCACGCTCCATTACACTCCTCCATCCAGCCTGAGGGAGGATGATGTGCCGGGTGAGAAGGGATAATTGATGACAGGAGACAAACGACAGGAAAAAAAGAGACAAGCAGACTGAATAGGTGAGAGCCCTGAACAGTCTTGGCCCGGTGAAGAGATTCGTTTGCTGTGATCCTTAAGGCTGAAGTGCTGTAGTCCAGGGGCTGGAAAAAAAAGTCCCTGGTGAGGGGAAAGAATTATGATGAGATATTTTTGGGAAAGTAAAAGTGGAAAAAATTCCCCTCGGGATAAACGAGTGTGCAAAACAAATCAGGAAATTGTGGAAGATAATGTGTCTGTTTACACTGAGACTCAGGAGGCTGGGAGAAGAGAAGCACTGATTGAGGACATAATATAGAACCTTTAGAAGACCCCGATGTGATTCCATTAATGAGGAATGTGTTCAAGAAGGGGAGCAACCAGGGGATCCCCAGGGTCTGACCTGGTGGTCAAAACAACAGAGAAGACCTACAAATACTATGTTTAACAGATTCCAGACAAGAGTGCACCGAACAAAGCCAAACCTAAATTAGCCCCAATACATCCAATTGTTAGACCCTCCTTTAGAGTAGGAAAAAAACCTGGATGGAAAAAAAAGGAAAGAACCTCATGAAGATCTGGTTGAAAGAGGGATCCCCTCCAAGGATCAACAGTCAATGAACCAAAGACTGGAAAGAGAGCAACCTAATACCGGACTGGACAGTGAAAATGAAGCAGACGTAGAAAACATTTGGGAGGAACGAGGGGTCCTACACTGTCCTCCGTGCAGGTAGAGAAAGAGGAACGATGGAGGCTGAAGTACCAAGAGATGAGCTGATAAATATCTGTGGTGTATAGCGTTACAGGGAAAGGAGATAAAGAAGGTGGAAGATTAAGTACTTAGGATCAACAGTGCAGAGCAATGGAGAGTGTGGAAAAGAGGTGAAGAAGCGTGTGCAGGCAGGCTGGAAGGGGTGGAGGAAAGTATCAGGTGTGATGTGTGACAGAAGAGTTTCAGATAAAATGAAAGAGAAAGTGTAGAAAACCGTGGTGAGAGTGGCCATGCTGATTGGTCTAGAGACAGTGTGGTGAGAGCAGCCATGCTGATTGGTCTAGAGACAGTGTGGTGAGAGCAGCCATGCTGATTGGTCTAGAGACAGTGTGGTGAGAGCGGCCATGCTGATTGGTCTAGAGACAGTGTGGTGAGAGCGGCCATGCTGATTGGTCTAGAGACAGTGTGGTGAGAGCAGCCATGCTGATTGGTCTAGAGACAGTGTGGTGAGAGCGGCCATGCTGATTGGTCTAGAGACAGTGTGGTGAGAGCGGCCATGCTGATTGGTCTAGAGACAGTGTGGTGAGAGCGGCCATGCTGATTGGTATAGAGACAGTGTGGTGAGAGCGGCCATGCTGATTGGTCTAGAGACAGTGTGGTGAGAGCGGCCATGCTGATTGGTCTAGAGACAGTGTGGTGAGAGCAGCCATGCTGATTGGTCTAGAGACAGTGTGGTGAGAGCAGCCATGCTGATTGGTATAGAGACAGTGTGGTGAGAGCGGCCATGCTGATTGGTCTAGAGACAGTGTGGTGAGAGCGGCCATGCTGATTGGTCTAGAGACAGTGTGGTGAGAGCAGCCATGCTGATTGGTCTAGAGACAGTGTGGTGAGAGCGGCCATGCTGATTGGTCTAGAGACAGTGTGGTGAGAGCGGCCATGCTGATTGGTCTAGAGACAGTGTGGTGAGAGCGGCCATGCTGATTGGTATAGAGACAGTGTGGTGAGAGCGGCCATGCTGATTGGTCTAGAGACAGTGTGGTGAGAGCGGCCATGCTGATTGGTCTAGAGACAGTGTGGTGAGAGCGGCCATGCTGATTGGTCTAGAGACAGTGTGGTGAGAGCGGCCATGCTGATTGGTCTAGAGACAGTGTGGTGAGAGCGGCCATGCTGATTGGTCTAGAGACAGTGTCACTGAGGAAAATACAGGAAGCAGAGATGTTTGTAGCAGAGATGAAGATGCTGAGGATCTCTCTGGGAGTGACCAGGATGGACAGGATCAGAGGAACAGCACATGTTAGAGGGTTTAAAGTCAGAGAGGTCAGACTGAGATGGTTTGGACATGTGCAGAGGAGAGAGAGAGTACATCAGAAGAAGGATGCTGGGTTTAGAACCACCAGGAAAGAGGACTAGAGGAAGACCAAAGAGGAGGTTCATGGATACAGTGAAGGAAGACATGAAGATAGTTGGTGTGACTGAAGAGGATTCAGGAGATAGCGTTAGATGGAGGAAACTTACTTGCTGTGGCGCCCCCTGAAGTGAAATGCCAGAAGAAGAAGAAACCATAAAAAACATTTCAAGCTCATTTTACACGAGACAACAGAAAACATAAACCCAAACACGTCACACTTCAAGCGTCACATTTTGTCTCATTTTAACCATGTTTAGATAATTTGTTGCTTTTTTTCATTTAGAAATGGAGAAAAACAGAAAGCAGAGAGGACGATGAAAGAGCCAAGAAAATTCCAGGAGGAATGTAGCCAAAGGGGCTCGTTTTCAAAGACATGAATGCTTTCTGGCTTACACTCAAATCAGGAAAAGGCCATAGTAACATTTTAGATGTATTGATTTTTTCTCACACAAGAATCCAAATTTGTCCAATAAAATTGACAAGTGCCCCTGAAAAAAAAAAATCTTTTCACTGGAAGAGAATTGTTTCTCAATGTTGGATGATGCTTCATGACACGAGGGAAGGTGAAATTGGGCTTTTTGTTGTTCACAACCAACATGATATTTCACACTTTTCTGGTTCTTCTCCAAACTCTTCACGATGGACATAAAACAAAATATTTGTTAAAACAATTACAAGCAATTCTAGAAAAACTTCTACCTCCAAGACTTTAATCAGTCTGATTAAAATTTGATTTTGATGAGTCTGTTCATGAGTCCGCAGGGTGGCTGGGCTCTCACTCAGAGATCGGGTGAGGAGCTCTGCCATCCGGGAGGAGCTCGGTGTGGAGCCGCTCCTCCTCCAGGTTGAGAGGAGCCAGATGGGGTAGTTCGGGCATCTGGTAAGGATGCCCTCCAAGCGCCTCGCTGAGGAGGTGTTTCGGGGACGTCCCCGTATGTCTCACAGCTGGCCAGGGAACGACTCAGGATCCTTTTGGGTGAGCTGGAGGATGCAGCTGGGGTGAGAGAAGCCTGGGTTTCCCGTCTGCTCCCGCGACCCGGCCCCAGATGAGTGGAAGACGACGGAACGCAACGGAGTCTGTTCATGTCGGTTTTGTTGTGAAAAGGAGCGAAGGCAGAATTTTAAGGAGTGATAGTATTCTTGTTCCCAGCTTGAAGAGCACACGGTATTCTCCTGTCAGACATTTTAATTTATCTACTCAGAAAAGTTTCATGTTTATTTTCAGTTATAGTTTTTACTCATACTAACAGTAACCTTTAAATTGGAAAACTATGGTCATGTTTAGTGGGATCTAAAATCATCTGGGTTTGGGGTCTATCGCTGCCATGATGCCATGCTGGAAGTTATCGTGGTGGTTTATTTGGATGGCAGAGAGATGGAAAAATCAAGTCTTGAGGCAGAATTAGAGGTACGGAAAAAAGTTGTTTATCATAGAAATAAAAATCATAACGGCAATTATGCCGTTATGATTGTGCATTTTAGGTGAGCCACACCTACTGCTGTTTTTCTCTGTGATTGGCTATATTCCAATATACCCATCAAAACCACAGTTACTCTCCTTCTGCAACGTAACGACAAAATACAGGCACAAAAAGACAACTTGAACTCCATCCCACTTTAAAAACGCTTTTAGAACACTTTTAATTTATAATCGAATACAGTGTTTGTCTTATCTAAATCTTCTTCTTCTTCTCCTTTCGGCATTTCCCTTCAGGGGTCGCCACAGCAAGTCAGTTTCTTCCATCTAACCCTATCTGCTGCATCCTCTTCGGTCACGCCAACTATCTTCATGTCTTCCTTCACTGTATCCATGAACCTCCTCTTTGGTCTTCCTCTAGCCCTCTTTCCTGGTGGTTCCAAATCCAGCATCCTTCTGCCGATGTACTCGGTCTCTCTCCTCTGTACATGTCCAAACCATCTCAGTCTGGCCTCCCGGACTTTATCTCCAAAACCTCTAACATGTGCTGTTCCTCTGATATACTCATTTCTGATTCTGTCCATCCTGGTCACTCCCAGAGAGATCCTCAGCATCTTCATCTCTGCTACCTCCATCTCTGCTTCCTGTCTTTTCCTCAGTGGCACTGTCTCTAGACCAAACAGCATGGCGGGTCTCACCACGGTTTTGTACACTTTTCCTTTCATTTTAGCTGAAACTCTTCTGTCACACATCACACCTGATACTTTTCTCCACCCGTTCCAGCCTGCTTGAACACGCTTCTTCACCTCTTTTCCACACTCTCCGTTGCTCTGGACTGTTGATCCCAAGTACTTAAAATCTTCCACCTTGTTTATCTCTTCTCCCTGTAACCTCACTTTTCCATTTGGATCCCTCACATTCACACACATGTACTCTGTCTTACTCTGACTAATCTTCATTCCTCTTCTTTCTAGTGCAAACCTCCACCTCTCCAGCTTTTCCTCCACCTCTTCCCTCCTCTCACTACAGATCACAATGTCATCTGCAAACATCATTGTCCATGGAGATTCCTGTCTGACCTCGTCTGTCAGCCTATCCATCACCATAGCAAACAGCAAAGGACTCAGAGCAGATCCTTGGTGCAGTCCCACCCCCACACTGAACTCCTCTGTCTCACCTACAGCACACCTCACCACTGTCTTACAGCCCTCATACATGTCCTGAACCGCTCTAACATACTTCTCTGTCACACCAGACTTCCTCATACAATACCATAGTTCTTCTCTAGGTACCCTGTCATACGCTTTCTCAAGATCTACAAAGACACAGTGCAGCTCCCTCTGACCTTCCCTGTACTTCTCTATCAGCATCCTCAAGGCAAATACTGCATCTGTAGTGCTCTTTTTAGGCATAAAACCATACTGCTGCTCACAAATTCCTACTTCAGACCTTAGCCTAGCTTCGACAACTTTTTCCCATAACTTCATCGTATGGCTGATCAGTTTAATTCCTCTGTAGTTACCACAACTCTGTACATCTCCCTTGTTCTTAAAAACAGGAACTAGCACACTTCTTCTCCATTCATCAGGCATCTTCTCACTTTCTAATATTCTGTTAAACAGCCCAGTCAGAAACTCTACTGCCACCTCACCTAAACACTTCCATACTTCTATAGGGATTCCGTCAGGGCCGAGAGCCTTTCCACTCTTCATCCTCTTCAGTGCCCTCTTTATTTCTACCTTACTGATCCTAGCCACTTTCCGGTCCACTTTGGTAACGTTTTCTACTCTTTGTTCTCTTTCATTCTCTTCATTCATCAACTCTTCAAAGTACTCTTTCCATCTTCCCATCACATTACTGGCATCTGTCAAGAGACATCCATTCCTGTCTTTAATCACCCTAACTTGCTGCACATCCTTCCCATCTTTGTCTCTCTGTCTTGCCAACCTGTATAGGTCCATCTCTCCCTCCTTGCTGTTCAGCTTAGCATACAAGTCGTCGAAGGCTGCTTGTTTTGCCTTTGCCACCTCTACTTTAACCTTATGCTTTATCTCCCTGTACCCTTGCCTACTCTCCTCAGTCCTCTCAGTGTCCCACTTCTTCTTAGCCAGCCTCTTTCTTTTGACACAATCCTGCACCTCCTCATTCCACCACCAAGTCTCTTTATCTATCTTCCTTCCAGATGACACACCAAGTACTCTCTTGCCTGTCTCCCTGATCACATTAGCTGTAGTTGTCCAGTCATCTGGAAGCTTCTCCTGCCCACCAAGAGCCTGTCTCAACTCTGTTATAAAGTTCAAGCAGCACTCTTCCTTTTTCAGTTTCCACCATTTAGTCTTCTGCACTCCCTTCATCTTCTTAGACTTCCTCACTGCTATGGTCATCTTACACACGACCATCCTGTGCTGTTTGGCTACACTGTCTCCTGCTACAACTTTGCAGTCACTGATCTCTTTCAGATTACACCGCCTACACAACATGTAATCTACCTGTGTACTCCTTCCTCCACTCTTGTAAGTCACCCTGTGTTCCAGCCTTTTCTTGAAATAAGTATTCACTACAGCCAATTCCATTCTTTTCGCAAAGTCGATCACCATCTGACCTTCTGCATTCCTGTTCTGGATACCAAACCTGCCCATCACCTCCTCATCATCTCTGTTTCCTGCACCAACGTGGCCATTGAAGTCTGCTCCAATAACAACTCTCTCACTTCTAGGGATGCTCTGGATTGCCTCATCAAGGTCTGACCAAAATTTCTCTTTCTCCTCGACCTCACATCCTACCTGTGGCGCATACCCACAAACAACGTTGAACATTACCCCTTCAATTTCTAGCTTGAGGCTCATCACCCTGTCTGACCTTCTTTTTACCTCCAGAACATTCCCAACTAATTCTTCCTTCACTATAACTCCTACACCATTCCTCTTCCTATCTACACCGTGATAGAACAACTTAAACCCCGCTCCCAGACTTCTAGCCTTGCTTCCTTTCCATCTAGTCTCCTGGACACACAGGATATCTACTTTTCTTCTCTCCATCATGTCAACTAACTCTCTACCTTTACCCGTCATAGTACCAACATTCAAAGTTCCTACCCTAAGTCCCAGACTCTTGAGGTTTCTCTTCTCTCTCTGCCGATGTACGCGTCTTCCGCCTCTTCTTCTTTGACCTCTTCTTCTTTGACCACCAGTAGTCCAATTTCCACCGGCACCCTGTTGGTCAACAGCACCGATGGCGGTCGTTGTTAACCCGGGCCACGACCGATCCGGTATGGTATTTCTTGAACTGTCTTGCATATTTTAATTTGGCAAAGTTTTACGTCGGATGCCCTTCCTGACACAACCTCTGTGATTTTCTGGGCCACTCTGCCCATTGCCCAATCATTTGGATGGTTAGCGTTTAGATGTTTCACTGAGGAGTACAACATCTAAACAGCTATGAAAATAAATACATAATAAATAAAGGATTAAAAGAAAAAAAAAGTAAATAAGTTTAACCTAAAGTAAGTATGTAACAGCAATGGCTGGAACATGCTACAAAAACTTTCAAAATTCAAAAAATGCCAGTCTGAGCTGGTCGTCTGGTTAGGCAAAACAACCATAGCTATTGCAAAAATACTACTAAAAAAGTAAAAACGATGACAAAACGGATAACAAATTTATATAACTCTTCTAAGTTTTTAAAGAATAATAAAAAAAATAAATAAAAATAACTAGAGTTTCAGACGCCGATTGCCTGATTAACCAAATTCATATCCTTAGCTAATAAAACGAAAACAAAACAATAAAATACTTCACAAAACTATACATAGCGATTAAAAAACTCTTCAACTGTACAGGATATGTTCTGAACAGCTAAAAACTAGTAAATAACACCTAAATTTGGATTGCGAAAGAGGAGCTCCAGAAAGTGCTACCTGTTCTGCTGGTGCATTTTTCAAAAAAAAAAAAATGCCTTTTGTCTTATCTAAATAGAGGGGATAAAATTTCATCAGTCACCTTCTTAACCGTCTAACCCTTACAGCAGGGGCGTCAAAATCCGGTCCTCGATGGCCGGTACACTGAAGGTTTTCATCGTGCCTCTAGACAGCTGATGCACATGAAGTGAAATCAACAACCAATCAAATTTGGCACATTGACCCAGTAACCTGGATCAGGGGTGTAAATGAATCAACACATGGGAAACCTTTAGGAAACCGGCCCTCGAGGACCGGACTTTGACACCTGTGCCTTTTAGGGTTGTGGAGAGGGGGGGTTGCCAGAGCCCATCCTGACTGATTCGAGTCGTGGGGTACACTCTGAACAGGTCAGCAGTCTGACGTAGGGCCACGCATTTCTACGGACATGACGCAGTGGCCAATAGACCTTGCATGAATGTTTTTGGAGAGTGGGAGGAAACCGGAGTACCCCATACCTACACGGGAAGAACATGCAAACTCCATACAGTGTTCCAAGCCTCGTCCTCATCTGGGACTCAAACCCCCAGGCCTTCTCGCTGTGAGAGCACTGTGCTACCCGCTGCGCCACCGTTAGTCAGTCATCTTCTTATCCGTCTGTCCCTTTCGGGTTGCGGTGGGTGCCGGAGCCCATCCTGGCTAATTTAAGGCGAAGGGCAGGGTACAACCCGAACAGGTCGCCAGTCTGTCGCGGGGCCACATACATACAACCATCCACACACACACACCCTCATTCCTAGGGGCAATTTGGAACCCGGCCAATCAACCTAGCATGCATGTCTTTGGAGGGTGGGAGGAAACCCACGCAAACACGGGGAGAACATGCAAACTCCACACAGAAAGGACAGTGTTCCAAGCCTCGTCCCCACCCGAGACTCGAACCCCCAGACCTTCTTGCTATGAGGCCACTGTGCTACCCACTGCGCCACCGTGCTGCTGCTAAATTAAAAACCTGCTTTGTCCTGTTTTTTAATGTTTTAAAAAGGGAACTTAAAGGCTGCACAAATAGACCTTCCTCAGATGATCTTTTTAAAATAATGAGGACCCATCTGCTCGGCTGGATTGCCTTTGTAAAAATAAATAAATAAAAAAAATTCTGAAAGTTTTGAGAAAAAAAAAACATCTTTATTTCAGGGCAATCGAGGTGGAAGACTGAGTGGATGAATAAAAAAAATGAAATGTGGGCTTTAACTAGGGTTGGCGTGTGTGTGTGTGTGTGTGTGTGTGTGTGAGCCAAGATTTCTAATTCCACTAAGTGCTTTTAGTTGGACCTGCTTTTTCTTCTGAAAGCTAGTGAAACAAAAAAAGAAGAAGAAGACAGATTACTGCCTAATTCAGTTTAGAAAACACACACACACACATACATACACACACCCTTACACACACACACACACACACACACACACTTCAAAATGAGGAAAGCTTTTAAATTACTGGAGAAAACATGCTTATATAAACAGTTTATGATTTTGGTAAAAAAAAAAAAGGGAAAAAAAAGTGTAATAATTCTTGTATTTTTTATTGTTTTTTTCATTAATTTTAAAGACAGATATTTGATCATTTTTACTTATTTTTCATATTTTCTCGAGTCGTCTTCTGCAAAACCATTTTGTTTTTGTAAAATAAACTACATGCAGAAATTGAGCCTTTTATTTGTGTAAATTTGTCTTTGATTTCTGACATATTTTTGCCCGCTGCCATCCATAAGATGCCACTACTGTGAAGGATGAAATGATCAAACGGATGAGCTAGATCTCCCTGATGCAGAACACCAGAACATCTGTAGAGCAGATCAAAGAACGCTGAAACCTTTCATGCAACAAAACCCAAGAATTTGTCTCATTATGTTGGTACAAACTGCTCGTTCAGAGGGTCTCGTTGATACGAATAGTACCAGTCTTCATCCATAGTGCAAGAAACTATTTTATATTAAAAATGTGTATAAATTTATGCAGAAAATAGCAATAAACAGACACATATCAATTTGCCACTTTGAATGTTATTCTTAGTTGTGCTTTTTTGTTTTTTTAGGGACTTTATTATTGGGGAGGAGGGAGCAGGGAGCTACCTTTTCCTCGCCCGGAAAAGGGTGGAATGCCCCCTGCGGGTCAGGGACAGGGTCCTGCCCCAAGTGGAGGAGTTTAAGTATCTCGGGGTCTTGTTCACAAGTGGGGGAAGGATGGAGCGGGAGATCGACAGGCGGATCGGTGCGGCATCAGCAATAACTAGGACGTAGCATCGGTCCGTCGTGGTAAAGAGAGAGCTGAGCCGAAAAGCAAAGCTCTCGATTTACAAGTTGATCTACGTTCCTACCCTCACCATGGTAACCAGGATCTACGTTCCTACCCTCACCATGGAAACCAGGAGCTACGTTCCTACCCTCACCTATGGTCACCAGCTGTGGGTGGTGACCGAAAGAATCAGATCGCAGGTACAAGCGGCCGAAATGAGCTTCCTCCGCAGGGTGGCTGGGCTCTCACTCAGAGATCGGGTGAGGAGCTCTGCCATCCGGTAGGAGCTCGGTGTTGAGCCACTCCTCCTCCAGCTTGAGAGGAGCCAGACGGGGTGGTTCGGGCATCTGGTCAGGATGCCCACCGAGCGCCTCGCAGGGGAGGTGTTTTGGGCACGTCCCACCGGGAGGAGACCAAGAGGCAGACCCCGGACCCGCTGGAGAGACTATGTCTCACAGCTGGCCGGGGAACGACTTGGGATCCTTCCGGGTGAGCTGGAGGATGCAGCCGGGGAGAGAGAGGCCTGGGCTGCCCGTTTGAGGCTGATGCCCCCGCGACCCGACCCCGGAACAAGCGGAAGATGACGGAACGGAACGGTAGCAGGGAGCTGTTGTCCTGGTCCCTCACCCTGCTGCCCTGGTTCCTCACCCTGCTGCCCTGGTTCCTCACCCTGGCTCCCCGTACAACCTGCCCTCCTGCTGAGCTCATACCCCTTGGCTCCTGGTGCTCCCCGTCTTCCTGCTGAGCTCATATCTCTATTTGAGCTCAGCAGGAAGACGGGGCAGATGGTCTTCATCTTGTTGACGTCCAGCCGAGGTATCCCTGTGGTTGCTTATCTTACAGAGATCTGGCTGGTTGTGCACTGGTTTAAACTGGCAATGCTTCAGGGGTCCAACTTCACCACTCACCACCACCTACCATGACAATAATAATTATATTTAAAAAAAAAAAAAAAACGCATAACAGCAACCAGGCATAACTGGGACGTGATGCAGATGCACAGCTAGAATTTAAGGTTCTAAACTATGCCATAAAAATGTCCACCCTCACCATAATTCTACCACCGCAGGCAGGAAATGTTTCTGCATTGCGAGCAGTCATTCAGCACAATGAATGGTGTGTTAAAGTTTATAATTCAATGTAATTTCAACGGTCTGCACACGCTATTTTCTAGATGTTGACCATAAAACAATCACACCTTGGGTCACAAACATCCACCATCATTCAAAAAAGTTTATAAATTTGATGTTCATTTTTTTAAAAATATGAAAGATTTTTTAGTCAAAGTTTGCAAACATGAGGAATTTGAACTCCCAAATTAGTACAGGTGTAGTAGTGGAGGTTTTTGTAGAGGTTTTGGGGCAGGTGGCTGGGGTAAGGACCGTGGATGTGGACGGTATACAAATATTCTGGTTCTGTCATGATGGTGGTGAAGTAGGTGAAGTAGGACCGAGATGCAAAGACAGGTTTAACCTGTTTATCGCAGAAATGTGGAACCAGACATAGACCTCAACAGGATGAGGGACTAGAGGTGTGAGCTCAGCAGGACTCACCAGGAGCAGAGCGAGGAACTTGGATAGCAGGGTGCACCATCATGGCTGCATGACAGCAGCGCTGCAGACCAGAGGAGCACGGTACAGCAAGGGAATCCTCCTACCAGGAAGTGAGGGACACCAGGGCTTAAATTAATACAGAGGGAACAAGACACATCCAGGGATTGGGACCAGGTGTACAAAATTGGGGCTGAGGGCAGGAAAGGAGGGAATAAGTGTTCCAAATGAGAGGGAGGGTCATGACAGGGTCCGTAAAAGGGTACAGTTCACTTTCACTTTACCTCCCGGACTAGGCCGTCCATGCTTGCAGTCTGTAGCTCTTTGTCAAGAAAATGGCTCTAAATTCAGTACCTAATAAGCAATAAAGTTAATTTTCCCCAAAATGTAAGATGCCACTTGTCTATATGCATCGCCTGGCAGAGTGAGTAGACTCAGCACGGAACTCAGAACTCTTCGATCAGGATCCAGATTCCATCCTGAACATTGTGAAGTAAAACACCAAGTCTGACATTTTCAAATGGCACTAATGGTTGCTTCTTAAATGACAGATTTTTAAACCACGGTTTTTCAGATTAAATTCTGTGTTTTGTAGATGAGTGTGTTCAGCTCAGGGTTTCATTTTCCTTTCTATTTCCACATCGTCCTTCTTTTCAATCTCAATCGCTGACTGTGCCCGATCCACCCACTCGCTGGTTCTTCATTTCCTTCTCACCTCTTTGTTCACTTTCTCTCTGCATCCATTTCTCACTCCTAACACCACCGAACAGAAAAAATAACAGAGAACATTAGAGCTTTTCATTTTTCACAGTCATTTACTTTAAAATCAGACCTTTTTTGTTTAGAATCTTGAAATTTCTCCCCAGGCTGAGGATGTTCTTTTATTTTCTTTGTGAAAGACGAAAATGACTTCAATCTAATGGCTTTTGTTTTGTTACCTGGGAAACAAAAACACTGTAAAAATTGGACTAAAAATAAAAGGTTGATTGGCTTCATTTGGTTCGTAACTTACCATCAGTCACCTTCTTAACCATCTATCCCTTACAGCACAGGTGTCCAAAGTCGGTCCTCGAGAGCCGGCGTCCTGAAGGTTTTCCATGCGTTCTTGTATTTACAGACGTAATCCATGTTAGTGGGTCAACGTACCAAATTTGATTGGCTGTTGATTTCACTTCATATTCATCAGCTGTTAAACCAGGAACACATAGAAAACCTTCAGGACACCGACCCTCGAGGACCGGACTTTGACACACCTGCTATAGTGGTAGTTGCGGAGGGTGCCGGAGCCCATCCTGGCTGATTCGAGGTGAGGAGCAGGGTACACCCCGAACAGGTCACCAGTCTGTCACGGGGCCACACACATACAGTACAACCATACACACACAAAGGGGCAATCGTGTAGGGGTCAATCGACCTAACATGCATGTTTTTGGAGGGTGGGAGGAAATCGAAGTATCTGGAGAAAACCCATTTATACATGGGGAGAACATGCAAACTCCACACAGAAGGGCCAGTATTTCAAGCCTCGTCCCCACCTGGGACTCGAACCCACTGTACTACCCACTGCACCACCGTGCCACCCTACGTAACTTACAACTATACAAAAAACAAACAAACAGAAACATTTAAAGAGTGTGTAGCGTACTTGCAGGAATGAATCATTCCTATCTTACAGCCTGCAGTTTGTGGAAAACATGGTGGCTTTTACTAGTTCAGAAATGCAATCTGTTAATTAGGTCTGACCAACTAATAACTGACTGGACAAAATGTAAACAACCAAGGAGTTTATTACAAAAAAACGTTGTAAAAATAGATAGTAAAAAAAACAGGTGGAGAAAATTTGGTGACTAGAGAAGGTAGTTTCCTTAGTTTCCAGGCTGAGTGTTAGACCCATACCAGACTTTTAGTTGCTGAGTTTCTGGACCGTTTGTTTTGCTCCTTCATGCACAGCTGAACACAATGTGAAAGTCACAGCGAGGGAGAGAACAGTGGGTGCCTCTTCTTAAATGGAGAGTGCCTCCCACACCTAATTAAACACACATTGAAAACCACATCCAAACAAATACATCTCAACAGACCAAATGATGAAAACAGTGTGTGTGTGTGTGTGTGTGTGTGTGTGTGTGTGTGTGTGTGTGATAAATGTATCATTAAACAAAAAGCTTCTAAATGCATTTAATTATTTTTACTTTCATTTTTTACAGGACATGTTCCCCTCTTCCTGTCACACATTTGGTCCCACCCCCTGGGCATGTGCACAACACAGCGTAAATCTCAGCTACAGTGTAGAGTGCATCAAGGTAGCAAAGCAAGCGCATGTCCCTTTAAATCCTAATTTTAATGTATTTAGGTAAAAATGTTGCTCTGTATCAAAGAGAGGGACTGAGAGGGAGTGGAGTGCCTGCACTAAAATACTTACAATAAAATTTGTGTGTGGTGGAGAACAAAAGGCACAGCAAAGATCAAGCACGCATTCAAAAAGGCCCAGCAGAGGATGTACTTTCTGGGCAGTTGAAGAAAGCCAAGCTGCCCGCCCAGATGTTGGTGCAGTTTTACAGAGCCATCATCGAGTCCATCCTCACCTCCTCCATCACCATGTGGTACGCTGGAGCCACAGCCAGGGACAAACACAGACTGCAGCGCATTGTGCGCTCTGCAGAGAAGGTGATCGGCTGCAGCCTTCCATCTCTCGAAGACCTGTACGTCTCCAGGACTCGGGGGCGTGCAGGTCGGATAGCAGCTGACCCTTCCCACCCTGGACATGGACTTTTTGAGCGACTCCCCTCGGGCAGGAGGCTCCGGTCCATTCGGACCAGAACGTCCCGCCACAAAAACAGCTTCTTCCCTTCTGCCGTTGGACTAATGAATACTTTATAACCTGAACCCCACATCTCTTAGTCACCTCCCTCTTGTCACTTTACTATCTTTATTATTTTTTATTATTTTCTATGACATTGCACTACTTTTCTTTTTCTTTCTGAGCACTCTGTTTTGTTAAAATTATTTAATTTATTTTATTTTTTATTATTTTTTATTATTTTCATCTTATAATATTGCACAGCTGTATCAAAGCAAGTTCCTAGTCTCTGATATTCTCATTGACATGGCAATAAAAGCATTCTGATTCTGATTCTGAAATATTATTTCAAAACTAAACGGGATGACTCCAAATGACACAAAAAGGCATTCGTTTTCCTCAATCTTTACTAAAAAACAAAACCCAGTAAACAAGTTGTTTTTCAACACATGAAAACAATAACAGGAACTCAAACAATAATTTTGTTTCATCTTCTACTTTATCCGGAGCCAGATTTCGAGGGTGGCTTGGCCATTTCCTCCAGCTCACCAGCGAGGTTTCCAGGATACATCTAAACCAGATGCCCGAACCACCCCATCTGGCTTGTCTCGACCCGGACGAGCAACTCCAGTCTACTCCAAGCTCCTCCCAGATGGGAGAGCTCCTCCCTCTATTTCTGAGTGAGAGCCCAGCCACACTGCAGAGGAAGATAATTTCAGCCGCTTGTATCCGTGATCTTGTTCATTTGGTCATCACCCACACTGGTTACCATGGTGAGGGGAGGAACGTGGATCATGGTTACCATGGTGAGGGTAGGAACATAGATCCTGGTTACCATGGTGAGTGTAGGAATGTAGATCCTGGTTACCATGGTGAAGGTAGGAACGTAGATCTTGGTTACCATGGTGAGGGTAGGAACATAGATCCTGGTTACCATGGTGAGGGTAGGAACGTAGATCCTGGTTACCATGGTGAGGGTAGGAACGTAGATCCTGGTTACCATGGTGAGAGTAGGATCGTAGATCCTGGTTACCCTGGTTACCATTTCTCAGTTCTTTCTCCACCATGATGGGTCGATGCAGAATCTTAATTACTGCAGATGGCGCACTGATTAGTGAACGCAAAAAAATAAAAATGCAAATTATTTGACTTCATTTTACTTAGAAAAATAAAAACAAGATACAAATAAATTCTTTGCATTCAGAATAAAAACTTTAAAGCAATTAAAACTCCATCCAAAGAGGCTTCATTACTTTGGTGCTCTGTGTTTACGTTTTGCACATGAGAATATGCATCTTTTTCCTGCTTTGTTAAACTAATTGGTGTCAAGAGAAATTTTTTTATTAAGAAGTCAAGTATAAAAACACTCTAACCTTAGATTTCAGGTACATAAAGCTTATCAGAGCGTGAAAACAAAGATACTAACCATTACTTTTTGCAGCTCTTACTTTTCAGTCAACATTAAAGACATCAAGGTTTAGTTTCTGGTTTAATTTTTCCTTTTCTTGGTCTTGTTTTTACTCATAGCCATCATGAGCTCTATCTTTTACTCAGACGGACTGATGTTATCACTCAATTTACAACTAAAAACATCCCTCAATAAGAGTATTATGAATGAAGACAGCCATCATGCATCTGTTTTAAACTGTTAACTGATAGAGGTATAGTTTCCTTCCTGCACACGGAGAGGAAATGATGCTTTCTGATTGAAGGCTTTGGAGATGAGATCAGGCTGGCAGGAAACGAACAGGCCAATTATATTTGATGTCGGGGTGGGAGGTTTTAATGAAACTGTTCCTCTTGCAAACTGAACGAGTGCAGTAGGGAATCACAAGGACGCAAAGGAAAGAATCGGAAGGATTGTTTACTGAAACAATGATTTATTTTTTTGTCAAAGGTCATGATGCAAACACTTAGATGTGACGGGTCAGAAATAATCACAAAATATTTAAATACAAACAAATTTTAGGCCACAGTCCCCGCCCCGGTCAGAGATAGGGTCCTGCCCCAAGTGAAGGAATTTAGGTATCTCGGGGTCTTCTTCACGAGTGGGGGAAGTATGGAGCGGGAGATCGACAGGCGGATTGGTGCGCCATCAGCAATAACTAGGACGCTGCATCGGTCCGTCGTGGTAAAGAGAGAGCTGAGCCGAAAAGCAAAGCTCTCCATTTACAAGTTGATCTACGTCCCTACCTCACCATGGTAACCAGGAGCTACGTTCCTACCCTCACCATGGTAACCAGGAGCTACGTTCCTACCCTCACCATGGTAACCAGGATATACGTTCCTACCCTCACCATGGTAACCAGGATCTACGTTCCTACCTTCACCATGGTAACAAGGACCTACGTTCCTATCCTCACCATGGTAACCAGGATCTACGTTCCTACCCTCACCATGGTAACCATGATCTACGTTCCTATCCTCACCATGGTAACCAGGATCTATGTTCCTACCCTCACCATGGTAACCAGGATCTACGTTCCTACCATCACCATGGTAACCAGGATCTACGTTCCTACCCTCACCATGGTAACCAGGATCTACATTCCTACCCTCACCATAGTAACCAGGATCTACGTTCCTACCCTCACCATGGTAACCAGGATCTACGTTCCTACCCTCACCATGGTAACCAGGATCTGCGTTCCTACCCTCACCTATGGTCACCAGCTGTGAGTGGTGATCGAAAGAACGAGATCGCAGATACAAGCGGGCGAAATGAGCTTCCTCCACAGGGGGGCTTGGCTCTCACTCAGAGATCAGGTGAGGAGCTCTTTCTTCCGGGAGGAGCTCGGTGTCGAGCCATTTCTCATCCAGGTTGAGAGGAGCCAGATGGGGTGGTTTGGGCAGCTCTGCCTGCTCAGTCTGTGCGGTCTTCTCTGTGATGGTCTGACTGGCCTGGGTGGTGTGAGTTCCTCACTTCAGCTGGGTGGATCCCTATGGTTTGGGCCTCTGCGGTCATGGACAGGTTGACTCCTGGTGTGGATCAATCCCCAGTTATTATTTCCTCACAGCAGCATCGGGAGGGATGTTTATTTTATTTACAGTTAAAGAGACGGTAGCTCGAGGTTCAGAGGATATGTTTTTTTTTTTTTTAAATAAAACCAATCTTTTTTTTTAAAGTTTGATTTCCCATGAATCCCAAAACTGCATCACTGGAATGCTGCATATGATTTGTTCATATAAATTTAAGAAGCTCGCTGTCACAAAGAGCACCCCTACTGGTAAACATCCAACCATTCACACAAATCTTTCTGAATGTGATTTTCATTCATCCCACTGCTGTTAAATCTCCTTTCTGATTTGTCCCCTTCATTTCTACCAGTGAACCCACCCACTCTCATCCCCCCTGCACCTTGTATCGCTCTCATTCATCACGATAAGCCCGGGTGACAGGGGAACGCTGTTCAGCGGCGATCCGCTTAGTGGTGCCTGACGCTTACAGCCTTGAAGACAACCTCGTGAAGTGAAATTGAGAGAAAGGTATGGAAATTAAGGAGGTAAAACAAAAGCGACAGCAGGACGAGGGAAGGAAGATAGAGGTCACACGTTCTCCCTGTGGAGCTGTCTTTGAACAACAGAGGAGGTTTGATCTGGGGGTGACCTTGGGGGTGATGTAATCATTCTCTGGTTGGACATTTTATTGCTGATTTGTTGCAAAAGTGAAGAAAGAAACGACTTAATGCTCCAAGTTCTCCTGGTTGGGGTTGATTTTTATGGGGGTTTTTTTCATTCCTAAACCGGCACAAAATACCCAACTTTTACAGGCTTATGAGAAAATCACAAGCAAAAACTTTAGTCTTCATTTTACATGTAATGTTTATATATATATTTTTTGTTACGTTGGTTAATGCTTTTGACTTGGTGTATCTGGCCGACATTCAATTCAAAATAGAAAATAAAGAACTAGCTTCCATCTGATTACCGTAATTTCACGACCATTAGGCGCACCGTACGAAAAGGCGCAGTCTCAGTCACACACCGCCTTACAACAACACACACGCAAGCATGCAAATGTGGGTATTAAAAAATAGATCGGGAGCCGAACAGTTTGGTTGTGTTTTATTTAAGTAGTAACGATACTAAACAAACACATTACCGGTAATAGTCTTTATTCAAATCCGTCAAAGTCCTCATCCTCTGTTTCAGAGCAGGTCCACTTCACTCCTCGCTGTCACTGTCTGTACTGTGCGGCTCCTCAGAAAGGATACCAGCTTTTGAGAAAGCTCGGATAACAGTACCAGCAGACACGTTAGTCCAAGCATCTACAATCCATTGGCAAACTGTAGCGTAACTCGCCCGGCGCTGCCTTCCACCCTTCCACGGCTCGATTCCCATGTTCCTCCGCGTAGCTTAAACTGAGCGTCATAAGCGTGTTTCTTTGCCATTTTCAGGGTTAAAACAGCAATGTTGTGCATACAGCACATACCTTTTTATACACAAGCCACGCCCACACTTCACTCTTTAACGTTCTCATGCCTTTTCTTTCAGGTCCGCCTCGTGGGCACCGCTTTTTCTTTTAAGTCCGCCTTTTCTCACACACAAGGCGCACCGCTCATTTTGAAGAAAATCTAAGACGTTTATGTGCGCCTTATAGCCGTGAAATTACGGTATATTTTAGAAGAGACGATAGATATTGTATCTGTAATTGATTACTCACCTCGGCGATGCCGCTGTTCACTGTTTTACACTTGTCTGGATTGTAAACATTAAGACTTATTTGGGCAGAATAAATGTAAATCCTAAAAATCCAACTACTAATAGCTTCTCTCATATGAACAGCTTGAAGAAGATTTGATTTTCTACGTTAGGAATGTCAAATAAAGTGGGCCAAAGTTTAATGTGGGTACAAAACTGCGGACCAACATTGATACCTATAGAAAGTTTTCTTTATGTTTGACAATAATCCATTTTACATAAATCAAGACTAACTTCACACAAAATTCCATACGGTTAGGATTGGGTCGCAAAGACAGCTGCCATCGATGGTTCTTGTGTAGAAGCTAGAACACCAGCAGACAAGCTCCAATCGTTATTTGATATTGCTTTGAGGACCAGATCTGATTAAACTTTGGGCCGTATTTGACATCCATGTTGTACGACATACTGTTAATCATACAAGACTAATGAGACCATAAGATTTTCAATAAGCCTTTATCCAAGGATTATTACTACACGATAGTTCCAAACGGACATTAATCTCTTTAAAATCTTGACATTTTAATGAGAAAAAGCCGTCACAAGAGATCGGTTATAAAAAAAGAAACCTCAATGACACATCGAGGGCTGGATGTAGAAAAAGAAGGTGAGTTTATTTCTTGATTCTGACAGATTGTAAGAGATGGTAGAGGAATGGATCGTGTAGAAAACACAACCAGAATTCAAGATCATAGTTTGTAGAGCGAACAATCTGCATTTAAACACTTTTATTTACAGTCGATTGGATTTGTCTCATTTCTAATTTAAAGAGAAACTGAACTAAGTAAACACTACTGTCAGCACGGTGGCCTCACAGCAAGAAGGTCAGGGGTTCAAGTCCTGGGCATGAGTCCAACAGGATTCGAACCCTCCTCAGAAACCGCGGGAAAGTAGTTTTAAAAGTCACATAGTGCGGAAGAGGTATGACATGAGGTCAAAATTGGTGGTAAAATTGCCATCTTTGGACTGAAGAGTTGCCGGTTTGAATCCTGTTGAGCTCATACCAAAGTGTCCCTGGAGAAGACACCAACCCCCCTAGTTGCTCCCACCACTGGTGCCATCATGGCTGCCTGCTGCGATGCAATGCAGCACAGAAATTTTTCCATGAAGGATTACTACAACATGATTAAATCAAATATATTTCATTTGTATTTAAAGGGGACAGCGCAAAACACGGTTGAGGTGGTTCGGGCATCTGGTCAGGATGTCCCCTGAGCGCCTCGATGGTGAGGTGTTTTGGGCATGTCCCACCGGAGGGAGAGCAAGGGGCAGACCCCGGACCCGCTGGAGAGACTACCGTATTTTTTACGACCATAGAGCGCACCGTATTAAAAGGAGCAGTCCAAATTTTGCGTGCTCTGTATTTAACACACACATAAGGCGCACCTGATGATAGGGCGCGGGTTTTATATACATATCCTCTACTACGTAAGTCCGCCTTACAACGACACACACACATACACATACACGCACACACAGGTGCATATTTAAAAATAGATCAGGAGTAAAACTGAGTTTGGTTGGTTTTATTTAAATATTAGTTACAGTCGTCATAAAGTCATTTATTAAATCCATCAAAGTCCTCATCCTCTGTTTCAGAATCTAACAGCTGCTCTAAATCCAACCTTGCAGGTTCACTTTCCTCGCTGTCAGAGTCACTTTCTGAACCGTGCAGCTCCTCGGAAATGATGCCTGCTTTTGGGAAAGCTCGGACAACAGTGCCAGCAGACATGTTAGCCCAAGCATCTACAATCCACTGGCAAACTGTGGCGTAACTCGCCCGGCGCAGCTGATTTCCATCAGTTTAAACTGAGCTTCATAAGCGTGTCTCTTTTCCATTTTCAGTGTTGCTGCATAAAGCACACACCTGTTCTTTTAGACATAATCCACGCCCACACTTCACCCTTTAACATTCTCATGTTTTCAACTGCGTCCGCCTGATGGTTCTCTAATACGTCCACAAATCACAAATCAGATAGGGCGCACCGCTCATTTTGAAGAAAATTTGAGACTTTTAGGTGCGCCTTATGGCCGTGAAATTACGGTATGTCTCACAGCTGGTCGGGGAACGACTCGGGATCCTTCTGGGTGAGCTGGAGGATGTAGCCGGGGTGAGAGAAGCCTGGGCTTCCCGTCTGAGGGTGTTGCCCCTGCGACCCGGCCCCAGATACTAAGCAGAAGATGACGGAACAGAAAAAGAATGATAGAACAGGATTATTTATGTACATTTATTTCCTTGTTTTATTATCTTCATATAATTTTACTTCTCTTAGTTTCTAAAATGTGCCATTATGTATTAAATAAATCTAAATCAAGGTTGCTTAAGGATGACTAAGCATGAGCCAAAAGATCCAGTTATCTGCTTGTCAAACTCCATGAGGCTTTCCCGTCTGATATGTCCTTAATGCAACGTAAAGAACGGGTCATTTTAAGCCTGATGCAACATGCTGTCACAGTGAGTTACCCAAGCTGTGGTCAGACATTGTTCTGGTGGTGATGTCACAAAGATCCACAGCAGCTCTGACCACACACGCTCAGTGTGTCGCTGTGTCACTGAAACCAAGGTCATTGTGGAGTTTTTAATCATTTTTCATTCTATTTCTGAATCACCTGTCACATAAAAGACATACCTCTCTTGTGACCGACCACATGGAAAAGAGAATAAAAAACCTTCACAGTTATGCAAAGAAAATCTTTCAAAGTGTACGGATGGTTGTTTACTCATTTTCAACCAGCGTGATCACTATCTCTGCAGTTCTCCCATACAGAAACACTGCATGCACACTCATTAATATTAAACATGTTTTCTGTTCATCAGATGAAGTTATCTGCATCTTTAGATAGATTTTAAGTACTCAGTCCAGAGCAATGGCGAGTGTAGAAAAGAGGTGAAGAAGCATGTGCAGGCAGGCTGGAACGGGTGGAGAAAAGTATCAGGTGTGATGTGTGATAGAAGAGTTTCAGCAGTGGTGAGAGCGGTCATACTGATTGGTATAGAGACAGTGTGGTGAGAGCGGCCATGCTGATTGGTCTAGAGACAGTGTGGTGAGAGCGGCCATGCTGATTGGTCTAGAGACAGTGTGGGGAGAGCGGCCATGCTGATTGGTCTAAAGACAGTGGCACAGACAAAAAGACAGGAAACAGAGATGTTTGTAGCAGAGATGAAGATGCTGAGGATCTCTCTGGGAGTGACCAGGATGGACAGGATCAGAGGAACAGCACATGTTAGAGGTTTTAAAGTCAGAGAGGTCAGACTGAGATGGTTTGGACATGTGCAGAGGAGAGAGAGAGAGTACATCAGAAGAAGGATGCTGGATTTGGAGCCACCAGGAAAGGGGGTTATTCAGGATACCCTGCATCAAAGCTCCCATCCTCCTCTCCAAAACAGCTCCCACAGAGTCCACATTTCTCCCCACCACAGATGCACATTTCCTTATCAGTCTGTCCGGCCTATTGCTGTCCCTTGCGGTCAAGCTGCCTCCCCGCAGACGACTGCAACAACAGACTGATAAAAGATGTTCAACATGTCACCACACACATGAAAAGTCTTAAGCCTTCTTAGGAAAAACAGCCTGCTCTGTCCTTTCTTATGCAGGGCCCAAGCCTGCTCTGACCTACAGTTTGCAATCAAGATGCACACCCAGATATTTGTAGGTTTTAACGACCTGGATGCTCTGTCTGTCGATCAGAACAGATTGGTGAAGGGGCTTCCTGCTGAAGTCAGTGATCATCTCCTTGGTCTTGGAGGAGTTCAGAACCAGACCATTGTCTCTGCTCCATGTGGTGAATCTAGCAATGAAGTCCCGGTACTCTGTCTCATCCTTCTCCCTCACACATGCAACAATCGCTGTGATGTCTGAGTACTTCTGGACGTGACACGTTACAGATTTATAAGCAAAGTTACTCGTGTAAAGTGTGAAGAGAAAGGGTGATAGCACTGTTCCCTGTGGTGCACCGGTGCTTTAAAACTAAATCTTTCCAGATTGTTGTTTTACACACATAAACAACTTGTTCTTATCGATGCAAAATGTAATTTGAAACAAATTTATGTCGTTCAATTAGTTTTATACGCACAAGCAATTCCTCATATATCCATGAGGATTGAAGGTTCGGTCAGCGTGGTTACAGAAACAAAGATCAGGGAAGGGAAATCCATCATTCTGAAATATTAAACACCTACAGGTTTGGAAAAACTTTTTATATCACAGTGGTGTCCACGGGTCAACGTCAATATGAGTCAAGATGAGCTCTTATTCTAAAGTGTGGTGCACCGGCTGTGCTTGATTCTGCAGTGAGGGGCCTCTTGATGCCTGATTATCTGCAAAACATGCAGGCTTTCAACCCTCTGCAGCCGCAGCATTGATTAGTTGGATTAGAAGAAATTCTATAAATACTGACTGCATATAGACGGGTCTGCATTGGATATAAGCCGGTGTTACTGCTTCTCTTTTGCTTTATTTTTTTAGAAAACTATTTCCAATCTATTCACATATTATTTATCTGTGTTTCATGAACGTCCAGCCTCGTCAGCAGTTTTATATTTGTATTGTTTGTTCCGTTCCGTTGTCTTATGCTTATCCGAGGCAGAGTCGCAGGGGCAACAGCCTCAGATGGGAAGCCCACGCTTCTCATCCCATCTCTTAGTGAGACCCCAGCCACCCAGCAAAAGAAGTTCATTTCGGCTGCTTGTATCCGTGATCTCATTCTTTCGGTCACCCCCAACAGCTGGTGACCATAGTGAGGGTAGGAACATAGATCCTGGTTACCATGGTGAGGGTAGGAACGTAGATCCTGGTTACTGTGGTGAGGGTAAGAACGTAGATCCTGGTTACCATGGTGAGGGTAGGAATGTAGATCCTGGTTACCATAGGTGAGGGAAGGAACGTAGATCCTGGTTACCATAGGTGAGGATAGGAAAGTAGATCCTGGTTACCACGGTGATGGTAGGAACATAGATCCTAGTTACCATGGTGAGGATAGGAACCTAGATCCTGGTTACCATGGTGAGGGAAGGAACGTAGATCCTGGTTACCATGGTGAGGGTAGGAACGTAGATCCTGGTTAACATGGTGAGGGTAGGAACGTAGATCCTGGTTACCATGGTGAGGGTAGGAACGTAGATCCTGGTTACCATGGTGAGAGTAGGAACGTAGATCCTGGTTAACATGGTGAGGGTAGGAACGTAGATCCTGGTTAACATGGTGAGGGTAGGAACGTAGATCCTGGTTACCATGGTGAGGGTAGGAACGTAGATCCTGGTTAACATGGTGAGGGTAGGAACGTAGATCCTGGTTAACATGGTGAGGGTAGGAACATAGATCCTGGTTACCATGGTGAGGGTAGGAACATAGATCCTGGTTACCATGGTGAGGGTAGGAACGTAGATCCTGGTTACCATGGTGAGGGTAGGAACGTAGATCCTGGTTACCATTGTGAAGGTAGGAACGTAGATCCTGATTACCATGGTGAGGGTAGGAACATAGATCCTGGTTACCATGGTGAGGGTAGGAACATAGATCCTGGTTACCATGGTGAGGGTAGGAACGTAGATCCTGGTTACCATGGTGAGGGTAGGAACATAGATCCTGGTTACCATGGTGAGGGTAGGAACATAGATCCTGGTTAAATTTGGAAGTGAATCAGAATCCAAAGAACTGATGACCAGTAGATGAAACTGCTGGTGAAGGATTCCCCGCCCATCCTTTGTGGGAAATTCAAAACGTGTGAATTTATTCATCAACAGGAGGAAGGTTTAAATGAAAATGTAAAAAAATAAAATTAATCCAGCAAAGTGTGAGATTGATATATAAACCTGAGCTCGCCCCAGGAAGCGAGAGGATGGAAGAGACAGGCAGAAAGGTTTGCAGGCAAATTGAAATGACAGAGTTGCTGTCTCTGCAAGAAGGAATGTGTGAAAGGTAACAGCTGAGGCTGCTGAGAGAGAACTAATAAAAAAACACAGTTGAATGTTTTTCCATGAAGCATTCAGGAAGAGTTAAAATGGGCAGAATCATTTCAGAAGTTAGTCTGGGATGCTGAGTCAGCATCTTAGAAAAATACAACGTGACATCCGTCTTTTCTGTTTAGTTTTACTGTTATGAATTCTGTAAACTGAAGTGACTAACCGTCAGCGAAGTGACAAACAGGTCGTAGACTGTAGTTAAGTTTACTGGTGAGATCTAAGATGAAGATCCATGTTTGTTTGTTCTTGCTTGGGTTATAGATTTGAGGAACCCTAAAACATCATCTAACTCATTGGGCTTGAACTCAGGAGGTTTGTGCTTAAACCATCGCACCATAACACACACAAAAAATTTAACAGTAGGATGAGTCCAGGTATGTCCACGAAAGATTTACACAGTTTGTGCTGATTAACAATTCGCCATTGCATATGTTCATGTACTTGTTTCAGGCACGTCCCAACGGGAGTAGACCGAGAGGAGACCTGCTGGAGAGACTATGTCTCACAGCTGGCTGGGGAACACCTCAGAATCCTTCCGGGTGAGCTGGAAGATGCAGTTGGGGTGAGAGAACCACCTGAGGTTGTTGCCCCCGCAACTCGGCCCAAGATAAGCGGAAGACGATGGAACAGAACGGAATGTGTTCAGCTATGGCTTGGCTCATAGTGAACCAATCACGGATGAATATCCTCGTGGATATCCAAGAGTCCGCCGTCCCAAACTAATTGTGCAACGGTGATAACTATTAGTGACCAACCGCAGCTTGAAGATCTTCTCTTGTCGCTAAAGTCTCCCTTTAAAAAAAGACGACGTCAACACGCTAACTCACCTGAAATCGGACCCGGTCTAAATAGTATTGGTACCTCAACAAGAAAAAGGACTGTGCAAACATAGCTGGTCGGTATTCAAGCAGCTGGTCCCTGCTAATTTAGGGCCAAAGCTGAATGCTTTTATTGGGGTCTTTATTGCATCTATGACCACAATAAGTCAAACTAATAGTTTTGTTTTGTTTGTGATTTTTTTGTGTTCGTTTACACCCCTACTCGTTACCATGTGAACTCCAACACTATATAAAACAAGGAGGAATGGAATCTGAAATTATGTTGGCTAATGAAAAGCATCTCTTACCTCTATTCACTGTCACAGACGAGGGACGTACTGTGACCCGTGTGCAGTAGCCAACACTGACCACTAGACTTTAACAGATCCAAATCTAGCTTTTAATCTTCTGCCGGTGTTCAATTGAGATCTGCAGCCTCATTGACTTCATTGGAGTTCCGAAAGCTAACCCTAATCCTAATGCTAATTCCAATCAAAGTATTGCGGGTCACAGATCTCAATGATTAGATTGTCTGGAAGGGAGAGGGAGCGTTCTGGGCATGCTCAGAGGTGCAAAGTCGCAGATCTTGATGGTCGTAGATCTCGTCACCACACCGGTAATGCAGTTTACTTTGGGTGCTACAGATGGTAAAGAATCGGGTGGAAGAAGGCGACAAATGGCAAATCAGAGTGAGCGATGAACATGTGGGAATCAGTGGGCAGACTTTAAGGAGGTTAAACAAACCCTGGGAATGAACTGGCAAAAAGTAGATGTGCCAATATGTACACAGATGCTGACGGATCAGATAGAACAGGATGATCAAGTATCGATGATCACCAAGAAGAGAAAGAATCCAAGAGAATAAAATGGACCAATGACCAATAACAGCCATATTTGTTCCATTCAAGTGGTAAAATCCATCTTCAGTTGGTACTGAGTAACTGTTGCCAGTTTCATTAAAATCTCTTCAGTGGTTTGGGAGGTTTTGTGTTCACAAAAGTGTCACAAACAGACGCCCAGCATAAAAATGCCACCATATTGTTTCTAACCTCCTGCTGAGCCAGAGTTTATTCTGTCCATTTTTCTGGAACATCTCGTGCCCAATTTAACATACTTGATCCACAAAGTGTGTGAAGTGCTGTGCATGCAGATATTCTTTGAAACAAAAAGAGACAGAGTACCTTCTTTCTGAGTGTGTCTGTAGTTTGTAGCTGTCACTTAACGACCGTGTTGTCAGAAAAACAGAACAAAGAAGAAACCTCGTCTGTGAATCAAATTCTGTCACAGCTGAACAGTAAGGGGCTGTTTTTTTTCTCTTTACTTTGTCTGAAAAATCAACTTTACTTGTAGAAAAATCACTGAAATGGAACTGTTTATACTTTGAATTTTCCCACAAAAAAAATGTCCAAAAATGTTCTTTTTTCCACTTACTCTTTCTTTTTTACTATGAAAGTCAATAAAAAAACTGGAACAATGATGAGCTGACGACAAGGCTTTCAATCCATTCCGTCATCTCCCGCTCCTCTGGGGCCGGGTCGCAGGGGCAACAGCCTAAGATGGGAAGCCCAGGCTTCTCTCATCCCGGCTGCATCCTCCAGCTCACCCAGACGGATCCCAAGATGTTCCGAGGCCAGCTGTGAGACTTGGTCTCTCCAGTGGATCCGGGGGGCTGCCTCTTGGTCTCCTCCCGGTGGGACGTGCCCAAAACACCTCACCAGCAAGGTGCTCAGGGGACATCTTGACCAGATGCCCGAACCACCCCATCTGGTTCCTCTCGACCTGGTAGAGGAGTGGCTCGACACCAAGCCACTCCCAGATGGCAGAGCTCCTCACCCGATCTCTGAGTGAGAGCCCAGCCACCTTGCGGAGGAAGCTCATTTCGGTCGCTTGTCTCCGTGATCTCATTCTTTCAGTCACCACCCACAGCTGGTTACCATAGGCGGGGGTAGAAACGTAGATCCTGGTTACCATGGTGAGGGTAGAAACGTAGATCCTGGTTACCATGGTGAGGGTGGAAACGTAGATCCTGGTTATCATGGTGAGGGTAGAAACGTAGATCCTGGTTACCATGGTGAGGGTAGGAACATAGATCCCGGTTACCATGGCGAGGGTAGGAACGTAGATCCCAGTTACCATGGTGAGGGTAGGAACGTAGATCCTGGTTACCATGGTGAGGGTAGGAACCTAGATCCTGAAACCACGGTGAGGGTAGGAACGTAGATCCTGGTTACCATGGTGAGGGTAGGAACGTAGATCCTGGTTACCATGGTGAGGGTAGGAACGTAGATTGACTTGTAAATCAAGAGCTTTGCTTTTCAGCTCAGCTCTCTCTTTACCACGACGGATCGATGCAGCGTCCTAGTTATTGCTGACGCCGCCCCGCCCCACCTGTCGATCTCCCGCTCCATCCTTCCCAAAAACAGTTTCATAATTGAGATATATAGCATCCACAAAAATGAGTGCTGTCATGCCTCATCTCTTATTTTGTAAGTACAGCAAAAAAAAATTCTGTTGATAAAATCATTCTCAATGCACAACTAAGTTTTTTTTTTATTCTAAATAATGATTTTCAATATGAATGCTTTTTTATTCAGTCTGTCCGTCTCATACATTTAGGAGAATTCTTTTCCTCAGACTTTGTGTTGAGTATCTGAGTTTAAAAAGCTGCCTTCAGGGCACTGACTTCTTCTAATAAGCAGAGCGAGTCAGTCCGATGTGGAAGTGCTGTAGTGGTTTAAAAGACTCAGGTCCTCCAGCAAAATGTTGGAGTGTGAAAAAGTCACAGTGAGTAAAACTAATTCTCAGTTTAGTTTGCACTTAGGCTGAAAAACAGAGGAAAGGGGAGTTTGTAAAATAAAATGTGAAAAGTCTGTCTCACATGAAATGTGTAAGACTTTTATTTCAGCCGAGTTTGCTCGGTCTATTTATATCTTGTCTACAGTAAAAACCTTTAATCAAAGAATAATCTTGTGGTGAAAACTACCCATAATGACCTATACATAACAACATGATGAAAGGGAAAGTGTTCAAAACCGTGGTGAGACCAGGCATGCTGATTGGTCTAGAGACAGTATGGTGAGAGCGGCCATGCTGATTGGTCTAGAGACAGTGTGGTGAGAGCGGCCATGCTGATTGGTCTAGAGACAGTGTGGTGAGAGCGGCCATGCTGATTGGTCTAGAGACAGTGTGGTGAGAGCGGCCATGCTGATTGGTCTAGAGACAGTGTGGTGAGAGCGGCCATGCTGATTGGCCTAGAGACAGTGTGGTGAGAGCGGCCATGCTGATTGGTCTAGAGGCAGTGTGGTGAGAGCGGCTATGCTGATTGGTCTAGAGACAGTGTGGTGAGAGCGGCCATGCTGATTGGTCTAGAGACAGTGTGGTGAGAGCGGACGTGCTGATTGGTCTAGAGACAGTGTGGTGAGAGCGGCCGTGCTGATTGGTCTAGAGACAGTGTGGTGAGAGCGGACATGCTGATTGGTCTAGAGACAGTGTGGTGAGAGCGGACATGCTGATTGGTCTAGAGACAGTGTGGTGAGAGCGGCCATGCTGATTGGTCTAGAGACAGTGGCACTGAGAAAAAGACAGGAAGCAGAGATGTTTGTAGCAGAGATGAAGATGCTGAGGATCTCTCTGGGAGTGACCAGGATGGACAGGATCAGAGGAACAGCACATGTTAGAGGTTTTAAAGTCAGAGAGGCCAGACTGAGATGGTTTGGACATGTGCAGAGGAGAGAGAGAGAGTACATCAGAAGAAGGATGCTGGGTTTGGAACCACCAGGAAAGAGGACTAGAGGAAGACCAAAGAGGAGGTTCATGGATACAGTGAAGGAAGACATGAAGATAGTTGGTGTGACCGAAGAGGATGCAGCAGATAGGGTTAGATGGAAGAAACTGACTTGCTCTGACGACCCCTGAAAGTGCCTGGTAGCATCGCACCTTCAGCATCAGCATAGCCGGTCTCACTACGTTTTTGTTCTCTTTCCCGAAATTTCATTTTATCTGAAACTCTACTATCACACATCACACCTGGTATTTTCCTCCACCCGTTCCAGCCTGCTTGCACACGCTTCATCACCTCTTTTCCACACTCTCCATTGCTCTGGAATGTTGATCCTAAGATTAACATCAATTTGCGATTCAAATATTTTTAGGCAGCAGAGAATGACTTTGTTACTTAAAGAGAACGTAGTTCTATAGAAGCAGCTTTTAAATCTAATAATTCTCTTGCTGCATAAAAAATACTTTTTAGTTTCTAAAACACACTCAGGCGAATCAGGAGCAACACACACCACCCGTCTGAGTGCATTTACACCGACAAACAAACAAACGCACCCTTCAATCCAAGTGGCTTCCTACCTTTGCAGCAATAAAGTGCATCTGTCAGATGATGTCCACTTTACACACACACAAACACAAACACACACACACGCTGTGAGCAAAGTAGGTGGAGAGTTAATAGCCAACAGCTCCAGAAGAAGGATTACCTGGTTGCAGCCGTTCATTGCTTCAACAGTCGATCCCATTAGCAGAGCTCCATCAACATGCAGGTGTATTCATTCATGTAAAGAACACACCCAGACACACATTTCAAAGAGGTGTATGTCCTGTTTTCATGGTGGTCGTTTCTACAGTACACCGATGATGTCTGGAAAAGGGAGACAAAAAGAAAACATGACCCTGTCTTCTGTTCTGTCGTCTTACGTTCATCCAAGGCCGGGTCGCGGGGGCAACAGCCTCAAACGGTAAGCCCAGGCTTCTCTCACCCCTGGCTGCATCCTCCAGCTCACCCGGAAGGATCCCAAGTCGTTTTCTCTTCTGCCAAAGTGTCTCAGGCTCGGAAAAAGGTGCCTTTTCCCTTTAAATTTATAATTATTTTGTTTATGCAAATGTAACTTTCGTCTGCAGCTCGGATGTGAAGCAGCTACAGAGAGGTGTTTCCCTGTCGTGGGGATTGATTCACACAGTAGGAGGGGAGGTTTTTACATACTGTTCAAAAAATTGTTACCTTCACCACCTTTACTACAAGAGCGGTGAAAGCAAAAAGTGGGGAAAAATAACACCTGGACTTAGACAAATAAGGGTAGACAACATGAAATGTTGTGGAAGGCAGTAGCTTTCGGTAGTTAGGGGCTAAGAGGGAAAAGATGACTTGGACCTGTCAGGATGTAGGGATGTGGAGCGATGAGGAGGACCCACATGCAGGACAACAAAACAGGATTTATTTAGCTAAAGTCCAGTAAAGCTGTAACGCAAGGGGCACAGGATTAACTCAGGATCAAAAAGTTCAAATGATATAACAGAGTTCAAAAATTAAACTTATGGTCAGACCGCCAGGACGCCCTGGCTGGACGGGATGGTGGTGATGACGATGCCTTTAAATAGGGAGCAGGATCCACAGGTGTGTGTCATCACACCAATCATCCTCAGGTATCCCTAATCAGGGTGATGATGGAAGGTCCAGGGCTCCCTCTGGTGGCAGGGAAGGATATCATGACAGGACCCTCCTAGAATCTGAGAGTCACTGGTTCGATACCCGCCTGGGTAGGGTTCCTTGAGCAAAACACACAACCCCAACAAACAGGTGTGTGTGTGTGTGTGTGTGTGTGTGTGTGTGTGTGTGTGTGTGTGTGTGTGTGTGTGTGTGTGTGTGTGTGTGTGTGTGTGTGTGTGTGTGTGTGAACGTGAGGTACAATGTAAAGCGCTTTGAGTGCCAACGCAGGTAGAAAACGTGCTGTAGAAGTTGAATCCATTTAATACTGCAGTCAGCGGCACGGTGGCGCAGTGGGTAGCACAGTGGCCTCACAGCAAGGAGGTTGTAGGTTCGAGTCCCGCCGTTGGGGACGAGGCTTGAAACACTGTCCTTTCTGTGTGGAGTTTACATGTTCTCCTCGTGCATGTGTGGGTTTTCTCCGAGTACTCCGGTTTCCTACCACCCTCAAAAAACATGCATGGTAGGTTGATTGGCCGGTGCCAAATTGCCCATAGGAATGAATATATGGTTGTATGTGTGTGGCCCCGCAACAGACTGGCGACCTGTTCGGGGTGTACCCTGCCCCTCTCATTGAATCAGCTGCAAAACTGATTCAAAAGAAGAAACTGATTGATACTACACTCTGGTACCCACCATCAGGAGCAGAGAATGAGATAAAAGAGGGGTACACGTTGATAGAAAACTACTTAAGTTGTTTTGTGCAGATCTAAACATTATTCTGTCAAACTTTGGCTCGCTATGTTTGAAGATGTCTCCTAATTATCTCGTAGATGCACAGATGTTCCATCGTGTTTCTTCTCTCGCTGTTTGGATGTCGAGACGACAGCTGTTTCTGCAGTTTGACAGCCAAGAAATGAGCCTGTTTCTATGTGTACGAAACCCTCCACTGTCAGCTTAAAAGAGCAGAATCAGTTTTTCTTGGCTGGATACGGATGCAAAAAAAATTCAAATCATTTCTGAGAACTTCTACTGTGTGAACTTACCGAATCAATTTTCGATGCATGCAGTTCAGATCCATTCTAACCCAGGTACGCTACATTAACACAGCAAACATCATCATTCATCACAGCTCGGCTCTGCCCACTTATCTTTGATTTCAGTCCATCACAGCCAATTACACGGCTTAATGAATTTACTGGGATTCATTCTGTCTAATTGTTCAATTTACTAACTACACTGGCTATTTTCTCAGCAATCCTCACCGACCTCGGTCCACATTAGCAATTAGATCTTTGCTCCAACGTTCTTCCAGATGGTCTGAAAAAGAACATAAGGCATTAGCATGAAAAGAGAAGCTCTGTTATAAATATTTTGAAAAAAAAGAACATTAAAACCTGTAATAATTTGTTTTGCTTATAAAACGGGGGGGAGACGGCAGCACAGTGGTTGGCGCGTTCGTGCGCCGACCAGGAGGTCGCAGGTTTGCAGCCCACAGAGACCACCGTCTAGGGTCCTTGGAGAAGACACCTAACCCCTGCTTCTCCCACCATTGGCGCCATCGAAGGGCAGCCTGCTGCGGTGTAAGGAGTGCAGCACACAAATTTCCCCGGTGAGGGATGAAAAGAGTAATTTATTTATTTATTGAATGAGTCAGATTTTACCTGAAAAATAACAAAAAAATCCTCTGAAATAAAAGCTTGTACATCGTGTACCTGTGTTAGAAAAAAGTGAAGTGAAAAATCTGACCTTTTCCCAGAAACAAGCGTTGCTAAGTTGCCAGAGGTGGCATTTTGGTTTCCGGGAAAAATAAAACCTTTTTATGCAACAAAAGTCCTGTCCTGTTTTTTACCGTAATCTCCAGCTCTCACTGGATCGATTTGCTGCCGAGTGTGAAGCGGCAGGGATGGGAATTAACGCCTCCAAATCCGAGACCAGGGTCCTCGCCCGGAAAAGGGTGGAATGCCCCCTGCGGGTCAGGGACAGGGTCCTGCCCCAAGTGGAGGAGTTTAAGTATCTCGGGGTCTTGTTCACGAGTGGGGGAAGGATGGAGCGGGAGATCGACAGGCGGATCGGTGCGGCATCAGCAATAACTAGGACGCTGCATCGGTCGTGGTAAAGAGAGAGCTGATCCGAAAAGCAAAGCTCTGGATTTACAAGACGATCTACGTTCCTACCCTCACCGTGGTAACCAGGATCTATGTTCCTAACCTCACCATGGTAACCACGATCTACATTCCTATCCTCACCATGGTAACCAGGATCTACGTTCCTATCCTCACCATGGTAACCAGGATCTACGTTCCAACCCTCACCATGGTAACCAGGATCTACAGTCCTACCCTCACCATGGTAACCAGGATCTATGTTCCTACCCTCACCATGGTAACCAGGATCTACATTCCTATCCTCACCATGGTAACCAGGATCTATGTTCCTACCCTCACCATGGTAACCAGGATCTACATTCCTGCCCTCACCATGGTAACCAGGATCTACATTCCTATCATCACCATGGTAACCAGGATCTACGTTCCTATCCTCACCATGGTAACCAGGATCTACGTTCCTACCCTCACCATGGTAACCAGGATCTACGTTCCTGCCCTCACCATGGTAACCAGGATCTACGTTCCAACCCTCACCGTGGTAACCAGGATCTACATTCCTACCCTCACCGTGGTAACCAGGATCTATGTTCCTACCCTCACCATGGTAACCAGGATCTACGTTCCTACCCTCACCATGGTAACCAGGATCTACATTCCTATCCTCACCATGGTAACCAGGATCTACGTTCCAACCCTCACCATGGTAACCAGGATCTACGTTCCTACCCTCACCATGGTAACCAGGATCTACATTCCTATCCTCACCATGGTAACCAGGATCTACGTTCCAACCCTCACCATCGTAACCAGGATCTACGTTCCTACCCTCACCATGGTAACCAGGATCTACATTCCTACCCTCACCTATGGTCACCAGCTGTGGGTGGTGACCGAAAGAATGAGATCGCGGGTACAAGCGGCCGAAATGATCTTCCTCTGCAGGGTGGCTGGGCTCTCACTCAGAGATCGGGTGAGGAGCTCTGCCATCTGGGAGGAGCTCGGTGTCGAGCCGCTCCTTCTCCAGGTCGAGAGGAGCCAGATGCGGTGGTTAGGGCATCTGGTCAGGATGCCCCCCGAGCGCCTCGCGGGCGAGGTGTTTCGGGCATGTTCCACCGGGAGGAGACCAAGGGGCAGACCCCGGACCCGCTGGAGAGACTATGTCTCACAGCTGGCCGGGGAACGACTTGGGATCTTTCCAGGTGAGCTAGAGGATGCAGCCGGGGAGAGAGAGGCCTGGGCTACCCGCTTGAGGCTTTTGCCCCTGCGACCCGACCCCGGAACAAACGGAAGATGACGGAACGGAACCCTGTCCTGTCCGGCGTTGTGACAAGCAGAATGATGATTGTATGTTAAGTATCGCTGGACAGTTTTACTCTGTCGGGGTCAGCACCATGTATCATACGCCGACCCTGACAAGTCCCATTTAATTTGTTTATTTAAAATGCCCGTGCTTTCTGTGCTTCTTTTTGCTGGACCTCATGGGGAATACTGAAGAGAGAGGGAGGGGGAAAGAAATGAAAAAGAAGAGGAATAGGGTACAGATGAAAAAGAGAGGGGGTCAAAGTGAAGAGATAATCTGAAGTTAAAATATTCAGTATCACGACCAACCTGCTGGATTATCTAAGGAGAAAAAAAAGAACAAACAAGAGATTAAAAAAGAGATAAAACTGAAACACACAACAAACCTTCTAGAACAAATGATGTAGAACATAAACACATGTTACTAGAGCTATAGGGAGAAAGGAACAAAGCGGACAGTAAACTGTTAGGATCCCCTCACCTGCTGCCAGAGGGAGCCCTGGATGTTCCTCATCACCCTGATTATGGTCACCTGAGATTGATTCCTGATTCCACACATCTGTTGCCCTGCCCTCTATTTTAGGGCAATCACCCCAGACTTCACTGTCGGGTCATACCATCCCATCCAGCCAGATCTCCCTGGTTTACATGACCATGAAATATTCTGACAGTAAATTTTTGCCATGTCACTGAAACTTTGGTTTTCATTCACAGTCTAACTGGACTGCCATTCTTAAATAAACCATGTTTTCTGTCTGCATTTGGATCCTCTTCTTTCCACCTGCACACCGCTTCATGACATAAACAGTGTGATACAGAGTGGGAGTGAACGTACATGCTTGCTGATGATGTGAACCATGTGTAACAGATCCTCACCAGCCCCAAAAGACTGGAACGACGGAGGCAGAGACACACGCAACCCGGGCCCGAAGTCATCCAGATGTTGGGACCCCGAGGCCGAGCCAAGGGGCCGCCCACCTGGACTAGCCTGGTGCATAAGAGACATCCCTGCCAAGGGCCAACAAGCCATTCTAACACGTTACATTCTTCTATCGTGTAACATATTATTAAAACATTATGTTGGCTGACCATATCTGTGAAAGATTTCACTGCCTGAGGCTTTCTTACCTTTTTATCACATTTTTAAAGAAGAACATTTTTCATCCACAAGTGGATAAAAGTAGTTAACTGAAATATTTAAGGTGTTTGAATAAAAAAAGAAGAAGTAGTAAAACAGGTGAGATACAGTGAGATGTGTGCTTATCAGCGTTAACTCTGACACCGTGTCAGATCAACCAGGGAGAAACACTGAAAATAATCATGAAACTAAAGAACTGTGAGATCACAGATGGTGAGGGTCTGAGGGTGATTTTATCATCCAATGATTCAACTATTGACAAAGTGGAAGTGGATGAAGAACGTGGAAGACAGACTGAATAAATAACATTGCACCGATCGGGCGCAGGACAAATCGGGATCAAACTAGTGGGAAATTTTTTATGACACACTGAGCACATGGGTCGTTCACTGTTCACCATTGGCGCTGTCATAGGTGGCTCTGCCACCGATGGTGGGAGAAACGGGGGGTTAGGTGTCTTCTCCAAGGACCTTAGATGTGAACTCAGTGGGAGGCAAACCTGCACACTTCCAATTAACTTCCGGTCCACAGGCGAACGCTCTACCACTGAGGCACCGCCTCCCTCAATTATTCCCTGACAGGGCCATGGGGAGTGCTGGAGCCTATCTTGGCTGATTTAAGGCGAGAGGGAGGATACACCGCAAACAAGTCACTAGTCTGTTGCAGGGCCACACACACAAAAACCATCCACACACACACTCATTCCTGGGGAAATTTTGTAGCAGCTTTTCACCCGATCTCTAAATGAGAGCCCTGCCACCCTGCGGAGAAAGCTCATTTCGGCCGCTTGTATTCGCAATCTCATTCTTTCGGTCACCACCCACAGCTGGTTACCATTGGTGAGGGTAGGAATGTAGATCCTGGTTACCATGGTGAGGGTAGGAATGTAGATCCTGGTTACCATGGTGAGGGTAGGAACGTAGATCCTGGTTACCATGGTGAGGGTAGGAACGTAGATCCTGGTTACCATAGAGAGGGTAGGAACATAGATCCTGGTTACCATGGTGAGGGTAGGAATGTAGATCCTGGTTACTATGGTGAGGGTAGGAATGTAGACCCTGGTTACCGTGGTGAGGATAGGAACCTAGATCATGGTTACCATGGTGAGGGTAGGAACATAGATCCTGGTTACCATGGTGAGGGTAGGAACATAGATCCTGGTTACCATTTCCTAGGGAAATTTTGTAGCTGCCAATTAACCTACAATGCATGTTTTTGGAGGGTGGGATAAAAGCCACGCATGCAGAGGGAGAACATGCAAACTCCACACAGAGAGGCCATTGTTCCAAGCCTCGTCCCACCGGGGATTCAAACCCTGACCTTCTTGCTGTGAGACCACTGTTCTAACCACTGCACCCCGGATAGCTTACTACTCAAATAATTTAAAAACTCGTCAAATGAGACAAAGTATTCACACACAAGTGACTCATCAATTATATTCTTCCCGAACTCATTCTCCGGACTATTCCTTCTATCACTAGCCTGCTATCTGCTAAAAAAAGACACATTTTCCATTTTATAGTTTCTGTTTTGTTTGAATCAGTTGAAATATTTCCAACCACTCACATAAAAAAAGAGTAAATCTCGTGTCTTGTTTATTTGTTGGATTGTTACACCCCCTCTTAACCTAACTACAAAGCTGTGATGGAGTTAATCTGTGAGCTGCTTACAGAAGCATGGCCTCCTCACAAAGAACAAAGAGCTTACTTGCTTATTTCAAGTTCTTAATGGTAACTAATTTCCACTCCGCTACAAACGGGAGAGTCACCACTCCACCAGGACTGCTGGGGCATTAGTTTTAAATGAGCTACTTTACCAGGGGGAAAAGAAGGAGGGGAAACTTTTCCAAACTTTGACTTTTATGTAAAGTTTGACCAACTAACTTGGACACCTAACCCCGCAAAAAATGTCCTTTATAGCAAATGAAATCAAATTTTATTTATAAAGCACTTTTCCAACACAAAGTTACACAAAGTGCTGAAAAAAAAACAAATAAAAACTCAAACATTAAAATCCAGATAATTAAAAAAAAAAAAAAACAGCCAAAAACATGCATCAAAAATAACACACTCATACAAAACACTGCACAAATGCATCGACGTTCACACAGCCCCCCCCCACATACACACACACACACACACTTCCCCAGCCCCATTTCACCTGAACCGTGAGCTACTGTCTCTTTAACTGAAATAAAAATAAACATCCAGCATGATGCTGCTGTGAGGAAACAATAACTGGGGATCGATCCACACCAGGAGTAGGCCTGCCCATGACTGCAGAGGCCACAACTATAGGGGTCCACCCAGCTCCAAGGAAGACACAGGCACCCACAGAAGCCACCTGGCTCGATTGATGACTGATGTAAACTTGTATCAGTATGATATGATTTTATAATCCTAAAATAGTTATCAGTTATCATTGGTACAGATGAAGCAATCGTGAAGGTCTTGGTTTAAAATCTACTGTTCACGACTGAATTTTAACACGTTTAAAAGCGACACAGACCTGTTCTGTTGTGTCATCTTCTGCTTATCCTGGGCCGGGTTGTTGGAGGCAACAGTAGGGATGGCCAGCTCGAGCAGCCCTACTCGAGTAGTATCGAGCAGAATGAAAAAAAAGTCCCGCGAGTTTTGCTTCGAGCAGGGCAAGCAAACCTTCCAACCACGTGACCAGAGCTCGGAGTCTGCTCGTACCTGAGAACAGGTGTCGAGTAGCTCGCTGGTGATTCGAACTGGGCGGAGTTGTTCAATCAGCAGGAAGATATAAAAGAGATTCATTCAGGAAATGTGGGCAGAAGAAGAACAGAAGGAAGAGATTCTTCTACATCCAGGTAAGCTATGACAAACTTTATTTAATTTATATTTATTTTTCTGGTGTTAAAATCCATTCTGCTTTATTAGTCACAACCGGGATCCTCTTCTACAGAGGATCTTCTGGACAGCCGGGTTGGTGCTTCTGATCAGCAACATGACCTCATCTTATATGGCTTTATAAACTAAATTCATTTTTCTTTTTAGGTTAAACCCAGCGAATAAATTGCGCCTCGGCGAACGCGACGGTGGAGGTCCAGCGATATCTGTGGCAGAGCCCCATCTCTCCAGAGGTGAAGACCCGCTCCAGTACTGGGCATCCAGGGAAGCTGTGGATCCCAATTTGTATAAACTGGTCAAGTACTATCTGCATATGCCAGCAACACCTCGGTGCCCTGCGAGCGGTGCCCTGCGAGCGGGTCTTCTCCAAAGCTGGAGAGGTTGTAAACCAAAAGAGGAGCAGACTGAAGCCTAACATTGTGGAAAAAAATTCTATATTTAAATAAAAATTTATGAAATAAAATTTGTGGAAAGAACATTTGTTTGAGTTTGTCTTATTTCAGTTTTTTCCTAATAAGATTGTTTTTGTTGTGTGGGCGCCACAAAGCCGTGCTCACATTTACCCCAAATGTTAAAGTGTCTGCTTCTATAATCACTGATTAGTGAATGTTGGTCCGCAGTTTTTTTTTCATACTTTACTAAGTTTTTCAGTCCTCTGAGGGACGGGTTCCCAACCTTTTCTGCACCTCAGACTGGTTTAGTGTCTGACAATATTTTCACGGACTGGTCTAAAGGTGTAGCAGAAAAACTAAAGACCAGCCTGAAAAACTGTCTTTTTAAGCAATAACAAACTTAAATCCACTTTGTCTTCAAGAGAAAATTTATTAGCAGCGTCTTTATATCATGAAAACATTCTCTCTGCTCGAACGCACTCTGGTTGTTATGGTAACGGTAAACACACCTTCAAAATAAAGGACATCACAAAAACAAAGTGAATAAAAATACTAGTTAGATTATTCACAGTGAGACTAGATCAGTCAGAGTTGAGTTTATTTTGCTGGAACCAGACAGTCCCATCTTGACCTGAAGTGTGTTCTCATTTTACTGGTGTTGGAGGTTTAAATTTAATGGAATGATGTATCAATGATGAGTCATTGACGGACGTAAGGAAGAAAATCCGGTGACTTTTCAAATTAAAACATCTTCATCTCGAAGATGAAATATGGAAACCAAATAGAAATAATGGAAGTTATTTCTTCTGTCTGTGCGGCCCGGTACCGGTCCGCGGTCCGGTGGTTTGGGACCACTGAACAAAGGCTCAGTTCTCTTTAATGATTCATATTGATGACAGGAGCACGCGGTGTGGTCAGTCTGTGCTTTATTAAACAGTTAATCATAATTTAAATTAGCAGAGTGGAATATTTCTTTTATTTGTTTTGGGAGAGTAAAATTTAAATTAACATACAGTATCGACATAACTACTGTATGATACCGGTGAAAAAATATTGGCAAAGAATAGGAAGCAGAAAACCTCGCGGAATCTTAATCATTTTTCTAATGACTTGAGACTTGGAGCGTATTATTCATCTTTCTTTTTTTCTACAGGATTTTTCTTTACATCCCGCAGCCCGCAGATGGAGCTCTTTGTGAGCTCGAAAGATTCGAATCTTTAGGTCTATTTGAGGAAATTGGTTCGAAATTACTCGATGGTTCATGGGGCTTCGGATTTACCATCCCTAGGCAACAGCCTCAGATGGAAAGCCCGGGTGTAGAAGCTCAGCAGGATGATGGGGAACCAGATGGAAGAAGCCCCGCTGGAAGGCAGGGTGCACCAGGAACCAAGGAGAATACAGGGGATGCAAACAAATGCTCCAGCAGGGAAGAGAGGGACACCACGGTTTAAATAGTCCATAGGAAGATCCCCACACCTGGGGATTGGGAACAGGTGTGCCAAATTAGGGCTAAGAGCAGAAAAGTAGGGCAGGAGGGATCAGATGAGGGGGAGATCCTGACAGGATCAAACTTTTTCATAAAAAAAGGTCAACATGTGTATAGAATTATTTAGAATTACAAAACATGACTCTGAAAGTTCAAGTCCATTTAAGAACATTCATTTGAATGAAAAATAGAATTCATGTCAGAACGTTGAGACAAACTGGAGGTGGCAGAGATGAAGATGCTGAGGATCTCTCTGGGAGTGACCAGGATGGACAGGATCAGAGGAACAGCACATGTTAGAGGTTTTAAAGTCAGAGAGGTCAGACTGAGATGGTTTGGACATGTGCAGAGGAGAGAGAGAGAGTACATCAGAAGAAGGATGCTGGGTTTGGAACCACCAGGAAAGAGGACTAGAGGAAGACCAAAGAGGAGGTTCATGGATACAGTGAAGGAAGACATGAAGATAGTTGGTGTGACTGAAGAGGATGCAGCAGATAGGGTTAGATGGAAGAAACTGACTTGCTGTGGCGCCCCCTGGAGAAGGATGTTGAAAGAAAAAGAAGATGTTGAGACAAACAATACAAACAAATCGAGCTAATTAAGACAAACTGATCTCTAAAGTTTTTACGTTCATCTCAACAGAACTCCATTCCCTGATTTCTTTGTTGGTTTTAATGATTGAGATGTTAGCGGTCGTTTGATGAACACTATGTTCAACAAGGTCAGACGTGTAGTTGGAAGTATTTCCACAGCAATCCATCACACATTTCCTTTAATAAAAGCAGCCACCTTGGGATGTCGGCTAGATGCGTGTGGCAGGCTGTGATAAACTTGTGTTATTGTTGCTGCGGTAATGAAAGTTGTCTCATCCGTCATACGCTGCTGACTAAAAAATAACTGTAAACATTCTGTCTGCCTGATACGGTCTGTCTTTGGTTACGCAAAGTGTTAGGATGAGTTTGAAGAATCATTTGTCATGCCTCCTGTCCGTTTGTCTGAAACACAATATATCCCAAACCAGTGAAGGGATTTTAATAAAACTACCTACAGTTACTCAGTACCAACCATAGATGAACGGAAGTTTTTAGGGTCACAAAATTTACGAACATTTCACATTCAACCAAGCACACGTAATATGCACTTGATCACATACTTTGTGATCAAGTGCAGGCAGTGGCATTGTGTTCAACTTGTTGGTTTTTATGTGTTGAATTTAAAATATTTTTTACATTATTTTTGGTGAGACCATGGTCCGCGCCCAGAAAATTTTAGAATGCCCCCCACAAGTCAGGGACAGGGACTTGCCCCAAGTGGAGGAGTTTAAGTATCTCGGGGTCTTGTTCACGGGTGGGGGAAGCATGGAGCGGGAGATCAACAGGCGGATTGGTGCGGCGTCAGCAATAACTAGGACGCTGCATCGGTCCGTCGTGGTAAAGAGAGAGCTGAGCCGAAAAGCAAAGCTCTCGATTTACAAGTCGATCTATGTTCCTACCCTCACCATGGTAACCAGGATCTACGTTCCTACCCTCACCATGGTAACCAGGATCTACGTTCCTACCCTCACCATGGTAACCAGGATCTACATTCCTACCCTCACCATGGTAACCAGGATCTACGTTCCTACCCTCACCATGGTAACCAGGATCTATGTTCCTACCCTCACCATGGTAACCAGGATCTACATTCCTGCCCTCACCATGGTAACCAGGATCTACATTCTTACCCTCACCATGGTAACCAGGATCTACATTCCTGCCCTCACCATGGTAACCAGGATCTACGTTCCTACCGTCACCATGGCAACCAGGATCTACGTTCCTACCCTCACCGTGGTAACCATGATCTACGTTCCTACCCTCACCATGGTAACCAGGATCTACGTTCCTACCCTCACCATGGTAACCAGGATCTACGTCCTACCCTCACCATGGTAACCATGATCTACGTCCTACCCTCACCATGGTAACCAGGATCTACGTCCTACCCTCACCATGGTAACCATCATCTATGCTCCTACCCTCACCATGGTAACCAGGATCTACGTTCCTACCCTCACCATGGTAACCAGGATCTACGTTCCTACCCTCACCTATGGTCAACAGCTGTGGGTGGTGACCAAAAGAATGAGGTTGCGAATACTAGCAGCTGAAATGAGCTTCCTCCGCAGGGTGGCCGGGCTCTCACTCAGAGATTGGGTGAAGAGCTCTGCCAATCGGGAGTAGCTCGGTGTCGAGCCGCTCCTCCTCCAGGTCAAGAGGAGCTAGATGGGGTGGTCCGGGCATCTGGTCAGGATGCCCCTGAGTGCCTCGCTGGTGAGGTGTTTCGGGCACGTCCCACCTGGAGGAGACTAAGAGGCAGATTCGGACCTGCTGGAGATACTATGTCTTACAGCTGACTGGGGAACGACTTGGGATCCTCCCAGGTGAGATGGAGGATGCAGCCGGAGAGAGAGAAGCCCGGCCTTCCCCTCTGAGGCTGTTGCCCCCGCGGCCCGGCCCCGGATGAGCAGAAGACGACGGAACGGAAATATTCTACCTATTGGTTGTTTTAATGTGATATTAAATTACAGTTTTTTAAACAATAAATGACAAATAACCCTTTTTTTTACATTCAGTGATACTATAGTTCATTTTGAGCTCATGCTCACTCTCACATTAAGAGTGAGTTTGGCCGCTTGGTGTTAGTGGGTGTTGCTGATGGGATGAGGAAAATTATTTCCACTGCTGTCAGCAAAGGAAGCTCAGTGTAAGCTATGGTGGACTATTACCAGCCCCATTCTGTCTAAACACCTTGCCTCCAGTCACACCTTCTTCTTTTTTTTTTAGTTTGTTGAAAACAGGATATTTGGAGCAGTGTGTTTCTTGAGGCAGTGAAGGACTGAAGCAGATCAACTTTAAATCCCTTCAAACAAGTTTGAACTATTAAGTTAATAATATGAAAGTTTCAACCCATTTAACCCAGATGGGGTGGTTCAGGCATTTGGTTAGGATGCCTCTTAAACGCCTTGCTGGTGAAGGGTTTCGGGCACATCCCACCAGGAGGAGACTCAGAGACAGACCCTGGATCCACTGGACAGACTATGTCCCATAGCTGTACAGGGAACGACTCGGGATCCTCCCGGGTGAGCTGAATGATGCAGTCATGGTAAGAGAAGCCTGGGTCCTGGCCTCGTTGTCATCCAGTTGAGCTCCATCCAGCCTCCTCTCCCTTCAATGAAGAGAAGGTGTCTTTTGTCGTCTCTCAGGGAGAGCTCAATTAACTAATCCAGGAGAATCGCCCAGTGGATTCTGCAACGTGGACAGTCTGGACCCTGGCAGTACATAGGTATGTGCTATCAATAGACTTATCTATAAGTATATACCCGGACCATGGCACCATCAATGCACCACCTTGTTACAGTTCTGTTTGGTTCTTCATTTCCTCCAATAAACTGGCATTACATTTGGGTCCTAATTCACACATCATCACCTTCATCTGAGACAAAACCTCCCAAAAGGTTTTTTAAATGCTACTCATCAAGCTACTAAAGAGAAGAGGTGTAAGATATCACATCCAGATGGTGTTACAGATGCATGGACCGTCCTAGCGCGTAAGGCCCTCTTCATATTCTTTCGGTGGAGACACAACAAACCCTTAAAAAATGTACTGATAGTTCTTTTATTTTGAAAGTCTTCTGATGAGCAGCTTAAATTCCTCATTGTTGATCACTTACTTAAAAACTATCATGACTATTAAACTGAGAGCCTTTCATCCCTGTGGGTACACTTCACATTTTGGTTTACCACACACACACACACACACACACACACACACACAGACACACACACACACACACACACAGCACTTAGTGTCTGTAAAAACTCTCCTATGAAGCATACGGCTCTTTATGTCTGTCATCATGATGAAACATTACTGCTGAGCAGGTTTCTGTCTAAATGTGTCTCAATCTAAGTGGAAGAGAAGGAAGAGACAGTTTAAAACTAATACAGGGAGATGTGTCATCTTTAACAGAATCTCTACACAGGTTTAAACACGTTTGGATAGGATTCGAAGAATACGTAGGCCTATGGATCAACATTTAATCCAAACATGTCGATTATGATCTGAAATGTTGCTTCTTTCTTCATGGAACAATAATCCACTTTACGTTGCCGATGACACCCAATCTATCAGGACTGTTAATTAAACATGTGTTTGAAGATATCAGCAGATGGGCTTCATCCAGATGGAAATGAACCGTAGCTGGAAAACAGGAGAGAAGAGCCAGAGATGAGACGTGAGCTACAGGACAGAAGAGCCCGGAATCAGTTGAGGGTGATGTTGATTTATCAAGCACCAAGAACCAGAGGACTAAACGGTCTTACTGTGTAAAATAAACTTTTCTGGGTTTCTACCACATTTGAACATTATACCCAAATCAAAACTACACCTGACGTCGTTTTCTATTTTATTCATGCATGTTTGAGTCATTTGGAAACTCTATTGTTCAATATGTGGATAAAGTTTCAGCTAAAATGAAAGAAAAAGTGTACAAAACCGTAGTGAGAGCGGCCATGCTGATTGGTCTAGAGACAGTGTGGTGAGAGCGGCCGTGCTGATTGGTCTAGAGACAGTGTGGTGAGAGCGGCCTTGCCGATTGGTCTAGAGACAGTGTGGTGAGAGCGGCCGTGCTGATTGGTCTAGAGACAGTGTGGTGAGAGCGGCCGTGCTGATTGGTCTAGAGACAGTGTGGTCAGAGCGGCCGTGCTGATTGGTCTAGAGACAGTGTGGTGAGAGCGGCCATGCTGATTGGTCTGGAGACAGTGTGGTGAGAGCGGCCATGCTGATTGGTCTGGAGACAGTGTGGTGAGAGCGGCCATGCTGATTGGTCTAGAGACAGTGTGGTGAGAGCGGCCATGCTGATTGGTCTGGAGACAGTGTGGTGAGAGCGGCCATGCTGATTGGTCTAGAGACAGTGTGGTGAGAGCGGCCCTGCTGATTGGTCTAGAGACAGTGTGGTGAGAGCGGCCATGCTGATTGGTCTAGAGACAGTGTGGTGAGAGCGGCCATGCTGATTGGTCTACAGACAGTGTGGTGAGAGCGGCCATGCTGATTGGTCTAGAGACAGTGTGGTGAGAGCGGCCGTGCTGATTGGTCTAGAGACAGTGTGGTGAGAGCGGCCGTGCTGATTGGTCTAGAGCAGAGGTGTCAAAAGTACCAACATTTTCTACTCAAGTAGAAGTATAAATACCGAGTTAAAAAACTACTTTAGTAAAAGTAGAAGTATCAACTCAAGTTTTCTACTTAAGTAAAAGTAAAAAGTAACCTATTTTAAAACTACTTCAAGTAAAAACAGAAAAAGTAATTTTCAGAAAATAAGGAATATTGTTAACAAAAGCGTATGAACATATTTTTTAACCATTATCACATGCTTTAAGAAGCAGAAAATATGATAATAAATGAAAGTGTTTTGGTGAAACTTTATGAATCAGAAACATTTATTTCTTAATAATCTTTATTGGAAATCGATTAATTAACACAATCAAATGTATTAACATAAGCAGGGCATTATGTAACGTCCCTTCAGCTATCAAGCTTCACTCTGCATCACCTAATTTAACCAACTTCAGCAGACACAAACACACTCAATGTAAAAAAAAAAAAAAAAAATGAAAAAAAAAATGACCAAAAGGCTTTTTCAAGCCTTGAAGGCAGCTAGTTTTCAAAGTTCTTTGAGGCAATACTGAATAGTCTTTATCAAGTTGATAAGGTTGGGAGTGCCACATAAAGCCTGCGTGACACCTGGAACCAGCGTTGCCAGGTGGGAGGTGCTGGATTATCGTACTAATGACGTAAAATTATCGTATTTTACAAAAAATATCGTTCACCCAGTAAAACCACGCCCATTAACAAAATAACACCCTTTACATGCACTCGTAAGACAGTGGGAGTGAAGGAAACACACAGGAGGCAAAATCCTTGGATTCTTTTTCTAAAATTTTAAGAACTGTAAAAATGAAAAAATAACCAGGGAAACAAGATTTTAAAAAACCAGTAGGGGCGGGACTTAGGAGACGGTATATTTAAATTTACATAAATACTTATCTACATATATATGTGTACATATAAGGTTTTTTTAATGTTAACCCAAACATCTTCATGATACAAAATCTAAGCGATGTGTAGTTTTAATCTCCTCAGTCAGTCTTTATAAACAAATCAATAACATTTTGGATGCTTTTAAGCACAAATACTTCATCCACTACTATTTATGGATTAATCAGTTCAATTAGCTTTGTTTCTAAAGATAAAATAGTGCGTCACAGATCAAAGTTATTTTTATAAAAATACCATCTACAACATTTTCAGCAAAGACGTTTACAATAACCGCAGACTGAAAATAATAATAAAAAAAAACATTTCTTTGCTGTTGTTTTTTTTAAAAAAATGATAATTCAATCAAAGTTCAGTGTTGCAGCATCAGAAACACTTTGATTTCCGAGCCCGAGTCTCAAACACGGAAATTGACGTCCCAGCTCTTTAAAAGTTTGTGGGCGGGGCTACTCGCCCCAAAGTAATGATTGACTGGACCTTTCAGCCAATCATTCATCTGTTCCTTTGTTTGATGCATTCAGGGTTCATAAAAAAAAAAACTCCAACAAACAGTCGCGGCTTTTTAACGGTGACAAAATGGCGAAAGTAGCGACTACTTTTTATAAAATGAACGAAGTAAAAGTACAGACAATTGCATAAAAAAGTAGTGAGTAAAAGTAAAAAGTAGACAAAAAAATAATTACTTCGTTAAAGTAAAGATAACGAGATTTTCTACTTGAGTAAGGTAACGAAGTAGTCTTACTTCGTTACTTGACACCTCTGGTCTAGAGACAGTGTGGTGAGAGCGGCCATGCTGATTGGTCTAGAGACAGTGTCACTGAGGAAAAGACAGGAAACAGAGATGGAGGTAGCAGAGATGAAGAAGCTGAGGATCTCTCTGGGAGTGACCAGGATGGACAGGATCAGAGGAACAGCACATGTTAGAGGTTTTAAAGTCAGATAGGTCAGACTGAGATGGTTTGGACATGTGCAGAGGAGAGAGAGAGAGTACATCAGAAGAAGGATGCTGGATTTGGAACCACCAGGAAAGAGGACTAGAGGAAGACCAAAGAGGAGGTTCATGGATACAGTGAAGGAAGACATGAAGATAGTTGGTGTGACTGAAGAAGATGCAGGAGATAGGGTTAGATGGAAGAAACTGACTAAGGGAAATGAAGAAAGACGGAAAAGAAGATTTGAACACCAGGTTGTTTTTAATAGATTTCATCCTTTGTGAACAAAATTTTGCAGGGATGCACGTTGTTCTATCGAGATCTGCGACCGGTCGCAGATTTTGATCGATCAGAGTTCCAAAAACTAACCCTAACAATAATTCTAATAGAAGCGTGGAAGGCCGCAGATCTTGATGGTTAGGTCATCCGGAAGGCACGCGGAGCATTCTAGGCATAGAATGCATAGATCTCGATGGTTGCAGATCTCGTCAGGACACCGGCTTTAAAAATGTAACAGAAACTGTTTAACTGAGTATCTGTGAATCTCAAAAAACACAAGATACCATGTTTATCTATAGATCCTGTCATGTGAGACTCATTACCCTACAAAAGCACTATACACCCTTTTTAAAATTCCAAACAAAAATAAAAAGGTCAAATAAAAGATCCAATGAGAGTTAAGACAAACGAATCATCAATATGTTGCATGTATGTTGCAGGAATGAACAGAACGTGTCTCATAAATCATCCCAACCACATAGTTCTACAGGGCAAGTCAAAGGTCAGAGTCTTAATATGACAGTTCTAGTCACCTAGAGGCCTGATAGGCTGATGATGTAACACACACACACAACCACACACATTCTCATCAACACTCTGATGCCACCCATGGAGGCTGAACACACACACACAAATGAGTCAGTTTGACCTTGGATGAAACCACGCTGCTGACAGTGTAAATCTTCTAGCTCCCAGATGGAAAGAGAAGTTCCAACCAGTTTCTGAACCAGTGAATCACGCCCCTATCTGACTCTTCATCGGGAGAAAAAATGTTTATCTTGCAAATGAAGTCAGAATGTTTATCAGGAGGTTCAGGTGATCTGTTACAGCTCTTCTAGATAAAGAAACTCAGATGTATTTAATAGAATACATGGAATAGAATGACCGGACTTGAACGAGCTCAAGGAGCCGTTCCGTTCCGTCATCTTCCGCTTGTTCCGGGGTCGGGTCGCGGGGGCAACAGCCTTAAACGGGCAGCCCACGCCTCTCTCTCTCTGGCTGCATCCTCTAGCTCACCTGGAAGGATCCCCAAGTCGTTCCCCGGCCAGCTGTGAGACATAGTCTCTCCAGCGGGTCCGGGTCTGCCCCTTGGTCTCCTCCCGGTGGGACGTGCCCGAAACACCTCGGGCTCGGGGGGCATCCTGACCAGATGCCCGAACCACCCCATCTGGCTCTTCTCGACCTGGAGGAGGAGCGGCTCGACACCGATCTCCTCCCGGATGGCAGAGCTCCTCACCCGATCTCTGAGTGAGAGCCCAGCCACCCTGCGGAGGAAGCTCATTTCGGCCGCTTGTACCCGCGATCTCATTCTTTCGGTCACCACCCACAGCTGGTGACTATAGGTGAGGGTAGGACCATAGATCCTGGTTACCATGGTGAGGGTAGGAACGTAGATCCTGGTTACCATGGTGAAGGGAGGAACATAGATCCTGGTTACCATGGTGAGGGTAGGAACGTAGATTCTGGTTACCATGGTAAAGGGAGGAACGTAGATCCTGGTTACCATGGTGAGGGTAGGAACGTAGATCCAGGTTACCATGCTGAGGGTAGGAACGTAGATTCTGGTTACCATGGTGAGGGTAGGAACGTAGATCCAGGTTACCATGCTGAGGGTAGGAACGTAGATTCTGGTTACCATGGTGAGGGTAGGAACATAGATCCAGGTTACCATGGTGAGGATAGGAACGTAGATCCTGGTTACCATGGTGAGGGTAGGAACGTAGATCCAGGTTACCATGGTGAGGGTAGGAACGTAGATCCTGGTTACCATGGTGAGGATAGGAACGTAGATCCTGGTTACCATGGTGAGGGTAGGAACATAGATCCAGGTTACCATGGTGAGGATAGGAACGTAGATCCTGGTTACCATGGTGAGGATAGGAACGTAGATCCTGGTTACCATGGTGAGGGTAGGAACATAGATTCAGGTTACCATGGTGAGGGTAGGAACGTAGATCCTGGTTACCATGGTGAGGGTAGGAACGTAGATCCAGGTTACCATGGTGAGGGTAGGAACGTAGATCCAGGTTACCATGCTGAGGGTAGGAACGTAGATCCTGGTTACCATGGTGAGGATAGGAACGTAGATCCAGGTTACCATGCTGAGGGTAGGAACGTAGATTCTGGTTACCATGGTGAGGGTAGGAACATAGATCCAGGTTACCATGGTGAGGGTAGGAACATAGATCCTGGTTACCATGGTGAGGGTAGGAACGTAGATCCTGGTTACCATGGTGAGGGTAGGAACATAGATCCTGGTTACCATGGTGAGGGTAGGAACGTAGATCCAGGTTACCATGGTGAGGGTAGGAACGTAGATCCTGGTTACCATGGTGAGGGTAGGAACGTAGATCCTGGTTACCAGGGTGAGGGTAGGAACGTAGATTGACTTGTAAATCGAGAACTTTGCTTTTCGGCTCAGCTCTCTCTTTACCACGACCGACCGATGCAGCGTCCTAGTTATTGCTGATGCCGCACCGATCCGCCTGTCGATCTCCTGCTCCATCCTTCCCCCACTCGTGAACAAGACCCCGAGATACTTAAACTCCTCCACTTGGGGCAGGACCCTGTCCCTGACCCACAGGGGGCATTCCACCCTTATCCGGGCGAGGACCATGGTCTCGGATTTGGAGGCGCTAATAATAATAATAATAACTGTAGATGTGTGCAGGTTTAAACAGGAAGCAGTAGGTGGTTTATCATCTGATCCCACCGCAGGGCCAGAGTTCAGATCAAACAAATTCAGTTAGAAATGAGATCTGCATTAAAAAATTCTGTAAAAGTAGAATAAAAACACAGATATTTAAGCTCCATGAATCACTGGAATATTATAAATGGCCTCTTAATTTGATCCATTAACCTACGGCCACAAACTTACAGGCGGACTCTTTTATCTTTGTAAAAGTAATACATTTTACTTGGGAGAAAAATGAGCATAACTCAGAGCTCTGACATCGTTTGAAAAAGAAAAATATCAGCAATGATACTGGATTTATTTTAGAAAATGGAAATCCAAAAACGCTGCAGGTCTTGCAACATAGCAGCAAAGCAGGTAGAACTAGATTAAAAAAAATCTGAGAATGCAGGACTGTTAGTGGGTCCGGGATTAATTTTTTTTAATATTCTTATTTCATCCCTCAATGGAGAAATTTGTGTGCAGCATTACACCGCAGCAGGCTGCCAGGACGGCACTAATAGTGGGAGAATCGGGGGGTTAGGTGTCTTCCTCAAGGACACCTAGACGTGAGCTCAGTGGGATTCAATCCTGCCAATTTCTGGTCCAAACGCGGACATTCTACCACTGAGCTATCGCCTCCCACTCACTCTGTGGAAACAGTCTGACCTCACAGTATTGGGGTTTGTTTTCGCCACGGGAGGGGTATCTTCTGTTTTTTTATGTTTATTCAGGGTATTCATTTTCTTTCCTTACATGTCTTTTCTGTTGGTCCCATGGACTGCTTGAGCCGAGCGGGAATCGAACCAGGTTCTCCCAGTCAAAAGACAGTATCTCTACCGCTAGGCCAACGCCCCCTTGGACCGTATCTTCTGTTTTTTAAGCAATCGGTTCCTTTCTGATCATGACCAGATTGACTGTACTTGAACAAACCCATGCAAACAATCCCATTGGCTGCAGGACAACCACGTCTTTCCTCTGAATAAACTTTACAAACACTCTAAGTTCTCAGTCTTGGGGATCCTTGCCAACATGCGGCTCTCCAATAGGTTTCTTTTTCACACTTGGTTAATGTAAGTGAACACCGTTGTCCTCAGGAGCCATATTGATTAGAACACACTCACACACATTCAGAGTGCAGGCCTTTTTTCTTTTGTTACTTTTCAGTTCCGTCATCTTCCACTTATTCGGGGCCGGGTCGCCAGGGCAACAGCCTCAGACGGGTAGTCCGGGCTTCTCTCACCCCGGCTGCATCCTCCAGCTCACCAGGAAGGATCCCAAGTCGTTCCCCTGCCCAGCTGTGAGACATAGTCTCTCCAGCAGGTCCGGGGTCTGCCTCTTGGTCTCCTCCCGGTGGGACGTGCCCGAAACACCTCACCCTATCTGGCTCCTCTCGACCTGGAGGAGGAGCGCCTCGACACCGAGCTCCTCCCGGATGGCAGAACTCCTCACCTGATCTCTGAGTGAGAGCCCAGCCACAGTCATTTCGGACGCTTGTATCCGCTCTCTCATTCGTTCGGTCACCACCCACAGCTGGTGACCATAGGTGTTACTTTTTGTTCACGTCAATACAAGAAATGATTTGAGTTGAGAGGGTACGATATCCCACATGTATGCGTGTAACTCCCGTGCTTCACAAAATGAGCCGTGTGAACCTGGAGGCCTTTTTCTGACATTTCTAAAAGCTGCCTCTGCCAGGACAATTAGTAGAGGTGGCACAACGATAGGGGAGAGAAAGCGCTGACAACACGCACCCACACACTCATGATCCTGCAACATATGCAATGCAGGTAGACACAGCAGATAGCGTGTTAGATAGTAACAAAGGTCAACGCTGACTCACGCCTTTTTTCTATTGTTCTCACTGAGGATAACGACGCACGTGCTGGAAATACGATTAACTAAAGCAAACAGACATGAAGCAGTTTGTTTTGCATTATTTCCTTATCGCTCATAGCTGGCGCTGGTTGGTAATCACTTTTAGTTTGCTGCTAAAAAACACAAAAACTCAAAGTGAATTTATTGTTTCAGAATTACAGTAACTGTTGACAGTAGTTTGATGTCAGACTAATCCGTTCAAGTCTGGTGGGCAAATTGATCCAATTTGAGATCTAATCAATATCAAGTCTGTATTGAGCTGATACCAACCTGGGTAGATGGATTCCCTACCCCGTTGAGTGACCTCAGGATTGAGTCTCTGCTTTTTTCAGAGGATATGGTCGTGTTAGTTGTCGTGTTTAAGATCATATTTTGCACACCTTAATATGAGCTCATTTACGGGCCAAAAAACCCACTGAAACCCGTTCGAATTGAGCAGCAAGGAGCTGTTTAAATTCTGTGGTGTTAAGAGGTTGTGGAGCAAAAGTAAACCATCGTGGTGACGTGTTGCTTGGAGTGTTTCCGTTGCCATAAGGTTGACAGGGATGTGAAAATGTTTCCATACAAGGGATCTGAACGAAGTGGGACGATCCGGCGCTCATCTATGGTCACTAGCTGTGGGAACAAGATCCAGCTTCAATGATGTTCCTCTTCAGGGTGAATGGGGTCTCACTCAGAGATAGGGGGAGGGACTCTAAAAAATATATAAACTAATAAAATGAGCCTTTGAGACTCAAAAAATAACTAAAACAGCACATATGTTGTCAGGGGGCGGGACAATGCGCTGCTCTCAGAAGCTCATTGGTTGAGAGCTTACATGCCTTTCTCAGGAACCCATTGGCTGAACTCACCTTGTCAGAGGGCTGTGACTAATTAAATGTGGGTTACACCTGCCATCCGGGAGGAGCCTCGGAGTAGAGCTGTTGCTCCTCCAGGTCGAGAGAAGCCAGATGAGGAGGTTCAGGCATCTGGTTACGATGCCTCCCATACGCCTCGGTGGAAAGGTGATCTAGACACGTCGCACTGGGGGATTCCCATAGGCTATCAAGGGAACAGCTGGACAGGGAACACATTGGGATCCTCCCAGGTGAGCTGGAGGGTGCGGCCGCGGCAAGGGAAGTCCAAGCTTCCCATCTATGCCTGTTGCCCCCGTGACCCGGCCCTAAATAAAGCGGACAATAACAGAATATGCTCTCTACTTTTTTTACCCCTCAACTTAATACGCAGATTATGTGAGTTCTGTTCCGTCATCTTCCGCTCATCCGGAGCCGGGTCATGGGGGCAACAGCCTCAGACGGGAAGCCCAGGCTTCTCTCACCCCGGCTGCATCCTCCAGCTCACCTGGAAGGATCCTGAGTCGTTCCCCGGCCAGCTGTGAGACATAGTCTCTCCAGCCTCTGCCTCTCGGTCTCCTCCCGGTGGGACGTGCCTGAAACACCTCACCAGCGATGCGCTCGCAAACCACCCCATCTGGCTCCTCTCGACCTGGAGGAGGAGCGGCTCGACACTGAGCTCCTCCCGGATGGCTGCGCTCTGCCATGATGGGAGTCCAAAACCAAAAATGTCTATCCGAATGGACCAATTGTATGTGGCACAATCTTTTTATTACAGATTGCTCCCTGGTGTTAAATTAATCTCTTGCTTTGACTTTAATTGTAGTTGTTTTTGAAGCAGGACAGTAAAGCTGTTCTCTGTAATGTGTATTTTTAATGGCTGGTTTCTCGACACGGACAATGAATAAGCCTGAATGAGACACCGAACTAACGGAAGGCTGGAAAAAAACCCTCATTTTTGGGGACATGGGACATTGCTTGTCACTATCTCTCAGTGTTTTATATGTGGCCTCGGTAAAAGCAGACGCTGAATGTCTTGGAGGCTGCGCCTGTGGGGCCATTCTCTTTTTATTTTAACATCCGGATGGTGAGATAGAGAAAGAAAAGCAGCTGTGAGTGTTAGACAGAGACATGCAGTGTTATGGGAGTGTATGACTGCTTGTAGAAAAGGCTGAGCAATAGTCTTTTTTCTGGAAGCACTTTTTTGACTGATTAATAGCAACATTTTCTGACGGAGGAATGAACTGTATTTGAACGTTTCATAAACAAATAAAGCTTCAAAGCAAATAGCCAAAGTCTCTTTAACGAGAAGTCATTAGCCTTAATTAAATGTTAGTTTGAACTGATAGCTTTGCAAGCTTATGTAATGAGCATAAAATTATATTAACACACACACACACACACACACACACACACACACACACACACACACACACACACACACACGCAGGGATAAAAGAAGTGCATCCTAAGTCCAAAGAGGTGAACCCAAACAGTACGACACAATGAAAGCTCATTAAGACGATAAGGTTCAGACACTTTATGAAATTACATTCCACAGTAATTAAAAAACAAAAATATACAGAACAAAATATAACGAGATGCTTTTAGTCAGAAATTTAAAAGAATAAAAGCAGAAAATTATTGTTTTGTGATTAAAACAACGTCAAATTCGAGCCATTTAATGTAGACCATGTGCTGACGATGGATGAGGGGTTGTGTCAAATTGAATCAAAAACCCGTATTGATCCTGTTTTTCTTGATTTTTTTAATATACTTTATTAATCCCTCACTGGGACATTCATGTGCTGCACTACACCGCAGCAGGCTGCCCTTAGACGGCGCCAATGGTGGGAGAAACGGGGAATTAGGGGTCTTCTCAAGGACCCTAGACGCCAACTCAGTGGGATGCAAACCCGCGAACTTCTGGTCTGCAAACGCTCTAACCACTGAGCCACCGTCTGCCAGCAGCCTCCAAAGACATTGATCATGACTGAGTAGTCGGGTAGTTTTTTAAGGGATCACAATCATTACATTTTTTTTTTTTTTTGAGTTCGTCACCAGAAATAGCCCCAGGTGTGATTTGGACCCAGCGGGTTTCTATCCGAGGTTCTCTGATCGAAAAAGGGAAACTCTTCCACTACGCCATCACTCCTGGAGCCAATCATTACATTTTAATGGATATTTTCCATTTCAATCCAAATTGGAATCCCTCAGAGTCCCTCAGAGCAGTTGTCTGAAGCCTCTGCTCTTCTGTAATTTTTACAAATGAATTTTCTCTTGGGGTGGTACGGTGGCACAGTGGGTAGCACAGAGGCCACTGCAAGAAGATTGGAGGTTTGAGTCCTGGGTAGGGACGAGGCTCGGAATAGTGGCCAATTCTGTGTGGAGTTTGCATGTTCTCCCCATGTATGTGTGTGCTTTCTCCGGGTTCTCTGGTTTCCTTCCACCCTCTAAAACATGCATGTTTGGTTGATTGGCTGCTATTAAATTGCCGCTGGGAAAGAGTGTGTGTTGCCCTGCGACAGAATGGCGACCTGTTCGGGGTGTACCCTGCCTCTCATCTTGAATCAGCCAGGACAGGTTTCGGCAACCCTTGTATCTTCGTTAGAGATGGACGGTTCACACTTGTTTTTGTATTTCCATTCAATATATTCAGGTAATCGATTTTAATAACATGATTGCACTTCGTACTTTAAGTACTGTACAGATCAATGGAGAGTGTGGAAAAGAGGTGAAGAAGCGTGTTCAGGCAGGCTGGAACGGGTGGAACAGGTTTGATGTGTGACAGAAGAGTTTCAGATAAAATGAAAGGGAAAGTGTACAAAACCGTGGTGAGAGCGGCCATGCTGATTGGTCTAGAGACAGTGTGATGAGAGTGGCCATGCTGATTGGTCTAGAGACAGTGACACTGAGGAAAAGACAGGAAACAGAGATGGAGGTAGCAGAGATGAAGATGCTGAGGATCTCTCTGGGAGTGACCAGGATGGACAGGATCAGAGGAACAGCACATGTTAGAGGTTTTAAAGTCAGAGAGGTCAGACTGAGATGGTTTGGAGAGCGGCCATGCTGATTGGTCTAGAGACAGTGTGGTGAGACCGGCCATGCTGATTGGTCTAGAGACAGTGTGGTGAGAGGGGCCATGCTGATTGGTCTAGAGACAGTGTGGTGAGAGCGGCCATGCTGATTGGTCTAGAGACAGTGTGGTGAGAGCAGCCATGCTGATTGGTCTAGAGACAGTGTGGTGAGAGCGGCCATGCTGATTGGTCTAGAGACAGTGTGGTGAGAGCGGACATGCTGATTGGTCTAGAGACAGTGTGGTGAGAGCGGCAATGCTGATTGGTCTAGAGACAGTGTGGTGAGAGCGGCCATGCTGATTGGTCTAGAGACAGCATGGTGAGAGCGGCCATGCTGATTGGTCTAGAGACAGTGTCACTGAGGAAAAGACAGGAAACAGAGATGTTTGTAGCAGAGATGAAGATGCTGAGGATCTCTCTGGGAGTGACCAGGATGGACAGGATCAGAGGAACAGCACATGTTAGAGGTTTTAAAGTCAGAGAGGTCAGACTGAGATGGTTTGGACATGTGCAGAGGAGAGAGAGAGAGAGTACATCAGAAGAAGGATGCTGGATTTGGAACCACCAGGAAAGAGGACTAGAGGAAGACCAAAGAGGAGGTTCATGGATACAGTGAAGGAAGACATGAAGATAGTTGGTGTGACTGAAGAGGATGCAGCAGATAGGGTTAGATGGAAGAAACTGACTTGCTGTGGCGCCCCCTGAAGGGGAGTGCCAAAAAAAAGAATATATGCAATAACATCATGTCAACAAACTGAAATTAAATAGTTTAAAAAACATGATTTTGCAAAACGTTTCCTTGTACCTCCTCTTTTAATTACTTGTACATCAGATGAAACAGAACAAGACGAGACGTAGAAACATTGTGAAGTCTGAGGCTGGTTAAAAATGCAGTTTACAGACCAGTGTGAAAATGAAAAATTGAGGCTGCAGTTTGAATCCGTCTGAACCATCTACATTTTCTGTTTAGAGGAAATGGACCTGTCAGATTTACCTGACAGATTAAACTAGCCCGTCTATACGTGTATGTATTTACCAAGCCTGTCGTCTGGATAGCGGGCCACGCCGTGGTAATGGCACACCGTGCATGCACAAACATGCATGCATGTGTCACCTTACAAACAACTCTTTAATTAACTGCAGGCCTGCACACACTAACACTGAGGGTTTCTAGTAGATATGGATGTGCAAACGAACTTAAAAGCAAACAGTAAAAACAACTTTTTGATATATTTTATTTTGCTGGAGCCTCGTTTCACAGAGAACACGTCTGAATGCTGAAAGGATGCCGGGGTGTGTTAGAGAAAATAAAAGAGTGACTCAAGTAAAGGTAATGACTAAAATCCAACAAAATAAGGGCGCTGGGTTTTTCAGATGGATGAAAGCGTCAATAAATAACAAAAAAAAAAGGAACTAGAGGCACAAAAGAAAAATTCATGCATTCAAGTCCTCGCTTGTATTTTTCAAAAGGACAAAAGAATAGATTTTTTTTCACGGTGTTATTTCTGCAAACTGGTGAGTTTTTTTTTCTCTTGTTGCAATACGACTGATTCCCTGAAACAGTCCAATTTATTTTAGCAGAGGTGGTGCAAAACACTCACCATGAGTTGTACTGATTTGCACTCATGGAAAAGAACTACCCCATTACCTGTTCCTAGAAAAATCTGCTCTCTCAGGCCTCGGGGATTTACGTATAATGATGTTATAAAAAGGAAAATATGCTGGCGAAGTCTCCCAGTTTACATTAGTTTATCCAACGTGGGGCACCCCGTTTTCAATGTGGAATAAATCAAGCAAGAACATTCTTGTTCAGAAGCTCCAGGAGAAAAATATTTGATCTGTGGACGCGTAACACGTGTCATACAACACACAAGACAGCAAATGACAACAAAACTGTGAAACAAATGAGAGAAGTGATGAAAGAAGGCCGAGGAAACAACAGGGATCCGACCCCAAAGATTCAAGAGTAACCAGAGAAATCAATATTTCATTTTGTAGGCAAACAATCCCACAAACTGTTTAATCTCAAGCTGTGATTTGTTTCACTGCTTCATTCTGCATTTGGAGGTATGTGTGATTATCCCAGTTTTTGCCCAGATGAAAACTGGATTCATTTTTACCTCCGTGGACGGGTCTGAGTGTTCCGCCTTCGTCCGGGCTGAAGGTTGATTAAAATCTGTTGGTGACATGTCGTAATCAGAGAAAATCTCCCAGAACATGAATTCTAAAACAAATTACAGTCTTACGCCTGACCCTGGATCACTGATGGTTCATTTTGTCACTAATCTTGTCAGATTTCTGTTTAAATTCAAATAATTCTCTCTTTAGAAGAAACAAGCGTTCTAAAAACGCACAGATTTTGTCCAGAACTGCATCATTTAGCTTTGATTTTGATTAACATTAAGATTTTAGAATCCATCGATGTAAACCTATGGTCACCAGCTGTGGGTGGTGACTGAAAGAATGAGATCACGGATACAAGCAGCCGAAATGAGCTTCCTCCACAGGGTGGCTGGGCTCTCACTCAGAGATCGTGTGAGGAGCTCTGCCATCCGGGAGGAGCTCGGTGTCGAGCCGCTCCTCCTCCAGGTCGAGAGAAGCCAGATGGGGTGGTTCCGAGCGCCTCGCTGGTGAGGTGTTTCGGGCACGTCTCAGCGGGAGGAGACTGAGAGGCAGAACCCGTACCTGCTGGAGAAAATACTCACAACTGGCCAGGGAACGACTCGGGATCCTTTCGGGTGAGCTGGAGGAGGCAGCCGTGGTGAGAGAAGCCTGGGCTCCCCGTCTGAGGCTGTTGCCCCCGCGATCCAGCCCCGGATGAGCAGAAGATGACAGAACGAAACAATGTAAACTTCCTGTTTAGAGATGAGGCTCTGCTACCTCAGTGTTAGAAACCTCAACTATTGAGCGTCCACATGCCTACTTCTACACAAATCAAATCATTCATAAACGTATGGGAGTGTGTGGACTTCAGGCCCACTCAGGAGCTGCTGTACGTAAGTGGAGTGAATCAGAAGGTGAAGGAATGAAGACAAGAGCTCCTGAGAGCAGCCTATAAAACAAGGTTTATATGGGTTTGAGTCTCAGGTTTGTAACAAGGCTTGTAAAGCTGGTCTTTCTGTGTGGAGTTTGCATGTTCTCCCCGTGTATGCGTGGGTTTTCTCCAAGTATTCCAGTTTCCTCCCACCCTCCAATGCAGGTTAGGCTGATTAGCCGGTACCAAATGTTTAGGTGAATGGGTGTGTATGTGTGAACCTGTGACAGACTGGCGACCTGTAGGTGTACCCTGCCTCTCCCCTTGAATCAGCCGGGGTAGGCTCCGGCATCTCCGGGAAATAAGCGGTTCAGAAGATGAAATGAAATTTAGAATTCTGTAGCTAGTAGTTTGCAGGCTTGTTTTTTTTCCTGACACTTTCACCTGTCTAAAAAAACAGACTTAATGAAACTGCCCACAGTTACTCATTACCAACCATTCATTATTAATACATTTTGATTATGGGGCAAAATGAGGCATCGTTTGACGGCTTGGCACTGACTTATTATTGTTTAAACATGAGCTTTTTTGCTAAACAGGATCAAATTCAAGGCAAAAGGATGGATTTGGTTCTAACAAGAAGAATCATTCAGGCCGCCTTCAGCAGATCTCAACTCTAAGATTGTCACAAAATGATGCAGCAAATTTTCACTCAAACTCGTTTTAAGTTAAGTTGATAAAAGTTAAATTCATTCTTGAGCAGTTTTTAAATTCCCTGCTGATCATCAGCCAGCATCAAATATTAAAATGCAAATCTTTCCCCTCCAGTAAGCGAAGAGCCAAAGTCTAAGAGAGGCAAATAATAATGAGAATCTCTGATGGGAATGAATCACTTTTAAACGTGTTCGAGGTCACGGATTCCACCTCAGAGATCTGCACTACAAAGACAAATCAGAAGGAATGTGGATCCGCTCACACATGTGCATAAAGAGTGTTCATTTGAATCCATATGAGTATTTATGTGTTTAACTGGGCGCACAGAAACGTAGAGCCAAGCTAAGAGATCTTTATGTAAAAATACGCAGGGTCAAAACATCACAGATATGAAATGACGACCTGGAATGAGCCCAGTATGTATGTGGGTACATCACTACCACAGTTTTATATTCATGAACAATAATATTAGAAAATATGTTCTAAAAGCAGGTCAAGTAAAAATTTAAATCCTCCCAACAGAAGCTGTTGGATTAGAAAGTTTTGTTGATCAAATCGTTCAGTTCCGTCATCTTCTGCTCATCCGGGGCCGGGTCGCGGGGGCAACAATCTCAGACGAGAGCTCAGACTTCTCTCACACCAGCTCACCAGGAAGGATCCCAAGGCGTTCCCTGGCCAGCTGTGAGACATAGTCTTTCTAGCGGGTCCAGGGTCTGCCTACCGGTCTCCTCCCTCAGGGACGTGCCCGAAACACCTCACCAGCGAGTTGCTCGAGGGCATCCTGACCAGATGTCCGAACCTTCCCATCTGGCTTCTCTCGACCTGGAGGAGGAGTGGCTGGACACCAAGCTCCTGGTTACCATGGTGAGGGTAGCAACATAGATCCTGGTTACCATGGTGAGGGTAGGAACGTAGATCCTGGTTACCATGGTGAGGGTAGCAACATAGATCCTGGTTACCATGGTGAGGGTAGGAACGTAGATCCTGGTTACCATGGTGAGGGTAGGAACATAGATCCTGGTTACCATGGTGAGAGTAGGAACGTAGATCCTGGTTACCATGGTGAGAGTAGGAACGTAGATCCTGGTTACTATGGTGAGGGTAGCAACATAGATCCTGGTTACCATGGTGAGGGTAGGAACGTAGATCGACTTGTAATGCGGCGTTGCTTTTCGGCTCAGCTCTCTCTTTACCACGACGGACCGATGCACTATGCCCCTTCCATATTGTACTGAATAATATTCATGTCTGAAGTTTATCTTAAATGAAAGTCATTATATAATTTATTCATCTCTCCTTTGGGTCGTTCTGTACTTCCTTTTAACTTGATGCATAACGTGTTCGGCTACAAACAGAAATAAATCATTCAGATAAAATTGTTTTTTGTCCTTTAAAACCCATTTACAGATTTGTGGAGGCTGGTTGGTTAGATAAACACAATACGTGTTCTGGGTAATAGCTCAAATAATAATGTGAACAACCTTGTTTTTGAGTTGTGTTTAGAGAGGCTGCACTCTTCAGGCGAACATGCACACAGTCAATCAGGGCACTTAGCTGTGAAATGAGTTGATCCTACTGTGACAGAAGTGAGCAGTCACAGTGTGAGAGAATCCAGCTTTAATGCCCCCACTCTCCTTCACTCTGCTATAAACCAGAAAGTAAATACTAAGTGTGCCAGCTGCAACTAAAGCCTGTGGCATCATGAGTGTGTGAGATGGTACAGCTAGTGTTACCAGTTCTATAAGAGTCTGTTAGCATTTGTGTGTGCATCTGTCCACGTTGTGATGATGTCATCAGGGTTTCATTGTGTTCTCGTGTTTACATAAAGTGAAATCAACAGTTAAAATAATTTGTCACATTGACTTAATGGGTGGAATGCCCCCTGCGGGTCAGGGACAGGGTCCTGCCCCAAGTGGAGGAGTTTAAGTATCTCGGGGTCTTGTTCACGAGTGGGGGAAGGATGGAGCGGGAGATCGACAGGCGGATCGGTGCAGCGTCAGCAATAACTAGGACACTGCATCGATCTGTCGTGGTAAAGGGAGAGCTGAGCCGAAAAGCAAAGCTCTCGATTTACAAGTCGATCTACGTTCCTACCCTCACCATGGTAACCAGGATCTACGTTCCTACCCTCACCATGGTAACCAGGATCTACGTTCCAACCCTCACCATGGTAACCAGGATCTACGTTCCTACCCTCACCATGGTAACCAGGGTCTACGTTCCTACCCTCACCATGGTAACCAGGGTCTACGTTCCTACCCTCACCATGGTAACCAGGATCTACGTTCCTACCTTCACCATGGTAACCAGCTGTGGGTGGTGACCGAAAGAATGAGATCGCGGGTACAAGCGGCCGACATGAGCTTCCTCCGCAGGGTGGCTGGGCTCTTACTCAGAGATCGGGTGAGGAGCTCTGCCATCCAGGAGGAGCTCGGTGTCGAGCCGCTCCTCCTCTAGGTCGAGAAGAGCCAGATGGGGTGGATCGGGCATCTGGTCAGGATTTCCTCGAGCACCTCGCTGGTGAGGTGTTTCGGGCACGTCCCTGAGAGAGGAGACCAAGGGGCAGACCCCGGACCCACTGGAGAGACTATGTCTCCCAGCTGGCTGGAGAACGACTTGGGATCCTTCCAGGTGAGCTAGAGGGTGCAGCCGGGAAGAGAAAGGCTTAAGGCTGTTGCCCGCGCGACCCGACCCCGGAACAAGCATAAGATGACGGAACGTTACATTGACTTAATAACCTGGATCAGGTGTGTACAGTAGATGCAAGAACGCATGGAATCCCCTCAGAACACTGACCCTCCAGTACAGGAGTTTGACATTCCTGACTCATCCATTCCAACGTGTCTGCACATGATTCTTCACCTCTTTTCCACACTCTTCATTGCTCTGGACTGCAAACAGTCAAAATCATGTTTTCAGCCCCTGAAAACAATACGATAATCTATTGTTTTCTGAACAGAAATTCTAAATGAAGAGCCACAGTTCAGCTAGAAAAAGTTTATGTTATGCACAAGAAGGACACAAGAACACAAACTAGCCTGGATCTTGGCCGCTAACGTTTACTAAAAAACCATACATCTGAATTTTTCCAACATTTAAAAGCTTAGGAATATTTTCACTAAAAGCTTGAGCTTACTTCCACAAGAAAATGCTTTTTAAATCAGAGACACAAGTGAATTAGAATTTTACCTGTGTTTTGTCTGATTGGAGCCGCCATTGAGGGTCCTCTTACGGACTGAGGGCATGAGAGAGTTCCTGCCTGAACCGAAACAACCTGATCATTTAGTCTGGACTTCCCGTTGACCCCCTTAGACCTATTGTGGGACTAAGAAAAGTTTTCTTGATTCTTGAAAAATAAAGGCGAAAATTGAGGTCTTTACACTGAGCTAACGATGAGCTGTTTACATCAATATGTTGAGCAGCCCTGATTTTTACTGATGATAAATTGATTGCTGCTAATTTGGGATTCAGAAATACCGTAATTTCACGGCCATTAGGCGCACTGTACGAAAAGACGCAGTCTCAGTCACACACCGCCTTACAACAACACACACACAAGCATGCAAATGTGCGTATTAAAAAATAGATCGGGAGCAAAACTGAGTTTGGTTGTACTTTATTTAAGTAGTAACGATACTAAACAAACACATTACCGGTAATAGTCTTTATTCAAATCCATCAAAGTCCTCATCCTCTGTTTCAGAGCAGGTCCACTTCGCTCCTCGCTGTCAAAGTCACTGTCTGTACTGTGCGGCTCCTCAGAAAGGATACCAGCTTTTGGGAAAGCTCGGATAACAGTACCAGCAGACACGTTAGTCCAAGCATCTACAATCCATTGGCAAACTGTAGCGTAACTCGCCCGGCGCTGCCTTCCACCCTTCGTGAAACTGTGGTCTCCTTCGGTCATCCATCGCTCCCAGGCCGCTCACACTTCACTCTTTAACGTTCTCATGCGTTTTCTTTTAGGACCGCCTTTTCTCACACACAAGGCGCACCGCTCATTTTGAAGAAAATCTAAGACTTTTATATGCGCCTTATAGTCGTGAAATTACGGTAATCGTAAGCTATGTAGCTTAAGCTTCATGCATGCAGTCAGACACCCCAAAACTACTGATCCATGTCATGTAGATTAGAAATTATAAACTCAAAGTCATTAGAAAAACAGCTCGTTTGTTAGTTTGTTGTTTTGTTTTTTGAACGGGGGTGTAGGGGGGCTGTGCTGTCAAATAACTGAAAAAAGTGTTGAGCTCAAGATCCTCCATCCATATGCAAGCAGACAGGAAGCAGATGGGATTGTGTACTTTTTGGAAAAGATGGATGGGCAGAGCAGCAAGGTGAAAGAAACGGAGAACAGATAGGAGTAAACTGAAGGTAGAAATAATGAAACGAGAGAATTCAGAAAGCAGGTGGAGAAAAGCACCCTGGCAGATGTTTAAATGTGGGACAAAAAAAGAAGCGAGTCGATGTAGAAGAAACAGAAAAAACAATCAAGTATAAAACACAAGTAAAAAAAGTGGATGGTGCGGATATAAAAATGTTTCTGGAGAAAAAAAGAACAATGAAGATTGAGTGAGCGAAGGGATGCGGAGGGATGCGGAGGGATGCGGAGGGATGCGGAGGGATGCGGAGGGATGCGGAGGGATGCGGGATAGAAAAAGTATGGGACAAATTGGAAGGAAAATAGATGGTGATGTATGCAACAATTTCATTTCAAGGAGATTTAGAGAGTTTCTGAGTTTGTCCCTAAAGATTTCTGCTTGTTTCTTCAAACCTTCTCAGCAAATTACCTTAAAGATCTGCCTCTTGAAGTCCACATGCTGCAGATGCTCAAAACAAGGACTGTTCAGAGGAAGATGTATTGATTTCACCATGTTTAATTATAAATTAATTATCAGGGTTTTTTTTTTTTTTCATTTCACCCGGAAAACAGTGGAATGCCCCCTGCGGGTCAGCGACAGGGTTCTGCCCCAAGTGGAGGAGATTAAGTATCTCAGGGTCTTGTTCACGAGTGGGGGAAGGATGGAGCGGGAGATCAACGTTCGATGCAGCGTCAGCAATAACTAGGACGCTACATCGGTTCGTTGTGGTTTAGAGCTGAGCCGAAAAGCAAAGCTCTCGATTTACAAGTTGATCTACGTTCCTACCCTCACCATGGTAACCAGGATCTACATTCATACTCTCACCATGGTAACCACGATCTACATTCCTACCCTCACCATGGTAACCAGGATCTACATTCATACTCTCACCATGGTAACCACGATCTACATTCCTACCCTCACCATGGTAACCAGGATCTACGTTCCTACCCTCACCATGGTAACTAGGATCTACGTTCCTACCCTCACCATGGTAACCAGGATCTACGTTCCAACCCTCACCATGGTAACCAGGATCTACGTTCCTACCCTCACCATGGTAACCAGGATCTACGTTCCTACCCTCACCATGGTTACCAGGATCTACGTTCCTACCCTCACCATGGTAACCAGGATCTACGTTCCTACCCTCACCATGGTAACCAGGATCTACGTTCCTACCCTCACCATGGTAACCAGGATCTACGTTCCTACCCTCACCATGGTAACCAGGATCTACGTTCCTACCCTCACCATGGTAACCAGGATCTACGTTCCTACCTTCCTCATGGTGACCAGCTGTGGGTGGTGACCGAAAGAATGAGATCGCGGGTACAAGCGGCCGAAATGAGCTTCCTCCGCAGGGTGGCTGGGCTCTCACTCAGAGATCGGGTGAGGAGCTATGCCATTCGGGAGGAGCTCGGTGTCGAGCCGCTCCTCCTCCAGGTCGAGAGGAGCCAGATGGGGTGGTTTGGGCATCTGGTCAGGATGCCCCCGAGCGCCTCGCTTGAGGCTGTTGCCCCCGCGACTCGACCCCGGAACAAGCGGAAGATGATGGAACGGAACGGAGTACCTTTAATAAAATTCCCTCTGGAACATCTGGATTTCTCTGCCTTGTTGACAGAACTGTGTCAGAGATGAAAAAAATGATGTAGCTCCTTTAAAATAAGATGTTCATAACGTAACTCAGTGTCATAAATGATTAGAAATGGTTCGACGAAAACATAAATTTCTTGAAAAAAAGACTAAAGCGTGGTTTTTAAAAACTCATTTCTAATTTTTTACATGAATATTTACATCTTCCGCCTCATTGGAAATATTTAGAAATGAGAAAATATTTTTTTCTGTTTCCAAAAGGATTCATTGTTTTCTGTTTTTTTAAAGATTCTTTTGTTTCTTTTTTTAAAAGTCTTCTTTGTCTTTTCATTTGTCTTTTTCCGTGACCTGGTTTCCATTTCTTGGTGCCAGATGGAAGTGATGGGACCTTGAAGCAATTTTCCAGCTCTATCACCTTGTCCATAACGCCATGATAATCCCAAGATGTCCCCGTCTGCATGCTCTAAAAATGTCAGGAGTCCATCTTACTGTCTGTCTGACCGTTTGTTAGCCAGGCTGACACCATCAAGATCCGCCACTCGATGGTGGATCTCGATTTAATTCCATTTCAGCTAATGAATCAGGAAAGTAAAGTAAGTAGGGGAGACGGTGGCTCAGTGGTTAGAGCGTTCAACCAGAAGTTGGCGGGTTCACATTCCACTGAGTTCCCATTTAGGGTCCTTGGAGAAGACACCTATACCCCCCGTTTCTCCCACCATTGGCGCCAGCACACAAAGGGATGAAGAGAGTGGGTAAAAAATTTTTTAAAAAATTAAAGAAAGAAGGAGATCGCGGCCGAAATAATAATAATAATAATACATTTTATTTATAAGGCACCTTTCTCGGCACTCAAGGTCGCCGCACATCACATTAAAAATATAAAGAAATACAGTAAGAGTTAAAAACAACATAAAATATTAAATACATACAAAATTAAAAAATTATCAGTATAAAACATAGATTTAACAAAGAGAATAGGCCTGTTTAAAAAGATGAGTTTTTAATCCAGTTTTGAAATGTGAGAGTGTGTTAGTGTTGCGGAGGTCAGGTCCCTCCTGACCTCCGCAGGTCCCTCTTGCAGGACCCTGCAGAGGAAGCAGAGCTCGGCTCTCACTCAGAGATCGGGTGAGGAGTTCTGCCATCCGGGAGGACCTCGGAGAAGAGCCGCCCCTTCAGGTCGAGAGAAGCCAGATGGGGTGGTTTGGGCATCTGGTTAGGATCCCCGAGCGCCTTGCTGGTGACGTGTTTTGGGCACGTCCCACAGAGAGGACACCAATACGCAGACCCTGGACACGTTGGAGGGACTATGTCTCACAGCTGGCCAGGGAACACCTGGGAGGATTCCAAGGTGGAGGATGCAGCTGGGGTGAGAGACGCCTGGGCTTCCCGTCTTAGACTGTTTCCCCCGCGACCCGTACCCTGGATAAGAGGAAGACTACGAAATGGAATCAGGTAAGTTAGGGGTTGTTCAGCAGTCAGTGAACCATGTCTTTCTGGGGAAAGACATGGTTCACCTTCTACTGACGGGATTTTGGTAAAGCTTAGTTTTTCAGCATAAGCGTCACGTTCTAACCAGAAAGCAGCGATTAGTGGGGTTCAGACTGTCTCCACAAAGTAAAAGGACAATCTAATATCAGACAATCTTTCAATGAGCTTCATTAGAAATTTTAATACACCCTGTAAGATAGAGATGACTTTGATCGTTCATGTTTAAGATACAATGTATGGTTTAAAAGACATAATGACTGCAGAAGTAAACAAGGGGTCTTATCGGAGCCGACTTGAGCCCTCTTTGGTTTGTTTGGATTCTTTTCCCTCTTCTGTTTTTTTCTGGTTACATAATGTGTAGGTCATACGTGTGTCAGTCAGTCACTGTGGAAATAATCGCATTATGCTTATCACCTTTATGCTAATTAACTTTATGCTAATCTGGTCAGAGTTTAACCTCAACCAGCTCAGAATGAGATCAGCTGGGTTCCAAATGCATGCATGCACATTTTCTTTTTCCAACAATAAGAGTATATGTGCATGTCTTTAAGGACAGCGCACCTGCGTCCTCAGGTAATCTGGTTTATAAACATAATCCACAGTTATCGTTTAGTGGGAGGGGTCCACATACAGTGTCTGTGGTTTGGGCTGTGGAAGGTCATCTGTTAATTAAAGTGATTCCAGATGTGGTTTAGCATGCTTTTATTCTGGCGGGTCACAGGTCATGGCCGGGAACGACGTGCTGTGCATAATAATCGTAGGTGTGTGATGTCATTATTTCAATGACTAGATTATAAAAATAAAGTTTGTGTCAAACAATATGTCCCGTCTGATCAAGATGTGTGTAACTTTGACCTTAGTTTCTGGTTGCATGATGCTGAAAACCAAATCAGTTCATGTATAGTTGGTACCGAGTAATTGAGGGCGGTTTTGTTGAAAACCATTCAGTGATTTTGGAGATCTTTTTCGCGAGGGTATTTATTCAAATTTTGTGTTTCAAGTTTGTGAATTTAAGCTTTAGTCACAAAACCAGAAAGCCTAATCAGTTCATCTATAATCGGTACTGAGTAATCGTAGGCGGTTTTGTCAAAATCCTTTCATGCGTTTAAGTTATGATTAAAGATGCAGCTTGTTTTTTGTTTTCATCTCCATTGTAAAAAAATTCTCGTGAATTTTAAACTTTGTGAAATATTCTTTTAAAAAAATAAATTTTTCAACATAATAATCTTAAATTCAAAAGAATTTTTTTTACCTCAACTTTGGTAACTTTGACTTGAAATCTTAACCAATGTATCCATAGATGGTACTGATTTTGACTTCTCTGGTTTGGGAGGTATAGCACTCACATGAATTTCGTCAAACTCCAAAACAAGCTCCTTATTGGATTTATATTTCCATTCAACTTCTGAACTGCTGATTCCTATTGAGGTTTCCTTTTTCTATCCCGACTGATTACAGACAAGACACAGGGTCCACCCTGAACAGGTCACCAGTTTGTTGCAGGGCCACATATAGAAACAGACATCATTTACACACACTCAATCCTAGGGATGATTTCTCAGTGGTCAATCAACCTAACATGTATGTTTTTTAAGGGTGAGACGAAACTGCAATACCTGGAGAAAACCCACAGGTACATGGGAGAATATGCAAACTCCACACTGAAAGGCCAGTCATTCCAGCCTTGATTACATCATCTGAGTTTACTTTAAATTTAGAAGTGATAGAAGAGTTTCAGCTAAAATGAAATGAAAAGTGTATTAAATCGTGGTGAGAGCGGCCATGCTGATTGGTCTAGAGACAGTGTGGTGAGAGCGGCCATGCTGATTGGTCTAGAGACAGCCTGGTGAGAGCGGCCATGCTGATTGGTCAAGAGACAGCGTGGTGAGAGCGGCCATGCTGATTGGTCTAGAGACAGTGTGGTGAGAGCGGCAATGCTGATTGGTCTAGAGAAAGTGTGGTGAGACCGGCCATGCTGATTGGTCTAGAGACAGCGTGGTGAGACCGGCCATGCTGATTGGTCTAGAGACAGCGTGGTGAGAGCGGCCATGCTGATTGGTGTAGAGACAGTGTGGTGAGAGCGGCCCTGCTGATTGGTCTAGAGACAGTGTGGTGAGAGCGGCCATGCTGATTGGTCTAGAGACAGTGTGGTGAGAGCGGCCATGCTGATTGGTCTAGAGACAGTGTGATGTGAACGGCCATGCTGATTGGTCTAGAGACAGTGTCACTGATTCAAAGACAGGAAACAGAGATGGAGGTAGCAGAGATGAAGATGCTGAGGATCTCTCTGGGAGTGACCAGGATGGACAGGATCAGAGGAACAGCACATGTTAGAGGTTTTAAAGTCAGAGAGGCCAGACTGAGATGGTTTGGACATGTGTAGAGGAGAGAGAGAGAGTACATCAGAAGAAGGATGCTGGGTTTGGAACCACCAGGAAAGAGGACTAGAGGAAGACCAAAGAGGAGGTTCATGGATACAGTGAAGGAAGACATGAAGATAGTTGGTGTGACTGAAGAGGATGCAGGAGATAGGGTTAGATGGAAGAAACTGACTTGCTGTGGAGACCCCTGAAGAGAAAAGCCGAAAGAAGAAGAAGGTTGGGAAAAAATACACAATTTATTTTTAGGCATAAAATATGTTCATAGAGTCACTAAAAAGACACATTTATTACAGTTTAGAATTTTCTTTTATTAATCAATGAAACATGAATAATGACGGCAATCAGGGAGACATCAGCATCAAAGTAAATAGTGAATTAACTCTTAATAATAAAGATGTAGAACGAATTCAAACGAACTGTGAGGATAATTGGGCTGCATATTGTCCTGTACCTCATGTGGCTTTCTGTGCAGAACTTCCCACAATAGTTCCACTTATCACGGAGGTGACAAGCACATAATAACATGGCTTTATAGCTAATGGCTCCCACACAGTCAGGGCTTATAAAATGCATTTCTCTCAGAAGACGGTATATTACACCTGCCCTGCTCTCTCTCAAACACAATGAGATAATCCATCCAGTGACTGCAATGATTTAGGAATAATAACTTTGCCACATGAACCTGTTCTAAGAACTCAGCTAAAAACATTCAAAAAGTATTCAGATTGTGTCGTTAGCATTGAGTAATAATGGATGTGGATTTGTATCCTATTTATTTTATTGTCCAGGGTCCAACATGGGAGGTTACAGTGAGAAGAGATAAAGAAGGTGGAAGATTTTAAGTACTTAGGAATAACAGTCCAGAGCAATGGAGAGTGTGGAAAAGAGGTGAAGAAGCGTGCGCAGGTAGGCTGGAACGGGTGGAGAAAAGTATCAGGTGTGATGTGTGATAGAAGAGTTTCAGATAAAATGAAAGGGAACATGTAGAAAACCGTGGTGAGAGCGGCCATGCTGATTGGTCTAGAGACAGTGTGGTGAGAGCGGCCATGCTGATTGTTCTAGAGACAATCAGCATGTCTCTAGACCATGCTGATTGTCTGGTCTAGACAATCAGACCAGACAATCAGCTGGTCTGATTGGTCTAGAGTCTAGACCAATCAGCATGGCCGCTCTCACCACACTGTCTCTAGACTCCAGAGACAGTGTGGTAAGAGCGGCCATGCTGATTGGTCTAGAGACAGTGTGGTGAGAGAGGCCATGCTGATTGGTCTAGAGACAGTGTGGTGAGAGCGGCCATGCTGATTGGTCTAGAGACAGTGTGGTGAGAGAGGCCATGCTGATTGGTCTAGAGACAGTGTGGTGAGAGCGGCCATGCTGATTGGTCTAGAGACAGTGTCACTGAGGAAAAGACAGGAAACAGAGATGGAGGTAGCAGAGATGAAGATGCTGAGGATCTCTCTGGGAGTGACCAGGATGGACAGGATCAGAGGAACAGCACATGTTAGAGGTTTTAAAGTCAGAGAGGCCAGACTGAGATGGTTTGGACATGTGCAGAGGAGAGAGAGAGAGTACATTGGAAGAAGGATGCTGGGTTTGGAACCACCAGGAAAGAGGACTAGAAGAAGACCACAGAGGAGGTTCATGGATACAGTGAAGGAAGACATGAAGATAGTTGGTGCGACCGAAGAGGATGCAGCAGATAGGGTTAGATGGAAGAAACTGACTTGATGTGGCGCCCCCTGAAGGAAAATGATGAAAGAAGAAGTCTAGGGTCCAACATCTTAGCGAGAAACACAGAAAAAAACATTCAAAAACATGCATGTTAGGTTTGACTGGCGATCTGTTCGGGGTGTACTCTTGAATCCGCTGGGATAGGCTCTGGCACTCCCCACAACTCTGTTAGGGATGGACGGTTCAGAAGATGAATGAAAAAAAAACTCATTCCAGATTCTTCCAGTGCAGACAGTAAAACTAGTGCATTACATGAGCTGTAAAATATTTCCATGCCAATATTCTCCCAAATAGAAATCCATCCAGATGAAGTGGAGTGAATCACTCTTGGTTCAAATCGACATAAAAATATGAGAAAACTTCCTTTTTTTCTGTTTGAATAAACCTAGAGACATAAACTAATTTATTTTTGTCTGTAATAAAATTGGAGGGACCAGCACACTGTGGATTTTCACCCTCAGCACAGAAACAAGCTGCATTTTCAACCATAACTTACAAGCACCGAGGGAAGAATTGCTGGAGGAAAATTCACATGAAACAGCTGCCGCATTAGTCTGCAGCCCAAAAGGTGAGGCAATGCAACCGGAGTGCACTTCACTGAAGCAGACACTGCAAACTGCTGTGGGCGGACCGACCTCACTTTCCAGCTGCACTTCTCATGGTCCAGACAACACCTCTCCCTGCATCGTCACAGGTGGAACAACTCACAGAGCATTACATGCTCTGATAAATGTGCTTTAAGGTGTTGTGTCTGATAAACAAACATCCAGACGAAGTCTTCCAATGATGGAAAAGGGAAAATATCATGATTTTAAAGTAACATCATGTCTTATGGTCTTAATTTCTCATTTTTTAGGGATTTTGTTACTGTTTGTAGCCTTTGCACAAAGTACTGAAAAACCAGGCCTTTTTTGCGCTGCTCCCTTTAAATAAAAATGATAACTGACTTCTCTCTCTCCTCTGCACATATTCAAACCATCTCAGTCTGGCCTCTCTGACTTTATCTCCACCCCATCTGGTCAAGAGGAGCCAGATGGGGGGGTTCGGTCATCTAGTCAGGTTGTCCCCGAGCGCCTCGCTGGTGAGGTGTTTCGGGCACGTCCCACCGGGAGGAGACCAAAAGCCAGACCCCGGACCCGCTGGAGAGACTATGTCTCACAACTGGCTGGGGAACGACTCGGTATCCTTCCGGGTGAGCTGGAGGGTGCAGCCGGGGTGATAGAAGTCTGGGCTTCCTGTCTGAGGCTGTTGCCCCGCGACCCGGCCTCAGCATGGCCGCTCTCACCACACTGTTTCTAGACCAATCAGCATGGCCGCTCTCACCACACTGTCTCTAGCCCAATCAGCATGGCCGCTCTCATCACGCTGTCTCTTGACCAATCAGCATGGCCGCTCTCACCACACTGTCTCTAGACCAATCAGCATGGCCGCTCTCACCACACTGTCTCTAGACCAATCAGCATGGCCGCTCTCACCACACTGTCTCTAGACCAATCAGCATGGCCGATCTCACCACACTGTCTCTAGCCCAATCAGCATGGCCGCTCTCCCCACGCTGTCTCTAGCCCAATCAGCATGGCCGCTCTCACCACGCTGTCTCTTGACCAATCAGCATGGCCGCTCTCACCACACTGTCTCTAGACCAATCAGCATGGCCGCTCTCACCACACTGTCTCTAGACCAATCAGCATGGCCGATCTCACCACACTGTCTCTAGACCAATCAGCATGGCCGCTCCCACCACACTGTCTCTAGACCAATCAGCATGGCCGCTCCCACCACGGTTTGGTACACTTTTCCTTTTATTTTAGCTGAAAATAATACGTGAGGTAACATTACTGAACAAAAACAGGCTTGTGTCGACAGTCTTTTTATTTTGTGGATTTCATATGAAACTGCCCACTGTTACTCACTATCAACTATAAATGAACTTATAAAGTTTGTTATAAATGGCAGGCAGAAGCAGACATCGTGTCATCCTTCCTTCCTGATGACATATTGACAATGAAGGAAAACATAAAGTTTCGCAGAGAAAAAGCTCGTTCCCGTGATGTAAAATCCAGTTTGTTTCTCTTTCAGAACCTTTTTCTGTTCATTTGGACTCTGTCTTTGAAAACAAGTTGCTTCTGCACCCGTGCAGGGCTTGTGCGTGTCTGATAAAACTGACAAATCACATTGCTCGTTGATTGCCTGGCCGTTTTCACGATCAGTCAAGCGTAGAGGCCATAAAACCAGGGAAAGAGATAGTCCACATCTCGGTTTGAAGAGGGGTTCACTCCTAAAAGAAACCCACACATACGAGTCTCTGATCATAAAATGTTATCATTTTATTTTAAATTCAATTAAATTTTCTTTGCATATCCCAATATCGCAGCACGGTTTTCTCAGCTGTGATAAAGAAACAGCTGAATGTGTGTGTTGTAGTCGTGTACCTGCCACTGTGTGTGTGTGTACGCCCATGTTCAGGCTTATACTGAGAGTCACGGTCCACTAAATCTCTCCATTATTACCGTAATGTGAATGTGTAGGTTTGCGTGTGTAGCTTCTCTTTCAAGTGTGTGTGTGTGTGTGTGTGTGTGTGTGTGTGTGTGTGTGTGTGTGTACGCAGACCATCTTTGCCATTTTCATGCTGCACTGAGCTGTGGCAGAGCTCGGAATGGCTCAAAGGTCATATTAGTGCCATTTGAAAATAATAAGAAAGAGAAAAGGCTGCATGTGTGTGAGTGTGAAAGGGAACCGTGGGGGTTTTCATCACGCTAATGTTAGTTTCAGATGTTTTATGGCGTCTATAGAACCTCGGCATATTGCAGTCTTCCCCGCCGTTTGTTGTTTACCATCTTGTTGCTGAAAATGGCTCACTATGTGATGATGTCGATGGTTGCTGGCTGGGTGTAACCGTCTGAGTGTTTGTGTGTTTAAATGAGCGAATAGGAGCCATTTCAGATTCCCAATTTTTTCCTCGGATAAACCGACAACAACAAAAGCAGTTTCTTTACTCTGAGCTGAGTCGCGGGCATTATGGTTTTTTTTTTTTGTAAAAACAGTAGAAACCCTCTTTTCATTTAATTCTTTTAATTTAGAAAGCAATTTAATAGTGACCAATCATCTCAACATGCATGTTTTTAAAGGTTGAAAGGAAAGCCACACATACACAGGGAGAACATGCAAACTCCACACAGAAAGACCAGTGTTCCAAGCCTTGTCTACACCCTGGACTTGAACCCTCAACCTTCTGGGTGTGAGCCCACTGCACCACCTGCAACTTGTTTTTAAAAGTTTGCTTGTTTTCTAGGCGGCACGGTGGCGCAGTGGATAGCACAGTGGCCTCACAGCAAGAAGGTCGTGGGTTTGAGTCCAGGGTGGGGACATGGCTTGGAACACTGGTATTTCTGTGTGGAGTTTGCATGTTCTCCCTGTGGATGTGTGTGTGTGTTCTCCGGTTTCCTCCCACCCTCCAAAAACATACACGTTAGGTTGATTGGCCGCTACATGATTGCCCCTAATAATGAGTGTGTGTGTGGCACCGCAACAGACTGGTGACCTGTTCGGGGTGTACCCTACCCCTTGCCTCAAATCAGCCATGATGGGCTCCAGCATGACTCACTGCTTGTTATCATTTTCTTGCTTCACAAACTGTTTTATCTTTAATTAAAACCAGTTTTTAATAACTGACGGTTTTTAGGTAATAGTGGGAAAAAAATCAATAAGTATTTTTTCTGAAACCTCTTTTTCAGTCAAATTATTTTTTGTTCAGTTCCGTCGTCTTCCGCTTATCTGGGGCTGGGTTTCGGGGGCAGCAGCCTCAGACAGTAAACCCGGGCTTCTCTCACCCCAGCTGCATCCTCCATCTCAACTGGAAGGAACCCAGCGGGTCCAGGGTCTGCCTCTTGGTCTCCTCCCGGTAGGATGTGCCTGAAACACCTCACCAGTGAGGCACTTGGGGGGCATCTTGACCAGATGCCCGAACCACCCCATCTGGGTTCTCTCAACCTGGGGGAGGAGCGGTTCGACACCGTGCTCCTCCCGGATGGCAGATCTCCTCACCCGATCTCTGAGTGAGAGCCCACTGTTGTTGCCCACTTTTTTGTAAGTTTAAAGTTACAACAGCATCAAGTGAGCTGTGTTTTTTGGGTAAAATCTTTTAATTAGCTTGATGATTTGAGCCAACTGAGTCAGTAAAGATGTTTTTTTTCGAATAAAACTGAAAGCATGAAGGAGCCTATTAAAACTAACACCATCTGGTCAAACTAATTGGTCCTGTGTAGTGTTTCTGGAACCCTACATGTCCTTTTTTTGACCCCAAAAGTTAAACTTTACAAACTTCAGGCCAAAAAAAATCTAATCAGTGGATCCATTTGTTACTTACATTGAATGAAAAAATGTTTTAAAACAATTGGACCAAACCCACTTTGAGTAAAGTGCAGCCAGAAAAGAAGTAGAGAAAGATTTCTGCTTAGCATGCATGAACTGTAATCAGCACAGAACTGTGAGCCAATTCAAAATCACAACGTCAGGAGAAACGTATTAAGTTTCTATGTGTTGCCAAACAGAAAAGTCCCGCTAAGAGCCATCAAAACTCCTGTGAATTATTACTTTTGTCAGATTTAGGAAAGAACAGCCACATAAAAAGCGGTATGTATACACAGGCTTCTTATAAAACCAGTCTTCTTATTGGCAGAAAAAGATAAACAGAGCTCAGAATGAAAACGTCTCTACTTGTGTGTCCTCTCCTTGTTTTCTATTAAATGAGAGGAAACTAAATAAATACAGCTAGTAACGTCCACAAGGACATTCCTATGCCATCGAACACAGAATGTGGAAGAGGGATTAAGCACTCGGGTTGTCCGTGAGTCCATCCGTGCTTTCATAACATCATTCTGAATGTTACAAATCTACACGAACCCCACTTGTTTTTGTACAACCCGTTCAGTTTTAATAGCATGATAGCACTTAGTACTTTAAGTACTTAGGATCAATAGTCCAGAGCAATGGAGAGTGTGGAAAAGAGGTGAAGAAGCGCGTGCAGGCAAGCTGGAACGGGTGGAGAAAAGTATCAGGTGCGATGTGTGACAGAAGAGTTTCAGCTAAAATGAAAGAGAAAGTGTACAAAACCGTGGTGATTGGTCCAGAGACAGTGTGGTGAGAGCAGCCATGCTGATTGGTCTAGAGACAGTGTGGTGAGAGTGGCCATGCTGATTGGTCTAGAGACAGTGTGGTGAGAGCGGCCATGCTGATTGGTCTAGAGACAGTGTGGTGAGAGCAGCCATGCTGATTGGTCCAGAGACAGTGTGGTGAGAGCAGCAATGCTGATTGGTCTAGAGATAGTGTGGTGAGAGTGGCCATGCTGATTGGTCTAGAGACAGTGTGGTGAAAGTGGCCATGCTGATTGGTCTAGAGACAGTGTGGTGAGAGCGGCCATGCTGATTGGTCTACAGACAGTGTGGTGAGACCCACCATGCTGATTAGTCTAGAGACAGTGTGGTGAGAGCGGCCATGCTGATTGGTCTACAGACAGTGTGGTGAGAGCAGCCATGCTGATTGGTCTAGAGACAGTGTGGTGAGAGCAGCCATGCTGATTGGTCTAGAGACAGTGTGGTGAGAGCGGCCATGCTGATTGGTCTAGAGACAGTAGCACTGAAGAAAAGACAGGAAGCAGAGATGTTTGTAGCAGAGATAAAGATGCTGAGGATCTCTCTGGGAGTGACCAGGATGGACAGGAACAGAGGAACAGCACATGTTAGAGGTTTTAAAGTCAGAGAGACCAGACTGAGATGGTTTGGACATGTGCAGAGGAGAGAGAGAGAGTACATCAGAAGAAGGATGCTGGGTTTGGAACCACCAGGAAAGAGGGCTAGAGGAAGACCAAAGAGGAGGTTCATGGATACAGTGAAGGAAGACATGAAGATAGTTGGTGTGACTGAAGAGGATGCAGCAGATAGGGTTAGATGGAAGAAACTGACTTGCTGTGGAGACCCCTGAAGAGAAATGGAGAAGAAGATGATAGCACTAAATTGAATTACCTTAAACATATGCTTCAACGTAGTTATCACAAACACCTGTACCGTTCACTTTTAATACAGTTTGTGACATAGTGCAGGAGGAGGTACATCATTAGATGCCTTGGCATCGACTTCCTCTTCTTTTATCTCAAAATGCATGTAAATTATAGATGAATACATGATGGATGACACAAGATAAAAATTCATGATGTAGCATTTCTGCAGCGACGGAGAATGACCTCATAAACCATGCCGTGCATCCAAAGAAGGATCCTTCTGTTTAATCACTATGGCATGCAAAGGCTTTTCCAACAACCTGCACAATTAGCTTCAGGGACTCCAGAGAACCCACACCCTCACCACTGAGAATGTCTTCTGTACCAGTTTGTTTCTAAAGAAAGTCAAACAAACTGTAATCTGGTGTTTCCTCTAAGCCTTCACATCGTAATTGATTTAATCCAATGAGATAAATACTGGTGACCTCTTTCACTAAGAATTGGACAGATCTTTGGCAGAGCAAGTGTTTTCACTCAGTTCAATGGCTTTGCTTATGTCACGCAAATTTGAAATTTATAAAAACCAATATAATTTTTGTTGTGCTATTTGGGCTTCATAAATCCCGTTCCATTCTGCTTTCTTGTGCTTATCCGGGCCGGGTCACGGGGACAACAGCCTCAGACGGGAAGCCCAGGCTTCTCTCACTCCGGGTGCATCCTCCAGCTCACCCAGAAGGATCCCGAGTCATTCCACAGCCAGCTGTGAGACATAGTCTCTCCAGTAGGTCCAGGGTCTGCCTCTTGGTCTCCTCCCGGTGGGACATGCCCAAAACATCTCACCAGCGAGGCGCTCGGGGGGCATCCTGACAGGTTGCCGAACCACCCCATCTGGCTCCTCTCGACCTGGAGGAGGAGCGGCTCTACACCGAGCTCCTCCCAGGATGGCAGAGCTCCTCACCCGATCTCTGAGTGAGAGCCCAGCCACCCTGCGGAGGAAGCTCATCTCGGACGCTTGTATCTACAATCTCATTCTTTCGGTCACCACCCACAGCTGGGGACCATGGGTGTGGGTAGACAAAGCATGGCTCAAACCCCCCTATGAAGCGATCAAGTATGGTCAAATTGCCCTTGCCCGGACGTGGATCACCAGGGCCCCCTTTGGAGCCAGGCCTGAGGGTGGGGCACGAGAGCGAGTACCTGGTGGCCGGGCTTGTACCCCGAGGGGCCCGGGCGGGCTCAGCCCTAACAAGGGACTGACATTATAACCCTTCTCATGCAACTTGGGCTTCATAAATCCCACCTGCAGCAAATCTAATTTAATCTAATTCAAAGACAAAATTCAAGCTGTTAGGACAATTTTGCTGCCATGCACGCCCTCTAAAGGAAAACAAGACACAGGTGCAAACAGTAGGGCTATTAGGGTAAGGGGCAAAACAAGAGGGAGGAGGATCCCTGGCAAGTTCATGTCTACATAGGCCTCTATTTGAACTGTTCTAAAGTGAACTGCCATCTTTAACCTGGTTACAGCATGAAGCTCCGTAGCTAATCTGATTGGATGGTTTGAGGACCTCACGGTCATGTTTATATTTAATATTTATTCTCAGAGATTACTGCTTGGTTAATCAAGATTTTCAGGTGGGAATTAAAGTATTAAAAATGTTAAAATGAACGGCTTCCCATTTATTCATTTCACTGTTGAATGAACTCGAGCGACATCGTTCTCCATAATTTAAACTGGAGCTATGCAAGGCTGCAAGAGATGTTCTGTCATGTAGAAATGTCCTGTTTATTGTTTTGTCATTAATTAGGAGTAGAAATAAAAAAAAATCCCTGTGTTTAATAACATTGTCATTTAAATTTATGGCTAAATCTGCATGAATAGTTTTTGTCGTGTGCGGTTTCCACTTGATAAATTGGGTCAAATTGGTGCTGTGCCAGATCAGCCTCATAATTAGAAGCAAACACTCTGGAAGAATGTTAAACAGATTGCCGTTGAAAAGGAATAAACGTGTTTAGTCAACCTTTTCCACACTAAATGTCTTCTCGGTTGTAAACATAGATTGTCTTTCTCACCGGCTCCACCGTCTAATTTAAACCCAGAAGTCACAAGTTTCTCCTGGCCAACGTTATGTAAGCTCAGCGCTTTCACAAACGCAGCGGCACTTGGAGCTAATTCTGCCGAGACATGCAGTTTTTCATCGTCATTCCTCTGTACTTTAGAACCCAACGTGTAGTTCACACTATACTGTTTTAGTCCTTAAAGCTCATTTCTGGGCTCACATGTTTGAAAATATCGCTGGTGGATAATGACCCTTTCCTGTCCCTGACCCTTCGTAAGGAAAACCAGAGCTTGCAGGCAGGCTGCTGGACAGACAGAAAGAGGATTCTTTCCTGTTTGTTGCAGTTCACTGATCTTTATTGTAGTGTACATGGTGTGGCTCACAGCTGCATCTCTTCATGTCAGTGTAAATTAAAGTTACAGGAGTTCAAAGTAACTTGGGTGTTTGGCTGTGATGCCCTCAGCTCTGCACTTTTATCTGCCTGTTAACTTTCCTCAGCTTGACTTCCACTGCAGGCTCCAGATTACTCATTACACTGTTTACCATCAGAGGCACAAACATATTTTAGAGAAGATATCCTGATCCCCAGGTGGCTTGAAGCAAAAAACTGACCCCCCAACTGTTAAAATATTAGACAGAAAATAAAATCCACATGAACTCATTTTGGTTTTAATAAGAATATTTATTCATTTCTGAAAACAAAATAATTGAAACAAGAGATTGTGTAAAAATCTGTGTGGCACATGTGCACATGTGCGCGCCTGCGCAATTGAACACTGCTCGCAAATTAATTGCGCACAAGAAAACCTCTGCAGCGCACAAAATAAAACTCAAACTAAACTAAAGATGGTAAAAGGAGGCAGAAGTCCAGAGGATACATTTTTCTTTCTGAAACAAATTGCTTCAAACCGCTGCTTCGGAGTCTGGCTCGTCACTGCTGGTGACGTCACAAAAGAGTCAAATTTTTTGCTCCGCCCCCTTCTGCTTAGGAAGCTTGTGTGTTTGGTCAAACACAAAAAATTAGAGAGAACATTGGGCTGCCCTATAAATCTGTCATTTCGACCTTTGGATGCTTGATCCTGAAAATCTGATCAGTTCATCTGGAGCTGGTACAGAGTAACTGTGGAAAGTTGAAGTAAAATCCCCTTCATGATTTGTGAGATACCACGTTCACAAAAATTTTTGATGTCCACTTTGCGACCTTGATCTTTGGTCTCGCGGGCCTAAAAACCTATCTAGTTCATCTATGGAGACGGCAGCTCAGTGGTTAGAGCGTTCGTGCGCAGACCGGAAGTTTGCGGGTTTGCATCCCACAGAGAGCATGTCTTGGAGAAGACCCTTAACCCCCGCTTCTCCCACCATTGGCGCAGTTGAAGGGCAGCCTGTTGCGGTGTACGGAGTGCAGCACACACATTACCCCGGTGAGGGATGAATAGATTAATTCATTCTTACTCTTATAGTTGGTACCTGTTAGTGCTTGTAAGTTATAGTTAGTATCTATAAGTGTGTAAATGTTGGACAGATTTTTACTGCTGAGTTTGTTCGATTTAAAGAAGACATATTTTATCGTTTATATTTTATCGTTTTATCTCTTGGATTCTTTTCAGTGAGTCCATGAGGACTGGAGTTCTTCAGAAAATTTGAATTTAATCCATAAAGTAACAGTAAAAGATATCTTTAAATAATCTGAGTCACTTTTCTGTTTCTGCTCAGACGATTCATTTTGATTCAGGTTCATCTGTTACGGTTTTTCACTCTGTTACGCCACACGTTTTCAGAGGAAATCACCATATAAGGAGAAACAATGGCTGACTTTGGTGTGACTCACATAGACATAAAGAGTAGACCCCGCCATCTTGGATCAGTAGTCCTACCAGCAGTCATATTAAACCTGTGGTAGTAGATCCGATGTCTGAGCACTGTGTGGTGGATTCTGGTTCTAATCAGAGGACGATTGAAAGCAGGACTCAGGGATTACGTTCATATCCACTAGTGAAATCTTCTCCAGCTAATGTTAGCTCCACGCTTACTGCCCGGGACGGTAGACATGACTTTATGAACCACATAAACCATGATACTGATTTAGATAATTGCCACCAGAACACTGCTCTCTCCCAAAAAAAAAAAAGTCCCCCTTCAACCAATCCCACATTTCTTTTTTCCTTTCCATCTAATTTCCCTCTTTTTTTTTTAACAACCATCTCCGTCCATTTATCTGATGGAGGAATCCTTGCAGCCCTCATTTTGTTGAAAGGCTCTCACATGCTTCAGTTAAATTTACAAGACTTTCCAATTATCCCATCACACCAATGGGCAGCTTTACACATGTTTTAACAAATCACTCAGAAAGTTTCTTTCAAACTTTCAGACAAGACTCATTTTAAAAAGTAAGAAAACCATTTTCTGCCTTGAATTATCTTTATTCGTCCCAATTTGGAGAAGATTAGTGCAATTAAAGCGCATGTCCATGTTTAGGGAGGACATCAGAATATGTTTTATGGCAGATTTTTGGATCTTTTTGCAGCAGGCTGTATAAGTATCAACACAGAGAGCTGTTGAATCGCTCAAGGGTTAAAAGCAGTCAAGCTGCAGAGGAGATAAAATGGGAAGGAGTTTATGAAACGTGACATCTCAAGCAGGGCACTTCCATTAAGTCAGCCCGATGGCTACAGTGGAGGTGTGTTTATGTGTGTTTGGGAAATTACCGGCTATTGAGACTCCCCTGCATTGCATAGATGAGAAATGACTTTGTCAGACGAAGCATCAGCTCACTTCCTTTCTATCATTCAGGAGGTTGACAGTTTGGATGAAGCTAATAGAGAGAGGGGGCTGGGGAGGGGGGTGACGATGTGAGTGTTTCCTCTGCAGTGAAGCAATAACCTAAAGACAGGATGCAGTTTTATCACAAGAAATGAGAAATTGAAAGTTTCTCATAACGTTTCAAATGATGCTTTATCGTTGTTGCCTTCATGCTTTAAACATGTGAAGAGATTTAAATCGACTCCGAAACAGACTTTGATTTGTATTTTTAGACATCTATGTGTTCCGTTTTGTCATATTCCGCTCATCCGGGGCCGGGTTGTGGGGGGCAACAGCCTCAAATGGGAAGCCCAGGCCTTTCTCTCTCCCCGGCTGCATCCTCCAGTTCACCCAAAAGAATCCCGAGTCATTCCCCGGCCAGCTGTGAGACATAGTCTCTCCAGCGGGTCCGGGGTCTGTCTCTTAGTCTCCTCCTGGTGGGACGTGCCAGAAACACCTCGCCCGCGAGGCGCTCTTGGGGGCCTCCTTACCGGATGCCCGAACCACCCCATCTGGCTCCTCTCGACCTGGAGGAGGAGCGACTCGACACCAAGCTCCTCCCGGATGGCAGAGATCCTCACCCGATCTCTGAGTGAGAGCCCAGCCACCCTGCGGAGTAAACTCATTTCGGCCGCTTGTATCTGTGATCTCATTCTTTTGGTCACCACCCACAGCTGGTTACCATGGTGAGGGTAGGAACATAGATCCTGGTTACCATGGTGAGGGTAGGAACGTAGATCCTGGTTACCATGGTGAGGGTAGGAACGTAGATCCTGGTTACTATGGCGAGGGTAGGAACGTAGATCCAGGTTACCATGGTGAGGGTAGGAACGTAGATCCTGGTTACCATGGTGAGGGTAGGAACATAGATCCTGGTTACCATGGTGAGGGTAGGAACGTAGATCCCGGTTACCATGGTGAGGGTAGGAACGTAGATCCTGGTTACCGGTTCGCCCGCGGACCGGAAGGTCGCAGGTTTGCGTCCCACGGAGAGCACGTCTAGGGTCCTTGGAGAAGACACCTAAGCCCCACTTCTCCCACCATTGGCGCCGTTGAAGGGCAGCCTGCTGCGGTGTAAGGAGTACAGCAAACAAAAATTTCCCCGGTGAGGGATGAATAGAGTAATTCAAAATAAAATAAAAAATAATGAGGGTAGGAATGTAGATCCTGGTTACCATGGTGAGGGTAGGAATGTAGATCCTGGTTACCATGGTGAGGGTAGGAATGTAGATCCTGGTTACCATGGTGAGGGTAGGAATGTAGATTCTGGTTACCATGGTGAGGGTAGGAATGTAGATTGACTTGTAAATCGAGAGCTTTGCTTTTCGGCTCAGCTCTCTTTTTGCGTCTGTCTCAAGGGAAAAAATAAAGATATAAGAAAATGTTGTCTCACATTTTTTCTTGTGTCCTTTGTTTTGCAGGTACTGAGTTTCAGATGCAGACTCCTGTCACCTTTGTTCATTCAGACTCTAAAAAAGAGCTGTGATTTAAAGTGAGTTTCATACTGCACTCGACGGGTGAAAAGAAGACAAAGGTGAGTCTTCAGAGGCCAAAACAGTTTAGCTGCAAACAGAAAGTGTTTCTGCTGAAGAAAAATTATGAGTGCTGTAAAACATTCTCCTCTAACTCCGCAGCCATTAGGTGCTGGATTAAAGCCATGCACTGCATGCAGGATGCTTGAAAAGGCTTGTGGTGTGAGCTGCATGACTCATTCTGGATGGAGAAAAAAGCACAGCATACCAGTCTTCGGTATTGATTAGATTTGGCCATGACCAGATTAAAAATATCTGCTGGGTGCAGCATGGCTTTTTGATTATAGAGGGTCCAAGGCAGTGGGATGGAGTATAGAAGTGTGGGTGTGAGTCCAAATACACACACAAACACACACACATATTGGTCGTTTAATATTGTTTTCTCATTGTGAAATTTTGAAGTAAGATATTTTTTTCCCACTGTTTGCTTACGAGACTAAATTGTCGCCCGGATTATCAGGAGCTGGGCGACATGGCCGAGAATAAAATCTCAGATTTTTTACAATAAAACCGATTTCCAAATTTGATTAAATTAATTTTTAATTACTCTATAAATCCCTCTCTGGGGCAGCCTGATGCACTACTACTCCGCAGCAGGCTGCCACAACGGTGCCAATGGTGGGAGAAACAGGCAGTTATGTGTCTCCTCCCAGGACCCTAGACATGCACTCAGCGGGATGCAAACCTGCAAACTTCCGGTTGGCTTCCAGTTCATGGCCAAAAGCTCTAACCCTGAGCCACCGTCTCCCTCCTGGAGGGTTGTCATCTAGGTAATCGCTTTGGGCGAAACCTACAACAAACCCAGAATTTTTCACAAGCTCAAAGATATCCTGGTCCCAGACCTCAGTCTACAGACCGGGAAAACCCGGCAGAAACATCATTCAAGCCACACAGAGCTGATTAGATGTTAGGTTTAACATGCATTCCATCAAGAAAAAAAAGTGTCTTCAGTCTTCTCACCATGCTAGCATGCACGGTAACAAGTAATCTACGGATAAAAACAACACAGCAGTAAATTTCACTTCCAGCTGCCCTATTAACAAACATCCGTAGAACTGAATGGTTAATGTGAAAACCAGATTAAAGCAGTTCTATGTGTAAGGTTGTTATATTTTGTGTCTTTGTCTTATTAAAATGTATCAAGTGTATCAGAATCAGAAAGACTTTTATTTTGACAGTCACTGAACAAGATTCAGAGACGAGGACAAGAGTAAAGTGACCAAGTGTTGAGCAGATCCAGGTTATAAAGTGTTTGTAAGTCCAAGAGCCAAATGGAAGAAGCTGTTTTTGTGCCAGGTGGTTCTGGTCTGAATGGCCCGGAACCTCCTGCTCGAGGGAAGTGGCTCAAGGAGTCCCTGTCCAGGGTTGGAAGGGTCTGCCGCTATCCGACCTGCTATAAATTAGTGTATAAACTTCAAAACATACGTCAGTTAAGTTAGTGTAGATTTTTGTGGTTGAGTTAAAACGACTGTTCTGCACTTGTCATTGGTGGTAAAATGATGACTACTTGAATCATATCAAAGTAGTGGTGAGGTGAACTACAAGTTCATCTGTAGTTGGTACAGAGTAAATGTGGTTTGGCAGATATGACATTGCCAAAAATATTGTGACCTTCACTTTTGGGCAGTTTCAGTAAAAATCCTTCAGTATTTTGGGAGATTTCATGTTGACAAAAGTGTGACGATGCATGGATGGATACACAAGCAGCCCACAGTCGCTCAGTACCAACTACAGATGAACGGATAACGTACCAAAAGTACACGTCACAAATGTTAAAGGCATACAGTATTCTATGAGCCTGATTGTCATTGGGGTTTTTTTTGTTTTGTTTTGTTTTTTCCGTTCCGTCATCTTCCACTTGTTCCGGGGTCGGGTCGCGAGGGCAACAGCCTCAAACGGGCAGCCCAGGCTTCTCTCACCCCGGCTGCATCCTCTAGCTCACCTGGAAGGATCCCAAGTCGTTCCCCGACCAGCTGTGAGACATAGTCTCTCCAGCGGATCCGGGGTCTGCCCCTTGGTCTCCTCCCGGTGTTTTGTTTTTTAATTGGTGTTTTTTTTTCCCCTTTTATCTCCAGTAGTCCATGGGACATCTTGGGCCCAGTGGGAATCGAACCAGGTTCTCCCGGTCAAAAGAAGGTATCTCTACCACTAGGCCAATGTCTCTGGGACCTATTGTCATTGTTTAAAAAAAAAAATTCAAAACGACAAAATTTGTTCAGTGGCATCTTAATTAGCTCAGCCAAATTAAATAAATGATCAAATATGAAAAGGTAAATTAATTAATTAAGAAATATTCCTGAATAAATTGTGCATCGAATTGTGTGGGAAGCGTATGTGTGTGAATGTGCAGTGAGTGGTTTTGTTTGATGCCTTTGCATTCATAATTATAATAATGCATTGTATTTATACAGCGCTTTTCACGACTCTCAAACATGCTTCACACATATACATCATTCATTCACTCCATACCAGGTGATGGTAAGCTGCTGTTGTAGCCACAGCTGTGCTGGGGCAAACTGACAGAAGCAAGGCTGCCATTTTTGCACCATCAGCCCTTCTGACCATCACCAACCAATCACATACACACCATTCTGACTAGGCAACGTGGGTGAAGTGTCTTGCGCAGGGACACAACGGCAATTTAATCTCCACGGCCGTCCCTCCATGGCACCTAGGCATCCGGCGGTCTCCCATCCAAGTACAGCCCAGGCCCAGCATGCTTAGCTTCTGAGGTCTGACGGAATCAGGCATTGACAGGCTAGTATGGCCAAATGTTTTGCCACAAACCAACTCTTAAAGGTCTTGCTTTAGATGAAAAAACTTCCAAGATTTCAAAAAAGTTTTTCCACATTATTCCCTCACATTTGACCAAAAATTTAAGTGGATAACCATGCTTTTCAGATCCCTGTCCCACATTATTTACATTCAGCAGGTGCTGCAGAGCCCTTAACAGTGGATTTTTCTTGTAAGACATATTATTATAATTTGTTGGGAAATTACGTTTATTTAACTAAACTCTTCTATTTTTTTCTTCTGTTAATGATAAATTGAATCCTGTTTAAACACAAGTAGAAACAATAAATCTGGAACATGCAGCAAACCAGCTGAACTCCAGATTTATACCTTCATTAATCCCTTCAGACCATAAACATGAACCATTTATTCCAGACAAAAATCTCATATATGTAAATAATATGAACACGTGTGTGTGTGTAAATCATAACCCTGTGTTCTGCCAAATGTTTTGTAACATAGATCCATGTTTAAACAGAGACATTGTTTCGGTTTAAATGTAATTATTTCACACATCATATGCTAAATATTACATTTTATCATGTCACACCTCCCACGAGGCGGTGAGTGTAAATGGATGGATTTAAAAAGCAGACTTATTATTTTGCATTGTTAAAACCTTGATTTTCGTGCTTATCGTCAGGATAATGTTTCTGACTGCTCTTTTTTTTCCTCCCATCAGCTAATTGTCAGCCTGTGTTTAAAAACAGGAGCCGTTTCTATCAGTTTATAAATTATTTATCAGCGTACATAATTCAGTGAGTGTAATAAGTGCAAAATACAGTTTAAATGAATAATGGAATCAGTCATTTAAAAAAAAAAAAAAAAGCACATCTTTAAGCACATCCCTGAAAAGCAGAAAACATTGGTTTAATATAGAATGAAATACCATTAAGAAAAAATACTGACATGGTAAATCAAATGTACTCCTATGGCACTTTTTGTGCCCTAATTAGGAATGTAGATCCTGGTTACCATGGTGAGGGTAGGAACATAGATCCCGGTTACCCCGGTGAGGGTAGGAACGTAGATCCTGGTTACCATGGTGAGGGTAGGCACGTAGATCCTGGTTACCATGGTGAGGGTAGGCACGTAGATCCTGGTTACCACGGTGAGGGTAGGAACATAGATCCTGGTTACCATGGTGAGGATAGGAACGTAGATCCTGGTTACCATGGTGAGGGTAGGAATGTAGATCCTGGTTACCATGGTGAGGGTAGGAACGTAGATCCTGGTTACCACGGTGAGGGTAGGAACATAGATCCTGGTTACCATGGTGAGGGTAGGAACATAGATCCTGGTTACCATGGTGAGGGTAGGAACATAGATCCTGGTTACCATGGTGAGGGTAGGAACATAGATCCTGGTTACCATGGTGAGGGTAGGAACGTAGATCTTGGTTACCATGGTGATAGTAGGAATGTAGATCTTGGTTACCATGGTGAGGGTAGGAACGTAGATCTAGCGTCTCTCCATTGGCTTCCTATTGAGTTTAGGATCAAGTTTAAAATCATCTTACTAACCTACAAGGCCCTAAACGGCATGGCTCCATCTTACATTAGTGAACTTATAGTACCTTATCAACCAAGCAGAACACTCCGCTCACAAAATGCAGGACTGTTGGTGGTTCCTAGGATTTCAAAAAGTACAGTTGGAGGTAGAGCCTTTAGCTACCAAGCTCCAGTTTTATGGAATAAGCTCCCAGCTCAAGTGAGAGAGGCAGACAGTGTTCCTACATTTAAATGGAGGCTTAAAGCATTCCTGTTTGAACAAGCTTATCAACAGGCCAGATAGAAACAGATTCAATTAGCTGATATAATTACTAGTTGGCTGCTAGATAGTAAAAGCTGGGGAAAGTATGGTACATAGGGGTTCTGTCCTCTAATTCTATCTACTATTCTCTGCCAGACTGTCTTGGCTCTTTCCCCGTACCCCCTACTCTAACCCTCTACCCTAAACCCCTGGCTTGCTATCTCATTCATTGTTCTCTATTGTCTGTTTATTTAGAATTACACTGCTAGTTGGTACAATACAATTCACATGTTGTCCACCTCTCTCCCTCCTCTCTGGGAGAGAGCCCCATCCAGGACTCTGCGTTCCTGTCCTGGGCATGGCCACACCGAGGAGACCTCCGCGCTTCTTCATCCCCGCTCCATCAGGACGAAATCCATCTACTCATCCCCGCCGTGGGCATCGCTGGGCTGAGGAGTCTCCCGTGTTTCCATCAGGATGAAGAACATCTGCTCATCCCCGTACTTGACATCTCCGGGCTGAGAAGCCCCCCGTGTTTCCATCAGGATGAAGAACATTTATTGACTTCTTTAGATATTTAGCTGTAGATTAGAATAAGCTAATATTTAAACAATAATCTTTGACACATTGTTTGCTCGTCCCGGGGGAGGGATCTCTCTTTCACGTGGATCCCCATGAGGTTTCTTATTTTTTTCCCCACTGATGGGTTTTTTAGGAGTTTTTCCTCACCGAGAAGGAGAGTCTAAGTGCATTAATGTGCTAGTCTTGTTTAGTTAGCATTTGTTAGTTATTTTTCTTGTTGTGTATTTGTGTTAATACATTCCTCTTTTTCTTGTGAAGCCCATTGAGACGAACATTCTGTGATTTTGGGCTATACAAATAAAATTGAATTGAATTGAATTGGTTACCATGGTGATAGTAGGAACATAGATCCTGGTTACCATGGTGAGGGTAGGAACGTAGATTGACTTGTAAATAGAGAACTTTGCTTGTCGGCTCAGCTCTCTCTTTACCAAGATGGACCGATGCAGCGCCTGACTTACTGGATTTTTTTTTTATGTATAATAATCTAGTTTATATAACAGTGTCACCGTGGCAGCGGGCAAGACCCTGAGAATATTAAGCATCATCCAAAATGTCATTTTACATTCTTGAGATGAGTAAAAAATGACAAATTTTAAATGACTTTGACAAGGACTAAATTAGCATCTTATTATGAGGTATTTCAGTCATAGAGAGTGGGGTAAAAAATAGAGAGAAAAAAATATAGAGGATTCTCACTGCTTTGTCTGAATCTTCAGGTATTTTTAAGCTCGTAGGAAATAATCTACCACATGCGGAGCTGTGCAGCTGCATCTGAACTAATATACTCACATGCTAAGTGACGATAACAACCCCATGTGGATGTGAGTGTGAATCATTTATCTGAGAAGAAAAAAGAAACAAGGTGCTGAAAGAGAAGAAGGCAGCTGTTGAGAGTTTGATGGGATGTACGGGTGCAGGACGTGTCCAAGTTTGACCAACACAAATCCTGGTTTCCACGGTGAGGGTAGGAACGTAGATCCTGGTTACCATGGTGAGGGTAGGAACGTAGATCCTGGTTACCATGGTGAGGGTAGGAACGTAGATCCTGGTTACCATGGTGAGGGTAGGAACGTAGATCCTGGTTACCACGGTGAGTGTAGGAACATAGATCCTGGTTACCATGGTGAGGGTAGGAACGTAGATCCTGGTTACCATGGTGAGGGTAGGAACGTAGATCCTGGTTACCACGGTGAGGGTAGGAACGTAGATCCTGGTTGCCACGGTGAGGGTAGGAACGTAGATCCTGGTTACCACGGTGAGTGTAGGAACGTAGATCCTAGTTACCACGGTGAGGGTAGGAACGTAGATCCTGGTTACCATGGTGAGTGTAGGAACGTAGATCCTAGTTACCATGGTGAGGGTAGGAACGTAGATCCTGGTTACCATGGTGAGGGTAGGAACGTAGACCCTTGTTACCATGGTGAGGGTAGGAACTAGATCCTGGTTACCATGGTGAGAGTAGGAACGTAGATCCTGGTTACCATGGTGAGGGTAGGAACGTAGATCCTGGTTACTATGGTGAGGGTAGAAACGTAGATCCTGGTTACCATGGTGAGGGTAGGAACGTAGATCCTGGTTACTATGGTGAGGGTAGAAACGTAGATCCTGGTTACCATGGTGAGGTACCATGGTAGGTCATTTGCAGAGGTGCACATAACTGGTGCATCACTAGGGATCACTTTCTGTTGGGTGCTGCAGCCTGATGAAAATCAAAGAAACTGCTTCTACTTTTTTCTTCTTATCCTGAATTTTGATTGGTACTTGTGACGTGATGAAGCTCAACATTTGATTAATACACCATGGTTTTGTCGAGATGAGCTCCTCTTTGAGTCAAGCTACCTTGGGTTTCTATGCATGCCTCAGAAACTGCTTCCAGCAGAGCTACCCATGGAGTGATGCTGCATATATTATTGCTAGGTAGCATAACTGGTAAAGCTTAAGTTTTCTGGCATTTTATTGCAGTAGGTACATCATTGGATATTTAAATTTATAATCAATTTATGGTACCAATGCTCTGGTCGGGATCAGTAAGGATCCGTTTGCAGTGGTTGGGATCAATGAAGTCTTCATAAAGCTTCTCTAATCTAATATATTGACGCTAGTGATTAGCACGAATTGTTCGGTGGAGCTGTCGAGATGAGCTACTGGGCGCTCCGGCTATCAGTTCATGCCAGCTTGTTAAAAAATAGTACCGAATACATACCAAGTTGAACGTTGTTTTACTTAAGAAATAACTACACCAGATAAGAGCAAAAAATACTTTCTTATTGTCAAGGTTTTAGGATGTGGAAGGAAGAGGACCCAATCACAGGATATCAAGCAGGGTTTATTAACACAATTCAGGAAGTCTGTAAAGCAAAGAAGCACAGGGTTAACTCAGGATTTCAAAAGTTTAAATAATAACAAAGTTCAAACATGGTAATATTGTCAACCAGGGTGACCTGGCTGGAAGGGATGGTAAGACCCGACACGGAAGTCCAGGCGTGATTGACCTTAAATAGATGGTAGGGTGCATAGATGTGTGGAATTAGGAATCATCCTCAGGTGACCCCAATCAGGTTGATTAGGAACATCCAGGGCTCCCTCTGGTGGCAGATGAGAAATCCTGACACTTATTCTTGATTTGAAATGCCAGAAAAAGGCCTATTAACGATGTAGGTAAAATATTTAGATGAGTAGCTCAGAAAGACAGGACGCCAGTAACTGATATAGTTACAGTTAGTCAACATTCCAGTTGATTGTAAGCTTCATTGTTTTAAAACCCCAGTTTGTTTGGAAAAACAGTAGTATTCAAGCTGCAGAGGAGGCGTTGGCTCAGTGGTATTGTTTGTCCTCGGACCGGGAGAAGCTGGTCCGAATCTTTCTGAGCCCCGTATGTGTCCTGGAGCAGACGACAAAGTTCATGGCTGCTCCCACCACTGGCGCTGTCGTGGCTGCCTGTTGCAGTGGAATGCAGCAAAGTAATTTTCCCATTATGGGAGTAATAAAGGAAATCTTCTTCCTCCTTCGGCATTTCCCTTCAGGGGGCGCCACAGCATGTCAGTTTCTTCCATCTAATCCTATCTGCTGTATCCTCTTCGGTCACACCAACTATCTTCATGTCTTCCTTCACTGTATCCATGAACCTCCTCTTTGGTCTTCCTCTAGTCCTCTTTCCTGGTGGTTCCAAACCCAGCATCCTTCTTCTGATGTACTCTCTCTCTCTCCTCTGCACATGTCCAAACCATCTCAGTCTGGCCTCTCTGACTTTAAAACCTCTAACATGTGCTGTTCCTCTGATCCTGTCCATCCTGGTCACTCCCAGAGAGATCCTCAGCATCTTCATCTCTGCTACAAACATCTCTGTTTCCTGTCTTTTTCTCAGTGTCACTGTCTCTAGACCAATCAGCATGGCCGCTCTCACCACGGTTTTGGACACTTTCCCTTTCATATTAGCTGAAATTCTGATACTTTTCTCCACCTGTTCCAGCCTGCCTGCACATGCTTCTTCACCTCTTTTCCACACTCTCCATTGCTCTTAAAATCTTCCACCTTCTTTATCTCTTCTCCCTGTAACCTCACTTTTCAAATTGGATCCCTCTCATTCACACAATAAGGAATTCTTGTTATTATTTTTACCTGCTTTTAGAAGCACTTTGGTCACTGTTGGGGCTGTTCTTCCATGAAGCAACTATTTAGACCTACTTTAAAAGGTATGACAAGAATTAAACACTCTTGAAACCCAGGTGATCATCTGAGTAAGAGACCAAAAACCTTATATGCACCCATGGTCATTGTCAAGATTATTTTCCACCTTTATTTTCACCTCTCTAAAATTTAACAAAAAAGATCAATTCCTGTGTATAAGCTCTCGACCACACATTCCAGATCTGTAAAGCAGTTGGACACGTTGGTTAAAGGTGTGAAAATCACAGAGGTGTCAAGTAGCGAAGTAAGATTACTTCGTTACCTTACTCAAGTAGAAAATCTCGTTATCTTTACTTTAACGAAGTAATTATTTTTTGTCTACTTTTTACTTTTACTCACTACATTTTTATGCAGTTATCTGTACTTTTACTTCGTTCATTTTATAAAAAGTAGTCACTACTTTCTCCATTTTGTCACCGTTAAACAGCCGCGACTGTTTGTCGGAGTTTTTTTTTTTTTATGAACCCTGAATGCATCAAACAAAGGAACAGATGAATGATTGGCTGAAAGGTCCAGTCAATCATTACTTTGGGGCGAGTAGCCCCGCCCACAAACTTTTAAAGAGCAGCCAGGAACGTTAAGAAGTTAATTTCCGTGTTTGAGACTTGATGCGGGCTCGGAAATCAAAGCTTTTCTGATGCTGCAACACTGAACTTTGATTGAATTATCAGTTTAAAAAAAAAAAAAAAACAACAGCAAAGAAATGTTTTATTATTATTTTCAGTCTGCGGTTATTGTAAACGTCTTGCTGAAAATGTTGTAGATGGTATTTTTATAAAAATAACTTTGATCTGTGACGCACTATTTTATCTTTAGAAACAAAGCTAATTGAACTGATTAATCCATAAATAGTAGTGGATGACGTATTTGTGCTTAAAAGCCTCCAAAATGTTATTGATTAGTTTATAAAGACTGACTGAGGAGATTAAAACTACACATCGCTTAGATTTTGTATCATGAAGATGTTTGGGTTAACATTAAAAAAACCTTATATGTATGTACACATATATATGTAGATATGTATATATATAAATTTATATATTCCGTCTCCTAAGTCCCGCCCCTACTGGTTTCTTAAAATCTTATATCCCTGGTTATTTTTTCATTTTTACAGTTCTTAAAATTTTAGAAAAAGAATCCAAGGATTTTGCCTCCTGTGTGTTTCCTTCACTCCCACTGCCTTACGAGTGCATGTAAAGTGTGTTATTTTGTCAATGGGCGTGGTTTTACTGGGTGTACGATATTTTTTGTAAAATACGATAATTTTACGTCATTAGTACAATAATCCAGCACCTCCCACCTGGCAACGCTGGTTCCAGGTGTCACACAGGCTGTATGTGGCACTCCCAACCTTATCAACTTGTTAAAGACTATTCAGTATTGCCTCAAAGAACTTTGAAAACTAGCTGCCTTCAAGGCTTAAAAAAGCCTTTTGGTCATTTTTTTTCCATTTATTTAGTTTTTTTTTACATTGAGTGTGTTTGTATTTTTTTACATTGAGTGTGTTTGTGTCTGCTGAAGTTGGTTAAATTAGGTGACGCACAGTGAAGCTTGGTAGCTGAAGGGACGTTACGTAACGCCCTGCTTATGTTAATACATTTGATTGTGTTCATTAATCGATTTCCAATAAAGATTATTAAGAAATAAATGTTTCTGATTCATAAAGTTTCACCAAAACACTTTCATTTATTATCATATTTTCTGCTCCTTAAAGCATGTGATTATGGTTAAAAAATATGTTCATACGCTTTTGTTAACAATATTCCTTTTTTTCTGAAAATTACTTTTACTTTTTTTACTTTAAGTAGTTTTAAAATAGGTTACTTTTTACTTTTACTTAAGTAGAAAACTTGAGTTGATACTTCTACTTTTACTAAAGTAGTTTTTTAACTCGGTATTTATACTTCTACTTGAGTAGAAAATGTTGGTACTTTTGACACCTCTGGAAAATCACAAGCCACATCTCAGTCTGCATAAAAAAATGACTAATCTCCATGTTCGTCCATGTTTGAATGATCTAAACATAGAAGACTGTGATATAACAGTAGCAGGACCTTTCTTATGGACCAGAACAGTGTCTTACAGTGTCACCTACGTGTGAGACAAAATGAGTAATGATGAATAATCGTCTTCTTGTTCCAGCTCATCGTCACCGCAGGTTAAACTGTAATGCTGTCTTCAGTTTCCTTCTCTCTGTGCCACTGTATGACATGACACATCATGTCTGACCTTAAGAGAAGACAGCCGGGGACAAATAAAAGATGATAAATGGACGTCCTGAGGGAAGTTATAGAATGGTGTTCAGATAAGAGAGAAGCATTAAGGAATCAGGCATCTGTCCGTGCTTTCTTTACACTTCTGTGAGCGGGATATTTCTGAAACCACTGGAGGGATTTGAATGAAACGGCCAACGTTTAATCAGTACCAACCATGTAGAGCAGGGGTGGGAAAACTTTTTGATTCGTGGGCCACTGAGTTCTAACATTTGACAAAGGGACCGGAACAGGAGCAGATGGATGGCATGCTTTGGCAGTGGTGGAACGTAACGAAGTAAATGTACTTCGTTACTGTACTTAAGTAAAATTTAAGACCAGTACTTTTACTTTTACTTCACTACATTTTTAGAGCAAATATCTGTACTTTTACTTCGCTACTTTTTAAAAGTGTGTTTTACATTTTTTGTTACATTTTTGTTCAGGAATTTGAAAAATACACAGGTTTTTTTTTTTTTTAGCGCGTCTTGAAGCCGCATCGTCAAAATCAAAAGAAGCAGTTGATCGGGAAAAGAAGTCATGAATCGAGAAACATTTTCCGCATTCATTCAGCGCCAAAAACCTAACATCAAATATAGTACAAATTAAAAAGAGTCAGAAGATCGTTGTTCGTTGTGTTTACTTCTAAATAAAAAGTAGAGCCATCATTACACAGAGCAGGGGCGGATCTAGAATTTTCCAAAGGGGGGTGGGGCTTTGACAAAGCTAATAAATAGTGACTGGGGGGCCTCCCCCACAAAACATTTTAAAAAATAAGTGTCATTTTCATCCATTTTGGAGCCCATTCACTGGTCCTTCTAGAGGATAGCTTGACTTGTCCCCTTTCCTTTCTTCTCTTTTTTTTTTTTGTGGACCAAAAGAGGCGGGAGAGGGGGGTCACACCCCTGCAGAGTATTTATCCTGGTTACCATGGTGACACCCTATAGCACAAAAATAACATTTGAATTATGATCAAATACTTTTACTTTTTACTTAAAAAGTAAAATTTACACCAATTACTTTTGTACTTTTACTTAAGTAGATTTTTTTATTGGTACTTTTACTTTTACTTCAGTAAATTTTTGCCTAATTATCTGTACTTCTACTTAAGTACAAAAGGTGAGTACTTCATCCACCACTGTGCTTTGGTAACCGCTAGTTTAGACCGATAGAAGGGCGCACTGGATTTTAAACAAGGGCGCTAAATGTTTTATCAAGAGCATTAAATTTCAAATCTAGCGGCGCCTTGATGGCTTTCCATATCTGTGCACCCTGTTTATTTTGACAGCGTAGGCATCACGGACACACACATTTTAATGGGAGCAGTGTTGTTGTATCATTGGCGCCATCTCGTGAGGAAACATCAGAATTGCAGGTGAAATAAAACTAACAAGGTTTATTTATTTAATTGTTTCAAGTTCGGCAGGCCGGATTAAACCATTTAACGGGCCTCATGTGGCCCGCAGGCCGTAGTTTGCCCATGCCTGGTGTAGAGGAATTGATTTGGTTTTCAGGGTCACACGATGATAGGTCACGTCACAAATTCTTACTAAACTGTACTAAAACTGCCGGGAAATCACTACTGTAGTCTCAAGATGAGCCAAAGTCTCAGTCCCAGGGAATCCTATGCTTTTATCAAACATTATGCAGATGATGTTCAGCTGTTTCTATGAGAAAAAAACTACTTGAAAACTAAGTGGTTGTCATGAATAAAATGAACCTTAAAAAATAAAAGCCTTGCAAAATATCTGTTCAAAACATTGTAATGAATTAGAACGTGATTGTCTGGAACTGGATGATCTGAAAGAAAAGGAGATTTAATTAATTGACACAACGAGCACTGCTCAGGAGTGCAAGCCAAACACTCGTAAAATATGCAAATTAGCAAGCAAACAAGTCGCCCACGTGTTCCAAAGACAAACAGGGATGACGCACAAAGCACAACACAAACACACTTTGCCATACTATGAAGGCAACCAAGACTTTTAAACTACAACAAATTCTCATTAAAATTCATATAAAAACAAGTTTAAATCTTTAAGATAATTTTGAAAATTTTGGCTAAATATGGAACAAGTTTTCTGGAAATGAAATCACGGCATTAACTTCTCATTTGAATAGGTGGTGACGGATTTAAAGCAGCATTTTGGAACAACAGCAGGAGTGACCACACACTTACAGTCAGATCGAACTCGTGAGAAACATAACGCTCACTCAAATTTTTCCACACAGTCAGAAAACTTCAGGGTGGCAGCTGTGGCCATGGTCCTACGGCCTGAATAGGAATGACTCCAACTCTAAACACACTGATGGCATTTTTATGCCTTTGCCCTCAAAATGAGGAGGAGGCTTTTTGCACTTGGGCTGTCTGTGCTTCTGTAACAGTTTTTTAAATGCAAAATCTCTCAGATCCCTGAAAGGATTTTGATAAGACTGTTTACAGTTACTCAGCATTGACTACAGATGAACTGATTTTAAGGGGCATACACGTTTGTGATATTGACCAGCCAGTAGAATACTTTCAGACGTCGTCCCAATTACCGTGAACTCCTGAAACTAGAATAAAATTCTCAACAAAAAGGAGTTTTATTAGAAGGTATGTAAAGTATTGCCTGCACACATTTTCTGTCTTGAAGCTAATTATGAAGCAAAAACTGGGAAGAAGTAGAGGGAAAGTTGGAGAGGAGGTGGTTTGTTTTGGAAAGGGAAAGAATGAAGGTTAACCGCAATAAGACAGAGCACATGTGTGTGAATCAGAGGGACTCAAATGAAAAAGTGAGATTCCAAGGAGAAAAAAAAAGAAAGAATTTAAGTACTTTGTTTTCAACTACAAATAAAAACCTCATCAATTCATCTATAATTGGTACTGAGCATCCGCGGACAGTTCAATAAAATTTCCTCAGTGGTTTGGGGGATATCTCATGTACTGTACAAAAATGTTACAGAAGCACAGGTGCATGGACAGCTGGAGTGCTTCACTTTTTTTGTGACTAAATTTCAGATTTTCTTTTACATTCCGATCGTCTTCGATTTGATTCATTGACTTTCTTTTCTGTAGTTTCACACAATCACATTTCTGTTTTATTTTTCTTCATCACTACCTGGTTTATCTCCTCTGTCTTACCTTTTCTTTTAATAAAGATCCGTGTGATTCCATCTTCTGGCGGCTAAACCTCCACCACTTTTGTTGGTCAAGGCTCCAAATCTTCACTCTTTCTTATTTTGTAGCATTCTCGTTGATAAGTCAACCTTCCTGAAATGGATAAAGAAAAACAAGTTAGAATACATGTCTCTAGACATCCAGTGATCCAGTCCAGAGCAATGGAGAGTGTGGAAAAGAGGTGAAGAAGCATGTGCAGGCAGGCAGGAACAGGTGGAGAAAAGTATCAGGTGTGATGTGTGATAATAGAGTTTCAGCTAAAATGAAAGAGAAAGTGTACAAAACCGTGGTGAGAGCGGCCATGCTGATTGGTCTAGAGACAGTGTGGTGAGAGCGGCCATGCTGATTGGTCTAGAGACAGTGTGGTGAGAGCGGCCATGCTGATTGGTCTACAGACAGTGTGGTGAGAGCGGCCATGCTGATTGGTCTAGAGACAGTGTCACTGAGGAAAAGACAGGAAACAGAGATGTTTGTAGCAGAGATGAAGATGCTGAGGATCTCTCTGGGAGTGACCAGTATGGACAGGATCAGAGGAACAGCACATGTTAGAGGTTTTAAAGTCAGAGAGGCCAGACTGAGATGGTTTGGACATGTGCAGAGGAGAGAGAGAGAGTACATCAGAAGAAGGATGCTGGGTTTGGAACCACCAGGAAAGAGGACTAGAGGAAGACCAAAGAGGAGGTTCATGGATACAGTGAAGGAAGACATAAAGATAGTTGGTGTCACCGAAGAGGATGCAGCAGATAGGGTTAGATGGAAGAAACTGACTTGCTGTAGAGACCCCTAAAGGGAAATGCCGAAAGAAGAAGAAGAAGTCTCTGCATGCAGGTGGCAAGAAATCATTAGCACCCACACAATACCATATAAGGTCTGGCATACGAGGTTAAAGTACATTCGTTACCTGCAGATGTGTAAACTTTTTTTTTCCACCCGATCGTTCATGTTCCAGCACCACACACACTAGAACAAACTTTTTTTTTCATCTTGTTTTTCTTTTTTTTTTTAACTCTTACTTTCCATCCCTCTTCTTGACAACTGCCTGTGTTTTCTTCCTTTTTTGGCATTTCTTGCCAGTTTTTTCTCCATTCTTTCCTCCTTTCATTGATTTCTATTACATTCCTTGTCTTTCTTTACCTACGCCCCGTATCCCTGCGGTCACTTCTTGTTTTGCTTTCACCTTGAGATTAATTTGTTTCCCTATTTTTTTTCCTCTCATTCTCTTCTTGACTTTTTCATAACTCTCACACCTTTCCGCCCCTCTGAGCCAAATCTTTTCATACACCTGATTTAATCAGTCCAAGGATTTTCTGTCTGTTCAGGACATGAAGATGTTGAAAGAATTTGATGTAATAATGAGGGAGGGAGTTTGAGCTTGGAAGACAGTTCGCTTAATGTGAAAAAAAAAAAGACATTTTTTTTTCTCTTAAAACAGCAACCTATTGTGTGCTGTAGATTTTGCCTCATCTGTGACATGTGTGCATACAATAGTTATCAATTAACACACCCCTATAAGTCAGGACGAGAGGATCTGGAAGGATCCAAATGCAGGACAACAAAACAGGAGTAAGGCTGGCTGGCTGGCTGGCTGGGAAGGATGGCTGGCTGGTTGGGAGGGAAGGATGGCTGCTGGCTGGCTGGCTGGCTGGCTACCTGGGAAGGATGGCTGGCTGGTTGGGAGGGAAGGATGGCTGCTGGCTGGCTGGGAAGGATGGCTGGCTGGTTGGGAGGGAAGGATGGCTGCTGGCTGGCTGGCTGGCTGGCTGGCTGCCTGGGAAGGATGGCTGGCTGGCTAGCTGGCTAGCTGGCTAGCTGGCTAGCTGGCTAGCTGGCTAGCTGACTAGCTGGCTGGCTGGCTGGCTGGCTGGGAAGGACGGATGGCTGCCTGGCTGGCTGGCTGGCTGGGAAGGATGGCTGGCTGGTTGGGAAGGATGGTGTAGATGTTAATGATGACCCGACTTGAAATAGGCAGCAGGATCCACAGGTGTGTGTCATCAAACACTCACCCTCAGGTGTCCCTAATCCAGGTGATGAGGGAAGGTCCAGGTCTCCCTCTGGTGGCAGGTGAGAGGATCATGACTCCTGTCACTGTCCTGTATTGGTGAATTTATTTGTCATACTTTTAACACACTTTTTGTCCTTTGGCTAGATGTAAAATTGATGTTGTTGATGTTATATCTGTGATGAAGCTCAAATAAATTATAAGATAAAAATAATAGAAATGACTAATCGGTATTGAATTTAGTCCCACTGGCACATCAACACCTAACAGCCTGACACCTTACCTGTAAAATAAACTGATCCTCTCTGTGCCCACAGAATGTGGAGGAGGTATTAAACACTCAAGCTGTCCATGCATCCTAAATTAAACTGCCCACAGTTACTGAGTTCACAACATAAATGAACTGATCAGATTTTCTGGGTCAACCAAATAAAGGTCAATGTCACAAACCGACAGGGCAAGCAGAGGCATATCGTTCAATTCTTTGGCTTTTTTTTTTTTTTTTTAGAAGACATCACAACAAGGAAAGTATGCAATTCTGTAACAACGTAGAGTTGCTTCTACAGTCTTGTCTTCTTCATTCTAACTTTTTTAAAAGAAAACCAGGAATACAAAGAGGAGAAAGGAGAAATCAAAGACATAAAAAACAGTGAAGAACATTTTAAAAAAGGTTGATTTTCACAGCACCTCCATCTGGTCAGTGGATGAAAATAGTGTACCGTAATTTCACGGCCATAAGGCGCACCTAAAAGTCTCAAATTTTCTTCAAAATGAGCAGTGCGCCCTATCTGATTTGTGATTGGTGGACGTATTAGAGAACCATCAGGCGGACACAGTTGAGAACATGAGAATGTTAAAGGGTGAAGTGTGTGTGTGGATTATGTCTTAAAGAACAGGTGTGTGTTTTATGCAGAACATTGCTGTTTTAACAACACTGAAAATGGAAAAGAGACACGCTTATGAAGCTCAGTTTAAACTGATGGCAATCAGCTGCGCCGGGCGAGTTACGCCACAGTTTGCCAGTGGATTGGAGATGCTTGGGCTAACGTGTCTGCTGGCACTGTTGTCCGAGCTTTCCCAAAAGCAGGCATCATTTCTGAGGAGCTGCACGGTTCAGAAAGTGACTCTGACAGCGAGGAAAGTGAACCTGCGAGGTTGGATTTAGAGCAGCTGTTAGATTCTGAAACAGAGGATGAGGACTTGGATGGATTTAATAAACGACTTTATGACGACTGTAAATAATATTTAAATAAAACAACCAAACTCAGTTTTACTCCCGATCTATTTTTAAATACGCACGTGTGTGTGTGCGTATGCGCGCGTGCGTCTATGTGTATGTGTTGTTGTAAGGCGGACTTACGTAGTAGAGGATATGTATGTAAAACCTTCACCCTATCATCAGGTGCGCCTTATGTGTCTGTTAAATATAAAGCACGCAAAATTTGGACTGCGCCTTTTAATACGGTGCGCCCTATGGTCGTGAAAATACGGTAGATTTTTTAACAGTAGTTTAAAATGACTTCTGGTACACTTGCTACAACTTAGAAGTGACCCACTAAGTTCATCTATAGTTTGTACTGGGCAACTCTGGGCAGTTTAATCAAAACCTCTTCGACGATTTGGGAGATATTACGTTCACTTGTACTTGTGACCTTCACTTTTAGTCTCATGACCTTGAAAACTTGATCAGTTTATCCATACAAAAGTGTTTACAGACAGACAGATAGACTTCATTATGAGTTCAAGGCATTAAAAAAAAGGTTGTGTTTAAAGACAAACATAAGATTTCTTTTACATTTTCACATATTAACTCATTTGTTTTATCTGTTTACATGGGTCCTGAAGAGACTGACATCCATGCTGGACAACAAGTCCCATCCCCTGCAGGAAACTCTGTCTGCATTAAAAAGCAGCCTCAGTGGCAGGCTGCTCCACACTCGCTGTGTGAAGGAGAGATTCAGGAGGTCTTTCCTTCCTTCTGCTGTGAGACTCCACAATGAGCAATTTTTGCTATCTCTCACCAGAACCATGCAGTAGCTCACTCACTTTGAATGCATGTTTTTGTCCTTAGTCTTTTTATCTTTTTGTTTTGTTTGTGCATACTAGCCGTGACCTTTTTTTTTTCCTATACTGTTCCATACTGCAATTTCCCCATTGTGAGACAAATAAAGGTTTTCTTGAATCTTGAAAAATTATTAATTAATTTGACCACAGATCTCGTCTTTTTCCACATGACTTTACAGAGATTATCCAGTTTGAAGATAGGTCATATATTAATAGGTATTCTTCAATCCAATCAAATTACCTGAACATTGAAACTTCAAACATGTAAACAACAAAGCATCAAATCATGGATTCATCCCTGCATTAGAAAACCGTCTCTATTTAACTGGATGTTTAGAACTGTGCTTCTTTTTTAAGCTGTGTTCGATTTCACAACTATATTTAGTTCAATTTAAATGCTTCCTGATTACACAAACGTCATGACAAATTGACTAATTATCATATCAACAAATTGGTTTCCACAGAGCTTGGATAAAATGAAATGTCAGATCAGATTAAGTTCTTTGATAACAGCTAGCTGAGGTTCAGAGTGCTGGGACTGATCGTCACCTTACTGTGCAGAGAAAAAGAGCTGGAGGTGACAAAAACGAGGTGTCAGAAAGGAGACAGAAAAGAGTGCCGAATCGATCTATGTCATGTTAGAGTCTGAGCAGACTCGTCTCAGTCATCACAAGTATCTTTGTCGTCTGATTGCTGTTGATCTCTCTCACTCAGCCGGACACCTTGTTGTCTGTCCAACTTACAGATGTGTTTATCAACTCTAAAAAGAATCAAGTTTGTCACTTGACAACTAAAAACATTCTAGGTAGTTTTAAAATGCTGGTATAGTTTGGTAGGTTGAGACTGCGTTTTTTTTGCCAAACATCAGTCTGATAGTCAATCTGAAATTTGAACATTTTTGTACCAACTATGGATGAACTGATTAGATTATTAGGGCCATGCGACTAACAATCGAGGTCCTAAATTTCTAGGGCAGTCGGAGGCTTATTTCTTGACATCTTGGTATAAAATTAATTTCAGTCAGTCAGTGAGTGAGTCACCTTCTTAACCGTCTATCCTTCACAGGCCTGTGGGGGTGCCGGAGCCCATTTGAGTTGATTCGAGACAAAGAGCAGGGTACACTCCGAACAGGTCACCAGTCTGTCGCGGGGCCACACACATACAACCATACACACACACTAATTCTTAGAGGGTGGGAGGAAACTGGAGAACCCGGAGGAAACCCATGCATACACAAGGAGAACATGCAAACTCCTTTACGTTGTTATTTCAATATAAAATTTTCTTTACTGTGAAACGGTCAACTAAGTGCTGACCAGAGTAGTGAAAATGACAAGGCAATGAGAACGGCTTAATGTGTGAAGCCTCATTTACAGGATGTTTTGGGGGAACAGTTGCCAGGCAGTCTGGCAGTTGGACGGTAAAAAGAAAAAGACAATGTAAAAATCCTCAAAATAAATCCCCCTCATGTCATCCCTCTTCTTCTATAAGAATCACATACCTATTTTTATGTTTGCACTTTTTTACCCGAAATGAGCTTCCTCCACAGGGTGGCTGGGCTCTCACTCAGAGATCGGGTGAGGAGCTCGGTGTGGAGCCCCTCCTCCTCTAGGTCGAGAAGAGCCAAATGGGGTGGTTCGGGCATCTGGTTAGGATTCCCGACCCAAGTGCCTCGCTGGTGAGGTGTTTCAGGCACGTCCCACTGTGAGGAGACCAAGAGGCAGACCCCGGACCCGCTGGAGAGACTATGTCTCACAGCTGGCCGGGGAACGACTTGGGATCCTTCCAGGTGAGCTGGAGGATGCAGCCGGGGTGAGAGAGGCCTGGGCTGCCCGTTTGAGGCTGTTGCCCCCGCGACCCGACCCCGGAACAAGCGGAAGATGACGGAACTGCACCTTTCTATGTCTTGGATGCCTCTTATTGAGCATATACGGTCTGTAATTATAATTTTTCGTCCATCATTTGGAGGCACATTTTTATTTCTAGATTGAACATAATCAATAAACCTGAAAAACTATTTTCTACCAGTCATACTGTAACTTGGACATATCCAGAGCTAATTACAGTTTATTCTTTGATGAGTAGTGAGAAACTTTGTAATGATTTATTTCTATCAATATTAGAGATCCAGCGTGCTCCTATTCACACGGAGCTGTGAGCAGCAGGTCACCAATCAGCACAATCAGACTTTTCTATCTATTGAAAACTCCCACCATTTCTAAGCTGCAGAGTGACTGGTAATTATTATTCTCAATTTCACCTTTTGGGTATAATTTCTCCAAAATTCCATCTCTTTATCCCTGCACAGTTTACATCTGCAATAATCAGGCTGCTAAAGAAAGGACAGATTTCTGCTTGACAGCAGGAGGAGGAAGCTGCTGCTAAAAGATTTTTGTAAGGTCTCAGAAATAATTACCCTGTAATGACAGCATCGTTAGGGATTTTTATACAAGAGTGACTCATATTTCTTGGCTTTTCAATAGAGTGGAGGAGTGTGGAGAGCGTTTTTTTTTAAGTAATTCTTTAGGCGAACACTTGAACTTTAGAAGCTGTTCTTAACAGAAAAAAATATTTCTTTTTTCCACATAAATTTTTTTTTATTCTTTTGCTTATTGTTTCTTTAAGCTCTGGTAGCTGGAATTTTCTCGGTTTAAACTACATTATGTATATGTTAGTACATTTTTTTCAACAGAAATAAATCGGTATAAATACGCCTTCACATGTCCTTTTTTTATTATTATTTTTACGTGTTTTATTGATCCCTCAATGGTAATTTGTGTGCTGCATTACACCGCAACAGGCTGCCGAGACGGTGCCAGTGGAGGGAGAAACAGGGGGTTAGATTAATTCGGGTGTTGCCCAGGGGTGAGAAGGTACACATAAATTGCAGTTCGGTGTGTACCTCGGTTTGAAGTCATGGTTTTCAAGACAGAATGAGCAAAAAATTCATATTCAATTGAAAAAACGTGCTTTCCTTCTAAATAGTAAAAACTAACAGCAGCACTAACAGCTGGACTGAATCCGGTCTTACATGCTATGCTATAAACACTCCAATGGATTCTGTAATGGCTTTGGTCCAATCAAAATTAGCAGAGACAGGCTGCTTGAATGGTCCTGGATGAAATGGTCCTGCACCAAGTGGAGGAGTTTAAGTGTCTCTGGGTCTTGTTCACGAGTGGGGAAAGGATGGAGCGGGAGATCGACAGGCGGATCGGTGCGGCGTCAGCAATAACTAGGACGCTGCATCGGTCCGTCGTGGTAAAGATAGAGCTGAGCCGAAAAGCAAAGCTCTCGATTTACAAGTCGATCTACGTTCCTACCCTCACCATGGTAACCAGGATCTACGTTCCTACCCTCACCATGGTAACCAGGATCTACGTTCCTACCCTCACCATGGTAAGCAGTATCTATGTTCCTACCCTCACCATGGTAACCACGATCTACTTCCTACCCTCACCTATGGTCACCAGCTTTGGATGGTGACCGAAAGAATGAGATCACGGGTACAAGTGGCCGAAATGAGCTTCCTCCGCAGGGTGGCTGGGCTCTTCCGCTTGTTCCGGGGTCGGGTCACGGGGGCAACAGCCTCAAACGGGCAGCCCAGGCCTCTCTCTCCCCGGCTGCATCCTCTAGCTCACCTGGAAGGATCCCAGGTCCTTTCCCGGCCAGCTGTGAGACATAGTCTCTCCAGCGGGTCCGAGGTCTGCCCCTTGGTCTCCTCCCGGTGGGACGTGCCCGTAACACCTCGCCTGCGAGGCGCTCGGGGGGCATCCAGACCACTTGCCTGAACCACCCCATCTGGCTCCTCTCGACCTGGAGGAGGAGCGGCTCGACACCGAGCTCCTCCCGGATGGCAGAGCTCCTCACCCGATCTCTGAGTGAGAGCCCAGCCACCCTTCGGAGGAAGCTCATTTCGGCCGCTTGTACCCGCGATCTCATTCTTTCGGTCACCACCCACAGCTGGTGACCATGGTGAGGGTAGGAACGTGGATCCTGGTTACCATGGTGAGGGTAGGAACATAGATCCTGGTTACCATGGTGAGGGTAGGAACGTAGATCCTGGTTACCATGGTGAGGGTAGGAACATAGATCCTGGTTACCATGGTGACGGTTGGAACGTAGATCCTGGTTACCATGGTGAGGGTAGGAACGTAGATCCTGGTTACTTTGGTGAGGGTAGGAACGTAGATCCTGGTTACCATGGTGAGGATAGGAACGTAGATCCTGGTTACTTTGGTGAGGGTTGGAACGTAGATCGACTTGTAAATCGAGAGCTTTGCTTTTCGTCTCAGCTCTCTCTTTACCACGACCGACTGATGCAGCATCCTAGTTATTGCTGATGCCGCACCGATCCGACTGTCGATCTCCCACTCCATCTTTCCCCCACTCGTGAACAAGACCCCGAGATACTTAAACTCCTCCACTTGGGGCAGGACCCTCTCCTTGACCCACAGGGGGCATTCCACCCTTTTCTGGGTGAGGACCATGGTCTCGGATTCGTAGGCGCTAAGTCCCATCCCGGCCGCTTCACACTCGGCAGCAAATCAAACAAATTTTTTTAACATTATAAAGCATTCTGCCCTTTTTGAAAAGAAAACAATTACTCTGGGCAAAGTTAAAAGTTTATACTTCAAGTTGGGCTCCTGAAACGTGTGTTCTAGTTCAATAAACCAACTTGAAATTCACCTTTAAAGGTCAAAGAATATCATAATTTAGTGAACAACACAGAAAAGAACTATTCGACCCGCTCAGTGTTTTATTGGATATTAGAGACTGGAAATGGATGGAAATGGAAGCGTTACCTTGCAGCATCGTATAAAACTTGTAATTGTTGCAAAGAGAGACATAATCTGTCACGCATACAAGATGCATGGAGTTTTTATTTTCTTCTTGCTCATAATATACTTTGAGAAATTCATAATTCCAAACAGGGGAAGGTTTCAAGCTAAATTAAGACCTTTGTTTTTATCATGTTTGAACATTTGTCCCACATCACTCATTGGTTTTATGGCTCCGCAGGTAAATTCTAGTTTTTATGTTCAGAAGCCCAGATGGTAGTATTTATTTTGAAAGTCCTCCTCGTGAACAAATAGATAATAATTATGAATTAAAAAAAAATCACAAGGCCTGAAACATTAACTGTGAAGTTTTTATTATATGCACAACCTGGAGGCCACTGGTCCACAGTTAAATTTAGAAACAAACACAGAAATCCTTTTATTTTAATCTAATACAACAGGAACTATAAGAGCGGTAGATGATAAATGAGAGGGAATTAAACAGAGACATGGCAACAGAAGAAAAGAAGCCTTCTCCAGGTGGCTCTAGAGATTAGACGACAATCAGACAGCCTGTCACGCACATCCATCTTTCAAGAGGACTTAAACAATGTTTGAGCAAATGCTTCCAGTTTGACTTTATCTGTGTGTGGTTTGTTTTATAGGGTGAACGGTCTTTTCAGCCACGGACATTTGAGCCAAAAAACTGCAACCTAGGATATTTGAGCCACGGTGACTAAGCTATTTGAGCCATGGGATAAAAATGACTAAAAGCAATTATTTTCTGTAGTGCAACTGTTTATTTACAATAAATTTTTTACATAAAATATCACAATAATTTACAAGTTGGGTTGTCCTCCACGAAGGTTGTGACTGATGCCACGAAGGAAGGCAGGGATGGTCTTCTTGCCTGTGTTTAAGTCAAGCACCAGGTTGTGGAGATGAACCAGATACGCTCAGAATATATCTACTTCACACGTAACACAAAGGGTTACATAACTGTCCTACTGGGTGAACGGTCATGTCAGCCACCGTCATTTGGGCCAAGAAACTGCAACCTAGGCTATTTACAAAATATCACAATGTTTTACATAAAATATCACAATTTTCTACATAAAATAGGTTTTTGGCCCAAATGTCCGTGACTGAAATGTCCTAAATTTGTGGCCCACATGGCTCAAATATCCTAGGTTGCAGTTTTTTGGCCAAATGTCTGTGGCTGAAATCGCAGAGGCTGAAATGTCCTAGAACCATTTTATAGAAAGTAAAAGTTAGTGTAAACCTAATTTACTGTACCTCCATCCTTAAAACTGTAAAGGAAAGTAAGAAACAGCAGTTGATTACAAAAGTGATGGATTTTTTTCACAAGAATAAAATTGCACAATTTAGAACACCTCGGAAATGCAAATCAGTCCATCAAGTGTCTTTTCAAATAGTTTAGAAGAGCTTTTCAAAGCGAGGCAGTGACTCAGGTGACCTGAGGAGGCTGACTGCTTCATACAACCGCAGATGAAACAGACAGGCTTGTTTGAAGAATATTTAAAAGTTTCTGGGTTGCAGATACAACACTAATGTTGTTTGATAGGATAAAGAACCTGTGGTTGAAAATGCTTTTTTTTATATTATATCTATCTGAATAAAAAAATAAGTCTAACTAAATGTGTAAAAAACATTTTCCCTCTGCCAGCCCTGTGTATTTGTGACTTTGACCTGGAGATTTTTTTAACACACCTCTTTCAATTATTAGTCAGTCATCTTCTTATCCGTCTGTCCCTTTCGGGGTTGCGGTGGTTGCCGGAGCCCATCCCGGCTAATTTAAGGCGAAGGGCAGGGTACACCCCGAACAGGTCGCCAGTCTGTCGCAGGGCCACACACATACAACCATCCACACACACACTCACTCCTAGGGGCAATTTGGCATCGGCCAGTCAACCTAGCATGCATGTCTTTGGAGGGTGGGAGGAAACCAGAGTGCCCGTAGGAAAGCCACACAAACACGGGGAGAACATGCAAACTCCACACGGAAAGGACAGTGTTCCAAGACTTGTCCTCACCTGGGACTCGAACCCATGACCTTCTTGCTGTGAGGCCACTGTGCTATCCACTGCGCCACCGTGCCGCCTTCTTTCAATTAATATCAGTTAAAAATGGATATATTTGTAGAAGATTTGAATTCACAACCTAAAATGAGCAGAATGAAAGTTTGGTTTGCCTGAAATCAATTTTCACAAGCAAGAAAAATGCACAAAGAAAGTGTGTATTGTTCGAGAAGGCAGGACTCAGAATTAGACCAGGAGTGTTCAAAATGAAATACCTAGCGGGTCCAATTCAATAATGTGACAAAAGCCAAAATTAATAATAATAGAAAAAGCTATCTTGATGTATAACAATAATTTCTGATGTTGGGAGAATGGAGCGGGAGACCGACAGGCGGATCGGTGCGGCATCAGCAATAACTAGGACGCTGCATCGGTCCGTCGTGGTAAAGAAAGAGCTGAGCCGAAAAGCAAAGCTCTGGATTTACAAGTCGATCTACGTTTCTTCCCTCACCGTGGTAACCATGATCTACGTTCCTACCCTCACCATGGTAACCAGGATCTATGTTCCTACCCTCACCATGGTAACCAGGATCTACGTTCCAACCCTCACCTATGGTCACCAGCTGTGGGTGGTGACCAAAAGAATGAGATCGCGGGTACAAGCGGCCGAAATGAGCTTCCTCCGCAGGGTGGCTGGGCTCTCACTCAGGGATCGGGTGAGGAGCTCTGCCATCCGGGAGGAGCTCGGTGTCGAGATGCTCCTCCTCCAGATCGAGAGGAGCTAGATGGGGTGGTTCGGGCATCTGGTAAGGATGCCCCCCGAGCGCCTCGCGGGCGAGGTGTTTTGGGCTTGTCCCACTGGGAGGAGACCAAGGGGCAGACCCCGGACCCGCTGGAGAGACTATGTCTCACAGCTGGCCGGGGAACGACTTGGGATCCTTCCAGGTGAGCTGGAGGATGCAGCCGGGGAGAGAGAGTCCTGGTCTGCCCGTTTGAGGCTGCTGCCCCCGCGACCCGACCCCGGAACAAGTGGAAGATGACAGAACGGAACAGACGGAAAATTATTTTTATTCTGGTGATTATGTGTAGGGATTAGGAATTTTATTACCCTCTATTTAAAAAATATATACTGATTACAGTATTTTTTTTCACTGTAATAAGAGGAACATGCCAACTTATTTCTAGAATATTGGCATCATTCCCCGATGGCAGAACTCCTCACCTGATCTCTGAGTTAGAGCTCAGCCACCCTGCGGAAGAAGCTCATTTCGGCCGCTTGTACCTGCGATCTCATTCACGACCCACAGCTGATTACCATGGTGAGGGTAGGAACGTAGATCCTGGTTACCATGGTGAGGGTAGGAACGTAGATCCCGGTTACTATGGTGAGGGTAGGAACGTAGATCCCGGTTACCATGGTGAGGGTAGGAATGTAGATCCCGGTTCCCATGGTGAGGGTAGGAACGTAGATCCCGGTTACCATGGTGAGGGTAGGAACGTAGATCCTGGTTACCATGGTGAGGGTAGGAACGTAGATCCTGGTTACCATGGTGAGGGTAGGAACGTAGATCCTGGTTACCATGGTGAGGGTAGGAACGTAGATCCTGGTTACCATGGTGAGGGTAGGAACGTAGATCCCGGTTCCCATGGTTAGGGTAGGAACGTAGATCCTGGTTACCATGGTGAGAGTAGGAACAATCAGGGATGATTGAACTTTTGGAATCATGGGCCAGAAAAACTTCTAAATTACAAATGAACAGGTGAACTAAAAGTGCTTGTAGAGTGGATGTGATTTTAATAAAAATCTTCTAGAATAAATTAAAAAATATATCTATATATATAGATATACTTATATATCTATATATATAGATATATATATTTATATATAAGATGTGTTTTTATTCCTATATATAAAAAAACTAGTATCTGCTTCTACAACTTTATTGGGAAGCATGAATTAAAATTGATAGAAATCACCAAAATTGTACCCAAAACTGAAACAAAGAGTATTCAGATAGATTTTTATAATTTGGTTGGATGGATTTAATGGCTTTAAATTCCAAGTTGTATTTATTTACACACATTTTTTTGAACAGGCGCTGTTTGACCATCTTGTTATTCTTTGAAGGACCTGAACTAATCCAAGATGGCGACGCCCGTGAGGATGCTCTGTCGCCTCCGTTCTGCAATAACAGGTAAATAAATACTCTAAGTTTAGATTTTTTTAGTATTTTTTTATGTGGGATAATCTTAAATGAGATATTATCCTTAATATTTAAATATGAACACTGACCTGAAGGTTTTTGTGTGGAATAAAACGCAAACGTAGCTGCTAGCTTTACAATGCTGTCACATTTTAATCAATAACGCTTTAAATTTATTAGTTTACATTTATTATTTTTCATAAAATAACGTATATTTTTTTGCCTAAATGTATATAAATTTGACTCAATATAAGTCTGTATAAGATTTTTACTTCAATAAAAGTGTTAGCTGTGAATGAAGTTACTATAAATTTTTAATAATCCCCCAAAATTAAAAAACATTAATACTTCTTGCTTGAAAGAAAAGTTTGTTCTTTTCCCCCATTTTTTCCAGACGTTTATTTAAGAAGTTTAACATAAGTTTATTTCAAGTACCAAGGGTCAACATTCCAGCGCAATGGAGAGTGTGGAAAAGAGGTGAAGAAGCATGTGCAGGCAGGCTGGAACGGGTGGAGAAAAGTATCAGGTGTGATGTGTGATAGAAGAGTTTCAGTTAGAATGAAAGGGAAAGTGTACAAAACCGTGGTGAGAGCGGCCATGCTGATTGGTCTAGAGACAGTGTGGTGAGAGCGGCCATGCTGATTGGTTTAGAGACAGTGTGGTGAGAGCGGCCATGCTGATTGGTCTAGAGACAATGTGGTGAGAGCGGCCATGCTGATTGGTCTAGAGACAGTGTGGTGAGAGCGGCCATGCTGATTGGTCTAGAGACAGTGCCACTGAGGAAAAGACAGGAAACAGAGATGTTTGTAGCAGAGATGAAGATGCTGAGGATCTCTCTGGGAGTGACCAGGATGGACAGGATCAGAGGAACAGCACATGTTAGAGGTTTTAAAGTCAAAGAGGTCAGACTGAGATGGTTTGGACATGTGCAGAGGAGAGAGAGAGAGTACATCGGAAGAAGGATGCTGGATTTGGAACCACCAGGAAAGAGGACTAGAGGAAGACCAAAGAGGAGGTTCATGGATACAGTGAAGAAAGACATGAAGATAGTTGGTGTGACTGAAGAGAATGCAGGAGATAGGGTTAGATGGAAGAAACTGACTTGCTGTGACGACCCATGAAGGGAAATGATGAAAGGAGAAGAAGAAAAGAAGCAACAAATATATAGAAAACATTTATATTTAAAAAATTGGAGTAATTTCCATAAAGGAGGATAATTTGATACTAAAACAGAGAGTTTTAGCACAGAAAGTACTTAAACTTACCATTTTGAATGCATTCCAGTTTTGATGTGACTGTTTTCACTTTGCTGTCTTTCTCCAGGTGCCGCAGTCCGGTCTGCTTTGATTGGAGGTCATGTTTCTTACTCGGCAAGTAGAACTTCAGCTGTTGCTCTCCAGAAACATCCTACGTTTCAGCCAAACCCAGCATGGCAGCAATGCAGACACGGCAGCTTCTTCAACAAGTGTAAATTTAATTTTCTTTGTTTTCTTCCATAATTACAGAAAAAATATATAATTTAGAGAAGAGGAAGTGGTCTGTAGAAAGTCTTGTATATTGTACAGTATTATTCATTTCGTAATCCAGCTTTAATGACCAATGTATCACAAAATTAGACCTTCAAGCAAAAGAAATTAGTAATTGGACGTTTTTCTTCTTTTTCTATAATAACATAATAACTGAGGCAAATTATTGCAGTAAATTTTTTTTTATAGATCTGCTAACTTATCTGGGTTTACTGTGCAATAAGCAGCACTTTTATAGTAATGCATATTAATCATCCTGGCACTCACACAACATTGGACATTTATTGTTTGTGTGAAGAAACGTCCAAGCATGTTTGAACAACTTGATGACAGCTTTAAATGAGCAACAAATCCGTGTAGTCCCTCATTCATCCAGGAGTGATCCATAGTAGAAAAAGTTTCAAAATGTCTTCTGGACAGTTTAATTCTTCAACGAGACGTTTCGACTTCCATCCGGAAATAATTTTCAATCTGAATGAAATGGACTGAAACCTGGATCCATTTATACTAACCTGAGTAACAGGTAAAAAAATAGTAAGAAGGGCTCGACCAATGAGACTGTGTTCCTTAAGATGGCCGTGAATGGCTCCTATTGTAGCCACAGACCAGATACAAACCTATTATAAAAATGCTAAAAGCCTAGTGAATAGAGAAACCTTCTAACGAGAGGCGTGAAACTGAGTCACGAGGTGTCATCTTTAGTCCATGGCTTCAAAAGGTTGCTATAGATACCGGGCAAAACGTATCTAACGCCTCCACTCCGATTCAATGAGGGATTCTCTTTCATCACAAAGATGGCTTCTTTCACCCCTCTTTCAAACCAACCTTTCTCTCTACTTAGAATCTTCACCTCCACCACTATTTTTTTACCTGTTACTCAGGTTAGTATAAATGGATCCAGGTTTCAGTCCATTTCATTCAGATTGAAAATGATTTCCGGATGGAAGTCGAAACGTCTCGTTGAAGAATTAAACTGTCCAGAAGACTTTTTTGAAACTTTTTCCACTAAAGCTTTAAATGAGCATATACCGTAATTTCATGGCCATAAGGCGCTCCTAAAAGTCTCAAATTTTCTTCAAAATGAGCGGTGTGCCCTATCTGATTTGTGATTTGCGGACGCAGTTGAAAACATGAGAATGTTAAAGGGTGAAGTGTGTGTGTGGATTATGTCTAAAAGAACAGGTGTGTGCTTTATGCAGAACATTGCTGTTTTAACAACACTGAAAATGGAAAAGAGACACGCTTATGAAGCTCAGTTTAAACTGATGGCAATCAGCTGCGCCGGGTGAGTTACGCCACAGTTTGCCAGTGGATTGTAGATGCTTGGGCTAACGTGTCTGCTGGCACTGTTGTCCGAGCTTTCCCAAAAGCAGGCATCATTTCCGAGGAGCTGCACGGTACAGAAAGTGACTCTGACAGCGAGGAAAGTGAACCTGCGAGGTTGGATTTAGAGCAGCTGATAGATTCAGAAACAGAGGATGAGGACTTGGATGGATTTAATAAATGACTTTATGACGACTGTAACTAATATTTAAATAAAACCAACCAAACTCAGTTTTACTCCCGATCGATTTTTAAATACGCACGTGTGTGTATGCGCGTGCGCGAGTCTATGTGTATGTGTGTGTGTTGTTGTAAGGCGGACTTACATAGTAGAGGATATGTATATAAAACCCACGCCTTATCATCAGGTGCGCCTTATGTGTGTGTTAAATACAGAGCACGCAAAATTTGGACTGCGTCTTTTAATGCGGTGCACCCTATGGTCGTGAAAATACGGTAACAGACCTGTCAAAACATCTCAGGGTTCCTTGATGTGTCCCTGCTTCCCTTCCTGACCGTCTTTACTTTGAAAGCTTCAGAAATTATACCAACGCTTTCTCTTTTTTTTTGACTCGTGCACAGACGCTGCTGTTAAACGCTTCGTGCTTGTCATCACGCCTGACTCACAGGTTGTTTCATGATCAGGGAGAAAAAACAAACACTGATTATGCGTCATCTCACAGCCAATGTGTCTGCAATGATTTCTTTTATGTAGATATTTTTCTAATAAAATAGTCTCCTACTGATTTTTTATTATTATTGAAATCAATTGAACTCTTTAAATTAATTTTAATGCAAATTTTCCAAGCTTTTATTTTGTTAAAAATTACAGTAAAGAAAGACGAGCCGAAATGTTACAAGTTGGACATTTTTGAATGCCTCCGTCAGGCCTCAGAGTTTATTCAGTGTTGGCATCATCCTGTTCAAAACTAGCGTTGCACTGAGACCACTTTTCGAAACTAATACTTTTATTTGTAGAAGAAGAAGAATATCTTTATTAGTCCCCAATGGGGGATTCTTGTGCTGCATTGCACCGCAGCAGGCAGCCACGACAGCACCAATGGTGGGAGAACCTAAGGGGTTAGGTGTCTGCTCCAGGGACTCTTAGGTTGCTCGGTGGGATTCAAACCGGCTTCTCCTGGTTCAAGCACAAACACTCTACCACTGAGTCGTCTCCACTGCCATAATTACATTTAAGAGTCACCTTGTATGGAACTGAACAACCAATCAACTGTAGCGTGCTTGTTTTTGGAGTGTGGGAGGAAGCCGGAGTACTTGGAAAAACCCTTACCCCAAAAAAATCTTAAACAGGGAGAACATGCAATGCAGTTTTGAGTTACAATATTTTTTAAAGTATTTTCTGACTTAAACCAGAGACATGGAACAGAGACATACTTGCTTTTATTTTTTCTTTCTTGCAGAAAGCGACCAGACACCTGTGACATAATAACAATGTAATGTTTTTATGTGTTGGCAGTGACAGCAGAAGAGCTGTGGAAAGGTGTTCTGGCAGAATCCGGAGCTGGAGCCAGGAAGGGACGAGGGAAACGAACCAAACGTAAATTAAGAAGAGACCTGAACCGAGGACAGATCATTGGAGAAGGTACGACATAGTTTCCATTTTTTTGGATTTTTTTTTCTTAAAAATAGCCACTTTTCATTTGAATTATTTGATCTTACGTCTTTATAACAGTTAATATGAGCACTGCTGCTCATGTGGTGGAGCACGTGAGTTTAACAAATATTTCTGATTGACATGGCAAGCTAAAATATTCATAAGGATTTATTAATTTATTACAGCTCTGTGAATGAATCTTCATTCTCTCTCTCTGTTCTCTTTTTTCAAGTTTGGAGAAATGTGATCTACTTTTCTTTTCGTCAATCAGTGGATCTTTTTCATTCCAAACAAACCAAGCACGTTCATGTTAATGCAAAATATTCATCAGAGAAATAGATAAGAAAAAAATATGAATAAAAATATGAATAAAATAAAGAAATGGATAAAAGAGGGACCTGCAATCCTTCTGTTTACAGTATGGCCGCTCTACCCTCGGAGCGATCCTCAGACTGTTGTCATAAAACGGTAGAAATGGTTTAAACAAAATCTTAGTTTGCACAAACTTTTTACATGATCATCAGAGCCGAAACAGCTAGAGTTTAAAATTATTTTTACGTTCCGTTTTCTTCCGCTTGTTCCGGGGTCAGGTCGCGGGGGCAACAGCCTCAAACGGGCAGCCCAGGCGTCTCTCTCCCCGGCTGCATCCTCTAGCTCACCTGGAAGGATCCCAAGTCGTTCCCCGGCCAGCTGTGAGACATAGTCTCTCCAGCGGGTCCAGGGTCTGCCCCTTGGTCTCCTCCCGGTGGGACGTGCCCAAAACAACTCGCCCGCGGGGCGCTCGGGGGGCATCCTGACCAGATGCCCAAACCACCCCATCTGGCTCCTCTCGACCCGGAGGAGGAGCGGCTCGACACCGAGCTCCTCCTGGATGGCAGAGCTCCTCACCCGATCTCTGAGTGAGAGTCCAGCCACCCTGCGGAGGAAGCTCATTTCGGCCGCTTGTATCCGCGATCTCATTCTTTCGGTCACCACCCACAGCTGGTGACCATAGGTGAGGGTAGGAACGTAGATCCTTGTTACCACGGTGAGGATAGGAACGTAGATCCTGGTTACTATGGTGAGGGTAGGAATGTAGATCCTGGTTACTGTGGTGAGGGTAGGAACGTATATCCTGGTTACCACGGTGAGGGTAGGAACGTAGATCCTAGTTACTATGGTGAGGGTAGGAATGTAGATCCTGGTTACTATGGTGAGGGTTGGAACGTAGATCCTGGTTACTATGGTGAGGGTAGGAATGTAGATCCTGGTTACTATGGTGAGGGTTGGAACGTAGATCCTGGTTACTATGGTGAGGGTTGGAACGTAGATCCTGGTTACCATGGTGAAGGTAGGAACGTAGATCCTGGTTACCATGGTGAGGGTAGGAACGTAGATCCTGGTAACTATGGTTAGGGTAGGAACGTAGATCCTGGTTACTGTGGTGAGGGTAGGAACGTAGATCCTGGTTACTATGGTGAGGGTAGGAACGTAGATCCTGGTTACCATGGTGAGGGTAGGAACATAGATCCTGGTTACCATGGTGAGGGTTGGAACGTAGATCAACTTGTAAATCGAGAGCTTTGCTTTTCGGCTCAGCTCTCTCTTTACCACGACGGACCGATGCAGCGTCCTAGTTATTGCTGACGCCGCACCGATCCGCCTGTCGATCTCCCGCTCCATCCTTTCTCCACTCGTGAACAAGACCCAGAGACACTTAAACTCCTCCACTTTGGGCAGGACCCTGTCCCTGACTCGCAGGGGGCATTCCACCCTTTTCCGGGCGAGGACCATGGTCTCGGATTTGGAGGCGCTAATTCCCATCCCGGCCACTTCACACTCTGCAGCAAATCGATCAAGAGAGAGCTGGAGATCACGGTCCTATGAAGCCAACAGGACCACATCATCCGCAAAAAGCAGAGATCCGATCCTGAGGTCACCAAACTGGGTCACAATAATTTTCTTCCTTTTAATTGTTTTTTACACCTCTTCCCCAGGCTGATAAGCTCTTCCTCATAATAAAACACATACTACCTCTCACTGAGAGACATAGTAGCTCCTGTTTCACACATTTATGTTTTAGTTGTCTCTATCCTCGACTCCCCAAGGTGTTTGCTGCAGTCTGATTCCTGTCAGAGTTTGTTTGCACATTCAGACCTTTCCAAACACCCCAGACTTTCAGCAAACAAACCAGGATTTAATAAAGTGCTGTTGAAAGAAGCTCAAAGTTTACAGAGTAGATCTACGCTACGGCCTGCCTGAGGTGTTTTTACAGGAGATACAAATCCATGCTCTTATTTTGTAGACATTATTTTATTTTGGAATTACAGAAAGTTTTAATTATTTGCATTAAATGTTTTCTGTTTTTTTGAGTTTTTGTATTTGTTTCTAATCACCAGGTCGTGGCGGTTTTCTGTGGCCTGGTCTAAACGCTCCAGTCCTGCGGGACGGCAATGTGCAGAGTGTTAGCCGGAGAGGCGAAGCTGAGCAGCAGGAGGTTCGAGCTGAGCTAGGTATATACACAAACACACACATACAAGTAAATCATTTTTCTCTAGAATATTAATAACTATTATTTATCTCAGTATTTGTTATTAAATCTTACAATCAGGGCTGCTCGATACGGACAAAATATCAAATCGCAATGTTTCTGTCCGACATTGATTTGATATTTTATAAAATAGGTGTTTTTTTGTTTAAAATGCTCTTTTGCAACAATTGCAAAAGTATTAACAAATGTTATTAATTATATTAATATCTAGAAAATATATTATTGGCACCTTTTAAATCTTTGTTTAGGGTTATATTTGGTTGACTCTTTTGTATTCTTAAAGTTCAGAATCCTATTAATCCAGAATATAAATAATCAGGTATTTGTTTTTTATACACTAAGTGTATATTTTTTGGTCATGTCAAATAAATGGATTTGAGAATTAAGAAGCATTGTTTTTTTATTCCTAACCCAAAATAGTTCCATGTCTTAAGGCACAAAAACCATCTTTTCTTCATGCATAACTGGATTAAAAACACGGTTTTCTTGTCTTTGTGCAGTACGCCAGAGGGACGAGTGGGAGAAGAAGAGGAGGATGAAGGTGAAAAGAGAGAGAGGATGGACAGGAAACTCCTGGGGAGGCATCAGCCTTGGACCTCCTGACCCCGGACCTAACGGAGGTAATTACACTGGACATTTAGAGACATTTATGGACATTTATCCTCGCCAGGGCCCCCTGCAGGTCAGGGACAGGGTCCTGCCCCAAGTGGAGGAGTTTAAGTATCTCGGGGTCTTGTTCACGAGTGGGGGAAAGATGGAGCGGGAGATCGACAGGCGGATCGGTGCGGCATCAGCAATAACTAGGACGCTGCATCGGTCCGTTGTGGTAAAGAGAGAGCTGAGCCGAAAAACAAAGCTCTCGATTTACAAGTCGATCTACGTTCCTACCCTCACCATGGTAACCAGGATCTACGTTCCTACCCTCACCATGGTAACCAGGGTCTACGTTCCTACCCTCACCATGGTAACCAGGATCTACGTTCCTACCCTCACCATGGTAACCAGGATCTACGTTCCTACCCTCACCATGGTAACCAGGGTCTACGTTCCTACCCTCACCATGGTAACCAGGATCTACGTTCCTACCCTCACCATGGTAACCAGGATCTATGTTCCTACCCTCACCATGGTAACCAGGATCTATGTTCCTACCCTCACCATGGTAACCAGGATCTACATTCCTACCCTCACCATGGTAACCAGGATCTACGTTCCAACCCTCACCTATGGTCACCAGCTGTGGGTGGTGACCGAAAGAATGAGATCGCGGGTAGAAGCGGCCGAAATGAGCTTCCTCCGCAGGGTGGCTGGGCTCTCACTCAGAGAGTGGGTGAGGAGCTCTGCCATCCGGGAGGAGCTCGGTGTCGAGCCGCTCCTCCTCCAGGTCGAGAGGAGCCAGATGGGTGGTTCGGGCATCTGGTCAGGATGCCCCCCGAGTGCCTCGCAGGCGAGGTGTTTCGATACGTCCCACCGGGAGGAGACCAAGGGGCAGACCCCGGACCCGCTGGAGAGACTATGTCTCACAGCTGGCCGGGGAACGACTTGGGATCCTTCCGGGTGAGCTGGAGGATGCAGCCGGGGAGAGAGAGGCCTGGGCTTCCTGTTTGAGGCTGTTTCCCCCACGACCCAACCCCGGAACAAGCGGAAGATGACGGAATGGAATGGAATTTATGGAGCGACACAAAAGTATTTGTTCACAAGCCTTAATTCATGTATGCATTTGAAAGACTTGATCCACCTTTTTGCAGCCGTGACAGTTCCAACTTTTCTGAAAAGGTTTAGGTTTAGGAGAGTGTTTTAGAGAATTTCAACTGTTCATCTTGAAGCTCATTACTAAAGTTTAATTATTAAGAGCCTAAAATGATCTGGTATAGGTTTGTTATGTATGTTAAAGTATTGGTACTCAATACTGACAAACATTCTAATTAAAATACTCTTGGTTGTTTTGAAAAAATTACATTAGTGCAAACCTATGTTAAAAAAGGTCTCTCCAATAAGGGTTGCCTCAGAAATAGAAAGTAGAAATCAGGCGTCAGACACAAGGCTCACTTTCAGACTGATATTCAGGAGATAATGACGCCTGTCATGAGGGAAAAAGAAGAGACGGACAAAGCTGGTAAATTAAATGGAGTGTTTGGGAGAGGAAGAGTGTCGGGTCGGTCTGCGAGCCCATTACCACTGATGAAGACGAGCGTGTCAAGTGGGACAATTTCCTTATTTAGAAAGACATCCATTTCTCTCTCCTTCTCCGTTCGCCCACACACTGAATTTGTGTCATTCCTTCGTTTCCATTTTGCATATACTTTGCCTTCAAGGAAATTTTTAATGTACTTGTTTTCATTCATTTTTATTTCTAGTGAACAATTTTGACTTCTAAGTAGGTTTGCTTTCTAGAGCAAAATAAACTTGTGCTGAGTGTCTTTTTTTTGTTATTAACTGTTGCCACACTGTAAGTGAGGTTACAGGGAGAAGAGATAAAGAAGGTGGAAGATTTTAAGTATCAAGGATCAACAGTCCAGAGCAATGGAGAGTGTGGAAAAGAGGTGAAGAAGCGTGTGCAGGCAGGCTGGAACGGGTGGAGGAAAGTATTAGGTGTGATGTGTGATAGAAGAGTTTCAGCTAGAATGAAAGGGAAAGTGTACAAAACCGTGGTGAGAGCGGCCATGCTGATTGGTCTAGAGACAGCGTGGTGAGAGCGGCCATGCTGATTGGTCTAGAGACAGCGTGGTGAGAGCGGCCATGCTGATTGGTCTAGAGACAGCGTGGTAAGAGCGGCCATGCTGATTGGTCTAGAGACAGTTGCACTGAAGAAAAGACAGGAAGCAGAGATGTTTGTAGCAGAGATGAAGATGCTGAGGATCTCTCTGGTAGTGACCAGGATGGACAGGATTAGAAATGAGTACATAAGGGGAACAGCACATGTTAGAGGTTTTGGGGATAAAGTCAGAGAGGCCAGACTGAGATGTTTTGGACATGTGCAGAGGAGAGAGAGAGAGTACATCAGAAGAAGGATGCTGGGTTTGGAACCACCAGGAAAGAGGACTAGAGGAAGACCAAAGAGGAGGTTCATGGATACAGTGAAGGAAGACATGAAGATAGTTGTTGTGACTGAAGAGGATGCAGCAGATAGGGTTAGATGGAAGAAACTGACTTGCTGTAGCGACCCCTAAAGGGAAAAGCCGAAAGAAGAAGAAGAACTGTTTGCACACTATCCTCAGATAAGAGTCTGAGCCCATTCTGACCGACGTTCACATTTTACAAGTTGTTCCTGAAGCTAAAACAAAACTTGATCCAGCTTCAAATTAATGAAGAGGCTGATGTAATGAACTATTTATCTACGGCAGTCATCTCCAAGTCTGGGGCCTAGTTTTTCAGTACCAGGTCGCTCAGAAAGAATAAATAACTTCCATTGTTTCCATTTCGTTTATTATCCAAAGGTTTACCGTATTTTCACGACCATAGGGCGCACCGTATTAAAAGGCGCAGTTCAAATTTTGCATGCTCTGTATTTAACACACACATAAGGCGCACCTGATGATAGGGCGTGGGTTTTATATACATATCCTCTACTACGTAAGTCTGCCTTACAACTACACACACATACACACCCACGCCCACACTTCACCCTTTAACATTCTCATGTTTTCAACTGCATCCGCCTGATGGTTCTCTAATACGTCCACAAATCACAAATCAGATAGGGCGCACCGCTCATTTTGAAGAAAATTTGAGACTTTTAGGTGTGCCTTATGGCCGTGAAATTACGGTATTTTAGTCGCCGGATTTTCTCCATCATGGGATCCTCCAATTTAAATCCTCACGCTGGAAAATTGAATAAAAACAAACATTATTAAAGGGTATGTTTTTCCGTTACCACAGCAACCATGGTTTGTTGTAGCAGAGTGAATGTTACTCATGATCTGTTGTTTAAAAAAACTAAGCAAAATGAACTTATTGAACATAAAAGATATGCAGTAAAATACATAACTAGAAACATCAGGAACTATCTCACTCTTTATCTGAGCTGGCTGGTGCTAATGCTTCTATAGTCGATTCCATCAATTAATAAATATACCGTAATTTCACGACCATAAGGCGCACCTAAAAGTCTCAAATTTTCTTCAAAATGAGCGGTGCGCCCTATCTGATTTGTGATTTGCGGACGTATTAGAGAACCATGAGGCGGACGTAGTTGAAAACATGAGAATGTTAAAGGGTGAAGTGTGTGTGTGGATTATGTCTAAAAGAACAGGTGTGTGCTTTATGCAGAACATTGCTGTTTTAACAACACTGAAAATGGAAAAGAGACACGCTTATGAAGCTCAGTTTAAACTGATGGCAATCAGCTGCGCTGGGCGAGTTACGCCACAGTTTGCCAGTGGATTGTAGATGCTTGGGCTAACGTGTCTGCTGGCACTGTTGTCCGAGCTTTCCCAAAAGCGGGCATCATTTCCGAGGAGCTGCACGGTACAGAAAGTGACTCTGACTGCGTCAGATGAGGACTTGGATGGATTTAATAAATGACTTTATGACGACTGTAACTAATATTTAAATAATACCAACCAAACTCAGTTTTACTCCTGATCTATTTTTAAATACACACGTGTGTGTATGCGCGCACCTACGTATGTGTATGTGTGTGTGTTGTTGTAAGGCAGACTTACGTAGTAGAGGATATGTATATAAAACCCGCGCCCTATCATCAGGTGCGCCTTATGTGTGTGTTAAATACAGAGCACGCACAATTTGGACTGCGCCTTTTAATACTGTGCGCCCTATGGTCGTGAAAATATGGTATTTACCTGCCGCGTCATGCTTCACATGGTAATAATAACTTGGTATGTTCATCTTGTTCATAGTCATGTCGGAGCAGAAATACTAATAAAATAGCTTCAAAAACCAGTGAATCATTCTGAAAACCACTTTTCGTGACAAATCCAATGCCCGCACATCAATATCAGAAAGAAGATATTTTCATGAGATGGGCCTTTATTTGACAAACTAACACTATAAATTTATGAAAGCATTTAATCAAATTAACTGTTAAATGTTAAGAATCTGCTCCAGTGAATCATCTGGCAGCTTTCATTCCTTTCTAACTTCTTTTTCTTCTTTTTCTAACTAAACTTTGCTTTTGATATGACTTCCAGCTTCCCCCCGTCAGGAGAAATAAAGATCTGCTGCAGTGTAATTATTCAGCCAGCGAAAAGGTCACGTTTGAGTGATTTTTCTTAAATATTTAATCGTCTCATCCGACAGGAGGGTTTAAATCTCAAGGCGGAAACTTAAATGTGATACTTGACCTTGAGCGGTGAACGACTCGACCAGTTATCTTTTATTTTTTTCTTTGACCAACGCTATGGCAACCTGAGGGTCCAAGAAGGACCTTTCCGATTTCTGATGTTTTTATTATGCTTATTCTCAAGTTGTCAAAATTAAGCTCCAACAATAAACAATCTTAAACTGTAAAACTGCCACAAACTATCACAAAAATGAAAAGCAGAATTTCTGTAAGGTTTGTAAAAAACTTTTCTTCTTCTTCCTCTCCTTTCGGCATTTCCCTTTAGGGGTCTCCACAGCAAGTCAGTTTCTTCCATCTAATTCTATCTGTTGCATCCTCTTCAGTCACATCAACTATCTTCATGTCTTCCTTCACTGTATCCATGAACCTCCTCTTTGGTCTTCCTCTAGTCCTCTTTCCTGGTGGTTCCAAATCCAGCATCCTTCTTCTGATGTACTCTCTCTCTCTCCTCTGCACATGTCCAAACCATCTCAGTCTGGCCTCTCTGACTTTAAAACCTCTAACATGTGCTGTTCCTCTGATCCTGTCCATCCTGGTCACTCCCAGAGAGATCCTCAGCATCTTCATCTCTGCTACAAACATCTCTGTTTCCTGTCTTTTCCTCAGTACTACTGTTTGTTTACAAGCAAAAATGGGCATCGTAGCGTCGAACAGCGGGCAGTTAAAGCTTTGGCCCGATCTGAATGAGCAGAGACAGTCCGCTTGAATGCTGATCGGCTGCGTTTGTACAAGTTTTTCTATATTTTTTGGGTACCAGTGATGTTTACTCTTGGTTGGTGGCATTTTAGATGAGTTGGCATGTCTGCCATGAAGGTACCTGACTACAATCGGACAGTGTTGGCGATCTACCTTCATTTTATCCACCTGTGTTTTCCATTCCGTCGTCTTCCACTTATCCAGGGCCGGGTCGCAGAAGCAACACCCTCAGATGGGAAGCCCAGGCTTCTCTCTCCCCGCCTGCATCCTCCAGCTCACCCGGAAGGATCCCGAGTTGTTCCCCAGCTCGGAAACACACGGCCACCTGTGTTTTTCTGTTTCATATTTAATCAGCAAGCTGAAATCTTCCCAGCAGAGATTGGTGACAAGAGAAGGTCTTGAGGCTCTTGTTGGTTTCTAGCAGCAACCATACTCGTAGGTTGTGAGGGAGGACGTTTTAATATCAACAAGGAAATTCATCCATGATTGGTTTTTGACCTCGTATTTATGTCATTGTCATCAGAATCAGAATCAGAATGCTTTTATTGCATTCAATGAAGAATATCAGAGACTAGGAACTTGCTTTGATACAGGTGTGCAATAATATAAGACAAAAATAATAAAAAATTAAATAAATAAAAATAATTTTAACAAAACAGAGTGCTCAGAAAGAAAAAGAAAAGTAGTGCAATGTCATAGAAAATAATAAAGATAGTAAAGTGACAAGAGGGAGGTGACTAAGAGATGTGGGGATCAGGTTATAAAGTATTAATTAGACTAATGGCAGAAGGGAAGAAGCTGTTTTTGTGGCGGGACGTTCTGGTCCGAATGGACCGGAGCCTCCTGCCCGAGGGGAGTCGCTCAAAAAGTCCATGTCCAGGGTGGGAAGGGTCAGCTGCTATCCGACCTGCACGCCCCCGAGTCCTGGAGACGTACAGGTCTTCGAGAGATGGAAGGCTGCAGCCGGTCACCTTCTCTGCGGAGTGCACAATGCGCTGCAGTCTGTGTTTGTCCCTGGCTGTGGCTCCAGCGTACCACACGGTGATGGAGGAGGTGAGGATGGACTCGATGATGGCTGTGTAAAACTGCACCAACATCTGCACCAACATCCACACCCTTTTTAAATTACCTGCGAAAAAACATTGGGTGGACAACTATCCATGGGTTGTGTGAAATAGTGTGCTTCACACGTGCACTCCTCACGTGTACATGGCGGCTGTACACAAGTCGTAATGATTCATGCACAGCCCTGCTCTGAATTGAACGTCCCATGCCGAAACGATTTGGTACGACCATTCATACTGTTACACCCCTACTGATTAGATGTTTCAGTCCCAGTGAGTCTACAGTTTGAAGACCCCCTCCTTAGCTGCTCTTTCTTACATAACAGATTTAATGATGGAGCATCTGGCCTCATCCATCAGGCTTCGTTTTGTGTTTAAAATCTAAGTTTTGCTGGAATTAAATCGAATGTGTTTACATCAAACTGCTGATGAGAGGCACAGCCTCGTGTCTCCTCGTAGTCTTCTCTCACTCCGTATCAGTTTCCACTCTTTTTGGTCCACAGTGTTTTTTCTCTTAATAGCTCAGCTTACATACAAACACACACAATGTTGCTCTCTTTCACCCAAACATCTTCTCTGATCAGGTTGGGTTTCAAACAGATGGTGAGTTAATGTTCCAGCTGAGATAGGACTCTATGCATGTGTGGTTTTTTTTCACCTCGGAGGCTTGGCGTCAACACCGTAATTTTGTTCAAGGTGAAGCTGGGACCATCAGAGGTCACAGACAATGAAAAGTGCAAGCTTGTTAGGTTGCTGCAAGGGATTTAGGGGTATTTGTTACACTAAAACGAGCCTGGTTTTTGGTGTGTGGGTCCGGAGGGGGCTTAATGTGTTTGTATTGTTAAAGCCGTTTTAATCTGAACTCTGTTCTTTTTTGCTCCTTCGACAGAAACATATGAAGACTTTGACTCACGAGTCATCGAGGTGAGTGTTTTTGTCTTTTAAAAAACAAACACAGACTCTTAAAGGATGTCATAAAACCTTCTTCACACTGCTGAATGAAATAAGAAGTATTGTTGATCCGGCGTGTGGAACATCTTAAAGTCCATGGATTCATTTTAACAGATCTCAATCTGTTTTTAATAACTTATTATTATCCCTAGACTTTAATCTAATAAACTCTTTTGATTTAATTTAGTACTCCTTATTATATTGCTATTTAAAAGCTGATATTTATCTTCCCAATGGAAACTATTTTCCCATCCATTAAATGGCAATAAACATCTGATTTAATCAAGTTCTATCTGTATGTTGAATGAATGAAGTCATCTGTAAGAGCAATGGTTTGCTTTGAGTTTTATTGATCTTACATTTTCTTCTATATTTTTGTTTGTAAGTCAATGCATTGTGTCACGGGATAGCTCTATGGCACCATCAGACCGCACTGTGTATCCTCCTCACGTCTTTTTCCTATCCTCCTCCTCTAATTGCACAAAATCTATTCATAGTTTATTATTTTCCCACCATCAATGAGTGACCCAACCAGGCTGCTCAGTGTGTGGCTCTCATTTTTCTCATTGTGCACGGACACTTTTCCGTCCAAGCTGAACAAACTGGGTGTAATGGAATTACTTCGGCTGCACAGGAAATGTGGTTAACCAGGTAACTCACTCAAGCTGTTCTGGTTTAAATTTACTACAAATAATTGGGAGTAAATTTCAACTTGATGTTGTTTGAAGAAAATATATGTGAATGATTTTGTTCGATGGAAAGAAACAACCGTCAAGTTTCTTTTTAATTCTTCTATTTATTGGATAAAAATAAGAAACGTGCATCTTTGGAACTCGATAGTCCACAAACCAGTGAAGGGCTTTTAATAGAAAAAAGTCTTCTGGACAGTTCAGTTCTTGAACGAGACGTTTCGACTTCCATCCAGAAATCATTTTCAATCTGAATGAAATGGACTGAAAACTGGATCTATTTATACTAACCTCTGTAAAAGTTAAAAAAAATAGTAAGGCAGAGAAGAATTAAACTGTCCAGAAGACTTTTTTGAAACTTTTTCTACTATGGATCACTCCTGGATGAATGAGGGACTACACGGATTAGTAAGGCAGGGCTCGACCAATGAGCTTGTGTTGCCTATGATGGCCGTAAATGGCTCCTACGTATCTAACGCCTCCACTCCGATTCAGTGAGGGATTTTCTTTCATCACAAAGATGGCTTCCTTTGAAAGAGGGGTGAAGGAAGCCATCTTTGTGATGAAAGAGAGTCCCTCACTGAATCGGAGTGGAGACGTTAGATACATTCTGCCCGGGATTTACAGCAGCCTTTTAAAGCCATGGACTAAAGATGACACCTCGTGACCCAGTTTCACGCCTCTCGTTAGCAGGTATTTCTATTCACTAGGCTTTTAGCATTTTTATAATAGGGTCGTTTACTGGTCTGTGGCTACAATAGGAGCCATTCACGGCCATCATAGGTAACACAGGCTCATTGCTCGAGCCCTTCTTACTATTTTTTTACCTTTTACTCAGGTTAGTATAAATAGATCCAGGTTTCTGTCCATTTCATTTAGATTGAAAATGATTTCCGGATGGAAGTCGAAACGTCTCGTTCAAGAACTGAACTGTCCAGAAGACTTTTTTGAAACTTTTTCTACTATGGATCACTCCTGGATGAACGAGGGACTACACAGACTTCTGTAGATGAACTGATAAAATGTTGGATAAAGGGTAGGTGGAGACATATTACTTAACATGGGCTTCACCTTATTGTTGTCTGCCATCTTTTTTCTAAATGATTAGCCCTCTGTTGGTTTAGTGATAGCGTGCGTGGTCTGTGTCCGGATTTGAATTCATCTTTGGGTCTTGTTTCCAACTTTGTTTTTTTTGTCGGCAAAAAATGTTTGATGGATTTCTATCTGAAAGCCTCATCTCCGTCCTGTGCGTCGCCAGGCTGAGGAGCTTGCTTAACCATCCCGTTTCCATCAGGATGAAGAACGTCCACTGACTTTTTCAGATATAAAACTGTAGAGTAGAATAAGATCATATTTAAACAATACTCTTAGACACATTGGATGCTCGTCCTGGGGGAGGGATTTCTCTTTCATGTGGACCCCCATGAGGTTTCTTATTTCTCCCCAATCCCGGGTTTGGTATAAATTGGTTTTTTGGGTGAAGCAGAATTCATACCAGCAAGCTTCAACTCCTTTAGACCTTGTTCACAATAAGATGCAACTCAACAAACAGTGTTCTCTTTACGTTCCGTCCAACACGGCTCCATTTCTACTCATGCAACTAGTGATGACACAGGACCTCAGTGACTTCCAAAGTGTGAAGACATCAGAAATATTAAATGTAACTTGTAGCTTTAAACTTGAGCTGCGAGCTCTTTAAGCTCCAAAAATATTTCATCTGGAAACTAGTAGAAACTTTTCAGCATAAAAGCCAATAAGTAAAAAGATTGGAAAGAATTTTCTAAACAAAGCCTAAATGGACAAACTGCACACACAGTAGTTTGGTGATTCAGTGTGTGAAGCTGTGTGTGTATGTAGTGAAACACTTTGTGGACAGGTCATTGGGATTCTCTGTTTGTCAGGTTGCATCTTACCGTAATTCAATTAGTACTAATGGACCCAACTGGACTAATGGAGGGAATACAACAACCCCTGTGTGGATACACAGGACCCTAATGTGTGTGTGTGTCATCGTTGTTTACACACATATTTTCACTAGATATGTTCTTTAAAGATTAAACTTGTCCTTTTTCTTTTAAATCTTTTTTAACTACATAAACACACACACACATTTAAATGTTGAATCTTTACTTTCTCTTTTGTCTACAACTAAAAGAAGTTGTGTGTTTGTGTGTCGCATTGGTAGTCTTCCCCGGTTCTCCTTGTCTGCATAAATAAGAGTGGTGTCACAGACATTAGACTTCCCCCTGGAAACCATGGGACACTTTTATGGTGCCATCGCCTTCTATAAATACACTGACTATAGGTGTGTGTGTGTGTGTGTGCGTGTGTGTGTGTGTGCGTGCGTGCGTGCGTGCGTGCGTGCGTGCGTGCGTGCGTGCGTGCGTGCGTGCTGCTATAAATTTAAGCCTAATGAAATGGAAGAGGCTTACCGGAATAAAAGGCTCGTCTCCCAAGGACGATGAGCCTGCATTAGTGAGCACATTCAACGAGGGAGATGAAGACAAAAAGAACACTGGAGCAAAAGTTGGTTGAATTTGTCAGAAAAAGTAAAAAGAAGCAAAAAGTTCATAAACAATAAAGAAATGTTACAAATTTTCAAAAAATCAATAATACAGACTTTTTTAATGCAGATTATTTTGCATCATTTTGGCTTGTTCAGTATGGTGGCGCAGTGGGTGGCACAGTGGCCTCGCAGCAAGAAGGTGTCGTGAGTTCAAGTCGCAGGTAGAGACGAGGTTTGGAGCGTTGGACTTTCTGTGTGGAGTTTGCATGTTCTCCCCATGTCTGCGTGGGTTTTCCCTGTGTACTCCAGTTTCCACCCTCCAACAATGTGCATGTAAAGTTGATTGGCCGGTGCTAAATTGCCCCTAGGAATGAGCGTCGTAACCCTGGACGGCTACGACAAAGATGATAAAGAGGCACCAGATTCAGATGGCAAAGTCTATGCAGAGGGATTGGATGATGATGATGAAGATGATGAGGAAGAATACGATGAAGATGCACCACCTGGAGACGAGGAGGATGATGACGGGGAGGAAGATGAAGAAGAGAATGAAGAACAGGATTTATTGAAGTGAATGGGAGGGAAGAAGAAACAAAATTTGGCTGATGACAGTGGATTTAACAGAGTCTCGAACATTCGGCGTGTGCGAGACAGGACGGGAGCGCGCATCATCTTCCCGTCACCAGATGATACGGAGCAGGAACTAATCACCATCGTAGGGAAGGAGGAAGGATAGTTAGTCCTGACATGTCAGTACGAGTGGGGCTGACATGTTGAACTTTTGTTTTCATGTATGGTTGTATGTGTCTGGCCCAGACTGGCGACCTGTTCGGGGTGTACCCTGCCCTAAGTGGACTCTGGCACCCCCCGCGTCACTTTGTGTGACTCCTTTTTTTGTATCTAGAATTTTTTTGTTCTCTCATCAGATAATGGCCTTGTCATTGGTTCACGCTTGGTTTGTAGCTTTATTAGGATGGATGATGTTTGTCATTTTTATGGCTCATTCATGGCAGCACGTAGTTGCCCATCTGCATCTGTCCCGTCTCACGCAGGGTGAAGGACTCCAGCAATACTGTAAGTTCACAACAGACTGGCAACCTGTTCGAAGTCTACCCGTCTCTCACCTGTATGTAACCAGCCTGGATAGGCTCCGGTATTCCCCACAACCCTGACAGGAATAAACCGTACAGAAGATGAATGACTAATTTAATGGAACGAGCAAACGGTGTCTGATTGTTCTTTCCAAACCCGATAAGCATGTCAATTTACACTTAGAATCATTGATATAAACATGATTTATTGCATCTGTTTGCAGTGTAATATATGAGCACCACCTGACTTTATTAATTACTAAACATGGCTGGATCATTAAAGCACCAGCTGTAAACGCAGAGAGATGACCGGTTCGCTCCGTTACATGTATAGCATCCACATTGCAGCTCAAATTATTTAGAATAGAAACAGTAAAAGATGAAAAGCACGACTGTTTTTTTCCTCAACTACAAAAAAGAAGTGGTATGAGTAACTGTCTCATGTGGTTTTAAGTAGGGATGCCCTAATATCAGTACCATTTTTGGGGCGATATCAAAGCACTGCACTGTGGAGATAAAGTCAGAGAAGCCAGACTGAGATGGTTTAGACATGTGCAGAGGAGAGAGAGAGAGTACATCAGAAGAAGGATGCTGGGTTTGGATCCACCAGGAAAGAGGACTAGAGGAAGACCAAAGAGGAGGTTCATGGATACAGTGAAGGAAGACATGAAGATAGTTGGTGTGACCGAAGAAGATGCAGCAGATAGGGTTAGATGGAAGAAACTGACTTGCCCCCTGAAGGGAAATGCCGAAAGAAGAAGACCAAAGCACTTCCCCATTCTTAATTGTTTAGATATTCAGATCATGTACACCTCTGAAAGATGTTTCGGTTAACTAACCTCAACGTTGCACTTTATTGCACCCTCTAAATGCCGGCTGGTATTTAAACCTAACAATAGAAGCTTAAAAACTAGAGGTGGAGGAAAAGCTGGAGAGGTGGAGGTTTGCACTAGAAAGAAGAGGAAAGAAGATTAGTCAGAGTAAAACAGAGTACATGTGTGTGAATGAGAGGGATCCAAATGGAGAAGTGAGGTTACAGGAAGAAGAGATAAAGAAGGTGGAAGATTTTAAGTATCTAGGATCAACAGTCCAGAGCAATGGAGAGTGTGGAAAAGAGGTGAAGAAGCGTGTGCAGGCAGGCTGGAACGGGTGGAGGAAAGTATCAGGTGTGATGTGCGACTGAAGAGTTTCAGCTAGAATGAAAGGAAAAGTGTACAAAACCGTGGTGAGAGCGGCCGTGCTGATTGGTCTAGAAACAGTAGCACTGAAGAAAAGACAGGAAACAGAGATGGAGGTAGCAGAGATGAAGATGCTGAGTATCTCTCTGGGAGTGACCAGGATGGACAGGATCAGAGGAACAGCACATGTTAGAGGTTTTAAAGTCAGAGAGACCAGACTGAGATGATTTGGACATGTGCAGAGCAGAGAGAGAGAGGACATCAGAAGAAGGATGCTGGGTTTGGAACCACCAGGAAAGAGGACTAGAGGAAGACCAAAGAGGAGGTTCATGGATACAGTGAAGGAAGACATGAATATAGTTGGTGTGACCAAAGAAGATGCAGCAGATAGGGTTAGATGGAAGAAACTTACTTGCTGTGGCAACCCCCCTGGAGAGACATGCCGCAAGAAGAAGAAGAAGAATAGAAGCTTAAAAACTAACTTTACTTACAAATGGTTTTGTTTTTTTTTCTTTAATCCCAGAAGTAATAATTGTTAAACAAAAAGTATTAGTAAATTTTTCTTTTGTTTTTCATTAATTCATTCCTCTTCTGAGTCGTCCATCCCTAATGGGGTTACAGGGTTTGCCGGAGCCTAACCCAACTGATTCAAGGCAAGAAGCAGGCTACCCCAAAAAGGTTGCCAGTCTGTCGCAGGGCCACTTTGTTTCATTTTACACTTTTGGATATGCCCTTTCAGGTGTCCATTATGCTAAATTAATAAACTTTGACAGTTACTCAGTACCAATTATGGATGAACCTTTGTTTTCATGATCATGGTACCAAAGGGTGAGGTCACAAAATTATTGGGCACGTGTTTTTTCTTATTTTTTTTAAAGACGTTTTTGAAGCATCTGGCTCTAAGAATTCTACACACATCGTCTATCAGCTGCAGTTGGAGCTTTAAATCTGCACCTTGTTCAGCATTAGAAAGAGTTTTTTTTCTTCTTCTTTTGAAAGTTTTCTCTTGTTACATAACAGCCTCGTTTCTCTCTTAAACCCTGCTTCTATCGGGCCCCCTGCTTCTTGAACAAACAGTTCCTTTTAAATCTCTGTGATTTACCTGAAAAGAGCAGTATGTGTGCAACCATGTGGGGGACATGCAATGCAGAGAAAAACGTAGACGGTGATGTGCCATTTAGCCCAGAACAAAGGCATTGCACACATCGCTCTTCCATCAAGGTAAATTGCACATGTCTGGCAGTCTCACAAAGACTTGGGAGGACGGATGACAGAGAGCTGATGTAACATTAAAAGAAACGGGACCAGAGTGATGTACATGGCTCCTCTCCAGCTTCAGAAACCTCTTGGGTAAGACTCTGATTTCATTAGGAGAGATGGAGTGTTGTCAGAAGCATTTTTTACTTTTTTTTCTTCACTTTTTTCTTTGCTCCCTGAAGAACCACGACCTTGAAACTTTGGTTGAAGGTAAACAGGCAGAAGGTTGGATTAGAGCAACTTTAAAAGAACTTTCAATTGGATCAGACAATCTGGAATAGCCAACTGAAGCTTGCATAAACTGGACAAAGTATTTGAGAAGCGTTCCGTTCCGTCATCTTCCGCTTGTTCCGAGTTCGGGTCGCGGGGGCAACAGCCTCAAGCGGGCAGCCCAGGCCTCTCTCACCCCGGCTGCATCCTCCAGCTCACCTGGAAGGATCCCAAGTCGTTCCCTGGCCAGCTGTAAGACATAGTCTCTCCAGCGGGTCCGGGGTCTGCCCCTTGGTCTCCTCCCGGTGGGACGTGCCCGAAACACCTTGCCCGCGAGGCGCTCGTGGGGCATCCTGACCAGATGCCCGAACCACCCCATCTGGCTCCTCTCGACCTGGAGGAGGAGCGGCTCAACACCAAGCTCCTCCCGGATAGCACAGCTCCTCACCCGATCTCTGAGTGAGAGCCCAGCCACCCTGCGGAGGAAGCTCATTTCGGCCGCTTGTACCCGCGATCTCATTCTTTCGGTCACCACCCACAGCTGGTGACCATAGGTGAGGGTAGGAATGTAGATCCTGGTGACCATAGGTGAGGGTAGGAACGTAGATCCTGGTTACCATAGGTGAGGGTAGGAATGTAGATCCTGGTGACCATAGGTGAGGGTAGGAACATAGATCCTGGTTACCATGGTGAGGGTAGGAATGTAGATCCTGGTTACCATGGTGAGGGTAGGAACGTAGATCCTGGTTACCATGGTGAGGGTAGGAACGTAGATCCTGGTTACCATAGGTGAGGGTAGGAATGTAGATCCTGGTGACCATAGGTGAGGGTAGGAATGTAGATCCTGGTGACCATAGGTGAGGGTAGGAACATAGATCCTGGTTACCATGGTGAGGGTAGGAACGTAGATCCTGGTTACCATGGTGAGGGTAGGAACGTAGATCCTGGTTACCATGGTGAGGGTACGAACGTAGATCCTGGTTACCATGGTGAGGGTAGGAACGTAGACCCTGGTTACCATGGTGAGGGTAGGATCGTAGACCCTGGTTACCATGGTGAGGGCAGGATCGTAGATCCTGGTTACCATGGTGAGGGTAGGAACGTAGATTGACTTGTAAATCCAGAGCTTTGCTTTTCGGCTCAGCTCTCTCTTTACCACGACGGACCAATGCAGCATCCTAGTTATTGCTGATGCCGCACCGATCCGCCTGACGATCTCCCGCTCCATCCTTCCCCCAATTGTGAACATTGATCTTATTGTCATTTTAAATTTTGTAATTTTATTGAACTGAAAAGGTCTTTTTTTTAGGAAAGAGAGGAGAACTGGATAAGACCAACGTCTTTGTGTTTATCCAGTAATCCACATAGTCCATCTCAGAGCTTGTAAATATTTATTTGGATGCTAAACACTCATAAAATGATGCTACTCCAACTTGCATCCAGATGGCTCGTCCCTGTCATTTTGATTCAAATTTCCAGTGAATTTTTTTCCTTCATAGCAATAAAAAAAGAGCTAATTTTTTTTTCATGCATCAATTCCAAAATCAAATCAAACAAAAGTCCTGATTTCTTGTTTGGTACTTAAAAAACGTTATTTTTTTCAAATGAAAAAAGGTAATTATGACCATCTTTTTTTTTAAATATACTTTTTTTTAACCCCTGACCGGAAAATTTTTGTGCTGCAATATACCGCAGGAGGCTGCCACCTATGATGGCGCCAATGGTGGGAGAAACGGGGGTTAGGTGTCTACCCCAAGGACCTTAGACGTGAACTCAGTGGGAATCGAACCCGCAAATTTCCGGTTAATTTCTGGTCAGAGGGCGAACGCTCTACCACTAAGCCACCGCCTTCTATCTATCTCTTGTCAGACGTGTAAAAAAAACGTATTGAAAAGAAAAGTAAATCGATGCCCAGACATCAAACACACCTAACCCACCGTTTCTCCCGACGTTGGCGTCTTTGTGTCTGCCTGCTGCGGTGCAATGCAGCACAGAAATGTCCCTATTTGATGGATGAATACAGTATGTTTAAAAAAAAAATGTCTACTCTTTGTTTGAGGTCTTTATGACAACTACCGTACGAAAAGGCGCAGTCTCAGTCACACACCGCCTTACAACAACACACACGCAAGCGTGCAAATGTGTGTATTAAAAAATAGATCGGGAGCAAAACTGAGTTTGGTTGTACTTTATTTAAGTAGTAACGATACTAAACAAACACATTACCGGTAATAGTCTTTATTCAAATCCATCAAAGTCCTCATCCTCTGTTTCAGAGCAGGTCCACTTCGCTCCTCGCTGTCAAAGTCACTGTCTGTACTGTGCGGCTCCTCAGAAAGGATACCAGCTTTTGAGAAAGCTCGGATAACAGTACCAGCTGACACGTTAGTCCAAGCATCTACAATCCATTGGCAAACTGTAGCGTAACTCGCCCGGCGCTGCCTTCCACCCTTCGGTCATCCATCGCTCCCACGCCGCTCACACTTCACTCTTTAACGTTCTCATGCCTTTTCTTTTAGGTCCGCCTCGCGGGCACCGCGTTTTCTTTTAGGTCCACCTTTTCTCACACACAAGGCGCACCGCTCATTTTGAAGAAAATCTAAGACTTTTATTTTCTTAATTTCACGGCACCTTATAGCCATGAAATTAAGGTAAATTGAAGCAGTCACATATGTAAGGGTTTTTAATTTGTCGCTCTCTTTTCATTGAGTTTATGTGACCTCATTTTAGTGTATTCAAGTTCATCAATAGTTGGTACTGAGTAACTGCATGCAGTTTTATTAAAATTCATTATGTGTCCACAAAAGCCTCCTCCACATTCTGAGGCTTAAAAATTTAATGATTCTCTCACAACATAATGAGACATAAAACTCCCATCAGTTAAATCTTTCTTCTTTTTTTTTTAACACAGACACGTACAAATGAGTCATTAGTGTGACTGATAAACACGTCTGTGAGCCAACGAAGGGATTTTTTTTCTTCTAATAAGCATGTTTTGGGCATTGGCTTGTTAAAGATGATCCTCATCTTCAATAATATAAAATAACACAAAATGGGTTTTTGATCTTTTAAAATGAGTCTACACGTTATCATCTGAAATCAAAGTGTGTTCCTTCACAGAAATGATTTTCGCTCCATGTTTAACACTTAATGTTAACATACTTGTTGATAAATGAGATAAAAACAGCAGCCGTTTTAAAAGAAAGGACTCAAACTGCATTTTGAACAGATGTATTTAATTCATATCCAGATTTAATTGGTCTTTTATTTCTTGCCAGATTTCAAAATTGATACTTGGTAATGTTTAGAATCCTTTAAGCCCTAAAAACAATGAGACACATCTGGGAACTAAAGCACCATCTGTTGTCAGGATTGTGATTTTAATAAGTTTAGCTCATAAAATCAGAGTTTAGACATAATTTCTTTGTTTCTTTAAAGGTCCCATCTCATGCAAAATAACTCCTATGCACATACACACGCAAAATGTGGGCTTTGCAACATGCATTACACCATAGTTATTAAAATATATTGATTTGGTGGAGCGCAGTCACAGACCCGGAACTATAAAAGGCCGGGTATCGCTCATCCCCCCGCCCGTCCTGAGAAAGTACAAGCTCCGCCCTCTGCTGTCACTGAGCCGCTATTCCTTCGCCCATCTCTGAGCGGGAGGGGGAAGGCAGGCGTAAACCCGTGCGTAGCTACAAAAAGCGTGTTTCAAGCAAGAAAATAAAAAGACGCAGAGCAGTGAACCAGCCTGTATATCGGACGTTGAAAGCGAGTTTGTGAGGGCGTAAGGCCGGAGTGGAGGCGGGTGAGGAGGGCGGGCGGGTGGTGAGGAGGGCGGGGGGCGTGTGCGAAGTCCGTCCTGGCTACGTCAAATGCGTCATACTTTAGACATCTGCTCATTGGTTGTTTTGTCTGAGCGTACCAGAAATCCACAGAAAAACGGACTAAATCAATCTAGAAAGCCCTTTGGTGACATATACAAGGCCCGGACATCACACACACACACACACACACATATACAAGGCCCGGACATCACTCTTACAAGCTAGAAAACTCTAGAAAGTCACTTTTGCATGAGATGGGCCCTTTAAAAAAAAAAATTCGTTATAATATTGTGAGCATGAGGAAGAAAAAAAGCGAAGCTAAACTGATTATTTTGACCTGCTTTTCTTGATTTAAATCAATTGTGTGATTTTTTTTTTTTTATGCTATATTTTTACTGCTACCTCATGGGGATTTATTATCTTAGCGAGCAGCTGGAAAACCTGAATTTGTCTCTGCGTTGTGTTAGAAACACAGCAGGTTGTAACAACGTGTTTTTTTATCTTTAACATGAACACTTTGGTTTAAATAAGAAGTCGTTTGTTTCAGTTTATTTGGTTTCGTGACGTGACACCAGTTCAATTACACAGCAGGTCCCTTTAAACTAACGACTCTGTTAGAATTAAAACAAAACACACTCACATTAAATTGTTTAAAACTATTGTTTTGCATTTTATGCACAAACTCTTAACAAAAAGAATGCATTTAATGCAACCGTAGCATCATCGGCAGATTTATTACAGTTTAAAAATTACTTTTCTATCACAGCAGATTAAAAATGTTCATGCCAATTGTTTTTGGCTCCTAAATCAATTATTTCCTCGCCCGGAAAAGGGTGGAATCCCCCTGCGGGTCAGGGACAGGGTTCTGCCCCAAGTGGAGGAGTTTAAGTATCTCTGGGTCTTGTTCACGAGTGGGGGAAGGATGGAGCGGGAGATCGACAGGCGGATCGGTGCAGCATCAGCAATAACTAGGACGCTGCATCGGTCTGTCATGGTAAAGAGAGAGCTGAGCCGAAAAACAAAGCTCTCGATTTACAAGTCTATCTACGTTCCTACCCTCACCATGGTAACCAGGCTCTACGTTCCTACCCTCACCATGGTAACCAGGCTCTACGTTCCTACCCTCACCGTGGTAACCAGGATCTACGTTCCTACCCTCACCATGGTAACCAGGATCTAAGTTCCTACCCTCACCATGGTAACCAGGATCTACGTTCCTACCCTCACCATGGTAACCAGGATCTACGTTCCTACCCTCACCATGGTAACCAGGATCTACGGTCCTACCCTCACCATGGTAACCAGGATCTACGTTCCTACCCTCACCATGGTAACCAGGATCTACGTTCCTACCCTCACCATGGTAACCAGGATCTACGGTCCTACCCTCACCATGGTAACCAGGATCTACGTTCCTACCCTCACCTATGGTCATCAGCTGTGGGTGGTGATCGAAAGAATGAGATTGCGGGTACAAGCGGCCAAAATGAGCTTCCTCCGCAGGGTGGCTGGGCTCTCACTCAGAGATCGGGTGAGGAGCTCTGCCATCCGGGAGGAGCTCGGTGTCGTGCCGCTCCTCCTCCAGGTCGAGAGGAGCCAGATGGGGTGGTTCGGGAGTCTGGTCAGAATGCCTCCCGAGTGCCTCGCGGGCGAGGTGTTTCGGGCACGTCCCACCGGGAGGAGACCAAGGGGCAGACCCCGGACCTGCTGGAGAGACTATGTCTCACAGCTGGCCGGGGAGAGACTTGGGATCCTTCCGGGTGAGCTAGAGGATGCAGCCGGGGAGAGAGAGGCCTGGGCTGCCCGTTTGAGGCTGTTGCCCCCGCGACCCGACCCCGGAACAAGCGGAAGATGACGGAACGGAACGGAAAAATCAATTATTAGTCTCTTCTTGCTACATATTATCAGTAAAAGCCCACTTTGGTCGATCCTTTCAGTAAATACTTATGATCAAACAATAAATTAAAATTAGTGCTGTCATTTTAATGCGTTAATTTGATTAATTAAATACGCTGCATTTTAACGCGTTAAAAAATTAACACATTTAATTATGACGTCATAACGGTGGCGAGCCAATGCTTCTGCATTTGAATTTTGGCACATTGAAGGACCCGTAGTCGTCTCGGCCGTCCTACATCGCCTGCCCTGGCAGCAGTGGTCAAACACAACAGACATGGACAAGACTCAGGAGGATGAGACAGTTGCAGGGGCGGATCCGCCACCCCTTTAGGTAAAAAAAAAAAGTGTCCGTACTACTTTCATTATTATAAACTTTGGGCAAAATATGCACCAAAATGCAGAAAAATTACTCATTTTTCAAAATGTTCTGGGGGGATGCCTCCTCACACACCCCCTTTAGAAAACCCTGGATTCACCGCTGAGTTGAGCCACTGAAGGCAAGTTTTATACAAAAATAATAGAGACAGGACAATAAATAAAAACGTAGTAATTTGTAGTTTTTTCAAAAAGGAGTTCTCCTAGCACCGGAGCAACTCCAGCCTGACATACCATCTAAACGTAAAACATGTTCAGGCAAGTTGCTCTGTTGTGAGTGTAGCTACCGGCAGCTCGCTCCGCCAAACCAAGCGAGCTGAATTTGGCAAGCGAATGAGCAAATCCACAACAGAAATATTAACAAATAGTATCGCAAAGTGGGTTGCTGCTGATTGAAGGAGAATTTCTATTGTTGAAGATAAGAACGATCCCGAACGAATCCTAACCCTTGTTTTACTGGTTTTAATGATGTACCTGGCCTCATGAGGCACAGTTCACCAATAATAAATTGGATTTAAAATCGTCTCTTCTTACTGGATTCAATTGATTAGTCATACAATACAATTTTTAATATCCGTTCCATCATCTTCCGCTTGTTCCGGGGTCGGGTCGCGGGAACAACAGCCTGAAACGGGCAGCCCAGGCCTCTCTCACCCCGGCTGCATCCTCCAGCTCACCCGGAAGGATCCCAAGTCTCTCCCCGGCCAGCTGTGAGACATAGTCTGTCCAGCAGGTCCGGGGTCTGCCCCTTGGTCTCCTCCCGGTGGGATGTGCCCGAAACACCTCGCCTGCGAGGCGCTCGGGACCCCATCTGGCTCCTCTCGACCTGGAGGAGGAGTGGCTCGACACCGAGCTCCTCCCGGATGGCAGAGCTCCTCACCCGATCTCTGAGTGAGAGCCCAGCCACCCTGCGGAGGAAGCTCATTTCGGCCGCTTGTACCCGCAATCTCATTCTTTCGGTCACCACCCACAGCTGGTGACCATGGTGAGGGTAGGAACGTAGATCGTCTTGTAAATCGAGAGCTTTTCTTTTCGGCTCAACTCTCTCTTTACCACGACAGACCGTTGCAGTGTCCTAGTTATTGCTGATGCCGCACCGATCCGCCTGTCGATCTCCCGCTCCATCTTTCCCATTTTTTAATATCCCAGAATTCAAATTCTTCATCAGGAGATCTTTAGCAGATATGACGTTAAAATGTAATTAATTCGATTAAATTTTTTAATCCACTGACACCAATAATTAAAAGGCAAAAATCTATTTTAATTTTTGCATATTTAGATAGATGAAAAATTAGATTGCATCTCCGAGTGCGTGCTCAAATATGTAAACCTTTCTTATTGTTTGATCTGTTCGGGTCGTTCCCAGGCCTCTTGGTGGCCATCACCTGGGAGTGATAGAGGAGGCAACACAGCCAGATTCCCAAGCCCTTTACATGTGGTGAACAAGCTCTTTTGAGTGATTTAGCTTCTCACCTTGTCTCCGCCAGAGTGCCGAGACACCCTGCAGGGGAAAAGCTTTTCAGCCGCTGGTGCTCGCTATCTCCTTCTTTTTCTCACTACCCAACGTTTTGTGGGTCGGAATTCAGATTGAGAAATAAATCAAGAGATTCACCTTTTTAGCTCAGTTCTTTCTTCACCACGACAACAAATACAGAGTCCGCATTTCAGCAAATACCATCCCAGCAGTCCATCCTGCCCTCACTTTATCCCATATGCAAATCCTGGGGTACTTTATTTCTTAGAATCTCTTTTCTGACTCAGTAAGGCCTTTATGGACTTTCAAACCTTGGTAAGTCTGCAGAGTACCTTTAAAAATCTAAGTTTTAAAAGAATCTCACATATGAGGAAAATACAACAGAAATAATCAAAATAAAGAGGATAAAATGAGCAAAAAGAGTGCGTTAAAAACGTGTTTAAAAGAAGTTACAGAGGTCGCTAAATGCATCTCCTTCCAGAGACCAGGAGCTCAAACAGAGAAGGGTGGGTCACCTCTGGTACTGAGTCTCCTCTCTGGCTCTGACTATAAGAACCTTCCTGAGAATGTGAAGGTGTAAGGCCATACGGTCAAGGGTTAAAAACTCAGTAGTATAGTTCGGTGCCAGACCTAAACAAGCTTTAAAATTCTAAAATCAACAGGGTGCTAATTTATGAAACCTAAAACTTGGGTGGTGTGCTGGCATGCAATGAGGGGTCTGGATACTGCATTTTGAACAAGTAAATTCAGAAATTCAGTCTGAAGATGTTGGAGATGTTTGCAAAGATAGAATAAACATGACTCGTTTTTTTCTATTTTTTTATTTGGGCTTGGAAAGGCTAAGATTTCTAGGTGTGAATATGGAAAATGTGTTATGGCGGGTCAACTAAGAGGACTTCAGATTTTGAGTTTGAGGAGATTCTTTGCCATTCAGTTGTTCACGTCATTGAAGCAGTTTGGCACAGCAGTAAGGCTCCTTCCATCATTTGGTCTCATCAAGAGGGAGATCTGTGTGTCATCAGCATAGCTGTGGAACGACCTGCCATGGGGGGAAATAATGTGTCTAAAGTGGGGTATATCAGTATGAAAATGAAATGGGTCCAGAATTAGAACCTTGAGGCACACCACAGGTAATAGCAGTGGAGAACTGCCTTTAAATCTGTCACCATTTTAGCTCAAAGTTTAGTTCTAGTGTAAAGTTTTGAGCCAAAACTCTTCAACCAGAATGTTCTGAGTCCTCATTTATGACGTGTGCGCATGACCAAAACCCTGCCTATACTGATTTTTTTACTCAAACTGGGTGTTTTTGAAGGTGGCGAGGCATGGGTCATTGTAACTTTAAGACTACTCAGTAGCAGCCGTACGTAAATCTCAAAATGTGGGGAAAAGACAACACATGTGGACAGACTTTGCATTGAACTGAGGACAATTATAAAATACACTTATATGTCCTTCATAAGAAAAATGGACCACATTATACGACATGATGAGTACATAATAAAGGTAAAAAATGAAGGCATGAATGTGTTAGTAATACTCCACTCTTGATTTTCATCCCAGTGTGTAACATATGGATAAATTCCCACCCAGTGTGTCTGCAACATCTTTTCCTCTAACCTAAACTTCCTAAACTATGCGGCGTGTTTACAAAACTTCTCGTGCAAACCTCAGAGATGGTGTGCTGTGATGCAGTCTTCAGCATTGGCAGTGTTTGCTGGTGCAAACTCCCTCCCTGCACTGCAGCACGGAGGCAGACTCAGACAGGGAGACACGCGCTAACAGATTGGAGGAAAATAACAGAATGAAGTGAGAGCAAGCTTGAAGCATCCTCCCACCGCCATTCTGTCGCTCATTCGTCTGAGATAAACTCAGCCCATCTGCTCGGGCACAACTGCTGCATCCGCACCTACACTAACAAATGCAGCTCCGCCATTAGTGGAGGCGCCCTCGGCAGCCGCGAGACACGCTGAAACATGAGCGCTAATAAGTTCCTAGGCTTTGATTTACAAAAGACAGTGTCGAAGATGCCATCTGCTGCGAGTCCCTGCAGAGGCCAGGTGCACACACACACACACACACACAGACACACACATTACGATGCTGTAACTTTACTTTGAAGGACGGACTAAATACAATGAATAAACTAAATAATACTGTATGTGTAAAAAAAATTTTTTTTGGAACGACAGCTGTATCGGTCCATCGTGGTAAAGAGAGAGCTGAGCCGAAAAGCAAAGCTCTCGATTTACAAGTCGATCTATGTTCCTACCCTCACCGTGGTAACCAGGATCTACATTCCTACCCTCACCATGGTAACCAGGATCTACGTTCCTACCCTCACCATGGTAACCAGGATCTACATTCCTACCCTCACCATGGTAACCAGGATCTACATTCCTACCCTCACCATGGTAACCAGGATCTACATTCCTACCCTCACCATGGTAACCAGGATCTATGTTCCTACCCTCACCATGGTAACCAGGATCTACGTTCCTACCCTCACCATGGTAACCAGGATCTACGTTCCTACCCTCACCATGGTAACCAGGATCTACGTTCCTACCCTCACCATGGTAACCAGGATCTACATTCCTACCCTCACCATGGTAACCAGGATCTACGTTCCTACCCTCACCATGGTAACCAGGATCTACATTCCTACCCTCACCATGGTAACCAGGATCTACGTTCCTACCCTAACCATGGTAACCAGGATCTACGTTCCTACCCTCACCATGGTAACCAGGATCTACGTTCCTACCCTCACCATGGTAACCAGGATCTACGTTCCTACCCTCACCATGGTAACCAGGATCTACGTTCCTACCCTCACCATGGTAACCAGGATCTACGTTCCTACCCTCACCATGGTAACCAGGATCTACGTTCCCACCCTCACCTATGGTCACCAGCTGTGGGTGGTAACCAAAAGAATGAGATTGCGGGTACAAGCGGCCGAAATGAGCTTCCTCCGCAGGGTGGCTGGGCTCTCACTCAGAGATCGGGTGAGGAGCTCTGCCATTCGGGAGGAGCTCGGTGTAGAGCCGCTCCTCCTCCAGGTCGAGAGCAGCCAGATGGGGGGTTCGGGCATCTGGTCAGGATGTCCCCCGAGCACCTCGCGGGTGAGGTGTTTCGGGCACGTCCCACCGGGAGGAGACCAAGGGGCAGACCCCGGACCCGCTGGAGAGACTATGTCCCCCAGCTGGCCGGGGAACGACTTGGGATCCTTCCGGCTGAGCTGGAGGATGCAGCCGGGGAGAGAGAGGCCTGGGCTGCCCGTTTGAGGCCGTTGCCCCCGCGACCCGACCCGAACAAGCGGAAGATGACGGAACGGAACGACAGCTTTGCGCTTCCATGTTTGACTAAGTCTTTTTGCTGGAGTGGAAGTTGTTATCGTGGCTTAAACACGTTTCATATTAGACTCATTTCTCCACCTACAAATGCATACGCTTAAACTTTGATTTATTGCAACGTGTATTATTATCCTAATTAAAATTATCAGCGTAAGATTTTTATGTGCTCATCACTAAGCTACCTAAGACACAAAAATAATCACTTCTGCTTTTCTGATTTGATTATTACGTCTTTGTGTGAGCGTGTTTGTGTCTCGCCATCTGTTTTATACAAGCCGTACCGCCATTCGTCTGCTAACTGGCCGGTATAGTCTCCTCTCCGTGTGATTCAATGTATCATGCAGTTTGTAAAATTACCGTAATTTCACGACCATTAGGCGCACCGTACGAAAAGGCGCAGTCTCAGTCACACACCGCCTTACAACAACACACACGCAAGCATGCAAATGTGCGTATTAAAAAATAGATCGGGAGCAAAACTGAGTTTGGTTGTACTTTATTTAAGTAGTAACGATACTAAACAAACACATTACCGGTAATAGTCTTTATTTAAATCCATCAAAGTCCTCATCCTCTGTTTCAGAGCAGGTCCACTTCGCTCCTCGCTGTCAAAGTCACTGTCTGTACTGTGCGGCTCCTCAGAAAGAATACCAGCTTTTGGGAAAGCTCGGATAACAGTACCAGCAGACACGTTAGTCCAAGCATCTACAATCCATTGGCAAACTGTAGCGTAACTCGCCCGGCGCTGCCTTCCACCCTTCGTGAAACTGTGGTCTCCTTCGGTCATCCATCGCTCCCACGCCGCTCACACTTCACTCTTTAACGTTCTCATGCCTTTTCTTTCAGGTCCGCCTCGCGGGCACCGCGTTTTCTTTTAGGTCCGCTTTTTCTCACACACAAGGCACACCGCACATTTTGAAGAAAATTTGAGACTTTTAGGTGCGCCTTATAGTCGTGAAATTACGGTAAATGGCAAATATTACCATTTGAAGTTAGTTCGTATAATTCTTGTTGTTGGGAGGCGGTGGCTCAGTGGTAGAGCATTAGCCCTCAGATTGGAAGTTAACCGGATGTTCGCGGATTCGATTCCCACTGTGTCCTTGGAGAAGACACGTAACCCCCGTTTCTCCCACCATTGGTGCCGTCATGGCAGCCTGCTGCGGTGTAATGCAGCGCACAAATTTTCCCGCTGAGAGATCAATAAAGTATACATTATTATTATTATTAAAAATTCCATTGGATTATGAATAAAATTGAGCAGGTAATGAGCTTCCCACGTGTGTATTTCTATGTGCAGCGTTGCCGCTGCTCTGACCCCATTCCTTCCCCTCTGGCCCTGCAGCCATATTAGGAACTCTTTACAGAAACGTGTGAGTTGCATAACTAGTAGAGCCAAAGGCAGATGTAAACTTTGAAGTTTCCTCAGCTGAAAACTCAGCTCTGCTCTGTCAGTTGTGCTCTCTGAAGAGGATGAAAGTGTTGTTGCGAGCTAGGATTTGTGACCCAGATATGGGTCACAACCCCCAACCCACCTAACTAAATAAAAGATAAATTACAGATGGCTGTTGTAGAAAAATGCCAGATGCTTGATGAAAACAGACCAACTGTGAACTCAGATCACATTTACTGTCCTAGAGCTTCTCTCAGGAAGCACAGAGGTAAGCATTTCCTTCTCAGAGATCGGAGAACCTCCCTTTAAGGCTTTACTGCCTCTTTTATCAACCTGTGGTGGAAAGGAGGATCATTGGGAGGGTTTTTATTTCTGGTTAAAGAGAAACGATCCACCTCTTTTAGAACAATAAAATCTCATTTTCTTAATATATAAAACTTAATGATCTGAAGTGTTTATCAAGACCTGGACATTATGGAATTATTCTGATTTAAGAAAAATGATCTTATTATCTCAATGAGCTGCTTCTAACGAGCTCGTCTGTGTAAATGAGAGAGTGTGTGTGTGTGTGTGTGTGTGTGTGTGTGTGTGTGTGTGTGTGTGTGTGTGTGTGTGTGTTCGTGAGAGAGTTTATGAAGCTTTTATGATTGAAGTTTGTTCATCTGTTACGGACGTGTCACACACATTGTCGTATTTCCAAATCCTTGTTTTTACTGCCACTCGTATTTTTAATGTTACGATTATCACCACCCTGCGGAGGAAGCTCATCTCGGCCGCTTGTACCCGCGATCTCATTCTTTCGGTCACCACCCACAGCTGGTGACCATAGGTGAGGGTAGGAACGTAGATCGACTGGGCTCTCACTCAGAGATCAGGTGAGGAGCTCTGCCATCCGGGAGGAGCTCGGTGTCGAGCCGCTTCTCCTCCAGGTCGAGAGGAGCCAGATGGGGTGGACCAGATGCCCCCCGAGCGCCTCGCAGGCGAGGTGTTTCGGGCACATCCCATCGGGAGGAGACCAAGGGGCAGACCCCGGACCCGCTGGAGAGACTATGTCTCACAGCTGGCCAGGGAACGACTTGGGATCCTTCCGGGTGAGCTGAAGGATGCAGCCGGGGAGAGAGAGGCCTGGGCTGCCCGTTTGAGGCTGTTGCCCCCGCGACCCGATGATGACGGAACGGAACGGTTATCACCTCAAACATAAATCGACTCGTCTGTTGTTCTAGTGTCGTTTTGTCCTTTTTTTTTTCCCTTCTTCACCCTGTTTGTTCACCCAGTGACAAAAATCCAATTCTGTTTATTTATTTTATAATTTTTTTTCCCAAATTTCTCCTACTTTTGCTCTTCTTTCCATCATCTGTTTTCATCTCCTCTCCTCCAGCTTGCCTTCTGATTTTCTCTCTACTGTAAATCCGGTGTAGCAACGCTGCCCTCTTGTGGTGTAGTGTTATATTACAGGAAGTGTGTATCAGTCAAATGATTCTGCAGAAAACAGACGAAATAAATTGCAACATTTACAGTTTAATATTCAATTTAAAACATTTACAAATAGCAGTTTTCTTTGTTTGTGATTCTGTTTGCATTTCTGATTGTTTCATAGGTAAAGAGTGTTTTCAACATGACCGCAAAGGAAGGCAGGAAGAGATCCATCAGCTGTTTGGTCGCCGTGGGAAACGGTAACGGTGCTGCAGGTAATTTATATAAACAAATATAAACTATGGGGTTGTCATGTCATGACATCACTTCTCTGTCTGCTGAAGCTAAAAAGAAACTCTAAAGAATAAAAAATTAGAGTTTTATTGTTATTGAACCACGAGGGAAAAACAATGACATGACAATTTATTCAGAGCTAAAAGGAAAATCTTCTATCTTTTCTTGATGATGAGACATGCTTTGAGAAGAGGTGCCAAGAAATGAAAAGTGTGTGTGGAAGACAGCTCTTCACACACTCCTGAGGCAGAGACCACAGCCTCTCATGGATCTGATTCTCACCAGTGCTCATTATCTGACAATCACACGTTTAGCAGCCCTGATAGTCGGGATTTACACCTCCAGTCATTACGTTTTAGGAATACGATGTTCATGTATTAAAATTAAACTCTCCTCCTTGCCACCAGGTTTTGCGCTGGGTAAAGCAGCAGATAGGACCACGGCTCTCAGGAAGGTGAGGTCACACACTAACAGTAGGATTTTGTTCATCATATTTATTCCCTGCAAAAAAAGCTACCAAGAAAAACAAAACTCTTATTTCAAGTCATTTGTATTATTTTGAGCAAAGAAGTTTTTTAAAATCAGAAAAAGTTCCAGTCACATTCAGAACACTTAAAATCTTGATTTAAGCAACAGTACAGTATAACCCCTCCTTCATCCAGGAGGGATGTATCGTTGAGGTTTCAAAGTGTCTGACTCTCAGGACAGTGTATTTTCTGATCGAGGTGTTTCGACTTACATCTGGAAATCATTTAATCTGATAAAACAGTCTGAGATCTGGTTCTATATACTGAGTTTCCTAAGGAGGGGCTAACCCAAACAAGCATGTATCCAACCGGGATTGGACAAGTAAATATCTTGTTTACAAATGAGTGGGTATAAAGCAAGCATGGGCAAACCACAGCCTGCAGGCCACATGCGGCCCATTAAACGTTTTAATCCGGCCCGCCGAACTTGAAAAAATTTAATAAATAAACCTTGTTAATGTTTTATTTTCCTGCAATTCTGATTTTTTGTCACTAGATGGCGGCAAAGATACAACAACACTGCTCCCATTAAAATGTGTGTGTCTCCGTGATGCCCACGCTGTCAAAATAAACAGCGTGCACAGATGTGAAGTTTCCTCAGCTGAAACTAGTGCTGCTAGATTTGAAATTTAACGCTCCTGATGTAACATTTAGCGCTTGTTTAAAATCTAGCGTCATTCTATTGGTCTAATCTAGAGGTTACCAAAGCATGCCATCCCTCTGCTCCTGTTCCGGCCCCCTGGGCAAATGTTAAAACTCAATGTGGCCCGCGAATGAAAACGTTTGCCCACCCCGGTCTAGAGCTAGATTTGTAATTGTAAACAAGGTACTTACTTGTCCAATCATGGCTGGACACATACTTGTTTGGGTTCACAGCTAGACCCACTAGACCCAGCTCCAGACCAACTTATTTGTAAACAAGGTACTTTCCTTCTCGTTCTACATCGTAATCGATTGGGTTCTCGTTTTGTGATCTGCAGGCGAAGAACCGAGCCATCCACTACCTGTTCTATATAGAACGTTACAACAACCAAACCAGTAAGTCTCTCCTCTTTAGAGTTTTCATTTCTTCCTTCTTTCTGACTCATTTGATTCTGTCTTTAGATTGTTTTTTATTAATCTGACGAAATCCTTTTATTCAATCAGTCATGGGTAAATTTCTGGGCTGGATGCACTCTTTGTCATGAGCCTGTGACATTGGGATATTGTACAACAAAAACATATACATATTTTTCCATTTTGGTATATTTCTTGTAATAAAGATGATCTTAGGAACGAGTCGTGGATTTTAATTTTTACAAGTAAAATGTTGCATCTAACTTTTCCTTCATTGGGTGCAATACATCCAAACTAGAAGCCAAATGAAGGTTTTCATCACAAAAAGAACACGATGTGCTCTTCACACTTCTTAAAAGCACCTTTTAGATGGTGTCATGTGAATATGAACAGAGACGGCAGAAGAGATGCTGTGGACGGTCACCGCAGGAAGGAAAAAATCATTTACAAGCTTTGGTTCAGAACATAGATTACTGTTACTTTTCTTTTTATAAGGCTGCACTGGATGAACCACTCTACGAAAAAGTGGATCAGCTGTAAAGGTTCCTGCTTTAAAAAAAAAAAAATGTAATAATTTGACTTTTGGTCTTAAGTTTGTGTTCTGTTTTAAACAAAAGTAATGATTCAGAACTGAAACTTTTCCAGCTAATTTAAAACTTAAAACACACTTTTTGTTCCGTTGTCTTCCGCTTATCTCGGGCCGGGTCGCAGGGGTAACAGCCTCAGACAAGAAGCCCAGGCTTTTCTCACCCCAGCTGCATTCTCCAGCTCACCCAGAAGGATCCTTAGGCGTACCCCGTCCAGCTGTGAGATATAGTCTGTCCAGCGGGTATGGGATCTGTCTTTGGGTCTCCTCCTGGTGGGACAGGCTTGAAACACTTCACCAGTGAGGTGTTCGGGAGGCATTCTAACCAGATGTTCGAACCACCCCATCTGGCTTCTCTTGTCCCGGAGGAGCAACGTGTCTACTCAGTGCTCCTCCCTCTATCTCTGAGAGAGAGCCTGGCTACCCTGCAGAGGAGCTCATTTCAGCTGCTTGTATCCCCAACCGAATCACTCTTTTGAACAAATAAATCACGTGAAATTGGATTTTATGACAAAAACTTATAGTAAATATTAGGCTTGCATAAGTTTTTAAAAACCAATGCAAGCATGAGTATTTTTGTTGGAGTACTGATCGATACCGACATGCTCACTCTTCTAATTTCTTGCTCTAATAACTCATGTTTCTATTTGTTGCGTCCTGATCTGATTTAAATCATACATCATTATGTCTGTGCAAAATGACTATAGATCATCTTTCTCAACCATTCCCAACCTGGTCGCACTGACCCCAGTTATCATGAAGTGTTTTGAGCGGATCTTCTTAAAACACATCAATGACGTCATCCCCATGGTCCTCGACAGTCTACAGTTTGCCTACAGAGATTACCGTTCTAGAGGATGTAGTCTCATTAACCATCCACTTGACCCTGGCTCACCTACAGCATCCTAACACTTATGTCAGGATGCTGCTTGTGGACTTAAATTCAGCATTTAACACCGTCCTCCCAGACGCGCTGGCCCTGTAGCTTCACGCCTAGTGTAGGTAGCATCACTTTGTTCGTTAATCAGGGACGTCCTCACCAACAAGACCCCAGGTAGTGAGGATAGAAAAGCTGCATCACTGATTTAGTGCAGCACAGGACTGTGTGCTCAGTCCCGTACTTTTCATCCTCTTTACAAACGTCTGCGCTGCGATCCATCCCACAAACATGGTTGTGAAGTTTGCAGTCAAGAGTTTAGAGTCATGAGTCCTTCAAAATTTCCTTACGCTCACATTGTGACAGTAAATAATCTTGAAAAAAATAACCAAAAAAGCTCATAAGTATTCATTTCTGGACAAGACTGATATCGATGCATTGCTATTTAAAGCTGTGGGAAAATAGATTTTAACCTGCAGCCAGGATGGTGCTCCAACTGAGCAGCTGTTGCAGAGCGGGGCACATCTGCTATGCAGGTAGAGAAACACAAAACTTGTAGTATGGAAAACTCCACGAGCCTCCAACTGGAAATGAAGCAGCTCAGACGCTCTGAATGCATTTTATTATTTATTACTTTGGCTGTTTCCTCCATCTGCTGCAGAGATGCCGAGTCAGCTTCTCTCTCTCTCTCCTCACAGTTTACCACGACATCGAGTCTAACTTCAAAAGGACGACGCTGCGCATGAAGAAACAAAACGAAGGTAAGTTTGAACGTTTGGTTGAGATGATCTGTGAGAATAATTGTTTCCTGTCGCCATAGGTTACGGGCTGCACTGCCACCGGGCCGTCATCACACTGTGCAAGCTGATCGGCATAAAGGACATGTACTGTAAAGTGGAGGGGTCAGTTAACCTCCTAAACATCACCCGAGCCCTCTTCACTGGATTAGCCAATCAGGTGAGCTCATGTGGGGAGGACAGGAAGGATTTTTTTAAAAATAACATTAGATAAATTAAATTTTCTCTGAGTTACGGATGCTCCTGAACCACTCTGATTTTTTGCTCCCAGATCTTTTTTTCTTGCATTTTTCTTCATCATCAGACACTAAAAATTTCAGTAGTTCAGACACTTCAAATGTTGTTTTTCTTTGCAGGAAACCCACCAGTCTCTGGCCGATAAAAAGCAGCTCCACGTGGTAGAGTTCCAGTCTCATCGCGGTCCTCTACCCATTGTGGTGGCAAGTCCGAAAGACGGAGCGCGTCCAACCCCGGAATCCGAGGACGAGATCCCGAACACCAGGCTTCACTGGGACGACGTGCGGGCCTCACAGGGAATGAAGCGTTCAATCTGGGCGAATGTCAAACGTACCATCTGGTAGTTTATGGAGATGGATGGACTGATTTACAGGGAACGTATGTGTTTAAAAAAATAAAACTTTGTTGATGTTCAGATGGAATGAGTTTGGTTTTTATGAAACTAAAGTCAATAAATGTATCTTAAAAGTAAGGCTTGTTTTAGCTGGATCATTTGGTTTCATTTGGAAGTCGAACTGGTCCATCCAGTCATAATAAAGGTAGAACATTAAGAGCTGATTGTCTCAGGAAAACAAAGTAAACCGTTTTTTTATTGAGCAAGACAATGACTTCATTATGCAGAATACTTTTTATTAGAAACCAGGTTTTAATAACCTATTAACCCTCTTTATCATGAACAAAAAAGTGGGTTTAAAACATAAAAACTCAAACAAGCCAAAAACAAACCAAATGCATGCAAACCTACAAATTATGACTGTCTTAGCTCTGTCCAGCGATGACAGTGCCAAGCCTAATCATTATCCTGAAGCCTAAAAAGGATTAAGACTGGCGCAACCAGCAGGCAACCAGACTGGACAAACATGGGTGAAAACACAGAGGAGCTGTTGGGTAGGCCGGATGGAGAGCTGCAGTTCAGCAGTGCCAAGGAGCAGAACGCCATCATGTCAAATCTGGCTAAAGGTTTTTTTTGGAGAATCCCAAAGACAAAATCCCATGACACCTCTGTACAGATTAATCAGACCAGGAAGTCTCTGATTTTAAGGGTGGTCAATATTACTTAAAATCAAATTGCTCCAGGTGAGGCTCGAACTCACAACCTCGGCATTGCCCTGCAGGTTACTGACTTATAAGTACCGCGCGCTGACCGATTGCGCCACTGGAGCTGCTCTAGTTCTGGTTGGTCGTTGCATAATGTCGTCATCCCAACCAGCAACCCACTGGAAGGAATCGTTATTGATGAACCTGAAGCTCGATAATTGGGTGACAAAGGAAACTAGACCATCTTCATAGGTGCATCATCATTCCTGAAACGAAGCATAAGAAGACATGGATGCTTGGTATTCCAAAAAAAAACATGGGGCTGTTTGCCGAGCCTCTATCATGTGCTGCTTCACAGAGAAATAAGATGTAACTAACTCTGCCAAGGTCGGTTGAGAGGGAGTCACAGCAACTTCGTCAAATCCATTTTGGGAACAGGTCGAGCTCTTTTGGACGGTCCTGAGTCTGTACGTACGTCGTTCTCAATTGCACCAACCAGTCTGCAGTGATCCTCACATAAAAAAATAAAGTTGAAGTTTATAGTAGAAAAAGTTTCAAAAAAGTCTTCTGGACAGTTTAATTCTTGATCGAGACGTTTCGACTTCCATCTGGAAATCATTTTCAATCTGAATGAAATGGACTGAATCCTGGATCCATTTACACTAACCTGAGTAAAAGGTAAAAAATAGTAAGAAGGGCTCGACCAATGTAATGAGCCTGTGTTACCTATGATGGCCGTGAATGGCTCCTATTGTAACCACAGACCAGTAAACGATCCTATTATAAAAATGCTAAAAGCATAGTGAATAGAAATTCCTGCTAACGTGAGGCGTGATACTGGGTCACGAGGTGTCCTCTTTAGTCCATGGCTTCAAAAGGCAGCTGTAAATCCCGGGCAGAATGTATCTAACGCCTCCACTCCGATTCAGTGAGGGACTCTCTTTCATCACAAAGATGGCTTCCTTCACCCCTCTTTCAAACCATCCTTTCTCTCTACTTAGAATCTTCACCTCACTGTCCTCAAAAGTGTGTTTGGTGGATTTAAGATGCAGATGTACAGCAGACTGTGGACCACTTGAGGCTTCTCTTCTGTGTTGGTAAAGTCTTTTGTGGAGTGGCTGCTTCGTTTCACCAATGTAGTGTTCTTTGCAGCTACCTTCACTGCACCGGATCGAATAAACTACATTGTTCTGTTTTTCTGTGGGCATCTTGTCTTTAGGATGTACTAGTTTCTGCCGTAATGTGTTGACCGGTTTAAAGAAAACCGGGATGTCATGTTGTCTGAAGATTCTCTGTACCTTCTCGGACATCCTGACACGTAGGGAATAGAGACTCCATTTTTCCTCTTCTCAGTTTCTGTTTCCTTCTTCTCACGTTTCTTGGAGATTCTCACCCTATTGAAGTTGTTTGAAAATGTTTCAAGTCGGGCTTGAACTCACAATAGATATGGTTTTTATGACGCCATTTGTCATAGACCAATATTAAACTGACCAGCTCCAGTGGTGCAATCGGTCAGCATGCGGTACTTATAAGTCAGTATTCTGCAGAGCAATGCTGAGGTTGTGAGTTCAAGCCTCACCTGGAGCAAGTTGAATCAACTTGATGATAATCGGTGGGTATGTCATTTCAGCTTTTACTCCAGAAGAATACAGGTATCGTCGTTCCTAACAAAGGAACATGGGGCAGGATGCTGAGCCTCTGGTATGTGCTGCCTCACAGGGGAAAAAAGGTATAGCTGACACGGTTAGTAGAGAGCAACTTTTTTGCGAACAGTCTGAGTTCCTTTTGAAAGGCTTGATTCTGTTCGGTATTCTTTGTGGCAATCAGCCGTTCAGTAGTGGTTGGTCAAGAAAGGGTAAGGTGCTTCAAAATACTCCAGATTTTCAATGTCATTGACTCAGTTTAGAGGTCGTTCTATTGATAATCCAAATATATGTGTCCACCACGTCTTTGACAAACAGAATCATCTAAACCTGAATACTTCCTCAAGCCGTTTTTTGTGTCAAAAATATTGATAAAATACTTTGGGCTTCTGAGGAAGAAACAGAAGAGAGCAGCTTGAGAAACTGAAAGAAGAGAGACCTCTGATAGAGAAAGTGTTCACCATCCATAGTGCCTACTCTGGCATTAGTTGGAGTAAATGGTCTTTCAAACAGATGGCATCGCTGATTCAAACTATTTAGTTCATTTTGTCTTTGATCAAGCAGTCATCAGGCCTGTCGAGTGTCTATATGTGTGGCTCCAGTGGCGCAATCGGTCAGCGCGCGGTACTTATAAGTCAGTATCCTGCAGAGCAATGCCGAGGTTGTGAGTTCGAGCCTCACCTGGAGCATCTTCCAAATGACTTAGTTTTTAAAAAGTAATGTCGGTGAAAAATGAATGTGTGACAAAATCAAACCAATATAGTTTGAACTTCTCGCTAAAAATATGATCAAATATAAAAATATCTGATCTTTTTTTTCCAATCTGTAAAAATCTGTTTTTAAGCTGCTTCATTGAAATCAACAGAGAAATTAAATGTTTCTGTTGAGGTTTTAAAATCCTCTGGGTTTCCTCTGGACGATGTGCAATAAAATAAGCCACATCTTATGCCCACTAAATGCAGTTGGCTCATGTATGCGTATGTACCAGGCATGCCCTGACATGAACAACTTCTGGATGGAGATAATCCTAGAACTGGGTGACATCCTCAAGATCAGCCTCCTGGTCTCCCCTGTCTAGCTTTTACTTTATGATGATTCCTCCTTGAATCTGACTCCACACCACAGGAGAACTTTGTGGGCTGGTCTTCCAGCAGGCAAAAATACTGTATGCTGGCATTAAGGGGCCAGGTCGTGGGGGCAACAGACGTGAAGCCCTGGCCTCTCATTAGTGATATAATTTAGAGTACAAGTATCAATAAGATGGTATTGATAACCATTACTAATCACAACCTAGTGGACGAGGGACACAGGAGCGGGAGGTTCCATTAATGGACCTTAACAGACATATTTGGTTGATAAAATAGACTACACCAGCTCCAGTGGCGCAATCGGTCAGCGCGCGGTACTTATAAGTCAGTATTCTGCAGAGCAATGCCGAGGTTGTGAGTTCGAGCCTCATCTGGAGCAAGTGGAATCAACTTGATAGTAATCAGTTGATGTCTCACTATAGCTTTTACAAAATGCTTCACCATAACTTCTGAAACAAAGTAGAAGAATACCGGTAATCTCATTGTTCCCAAGAAGGGAACATTGGGAAGGATGTAGAGCCTCTGGTATGTGCCGCCTCGCAGGGTAACAGAAGATAGAGAACAAGTTCAGTAGAGAGGGACTTTTTAAATCCTTGGTTCTGTTCAGTGTTCTCTGTGACAATCATCCAATCAGACGTGACTCTCACATCAGTTATTAAAGGTCCCCTATTATGCAAAACTGACTTTTATGAGGTTTTAACCTTTTATTTTACTTAGTACTACCCCAAACAATCCCCCAAAGTGTGTTTTATTGTGATTCATGCTATTTTGAGATATTTAAATTCAAAGTAAGGGGCGTGTTCTCCAAACCTCTAACGACTGGTGTAACATAGTGACGTACATCTGTTTTTTGTTCAGCCCCCTGCAGCTCAAACACCCTCCCCCACTTCTACCTGCTCTCCACCCTGATATCCACCCATTTCCGTGCTTCACTCTACTGTGAAGCACACCTCGCCCCTCCCGCTCCACGCTGTGCTGGGTGGGTGGGGAAATCACAATGAATGACAACCAATCGCAACCAACGGGGCGGGTCCCGGGAAAAAAAAAAGAAAAAAAGACTGAAACAAGCTGTTTTGACTTCCGGGTAAAAATTCAACAGGATGAAATAAGGGACAAAAAAGGCATAATAGGGGACCTTTAAAGGGTTTGAGTCTGTTTAGCGATCGTCCTGATCAAACAGTCATCAGGCCTGTTAAGTATTTTATGTGCAGCTCTAGTAGTGCAATCGGTCAGCGCGCGGTACTTATAAGTAAGTATCTTGCAGAGCAATGCCGAGGTTGTGAGTTTGAACCTCACCTGGAGCACTTTTAAACAACTTACCTTTTCTTTAAACATGCAAGAATGTAATAAATCCCAGATGCACCAGTATTATTGGTTATGAAAAGAGCGAGATTTTCATTTCTCATTTCGTTCAACAGCTTCAACCAGAAGACTAATATTTAGGTGACAAAACACGACAGGCCTCCTTCATTGGTGCTCCTTCAATCGGTCAGCGTACGTTACTCATAAGCTACTGTAGTTTCAGGAAACAAAGCGGAAGACAGGTGTCCCTCTTGTTCCCAACAGGGAGACTTCCACGGGTCAGTATGCTTAACGTCTGCCAGGTGCTGCTTTAGAAGAAAAATGTAACTCAGCCAAGGTCAGTTGAGAGGGAGCAAGAACAACTCCTTTTAGGGAACCGGCCAAGTCTTGAGTCTGTTCAGGACTCTCCTTTGCAACCAGCAAATCTGCAGGAACTAAAAGAGAATCTGTTGTTTGAAATTGCTCACAACCTCAGCATTGCCCTGCAGGGCGCTGACTCTTACAGTAAGTACTGCATGCTGAAGGATGCAATATTGGAGCTTCTCTAATTTAGTTTGTCAACCAAATATCACTCTGCAGGTCCATCAAAAAGATGATTGCAACCAAAGAATGGGTCTTTGGTTGCAAAGAGGCCATATGGCACTGACCAATGCAAGCCAGAACAGCTCCAGTGGCGCAATCGGTCAGCGCGCGGTACTTATAAGTCAGTATTCAGCAGGGCAATGCCGAGGTTGTGAGTTCGAGCCTCACCTGGAGCAATTTTCAAAAAGTTAAGGCTTTAATAATCTGAGTTTCAGTTCCATTCCTCTGGAGCATCTGACTGCCCAACAACCTCCACAATGGCTTGGACCATTTTCTTTTTTTTTTGTATGAATGAACATCTATAAATCTCTGTTTGTGAAGAAACAGCACAGATTTTTGATGCATCTCTAGTTTTACTTCAGTATATGTGAAATGGAAATGAAATGGAAAGTGTCCAAAACCGTAGTGACACCGGCCATGCTGTTTGGTCTAGAGACAGTGTGGTGAGAGCAGCCATGCTGATTGGTCTAGAGACAGTGTGGTGAGAGCGGCCATGCTGATTGGTCCAGAGACAGTGTGGTGAGACCAGCCATGCTGATTGGTCTAGAGACAGTGTGGTGAGAGCGGCCATGCTGATTGGTCTAGAGACAGTGTGGTGAGAGCGGCCATTCTGATTGGTCCAGAGACAGTGTGGTGAGACCAGCCATGCTGATTGGTCTAGAGACAGTGTGGTGAGAGCGGCCATGCTGATTGGTCTAGAGACAGTGTGGTGAGAGCGGCCATTCTGATTGGTCTAGAGACAGTGTGGTGAGAGCGGCCATGCTGATTGGTCTAGAGACAGTGTGGTGAGACCAGCCATGCTGATTGGTCTAGAGACAGTGTGGTGAGAGCGGCTATGCTGATTGGTCTAGAGACAGTGGAACTGAAGAAAAGACAGGAAACAGAGATGTTTGTAGCAGAGATGAAGATGCTGAGGATCTCTCTGGGAGTGACCAGGATGGACAGGATCAGAGGAACAGCACATGTTATAGGTTTTAAAGTCAGAGAGGTCAGACTGAGATGGTTTGGACATGTGCAGAGGAGAGAGAGAGAGTACATCAGAAGAAGGATGCTGGGTTTGGAACCACCAGGAAAGAGGACTAGAGGAAGACCAAAGAGGAGGTTCATGGATACAGTGAAGGAAGACATGAAGATAGTTGGTGTGACCAAAGAGGATGCAGGAGATAGGGTTAGATGGAAGAAACTGACTTGCTGTGGCGCCCCCTGGAGGGAAATGATGAAAGGAGAAAAAGAATGTGTGTGTTAATAAAAAAAAAAAAAACACTCAAACAAATCATGTGAATTCCCAGTTCATTTTATTTTTGGCATCTTCTTCCATCTTTAAGTAAAAATGCAGCTTTACATAAAAACAATAAGATCAAAAAGGGACGTAGTTAAAAAGTAACCTTTAAAAAAACATAAACCGCTCCTATTGATGAACAAACCACCCAGTACTTGTTAAGACCGGGCTGAGCGTTGCTCCACCTGCTTTATGACTGATACTCAGGTGAAGGATTACATAAGTCCTGACTCACTGGGATGTTTACTGAAGGTATGAATGATCCTAAAATCAAAGAAGGTCTAGTCTGACTTTATTCAAGAACAACGAAAGAGATTAAAAGATGAATGAGATTAAAATCACAGTGAATTTAAGTGATTGGGAGCCTTGTTGTGGACACGGTGGACACGGTCACCGTGTTCATCGTGCTGGGTTAAAGAATAGAAACGCTCCAGGTGAAGGTTGAGCTTTGACTTCATCAGCGTTCTACAGGATCACATATTGGACCATTTAGGGTGATAAAAATTCTAATCATGCTAATTAGATTTCAACCACAGTTAATTTAAGTTTATAATTTCATTAAAACTAATTAAAACAATTCAAAACAATCACATAATTACTCTTCAGTGGTTCTGGAATGTATTAGTACAAAAAAAATCCAGATATGTTCATCATTGAGAAATAAAATGACCAATTTTTGGGCCGTCGGGCCCATCGCTCAATAAAGACCAGGTTCCTTTGAATTCATAAATACCCTAATTTATTTCCATTTACCCCCATTTTTTCTTAAATAATTGTTATTGAGCACAAGTTACAAAAATCTGTGTGCATAAAAAACATAATTAAATGACTGAGTTGATAAAAAAATCACTGCTCTTGTGAGTATTTCTGACTCACACACACACACGTTTAGACATCCAGGTGATTTATCTTCCATGTTTTCTTCTTTAGAAGTGTTTCCATCGGATGGCAGAGAGGATGGCGTGCAGAAAGTACAGGAAAGTGGCTGTGAAGGCGAACACCTGTCACACACACACACACACACACACACACACACACACACACACACACACACAAAGGTGAGAAAATAAAACACAAGAACAAAACTTTCTTTGTTCATTCTAAAACAAAACAAGATTTTTCTTCCTCTTTGAAGAACAAGCCCTTTTGTTTTCAGAATAATTTAAAGTCTGAAACCTGATTTTGAGTCGACTTGATTGTTTTTAAATTTCCGACATGCTAAAAAGTGAATTTTTTTTTTAGTAGGATAAAAAGTCCAAGTTCTCACCACAGCAGAAATATCAATCTTGTAAATCCTTTGGTCTCCTCCTTTCTGAATCTGTGTGATGAAAGCCAGGATCACACTGGCACTGAGGTAGAAGAGCACTGCCAGGCCGTGGTACACGAAATCCTACAGAAAAATAAATCTAATTATCTCTAGTCACTTTTATTTTAACGTTTCTGTTTGTCCTCTCTTACAGCAGCGGCCCAACCAGAGCTGCTCTTATGGCATCCGAAAGCGAAGATCAGCATCCAGAGGAAGGTCATGACGAAGCAGAAAACGGAGACGAACATCACCCATCCCAGTGGATTTGGGAGAGACACTTGTGTCGATGCCACGAGGATCCACACCAAGCCACCGAACACCTGGATCAGAGGAACAGTTCAGAACATCAGAACACATTAAAACGACTCAGAAACTCCAACTAACGGTTTGAAGAGTTTCCAATATCCTTCTTTTTTTAAAATCAGTTCTCATAGGTAGATTGAGAACTAGCTCTTTGGTATTTAGAGTTAGAAAACAAACAGTTCATCCACACCCGCTCATAAAAAAACTAAGTCAGCGAGTACATCGTTTTGTTTCTATTGGCTTCCACTTATCTGGGACTGGGTCGCAGGGGCAACTTCCTCCGATGGGAAACGCAGACTTCTCCCACCCTGGCTGCATCGATCGATAAATAGACAGAGTTGGTAATATAAAAAAAAAAAATCATAAAACAGGCTCTGATTTTATTTAAATGACTTAAAATTTGTTTCAAAGAACTACTGCTTATGAAACAAAGCTGGCCCTATTTTGTCCTGGATCTCGGCACTCCGATTCTATGATGTAAAGGGAAGAGATGGAACTCCTTAAATATAAGGTATGAGTCACAACTAGCAATGCTTGAGGCCACCTGATGTACCTGCCTGGAGTACAAGACTTCAAGACACCTGGACCATGTAATGATAGACTGACAAACCATGCCACCAAGAAGAAGTACGAAACGGAATCAACTGCCCTTTTTAAGCCCCTGCTGACAGAATGCAGAGGAGGTACTGTATTAAGCACTCAGGCCGCCCATGCTCCTTCTGCCCCACTTTTACAAATATAAAAACATCTCCAAAACCACTGATGGGGTTTTAATTAAACTGCCTATAGTTACTCATTGCCAGCTGTTGATGGACTGATTTGTTTTTCAGAAACATGCGACCTAAAGTCAAGAGCACAAGGGTTAAAGTTACCAGTTCTTGTGAAGCAAAATACCCCAAAAACTTAAGACATTTTAATAAAACTGCCCACAGTTACTCTCCACCAACTATAGATGAACTGATCACATTCTCATATAGCACAGGCCTTGGCATTGAGTAGGTTACGGTTCACTAAACAGGTGACAGATTGCATTTTAAAACATGCTCTTTTATGCTTTTAAGCTCCAGTGTGATGGAGACCCTCTGATCCACCTGGTCCAAAGGGTTGGGGTTCTGTGGTTGTGGTGTAGACCCTGATCTCAACATTTTTCTTTAAAGTTAGAAACAAAGAAGTTTAACTTGTTAAATGGCTAAAAATGTAAACTAATCTGTAAAAAGTTTTAGAATGTTTTAACATCCATCATCTTTAACTCTAAATCAGGGGCGCTGAAGCCAAATTTATGGCAGCGTGCAACCGAGACGGGTCATTTAAAATGATCCTTTCACCTGACCGTATCTAAACATTTACTTCAACTCTTGAATCTTCAAGCCTAGGCTACAACACTGACAGCGCTCTAGCCTCTTAATGACTGCAAGTTAATAATTTGACCAAAAGTAAACCAACTCAGTTATCAGAGTAAAAACCAGAAAGTTACACACAAGCCGTCTCCATAGAAACCAGGAAAGCTACCTTACAGCTGACCAACTCTAAAACCCTAAAATATTTACATAAACTTTAGAGTTTTCAGTCGACATAATTACTTGTATGTGTTCAATAAAAGGATTTATTTCACATAAACATCACATTTTATGGTAACCAGGATCTACGTTCCTACCCTCACCATGGTAACCAGGATCTACGTTCCTACCCTCACCATGGTAACCAGGATTTACGTTCCTACCCTCACCATGGTAACCAGGATTTACGTTCCTACCCTCACCATGGTAACCAGGATCTACGTTCCTACCCTCACCATGGTAACCAGGATCTACGTTCCTACCCTCACCATGGTAACCAGGATCTACGTTCCTACCCTCACCATGGTAACCAGGATCTACGTTCCTACCCTCACCATGGTAACCAGGATCTACGTTCCTACCCTCACCATGGTAACCAGGATCTACATTCCTACCCTCACCATGGTAACCAGGATCTACGTTCCTACCCTCACCATGGTAACCAGGATCTACGTTCCTACCCTCACCATTGTAACCAGGATTTACGTTCCTACCCTCACCATGGTAACCAGGATCTACGTTCCTACCCTCACCATGGTAACCAGGATCTACGTTCCTACCCTCACCATGGTAACCAGGATCTACGTTCCTACCCTCACCATGGTAACCAGGATCTACATTCCTACCCTCACCATGGTAACCAGGATCTACATTCCTACCCTCACCAAGGTAACCAGGATGTACGTTCCTACCCTCACCATGGTAACCAGGATCTACGTTCCTACCCTCACCATGGTAACCAGGATCTACGTTCCTACCCTCACCGTGGCAACCAAGATTTACGTTCCTATCCTCACCATGGTAACCAGGATCTACGTTCCTACCTTCACCATGGTAACCAGGATCTACGTTCCTATCCTCACCATGGTAACCAGGATCTACGTTCCTACCTTCACCATGGTAACCAGGATCTATGTTCCTACCCTCACCATGTTAACCAGGATCTACGTTCCTACCCTCACCATGGTAACCAGGATCTACGTTCCTACCCTCACCGTGGTAACCAGGATCTACGTTCCTACCCTCACCATGGTAACCAGGATCTATGTTCCCACCCTCACCATGGTAACCAGGATCTACTTTCCTACCTTCACCATGGTAACCAGGATCTACGTTCCTACCCTCACCATGGTAACCAGGATCTACGTTCCTACCCTCACCATGGTAACCGGGATCTACATTCCTACCCTCACCATGGTAACCAGGATCTACGTTCCTACCCTCACCGTGGTAACCAGAGTCAACGTTCCTACCCTCCCCATGGTAACCAGGATCTACGTTCTTACCCTCACCATGGTAACCAGGATCTACTTTCCTACCTTCACCGTGGTAACCAGAGTCAACGTTCCTACCCTCACCATGGTAACCAGGATCTACGTTCTTACCCTCACCATGGCAACCAGGATCTACGTTCCTGGACAGGGAACACCTTGGTATCCTTCTGGGTGAGCTGGAGAACGTGGCAAGAGAAGCCCGGGCTTTCTGTCTGAAGGACTTTCCAGCGACCTGGTCTTGGATAAGCATAAGACGACACAACGGATGTTCAGATTGTTCTGGGAATGTGCACAAATGATTCCGCACAATTTGTATACATTTGTGAATGTTTACAACTCGTCTCTGCATGTGTGCAGCAATATGGACACCTCAGCTCACGGTGAACCAATCTCGGGCTATTTTCCTCATAAATAACAGAGTCCTCCCTCCCAAACTACCATGCTAAGTCTAATCCTTCTGAGTAGGATTTTTTTTAAAATTCATTTTATTGTCAATCCACATAACAAACAGCTGCAGACTAAGAGCTGGGACGACCTAGTCTGGGAGGTTAGGGTTACCATCTGATGCTACCATTTAGTTACTTATGGAGTGTTTATAGCAAAGAATCTCAGATCAGATTCAATGAAACTTTTAAAATTCTCTTTAACTCTAAATATAATGTAGCAATTTTGACTGAAGCTTAAAGCAAATAAACTCTGATGAAACGTCGTCAGCAAATAATAAATCAGCTCCTTATCTCTCTGACTGTTGACTCGCTCCACTCGTAAGTGGGTGAGGTTTAGTTTGCGGGGTATTTAAATGCCGACCACGCCGTTTACAATCAACAGAGGAATTTGTTTTGTTTAAATTGTCATACCTGAATGAGTCCTGTCAAGAAAAAATCAAAAGAAATGACTGTACGCTATCTTTATTAACCAACAAATTCTTTGTGTTAGACGCTGGAACCAGGGTCAAAGTTTAGTCACCCACAGGGCTGAGAAATGAACTGAGAAGGAAAAATAGTGTCGATTTGATACAGAATAATGAGACGGTCACTCCTTTGATTTGTGGGTTTTACGTGTCTCCATCCATCCCACCTGTAAATTTATCCGTCAGGTTTTTAGCTTCAGTTAAATTTCAGAGTAAAATACACTACGTTTCCATCTCCAGGGTGTGAATGTAGTGTTAAGGTGAGCTACACCTCTAACTGTGCGTTCATCCAAGTTTGAACTTAGGATCAACCGTCCAGAGCAATGGAGAGTGTGGCAAAGAGATGAAGAAGCGTGTGCAGGCAGGCTGGAACGGATGGAGAAAAGTATCAGGTGTGATGTGTGATAGAAGAGTTTCAGATAAAATGAAAGAGAAAGTGTACAAAACCGTGGTGAGAGCGGCCATGGTGATTGGTCTAGAGACAGTGTGGTGAGAGCGGCCATGCTGATTGGTCTAGAGACAGTGTGGTGAGAGCGGCCATGCTGATTGGTCTAGAGACAGTGTGGTGAGACCGGCCATGCTGATTGGTCTAGAGACAGTGTGGTGAGACCGGCCATGCTGATTGGTCTAGAGACAGTGTGGTGAGAGTGGCCATGCTGATTGGTCTAGAGACAGTGTGGTGAGACCGGCCATGCTGATTGGTCTAGAGACAGTGGTACTGAGAAAAAGACAGGAAGCAGAGATGGAGGTAGCAGAGATGAAGATGCTGAGGATCTCTCTGGGAGTGACCAGGATGGACATGATCAGAAATGAGTATATCAGAGGAACAGCACATCTGTCACAAGAATTACATAATAAAAATTTTTATTTGTTTTCCTCTTTGTTTGTTGTTTGCTTAAAAAAAGATGTTTGAAGCAACAAAATAATCTTCTACTGCTGCAACACTTTACCGCTGAGCCAACGCCTTCCTGTTAGATATAAATCTGAATCTTTAAATCTCAAATTAATTTTAACAGACGTATGTACGAGTTCTGTCAGTTTTGTTAAATCTTTCCTTGCTTCTCCAAATGGAACCATGTTGCCCACAGCAGTCCCCCATTCATCAAAAGGACCACAAACAACACGACATAGTCTACAAACAAAATATCAGAAGGTGTCCTTGAAGTTTTCTTTTCCATACGTGTGTTTAGGAAAAGCAACACTCATTAAACTGAGCAGCATATAGACGCTGACTAGAAGCAAAAAAGACACATTTTCACTCCTTTTTAAGCAAATATCTACTAAAAGAATTAACTTGATGTTTTTTATTCACTCAAATACAAACTAAACTAAGCCTTTTACCCTTTTTACTCAGTTCAGCTGATAAAATCTGGATTTTGGGTCTGATGAAGACTACATGAGTTCCGATTTTCTGCAGCTCGTAACCCAGTGACAGATGTTTTCTGGTTTAGTTTTGGGGGATTCTACTCAAGATCTTACTTGAAATCAGTTCCTTCATCTGAAGACCAACATTAAATTAAAATATGTCACCATTTTCCCCACAAATGTCAAATTTCTCAACGCCAACTTAGAGTAAACCGTACCAACCACGTGTTCTTGATAATCTTGGTAAAATATCCAAATGAGATTCACATTGGATCATTCATTCAACACCTAAATTGTCCTTCCCTGACGGAGTCGCAGGGGGTACCAGAGCCTATCCTGGCTGATTTAAGGCAAGAGGCAGGGTACACCCTGAACAGGTCACTAGTTTGTTGTGGAGAACGTTGGACCAAAGATTAGAACAAAAAACTTTCTTGTCCAAAAAAAAAAGAAAATAGTTGAAAAACAAACTCAATCTCAAATTTTATTTTTAAATGTTCAAAGTTATTTTTTTCCTTCAAATTTTGCTCAATTTTGACTAAAAATATCAGAATTTGTTTTCAAAGTAAACTTTTGGCCTCGACACAAAACTGTCCAAATCTCCTTATCAAAGATGTTGTTTTTTAATCTTTGAAAAAAGAAAAGCTGCATTCTTCCTTCCTTCGTTTATTGAGATACAATATGAGTGAAACGTGAGAAGAACACACTCGTCCTAAGAGAAGGATTCTTCTGGGCTTTTTATTCAAAACAAGCTCAAATTTTATTTCAAACACCTCGGAAAGAAAATCTGTTTAATCAAGACAAAGTTTATCTGGAAATTTGGGCTAAAAAACAATCAGATGATCACAAAAAACATAGAAATATATGTTTAATATAAAAGTACAAAAGTCTATTGTGTGTGTGTTTTATTCTAACACCGCTTTAAAACTGACTGTGGTGTTTTTCTAATTACTCGTTAAGGTCATCAGATTATTTGAGACTTAATACTTTGAAAAATAGTGTTTGATTTTATTTACTAGTAGAAAGGTGAGGGGTTTTTTTTCGGTTTAATGTGTTCTTACTCATTTTTTAAAGAGATTTTATAGCATTTTTCCAATAATTTTTAATGAGATTTTTAATTATTTGAAAAAATGATGGCAAGACTTGTTCGCTTTTGAAAAGTTTTTTTGGATTGAATTGTTTCGGGATTCTTCTTTTAAAAGAATTCAAAACTATTTTATTTATGATGACATCTATTCTTCTATTTTCCGTCTTACCAGTTCTGGTAGGTAGAAGATGTCCGGTGCCGTGGTGCATATTCCCATTCCACTTGGCAGGTTTTCCATCGTCTGAGCCGTGGTTGCAGCCATCTCCACCTGGTCCGTCTCTCGATGCTTCTGCTGTGAAGTAACGGACCAGCAGCAGGTGTAACTGACCCTTATAGAAAAACCAGCCTAGCAGACAAACCCGTTCTGCTATTGTGTGTGAGAGTCATGAACAAACCAGCCACGCCCTGTGTTTAATGTGAGCTGCTGACCCATGACGGCTGAGGAATCTCATAACCTCAGGCTACACCAAAGTTTGATCAGTTTAAAAATGACCATTGTTTCATTGGACTGACCAAACAGCTCGTTGACTTTAAAAGTCATGTTTACTCAGTGAATTGTGTTCATTGTTATGAGTGATTGTCGCTTTACGTGTAGTTTCTATTTAAAATACAGATGTTTGTGGTGTGAAACTCCGTGTCCCACATTGTCATGTTAGTAACATATTTCATGTTTGCTGGTTCGATGCTGTAGACATCAGACAGCATGCTGGTTGGATTACCTCAGAGAAAGCAGACACCTGCTCATCTTCATGTTTAATTCATTATAATTTACTGCCTTAACTTTGTACTTCATAAAGCATCCTCACCATGGTAACCAGGATCTACGTTCCTACCCTCACCATGGTAACCAGGATCTACGTTCCTACCCTCACCATGGTAACCAGGATCTACGTTCCTACCCTCACCATGGTAACCAGGATCTACGTTCCTATCCTCACCATGGTAACCAGGATCTACGTTCCTACCCTCACCATGGTAACCAGGATCTATGTTCCTACCCTCACCATGGTAACCAGGATCTACATTCCTACCCTCACTATGGTAACCAGGATCTACGTTCCTACCCTCACCATGGTAACCAGGATCTACGATCCTACCCTCACCATGGTAACAAGGATCTACTTTCCTACCCTCACCATGGTAACCAGGATCTACGATCCTACCCTCACCATGGTAACCAGGATCTACGTTCCTACCCTCACCATGGTAACCAGGATCTACGTTCCTACTCTCACCGTGGTAACCAGGATCTACGTTCCTACCCTCACCATGGTAACCAGGATCTACATTCCTACCCTCACTATGGTAACCAGGATCTACGTTCCTACCCTCACCATGGTAACCAGGATCTACGATCCTACCCTCACCATGGTAACAAGGATCTACTTTCCTAACCTCACCATGGTAACCAGGATCTACGATCCTACCCTCACCATGGTAACAAGGATCTACGTTCCTACCCTCACCATTGTAACCAGGATCTTCGTTCTTACCCTCACCATGGTAACCAGGATCTACGTTCCTACCCTCACCATGGTAACCAGTATCTACTTCCTACCCTCACCATGGTAACCAGGATCTACGTTCCTACCCTCACCATGGTAACCAGGATCTACGTTCCTACCCTCACCATGGTAACCAGGATCTACGTTCCTACCCTCACCATGGTAACCAGGATCTACGTTCCTACCCTCACCATGGTAACCAGGATCTACGTTCCTACCCTCACCATGGTAACCAGGATCTACGTTCCTACCCTCACCATGGTAACCAGGATCTACGTTCCTACCCTCACTATGGTAACCAGGATCTACGTTCCTACCCTCACCATGGTAACCAGGATCTACGATCCTACCCTCACCATGGTAACAAGGATCTACTTTCCTACCCTCACCATGGTAACCAGGATCTACGATCCTACCCTCACCATGGTAACCAGGATCTACGTTCCTACCCTCACCATGGTAACCAGGATCTACGTTCCTACCCTCACCATGGTAACCAGGATCTACTTTCCTACTCTCACCGTGGTAACCAGGATCTACGTTCCTACCCTCACCATGGTAACCAGGATCTACGATCCTACCCTCACCATGGTAACCAGGATCTACATTCCTACCCTCACTATGGTAACCAGGATCTACGTTCCTACCCTCACCATGGTAACCAGGATCTACGATCCTACCCTCACCATGGTAACAAGGATCTACTTTCCTAACCTCACCATGGTAACCAGGATCTACGATCCTACCCTCACCATGGTAACAAGGATCTACGTTCCTACCCTCACCATTGTAACCAGGATCTTCGTTCTTACCCTCACCATGGTAACCAGGATCTACGTTTCTACCCTCACCATGGTAACCAGTATCTACTTCCTACCCTCACCATGGTAACCAGGATCTACGTTCCTACCCTCACCATGGTAACCAGGATCTACGTTCCTTCCCTCACCATGGTAACCAGGATCTACGTTCCTACCCTCACCATGGTAACCAGGATCTACGTTCCTTCCCTCACCATGGTAACCAGGATCTACGTTCCTATCCTCACTATGGTAACCAGGATCTACGTTCCTACCCTCACCATGGTAACCAGGATCTACGTTCCTACCCTCACCATGGTAACCAGGATCTACGTTCCTACCCTCACCATGGTAACCAGGATCTACGTTCCTATCCTCACCATGGTAACCAGGATCTACGTTCCTACCCTCACCATGGTAACCAGGATCTACGTTCCTACCCTTACCATGATCACCAGCTGTGGGTGGTAATCGAAAGAATGAGATTGCGGATACAAGTGGCTGAAATGAGCTTTCTCCCCAGGGTGGCTGGGCTCTCACTCAGAGATCAGGTGAGGAGTTCTGCCATCCAGGAGGAGCTCGGTGTCGAGCCACTCCTCCTCCAGATCGAGAGAATCTAGATAGGGTGGTTTGGGCATCTGGTCAGGATGCCTTCCTCGCCCCTCGCTGGGGGGAACCAAGAGGCAGACCCCGGACCCGCTGGAGAGATTATGTCTCACAGCTGGCTGGGGAACGACTCGGGATCCTTCCGGGTAAGATGGAGGATGCAGTCAGGGTCAGACAAGCCTTGGCTTCCCGTTTGACGCTGTAGCCCCCGCTACCCGGCCCCGTACAAGTAGAAGATGATGGAATGGACGGAACGGAAAAAATATATAAAGACAGTAAAACCAGGAACTTCAACACTTTGTACAAACTATAGATGAACTGAGAGTTTTATGGTCATACGACCAAATGTCGAGTTAAGAAAAAAGTCAGAGATTCTTGTGAATGTGATACAGTATGTACTAAACTACGGAAAGGAATTTATTTAAACCATCACGTCACTCCCAGGTTATTATATCTTTGGACCACTAATAATTCTTTCTACTATAAAAATAAACTTTATTGATAAACCAAGAAAACAAATTCAGTAAGTGAAACACCTTTGGTGTATCTCGATTTTGTAAAATGTTTCCACAAACAATAGAACTAGAGCTTTTGTGGTTTTTAATTTTTCTTATTGAGATCAATAACAAATAAGTTGGATAAAACACTTTAGGTGAGACTCAAACTCACAACCTCTGCAGCTCTTGCTAAGTTTGTTACTCAAACATTGCTCTTTGGGTGCGTTTACACAGACCTCCTGCAGCGGGATCTAATTTTCTACAGATCGCCACTGGAGCTGCTGATATTAGTATCAGCAGCTCCAGTGGCGCAATCGGTCAGCGCGCGGTACTTATAAGTCAGTATTCTGCAGGGCAATGCCGAGGTTGTGAGTTCGATCCTCACCTGGAGCACTTTTCATATGACCTTACTTTTGTTAATCCTGGAGGATTGGATGGTTGTGACGAACGAGACTTTTGAAAACAGTTGGCCTTGTTCTCAAGATGGTGTTAACTATGCCCTCCCTCCCAAGCGACCTTGGCCAAACTGGTATTCTCACTTCCCCTGTGAGACGGTACATACCAGAGGCTCAGCATACTGCCCCATGTTCCCTTACTGGGAACAAGGGTACATGTCTTCTCATATTGTCTTTCAAGAATACTGATGTGTACTAATGAGTACCAGTTGGAACTCACAACCTCAGCATTGCCCTGTTTGATACTGACTTATAAGTACCTGCACTGATCGATTGCACCACTGAAACTGTTCCAAACGATTAAAGGTCACCCTCGACTTCCATCTATGAGAACCTTTTCCCGTGGGATTCGAATTAAGGTGGCATTTTTTGTTGATCAATATGGGTAACCGAAGCTCCAGTGGCGCAATCGGTCAGCGCGCGGTACTTATAAGTCAGTATCCTGCAGAGCAATGCCGAGGTTGTGAGTTCGAGCCTCACCTGGAGCAAGATTAGTCATTTTGATGGTAATAACTCTGTAATTTATGGAACGTTCCTCATCAGCATTCCTGAAGTAAAGAAGAAGAAGACATAGATCCTGGTTGTTCTCAATAATACAAGTGGAACCACAGAGGAGCAGCTGTAGTGAGCCAGAGCTCGGTGGTGCAGAAACACCAACATGTCAAGTCTGGGTTAAAGAAAGCCTTCTCAGACTGGTGTTCGGATTGACACCCCAAATCTAACACTTATAGAGTTCTTTCCTGAGACTGATCACTATTACAGAAACTTAACATTCTCCAGGTGAGGCTTGAACACACAACCTCATCCTTACCCTGCAGGATATTAACATTTAACTTCCACATGCTGACCAATCACACCACTGGAGCAACTCTTGGTGACTTTGTTAGAGAAATATTGCTTTCTAGGTTCATCAAGAAGAAGATGAACCTTCTTATTGAGGACTGGTAATCTGATCACATATGGAAGTGACTGACCAGCTTCTCCAGCTGGTTTCTGATCTGATGGCATTATTCTTTATTGGCCAATGAACAAATGAGCAGCTCCAGTGGCGCAATCGGTAGCGCGCGGTACTTATAAGTCAGTATCCTGCAGAGCAATGCTGAGGTTGTGAGTTCGAGCCTCACCTGGAGAAACGGAAATATTTTGGATCTCCCTTTGGTTGTCTGCTTCACAGTTTAATGAGATTGTTTTACAAAAAAATTGTCAGGGAGTCACTTTCTAGTTCTTTTCTGCCAAAAAGTGATCAGCCAATATTCCATCAAATTGTCCATAAAATTTCCTGATTTGCTGGCTTCTGTTCCTTTATGTGGTGAAAAAGAGTGTGATAATCTGAATAAATGTAGGCGTGTTCATTGGAATTACACTTGTTTGTGTCCACTGTACTTTATCAAGACCCCACGTTGTGTACACCCAAAAGATACAGCTACACCCCTCTTCATAAGTCCCACACACTGATGTATTCTCCGTTGACATTAAATTTACACCATTCTGTGCTCAACTTTGAAGAATGAGGGCCAATGAGGGGGCTGATGGGATTGATTTAGGATGCCAGTGAGTGTTCTGGAGCAAGCCGACTCTGCTGGCCCGGATCAGAACACCTCTGAAGTTTGTAGGTGTCTTTGCATCACATCCAGCACATGCCAGGCAGATAGGTGAGTGCTATGGCTATAGGGCGGGGTTGGTTGGGGGTGTGTGGTTCTTACTGCTTTAATTATTGTAAACTTTGGGTAAAATATGCACCAAAATGCAGGAAAATGACTCTTATTTTCTGGAGGAGAATGCCCCCAGATCCTCCTATACTGACACGCACCACGGGTGCTCGTTTTGTCTATGACCTCATGCAATCCCCCCCTTTAGAAAATCCTGGATCCGCCCCTGCAAGCCATTATTCTGCATGTAAACATGCTGATAAAATACAATCTGATGCTGTTCTGAATACGCCAGCTAAAATACTGGGTCATTTTATTCTGAAATCATTGTTAGACTGTCATTTTTATTTCACAACCACCACACCTCATGAGTAAAGATCACTTTATTAAACATATTTATTGTAAAAATTTATTTTGATACACAGTGAAAGATTTAAAATATAAAACTCTGATTGAAAAAAAAAATGAAAAGGAAGGAAGAAAAAAAAGAAAAGTACATTTTTTTGTCTGTTTTATTACATTAAAAAAATTATACAATTTTCAAACTTATTTGAACTGATTAAGTTTTTATTGCATTTTTTTTAATATTTAAACTGAAACTAAAATAAACGGTTGTTAATTAATCATTTCTGAACTTAAGAGAGTTGTTTCTACAAAATAAAATCATTTTATCAGAAAAAAATGGTTGAAAATGTCGTCAAAGTGTAAAAACTGTCCTTTAAACATCAAAACAACACCGTTATTGATTATTTACATTTATTGGTCGTTAATGGACAAAATTTTCTAAAATAAATGACATTTTAGGGTAAAATATTTTTTCAAATTAAACTTAGGATAAAGATAAAAAAATCTGAGTAAAAAACCTTTACGTCTGAATTTGTTTTGTGTTCGATCTCAGTCTGAAACAAACTGAATCGAATCTACTTTGTGTTCATTAACGTGTAAGATTGTGTTTATTTCTTTGTACTCAATCTTTAATCCATCCATTTCCATCTCTATCGTTGGTGCTTTGGACTTTTTTTAAGCTCTTTTCCATCTAATGGCAGAGAAAATGGCGTGCAGGAAGTAGAGCAGCGTGGCGACGTGGGACATCACCTGTTTGAACGAAGAAAGACACCCAGGCGTTAAATCAGTTTAGATATTTATATGACGCTCTTCGTTTATCACTAGATCAGCATCTAATGGTTCGTTAGTCTGAATTAGTTACTGGTCAAATTAACCACAATCAAACACTGGAGCGTCTGAAGTTAATTAAACGCTGGTGCAGAAAAAAATGTTGAATCCCACTCAAAAATTTTCCAATCCAACTGCCTTCAGGCCCTTTCTCCTTCTTTTTTGACCTGCCCTAAATCCTCACACTCAGTGTCAGTCCTAAGAAGCAGGTTTTGTTGAAACTCAAGGGTTCGTTTACCCTAAAATGGGGGAAACTCTAAAGTTTCTATTTTAAGATTAGAGGTAACTGCACGGTGGAGCAGTGGTTAGCACAGTGAGCCTCACAGCAGGAAGATTGGGGGTATGAGTCCCGGGTGTGGACTAGGCTTGGAACACTGTACTTTCTGTGTTTAGTTTGCATGTTCTCCCCTTGTATTTGTGGGTTTCCTTCCACCCTCCAAAAACAGGGTGGAAGGTTGATTGTCCCTAGGAATGGCTGTGTGTGTTGCCCTACGACAAACTGGCGACCTGTTTGGGGTGTGCCTTGAATCAGCCAGGATAGGCTCTGGCACCCCGTCAGGATATAAATGGTTCAGAAGATGAATGAAGATCAGAGGTAACTTGAAAAGTGGGGTGCATTAATGTCGTTTCAACAAATCAGACCATTTTAATTCAATTAAAGTTCTTTATTGTCTCCCAAAAAGATGGAAAATCATGCTGCAGCAACATCCCATAAAAACAACTGTGATTCACATAAACAGATAAAGCCAATAAAAAGAATATAAAAAATAATGAGGACGTCTTATTAAAGTTGTCCAACATGAACGTGTCAGATGGAAGAGTTACTATGACAACTTAAGGTGTGAATCCAACCGGATCAGGAGTGGGTTTCAGTCTCTGGCTCTCTTTAGAGTCGGGGGAGTTTAAGTAAACCTACGTTATTTGATCTTTCAGTGGACTCATATTAGGATGCCCGTCATGTGGGCTTATGGGGGATCCTGTCAACCCACTGGGAGTGGGTCTGGATGTCTCATCTGCTCAAATGGTGTCTTGTCCTGGTCTGTTTCTCCTGCGTCTGGCACCCACACCATTTCTGTTCCTGACATGCCTGCCCAAAACCCATGCTTGCCCAGGTTGGCTACCACCTCTGCCTCCAATCTCCCCTCACCTCCTCTGTCTGAATAAATTGGTTAGACTTGGTCGTGTGTCTCCACTAGATAAAAAAATACAAGACTACTCTGAGACTCAAGGGAGAACAAAAATGTTGGTGACCCAGCAGGAAGAAAAGATGGCAGAGAATCTTCATAAAAACACTGAAGAAGAAATGGTAACAAGACACAGGTGGATCACATGAGGACTGGTAATCTGATCACATGTGGAACAGGCTGACAGCAAACAAACATGGTCTGATGACGACGCTGCAAAGCCAAAGGTAAGAGGGTTCATTTTGTAATAATTATGTTTGTTTAGCAAACGCAATAAATTAAGACCCTTTGATAGAGTAAAAACCAATCTCAGCTGTGACATCACTGATCAATATTAAACGGTACTCTGATCTCAATGTAAACTTTACATTGAGTCAACGTTCTGAGATTACAGCAACTCCAGTTGAGGAGGAGAGCTGACCTGAGTCAGAGGAGAGGAGGATGTCGCTGGTGACTTTAAACAGACCAGTTTCAGTACTGTGTTTATGATGAAAACCAGATTCTAAGGGTTTCATACAAACTATTGAGGCTCATCTTGGATTTGAGCTTTATAGTTTGACGATGAAAACTAAAAACTACTGGAATAATTTAAAGTGATTCCAAAAAAAAAAAGGAAAAAAAAGCAGTTTCATCTCTTTTTTTAAGACCAGCATGTGGTCTATCTGCTGCATCCTCTTCAGTCACACCAACTATCTTCATGTCTTCCTTCACTGTATCCATGAACCTCCTCTTTGGTCTTCCTCTAGTCCTCTTTCCTGGTGGTTCCAAATCCAGCATCCTTCTTCTGATGTACTCTCTCTCTCTCCTCTGCACATGTCCAAACCATCTCAGTCTGTCCTCTCTGACTTTAAAACCTCTAACATGTGCTGTTCCTCTGATCCTGTCCATCCTGGTCACTCCCAGAGAGATCCTCAGCATCTTCATCTCTGCTACAAACATCTATGTTTCCTGTCTTTTCCTCAGTGACACTGTCTCTAGACCAATCAGCATGGCCGCTCTCACCACACTGTCTCTAGACCAATCAGCATGGCCGCTCTCACCACACTGTCTCTAGACCAATCAGCATGGCCGCTCTCACCACACTGTCTCTAGACCAATCAGCACGGCCGCTCTCACCACACTGTCTCTAGACCAATCAGCATGGCCGCTCTCACCACACTGTCTCTAGACCAATCAGCATGGTCGCTCTCACCACACTGTCTCTAGACCAATCAGCATGGCCGCTCTCACCACACTGTCTCTAGACCAATCAGCATGGCCGCTCTCACCACACTGTCTCTAGACCAATCAGCATGGCCGCTCTCACCACACTGTCTCTATACCAATCAGCATGGCCGCTCTCACCACACTGTCTCTAGACCAATCAGCATGGCCGCTCTCACCACGGTTTTGTACACTTTCCCTTTCATTTTATCTGAAACTCTTCTGTCACACCTGATACTTTTCTCCACCCGTTCCAGCCTGCTTCTTCACCTCTTTTCCACACTCTCCACTGAGTACTTAAAATCTTCCACCTTCTTTATCTCTTCTCCCTCTACTCTAGTTTCCTCTACTCATTATTTAAGAGGCAAAAATGGAAACACATTTAACATTGGGAAACAGAAAATACGTAAATGTCACAGTAAATGACGTTTCATGAGTTTTACTTTGACGTACCACTGCAGAAATGTCCAGTCTGTAGTATTTGAGTACTTCACCCGTTGGTTTCAAAGCACCGATTAAAATTGTAATGTATGCCAGAATCACAGACGCACTGAGGTAGAAGACAACAGCCAAAAAATGAAAAACCACATCCTAAAACAGAAGAGAGGAGACGAGGATCAGGAAGGAAAACATAAAATCTAAGCAAAAATAATCTCTAGTTAAAAACAATGTAAAACGCATCATTAATGTAGAAACCGCTCATTTGTTGTCACATGGAGGGGTGCAGAAATACTCGTTTATTTAGCTCAAAAAGTGTTGAATCATTCTAAAAACCCACGAAAGATCTAAAAAGATGATTTTGCATGAGATGGAACCTTCTGCCATCCGGGAGGAGCTCGGTTTAGAGCCGCTCCTCCTCCAGGTCGAGAGAAGAAATGAGCTTCCTCCGCAGGGTGGCTGGGCTCTCACTCAGAGATCGGGTGAGGAGTTCTATTGTGTGGGAGCCGCTCCTCCTCCAGGTCGAGAGAAGCCAGATGGGGTGGTTCGGGCATCTGCTCAGGATGCCTCCCAAGCACCTCACTGGTGAGGTGTTTTGGGCACATCCCACCAGGAGGAGACTAGGAGGCACACCTGCTGGAGAAATTATGTTTCATAGCTGGACAGGGAACCAATCAGGATCCTGCTGGGTGAGCTGGAGGATGCAGCCGGGGTGAGAGAAGCCTGGGCTTCCCGTCTGAGGTTGTTACCTCTGTGACCCGGCCCCGGATAAGCAGGAGACGAAGGAACAGAACCTTTACATCTTTTCATCTTTATCATTTTTTAAGTTTATTCCACGTTCGTTGGTTTCTGATGTCTCACCATTGCCGGCCAGAAACCGCTCTGGTTGCCTCCACAAAGGAAGATGAGGAGCCACAGTGTCGTCCCTACAAAGCAGAAAACAGACACGAACATCACCCAACCCAAAGGGTTCATCTGCTCGGTTGAAAAGGCTGTAACTCTGGTTGATGCCACCAGGATCCACACCAACCCCCCGATCACCTGCAGCGAAAAGAAAAGATGGAGATTTAAGTCAAACTGAATCAATACATTTCTATTTTCGTTTTTTGAGTCTCTTAAACAGCTGATCCACTTTAAGCTCCATAAATGACAATATTAAAAAAATTACATTTATAAACTTAAACCTCACTCAGAGATCAGGTGAGGAGCTCTGCCTTTTGAGAGGAGCTCGCTGTCGAGCCGCTCCTCCTCCAGGTCGAGTAAAGCCAGATGGGGTGGTTTGGGCATCTGGTCAGGATGCCTCTCGAGCGCTTCGCTGTTGAGGTGTTTCGGACACCTCCCACTGGGGGGAGACTGAGAGGCAGACCCTGGACCCACTGGAGAGACTATGTCTCACAGCTGGCCGGGGAACGACTTGGGATCTTTCTGGGTGAGCTGGAGGATGCAGCCAGGGTGAGAGAAGCCTGGGATTTCCGTCTGAGGCTGTTGCCCCCACGACCCGGCCCTGGATTAGCTGAAGACAACGGAATGGAACCTTTTATTGCTCCTCCGTCCAGTGACTGTTGACTGTCCAAGTCTTCATGAATCTTTACTTTCATAACCCTTTTGTGAACGGATTTTCCCCCAAATTACTTTTTTTTCTTTTACTGAAACTACCCACAGTTGCTCAGTACCAACTACAGTGAACTGATGAGGTTTACAAGGTCATTCAACCTAGGGTTGAGGCCAAGAATTTGGTCACAAATTCTTGAGGATATGACTGCTCCCAAAACACCAGAAGCACACATACCCATACCAACTATAGATGAACTGATTAAGTTTTCCGTAATGTGACCAAAGGACGCCCAAATTTTTCAACGTTTAACCCAAGAACTTGAAACTTCAACCACAAAATCATTCTGTTGATTCAAAAACCTTAAAGATTTCTGATAAAAAGACACTAGAACACCATGACTGTAACATCGTGGCCAAATTTAATCTCCTAAAGTTTGTCGTGTGTTTAAAACTGTACATGGCTCCGCTCCTGGATGCTTAAATTATTTTGTGTGTTATCGTCCGGGTCACTCAGTACGATTCGTCCTACGTACGAGCTGCGGTTCATGACTGTAACGTCCCTTTTCCTCATTCAACTTTTGGTCAATCAGCTTTTTCAGTCACAGGCTCACAAGTTATCAGACTATAAGTTTCTCCAATGAAGCATTTAGATTCGACCCTTCCAGTTGCTTAAATTCAACCACCCCCTAAATTCAAACATCTAGCACCTCACTATATTTACCTAAACAAGTAAAATTTGCAGCTAAGATCCAGGTCGTTGGGAAGAAAAAAAAAGTCCTGACGACCCATAAATTCTAAAATTCACAGAAGTAAATTAAGGAACAAATCGGCCATGCTGATTGGTCTAGAGACAGTGTAGTGAGAGCGGCCATGCTGATTGGTCTAGAGACAGTGTGGTGAGAGCGGCCATGCTGATTGGTCTAGAGACAGTGTGGTGAGAGCGGCCATGCTGATTGGTCTAGAGACAATGTGGTGAGAGCGGCCATGCTGATTGGTCTAGAGACAGTGTAGTGAGAGCGGCCATGCTGATTGGTCTAGAGACAGTGTGGTGAGAGCGGCCATGCTGATTGGTCTAGAGGCAGTGTGGTGAGAGCGGCCATGCTGATTGGTGTAGAGACAGTGTGGTGAGAGCGGCCATGCTGATTGGTCTAGAGACAGTAGCACTGAACAAAAGACAGGAAACAGAGATGTTTGTAGCAGAGATGAAGATGCTGAGGATCTCTCTGGGAGTGACCAGGATAGACAGGATCAGAGGAACAGCACATGTTAGAGGTTTTAAAGTCAGAGAGGTCAGACTGAGATGGCTTGGACATGTGCAGAGGAGAGAGAGAGAGTACATCAGAAGAAGGATGCTGGGTTTGGAACCACCAGGAAAGAGGACTAGAGGAAGACCAAAGAGGAGGTTCATGGATACAGTGAAGGAAGACATGAAGATAGTTGGTGTGACTGAAGAGGATGCAGGAGATAGGGTTAGATGGAAGAAACTGACTTGCTGTGGCGACCCCTGAAGGGAAATGCCGAAAGAAGAAGACATTAAGGTACAAATTCTTGTGAACACGACATCTCCCAAAACAAAAGAGATTTTAAAGAAGCAACCCTTTTTCAGTAACTCGGCTGTAACCGATGATCAACGTAACAAATTTTCAGGGTCGATCGAAGCTTATTGTTCAACACTTTGGCAGCACCTTAGTTTTAGTCTGTCAGTCACCTTCTTATCCGTCTATTCCTTACGAGGTTGGGGAGGGGTATCCTGGCTGATTTAAGGTGAGGGCAGGGTACACCCCGAACAGGTCACCAGTCTCTTAGTTATTGTTTAAATTTCTATTTGAATAACCGTAACTCACTAATCCCAAAATAAACATGTCTGTTAACAGTTTTCTTCCAAAACTTCATCTCAATCTCAGTAGTTGTTGTTTAACTCTTTAAGTTTGATTTAAACTAAAATGTAAAAAAATAAAAATTATAGTTTAAAAATCCAGTTTTTTTGTGCATAATTAGACTTTTTAAAACTGCTTTTGTGTAAGAAAAAAATAGATGTAAAAATTATTTCACTAAAAATTTCATTCATTTTATTCATGCATAAAAGACAAAAAATAAAGAAAATATATTAAAGAATGTCAAACTTTGTTTTTTTATTTATTTATTTTTAGTCTAACCTGCAGTTTTTTTAACTTGCATGCTGCCAGCATGTTAAAACCCACACCTTCTGTTTACACAGAAACAAAAAAAAAAAAACCTGACTGAATCACATTTAGTTCCGTTTTGCAAAACTAAAGTTAAGGGACTGTGACTTTAAAAAAAACCAAAAAAATTTCTAAATTTTCTAACAATGCATCCTTTTTACGATTCATCAGAAAAACTAGTTTTTAATTCTGAATTTGAAAGATTAGATTAGATTTACTTTATTGATCCCACACTTGAAATTTGTGCGTTACAGCAGCAACAAGAAAGAAATAGACAGCATATACAAGAAGAAAAAAAAATAAAATAAAATATTAAAATAATAAAATAGAAGGAATAATGTGACAAAACATTGAGGTCAAAACAGACTGTAAGTGCATAAGGAGGTTAAAAAAAAAAAAAAAAAAAGATTCTTCATATATTAATATTTGTTTGGAGCTGAAGTTATTATTCAGTAAGTCACCTTCTAAACCAAGGAATAGGGCACACCCCAAACAGGTCTCCAGTGTGTCGTAGGGCCACACACATACAACCATACACACTCATTCCTGAGGTATTTGGGCGCTGGCTGAATGACCCTAACATGCATGTTTTTGGAGGGTGAGAAGAAACCAGAGTACCCAGAGAAAACCCCATGGAGAAAACCCATGGAGACACGAGGAGAACATGCAAACTCCACACAGAAAGACAAGTGTTCCAAACCTCATCAACACCTGTGACTCGAACCCATGACCTTCTTGCTGTGCTAACCACTGCACCACCGAAATCCATTAATTTATTCCAAATTAAATGTTGCAAATTTTTCTTTTAAAAAATTCTGTTTGCATCAAGAAACATGCTCAAAGTTTTTTTTTTGTAAAATCTTAATGAATAAAACTAATTTAGCAAGTAATAAATCTGGAAATGCACTTTGCATTTTTGCTTAAATGATAATTCAATTAATTTCTTGTTTTTAAAAAAAACTACAAACATGGCGGAATAGTAGTCAATAGAATGATTCATTAAGAAAATGTTTCATTTTTAAAAATATTGACACATCAAACATTTATATAAATTTCTTTTAGTCATTTGATTTTGTTTCAGATTATCAGACGTTTAAAATCATGTCAATTAGGGACTCAGAGAGTCTTAAAACGACGTGACGTTGGAGTTTAGTTTAGAGATCATTAAGTTTTGATCAAAACAGCAGGTTACTTTAAAAGTACAAAACCAGAACAGATGAGAAGCTGCAAACCAATCATTTATATCCAGCCTTTTCTCGTCTTTAGTTTCTCTTGTTTGAAATTAAAAATGATTTCACTGCATCAGTACATTTCCACTGTTTAGTTTCCACTGGTTTCGACCTACACTTCTAGATCCATCAAAACAAGTTGTTTTTTCCAACTTTTTAACACAAATCGATCTCCCATCATTTATTAAAAAAAGAAAACAAATCATTTTAACTGTGTAATTTTTTGTACACATGGACCCACATCTTGTCAAAAGGAATAAATGGTCATCATAAACCAAACAGACTTTAAAGTCAAATAAAAAATAGATGCTAATAATCCTAAATGATCAGATTAATAAAGTCAGATGAACTCATTCAATCCATCTCCCTCTGAGTTTTTACCAATCTGAACGCCCTCAGGTCAAACACTGGGTAAAACCAATCCTATCTGATCTGGTTTGTGGAGCAGTGAGAGGCGGGGATGGAATCTGAGTGATAAGGAACAATAGAACCGGTATAAAGGAGAGGAAGGGAATCAGTATGGTCACACAGATGAGATGATAGAGGTCACATCCAGCATGAGAAAATCAAAAACTTACAAACTCAGGGATGAAGAACAGGTCAGGAACGGAGGTGAAGATCCTGCCGCCTGTCGGCAAAACATCAGCGTTGGTGGTTGAAGCCATAATCCAAAATTCAGTGTGTGTATGTGTGTGTAACGTTCTCTAGACTGAGATGAGAAACTGGTTTTAATCTGCTTTTAAAGGCCGTCTTTCTCCTCCAATCTCTCCCCCTGTACCTCCCTCTCCCCCTCCCTCAGCTTCTCCTCCTATCCATCCGTTCCTAAACGACCTGTTTGACGAGTACTTTTTGGCTTTGTTTGTGGAACGGGAGGATGCCCGTGTGTGTGAGTGTGTGCTGTTTTAGGCTCATATCCAAATGGCTCTGAGTTCAGAAATAAGAGTTTTAAACAACCAAATATCCATTTTTTACTTTTCGTTCCTTCAAATTTGTTGAAAAAAAGTTATTCATAAATTTTAGACTCTGTTGTTTTTGTGATTTTTGTTTTTACCTATTAGAACTTAGTAAACAGTGATAAGAAGCTTCTGAACGATGTTTGGAACCATTCTTTGCATTGCTATGGTTACGGAGGATGAGGGCTTTAATGCAGGGTATCCTGAATAACCCCCGTCACCTTCTAGATGATGTTATCACGACCCAGAAGACAACCCAAAGTAAGGAGTTCCTCTCACTGCGCTGCAGGACAGAGCGCTTTAGGAGGTCGTTCATCCCTTCAGCCCTCAGGCAGATGTTTCTGGAAGGAACTGAGTCCTGTTTTATTATGTATTGATGTTCCGTTCCGTTCCGTCATCTTCCGCTTGTGACGGGGTCGGGTCGCGGGGGCAACAGCCTCAAGCGGGCAGCCCAGGCCTCTCTCTCCCCGGCTGCATCCTCCAGCTCACCTGGAAGGATCCCAAGTCATTCCCCGGCCAGCTGTGAGACATAGTCTCTCCAGCAGGTCTGGGGTCTGCCCCTTGGTCTCCTCCCGGTGGGACGTGCCCGAAACACCTCGCCCGCGAGGTGCTCGGGGGGCATCCAGATGCCCGAACCACCCCATCTGGCTCCTCTCGACCTGGAGGAGGAGCCACTCGACACCGAGCTCCTCCCGGATGGCACAGCTCCTCACCCAATCTCTGAGTGAGAGCCCAGCCACTCTGCGGAGGAAGCTCATTTCAGCCGCTTGTACCCGCGATCTCATTCTTTCGGTCACCACCCACAGCTGGTGACCATGGTGAGGGTAGGAACGTAGATCCTGGTTACCATGGTGAGGGTAGGAATGTAGATCCTGGTTACCATGGTGAGGGTAGGAATGTAGATCCTGGTTACCATGGTGAGGGTAGGAACGTAGATCCTGGTTACCATGGTGAGGGTAGGAACGTAGATCCTGGTTACCATGGTGAGGGTAAGAACGTAGATCGACTTGTAAATCGAGAGCTTTGCTTTCTTTGATTGATGATGTTTTATTTATTTAGTATGTAATTGATTTCTGTTGCTGCTAGATACCAGAATTTCTCCTGCAGGAGATTATAAAAGTTTTTATCTATCTACTTTACAACAGAGCCGTGCATTAGATGCACGGTTGTTGTGGTTTAATAACACAAATATCAAACCTGTATTTAGACTAAGTATCTTCTAAGTGCACCAATCATACTCCGAATTATCCTGGTCCATTGGCTATCCTTTGTATCCTTGGTTTCCATACCAGCCTGTCAATGCCTGATCCCGTCAGACCTCAGAAGCTAAGCATGCTTGGCCTGGGCTGTACTCGGATGGGAGACCGCTGGAACCCCAGGTGCCATAGTGGGACGGCTGTTGAGATTAAATTGTCACTGTATCCCTGGGCAAGACACTTCACCCATGTTGCCTAGTCTGGATGGTGTGTGTGATTGGTCGGTGATGGTCAGAAGGGCCGATGGTGCAAAAATGGCAGCCTCGCTTCTGTCAGTTTGCCCCAGGGCAGCTGTGGTTACAACAGTAGCTTATCATCGCCTGGCATTGAGTGAAGCGTCTTTGAGAGTCCTGAAAAGTGCTATTTAAATACAAAGCATCATTATTATCCCGTTTACTTCAGTAACACCTTAAATTTGGTCCCTTTCTTGGCCGTGCAACACGACACACTCCCCACCAGCCCGCTGACCAACCTCAAACGTGTTTTGGCATCAGTATGAAGATACTTGGAATAAACTGACAGCAACATGACCAACACAAACAAGGTTCTGACCTCTTGAAGAGCTAAAAAAGGTAACAAAAAAAACATTTCAGTGGCACCGTAAAACATTCAGATAATGGAAAGATGTTCCTAATATAAGTACACGTCTTTAGAAGCTCAACTATTTAGAGCCGGCTCACATGCACAGGGAAGAACTGGTGACGGAAACAGTTTGTGTTTGAACAGCGTTCCACTGAAGTTACATTTTATTAGCTTTCCACTGAACCTGAAACATTTAGGGAAACACAGAAGTTCTGTTTGGTTTGTTAGCTTAAGGTTTTCAGAAAAGATCAGAAAACGGATAGAAATGAACAAACAGAGCAGGTAACAGGTGGATGAAGAGGTTCTCTATCAAACAATGAGCAAACAGAGGAAGCCAGGAGTGGCTGAGCTGGTTAGTTTTCTACCTGTTTGGCTTTGAAACATGAGATGAAAGGAACAGCAGATATTTGATCGAAATCATGATTCAAAAATCCAAATTGTGATCGGTTCCCGTCGCCCATCAGTGAGTTGTGACCTTATCAAAGTGAAGTGATGGATGTGGGTTCCCTGATGGTCAAAAATGGGTTTGTTTTGTCTTCAGAATTGCTTATCCACTTATACAGAGTCGTGGGGGATGCTGGAACCTACCCCGACGGATTTCAGACAAGGCAGGATACACCCCAAACAGGTCACCAGCACACAAACACACACAACCACCCACACACACATTCATTCCTAGTTGAAATTTTGTAGCAGCCAATCCTAACATGCATGTTTTTGAAGAATGGGAGGAAACCAGAGAAAACCCACACATAAATGAGGAGAACATACAAACTCCACACAGATCACCAAACAATCCCTCTAACTGTGAGGCAACACTGAGGCGGAAAAAAAATTCTTGAAGCAAACTTAGAGAAAAAAGTTTACTACAGATCATTAAAAGTAAAATTATTAAAGCAAATGGTTAAAGTAAATCTGATGAACTGAGCGTGTAGATTATCAGAGAGGCAAAGAAGAGTCACACCCAAAAATGGGTCTCTGAATTGGTTACCTTTTTGATGGTTGATTGGTTTTGTTGCTTCTAATTCTATGCAGACATTTCTGCATGAACATCGACCAGATGGTCCAGGTGAACAAACTTTCTTTAGGTAATTTTTGGACTATCCATCAGGTTGTTGGGAGAAAAATAACAGATTCAGAGCACCAGGCCGTCTGGTTTTTGGTATCTGTTGGTTAGACCGTGAGAAATCTTATTCATTCTACAGCTCAAGTTTTAGATTATTGTATGTTTAAAATTGAATCCAAATTACTTCTGTAGTGGTGGAACTATCATCTATCCTTAAAAAACAGACATTTCTTAGTGTGGTATGCAATATTTTTAGCCAGGCTAGCACCTTCTAGTGCCTATGCTCAATTTCATTTGACTCCAGCATCTAGGTCAGGGAATGCAGGCAGTAGCTTATAATTGCAATGACTGGAAAACGTCCTACCCATTTGTAAACAGAGATGACACCGTGACATGAATACAAGCGTCTGTCTGTTTGAGCCATGTTTTCATCATTTCCCTTCAGGGGGCGCCACAGCAAGTCAGTTTCTTCTGCATCCTCTTCGGTCACACCAACTATCTGAGGGGCGCAGGGGGTGCAGGAAGGATGGAGTGGGAGATCGACAGGTGAATTGTTGCGGTATTAGTAATGGCTAGAACGCTGCATCGGTCCGTGTTGGTAAAGAAAGAGCTGTGCCAGAAAACAAAGCTCTCGATTTACAAGTTGATCTACGTTCCTACCCTCACCATGGTAACCAGGATCTACGTTCCTACCCTCACCATGGTAACCAGGATCTACGTTCCTACCCTCACCATGGTAACCAGGATCTACGTTCCTACCCTCACCATGGTAACCAGGATCTACGTTCCTACCCTCACCATGGTAACCAGGATCTACGTTCCTACCCTCACTATGGTAACCAGCTGTGGGTGGTGACTGAAAGAATGAGATCGCGGATACAAACGGCCGAAATGAGCTTCCTCTGCAGGGGGGCTGTGTTCCCTCTCAGAGATCGGGTGAAGAGTTCTGCCATCCGGGAGAAGCTCGGAGTAGTGCCGCTCCTCCTCAAGGTCAATAGAAGCCAGATGGGATGGTTAGAGCATCTGGTCAGGATGCCCCCGAGCACCTCACTGGTGAGGTGTTTTGGGAACGTCCCACTGGGAGGAGACCAAGAGGCAGACCCCGGACCCGCTGGAGGGATTATGTCCCATATCTGGCTGGGGAACGACTCGGGATCCTTCCAGGTGAGCTAGAGGATGCAGCCGGCATGAGAGAAGCCTGGGCTTCCCGTCTGAGGCTGTTGCCCCCATGATCTTGCCTGGAATAAGACAATGGAACAGAACTTTTTAATTTAATAATCCTGCACAATTCGGTCTTACTTCTTGAGTCATGCACGTAGACTGATGACACATGAACAAATTCCATGTGCACAGTGAGTCATTCAATAAGAGCAGTTTTCTTTCCATCTCAAACTCACTTTGTTCAGCAGGTGCTGACACACCCTTAGTCAACCTGTTAACCTGCCAGGGTCACTAAACCATGTTTGAAGACCCTCCCCTGTTGGTACACAGCCTGAGGTTAGCCACACCAGTGAGTGTGTATGGAGTAAAGTTGTAATAAGATCCAACTGAGAGCAGAAACCCACACGATGGGAGCTCCAAGATTTGTTGTTTCAACACAAAAACAGGACGGAGGACTTTTTGGGATTTTTTTTTTCTTAAATACATTATGTATTTTCAATATCACGACACAGTTTTCTCAACAAGTTTCAAACAAAAATAAAATATAATTATACAGAAAAACAAAACAAGGATGAGGCGAGTCCTCCGTCTGCCTCACACACTGTTTTAATTATGAATGTTTGAGGTGAAAACGAGGTTTAAACAGTCATACATGTCAGATTTTTAAAACGTTTTGACCTTGAGATCAGTGACCTTGATCTTTGGTTGGATAAACCTGAAATCAAAATCCTTTCATTTACAGCCAGTAATGAGTAACTATGGGCAGTTTTATTAGAGGACAGATTTTCACAAAAAAAACATTTTATATATTACACATTCAATCTCGGTGGCACAGTGGGACAGTGGGTAGCACAGTGGCCTCACAGCAAGAAGGTTGTGGGTTCGAGTTCTGGGTGGGGATGAGGCTTGGAACACTGGTCTTTCTGTGTGGAGTTTGCATGTTCTCCCCGTGCATGTGTAGGTTTTCTCCAGTTTCCTCCCACCCTCCAAAAACATGCCTGCTAGGTTGATTGGCCACTAGACGATTGCCCCTAGGAATGAGTGTGTGTGTGGATGGTTGTATGTGTGTGGCCCTGCAACAGACTAGCGACCTGATTGGAGTGTACCCTGCCCCTCGCCTCGAATCAGCCAAATGGGCTCCGGCACAACTTGCAATCCTGTAAGGGATAGACGTTTAAGGTGACTAACAAGGCAACCTCAACTTATGTGACCTTAATAATTGGTCTCCTGATGCTGAAAGCAATCAGTTAATCTATAGTCAGTACTGAGTAACTGAACAGTTACTCATTATTCTATTAAAGAATAGAACAGCTTTATAAAAAGCTCATCTCTAGTTTGCACAATATTGCTCCACAAAAAGCGTCACGAAAACTCAAGAGCCTCATGTTTCGTCCACATTCTGCGGGCAGAATTTTAAAGTCTATCAATTAAAAAGAAACAGATAAAAGCGGACGATTAAACGGACAAGAGGAAGGATCAGTGAGGATGAACCATGACGAGCTGATTGGTTAAACTACTGTTTACACTCACCTCAAGCAAACACATAAAGCGTCTCTCAGGAAGAAAGAATGACAAACTGATACAGTGTATACAGGAACACATACAGTATGAGCTCAACAATTCTACTGGAAAAATTATACAGAATCATTGGAGAGAAAAACTATTAATAATCGGGTTCAAATTAATTATTTCTCATTCTGTTTTGTTTCAATAGTTATTTATTTAGGCAGATCGGTGCGGCATCAGCAATAACTAGGACGCTGCATCGGTCAGTCATGGTGAAGAGAGAGCTGAGCCGAAAAGCAAAGCTCTCGATTTACAAGTCGATCTACATTCCTACCATCACCATGGTAACCAGGATCTATGTTCCTACCCTCACCATGGTAAACAGGATCTACGTTCCTACCCTCACCATGGTAACCAGGATCTACGTTCTTACTCTCACCTATGGTAACCAGCTGTGGGTGGTGACCGAAAGAATGAAATCGCGGGTACAAGCGGCCGAAATGAGCTTCCTCCGCAGGGTGGCTGGGCTCTCACTCAGAGATCGGGTGAGGAGCTCTGCCATCCGGGAGGAGCTCGGTGTCGAGCCGCTCCTCCTCCAGGTCGAGAGGAGCCAGATGGGGTGGTTCGGGCATTTAGTCAGGATGCCCCCCGAGCGAGGTGTTTCGGGAACGTCCCGGGAGGAGATCAAGGGGCAGACCCCGGACCCGCTGGAGAGACTATGTCTCACAGCTGGCCGGGGAACAACTTGGGATCCTTTCAGGTGAGCTGGAGGATGCAGCCGGGGTGAGAGAGGCCGGGGCTGCCCGTTTGAAGCTGTTGCCCCCGCAACCCGACCCCGGAACAAGCGGAAGATGATGGAACGGAAGTTATTTACATGATGTCAGGTTTTTAAGGATGAATGTCAGTAGGTCAGTCCCCTTCTTATCCGTCTATCCCTTACGGGGTCACAGGTGGTGCCGGAGCCCATCCTGGCATATTCAAGGCGAGGGGCAGGGTACACCTCAAACAGGTCGCCAGTCTGTCGCAGGGCCACACACATACAACCATACACACTCATTCCTAGGGGCAATTTGGTACCGGCCAATCAACCTGACATGCATGTTTTTGGAGGGTGGGAGGAAACCGGAGTATCTGAAGGAAACCCACGCAGACACGGGGAGAACATGTAAACTCCACACAGAAAGGACAGTGTTCAAAGCCTCGTACCCACCCGGGACTCGAACCCTGACCTTCTTGCTGTGAGGCCACTGTGCTACCCACTGCACCACCATGCCGGATGAATGTTTCTAGTTGTTATTTTATTACCAAACAAAATGAATAAGTTCAGGAACACGCCTTCAAGCAGCTCCTCAGGTTTGGATCTTATTACAAGCCCAGACAAACACACACACACACTTCTATGGGAACCCTTGTTTGCTCTTTGTGAACACAAAAGATATTTGTTGGTATCGTGTGTTGCTGCATTCTGATACGCACGTACAAGTAAAGGTGAAGAACGTCCCTCGTTTTAAACTCTTCAGGGAAAAAGTCCTTTTAATGACGGATACATTTATCAATGAGACCTCTGACCTGGTCGTATATCCAAGCCTTGACCAACGAGGCTTGTTATCGTTCTGTGTGAACTTGCTCGACTGCTCACTGACTGCTAAGTTGACCTTTTTCAGAGAAACACTAACGCTTTATCAGCATTTTGAAGACAGAATCTTGACTTCTGATCAGAGGAACGGTGACGTGCGCCGAATAAATGCACACATTCACACAAAAAACTACAACATAACTGCTAGATTCTAGTCAAATCTGCAGGTGATTGGTGGATTTTGGATCCGTTCATGTTGGCGTCACAACATGCTTACTGTATGTAAAGATAATGAACTAATGAAATGAAGGAGTAGTTATGTCTGGGTTTTTTGTCCCCTCATCTGCTTCTGTAAAAACTCGTAATCAATGCATCCAAACATTTTTATTTAGTTCTGAAAACCTCTTCGTTATATCAACGTGATCCAACTCTCCAGTTGCAGTGGGCAGCAGGAAGTAACCACGGCAACAGAGCAGGAATGTGGAAACACAAGAATGGGAATATGATTCACCTGCAAACCTTGGACCAACTGAAAGACTCAAGGCGTGTGTGTGTGTGTGTGTGTTCAGTTCACACAAAGAAAACGATCAACAACACATGAAACTATGTAAAGTTTTGTAAAAGTAAACATGTTGTGATTGGCTCATGAGATCTGACAGGATGAAGGAGGGACATCCTGCTCTCCATCTTTTATTCTCTCATCCAGTCATCCTCTTAACCACTTATTACCAAACAGGACCACATGGGGTGCCGGAGCCTATCCCGAATGATCCAAGCCAAGAGTAAGGGTGTACCCCAAACAGATTGCCAGTCTATTTCAGGGCCACACAGACACTCATGCCTAGGGGCAATTTTTGTACCAGCCAATTAACCTGGCATGCATGTTTTTGAAGGGTGGAAGTAAACCGGAGAAAACCCACACATACACGAGTAGAACATGCAAACTCCACACAGAAAGACCAGTGTTCCAAGCCTTGTTTCCACTCGAGATTTGTTTATTCTCTCAATTAAATATTAAATTTATTCCTCAAAGTTCCATAAGGATACGAAGACATCTCCACAGCCATGTTTTTCACTTTTTTGATTGATAAAAATAAGCAGATTTTTTTCTCTAAGTGATAAATTTGGCCCCTTTTTTTATTTTAATGAGTGTATAGTTCCTTATCAGTAAAACAGAACACTTCACTCACAAAATGCAGGGCTGTTAGTGGTTCCTAGGATTTCTAAAAGTCCAGTTGGAGGTAGAGCCTTTAGACACTAAGCTCCAGTTTTATGGAATAAGCTCCCAGCTCAAGTGAGAGAGGCAGACAGTGTTCCTACATTTAAATGGAGGCATAAAGCATTCCTGTTTGAACGAGTTTATCACCAGGTCAGATAGAAACAGAGACATTTACCTGGTAAAGTTACTAGTTGGCTGGTAGATAGTAGAAGCTGGTACAGTATGCTACATTGGGGTTCTGTCCTCTAATTCTAACTCCCAATTCTTCATTATTCTTCTTCCATCATTTCCCTTCAGGGGTTGCCTCAGTTTCCTCCATCTAACCCTTTCTCCTGCATCCTCTTCAGTCACACCAACTATCTTCATGTCTTCCTTCACTGTATCCATGAACCTCCTCTTTGGTCTTCCTCTAGTCCTCTTTCCTGGTGGTTCCAAACCCAGCATCCTTCTTCTGATGTACTCTCTCTCTCTCCTCTGCACATGTCCAAACCATCTCAGTCTGACCTCTCTGACTTTAAAACCTCTAACATGTGCTGTTCCTCTGATCCTGTCCATCCTGGTCACTCCCAGAGAGATCCTCAGCATCTTCATCTCTGCTACAAACATCTCTGTTTCCTGTCTTTTCCTCAGTGACACTGTCTCTAGACCAATCAGCATGGCCGCTCTCACCACACTGTCTCTAGACCAATCAGCATGGCCGCTCTCACCACACTGTCTCTAGACCAATCAGCATGGCCGCTCTCACCACACTGTCTCTAGACCAATCAGCATGGCCGCTCTCACCACACTGTCTCTAGACCAATCAGCATGGCTGCTCTCACCACACTGTCTCTAGACCAATCAGCATGGCTGCTCTCACCACACTGTCTCTAGACCAAACAGCATGGCCGCTCTCACCACACTGTCTCTAGACCAATCAGCATGGCTGCTCTCACCACACTGTCTCTAGACCAATCAGCATGGCCGCTCTCACCACACTGTCTCTAGACCAATCAGCATGGCTGCTCTCACCACACTGTCTCTAGACCAATCAGCATGGCTGCTCTCACCACACTGTCTCTAGACCAAACAGCATGGCCGCTCTCACCACACTGTCTCTAGACCAATCAGCATGGCTGCTCTCACCACACTGTCTCTAGACCAATCAGCATGGCCGCTCTCACCACACTGTCTCTAGACCAAACAGCATGGCCGCTCTCACCACACTGTCTCTAGACCAATCAGCATGGCCGCTCTCACCACGGTTTTGTACACTTTCCCTTTCATTTTATCTGAAACTCTTCTATCACACATCACACCTGATACTTTTCTCCATCCGTTCCAGCCTGCCTGCACACACTTCTTCACCTCTTTTCCACACTCTCCATTGCTCTGGACTGTTGATCCTAAGTACTTAAAATCTTCCACCTTGGTTGTTTTGTTAATTCAACAATTAAACTAATCTTTATCTTATACCTACTTTTTGCATATGGTTTGTTGGAATTACTACATGAGGCTTCATGAGACATCTGTTTATGATATTAGGCTGATATGGAACCTATCTAGATTCCTACGCTATCATCATGCAGCCTGTATGAACTAATAAAAATAAATATTTCACTGTTAAACACTGGGCACCTGAAATGACTCCACTTTTCAGTTCTTCTGTTTTTATACCAGGCTAAAAAAAAATTTCCACAACCAGCCAATCATCACCTCCAAACACTGTTCCGGTGTCCTGTAACTCTATACTTCACACACACACACGCGCACACACACACACACGCACACACACACACACACACACACACACACACACACACACCTGATGTTGAACTAACAGGTGGAGTGAAACTGAGTGAGTTAATAAAAAACTGAAAATGACATTTGAAACTGTTTATTACAAAATGAAAAAATACAAAATGATGTAAATAAATGTTTAAAAAAAACAATTAAACTGAACAACAAATGATATTTTATGACGCTAAAAAAATCTGTTTGGCAGGAAAATTTTATTTATATTTTGATCATTTTTACCATATAAAATTTTTTGCTTGACCTTTGGTCACATTCAGATATAGTCAGTACTGAGTAAGTGTGGGCAGTTTCATTAAAATCCCTTCATTTGATTCCAAGTTATCACGTTCACAAGACTTTGTAACTTTGACCTTGTGTTCTTAACTTTTGATCGCATTACCATGAATACCTGATAAGTTCAACTATAGTTGGCACTGAGCAACTATGGCTCAAAACTAGATGAGTTCATCTATAGTTAGTAATGAGTAACTGTGAGCAATTTTATTAGAGTCCCTTCATTTATTTGGAAGACTTAAACCTGTGTGACCATGACCTTGAAAACCTATTTGGTTCATCTAGAGTGGGTACTGAGCACCTGAGAGTTGATTAATTCAACCCCCTTGCGTTGACAAAGTGAAAGTGTTTCATGACTTCATAAAAAGGAGATTTTCAGTGAAACTGATGAAACATTTTTTCTGGACGTGTTTCACGTGTGATTTTGTTGGTTCGACAGAAACACGTGAAAACACGCTTTTCTAAGAGAAGCTACCGTCATCGGGTCACGTGGAAAAGGTCGAAAGTCAGTTCTGTCACATCGAAAGCCAAATGTTGATTTGTGGAGTCGAAGAAAACCTCGGGCCCCGCTGACTGGCCACTTGTGTGTTGTTTCTTTAGAGCATCCAGAGTGCTGAAGATGACTTTGGCCCTCTCTTCCTCTGACGATTGGTCGGCCCATCGATGGCAGGGCAGCGACGACGAGTGGAGGAGGAAATAAACCGACTCCATGTAGACTTTTACAAACTCCTGTTTCAGGTACGCCAGGTCTCTCTATGAACACACACACACACAAACACACACATTGATTTTTATACAGAAAACTCTGCTTGTAACTCACAGTAACAGCACCCTCTGCAGGTTTCTTCTATTTTTACACACAATTCAGTTTCTTTGGCCTCTGTTCAGAGAATCAAAACCGCAAAATACAAATAGAAAATAAACTATGAAGAAAAAATGTCCTGAAAGAACGAGAGTACGGATACATGTGGTTGAAATGATCTTCCTCCACAGGGTGGCAGAGCTCTCACTCAGCGATAGAGGGAGGAGCTCTGCCATCCGGAGGAGCTCAAAGTAGAGCCGTTGCTCGTCTGTGTTTAGAGAAGCCAGATGGGTGGCTTTGGGCATCTGGTTAAGATGCCTCCTGAGCGCCTCACTAGTGAGGTGTTTCAGGGACGTCCCACTAGGAGGAGACCAAGAAGCAGACTCCGGACCTGCTGGAGGGACTATGTCTCACAGCTGGACAGGAAACACCTCAGGATCCTTCTGAAATAGCTGGAGGATGCAGCCGGGGTGAGAGAAGCCTATTGCTCCCGTGGCCCGGTCCCGGACAATCAGAAGACAACGAAAAATTAAGTGACGTATAAATAAACTTTACATCAAATGTACAAATGATGTAGATCCAAGATGTCAAAACACAACCCTGACTTTAGAGTTTTAAAAGTAAAACACTTCAGACCCAAATAACGGACACACAAACCTTCTGTGCTCTGCTCATGCTGGTCTCAGAATCCAACCAGGCACTCTGGGAAAAAGAAGAGATATTACAAACTTTTCCAGAAGGGAACCCATCCCTCAGCAGGAGTTTTTGTACCCGTAGTGCATCCAGCAGGTCTGTCTGATCCAGCAGCACAGGAAAGGTTGAAAGAACTGGACTGCATATCAGATCTAAAACAGAGACAAAAAAGAATCTATTATTTTCCTTTTTCTTGTGAAGCAGTGCAGCTTAGATACACGGTTTTGATGTTACCTGCATTCTGCATGGTGGGTCTGTCCATCAGCAGCGTGTCGGCCAGCAGCTGCCGGTGTAACGCCAGCAGGTGCACGCAGTTCAAACTAAACAACAGATTGTCTGCAAGAAGACTGAAGGAAAACAGACCGATGTCAAACAGCAGGCAACATCGGTCACGTCTGAGCAAAATTTCAATTGAACTTAAGACAATTTAGAAATGGTCTTTAATGTAAATAAATAATTTAATATAAAAACATGTGAAAAAAACAAAACAAGATTAACAGCCATTGGATGGAAAACTTGAATAAATTATGTAAAAAAAAAAAGCAATGGCTTTTACCTTCAGTTTTCAGGACAGTATTTAAGCTGTTTCATGATCTGAACCATTATATAAATATTTTTTAAAGGATCTTTCACCTGAGCTGCGTTGAGATCCGATTGTTGGTAGATTTCAGCTTTATGATCAGTTTGGGCTGCCGTCTGGCCTGGAGCATCTGCTGGAAAACTCCGCCTGGAGCTGCAGAACAGAAAACAGAAATTTATCTTAACTTGTTTGAACTTTATTCCCTCATTGAAAACATTCCTGAATTGTTTTTATTTTTTATTCGTGCATGTTTGAATTATTTACAAGCTCTCTCCCCCAGTATTTGGATGGTACACATCCTCTGCTGACGCTCAGTACCTGTCCTTACTAAACTGCTGTGAGAGAAAGTGAACTTACATGACGTCATCATTTACACTGCTTTTCTTATTCTTTTTTATTTGTTTTGTTCAATAAAAAAAGAAACGGTAAGAGCTTCTTCGTCTGAGGCAAAAATATTATAATTATAATAAAATTTCTTTAAAAACACTGAATATTTCTAAAAACCACTTTGGTTCCGTAACGTCTTCCGCTTGCTGGGTCGCAGGGGCAACAGTCTCAGATGGAAAAACCCAGGCTTCTCTCACCCTGGCTGCATCCTCCAGCTCACCCGGAAGGATCCTGAGGTGTTCCCTGTCCAGCTGTGAGACAAAGTCTCTCCAGCAGGTCTGGGATCTGCTTCTTAATCTTCTCCTGGTGGGACATGCCTGAGACACCTCACCAGTGAGGTGTCTCAGACTAGACCTGGAGGCTCTAGTCTGAGCTCCTCCTCCCAGATGGTAGAACTCCTCACCCGATCTCTGAGTGAGAGCCCAGCCACGCTGTGGAGGAAGTTAATTTCGGCCGCTTGTATCTGTGATCTCATTCTTTTGGTCACCACCCACAGCTGGTTACCATGGTGAGGGTAGGAACGTAGATCCTGGTTACCACGGTGAGGTTAGGAACGCAGATCCTGGTTACCATGGTGAGGGTAGGAACGTAGATCCTGGTTACCATGGTGAGGGTAGGAACGTAGATCCTGGTTACCATGGTGAGGTTAGGAACCCAGATCCTGGTTACCATGGTGAGGGTAGGAACGTAGATCCTGGTTACCATGGTGAGGGTAGGAACGTAGATCCTGGTTACCATGGTGAGGGTAGGAACGTAGATCCTGGTTACCATGGTGAGGGTGGGAACATGGATCAACTTGTAAATCGAGAGCTTTGCTTTTCGGCTCAGCTCTTTCTTTACAACGTCAGATTAATGCAGCGTCCTAGTTATTGCTGATGCTGCACCGATCCATCTGTTGATCTCCCGCTCCATCCTTCCCCCACTCGTGAACAAGACCCTGAGATACTTAAACTCCTGCACTTGGGGCAGGACCCTGTCCCTTACCCATAGGGGGCATTCCACTTTGGTGACAAATATAAAACCCACACATGAATATTAGAACGTAAAAAGCTCTGAAAAGTTGATTCTGCACAAGAGGGGAGGGTTTTTTTTCATTCAGCATGAATTGAGTTAGTCTTGTTTCCTTACAGCCTCTGGCAGCGGGTACCTCCACTGTAACGTCCTTTTCATAGGGAGTCCCTCCACTTACAGGCAGCTCATAGGTCCTGGAAACATTTGACCACACATTGACTTTAGAAAGAAAGAGTAAACTTTTATAAACTGTTTCTGTGCACCTGTTCGATAGAGGATTTCCAGCTTCGTCTGTCAGCTTAAGGAAAGACCAACCACAGCTCAGCTCTCCTCTCTCACCTGTCGACTGAAAAACAAAAGAAACTCACAAACAACTCGTTGAGATTCACATGCGGGGGGCTCTTACATTTCGTATGAAAGTGATCCCGAGTTCAAAGAGCAAACCGAGGTTTGGTGATGAGGAGTCACACCGCAGGAAACAGTCTCCATCCATCAGCGTAGGCAACAACCCTGTTACCTAAAGAAAAAACACAAGAAATAGAAAACCATTCAGGTTGCATCCTCCAGGTCACCCGGAAGGATCCTGAGTAAAATCCTGTCCAGCTGTAGAACATAGTCTCTCCAGCAGCTGTCTGCTTCTGGGTCTCCTCCTGGTGGGACGTGCCTGATAGTGAGGCGCTCGGGAGGCATCCTGACCAGATGCCAGAACCACCCCATCTGGCTTCTCTCGACCCGGAGGAGGAGCGGCTCGACACCGAGCTCCTCCAGGATGGCAGAACTCCTCACCCAATCTCTGAGTGAGAGCCCAGCCACCCTGCAGAGGAAGCTCATTTCTGCTTTTTATTTTATAATTCCTTTTTAAAAGTTTGAAAAAATCAATTAATTTTAATCACTTTGATCATTAGAAACAGAAGTGTTTATGTCTCTTCGAGCTGCTGATCTGACATGTTTTAAAGGGTGTGACTTGTTTGTAATTGCGTGTCATTGGTTGTCCGCCTGAATGGAGTTTTTCAAATCAAACCATTTTGGGAGGGGACCACTTGAAGTCCATCTGATTAAACGTGTGTGTTGGCCAGACAAAGAGGAACGTCTGGCGGTACAGGAACAATTCAGAGAGGAACGCTCGGATGTGTGTGAATGATTTACTTTGTGTGTCAGATGTTTGGTTCCAGTATTTAATCCAGTGGGATTACACTTTATGGTGCATACGTTTACCGAAAGGGAGTTTACATTTGTAGTGCTTTTTTTATGTTTTCACCTTAATCAGACTTTGCATCATTGGAAAACATTTCCAAAGTAAACTCGGAGAGAAAGTAGGACTAATTTGTTTTGGGTCTCTTTCTTTAGCGGTGACATCGGGATGTGTCATTTTGATGGCAACGACACTTTTAGTGTCATCAAGACTTGATTTTGAGGAACAAGTTTCGGGGTTTGAACTGATTGTATTCAGAGAAAGTTGTGCAAATGTAATTTTTTTTTTCTTACATACTTAATTTATCCCTCATTGGGAAAATTTGTGTGCTGCATTACACCGCAGCAGGCTGCCACAACTGCTGTGGGAGAAACAGGGGGTTAGGAGTCTTCTCCAAGGACACCTAGACATGAGCTCAGTGGGATTCGAACCAGCTACTCCGTCCAAAGGTGAACATTTTACCACTGAGCTAGCCCCTTCCCCTTTTATAATTTTTAAATTTAAAAATATCGTGAGAAAGGCCGCAAACTGATTGAGAAAGACTGTAAAATAGTTTAAGAAATTTTCTTTGACTACGTAGAAGACAGGACGTGCATGCTGTTCCGAGACTGGCCTGTAACTTTACCACTAGAATAAACTCTTCTCTGTATTTGTAATATTCTGTGTAAAGCATTAGGAGTCTCCTCATACCCTCGGAGAGAAACTCCAGGTCTTTGGGTCCTTTGAGTTGTAGGCTGCTCGTACCGTATGAATGTTACTCAACACCTGAAACAAAAAATATAACCCGGTAGTTTTCACTATAAAGTGAGGATATCAAATATAGCATGATACATAGAGTACATGCACTTATTTGCATGTTATTTACCTGAACGCCATCAAATGCACACACTCGTATATGCCTGCTGAGGACCTGTACTCCAACACCAGCGGTGGGAATCATTCTGCAGCTCCACAAAGTAAAGCAAACACAAGTTTTGACCTGGCGGGAACGGACCTGAAAGACAGGAGACTGCTGTTAAACGGATAATAATGTACCAGAGCAGAACAGATGTTATTATTTTCATTTGTAAAAGACACACTCACCCTCCCAGTGTCAGGGTCTAAGAAGAGATCTTTAAAGGAGAGCTGTGATTGGCTGAGCTCAGGCTGAATGTAGTGACTTGCTTTGGAGCTTTCACCTATAAAATACAACAAATCTTAATAAATCCAGAGTTGCAACTTTAAATCTATAGATCCATAGAGACCCTTGGTGTGTGCATGACACAGTGTAAAGGAGATAAAGTCAACTTAAACTTTTGGAGATAAAGTCAGAGAGGCCAGACTGAGATGGTTAATGACCTTCTTCAACTAGAAGTTTACTGAGTGTCGATGGTCTGAATCCTGAAGGTATGGCTCCCATGGCCGACAGCACATCTGTTGCATCGATCTGTTGCACACACATGAAATGTAAGCATTCTGGTCCCTCAGGTGAAATGATACTGATTGTTCAGGTTTGCGTGTGTCTTACCTCTGTAAGAGCTTTCCTGACGGTCGACCAGTTGGAACCAGTACTGTAAACCAAAATACAAACAAAAGTAAGATTAAAAACATGTCTCCACCTGCACAGAGTAATAATAAGTCATCATGTATGAGATAATCAGTGTGAAGCGGGAGTTTGAAACATGTATGAGGTTTTTACACTCAAACCGTGATCAGTTCGTCAGTGGATTAAAATACTTTAATATATCCTACAAGGACAATTCAAGGCCATGCTCCCCCCCGCCGCGCGCACACACACACACACACACACACACACACACATTGTAGATAATAGAAGAACAAATGAAACACGGGAATAAAATAAGTACATAAAAAGTAAAGAATGATGTCACAGATACAAGCGGCCAAAATGAGCTTCCTCCGCAGAGTGGCTGGGCTCTCACTCAGAGATCGGGTGAGGAGCTCGGTGTCGAGCCGCTCCTTCTCCAGGTCGAGAGAAACCAGTTGGGGTGGTTCGGGCATCTGGTCAGGATGCCCCTCTACCGCCTCGCTGGTGAGGCGTTTCGGGCACGTCCCATGGCAAGGAGACCAATAGGCAGACCCCGGACCCGCTGGAGAGACTATGTCTCACAGCTGGCAGGGGAACGACTCGGGATCCTTTATGGTGAGCTGGAGGATGCAGTCAGGGTGAGATAAGCCTGGGCTTCCCGTCTGAGGCTGTTGCCCCAACGGCCCGGCCCCGGATGAGCGGAAGATGATGGAACGGAACGAATAAAAAGTATATAAAAAGTTGAACAAAATCAGACAGAGTTCATGAGCCTGATTGCAAATGGAATAAAAGAACTCAGTAGTGATTTATTTTGAAATAAAACCTGAGAGTATTAAAAAAAACTGGAAGATAAAACGTGCTTCTGGTATTGGTCAATTTGACGGACTTCTAACCCTGTGTTGACCAAAAAAAAATGTGAATTTGAACTTTGTCCTTAAAAACTTAATCAGTTCATCTACAGCTGGTAGGAGCAGGCAGACATAAGAGGGAGCTGTGTTATGGTAGTGTTTTCTGATCTGATCTGATGAACACTGAGGTTTTCAATGTGTAAAATCAACAGTAAAGACAGTAAACCTGTGTTTGTCTCCATCGCCCACGGGGATTTCAACCTCCTCATCCACTTCCTCTTCTGACTCATCCTCTTCATCCTCATCGTCCTCTTCATCCTCGTCATCCTCCTTAACACCAGACATGTTCTAAAACAGGATTGAGAGTGGAAGAAATCAAAGTGAGAGTTGAATTTGTGAGACTAAGTCTGACTGAAATAGGAGCAGATTGGATTGGTTTCAGGGAGAAAAAAAAGGTCTTGGTTTAAGATCATTCCAAGAGTGGAAGTGAAATTAGTGGATCTCCTAGCGTGATGTGGATGGTGTACCTTGAGGAATGTTTTAGGAACCACTCCTTTGTTGCCTTTTGCGTCTTTTGCCAGCCACCATCCATCAGCTGTCTTTTTTATTATCGTTAACACATCGCCTTTCTGGAACAAAAACACACAGAATGTCTGTTATTAATGACAAACACTCAGGGTTACTATTTAAATTTAGATCAAATTTACATGTAGAATTAATAGAATTTATTTATTGATCGATTGCCTCATTTTCGCGGGCATCCAAAAACACAAGACATGAAACAGTTACGTTACAATGAAGCTAAAAATATTCAAATTTAAGACACTGACAAAAACAAGCTCACTCACAGACAACTCTTTACTTTCCTGACAGTGGAGAGAATTAAAAAAAAAACAAAAAAAAAAAAAAACAATCGTCAATACAATTCCTCCGCAGGGTGGCTGGGCTCTCACTCAGAGATCGGGTGAGGAGCTCTGCCATCTAGGAGGAGCTCAGTGTCGTGCCGCTCCTCCTCCAGGTCGAGAGGAGCCAGATGGGGTGGTTCCCCCGAGTGCCTTGCTGGTTTGGTGTTTCGGGCACATCCCACCATGAGGAGACCAAGAGGCAGACCCCGGATCAGCTGGAGGGACTATGTCTCACAGCTGGCCGGGGAACGACTTGGGATCCTTCTGGGTGAGCTGGAGGACGCAGCCAGGGAGAGAGAACCCTGGGCTTCCCGTCTGAGGCCATTACCCCAGCCCCGGATGAGCGGAAGACAACGGAACAAATGGAACTGTCAATACATGGAAGGCTCACTATAATGTACTAGGAAAACATGCCAACCAGAAATAATCTTTAATGTTACCGTTAGAGACATAATAATTATAAATTAAACAATTTCCTTTAGAAGCCCATCTTGTGAAGCCCATTGAGACGGACATTCTGTGATTTTGGGCTATACAAATAAAATTGAATTGAATTGAAAAATAATAAAGACTGTAGCACCACCTGCTGTTTTAAATTGTACAGTGGAATTTATTTAAACAAGGGGTCAAAATATGGCTCCACCTGCCTGAGAAATTTTCAGACCTCGAGCTTTGTGACCCTTAGTTACTGTATGTGATCAGTGCATCTATAATTTGTACTGAGTAAACTGTGAGCAATCTGATTCAAATCTATTCCTGGATTGGGAGATATTACATCCATTACAGTGTTACAGAAGCACAGTCAGTCCGACTGATTTACCTGGACAGAGGCATAAAAAGATGTAGAAGCAAATTCAAGTTTTATTTAATAACAAAGCAACCGATTTGTCTTAAATTCAGAGTTATCGACATTCCAAAAGAGGAAGTTCTGACCTGTACAGATAAATCTCCTTCCTGTTCTGCTGTGAAATCGCTGAGCACTGTGTACGTCTGATCTTCGGACTCAGTCTGTGTCTTTTGATCTTCATCATCGCTCTCATTATCGTCGTCATCATCATCGTCTGTGGTCTCTTCACTGTCACTCTTATCAACATCAGCCTCACGTTCTTCCTTTGAAGAATTGCTGTTGATCAAAACAAATAAAAACAAAGATATTGGCTGAGTTCTCAGTTAGGTTGTTGCTATGGAAACAAGACGGTTAATAAGTATTAAAATTTAACTTTATGATTGTTTGTTTCCTTTGCACCTTAAACCCAATCACTGACCCTGTATCTTTGCTGGGTCCTGGAGGTGAAAGCTTCAGAGCGAGAATGTCCAGACGCTCCAAAATGTTTTGTAATCGTCTCTCCTCTTCTTGTTTTCTCTGATCGTAGTTTCCCACAGGAGCCAGTTCATCAGCCTGGGAAATCAAAGCATCAAACCGTCCCCTTTACATCAGTATATCGACAGTCTGAGGCTGGTATGTGATACACGTACTGACAATAGAGTTCTGAGAGCCAATCGGATGAGGAACAGCATTCTAATTGGCTGTTCCTGGCTGTGAATAGGTCAGAACACCAGTCCTGTCCACACCTCCACACACACATGCAACAGCAAACACAACTGATAATCAATTAAGAAGCCACAAAATTGTTTTATTGCTTCAATGCAAAGACAATAACTTTTACAACTTCGGCAATCAACTCCTCCATCCGGGAGGAGCTCTGTGTCAAGCTGCTCCTCCTCCAGGTCGAGAGAAGTCAAATGGGGTGGTTTGAGCATCTGGTCAGGATACCTCTCGAGTGCCTCGCTGGTGAGGTCACCGGGAAAAAAACAAGAGGCAGACCCCGGACCCAGTGGAGAGACTATGTCTCACAGCTGGCTGGGGAACGACTCGGGATACTTCTAGGTAAGCAGGAGGATGCAGCCGGGGTGAGAGAAGCCTGGGCTTCCCGTCTGAGGCTTTTGCCCCTGCGACCCGGCCCGTGATGAGCGGAAGACGACGGAACGAAACCGATTAAATTTCTAACTTTGGTACAATACTTAAAAAAAAATTTTATACCATGTAATTGGAAGTAAAAAATCATTTTACAAGCCTAGAACGAGGCCATGAGGTATATCCGACACAAGAGGCTTGCATCCAATTCTCTCAAATTTACATACAGTATATTTATAAAGCAAACAAGTGAACGCAAAAAAGTGCATTTTCTGTATTTTCGGGTAAAAAATTCAAACAAAACATTCGCAAAAAATACTTAAATATAATGCAGAAGAAAATCAAATAATGTGACTAAATGCATATTATCAATTAGATCTAAGCTGTATTTTTTAAATTTTGCAATTTTCAGCTTTCTTAAGAAAAATATTAACTACGATACTTTTTGTCTGAACCAATCAGGTTGCTTTTTCAGCAATCCAAACAAAAACACTTTGTATTAGCATCTCGGTCATGGATGGTGATTCCAACACATCTTTGTAGGAAGCAGAACGCAAACATAAGCAGTAGCTGCCATCGATACTTTGAGAAATTTGAATTGATGTTGTTCAGATTTTACAGTACCAATATTTTTGACAACACTCCAACTGACTCTAGAAATAAGTGTGTGTAGAAGGTTATCTGTGTGTCTGTGGCTTTGCAACAGACTGGCGACCTGTTCGGGGTGTAACCTGTCTCTCGACTGGAATCAGCTGGGACAACCCCAACCCCATTAGGGATGAGCGGTTTGGAAGACGAAACAAAACTATAACTGACTTCAGCTGTCTTCTGATTTCTATGAAATACAAGAATTTGAAGTTCCGTTTCAGACTAACCTTTGTCAGCTTCTGAAGAGCCTTTTGAGTCTTTTCTGCAGTGATCTGCAGTTCTTGGCATCTGAGGACAAAAAATAACACAATCAGGGGAAAAAAAAGCTGTCAAAATGAAATAAAATCTATAAGCTTCTAACACATAGAGCAAAATGATCTCAAATCAAACAGAAGTTTGATGCTAATTTGATGTCCTTAAAAATAAGGAAAGCTAAGTACAGTATATCAGTCAGTCAGTTAGTCACCTTAACCGTCTATCCCTTGCGGAGTCGCAGAGGGTGCCAGAGCCTACCCCGGCTGATTCAAAGCAAGGGGCAGTGTACACCCGGAACAGGTCGCCAGTCTGTCGCGGGGCCATACACATAAAACTATAGACACACATTCCTAGGGGCAATCACGTAGTGACCAATCAAGCTAGCATGCATGTTTTTGGAGGGTGGGAGGAAACCGGATACCCGGATAAAACCCATGCATAGATGGGCAGAACATACAAACTCCCCACAGAAAGGCCAGTGTTCCAAGCCTCATCCTCACCCGGAATTTGAACCCAAAACTAATACGATTAAAAAGATTTGAATAGATTAGAATTAAGTACTAATAATTATGAATAAACTTATAAAATTGAAAATAAATGTATGTTGACAGTTTTAGTGTTTGTGTTGGAATAAACAGACATAACTTTTCTTATTTAAGTGGATGTGATTTACCTTCGAAAAGCCTCGTCATCAGATACCGTCTTCAGCTGGACATCTTTCACCAGACTGTCAACCTGTTTGCAGAAATACAAAACAATAACAAGTCATAATCGACAGAAAGTGATGATCACATTATAAATATTATCCCACTTTAAACTTTTTAATCTATGCAGAAGTAAATTTTACCTACTTTGGTCTTTTACAAACTTTTTTTCCAGGATAAGAAAAACATTACTAAATAAAGTGACACAATAATTAACAAATAAAGATTTGTTACAATGAACGAAGAAATTATGAGTTAATTAAACCAAACAAAAACTATCAGATTGCAAGAAGAAACAACAATTTATTCACCAGATGAAATAGAAATTTACAAGTCAATCGATTTACAAGTCCATCTTCGTTCCTACCCTCACCATAGTAACCAGGATCTACATTCCTACCCTCACCATGGTAACCAGGATCTACATTCCTACCCTCACCATGGTAACCAGGATCTACATTCCTACCCTCACCATGGTAACCAGGATCTACATTCCTACCCTCACTATGGTAACCAGGATCTACATTCCTACCCTCACCATGGTAACCAGGATCTACATTCCTACCCTCACCATGGTAACCAGGATCTACGTTCCTACCCTCACCATGGAACCCAGGATCTACATTCCTACCCTCACTATGGTAACCAGGATCTACATTCCTACCCTCACTATGGTAACCAGGATCTACATTCCTACCCTCACCATGGTAACCAGGATCTACGTTCCTACCCTCACCATGGTAACCAGGATCTACGTTCCTACCCTCACCATGGTAACCAGGATCTACGTTCCTACCCTCACCATGGTAACCAGGATCTACATTCCTACCTTCACTATGGTAACCAGGATCTACATTCCTACCCTCACTATGGTAACCAGGATCTACATTCCTACCCTCACCATGGTAACCAGGATCTACATTCCTACCCTCACCATGGTAACCAGGATTTACATTCCTACCCTCACTATGGTAACCAGGATCTACGTTCCTACCCTCACCATGGTAACCGGAATCTACATTCCTACCCTCACCATGGTAACCAGGATCTACGTTCCTACCCTCACCATGGTAACCAGGATCTACATTCCTACCTTCACCATGGTAACCAGGATCTACATTCCTACCCTCACTATGGTAACCAGGATCTACGTTCCTACCCTCACCACGGTAACCAGGATCTACGTTCCTACCCTCACCACGGTAACCAGGATCTACGTTCCTACCCTCACCATGGTAACCAGGATCTCTGTTCCTACCCTCACCATGGTCACCAGCTGTGGGTGGTGACCGAAAGAACGAGATTGCAGATACAAGCGACCGAAATGAGCTTCCTCCGTAGGATTGCTGGACTCTCACTCAAAGATCAGGTGAGGAGTTCTGTCATCCTAGAGGAGCTCAGTGTTCAGCCGCTTCTCCTCCAGGTCGAAAGAAGCCAGATGGAGTGGTTCAGGCCCGTCCCACCAGGAGGAGACCAAGAGGCAGACCCCATAGCCCATTCTGAGCCCATCCAGGCCAGCTTGAGAGACCATGTCTCCGAATAGAAAGACCATGTCTCTTCAGCTGGCCTGGGAATGACTCAGGATCCTTCCAGGTGAGCTGGAGGATGAACCCAGGGTGAGAGAAGCCTGGGCTTCCTGTCTGAGGCTGTGGCCCCTGCGACCCGGTCCCGGATAAGCAGAAGATGACAGAACAGAACGGAATCATCTAAAAATGTTAATTGAGAAGAATCCACATCTTCATCCTCCAATAAAATTTAGCAGTTGTTTTAAACTCTCTTCAGAGCCTTCATCAATGGCTCAAAGGTAAAGTATTTAACCATGAAGACAAAGACATTTTTTGTGCCGCCAGTAAAAAAAAAAAAATCTGTATAAGTTGAACTTTTCTTCTCCTTACAGAGTGATGAAAGAAAGGATTTCAACATCCTGCTATTTTGTAAGTTGTTCCACTTAGAAATCATGAGCGGGTCTGAAATTTTTATTGTAGGTGCATGTTCACTGTGAGACAGTCTAAAAATATAAAATCTGGAAACCACAATATATCTTTTTTTTTTTCAATCGTACCAGAATACAAAATACTTTTGGTCATAATTCACCCAACTGTGTCTGGCGGAAGAAGTATTATCCTGAAATGGGGTGGTACTGTGGGGAGGCGATGGCTCCATGGTAGAGTGTTTGTCCTTGGAAAAGCCGGTTCGAAATCCACTGAGCCCCCTAGGTGTCCATGGAGCAGACACCTAACCCCCTTATTTATTCCCATCATTGGTGCCGTTGTGGCTGCCTGCTGCGGTGCAATGCATCCCAGTAATTTCCCCATTGAGGGACGAATAAAAGTATTCCTGTTCTTCTCTTTCTAAAACACTATCCCTATAGTGAAGCATGGGGGTGGTGTCATCAGGATTTGGGGGGGATTTTTCAGCACAGAGGACAGTTCGACTGCACTGCATTAAAAAGAGGATGACCCGGGTCATGTCTCACAGTGAACATGCACCTATGATGAAAATTTCAGAGCCTCCATGATTTCTAAGTGGAAGAACTTGCAAAATGAGAGGATGATGAAATACCTTCTTTCATCACTCTATCTTTATCTGGAAGGACGCCTGGTTCACAATAATGTGGACTTAATCAGATGCCCAAACCACCCCATCTGGCTCCTCTCGTCCTGGAGTAGGAGGAGCGTCTCTACACAGAGCTCCTCCCGGATGGCAGAGCTCCTCACCCAATTTCTGAGTGAGAGCCCAGCCACCCTGCGGAGGAAGCTCATTTCGGCCGCTTGTATCCGCAATCTCATCCTTTTGGTCACCAGCTGAGGTGAGGCTAGGAACGTAGATCCTGGTAACCATGGTGAGGGTAGGAACGTAGATCCTGGTTACCATGGTGAGGGTAGGAATGTAGATCCTGGTTACCATGGTGAGGGTAGGAACGTAGATCCTGGTTACCATGGTGAGGGTAGGAACGTAGATCCTGGTTACCATGGTGAGGGTAGGAACGTAGATCCTGGTTACCATGGTGAGGGTACGAACGTAGATCCTGGTTACCATGGTGAGGGTACGAACGTATATCCTGGTTACCATGGTGAGGGTAGGAATGTAGATCCTGGTTACCATGGTGAGGGTAGGAACGTAGATCCTGGTTACCATGGTGAGGGTAGCAACGTAGATCGACTTGTAAATCGAGAGCTTTGCTTTCCGACTCTCTCTCTTTACCACGACGGACCGATGCAGCGTCCTTTAAGTAGTAATTATTCGCAAATATTGATTTTTAAAAAATCTTTGAAAGCTAAATCCTATTTTGTCCTGCAGTAGTTTGAAATACTTTAGCATACTTGTGTGTTTTTAATAGAACTTTTTCGCCTCAATCTACAAGATCAAGTGTAAGAATGTCAAACATTATGTAGGTACAGTATGTGACAAAAAAAATCCACTCATTTAAAATGACATCAAACTTCTTTATTCAGGTAGATCCTAGAAAAAAAACAAAACGACACCAAGTTTGTCAAAATTCGTATCAAAACAACAAAGTTATGATAATTTTAGTGCAAAAATAACAAGTAAATTGTCCCTGTGTTTTCCATGTAACTGACCTTGACTCTGCGATTAATTCATCAAAAATTGAAAACAATCAACCATAACTTTTTTGATTTCAAAGATATTCAAATGAAAATTTCAGGACTTAACGAACATGATCAGAGCAGCTCCGTGAAGCTGGCCCCTCCTAAAAAAATAAACAAAAATCAACAAAAAATATTATTTTCCTCTTCATTTTTAGTTGGATCCAGTCTGGAATCTTCTGCCTGGTTGGAAGCACCAGTAGGCTTACCACTCGTGCAGGGAACACTCTCTTGGCTCAGGTTATCTTCAACATCAAACACAGCTAGGAGTACTGCTAGTGCCGGGTATGGCAGAAAAAACAAGATGAGGAAAGTCCTCATCACAAATAGAGGAGAGTTTTTCCAACTCCTTCTTGTCACTTAATTTATCTAGAGTTTGTGAAACCAGTCGTTTGATGTCAGCATTAAGAGAACGACCAGGAACTGTTGCAAAACCAGCCTTCACCAGCTGTCGTTCAGTCTCTGCACGGCTGGTTTTGAACGTCAGGAACAAGTGTAGCACATGTCCATTTTTTAACGGACTGGTGGAACTGGAAGGAAGCATGGAAAACTTCTCTTTCAGGTGCTGTCTGGCTATACTGGCTATAGACTACCAGGTCGAGCCTCTGCCAGTCGACAGACTTTCTTCTTTGGAGGCATCTTGCAGTTCTGAAATTAAAAAGAAAAAAACACTGAGGTAGAGGTGAGGAAAATTCTGCTTTAAAAAACATGAAATGTGATAAGAAATCAACAAAAAACTTTGGAATATCTGCTTTTCATAAGCCATAATAATAATATTCCAACATGATACAGGGACAAGAAATAAAGAAGGTGGAAGGTTTTAAGTATCTAGGATCAACAGTCCAGAGCAATGAAGAGTGTGGAAAAGAGGTGAAGAAGCGTGTGCAGGGAGGCTGCAACGGGTGGAGGAAAGTATCAGGTGTGATGTGTGACAGAAGAGTTTCAGATAAAATGAAAGAGAAAGTGTACAAAACCGTAGTGAGAGCAGTAATGCTGATTGGTCTAGAGACAGTGTGGTGAGAGCAGCCATGCTGATTGGTCTAGAGACAGTGTGGTGAGAACAGCCATGCTGATTGGTCTAGAGAGTGTGGTGAGAGCGGCCATGCCGATTGGTCTAGAGACAGTGTTGTGAGAGCGGCCATGCTGATTGGTCTAGAGAGTGTGGTGAGAGCGGCCATATGCCGATTGGTCTAGAGACAGTGTGGTGAGAGCGGCCATGCTGATTGGTCTAGAGACAGTGTGGTGAGAGCGGCCATGCTGATTGGTCAAGAGACAGTATGGTGAGAGCGGCCATGCTGATTGGTCTAGAGACAGTGTGGTGAGAGCGGCCATGCTGATTGGTCAAGAGACAGTGTGGTGAGAGCGGCCATGCTGATTGGTCTAGAGACAGTGTGGTGAGAGCGGCCATGCTGATTGGTCTAGAGACAGTAGGCCTGTTTGAGATGACACAGGCGGACGCAGTTCTGATCGGCGCAGATCGGTGCGCAATGCATGCCGGTTAGTTTTTGCGTTTGAGATACCGCCGACTTGCTCTGATGTCACCTGTGCGCCGGTAACGAGACTCTCGCGAGAGCAAGGCGGACGCAGGCTTTGAGCCAGGCGGACGCAGCTGCTTTTTACCAACTGCGCCGCCTGTATGGACTACAAAGCAAACGGCATGAAGGGAAATGGAGTCTTTTCAAGATGTGTATTGCTAGCTGATTGGCTCTCTGTGATGTTTTCATCAGAAACTCTTTGATTTCTTATCGATACATATCTGATCTGTTTATATTTATTTCATTGCTGCTTTAAGATTTTTTTTTTTACGCCTGTTACTCACACACTCAGCTGATGATCTTTTACTGACAAGTTTTTACTTTAATTCTTCAAATATGACGTAAATGGTTTTAAAACAGGAAAATATGGAACTTAATTAACTTCATTTATATTATAATAATCTACAATAACTTCTGAGTGGAATCTAAAAAACATCATAACCTAATATACATATTTACAGAGTGCTTTATTCTTCTGATTACCAGTACCAGCTATGTATTTTACAATGAAAGAAAGTTGGTGGCCCTCTGACACAATTCAGGCTTCTCATGCGGCCCCTGATAAAAATTAATTGCCCACCCCTGGTCTAGAGACAGTGTCACTGAAGAAAAGACAGGAAACAGAGATGTTTTTAACAGAGATGAAGATGCTGAGGATCTCTCTGGGAGTGACCAGGATGGACAGGATCAGAGGAACAGCACGTTAGAGGTTTTAAAGTCAGAGAGGTCAGACTGAGATGGCTTGGACATGTGCAGAGGAGAGAGAGAGAGTACATCAGAAGAAGGACGCTGGGTTTGGAACCACCAGGAAAGAGGACTAGAGGAAGACCAAAGAGGAGGTTTATGGATACAGTGAAGGAAGACATGAAGATAGTTGGTGTGACTGAAGAAGATGCAGGAGATAGGGTTAGATGGAAGAAACTGACTTGCTGTGGCGCCCCCTGAAGGGAAATGATGGAAGGAGAAGCACACCCAAATCACAGCGGGTCATTCAGGTCATGTTGATATGACCAGCAGCAAGTATTTTCTAACATCTATATGATTAATATTATAATAATATCTAATACTTTAAATATGAACCATAAATAAAACTGTTTAAAATAGTGGGATCATAACATTTACGATGAATCAAAGGTCAATTTTCTACTATTTTTAATAGTAATGATAGATTGAGCAACAAACCCAGTGATGATCCAAGAGATGTAACTCAAGTTCCCTCCCTCCAATATCGATAAAACTTCGTAAGTTTTAAGATAAAATCTTATTCTAAATGTCTACTCACCTTAGGATGATGTCTATGCACGAGATGGTAGTTTTTGAAGCTGTTGAAATGGAGCAAAATAAACAAATCCAGGGATCTCTGCAGAAATGAAGCGAGAAGCGAAAAAATTCGACACGAGATCCTCCAAGAAATCACCCGAAAACTCCCCGCCAATTCGAACCCCAGATCAAGGAGCACTCAGACAGGTAGTGAGCAAGACTCAGCACACGATTACAGACAAATTATGACCGCCGAAATTTTGCAATTGTCACATACCTATATTATGTAGAAATGGATTCAGAACATGTTACAAAACATTGGCTTATTTTATCTTTAAAAATGATATATTTTAAAACAAACCTGTCTTTTTACTTCATCCACTTCTCTTTGAGCGATCTGTAACGGTCCTCTTCGTTTTAGAGGCATTTAGAAGCGATTTAAATGAATCAATGTTGTTTTTATGTTCATTAGCAAAGCAGCTAATTGAAGCTATGCCGCCTCCATGGGTTGCTAAGCAACCGACTTCTTCTTTGGTCTGGATTTAGTGACGTCAGTGTAGCATCATAACTAGCTTCCTGCTCTCGCCCTCTTGTGGCTTGGAGGAGTATAACAGTACTTTATGTGTCATGAAAATGAACTATAAGCATATATATTTCTAGTTTAAAAACACATATGTCTGTATGTTTGTATGCATAATCATATTTAGATTCTTTTTTAAAGTTATTTTATCCTTTAAGTTTATTTTTATTTTAAAGTTTATTTTATTATTATTATTATTATTATTTTAAAACAAAAGTTTGATCCGCAGTGTAATTATGTATTTTCTTTGTTGTGAAACATGTTGCCTTCATGTTTCCTCGTTTTTCTCAAATTTTATTTCAAAATGAAAAACTTCATCAAACTGCGACGCAGTTTTTAAAATAATCTACGTTTTAATAATTTTATACTATGTTAAAAACTCCCAAACATTTTTTCACTTGATTCTTTTATAGATTAAACCGCATATTTCTTTCAGTAGTTAAACTTTACGCATTTTTTTGCCGACATGAACGCAGCAAACAGTAAATTACGTCACTTCCTCCAAAATGTCCGCCCCCGTGGCTCTGATTCAAGGTGCCAGCAGAGGTTTAGGTTTTGAATTTTGTAAACATATCCTTAAAAATCAAAGTCTTGCTTCTGTCATAGCGACATGCAGAAACCCGGACGGGGCGTCAGAGCTGCGGGGTCTGACTGGTCAACACCCGGGTAGGCTGCTGGTCCTCAAACTGAATGTGAACCATGAGGAGGAGATCAGAGGAGCCTGTGAGAGGGTCAAACAGGAGTTTAGTGGACTCGATCTGATTGTTAATTCATCCGCCATGCTTCATCCTTCAGGGAAAGGAGAGACTAGTTTAAGAGATGTTTCTGCTCAGGTAAAGTAACATTTAACCCTCTGTTATTAAACATTCAACACAAACGTAAAAGGACATGGCAAAGAAAAAAGTTTATAAAACCATAGTTTTTAAGATACTGGAGACAGTTACTCAGTACCAGCTATAGATGAACTGATTTTGTTTTGAGGCGCATGCAAACCAACGTCAAGACCAGAAACTTTATGAGCCCACATGACTGTTTCAACCTGGTTATCATGTATTCTTCAATAATTTATTAACAGGATTTGTGAAATAACTTATTCCTCCATGTAGCTGAGGATTTGAATGCCATTGTCTCTGCCCTATGTGGTCTATCCCCCTTCAACCAACCCCCCAGTCCCTCCTGCAGGTGGTGAACCCACTAAAAGAGACACCCATGACCCTAGTTCAAGTTGACCCCAACCGGGCCCCCATGGGTAAACACCTGGCAACCAGACGCTCTCTCCTGTGCTCCACCTCCAGACCTAGCTCCAGAGGAGAGCCCTGGTGGTGCATGTCTTGCCAAAGGAAAATTTGGCCAAACCTTTTCTCTTAAGGGTTTTGTAAGCCGAGCTTTGTCTGGTCACTCATGGAAACTAGAACCTGTTTTCCATGGGTGACCCGTTCGTTCCGTTCCGTCATCTTCCGCTTGTTCCGGGGTCGGGTCGCGGGGGCAACAGCCTCAAACGAGCAGCCCAGGCCTCTCTCTCCCCGGCTGCATCCTCTAGCTCACCTGGAAGGATCCCAAGTCGTTCCTCGGCCAGCTGTGAGACACAGTCTCTCCAGCGGGTCCGGGGTCTGCCCCTTGGTCTCCTTCCGGTGGGACGTGCCCAAAACACTTCGCCCGCGAGGCGCTCGGGGGGCATCCTGAGTAGATGCCAGAACCACCCCATCTGGCTCCTCTCGACCTGGAGGAGGAGCGGCTCAACACCAAGCTCCTCCCGGATGGCAGAGCTCCTCACCCGATCTCTGAGTGAGAGCCCAGCCACCCTGCGGAGGAAGCTCATTTCGGCCGCTTGTACCCGCGATCTCATTCTTTCGGTCACCACCCACAGCTGGTTACCATAGGTGAGGGTAGGAACGTAGATCGACTTGTAAATCGAGACTTGTAAATCGTGACCCTACCAGGGATAATAAGCCCCTTACAACATACTATCTTCTTCATTATCAATTATCAATGTAGTAGGTTGCAATTGTTATATGATAAAAACACATACGCACTCATCTTGAACTTGCACTTTAATACTATAAATTTTAGGTACAGTGCTTTCAAGGGTCACAATTGACACTAAACAAAAATAAAAAGCTTCCTTTTTTTCTCATTCAGGGTGTTATTTCCACTTTGACAACCAACACAGTCGGCCCGCTGGTCATCGCAAAGTATTTTAGCCCTCTTCTTCAGAAGGGCGGTGGTGGATTCGGTCAGCAGCCTGCAGAGAAAACCAAGCAGCACAGTGGCATCCTTGTCAACATCACAGCTAAAGTAGGCTCCATTGGTGACAATGGTAGGTCTGATATTTTTGTTTCAGGAATCTTTTTAAAGATATGACACTGGCTATGTTACTACTGAAGATTGAAGGATGTAAAATTGAAGAGAAGTGTTGATTTGATTTTTCTAACTCTCATCTCTCAGGACTTGGAGGATGGTACAGCTACAGGATGTCTAAAGCTGCTCTTAACATGGCTACCAGGAATTTATCTATAGAGTTGGGACGTAGTCGACCCAAGGTGAGTATTTTATCACAACAAGCCCAACAGCAAAAGAATTTGAAAAAACATGTTTAGAATACGCAATAAAACACATAAACAAGTCAATACCTTAAAGAGAATAAATTGATCAGACTCTAAACCTTCTCTAAACCTGTAGACAACAGAAAGGATCGAAATGAAAGATGCATGATCCGGCACTCTTTCGTCTGCTCACTAAAAAGATGTGTCACATCAATGATAAAGAGAGGGGTCAGTAGATCAAACTTTAAATCCTGAAGATGTTCCGATACAAATCGTGTGGACTCCAGTACCAGCCATAGTGTCTTATTGGTGACCACTTAATAGTTCATGTCTGTGAACCTCTTTCAGTGGCTGGATTCTCCAGACATACCTGAAGTAGTTTTCTACTTAATTCACGCATATTTGGGATATTTTTTAGATACAGAACTGTAATTTTAAACTAGCATGTCACATTCCAAACTGTAGTTTCATTGTAATAAGTGTTGATATTGGACATTTCAAAATAAAAACTCTATGTGGTTCTAAAATTATTATAAATATATATGTTTTCCTCTAAAATTGATCCAATTAAGAAGGTAGTGGCATATTAATTGCTCATATAATTTCTTGATGTAGTGATGATGTGAGGATGCACATCAATATCCTCACATCACAATGTTAATGTAATTTTTCAAATTAAAATGCTGAAATGTTACGTGTTTAAAATTTCAGGGTTTTATTTTGAAAGGGTCACCTTGACCTGAAGATCATGTGAAGGTTTATAGAAGGTCAAAGTTTGAAAGAACGATGTAAAGACAACAAATTGTTACTACTAGAACTCTTGGTTAAAAGATGTTAGTGTCTGATTAATGCTTGCTTGACTTCACACCTGCTTTTTCCAGGTGGTTTGTGTGTCTTTGCATCCAGGAACGGTCAACACCAACCTCTCCCGGCCTTATCACAGAAATGTACCAAAAGATAAACTGTTCAGCCCCGAACACTCAGTGAGCTGTCTGATGAGCATCATAAACTCTCTGAATATTGAAAAGACGGGGAAGGCGTACAACTGGGACGGGACCGAGCTTCCCTGGTAGAGCCGATAAGCAGACAAAGATCAAAGTGAACTTTCTGTTCTTTGTATACACCGGTTGTGCAGAGACGAGCACAAGTTTAAAATGGGTAATGAACGGGATGTCTGGTTGGATCTAAAACAAAAGCAAACTTCTGCCTCAAAATCATCTGCCTTTACTGAAAACCTCAAATGGTTTTGTTTGTTTTAATGTAGTTTTGTTCATTTTTTAATTATGTTTTATAACAGAAAATGCTTCAATGTTGTCTTCTGGACAGTGTGTTTGATGATCGAGACATTTCGACTTCCATCCGGAAATCATTTTCAGTCTAATGTGGGATTTCATGGACATATGTTTTATAACAATACATCAACAAATCTCAACTTTTCTCCTCAGTACAGCTTGTAAATGTGATCAAAGTTGTTTTTATTAAAGGTATTCAACTCTTTATTGTTTGTGATGTTTTATTCATTGATTCAGAATCACACAGAAATTTAGAAAACTTTAATCTCAGAAAAAAAACTCTTATTGAAATATTAAAATTTGCGAGTCAGGGATTCAGGATGAATTTCAGTTTAAGTAAATATGAGTTCACTGCCCGTCAATGTCACCAACGCAGTTGACATTGCAGCCGGTTTGAACAAAAAAAATCTGGAGCTGTTTGATTGGTTCATACAGTCATCTCAAACATGCGGCGAGCGCGAGACAACCTAAAAATATCCTAGAACATGGGATGATTTGCTGAAAGGGGCGGCAGAAAATATCACAAATCTAACATGAAATCTTTAAGTTTTCTGCAGACAACAAGTTATTTTGTTTGAACTTTAAAAAAATTTCCAATTAAAAAAATATACATTCATGTACAGGTCTGAGACATGATCATGAGTGAGGTCATATGTTCATATGTGTACATTAATGTATTCAAATTGATACAGTTTTGTTTCACCCAATATCTGCAGTTCAAAACTGTCTGTGTTGCCCAGTGAAATTGCAACATCAGTGATTTTTTTAATGATGACATTATGCATAATCTTTTATTCTCATTAATAAAATATGCACAGAAATACTTTTAGTGCATGTTGCTAAATTAGACACTAACTGTTTAAAAATGTCAGTATTTTAGTAAAATGTGTTTAAAAATTTTGAAATTCCAACCACATTGAAATGAATGGATTATGTTCTAAATGTTGAACTTTTCAGTCTGATGTTACTGTCTAGAAAAGAATGAACAGTGAGGCTTCTTTTTTCTTTTTGCAATCAAAAATTAAATCAGGGACTCATTGTGTGTCTGACCCAGGTTACCATGGCGATCAGGCCCAGGTGAAATTTAAAACTGATGTCAGCAGACACCTGCTTTCCTGAGAGGCTTTTGAACATTTTGCACTGAACTGATACTTTGTATTTTTCTCTTCATTATACCAACTAAAGTTTTGATGTGAAACATGATTATATCATTTTAAAATGTTTTTTATCCACTTGATATTCAAACATGAATCTAAGTTGGTTGCCATAGTAATAAAGAAACAAACAAAGAGCATCAATTTTAATGCTGTAATAACCAAATACAGACAATTTGGATTTCAACAGCATTTTTTTGGAGGTAATGAAAGTCTTTAAAAAGTCAGATCTGATCAGATTTGTTTATTGTTGGAATGTCGTTTGAGATGTGAAAGATCGTTTTCAAATGTGTCCACAAAACAAAACATTACAAGTAGAATGCAAAGAAAAAATTAAAACAAACTCTCATCTCCACATCACCTGAAGAATGAGGGCTAGAATGTGGGCAACCCTATACCGGCACTATGGCCCCGTGGGTAGCACAGTGGCCTCACAGCAAGAAAATTATGGGTTCAAGTCCCAGGTGGGTACGAGGCCTCGCACACTGGCCCTTCTTTGTGGAGTTTGCATGTTCTCCCTGTGTATGTGTGGGTTTTCTCTGAGCACTCCAGTTTCCTCCCACCCTCCAAAAAAATGCATGTTAGGTTGATTTTCCGGTGCCAAATTGCCCATAGGAGTGAGTGTGTGTGTGGTCCCGCGACAGACTGGCGACCTGTTTGGGGTGTACCCTGCCCCTTGACTTGAATCAGCCAGGGTGGGCTCCAGCAACCCTGCAGGGATAGACGGTTAAGAAGGTGACTGACTTGCAGTGCAACATAGTGAACCAGCTGGATGAAATGAGGTCAGACTCAGACTTTTACCGTATTTGAACACCACAGCAATGACACAACTTAACCTTTGACTGGCTCAAAGCTACACTTACAGAATGGACGTGAACAATCTAGAAAAAAAACACATTGTTATTCTAAGTGATTTCTGTTTTCTTTGCAACTTTTTTAGAGAGAATGTTCAAAATTTCTGTGCATAAACAAATTTTAAAAAGAATATTTCTATATGGCTTAAAAGGCAGGATTTATTTTGATGTTAAATATTCAAGAAAACTGTTTGAAGGAATTTGCAGGATATGAGAGATTTGTGAAGCTGGCTGACTCTTTTCAGCTTATGATGACGAGGCATCGCACATTTCAGTGGCCAGACACCACTGCTACCGTTCTGGCTGCCTGTTGCGGTGCAATGCAGCACAGAAATTTCCCCATGAGAGATGTAAACAGTCTGTTAAAAATAAAAAAAGTCACGGACTCTATTCTTTTAGATAGTTTTTGTGTTGTCACATTAATATTTCTGCAGATTATTTATTGTCTGCTCATGGTTTCTTAGATTAAAGTTTGTTCTTTATTTGCATGGGTGTATTATCCAACCCAAAGCTAGACTGAAGCAGAAAGTGGTCAACATAACTTTGTTTCAGTTGCTGCTGTTTGAAATTTTGCTATAATTTAATACTTTTCTACAAACACTATCAGCAAATGAGACAAATTGTACATTGAGAATTTTTTCAGATTTTTAAATTAAAACAGATTAATGGTGGGAGGATTCTTTACGGTACATTTCATCAGTAAACTTTGAAACATTTAGTTTAAACTCCTCTGGTTAACGAACCATCTGAATCTGTCTGTATCATATTAATAATTATTTATAAGGCGCCTTCTTGACATAGTCTCTCCAGTGGGTCTGGGGTCTGCCTCTTGGTCTCCTCCCAGTGGGACATGCCCAAAACACCCCACCAGCGAGGCGCTTGGGGGGCATCCTGACCAGATGCCTGAACCACCCCATCTAGCTCCTCTCAACCTGGAGGAGGAGCGGCTCGACACCGAGCTCCTCCCGGATGGCAGAGCTCCTAACAGGATCTCTGAGTGAGAGCCCAACCACCCTGCGGAAGAAGCTCATATCAGCTGCTTGTATCCACAATCTCATTCTTACGGTCACCACCCACAGCTGGTGACCATGGTGAGGGTAGGAAGTTAGATCCTGGTTACCATGGTGAGGGTAGGAAGTTAGATCCTGGTTACCATGGTGAGGGTAGGAACGTAGATCCTGGTTACCATGGTGAGGGTAGGATCGTAGATCCTGTTTACCATGGTGAGGGTAGGAACGTAGATCCTGTTTACCACGGTGAGGGTAGGAACGTAGATCCTGGTTACCATGGTGAGGGTAGGAACGTAGATCCTGGTTACCATGGTGAGGGTAGGAACGTAGATCCTGGTTACCATGGTGAGGGTAGGAATGTAGATCCTGGTTACAATGGTGAGGGTTGGAACGTAGATCCTGGTTACCATGGTGAGGGTAGGAACGTAGATCCTGGTTACCATGGTGAGGGTAGGAACGTAGATCCTGGTTACCATGGTGAGGGTAGGAACGTAGATCTTGGTTACCATGGTGAGGGTAGGAACGTAGATCCTGGTTACCATGGTGAGGGTAGGAATGTAGATCCTGGTTACAATGGTGAGGGTTGGAACGTAGATCCTGGTTACCATGATTTTCTGTACCGTTCCTTGGAGCATTGGGGTTGCAGGAATCTGTTGCTGAAGCTGTTCTTCAGATGGTCCACAGATTCGTGAAGGGGGTGGTAGGAATTTAAGCATGATTGATGACAGATGCTAATTTACTTTGGACTTTGTTGAACTCAAGGGGTATTTAACAAAAATCCAGACTGCAAAGTGATTTTTTTAGACTTCAAATCAAAACAACAGTTTAAAATTTTGGCTTAATTTGTTTTCTGAAGATTGGAATTTGCCCCACCTTAGGTACACGTCTCTGAATTCCTCTCATAGCTTCACTTCGTGGCACACCACAAGCCGTGTTTGCAGTTTTATAAGTTCAAACCTAAACAAATTATATGTAAGATCTGATCCCTGAATATTGTCTTTGAACGTTCAACCTAATAAACACAAAATATATAGAGAAAAATATTCCTGCACTAATTATTTAAATAATAATGTAGTTTGAAAAAACAAAACAAAAACAACTTTAAGTAATGTTAGGTGATGATGCAACATGCACACATAACCACAACCTGAGGCATAAAAGCCAAGTCTGTGACTTCAGTCGTTCTGAATGTCCTGTCAACTGCTTTTTAGGGCAGTAAACTTTACCCTTTCTTCTTTTCACGTGTGTCTTTGTGCAGTTTTAGAACAATAAACATGTAAAAAGGTTAGCTCACTCTGAAGGAAATACCATTAGGAGATGGTCATCAGGTCGATGTTTACTTTCTCCAAAAATTCTCAGGTCGAAAATGGAAATTTTAGCATTTGTTGACCTAGATTTTTTTCTGTCCTGCTTATTGGTGGAGCTAGTAAAAAAATGTTTTCGATATATTCAGTAGAATGTTTTTTTGTGTGCATTTTCTAAATGAATTCATTACAAATGACCAAAAAGTAGAAACCATCTAGAGAAGCTCGTCATTTGACCTTTGTTTTAGATCTACTTATCTAAAGCTTTGCTTGATTCCTGCTGTTTGCTGCATAACAAAAGGCGTGTTATCAGATAGTATTCTTTAAAAAAAATCTTATTGCTGACAAAGTTTATTTACACAACTGAGAAGTTACTATAGGTCAGGGGTGTCAAACACTGGCCCGCAGGCCAAATTTAGCAGTGTAATTATATTTGTGTGGACCAAAAACGGGCTCTCATTGTCGACAGCTGTCATTGAATACCTAATTCTAGAACCAGACTCTTTTTTCTTCTATTTAAGCACCACATAGCATGTAATGAATAATCCAAATGAATAAATCTGATCTCATTCATGGATAAACATTGTATTTTTTTTGCACACAGAAATGTGATATTTCCCCCCCCAAAAATACGTAAATACATTTATTCAGGTTTACTTTTTTACCTGTTGACCTATGTTCGTCCCTTCATCTATAATCACCAGCTATGGGTGGAGGGCAAAGGAACCAGATCACAGACACAAACGACTGAATTTAGTTTCCTCTGCAGGGTGGCATCCGGGAGGAGCTCGGAGTAGAGCTGTTAATTCTCTGGATCACAACGACTGAGATGGGGTGGTTTGGGCGTCTGTTTCGGATTGCTAGGTGGACATCTCGCCAGGCATTCTCGCCTCTTCTCGCTCCTCAATTAGTCTTGCCCTTTGGGTCTAAGAGGGGAGGGAAAGTAGTACCTGAGGGGAGAGACTGAGCATTGGAGAACAAAAGCCATGGCCAAGAACAACCCCATACTTGATGAAAGCTAGCAAACTTCTAAAAACATGCATGAGTCCGTTCCGTCATCTTCTGCTTGTTCCGGGGTTGGGTCGCGGGGGCAACTGCCTCAAACGGGAAGCCCAGGCTACTCTCTCCCCAGCTGCATCCTCTAGCTCACCTGGAAGGATCCCAAATCGTTCCCGGCCAGCTGTGAGACATAGTCTCTCCAGCGGGTCCGGGGTCTGCCCCTTGGTTTCCTCCCGGTGGGACGTGCCCGAAACACCTCGCCTGCGAGGCGCTCGGGGGGCGTCCTGACCACATGCCCGAACCAACCCATCTGGCTCCTCTCGACCTGGAGGAGGAGCCGCTCGACACCGAGCTCCTCCCGGATGGCAGAGCTCCTCACCCGATCTCTGAGTGAGAGCCCAGCCACCCTACGGAGGAAGCTCATTTCGACTGCTTGTACCAGCGATCTCATTCTTTCAGTCACCACCCACAGCTGGTTACCATAGGTGAGGGTAGGAACGTAGATCCTGGTTACCATGGTGAGGATAGGAACGTAGATCCTTGTTACCATGGTGAGCGTAGGAACGTAGATCCTGGTTACCATGGTGAGGGTAGGAACGTAGATCCTTGTTACCATGGTGAGGGTAGGAACGTAGATCCTGGTTACCATGGTGAGGGTAGGAACGTAGATCCTGGTTACCATGGTGAGGGTAGGAACGTAGATCCTAGTTACCATGTTGAGGGTAGGAAGGTAGATCCTGGTTACCATGGTGAGGGTAGGAACGTAGATCCTGGTTACCATGGTGAGTGTAGGAACGTAGACCCTGGTTACCATGGTGAGGGTAGGAACGTAGATCCTAGTTACCATGTTGAGGGTAGGAAGGTAGATCCTAGTTACCATGTTGAGGGTAGGAAGGTAGATCCTGGTTACCATGGTGAGGATAGGAACGTAGATCCTTGTTACCATGGTGAGCGTAGGAACGTAGATCCTGGTTACCATGGTGAGGGTAGGAACGTAGATCCTTGTTACCATGGTGAGGGTAGGAACGTAGATCCTGGTTACCATGGTGAGGGTAGGAACGTAGATCCTGGTTACCATGGTGAGGGTAGGAACGTAGATCCTAGTTACCATGTTGAGGGTAGGAAGGTAGATCCTGGTTACCATGGTGAGGGTAGGAACGTAGATCCTGGTTACCATGGTGAGGGTAGGAACGTAGATCCTAGTTACCATGTTGAGGGTAGGAAGGTAGATCCTGGTTACCATGGTGAGGGTAGGAACGTAGATCCTGGTTACCATGGTGAGCGTAGGAATGTATATCCTGGTTACCATGGTGAGGGTAGGAATGTAGATCGACTTGTAAATCGAGAGCTTTGCTTTTCGGCTCAGCTCTCTCTTTACCTCGACGGACCGATGCAGCGTCTTAGTTATTGCTGATGCCGCACCGATCCGCCTGTCGATCTCCCGCTCCATCCTTCCCCCACTCGTGAACAAGACCCCGAGATACTTAAACTCCTCCACTTGGCCAAGTTGCCCTTGCCCGGACGCGGGTCGGCCCCCCATTGGAGCCAGGCCCGAGGGTGGGGCACGCGTGCACGCCTGGTGGCCGGGCTTTTACCCATGGGGCCGGGGCGGGCTCAGCCCGAACAGGGGACATGGGCCACCCTTCCAGCGGACTCACCATAGGGGTCGGGTGAAGGAGGAGATGGGTGGCAGCCAACAACGAAATGCATGAGCAGAGTTTTGGAGAACAAAAGCCATGGCCAAGAACAACCTGATACTTGATGAAAGCTAGCAATCACTAAAAACATGCATGAGTCATTATGATTTTTTTTTTTTTTAGGTATCAGTGTTGACAGGATACTTTGTTCCAGTATTGAACCCCTGCAGGTTCTTTAAGGTCTGACATATTGACTGGCTGATAGTGAGAATGAGGAGGGTTAAATAAAAACCGGCTTGGAAGAATCTCTCCGTGCATTTTTTTTTCCTGCAGAAAGAGAGAGAGAGAGCTCAGCTCGAGTTAAAGAAACCGGTTTTAGGAGCTGAAAGAGGCCTCTCTCGGTAGGTGTGACGTAGACACCGGTGTGGCTCCGGTTTGACAGACTCTATGAAGCAAAGTCACCTCAAAGGACACAACGCTCTAATTTAAACAACATCCCAATTCTTTCTACCGACTAAATAGAAAAAATGTAAGAAATGCAAGGCGGTTTTTATGTGATATAAAGATATTAAAAATCGCGTTGTTTGGAGCGCAGTGTGTCCTGAGAGGTAGCTTCTAAAGCTAAGCTAAGCTAAGTTAGCTGCTGGAATGGAGAAAGCAAACAAGAAAGGAACAACAGGACCTGTTCATGTTAATAATGGACAGACTCAGAGAGGCTTTCACACTCATGCAAACGGGAGCTGCTGCAGCAGTAATGGAGGTTTTGAATCCCCTCATCACCTGCACCATGGAGAAGATGTGGAGTGTAATGGTTCTCCTGCAAAGAGAAGCAGGCTGAGGAGGAGGACAGAATCAATCAGAAGGAACAGACCTCGTAAGTAAAATAAAAAAAAAACAACAACAACATGTTCTCAGTCTGTCAGTGATGTCCTGTCTGTAGTTATGACATGGTGTTTTACTGGAAGGGCTTGCACTGTTATTTATGTTGCAACAAAAAAATGGTTAGAATCTGACAGCATGCATTGTTTTTATTAACTGTATTTCTTAAAAATAGGATGTAAATAAGCATAGGTTGTGTTTTATTTGCACACACTGTGTGTATGTGTGTGTGTGTGACTGTCACTGGTGGTGAAAAAGGTCCTGCTCTGTCACTGGTGGTGAAAAAGCTCCTGATAAGTGGGCTTGGCTTCCAGTAACCAATCTGTGTCTGACTCCTGTCTACAAATCAGACCCAATCCCACCCTCAGCATAACCACTTTCTCTCTAAATGACAGCAAAGAGAGTTTTAAAAATGTTTTAAAAGTCTTAATGTTACATCTGACTGATTGAATATTTGAAAAGCTCCTAAAGTCTTAAATGCACCTCTGAGCATTTTTTTGTTGCCTCATAATGAAGCTTAAAACTGAGAAGAAACCTGGTAAGTGAGAGTTTTATTTCATTTAATCTACTTTAAAACATGCAGCTTTATAACAGTTCTTATTAAAGTCATGTTTTAAGTCCAAACACACTGAAAATAAAAGAGAAATCAAACCATAAACTTGCAAATTAATACATTAGATTTTCAAATTTTGAGCAATTTTAATTGATCATATTCTTGCACGAGCTTTCTTAGAAAGCACTGTTCTGTTTTGGAGAGGAATCTACGTCTTATTTCTAGACACATCACTGTCCATATACTTTCAAATCTGAATTATTTTTCTATGAATGAGCTGCAAAGATTTCAAAACACACATTTTAATGCTTTAATTGCTTTAAATTTCTGCTGATCTGATTTACTAGTTTGCATCTATTCCTGATCAATAAGATCAAAGCTTTATATTAGTAATGAATCTTTAACACTTTACACAAATTAAAATGACAATAATAGCAGTTTTTTGCAGCTAACTGGCTGCAAAAAGAAATAGTACAATTTTAAAGTAAACTTTGAAACATCTGGCCTGACCTCGTCTCCGTTATGGTTGACTTATCCTTGGAGACGTGCCAGTCGTTTTGGTAAACCTGGATAAAAGTGAGCTTTTCCTCATCGGCGGGTCGTCCCTGGAATTTGTTCCCTCAAGCGTGGGATTTGTCTCTTTTGTTGTCAAGGTTTTATTTATTTATTTATATTTTCTGTTTGGGGCTCCAGAGAGAAATGCATCGGGGTTACTTCTGGTCAAAACGTGCCCAAAGTGTCTGTTGTTTGTGCCAAGAGGTACTTCACAGCAGTTTGAATAGACTGTCTGCTGGGATTACAGACATTTTTTAGTCGTTGTTTTCCAATTATTCCAAAATAAAAAGTAGAGATTCCGTCATTTTTTTTTAGCAAATTAAGACAGTTTCTAAAATCAAGTTGGAACATTTCCTCTGTTTCCTCTGTTTCTTGCATTCCAAGCGCTTTGGAACTCGCTAGATTGTGGAAAGTAACAGTTTTTTTTTTAACTCACTAAATTCATCAACTTTGTATTTCATGTTTTTTTTTCGTGAACAAGAACAAAACTTCCTGACCACATCACTGGTTGATAAGACTGTGAACACGTTGGAATGTGACATCACACTGTTTTAAACAAGAAACACTTGGAAGTCACAGAATATCAAGTAGAAGTTTGAACTCATAAAACACAGAAAGTCCAAATATTAAAAACTTGTGTTTAGAAAAACATTTTTTTAGTCATAGTGTATTACAGTGTATCAGACTAGCATAACATACTGTCATTTCCAGGAAGTTATCCGAGGTTCTTTAAGAGTCATTCCACACTAGATATTTTCAGATGAAGCTGAGAAATAATAACTGAAAATTATAAATAAAAACCAGTTCATTCTGCGTGGTTTCTGTCAACTCAAGTGTTTCTTCCTCAGAAAAAAAAAGAACACAAGTGTAAATTAGCACAAGAAAACTCTAATGATAGTTAAATCAAATTAGGTGCTCTGTTTTTAATTTGAAGGGAGGGTTGTATGATGTGTCCCACCCAGTTTCCAGTTAGTCAAGATCAGCCTTTCACCCTACATGTGTTAATCATGTAACACAATAACTCCCTTAAAGAGACGGGTTTGTGAGAAAGGTCCTCAAGTTGAGTCAATGTTTCACTGCAGCTTTATGACTTTTGGCTCTGTTTCTAACTTTCTCCACTGTTGTTATTACGACATGCGGGCGACTAATAAAATGATTACAAAAATCTACCAAAAAAAAAAGTGAAATACAAAAAAAAAAAAATATTTGAAAAGAATCACGATGCTTGAATTCAATTTGATTTGATTAAAGATATTTACTCTTAGCATTTCATAGTGAACACCGAAAGAATGAGATCGCGGGTATAAGCGGCCGAAATGAGCTTCCTCCGCAGGGTGGCTGGGCTCTCACTCAGAGATCGGGTGAGGAGCTCTGCCATCCGGGAGGAACTCGGTGTCGAGCTGCTCCTCCTCCAGGTCGAGAGGAGCCAGATGAGGTCGTTCGGGCATCTGGTCAGGATGCCCCCCCGAGCGCCTCGCAGGCGAGGTGTTTGGGCACGTCCCACCGGGAGGAGACCAAGGGGCAGACCCCGGACCCGCTGGAGAGACTATGTCTCACGGCTGGCCAGGGAACGACTTGGGATCCTTCCAGGTGAGCTGGAGGATGCAGGCGGGGAGAGAGAGGCCTGGGCTGCCCGTTTGAGGCTGTTGCCCCCGCGACCCGACCTTGGAACAAGCGGAAGATGACGGAACGGAAACTGTTGAAAGTTTTGGTTACGTATTGGTCACGTTCCTTTAAATGTTGTGGAGAACTAAACTAGATCCTGCTAATTCCCTGGTGTGCAACACAATCTTTCCTTTTTATTGTATTGTTCTGTATTTCAGTCCACAAGTGAAATCTTCTCCAGCTAATGTTAGCTCCACGTTTACTGCCGGGGTTTTTATTGAGACTTTATAAATCATAAAAACCATAAAACTGACTTAGAATCAAACAAGATTATTAGGATAAAACATCTTCATGTCTCATACCGACACCACTAACTTTAAAATACACACAACACAACATCTGAACGGAGAATTGTTTATAAAGTCTAGTGTGTTTATGTCTACGGGTGCATAGGTTAGAAACACAGTAGCAAGGAAGAAGTGTGAGGAATTTCATTTGCATTTAAAGCAGGGATGTCAGACTCCAGTCCTCAAGGGTCGGTGTCCTGAAGGTTTTCCGTGTGCTCCTGGTTCAATATAGCTGATGCACATAAAGCGAAATTAACAGCCAATAAAATTTGACACATTGACTCAATAACCTGGATCGTGTGTGTAGATGGAAGAACACATAGAAAACTTTCAGGACAGTTTGACTCCCCTGATTTAAAGGGAGCAGCACAAAACAAGGCGTAGTTTTCCGTTACTTGTTGGAAAAGTAACAGAAAGAAACACGATCACATAAACATGAGAAATCAGGACCGTACGACATGAAGTTACAATAATTGCATACAATAAAAAAATGTTTTAACATTTTAAAAAATCTTTATATTTTCTCTTTAATGTGTCAAAAATATGTAAATATACAGAGGGTGGAGCGACAGAGAGACAGAGAAGAATGAGAGGTTTCTATGGTTACAGTACAGGTGGTTTAAAACCAGGAATCAAGTTTCTGTCTGGATGTCTGGACGGCCCCGCCTGTCTGTAAATAAAATGACAAAAAAATGTGCTGACAATTAAAAGTGAGGCAAACGTTTTTTTTTTAACCAAACAAGTGACAAAACCAATCCTCTGATCTATTGGCCTATTGTGATCACTGGTTTAGGGTGTTTAAGAAACAGCAGGACACCAGATACGGTCTAGTTTATTTTTCTTTTTAAAATTTTTAACTCTTAATTGACAACAAGAATCATTTCGTCATCATCTTCTCACAGGCTTGTTAGTGACATAATGTGTGAAAATGATGCATAGTTGGAAAAAAAGAAAACTCTAATAAAAACTATGCATAAGTTTGATTTAATTTATAATTTAGATAAGAACAATGTACTTTAAAAAAAACGTGTGGAAAAAGTTAGGTTACAGGGGAGGAGATAAAAAAGGTGAGAGATTTTAAGTATCTAGGATCAACAGTCCAGAGCAATGGAGAGTGTGGCAAAGAGGTGAAGAAGCATGTGCAGGCAGGCTGGAACGGGTGGAGAAAAGTATCAGGTGTGATGTGTGATAGAAGAGTTTCAGATAAAATGAAAGGGAAAGTGTACAAAACCATGGTGAGAGCGGCCATGCTGATTGGTCTAGAGACAGTGCGGTGAGAGCGGCCATGCTGATTGGTCTAGAGACAGTGTGGTGAGAGCGGCCATGCTGATTGGTCAGAGACAGTGTGGTGAGAGCGGCCGTGCTGATTGGTCTAGAGACAGTGTGGTGAGAGCGGCCATGCTGATTGGTCTAGAGACAGTGTGGTGAGAGCGGCCATGCTGATTGGTCTAGAGACAGTGTGGTGAGAGCGGCCATGCTGATTGGTCTAGAGACAATGTGGTGAGAGCGGCCATGCTGATTGGTCTAGAGACAGTGTGGTGAGAGCGGCCATGCTGATTGGTCTAGAGACAATGTGGTGAGAGCGGCCATGCTGATTGGTCTAGAGACAGTGTGGTGAGAGCGGCCATGCTGATTGGTCTAGAGACAGTGTGGTGAGAGCGGCCATGCTGATTGGTCTAGAGACAGTGTGGTGAGAGCGCCCATGCTGATTGGTCTAGAGACAGTGTGGTGAGACTGGCCATGCTGATTGGTCTAGAGACAGTGGCACTGAGAAAAAGACAGGAAACAGAGATGTTTGTAGCAGAGATGAAGATGCTGAGGATCTCTCTGGGAGTGACCAGGATGGACAGGATCAGAGGAACAGCACATGTTAGAGGTTTTAAAGTCAGAGAGGTCAGACTGAGATGGTTTGGACATGTGTAGAGGAGAGAGAGAGAGTACATCAGAAGAAGGATGCTGGGTTTAGAACCTCCAGGAAAGAGGACTAGAGGAAGACCAAAGAGGAGGTTCATGGATACAGTGAAGGAAGACATGAAGATAGTTGGTGTGACCGAAGAGGATGCAGGAGATAGGGTTAGATGGAAGAAACTGACTTGCTGTGGCGCCCCCTGAAGGGAAATGATGGAAGAAGTCATTACTACGTATGGATACAAATAGCCAAGAGTAATTCTAAGTAATTGAATCATTGATGAAATAATTTGCAGATTAATTCTCTCTCTGACGACTTAATTTGGTCATTTATAGTCTTTCATACACACGGACCGACACGATTTAGTATCACAACAATGTAAAGTTAGTCATTTATTATTATAATGATGTCATTTTAGAGGATCAAGACAGTTCAAACAAAACAAGCTGTTCAGTTCAGTGACGTGTTTATCACTGTATCCACGTTCTAAACACAATCTGCATGTGATTTATGCTCTTATCACAAAAACAACACAGGACCAGTTTAGATGAAACTGACAGGTGGATTTGAACAGGACAAAAGCAAGCAGATTTTAAATATTCACACTGACACACTATTTCCACCATGTGGACACGCAGTGCGCGTCAGGTGTTTGCTAAGCGAGAGCCTTTCACCTACATGAACACAAATCACAGCCCTGCTCCTTGTCACAGTGACCTTTGGCTGCACACCGCAGGGTTCGTGGGCTTTCTAAGTTCAAGTAGAGATATAAACACATGTTTTATAGTTGGGACCCTCTCTGTTATTAGTTCCTGTCCTGTGGACCTCTTGGATATTCGTGATTATACTGTGTTTTACTTCAAAACATTAAGAACAAAATTAAAATGTGTTTTTTATTGTGCATTTTATTGACACATTTAACCTACATTGCAATTTTCAAGCCCACATTGGTTTTTGATTTTGGGTAAAAATGTTATTTAAGACGGTTTCATCTGTTAAATGATTTATTTTCTAAAAATAAAATGTCTATTTGTTCAAACACAAGTGACATGGTTACATTTAACCTACTTTACAAAATCTAGGCAAACAGTATGAATATAAAACATATATATATTTTTCAAAGTTGTTTAAAATATTTTAAATTAATCACTCGTTATATTTACGTTCTCTGAAAAGATTTTTTTTTTTTTTAGCAGCGATTACCGTTTTATTGAACATCGTTGGTTATAATTATTTTTGATTTCAGTCCTTTTATTTTCAAAGACAGATGTATTTAATTATTTCATAACAATTTCTAGAGAGAAAAAAATGTATTCTTGGAATAAAAAAAATGTAAGAAAAATTCACAGAACACATGGATTCCTTCGGACAACCAGTGTATCGACTGTACTGTAGTATTTACGAAAGGGTTTCAGATTATTTAGCTTATTTTACTGTAAAAAGTTCACAATATTTAATCACTTTTTTTCTGGCTGATTTTGCGATACCAATTTAATATCTGACATTTTCCACTTGAGTTTTTTTTAATTAACATGATTTAACAGCACATATTAATGGTTACTATCAGTGCAGTACTAGGGATTACTTTTTCCTGTCTTTTCCTAGAGACAGTGGCACTGAGGAAAAGACAGGAAACATAGATGTTTGTAGCAGAGATGAAGATGCTGAGGATCTCTCTGGGAGTGACCAGGATGGACAGGATCAGAGGAACAGCACATGTTAGAGGTTTTAAAGTCAGAGAGACCAGACTGAGATGGTTTGGACATGTGCAGAGGAGAGAGAGAGAGTACATCAGAAGAAGGATGCTGGGTTTGGAACCACCAGGAAAGAGGACTAGAGGAAGACCAAAGAGGAGGTTCATGGATACACAGTGAAGGAAGACATGAAGATAGTTGGTGTTTTTTCATTTTTTGTAGGTAAATTTATTTAACAAAATAAGGAGTAGAAAAAGTTTTAAAAAACTCTTCTGGACAGTTTAATTCTTCAACGAGACGTTTCGACTTCCATCCGGAAATCATTTTCAATCTGAAATGAAATCTGCATCTTAAATCCACCAAACACACTTTTGAGGACAGTGAGGTGAAGATTCTAAGTAGAGAGAAAGGATGGTTTGAAAGAGGGGTGAAGGAAGCCATCTTTGTGATGAAAGAAAATCCCTCACTGAATCGGAGTGGAGGCGTTAGATACGTTTTTCCCGGGATTTACAGCAGCCTTTTGAAGCCATGGACTAAAGATGACACCTCGTGACCCAGTTTCACGCCTCTCGTTAGCAAGTATTTTCTATTCACTAGGCTTTTAGCATTTTATAATAGGGTTCGTTTACTGGTCTGAGGTTACAATAGGAGCCATTCACGGCCATCATAGGTAACACAGACTCATTGGTCGAGCCCTTCTTACTATTTTTTACCTGTTACTCAGGTTAGTATAAATAGATCCAGGATTCAGTCCATTTCATTTCAGATTGAAAATGATTACCGGATGGAAGTCGAAACGTCTCGTTGAAGAATTAAACTGTCCTGAAGACTTTTTTTAAACTTTTTCTACTATGGATCACTCCTGGATGAATGAAGGACTACACGGATTAACAAAAAAAGGACTTTTTTTAAACTACGTAGTGCTACTCAGTTGTGTCGACGTGGTCAATTTTTTTTCTGGCATCAAGGATTAGTTGCATTTAAGATAGATTTAGAATTAGAATTTGTGTGACGCACCTTCTATTTAACAATTGCTTTTTTTTTTCTGGCTTCAGCACATTTATTTAAGGCAGAAACTGCAAAATGATTCAGGTGTTTGAAAACTCCACAGTGTCGTAATGAGTCCTTTGCAGAGTAAAGATCAAATAATGGTGCATCTGAGAGGAAATGCATATTTTATGAAGTGGAAACTTTGGTGTGACAAAGTAAACGTTGATACGTTCTACGTCAGCAGGCCTCTGAACCCTGGTCAGCCTTTTAAATTAATACTTTATGAAGTTGGATGTTTTGTGGGTCTAAAACTTGGTTAGATTTTTAGTTAGTATTATATTTAGGCACTACATAAAGATAAGTCTATAGTTTTGCCTGCGCTTCATGTCTTTTTTTAACCAAATCTTTTAATCATGCAGTAAAAAATATATCTAATTTTTCTGATTGCACTTTTTTTTTTGGCATAATTGTGTCAAACGGTTCTAAAATACACCATCGTCTCTTTTCAAATTGGACTGTAAGTGTATTAATTTACCACCACGTGTTATTGTTAAGGGTCAAAAAATAATTCTGTAACACTCCTTTTTAAGAATGAAAACCTCGTACGCAGCCACACGAGAATTAAAAATTCAGTGACTAGACACTAACGTTAATCCTAAATGCTTCTTGGTGGCCATAACAACAGAAGCTCAAACCAAACGTTACGTCTCTTTTAGGTTTAATTTCACACATAGTGGCACAGTGGGTACCACAATGGCCTCACAGCAAGAAGGTCAAGGGTTTGAGTCCTGGATGAGGACATGGCTTGGAACAGTATTCTTTCTGTGTGGAGTTTGCATGTTCTACCTGTGTATGTGAGTTTTCTCCAGATACTCCAGTTTCCTCCCATCCTCCAAAAACATGCATGTTAGGTTGATTGGCCTCTAAATGATTTTCCCTAGGAAGAGTGTGTGTGTATGTATGGTTGTATACGTGTGGCCCCGCAACAGACTGGCGACCTGGTTGGGGTGTACCCTGCCCATTTGCCTCGAATCAGTCGGGATAGGCTCTGGCATACCGCACAACTCCATAAGGGATAGATGGTTAAGAAAGTGACTGACTGTATTAATCCCTTGTGGGGAAATTCCTGTGCTGCATTGCACCGCAGCAGGCAGACAGTGACGGGAGAAACTAGGAGCTTAGGTGTCTTCTTCAGGGACACTTAGGCATGAGCTCAGCCGGATTTGAACCGGCAACTCTTTGACCCAAAGATGGTAATTTTACCTCTGAGCTACAGTACGCCTCCGGCTGTGAAAGCGTATACATTTTGTGCAGGCTGCAGCTCAATCTGGATGATAAGTGAATGTTTCAACCTAAAAACTATCATTTTTAACAGTTTTCTTTAAAGACTGTTACAAAGTTCATCTACTTGTTTTCGTGGATCTTCTTTTTGATTTTCTGCGGCTTTTTAAAACCAGCTGCAAAATGTTTTTTCTCCTATTTTATGTTTTGCTTGTAGCTCACACACACGAAACTGGAGATTTTTATTTGTGGAGACATTGGTACAAAGTGTTTTCTTATTTTATGTTATTTGCTGTCTTTTTTTAACTGAACCTTGAAGTTGTTATATAATTAAAATAGAGAAAACGACACATTTTGAGGTTGTTATTTTGTTTTATGCCTCTGATCACAAACACTGAGGAAGTCTGTTGTGTTTTAACACTTTAGTGAACACAATATCTCCCAAATCACTGAAGGAATTTAAAAGAAACTGCTCACAGTTCTTTGATTTCGCTTTGGTTTAATATTCCAGACAGCGCCGCTCAGCTCCCTTTATCAGAATGTTGTGAAACAGCCTCTTGATCTTCCAGCTTGGAAGATCAAGCCGGCTCTGACTGCACGGGAAGTACCAGTCAGTCAGCAGTTTTCAGCAGACGTTTAAACACAACCATGTGCTGCTGGATGACTCCATAAGTTTCTGTAAAGGGATGGTTTTCACCAACAATCAAAAACATCCGATTCTAATAAATAAGCCATCTGTTTACAATATTTTCTGTGATGTAACGTGTTACCTGTTACAAAGAAAATCAGTAAGAATAAAACTAGAGAGAGTACATCGGAAGATGGATGCTGGATTTGGAACCACCAGGAAAGAGGTCTAGAGGAAGGCCAAAGAGGAGGTTCATGGATACAGTGAAGGAAGACATGAAGATAGTTGGTGTGACCGAAGAGGATGCAGGAGATGGGGTTAGATGGAAGGAACTGACTCGCTGTGGCGCCCCCTGGAGGGGAATGCAGAAAGAAGAAGAGAAAGAAATATTCATCTAAAAGCAGGAATTGTGACAATACGAAAACGTCATGATGAAACACTTGAAAAAAAAAAAAAACTCCAACCCGCTGTTGCATAAATGCAAAATGTCCTCATTACTAATAATAAAAAAAAACATATTTTTTACAACTTTAACTCCTTTTTTAATCGACACTGTCTCTCCCACAGTTTCAAATAGTTTAATCTTAGAAGGCCAGCATTTAATAGTGTTTTGTCTTGATTTAACATTTTTCTTCAAGCAGCCTGATGTCGTTCAGCCAGGGGCGGCTCCACACAACAAATGTGCACTGGTATGTCTGAGCCGGATTTGAGTCTGAAGCACAGCTTGCATCACTAGACTTCTTGCAGTCTGTTTTCGCCATTTTCACAGTTATGGTGTACTTCGTACCAGCAACCACCTGAGACTGGGCGCTGACGACCTGAACCATCCGGCGGAGATACATGTTATTGATAAATGACGCTTTATCTCAAACTTTGAAAGATAGAAATAATAGTTTTGGATTCTTTTACTGAGGTATTGATTAAGCTTCTAATTCCAGTAATCACATTAGTATTATTAGTGTCATATTCACACTCCATCAATTTACACTCTCAATAAAAAAAACCCCACCTCTTTGTCTCCTTTTTGTGTCTTAAGTGAAGAATTTTCTGCATTCTGAACTCAAAGAATGAGAAACTGTTTCGTCATCCAAACATGTTTACGTAATAAACGACTTGAGTTGTCAAAGTAACTCAGATTTTATGAGTAGTTTTTGGTTTGTTTTTTTTCTAAACCAAAGATTTAGCAAGCGGGTTCTATTTAGTTCCAAACTAAAGATGTTTTTTTTCTGGTTGACTTGTAAACTAAAACATTATTTTAAGGTTAGTCATCTTTAGCTCATGTTTATCTGATTGTTTTTTTTTTGTATGTAAAGTTGTGTGGTTCCCAGTGTCTCCTTCAGTGGGTTGGTCCCACCCGTCACGCACTAAATAGATGGATTCAACACATTCCTTCTCTGAATACAGCTGCTGTCCACAAAAACACACATAAACAAACAAATGCTGCCTTGAATGGTTACAAAAGGATCGCTTCTTCACTTTATTTCTATTCAAAGCACTGAATCCATTTTACCAGCTGAGTCTTCACGCTGTAGTAAAACATTCATTTTTAAAGATAGGTACAGTAGAAGGAAGCCCTGCTCTCAGAATGTAGGCAGGCTTTAACCACTCTGGCTGTACGGAACAATATCTCATAAACCATTGAAGGGATTTTAATGAAATCGCCCATAGTTAATAAGTACCAACTTTAGATGAGCTGATTGGGGTTCCAGGATCATGAGACCATAAGTCAAGGCTACAAAGGTTAAGGGGTGTCAAACTAAGGTCCTCGAGGGCTGGTGTCTGGAAGGTTTTCGGACTTCGACACCTGGTGACACATTTTTTAGAGCAGGTTGAGACATGTGCTCAGCTCCTGGATTGGGTTGACTTTTACTATTTTATTTGTATAGTCTGTCATTTCTATAGTCTGTCTGTCAAACTGATCAAGTTTGCGGACGACACCACTCGGTCTCATCTCTGATGGTGATGAGTCGGCCTACAGGATGGAGGTAGACCGGCTGGTGTCCTGGTGCAGCAACAACAACCTGGAGCTCAACGCTCAGAAGACAGTGGAGATGATCGTGGACTTTAGGAAAGCTATAGTACCCATTACCCCCCTTGCACTGACAGACTTCTCCATCACCACTGTAGACTCTTTCCGCTTCCTCGGCACTACCATCACACAGGACCTAAAGTGGGAGCCGTCCATCAGCTCCCTGATCAAAAAGGCCCAGCAGAGGATGTAGTTTCTGCGGCAGTTGAAGAAAGCCAAGCTGCCCGCCCAGATGTTGGTGCAGTTTTACACAGTCATCATCGAGTCCATCCTCACCTCCTCCATCACCGTGTGGTCCGCTGTAGCCACAGCCAGGGACAAACACAGACTGCAGCGCATTGTGCGCTCTGCAGAGAAGGTGATCGGCTGTAGCCTTCCATCTCTCGAAGACCTGTACGTCTCCAGGACTCGGGGGCGTGCAGGTCGGATAGCAGCTGACCCTTCCCATCCTGGACATGGACTTTTTGAGCGACTCCCCTTGGGCAGGAGGCTCCGGTCCATTCGGACCAGAACGTCCCGCCACAAAAACAGCTTCTTCTCTTCTGCCGTTAGTCTAATTAATACTTTATAACCTTATAACCTGAACCCCACATCTCTTAGTCACCTCCCTCTTGTCACTTTACTGTCTTTATTATTTTTTATTATTTTCTATGACATTGCACTACTTTTCTTTTTCTTTCTGAGCACTCTGTTTTGTTAAAATTATTTTTATTTATTTTATTTTTTATTATTTTTATCTTATATTATTGCACACCTGTATCAAAGCAAGTTCCTAGTCTCTGATATTCTCATTGACATGGCAATAAAAGCATTCTGATTCTGATAGTCTGATATCAAAACACCCTAGCCAGGGTGTACCCTGCCCCTTCACCTCAAATCAGCCGGGATGGACTACGGCACCCCCTGTAACTCCTTTAGGGATAGACAGTTAAGAAGGTGACTGACTGACTTTTAGTTCAAACAAAAATGGGTCAGTGCTGCTTTATGAATGTGAAGAAAAAATGCTGGTGTAAATATTTTGATTTGGATCAACTTTTTCTATTTTTAATCACCACAATTGATGCTGCTTATCGGTACTTACAGCTTAATTATAAGGATGTAATATTCGATGGCATTGACTTACTCTTGTTCCCTGCCGTCTTCAGTTTGAACCTTTTTAAATTTCATTGTTTTTTCTATCACATTCACTCAGTACCACCTGTAGATGAACTGATTAGTTTTTCAGGGTTGTGCCTAATGTCAAGGTCACTACAGTTGATGTATCAAATTTACGGGGCATGTAGAGGCATATTGTTAAACACCTTAGTGTTCACTTAGACAAGTTCTTTACAACTATTGTAAAATGATAACCATGGAAATGAATAATTGCAGGTGTTGATTTTGTAATATTAATTGATATTGATGTATTGTGTAACCCAAACATTAAGAACAGTAAAATATGGCAGAGGTTTGACAGTATTAAAATGTTTGTTGTGTTTTCTGTCAGGTGTGTGAGGCTATTTAGCATCTTTATGTGGTCGGACGTGATTAGGCAGAACTCAGGTTCATGCGAGGGTCCAATATGCCATTTTCTACTTTAATTAAAGTCTTTTTTTTCTACAGCCTTCCCCTGGTTTGGGATGGACATCGGTGGAACCTTAGTCAAGCTGGTGTACTTTGAACCAGTCGATATCACTGCTGAGGAAGAACAAGAAGAAGTTGAAAACCTCAAGTCCATCCGCCGCTACCTCACTTCCAACGTGGCCTACGGTACAGATACACACACACACACACACTTCTGTCTAAGAGTTTAAATGATGAAATTAACACAGACTGCTAAAACTCTTCTCTTTCAGGTAAAACAGGTGTTCGTGATGTTCACCTGGAGCTGAGGAACCTGACCATGTTCGGCAGAACGGGAAACCTGCACTTCATCCGCTTCCCAACGCAGGCCATGCCTCGTTTTATCCAGATGGGACGAGACAAAAACTTCTCCAGCCTGCACACCACGCTCTGTGCCACAGGAGGAGGCGCCTACAAGTTTGAAAACGACTTCAGAACGGTGAGTGTGTGCGAGTGCAAAGAACACTAACTGATCATAAAAACAAAATAGACTCACAGGCTGCCTAGGGAAGGAGTTTTGTGAACAATGGGCACCAGAAAGTAGTTTAGGGTCACCTCTGTGTACAGTCAATTACAAAGCAGAACCCAATGCTTTATTTGAGATTTGGAAAACAATTGCCCTAAAAACACAATATTACCCCAACATTAATATTTAGCAATGATTGCAGTGGTTTTATACCATGCATTAAAAGAAGTGTATTCTTATTCATCTCATCATACAAACTGTAGATGGCTGATCTGGAGCTGCTGAAACTGGACGAGCTGGACTGTCTGATTCGCGGCCTGCTGTACATCGACCGCGTGTGTTTTAACGGACACCCAGAGTGCTACTATTTCCAGAACCCTTCTGACACCCACAGCTGCGTGAAGAAACCCTGTAACCTGGATAACCCGTTCCCGATGCTGCTGGTTAACATCGGCTCAGGAGTCTCCATCCTGGCTGTGTATTCGGAGAACAACTACAAACGGGTGACTGGTACCAGGTGAGGAACATCAACAGCTATTTACTCTTTTATCAACCAAGGTCAAATCATTCTCTTACCTCCTTTTAAAGACGTGTATTGTGCTAAACTATTTTAGTATGAGACGTTTGGGTCAGTTCCGAGCCATGCACAAATCACTCTTACTTACAAGCCATCACTACATGTGTGCAGTTGTGCGGAAAGCTCGGCTCACAGTGAACCAATCACAGACAAGTTTCCCGTTTATTTGCATCGCAAGGCAATGCATAAAGACGCTGGCAGCATCGTTCAGTAACATGCATGAGTATATTTTAGGAAGAATGCATTTTTTGCTTATCAAGTGCACTGAGCAGGTTATGTGATGGGGAGAGCATGCATGTGCGTGTGTGCGTGAACAACATAATTTAGAAAGTTATGAATGGATATTCATAAAATTTTCAGAATATAAGATATCAGATAAAAGGGTAATTAAATTCTGGGGTTAATTCGGCTCCCGTTTGGTTCCAGGAGTGTTTTAAAGGTTCTATTTAAATTCTAAAGTCACGAGCCGCCACTTTAAGAGGCGGGTTTCCCGAAACAGGCCAGCAACGTTTTTCCAGTTGGAGCTGAGCCTGACTTTTACATGCATGTGATGATTAAATGCAGACGATCAAATGGTCAAAAAGAATATTTGATTGAATGGTTTCAGCAAAAAAAAAAAAAAAATCGATCCAGCGAGAGCTGGAGATCACAGTCCGATGAAGCCAACAGGACCACATCATCCGCAAAAAGCAGAGATCCGATCCTGATGTCACCAAACTGGATCCCTCCAACGCCTCGGCTGCGCCTAGATATTCTGTCCATAAAGGTGATGAACAGAATCGGTGACAAAGGGCAGCCTTGGCGGAGTCCAACTCTCACTGGAAATGGAATCGACATACTGCCGACTATACGGACCAAGCTCCGGCTCCGGTTGTAAAGAGACCGGAGCTTTAGCTTTTATTTTGCATAAATTGAACAAAAAAAAATATAGTTCTGACTAGGATTTGAACTTTTTAACAAGCAGCACTTTGCATTTCTTTTACCGATTGCAAACTATTAAAACAATTAGTTGGTTTAATAAAAACACAAATGAACAACATGTAAACAATTTTACATTTTGTTCCAACATCGTACTGAAAATGAACTGAACTATGACCTAGAAACGGAGGTACATACCGTTACAGTCTTCTAATTTATCGTTTTCTTATCTGTAATTATCTGTAAAAGCTGATTACACACAGATTTGTTTTTGTATCTGTAGACTTATTTTATGAGAGGTGTCAGACGTCCTAACAACAAACCCTCCTCACGGACTCTAGCACTTATGTAACACCAGAACCAGATGTGATGAGATAGAAAACTGTAAAAATTTGTTGCCCTGCGAGCGATATAAATGAAACTTTAAAGATTCACTCAGGTCTTTATTCTGCTGATAAGCCGATCCACAGAGATTAATTCCACAGGCAACAAGAGAACAGGCTGATAGCTGATAATGTCTTTGTTATGTACATAAAAAAAACATGGTTACCACGTGAACTGTTTTGAGTAAAAAAAAAAGCCTTTGAAGCTGTAATTTTCTTCATAATCTTCATTGTTATGTATTTGTATTTTTCTACCTCTGTTAGTAGTTCCTAACTTTCTGTCAGATTTTCTGTTAAATTTCATTTATATTAGAAAATTATTTGGAAGAAAAGTTTGTTACGTCGTCTTCTGCTTATCCCGGGCCGGGTCGCAGGGGTAACAGCCTCAGAAGGGAAGCCCAGGCTTATCTCACCCCATCTGCATCCTCCAGCTCGCCTAAGGGGGTCACGAGGTGTTCCGTGTCCAGCTGTGTGACATAGTCTCTCCAGCAGGTCCGAGGTCTGCCTCTTGGTCTCCTCCCTGTGGGACATGCCCAAAACGCCTCACCAGCAAGGCAGAAAATTGTGGTCATAATTCAAAATGAAATGTCTAAATCTAAGTTTATAATTGAACCTGCAGTACAGGTTGAAAGCCTTGACAGTAACATGTGTTTTTTTTTCTGACTAGTTATTTTCTTCTTCCACAAAATGTGGACGAGTCTTTAAGCTCTCGGGTTGTTCGTCCATCAGTGCTTCCGTAACATTTTTGTGAAGGGGCTTTCCCAAAAACCTAATATAACTGACCACTCAGTACCAACTATACATGAACTGATAAGTTTCCAGTATAAGGCAGTTGGAGGGCATATTGTTTCTTCTAACCGTCACTAATCTTTCTTTTAAAATTCCATAGTTTTTATTGCATTCTGAGCTCATCTCCTGCTTGCTGTATTTTCAGTCTTGGGGGAGGAACATTCCTGGGGCTTTGCTGTCTGCTGACGGGCTGCGAGACCTTTGAGGAGGCTTTGGAAATGGCCAGTAAGGGCGACTCTAAAAACGTGGACAAACTGGTAAAGGACATCTACGGGGGAGACTATGAACGCTTCGGCCTACAGGGCTCTGCGGTGGCGTCCAGGTGAGGATTCTAAGTTTGAGTTTGAAGTAACGCTGTATCAGTCCGTCATTGATTCTTCTGTGAATGTTGATCAAATGTCTAAAAAAATCGTCATTTTGTTCAAAGTTTCAGCATCGACTGATTCTTGTTTTTCATTCTCATCTGATGTAACAGTTTTGGACACATGATGAGCAAAGACAAGCGGGACAGCATCAGTAAGGAGGATCTGGCCAGAGCAACGCTGGTCACCATCACTAACAACATAGGATCCATAGCGCGCATGTGTGCTGTTAATGAGGTATAAACACACACACATATAAAATCCTTTTTTAATTTAATAATCACACATAAAATGTGCCGTTTTGTCTCTGGAGTTTTTCTGTCTGCCGTGAGCTTCTTTACAGTGTTGCCTTGTGGAAGAGCGATCAAGCAGCATTGTACAGGGCTATCACTGCACACAGAACCACAGCAAAGCCACACCTCAGACTCAGGATTATTCAGGATGTTTCACTCTAAAAGATTCTAATTTTAAACACTGACAATAAAGTTTGAGAAAAAATTTTAAGAAATTTTATCCTAATTCAGAGCCTCAGAACCGTTTTGTTAGCCTTTGGCACCATCTTGTGGTTAGAAAGTGTAACGACAACCAGCTTCTGAAAGTGTTACCACAAACTAGAAGCACATATTTTAACTCTTGATTCAATCATGAGCCTCCCAAATTGAAGGTCCTTAATTTGTTCTCTCAACCAGGAGACGTAATCTGATTAAACATAAAAATAAGTAAGAATTATACACACATATAATTATGGGCAATTTTGAGACCTATCGTTCACATTAGTTAGCTCTCATCCACAATTGCTTAGTTCTGATTGGTAGATTGCAGGCTTTTCTCTACTTCATTTTGTGTTAAAATAATGTTTCATAAATTAATTAAACTATGTTTAATTAGAAAAAAAACCCCTGATGGCATTCGCTTTGAAAAGATTGTAGATCGGAGGAAGCAAAAAATTGTTTAATATTTGTGCATAATGTACATGTATCGAAGTAAAAAAAAAGGAAAACATACAAACTGTATCCATCTAAAAAAAAAAAAAAAAGTACTCTTCGAGATCAAATATAAGAGAAAACAGAAATTATAAAGAGCAATTAATTTGCTACAAGTTTCTTAATTGGATAGAGGATGGAGGCCACTATGAAATTGACCCTAGGACCGAGTGTATGTGTGATTGGTTGTCTGAGAGGGTTAGCCCTGCAACAAACTTGCGACCTGTTTGGGGTGTACCCTACCTCTTGTCTGAAATCAGCTGGGATAGGCTCCAGCACACCCCACAATCCCTTGAGGGCTAAGCGGTTCAGAAGATGAAACCTCTAAATGCCCCGTTTTCCAAGAAAACAAGTCGTACTTTTTTTCATTAGTTGTCTGTACCTGCGTCGTACGTTCGGAACACTCCCGAGCGACTTCTACAGAGCTTGCTTCTTCTAGTTTTACATCCGCCTCGTCTCTGTGTGAAACATCAAACTCCTTTGTTAGTAAAAGACATTGTGTGCATCTGATATTAAATTATATTGTGTAACCCACTCCTACTCCTGCATTTGCACGGATGTTTTTCATTTGCGAGTGGTTCAGATCCGTGACGGTCCACAGCTACCTTTAATATGATTTCTCATCAAATTGTTTTTTATGTACGTCCTAATTTTGGGAGTGTTCTCGTCCATGCGTGAGAGAGTGAAATACGTACTATGTGCGTAAGAGTAGGGCCGCTAAGAAATGTAATTAAAATAACTACTCTTTATTAGAATATCTTTCTGAACATCTGGGACACATATTCTAATTTTGGGCCTGTCAGTCTGGTCACCCTACATCTATTGAGTCTATTTTTTCTTATTTTTTTAATGTTACAGCTTTTTTTCCAAGATGATGCGTTTGTCTGTGGTCTAGAAGTTTGCAAAAAAAATGTGACCTCAAATATGAGGCTTGTACAATTTTAAAGCCCAGAAAATATTATATGTATATAATAATATTTCTGCTCAGGTTTAAAGCTTAACGTTTTAAAAATAAATTCTATTAGAAACTGTAGTATGAAGCTCATTTCGGCCGCTTGTATCCGCGATCTCATTCTTTTGGTCACCACCCACTGCTGGTTACCATGGTGACGGTTGGAACGTAGATCCTGGTTACCATGGTGAGGGTAGGAACGTAGATCCTGGTTACCATGGTGAGGGTAGGAACGTAGATCCTGGTTACCATGGTGAGGGTAGGAACGTAGATCCTGGTTACCATGGTGAGGGTTGGAACGTAGATCGACTTGTAAATCGAGAGCTTTGCTTTTCGGCTCAGCTCTTTCTTTACCATGATGGACCGATGCAGCGTCCTAGTTATTGCTGATGCCGCACCGATCCGCCTGTCGTCCTCCACTCGTGAACAAGACCCCGGGATACTTAAACTCCTCCACTTGGGGGCAGGACCCTCCAAGAGGCAGACCCCGAACCCGCTGGAGAGACTATGTCTCACAGCTGGCCAGGGAACGACTTGGTATCCTTCCAGGTGAGCTGGAGGATGCAGCTGGGGTAAGGGAAGCTTGGGCTTCCCGTCTGAGGCTGTTGTCCCTGCGACCTGGCCCCGGATGAGCAGAAGACTACAAAACGGAACTATAGTATGCAATATGACATACTGGTCCGTTAAGGTTCTGCATTTTGACGGATTTTTTGTTGTGTATTTAATCTTGTGCTAAATAAAACATTAAAACTTCTCACTTTATTTAAGACTGTATCCATAGAGCACCAAAATTCTAACAATCTCCACCTTGAACGGTCAGGCTAAGCTGTGTAAGCACCCGAAAGATTTCCCTCCTATATGCTAATGTTGATGCTTCTTAAATATCAGCCCACAGAACAGAAACACTCGCGTGTCAGAGTTTGAATCCAGTTGAGTTGATGTCGTTGCGTGTCCTGCACCATGTATAAATAATATGTCATATGTTTCCTGCAAAATTATGCAAGCTGATCTTTTTTAATTATTCATATTGATGATAAAACAGTGTTCTTGATTGAACATTTTAGGAGAATTTCAATGAACGGAGCAAGATTTTTATTGTTTTTATTATTAACATTGAGGTTTAAATGGTCACTAATTAGAGTAATCATCTCTGAAACAAAAAAAAAAACCTGAAAAGGAACTTAAGAAGTACGAAAGATTGGTTCCCGTTCCATCTTTTAATTGGTTGAAATTAGACGTGGAGAGATCTTTTTGGTTTTTTTCTCAACTGTCACAGCCCCTCCCCTGGCGAGGGAGAGGATCCATGGCCTGCAGAGAGAGCTCTTTGTGTTGAAATTTCATCAGTTTTTGGCATTTTGTCAAAGTCTCTCGTTGTGTCGTGCCGTGCCGCGTCACTAATAATGAGTTTATATAAACAAGAATGTAAATGTTCCCGTAAAAACTGCTTTTTATTATTGCCAACACTGAGCTACACCTGGTACAGGTGCCCTGAAATACTGTACGAAAAACTTAAACTAAAACCAGCACCCTCTTGTGGTCAAAATAAAACACGTCTCCTTCAGATTTAATAAAAGTTTCATAGTGATTATAATATTTTTTTCATCTTTCCAAATTTTCTTGTTTTGAATTTGTCTCCCTTTTCCATTTGTTTTTTTCTCATATTAGAAAATTGAACGAGTCGTGTTTGTTGGGAACTTCCTGCGGATCAATACGGTATCCACGAAGCTGCTCGCCTACGCCATGGACTTCTGGTCCAAAGGACAACTACGAGCTCTCTTTCTGGAACATGAGGTAAGAACTTTACAAATAAACCGGCTGAACTTTAGTTAGACGTGTTTGCGTCACACACATCTTTGTCTGCAGGGTTATTTCGGAGCGGTGGGGGCGCTGCTTGAGCTGCTAAAGACGACAGAGGAGCCGTGACGGACTCGCTGTGACATCATCAGTTCTCTACAGGACCACTTCAGCACTTCGTTTTCCTAAACCCACAATGTCATCGACTTTTACCGCTGCTGAAAGGTTCCTTCTAGAAGATGGAGAAACTGTTGAAAGCTGTTTGAACCAGTTGTAAATAATCCTAACCTCTACCAGCCCCCAGAGTTCCTCCTATCAGAGGTTTTAATATACAGATCTTTTAATTTATGGTTGCTTGTTGATCGAAGCCTAGAGAAACAAAGTATTTTAGATGTTTTGTTACTGTGTTCGTGTGTCCAGCTGCTGTAGCATCAAAAAGAAACAAGTAACTCTTACAAAAAAAAACAAAAAAAACTTCTGCATCCCGAGAGATTTTCTTTTTTTTTTCATTAGAGCGGTGATGTCACCGTTTCTGAGGAGTGCACTGAAGCCAAATCCTGTTTTAGATCAACCTGCTTTGATCAGAGGAGGTTTTCCTTCTGTCTTTTCTTCATGCATACGGATGGCCTTTGCTTTTTGATTCTTTTTTTAATGTGTCCGGTCCTCCTGCCTGCTCTCTGATAACACTAATACGTTGCCATGCACGGTAACCCACCTGCTGAGATGATTGTGAGATGATGGGACGTCGTCTTCCAGCAGAGTGCTGTAGACTTCTGGTTCTGGACCCAGTCTGACTCACTCCTCCTCTCTTCCCCTTTTCCTTCTGGCTTTCATGCCTTTCTGCGGCCTTGCTCTGATGTCACGTGAGGAGACACAAAAACACCTCCGCTGCAAAGAACCAGATTCATGTGTAAAAAAAAAAAAAAGTAGCAGGATTGTTTTTGTGTCTCTTTGGCTTATTTAGCTCTTGATGTGGTGAAACTTTTTTAATGTAATCTTCATTCAAATGTATGGTGAAAAAATTCTTGACAAAATTGGTTAAAATTACAATCATGCAAACTCATCTAAATCTTTCAGGTTGATTAAATATTTAATTAGGAAACTTTGAATCTGAGGAAATTCAGCATCCCGAGCCACGCTGCATTTTTATGGATTAAAATTCAAATAGTCTGGTGTTTGTTTTTATGCTTTTAAAATCAATGTGATTTTTGGGTCAGATTATATTTATAAAATCTATCTTTCATGCTGTCAATGATTAGAATTTCATCAAAAATCTTTTCTCCTCCAGCAGTGATTCATATTAGAATTGTTTTAACTCGGTGATTCTGCACCTTCTGGGATTTTAAGTCTAAACTTTTACAGCCTTTTTTTCTTTTTCTCGCTGCTCTTTTTTTGTTTTCATCTGAACTCTGAATTTGAGCAGTGCTGATGTGCATCCAGAGATGTGTCAGCGTTTTTCTCCTACAGAACGTATACGATGACTTATGAACACTAATCACACCGTTCGATTTTAGCTGACTCAGTAAGTCAGAGTCTAGTGGACGTTATCTAACACATCCTTGGACTAGACTTTGACCCCAAACAGGAACATTGTTTTTGGTAAAAATGGAGCTGCATAACTAAGCATTATTTTATCATGAGCTAGAAAATATTAAAAAAATCCATCCAATCAACTGCTGTTTTTTTTTTTTTTTTTTAAATATTTGCCTTCTCCAAACACTGGATTATATTTTCCACCCATCTTGGTGCCACTCCACTGTAAGATCAAGCAGATGTTTTATCGCTTTACGTCCCGTCTGTATTTAATCTGAAACCCTCACCGTTGCCTTTTCTGCCTACTCGTTTTCCACCGTGTTCGTCTTATCACTGTCTTTCCTTTTCATAAGATTTATTTTTCTCTTTGGGTTTGATTTTGTTTTGTGTTTTTGGGACATCCTGATTTGCGGTACATGGTTTGTTTTAAAAAAAAAATGATGATAAATGTGCCCTTTTTTTATTTTGTCGTTGGCATTACAGAACCAGTCTGATTGTTTGTTTTTTTCTTGTATAAAATGAAGTTTTCATGCTTTGTTGATTAGTTTGAGTAAATTAGAGTCTGTTTTAGTCCGAGTTGGTTCACCATCTGGCGTGTTGTTACCGTTACCTCCACCTGTGAGGTTTAGAATCCTCTAAAATGCTCCCAAATCATTTTGATGTAATTCTGGACCTTTTTGTACTGACCTGTGTGTGAGCTTTAAAAATGTTTTGTTTACTGTTTGAGCATCACGTTGCTTGTCTCCCCCGCCCCACTGGGACCACCATCACTGGATCAGTGTGTATTTTCTGGTACTGTGCGGAGCTTTACCTTCAAGCATCAAACGAATGATGAAACTAGAACTAACGAGCTATGCAGTAACTTCTCCATCTGTTCTAAACAACTAGAGATGATTTGATGTGTTTAATGCTTTTTGGAAACTAATATGCAACCTTGTTGGCGTCCCCCCTTCCCCGCTTTGAGAATTCCTGTTTAAAACTTGACTTGTTGTGTCTCTTGGAGTTTCTGTCCTGCTGATTTTGTTCACTCTGATTTAGGACGACGCTCAGAACGGAATGTTTAACATTATTAGAAACTCTGATGTTTTTTTTTTCCCAGATTTGATTTGATTTTGAATCACTGTCTAAAATCTTTGTTCTTTTTAATCGTCTATCTCGAGCCACTAGCGGTTGGTCCACCTTGTTTTTTTTATGTGGTAGTACTTTTTAATGTTTATATTTATCTTGATGAGATTTTAAATTCAGAGTTTCTTAAAGAAGTTGAACATCCTGTTTGAACTGATCCAGCCTGTGAACTGGATTCTGAAATGCTTGACTTGCAGGACAGATATTTAACCCCTGGTGTATTTGATTGTACAGAGATTTGTAAATATCAATTCTAATATTCATATGATATATTCCACACCAGCAGTCTGTGTGTTGATGAAGTGATTTGATCTGGTACACATTTTCCTGAGAGCAGCTTGGCACGCCTCTTCTACCATTCTAGCAGACAGAAACGGCATCAAGACCATCTTTTATCTTTAGAGAAATATCAATCCTCCTCCTTGTTGTGATTTTAGAATATTACTAAATCATGTTAGATCTATTTTAATGTCACTAAGTCCGTTTGAATCAGTGTGGAATCAGACTCTAAGTGTAAGGTTGAAGTTTTTTTTTTTCCCCATCAAGGTGCCCGATCTGTCTGCTGGATTTCTGTGCCAATGATCCAACTTCGCTCCTCAGAGAGTTTATGAAAAGTTCTGTTCTGGTTGTTTTTTGTCAATTTTGTTGCTGCTTCTAACTTTTGTTTGAGAGGGAAAAAGGAAATGGATTTAAGAGGAAAAAAAAAAAAACCTGTCCGGTGAAAGGCTTCCTGCCTTGTGCAATGTGTATGTATTAAAGATATTTTTTTTTCTAACAAAGAATAAAAAAGATGGATATGAAGTGTTGGGAGTTTTTTTTTTCTTCTTTGAACTTGAGTGAATGTTAAAAAAAAATACATATATAGGGTTGAAAAAATTTCTAAAGCTCTTCTCCCTCGGTCGTCACCTGCCTGTGTTCCCTTAGGGGCGATGGAGACGCTCCTTGTTGGGCGTACGGAGGGTGAGAGTCCTGCTGTTGGAGGCGGTAGGTACTCAGAGGTGCAAGTGTGTGTTCCTCATGAACATGGCTCTCCCTCATACACTCCTTCAAAACCACTGCAATAGTTAGGGGGGAGGTTTTTTTCTGGGGGTGAGGCTTGTAGTTATAGGTGCTGCTAGGACTTGGGCAGGATTACAGGTGAGGGTTTGGGGGAGTGAGGAGAGGTGGTGGGGGTGCAGCTGGTGGTGCATAGTGGTCTTTGACTACCTGGGCCAGGTCCCTGGTCATGCTTTGGGTTGTGGTGGTTGAATCTGGGACTGATCACCATTCTGCTTGTCACATCACTGGACAAGTTAAAAAATAAAACTGAACACAGTGTGTTTTGGGTATTTTTCAACTCATCTGGGTGAAAAAAAAAAGGGTTAAACCATTTCTATCAGGATCCCTTACCTGCCACCAGAGGGAGCCCTGGATATTCCTACTCAACCTGATTAGGATCACCTGAGGATGATTCCTGATTCCACACATCTGTGCTCCCTGCTGTCTATTTAAGGGGAATCACCCCAGACTTCCCTGTGGGGTCATACTATCCCTTCCAGCCAGGTCACCCTGGTTCTCTGACCATGTTTGAACTTTGTTATTATTTAGACTTTTGAAACCTTGAGTTAATCTTATGCTTCTTGCTTTACAGACTTTCCTGAATTGAGTTAATAAACCATGTTTAAGTTGTGCAATTGTACACAACAATGTACAATTGTTGTGTACAACATCACCTCCACTCCACACTCCTAAAACCCTGACGATTTCAGAGAATGTGGAATTTTTTAAATGAAAACTCCCAGATGGGGTGGTTCAGACATCTGGTCAGGATGCCCCCCGAGCGCCTCGCAGGCGAGGTGTTTCGGGCACGTCCCACCGGGAGGAGACCAAGGGGCAGACCCCAGACCAGCTGGAGAGACTATGTCTCACAGCTGGCCGGGGAACGACTTGGGATCCTTCTGGGTGAGCTAGAGGATGTAGCCGGGGTGAGAGAGGCCTGGGCTGCCCGTTTGAGGCTGTTGCCCCCGCGACCCGACCCCGGAACAAGCGGAAGATGACGGAACGGAACGGTTGTTTGAAATCAAAAGCAAACTGGTGGAAAACAAAAACTTCAAACTTAGAGGAAAAAACATTGATGTGCTTTTAATAAAGCAATTAATTTAATGACCCCTAGTTTATCAGGTCAATCATAAAAACTTTTATTTTGAGCAGGACGTTTGAGGATCAAAACATTTTGACTCTTATCTGAGCATCATTTGGTATAAATCTACTCCCCTGAGTTTTCCCTCAGGTCTCTAAGGAGGAGATTTACTCTAAAACCTGTTCATAAACTGGTTTTGAATGATTTGAAACATGTACTGTTCATAATTTGGTGGGCTGGTCTCTAACGTACCTAACATTGTTCTCTACTTGTATTTTCTCACCTGAAGCCGACTGACTTGTTTGAAGCTGCTCTATTCGTACACATGCTACTTCGTGTGAAACATGGACCAGGTCTCGGTAAACTGAGACTGAGTTAAGAATCCTGCTCTCAGGCCCAGGGGGTAGAAACCCACCATAAACTCCAGGTAAGTCAGATTTTAAACCTTCATTCCTGCTCACAGACAGGTTTTGTTCTCTCACAGAAAGATGTCTTTTTTTTTCAATCTCTTTCAAACCATCCGTTCCCCTCTTTAGAATCTTAACCTTACGGTCCTCTGATGTGTGTTTGGTGGATTTAAGATGCAGACGTATGTACAGCAGACTGTGGACCACTTACAGTTCTCTCTGGTGTTGTTGGAATCTTTCTTGAAACAGGTTAGTTAGTTGGCTTCGGTTAAAACAATAGTTTCATTTTTAAATTTGATTTGAGACCAAACCTGCTCGTAGAGCAAGTGAAGCTCAGTAGTTCAGAAAGGTTAGAAACAGTTTAACCAAAAAAAAAAAAGATTAAGTTCCTAAATGATTAACTCAGTGTAACGACTAGTTAGCCCACATGTTCTTTTTGTTTACAAAGTACAACAACTGCTCCCTGGTTAATTTTTTAAGTGATAAACTGGTCGAACCAGGAGTAATTCTATCCTCGCAGGTAATGCAAACCGAAAGTGATGTAACAGCGTGCATACTGTTTTTTTTTTTTTTTTTCTCTGCAGAGTAAATCTTATGTAAGATGACTTATGGAGGTTTCCAGCATGTTTGAACATCATTCACATTCCAAAATGTTACATTCATGCATGTCAGAGCAACTTTGAGGTTTTTTAAGCACGTTTCTTCTGACAGTTTCCAACATTTTCCTCTTCTTAAGTTCATCTCCAGGCGAGAGGATGTAAAGAAGTTTTCACATGTGATGTTGTGGCCTTGCAGCCCTTCTCTCATCTCGAGCATGACTCACGTTCATTGATTCATCTCGAATTCTTCTCTTCCAGTGAATACTCACATATTCTATGCATAGATATTGCATCACACGCTACTCATAATTTGGTACCATACTTTTGGATGTGAACAGCCATTTACCAACATCTGTCATGGTCCCCTCGCCCACCACCAGAGGGAACCGGTGGCCTTCCCTCATTTGCCTGATTGTAGACACCTGAAAGTCTTTGTGCAGGTGCCTTTAAAGGCCGCCTGTCTTCTCTTCAGGTGTCGGGTCATACCATCCATCCCAGCCAGGTCTTCCTGGCTGCCTGACCATGAAATACATTTAGAACAATAACTCCATAACATTTCCATTGATCCATGTGTTTTTCTTTACAGCAAAACTGAACCCCTTTATTCAATAAATTATGTTTGGGTCCTCCTCCTTCCACCTGCGTTTTACACCTGGACAACATCGAGGTTTTATGAGTCAAGATGGAAAAAAGCACAAATTATAAGCAGAAAAAGAAAAGGCTAACTGTTATTTTGGTCGACACAAAAAAATGAATCAGTCCGTTGTGGTAAAGAGAGAGCTGAGCTGACAAGCAAAGCTCTCGATTTACAAGTCGGTCTACGTTCCAACCCTCACCATGGTAACCAGGATCTATGTTCCTACCTTCACCATGGTAACCAGGATCTATGTCCCTACCCTCACCATGGTAACCAGGATCTACGTTGCTACCCTCACCATCATAACCGGGATCTATGTTCCTACCCTCACCATGGTAACCAGGATCTATGTCCCTACCCTCACCATGGTAACCAGGATCTACGTTGCTACCCTCACCATGGTAACCAGGATCTACGTTCCTACCCTCACCATGGTAACCGGGATCTATGTTCCTACCCTCACCATGGTAACCAGGATCTACGTTCCTACCATCACCATGGTAACCAGGATCTATGTTCCTACCCTCACCATGGTAACCAGGATCTACGTTCCTACCCTCACCAAGGTAACCGGGATCTACAGTATGTTCCTACCCTCACCATGGTCACCGGGATCTACATTCCTACCCTCACCATGGTAACCAGGATCTACATTCCTACCCTCACCATGGTAACCAGGATCTATGTTCCTACCATCACCATGGTAACCAGGATCTATGTTCCTACCATCACCATGGTAACCAGGATCTATGTTCCTACCCTCACCATGGTAACCAGGATCTACGTTCCTACCCCACCGTGGTAACCAGGATCTACATTCCTACCCTCACCATGGTAACCAGGATCTACGTTCCTACCCTCACCATGGTAACCAGGATCTATGTTCCTACCTTCACCATGGTAACCAGGATCTACGTTCCTACCCTCACCATGGTAACCAGGAACTACGTTCCTACCCTCACCAAAGTAACCAGGGTGTACATTCCTACCCTCACCATGGTAACCAGGATCTACGTTCCTACCCTCACCATGGTAACCAGGATCTACGTTCCTACCCCACCGTGGTAACCAGGATCTACGTTCCTACCCTCACCATGGTAACCAGGATCTACATTCCTACCCTCACCATGGTAACCAGGATCTACGTTCCTACCCTCACCATGGTAACCAGGAGCTACGTTCCTACCCTCACCATGGTAACCAGCTGTGGGTGGTGACTGAAAGAATGCGATCGCGGTTACAAGTGGCTGAAATGAGCTTCCTCCACAGGGTGGCTGGATTCTGACTCAGAGATCGGGTGAGGAGTTCTGCCATCCGGGAGGTGCTCGATGTCGAGCCGCTCCTCCTCCAGGTCAAGAAGAGCCAGATGGGTTGGGTTGGGCATCTGGTCAGTAAGCCCCCTCTGAGCGCCTTGCTGGTGAGGTGTTTTAGGCACGCCCCACTGGGAGGAAGATGCAGCCGGGCTGGGAGAAGCCTGGGCTTCCCGTCTGAGGCTGTTGCCCCATGAGCCGGCCCCAGATGAGCGGAAGACGACGGAACGAAATGGAACAAAAACTGAAATCGGTCAAATTTACCTGCAACATAATAGAATGCTTAAGGCGGCAATTTTATTCTTAAAATAAAATTTATGCAACAAAAAAACGATTATTCTGTGATAAAAGTTAATGAAGTCGAATTCTTTCAAAAAGGCTACTTTAAAATGGATTTAAATTCACCTTCAAATTGATCTAATACTTTGTGTTTGAACTGTGTTCATTTTAAGTCTTTATTTTTTATTGAATCAGACCGGTTTAAAGATAACAATGCTACAGAAAGTGGTGATGACCAATAGTGCACACAAGACGAGAGAAACCAGTGACCCCCAGGTCAGGAGCGATGGTAGATTTGGGGACATCTCCTCCTCTTACTCCTCCTACCTTCTCTCATTCTACGCTTTGCGTCTCGTTTCTGTTGTTAATGAATTGTAAGCTCAGAGTTTGGAGGACTCAGAGAATGTTCATTCTGACCATCAAGTGGTGAAAGTTTTTTTCTCTGTAAGTACTTTTTATTATTTTCAGACACCTTCGAAAATGTAATTATTTTACATGTTTGTGATTTGAGGTTTTTTTAATTCTTCAAACTGTATTTGCAAGATTTAGATTTTGTTAAATTAAATTGCAAATGGTTTATTTTAAAAAATCTGATTTAATATTTCAAATGTTTTCAAAAGATTGAACGCACAATGACAATGATTTTTTTTCTAATGACTGAGTTTGCAATTAAATTTTCACTGCTAGACCAAAACTATATGGAATATGTTTATAAATTTGGGTAATACAAAAAAAAATGCTGGCTAATAAATTTTCTTCTTGGCTCGGAGCCAGTTTTTTTTTTTTACAACGGGCACGTGAGGTGATTTAACTTACATATAACCTTAAACTCTTTAGTACTCAGAGATAACTACTCTTGGAAAACAGTGACAACACACACATAAACACACACAACCTCCAGCGAATGGACCTTTGGACGAAACAAGCAACTCTGCTTAAACATTATCTTTTGTCCATCTGGAAGGAACCTGTTGGATGTCACATCCAGTTAATCTGGAACAAAATATCACTCATTTGTTTTCTTTGAACAAAGACAGCGAGGCCAACCTCGGACAGGGAAAAAGAAATGCAAACAACCGTGACATAACGCATGGATTTCTAGTCACTCTGTAAATTTGGCCAACTTGGACTTTTGATCGATACAGTCGATACAATTTGATGCATTTTGAGCTCTTATGTAATCAAACCCTTGAGGTGTCGTCACGTACAAGCTAAACTTATACAAAGATAGAATAAAAAACAAACCAAATGATCCTTCAAACTGAACCAATGAGACACATACTGGTCATTTTGATTCCGTTCAGAGTAGGACAGCTCTGTAGGTCATTGATCTTAGAGTTTATCTGTTACTTTGATAAATTTATGTACATTTATTTCTAATCAGGCGTCTATAAGATTGATTACTTGCTGTCTTTTCAAAGTAGGACAGAGTGAACGACTTCTTTGTGAAGATGAAATGCAAACATTCTGTGTTGTGATGGAAATAAGCAGGTGGAACTGAAACTAACGCTAGTGATTGATCCTTTAGTCAGATTCTAGACGGTTGTTTTTTTTTTCTTTTTTTGGGTATCTGTTCCCCTCTTAGTGGAATCATTCTCTACTGGGAAGGATCAGTTATAGTAAACTACTGGAGTGGACTCGTACCTGCATCCACATTTGTTCGCTCACAGTTTCATATTGTTTCCTGTCTGCTATGTTCCCTGTTCCTTTAACAGCGTATGGAATCATTAAATGGTCTTCTATAGACTCAGTGAGGCTCAATTTTATGCCTAGTTTGAATATTTTCTTTCCCAGATAATCTAGTCTGGATGTGACTGCTTTAGATTATTGTGGTTTAGCCCTCATAACATTTTATATCCTTCATTTGCATTTCGTTCCGTTCTGTCGTCTTCCGCTAATCCAGGGCTGGGTTGCGGGGGCAACAGCCTCAGGTAGGAAGCCCAGGCTTCTCTCAGCCCAGATGGATCTTCCAGCTCAACCGGAAGTGTCCCGAGTCATTCCCAAGCCAGCTGTGAGACATAATCTCTCCAGCACGTCCGGGGTCTGTCTCTTGGTCTCCTCCCAGTGGGACACGCCCGAAACACCTCACCAATGAGGTGCTCTGGAGGCATCCTGACCAGATCCCCAAACCATTTGCGCATCATTTGCATTTTGCTAATTATATTCTTTTCCCCCATTTTTCTAATTTGTTACACTTGTCACACGAACCAATAAATCAAACCACCTGCAGAAACGATTAAGATTATAATACAATGTAAAACAAGAATAAGTCATAGAATAATATGCATCCATATTTGGGACCTTGATCTTTGGTCGCACGACCTTGAAAACTTAATAGCTGCCGGGCGGTCGGGGCTTCCGTTCCGTTGTCTTCCGCTTATCCGGAACCAGGTCGTGGGGGCAACAGCCACGAATGGGAAGCTCAGGCTTCTCTCACCCCAGCTGTATACTCCAGCTCACCCGGAAGGATCCGGAGTTGTTCACCAGTCAGCTGTGTGACATAGTCTCTCCACAAGGTCCACCTCCCCAGCGAAGCGCTCAGGACGCATCCTGACCAGATGGTTGAACCATCTGGCTCCTCTCGACTTCCTTCAACGTTAATATTTTCTAACAAAGCATTTAAACTTTTCACATTAATCTCAGCTAATTTAAATCTGCTCCTTCTTTTTTAGAGGCTGAGAAATTAAAGGGAAGAAACAAGAGAAAATTGTGAAACCTCTGAAAACCTATAGCAGGTACTGATGCTCAAATACACACATTCAGCCAAAGTAGAGTTCTGTCTGTGAAAAGAGGATAAAAAAAGTTTTTATTTATGAAGTGATGACAGTCACCAAGAAGCAGAAGCTGGAGGACAGCCCAGGAGCATCAGAAGGAGGCTGGGGTTGGATGATCGTTGCTGGTTGCTTTCTTGCAACCATCTGCATCCGTGCAGTGACCAGGTAAAGAACGTGTGTTCCAGTCTCTAAAACGTTGGTAACCTCGACCTCAAAATGACATTTCTTCCTCCAGGTGTATCTCCATGTTTTTTGTGGAGTTCCAGCTTCACTTTGAGAAGGATTATTCCACCACGGCATGGATCCACAGTCTGATCGACTGCACCACCATGCTCTGTGGTAAGCCAAGCATGCTCGGATCCAGATCAGAGAAAATAAAATAAACTTTTATGTACTCTGTCTTTACTCATAGCTCCTGTGGGCAGTTTTGTTGGGAACCGCCTGTCGTGCAGGGCCACGGTGATTTTGGGAGGTCTGCTGTCCTCTGCAGGCCTTGCCATCAGCTCATTCGCTTCCAGTTTGGAGTTCCTCTACGTTTCTCTGGGGATTGTAACAGGTACACACATTGTACACACGTACTTTTGCCATACCTTTCCCTCATGAAAAGATGAGGGAAAGTATGATTTATTTGTCCCACAATGGGGGAAAATTCAATATGCAAGAGCACAGGTAGAGAAAAACAAGAGTATACATTATGAAAAAAAGCAGCTAAAATAGTTAAAAAAAAATATGCATAGTAAACAGAACTATTGCAGAATTTTTAAATGTATGATAATCAAATGAAACAGAGGGTAACAGATATTGCACATAACAAAGTTATTCATTGTAGAGTCTCACAGCAGAAGGAAGGAAAGACCTCCTGAATCTCTCCTTCGCACGGCGAGGGTAGAGCACTCTGGCACTGAAGCTGCTCTCCAGTGTAGACAGATCATGCATGGATGCATGAATATTAAACAGAATAAGAGCTTTAGAAAAACAACAGATCAGCATCTCTGCATCATTAACCCTGATTTTAAAACCAGACAAGTTAGACGCTCAATATTGTAAAACTATTTTGGATTTAAAAATAAGAGTGACTCATGTGTCTCTATTTCTGGCTCCTTTTTTTAAGAGGAACTTTTAAATTGCAGCATTAAAGTACTCGAAGGTACTGACTGACCATGTTAGGAATCTAACGTCCAGACAAACAGTGGTTAAAAATTAAGTGAGAATTTTTTAGTTTACTAGTGTTTCACATTTAATTTTTTCTCTGTTTTGTTGATCCAAAAAAAAAATAAAAAAACTTTAAAAATGTATCTTTTTTCAAACGGAAACTAATCCCACCCTGAAATACACATATTTAAACATGATGGTAATTACTTTAATTATGACTAATTAATCCCTATGTATAAATTTAATTGATAACTTTATAATTTAACAATTAAATCTATGGATTAACTTTAATCATTTCCGTTCCATTCCGTTGTCTTCCGCTTGTTCCGGGGTCGGGTCGCGGGGGTAACAGCCTCAAACGGGTAGCCCAAGCCTCTCTCACCCCGGCTGCATCGTCCAGCTCATCCTCCTGGTGGAACGTGCCCAAAACGTCTCGCCCGCGAACCGCTCGGGGGGGCATACCACCCCATCTGGCTCCTCTCAACCTGGAGGAGGAGCGGCTCAACACCGAGCTCCTCCCGGATGGCAGAGCTCCTCACCCAATAACTGAGTGAGAGCCCAGCCACCCTGCGGAGGGAGCTTTATTCATTTCCATGTTATCATTTTATAATTTTTTAAAAAGAACTTGTTAAAGATCTAAATATTGTGATATATTTTGCGGTATCGAGCAGAATGTTGATTAATGTGTGTGTGTGTGTTTTCTCAGGTCTTGGATTTGCTCTCTGCTACACACTATCGATAGCAATGGTCGGGCGATACTTTGTAGAAAGAAAAGCTCTGGCTTATGGCATCGCCCTGTCTGGTACAGAATTAACTCACTCACACACTCTGTTTTTTTATTTTTACTTTTTACGCCCTGTTTGGCTCATTTTCCATTTTTATCACCCTGTTATTTTTAGGCAGTGGAATTGGGACCTTCCTTCTGGCTCCTGCTGTTCAAATGCTCATAGAGTTTTACTCATGGAGAGGAGCTTTGCTGATCCTCGGAGGATTTGTTTCTAACTTGTGTGTTTGTGGAGCTCTGATGAGACCAAAAGATGAAAGGTCAGTCGTCTGGTTTTCATTCATTCTCAATAGACATAAAAATACTTAAACATTGGCAGCATCAAAGTTACGTACACCAGAATGTACGTGCAAAGGTATGCTAAATCTGAATTTATCAAAACAACTTGAGCTTACATTGTGCCACTCTCAGGAGCTCAGGATCCTGTGCAGGTGGAGACAGATGAGCAGACAAGGGAGTGCAGGGCACCAGGGCTTTAAAAGAAAAGTAGAAAATGAGACACAGGTGCAAACGTAGGGGATACGATGTAAGGAAGATGGAACAAGAGAGAAGGAGAAATGTCCAGAAGTGGGAAGGTGAACTTTAAGCCAAAGTATAGAAATAATCGGGTCAAATAATTAGGTTTGATTCCCACTGAGTTCATGTCTAGGGTCCTTGGAGAAGACACCTAACCCCCTTGTTTCTCCCACCATTGGTGCCGACATGGCAGCCTGCTGCGGTGTAATGCAGCACACAAATTTCCCTGGTGAGGGATCAATAAAATATTCATTATTATAATTATAAACAGTTTTTCTTGTGAGGGGTTGAATAATAACTGATTTTTTAATACACTGATCTTAAACAAAATTTTCAAGCATCTACATTTAAATCCTTCCATTTTGTGTTTTGCAGGACGTCAGTGAAAGCCGCGCCCCTCGATGCAACCTTCACTTTGACACCTGTTGAATCTAAACCTACTGGACAAGTAACTTTTGACCTCAGCCTAGAGCAGAAAACTCACAGTTTTAAGGAGTCACAAAGTCTTTTTATCACCAACGGAGCTCTTCAAAGTTTTACTTGTGATGGCAGTGGACTTCTCGGGAAAATAACCATCTTACCAAACCAAAGCTTTCCAGATCGGAGGATTCGAGAGATGAAGCAAGCTGAATGTGTTCAGCTCAGTAACAGTCTGTCTGAGAGCATGCTGGGTGAGACGGAACACCCAGAACCTTTGCTTTCTGATTGCAAAGACCTAGAACTTGAGGAAAGCAAAAACCTGACTGACTCTTTAACAAATGTGGACCCAGAGAAACCAAATTCAGAGTTTTACAAAGTAACAGGTGATCTGGAAAAATCTGTTCCAGCTGAAAAAGTGCTGACCCCATCTAGAGGTCAATGTTTTTGTTCTGAGTCCAGTGAGTTTGGATTCCTTAGAATCCCAAATTTCCTGGTTCTGTCTGTGTCTTTCCTGTTTCTGGCTTACGGCTGCAGTGCCCCAGTGGTCTACCTGGTTCCTTACGCCCTCAGTGTGGGGGTGGACCACCAACATGCCGCCTTCCTCATGTCCATATTCGGTATCAGTGGGATTGTTGGGAATATCACTTATGGATGGATCATGGACAGAAGGTAAGCCAGTGGTGGACGCTGCACACCTTTACAGCCTTGTATTAATTGTGTAAATTTCACTCACTAATCCCCAAAAATATTTCCAAATTGTACATTCATTTTCTTTCATGGCTTGTGTGTGAATGAGAGGGATCCAAATGGAAAAGTGAGATTACAGGGAGAAGAGATAAAGAAGGTGGAAGATTTTAAGTATCTAGGATCAACAGTCCAGAGCAATGGAGAGTGTGGAAAAGAGGTGAAGAAGCGTGTTCAGGCAGGCTGGAACGGGTTGAGGAAAGTATCAGGTGTGATGTGCGACAGAAGAGTTTCAGATAAAATGAAAGGAAAAGTGTACAAAACCGTGGTGAGAGCGGCCATGCTGATTGGTCTAGAGACAGTGGCACTGAAGAAAAGACAGGAAGCAGAGATGGAGGTAGCAGAGATGAAGATGCTGAGGATCTCTCTGGGAGTGACCAGGATGGACAGGATCAGAGGAACAGCACATGTTAGAGGTTTTAAAGTCAGAGAGGCCAGACTGAGATGGTTTGGACATGTGCAGAGGAGAGAGAGAGAGTACATCAGAAGAAGGATGCTGGATTTGGAACCACCAGGAAAGAGGACTAGAGGAAGACCAAAGAGGAGGTTCATGGATACAGTGAAGGAAGACATGAAGATAGTTGGTGTGACCAAAGAGGATGCAGCAGATAGGATTAGATGGAAGAAACTGACTTGCTGTGGCGCCCCCTGAAGGGAAATGCTGAAAGAAGAAGAAGACGCTGCGCTGCTTTCCAAAGTGTGTGTTTGCATTAAAGCATTTGACCTGTAGCATCTCAGCCAGAATATGTTGCCAGGTAGACTAAAATCCAATTAGAGTCCATTTTGCCGGCTGCAACTGCAATGAGACTTTGAATGATTGGATTTTGAGCTTGTGTAGAACGACCAGAGGCAATATGTATGAGTCTTTGAGAAGGCAATCTTCATCACCGACGTATTTTGGACCTGCCAATTAGACCGTCAAAATAAGCAACGAGTTTATCAACAAAACTAATTAATTCCTTTAGTGGGTTATATTGAGTTAAATTGAAAATACTTTATTAATCCCCGAAGAGAAAGTTGATGCACCTTGATGCCTTCCCGGTTTAGTTCCACGGTGTAAAAGCTGGCAACTGAACGGTTAAAAAAACAGTCCATAATGAGTCCACGAAGTCAGGCTTCAGTGAAGCACACCAAGTGGCCCCTCCATATTCCTGCTGGGTCAGCTCGAGCGTTCCCAGTTCCTCCATCTTGCCAGCGAGAGTCCGGGTGTTACCCATGACAACCACAGGGACACTGGGCTCAAAGCGCCTTCTTTCAGATCGTCTCCTTCTCAGTTCTGTCGGGACTGCACCGACTCCTCCAGCCACGGTGGATCTTGTTCCAAGAGCTAGCTGCTGGTTGAGTCCACATTAACAAAGTGAAACGACTCCATGACCAACAAAACGGAGAGCTAGTCGTTGAAACCAAAAATGGCCAGCCCAAAAACAGCCGATGGATGGCATCATTTTTCTTTTTTTTTTCTTGGCAAATGACAGCTGAAGGAGAAAATGGTCTCATTTTCATTTATGGTCACGTTTAAGATGAACTTAAAGGAAGTCGAACAAAGTAAAGAACTCTGATAAGTATGGGACAGCTCAGATGTCCACATTAATACATGACAGAAAGATGAACTTTATCTATAAACAATCCAAGTGTTTTTTATGAGGTCTTATTGAATAGTTTTGTGTGTAGTGGCTGCGCGTAATCTAGTAACACTTCATCTGTGAAGTCCATGCGATTTTTCTCCTGAATGATTCTGTATGGTAAAATGGTTTTGTTGCCAGATGGAGCACTACTGAAGGTCTAGGTGTGAAATGCATGATCTTTAATGTGACGTACCGTGTTCTCTCCAGGTGCATAAAAAACTACCGGATGCTGAGCTACATCATCGCACTAATCATGGAGGGACTGTGTTGCTTCTTCATGCCCTTCCTTCACTCATTTCCTCTACTCGCTCCGTTTGCTGCTCTCTATGGATATTTTGACGGAGCGTATGTAGCTTTAATACCAGTAGTTACTTCAGACATTGTGGGCCCCTCTTATCTCACCTCTGCTTTGGGTTTGGTCTACTTCCTGCATGCCATCCCATACCTGGTCAGCCCACCAATTGGAGGTAAGATTTTTTTCAATTGATTTTGTGATCTCAGTCTTAGGCATGTAAATGAGTTTGTAATTTACATCCCTGAGTTCGTAAATGAGTTCATAATTTTCCGACTTTTCTCACCAGGTTGGTTAGTGGATCAAACAGGAAACTACAAAGCAACTTTCTTTGTGAGCGGAGCGTCGTATGTCTTCAGTTCTCTGATCCTTGCTGTTGCCAGTTTAGTCAAACATATAGTGACAAGGTGGGAAGACGTCAAAGGTCGAGAACAACACTCGCTAAAAAGAAATCTCTCCGAACTTGTGTCTCTACTCCTGAAAGAAAAGTTGTGACGTGAAGCCTGATGGTAGTTGTTTATCAAGGTTTAGTGTTTTTGTTTATTTATGTTCATAACTTTTTATTTTTTGTTCTAAAGTCACTTTGATTGAAGCAGCAAAAGAAAAAAACCCAGAATAAATAGTAAATACGTTCTGTTTCGTCGTCTTCCGCTTATCCGAGGCCGGGTCGTGGGGGGTAACAGCCTCAGACGGGAAGCACAGATTTCTCTCACCCCGGCTGCATCCTCCAGCTCACCCAGAAGGATCCTGAGTCGTTCCCCAGCCAGCTGTGAGACATACTCCAGTGGGTCTGGGGTCTGCCTCTTGGTCTCCTCCCGGTGGGACGTGCCCAAAACACCTCACCAGCGGGGCGCTCAGGGGGCATCCTGACTAGATGCCTGAACCACCCCATCTGGCTTCTTTCGACCTGGAGGAGGAGCGGCTCTACTGCGAGCTCCTCCCGGATGGCAGAATTCCTATGTATAATAGTTGCCCTAATCCGTTCCAAGCCCTCCAAAATTTAAACATAAATTTTTTATATCACATAAAAATGCATCAAATTTATTTTACAATCTAATCCTTTTTTGTACATAATGTAAAAAAAAGAATAAAAAGGATGTTTATTTACTTTCGAACTGCTATTGTCGTCACCTTTTTCCTTCTTTGTTTGATGGTCTCCGTCACCAGTGAAGTTTTGTGAAGAAGCGTTCTGAGGACGTTTGTTTTTGTCGGTTTTTAGTGATCTTCTGAAAATGTGCAAGTCAAACATCATCACAGTGAGCGATTTTCTGGAAGAACTGAGTGAATTCTAGAGGCAGAGTGACACGTACTGTATTTTTGTCTTTCGTATCATAAAATTTCTTTCATAACAAAAGGCAAAATGTTTCCATCAAGGGATGTCATAACCTGAAAATTCCATAGGCAGAGATGCTCATAAGTAAACGTAACTTTTTCTTCCACTTCTTCTTCTTCTTCTTCCAGCATCTCCCTTCAGGGGTCTCCACAGCAAGTCAGTTTCTTCCATCTAACCCTATCTGCTGCATCCTCTTTAGTCACACCAACTATCTTCATGTCTTCCTTCACTGTATCCATGAACCTCCTCTTTGGTCTTCCTCTAGTCCTCTTTCCTGGTGGTTCCAAACCCAGCATCCTTCTTCTGATGTACTCTCTCTCTCTCCTCTGCACATGTCCAAACCATCTCAGTCTGACCTCTCTGACTTTAAAACCTCTAACATATGCTGTTCCTCTGATCCTGTCCATCCTGGTCACTCTCAGAGAGATACAGACGTATATATTAGATCTTTCTTGGGCCGGTTATCAACACATATCTTACAATTCAAAACATACAGTATTTCAATATCTAAGTCACAATGTGCTACCTGTCTTGATGCAGTGCGATTAAACAAAATTTGATTTAATTTTCAAGGCAATTTCATTTTAATTAAAAATTTCACCTTCAGTTTGTTTCAAGAAACTGAACTAAATTCACACAATTAAAAAAAAAAAATTAGTGGGGAATTTATCCTGTTTATTGAAGAGCAAATAACTAGAAAATACTTTCAACTTAAACTGCTAGCATAGTGGTCTCACAGCAAAAAGCTCAGGGTTCAAATTCTAGTTGGGGACGAGGTTTTGAACCCTGGCTTTTCTGTGTGGAGTTTGCTTGTTCTGTCGTGTATGTGTGGGTTTTTTCCGGTTTCCTCCCACCCTCCAAAAACACGCATAGTTAGTTGATTGAATGCTATAAAACTGCTCCTGGTATTGAATGAGGGGATGGTTATCTGTAAGTGTGGCCCCGCAACAGACTGGTGTTCGGAGTGTATCCGACCTCTCGACTGAAATCAGCCGGGATACATTCCGACATCTCCCACAACCCAATTCGGTTTAAGTGATTCAGAAGACGAAACAAAACGAATGATGACATTTTATGAGTCTGAAAATTTGTAATTAGAGGCTAAAAATAATAAGAATAAAAAAAAAGAGTTTTTTTTAGCTAAATTAGCAATTAACATTTGTGATGAACAAAAATATTGTTGCTGTAAAACTTTTTTTTGGTTTTTTTACAAGCAAAAAACAACAAACAAGCGAATTGGAAGGATTTTTTGTTTCCAAAGTCCTTTTCTTTTCAAAATGAGTTGAACAAAGTAAAGAACTTTGAACAGCATGAAACAGGTCAGGTGTCTTCATGTCAAGTAATATATTATATATTTTATATATTAAAGTTTACGAGGTCTTAATGGATGTTTTTTTGTGTTCCAATCAAAAACTTTTTTTTTACCACTGGATTATTTATTGACCTAAAACATTTATTGTGGAATAAATCAGACTTTTAGGGTAAAAATGAAAACCTGATGGGGTCGTTCCTACCGACAGGTAAACATGAAAGTTTTTACTTTGTAAAACACTGTGGTTTCTGCACAGATGCTCTGGAGCAACGAGGAGGTTGTGTTTTTGCACTTTTGTGTGTCTGTCACCAAAAAGAACATGCCGTTCTAAAAAAAAGAGATCCTCCCCCACACGGGAAGACCTGCTTTTTTTCCCCTCCTTCTGCTGCAAATACTGATGTGTTTCTGCAGCATCGATGTGTGTGTGTGTGTGTGTGTGTGTGTGTGTGTGTGTGTAACCAGTCACACGACATGAGCAGCAGAACAGACAGGTCATGTCATCACTGGACATTTTTTAATTGTTGGCTGTAAACAAGTTCTTAAAAATCTCATGTTACAAAAAGCTTTTAGCTCCTTTTCAGATTTGAATAATTAAGATTTTACATTAAGAAACGCAGCTCAAAACATTCATCAAATTAACTGGATTTTAAATATTTTAGATACATTTGAAACAAATGCAACTGATGAAAACCTGCTGAATTTTCACAAAAGAAAAAAAGTTAATTTGAATCAAATGATCAGTAAAATTTTTCCTTTTGAAAACAAACAGCTGCAGCTGCCATGCAGATATGAACGATGAAGGACGCCGTGAAACAGAAGAGATGCTTGTTGTGGTCCGTGATGTTTTTTTTTTCTATCATCAGAAGCATCTTATGAGGTGGTTTCCAGTAAACAGCTGGTCGTCTCTTTGGGGCTTCAGAGAAAAACAAGAGGATATGAGACTGATAAGAATTTTTTTAGAGCTCATGTGTCGTCATTGTGTTTTTAACATGGGTAAAAGGTTTTTGTTTTGGGTTTTTTTGTAGGATTTCCACACATTTTTATGTCAGTCTACTTCATTAACGGCAAAATAAAAACTGGAACTGTTCCAGAATGTTAGATATGGTAACCAGCTGTGGGCTGTGGGCTGAAAGAATGAGATTGCGGATACAAGCGGCTGAAATGAGCTTCCTCCGCAGGGTGGATGGAGTCTCACTCAGATCGCGTGAGGAGCTCTGCCATCCAGGAGGAGCTCGGTGTCGAGCTGCTCCACCTCCAGGTCAAGAGAAGCCTGATGGAATGGTTCGGGCATCTGGTCAGGATGCCTCCCAAGCGCATTGCTGGTGAGGTGTTTCGGGCACGTCCCATTGGGAGGAGACCAAGAGGCAGACCCCAGACCTGCTGGAAAAACTATGTCTCACAGCTGGCCAGGGAAAGACTCGGGATCCCACCAGGTGAGCTGGAGGATGCAGCTGGGGAGAGAGAAGCCTGGGCTTCCCGTCTGAGGCTGTTGCCTCTGCGACCCGGCCCTGGTTAAGCGGTAGACGATGGAACGGAGCGGAACCCAGAGTTGAATTCGGACTTTCCTGTCCTGTGGTCCTCTTCTCATGTCTGGTTCCTCTTTTCAGTTCCATTTCCGTCAAGATGAATCCCTGAATGTAATTTGGGGGCGGTGGATCAGCGCTAAAGCAGACCGGAAGGTTGCAGGTTTATTTCCAACGGAGACCACCGTCTAGGGTCCTTGGAGAAGACACCTAACCCCCGTTTCTCCCACCATTGGCGCTGTCGAAGGGCAGCCTGCTGCGGTGTAAGGAGTGCAGCACACAAATTTCCCTGATGAGGGATGAATAGAGTAATTAATTAATTTATTTATTATATATAATTTTGATTATCTGGTATTTAACTGACAGTCCTAGGTGCTTAACCCCTCTTTCATGTGGTTCTCCATGAGGTTTCTTCTTTTTTCCCGTTGCTGGATTTTTGTTAGAATCTGTTTTTCTTTGAGATAAAGAATCAAAAAGATTTTTTTTTTAACTCATTTTTCTTTTTTCTGTAGACAAATGTCTTGTAATATTGGGCGATCCATTTACGTATAATTAAAATGAAATGTTACACTAATTGTGTGAATTTTCTTCTAAATCAGAAACATAATTCTTTGTTTTGGTTCTGTTTTTACAAACCAAAACTCTGAAAAGTGTTTTTTTTTTTTGTCCACTTCTGGTTTCCTCCCAGCCTGCTGTTTCTGTGTTAAGGTGCATCAATCCGAGCAAAGAAGTGGTCGGATGAGCAAATGCTGTGTAACCTGCAGGTGAAGTTTCCACTGTGTGGGTGTATGCGTGGGATGCTGCAGAGGAGGGGTTTCCTCTGAGGTTGGCATCCCCGAACACACGAGACAAAAAGGACTTCCCCTGATTTCACACACAAACAAACACACAGACTGGTTCGAAGGTGTGAAAATTTTATTTCTTTAAACTCAAGGTCACTCAATATCACCCCATTTATTTAAGTTTTAAGATTTCTTTCATTTTTTTTATCCTTCTAATTCAACATAAATGAGATTTTTTATCTTTACACAGTATTTATTTGGCTAAAAGATACACTCCTCTTTATCGATTCATTCACCGTTCAGTGCTCACTAGGATCCAACGACACACTCCATGAAACATTAATATTCAGCAACAGTGAATTTCTATCTGAACCGTATCTACTTGACACTCAAATTTACAGAGTTTTGGAAAATGTTGGGGAGAGGTGTAGTAGAATCCAAGTACGGAACACAGGATGAAAAGAAGAAACATCAAATTTATTTCTAATCAGGTAAAAACAGATTCTTCGAAGCAGGCGGGTTCTTCTGAGGCGGGCAGGTTGTCCGAGACTGGCGGATAATCCAAGGCAGGCAAGTTTCTTAAACAAAGGAAAACAGAATATAAGAACACAGGCAAGAAAATCAGCAAAGATCTACTAAAGGCTTTTTGTTATGCATGGAACTCAACAATCTGACCAGTGATGGAACGTAACGAAGTAAATGTACTTCGTTACTGTACTTAAGTAAAAAAATTGTGTATCTGTACTTTACTTAAGTAAAATTTAAGACCGGTACTTTTACTTTTACTTCACTACTTTTTTAGAGCAAATATCTGTACTTTTACTTTGCTACTTTTTAAAAGTGTGTTTTACATTTTTTGTTACATTTTCGTTCAGGAATTTGAAAAATACACAGTTTTTTTTTTCGCGCATCTTGAAGCCGCATCGCCAAAATCAAAAGAAGCAGTTGATCGGGAGAAGAAGTCATGAATCGAGGACCAATCAGGATCGAGAGTAAACATTTTCCGCATTCATTCAGCGCCAAAACACTAACATCAAATATTAAAAAGAGTCAGAAGATCGTTGTTCGTTGTGTTTACTCTTAGATGAAAGTTGAGTCGTCGTTACACAGAGCAGGGGCGGTTCTAGGATTTTCTAAAGATGAGGGCAGGGGGAGTGAGGTCATTGACAAAGCCAATATAGGGTGACTGGGGGCCTCCCTACCCCAGAACATTTTAAAAAATAAGAGTCATTTTTCTGCATTTTGGTGGACCATTTGCTAGCCCTGCTAAGGGATAGCTTGACTAGTCCCCTTTCCTTTCTTCTTTCTTTTTTTTTTTTTTTGTGGATCAAAAGAGGCGGGAGAGGGGGGTCACGCCCCTGCAGAGTATTTATCCTGGTTACCATGGCGACACCTTACAGCACAAAAAATAACATTTGAATTGTGATCGAATACTTTTACTTTTTACCTAAAAAGTAAAATTTACACCAACTACTTTTGTACTTTTACTTAAGTAGATTTTTTTTTATTGGTAATTTTACTTAAGTACAAACAGTGAGTACTTCATCCACCACTGAATCTGACACAGGCTGGGGGTGGAGCCATCCATCCTCCACCCCCAGCCTGTAGCCTATGTAGCTTGTTGATTGCTGACCATCTGCAGGTGGTGAGCCAGTTGCCACTGAGACAGACTCTCTTAGAAGCAGGCGCAGGGATCACAACAGAAAATGCACCTCCATGTGACATCACACAGCACTCCATCATGGAGGAAGAAAGCAGAAACAGACTTTTTACCCATCCTGTTTTGTGTGGAATACGTGAACAAAAATGTAAGTTTCTTTATTTTGTTGCATGATTTGATCTATGGGCAGCACGGTGGTGCAGTGGAGAGCCCCGTGGCCTCACAGCAAGAAGGTCAGGGTTTGAATCCTGGGTGGGGATGAGGCTTGAAACACTGGCTTTCTTGTGTGGAGTTTGCATGTTCTCCTCGTGTATGTATGGGATTTCTCCAGGTACTCCAGTTTCCTCCCACCCTCTGAAAACATGCATGTTAGATTGATTGGCCACTATGAAATTGCTCTCGGAATGAGTGTGTGTGCGCGTGCGTGCGTGTGTGTGTGCGTGTGCGTGTTCCCATGACAGACTGGCGATCTCTTCGCGGTGTACCCTGCCTCTTGCTTTGAATCAGCCAGGTCAGGCTCTGGCACCTCACGTAACAACGTTAATAATGGACGGTTCAGACGATGATGAATTGAATGATTGAAAACTTAAGTTCACATTTCTATGTGTGTGTTTAAAGGAGCGGTACGGCATTGGTCACTACTACTCAGCTCAGGTCGAATGCAAACAGGAATCAAAGCTGCGTGAACAAATTTTAGTGTGATTATAGGAATGTTTGTTAAAAAATTAAAACAAAAAAAAAAAAGAGCAAATTTAGTTGCTTTTCAAAGTTTAACCACAAGAGGTCAGGATTTACTTCATTTCTTAAAACCAAGCTAAAACTTTTAATTCACTTTTCATTTCATTTTTTTTTTTGCTCCTGAGCAACAAAACGTCAGCTGAGAAAATGGATTCCATGCGCACACACACACACGTGCACAAACGCCAGACACCTGCGTTGTTGGTTTACACCAGATCGACAGTCTGATAGATTTTGTCAGGCTGCAGCCAGGTGCACAATGCCACTGTATGAGTGTTTGCATGTGTGTGTTACCACATCACTCACACACACACACGCCTCTGTGGGTTGACAAACACGACTCAAAACACAAGATAGTTCAGGAGAAGCAAAGATGAAAAGTAGACGCTTCCACACTTGAACGTGTTCTCTGTCCTGAAGACTTTATCTTTCACTCTTTATCTTTTCAGCTGTCGCCAAAAAAATGGATTCAATTTCCAGTGTTTTTTTTCCTTTTGAATGAATAAACCATAGTTTAATGATTCTAGTCCTCACAGTGAGAGTTTAGTAGTTCTTTCTTTTGCACATGTCGAACAGAAATGGTTGCTTTAAGGTCAAAGTGAGGAATGTCCTCAGTGAACCACATGGAGCTGACTTTATGTAGTAGCATGACTGTCTGTGTGACAAATTATATCAACTTCTGTGTGAACAACAGAGTTCCTGCAAAAAAGTGAGGGTCCTCTTCTTTAACAACTCCTGAATCAACGGTGACAAGAAGAAGTGCTTGTGACGTCACAAATGAATAAAAGTTTTTGCTCCGCCCCCTTCTGCTCAGGAAGCTTGTGTGTTTGTTCAGACACATAAAAAAAGAGGGAACATTGTCCATTCCGTTCTGTTCCGTTCCGTCATCTTCCGCTTGTTTTGGGGTCGGGTCGCGGGGGCAACAGCCCCAAACGGGCAGCCCAGGCCTCTCTCTCCCCGGCTGCATCCTCCAGCTCACCCGGAAGGATGCCAAGTCGTTCCCCGGCCAGCTGTGAGACATAGTCTCTCCAGCGGGTCCGGGGTCTGCCCCTTGGTCTCCTCCCGTGGGACGTGCCCAAAACACCTCGCCCGTGAGGTGCTCGGGGGGCATCCTGACCAGATGCCCGAACCACCTCATCTGGCTCCTCTCGACCTGGAGGAGGAGCGGCTCGACACCGAGCTCCTCCCGGATGGCAGAGCTCCTCACCCGATCTCTGAGTGAGAACCCAGCCACCCTGCGGAGGAAGCTCATTTCGGCCGCTTGTACCCGCGATCTCATTCTTTCGGTCACCACCCACAGCTGGTTACCATGTTGGGGTTGGAACGTAGATCGACTTGTAAATCGAGAGCTTTGCTTTTCGGCTCAGCTCTCTTTTTACCACGACGGACTGATGCAGCGTCCTAGTTATTGCTGATGCCGCACCGATCCGCCTGTCGATCATTGTCCATACGTATGATTATTTACAAGGTAACGGAAATCCACGCTGATACAGTGTACGTACCAGACTGTTTCTTTCACTTTGTGGAAACAGTCTGACCTTGCAGCATCTAGGTTTGATTGCTCCGAACAGTCAGTGTAGTCTGGAAAGCAGAGTGTAGAACCCAACCTTTCCCAAAACATGGAGGATGGACGTGTGTGTTCATGTCACGTTGTCATCTCTGTTTGAGAATTGGGTGGATATTTTATAATTGCTTCAATCGTGAGCTAATGCCTCCAATCCCTGACTACTTTGCTGGAGTATAATTAAATTAAACGGAGGCACTAGGTGGCGCTGGCATGGTTAGTTAGACATACAATCCGAGTCCCATCAGTGGCAGGTTATTCATAAAACCACAAGGAATGATGGGCTTTTTTATTCCCAACCAAAAATTAGTGCTCAACATCCTTGTGATTGCTGCCGACACAGCAATAAAAACTTTGAGCACACGCTGGTCCTGAACTAACCTCTTTGCCCTCTTGTGTAGCAGAACAATCTCCATGTTCTGTCACATGGTTTTTCTGCTCCGCCACTCATTCGTCTGAAGCCGGCGGGCACTACAAGTCACTAGCAGTGCAGACAAATCTGATTTTTCTTGCACTGGAAGCAGGAGGGATTTTCAGCAAGGCCTGATTTGTGTTGGATGAGTTCACAACATTAGCAGAGCTGCAGCGTTGTAATTAAGTTAGCACAGTGCTTGCTGGTTCTTAATAAAAACAGTCATGAGAGGCACATGGATCGCATCTTGTGGCATTATGTGGATACACATTGTATGTGTTGGAAAACACCACGCTCCCATGGGTAGTCCTAAAATATTTCTCAAAACAAGGACGAAGAGCATGGAGATGTTTTGTTTCTGCTTGAACAGCTGTCTGTGTCATTTAAGTTCACATTTAAATCATTTCATCACAGAACTGCATTTTTAAGTCCATTTTTGTTGAATTAAAATAATAATGTAGACTTTATTCACCCCTCAACGGGGAAATTTGTGTGCTGCATTACACCGCAGCAGGCTGCCAGGATGGTACCAATGGCGGGAGCAACGGGGGGTTAGGTGTCTCCCACAAGGACACCTGGACATGAGCTCAGTGGGATTCAATTGGACAAACTCCTGCAGAACTTCCGGTCCAATGGCTCCACCGCTGAGCTATCCCCTCCTCTCATCTATCAATCTATACCAGCGGTGCCCAACCAGTCAATCGCGGTTGACCGGTAGATCGTGGACTGGTCCCGAGTCGACTGCGAGACATGTTGGAGGAAAACATTTTTTAAAAAAATTTAGGGTATAGATTGTATAGCTTCCTCCGCAGGGTGGCTGGGCTCTCATTCAGAGATCGGGTGGGGAACTCTGCCATCCAGGAGGAGCTCGGTGTCGAGCCACTCCTCCTCCAGGTCGAGAGGAGCCAGATGAGATGGTTCGGGCATCTGGTCAGGATGATCCCCAAGCGCCTCACTGGTTAGGTGTTTCGGGCACGTCCCACCGGTAGGAGACGAAGAGGCAGACCGGAGACCTGCTGGAGAGATTATGTCTCACAGCTGGCTGGGGAACGACTCAGGATCCTTCCGGGTGAGATGGAGGATGCAGCCGGGGTGAGAGGCTGTAGCCCCGCAGCCCAGCCCCGGATGAGTGGAAGATGATGGAATGGAATAATCTCACACATGCTGCCCCCACTCTCACACCTCACGTCTCTATCTTCACCCAAAGAAAGTGACATCATTAGCTGCTTTAACATTACGCTTCAAAAGTCATCGTCCTGTTTCCTGAGGTGTACGGGGTCGTTGAGGAGGATATGAGTTTCTTGCGAGTCAGTAGGTGGCGGTAATGCACCTGGATTGGTGCTTCGCGCCTTCAAACTGAAAGAGGAAGAAGTGTTCTGTAGAAATGTGCCATCTTGTTGAGATTAGCTATCCAAGTATTAGAAAGTTGTAAATGGAATTGAATATACTTTATTGATCCCCAAAAAAAAGTTTGAGTGCTGCAGTGCAAACACATTGATGCCCACTCACCCCTATCCACCAGTGTCCCATAAAGAGTTCTGTTCCATCATCTTCAGCTTGTTCCGGAGTCGGGTCATGGGGGCAACAGCCTCAAACGAGAAGCCCAGGTTTCTCTCACCCCAGCTGCATCCTCCAGCTCACCTGGCAGGATCCCAAGTGGTTCCCCAGCCAGCTGTGAGACACAGTCTCTCCAGCGGGTCCAGGGTCTGCCCCTTGGTCTCCTCCTGGTGGGACGTGTCTGAAACACCTCACCCGCGAGGCGCTCGGGGGGCATCCTGACCAGAAGCCCGAACCACCACATCTGGCTCCTCTCGACCTGGAGGAGGAGCGGCTTACCGAGCTCCTCCCGGATGGCAGAGCTCCTCCCCCGGTCTTGTTCCCGAGAGGGGGAAGGATGGAGCGGGAGAACGACAGGCGGATTGGTGCGGCATCAGCAATAACTAGGACGCTGCATCGGTCCGTTCTGGTAGAGAGAGCCGAGCCGAAAAGCAAAGCTCTCAATTTACAAGTCGATCTATACGTTCCAACCCTCACCTATGATCACCAGCTGTGGGTGGTGACCGAAAGAATGAGATTGCGGATACAAGTGGCTAAAATGAGCTTCCTCCACAGGGTGGTTGGCTCTCACTCAGAAAATGTTCTTTCTGCTTGTAGGAAAACTTTCACATTGTGATGAAAGAGGGTTTTACCCAAACAATTGCAAACTCAAGCAAAACACATTGGGACCCGATACGAATAGAGAAAATTGTCAAAAAGTTTAAAATATCTTTAAACCAACAGGAACTGGTTTTCTGGTTCGTGCATTTTCAAAGTGTTTCTTTTTGGTGTGAAATCTCTGGAATTTGAGTTACCAGTTTTCCACCTAATGTAATAATAGCTTGACAAATGACAGTCCACTGTAACATCACCACGTCCCATTTCACTCCAGTAAATGACTCACAAAGAATGATTTGATCAGAAAGTTGCGTATAATTAATGTGCAGGAAAAGCATGTCGTCAAATCAGCTTGACACACATTACAGCTTCATCTGGCTGCTGTGCAGGGAATTAGTTTTAGAAAATCAACTGTGACTGACTGGATCATAAAGTATATATTTCACAATCTGTTTTACACAGAAACTCTTTTGTAAATGTTTGTTTGTTTCCTTTGACGACGTGGAAAAAAGTCCAGGAAAAGAAAAGGTTTTTCTCACACTTTGTGACCTTTTCCTGTTCCTCCCACACAGACACGGTTACATACATTCTGTTCACATTAAGTAAAAGAAAAAAGAAGAGCGATGGAAGGAGACAGACGTTTTCAAGAAGATACAATTAATCACAAAAAATATGCAGAAAGTTAAACAGAAATTAGCTTTGAGTTAGATCCTAAAATAATACTTCTTCTCCTGCATCTTCTTCGGTCACACCAACTATCTTCATGTCTTCCTTCACTGTATCCATGAACCTCCTCTTTGGTCTTCCTCTAGTCCTCTTTCCTGGTGGTTCCAAACCCAGCATCCTTCTTCTGATGTACTCTCTCTCTCTCCTCTGTACATGTCCAAACCATCTCAGTCTGACCTCTCTGACTTTAAAACCTCTAACATGTGCTGTTCCTCTGATCCTGTCCATCCTGGCCACTCCCAGAGAGATCCTCAGCATCTTCATCTCTGCTACAAACATCTCTGTTTCCTGTCTTTTCTTCAGTGACACTGTTTCTAGACCAATCAGCATGGCCGCTCTCACCACACTGTCTCTAGACCAATCAGCATGGGCGCTCTCACCACACTGTCTCTAGACCAATCAGCATGGCCGGTCTCACCACACTGTCTCTAGACCAATCAGCATGGCCGCTCTCACCACACTGTCTCTAGACCAATCAGCATGGCCACTCTCACCACACTGTCTCTAGACCAATCAGCATGGCCGCTCTCACCACACTGTCTCTAGACCAATCAGCATGGCCGGTCTCACCACACTGTCTCTAGACCAATCAGCATGGCCGCTCTCATTTTTTCTCTTTTTTAAAAAGAGAACATACTCTGAATTCAGCTTTTTATTCCTTTGATGCCTTTAAGTGAGTCTATGAGGTTTGTAGCTCATCAGAAAATCTGAATTTAATCCATAAAGTGACAGCAAAGATTTCTTTTTATAATCTTTGTCACTTTTCTGTTCCTGCTTTGGATAGTGGGCAGGGGAGCACACCGGGCGACGGGTGGGTGGTAGGGTGGTTCAGATCTTCAAAAGAGAAAACAGGAGGATTTAGAACAGAGGTGAACAATAGTCTGCCATCACCTGGAGGTCCATCTAAGAAATACTGTAAATAGTGGACTTGATGAGGAGCAGCAGGGCACACCCAGAGAATCACGACATAGATCCTAATAAACTGGCACTTCCAGCACAGGAGCAGGTTATCTCTTTGTTTGGTAATCTGTAAACCATAACGATAGGAACGGTTGTAATTGAAGGGCGACATGGTGGCGCAATAGGTAGCACAGTGGCCTTATAGCAAGAAAGTCGTGGGGTGGGTTGGGGTGGGGTGGAGTCTTGGAACACTAGCCTTTCTGTGTGGACTTTGCATGTTCTTCATGTGTATGCATGGTTTTTTTCTGGGCACTCCTGTTTACCCTCATCCTTCAAAAACATGCATGTTAGGTTGAATTGCCACATACATACATATTGCCACATACATGCTACATACAGTATTTGCCCCTTGGAATGTGTGTGTGCCCTGCGACAGACTGGTGACCTATTCGGGGTGTACGCTGCTCCTTGCCTCGAATCAGTTAGGATGGGCCCCTGCAACCGTGTAAGGGATAGACGGTTAAGAAGGTGACTGACTTTCTAATTGAGCCCTAAGAAAAAAGAAAAACTGAGATTTTCTTGTTTGTTACCCAAATGAACAGACTCTAAGTTTTTAGAAGGTTGGACTCAAACATTTTCCTGTAAGTTTATTCCTATTTTTTCTTTTTTGTGGACGTATCAGTTGTGCAGCATCTTGGTGATTATAATTATCTCTATTTTGTGTCTGCATTGCTTTTGCACCACTAACAAAGAGTAGCTACTAAAGTCAGCAGTCTGGAGTGTAAGATCTGTTCTTTTGCACGTCGTAGTCATGGAGTTACTTTTTTTTTTTTTCTAGTTTACACTGACTCACTTGCAGAGTCTATGAGTGATGTGTGGTCATCATGTTGTTTCAGTAAACTTAAAAAAAACAACCTCTTTGTGAAAATCATCTTTTTTCACTTTGAACTAATAGAATGTGTCTGAATGTGCTGCGGTGTTTGACTTTTTTTCCGTACATGCCTTCCTGGCTTTGTGTTGATGATGGGTATTTTTTTTCTGTGTTTTTTTTTTTTTTTTTTGCGTGTGTTGTTTGTGTGTTTATGTGTAAAACCAGTTTTCCATTCAGCTTGCATTTCACAGACTTTCAGAGGAAACCCTGAGCTCTCTATTTGAGTCAGCTCACTCTTCTACATGGAAACTTCTCACACACACAGACCTGGTACATGATGGAACATGCTGATAGCATGCACGTGTCAACTTTTAACTAGAAATCTGAAAACTTAAGAATTATTTTTGTGTTGAACTTTTTTGGCCGGACGTTTGTCAAAAAGTTCCTGTTTTTAAATCTTGTTGAATCTCTGAAGTGTTTTTATGTACGTCCCATCTTCTGTATCTATTTGATAAAAAAAAATCATAAACACCACAGGTATGTGTTAATACTGATGCTAAATCCCATTGAAAGGCCAATTAAAAAAACAATTATAAATATTCCTGGATGTCAAAAATAAACATGTTACATGTTCTCTAAATTCAAATCAACTGCAAAAAAAAAAACCAAAACATATTTTTTCATCCATGTCATCTTGCATTTATAAAGACGTGACAAGCTCTCTCAGCTCAACGTGCCTGACTCCACTTGCAGGTGGATTACTGACTTCCTAACAGACCGGAGGCAGTGCGTGCGGCTGGGGAAGAATGTCTCCACCTCTCGGACTATCAACACAGGATCTCCACAGGGCTGTGTCCTCTCTCCCCTGCTCTTCTCCCTGTACACCAACTCCTGCACTTCCAGCCATGACTCTGTCAAACTGATCAAGTTTGCAGATGACACCACACTCATTGGGCTCATCTCTGATGGCGATGAGTCGGCCTACAGGATGGAGGTAGACCGGCTGGTGTCCTGGTGCAGCAACAACAGCCTGGAGCTCAACGCTCAGAAGACAGTGGAGATGATCGTGGACTTTAGGAAAGTCACAGCTCCCATTACCCCCCTTGCACTGACAGACTCCCCCATCACCACTGTAGACTCTTTCCGCTTCCTCGGCACTACCATCACACAGGACCTAAAGTGGGAGCCATCCATCAGCTCCCTGATCAAAAAGGCCCAGCAGAGGATGTACTTTCTGCGGCAGTTGAAGAAAGCCAAGCTGCCCGCCCAGATGTTGGTGCAGTTTTACAGAGCCATCATCGAGTCTGTCCTCACCTCCTCCATCACCGTGTGGTACGCTGGAGCCACAGCCAGAAACAAACACAGACTGCAGCGCATTGTGCGCTCCGCAGAGAAGGTGATCGGCTGCAGCCTTCCATCTCTCGAAGACCTGTACTTCTCCAGGACTCGGGGGCGTGCAGGTCGGATAGTAGCTGACCCTTCCCACCCTGGACATGGACTTTTTGAGCGACTCCCCTCGGGCAGGAGGCTCCGGTCCATTCGGACCAGAACGTCCCGCCACAAAAACAGCTTCTTCCCTTCTGCCGTTAGTCTAATTAATACTTTATAACCTGAACCCCACATCTCTTAGTCACCTCCCTCTTGTCAATTCACTATCTTTATTATTTTCTATTATTTTCTATGACATTGCACTACTTTTCTTTTTCTTCTGAGCACTCTTAGTTTTGTAAAAATTATTATTATTTTTATTTATTTTATTTTTATTATTTTTATTTTATATGTTTGCACACCAGTACCAGAACAAGTTCCTAGTCTCTGATGTTTTTCACTGACATGGCAATAAAAGCATTCTGATTCTGATTCTGATTCTGATTCTGAACTTCTTAAAGCAGAAGCAGCGACTATTTAAATGTGTGGAAAAGTTTATTCGTTACGTAACATAAAAGCTTCGAGATGTCATTGAAAAATTCCAAAGATTTAGACATGATCAATTTAATAAGAGTAATAATAATAAATTTGATTTATTTAACACTTTTAATGATTGCTGAGGCATTTCATTGTACGATCAAGTCAATAAAGAATATTTAAATCAAAATGAGAGGCACGGTGGCGCAGTGGCACTGTGCGACATACCTGTAATACCCACGACAGCAAGAGAGTTGTGGGTTCGACTCCCGGGTGGGGGTGAGGCTTGGAACACAGTCCTTTTTGTGTGGAGTTTGCATGTTCTCCCTGTTCTCCCTGTGTCTGCGTGGGTTTTCTCGGGGTGATCCGGTTTCCTCCCACCCTCCAAAGACATGCATCTTAGGTTGATTAGTCACAATGTGATTGCCCCTAGGAATGAAAGAGTGTGTGGATGGTTGTATGTGCGTGGCCCCGCGACAGACTGGCGACCTGTTTGGGGTGTACACTGCCCTCGCCTAGAATCAGTCGGGATGGGCTCTGGCACCCCCCACGACCCCGTAAGGGATAGATGGATAAGAAGGTGATGTGATATCTAAGTAACAGTAAACGCCAAGACAAAATAAAACTAAAATAACAATCAGAGATCGGAGACCTCGCCAAAGTCTGTGAAGGCCGCTCTCTTTCCTGACAGCCAATGAGTGCAGACTAACAAGCTGAACAGGTCTCCAGTCTGTCTAAGGGCCACATAGATGAATCAACAACCAGTCAGGTGCACACTGACACCTATTGTCACTCTCAACAATCTAATCATCTCACGATAGGCTGATTAACTACTAAACAATATACAAAGTAGATGATCTTTAAACGAGCGGGGCCACGTGCCATTACACATGCATAATGACGAGGAAGCATCATTTTCTCAAAATAGAGGTAGATAGCTGGGTGAACCCCTGTGGTTTTGGCTGCTGCAGTCATGAGTAGGCTGACTCCTGGTGTGGATCGATCCCCAGTTATTATTTCCTCACAGCATCAGGCAAGATGCCTATTTTTATTTCAGTTAAAGAGACAGTAGAAGCATGGGTGCATGAGAGGTGGAGTATGGGTTTCTGTGTTTCAATTTGCCTGCAGGATTCCTCGGCTTGGTTCATGATGGATTCAACCCGGGGTCTCTCGGTCATCAGTCTGACATTTTAACCACTACGCCAACGCCTCATCCCTGCTTTTTCTTAATCCTTCCGTCTATAAACCATTATTTAAATTCTTATTTTCTCTTTAACTTTTCCATGTCTTTTTCTTCAAATCGAGCAATTCATCTATTCTAAACTAGTTTTAGTCCCACTAGTTTTGTGGATTACAACTAATTTGGAGTTAATATGTTTTGGGACCTCAGTCAGTCAGTCACCTTCTTGACCGTCTATCCCTTATAGCTTTGCAAGAGGTGCCGGAGCCCATCCCGGCTGATTCAAAAAGAGAGTCAGTGAACACCCCAAACAGGTCGCCAGTCTTTCGCTCGCCACAAACACACACACACTGATTCTAGGAGCAATCATGTCATGGCCAGTCAACCTAACACACATGTTTTTGGAGGGTGGGAGGAAACCAGAGTACCCGGAGAAACCCCACGCATACACAGGGAGAACATGCAAACTCAACACAGAAAGGCCAGTGTTCCATGCCTCGGCCCCCCAGGGGACCTGAACCTATGACTTTCTTGCTGTGAGGCCACTGTGCTACCCACGTCTTGGTACCTCTATATTTACAGTTTATTTTGACTGTAAATAAGCCGCCTTCTTTTAGAAGAAAACACAACTAATTCTTCAATAATAAAAAAAAGTGGCATAAAATTATAAACTGAAATTTCACCAAAACTCAATTTCTTTTTGGGAAAACACCAGCTGCAGATTCTACTATTTCTACCTCTTTCATCTGATTTTCTGCATCCTGTTTCTGAAATTTCACCTTTATTTTTTTATATAATGAGGGTATGACTGTGGGTCTTACATATAAAATGTGCAAGATGCATGCTTTGCTTGTAACCAGATATGGGGGCAGACACGAGACAAATGGAGTTTCACTTTGGTTCTATCAAGTAAGAAAATGTCATGCTGCTGAAATTAGGTCACTGCTTTTAAACAACGTACCCAATTTGACATTTTGTCTTGGAACACTGTTTTGCGGCTTTCTTGCTTCTGTGTGTATTTCGTATTTGAGCAGTGCTGGTAACACATTTTACGTATAACAGAATTACAAATTGTGCTACCTTTTAAGAGGCGATGGGGTGTAAGTAGTTAATTTTCCTACGTTATCAAAAATACAAAGTATTTCTATGGTTAGAATAAAACAGTGAAGAAGAGAGGGCCACAGATGTTTGACACTGATTCAGGTGGAAGAGCACCGTATTAATGCTGTTCCATGTTATAGCTTCATACTTTTTATGATTTTATATTACAGTGCAGGGGTGTCCAAAGCCGGTCCTCGAGGGCCGGTGTCCTGATGGTTTTCCACACGTTCCTGGTTCAACACAGCTGATGCACAGAAAGTGAATCAACAGCCAATAGAATTTGTCACAATGACAAACTTTATGGAAAACTTTCAGGACACCGGCCCTCGAGGACCAGATTTGGACACCCATGCTTTAGTGTAACATCTGATCCATTTCACTTACATTGCTCTGTGTACCGTATTTTCTGCACTATAAGGCGCTACAGTAAAGTCTGGGGTTACGTCATGCATTCACTAAATGGTGCTGCGCTAAAGGGAATGTAAAAAAAACCAGTCAGGTCAGTCAAACATTATTAACAATTACAAAACAGCTTTCTGTTTTTAATCCCAAAATGAATAAACAGCTGTTTTATTATTTTCTTAGTATTTTTGTGACACAGTTTATCTTCCATTGGAGATAAACTCTGTTTAGTCTTGTTTACTTGGCACAGCGCATCCTCTTGCTTCCTCCACTTCCTCACCATTGATTCATTGATGTTAAACTCTCTCGCTGTGGCTCTACGTGTTCTACTGCGTGACCGATCGCCTTGAGTTTAAACTCTGCGGTGTAACAGTGTCTCTTGGTAGGAGCCATTTCCGGGTCTTTGCACAAACACACAAATGGAAATGAGACGCCAGCATGCACCGCGCACTACTTCTTCTACGGGGGAAATGGAGTCTGCGGCTGCTTACCGCAGATGCGACACCTGTTGTAGCTCAATATTAATCCATATTTAAGGCGGTCCGGGTTAAAAGGCGCATCGTGGACTTTAGAGAAAATTTAAAGTTTTTAGGTGCGCCTTATAGTGTGGAAAATACGGTAATAAAATTGTGACTCACTGCATATTGCATCAAGATTCATACGTACAGTATGCTGTAAAACCTGGTTTAGTCAAAGCTCTGACTAATATTTACACCATAGGTGTAAGAGCTGGACTCTTTTAGGAAAAAAAAGGATCACACACAGAGCTCAGCAGTAAAAGTCAAACAGTTAAGGGGGGTTAACTTTTGGGTTGTGCTGCAGGGACATGCAGTGCATGCCCTCTCCTATGATCACTGAAACTTTATGATGATGTTCTACTACCTCATACACATACTACAAGTATTGTTTTAAGGCTCTATAATGTTTTATAATCTCATATTTTGACATGTTAATTACTATCTCACTTCAAACAATGGGATTGTTTTATAATTCCCTTCTCTTTAAACTCCTGCTGGTATGATGTTAACTCCATTCCCAATAGGAGGTGTTGGAAAAGTTGCACCAGCTTGGGTCAAACATGATTTACAGCCCTGTCAAGGTGGGGGAGAGGGGCTGGTGGTGGGGTGCTGGGGGGAGAAGTGTGCCAAGAAAGTGTCACGAACAATATCTCCTGTACAGAGCAACAAGTAGGTGTTGAACAGTTACCGAGTGTTGGAGTGTGACACAGATAATGCCTGCTGAATACAGCTCAACAGATAGGAGTAAATGGGGCACGGGGTCAGCACTGGAGGGTGTACCTGACAGGATGTGTGTATGTCATGAATGAATGCTGTCCATGAGCAGCCCAAGCAGAAAAGATGAGAAGATACCGAAGATGGGAAAGTCCCTTGTGGTCAAAGGGTCACCAGAGGTCAGATGGAGGCTATAAAAGTAGGAGTCCAGAGCAGATAAGAAGAACTGCTGACGGGGGAGAAGAAAAAAAGGACCTGCGTTTTGGACTTTTTTTTTCCCAAAAACTTTTTTTTTGTGATCTCTATCTTTTTTTTTTTTTTTTTTTTTTTACAAATCTTGGCTAAAAAAAACTTAGAATCAATTTGTAAACTTTTAAAGTCTTTTGATTCCTCATTTTTTGTAGAATTATAGTCATCTTTTGGGGATAGTTTAACTTTCCTCATACATGCCGCAGGACCTGTAGAGGTGATCATCACACCCGCTCCTCTGAAGGCTATTGAGGTGAGTATCTTCGGGGGAACCAGCTGATGGGTGGTAATAACTGAGACATGCCAAAGGGGGGATAGGTTTAAGTGATTTCAAATCCACTTTAAGACAGAGAAATTTTAGACATCCAAGTTTAATTAGTGAAATGGTGTTAGGTGAGACCACAGACCTATCTGGGGTTTGGGGACCTAGGGTTTTCACGGGCCAAACTTGCCTCACTCTCCAGCAACCGTTCAACAAGGGTGAGTGTTTTTTTTTTTCCTCCCTAATTTATTTTGGTCATTTTTGACATTTTCTTTTGCTCTTACTGTTGGTCTTTTCGTCCTGGCTTCTTTGTCCTGAGCACTTGTGATCCCTGATGTGTGTACCTGTTTGTTACTGTCTCACTTAGTCACTTATTTTTATTCTGTATTCTACATTTTGTGTTCACATTCACACCTAAAAAATGTATTTAAATTGGTATTCACTCTGTAACACCATCACCACTCTTTATCTCTCCTTCTAAACTTACTTTTTCATCTGGGTCTCTGTCTTTCACACACATACCCTACTTTCAACACTATGGAGTGAAGCTAAGATCCTTAAATTTTCTGAAAAACCAACACTGCGTCTTATAATTTGACGTGCCCTATTCATGGATCAATATAGGTTCTTTATGGCCATTGCTTTGGCAATGGCTTCTGACTCAAGCCATTGTTCTTACACTTGCTCTGACACTTGTGTGTCCGTGTGTGTGTGTAGAACATGGGAACAGAGCAGCAGCCAGAGGTTTTAACCTGAATCAATCAGTGGTGTGGATGTGGAGGAAGCAACAAGACGACCTGCACCAAGTAAAGGAGACTAAACAGAGTTTTCAAAGGAACGAAGCAAAAAAAAGCCGCATCCACACCGCATGCTGCAAAGACAGCCAATGCATCAGTTTTGCATGTTTGCAAGTTCATGGAGGCATGCTTTACCGTCTGGCAGCCATTAATGGAATGTGTACTGTTCCCTATGCACGCAACTAAGCATGCATAGTGGATCAGGCAAACTCATTCTTGCTGTAGGTCAAGAACGTAGTTGCCATTTGTCTACCAGTTAAATAGGATGTGGCAAAATAAATGAAAACCAGCCATTTTTTTCTGCATGCGGAGTGAACGCGGCTTTAGAAGACATACTTTCGTTGGAAGTAGTGTACCAAACATTTCACACTAATAAAGATCAACAGCCCAGCTAACAATATCACAACAACGTAAGAACATTTTAAAAAGTTTTTATTTTTCCACTGGGCAGGTCAGGTGAGATAAAAACTTTTTTTTTTCCACTCTTTGACTCGACCCTGGTTGGCAGTTAAGACCCGCACACGTTCAGACTTCCTATTAATGCATCTTTGTCTAGTTTTCCATTTCCTCTCTTCTCTCTGAAGCGCTGGGTAGCTCACTAACCACAAACTTTTCTTTTTCAATAACCAAATGTGACACGACTCATGATGTTTTTTTTACACATCACTGTTAACATTAAAAATTTGCAGAGACGTTTACTTTTTGAACACTTGAAAAACTCAATAGAAACTGCTCATTTTTCTCAATCATTTGAAAGATTCTGATTTTTGCAAAGAATAACAGATAAAATCCAAAATAAGGGATATTTTTAACTTATTTGAAAGTTTCATAAAAAATAATTAGACTTTAATGGGAAAAGTAGATCGACAGGCGGATCGGTGCGGCATCAGCAATAACTAGGACGCTGCATTGGTCCGTCGTGGTAAAGAGAGAGCTGAGCCGAAAAGCAAAGCTCTCGATTTACAAGTCGATCTACGTTCCAACCCTCACCATGGTAACCAGGATCTATGTTCCAACCCTCACCTATGGTAACCAGCTGTGGGTGGTGACCGAAAGAATGAGATCGCGGGTACAAGCAGCCGAAATGAGTTTCCTCCGCAGGGTGGCTGGGCTCTCACTCAGAGATCGGGTGAGGAGCTGTGCCATCCGGGAGGAGCTCGGTGTCGAGCCGCTCCTCCTCCAGGTCGAGAGGAGCCAGATGGGGTGGTTCGGGCATCTGGTCAGGATGCCCCGCGAGCGCCTCGCCCCCGAGTGCCTTGCGGGCGGGGTGTTTCGGGCACGTCCCACCGGGAGGAGACCCGCTGGCGAGAGTATGTCTCACAGCTGGCCGGGGAACGACTTGGAATCCTTCCAGGTGAGCTAGAGGATGCAGCCGGGGAGAGAGAGGCCTGGGCTGCCCGCTTGAGGTTGTTGCCCCCGCGACCCGACAAGCGGAAGATGACGGAACGGAACGGGAAAAGTAGTTTTGTGGCAAATGTTCAGCACATTTTTTTTTCGTACTTCTACCCTTAGTTTTCCACCATCTCCTTAAACAAACCAGTCAGTAAACCCCAAACCAGGGTCCTATTGGTCTATGGATGTGTGATTTCCTGTCAAATAGACAACACCAGGTCCAACCAGGTCTTCAAACATCCTCTACATCTCTTTCCTGCACGGTTCCCTCAGCTCCGGTATTAGACTATAAAGTTTATCCATTCAATAGCTAAACGTTGTTGATGACAGAATATGGTCAACAGGTTCTCACATGGTCCTGGACGGTGTGGAGGAAATGGCATGGCTCAGTTTTATGGAAAAAACAAGACTTTTTTTGTCAAAAAATTTTGACAAAATTCTCACCGATAGCTGCACAAAATGAAATAAATAAATTCTAACTATAAGTGATTGAAACTAATCAGCTCTTCAACAGCTGGTACTGAGTAACTCTCGGTAGATTCCTAAAGAGATTTGGGGAAAAGAATTAGTCCTAACCTTAAATGAGTTTTTGATGTTTTATCTTTGGTCACATTAGTACATCTACAGTTGGTACTGAGTGCCTACGGGAAGTTACATTAAAATTCATTCACTTGTTTGGGAGGTATTGTTTTTAGAGAAGTGTTACGGAGGTACAGATGCATGCATAGCCAAAGTAATTCGTTCTGTGAGAGAACGCATAAAAATGAAAAATTCACACCACTTATTTGGTGAAAAAAAACACTTAAAAATAACTTCTAGTCTTAAAATATTTAATCCAAAGTGATTAAATCCAGATTTCATCCACATCCATAATTATTTTGATGTAAATATGTCAACTGATTAACTCAGCATAATTAGTATTTTACTTACACTTACTGTACCTTTTATACTGACTAAGACTTAAGGACAGTTTTTTTTGTTAGTTTTTGGTGTTTTATTGGTCGTGTGAGAACCTGGAGAATAAACAGACTTCTAAATGGATTTACGACAACACGAGCCTGTGTGTGCAGGACGATGTCTGTCACTGCTGTTTAATCACAGCAAACTGAGAACAACTGTGGTACCACGGACTCCAGCTTTGTGGGGATGTGGTTCAGTCAACAGATGCTAACAAATAACAGCGGTGACGGTAATAAAATAACAGCTCCCAGATGAAGGAAGATGTTTCCATCTGCAGGAACAGACTGAATCATAAATCTGATCAAACCTTCTCTTTTAATTTAGATAAAGTACTGTATTTAAATCCAGATGTAAGTTGTTGAACATCACTTAGAAGAGTGATGCTGTGTTGGTAGGAGCACCAAAGACCAGACAAACTCTCAGTAGAACGATGATAGAGGAACATCACATGTTGAAATTGGTTTTGATTCAAAGTGAAACATCTGTTCAGTAACAGGTTTCAGCTTTACATCATCAGATAAATGAAAACAGAAAAAACATGTCACTTCTCACACAGCAATGTAAATAGTTTCAGATTGGAATTTTTATATGAAAACGACAAATTTTACTGCTTGTTTGTAACTGAATGGTTAAGGAGCTGCCCTGGTCGGCTGCATGCTGCAGTGCTTCCTGTTACTTTAGTGTTTAATCGCTAACTTTCTCTGAGTTTCTGTTTCTTCTTCTGGCTATATTTTGTCTCGTTCTGGACTTTTCACTTTGAGGGCACTTTGGACGTCATTTTGGACTTTGTTGTTTTGTGTCGGATAGCTGATTTTTAAAAAATAATCCGGCTAGCTCCCATTGGTTAGCTGGTTATGGAGTCATTCTGCTGTTGACATGCATGACCAGCTGCTGGCTCTCGGAGCCACATCCGTCATGGCCGGAGGAGTTCGGTCCCGGGGAGCTGAGGAGAAGTAGGCGATCTGGAGGTGGTGCGGAGAAAGCGACAGTCTAGAGAAGGTGCGGAGAAGGAGACGGTCTAGAGGAGGTGCTTTGGGTCCTAGGTTTTTGCGGTTTGCATGGAAACATGGATTTAATAAAGTATCTGCAATTCAATTTAATTTACAAGTTATCAGAGTCTGATAAAGAAATGCGTTATGTAAACATGCTCACATGCACCTCCATGATACTCAAAGTAAGAGAAGTTTAAGAGAAATAAAAGAAATGTTAAAGCTATTTAAAGATGAAGCGTTGCCCTGATACACAGATGATGACAGAACGGAACTCAGCAAGCATGTGCCTCTTTAAGCGGGTTATTGTACTATTGTTTTGCTCTCTTTTGAGTTACTGTATTTGGTTAGGATTGGTACTTTGTCTTATGTAAATTTATTTTAAATGTTGGACTGGAGGAGGACCAGTCGACATTGATAGGGATTAATTTAAATAAAGCAACAAATCAACTAGCCTCTTTAAAGAAAATTGGAATATAATTCAAACTTCTTCACTCATTTCGTAAATAAGCTGCTATAAAAGACGATGTCTATCCTTTCGTTTTCAGCACCATCGCAGGGTTGAGCAGGTGGTGAAGCCGATGCCAGTTACGAATCAGGCAACAGGCCGAGTACACCCTGTACAAGTCACCACATTAGTCGCAGCGCTACATTTTAAACTGAAGTAAGTATAAATTTTAGTTAAACCCGAAAAAAGTCTCCTAGGACATATTACAACTGATCATGACTGACTCAAAAGTTAGCTAGAAATACCCCCCAAAAAATCCCAATTTACTAAACAAACGACGTCTAATTATCACACCAATCATTAAGTTAGTAATTCTCTTAGTTAGACCATGTTATTATTAACTTCCTCTCTATTTAAGTGATTAGTGACTCTACGTATTAGTGCCCCGTTTAAACATGTGGGGTAAGAAAATTTTAACAACTTTCAGCATGAAAGTGTGTAAATAAATACAGCTTTTATTTTATACGTAGAACATGTTGATCATCCAGAGAGTCATACAGAATTTTATTTGAAACATTCTGCTCTGAAGCTGTTGGTGTTAAGAACAACAAATGAGAGACTAGCTAATGTGTGTGTGTGTGTGTGTGTGTGTGTGTGTGTGTGTGTGTGTGTGTGTGCGCGCGTATGTGTGTGTTTGGCACTTAGCTGTGACCTCTCAGTCTGGTGTGATGTCTTCAGAGCCACAGTGCCACTGTGTCCTGATCTCTCACGTTACATCCACTAACATGATGAACACACACACACACACTCTGTTGGCCCAGGTGGTCACTGGTCAGTATTGTCTCATCGGGGCGGGGTGTCGGGGTTCAATGCACGGGAACCGCTGAGCTTTTTCAGCACTTAGAGGCTAATAGTCAATATCTCTTAACGACATACACACTTTCACACACATACACACTCCTTGTGTGTCACAATTTTTAAATGTTGGTTATAGTCTTTGTTTCTACATAAGATTTGAATTAAATGGCTTTTCTTCATAATTAAACATCAGATATCAGCAGCAGACCATGCATTTCACACCTAGGCCTTAAGCAGTGCTCCACCTGCATTAAATCCGACCTCAATAAACATTGTAGTTATAAAAGCATCTTATTTTGATAAATTATTACAGAAAAAAATAGCTCATGTGTCACAGATGAAAAACTCCAAAATAAAAGCTTGTTTGCAATAAACAATACAGTAATGCATGATCCACAACACACCAAAATAAAAGCCTTTATTCAATAAAAAATACAGTAATGCATGGCCCTCTAAAACATCGATAGAGACCTTATAAACTTCAATTAAATGCAAAAAGAAAATATAATGCTCTGCAAAAACTGAGATTGTTTGCAGATAAAATCCTTCTTTCTTTCTCCTGAAAAAAGTCCAGCCTGTTCATTCAATTTCTTTACAAGTTTTCTTCAGACGTCAAAACCTGTTCCGTCTCATGCTCCTTGGAGTTCTTTTCTTTGTTCAACTTATTTTGAAAAGTCCGTCTCAAAAGGGACCATGGAAGAAAATCAGCCACAAAAAGTTCCTCCTTCAGAGTTTGTTTGCCTTTTAAAAAGAAGTTTTACACCAAAGAATTATAGTCATAATAAACTTAGTGGGGGTAAAGTTGTTGATTATGACTGTCCAATAAGCAGTCTCGTATGCACAGTGTATGGGTGGTCTCTGGTTTGGGGAGACTGGGCCAAATCAGTTGAATCAAAAGTTGAATCAAAGTTTACTATGTATAGATTCTGATCACTGTGTCATTGTCAGCTGGCTGAGAAAAAGCAAGCTAGAAGTTCAGATTCTGTTTTACTAACGGGTTCATCTGTCCCATACCGTTCCGTCATCTTCCGCTTGTTCCAGGGTCGGGTGGCGGGGGCAACAGCCTCAAACGGGTAGCCGAGTCCTCTCTCTCCCCGGCTGCATCCTCCAACTCAACCGGAAGGATCCCAAGTCGTTTTCGGGCCAGCTGTGAGACATCGTCTCTCCACCGGGTCTGGGGTCTTTCCCTTGGTCTCCTCACGGTGGGACGTGCCCAAAACACCTCACCTGCGAGGTGCTCGGGGGCATCCTGACCAGATGCCCGAACCACCCCATCTGCCTCTTCTCGACCTGGAGGAGGAGTGGCTCGACACCGAGCTCCTCCCGGATGGCAGAGCTCCTCAGCCGATCTCTGAGTGAGAGCCTAGCCACCCTGCGGAGGAAGCTCATTTCGGCCGCTTGTACCCGCAATCTCATTCTTTCGGTCATCTGGTCAAAAAAATATGAAGGAAAGCTACGTAAATGTGAAATGGTACAATCAATGTATACAATCAACTGGAACAACATCATCAATTTCTTCTAGTGTAAAATAATACTCAGGGGTGGATCCAGGATTTTCTAAAGAGGGGGGCATGAGATCATTGACAAAGCCAGTATAGGGGTTTAGTGCGTCCGCCCCGCCTGGATCCACCCCTGATAATGTCATAGCAATGCACCCGAGTTTTAATTACATTAGATAGTCCTGCTTTTTCTACACAAACTTTATAAATACACTCCAATAGTTTGTGATTTAAATGGATTGACAAAACAAAATTTCTTGTGCCGAACTAAAGTAAAAATGTCCACTGTTCAAAGCCGGCGTTTGTCTTCATTATGTTTATTTTCTGTCTAGGCAAACTGTAAAACTGTTTCCATCCATGTTGCTTTTTAGCTTAGTTACGTATCCTAAATGATTATTGATTTTTTCTTTTGGATCAATAAGCTTTAACACCGTCCCCATTGGGACCACACATTTAGTGTATTGACAAAGTGACTAATGCAGAATGAGCACTGATGGAGTTTTTACTCTCACCTGATCAGGAGGGATCTCATGTTTCATGTTAAGAAGTAAAACCAAAGTGCATGAAGATGGAAACGGTTTACAGTCAAACTGTGAGATCTACATTACTTCCTTTGTTATTTTATTTAACTGTCTCCACAAAAATGACTTCTTAACCCTCCTATTATATTAGGGTCCAAGTGACCCATTTTCAAAATGAAAAAAAAATACTTGAAAGTAGTTTTTCACTTTGAAACTTCGTCTGCTTGGCTTATTTAGTGTAATCAACAAATAAAATAAATTAAATAATTTAAAATATTTGTAACCCACCTCTATATGGTTATATTACAAAGATACTGTTCATGGGTCAATTTGACCCGGAAGACAAAAGTGAAGCTAAAAAGAGTCAGAAAGATAAAAACTATTTGTATAGTTTTGTATTGCATTGTCTTGACCCGAGGAGGTTCTGAAACCTCCCGGGGCTAAATTAATATTTGATCAGGACAGTAAAGTAGAGGAGAATATTTCTGAAGAGGATTTGAGGTTTAATCAGAATTTGATGATTCTGATCATAATCAAAATGAAGAAAATATGAAACTATTGTAATTCATATGTAGATTTTTCACTGTACGTAATAAAAATTAAAAACCAATTTTTTTGTCAAGACGAGTGAATTAAGCCTATTAAACCATAATCTGTGAACAGTACGGCATATCAATGAACTAAATATTTATTAAAATGGTTATAAATAGAGTTCATGATTAGATGTTCCGTCATCTTCTGCTTGTTCCGGGGTCGGGTCGCGGGGGCAACAGCCTCAAACAAGTAGCCCAGGCCTCTCTCTCCCCGGCTGCATCCTCCAGCTCACCCGGAAGGATACCGAGTCGTTCCCCGGCTAGCTGTGAGACATAGTCTCTCCAGCGGGTCCGAGGTCTGCCCCTTGGTCTCCTCCTGGTGACCAAGGGGCTCGGGGGGCATCCTGACCAGATGCCCGAACCACCCCATCTGGCTCCTCTCGACCTGCAGGAGGAGCGGCTCGACACCGAGCTCCTCCCGGATGGCAGAGCTCCTCAACCGATCTCTGAGTGAAAGCCCAGCCACCCTGCGGAGGAAGCTCATTTCAACCGCTTGTACCCGCGATCTCATTCTTTCGGTCACCACCCACAGCTGGTTACCATGGTGAGGGTTGGAACGTAGATCCTGGTTACCATGGTGAGAGTAGGAACGTAGATCGACTTGTAAATCGAGAGCTTTGCTTTTCGGCTCAGCTCTCACTTTACCACGACAAACCGATGCAGCGTCCTAGTTATTGCTGACGCCGCACCGGTCCGCCTGTCGATCTCCCGCTCCATCCTTCCCCCACTCGTGAACAAGACCCCGAGATACTTAAACTCCTCCACTTGGGGCAGGACCCTGTCCCAGGAGCCTGTCCCTGACCCGATGATTAGATGTAAACATTGTTTTTTGGAACTTTCTGGTTTCTTACTTATGTACTGGCCGGGTCATATTGACCCACGAACGTCTTTGTTGTTCCTCTGAAACGAACATAACAGGAGGGTTAAATAGACATAATGGTTTCTAATGTAAGGAGTCATTTGTAATTAGCACCCAACCTCCTCGAGGCGTCTAAATGACCCTATAAAACGGCAACATGTCAGACTCAGATAAAATGCCCCCCCCCTTATGAGGAGGTACTGTGTTTCTGTGGGGGTACAGTTCTTACAGCATTCAAAGATCCTCATGATTCTTCAGTCAGTCAGTCACCTTCTTATCCGTCTGTCCCTTACGGTGTTGCGGGGGTGCCGGAGCCCATCCCGGCTGATTTAAGGTGAAGGGCACAGTACACCCCAAACAGGTCACCAGTCTGTCGCAAGGTCACAAACATACAACCATCCACACACACACACACTCATTCCAAGGGGCAATTTGCACTGTCCAATTAACCAGCATGCATGTCTTTGGAGGGTGGAAGTAAACCGGAGTACCCGGAGGAAACCTACGCAAACATGGGGAGAACATGCAAACTCTACACAGAAAAGACAGTGTTCCAAGCCTCGTCCCCACCCGGGACTCGAACCCACGACCTGCTGTGAGGCCACTGTGCTACCCACTTTGCCAATGTACTGTCCAATCATGATTCTTAATGATCAGAAATATATTCACCAAAAAAGCTTAGAAGCACGTTTTTTCAGCTTCACTTCACTTTTGGATACGATGGATTCCACCCTCCTCTCGCTCCTTACTTAGTCCCACCCATAGGCATGTGCATGATACAGTGTAAATTTCGTTTGAGGCTGCAAATACAGTATAAAGCACATCAAGTTAACAAAGCTCGCACATCTTCTTGTACAGTATGTTCCTACTATGATGCTACATCCATAACATAAAAAAATTAAATTTTTTGTTTACAAGTGAAAATGATCGTCTTTCCCACATCCTGTGAAATCAGTCTGAAAGATTCAGTTTCCCACACTCAGAATGCTGAAGCATTGATCAGATGCAAATACTATTGATCACCTCACTCTGGTTTGTCTGTATTGATTCGTGTGAGTCTGGATCTTTGTTCTTTGTTTTTGACGCCCCGCAGCTGCCAGGACTTGAATTGTATTGAAAACTTTGTTCCTTTCAAGAATCTGATGCCGGAATAAAGCAGGATGGCGTTGTTATGGGAAGACAGGGAAGGGAAAGGATGGTTGATGCTCCTGAGGTAAAAAAAAAAAAAGGGCAGACTGAGAGACTGAAAGAATAGAATCAAGCATGACACCCAGACTCTTGATCTGGGAAGAAGGGGGAAATTAAGGAGCTGTCGATTCGGAGGAAGGAACTGTCATCTTTGAAAATGTGGGTTTGGATGTCTGACAGTTTTTATTCAGAAAGGTATGATGTAACCGAGGAAGGAGAGAAAGTGGAATCAGGTTAGTCAGGTAGGTAAAAGTGGGTGTCATCTGTGGAAAAGTGAAGATGAATATTAAATACAGACATGAAGATAATCGTTTTTATTTGGTCATAAATTGTCAGTGACGGTAAAAGTAGATCCACTTCAAGATGAATTGTGTCCAGTGGAATTCTCTTCTATTGAATAGAACCTGTTGAGTTGATCAAATAAAACTCAAATGTGAACAATAAAGACATTTAAAAATAAATCCACATTGAATTAAAAAGAACATTGAGTCACAAGTGTTTTGATAGTGTCAACACAATCTGTTCTGGGTGAAACCAGAAGGTGGAGATTCTTATCATGAACAGTAGATGGTTGGAAGGTGGTTGGTGGCTTATTTAAAGCTGAGCGTTATCAGGGTGTAGTGGGCCGGACTAGGACCTCCCAGCAAGAAGGGCAAAGGTAGGGCGAGGCGTGAAATACTGGTCTTTCTGTGTGAAGTTTGCATGTTCTCCATCTGTAGATTTCCTACAATTTTCACTCTCGAAAACTTTGCATGTTAAGTTTCATGTTCAGTCGTGTTCCGCTTATCTGGGGCCAGGCCGTGGGGGTAACAGCCTCAGTCGGGAAGCCTAGGCTTCTCTCACCATAGCTGCCTCCTCCAGCTTACCCGGAGTCGTTCCCCGTCTAGATGTGAGACATAGTCTTTCCAGCGGATTTGGGGTCTGCCTCTTGGTCTCCCCCTGGTTGGACGTACCCATAACACCTCACCAACGAGGCGCTCCGGAGGTATCCTGACCAGATGCCCAAACCACCTCATCTGGCTTCTTTCAACCTGAAGGAGGAGCGGCTTGACACCGAGCTCCTCCCGGATGGCAGAACTCCTCACCCATTTTCTGAGTGAGAGCCCAGCCATCCTGTGGAAGAAGCTAATTTCAGCCTCTTGTATCCATGATCTTATTCTTTCAGTCACCACCCACAGCTGGTTACAATGGGTTAAGTTTATATGTCGCAGTAAAATTGCCCCAAGGAATGAACGTGTGTGTGAATGATTGTCTGTGTGTGGCCCCATTGACCGGCGACCTGTTTGGGGTGTACCCCGCCTCTTGCCTGGAATCCCCTAAAATAGGCTCTGACAACCCCAACTGCGAACAAACCGGTTCAGAAGATAATTAAATAGAAAGTTTCATTCTAAAATATCTAGTGTGATGCTTCCTTTGTACATATCGAAGAAAATGAACAAAGACCTGGAAAAAGCATTTACTAATTTTATATGGCTTGGAAAGAAGCCAAGACAGAAACTTAAGATTTTGCAGTTACGCCCAGATATGGGGGGTCTTTCTGTACCAAATATACTTTTCTATAACTGGGCCTGTCATGCCCAACATTACTGGCTGTGGTTACATACATATCTGAAGAGGGAGAGCTGCATTGATTCATGGGCATGCTCTCCTCATTCTCCCTGGGGATTGATCACTTGTGATGTGACCAAAATCACACCAACAATTAGGAAAAACCCAGTTATTTTTAATACTACTAGAGTCTGGCGCGATGTTTTAAAATATCTGGGTAAAATAAAAACCAAGTGTTTACTTTCCCCCATAACACAAAATCCTGATTTTCCTGCTGGTGTGGGTCCATCTGTGTTCTCTTCCTGGCGTAATTTAGGGATACATGTAATTGGTGATTTAATTAAAGATAACACCTTAATGTCCTTTCAAATTTTACAAACCACATATAACATTCCTCAAAAACATTTCTTTGCATTCCTTCAAGTGAGACATTTTATTTCTTCCCATGTTCTACCCACCTCTGTTACTGATGTAGAAAAGTTCTTGAGGGATCGCAAGGATGGAGGGCACCTCATTGGATCCTTTTATTCTCTTCTTAAGTCTATAGGCACATATATCCTTCCAGATATTTCCCGCAAATGGGAAATAGACTTGGACTCTCAATATATCGAGGATGATTGGCAAACATCACTCCATTTGGTTAAATCTACGTTTACATGTAATAGACCAAGAGAAACTCAGTATAAGATAATCCACAGACTACACATAACTCCTGTTATTTTACACAAAATCAATCGCTCTCTGTCACCTTTATGCTTAAAATGCAACTTGGAGAGAGGAACATATTTTCACTGTTTTTGGGAATGCAGGAAAATCTCTAGATTCTGGTCGCATATTTCATCTGTAATCAGTGAGATGTTCAAATTAAAAATCAAAAGGGATCCGGGTGTCTTTCTGTTGGGCCTTCCCTCGAGAAAATTACAGATTCCTTCTACACATTATAAGCTTTTGGAGAAACTCCTTCTGATCGCTCGAAAATGTATCCTGCTTAACTGGATAAAGTAGTCTCCTCCCACTGTTACCCTGTGGTACAAACAGGTGTTTAGTACACTCCCTCATGAGAGGCTACATGCAGTTATTGAAGGACGAGAGGAGATGTTCTTCAAAACATGGACTCCATTTTTAAATCATCTGCCTACCGACCTTAAAAATCTACTATTAAAAGGACAAAACAACCATTAAAAGCATTCTCGGTGGACTGATGCGCTTTTTTAATCATTTTATTTTTTGTTTTTTTCTCAAGCAGTGAGGGGAAAGAGGGGGGAAAAAAAAAACACGTTTTGTGGCCCAGCAGTTTGTATGTATTGATTACCTGTGTTTGGTTTTTTTTTTTTTTTCTTTTGGTTGGATGGCTGTAGGAAGTGAGTGGGTGGGGTGGGAGGGTTGGTGGGTTCAACTCTTTTGTTTAAATTGTTCATTTGTTTGTGTATTTGTGTTGTTAACATTTTTTAAAACAATAAAGTATATACTTCAGCAAAATATCTAGTGTGTGCGTTTTATTTTGAAATCTCATTGATGTTTTAGGATTACAGTTACTTTAGTTACTTTTACACCATTATAACTGCGTTACTAACTCCTGTAATCAGTAACGATTCCCTGGTCTGTTGGATGAGTTTGTCTCACCATGAGAGAGCGACAAAGAGTCACTAATGAGTGAGTGAACCCACCCACAAGGCGGGTCGGGAGGAAGGCTAGAAGAGTGAAAAGGAGAGAGGAAGGAAACCCCGAGCAAACAAAGAGAAGAGCTCACTCTGTTTACAACCTCTTGGATTATTTCTACAAACACTTTCATAGTTTTTTATTTTGAAAGAAGAAGAACTCTGGGATTAAAAAGACTTTTAAAAAAGATCTAGGACTTTTTAAAATTTCTACTGGACTTTATTAGGATTTATTAATAAGGATGTGTTATTATTAATATGCAGCATCCAGACAGGTGAGTCTCAACGCACAGGCAATGTGTGTGTGTGTGTCCGTGTGTGTGTTTTTCTATGCGTGTGTGTGTGTGTGTGTATGCGCAAGGTTTGACAGATGTCATGCCGGTGCAGCAGTTCTAAACTGCATGACACACACACACACACACACACACACACACACACACACACACACACACACACACACACACACACACACACACACACACACTTGTGATTAAAAACCATTCTTTATTAATTTATCTTAAGACTTTTTTTTTTTTACTAAAAATCTCACTCATTTTGTGTTTTAATTTAAATTTTTAACACATTAAGATTTTCTAGTTTGATCATAATTTACACACATTTTTATTTTTTTATCCACATTCTAAGTTTTACATTAAATAATAATAATAAAATCTTATTTAAATCACATCAGCTGTTTGTCTCCAATCATAAAAAGTTTTACTATCACTTTAAAAACTTAACTGGTGTTTTGTTATTTTTTTCATCATTAAGATGATTTTTAATCATCATTCAGGTTCTTGTTTCGCATGAGTGTGTATGTGTGTTTCCTTCAGGAGGCGCGCACACACTGTGCAGTCCTGTCTGAAAGTTCATCAGACTTTATTCTAATGATAGATTTTATTATTAATCAAAGTAAAATCTCATCATTTTAATTTAGATTGTGCGCCTGCGCAGATGCAAGCATGCACTTTTATTCTTATTACTTAAAAATAGAGGATTTTATTAAACATTTAGAGATATAGTAATATTTAAGAAAAAACATGTGGAATTTCTTTAAATTCATTTTCCAATTTCCTCTTTTTGGGAATAAATTCCATCTTTTTGCTCAACTTATTTTTCCAGATTTGGGAAACTTGTTTTTTTTTTTTTTTCTAAAACTCTCACCTGCAGCAGCTCATGTTGAACCAATCTGTTCAGAAAACTCTGGTTTTATTTGCATTTTATTTTGGACAAATGAGTTTAAAAATCTGAACTAAAGACCTCAACAAATTTTAAATTTATCAGTTAAAATGAAAAAATAGAATAAATTATTTAAACCATTTATTAAAAAATAAAAAACTGCTCCAATTAAACACAAATCTTAACCTGAAAGAGTAAAAAGTGTTGATCTAAATCTAATATCTCATGATCTGGTTGTATATTCCTCATATTTGTCAGAGGTTATTGTGTTTATGACACAGTTCCAGTCTCTCCAGCTGCTTCCTTCATGTCAGCTTCAACTAAAAACTCCAATATTTGCAGGCATCAGCTATTTCTGAAAAACAATGGAGACTCACAGTTTGGACAGGAAGCCCTCGTCTCATGAGCACAGATAGTTAGATTTCATTTTTAGACATTTCTACAGTAAACTTAAAGAAAAACTCTCAGTGAAGAGCAGATCCACATCTCAGAAAAATGCAAACTCAGCCTGATGGTGCTGATCTGTTCACCCAACAGACCGTCCAATGTGTCCTATGGCTCGAAAGAAGTAAGAAGAGAAGCCGCCGGAGGAGATTCAGCACAGACAGAGGGTCCTGGAGGAGAGCCGGACTCTCCATCCTGGTACAGAAACCCTCTGGTGCGGGGCAGATCTGTCATCCATTTCCCAGTCTTCCGACGCTCATCCAGTGGATATTTCTCCACTGAAAGTGAATCATTGCCGAGCTCTCCGCTTTTCACCAAGCCAATGACAGTGGATAAAAGCACACAGACCCCGAGCCCCACCGGCCAAGTGGTCCACCACGCCCTGCACAGATTGGGGGATGAGCTTCGTGTGCACGGTGAGCACCAGTGATGTAACTCTGACTTAAGAAATGTAATTAGTTACGTTACAAATGACCTCTCCGAAAAAGTAACTCAGTTAGTAATTCACCTTAAAGATTACCTGGGCTGATTACATGTGAGAGGCGGGGTACACTCAGAGCAGGTCTCCAGTCTTTTGCAGGACCACACTCAGACAACCACACACACTCATTCACCTCAGTGTAAAACATTTTACCTAGCATGCATGTTTTTGGAGGGTGAGACAAACTTGAATACCTTGTAAAAACCCATGCATACACAGGGAGAACATGCAAACTCCACACCGAAAGCTTAGTGTTTAAAGCCTCACCCCACCTTGGACTCGAACCCCCCGAGATTCTTGCTGTGAAATTCCAGGGTTTACCACTGCAGTTATTTTGCCTGCTGATTGGTTACGTTTGGGTTTTTTAAAAAGCTGACTAAGGACACAGTTTGACTGCTGTTTTGTGGGCGTGCACGAAAATATGAAACCAGACAGGACCTTAACAAAAGTTTTTTTTTTTATCTTAGATTTTGGTTGTTGATGTTGAGTTTTAACAATGAGAGAGAAAAAAAAAAGATTAAACACCAAACCCACCCTGGAAATCTATAGAATCTCCTGTTGGTTTTTTAGGATTTCAAAGTTTCAAAGTTTGTCTGTGGTGGAAAATGTGTATTTTATTTTTACACAAAATCTTAACCTTTTTTAAGAGTATGTGTGTGTTTTTAATGAATACACCGTGTTTACAATACCTGGTTAGTGTAAATCAATCTTTTTTTTTTTTCTTCATAAAGTCTTCATATTTTTCAAAAAGATTTTTCAAACACAAGAAATATTGGCTTTTAGTTACAGGTTTAGATAAAAAAAAAACGTTTTTAAAAAATGAGAATTGTCACTCAGATACAATTTAAATGGAATTGAAATGTTAAAATTAACAAATTATTGCATCAGTGGTTTTTGTGTCAATTTTTGCACAAATCATTGATTTTCTACAAGGAAAGTGGAGACATGAGGAGATACGTATCGTGGCAAAAGTGGATGAGCCTAAAATATTTATTCATCGTAGTTTTTCTACCTGTGCATTTTGCATTAATTCAGATTTACATTTGCTGAGAAACGTGCAAAAGTTTTGCACACTTTCATATTTTTTTGTCTTGAATGGCCGCACAGGGTAAGATAATCTTTTGAGGGTTTCAAACATGCATCACGGCCAGTGATTACAGGTGTGCCTCGGCTCCTGCTGCAGAGGCTCCTCAGACACCATTTTCTCAGGTGTTTCATCTGCATCCAGCTTATTGTAGTTTTAAGTGAGTGTGCATGTGTACATGTATGAGGGTGTGTGTTCTATGTGCCTGGGTACTTGAATGAGGGTGTGTGTTCTATGTATGGATGTGTGTGTGTGTGTGTGTGTGTTTTTTTTTATCTGTGGATGGGAACTTGTTCTTTTTTCGTGCTTAATAAATAAGGTTTGATAGATTGAAGCAGCACAGTGGCGCAGTGGGTACCAGAGTAGCCTTGCAGTAAGAAGATCGTGGGTTTAAGTCCCGGGTGGGGATGAGGCTTGGAACACTGGCCTTGCTGTGTGGAGTTTGCATGTTCTCCCTGTGTCTGTGTGGGTTTTCTCCAGGTACTCTGGTTTCCTCCCACCCTCCAAAAACATGCATGTTAGGTTGTTTGGCCAGTGCCAAATTGGACGCTACCCTAGGAATGTGTATGGTCATATGTGGTTTGGCCCTGTGACAGACTGGTGACCTGTTCGTGGTGTACCGTGCCCCTCGCATTCAATCAGCCGGGATGGGCTCCAGCACCCCCTGTAATCCCAAAAGAGAAAGATGGTTAAGAAGGACACCATTTTTATTATAATATCAGATGTCTGTTTCAGGAAAAAAAAAACCCTACAAACATGTTATTTTGTCACCTGGAGCAACAAAAAAAAAATAGTTCTTCAATGCAGTTTATTTTAGTCCAGCAAACATCAGTAAACTTCTGCTTTGGATTCTGATGCTTTCAGCAAACATCATGTTACTAAGCAATAGAATAAACTCTGCTTAAATAGAGCATATCAATAAAAACAACACCATGGATCTCTGCACAAGGCGGCTTCTGTTCAATACAAATTATAAATAATGATGACCACAGCAGGGTGTGAAAAAAAAAATAAGAATCTTCTGCATTGTCAAAATTAAAAGTTACAGAAGTTACAAAATATCTCATTAATATTGTTTAACAGGTTTTAAAAGCCGCCAGTTTACAAGCAGCATTGAAATGCTTCTTAACGGGATCGCCTGGTAACAACTTCTAACCTCACTACATACAGCGTGATTAGCCAACTGCAAACACCCTGACCAGTCAGTTGACTGCTCAAAATGCACTCCTGGAGGGTGAAAACAAACAGCAAAAAACAGGATGAAAAAAAGTTACTTTTTGTGCTCAACCAAATACAAGCTTTAACATTGTGATGATAATTTGATATTGAGATATTGTGTGGCACTAGTAAAAATAAGTTTCAGAAATAATTAAGGGTGTAACATACACAAAAATCCCGGTTTGTACCACGATTACTGTGTTAATTAAACCTAATGTTTATTTTGATATCGTATAAGTAGGAAAATAAAATTGAAGCAGAAAGTTTAAAGTTTGATAAGTTAAATGAAATAATAAGCAAAGAAAGTATGAAATACTTTTTTAAAAAAAAACAGTAAACAAATCTTTTCCAAATTGTAAAGTGAACCGACTGCTTGAATGCTGACCAGCTGCATTTTTTGTCAGTAATTTTAAAGTGCCTACAATCACCATCAGGCACTGCCTTTATTCTGCCTCTTGAACGTGACATCAATGTTTTTGTAGTTTCATACTTTACAAAAATTTAATTTTACCTCATAAACGCTAAAAACAACCAACTGTAATCAGTGTTCAGTGGTTGAGAGCAGTTTATGGGCACAGAAAAATGAAAATGTAAGAAGATAAAAGCTACAGAAGCTTACTTCACAGATAGTGAGCTTAAGCTTCGGCTTCAGACTGCTCCTTCAAACCTTATACATATTTTCTTTTCTTTTGTACTGCAAGAAAATGTTTAAATATCTGGAAATAAACTACTACTACTACCAAAACTACTACTACTACCAAAACTACTACTACTACCAAAACTACTAGTACTACTACCAAAACTACTACTCCTACCAAAGTTACTACTGCTACCAAAACTACTACTACTACCAAAACTACTAGTACTACTACCAAAACTACTACTACTACCAAAACTACTAGTACTACTACCAAAACTACTACTACTACCAAAACTACTAGTACTACTACCAAAACTACTACTACTACCAAAACTATTAGGATAGTTACAACCACTGCCCCCTCGCACCAGATGCTAACCCTAATTAACCTTCCAGGTGAGATCGTCCCAGCTCTCAGTCGCAGCTATTTGTTATCAAACTGATTCTATTTTCAGTATCTGATAAATCAGGAAAGAAGTCATTTCAAGTTCCTTTATTGTCTGTCACAATTTTTACAAACTGCGGCAAAAGTAGAAATAAAACAAAACGAGCGTCAGATAAAAACGGCACAAATTAAAACTTTACAGTGAGACTTTATGAGAGGTACCAGATGATTATTCCGTTCCGCACCATCGTCTTCCGCTTATCCGGGGCTGAGTCGCGGGAGCAACAGCCTCAGATGGGAAGCCCAGACTTCTCACACCTGAAAGGGTCATTCCCTGGCCATCTGTGAGACATAGTCTCTCCACTGGGTCCGGGCTCTGCTTCCTGCATGTCCTACCTCCTGGTAGGAAGTGCCCGAAACACCTCACCAGCGAGGCGCTCGGGGGGCATCCTGACCAGATATCCTAACCACCCCATCTGGCTTCTCTCGACCTGTAGGAGGAGCGGCTCGACCCCAAGCTCCTCCCAGATGGCAGAACTCCTCACCTGATCTCTAAGTGAGAGCCCAGCCACCCTGCGGAGGATTAAATACAGAATAATGTGCAGTGCGGTCGTAAAGTGACAGTGTGGTATTAAAGTGATTATTGTTGAAAGTGTTGCTGTAAAGTGTCCTTAGTGCGGTGGGGTGCTCTCTTTCACGGTTCTGGGAGAAAAAAAAATATCTCTAAGCCATGAATTGGTTGTCTTGATGGTCCTGTGCCACTTCCCAGATTGTAGAGTCCATTTCTTGGGTAGGTGAGGTCTGCTGCTACGCGTCGTTTCACTCAATATACCCATGTGAGATGTGACTGCATGCTGCATGCAACAGCGGATTGTAAACACAGACAATTTCCAGAATCATTTGGGCACAGCTTCGCACTGACCCCTATTTACCAGAAACCGTTTGGTACGACCCCATGTACCGCTACACCCTTAGAAGTTATCAGTTTGTGTTTATCTGAGATTAGTGATGTTTGTTAAGAAAGAAATAAAAGTCTAAAATGGTCCAAATTGTAGGTCATTGTAATATTTGTACACATGTCTCCTCCTCTCTGTGATGTGCTTTACTGATTACTGTATGTTTCTTTTATTCTCTTTTTCTTCAGCCAGAAAAGCAAGATGACAATCAGCATACATGCACGTACATGTGTTCATTAAGTGTGTATGTTAAGCAGACAAAATAGGCTTGCAACTCTTTTGTGAGTTGCAGACGGAAACATTTTGCATCACAACGTGGTCCCTACGTCTGAATAGATGCAGAGGAGATGATAACACACACATCTATGTTTTTATTGTTATGTATTTGCTATCAGTTGGTGTGTTTGTGTCTTGAAGGGAGCAGGATGGGTGTTTAAGGAGAATCAGTTTATCTCCTATTTGTGTTTATCGCAGCACTTTATCTGTGCCAAGAAAAACATGCAGTCCGGTCTGCTTGTTTAATAAAAATACACATATATTAGCATAAGTTATTCTGTTTAAAGGCATCAGATATGTTTTCTGTAATATACAGTAAATAATTTTAAAGTGTGTTATGCAATCAATAATCAAAATGAGAGGGACCCAAAGGGAAAAGTGAGGTCATGAGGAGAAGAGAGAAAGAAGATTTTAAGTACTTAGGATCAACAGTCCAGAGCAATAGAGAGTGTGGAAAAGAGGTGAAGAAGTGTGTGCAGGCAGGAGGGAGCGGGTGGAGAAAAGTATCAGGTGTGATAGAAGAGTTTCAGCTAAAATGAAAGGCAGAGAGACTGGCCATGCTGATTGGTCTAGAAACAATGTGGTGAGAGCAGCCATGCTGATTGGTCTAGAAACAGTGTGGTGAGAGCGGCCATGCTGATTGGTCTAGAGACAGTGACACTGAGGAAAAGACAGGAAACAGAGATGTTTGTAGCAGAGATGAAGATGCTGAGGATCTCTCTGGGAGTGACCAGGATGGACAGGATCAGAGGAACAGCACATGTTAGAGGTTTTAAAGTCAGAGAGGCCAGACTGAGATGGTTTGGACATGTGCAGAGGAGAGAGAGAGAGAGGACATCAGAAGAAGGATGCTGGATTTGGAACCACCAGGAAAGAGGACTAGAGGAAGACCAAAGAGGAGGTTCATGGATACAGTGAAGGAAGACATGAAGATAGTTGGTGTGACTGAAGAGGATGCAGGAGATAGGGTTAGATGGAAGAAACTGACTTGCTGAGGCAACCCCTTACAGGGGAATGATGAAAGGAGAAGAAGAAGACAATCACTTGTCTCAACAATTTTAAATGGATGAATTTTCATTTTTAAATTTCTACAAAACTCATCCATCCATACCTGTTTGTTGGGGGCCTGGATTTAATCCCTGACTATCTTTATGTTGGGCGTTAACTCTAAACACTGCTTCACTGGGCGACCTATTATCTGCACGTTTAACCAGCATGACTTCTTTTTTATCATCAACTGCACTTGTTTTCTAACAACAGATTTATATCAGTCAAATGTCTCCATTATTATAACATCATAAACATCAGATCAGGTTCTGTCAAAGTACCACGTTTGTATTTTTAAAATATCCACACTTAAATCAACAATAGCAACACGACACACACTAACTGCATCACATTTCCGCTCAAGAGCCCAATGGATCGGTCTGATTTGGTCGCTTTAATTTTGGAGGATGTAAGAAGTATTAAGTTTGAGTTTCACAACAGCATGCGTGAGTCATAAGTGTAGATCAGGAGGAGGTCAGGGCCTTTCACATTCATTCAGTTGTTCTCACTAAAAATATAACACATTAACCACAAAAATACACACAGAAACGAACACTCGGTCAGCTCGGAGAGACTTTTAATCAACTTTAAGAAACAAAATCTAAACAACTACTGGAATTTAAGTTAATATCAAGGACTTCATGTTATTGTTACAGTTTAACAAAATAGTGAAGTTTCAACTTTGTAGATAATTCTGTAGATAAGACGTAGTTGTGTTACGCTTAAATAGAGCATCAATGAAACAAAATGCTGTTTGCTGGTGTGAAAGCTTCTGAATGATTTCTTTGTGCAGAAACATTTGATCCTATCAGTGAGGTTAGAGCTGTGTTTGGTGTTGCAGGCAGAAGCTCTAGCAGGCAGCGGCACAACGCAGCGGCGGTCATGCAGGCGGAGGCATTTGGCCAACATCTCCGCCAGATCGGGGACGACTACAACAGACTGATAATGCGAAGGGTGAGTTATGATTATGCTTTTGTGTCTCCATCTGGGGAAAATATTTAACATTGGAAACCAAAAGTCACATTTTTGTCCCCTAAGTGACTGCAGCTGATTGCAGTGCTAAGCCATATGGTGAAAAAAAATATACATCATGATAAGGATTTTAATTCCATATCAATTTAAGAACGCTCAGCCAATCTCAATAAGTTTGACAAAAAACTTGCTGCTTCTTTTTCCCCAAATTTAATTTCAAGTGAGATTTGTCTGAACTGTCACAAATGAGGAACAGACTTTTTAGTGCAGCATGCACTAAAAGAATCAAATAAAAACAGCAGCTGTGACTCGGGTCCATAGCTGTCACGTCATTGGTTTAAAGGAATTGGAAACAATTTAGTTTAAAAGCTAGAAACAAATCAACAACTGAAAAATGAATAGTTCTCTGTAAATAATAAGAAGTCTAAAGTTTAGTTTTAAAAATAAAGTCAAAGTGAGACATCTGGACTTTTGAGGATCACATTTTTATTTTTGTCAGTGTGAGTGGTCTTCTCAAACAATCAATCTTTGACGTATTTTTAATTAACTAAAATAACTAAAATGTGTAGCTAATTTTCATCCACATTTTTTCAAACCCTAAAAGTGTACATTATTTGTTTTAATCTGTGAACAGATTTTATTTGCTGTGCGTCCGCTCACAGACTCCCACATTCGTTCATGCCTTCATTGTTATGAACGCCATATCTTCCAAACCAATGAAGGACTTAGAATGAAACTGCCCACAGTTACTCAGTACAAACTACATATGAGCTTAAGGGATCTCCTTAAAGTTGTCATTTCTTTTCACTACTAATAGCAAAGAAACTACAGTCCTTTTAACTCCACCTACAGACCTGTTTTTGTTTTTGTTTATTTGCCATTGGGACCACATCGACTGATAACCCAAATGTTTTTTTTAGCTGTTAGCCCCTATTATATTTGATTTTTTTTTATTTCAACATAACAGTAGATGGACAATTGGAAGCTTTTGTCTGAATCTTCTAAAGCCCAAGGTCATGGTCTGGTTTCCGAGCAGCCATAGTTTTGCTGAAGGCTTTGTAGGTATGCACACTCAGCACGGTCGCTTTAACGTCTGAATCTTGCTGCACGAGCACTGTCCAATTTTTTAGCTCAGGTGTTTTCTCAAGGGGGTCTCCAAGATGTTGAGCCTCTCAAAACAAGACCACATCATGTCGTTGATCATTGTGATGGAACCAAAGGAAATTCATCCAATACGGGCGTGTCATACATTTTGATAACATAATAGTGAAAAATGTTAAACTTTGGACCTCTGACTGCTTCAATCTGGTTATCACACCTCAACCATTCATTTCTAATCCAGTTTATGTTGTCATGTTGTCACTGTCATGAAGGCAAAACAGTCGGCTTCCATTTTGACAAAAATATACTGCTATTTAAAGCTGGAGAGGTGGAGGTTTGCACTAGAAGGTAGAGAAAGGAAGATTAGTCAGAGTAAAACAGAGTACGTGTGTGAATGAGAGGGATCCAAATGGAAAAGTGAGGTTACAGGGAGAAGAGATAAAGAAGGTGGAAGATTTTAAGTATCTAGGATCAACAGTCCAGAGCAATGGAGAGTGTGAAAAAGAGGTGAAGAAGCGTGTGCAGGCAGGCTGGAATGGGTGGAGGAAAGTATCAGGTGTGATGTGTGATAGAACAGTTTCAGATAAAATGAAAGGAAAAGTGTACAAAACCGTGGTGAGACCGGCCATGCTGATTGGTCTAGAGACAGTGTGGTGAGACCAGCCATGCTGATTGGTCTAGAGACAGTGTGGTGAGACCAGCCATGCTGATTGGTCTAGAGACAGTGGTTCTTAACCTTGTTGGAGGCACCAAACCTCACGAGTTTCATATGCTCATTCACCGAACCCAACGTCACTGACGCACACCGCTGGTCAGACGGAGGGTTATTAAAGAAGGTTTTGTTAAACCGCGACTGAGAATGAGGTCTCACTCTGCTGCATAAACCAGCGACCTCAAAGCGGACTGGTTCCAGAGCAGGAAGCTTTCAATGACTGTGCCCACTAACTGCAGACTAGACTGAGGGGCGGATTTCCGTAGCGGAGGCTCCATCGAACCCCTGAGACCGACTCACCGAATCCCTTGGGTTTGATCGAACCCCGGTCAAGAATCACTGGTCTAGAGACAGTGCCACTGAGGAAAAGACAGGAAACAGAGATGTTTGTAGCAGAGATGAAGATGTGATGATGCAACGTGTGGATTTCCGTAGCGGAGGCTCCATCGAACCCCTGAGACCGACTCACCGAATCCCTTGGGTTTGATCGAACCCCGGTCAAGAATCACTGGTCTAGAGACAGTGCCACTGAGGAAAAGACAGGAAACAGAGATGTTTGTAGCAGAGATGAAGATGCTGAGGATCTCTCTGGGAGTGACCAGGATGGACAGGATCAGAGGAACAGCACATGTTAGAGGTTTTAAGGTCAGAGAGGCCAGACTGAGATGGTTTGGACATGTGCCGAGGAGAGAGAGAGAGTACATCAGAAGAAGGATGCTGGATTTGGAACCACCAGGAAAGAGGACTAGAGGAAGACCAAAGAGGAGGTTCATGGATACAGTGAAGGAAGACATGAAGATAGTTGGTGTGACTGAAGAGGATGCAGGAGATAGGGTTCGATGGAAGAACCCTGAAGGGAAATGCCGAAAAGTAAATTGTCAAAATAAACTCTTTTTTTTTGTTTTATAGCAGAATTGTTTTCAAAACCACAAGACAATTTTTCATTTGTAAAAAACTATCTTTTTATTTTGACTTGTTTAGAAGTAAAGTGGTGACAAGAGAATAGTGAGACGATTATAGCCGACTATTAAATATGTTTGTTATAATAACTGATAAAAAGATGTAGAAACAATAGAAAAGTAATGATGCGATAAACGCTTTTCTGTTATTCTATTGTTATATCGTTTAGCACCAGATGATTGGATGAATCATTACTGGAATAAATCCTGTTTTTATGAACTGTAAATAAACACGCTGAAAGGTTTTACTGAGTTGTTATGGGAGTAAATATCAAAAAGATGTGTTTCTAGACGATCTGAAAGTGTCTATTACCAGATGGCAATTTCTATTGCGCTCGAGGTGAAGACAACTTAATGACTTTTGATCAGGAAAATAAAAACACTGAGGGCCTGAAGCTTCAGTAAATCTCCCTACCACGAAACAGCTGCAAAGCTAATGCACCAAAACAAGAAAACAACCATTAGCAAAAAAAAAAAAAAAAAAAACCCAATGTTAAAGAGGCATGAGAGAGATTAGCTTAGCACAAATAAAGCACATGGCTTCAAAGCCTCCAGCTAGTTTCCAGCTGTGGATAAAACAAGAAAACTAAACTTCAAACCACATATTAAGTCTTTAAGATGGTTCTAGTTAGAAAAGTTAACTCACATCATTCAAGCTGCTTACTTCTTTTTAAATAAAAACCGATGTATTCATTAGGTTTTATTTTTCTGGTGTTCTTATGGGGGTTCATGTTCAGCTTCTTGACCAACCCTGACATACAGCTCCAGTTGTAGTAGCCCAAATGCTGCCCTACGGAGGAGATAATTGCATTATCTGAGTGAGAATAAATCCTCCGAACGGTGCAGTTGGAGCTGCAATAAGACTTCTTTTCCTCTTGGCTTCTGTCACTTTGGCAACATTTCCACACGTTGCATCATCACAGATTTATTTACTATCAAAGGACTGTCTTTAGAAAGTGAGGAAGAGGCGGAAAAAGTCTGCACCATTCAAATTGACTTTAATCTCCCTAAAAAAAGAAATGGTTGGAATATAAATGTCAAGGAAATAAATGACAGGATTTTATTTGAAATCCTCCCCCCAGTCGATAATATTAACAGTTAAAAAGCTGTGAAGCTGCACATCAGTAGTGTTATTAGTTAGATACGCGATTTCACCGTATGTCCTTTTGTTCTGCTGGCTGTGAGCTGCAAAGCAGGGGGGAATAAAAATTCTCCGATGGTTTCTTTTTTTCATCCATGCTAATTAAACCTCTTGGTCATCCGTTAGCCATTGAACCTCTCAGCTCTTTTAGGGACGTCTAGTGTTTTCTTATTATTATTATTATTTCCGGCAGACTACACGCCACTCGGCACATTGCTGCCTTTCTGGTTCGTTCAGGAACTGCACTTAGGATTTTCTACTACGTCCAGAGGCATACTCCACTCGACTCTAGAAAGTTCCCAATAGCGCGTATACAATGGTCAGCTCCTGCAGGAGGGTTCAACAGCTCGTTAAGACACAACTCAGGTTTTCCAAACACAGATTTAAACAAAATAGCACGCTGCCTTGCATAAAGAGGACACTCTATAAAACCGTGCTTAACGGTTTGACTCATGAAGGAGGGTCCCCTCCTATGACTCACAGGCAATGCACTTAGGACTGTTAAATAATCTAGTTCTACAGTTAGTGCATGTATTTGAAGAAATCGGGCAACAAGCATGCTCCTGATGGGAATTGATAATATCTGGGATCATAGGTGTGAGGAAAAAAAATGAAATGAGGACCACCGGACAGGAAAGCCAAGAAACCACCAAGAGCAATGTGGATATTTCACACCTCAAGCTCTCCTCAGTCTGACAGAAAATAGCTGAGTGAATTAATTGAATTAAATTCAGTTTTTTATGTCTCAATTAACGGTTCACTCTATGAGGAAACTTTTTAAACTAACCAATCGTTCCTTTCTGATCGAGATGGAACATGATGTTTGTCGTGCATCCGAACAGTCAGTGTCGTCCAGAAAACAGAGTGTAAAAATAAACTCTTCCCGTCGGCAGCAGCTCAACCTTGTCTTTCTTTCCCTTGAATACATTTTCTAAACACCGTCTTTGAATTCTCAATCTGGGGAATTGTGACCAATATGTAACCATGAAAACCTAATCCGTTCATCTACGTTTGGTACTGAGTAACTGTGGGTAGTTTTTAAATTCTCTTTTGTGTTTTGGGAGATAGTAACAAAAGAAGTATGGAAGCACGGACAGTTCAAGTGCTTTACATTCTGTTGCAATCTGAGGGAAAATAAAATCAAAGTTTTATGTAGAAAATTCAATTTGTTCTTAAAAATATTGCTTCATAATATTTCATCACAGATGTTTTTGGGTCTTCCCGATGTGGGTCATTCAAGGTCACATGTCCTGGCACACAGAGGTTACCAACTAGAGGCTATCAAATATCTTACCAGATTTGTTTCACTTGTGTTGATTGTTTGGACGGGAATTTTTGTCTCAGTTGGAAAAGAAACGGATGGAAAGTGAACATGGGTATAAATTATGGACTGTTTTGACCGCATCACGAGTTGTCACCAGGCTTTGAGTTTCCATCAGATTGATCCAAACCATTGGCTCAGTGGAGGTACTTAGTCTGCACACCATCTTCACACGAGATGCCCAGTAGCTCCATGTAATGTTTTCATTATCATCCAGTTACCAAACCCCGGACACTTATTTCTAATGGCTCATTAAAATACTTTATAAGTTTGATTTTTGATAAACTTTGGGAGGTTTCAAATAGTTTGTGAGCTAATATTTTCCACTAGATAGTAAAACGTCTGAGCATCTCAGTGTTTTATAGTATCTTGTGGAATAAAGATGTGGTTTCATGAGGTTTACAAATCATTGTAATCTGTTTTCATCCGTATGTCAGCAGCCTCTTAACTTGTTTTTATCATTATTATTAGCACTGACTGTAAATGCATTTTATGGATTCTCCGTGATGAGACGGAGCTAAACAATTTTAAGCTCACAGTAACAGAGCAACGTTTGAAGCTCACTTTACAAATGAAACAATGACAAATGGGTGTGTGTGTGTGTGTGTGTGTGTGTGTGTGTGTGTGTGTAGGGTGGGCGATAAAAGCTCGCTGAGCAAAATCAATGTTTCTAATATTTATGGAAGTGGGATAAACTTCTCCAGCCATCATCGACCAGCCCAACTGAGCTGGATGAATCATGACACGCTGGCCTCCTAAAAAAGAGAATTTTTGGTTTATAGTTTCTTCTAAACTCGGTGGCACTCGGTTGTTTTGATGAGGACCAGAGGGTGGAAAGACATTACATCAGTTTTAAAATTGTTGCATTTGCTCCTTGTGCGTTTCAAATGGTTTTTAGATATCCTAATGGTCTTAAGTCATCTTATTTATCTGACCTGCCTGTCTCTTATGAGCCCACGTGGAGACGGAGGTTCTCTGGTACTGAGTAAAGAACAGGACTTACAGGGAGGAATTGTTCCATCATTACAGTTCGTGCCTGTGGAACAGCATAACAGAGGACCTCAGGGCCTCTGAGACTGAAGACCAACCGTTGGTCTTTTTGGAAAAAACAATTATCCAACAAACATCCCTATTACTTCTTAAGAAAAAAAAGTCATTTAAATGGCAGATAAACAAAATAAAGTATTAAATTCGTTGGCCGGGTTGCGGGGGCAACAGTCTCAGACGGGAAGCCCAGGCTTCTCTCACCCCAGCTGCATCCTCTAGCTCACCTGGAGGGATCCCAAATCGTTCCCCGGCCAGCTGTGAGACATACCCTCTCCAGCAGGTCCAAGGTCTGCTTCTTAGTGTACTCCTGGTGAGATGTGCCCAAAACACCTCCCCAGCGAGGCGCTCGAGGGGCATTCTGACCAGATGCCCGAACCATCCCATCTGGCTCTTCTCGACCTGGAGGAGGAGCGGCTCGACACCGAGCTCCTCCCGGATGGCAGAGCTCCTCACCCGATCTCTGTGTGAGAGCCAAGCCATACTGCGGAGGAAGCTCATTTCGGCCGCTTGTATCCGCAATTTTGGTCACCACCCACAGCTGGTGACCATAGTATTTCTAAAATAACTATTGAATAAGTAAGGGATGCCCTTTCTGGTGTACGTTACCTGAAATTATTGGACATCGCAAAAGCAACCGTCTGACATGGAGCAGAAGATGTTTCACGCCTCTAACGTCCATTTTCACATCCATTAATTTGGATAATGTCTATACCTTGTTGAGCATCACCCCTACCATAAGTATAGATACATGTTTTTTCACTTCTTTGTTGTCAAACTGAGAAAGTCCTGATTGAATCAGGAGAGTTGGACTGCATGGTGATAGGAGGCGTAGTCTGTGATGGTGCTACCCCATCTTTAACAATGACAGACAAGAAAGAATGGTCTGCATAAAAACAATTGTCTTTCAGACAGGTTAATGAAAGACATTCATCTGGCTGATTTTGGCATCCTGAATGTTTTTCTGTGATTTGCTTTTAGCACTGCCCATGAGAAAGCTCTGAGTCATTAGGAACAGCACGCTGCTCCTTCACAGTCAGGAGGTGTTTCAACAGAAACGTGTGGCTCAGGTTTGCCTGCAGGCAGAACACAGCGATGCACTTCTCACTCTTCAAACAACAGAGGTTCAAATGTTTTTACTTCTAAAATAAAAAAAAAATCACATGAATCATGTCTAAAAAAAAAAAAAGCGGCATTTGGTGTGGAAACATTCAATAGCGTAGAGTTTGGGTGCTGTTGTTCCTTTTTTATAATTTATTCCAGCCTTCTTCTGTCCCTACATACCTCTCCCTCTCTTGATAAAACTTTGAGAAAATACGTCCCAATTATGTGTATTTGTTTTCAAACATCTGTGAGCGAGCTCAGTGCAGACCGTGCACATGTGTGCGTGTAGTGTGACAGCTTGTTGTCCGTGACTGTGTAGTTTCATTACCTCTCAAACCTGTGGTTAAAGAATCCTGCGGGAGCAAAGCAAAAGGTCTAATTATCCTAACCAAGCGTACTCGGGCACACTCACACACTCCAACACACACTCGGTCATCTTTCAGTACGAGGTAAAGCCCTTTGTCCTGGAGACAAAAATAACCCTCAGGGACATTGTGAAGCGATGGGGTGTCACTGGCTGGCTGGGTGGATGTTTGTGTATGAATTGCGTGTGCTGAAAGACAAAGAGTCAGAGTAAAGCTGGACTTTTAACCCTTGTTAAACCATCTGTGTTACCCTGGGCTGCACATCCATCTGCAAGATGATGTTTTTTCTTCTTTTCTGTTTGTTTTGCTGCTGGTTTTGGATTGAAAAAATTAGTTACTACGCATTGAGCAACTAGAAAAAAAAATCGGATTTCTTGTTTGAAGACACAAAATAATTGTGTGCATTTTTTTTTTTTTTTAAATGGATAGATTCATTCTGATTTCCAGTTCAAGAGAAGTTCTAAACAGTTATGTTTAAGACCAGAAATGAACAGGTTGGTGAGGTTGGTGATGAGTGGATGTTTCAGGGATCTACAGGAAGAAGAAAAAGTAGAACATTTGTGATTAATTTGTGATTATTTTTATGAAAAAAGATGATGTACAGTCGGCTTAAGTGGTGCAGCGGTAATTCTGGTGGTATTTAGGAATACTAGGTGGCAGCGAAAATGGTCGGATGCATCATACTGTTGAAGAATGAAGAGGTCTACGCCAACGTGTTGGACGACATGCGTCCTGCTTCCTTATCTAGTACACTTCATTCATAACCAGTGGTCAAGATCTATGTGATAACTAGGTTTAAACAGTCAAGATTTTTTTATTTTGGCTCTCATGTTAACTAATTTTGTTGTGACCTCGTTGTTTAAAAACCCAATAAGTTCATCTATAGTTGGTACCCAGTAAATTAAAATCCCTAGTGGTTTGGAAGACATCTCATTTACATGACAGACTTCTTAGGATTCCAAAAAAAAGACTTATCATTGGAAATAAGGGGGATTTCAATCAGGTGTCGTCTCAAAAACAACCCAAACTTCTTCAGTAGATGAGTTTCTTCTTCTTTTTTTTATCCAGTTACAGATAGATTTATGATTTATGACTTGTGTTTTATGGCTTGAAGACTTCACTGGACAGTCAAATAGGATCATTTTGTGAGTCTGGTAGATTTAACCAAATATTTCCACCCTTCTGTCTGTGTGTGTTTTTGTGGATGTGTGCACACACACGTATTTTTTGCAAGTTAAAATGTAGATGACAGTTATGCAATTGAAATGTGACACTTTTATTTGTGTAGAACTAAAACAATATGCTTTAAAATACTGTCAGATGTGTAGCTTGGGGAGAATTTATCCACTTAGGAGCAGAAGGATGGTAAAAATGAGAAACACAGAGAAGAGTCCGTTTGTGTGGCGTCTGTGTGTGCTTGTAAGTGCAGCCTTGTTTTCAGAGCTATTTTTGAGAGGCAGCATAGTAGGTTGTGGTAACCAAATAAAATCACATGAGCTTTTTGGAACAGGCTGACTCAATGTTTCCACTGTGAAAAGAGTGAGACAAGTAGTGCAGGAAAGCAGAACGAGAAAATCCCAAATTCCCTCTCTTTGAATTTTTTTATTGTTCTAAAGATCCAGCTGCAAAAGAAAGAATTTTTACGCTATGTTGTAATTTATTGTGAGTCTTCACATCTTTTTTGCAGCTGACTAACACTTTTTAGCATATTTTTGGCATTCTTTAACATGAGAAAGACATTCCACAAACTTGGATTCAGATGATTTCCTTTACGATTTATGTAAATTATTTATTGATTTATGGTTTTGGAAAGTGTACAAAACCGTGGTGAGAGCGGCCATGCTGATTGGTCTAGAGACAGTGTGGTGAGAGCGGCCATGCTGATTGGTCTAGAGACAGTGTGGTGAGAGCGGCCATGCTGATTGGTCTAGAGACAGTGTGGTGAGAGCGGCCATGCTGATTGGTCTAGAGACAGTAGTACTGAGAAAAAGACGGGAAAAGAGATGTTTGTAGCAGAGATGAAGATGCTGAGGATCTCTCTGGGAGTGACCAGGATGGACAGGATTAGAGGAACAGCACATGTTAGAGGTTTTAAAGTCAGAGAGGCCAGACTGAGATGGTTTGGACATGTGCAGAGGAGAGAGAGAGAGTACATAGGAAGAAGGATGCTGGGTTTGGAACCACCAGGAAAGAGGACTAGAGGAAGACCAAAGAGGAGGTTCATGGATACAGTGAAGGAAGACATGAAGATAGTTGGTGTGACCGAAGAGGATGCAGGAGATAGGGTTAGATGGAAGAAACTTGCTTTTTTTTTTTTTTTTGCTGTGGCGACACCTGAAGGAAATGCATAGTAGAACGTTATCCATCACAGAGGAAATTCGCAACATTCAGTTATCATGTAACATAAAAAAAAATAAAATAAGATGCAACAAAAATTAGAAACAAAAAACAATGTGCAAAATAAAATAAAAAATTAAATTACAGAAGAAAATAAAAATAGGAAAAAAAATCATATAGTGAAATAAAACCATGAAATAAAATGAAAGCAAAAAAAAAGACCAAAATAAAGTCAAATAAAAAAAAATGTAGTCAATGTTTTAATTTTACATAATAAAATAGAAATAATAAAAATCACTTGATAAAATTAAATAATGAAATAATAAAATCACAAATTGAAATAAAAGCGTTGAGTTAAAAATATTTCCATCAGAGTTATGACTAATTAAATAAATAAATAAATAAATAATATCCTGAAATTATCTCAAGGATTTTAAATATGTTTTGTTCCAAAATTAGTTTTAAAAAAGAGCTAAAAACATATTTTTCCTCTTTTTTTTTTAAAGTGACAAATCTAAACAGCAGATCCGTCCTGGAACATGTGAAGTTGTAAATTTCAAGCTTCTGTGAAGCGAGCGGCAGCTCAGCGTGTTGGATTACTCTCTCTGGCTTACAGTGATGCTGAGGAAATGAATAGTGGTGACGGATTTTTTTTTTTACTCACAGATGACGGTGGGGTTATGTGAGGTAAAAGTTCAGATGAGGAAACTCTTACAGAGTCAGTCGACCGTGTGTTTTCTTGTGCGTGTGTATGAGTTACATCTCTCTTTTTTTTTAATCCCCTGAAGTATAAACTTGGAAAGCAAGCAAGCTTTTGGTGCAACAGGTTTTGGCTTCACATCCAATTCCTCCTCTGCAGTTTGTCAGCTGAGGAGTACATCTGTTTCCAGTTGCTGAAATCAAACCCTCATCCTGAGGATGAAATTTGATCAGTCATCAAGAATATTCAGCAGCACTATTGTCTACATGGTTTTAATCTTAAAAGATTTATGTACTGTATCTGCTGACAATTTAATTACTTGAACTGGATAAAAGATGGTGATTTGTGACTTTTGGAAGTTCTGGTAGCAATGACTTTGTTACCAATCATTGTCTCCGCTTGTCCAGAAATCTAAAAGTGGAAATCAGCAAATTAGAAATCTAAAGATATTTCCTAAATTTTTTGTTTCTCCAAAACTAAAAGGAAGTTCACCCACGTACTAGAATTCTGCTGGTGTTTGACACGGTGGATCCACGTGTACGTTCAGTCCAAAATAAAAGCTGTTTTATTCTCTTTTAAACCTAAACTTGTTAATCTGATGAAAAGGTTTTCAAATCATCTTTCTACTCTTCAGAAGTGTGAAATGTCCTTCTTTGAAACATGTTTTTTTCTCTAAGTTTGAGCTGTCATGAGCTGCTTAGGGACTAAACAGACTACAAAGCAAGAAACAAAGACTTTGACAGATGTTATACCAATAAAATCTGAAATGAAAATCCTGTTCAAACAGCGAGCTTTGTGCTTTATTTAAAGATGCCAAAAAAAAGAGAAATAAATGCAGACAATTCATCAAAGTGTGTCGCTTCAAGCTTAACCAGGAGGAGGTGGGAAATTAGTTTACAAAGATTTTTAGGATAAAAATATGAAGTTTAACTCCAAGATCATTTTTATTGGAGGAAATATCCAAAAGTGTAAAATGAAAGTAAAATAATGACTCATGTTTGTGTTCTGCTTTATTAACGTTGTGATGAATCAGCAAAATGACTCATGGTTTCATTTCTTTCGAGTTCGGTTTCTATGGTAATACCGAGGTTATTTAACCAAAACATCTTTCAGAGGTGTAGATTTTCTGAAAATAAAGAAGCCCCACAGCCTATCAGAGTTATCTTGTATGGACCTGAGACATCTCAAACAAACAGCTGTCTTTATGAGACTTAGGAGCTGCACGTGTACTTCGGTGCTCCTTGGACTGAGCATACCCCGAACGTCTCCACTGTCATAAAACAACTGTAATCAGTATGTGGTTGAGTACATAGACGTTAATAAAGATAGTGGTTTGCACCTTGCATGGCAGCATCCCCATCAGGTATGAATGTGTGTGAATGGTTGAATGTGAGCCACACTGTAAATGAAAAGAGCTGTATTAGTAGAATCCATTTAAAGATCGGTCTATGGTTAAATGAATTGATACATGAATTTATTGTAGTAATAGACAATGGTATCAGGCCCTGTAACATGAATACGAGTACCAGCACAGTGCTTCAGTATCAGCACAATACCCGATACCAGTATTGGTGCATTGCTACTTTAAATGGGTAGAAAATGGAAGTGTTTGCTGGCTTATAAATCCATCTGTTTTGATTGTAATGCTTTTTTCGTGATAAGCTAAATGCTAACTTAGTGTCACATATGGAGATACTGTTCATATGTGGAGAGGCAGGAGAGGTACATACAGTGCTTGCTCAACTGAACTGAGACGACAACATATCTAATGTGAAAAAAAAATGGCCACTGGTGTATGTTTTTAACATGATGCGGTGAGTTGCAAATCTCCTTGTTGGTGTTGACATGAGAGAAACTCAAAACTGCTTTTTTTTCATCAGCTGTATCGTATCTCAAAACAAAGAAACAGTGTTCCAGATGTTCGCTTTGACATTTTGACACCTGGAACTCATCAGGAATAGTTTCTATTATTATTATGGCACATCTCCAAGTGTGTTAAATATTGTAAGCAGCCGTTCCAGGACCTGATTGTCAGCCAAACAAATAAAGAATCACGAGATAGGATCTAGTCAGACGTGTAACAGCAAAACAAGGCTCTGCTAATCTGACAATGTCATGCAACATGACAATCAAAACTTTGCTTTTGTTGGTGAGGTGAACAGTGAGCTTAAAATAAAACCCACAACCCTATTACCTGCTTTCAAAATCCACAATCAGGAGAAACAACTCTTTATTTGCAATGTCATTAATCCTGCTGGAAACAAAAGGACTTTAGTAACCGTATTGTACCAGTTTCCACCACTGGTAAGTATAATTGTGTCTCTTTGAGCGGTTTTATTTTGTTCAGATGTAACCTGAGAAGACAAACCACTGACGGGCTTCTCTTTATGACACTAGTAAACACATCTATCTGAGTTTCTTATTGAAAATAAGACGTCAAAATGAGACGTCGGCTTTCAAATAAAAGAAAGAAGTAGATTAATGAGTGTCTGACGTACAGACATAACGAGGACAGACGTTCCTCCTGAGGAGAGAAAACTGTGCCAAAAAGTTAGAGTAAGAAGTACTTTGTTTTCAGTTAAACAGCAGATTTTATATGAAAATAAATCATTTCAGGCTTTAATTTTTATCCTGATCTGTTCATCTAAAAAAAATCAGATTAATATCGTGGTGCAAAAAATTTCAAAGTAACCATTTCAGTACTCCATCAAAAAAAAAAAAAAAAACTTTTCCAGATGTCACTCCTGGAATTTTGTTTTTCTGGAAAAATATGATCAATTCTTTGTGTGTGTGTGTGTGTGTGTGTGTTACATCAGAAATTTCTTTCAAACCTTGAAACCAATAAAACAAAAACAAGTTTGTCATGGGGCGTTTTTTTTTGCGGTGCAGAACAAACAGGATTCCCCAGGTTAGTCATTTTTTCTACTGAATGAGTTTAAAAAAACGTAAACAAATGAAAACATGACTGTATTTTAAAAAAAATCTCAACTAATTTTTACTTTAAAGTATCTGAATTTTGAGAATTAGTGACCTTGGTTTTGTTAGCCAAGTTAATCTATAGTTGGTATTGAGTAACCATGGCCTATTTAATTCAAATCCCTCCCTGGTTTGGACGATATCTCACTGACTTTGACATTTGGTTGTATCACCCTGAGAAACCTAACCAGTTCATTTATAGTTGGTACTGTCTAACTAGAGGAAGTTTATTTAAATTACCTTCAGCAATTTTTTATCTTTTGTGAGCTAAAAAATAAAAAATACCCTAATTTTATAGAAAATGTTTTTTTTTTTTTATTTTATTTGATAAAATACATTTAGGTAAATATTAATGTTGGCATTGGTTTTTATGCTAATGAGGTGTACTTACCCACTAAATTTGACCATTCGAAGTAGGTTCTGCCTAAATTGAGTGCTCATAGGGGGGAGGCATTGGCTCAGTGGTAGAGTTTGTCCTTGAACAAAGAGAGGAAATCTCACCACTTAGGTGTCCTGAAATCCCTAGTAGTTGCTCCCACCATTGGAACCACCATAGGTGCCACAGAAACTTTCCCGTTGAGCAAGATCAATGTAGTAGGATAAATTAAAAAAAAAACTTTCAGCAAACATTTACCGTAATTTCACGGCTAAAAGGTGCACCTAAAAGTCTCAAATTTTCTTCAAAATGAGCGGTGCGCCTTGTGTGTAAGAAAAAGCGAACCTAAAAGAAAACGCAGTGCCCGCGAGGCGGACCTGAAAGAAAACACATGAGAACGTTAAAGAGTGAAGTGTGAGCAGCGTGGGAGTGATGGATGACCGAAGGAGACCACAGTTTCACGAAGGGTGGAAGGCAGCGCCGGGCGAGTTACCTACAGTTTGCCAATGGATTGTAGATGCTTGGACTAACGTGTCTGCTGGTACTGTTATCCGAGCTTTCTCAAAAGCTGGTATCCTTTCTGAGGAGCCGCACAGTACAGACAGTGACTTTGACAGCGAGGAGTGAAGTGGACCTGCTCTGTTGGATTTTGCGCAGCTGTTCGATTCCAAAACAGAGGATGAGGACTTTGACGGATTTGAATAAAGACTATTACCGGTAATGTGTTTGTTTAGTATCGTTACTACTTAAATAAACCACAACCAAACTCAGTTTTGCTCCCGATCTATTTTTTAATACACACATTTGCATGCGTGCGTGTGTGTTGTTGTAAGGCGGTGTGTGACTGAGACTGCGCCTTTTCGTACGGTGCACCTATTGGTCGTGAAATTACGGTACACTGTGTTCCAAATTATGATGCATATTAGATTTTTTTTTTTTTTTTTGTAGAAGTTTCTGCAGAACCGGAAGCTTCTGGGGAATCCTCACACGTCCTGTTTGCTGCTTTGTAATATCATTTTAGCAGCTTCATATTCTGCAGGCTGAATCTTTCCTCATCATGTCGTTATCTGCACAACACAGCGAGGGCTCTGAAACAGACACAAATCTGTTTAAAAACTAACGTTTCTATTCAATTGAGAATTTCTGTCTCAATGGGCTACACAAGAAAAAGAGGAATGTATTTTCGGTGAAAAATAGAATGTTTTCATCCATCTATTTCCTGCTTTACGGCAGCAGAAATTTTTTATACTCTGCTTAATGATCTGGAACATTCATTCAGACTTTTTTTGTTATGACATGATGAAAACACGGACTGTCTTTCTGTGGTTGGAAGGACAAAAACATGTTGTGGCCGAAGATCAATTTGTTTTTTTATCTGTGTTTAATTTGCATTAGAAGTGCTGATCTGCTGAACAAGCTGAATTACCCCTGCATTAACCTTCCTGTTACTACGCAGAAGTCAAGGACTGTGATCTTCCTGCAAAATGTAACACATCAGCTTCAAAAATTGGGTCCTGCCTTCTTTCTTTTTTTTTTTTTTTAAATCTATTTTTGGGCGATTAGTGACTCATTGCGTTGACTTGGTTTCATTAGAAAACGTTTGGTTCATAAATGTGTTAACTACTTACTTTCCTCTCACTTGTTTCCTCTCCTGGCAGCTTTCTGTGGTTTCTGGCTCATGTTTTAAATTCAACCACATACCTTTGATATGCCTTTGTGAAAATCCTGTTTGTGAGGGTGCAACGTTGCCTCAGGGCGGATAGTTTGTTCTCAAGCCATCAGTGACTGGTTGGTGTTTTGCAAATCTTCCTGGCAGCCTGATTTCTAAAAGGGCCGGATTCCAACACGTGGTATTCATCTCCTAATGGGAAGAGTGTATCACTTCTTGGGTTTTCTTGTAAATACTTTAGTTTGAGGGTAACACTGTTGCTTTTTTTTTTTTTAATTCATCAAAACAATAACAGTTGAGGTTGAGTTTTGAACAGTTACATAAAAGATCATTGGTGCAAACTTTGAAAAAAATATTGAAAATAGGAACAACAGAAAATACCGTGTGATAAATGATGAAATACTTCAACATCCTTTACTAAGGCAAAGAGTCAGCGCGGAGGTTTTCTTTGTTCATTTTGTGTTTGTGTGTGAGCGTGACAAATTTCCACTAGAAATTAAGGAGATCCCCTTCCCAGCTAGAGAAGGCTCTTTGTTTCTGGGGAGTTTTTCTGATCAGGTTTTCTTAGATTGCACCCATTCAGAAAATATTTTCTCTTTCACCTCTGAAACGAGCAGAGTTCTTATTGGGAATTTACTGTCTCCAGAGTGGCGGGACTGTGGCCAAGGAACAGATCTGTCAACTGCGGGGAAAGCGAGCTGAAAAGAAAGCACCTGTTCAAGTCTGAAGCCAGCCAAGTATGTCTGAATGACTGCAGAGAGATTGAAGTAGGCAAGAAGTGACTTTAGACATGAGGCTCGAGGGTGTAAACCAAACCTACTTATTATTTTACATTAACTACTTGGAAGCAAATCATGTTGAAAATGTTGGATAAAAATAAAAGATGGAGATTTGGGTGGTAGATGGTGATGTGTTACTATCAGAGGTCTGGATAATAAACTACCGAGGTTGCACTGATTAGGGGACGTTGCAAATTTGTTTCCTATCGAGCTCTTAGAGTGCACCAATAGGGAAGCGTGAAACTTTCACATGGTTTCATTTAACCCCTTTTAATTGGCTGACTATGCTATCAATCTTAAATTGCAAGTTATCGTTTTCTGCCCATTTCATTACTTTTTTATTGATCCAGAAAAACATCAGCTTTTTGTCTTTAATAAACATCATCAATGTCACAAAGCTCGAGGTCTTTGGAACATATCTTCCAAACCACTGAAAGGATTTTAAAAACACTGCCACAGATACTCAGTCCTAACTAGGGCTGAAACAGTGAATCGATTTAATTGATTATAATCGATTATAATCGATTATCAAAATAGTTGTCGACTAATTTGGTCATCGATTAATCATCTAAAAAGTTTTTGCTGTCAACTGCACTTAAATTGGTCTCCATGTGGGGCAGTATAGAGCAAATTGACGATGCGCGCTACCAAAATAGGAGGAGAAGAAGATAGCAGCCAATCATTGGCCTTCATTTCACCCCGCCTCACGTGATCAGGCAGATTCAACAAGATGGCGGAAAGAAAAACACATACAAAATCATCAGTAGTTTGGATCATTTTCTGCTAAATTTGAAAAAGACTCGCGTTAATATGCAAAGTTTGCGAAACGGACACGTTTTGGCACGGAAGCATAACGACTCTGCACGAACAGCAAACATTTGCTCTTACTGTAATAAACCCAACGTGTTGTTTATGTGGTTATGAGTTGGGTTTTACACGATTACATTCTGTAATATGCCTAAAAAGTAATATTTATTAAATTGTCATTGTTATCCGATTAATCGAATAACCGATCAAATAATCGCCAGATTAATCTATTACAGAATTAATCGTTAGTTGCAGCCCTAGTCCTAACTATACTATGATAAAATTGACTTTATTAATCCCTACAGGTAAATCGATTTGTCAAAGTAGTTTAATTGAGAGAAATTCAATTTATCAAAAAAATTATAATATTAAAATGATGTCTTTTTTTTTAAGACAACCATATTTAATGGTCTCAAAAATCATGGTACCAAAGAGGTACCACCTCTTTGGTACAGACATGTACCAGCCGAGCTCTACGTCTGGTTCTGCACTTCTGAAAAAAATTGATTTAAGACTGGCTTTGGATTTGGGTCCTACTTCACCACCCTGCACTCGGAAGATCCTGTCTTCATTTGTTCGCCCTCTGACTCGACAAACAAAAGTGACAAAAGAAATGTTTCTGCAGATGAAGTCGGTTATGTTTCAGAAGAGCACTGCTCTTCTGATACATCACAATTACAATCAAATCTGACTGCTGGTTGTTTATTACATGGCAGCTGCAGCAGTCTCTGCCTGAGCGAGCTCCTCAAGTCCCTCACTGCCTCATATAAAAGGTGGGAGGTTAAACTGATTGGTTTACAGGGCCATGCGACCAAAGTAAAGCTCTCACTTATAGGACAGATAGAGGCATATTGGGCAACGAATTGGCATTGACTTATTTTTGATTTAAAAGTTATTTCTAATTGTATGGTTTAGAATTTAGACTCACGACGTTTTAAATCAATAACAGCCAACTTTTCCGTTGATTGTCTTTTAGTTGTATACAGAAGCCACAGGTGGAGTGGTGGTTGTAAAGTTGAGATTATCCTTATCTTTATCCAGTGTGTGTGAGTGTGATGTCAGCAGTGCTGGATGAGTTCAAGTGTTATGTAAACTAAACGGGGCCACATCGGTGAAAACACCACAGCTAAACTGTGAGGATTTAACTGCTCCAAAAGGAAGTTCTATTTGCACAAATGCCGTTTTTCTTTGCTCACTTCTTGTTTTTAAAAGCGACCTCTTGCATCAAGAAAGCTACTGATGCTGAAATGAAACCAGGGAGATTAGCGTGTTCCTGCAAACAACGTAATCATAAAGAAATGAAGTTACTGAAGGAAATCCCAGCTGAGCCAAAGCACAGAACTTTCTGTGTGGAGTTTATATGTTTTCCTTGTGTATGTACGTGCATGGTTTTCCGGGAACTCTGTCTTCCTCCCATTCACCAAAAAAAAACAAGCATTCTTTGCTTATTGGTCATTTTAAATTGCTCCAGAGTTTATTATGTGTGGTTGTGTTTTTCAATATGGCGCTGCGACAGGCTGGCGCCCTATTCACTGTGTACCCTGCCTCTATTCCTTATTTGGCAGGATGCGCTCCAACGCTCCTCATAACTCAATGGTGGTTAAAGACAAAAATAGAGATGAAAGTTTGGTGCGATGAGAGTCGGTTTAATCATATTCATGGCTTCTTGTGCTCTAAACTTTGTAAGTGTTCAGGAATGCAGCCACTACTTTTCACTCCTGCCGGCAGTGGTTCAGAAGGACACACCCATTAGCTGCCACACTGTCTTTAGTGGATTGCCAGGTTTCCACATGGAGAACGATGTGGTTGCCAGTTTAATGCCAAGCATGGCTCTTCTGATATATCACAATTAAATTAAATCAAATCTGAGTTTGCTTCCTGTACGATGTTTTAAAGGTGTAACCAAGCAGCCACAACAATGGGATGTTTCATAGTAAAGCAAGGTGACGCCAGACAGTTTAAAACATAACACTAAATAAAGTAGAAATATCTGATATCTAAATTGTTTATATTTATACATGCATGAATTAAAAGGCTATAACTCAGTGGTAGAATGTTTGCCCTTGGACCGGATGTTCGCGGGATTGAATCCCACTGATTTTATGTGTAGGTGTCCTTGGGTAAGACACCTATCCTCGCCCTCCACGTTTCTCCCACCATTGGCGCCATCGTGGCAGCCTGCTGCGGTGTAATGCAGCACAAGAATTTTCCTGCTAAGGGATGAATAAAGTATGTAAAAATGAAAAAAAAAATACTAATCATGGTCGAAAATTACTGACCTCAATTTTAAGGTTGCGGTTCAGTTCATGTTCAAAAGGCAAAGGGCCAAACCATTTGTCCATTGGTTTTTGGGGGTATTACTAAACCAACCATTTGTTAAACAGAATACAATTTGGAAAATAAAATAAATACTGTTTTACTGCTGTTTGGAAATAAGTAAAATATTCTTTAAAAGCAGCAAAGGTATGAAATAGTTCTTAAAATTCTTGTTAACGAAACAAAACTTTCCAAAAAAAATCAAATGAATCTGAACTAGCAGCAACAGGCTTCTTGAACACTGACCTTTAATTGTACAGTTTTTCTTTTTGTCGTGGCATCAGTGATATGACAAAGTATGGATAAAAATCGTCCACTGTTTTCGCTGAGTTTTAATCTAAAAAAAATTCATTTCACCTCATAAATGCCAAAAACGACTTGAATAAATGACTGTTTAGTGAGTTGTTGCTGTTGTTGGTGTAAAAGAACTTTATGACTTTGAAAAATATTTCATTTCATCTTCTTATCCGTCTATCCCTTAACGGGATTGCGGGGGTTCCGGAGGCAATCCCGGCTGATTTAAGGCGAAGGGCAGGGTACACCCCGAACAGGTCGCCAGCCTGTTGCAGGGCACTTTGAAAAACATGAAAATTTAAATGGCTAAATGCTGCTAATTAGCACCAGATGCCAACCCAACCTCCCTCACTAGGTCGTCCTAGCTCTAGGTCTGTGTTTGTCTGTCATGTAAATGGTTATAAACTTGGTATCTGATAAGCAATACAAGTTTATTTTCACAAAATAAACAAGATCCTGCCCTCATCTGTGGTACACGCAGTGGCAGATTATAAACACACAGTAATTCTAGAATCATTCGTTCATACAGCGCCACACCACACGTCCTGTGGTGAAACAGTTCGAGACGAATACGTTACACCCAAAATACATATTAGCAAAGCCCTTGATTTACAAGTCAATCTACATGCCCACCCTTACCTATCGTCACCAGCTGTGAGTGATGACTGAAAGAACGAGATCACAGATACAAGTGGCCGAAATGAGCTTCCTCTGCAGGTTGGCTGGGCTTTCACTCAGAGATCGGGTGAGGAGCTCTGCCATCTGGTAGAAGTTCGGTGTCGAGCCGCTCCTCCTCCAGATTGAGAGAAGGCATATGGAGTGGTTCGGGCATCTGGTAAGGATACCTCCCGAGCGCCTTGAGGTATTTTGGGCACATCCCACCAGAAGGAGGCCAATAGGCAGACCCCGGACCCGCTGAAGAGACTATGTCTCACAGCTGGCCAGGGGACTGACTCAGGATTCTTCCGGGTGAGCTGGAGGATGCAGCTGGGTGAGAGAAGCCCGGGCTTCCCATCTGAGGCCATTGCCCCGGATAAGCGGAAGACGACGGAATGGAATAAGTTTAAGTTTAATAAGAATAAGTTTAAAAATATCATAAAAATGTATGTGATGCTTCTGCATTTTGGGCCTAATATGTTGATTATAAGATTCCTGTTACATCTAATTCTGATCATTTATTGTAATTTTTTTCAGGGCTTAAACCATTTGTAAGCAATCAGCGTTGTCTGGGATCTATCCCATGATCGACTGAAAGCCAAAGGAGAGATTTTTAACCTGGCATGATGTGTTCAGGTTCTGGATGACCTGCAGCTGCTTAATGTACCTTTTGGAAGGTCCTGTTAAAAGCCCATTACAGTAATCCAGTCTATTGGAAACAAATACACAGACAAGTGTTTCTGGAAAAGAAATTTGAATTCTGTTGGTGTTTCTGAGTTGGTAAGAGTTTGAAAGCTTGTGATGAACCTGTTGACTAATCAGATGTGAGTCTCTAATCACTCTGAGGTTATGAACCTGCTTTGGGATTTTAGTCTTAATCAAGATGTTTATTAAAGTTGACTTTATCCCCTCCATTACCAAACTGAATCATTTCACTTTTCTATTCATTTGATTATGTTAAAAAAAAAAAAAGTTCTCATCCAGATGTTAATTTGATCCGGACACTGATTCAGTTTGTTTTTGTCGTCTTGTAACAAACACATTAAGTTGTGTATCTGCAGAATTGTGATAATTATTGTTTGTTTTAAATTATTTGGTCAAAGTGAACATTTAGAGGCTGAAAAACAAGCAGTTGTGGTTATTTGTAACAAACTTGAATTAAAGAACACTCTAGAAAGTCCAAACCAACCAATCAACAACAAATCAAACCAGAATCAGTACCCACACATGTTCTGAATCGTTACTCAACTCGTTGTCCTGATAGACTAAAGCACGGCTGTGACGACGCGATGAGTCTGAATACAGTGGAGTAGTAACAGTGCATAGATAGATATGTAGTAGTTTAGTAGTAGTAGTAGTTTATTTTATTTTTCCAGACATTTGATCATTTTCTTACAAAACAAAAACAAAAGCAAACAATATGTATTAGGTCTGGAAAGGAGCAGACTGAAGCCGAAGCTTATGATGCCTGCCCCTAACTCATCCAAACTACTGTATATATAATTAAGCTGTTGACTTAAGAAAAAAAGAAAAAAATCCACATGTACAGTAATTTACATAAAAGTGTCCATCTTTAGAGCTCTTTTTCTTCGTATGATTTGATAATATTTTTTTTATATAAAGTGTTGAACTGTTTAAGTGTTCTACATTCTTTTAAATGTTGATCCAGGTTGTTCCAAAGAGTTACACCAATACTTGAAATAGAATGTTGTTTTACATTTGTTCTTATTGCCATCTTTTTAAACACATTACATCTTCTGAAATCATACACGGTATCCCTCTTATGAAAAAAGTTTTGAATAGAATTGGGTAGATGATTATTGTTTATTTTAAACATGATTTGTGCAGTTTTAAATTGAACCAAATCCTTAAATTTTAAGGCCTTTTTGTTAATAAACAGTTGATTTGTATGTGCCCTGTAACTGGCTTTATTTACAGTTCTTATTGCTCTTTTTTGAATAATGGTAATTGGAGTGGTATTTGTTTGATATGTGTTGCCCCACACCTCAGAGCTGTACGTGATGTAAGGAAGAAACAGGGAGCAGTACAGAATATAAAGTGTTTTTTCGTTTAGGAAATCTTTAGCTTTGGTTATAATTGCTAACGTCTTGCATAGTTTCGCTTTTATAAAATTTATATGACTTTTCCAACTCAAGTTTTTTTGTATCATGATTCCTAAAAATTTAACTTCATTTACACACTCTATCTATTTATAGTGATAGATATAGTGATAGATACAGTGTAATACTGCTTGTTGTTGATTTCTAACAGTGTACACACACACACACCAGATTTTACTTCCCAACAAGAAAGGTGATCAAAATAAAAGGATTATTGTTTAGTAAAAAGGAAGAGAATTTGATTGGTAGAGGGCGGCATGGTGGCGCAATGGAAAGCATGGTGGCCTCACAGCAAGAAGGTCGAAGATTCGAGTCCTGGGTGGGGATGAGGATTGGAAAACTGGTCTCTCTGTGTGTAGTTTGCATGTTCTCCTTGTGTATGTGTGGGTTTTCTCTAGTTTCCTCCCACCATCCGAAAACATACGTGTTAGGTTGATTGGCCAGTACCGAATTGTCCCTAGGAATGAGTGTGTGTGTGGATGGTTGTATGTAGCCTCACTAGGACTGGCGACCTGTTTGGGGTGTACCCTGCCTCTCGCTTTGATCAATTGGTCATAGGCTCCAATAGCGTGTAAATTTTATAATTTCTAAAGCTCATTTTACAAAATAAAAGTTTCATAATTTTCTGGACACAAATCAACAAAATAAAACAACTTAGCATTTTATTGTTGTTATTTGTACAAAAGGGAAAGTGCACATCATTAAAAAATCTATTTCATAACAGATGGAAAGATGTTCGATTAGGAAGCAGTGCTTATTTGCATCAAAAATGACAGGATAGACACAAACACAGCAAACACCAGACAGTCCATTTTGCACAGTTTTAGGCTCTCTGATGGAAAGTGAAAGGCTGTTCCAGAGCTTACTGGTTTTAACAGGAAGAGCATTTTGTCCAAAAGTTGTTTTTCTAAGTTCCCACGTAGTCGCCTTGTTCCGCAGACTGCTGTGGTCTATCTGATACTTTGAACATTAAACAAGTAGGTTTGCGTTGCGGTTGTGTTTTAATTAGAATAGCTGAAAAAGTTCTGGTTTGTAAAAAAGTCCGAGGTGTCCTTGAACTCAGTTATCACTCCATTGAGTTCCCATTTTCCTCCCAGTGCTGGTTAAATGATTATTATTTGTTACACATCTCATAATATTTCTCATGAATCAAAACAGGTCCTTAAGAGTTGAGCACTGAGTTTTGTGTTAACGTTCTGTTTAGGACGGATCACTTTGTTCTAAGCGGGTATCACAAAGCTTCGACAACTTCAAGTCAAGATTAATAGATTTTCATTTTTAATATTCTGTTGTTTAACATATCGATTTATTTTCCTGGATTCGTACTGAATAAACCACCAACAGATCAGAAATGTTGACACCCTGATGTGCTGACGAAGAGTTATTTATTAATATTAACCGGAGGAGGCGATAGCTCAGTGGTAGAACCTTCGCCCTTGGACCGGAAGTTCACGTGGTCGAATCCCACCGAGCTCATGTCTAGGTGTCCTTGGGGAAGACACCTAACCCCCTATTTCTCCCACCATTGGTGCAATCATGGCAGCCTGCTGTGGTGTAATGCAGCACATAAATTTCCCTGTTGAGGGATGAATAAAGTACACTTTTCTCTCTACTAAGGATCATTTGTGGGGTGACCTGGTGTTTGGCCCCCCAAAAAAAGACCATTTGAAATTGATTCCGGTTAACAGAGTGTAAAACTTAACCCTGCTCTTGAACTTTGAAAAAAAAAACAACAATTTAGATGTGAATACAATAAATCGTCTGCAAAAAAGATTTAGTTGGTTTTTATTGGATTATTTTGTCCAAGAAGCTGAGAACAAAATGTACTTTAGTCAAAAACAAGCAGGGCAATCATTCAGTGTTTTAGTTTTGCTTTTATTTGCTTTCTGCTCGACTACATTGGGATATAGGTATGTTAAAAGTATTTCTTTTCTGTGTAAATCAGCCGTAAATCAGGAGTCTAGGGGATGACGGACCACCGGTCAGAACAGGAGGTATGATCCAGACGTCAGTCAGATAAACATAGATGATCTACTGGCATAAAAAGGTACTAAAATGTATCCGGAAAAGATCTGAAGCTGCACGTAGAAAAGACACATGTGGATTTGAACATGTGCTCGCACCTGGAGATGGAGAGAGTAAAAAGCGAGCTGTGGCAGGATGTTGACATCTATACTTACCTGTTTCCTGTATGCTGTAAACATACAGCATGCATGTCCCTTTGATTCTCAGACATCAGTGGATTCCGGCATGTTTGCGTGAACATTTGATGTATATCACAACAGGGTTGGGACATTTTGTGACATAACACACACCATGCAAACCACGGATATGCAAATTATTCAAATGAACTAAAAACACATGATGAACTGTTTATCACCAAATAAATCTAAAGAGGAAAATTCCAGAGGAATGTGATATGTATGTGTGAATGTGAGGGACCCAAATGGAAAAGTGAGGTTACAGAGAGAAGAGATAAAGAAGATGGAAGATTTTAAGTACTTAGGATCAACAGTCCAGAGCAATGGAGAGTGTGGAAAAGAGGTGAAAAAGTGTGTGCAGGCAGGCTGGAACGGGTGGAGAAAAGTATCAGGTGTGAAATGTGATAGAAGAGTTTCAGATAAATTGAAAGGGAAAGTGTACAAAACCGTGGTGAGAGAGGCCATGCTGATTGGTCTAGAGACAGTGTGGTGAGAGCGGCCATGCTGATTGGTCTAGAGACAGTGTGGTGAGAGCGGCCATGCTGATTGGTCTAGAGACAGTGTGGTGAGAGCGGCCATGCTGATTGTTCTGGAGACAGTGTCACTGATTCAAAGACAGGAAACAGAGATGTTTGTAGCAGAGATGAAGATGCTGAGGATCTCTCTGGCAGTGACCAGGATGGACAGGATCAGAGGAACAGCACATGTTAGAGGTTTTAAAGTCAGAGAGGTCAGACTGAGATGGTTTGGACATGTGCAGAGGAGAGAGAGAGAGTACATCAGAAGAAGGATGCTGGGTTTGGAACCACCAGGAAAGAGGACTAGAGGAAGACCAAAGAGGAGGTTCATGGATACAGTGAAGGAAGACATGAAGATAGTTGGTGTGACCGAAGAGGATGTAGGAAATAGAGTTGTAGCAGATAGGGCTGTCTGTATTTGGCCATTTATGTTCTCCATTCAAAAAAAAGTTTGGTAAAAAATGTAAAACCATGTTCTACCGTTTCCACATTTTGACGTAAAACCTTTTCTCTTTTTGTGTTTTTCCAGAGAAGACAGCGGTGGGATGTGTTTCCTTTCAACCGCCTTCGACAAGAACCGGTCGCTGTTTTCTGCGTGGGCCTCCTGCTCATCCTGATGGGACATTTATTGTACCTGAAAGGCAGTACAAACATACAAGATGCTCAGGTTTAGCCGTGCGGAAACCCAGCAGACGTAGCAACATTTATTTCTTATTTTAAATTTTTGGGGGACTTTTTTTTTTTTTTTTGGGACCTTTCGCTTTTTGGACTGTTTTTATGTTTCAGGAAGAAACTTTAAACCACTTGGATGTTTTTTTCTGCATCTCCGTTCTTTTCCATCGAGGCTTTTTGAGCCATCATGCAACCAAAGAGGCAAGATTTTTGCACTCAGTTTTGTGCATGAGTTATTTTAACTAAAAATGCTGCTTGTAAAATGTGCCTTGTATAATTTCTTGTATATTTTTTTTTGGCTAATTTTATTTTAAGATTATTTTTATCTCAGTGATTTCAACCTGCTTTTTTTAAAAAAAGAAAAATCTGCTTCCGCTTTCACACTGAAATTATCCTTAAACTAGCATCTGCCAGACTCGTCATCTTTGCAGGAATCAATCTATTTTTCCACCTTTATCCACAAGAAATGAACAGTTTTCCACATTTTTAAGTGACACAAGTATTAACTTGGCATTCAAGCAGACATGCTTAGGTATTTTTCTGTCCGCAGAAAGGGTATTCCAAGAAATAATGTCGGAAATTTGCAATAATAATTCCTACTTTAGGTATTCCATTTAAAAAATCTGTCTTCCAGGTTTAACGCTTTACGGTACTTTAAAAAAAACCCAATAATAATGTTACATTTCTACATTTCATTTAGTTTTTCCACAAATTCTAAATTTCTGGTTTAAACCAGAACTAGCATGTGAACTGAATTTTTTTCACATTTGGTAGAGTTCCGTTTCGTTTCGTCGTCTTCCGCTCATCCGGGGCCGGGTCGGGTTAGAAATGATCTCAGTGTCACAGTCTCAGACTTGAAGCCCAGGCTTCTCTCACCCCAGCTGCATCGTCAAGCTCACCCGGGAGGATCATGAGGTGTTCCCCGACCAGTTGTGAGACATAGCCTCTCCAGCGGGTCCGGGGTCTACCTCTCAGTCTCCTCCCGGTTGGACGTGCCCGAAACACCTTACCAGCGAGGCACTTGGGGGGCATCCTGACCAGATGCTCGAACCACCCCATCTGGCTCCTCTCGACCTGGAGGAGGAGCGGCTCGGCAGCGAGGTCCTCCCGGATGGCAGAGCTCCTCACCCGATCTCTGAGTGAGAGCCCAGCCACCCTGTGGAGATAAAAATAGAGCATCCCCCCACAAACTCCCTAGAATAATCAACCCTTTCCATTGTCCTTTTAAATTCAGATTTTAAAGAAGTGCACATGGACCTTTCCCGTTCATTGTTAAAGAACAGGCTGACGTGTTTCTGAACCGTTCGCAAAAAAAAAAAGGACAAAATAATTCGTTTTTTTTTTTTTAATTCTGTAAAAAGTGTCATTTTTTTGTGTCATTTTTTTATGAACAATCAAACAATAGGTCTTCCCATTTTTCAATCGGGCGAAAAGTAGCTTTGGTTTTTATTTATTTATTTTATTTGTTAACGAGATCATGTTTCAATTTTTTCTAAATTCAGTTTTTTCAAACTATCAAAAATTTCCACGTTTATCAACTGGGTTTAATTATGCTTTGGGTTTAATTTTCATCTCATATTCAATTCAAATTAGGTTTTCCTCATAATTTGATAAAATAGAACCAGAAATATTACAATAATAAGATTTGGTTAATTTTTTTTAACTAAATAAAAGTATTTTTGTCCTGAACTCAAAAATTAATTAGGATGCCAAACATTTGGCATGTCCTTTTATTTCGATAAGGTTTAGTATTTTTTATTTTAAAGATATAAAATTGGAAGAGAAAAAAACTAAGTTTTTTGACTTGTAGAAAAAATCATTTTGAGATTTATTATATTTGTCTGACTTCACAAAAAATGTAATCACTAAAAAATTCATATAACAACCACTAACAACTCCAAGTTTAGAAGTTTTGTACAAGCAAAGTTTTCCCAAATGTGAAGCTGGTGTTTGATCTGCTCTCTGAGCCACTCGGTGTGAACGGAGAAAAGTGTTGTTGTTAAAGTTTATTGATGCAGTGACCAAAGAAATCGTAGCGTTGCTCTTTTTTGTCAGTGTTGTTTCAGTGGTTTAGGAGAAGTGTTTTTAATCTGAATTTTTTAAAGCTGAAAACATTAGAAAAGATTAATGTGGTTAAAAAGCAAACGAAACCAGCCAGAACAAAAAAAATGTGCTTTAGAAAGACTACAGCTTTAAATTCAGAGGTTTCACATTAAGCAGGGCGGTCAAACTTAAATCAGATTGGGACAAAATTCAAACTGGGAAAAAAAAATCACAGGCCAACGTTGATGTTTTAGAAACATTTTTTCTTTATTTCTTCATAATCATTTCCATATAAACTTAAACAGGTGTAGCTTAAAAACAGCATTTGTAGCAAATAATACTGAATGAATATTTAACGTCACAGACAAACATTATTGTACGGTGCTAGTGTCAGGTCGTTATGTTAGTGAACTAATGAGAAATCATTTTTAACTGATGCTTTAAAAAAAAAACAAAAGACTATTCAGGAATAATTTAAACCAATTAAATTTGCATCATTTGTGCTCTAATGGACATTTAGTTTGGCTGACAGGCCAAATACAGAGATGCCAAGTTTTTGGATTCACAAAGAGGGTAATTTTGAGGCGGGGCCAACAGGAGGAGGGGCTATGAGATGTGTCACATCCGCCATCGGAAAACACCCGCCATGACAGTTGGCATGACAAAGCATTCAAAACATGAGAAAGCAGCTGGAAAACGTGCGTTACCACCAGGAATACACCCCTGTACTGCTGGTTCGCGCTTTGTTTTGCGGCTCACATGACCAAACTTCCCGGATGTCCGACTTCTTCCATATGTTCACCAAAAACAATACTGGCTATACACCATGCAGATCGCTACTAGCGGGTTTCAGATGCACAGCTGTAGATGCAGGAGATGCCATGTGCTTAGACTCATTATACCTAGTCATGTTCATGGAATGCACTAGAGTGTTCATCATGCAGGAGTTTTATTACCCTTGGGGGGTGAGCATGAAATAGGTCCTAATTGTGGGTATGTCCTGCCTAATGCGGTAGATTTGGCAGGTCTGCAAATATGATTAGGCTAGAGTGTGACAGACATGCTTAGGAAGTTGGCCAGTGATGCAAGTTTCAGACTCTTTGTTTCGTCACTTTGTCACTTGTTTTCGTTACTTATAAAACCAACCTGTCATGTTCTCTGATTGGGGCTAAATCTAAGGAAGCATGAGAAGAATCACTGTTGGCTTCTTCACCTCCCTTAAAACCACTTTGTGCAGCACATGAGTGAATAGGGCTGCACGATATCGATAAAATATCTAATCATGATTATTCAGTCCTAGAAACGAATCAGTCTCATTTAAAGATTATTGTCTATACATTTTAAATGTATTTGTTAGGGACAAAGTTAGTACCCTCTTTTTTGAATTTTACAGTTCCACTTGATATTGATATTGAACCACTAATTCCCAACAGTTTTAATTTTTCATTCAGGTGTATTTTTCACAGGTGTATCAGGAGATATAAAAAAAATGGAGCAAGCGTTGTGCTACATAACACATTTCCCTACTTCAAATTGTTGGTTTCTGAATCCAAAATAAATCCACAGATTGAGCATCCAACTACTTTAGGCCCCAAAATCTCCTGTTTTTTTTAGGAATGTTTTTTGGTTTTAAAAGCTCAGAGCCATGGTTACTTAAAGCGTGAGCTACGTCCTAGTGCGGTCTCTAGCCCTGCTTCAAACAGCCTGACCAATCAGTTGGCTGCTCATAGTCACACACAGATTGTGTGAGAAAAACTTAAACTCAGAGAGATGGAGAAAACAAACCAAAAGGAACATCACGTCATTTTGGGATTAGCTAATCGCAGACGTTGATTTCACAATATTGTTTTGATGTTGATCTATCGTGCAGTCTGGTTTTTGACCAGTTTCCACTTTATGTCAGCTGGCAAATCCGTTTTTTGGAGTCGGTAGTTACAGCTATGACTCATTTTTATGGCTAAGAATTGAAAAGTACACAGATTAATTTCACATGCTCACGGATTAGTCTGGGATTCATTTTCTTATTTTAATAATTGCACTATGATTATTTTTTATTTTTACATCAGGCTGCATTTGATGTCTTTATTGTTCCAATTCAACCCATTTTATTTAAACAGCACACCGTTTCCAAAGTGCTGCACACAGAACAATAAGACCATAAAATTTCTGAATGAATTTTAACAAAATTAAATCAATAAATAAAAAACAAACAGTAGCATGCAATCGGATTTTGAAAGTATGATTAATGCACGGTTGCAGAATTTTTTAAGACAAGTAGTAAAATGTGAATCAAAAATGCCGCACAGCACGGAATTCATCACTTTCAGTTTTTTTATGTTCTGTTTGAGAGACTTTTCAGTCTAATCCAGACGTTTAAGAGGTGGTTTTTTGGTGGGAACCACGGCCAGGCTGTGATGTTTTGAAGCCATTCAGCTTCTCCTTTTCTCTGACTACACATTCCACTCTCATATCGTACCATGTGAAACTTACAACCTCAATTTCAAGTACTGTATCACAGTCAGAAGTGTGATCTGGAAAGACAGCAGGAGGAAACTGAGAGATGAAATACTGCCTTCTGAAACTAAGAAGTGCTGATGTCTGAGCACAGAAACACTTGAGGCTCATCCTGACATCAAAACTGGTTTTCTGCTCTATTTGATTTGGCCTTTTAGAATTTAAAAACTTGTTTTTTTGTCACATATTTGAAACATTTGGTCTGGAACATCGAGCTCAGCCCTCATTTCTTAATGTAGCAGAAAAATAAACATTTGTTACGATCAATCGTTTCTCAAAAATTCTGATTTATAATTTCCCAGGTTCATTGGAAACAACTTCTTGGCTTTTAGGAGACATTTTTAAACCATGTATGAGTCTCGTTCTCTTCTAAAGACTTGGATAGTTTTTCTATGTTTGCTTTTAAACAAACACCAAATTAGAACAAAGTAAAGCCTCATCTTCTTGGAGGAAATGATGTCTCTACGGACACGTTTTTTCAGTCATTCTTACTCGTTTTTATGCCAATTTGAGTCTTTTTTGTATGTTCTTCTTTCTTTTATTGCTCATTATTTAAAAACAGTTTTTTTAAATGGTGAAAATTCATTTCAAAGTTTCAATAAAAATCTTTAAACTATCTTGTGCTGTCAAAAGTACCTAATGATCGTAATCAGGGTTCTAACTCACTACTAGTTCACTCATTTCATCTTTAAATGGTTCCAAATAAAGATTTACGTAGATTGACATAAAAGATGTCGTTTTAAAAACTCAAAAAACTGGACTGAAAAACGAAATTAGCCAAGCTCTGATCAAATTGTTTTTAGATCTCAGGAAAGCCTGAAAGCTTATTAAAGTTGGAGGAGTCACTGAATATTTTAGCAATGATAGTCTGCTCGAAACTTCAATAGAGAGCCGCGTTTTAGTGAAAACTTTCCTTTTGTGAGATTTTATCCAAAAACAACCAAAAAAAAAAAAAAATCCGACACATCTGGAAAAAGTGTTTTGTTAAAAAAAAAAAAAAAATCTCTGAAATGAGCAACTTTTTCTGACCTAAAAGTTTTTTTTCTTCTATTTCCTTTTATTGACTAAATCTCAGGTGTCTCAGAGACACCGAAGCCAGCTGGGCTTTCGCTGTACAGAACTGCAACTGCTGATGCCAAACGCAAAAAAAAAACAAAAAAAACCATGGAATGACTCCAGATGACCCAGTTCAACTGTAGCAACGTGTCATTTTGTTTTCAATGTTTCTGTACACTGAAATTTTGTAATTTTGCTAACTGAATTTTGGCAAATGCTTCATGTAAATAAAGTTTTTACATTTTTTAAAAATGATTCACTGTATGACTTTTATGTTGTTAATAAAAAAATGTTATTTTATTATTCCAGTTCAAGTGAGATCCAACCTTTTCAGACCAGATTTACTACTGATTTTAAGGGGGTTTGTACTTTTTAAAGCTGCTGAATTCAGGACTTAAAACAAGAACAAACCAGTACTTTATGTGAGATTAAAAATGAACTTTATCAAATTCCATTTTTTTATTGTAAAAATAATTTTTCCTGAAGGACTTTCAATTTGAGATTTTTTAGAAATTTACACCAAATCTTAGTTTAGTTTGGTTTAGTTTCAGAAGTTTCTTTTCCTCTTTTGCTTGAATAAAATATGTTTTGGAACTTTTATTGAACTTTTGTTTCTGTTCTCTGGTGTGTGCATGTGTGTGTATGTGCGTGTGTGTGCGTGCGTGCGTGCATGCGTGCCTGCCAGCCTGCATGCGTGCGTGTGAATAACTTCAGGACATGGAAAGTACGGTGCCTTCCAAACACATGCTCAGATAATTATACATCATCCTTAGAAAGGCACACAAACTCACTAACTCATTGATGTACACACACACACAAACACACACACACACACACACACACACACACACATTGACATGTGTTTATATGAGTCACAGATAAACTGCAGCAGGGTAAATTCCAGCAGACAGACAAATAGACAGCTGGATAGACTGACATCCCAGAGTCTCTGCTTCCGTAACACATCTCCCAAACGACTGAAAGAATTTCTATATAACTGCCAATGGTTATTTGGTACCAAATGTAGATGAACTGATTAATTTCCAGGGTTTTATCAGATACGTGGATCTCAACCCACTGGAGAGACTATATCTCACAGCTTTCCAAGGAACGACTCGGGATCCTCCTGGGTGAGCTGGATAATGCAGCCGGGCTTGAGAGACGCCTGGAATTCCCGTCTGAGGCTGTTGCCCCCACGACCAGGCCCCGGATAAGCGGAAGCGGATGGAATGGACCTCAACCATTTATTTATTTTTTTTGGTGTTATTTTTCTCTTGCTTTATCTCCCGCTATCCCTGGGCTCAGTGGAAGTCGAACAGGTTCTGACGGTCAAAACATGGTATCTCTACCACTAGGCCAACGCCCCTGTGGACCACCTCAACCATTTATTATTAGAGTTATTGTTGTAGGGAAGGCGGAGTCATTTTGTTTGACACCTTGTTGTCAAAAAGTAAACTTGATTTAAACATGTTTGGCTTAATAAAGAACCTGAAACTGTCCGTTTGTTGTCTTGCCACAGTGAAAAATGCAGCATCAAGTTTATAACTGGTGAGTAAACGGTTACTAATACATGACTGATGGTTTCTATTAGTGTTGGTCAGATGTACTTTTTGGGTTTTTAAGCCAAACCTCACGAGCAAATCCAGCAGGGATTCCAATCTTTCCCCATGACCTACCGTCCATAATGATCCCACTTACAAGACTATTTTCTAATTTAAGTCTCCAGTAACTCAGATTTTCCACACAGTTAAATAATATAGAAAGATTTATAGTGTCTATAAAAGAATCATCTTTAGGGGGTATTAACAAATCATTCTCATCTAGACAGAGTTTTACTCTGAAAAACCACATCACAAAGCCATGATTTAGTCATTTTATGAGGCTCTTATTTTGAAATGAATAATTTATGATCTTCATTTGTTGTGGTTTGATTGACTTAATAATCCACACAAATCCATTATTAGTTTTTGTATCTTAACATTTTTTTTTTTGGCATTCACTTTCCTGTGAGCAGTGCTTGACAAAGAATTCAAATTTAGTTCACACGACAAATTGTGGCTGTTTTAGAATTATTTAGCTAATGAACTTTAAATTTCCGCCCATCGACAACAATAACTACAGTATAATGTTCCGGGGCCGGGTCGGAACAGCCCCATATGGCATCCTTCAGCTCACCCGGAAGGATCCCGAGTCGTTCCCCGTCCAGCTGTGAGACATAGTCTCTCCAGTGGGTCTCACCAGCTAGAGGCTCGGGAAGCATCCTAACCAGATGCCTGAACCACCCCACCTGGCTTCTCTCGAACCAGAGGACCAGCGGCTCTATTTCAAGCTCCTCCCGGATGGCAGGGCTCCTAACTCTATCTCTGAGTGGGAGCCCAGCCACCCTGTGGAGGACACTCATTGCGGCCACTTGAAGCCCTCCTTGCCGCCCTCCTTCAAACATCTTGACCCAAAATAGTTAAACACGAATACTTATATCATCTCCAGTTGAAGGGGTTACGGAATATTTTTATAACTTCATTTTTTGAAAAACGATGCACAAATATCCTTTCACAGGCTGGATTCGTTCCTATCAATAGGTCCACTGAAAATAAAAATGCATGTATGTAATTGAAAACCTTAGCCAATCATTTTTGTATGGTGAACAAAAACCATTGGCCCACTGACCCAAACTTCATTATTTGGGTGTATTCTATTTGCTGGAGACCCAAACCCAGCAAACGCCAGAACATAACAAAGCTTGTTTTGATGTTCGTCCGGTATTCACACAATTGCTGGGATTTTAGCGTGAAAAAAACTTCCAAACTGACTTTAAGACATCATTAAAACAAAACAGCTAAAGTTCCAGCACATCTTTAGATGAGACACTGGGTTTTCTTAAACTGCTTGGTTAAATGTGTAAAATGACTCTTTGAACACATCACAGGCAGCCATATTTGGCTAAGCAGCTGCATGTCGGGGCAACACTGTGATTATATAGGAAGCTCTGCACGTTGTGGTTTTTTGATGGTTTGATTGGAACCAACATCTGTCTCCTCCAAACTACCAGTACTTCCACCAGCAGGAACCAGGTGTGTGTTTAGTTTCCTCACTGTTAGCTGTCAGAAGCTCTCTTACACACCACTTAGGCTGCTGTGGCTTTACTGAGTTCAGGCCAAGACGAGACGTATTCAGGATGCTGTGGTCGAAGACCTCCAGTTTATTCTCTTCCTTTATTTAGTGCTCAGCGTGTCGAGTGTGACAGTGCAGAAGGAAAAGAAACCCAGACATGAGCAAGTTTGTGATGAATAGCTTTGGTGCAAAAGCAGGTATGGACGGTGGATTTCACACTTAGACCTTCAGCAGTACTCCGTCAGAATCGATTCACCCATAATTAGAAAAATAGCTGCTCAACCAAATTTAGATAATTCAGTCAACAAAAGACAGATATTATTTTACTTATTTATTTCAAATCAGCATTTACATAAAATATGAATGTAAAACATGAGTGGTAAAACATTTTGAAAATGAGATTTGAAAAGAGATGAAAGAAGCTGAGACTCATAAAGAACCATCCCACTGCTGAAAACACTCATCACAAAAAAAAATGATTTGACGTTGTTATATTTAAATTTAACAAAGACTCCAGCCACACACAGCACTCCCACTCTTTTATATGTGTACCAAAAACGATCTCTATGATTATGCTATGAACTACATAAAATATTTAAATGGATTTTTTTGGTCTGTCTTTCGGTCATTTGATAGAAACAGATAAAAAATAGGCTTGGAAATGCATTAAATGTGGTCAAGAGACATTTCTCACTTGTCATACTGTGTCACTTGTTGTGGAGAAGCTGATAAAAGTGCATGTAAATTTTTAAACACAAGCTTTAAAAATCTTAAAGGATTTCAACATCTTAGTCGAAAACACTGACATGCCAAGACACCCGCAATTAGGACCGATCTCACGCTTACCCGCCAAGGCTAATAAAACTTCTGCATGATGAACACTCTAGTGCATTCTATGAACATGATTAGGTAAAATGAGGCTAAGCACATGGCATCTCCTGCTGCTGCAACTGTGCATCTGATAGCCGCTAGCAGCGATCTGCATGGTCTATTGCCAGTATTGTTTTTGGTAAACGTATAGAAGAAGTCGGACATCCGGGAACTTTGACAGCTTATGTGTGTGAGCAGAAAAACAAAGTGCAAACAAGCAGTACTGGTGTGTATTCCTGGTTGTAATACCTCTTCGTACTGTTACATAACGCTAAGTGGTAACACACGGAAGACGCACAATTTTCCAGCTGCTTTCTGATGTTTTGAACGGTTTATTTTACGTCAACTGTCATGGCGGGTGTTGTCCTTTGGAGACTGTGACATCAACTCCTTCTCCTTTCGCCGAGCCTCCTCAAATCCCCTCGCCCAACAAAATCTCAAGCTTTGTGAAGCCAAAAACTTCACATATCAGAACATAGTTGTTTGAATATTGAGCACTTCAGAATGTTCCAAATTGAAATGTTTGGTATTTAAAATAAATGCATCCTGCCTGCTTCCGGGATTTTGTGATTTAGTTCAACCTATCTGGTTAGCTTCTGTTCTTTACTACACAATCCACTTCCTGCCCCTGCAGCCAAACTACAGCGAACAACATGCAGCCTGGAATTTTAAAAGTATTTGTTACACTAAAATGTTTTTAAAATGAACTTAAAAACATATCTAACGAGGGGTCAGTAGTTTGGTCACTGGCCTGTTACTTCCAACAGATAGAGTTTTCAGTTCAATGAGCAATGGAGAGTGTGGAAAAGAGGTGAAAAAGCGTGTGCAGGCAGGCTGGAACGGGTGGAGAAAAGTATCAGGTGTGATGTTTGACAAAAGAGTTTCAGCTAAAATGAAAGGGAAAGTGTACAAAACCGTGGTGAGAGCGGCCATGCTGATTGGTCTAGAGACAGTGGCTCTGAGGAAAAGACAGGAAACAGAGATGAAGATGCTGAGGATCTCTCTGGGAGTGACCAGGATGGACAGGATCAGAGGAACAGCACATGTTATAGGTTTTAAAGTCAGAGAGGCCAGACTGAGATGGTTTGGACATGTGCAGAGGAGAGAGAGAGAGTACATCAGAAAAAGGATGCTGGGTTTGGAACCACCAGGAAAGAGGACTAGAGGAAGACCAAAGAGGAGGTTCATGGATACAGTGAAGGAAGACATGAAGATAGTTGGTGTGACTGAAGAGGATGCAGCAGATAGGGTTAGATGGAAGAAACGAACTTGATGTGGCGCCCCCTGAAGGGAAATGATGGAAGAAGTTCAATGAGCCTGTGTATTTATACTGAAGGTGGTTGGTATGAGTTTTCATCATGCATTTTTATGAGTACAGTTAGCGTCACCTACATATCTTGATTATGTTCCGTGGTTTCTTTCCCTGCCTAAAGACTGCAGAAGTAAACACACAGAAATGTGCACGATGACTCCATAAAGTGGTGATATTATTCAGAAAAGATAAAAGTCATTTTCTCCTTTCTAATATTGAAAGTTCTGAAGGTTTTGTTGCATTTTATGAATGGGTTTTAATTCAGTTCATTACTAAAAATGTCTATTTAACAGAATAGTGGACAAAGGAATGGACACCAGTGAAAATACAGATTGTCTAAAACCGAAAACACAGAGAATCAAGACGAGACAACTTATCAATTTTTAAAGAAGTTGTTTTTTGGGTTGGGATTTTTTTTTTTAGTTGCTGGAAATACAGTGAGTATAATTCAGTTCTGGTAACAACAAAAAAAAAGAGATGTTTTAATCTTTTTCCACAATCATTCCTCTTTTTGCACTTTCCAACAAACCTCATGTATGACCTACCTGTTTCAGGTCGGTCCTGTTTGAAGGGTTGATCCGTGTTCTTCCCTCATTATACAGTGCAATGCTTCCTAAAATAAAACTTTCTGATTGAACAGGCTTTTCATTTCTTCGATGAATGTGGAACTCTGAGGAACTCTGTGTGAGCAAAATGTCACACGTAGCACATGAGCTTCTGTTTGTTGCCTATCAAAGCATCCCATATATTAAAGAGCAGCACTGCAGTGTCAGGCCCACGAGGCAGGCTGTTGCAGCCATTTGGCTCAGCATTGCATCAGCTTAAACCGAGGTAGACATGCAGCTCTGGAGCTGCTAATTCTGACATTTAAAAGTAGACTTGTTGAAATGTCAAGTTGAAATCTCCTGTGCAGATTCAAGCAGCAGTGAAACCAAAATAAAGAAAGTATAAGAAGCTTAAAGAAGATAATCCAGGTCGGGCTAGCGTTGTTACTTTAAAAGAGTCTTTGGAAAATAAATCTAATTCAAAACATACCAGAAGATGAACCCACAACATATCGCGTGTGATAAAGGTTTAACGGTTTGTTAGTGCTGTATATTGATTAAATATGACACAAGAAATAATTTAAAAAAAGGGAGAAACACAGGTGGAGACGAGGTTTGGAACACTGTCCTTTCTGTGTGTAGTTTGCATGTTCCTCCCGTGTATTCGTGGGTTTTCTCCATATACTCCGTTTTCCTCCCACCCTCCGAAAATATGCTGGGTTGATTTGCCACGACATGATTGCCCCTAGGAATGAGTGTATGTGGATGGTTGTATGTGTGTGGCCCCACGACAGACTGGCAACCTGTTCGGGATGGTGAACGGTCTTTTCAGCCACGGAGATTTGAGCCAAAAAACTGCAACCTAGGCTATTTGAGCCACGGTGACTCTGAGATTTCAGCCACGGACATTTGAAGAACTACAACCTGGGCGCAACTGTTTATTTACGATAAAAATTTTTAGTTTTTATTTACGATAAAAATTTTTACATAAAATATCACATTTTTACATAAAATATCAAAAATTTTTAAAAATATCAGAATTTTTTATTTGAGCTATGGGATGAAAATGACTAAAACCAATTATTTTCTGTAGTGCAACTGTTTATTTACAATAAAATTTTTACATAAAATATCACAATTTTCTACATAAAATAAGTTTTTGGCCCAAATGTCCGTGACTGAAATGTCCGAGGCTGGGATGTCCTAAATTCGGGGGCGCACATGGCTCAAATATCCTAGGTTGCAGTTTTTTGGCGCAAATGTCCGTGGCTGAAATGTCCTAGAACCGTTCGGGATGTACCCTGCCCCTCACTTCGAATCAGCCTGGATGGGCTCTGGCCAACCCCAAAACCCTGTAATGGATAGACGGTTTAAAAGGTGACTGACTTTCTGACGCTGAAATGAAAACAGAAAATCTCATCACTCCTTCCACAGCACGAGGGCCATGTGCACACAACCACAGAGCCGACCCAGAACCATGTAACACCACCAGGGTTTGGTGCAGATGCCCCCCCACCCCCACTATCCAGAGCCCTAAGACTAGAGAAAGAAGGTTGCAGGGATGGTGGGTTTTTTCTTATTTTCATTTTTTTTTTATTTGCAGCTTCTTTTTTTACTTTTAATTCTTAATTTTTCTCTACTTCTTCTTTTTTCTTCTCTGAATCCCAGCAGTAAAATGTGGCCAGTCTGAGGGAAGTCTGAGCTTTCCAACAGCCGACTCTTAATTAAATGAAGATGGAACAGTTTCTTCGTTCATAAAACTTCAGCTAATTTACACACTGAAGTTAATGAAGCTAATGAAGTACACGCTGTCTGTATGCCATAAATTTCTGGGTTTTAGACGGATGCAAAGTTAGTTTTGAGTTGTCAACATGTCATTTATTAAAAAGCATTTACAGATGAACCAGCCTGCAGTTTGCTGCATAGATTAGATGATTACATTTAACACCATCTGAACAGTTAAAGTGTCTGGTTTTTCTCCCGCACAGTAGTTCTGGGAGCTTGTTTTTTTCATTTTCAACTTTTTGTCTTGTTGAATCATTTAGTTATAAAAACCTTGTCTTTGGTTTAACTAAAATAAAATGTTCATGTGTTGCTTTATTATATTTTCTTGTACAGTAGATGCAAAAAAATCTGTATGTTTTTTACATTTTGCACCTAAACAATGCTTCTGGAGTCAAATCACGGTAAAAAAAAATTTTTTTAAGTGTGAAATACAAATGCATGCTGAAACAAAAACTGGTCACCTAGATTATAACATCTAGACTCTGACATCCACCCAGCATGTAGGTCTGTCACACAGGTCTGCACCCAGGTGAGTGTGTGTAGGTCTGTCACACAGGTCTGCACCCAGGTGAGTGTGTGTAGGTCTGTCACACAGGTCTGCATCCAGGTGAGTGTGTGTAGGTCCGTCGTACAGGTCTGCATCCAGGTGAGTGTGTGTAGGTCCGTCGTACAGGTCTGCATCCAGGTGAGTGTGTGTAGGTCCGTCGTACAGGTCTGCATCCAGGTGAGTGTGTGTAGGTCCGTCGTACAGGTCTGCATCCAGGTGAGTGTGTGTAGGTCCGTCGTACAGGTCTGCATCCAGGTGAGTGTGTGTAGGTCCGTCGTACAGGTCGGCAGCCAGGTGAGTGTGTGTAGATGAACCTATTGAGTTCATCTATAGTCAGTACAGAAAGTCTGTGTGCATGCGTGGGACTATCACAGACCTATAGATGAACCTATTGAGTTCATCTATAGTCAGTACACAGAGTTTGTGTGTATGTGTGGGACTATCACAGACCTGTAGATGAACCTATTGAGTTCATCTATAGTCAGTACAGAAAGTCTGTGTGCATGTGTGGGACTATCACAGACCTATAGATGAACCTATTGAGTTCATCTATAGTCAGTACACAGAATCTGTGTGCATGTGTGGGACTATCACAGACCTATAGATGAACCTATTGAGTTCATCTATAGTCAGTACACAGAGTCTGTGTGCATGTGTGGGACTACCAAATGATTCCATCCTTCCTCTGAAAGGGTCATTTTACAGGAAGAAACAGAAACGAAACACTTGAGAAGCCGTTACTAGATTCTTGTTTGATGATGAGGTGGAGAAGGGAAGAGAGAATTTACATGGTTACATTTATAGAAGAACACAACTCATAAAGTAGGAAGTTGCCAAATTTGTTTGACGTCAATAATATTTTTTTAGGGTTTGTTTCTAAAGAAAATTTTAGTTGCAAAAAACCTGACATTACGAAACGCTTCTGCTTCTGGATTAATGGGGCTGAATCTTTGAAGCTGTCATTTTAAATGAAATAAATCTACGTAAATTCATCCGATTTTTTAATTTACATAGAAACACAAAATAGTAAATTCACCGAGTTTATTTTTGAATAATTTTCACATGCTTTACTGTCGACAAAGTTTAACCCTGCTGCATCTTCTTCAGTCATCCTTCTTCTGATGTACTCTCTCTCTCTCCTCTGTACATGTCCAAACCATCTCAGTCTGGCCTCTCTGACTTTAAAACCTCTAACATGTGCTGGTCCTCTGATCCTGTTTATCCTGGTCACTCCCAGAGAGATCCTCAGCATCTTCATCTCTGTTTCCTGTCTTTTCCACAGTGACACTGTCTCTAGACCAATCAGCATGGCCGCTCTCACCACGGTTTTGTACACTTTCTATTTCATTTTAGCTGAAACTCTTCTATCACACATAACACCTGATACTTTTCTCCACCCATTCCAGCCTGCATGCACACGCTTCTTCACCTCTTTTCCACACTCTCCATTGCTCTGGACTGTTGATCCACCAGCAGATTAGCTATTAAAAAGATATTATGAGCAAAGGGACACCTTATATTAATCTTGTAAGCTATCTAACAAGCAGAAGGACTCATTCTGAATTATTTTCTTTCGTCTTCTGTGTCCGTCCCTAACAGGGTCATTGGGGGTGCCGAAGCCTATCCTGGTTGATTCGAGGCGAGAGGCAGGGTGCACCCCGAACAGGTCACTACCCTGTCGCGGGGCCACACACACACACTTATTTTTAGAGGCAATTTCTTAGCAGCCAATTAACCCGACATGCATGTTTTTGGAGGGTGGGAGGAAACCGGAGTACCCGAAGAAAACCCACACATGCACGGGGAGAACATGCAAACGCTACACAGAAAGGCCAGTGTTTTGAATTTCTTTGCTGTTTTTAAAGCAACATGTAACAACTGATCCTTTAACTGGTCAAACTAACTCATACCGAGCTGAAATCAGTAGAAACTTAGAGAGCAGCTTTACACATGCATTCCAATGCAAACTAAAAAATTCCAATTACTTTTAAATTGGAGTTTTTTTAAGCTTCATATTTTTATCTTGTTAAATCTTTCCATCATTTTGTGAACATTAGAAATAAAGTAGGTTTTAATTTTGATAAACTAAGAGTAAAGCAATCAACATTCAAATGAAGTGTTTTGTGCTCCTTCTAAATTTTATTACTGAGTCAAAGCTCCCTAACCCTCAGGCTTTATGACTGGTTCATCCAAAACAAAACGTATAATCTCTGGCGGTTAGCAGAGCAAATAAGTCATTCAGTGACTCAGAACAAGATGTTATCTGTGTGTGATTCCCTCCAGGTACAGCCACTAATTACTCTCGGTTTAAGAGAAACTAAACAATCCATACAAAATAAAAACTGTGCTTAAAGTTTCATTTAAATCTGAGGATGTCATTTACAGTCCGGTATCTGTCGGACGGCAGTTTGTTTAAACATTAACAGGAAACTGAAGGCTGCCCACATTCTCGTGGAGACATGTGAGTTGAAAAGCTGCTGAGTAAATGTTTCGCAACATTTCAAAAGATCTGTTCATTTCAGCAGCAAACAATTAAACTTATACATCATTTGATGAGCACTGCTTGGGCCTCAAAAGAAAAACAGAACAGATTTGAAGTATTAAAAATCCAACCAGCCAGAAGAAGAGAAGTTATCAGGCTGAGAAAAAGGGCGGCGATTATCAGTAACCAAATTAGCCCTCAAAATGATTTTAATTTCAAGCAGTCAAAGACAAATCAGCACATGATGCATGGAGTCTATGAAGAAGGGTGTACATGACCCTTTCAAGCGCGTACTAGAACCTTGATCTTGACAAATGCAGTGGCAGAAGATATAAAATTATAAGGAACACGCCATCATGTTGGCTTCATCGGACCGTGATCTCCAGCTCTCACTGGATCGATTTGCTGCCGAGTGTGAAGCGGCCGGGATGGGAATTAGAGCCTCCAAATCCGAGACCATGGTCCTCTCCCGGAAAAGGGTGGAATGCCCCCTGCGGGTCAGGGACACGGTCCTGCCCCAAGTGGAGGAGTTTAAGTATCTCGGGGTCTTGTTCACAAGTGGGGGAAGGATGGAGCGGGAGATCGACAGGCGGATCGGTGCGGCATCAGCAATAACTAGGACGCTGCATCGGTCCGTCGTGGTAAAGAAAGAGCTGAGCCGAAAAGCAAAGGTCTCGATTTACAAGTCGATCTACGTTCCTACCCTCACCATGGTAACCAGGATCCACGTTCCTACCCTCACCGTGGTAACCAGGATCTACGTTCCTACCCTCACCATGGTAACCAGGATCCACGTTCCTACCCTCACCGTGGTAACCAGGATCTACGTTCCTACCCTCACCATGGTAACCAGGATCTACGTTCCTACCCTCACCATGGTAACCAGGATCTACGTTCCAACCCTCACCATGGTAACCAGTATCTACGTTCCAACCCTCACCTATGGTCACCAGCTGTGGGTGGTGACCGAAAGAATGAGATCACGGGTACAAGCGGCCGAAATGAGCTTCCTCCGCAGGGTGGCTGGGCTCTCACTCAGAGATCGGGTGAGGAGCTCTGCCATCTGGGAGGAGCTCAGTGTAGAGCCGCTCCTCCTCCAGGTAGAGAGGAGCCAGATGGGGTGGTTCGGGCATCTGGTCAGGATGCCCCCCGAGCGCCTCGCAGGCGAGGTGTTTCGGGCACGTCCCACCGGGAGGAGACCAAGGGGCAGACCCCGGACCCGCTGGAGAGACTATGTCTCACGGCTGGCCGGGGAACAACTTGGGATCCTTCCAGGTGAGCTAGAGGGTGCAGCCGGGGAGAGAGAGACCTGGGCTGCCCGCTTAAGGCTGTTGGCCCCGCGACCCGACCCTGGAACAAGCGGAAGATGACGGAACGGAAGGAACACGCCGTCATTTATTCAGATCAAAGCTCAGTCACACTCTTCCATCCCAACACGTTGGGATGGAAGTTGCCAAATATAAAGAATTTCACTAAACGGTCTGGTCATTTTTTGGCAGCGAGTCAATTTGCTACAATGGCTCATTGTATTAAAGTGGCTCCCTGCCAAAAAGTGATCAGCTTGTTAAAATACGTCGTTTTGTACCTGAACGTGACTCATTGTAAAGCCTGCTTGACATGTGTCATTTTCACTGTTTTAAATTCTCAAACCTGCAAAAAAATGCCAATACAAATATTATGCCTATTGAGTAAAAAAAAAAAGTGTCAAGTATGTTTTAGTAAATTTTGCTGCCACGACGGTAACAATGGTGGGAGAAACGGAAGGGAGGGTAAGGGGTTCAGGTGTCTTCTCCAAGGACCCTAGACGTGAACTCAGTGGAAATCAAACCCGCAAACTTCTGGAGCGCGAACGCTGTTAGTATGGCCCCTGCTACAGCTGCTGAGTCCACTGGAAGGGCGGCTCATGTCCCCTGTTTGGGTTGAGCCTGGCCGGGCCCCATGGGTAAAAGCCCTCCCAACAGGCGCCCGCTCTCGTGTCCCACCCTAGGGCCTGGCTCCAAGGGGGGCTCCGGTGACCTGCGTCCGGGCAAGGGCAACTCGGGCATGCTTGATCTCTTCATAGAAGTTTTAAAAGAATTAACAAGAATGAATCGACACCAAACTGTTGAACAACATGCCTCTGCCTGCCCTTAAATTTGTGACCTCGACTTTTGTGGCATTCAGCTTTGTTTACATCACCCTGAAAACCTATAGAGTTCATCTATAGTCGGTACAGAGTAAAAGAAAGCAGTCACATTAAAATTCTTTTGTTGGTTTGGGATATACCGCATTCAAAAAAGCGTTAGGGAACAACGAATGCCGGACAACCCGAGAGCTGAAAGCCTCCTACATAGAAACCAAAGGAAAGAAGCACTTTGTTTTCCTCAGTTTTTCTTTTAAAAAACACACAGTGTGTATCTAATCCACTAAAAAATAAATACAGTGTGAATATGAATTATTAACAGATCGGTTGTTGGTTGTGTTTCCATTCCCTCAGTTTGCTTTCATCGTCTTTCCTCAGCCAGAACGCCTTGTTCTTCTTAATCTCAAATTTTGCTTCAACACGTGTAAAACTTTGTGTGATGTTTTCAGAGATTTAGGCAACAAAATATTTCTAGAACATCTGGGGAGTCACAACGTGCTCCCATTAGGAATAAATTATTGGACACTGTTTTGCAAGAGCCTGTCAGAGCGAGCGGTGGCACTACGTTCCAAGAGGAACGGGCCCTTTCTGCCTGATATTCTTTTTTGGGGGGGAAGGCGGTGGTTCAGTGGTCGAGCATTCGCCCTTCGGACCAGTAGTTAACCAGAATTTCACGGATTCGCATCACACTGAGTTCACGTCTAGGGTCTCTGGAGGAGACACCTAACCCCCTGTTTCTCCAACCATTGGCGCCGTCGTGGCAGCCTGCTGCGGTGTAATGCAGTACACAAATTTTCCCGATGAGGGATTAATAAAGTATACATTATTATTGAGTGCTAATGGATTAAAGTAGGAAACTTGTTATGAAAAAAAATCTCTTTTTCTCCTCGCGTACATCATGCCGGTTTGATTATAAACCTGCTAACAGACTTTTTAAATCCCATTTGGAATAAAAAAAAAAGAAGTAGGTGCTGTTTCAGAAACTACATGTTTCAGAATCAAAAGATTTGACATCTTCAAAATCGGAGGAATCAAAGCTGCTCAATCTCCCCGGGCAAGCCTGCAACCACGCTCTTAAGGTTGAGATTTCTGACTGAACTCAGGGGAAAAATGTGAGCTGCACTTTAAATAAAAAGTTAAAAGGCTTGTGCAACATCCTCGCTGTGATTTTTCTTCCACTGTTTTTATTTAGAATAAATAAAGCTCAAAAAGACAGCCTTGCATTGTGGGGCATTTCTTTTGTTCTTTTTTTTATTGGATCATGTTATCAAAACCGGACAATAATTGATATTGAAAAAAAAAAGGTGTGGACAATAAATAATGGCCAATGAATCCATCTAGTTCACTCTATCATTGTTTAAAGTTGAGATTATTGTCTCTTTTTTTATTGTGTTTAAAATATCAAAACTGGTCAAATATCTTCTCCAAACTTCCATTTCTTCAAATGAAAACACAATCTAATTATTTGTTGGTAACGAAAACATCACGGAAACGTGTTCTGTCAAAAAATATAATCTAAACCATCAGACGTTTTATGTCAAGTATTTTTAAGGCACAGCAACATTTTATATTATATATTTTTCACTTATAAAGTTTTATGTAACTTATTGTTTGGAAATTCAGAGCCAGTCTTTTTATTCAGATACAACACTTAATCCACGCAATCAAACCGACAGATGATGGAGGGATCACGACCACAACTAAACCTCGTTATCTAAAAAAAAAACTTGTATTTTTCTTTGAGAGATAAAAATGAGATGGAATTATATGAGACTTCATTTTGCAGTTTTAAAACAATGTTTTAAAAATACCTTCCTGATTGAGAGACTTTTAAAAGCAAAAATAATTTTTGCTTTTTGGATTTAAAAGACAGATTGGTGCGGCATCCGCAATAATCAGGACGCTGCATGGGTCCTTCGAAGAAAAGAAAGAGCAGAGCTGAAAAGCAAAGCTCTCAATTGACAAGTCGATCTACGTTTCCACCCTCACCATGGTAACCAGGATCTACATTCCTACCCTCACCATGGTAACCAGGATCTACGTTCCTACCCTCACCATGGTAACCAGGATCTACATTCCTACCCTCACCATGGTAACCAGAATCTACATTCCTACCCTCACCATGGTAACCAGGATCTACATTCCTACCCTCACCATGGTAACCAGGATCAACGTTCCTACCCTCACCATGGTAACCAGAATCTACGTTTCTACCCTCACCATGGTAACCAGAATCTACGTTCTTACCCTCACCATGGTAACCAGGATCTACGTTCCTACCCTCACCATGGTAACCAGGATCTACATTCTTAACCTCACCATGGTAACCAGGATCTATGTTCCTACCCTCACCATGGTAACCAGGATCTACGTTCCTACCCTCATCATGGTAACCAGGTATGGGTGGTGACCGAAAGAATGAGATCACATATACAAGCGGCTGAAATGAGCTTTCTCCACAGGGTGGCTGGGCTCTCACCCAAATTAGAGGGAGGAGCTTTGGAGTGGAGCTGTTGCTCCTCCAGGTCGAGAGAAGCCAGATTGGGTGGTTTGGGCATCTGTTTAGGATGCCTTCCTCACTCGTGAGGTGTTCCAGGTACATCCCACCAGGAGGAGACCCAGAGCCAGACCTCAGAACAACTGGAGAGACTATGTCACACAGGTGGACAGGGAACACCTATACATACATCCCGCTGAGCTGAAGAATGTAGTCGGGGTGAGAGAAGCCTGTGCCATGTCTAAGGATGTAGGCCCACGACCCGGCCCCGGATAAGCAGAAGCCAATTGAACAGAATGAATTTAAAAGTAGACGTGATGTTTGTAATAAGGGTCGTGTGATTATCCTCTGCTTTAGACGGCACCTTTTTCTTCCACTGCTTTTGATGGTCGATGATGCAAATTTGTGTTGAAAACAAAAGCAACAATTAGCTTTCACTGACATTCGGGGAAGGATGGCTCAGTGAGTACGGTGACCGCCCTGTAACCGGAGGGTTGCCAGTTCGATTACCCGCCATGAGTTCATGCCGAGGTATCCTTGAGCAAGACACTGAACCCCCAATTGCTCCTGATGGTGGTTTGCACCTTGAGCATCCCCATCAGCTATGAATGTGTATGTGTGAAAGTGTGAATGTGAGCTACACTGTAAAGCGCTTTGAGTACCGATGCCGGTAGAAAAACTCTATCCAAGTAGAGTCCATTTACATAAATACATATAAAACTACTCAATGAGCCAAACTGATTCTGTGTTTTACTGCTGTTTACTAGCATCAGTATGTGGTGAAACGCTGTTTCCTGTTTTATGAGAATCTTGTGACCAAACTAGTCAAAAGTTCAAGAATAAATAGTAAAAAACTGGAGGATATTTAACATGTCGATGGTTGGTTTCATCTTAATCAAGAGGGTGAAGCAGAAAAATTTTAGAAACAAGATCAAATACATAGAAAAAAAGCACAAACATGTGATTGATGTTTTGTCCCAGCCTCAAACACACTGGTTTCCCAGAAATGAAAATGATGATGGTCCAATGAGGAAGTGGTGTTTAGCTCTGAACAACGTTTTATCTCACATCAGATCTTTACAGTCAGTCTCAAACTCAGGTAAATATTTCTGAGAATGTCGTGGTGCAGCTGAAAAACAGTTGGTGAAAAGCAGCACAGGAAGTCACGATGGTTTTTAAAGGTTTGGTAACAACTATGTAAACTGGACCATACGATGAACTGTTTTAAATGTAAGTTTCTTAACTGAACCAATGAGTCCTGTGAAATGAAGGTAAGGGGTGACGTTTCTTTAGAGAGAGACAAAGCCCTAACCTTACAGGGTTAGGTTTAATAACAACAAATCAATGTAACCCTGATGATAAACAACTGCTCCTTCCATACTGCCTGATCAAACCACTTTACTCTTTTAAAGTCAATTAAATGCACAAAATGATAAATACTAGAATCTATTAAAGAACTACCCTGGTCTGTCACGGGAATGAGACAGCACAAGGTGACGGTTTTCAGTAAAAATGCTTACTCAGCTAAAGATCTTTACAGTTCTTAGTCAACGAGGCCCCGGGCCACGTCTGTTTCCCAGGAATTGACACATAGTTTGACGCACACATTGAAGTTTAAGCTAAACTTAGAAAAATAACCCACTTGTTCATGTTTGTGTGTAAACTAGAACTAAAGGAGTGTTCTGAAAATGTCTGGTTTGTATTGTAGTTCTTTAAAATATGTGTTATTTAAGGAGGCGGTGGCTCAGTGGTAGAGGGTTCACCCTCGAACCGGAAGTTCACAGGATCGATTCTCACTGAGTTCACATCTAGAGTCCTTGGAGAAGATTCCTAACCCTCCGTTTCTCTCACCATTGGTGCCGTCGTGGCAGCCTGCTGCGGTGTGATGCAGTTATTGTTGTGCTTAGAGTAAATTCCATTCAGTCGTCTTCCGCTTATTTGGTGCCAGGTCGCGGTGCCAACAGCCTCAGACGAGAAGCCCAGGCTACTCTCACCTTAGCTGCATCCTCCAGCTCACTCGGAAGGATCCCGAGGTGTTCCCTGTCCAGCTGTGAGACATAGTCTCTCCAGCAGGTCTGGGATCTGCCTCTTAGTCTCCTCCCTATGGGATATGCTCGAAACACCTCACCAGCAAGACACTTGGTGGTCGCCCTGACCAGATGCCCATACCATCCCATCTGGCTTCTCTCGACCTGGAGGAGAAGTGGCTTGACACTGAGCTCCTCACCCGATCTCTGAGTGAGAGCCCAATATTTATAAACAATAAGAGGCGGAGAAGAAACAAATAGTGAAAAATAACAAGTTGACAATAAGATGTTTAACAATATGTCTCTACCTGCCTGAAGTCAGAAAACTCTATCAGTTCATATATAGTCAGTGCTTAGTAACTGTGCTGCCCTCACGACACGTGACTGTGTGAAGCTAGACAGCCAGCGAACTATTTCCAATGACAAAAGAGACTCCCACACAAGGCTTGCTTTTCTTGTTTTATGTAGACTCTTTTCTTCAAAGGATTACATATACATATGTACGTATATGTACGTATATGCACGTAGTAACTGAAACAAACCAAACAAAAGAAGTGCATTACGAGCTGTACAGAACGTTGAGTCTTCCTGATCAAACACATGTTAGCTTAGCTTGAAACATGCGTGCTCACATCCTAAGCGGCTTACTACATAAGACGCGATTCACACGTTATCAAATGAAATACAGTCTTGAGCATGTAAACAAAGCACATAAACACAAAAAATACTTACAAAGACTAAAGTTTTCCCAGGTTTTTAACGAGTTTGAGCGCAGTCTACTTCCGTCTTCTCTGCTCCAGATTCATCCTAGATCTACTATTTTCGAGACCGCTCACTCTGCTGTTACTTTAGCAAACTATAAAAGATCTTAGAAGAGACAGAGGTCTCACTCTGACATATACTTTAGCCGAAGGCATAACACTCCCCGCTTGATATAAACATATTATATCACCACATATCGAAACATAAAATTTACATAGGTAATATCTTACTCTGAAAGCAAAATAACAGTCTCTGAGACTGGTCTCAAAAACACCTTTGGAGTTCCATCTTTGATGACCCGTACCTCCACTTTACGAACCTTCTTGTCACTACTGGGTAGAGTCTTAACTATCAGTCCCATAGGCCATTCATTCCTGTGGGCGAGAGAATCTTTTAGCAACACAATGTCTCCTTCTTTGACATTAGGTTGGTTTTCAGTCCACTTTGTGCGCTTCTGTAGTGTAGACAGATATTCGCCTTTCCATCTCTTCCAAAACGTGTCTGCTAGCAACTGTACCTGTTTCCATTGTTTTCCAAACAACTGTCCAGAAGAAAAATTCCCAGATGGAGCAGACACCGTGCTTGATTTTTGTGTTAGTAGCATTGCTGGAGTTAAGATTGTCGGACAGTCTGGATCTTCGGGCAGAGGTGAAGCGAGTTCAGCTTGATCGTTATCCAACATTTTCTGCATAAATCGGATGTAGTGATCTTTCATTTCTGGTTTCTTTCCTAACGTCTTTTTGAGTGAGTATAGACGTTTTGAGGCTTGATCTCTGTTGCTTGGGAGTCTCCTCCTTGGAGAGCGAAAGGGCAATGGAGCGACCCAAGTGTTTTCTTTGTTTTGTTGGACCGCTTTGTCCATTATTGTTAGAAAGTTTTTGTCATCTATAGACAGTGCCACCTTGTCATCTGACTCTGTACGTTCAAACACAGACTAACCTAGCCTGTGTGTGTTGTCTTTAATGTCCACACTATTTGAGATTAAAGGTGTGCTTTGCTGGGGCTGCTTGACATAGTCCTCTTTCACTGTAAAGACGTTTGGACATGGTTTAAAATGAGTAGTCCGTCCGTTGTCTAGCATGTGTGTTCTGTACACGTTGACTTCTGTTGTGTTGTGAGTTTTGCCCAGGCACACTTCCCCTATCACAACCCACCCCAAGTCTAACCTTTGGGCGTATGGTGCGTTATTTGGTCCATTGATCTGTTCTCTTACTTTATGAACGCTGAGGAGGTCCCTTCCCAGCAAAAGGAGAATAGGAGCATGGTGATCGACCGGTTGGATTTTGCTCGCAATAGGAAGAAGGTGTGGATGGTGCTTAGCAATCTCAGGTGAGGGAATTTCAGATCTGTCGTCAGGCACTGAATCACACTCGATTAAAGGAGGCAGTTTGACATTTGTTTTTCCATCCATGGACTCTACTACAAAATGTTCTGCCCTCCTACCTGCAGTTTCAGCTTTTCCTAAGCATGTTTTCAGCGTGTATGGCACAGGTGCACTTTTTATTTCAAACAGGTTGAAAAAGTCCGTTCTAGCCAAGGACCTATTGCTCTGTTCGTCAATCACTGCATACATTTTTATAGCTCTGTCCTTTTGGCCTTCTGGATATGCTTTCACCAAACAGATCTTTGAACATGAGCGTGGGCTGTCACTTTGTCCACATACCTCTGTGCACTTGGAGACTACTGCAGGATGGTTTTCTGAGTCCTCCTTAGCATCTACATTCTTTGAGGTGTCATCTTTTGGGACAGGTGTGGGACCCGGATGGAGTGCTGACAAGTGTTTTGGACTGTCACACTCAACACACTTTACTGCTACCTTACAATCTTTGGCTATATGTTGCACAGACCCACAACACCTGTAGCATATGCGATGCTCTCTCAGAAAAGCCTGGCGTTCTTCAATTGATTTATCTCTGAATAACTTGCATTTTTTCAGAGGGTGTGGCTTCTTATGAATTGGACACTGACGATCTGGTTCTTCAATTTTCTCCTGTTCGAAACTTCTTTGTTTTCTTTCCTCAATTTCCGTTCTGTGTACTGCAACAGTAGCTTTGCGATTATATGGAGTGGACTTTTCAGTGCATGTGGTAACTTGGTTGCTGCAGCTGGATGGGGAAAAACTTGGATCATTTTTCATTTTTGCTTGTTGCTGTACAAATTGCACAAAGACAGAAAAAGGTGGAAATGACACTCTATTGACTTCTTTATACTGCGTACCTACAGTGGTCCACCTCTCCTGCATGTTAAAGGGGAGTTTTTCAACTATTTGTCTAACCCCTCGAGCCGTGTCTAGATATGCAAGACCTGGCAGTGTACCATCAGACTTAGCACACTGCAACTCTAACAAGATGTCCCCAAGCTCCCTTAATTTACCACTCTCTTTGTTTGTCAGCCTTGGAAACTCCTCCAACTTTTTTAACAGTGCATCCTCAATGACTTCTGAGCAGCCATAACATTTCTCCAGACGCTCCCATACCACTTTTACACCTGCAGTGGGATTGAGGGTGTGTACTGCGCGAAGCCTTTTTGCTTGCTCTGAAGATTTTGGCCCTAACCATTTTGTGAGCAAGTCTAGCTCTTCTCTAGGGGACAGATTCAAGTCTTTAGTAACACTCATGAATGAGGCTTTCCATGCCCAATAGTTTTCGGGTCTGTCATCATATTGGAGTAAACCAGTGCTGACTATTTCTTTGCGGATGAGATATTTTGCAAAATCTTGTACACTGTTTTGCTCTACTTGATTGTGACTTGTAGGCAGAAAGGTGTGAGCTTGGGGGTTGAGTGAGAATGTGTTGGTTGGAACAGCTTCTGGTATGTACTCATGTTTAACGTCGTTTTTCATTGGGGACTGGACATGAGTTTCTTTTGTGATTATTGATCGACTTGGCATTTGAAATTTTGCGCTATCATGTGTAGCACTAGGTGGCGCCATTAGCTTACATTGTTGTTCCACATAATCACTTGTGCGTTGTACTGCATTAAACGTTTCTCCTGTAATAGGAAGTTCTGGGTCTGACTCCCCGCTCTGACTTTCTAATTCTTCATAGGCTGCAGCTTCTGCTTCAGCTGCTGCTATTTCCTTTTCACACTTCAAAACATGGAGACTGGCATCCAGATCTGCTTTTTGTCTCATCAGACTAGCTTCTTTTTCATGGTGACTGGCATCCAAATCTGCTTTTTGTCTCATCAGACTAGCTTCTTTTTCATGGAGACTGGCATCCAAATCTGCTTTTTGTCTCATCAGACTAGCTTCTTTTTCTGCGAAAAGGAGCTGGGCCTTTGCTGCTTGGGCTTTGGCATATGCTTTTGTGGCTGACACACTTGAGGCTGCTGTGGTGTGCGACCGTCTGCTGGTGGCTCCGGACCTGATGCTGCGTGGGGGTGATTGCTGCGGCCTCTCTGACGGCTGCCTCTCTGGCGACCGCTGGTCTGCAGGAGCCGGGTGATTGGTGGCTGCCTGGTCATCAGCTTGCTGCTCTGAGTTTGCCTCTGGCTCGAACTGTGACTCATAATCTCTCAAGTAATTCTTACCTGAGCGTAGACTCATGTTGACTGTGTAGCTCAGTGTTGTTTAACCCGCTGTATAATAGTCTTTTTACTGTGCTGCCCTCACGACACGTGACTGTGTGAAGCTAGACAGCCAGCGAACTATTTCCAATGACAAAAGAGACTCCCACACAAGGCTTGCTTTTCTTGTTTTATGTAGACTCTTTTCTTCAAAGGATTACATATACATATGTACGTATATGTACGTATATGCACGTAGTAACTGAAACAAACCAAACAAAAGAAGTGCATTACGAGCTGTACAGAACGTTGAGTCTTCCTGATCAAACACATGTTAGCTTAGCTTGAAACATGCGTGCTCACATCCTAAGCGGCTTACTACATAAGACGCGATTCACACGTTATCAAATGAAATACAGTCTTGAGCATGTAAACAAAGCACATAAACACAAAAAATACTTACAAAGACTAAAGTTTTCCCAGGTTTTTAACGAGTTTGAGCGCAGTCTACTTCCGTCTTCTCTGCTCCAGATTCATCCTAGATCTACTATTTTCGAGACCGCTCACTCTGCTGTTACTTTAGCAAACTATAAAAGATCTTAGAAGAGACAGAGGTCTCACTCTGACATATACTTTAGCCGAAGGCATAACAGTAACCCTCATCACATCATATGAACCCTCACTTGATTAAATTAGATTTTAATGCTGATATTTTTATAACACAGCGTTCTAAAGGCTACCAGGTTCGGATTCATGCTTTTGTTTTTATAAAATAAAAGTACAGTCTTTATATTTTCTCCGTATGTTGCAGTAGTTTTATTTTTTTTTATGTTGAGAACTCTTCCCTTTGTTGACCAAAATGAAGGCACGACTGGTGAAAACAGATTTATGTCTCCACAGTGTGACACACACAAACACACCCAAACACACACATAGAATTGTGGCTTGTATTAACTGTTTGTTGGTTGAAAGTTTCAGGTACTTTCCAATCGGACATGTATTTATTCATATGCAGAAATCACACCATGCTCAGAGTCCTGATCCTACAGGAGCCAATCATAAATGAGAAAACTTTTTCTGTCCTTTTTACTTCCTTCATCCCCCGGTTAATCTGACCCAAGCTCGGAGATCAATCTAGTGGAGCTGTCTGAGATCTCATTCTAACTTTTAGACATTTAATTAAAAAAAAAAAAAAAAGCTACCTGAGCATGCATTCAAACAAAAAGGTTTAGTTAAACACATTAATATGTTCAAATGGTTCGTTATTCTTATCAAAACCACCCTGGTTTAACTGCTGGTGGTGTAGCTACGGAGCAAACAATGACTCATGTGAGTCACAAGGCAGAAATACCAGTGGGGGCAGGCACGTCTGCATGCTGTGCAGAAAGTTTCAAGAACAATCAGACGGAATCTTTGCAACGACTCCAAAGCAGAGATAAGCCATGATTAGCAGATGTTCAGTGTTGAGGTTCCTTAAAAATACCAAAAAAAAAGAAGTTCAACTTTCACCCCCTTTACTGCTGGAGTGAGTTACTTTTTGGAGGTGTTTTTCTGAAACATTTTGGGTTCATTGAAAACCTAAAAGTTTTCACACATAAAGAAGACTTTACTGAGTTTTGTTGGCTTGAATGTGGACTTCAGCCAAATGTAAAAACACGTTCTACCTGACATATCGTGGTCCAAATTAATCACACATCTGTCTAAGTTGCATAATTTTAGTCAAATTTTAGTCACCAATTTTTTTTTATGTTTTATTTTTTTTAATCAACGGGCCCCTTTTTTCTTATAACCAAAATTGACAAAAACAAACAGAAAATAAATGTACTAATTTTTTAAAGATCAATATATAATGCTTATGTTTCCATTTATTTATATATTTATTTTTGGACATTTTAACTATTTTTTCTCAGTTTTTCTTTCTTACTAAATGTAAGTCAATGAGTGGTCGTTTCCTAATTGTCTCAACGAAGGACATAAAATTGCTGTATGTAACAAACCATGATTTCTGTGTACTGTTGGACCTCAATACTCTCCTCATAAAACTCATTTTTTGTCATATACTGTAGCTGCTTCATGCTACCGACAGGAGTAGGTGAATTTGCAAAGACGACGTCTCACAGCTGGCTGGGGAATGACTCGGGATCCTTCCAGGTGAGCTAGAGGATGCAGCTGTGGTGAGAGAAGCCTTGGGCTCCCTGTTTGAGGCTGTTGGCCCCGCGACCTGGCCCCGGATAAGCAGAAGATGACGGAACGTAATTAATAAATAAGACATTATAGAATGCATTTTAAGTGATTGAGTGTGAAGGGAAAAAAATGTCTTTGTTTTGTCAGAACAGGAGATCCTGCACATGTGGAATGAAATCATCCGATGACAAAGAGGAACAAATCAAGTCAAACTCATGGTACTTTCTGACCCTCTTGTTTACTTCTTACATTTAAAACTGTTATGACCCTCCTTCCATGTGCAACAAAGTAAAGGTTACATGTGAAATGTCTCACTAATGAAAGAACAGCTGGTTACAAAGAGGTCGTTCTCAGCCGAGACGCTTATATGTCATAAATTTTGAAAAAATCAAACATGTGAAATTAAAGCCTTAAAAAAAAAAATTCAATTTTGTTCCTAAACATGTCTTTTTTTTTACACTTTTGTCCACAGAATCCCATCATGCATTCTTCTGTATCACTGTTTTTTAACACAATGTCTCCCCAAATCTTGAAAGGATTTTATTGAAACTGCCTAAAGTTACTAAGTTTCAACTTCAGATTAGGTTTGCAGGTTTATGCAACCAAACGTCAAGGTCACAAAGGTTGAGGTTACTGGTTTGCAAAAACAAAGTAACCTCTTCCTCATTGCAGAACAATTTAACTTCAGAAGTTTTTCTGGACGAGCTCGACTAAAAACAAAAGAATGAACGTAAATCAACAGAGATGAAGCAGAAACTCTAACACTTGACTTAGATCTCAACCGTTCATTATTAATACAGTTTGTTTTGGAGGAAAACAAAGGTGTTTGTTCATGTTGTGTTTAGATTTGTTTGAGGTTTACCAATCGTTTTCAAACCTCCACTCTGGTCACAAGCTGTGACTAAAAGAAAGAGATTGTGATTACAAGATGCTGATGTGAGTTTTCTGTGGAAGGTGAACACAGCCCTTTAACTAGCCCACCTCTCACTGAGATATAGAGGCCCAAAATCACCTCGACCATTTGGTTGAGCAGACAGTTAAAGGGTTAAGGGATTACGGTTAGGGCCACAGAATCAAAGAGCTAGGACTCCATCAAGGGTGATGTGGATATATCAAACCTCAAATTATCTCAGGATTGACTGGAAATGAGCTGCAGATTTCTGAATAACAGAGAATTTATTCATCCTTTTGAATGACGGTGTGTGATTTGAAATAAAGATAAAGTGACCGCATGAAGTGACTTCTTTTCAAAATTTTTTTTTTTTTTGCAATAGACATCTACTCTGTATTTTCATCCTTTAAAAGCAACCTGCTCAGAGACTGCAGGTGGAAATCAGCATGCATGCATGCTACACCATGCACCAGCAGTGCTCCTGGAATATTTTTTGTCTTGAATAATGTATCGTTGTGCACTGTCCCTGCATACATAAATACATGATGACAAAAAAAAAAAATGAAAAAAAGAAATTGCAAATGAATGTTAATACTGTGCACGGCATTAAATATAAAAATAAAATAGAATGTATGATAAACAAAAAATACCTCCTTTTGTTTAAGTTCTTATGACTCACTTTAATGTTTTGGAAAATTCTGCTTTCTTTTGTCCATTTTTATTTTATCTCAAATAAAACCTGAATTTTCCTCTTTTTCTTTTTTTGTCTTGGCACAACTGTATACAGTATGTGCACACTGAAATTAAACAGTTACACTTTGATCTGAAATATTTTGCTTTTAAATCTAATTCTATCTTATATTGTTATTCCATGCTATTTTATGCATTTTTTATTTTTTTTTTAAGTAACGATATAAAGCCAAGGTATGGTGTGAGCGTAGGTCCATGAACCATACACTCACACTGCTCTTCTTACAGCTTGGGAGATTTTAAAAGTGCATTTTGCAGCCTGTGGTACCACACATGGGGAAAATGTTCACATGTTCAAAATGTGAAGTGAATATATATAGGCTGTATATCGGGCCATAAGAAAAAAAAGAAGAAGAAGAAAGGAAAGGGGCCCAGTAAGGCTATCACCATGCATGGCCAGCGAATGGGCCACCAAAATGCAGGAAAATGACTCTTATTTTTTAAAATGTTTTAGGGGTTACATCCCAACATGTGTAACTACAGCGTGGACTAACGGCTAAAAAAAAAGAATGGATTGAATTGTCCGATATGGTCACAAGACACAAATTTCTAATTCTAGGTTGTTTTATTTGTTGTTGTTTAACACAACTGGGAATGTGTAAATGAATAAAAAAATAAGGACATGAAATGTTTAGAGGTCTCTTTTTTTACAAATATAAAAACTACTTTAGGGCATAGTGAAGAGAAATGGATGGAGTTAGAGGTCGGAACCCAGGTGCATCAAACTTTCCCCAGCTTCTAATATCTAGCAGCCAACTAGAAACCATTCCAGTTAAAAGTCCCTGTTTCTAGCAGCCTGGTGATAAACTTGTTCAAAGAGGAATGTTCTGATCTTACCCTTTAACGTAGAGACTGTGTCCGCCTCTCTGACATCAACCAAGACATAATTTCATAAAACAGGAGCTTAGTGACTAAAGGCTCTACCTCCAAATGTACCTCTGTTTTTAGAAATCTCTGAGTTTACTTTCTTCTTCAAACTGCATGAGTGAACATGTTGAAATGTGACGCAGTGTGACATCATGAGGAAACGTAGTAAAACCTTGTTTCTGTATCTTTTCACTTGACTTGGCGGACATTTGAAAACTCAAAGACAGGATTGGACTTGACAATGTTTTCCAGTCTTATTTGAACACAATGTGAAGATAGAGTCTTAATAATTGATGTTTTAGGTTTTCCTTCAGTCCTGTGAGCCAGGGATATGCAGCCTTCTTGGCTGAATTTACCCTAAAGGTTTTTCAGTGTTGAATTTGTGTCGATGCAGGTGTTATTTAGAAAAAAAATGAAGAAGAAAACAACCTGATGAGGACAGTAACAAAGTAAAGAAAAATGAAAGAGGACAGGAAATAAAATTTAAATATTCAGATATGTTTCTGTAATTTTAATCAAACTGCACTTGTTTTCTGTTCAAATTGTGGATTTTTTGTGTGTTTACATGTTTAACCGCTTTCTTTTGGTTCAAGATGATGCTTTACAAAACATTTTAAAAAATTAACTAAAAATAGAATTCAAAATGAAGTTAAACGCTGCCCACTGCTTTAAAATTTTAAAATTTGATCGTTTTTTTATTTTACAACTTCATTTTATTGTGCAAAAAAAGTGAAACATAAAATGTGTAAAATCTAAAATAAAAACTTGTAATATATTAAATTAACTTTTCTAAATGTTCTATATTAAAAGTGAAGTAATAACAATAACAGCAAAAACAATCAAATTTTAGCTGGTGTTTGTTGCCAGGTAGATTAAAATCAAGAGATTTTCTGTAAAGCCGTTCAGAGTTTGTTCTCTTGGTGTTCCGTGTATAAAGTGAACAGTAATGAAACTTTTGGATGGAGTAACTGGATGAAACTAAAGTCATAAATAATTACTAAAAATGACTGATAGAAATGGGGGCGGCATGATGGCACAGTGGCCTCACAGCAAAGTTCGAGTCCTGGGTGGGGACGAGGAACGCTGGCCTTTCTGTGTGGAGTTTGAATGTTCTCCCGTATTTGCGTAGGTTTTCATCCCACCCTCCAAAAACATGTATGTTAAGTTGATTGGCCGGTGCCAAATTGTCCTGAGGAATGAGTGTATGTGTGTATATAACTCCGCGACAGACTGGCAACTTGTTTTTAGGGTGTACCTTCCCCCTCGCCTTGAATCAGCCACGATGGGCTCCGGTACCAAAACCTCGAAACGAATAGATGGTTCAGAAGGTGACTGACTGACTGATAAAAATCATTACAACGCAAAACAAGGGTTTTGTATAAAACTAAAAATCAGGTTGTTAATATTTTAAAACCCAATCTGACCAAGTTTTTCTGCAGGTAAACGTCTTCAACGTTTATGCCATGTGCATGTGGCCACATGTCTCTGCAGTGATGCTGTGATTTCCCTCACTTCCCAGAGATACAGAAACTAATCTGTCTTTTATATCTGTCCAAGAATAGCCCAGCCAACCAGGAGTGGCAGTGATCTGAGTCAGGAGTTAACACCCAATAATACGCCACTGTTTTTTGATGAATAAGCATGTGTCACAGTGAGTGATTGCAAGCAGCCAGCTGGTTGGCTGGAAGAACACTACGTCACCATGGCAACAGTTCCTTATTGGTGAAGCATGTAAACATTTACACCACTAGTTCTTTTTTCAGCCTCTCTGAGAAAAAAAGTACCAGTAAATATGAGACAAGCTTTACTTTCTTGTTTCATTTTGTAGCAAAAAGTCCAAAGAATTAACTGTTTAAATGAGACTTTTTACTTAATCTGTACTAAAAATAAAAGTATAGTCAGCAGCAAGCAAAACAATCACATTTCAGCCAGCATTTGTTGCCCAGTCGACTAAAATCTGTGTAACTTCCATAAAGGCTTTCGGAATCCGTACATCCAAAATAACCTTCAGGAAATGTTCTGCTGACCTATGAAAAATGTGGAGTTTGCATGTTCTCTCCATGTGTGTGCGTGTTTTGTCCAGTTTCCATCCACTGTTTAAAAACATGGATGCTAGGTTAATTGGCTGTAGGTAAATTGCCGCTAGGAATGAGTGTGTGTGTTAGATGATTGTCTGTGTGTGTGGTCCCTCAACAGACTGGCAACCAGGGGTGCACCCTGCCTCTCACCGATATCAGCCAGGATAGACTCCGGCACACTTTGCGACCCCATTAGGGATACACTCTTCATAAGACAAAACAATAAAACTCATTCGAAAAAAATTGACCAAAAAAATTCTTCAACTGCCTTTTAATAGAACCAAAAGTTGGCTGCACGTAGGGCAAGGGCAGGTCAGAATAGAATCTAGGGGCTACTAACAGAAGATTGGAGGGAACGGCCTGCAGTGTGGGGGTACAGCAAGTCAGGTGTCCACATTGATAAAAACAAATACGCAGAAATATGACAGAAAAGGGTAGACTTTTAGGTTTCTTTCTAGCAGATTTTTAATGTGGATTTTTTTTTTATAACCATAAATCTTTATACTGGACTGATCGATCCAGATGGAGCACTACTAAAGGTCTGGTGTGAAATGCACAGACTGCCTCTGCATTTTTGTTTTAAAGGGCCAGCAAATCAAATTGTGAAAGCCTCCAGGCACGCTTCTTTGATGAACCCTGTGTGTCCATCTATGTACCAGAGTTCTTAGTGCCACTCCACATTCTGTGGGCAGGGGCATAAAAACAGTCTGAAATCTCTGAGCTAAAAACAGAAGACACACTCTTACATCTCCCACCTTACACCCCAACCCTACGATTCCCCTTTTTCTCAAAGAACACGTTGTTCCTATTATTGGATGTAGTGATGGAGTAACACATAATGCTGGTTAATCATCTTGTTGTGCATGCAGAAACAACCGTACCACGGTCGTGGAGTAAAGGCCCTCAGGGATGCAGCTTGAGTAAAACAAAAATCAAGACTTTCCTCTTCTTCCTGCCCATTTGTGGGAATACCAAGGTCAGGCTTGAGCCCAGGCTTGAGCCACAGTTTCCACTTCTCCGTAAGAGACATGGTTAGTCTCAAACCACCCTGTTTGAATCATGGATGAGCTGTACCCGAACTCTGTGCCTCTCTTAAATGACCAGACTCTTTACCCTGAGGGAAACTAAACCCTTACAATTAGAAAAATAGTAGGAAAAAAAATCATGAAGAATCATTTCATGCCCTCGGCCTTAAGTTTATGCATTTTTTTTGTCTCCGCCACAGAATGCGGAGCAGAGATTATGAGTGTTTTTGTTTCACTTTCATGAATAAAATATTTGAGATTGAGGGCATGAGTTTTTGTGGATGCAATATTTCCCAAATTACTGAAAGGAATTTTAATAAAACTACCCCTAGTTAGTCAGTACCAACTATAGATGAACTTAAGGAATCACATCCACGTAGTCATACCTTTCTACCACTACTACGAAGTGAACTACAGTCCTTTAAATTCTACAAAAAAAATCTACACCGGATCCCCTATTTTTAAAATTCATACAATAAAATCGACAGGCGGATCGGTGCAGCATCAGCAATAACTAGGACGCTGCATCGGTCCGTCGTGGTAAAGAGAGAGCTGAGCCGAAAAGCAAAGCTCTCGATTTACAAGTCGATCTATGTTCCTACCCTCACCTGTGGTCACCAGCTGTGGGTGGTGACCGAAAGAATGAGATCGCGGGTACAAGCGGCCGAAATGAGCTTCCTCCGCAGAGTGGCTGGGCTCTCACTCAGAGATCGGGTGAGGAGCTCTGCCATCCGGGAGGAGCTCGGTGTCGAGCCGCTCCTCCTCCAGGTCGAGAGGAGCCAGATGGGGTGGTTCAGGCATCTGGTCATCTCGGATGCCCCCCGAGCGCCTCGCAGGCGAGGTATTTTGGACACGTCCCACCGGGAGGACACCAAGGGGCAGACCCCGGACCCGTTGGAGAGACTATGTCTCACAGCTGGCCGGGGAACGACTTGGGATCCTTCCGGGTGAGCTAGAGGATGCAGCCGGGGAGAGAGAGGCCTGGGCTGCCCGTTTGAGGCTGTTGCCCCCGCGACCCGACCCCGGAACAAGCGGAAGATGACGGAACGGAATACAATAAGATCACATAATAAATTTATTTAATTCATAATCTTCTGTTTTCATCTTGATTTATCATTATTATTTTTATTATTTTATTTTATTTTTTATTATTATCATTGATCTACTCATTTTGTTTTAACGACTGGTTCAACAAACAATTACTGTTTTTTTTTAAATAAGTTTTCTGATCAAAAATATTTTTGCCTTTATTTATTCATTTTTTTATATGTTTTAAAAACTACATAAAAATTAAAACGATGCAAGAATATATTTATTTTCAATGTGCACAAAAAAAAGAACAAAAAAGGAAGTCCTATCTGTAACAGATTGTCTCGATTCATGTTTGAAAAGTTTAATAATTAAGTCTAAACTCATTACTGACCAACAATTGCACGTTGGATGACACAAATATAGTCCAGTGTAGAAATGATTTATTTACATCAGATAAAGAGGGGCGGCGCGGCGGCGTGGAGCACAGTGGCCTCACAGCAAGAAGGTCATGGGTTCGAATTCCTCTAGTGATTTAAGAAGCACCGATAGCCTACCACACTCATACTGTATGTATTTTCCTCATCTTGTTCAGGCTTTGACAGGGTCACTATACGGGAGTTCAAATAGGACGTAAAACATTATTAACAAAGGTTATGTAAAGACAAGGAAGACTTGGGGTTTTTTGGAGGAAGCGTTAGTGGGGTTTTATTTTCTTTCTTGAGGGTATTTTGCTCGTTCCTTAGGTTTCAAACCAGTCCTGGTAAGTCCCTTTGTTTTCACTGGATAGAAACAATGAGGCCATTATTGGAAATAGGATTCTCCAGTAACCCAACCACAACTGGTCTTTTACCACCCTGAAATATCCAATTTAATCAAATCAGTGTGAATCACCTTCGTTAATACGTGCAAACGTTCCACAAGCTACCGTCATAAAAACACTGACAGTAAAACTCTCAGTCAGACAAATTCTAAAAGCAGATAAAGAAGTTACATAATGGTTTTAAAACAGAAGCAGTGGTTTTACCAGTGGAAACAAATAAAATATCAAATCCAAACACTTTAAAAAATAAATCTCAGAAATTTAATATGGGTGATTATGTGTCACACTTTAATTTCCTTTAGAAAACATTCAGGGAAACAGCTTTATTTTTGTGAGATTGAACTGAACAACCTCTTACTTGATTTGTAATTTGAATGGAATATACTTTATTAATCCCAAAGGTAAATTTGAGTGCTGCAGTGTAAACACCTCGATGCCTCCTCGCCCCATCCACCGGCGTCGCAGTTCGGTCGTACACTGTCCAACCTGGCAACCCAAAAGCTGGAGTCCGAAATAGGTCACAAAGCCAGGCCACAGTGAAGAACACCAAACTGGCCTCTCTATGTTTCACAGGGTCCGAGTGAGCGCCTCCAGTTCCTCAAGCGAGCAACCGGACGTTTCCATGGAAACCGCAAAAACACAGAGCCCAAAGCCCCTCCTCTAGACTGTCTCCTTCTCCTCACCTCCTCCAGATCGACTGTTTCTTCTCAGCTCCCCCGGGACCTAACTAACTCCTCCAGCCAAGATGGAGTTGGCTTCGAGAACCAGCAGCTTGTCGTGCATGGTAACATGCACGACAAGCTGCTGGTTCTCAACGACAGAATGACTCCATAACCAGTTAGCCGCTGGGAGCTAGCCGGACGATTTCAAAGAAAAAAAAAACAGTTGTCCGACACAAAACAACAAAGTTCAAAATGACGTCCAAAGTGCCTCAAAATAAAATCTTCAGAAAGAGACTAAATATAGCCAGAAGAGCACAGTACCCCTGACGGGAAATCCCGAAAGAAGAAGAAGTGTTTTATTTAGAAAACTGAATTTAAACAGTTGCTTTATGATTTAAAAAAAAACACAATAGATTAAATTTAAAATGAAGTAAAAGATTGTTGTGCTTTATTTTATTTGGATAATTATAAATAAAATCATTAAGGAAGCTTAATGAAGATGTGTATTTGTTCCACTTTTCATTTCTTCTTTCACCTTCTGTAACTTCCCTTTATCTTTATCTACGCTGGATGACACGACTGACCACATCATTGAAAACTGAACCAGTGACCTTACTGTAAACATGCAGTAACCAGAAAACACATGCAAACTTTTTTTCCTCTTCTTAAAACAAGTGTAATTTTATGCAGAGTAAGACCCTCCTTTTTCTTTGAAGTTTTGCATTTAGAAATGTGTGATATGTGTGTGAGAAATGTGCATTTAAAATTTAATTTTTAAAATCTAATTTGACTTGATGTTATTGTCAGACAGACTATGACGTTATCGGTTTGCAGAGTCATAATGAAGCTGAACTCAGTGGCTTATCTAAGATTGTAAACCAGTGTAGTTCAACTGGTTTTACTCACAGTCCACGTGCGTGTTAAAGGAAGTCTGCAAGCGTGCAGCAGTAAGCCTAGTTGTGTGTGTGTGTATGTGTGTGTGTATGTATGTGTGTGTGCAAATTGCTTGAGGACATGCCCGGACATATTCTAACCCATCTATTCAAGTTGCCACACACTCACAGCTGTGTGTGTGGTTGGGTTATTTAATCTGAATCCAAAGCAAAGTTGAGCTTAAAATAAATTTTGAAGTAAGTTTTTTAAAAAATACACAATGAGTAAAAATTAGATTCAAACATTTTTTAATGACCTATGATTTAAAAAAAATTGTTTTTAAATTTATTCAAGAATTTTAAAAAATGCCTCAGTCGTCTGTATTAATTTGGAACATTGACCTCTGGGACTTTTGATCGCATGACCAAAACAACTTTGCTATAATTGGTACTGAGTAACCATTGACAGTTTTGGGGGGGGGTGGCCTATTTTGCTGCAGTCCCAGAGACGACTTAGGCCCAGTTGGATTCGAACAAGGTTCGAAAGATGGAAAGTCTGCCACTGAGCGCCTCCTAAGACCCGTGGACAGTTTTGTTAAAATCCCTTCTTTGTTCGGGAGATATCGTCTTGACTAAAGTGTTATGGAAGCATGGACTACCTGACAGTCAGAGTCCGTCGGACAGTCGGAGTCTGACTGTCCGACAAGATGAGGATTGTTGGTGGTGTTGATAAATAAAAGAAAAAAATGAACATGCCAAATATATCGTCCTGTACACAGAAGTTTAAAATAATTCAGTAAATATCCTCTAATAATAATAAAAGTAAGTACTTATTTTCCACAACTTATTTTTTCCACATCTACTCATTTTTAATCATCTAATTTAGTGACATTATTTTTCAAAGTTCAGATCATTTTCTTTCTTTGATGACAAACAGACTCAGAAATCGAGTTCAAACACCTGCAGCCAAGCAAAGACCTCTGGAACTCAGAGTGCACGTGCCGGACATATCTGTGAAAATCTGTTTGTGTTCATCTTATCATCTGAAAAAGAACACTGGCCTTTATCACGTGATGGCTTTATAACTGCACCTCCTGGGACTGTTATGCATGTCTGCTTGTTCCCTACGTCACGGTGCTTACGTTCTACCTGACCTGATAAACTGGCTAAAGTTTACCACATCATTTCAAGGAAAGCATGGTTATTATAGAAAACCCAGCCGTGTTCACGCTCTGATAACATGAGCCGATAGAATTTATTTATTTGATTTAAAAAAAAAAAAAAATCAAAGTTTACATTTACAAAAACAGATTTGGAAATAAAATGCAGCTCGTTGTGGTCGTCAATGCAACCTCACACTATGTGTAAAATTTATCAACTCAATCAGACTGTAGCCAGGGGCGGATCCAGGATTTTCTAAAGGGGGGATGTGAGGTCATGGACAAAATGAGCACCTGTAGTGGTCGCTGGTACAGGGCGGTCTGGGGTGACTCCCCCCAGAACATTTTGAAAAGTAAGAGTCATCTTCCTGCATTTTGGTGCATATTTTGCCCAAAGTTTGCAATAAATAAAGTAGTAAGAACATTTTTTTTTTTGTGTGTCCCCCAAGCCCACCACTGGATCAGCCCCTGGTAGCTATTTAATTAATGTATTTTTTATTAACAAGTTTTGTTTTAACATTTTTAAACTAAAACCAGAAAGCAAAGTTATTGGTTTGTACTTGGTTTTTTTGGTCAAAAACTAAAAAGAACTAAAAAAAAACTAGGAAGAAAGTAGTGAAATAATAACACAATTATTTTATATTTACAGAATTCACTTGAAGGTGATGACGATGCAGAAAATTTAAGAAATAATTTAGAATCAGTAATTATAAACATGGACGAGGAATTGATTACCTCACAAAAAGGATTTGATTCAAACAAAATCGTCGTAAATTGAAAAGAACGGAGGGCCTAAATGATCAAATTTTGGGATTAAAAAAATGATCAAAATCCAGATTTGTTTTTAAATTGAGAATTTTTTTTAATGATCTGAAAACAGGGCAGCACGGTGGCGCAGTGGATAGCACAGTGGCCTCACAGCAAGAAGGTCATGGGGTCGAGTCCCACGTGGGGACGAGGCTTGGAACACTGTCCTTTCTGTGTGGAGTTTGCATGTTCTCCCCGTGTCTGCGTGGGTTTCCTCCGGGTACTCCGGTTTCCTCCCACTCTCCAAAGACATGCATGCTAGGTTGATTGGCTGGTGCCAAAATTGCCCCTAGGAATGAGTGTGTGTGTGTGTGGATGGTTGTATGTGTGTGGCCTGGCGACCTGTTTGGGGTGTACCCTGCCTTTCGCCTTAAATTAGCCGGGATGGGCTCCGGCACCCCCCACAACCCCGAAAGGGACAGACGGATAAGAAGATGACTGATCTGAAAACAATTTTTATTAATAAAAGAAACTTAGTTAAAAATTACAAATTGACTACAAAGAAGAAAATAAGCAAAAATATTATTATTTTAAAAAAGATAAAACACATTTCAGACGATACAGTTTTGTTTTAATGATTCTAATCTATGATTAAATTGATCCAGATTAAAAACTCATCTTTTCCAACTGGACGATTCTCTCCAAACATGACTGTTTTTTTTTTTTTTTTGTTGAATCTTTAGCTCTTTTTATACTGATCCATAAATTTAAATTAATATGTATTTAATGTTGATTTAAACGATCAATGTATTATTTTTGTATTTGTGGACATGACGTACGGTGACCTTGGGTGTTCAGAAAGATGCCTTAGAAATAAAATATATTATTATTATTATCCCATATTTTTTCACTGCATGAAAAATTTTATGAGTCTAAAAAAAGGCAAAACAGACGATACACAAGACCTTTATGTAAAATTAGACGTTGAAATTTACATCTTTAATTAATTAAACTACAAAGTGGAAAATTATAAACTGATTAGTTCCACATTATGTTTATAAGAAATTTTAGTTTTTTAAATTCCAGATTATAAACTAGAAGGAAAGGAGACTTTATTATTATTATATTATTCAAATATTACTATTAAAACTTAAAATGACATTATTGAAAACACTGAACAAAATAATTTAAATCTGCAACCAATCAGGACCAGATCTTCAGTCATGTATCACCCTTCAGACGCTGTCTGCTATGGTAAACACACACATTAGGAACCAATGCAGCGATCAGGAAAGTCACCAAACCGTTTGATAAAAATGAACGGCTGAAATATATTTAACATCAGTTTGTGATTAGGATATTTTTAAACCAGCAGAGGAGCTTCACAGCTGTTCACAAGGTTCACTACTGGTGTGTAAAAATATCAGAATCACTATGTTTCCTCTTCAAGAAGAGTTGATCAGATGGAAAATATAATCTGTGATAAAGAGTGACACAGAGATTAAAATAACTAAACAATAATATTCTATAAACAATATTATTTAAGCTGTTTTCATCAACCGTCCTTGTTCCCTCTACAGGGTGTGGCTATTGTGTAACTTTTATGCACACTCACATTTAATTGTGTAAAATAGGAAGCTCCGTTTTCACAAGGAAATGAAAACATGATGCTGCCTGCCGGAATCACCTTTATGCAAAAAAAAGAGGTGATTTCTTTGTAAATGTTTCTACTTTTCCAGCTCTTTTCTTCCTGCGTTGGTTCTCAAAGTGTGTTACATCGTAGCTCACATTCACACACACATTCATACCTGATGGTGGAAGCTGGAAACCACCATCAGGAGACATCAGGGTCGGTGTCTCACTCTGGGACACCTCCTCATGAATTCCAGGCAGAGGATTGAACCGGCGACTCTCTGTTTACAGGATGGTCGTCCCTCCCCCCATTTTGGCTGTTACGTTGCTGTATCATGTCAAAAAAATGTTGTAAGTTTGATAGCTTTGTCTCAGGATGTCTCATCTTTAAACTAGATGGAAAACACAAAGTATTTAATTGATGAAACAGACAAATCTGTTCACTCAAGACCAAGAAATACAACGCAAAGGTGTCAAACAACATGCTTTACACTGCTGTGTTACTAGTAAAAGAGTGAGGTGTGTGTGGTAATCAGATTGAAGCAGACGTATGTGTAAAATTTTTTGATCTGATTTGAGCACAGAAGCACGGACAGCCACGTTCTCCACGATCTGGGGACAGAGGCAGAAATTCACAAATATAGAATTTGTTTGTGTTTCAATTTAATCTTTGGTTCAAACTTTTGTTTGTTTCAGACGATCCAGCAGGTTGGCTACAGATCATCACTTTATCTCTCTTTTTTTTTATCTTCTGCACCTTATCCTTTTCTATTCCCACTCCTTTATTTCCCTCTCATCTGTAATCCTTGTCAGCTTCAGCAAAATCAGAACAGAAAACAGACATCTAGGATAAAACATTTCAAAATTAATAGTAGAAAAAGTTTAAAAAAAGTCTTCTGGACAGTTTAATTCTTGAACAAGACGTTTCGACTTCCATCCGGAAATCATTTTCAATCTGAATGAAATGGACAGAAAACTGGATCTATTTATACTAACCTGAGTAAAAGGTAAAAAATAGTAAGAAGGGCTCGACCAATGAGCCTGTGTTACCTAAGATGGCCGTGAATGGCTCCTATTGTAGCCATTCAAGAATTAAACTGTCCAGAAGACTTTTTTGAAACTTTTTCTACTATGGATCACTCCTGGATGAATGAGGGACTACACGGATTTATTTCAAAATTAAATGAAAAATCATCTTTGCCAAGGCCGGCACTGGTAGAGAAAATCTGTCCAGAAATACATGACGTACAGATCACTATTCTGCTTGTCATAAAAACCAAAACAAAGTTTTTTCCTCCATGTGCAGGATCTGACTGCACTTCATTTATCAAAGTCTAAAAAAACACGAGGACAAATAATGAAGTTACTGTTTGAAACGAGTTTATTTGAAGTTCTTTAAAAACATTATCAAAAGAAACGTTCTGAACGATTTCACAAGACGTTGAGGTGGAAGCGCTGCTTCTTTAATCACACGGACGACTTCCTCACTCTGAGATGTTTTATTGTTTCTTACAACCGGGATTCACTTCTGCTAAAGTCAAAAACAAGAAGCATGCTGAGCTTTATAGGCCCCGAAATACACCCTCCCTCCTCCATGGATACGCCTCGCCCTCTTTCACATGCACACCTTCCACTCTCACGTGCACGCTCTTTTATTCTCACCTCTAACACAAACAAAAACACTGAACTTTTTAAACTTCAATCTGAAACGATTTGTCTTGCCATTTAGTTTAAATTTATTAATATTCAATGTTTGAGTTAAAAAAACCGTGACTTTTAAAAATGACATTTGTTAATTGTAACAAAAAAATACAGAAAATTTAAAAAAAAAACATAATATTTGAAACATTTGTAATCAAAAAAAATTTCAACTATTTTCCAAGAATTTTAGGGAAACATCTTGAGATCTGGAATACACACACACACACACACACACACACTCACACACACTCTCACATACACACACTCACACACACACACACACTCACACACACTCTCACACACACACACACACTCACACACACACACACACACACACACACACACACACACACACACACACACTCACACACACACACACACTCTCACACACACAGACACTCACACACACAGACACTCACACACACACACACACACACACACACACACACACACACACACACACACACACACACACACACACACACACACACACACACACACACACACACACACACACACACACAGCTCTTGTTTTTTTTAAGACTGATTTTCTTACATTTATTTGGAAGTTTTTCTGTTCTTTTTTATTATTATTATTTTTGGTGAATTAAATCTGTGTATTTCTGTATATTTTTATATTCTTTATTCTACTTTATTTTTTCATATTTTTATTTAATTTCCTCCTTGAAGCTCGTTTGGATATTCATGTTGTGATTTCGAGCTTTACAAATTAAACTGATTTGAATTCAGAATATTTAGAAAAGTTTTTAAAAGTTTGGACATTTATAGAGTTTAATATGATTGGATATTTTCAGTGTTCATGTTCAGATTGAGTAAACATGCTTCATTAATGAGGCCCGGGGTCTGACGAGGCTAGAACGTCCCTCATACGACAAACATGTTCCATACACAACTTGGAAAGAGGTGGAGAAATTGGTCCTTTTTTTTCAGCTTAAAGTCAACCAAGCCTTTAAATCCAGTCAATTTTTTGTTGTTTTGCAAATTTTTGTTACGTTACTGGTTCATTTAAAAAAAAAAAAAATCAGATTGCACTCATAGTCTCTGTTTGACAGAGACTTTGTTTCTCTGTCAAACATAGTCTTAATATTTTTTACTAACATTTCATATTTTTTTAATTTACTGGTTTTAAAACATATACAACTTAAACTTTAAGTACTTAATTTTTTATGAAAAGATTAATACAACTACTTAGAAAAAAAACAATGACCAATAGAAAAACTGAGGAATTTAATGGTTAAAATCAGAAAAATTAAATTTGGTCTTAATAATTTTGTTTCAATGCCACTAAAATAATAATAATTAAAACTATTAAATTCCACCTTTTTTTAAATTTCTCTTAGAATTTTTCTTTGAAAATGTAACCTAAGACTATTTTTGCACCTGCTCGTAGAACGATTACGTCATCCTGTCTGTACTTTAGATCTACGTGATATGAATCTGTTGTCTGTTCTGTACAGCAGCAACTTTATACAACAAACTATTGGTTAAATTATTGTGTTCATAGGACGATTTTTCCTCTAATAATTAAAAAAATCTAAATCAGACAAGTATTAATAATGAACTTGAAAAAAAAATGTCCAAAAGACCAGATAATTATTCAACATGTACACGATCATGAAGCAAACATCAGCATAAACAACAACCTGCAGGTTTATAACAGTCATCTTAACTTTCTGCCTTTTTAAAACCCTTCATCTGTCCTTAAATCATCTTAAGTTCATCCTCTGGAGGAGCTCTGCTGCTAAAATGGAGTTAATAAAAAAAAAAATCAGCAGCTGCAAACCCTGCCCCGCTGCACCTCTTCGTCTGTCTGCAGTCACCAGCTTCCTCATCTCGTGGTGATGATGATGATGTCATCGTTCAAACTGACTCAGCAACATCTAAAAAAAAAAAAAATCTTTGTCAGGTCCAGGAAAGAAAGACGCACAAACAACACACACTGTTTACTGTTTAACTGTAATCTTTTCAGGATGACAGTAACCCTGTATCTCAGAGTTCTAATGATCAGATCAGGGAGGATCCTGAATCATTCCCCAGCCAGTTTGGAGACATAGTCTCTCCAGCAGGTCCAGGGTCTGCCTCTTGGTCCCCTCCCAATGGGACGTGCCCGAAACCCCTCACCATCAAAGCGCTCAGGACGCATCCTGGCAAGGTGCCTGAACCACCCCATCTGGCTTCTCTTGACCTGGAGGACGAGCAGCTCGACACCGAGCAAACAATTTAAAGTGTCTTTTAGATTTATCTGACAAACGAAGACCAATCCTGAGAGTCATTTTATTAATTTCTACTTTAAGTGAAATCGTTATAGTAAATAATTTTAATTCAAGCACAGTTTCCAGAGTTTAATTGGATGGGTTTTATTTACTGAGACGCAAATGAAGGAAAGTTTAAAAATGTGAGAGTTTCTTTAATTAATTGCAACATAGAAATCACAAAATCAAAAGTAAACTAGTGACCAGAAAAGCACCGTAGAAATAAAATGTATTCTATTTATTAAAACAACATGGATTATTTAGTGATATTTTGAGGGAGTTCATGTTTTATTGAGCTCTAAAGTTTGCTGTGAATTAATACAAATGTGTTGAACAATATCCCTCTGCCTGCAATGGAAATGTATGGGTTTGTAACCATATCAGTTCATATATAGTCGGTACCAGAATTTGTGGGCAGTTTGGTTCAAATCCTTTCATTTGTTTGGGAGAATTTGCAACCTCAACCTTAGTGACCCTGAAACCCAATCAGTCCATCTATAGTCGGTACTGATCCACTATGGGTATTTTCTTTGACCAGGGTTCTTAACACTAGATGTCCATCACCTGCTAAAAGTCTTGTCTCAGATAAGAGTCCGCATGACGCCCCTTCATCAACAAGCATGTTAATATGAACCCCTCTTCCTTTCAGTAGGATTTTTATCTACAGTAGGTTTCTCTTTCTGGAGGCACTGACTGGATGTAGGGTAGGTTTTTTAATGCTGCAGCTCTTTCAGACAACGCTCACAGTGAATGAAATCTGCTGATATGTACAGAAAAACAATGTTTTCAGAATAAAAACAACCACTTTTAAAGTATTTGTTCATTAGATGACGTTTAATGTCAGGTTAAGAAATGAAACTGTTAGAAAGTAAAAAGGACATGAGATCTGATCAGCTGTTCGGCAAAAAGAAAGAAATCCACATTCTGATCTTAAAACAGGTCAAACCAGAAATCTGGATAGTCTGTAATTCCCCGAAACTCCATGTGTTTTGTTTTTATGGAGAACACGTGTCATTAACACGTTAAGGGAGAAGAAATAAGAAAACAAATTAAAAACAAAACCTTCCCAAAAATTACTCAGTCACCTTCTTAATCATCTATCCCTTTTGGGTTGTAGGGGGTGCTTAGCCTATCACAGCAAATACGAGGCGCAGGGTACACCCCGAACAGGTCGCCAATCTGTCGTGAGACCACACACATACAACCATGCACACACACACTCAATGCAAGAAGCAACCATGTAGGGGCCAATCAACCTAACATGTATGTTTTTGGAGGGTGGGAAGAAACTGGAGGGAACCAACACATACACGAGGAGAACATGCAAACTCCACACAGAAATAATAATAATGCATACTATATTGAAATTTGTGTGCTGCATTGCACCGCAGCAGGCTGCCATGACAGTGCCAATGGTGGGAGAAACGGGGGGTTAGGTATCTTCCTCAAAGACCCTCAGTGGGAATCTAACCTGCGAACTTCCGGTCGGAGGGCGAATGCTCTAGTTGCTTTTTCTCCTCAAAGAAAAAACAGTGTTCCATGCCCAGTACCCACCTGGGACTCGAACCCACCGTGCTACCCACTGCACCACCGTGCTAGCCCACCTTCCCAAGATTAATCATTGAACTCAAATAGATCATCTTGATTTTTCTCAAACTGACACAGTTTGGAAATTTATATTACCTACAATAGATATTAAATCTGTGCTTGCAGTGCACGCAGAACATCAGAAAAACGTGCCTCTAAAAGCACAGAAAAAAAAACTCAACTAAAAGAAATCATATCAAAACCCACATTCCTGATGTTTTTTATTGGAAAAACAATGGATGAGGAGACGGAGACGGGACAGCATGAAAAACTAACAAATCAGAGACTCCTTGTGTTGATGCTTCAAACATTTTCTGGGTGGAGACATAAAAACTACTACAGACCAAATTAATATTTAACTACTGTAAAGACACGAATGAGACAAAAAAAACTTCTGTTTGTGTTCTAATCAGATTCTATCTTTATAAAGCTAACAAATCAGTTGTTAAAAACACTAGTACCTGTTTGGTCAGACTTTTCGTCCGTGTCTGGAGCGTTTCACACCACACTGGTCCTGTTTGCTTTTATAATAAGTGGTAATTATGACTCATGGTTTCTGCAACCGTCTGTCTGTCTGATTCATCAGATTAGAAGAGTAGACACGTTGCCACCGTTCAACGTTACACTTCTTCATCAGAACGGTTCAAAAGACGTTAAAGAAAAGCTTTTGTAAATGATATTTTTGGATGTATTTTTATGGAACAAAGAAGAGCTGCACAATATTAATAAATCATCAAATTGCAATAATTTTGCATGATGTTAAAAGATCAATTTGATGTATATATTTTTAATTTATTTAATTTTACACTCTATTGATCCCACACGGGGGAAATTTGTGTGCTGCACTCCTACACCGCAGTAGGCTGCCACGACGGCGCCACGACGGGGCTAGATGTGAACTCAGTAGAAAGCGGACCAGCAAACTTCTGGTCCACGGGCGAACGCTCTACCACTGAGCCACCGTTTACCCCCCACGTATATTTGATCATTATATGTTTTTTTTTAAATAAGCTTTATCATAACTGAATAATCTTGACCGTGGAAATTGATAAAGACTATCTTTCCTACTAGTTTCATGCTGGTTTTTTTTGTTGTTATTATTATTGTTCACAGTTAATGTAATTATCTTGACATTTTGTCATCGTTTGTTATGGGGTGTGTAGTGCTCCCTTTTGGAATTTTAAGGTAAAAATATATATTTATTAATTAACCAATTCAGCACATAAATTATCAAGAGCTTGTTTTTCAAATAGTTCATCCACTTATTGATCAAATAAAATAACATTACATAGAATTGAGACACAAAAATGAAGATTTTATTTCAAATAAAAGTCAAATAATTCTCTTTAAATTGAACAGTTATAGCCTTTAAACCATTGACTGTCTGATTCTTTGAAATATATTTAATTATTTAAATTATACATTTTAAAATATTCATTTATAAAAGTGAGCATTTTCCTTTTTAAAAAGAAATGCAAACAAAACAGCAGAGAAAAATTATTCAATTTTAAGCAAAAAACTTTCCATTAAACTGAAAATTAAATTGTGGTTTTGACACAAATTTTTTGTCCAAATCTTCTTATATTCCACATGCGATCAGTAAAAAATTGTATTTTAGAGCCACAAACCAAAAGACTCGGGATCCTTCCAGGTGAGCTGGAGGATGCAGCCTGGGCTTCCCATCTGAGGCTGTTGCCCCGCGACCCGGCCCCAGATAAGCGGAAGATGACGGAACGGAAACCAAAAGTAGCTGCTTGCACTCAGCTGCTGTTTGTGAACATAATAATGACTTTACACCTGATTTAGGATCCAACCCGTTTTATTCACCATGCAGACCTGCTCATCTGTTATGTGTTTTACTTTTTAAGGTTTTAAAAACTCTGAACCACGTTGACGAGCTGCACGATCAGCCTCCCAGTGGGGGAACAACAGCTATCATTATTAAGACGTATTTCTTTTCTGAGGATGAATGTGTTTATTCGTCTTAAAGTGCTACAGGTGACCGGTCTGATTAAAGATGAAGTAAGAGGTGTAACAAGATAAATTACAGTCTTCCATTAATAACCAGTGGCACGTTTCCAAAAAGAAAAATCACTGATTGTTAGTGCCGTTAATCATCGTGTTAGAAGCTGAAGATAAATGATCCAGTTGGTCTTTTAAAGTGGAGAGGCTCTTAGTTTCAGTGGGTGAAGACGATCTTTACCACGACATAAAGTTTCTCTAAAAGAAAAAAAAAGACACTAGTCCTTTGTTAAAGCTTCAAAATTTGATTTTTTCTCACACACGAGAAAATCAACAAGCAGCTTCTCCCAAAAAGCAAGCATCTCTGAGTTCATTTCAATCCCAGCGATGTTTTAGTTTGAGCAGGGCAACAACATGTAACTATGATTTATCCCCTGCTGGTAGAGGAGCAGACGAACCAGTCTGATAGGTGTCTGGCTGCTTTCTCCTCAAAGACCAACCTGCTTTTAGCGTGTCTGAGATGCACCACAGCTCATTTATTGATGCTTTAAAAGCTTCTGACTGATTATCTTTAGATGCAAAAACAGAGAGAAAGTAGCCAGTATGTCAGCTGTAGAAAGTTTTTATGTAACCAACCTCTTTTTCAATGAGATTCCAAAATATTTTAAAGCATTTATTATTTAATGGTAAGTGGTCTTTATTTCTCCAGCACTTTTCCACCTGTGTTGGTACCCAAAGCTCACAGCTCACATTCACCCATTCATACGTGATGGGGATGCTGCCATGCAAGGTGCAAACCACCATCGGGAGACACTGAGGCTTCAGTGTCTTGCTCAGGGACACCTCTGCATGAGCTCCAGGCGGGGGTTGAACTAGCAACCCTCCGGTTACAAGACAGTCACTCTGCTCACTGACCCACCCTGCCCCACATATTTGTCCCAGTTTATGTTAAAATACGGCAGCGTCCCTCATCAAGTGAGCTCTTTCTGAGAGATGTTTGATAGTACAGAAGCATTACCGATCACTTCTATTTGAATTGCTTTTGTTATTTTTTTTTCTCTTTACTTTTTTTGTGTCTTTCATGAGGTCTCAGGCCCGGCTTTGGCCTAGCGGGAATCAAACCAGTTTCTCCCGGTTGAAAGACAGTATTTCTACCACTAGGCCAACGCCCCCTGGGACCGTATTTGTTATTTAAACAAAGAATCCTTCCGTAATTTTTGGTTGTGAAGAAGGTGTTAAGGCATTATTAACCTGATTTCTCACAAAAATCTCCCAATTTTTACAAACTAACCCCCACAAACAAAGCAAATCCAACAAAGCAAAATGTGTTTACTATCGAAAAAATACTATTAAAAAAAGAACTCAGAGCATTTTTAATCCCTGTAAAAACAAAACAAACAGCAGCGCAGACACTTCTTTCTAGTGGGTTTGATGTCTGCTTCAGCGACACCAAGGCAGTTTGGTGCTTTCGAACCAACTTCTCCTGATCCAAGGACAAACACTCTACCACTGAGCCAACGCCTCCTCTAATCATCTGGTAAAAATGATCCAAATAAGCTAAAGATGTACGGGACAAATAACCAAACTGGTTGCCTGTAACTGCCTGCTGCCAGTTTTACTTCAGGTTTATTGTTGTGCCAATTGTTGGCCCACAAACAACTCTAGTTAGCTTTGCATTATTGATGTCATTTCCCAACAGCAACGAGTGCTGAAACAGATGGCATGGTGGTTAAAGATCAGAGGTAATGTGATGGGATTCCTGTGCTAACACAGTCTATTTATCACCGCTGAAAGACGAGGCAGCAGTTTGATGGATAACCGCACGGTTTGTCTTGCTGTCACTTTTGATAAAGAAGAAACTCTGCGTCAGCATAAAGTACTTTACACACTTCCAACATATTGGCTGGAGATCAAAGGTGAAGATCTGGTACAAGCGGAGCAGATAAATCCAACCTGGGTTTTAAAACAAAGCATTTCATTCGTTAACACGAGCCGAGACAGTTTGATTGATTTTTTTATATATAAAATAACATAAAATCAGTCGTTTAATTTAGGCTTTACACATTTTATTGTCTCTACAATCACAGTAAGACTTTTTAAATCTGTTCTGTTCTGTCGTCTTCCGCTTATCTGGGGCCGGGTCGTGGGGGCAACAGCCTCAGACTTCGCCCAGGCTTCTCTCACCCCAGCTGCATCCTCCAGCTCACCCGGAAGGATTCCGAGTTGTTCCCCAGCCAGCTGTGAGACATACCCTCTTGGTCTCCTCCCGGTGGGATGTGCCCGAAACACCTCACTAGCGAGTTGCTCAGGGGGCATCCTGACCAGATTCCCAACCACCCCATCTGGCTTCTTTCGACCTGGAGGAGGAGCGGCTCTATACCGAGCTCTTCCCGGATGGCAGAACTCCTCACCCGATCTCTGAGTGAGAGCCCAGCCACCTGCAGAGGAAGCTAAAAGACATCCACATCTTAAATTTAAAAAGACACTGAGCCTGAATATAATTTTTTAATGTATGAAAATTAACTAAATGTTTCTAAATAACTGGGTTTTTTGTTTCTTTTCTTAATTAAAGAGGTTTTCCTCAAAGTGTAAAAAGTTCAACCTCAACACTTCCCAAGGATTTAGAAAAGCGACCTCATTTCAATCTTAGGGATTTCTTTTGTGGGAGAAAGAAAGTCTGAGTAAAAACAGAAGTGAAACATCAAACTGTGTTAACCTCATTTGGAAATACGGAGACTAAGGAATAAACGTTGGTAACTGGTCGCTTCATCGTCAGAAATGTGACTTTAAGACATCGAAAACCACATTCTAGAGAAGACAGTGAATCCTGGCTGCGATGAAAGACTAAGAATAATGGGGGGAGGGGGCGATCCAGGGTTTTCTAAAGAGGGAGGGTGTGAGGTCAATGACTAAGCCAGTGCAGGGAAGGCTCCCAGAACATTTTAAAAACTAAGAGTAACTTTCCTGCATTTTGGTGGCCCATTCACTGTCCCTTCAAGGGAACAGCTTGACTAGTCCCATTTCTTTTCTTCTTTTTTTTTTTTTGTGAACCAAAAAGGGGGAGAGAGGGCACCCCTCACGCCATCCTCTGGATCAGCCCCTGAATAAATAAATGTAATTTCAGCAGTATTCTAATTTATCTCAGTAGTTATAGGTTGGCTGGTAAGACGTCATCACAACGAAGGTTTGTGGGAAGATAGGACCACTGGCCAGATGTTCTGTCCCACAGATGAAGTCAGATAGTTAAAAAAAAAAAAAAATAGCAGTAAAAAACTTACTTTCCAAGAAGCTGAATTAAGTTTGCTCTGCAGGCGGGTCAGGCTTTTTGGTAAGCTTGCTTATCTATGAGATTAAAATTGGATTTTGAGTTTTAAAAAAACGGGAGATTTAATTTTAAAGGTCCTATATCATGCAAAACGGACTTTTATGAGGTTTTAACCTTTTATTTTACTTAGTACTACCCCAAACAATCCCCCAAAGTGTGTTTTATTGTGATTCATGCTATTTTGAGATATTTAAATTCAAAGTAAGGGGCGTGTTCTCCAAACCTCTAACGACTGGTGGAACATAGTGACGTACATCTGTTTTTTGTTCAGCCCCCTGCAGCTCAAACACCAATCGCTGAACACCAATCGCTGAATGACAACCAATTGCAACCAACGGGGCGGGTCCCGGGAAAAAAAAAAGAAAAAAAAACTGAAACAAGCTGTTTTGACTTCCGGGTATGAAACTGCGCTCCCAAACAGGGTATTATTTATAACCTTTTGTGTTGACATTGTGGCGGAATGTAAAATTATGCATATAATGATACATAGAACAGGATAAAATAAGGGAAAAAAGGCATGATATAGGACCTTTAAGGTTCAGCTTTAATTCCAGGGAATATGTACACAAAGGATGGACTACATCTAAATGAGCCAGGAAGGTATCAAGTCCCTTCAAACACACACAACCCCCCGACCCCCCGCGCCGCCCACAAACAACCATTCATGAGCTGGAAGATGTGACCGAGGTGAAGAAAGTCTGGATGTTCATGGTTAGGCTGCTCTTGATCTAAAACTGATAAGTAAATGTGTGTCAGACCGTGTTTAGACCGGCCATGCTGATTGGTCTAGAGACAGTGTGGTGAGACCGGCCATGCTGATTGGTCTAGAGACAGTGTGGTGAGACCGACCATGCTGATTGGTCTAGAGACAATGTGGTGAGAGCAGCCATGCTGATTGGTCTAGAGACAGTGTAGTGAGACCGACCATGCTGATTGGTCTAGAGACAGTGTGGTGAGAGCGGCCATGCTGATTGGTCTAGAGACAGTGTGGTGAGAGCCGCCATGCTGATTGGTCTAGAAACAGTGTGGTGAGAGCGGCCATGCTGATTGGTCTAGAGACAGTGTGGTGAGAGCGGCCATGCTGATTGGTCTAGAGACAGTGTGGTGAGACCGACCATGCCGATTGGTCTAGAGACAGTGTGGTGAGAGCGGCCATGCTGATTGGTCTAGAGACAGTGTGGTGAGAGCGGCCATGCTGATTGGTCTAGAGACAGTGTGGTGAGAGCGGCCGTGCTGATTGGTCTAGAGACAGTGTGGTGAGACCGACCATGCTGATTGGTCTAGAGACAGTGTCACTGAGGAAAAGACAGGAAACAGAGATGTTTGTAGCAGAGATGAAGATGCTGAGGATCTCTCTGGGAGTGACCAGGATGGACAGGATCAGAGGAACAGCACATGTTAGAGGTTTTAAAGTCAGAGAGGTCAGACTGAGATGGTTTGGACATGTGCAGAGGAGAGAGAGAGAGTACATCAGAAGAAGGATGCTGGGTTTGGAACCACCAGGAAAGAGGACTAGAGGAAGACCAAAGAGGAGGTTCATGGATACAGTGAAGGAAGACATGAAGATAGTTGGTGTGACCGAAGAGGATGCAGCAGATAGGTTTGGTACGGATCTAATAGATGTGTGTATGTGTGTGTGAATAATTTCTCACCCACATGAATGAAAACCATGACTTCCATCAGCAGAAAATCCCTGAATTTTGTTCTTATTCAATAAAACTAAGAACAAATAAAACTTTGTTTGGGATCTTTTGTAACTTTTTTTGATTGATTGAATCGTCGTTTTACACCAAAGAAAAGATTCAATGTGAAGAAAACTTGTTTTTCATGTTTGTGGACAAAAATATCCAGTCAGATGGAAAGTGACTGGTCGCTGACTGGGAGGGGATGTGGAGATAGAATGGCTGAGGTTAACCACAGTTTTGGAAAATTAGAGATAAACTGCAATGTGTGCTTACACACACACACACACACACACACACACACACACACACACACAAACACACACACACACAGACAAAGACTTTGTAAATCTTTCCTTTCCCAATTTCTCTTACCAGCGCTGCGACCATATGAATCTAAAAATCAAACAATGTGAATTTTATATTGTTTGAATTCATCTTCCTCACTTTTATTTTATGTTTTCACTTCCGTTCTTTTAATTTTTTTTCCACCTCTTTCTAAGTCAAGTTCAGGATGACTTCATCCCAATAAAAATAATATGGTAAAATTTATGCAAAACGTAAGGAAGTTTCTACTATGTTTGAACGTAAATCCTACATCAAAAAAAACCCCAGAAAGAACAGGACCCAGATACAATCAGCTGAAATGAGGTTTCTCTGCAGGGTGCTTGATGCTCCCGGAGGAGATCAGCAGGTGCAGGAATCAGGTAATAATTCCACTGAAAACCATAGCATGACCCGAGGGGAAACAACTAAGACAGAAGGAAAAGAAAAGATCTTTATAGATACAGACGGAGGTGGAAGAGACGGATAAATCACATGAACAGAAAAGACAAAGGGAACCCTGATAAAACTAACTGGGAAAAAGTGAGTCACAGGTTATTGGACAGTAAAACAAGGAATCATCATGGTCGTGGATGCACCATAAAGTAGCCATGCAGAAGCTTTTTGATTATCACTTGATGACTTGATTACTAACATTAAGTAATAAACAGAAGGAAAAATACATTTAAAATAATGTAAGTTAGAATCGTAAAGTTACTCAAAGAAAAATACTCACGCTCGTATTGGTTTTGAAAAAGTGGTGTAGAGCGTCCCTAAACTTTACAATAAATTCATATTTATATACGTAAGGTCCCCAGCTGTGGGTGGTGACCGAAAGAACGAGATCACGGATACAAGCAGCCGAAATGAGCTTCCTCCGCAGAGTGACTGGGCTCTCACTCACAGATCGGGTGAAGAGCTCTGCCATCCGGGAGGAGCTCGGAGTAGAGCCACTCCACCTCCTTTTCAAGAGAAGCCATTCGGGCATCTGGTCAGGATGCCACCGAGCGCCTCGCTATTGAGGTGTTTCGGGGACGTCCCATCGGAAGGAGACCAAGAGGCAGACCCCGGACCTGCTGGAGAGACTATGTCTCACAGCTGGACAGAGAATGACTCGGGATCCTTCTAGGCGTCCGGACTGAGGCTGTTGCCCCCGCAACCCGGCCCCGGATAAGCAGAAGGTGACGGAATGGAACAGATTATATTCCTGTTTTGCCCCCCTTTCATTTTCCCTTCGGTGTGTTTTTGATTTCTGTTTCATTTCTATGTTCTTTGTGTTGCTGTTTTCTAATGTTTTTACTCCATGAGTGTTTTCTTTTAAACCTTTGAGCTCAATAAGATTACGTACGTTCACTTTGATGAAGAAACATTCTTGCTATTGATATTTTAGGTCGTGATAAATGATCCAACTAATTAACAAACAGCAGCTGGTGGAAGAAAAAAAAAGAAGCAGCTTAATGTGGGAAGGAATGAACTAAACACGCATGCAAATGAGAAAATATTACTGGAGGAAACCATTCTGTAAACATCATCTGAGTATTAAATAATTTATCACTATGAGCAAGGAGAATATAATCCTCAAAAATATAATCAGGTATGAAGGGACTTTAAAATCACTTTTATTTCTTTATTTACTGAATATCTCATGACCACTTTTGGGAATGTAACACAATTACAAAAAGATTATCTTTTTGGAAAATGGAATAATCTAAAGAAAATCGCCCGTGAAAGGGTGGAATGCCCCCTGCGGGTCAGGGACAGGGTCCTGCCCCAAGTGGAGGAGTTTAAGTATCTCGGGGTCTTGTTCACGAGTGGGGGAAGGATGGAGTGGGAGATCGACAGGCGGATCGGTGCGGCGTCAGCAATAACTAGGACGCTGCATCGGTCCGTCGTGGTAAAGAGAGAGCTGAGCCGAAAAGCAAAGCTCTCGATTTACAAGTCGATCTACGTTCCTACCCTCACCATGGTAACCAGGATCTACATTCCTACCCTCACCATGGTAACCAGGATCTACGTTCCTACCCTCACTATGGTAACCAGGATCTACGTTCCTACCCTCACCATGGTAACCAGGATCTACGTTCCTACCCTCACCATGGTAACCAGGATCTACGTCCCAACCCTCACCATGGTAACCTGGATCTACGTTCCTATCTTCACCATGGTAACCAGGATCTACGTTCCAACCCTCACCATGGTAACCTGGATCTACGTTCCTACCCTCACCTATGATCACCAGCTGTGGGTGTTGACCGAAAGAATGAGATCGCGGGTACAAGCGGCCGAAATGAGCTTCCTCCGCAGGTTGGCTGGGCTCTCACTCAGAGATCGGGTGAGGAGCTCTGCCATCCGGGAGGAGCTCGGTGTCGAGCCGCTCCTCCTCCAGGTCGAGAGGAGCCAGATGGGGTGGTTCCGAGCGCCTTGCGGGCGGGGTGTTTCGGGCACGTCCCACCGGGAGGAGATCAAGAGGCAGACCCCGGACCCGCTGGAGAGACTATCTCTCACAGCTGGCCGGGGAACGACTTGGGATCCTTCCAGGTGAGCTAGAGGATGCAGCCGGGGAGAGAGAGGCCTGGGCTGCCCGTTTGAGGCTGTTGCCCCCGCGACCCGACCCCGGAACAAGCGGAAGATGACGGAACGGAATAATCTAAAGAGTTGGTTTCATAAAAGTGAGACACTGATTGGTTCAGGACAGAGGAGGGGGGGCTGTCTAGCCAAGCTGTACGTCTGTAAGGACATTTTAAAGGCTGAGCCTATCCCCACTGCCTGGCACTGCATAGAGACATTTACACATGTACACCTCGGGATCCTCTCGGATGAGCTGGAGGGTCCCGCAACCCGGCCCCAAAGAAGAAGGATACAATGGAACGGAAATAATCAGTTATTAAGGTTTTAGATTTACTCTTTCTTTGGTTTGCAAGTCTTTATTTTAGGTTTAGAGAGTGATTTTCTAACTGAGTTACTTCTTAAGAAATATCATTTGTAACAGTAACTTGTTTCTTAAATCATAACTCCAACACTGCTCATGACTCGTGCAGTAACAAAGATTACGTTTTGGATTATTTTGATAGTTTGTTTGGTGTCATCAAGGCCGTTTCAGTCGGTTTGGTACAAAGACATAAACTCCTACCAGATGTGCTGAGGTGGTTTCCCCAGAACTTGAACTGGATGGCAGAAACCTGCTTTAAAGTCCTGCACCAAAACTCATCCTACCTCGGCCCTGCAAATGTAAAAAAAAAAAAAAACTTGTTAAACGAGGTCCTGGAAGCAACATTTTTTAAAACCAGTTTGACTGTTAATAAAATGAAAGGAAATTATTAAGAAAACATTTACAGATTACTTTGATTTATCATTCTTTACAACTTGAAAATGCATAAATTAATCTGTCGCTTTCAAAATGATTTTAAATGCATATTTGTGTTTATCATTTCTAAAAAAAAAAAAAAAAATCTCGGTTGCTCTTTGAATGATTTATGATTTTTATGAGCGATGACATCACGCTGCGTTCAGCTGACTCATTAGTTTCTGACTGTGACTTGTAATTTATATGAAGGGAAAACAGAAACACAACGTGCACTTTTTCATATTAAATACCACCGAGCAAGAAGCACGACTTAAACTCCTTCCTTTTGAAGAAAAAAAAAAACAACCACAAAACACTAAATTAAAAAAGGTTTTGTCCACAAAAGCAGCAGGATGGCGTCCGGATGAGAACGAACCGTCTCTCACATTTAACCACTGAAAAAACTTCACATCAGAATTTATAAAAAGATTTTTAATGTGTTCAGTCTTCATGTTATTTCAGCTCAAAATCCAGTGTCTTAAAACTGGAGAGAAAATCTAAATCAGTGCATTAGATTTTAAAAAAAGGAGAGAAATGAATAATTAAAACAAGTTTTACTAAAGTTGCTTTAACACACTAAAGTTTGGTTAAAAATTTTTTTTCTTTTTTTTTTTTTAAATGAACCTTTTATCAGTGTGTGTTTGCACTCTGCTGCGTACCGTTTGACACATCGTCTGAAAACTCTTCCCACACACAGCAGACAGATGCACACAGGGTTTTGTGTGGGCAGCATGAAACTTCAGTCTGCATGAAAAAAATATATTAAATGTGGGAACTAAGCTTTCCCTCCTTCAACCCACATGTTCAAACCAGTTATTTTACTTAAACAGTTCAAAAAAGTTCAAAAAAGTTTTTTGTGTGATCAAGTTTTATAAATGTGACTAAACCCCTAAATAGACTGAAAATAAACCAAATCTATTCATATTCAAGTTAATAACAAATTCATTTTTAGTCCAATTTATTGTTTAATTTCACACTAAAAAGTTTTTTTTAAAAGGTTTGAAGAGTTCAACTTTTTAAACTCTAATAAAAACCACCTCTGACTCTGGATCAGCTTTAACATTGAAACTGGTTTCACTTTTTTCATTTTATTGAGGACCTCAGCCCACACTTTAACGGTTCAACCAGCATCTCGAGCCTGTAACGACAAGCCCACACTAACACACGCAACTTAAAATCATTTGGTTTAACATGATGCCATTTAAAGCCAATTTAGAATCAAACTCCCTCCCACGTTGGATCTGTCCACATATGGCTGCAGGGTAACCCGGGATAATTAAAAATAAGAGGGAATAAAATCCCTTATCTTTGGAGAACTTAAAGACACGGATTGTGTAGATTTTTGACTGAGTACATTTTTTTTGTTCAGCATAACTGCGTCACTTACACCACGCAAATTTGAGATTCAGAAAAACCATCATGACTTTTTTTACACAATAAATGTGTCATAAATCAGACCAGCGACAAACTACAGATGTAAAATAATTTGGAATCTATCCCGATCCAACCACGCCTCTTGAACTCCAAACATGAGTCATGCATATTCAATTCTATTAATACAGACCTACTTCATAAAAAAAAAAGTGTCTCGACGGTCTACAGATTGTAGATTGAAAAAAAGTATATAAAAAAATGTAGATACACAAATGCACAGCTTCATGGAGATCCAGATGAAAGAAAAAGAGGTGATGTATATGCAATGGTCCTCAAATGAGTCGGTGACATCTCAAATTACTCATAGGTAATGGAAAGGTTTCACTATTGTGACGTTGTACCAAGATGTTTGCAGATGACATTGTGATCTGTAGTGAGAGGAGGGAAGAGGTGGAGGAAAAGCTGGAGAGGTGGAGGTTTGCACTAGAAAGAAGAGGAATGAAGATTAGTCAGAGTAAGACAGAGTACATGTGTGTGAATGAGAGGGATCCAAATGGAAAAGTGAGGTTACAGGGAGAAGAGATAAACAAGGTGGAAGATTTTAAGTACTTGGGATCAACAGTCCAGAGCAACGGAGAGTGTGGAAAAGAGGTGAAGAAGCGTGTTCAAGCAGGCTGGAGCGGGTGGAGAAAAGTATCAGGTGTGATGTGTGACAGAAGAGTTTCAGCTAAAATGAAAGGAAAAGTGTACAAAACCGTGGTGAGACCCGCCATGCTGTTTGGTCTAGAGACAGTGCCACTGAGGAAAAGACAGGAAGCAGAGATGGAGGTAGCAGAGATGAAGATGCTGAGGATCTCTCTGGGAGTGACCAGGATGGACAGGATCAGAAATGAGTATATCAGAGGAACAGCACATGTTAGAGGTTTTGAAGATAAAGTCCGGGAGGCCAGACTGAGATGGTTTGGACATGTACAGAGGAGAGAGACCGAGTACATCGGCAGAAGGATGCTGGATTTGGAACCACCAGGAAAGAGGGCTAGAGGAAGACCAAAGAGGAGGTTCATGGATACAGTGAAGGAAGACATGAAGATAGTTGGTGTGACCAAAGAGGATACAGCAGATAGGGTTAGATGGAAGAAACTGACTTGCTGTGGCGACCCCTGTAGGGAAATGCCGAAAGGAGAAGAAGAAGACGTTGTACCAAGATGAAAGACTGGGCGGTGGTTACCATGGCAACTCTGTGAAGGCACACACTGATCTGTCAGTGAAATAAAAGTGAAATTTCGACCTAAAAGTGGTGACAAAAACAGTAACCATGCACTTGTGATCCATGTCACTGAGGGACGGTCTAAAAAACTCCTAACTTGATGTTTTAATGATGTTGTGATTGTTATTATTTATTATTGTTATAAGTGGGACTAAAATCACAACTGGGTGTGTGATAGTGCACCGTTTTCAAATCTTAATTAACCATCTTTTCTGTAACATTTTTTAACAGGTATTTCTGTGTGTTTTCTAATTGTTTCTTTACTGCTTCAAATGCTTCATTTCACTGTCCTCAGTTCACTTCACGTTCTGTCCACAGGTGTCGTCTTTTCCCCACGTCCTGGGATTTGCATATAGCAGCTCCTGAGTGACCCTAAGGCTACGCAATAGTCGACACACACCGCCATCTTTATAAATGAAGTTGGCGCAAGTACACTGACGTGCAAAACATCATCAGTTCCCAGCTGTTAGCATGACGGACCAGAACATTTCTATTTCTTTTATTAATTTTTTTAACAAGTAACACATTTAATTTTTCCAACAGCTCAATAACTTTTAGGGTTTTTTTCTTCTGCATCTCGTAAAAAACAAATTTTAGTTTCCTAAAAGAAATTATTTTGAAACAATTTATTAATTATTCCAATCTTTTTTTTAATGGTAAAAACTGGCACATGCGTGCTGGCCATGATTTTAAGAAGCAATTAAAGTATTTGAACCAGAAGCCTGTTTATTCCTAAAAACACATGCAACTTTAATTTGTTCTTTCTAAAAGTAACATCTGGAACTTATTAATTGGCCCCAAAATAATGTGTTATTGATCAAAACAAAATGAATTCTCTTTGCTGCTGTGGTGCAGGAAGAAAGTAGGATATACTTTAGTGAGAATGTGATTGTGCAAAACAATGCAATCTCATCCCCTCGTGTTGTCATAGTGACAAACTTCCTCTGGTGAGCGGGTCTACCGAACCACAAACTATTAGGTCAAAGATCACGCATGATTAATTCAACTAATTATTACCATCAACTCTGACAAAATATCTCAATAAACCCCCCGAAATGAGCTCGTTGGAACTCAAACAATATTAAAAGTTTTTCAAAATTAGATGTGACCAATTTATTTAAAAAAAAACTGTACAGAAAGTCTCTTTTAAAGAAATATATTGGGGGGAAAATAAAGATCAAATTTGAAAATTTGAAGCTTAAAAAAATAGATTTAATGTCTGTTAAAAACGTAACAATTGCTCTTTTTTTTGCTTTATTTATCAAAACCAGCATTTTAAAAAAATTGCAGCCAATCTGAAAAAATGCATGTGATTTTTCTGCACGTTTTTTGTTTAAAAAAGATTCATTAAAATAAGTTAATGTCAGTTTTAAATAATTCAGCATAAGTTTTTATGCATGAAGTCAAATCTATTATTTAACAAAATATTCAATGAGTTTTTCATTAAAATTCAACCTGCAATTAAATCAGATTGTTGATAAATTCTGTGAGATTAAGGGAGTTTTTCGGTGTGTTCTTCCAAACACACGTGCATGAGAGGACACATCCTTTTCAACCGTAAACTGAGTGTGAGCGAGCGCAGGCCTCTTGGTAAAAATAGCAAGTTGTCTGGTAAACAAAGGAAGTGAGAGGTTTAATATCAGTGAGACGGCAGCTCAGGGAAAATCCACAATCAATATGCTACACTTCTACATATGCATGTTTACATTTACCGTGCACGGCATGCAGTTCCCAAATGTGCATAGTAGCACCCGACCACAGTTTCACAACAAACACTGAACGATGGGAAAGTGTTTTAATTCACACCGTTACAAACCAAGGTGCATCTTATACCAGGACTTATCCTCATCTGTGATTCATTAATAATTTAAATAATTAACCTGGATTAAAAAAATAACTTGAAGATTTTGTCACATCATTCGCCCACCGTTACATTTCCAATCTAACTTTGTCACGCTGACGTCGCCTTCCTTCCTTCCTCTTTCTGTCCCATCAGAAAAACAAAACAGCTTCCGCACCTGAACAGAAAACTTGAGGTTTTAATTCGTTTTTGAAAAACCAAATATCACGACATGGTGGTCTCAGTGGGGTTCACACAGAAAATATACAGGATTAAATTTAACCTGAGACGAGACGAGGGAGAAAAGAGGCAGCTTTTAAAAAGACATCAAATGCTGGGGCTTTAATTATTTTTTTTATTAATTATTTCTTTGCTGCTACAAAAGTCAAAACAAAACCCCAGATTCAAACAAGAAAACTGGAAATAATCAAATCCAAACGAAGACTGGATTTTTTTTTAAAAGACGGGTCTGTACTTTTATGGTGTAATAATTCTCATTTGTTATGTTTCATTCATTAAGTTTTTTTTTTAAATTGGACAAAAACAGACGAAGCAGGGCTGAAAAAAAAATAAGGCCGTAACGCAGGATGCCGTTAAATCTGCACAGAATCCCAAATTAAGACATATTTACAGCTGATAGCATCAATATCAGTGTTGTCATTTAAGTAGAGAGTTTAGCAAACTCCAACCTGAAACTGCAGCACACACACACACACACTCACACACGCTGATATTGTAAACAGGAGGTGAAATCTAGACGTGAAAACATGACAAATATCTGCATATCTCTGTGTGTGTCATTCAAATTTCAGTTTCAAAACAACAAATTTCTATCAAATATTCAAGCGACTGAAATAAAAATCAGACTGCGATGAATGGATACACACATACACACACACACACACACACAGATACATACACACACACACACACACACACACACACACACACACACGTCTTGTGATTAAGTCTGTCACTAAGAGTTTGAAGCCACAAAAACAAAAGTAAAACTGATGGATGTTTTCTTTTCTTTCTTTTTTTTCATTATTAAAATGATTGAAGATTTTTTTGGAGATGATTAAAAAGTATTAAATTAACAGAGAACGTTCATTCTGAGATCAGTGTTTCCATCGTTCTGGTGTTAATTCTGTGTCACACTTCAAAACATAAGTCTTTTGGGTCTTGGGGGATTTATTTTCTGTAACGTCTGAGCAGAAAAGAAATAAGTGAAGATTTTCACACAACATTTAAAACTCACATCAGTGACATTTAAGCTATAACAAAAAAATTTTTGGTCAAACATTTTCAGTTTTGTGAGACAAATTTTTAACATTTGCTGACTTATTTCCTCTGAATTTGAGTTTTCTCATCTGACAATGTGTTCTGAATTATGGTGAAATTAAAATCTAAGTATCATCAAGATCATTGCTTTGGTTGATCTGGAGTGTTTTGTGTAACGGGGGGTTCGGATTTCTAAAACCTGATTTTTGTATAAATCAGTTGAGCCAAAAAAGTTCCACATTATTAAACAGATCAATATTTTCACCAAGAAAAAAATGCACAAAGAATCAAAGAAAATGATCTCTGCTGCTGGAAAGCAGGAGAAAAGTGGATGAAAGTATTCTATTGTTCACAGAAATGTGAGCGTTTAAAAAGATTTGTGTCTGATTAAGAGCACACAGTGTGCACTGCACAGTGTGCCATGCAGATGAAAACAGGAGGAAGGATTCTGCAGCTGCTAAAATGACATTACAAAGCAGCAAACAGGAAGTGTGGTGGATCCTCCAGAGACTTGCAGCTCTGCAGAAACCTCCACAGAACTCAGTGTAGTTTAGTTAGCTCATTATTATCATTAATGTCATTAGGGGAGACAGTGGCTCAGTGGTGAGCGCTTTCGCCCGCAAATTGGAAGTCAACCAGAAGTTTGCGGGTTCGCGTCCCACAGAGATCACATCTAGGGTCCTTGGAGAAGACACCTAAGTCCTGCTTCTCCCACCATTGGCGCAATTGTGAGCAGCCTGCTGCGGTGTAGGAGTGCAGCACACAAATTTCCCCAGTGAGGGGTGAATAGAGTGAGTAAAAAAAAAAAATATTTCAGTCGTTTATTAAAACACACAAAAAGGAACAAATTCAAACTTCCAGGAATAATAAAAAAAAAAGACAGGAAGGGTTTCATTTGAGATCCAAACTCTAAAGATCTGACATGACCAGAAGTTACCAGGTCAAATAAAAAAGAGGAAGAAATTAAACAACAGAAATCTAACTTTATTTTATTATGGACTCACTTTCTTGATGTAAGTCCAAAAAAATTAAAGGATTATTTCAAAACAAGTTGTGAAAAATAGAATAAAATAAGACAACATTGCTGTCGTCAAACTTAAAAAAAAAAAAAGTGTTTCTTAGTTCCTTAAAAGCTGACCTCCAGCAGAAATGAATGTCAACATCTGTGTGTCTTACAGTAAGAAGCTGTGTGTGTGTGCGTGTGTGTGTGTGTGTGCGTGCAGCGATGCCGGTCATTATCTGAAACAAAGCATGAAATGGTGTCATGTGTTTTAAAAGAAGACGCCAACTGTCTGATTTGAATGTGTAAATGTCAGGCTGGAAAGATGACGGGCAGTGAGAAGAAGGAAGAAAGTCACTCACCCGTTCATCTGCATGCAAATCAAACGTTCACAGCAGCTCACACACACTCAGCAAGGCCTTAAATACATGAGTCCTCATGTTAAAGTATAAATAATAAACCACTGGAACGGACCAGAATGTCTACAGATTACAACTGGGATCCTAAAACAATGGGAATGGAGGGTCGATACAAGAGCTTCAAAAATAGATTTCTTTTTTGTGGTGATCAGAATTTAAATGCATTAAAATATACAAATAACATGAAAAGATACAGAAAAATTTACACTTTTAGCTGCAAATTAATGACCTTGCTTCATATCCACACACACACACACGTGTGTATGTTTGAATTATGAATTAATCCAGGAGCAGATTTAACCATACACACACTGTGTTAATAAATACCGTCGCACGTGTTTGTGCGCTGCTTCGTTTCAGCTTATTTACAGTTACATCTACTGGAAAATTAAATTTACCCAAATGTTTTAGTCTGTGTTTACATTTTTATATTTTCCGACCACACACACCCACACAAATTATACATGTGAGCGCTGCAAACACACACGTTAAAAAAACATAGTTTCATGCAAAGAAAGTCATTAAAAAAGTAAAAGACAAACACACTGATGTGAACTGCAAATATGGCTCTGCAAACACACACACACGCGGAATAATGACTGGATGCACACTCATAACCGCACACACACACTAAAACAGAAAACACTCATTCACAAGGAGTTAGATTGTGTCATAGAGAGTGACAATATGAGCAATGCAATGATGGTTTAAACCAAAACACACACACACACATTAAAATAATATATAACCCGTCTTATATTTAAAACAGGACACATCAGGACTGTTATCCATCACACACACACCGTTCATATGAGAATAAAACCACGACGCATGTGAACAAATAGGATGCACAAAAAAAAAATCTAACCAACACGGAGAGGACACAAAACACACATTTACACTGCAAATAACTACCAGACACACACACACACACATCTGGTCTGTTCTGGTTCACATATAACGTCTTAAAGCCGGAATCAAAAGACAAAACTTTGATAATAATGATCATTAATAGATGGTGGTTCTCATGGAAACACAGAAGCTGGTGAGACAATCAGTCAAACTGTCAGTGTGATGCCACACACACACACACACACACACACACACACACACACACACACACACACACACACACACACACACACACACACACACACACACACACACACACACACACACACACACACACACACACACACACACACACACACAGCCTTTCTGAAACCATAAACATGTTTATATTTATTACTTTTTTAACTTCATTTAGATCAAAGTTTCTCACTGTACGGTTTGTGACATTAAACGTCTTCAAGTAACAAGAAATAATTAAAATCTTTTAAAAACTATGAGAAAAAAAATCAAGGCCCAAAAATGTTTTAAATGTCATCAAAAACTCAGAAACAATTTCTTCAAAGTTAAAAAGAAACATGCAAGTAATGATTTTATTGGATTGAAAAAGAAAAAAAAGAACAAAATATGAACAAATTTTTAAAGGTGAATCATTTAAATTCAAGCTGGTTTAAAAATTTAACTCATTGTTAACAAAACTTTTAAAATTTTCAAACTAATGATTTTTTTATTTTCTCTCTTAAACTCAAAAATAAATCAATAGAGAACGAAAAAAAGACAAAGAAAAAAAACCTCTAAATAAAGTAGAAACTAAAGTGTGTTTGAAATGACTGAACGATCCAGTGAAATTTGAACTCTTCTAAACCCACTGTGGGTGGAATTTATTCACTTTTCAACAGTTAAATTAACAAGATTTTTATTTCTCATCCTTCTCTCTCTTTTTTTTTTTTTTTTTTACAGCTTGCATTTGTTGTTGCTGAAAAGGTTAAAAGATTTTTTTTTTTTTCCAGTCGAAACTGAGTGGGTTGTCAGAGAACCCAGGCAAAATTTCCCCTGATGCTCTGGTAATATTATCACTCCAAAGCATCACAGTTTCACAATGACTTATGGATTTATTTATACAAAGAAAACAAGTCTGACACCGATTAACACTAAACCGTCTGATTTTTTATTTGACCAAAACGATCTGGAAAATCTGTTAAAGAGACGAGGATTTAATTTAAAATAAAAACTTGTTTGTGGCTTAAATTAAACATTCTTTTGGAGGATTTTATTAAACCTAAAATGAAACAGTTTAAAGTGGTTTTAATTAAATTTAAAGTAACAGAATTAATTTATACATTAAATTAAATGCGATTCAAAGTTCAACAGGCCAATAAAACAGGAAAAAAAATTGAATTTTTTTAAACACCATTCCACCCACTGATTTATTTTTCGTTTCTTACCTTTTAAAAGATTATCGATCAAAGTGCTTCTGTTTCTGATTCACAGTTTCATTTTTACTAACGATATTTATTACAAAACATAGACCTGAAACAAAGAAACCTCGTTACGATCTGACAGAATTACTTTGCATTATTTTCCACAGTTTATCTGTGTTATTAACACATGACTGATCGAGGGAACATTCGGGGGCCTCTGACTCGAAATAAAAACTCCCACAACAATTTTATAACGTCGGACAAAATGAATCAACTTAAAGTCAAATCAGAACAAAGATGAACAATTTTTCTCCAGATGGTTCACATCGAATTTATTTCTGTGGGATGTAAACAACTGTTGCTATGGACGACGATCCCATCGACCCTTTTTCACTAGTCACACGTGAAAATATGATCGAATGTGTCACACATGTGTCACCTAAAAATAAAAACTGGATAAGTAGCAGCTTTACTCGACATGTTTTACTATCAAAATTAGTCAGAGAGACGCAGAGGTCGGGCTTTGATGCGATCAGACACAGTGTGTGTTTTCAAAAAGTGAAAAGGAAGCTGAAAGGATGAGAACACGGTGGGTTGAAAAGTAAAAAAATCTGGGTTTGAAAAAGAAGAGGAATGAAAAACTCAGACTGATCAGAGACAAAAAGAAGAGTTACAATAAAAGAACAACAAAAAAATTAGTTTGAAATAATTAAAAAAATTCTTAATCTGACGTAAACTGAATTTTACAAACATGAGAGCAGATTTACTTCCTTTTAATTTGTGTTTTTCTGCTTCTTTTATTTTAAAATGTAAAGAACAAAAAGGAAAATTGACAGAAAAGCAGCAAAAATTAGTGATTTTTTAAATTGTGTGAAACTGTCATTAATTTTAAAAACTAATGAAACTTTTTTGTTCTATTTTTTTTCAGCATGCGGTGAATCGTTCAGTCATGGTTTACATTTCAAACAGTTTCTAAAAAGTCTCTTGAGTCTGAATCATGTCATTTTTAATGCTTCACTCATCAAAGATGTTCTCAATCTCTAAAAAAAAAAAAAAAAATCAGTTTCACAACGAGCAGAAAAAATAGAAATCAAGAAAGAAATGGTGAAAATAGAAGGAGAGATTCTGGTTGAACTTCAGTGAGAATAAAGCCGGGATCTGTGGGAGGCTGCAACGATCTGCGGAGAAAAGTCCCTTTTCTTTACTGAGCTTGAAAAACAGATTGTGTTTGAAGATGAGAGAACAACACCACCATCTGTTGAAGTGGTGACAAGCCAGCCAGCATGAGCCAACTTCCTCCTTTCTGAGTTCTGCTTAATCTCCTGACCTTTTACACTCTTTTAAAGGAATTTTTATTATACACGGTGACCTGAGCGAGCTTCATTTCCTCCGCTGTTCCGACACTGATGACACAATCTGACTCGGAAAATGAGGGAAAAAAAAAACATCAATCCTCTTAGAACTTCTGAACAAATTACAACTGGATTCAAACTCAGTGAAAAACTCCCTGAAGCTAAATCTACAGAAAATCTTTACCTGTGATTTTTGGTTCAACAAACTCTTTCCATCGATAATACACGATGAAAACACCTCACAGACTTTTTACTGTACGCCTTCGTCAAGCGGGAACGATTCCCCTCCAGCATTAATGAAGAGATGATTAGATGAAGTGCACTTTAATCATCACTCAGCGGGGAAATTTGTGTGCTGCATTACACTGCAACGGGTTGCCAGGATGGCCCCAATGGTGGGAGAATCGGGGGGTTAGGTGTCTTCCCCAAGGACATCTAGACATGAGCTCAGTGGGATTCGACTCAGCGAACTTCTGGCCCAAAGGTGAACGTGCTCTCACTTCAATTTGGATAGTTTAGAACGGCCAGGAAGATGACTGCTAATGTTTATAACTGTGATGTGCAAACATTAGAATATTGAAGTGGTAGGTTTTTGAGATGTCCCAGGAAGGGAGGGTTCGAGCGTCAATATGAGCATAATTGTCTGGTTGTGATTGTATTTTGTCGTAGAACGTTCGCTATAGTGCTCTCATCAAGGTGCAAGGACAGTTAACTAAACACGACGCTAAACTTCTTTAGCGTGAATTATCACACTTTAGTGTGATAATTTGTCCACTTTATAACGATTATTTAATTAAGAACAGAAGTAAAAAGACATTGATTCCTCAATTCCGTTCCGTTCCATCATCTTCCGCTTGTTCCGGGGTCAGGTCGCGGGGGCAACAGCCTCAAACGGGCAGCCCAGGCCTCTCTCTCCCCGGCTGCATCCTCAAGCTCACCCAGAAGGATCCCAAGTCGTTCCCCGGCCAGCTGTGAGACATAGTCTCTCCAGCGGGTCCGGGGTCTGCCCCTTGGTCTCCTCCCGGTGGGACGTGTCCGAAACACCTTGCCTGCGAGGCGCTCGGGGGGCATCCTGACCAGATGCCCGAACCACCCCATCTGGCTCCTCTCGACCTGGAGGAGGAGCGGCTCGACACAGAGCTCCTCCCGGATGGCAGAGCTCCTCACCTGATCTCTGAGTGAGAGCCCAGCCACCCTGCGGAGGAGGGTGTTCCTCAATTCCAACTTTAAAAATTAAGCTGCAGATTCTGTGGCTACCTTGTTGCCTCGTCTGTTTGCCGTTAACAACACACAGGTAGTGATGTAACCGAAACCAACAATTTGAACACTACAAAATAAAAGAAGAACAAAGACGATTTCTAAACAATACATTCGCCCTTGGACCGGATGTTCGTGTTCGTCCTGTCTAAGTGTCCTTGGAGAAGACACCTAACCCCCTGTTTCTCCCACCATTGGCGCAGTCGTGGCAGCCTGCTGCGGCGTAATTCAGCACATAAATTTCCCAGTTGAGGGATGAATGAAGTATATTTCTTCTTCTTATAATCAGTCACTATATATAGTCTGTAGGGGAGTAACTCCAAACAAATAAATACGGTTTGGTATGTACCTCAGTTCTGGCTTCATGTCTTGAATGTATGACTTCAACAGAAAACAAAAATAGCTCCAGTTTCCAAGCTATAAAAAGCTGTTTTTGCACCACTTATTCCAGGTAAAATGTGTCCTATATAATTTAAATGGTAACTCCAAACCTGACCAGACTATTGGGTTGTTCCACTTGGTCATCAAAACTCAATGGTTGTAAAAAACATGCCGATCCATTTAGAAAAACAGCTCTTACTGGCTGTACTTTCTCTTAAATTATTTTAACTGCTCGATCTTTACCAAAAACTTAAAGTAAGATTGAAGCAAAATCAAAGTAAATCGAACCATGACGTCCTGAAAAAAACACCAATGATCACAGAGGAGAGAATTTACAAGAAAATCTGTTTACAGTCACACATTCAGTTTGTGACTGAAGATTTAAATTCTTTTAAAATACTTTATAAAAGTAAAACTAATGACATCATACTGCATGTCTACATGTACAAATCGAACCACGTTCTTTTGTTTTGATCCAATTTGGTGAAAACAGTGACGAATTAAAAAAAATGCAAACGCACATATAAACCACCTTCATCTTCTTAACCGTCTATCCCTTACACACAGGTATCAAAGTCCGGACCTTGAGGACCGGTGTCCTGAAAGTTTTCCATGTGCTCTTGTATTTACACACCTGATCCAGGTTAGTGAGTCGATGTGCCAAATTTGATTGGCTGTTGATTTCACTTTATGTTCATCAGCTGTGATGAAGCAGGAACACAATGAAAACCTTGAGGATACCAGCCCTCCAGGACCGGACTTAGACACCCCTGCCTTACGTGGTTGGAGGGCGTGCCGAAGCCCATCCAGGCTGATTTGAGGCAAGAGGGCACGATACACGCCGAACAGGTAGTTAGTCTGTCATGGGGCCATACACATACAAACACTCATTTCAAGGGGTAATCATCTAGTGCCCAATCAACTTAACATGCATGTTTTTGGAGGGTGGGAGGAAACCGGAGTGGCCAGAGAAAACCCACACATACACAGGGAGAACATGCAAACTCCACACAGAAAGGACAGTGTTCCAAACATTGTCCCCACCTGGGACTCAAACCCATGACCTTCTGGCTGTGATGCCACTGTACTACCCACTGTGCCGCCCAACATATGAGCTTGCGTAGAAATTTGTGAAATAATAAAACATAAAAATCATGAAGACTGACTGTATTTCTGAGTTGAATATTTTCTGATCAGATACACTCCTGCAAACTGAAAAGCCCTTGAAATGTAACATGTTGTTTTCTGTGTTTCGTACGAGTATCAGTTTTATTTTATTACAAAGTATCAAAACCATAGATTAGATTTTCAAAACAAGCGATTTGAGCTTTTTGTAACTGCATTGAACAAATGTTAAAACTTAAACTTATGATGCATTTTTAAAACAATCCAACCATCAAAACTTTTTTCTCAAACATTTTGCACCAATAAAAATGCTCCGTGTTCAAAAATCCTCTGATTTGTTCGTTTAAAACACGTTTCTAAATTAAAAAAAAAAAAATCACAAGTTCATTAGATCTGGACAGTTTAGGTCACAGCGTGTTCTAGAACTTCAGCTTCTTCTTTTCCTATTAACTTCATCAGAGAACAATGCATGCATGCAGGTGTGATTCTGTGTCGGTGGCACACACACACACACACACACACACACACACACACACACACACACACACACACACACGTCTAACCGTCCTCATGTGTTAGACGTTAGGCCTCCCACGGTCTAAGAAGGAGACAACCACAACAGGCAGAGATCACACACACCTCACGACATCAAAACATGCAGTTATGGAGAAAACAAATGATATTAAATTTACTGTTTTAATCCAGAGAATCTGAAAAATAAAAAAATCTCATTGCTTTTCTTTACGCTCAAATAAATAAGTTATTTTGCATAGTAAAAAAAATTATTTCTGCAAAATAAAATTTCATTTTGCAGAAATAATCTTCGGTCTGCTTTCACTCGAATAAAGAACAGATTTTTTTGTGAACTTATTAAAATACAAATGGGTGTATTTTATTTTCCAGCATGTCGAGTGATTCTACATGCTCTTGTAAATCTTCTGGTTGCTTCAGGACAGCGTCAGTAGAAATCAGGCTGCAGTAAGTAAATGCAGAAATGAAAATAGGTAGTGATGTCCATCAAAGCAGATATGAAATACAGAAAGTCCTGAAAAAAGTAAGATACTTTTTATTTCTGGTGTTTTTATCAGCAAAGCCATAGAAACACAAAGCTGTCGTCTGGATTTCTAACAGCAAGTAAACTATCACAGTAATCGTGTTGTGCTCACGGATAAGAATTTAAAACAACTCTGATTAAAGTTTCTTAATGATTTAAAAACTAAGTGAGTCTCTAACTTTGTCGGTCTCCGTTCAGGAGCCTAATTTCCTAAAAATTGTGTAGATTTTTGGCTGATAAATCTCAGGCTTAAGTCAACTTAAAATCCATCCTGGCCCAAAACACACCTCTAAAACTCTGAATGTGAATATGCAAATGATGTGAGGCATATGTAATGGTCCTAAAATGAGCCGGTGGTGCCTGACGTTAACATATTACCACAGTTTGTGTTGTAAGACATCCCAAGGTGTAATTTTCACCTCTTTTTCTTTCGGTTTTTTTTTTGCATTTGAGCTTTTCTTAGTCTAACACAAACAAGCGTCGATGTGGTTACGAGCATCTCTTTTTTTCTAAATATTTGAGTTGTATCTAAAGTTGTGATTGATTATATTCTTAAATCGGTGAGCAGCATCTTAAACCAAATAAGTGAGACAAATCAAAACTGAAAGTTGATCGTAATAAACAACAAGCCACAAATCTTTGAGAATATTTGGGAATGACTCAGTTCATAGTTTACACTCAGATTTCAGATCACATAGTGTCTGGTGTGTTCCAGTCAAACGGGGACTGAAACACAATGAACAGTCAGAACGGGGACGAAGGCTCAAAACACAACCTATACACAGAATTTTTATGACTTGTCTTTAAAATTGTCGATGCTATCTCGCCTGGTGTCTCAGTTTTTTTAAAAACTTCTGCTCCATGAGAGATCAAATCAAACAATCCAGGGATTTTAAACCCTGTGACTTTTCAACCAGGCAGCATAGTGGCGCAGTGGGTAGCACAGTGGTCTCACAGCAAAAAGGTTGCGGGTTTGAGTCCCGGGCGGGGACGAGGCTTGGAACACTGTCCTTTCTGTGCAGAGTTTGCATGTTCTCCCCGTGTCTGCGTGGGTTTCCTCCGGGTATTCCGGTTTCCTCCCACCCTCCAAAACATGCATGCTAGGTTGATTGGCCGGTGCCAAATTGCCCATAGGAATGAGTGTGGATGGTTGTATGTGTGTGGCCCCGTGACAGACTGGCGCCCTGTTCGGGGTGTACCCTGCCCTTCACCTTAAACTGACAGGGATGGGCTCCGGCACCCCCGCAACCCCAAAAGGGACAGACGGATAAGAAGATGACTGACTGACTGACTTTTCAACCACTTATTTTCCTTTAGTAATATTTGGTGACTGTTGGGAGAGTTTTTACAAGACTAGTGACTATGGGATAAAAAAAAAAACTGGGTGGTAAAATGGAAACAGAAATTCTGATTCATTAAACTTCAGGTCCATCTTATATTAGTGACCTAATTTATCAACCACGCACGACTCATGGTGGTTCTTAGGATTTCTAAAAGTCCAGTTGGAGGTAGAGCCTTTAACCACCAAGCTCCAGTTTTATGGAACAAGCTCTCAGCTCAAGTGAGAGAGGCAGACGTAGTTCCTACATGTAAGGATAGGATTAAAACATTCCTCGTGAACTGAAACATGAAGGATTTGCTGTTAGTCTGTAAGCGGGGTGTAAAGGTCAAAGTGACAAGTGCAAATGTCAAACGGTGTCTTTTTAACTCCAGAACACTGTTAACACAACACCATTGTGTTTGCCTGAGCGTGTCCTGCGGCTCCGCTTTGTTTGTTTATTATCTGTTCCTTCTGGTGTTCGACTAAAATCAGATTCAGACCGTCTTCTGTACGGATAGATGTCACATCTCAGCAAGAAGTGTCTGCTTTACAAAGGAGCACAACAAACTGAATCAGAGAGGGGAAACTAGCAGCATTACAGGGTTTAAATGAGGGGTTTTAATACTAAAATATTCTAAAAGAGCTGATAAATTCTCCAACAAAAGTCTGGATTCAGTATGTTTGCTCTCATTCACACAAACACGTGAGCTGAGAAAGCAGCCGTGTGTACCGAGGGATTCTGGATCTAATGACGAATAGAAAAGTCTGGTTGAAGCCGATGAGTCAGAGTTCTGCTTTGTTAATGACACAGCCTGAGATCAGTGAGAGAAAAATCAGAAAGGAGACAAGTTCTTAGCTCGGGAAGCCTCGCCACATGATCTCCAACTAAAAATTTTTGTTTTCTGACGGGATATGGTGTGACGGGAAGGCAGGAAGAAGCTGAGGAAAAGAAATCCAGCTGGAAAGCAAATGTTTCTGATAAATAAACAGAGGAACCGATGAAACATGAAGGCTTCCAGGAATAGGAACTTCAATTTGCTTTAAACAAATGTGATCAGATTAGTTTCAAACTAACGAGAGAAAAACAAAACTGAGAAAAAGGTTTGTGGTTTTCAGACGAGGCTTTACTATTCAGGGAGAGGTGTTTGAAACGAAGCAGCAAAAACTTGACATTTAGAGTTTTATCTTGTGTGTGTGTGTGTGTGTTGGCACCAAATAAAGCCCACACACTCTTCTAATCTGAACTCTCAACACTTGTTTTCTTCTTTTTCACGCTGTCGTTTGCATCAATCCACCTTTTCTGAGACTTTTTTTTTTGGTTTCAGACCACATTAGTTTCAAATCAACAGAAACAGTTGATTAATTGTTTAAATTACAGCATTTTACAATCAAATTGATTTGAAATCCTCACATTTGAATATTCTGATGAAAGTCTCAGTTTAAAATGTAAACACAACTGTCTTATAAAACATACTGTTTTATAAGACAGTATAAAACATACTGTCTTACTTATAAATTTAACACTACCTGCAGGATTAAAGATTTTGTTGATGACAAATCTGCTTTAAAAGCCTCCATCTCTACATGCAGAACTAGAAATGCATCAAACTGCAACGAAGAAAAGTCATTTTTGACACAATTTGGTTTAATATTTTACTCAATTTACTGCAAAAAAAAAAAAGATTTTTTCAATAACTTCGTGCGGTTCCAACTGAACAAATCCTTGTTTGTACAGGATGAGTCACAGCTTAAAAACACAGCCTAACAAAACCCTCTTTTTTTATTATTGGTGTTTTTTTCTCTTCCTCTATTAACCGTAGTCCCAGGGACGGCTTGGGCCCAGTGGGAATAAAACCCAGTTCTCCCGGTCCAAAGACTGTATCTCTACCACTAGGCCAATGCCCCCTAGGACCACAGAACCCTTTTTTAAGAAATTTTAGGATACATCACGACATACACCAGAAAATAAAATTGAAAAGTTATCTTTTCAAAATTTTAGTCCTAAAATTCTGTCATTAGGAAAGAAAAAAAAATTATATTCAGTAGAAATGTTTGCTTATTTAAAATATGAATTCAGTCTAAAAGTAAAAATAAATATGCAATTATTTATTAAGAACTTTTATTATTGCTATCTATTTATATAGCTCTGTGGTAGAATGTTTACCGGTTTGAATCCCACTGAGCTTATGTCTCCATGTCCTTGGAGAAGACACCTAACCCCCTGTTTCTCCCACCACTGGCCCCGTCGTGGCAGCCTGCTGTGGTGTAATGCAGCACAGAAATTTTTCTGTTGAGGAATCAATAAAATAGTCTGAGCAGTAAAACTAATAAAACTAAAAACTAGTAATCAAAGCAAATGTAATCGACCAATCAGAAGCACCTTTCTTTTTAAAATCCATCAGTGGGTTTTTTTTAACAATGGTGGATTTTTTTCTAGATTTAAACAGAGAACAAGAAAGAAATGGATTAAATATTCAAGAGAATCTTTTAGTAAAACCTACTTAACTATTATTTTGTTTTTACTCTCTGAATGTTAGATTATCTTGTAAACTTCATTTTGCTTGCTTATAACTTTGTTATTAATTTTTGTTTAATTTTTACTCACTCATCCCTCATCGGGGAAATTTGTGTGCTGCACTCCTACACCGCAGCAGGCTGGCCACAACGGCACCAATGGAGGGAGTAACGGGGGTTAGGTGTCTTCTCCAAGGACCCTAGACGGGCACTCAGTGGGACGCGAACCCTAAAAATTCTGGTTAACTTCTGATCCGTGGGCGAACCATCTGACCACTGAGCCACTGTCTCCCCCCTTTATATTAAGTGAAGACCTTAGAATAAATGATTTAAGATCTATTGATACTGTATATGAATCCATCTTTCTGTTTCTCTTTGGATAGTTTGTAAGTAAAATATTCATATATATTTAGTAAAACCTTTCGTTCAAAATAACAAATTAAAAGGAATCAGAAAGACTTTTATTTTGATGGTCAGTGAACAAGATCCAGAGACTAGGAAATTACTGAGGTACTAATGTGCAAAAAATAGTGAGCATAGTAATAAAAATAATAAAAATAGGAGATATAAACTATGGTTAAAAAAAAGTCATTTAAGTAGAAGTAATTTAGTCCAAAAAAGCAATTAAATTGAACGGTCGTATTTGAGCAGTCGAGGTTGTATGACCTGCAAAATCACAAAACTCATCACAAACTCTTAGACTACGCACGTCCACATCCCAGCTGATGATAATCTAATTTCTGTAGAAAGTTTCTTCCAGGAAGAACGTCGGTTGACGGTAAATGGATGGTCACATTCGTCATGCAACAACATTTGCTGCGTCAACCAGGACAAAATGCAAAGAACGTCTGGTGATGTTACAAAAAACATACATCAAGTTGTTTTTAACCTGTGGAGGTTTAAACGAGGTGATTAAAAAAAGTTACTGCAACTTTAAGAAGCTTCAAACTGGATTAAAACCATCTGAAGACCAGTTAGAGAAACATTTAGACTGGATTAACTCACTGACCTTAAACAAGAAATCAGACATAAAACTTTTCAAAAAGCTTTGATTTTGATCTAATTAATGAAGAAAATGTGGCTTTTTTTTGCACAAACAGCAGAGGACGTCAAGACAAATCTTTTTCTGTTGTTGTGATGATAGATTTTTTATATGCTTGTATTTTTTTTATTATTATTTTAGTTGTACTCGTCTACATTTAACCCCCGTAGTAACCGAAGACGAGATTTTAATCCCAAAGCAATAAAGTTTAGATCAAATGGTTTTAAAAAAATAAACACTGAACTCATGCAAAACAAAAAAAGAGCAGCCATCACGAGGAACCTGATAAAAAAAAAAACTTCTTCCTCTTTCTTTAGCTAAAAACTTAAATTTAATACATTAAAAATAGTTTGAAATGTATTTTTAAGAGTTTTTAAAGCAATAATCAATCAAATTTTATTAAATAAGATCTAAACAAATAAAAAGAGGAACTGTGTGTGTTTTCGTTCACAGTGAGTTGACGTTTTTAACTCGACGGGTGTGAATTTGGAATTTTCTGTTAAACTGAAAGTAAAATCTAACGAGAGAAAAAGCCGACGGACTGAAGTTTACAAGAGATTCTAGAAAAAAAAAAAAACAAGTTAGAAAAGTGTGGAAAATTTATTTAAATGCAGAAAAAATTATAATAAAATATAATTAGAAAATAAACCGGACTGAGTCTGACTTTTTTTTTTTTGTGTTTTTTTGGGATTCTTAGGTTTGGGCCTGGTGGGATTCAAACCGGCTTTTCCCAAGTGACAAACAGAAATTCTACCACTGAGCCAACGCCTCATCCTCCGAATTTGACTTTTAAAAAATTGACATCTGGATATTATTTCATGTTAATCTAGAATTTTTTTTGAAAAAAAAAAAAAAACAGTCAATCCTCACTTTTGAGCAATTTCTATGCAAGTGTTTTTTTTTTGTTTGTGTGTGTGTGTGTGTTCACAAATAATCTACCAACTGAGGAGGAAGGTTGCCGTGGTTCTCGTCCCTCTGAACGGGGGTTTTTTGTTTGTTTTTGTTTGTTTCAATGATGAAGAAAAATCCATAACTAGAAAATACACTTTTAGGTTTTTATGTTTGGTGATTAATAAAGCCCGCAGCAGACTGGTGACCTGTTTGGGGTGTACCCTGCCCTTCGCCTATAATCAGCCGGGATGGGCTCCAGCATCCCCTGAACCTCCAAAACAAATAGACGGTTAAGAAGCTGACTGACTAAATAATGACCTTCATTTTCTGCTCCGTTTCCTTTTGTTTCAAAGTAAAATGTTAAATCAGATGAATCAAGAGTTAAATAACTTCCTCGTTCTTTTAAAAGGAAGAGGATCAGGCACACGCTGCGTGGCGTGTACACGTTACACAAGACCTCCATGAGAGATCATGTTGAATCAATAACAGCATCAAAAACCCGAGTGTTTGTCCCTTTATTTACATCCTGACAGGACGAGGTCAACCAGAAAAACCTTTCATTCTACTATTTGATTATTACTCCTGAGTGTGTGTGTGTGTGTGTGTGTGTTTCAATCTGTTGAGAACAAACGGATTTCTGTTTGAAAAAAGTAGTGATTAGTAAACGTTAGATGGTTCTGTCGGATGTGAGCATCTCGTGCACACCCTCATGTCGTCTCACGCAGGTACACACTTCCACACACTGAGCTCTCGATTCATTCACACACACACACTTTGTTGAGTTTGTGAAGTTTTTAGTTTGAGCAGGAATGAAATGAGTCTGTGTTTTATTCCTGTTCGGTGATCGTCCCGTCCTGATCAGTCCGACTTCAAATCAACCACAAAATGAAAAAATATGCCTTTATTTGCTTGAATATAAATAAAAAAATAGGCAATTATTGATCATTAGTTTTGTGTCAAATTATAATAAAATATTTCAAACTCTTTCATCATTTAATCGACACTTTAAAGTTACTTTGGAACTTTTAATCAAACATGATTAATTTGAAGATTTGTGCAAAAACAAAAAACACCGTCATATTTACATTTTCTGAAGAAGTTAGATTTGTATTTGATTTGCATGAGTCACGTTCTGATCGACGTCACTGGTTTGGATTTGTTAGAAAACTATTTCCTTCCAAATTATTAAAATGATTTTTGGAGAATAAAAAACGACAGACCTGCTGTTAAAATTCAGCTGGAAAAAATAATAAAAATCACTTGTTTTCATATTTAATATATAAAGTTAAATCTCATTTCTCTGATATTTAAGTTATTTCAAGCAGAGTTGTTTTTTTTTTTTTTTTCAATGGGTGTGAATTTAGTTTATTTAACCATAAAAAAAAATTCCTTGATCTTAAAAAAATGAACAATAGATTTTGTTTTAAAATCATAAAATAACTGATCTCATCAAATCCAGCAGGTTTAGATGCTTTAAAATGTTAGTTCTGAAAAAATGAATGGATTCACAATCTAAATCTTTTATTTCATTTTGTAATTTTAGAAACTTTAGAGCAAAAAAAATCTTTACTATGAAAAGTCTTTTCTTTGCCTTTATTTTTCTAAAAAAAAAAAAATCTGTAAGAGTTGGATTGAAATTTAAAATAAACTCAAAGTATTTTCACATGTTTAGAAGATGTTTTTATGTTTTTTCTTTACACACACACACACACACACATACACTGACACACACACACACACACTGACACGCACATGTACACACACACCTTTATGACATTATCAAACTCAGATGAAGCAAATGTTTGCAAACTCAAACGAAGAAAACAAGAAGCAAAAATAGTCCAACTCCTACACACACACACACACACACACAAACACACACACAAACACACACACACACACACACACAGTGTGACTGCTCGATTCAACCTTTAACATTTCTAATATCCAGTTTAAGCTGAGTTAAAGTGAGACATAGATTATCTTTCTCACAACCGCAGGTGAGTCAGAAAAACAAACAAACACACTCACACTCACACACTCACACACACACACACACACACACACACACACACACACACACACACACACACACACACACACGTGGGAGAATAAAGATGTGAAACTTTATCAATTCTAACTTCAAATAAAATGAAATTCAAATATGAATAGAATTTCACAGACGAGAGTTTTTATTATTTTAAAGGATTCAAAATGACTTCAATGAGAGTGTTTGAGTGTTTGGATTGTTAGTCACACACACACACACGCACACACCTGTATGTAGTCATAAACACACACACTTTATGCACATGTGTGAAAATGTTTAATCTAAACAAATAATCAATAAATTTGATTGTTATGAGTTTCAAAATTAAAATGACTAAACGATACAAATAGAACAACCTGATATAAGTTTTGTCAAATTGTGTGTGTGTGTATGTGTGTGTGTGTATGTGTGTGTTAATTTTAGGCTTCTTTTCTTATTTTCTTGTTGCAAACAAAATCATATTAAAGTCAAAATGAATAAAGTGGATTTTAGTTTCTGCACAAAATTTTATTTCAAGGCTTTTCTTGTAAATTTAAAAGTTATTAATCAGTAAATCATAAAAAAAAAGTTTCACAGTTTAATGTGAGAAAAATCCTGTTTTAACTTAATAAAAAACTAAGAATCTGAAAACCAGAAAATTACAGTGAACAGAAAACTGTTTGAATCAAACATGATTATTTGGATCGTTTCAGACTTTAATCTAGAGATTAATTTGGTTGGAGTTTTTATTTTGGGTTTTAATTAATTTTGCTGCAGAAACGAGAGGAAAACACTCGTTATGACTCATTTAGAAGGAAAACTCAATCACTCATATAATAATAAAATAAAATAAATAGACAATATGATTTTATAAATAGAAGAATTTGACTTGTTGAGACGACGAAGATGATGAAAGGATTTTAATAAAGCCTCATTTTCTTAGTTACAGATTTAAATAATACAAACCATTGATATTTGATGCTAAATCTTTAATATTTTACTTTAAAAGTTCTGTTTTTTTTGTCGTCCGAACGCATGTTAAAATAAACTTAATGCACATTTAAACACTTATTTTAATAAACAAGTGTGGTTTTTTTTTTTTCTTCATTTCTGAAGTTATGTTAAATATTGTCTTCCGTCTTGTTTTATTTAAAAACTTAAACATTTTAACATTAGTTCAATTTTAATCAACATTTTATTTGCGGTCAAAAGAGAATTTAGTAAGAAAACAAAATGCAAACTGTTCTTTTTTTTTTTTTAGTTCTATTTTTTCTTTTTAACTAAACTGTTCTAATTAAGTTTGTAAGTAAATTAAAAACATGTGAATCAGAAAAATAATAAATGTTCTGCTAAATTGTAACAAGATTTTTTTTATTATTTTGTTATGATATAACTAATATATTTATTAGTCATAAAAAAACATGACTAATAAAAATTACATTAAAAATTAGCAACAAAATCCATCCCATCCAAATATAACGTCAGATAATCGATTGAGAATTTATTCATATTCATTTCTTTCTTTTTTTTTTACAAATATTAAACTGATTTTAAAACATAATCTTTCTGTTTGATGGAAAAATTAACTTCCATTAAAAATAAAACAAATGTATCACAAAAAATGGTCATTTATTTGTAGAATTGGTTTGTTGAAGTTAATGATCAAAATATTCCAAGAATTGTTAAAAACTATTATTAATTAAAACTATTTTAAGGTTAATTTGCGGCAAAATTAGACCGAAAAAAAAAGTTAATAAAAGTTTTTAAAAGGTTTTTTAATAATAGGTTGTTTTGTGGAGCTTTGTCTCCCTCTAGTGGAGACATCACCACACTGCTCACTGATCTCTCCTCAAATAATTTCATTTTACTGACATTTTTTTTTGTAATAATCAAACATATTTTAAGTGATTTTAAACGCATATCTTTATACCACATGCTCAGTCATTTAATCAACTCTTAGTGTCTTTACCAGCCATAAAGAAAGCTGCTTTCCCTCTGGTAAAAGAGTTCTTATTGACACGATCATCGGAACCAGACAAACAACCTGCAACAAAAACTCTGAAGACTATTTCTAAAACAGCATTTCCACAACTTAGGGCTTTTTAATATACATTTAACTATCTCTAAAAACAAACATAAAGCAGTGAGATTACAGTTAGAGTTTAGTAATGAAGTGATCGTCCTGCAAACAGAAAGTTTAATCTCTGCCTCAAGTTAACGTCACAGTGTCCATGAGCAGGTCACGGAACTCCAGCTAGTGAACAATCCAGCACAGAAATTCCCAGCCAGGATGGCTCGGTGTGTAGGGCGACCACCTTGTAACTTGAGGGTCGCCGGTTCAATCCCCCACTCAGACGTCATGTCAAGGTATTCTTAAGCAAGACACCAAGCCCTGATTGTTGCTGATGGTGGTTTCAAGCTTCCACCATCAGGTATCAATGTGTGTGAATGTGAGCTACGATGTAAAGACCTTTAGAACCAACGCAGGAAGAGACTACCTGCTTTCTCTACTCCTCCAGATGAGCTGGAGAAGTAGAGAACATTTACCAATTATTATTAAATATAATTCAAACTCTGTCTCTGCATCCCTGGCTGGACCCTACGGTCCTCAGACCAGAACCTTTTTCTTCTTCTTCTTCTTTCGGCATTTCCCTTTAGGTGGCGCCACAGCAAGTCAGTTTCTTCCATCTAACCCTATCTGCTGCATCCTCTTCAGTCACACCAACTATCTTCATGTCTTCCTTCACTGTATCCATGAACCTCCTCTTTGGTCTTCCTCTAGTCCTCTTTCCTGGTGGTTCCAAACCCAGCATCCTTCTTCTTATGTACTCTCTCTCTCTCCTCTGTACAAACCATCTCAGTCTGGCCTCTCTGACTTTATCCCCAAAACCTCTAACATGTGCTGTTCCTCTCATCCTGTCCATCCTGGTCACTCCCAGAGAGATCCTCAGCATCTTCATCTCTGCTACCTCCATCTCTGCTTCCTGTCTTTTCCTCAGTGATACTGTCTCTAGACCAATCGGCATGGCCGCTCTCACCACATTGTCTCTAGACCAATCAGCATGGCCGCTCTCACCACAGTGTCTCTAGACCAATCAGCATGGCCGCTCTCACCACACTGTCTCTAGACCAAACAGCATGGCCGATCTCACCACACTGTCTCTAGACCAATCAGCATGGCCACTCTCACCACAGTTTTGTACACTTTCCCTTTCATTCTAGCTGAAACTCTTCTGTCACACATCACACCTGAAACTTTCCTCCACCCGTTCCAGCCTGCCTACACACTCTTCTTCACCTCTTTTTCACACTCTCCATTGCTCTGGACTGTTGATCCTAGATACTTAAAATCTTCCACCTTCTTTCTCTCTTCTCCCTGTAACCTCACTTTTCCATTTGGATCCCTCTCATTCACACATTCACACATATCCCACCTTTTTTTGATCCCTAAAAATATAGATTGACCCACTTTTAGTTTACAGTCGTATCGAGAGATTGGAGAGACTTGATTGACCACATGACAAGATTACTTTGTCAAACTAGTTCAGTTGAGAGAAATCATAAGAATAACTGTAAGTTTACCAGTGATTAATCATTTTTATTAATATGAAGCACTTATTACAAAATCACAAAATTATTCCAAATAAAAACAACAAACGAGAAGAAAAAACAGGATCAAATAAAAAAATGCATTAAAATGATGCAATAAAAACAAATCTGTCATAACAAATTTACTCCAAACAGCTCAGAGTCATCATAAAACTATAAAAATGATTCAAAGCTTTTCAATCAGGAAACAATCTGTTCGACACGATGAGAAAAGTCTGATCGTCACTGAAACAAATCCAACCAGAAAAAAAATCAACCAGTCAAACCTAAAAACATCAAAACTGCTGAGTAACAATCAGACCAAGGTTTGTAATCGTTTTACTCATTTACTGTATTTACAGGGTTATGAGTAAAGAAAGGAGCGACGCCCACACACACCCACACACACACACACACTGCTGACCTACTACTCCAACTCTTTCAACCTGACTCATGAGCACGTTTAAAAAGAGAAACCCTGAAAGGTTAAAAGTCATTTAAGGACAAAAATTTTACAAACAACTGAGAAAAAATTAGATTCAAATTAATTCAATTAAATGTAAACACTTATTTTTTTGTTAGAAGTCTTCTTGTTTTTTTCTCATATTTTACTCTCAGATATTAAGAATGAGTTGTTTTGTTACAACTTTAAAGATTTATTTTTTATAATAAAACAGAAAAAATTAAAAATCTTTTGATACATTTTTCTTCCATTTAATTAATCGTTAAACAGGTTTGATTTAGTTTGATTTGAAATTGAAAAAAGAAAAAGACCATATTACAGACTGAAGGGAAATTTAAGTAAAAAAAATTAATTAAATTTTTAAAAAGTTTGTATTCGTAGTTTGATTGTTGCTCGCAATTTAGTTCAAAATTCTTTAAATAAGTTTCAGAAAACTTTTAAATTTGTTGATAAGTTAAGTTTCCATTGATTTCAACATTTTAATAAGATTTAATACGTTTTTTATTTTTGAACTGTTTTTTTAGATTCAAACTCATGAATCAAATTATTAGAAGTGAATAAGGGAGGAGGCGTTGGCTCAGTGGTAGAATGTCCATCTGTGGACCAAGAGAAGCCGGTTTGATTCCCACTATGCCCATGCCTAAATGCCCCTGGAGTAGACACCTAACCCCTGTTACTTCAAGCCAACCATTGTGGCTGCCTCAGAGTTGAGAATAAATTTCTAATGTTTTTTTCCAGGATAAATAAATGAAGGATTTTACTTGATTTTAATTAAACTCACCGTTTTCTTTATATTTGTAACATGATTTTTTTTTTCACCACAGAGAAAAATAACCGCAGTGATACGTAACCGTGAATCTCCATGGAAACGTGGGTGAAAAGTTTTTTTTCTTATTTCTGCTTCCGTTCTCAGAATGAATTCTCACTTCTTCTGACGCTCGAACCTGATGGACAAAACTTATTTACCTGAAGACACGTCCCAATAAAATCTACTGGATGGAGAGGAAGGGGTCGTTGTAGATGTTATTCAGCTAGTGGGTAAACTTTTTGGTTTGTGGGCCACATTGAGTTCTAACATTTGAGAAAGGGGCCAGAACAGGATCAGATGGATGTCATGCTTTGGTAACCTCTAGATTAGACCAATAGAATGACACGGTAGATTTTAAAGAAGCGCTAAATGTTACATCAAGAGAGTTAAATTTTAAATCTAGCAGCGCAAGGTTTGAAATCTTAGTGCTTGATGTAACATTTTGCTTGTTTTTAACATCTAACACGCTTGTTTACGTACGTGTATTGGGCCCGATGGCTTTCCATATCATACATCTAGTAGGGAAATATCAGAATTGCAGGGAAATAAAACATTAACAAGGTTTTTATTTAATTTTTTCAAGTTCCGCGGGCCGGATTCAAACGTTTAATGGGCTGCATATGGCCCACAGGCCGTAGTTTGCCCATTCCTGAGCTAAAAGCTCTTTAAACTATAGATTACCATCAAATCAAGAAAATAAACTAAAAATGTCGCAAAAAATAATTAACTGATGTTTTTAGTGTTCCACAAATTCCAGCTTTTATTCCTAGATCTTTTTTTCCCACACTTGTATTTTCTGACATGAAAACAATAGGAAACAAATTATTTTTAAAGATCTCAAATGTTTTTTAAACCTGAATTACATCATTAGTTAGAATTAAAGTCTTATGAGAAAAAAATGGAATTTACATGAAGGTTTTCACTAGTTTTAATTCACTTTTTTGTTATTGTCAATTTCATAAACGTATGTTTAGAAAGTTGTGAGAACGTGTGTTTAACACGGATGGCAGTTTTTTTGTTTTTTGTAACGGTTCGAAAGCTGTTTCTTATATGAAAAAAAAGGAAAGTCTTCAAAATGCTGCAGTAAAAGAAAACAAGCAAAAAAAAAAAAACAAAAAACATAAGTTCTTTATTATCGTCCTCTGAATCGTCGATCCCTAACGCAGTCACATGGAGTGCCAGAGCTTAACCTGGCACTCCATGTGACTGCCTTAGGTGATTTAAGGCGAGAGTCAGGGTACACCCTGAACAGGTTGCCAGTCTGTTGTGGGGCCACACACACAACCATCCACACACTCATTCCTAGGGGCAGTTTCATAGCGGCCAATCAACCTAACATGTATGTTTTTGGAGGAAACCAGAGAAAACCCACACACATACACAGGGAGAACATGCAAACTACACACTGAAACACCAGTGTTCCAAGCATCGTCCCCACCCAGGACATGAACTGAGTTCTTAATTATGAATGAGTTCTTTTTAATAAATTCAAACACTGAATTAAAATAAATCTACTAAAAATGTTTAAAAGCTGATTCATTTCTTTGCTTTTTGTAAAGATTCATTAAAGTTTAATATTTATTAAAAAATTTTCTTTAAAGTTTCACTTCATAGGAAACTTTAAATAAAGTTTTCCTTTAAAGTTTCTCCGATATTTGATGTTTCTTTAAGTGAAGCCAGTTTGTTTTGAGTTTGATCACAGATGTACGTAACATAAAGCTGGTGCGTTGGTGTTTCTTTACCCAGCAACAGAGAGCTTAGTCATCTCTGTCCCAAACCTCCCACGCTGCACTGCTCTCCTGGCTGTGGAGACGATACCAAAACTAAACACATCACTTCATCCAGGCCCACAGATGATAAAAAACACACATTTACCGTAAAGCGGGGGCCGGCGAGGAACCAACGTGATACAGGTTGGTGTGTAAAATTTAAAGAAACCGATACCAAACGTCCAAATTGACTTTGTGTGTAAAATGAAACGTGTAACTGAAAGAGTAAAAACTAATAAAGAAAGAACGAGATGTGACTGTTTGGTGTGATATTGAAAATAATAAAGTGTGTATCCAGAAATTTTTTTTAAGTTTGATAGATTTCTGGATGGAATTTGAAATGTCTTGATCATCAAACACACTGAAGAAGACACTATGAAACCTATGACGGATCCCTCCTGGACGAATGAGGGAACACACAGACTAGTAAAAGGACAGTTTTTTATGACTTGAAATAATCAAGCATGTTTTCTTAATTAACTCTGAACTGATAACGATAGGAAGGATCGGTGATGATAGAATGACAGGTAGGAACTGTGGCCTAGCATGTCCTGGTGCCACATGTGGACACTGTTAGGTTTGAACATGGTGTTTGCTACTGACAGTCTGAGATGAACACAGAAGTCAAGCAACAGAACACCATTTGGGTTCTGATCGAGGGGCGCAGTTCTACCAAAATCACCAAATTTAGCAGGACTCAGAGCTTGATAATTGTCCTCATCTCTTGTTCCTCTCGCCTGAGCTCTCATTACCCCCCGTTTCTATCAGGATGAACCCCATCTGATGGTTTCTTTAGATTTAAAACTCTAAAGTTAGATTAATGAATATTTAATTAACAATCTTAGAGACATTGTCTGCCCATCCTGGGGGAGGAATTCCTTCTTCACTTGGGTCTCCATGAGGTTTCTACTCTTTGTTTCCCACTGCTATTTTTTTTTTAAGGAATTTTATCTTAGAACAGGAGTGTTCAGAGTCTGTGTAGTAAACACGTGTGTGTGTGCGTATGTGTCGAAAGGTTCTGAGTGGATTTTCATAAAATTTTCAGGATAAATCCACAACAGGAGGATGAAGTGATTCATTTTTTGGGAGCTTTCCGTGTCACAGTTTGGGTCCAGGAGTTAAAGAGGCAGAGCAGACGTTTTTATGGAAACCTTAAGACGTGTGAAGTTACTATTGAATCTATTAGTTCGTTAATCTACACTGATTGGTTGGCAGGAAAAGAGCAGACATCGGTCGAGGTCTATGCTCTCCACTTGTTTTTTAACGATGTCATAAATGAGTTATTGTTTAAAAACTGATTTATGAGTATTTTTACTGTGAAATCAATACAAATAAAACTTAATCAATAGAAATTTATTTACTTGACGCTTTAGGACTAAATTACACATTGTTTTCTTTCTAAATTATATGCTTTTCCTATTTTAATGATTTAATTTTTTTGGACCATGACTTACTGTATGTCTCATTGAAAGAAAAAAAAAGTAAATACTTGTTTTCTAACATTTGTTTGCGGCAATTTCTGGTTCCTTTCAAGAGGTTGTTGACGTGTAGAATCACTTTTTTTTTCTAAGAGACAACCATCTCTTTAATTTGAGGTTAAACGCCATTACTTTTTATTTAAAAAAAAAAAATCTTAAATAAGATCATTGTTTTTTAAATTTTCTTTCCTTCTCGGTTCTCCAGTGAAAAATGCAGTTAATGGGAAAAAAAATCTTTCCCACGTTTGCAAAAAACCACAGAAAAAACCAACTGATTTTAGAGCCAAGATGGAAAAAATTCAAATGGAATCATTTCAGATTAACTCGTTTTTTAAAACCAAAACTTGAATAAAAATAAAACTATCTTGTCATTTTGGTGACAGATGATAAAATTATCACCAAGATATTGAATTGAGGATATTTTCAAGCTTCATTTCAGATCCATAAAGAATCCACAGACTTTATTAAATATGTGTTCATATATGAAGACATACATATATGACCTGAACAGTATTTAATATGTAGTTCTTTTTAATCGATATAAATGTCTAACAATCCTTTCTGTGAAGATTTTCCTAAATAACCAATGAGCTTTAAGGAGGAGAGCAGGAGCCCTGCCACACGTCTGTGGAGAGACGTAGCAAGCATTTTTCTAAGAAGTGTTTCTACACACACTTGTGAAACCTTTCTGATGCATCAGATCAGTTTTTCTAAGAAGCCTAAAACTAATTTAGCTGTATGTTTGGGTTTGACCAGAAAGTAAGAAAAGTTTCAAACCAGACTGATATGAGTGGGATTATTAAAACGATATGATTCATTTCCCTGTTTGAACCACCAATGTAAATCTAATTAAACTGATTGACTTTTTCTATTTTTTTTTATCTGTTTTGATTACATTTCCACCAAATTCCAAAAAAATTAGGATAGTTTTTCCTTCTAAAATCCAATTATATAAAAACAAACCCAATGCAAATGCAGCAGGGCGAAACCATGTCAGTCAGTCACATTCTTAACCATCTATCCCTGTTGGGGTTGTGGGGGTTCAGGATCCCATCTTGGCTGATTCGAGGCAAGGGGCAGGGAACACCCCAAACAGGTCACCAGTCTGTAGCGGGGCCACACACACACTCATTCCTAGGGGATATCATGTAGTGACCAATCAACAAAACATGCATGTTTTAAGAGGGTGGGAGGAAACCAGAAAAAAACCCACACTTACATGGGAAGAATATGCAAACTCCACACAGAAAGCCCAGTGTTCCAACCCTCATCCCTACCCGGGACTTGAACTCACAACCTTCTTGCCACTGTGCAACCCACTGTGCCACTGCCAGCTCATCACTCCCTTCTCATGTTAAATCCACTCCTCAGATCGTTCTACCTTCTAATATTGATATGTAGGTTTTCTATTTGTGACCAAAGAGGTTTTTAGAATCATTAAGCAACAATTTTAAACAAATTGCATCAATAGAACATGCATGTTTGGTTGACTGGCTGTTACAAAATTGCTCCTGGGAATGAGTGCGTGTTGGATGGGTTCGCAACAGACTGGCGACTTGTTTAAGGTGTATCCTGCCTTCTCATCTAAAAATCAACCGGGATAGACTCCAATCCCCCCACCAGGGGATAAACGATTAAGGAGACAGTCACAGTTACAACAGACAAGTGGTGGCTACATTGATGACATAATGGCTACATGGATGATGTAGAAATCCTTGCACACATGCCCCGCCCACTCTTACCAATGCTCCGCCCACATTCACAACCAAACAAAGCACCAATGTAAACAGTTGTAACACTACCAAGGTAAAAAAAATAATCCAACAGTGCACACTACATGATCAACAGTAAATAACTAGTTCATTACTGATCAGTAAGGTTTCGTTAATGCTGCTCATGTTTCGTGACAGTCAGTTATCGTCTGATTGGGGTGTTCTGCAGAGATGTTCCCCCTCATCGAGATGAGCCATCCCACGGGTCAAACAGTGCAACGACTTCCAAATGATGTGAACTTTATTTTACTGAAGAAATAACTTATAAAGATCTGTTTGATCCTCACTGGTCCTGATGAGAGCGTTGCATTGGAAGCATAACTCAACATTTACTTACAGTAGGATATGTACCAGAAATCCAACCATACTCATCATGTCTGTACTCAATCTGAACATGCAACACAACACACTCAAGCATTGTCTTTGTAGATAATCTAACGTCTGAATGATGCAAACAAACATGGCAGAATTGAGTGAAACGCAAAATTAATCATCACTAAAAAACAGAAAAAGCCAGTTGATCCTCATAGTCCTCTTTTCTTCATTCAGACGGTCACTGTCATTTCTACTGAACACACAACGACACCAGTTCTTCTAAGATGCATCACACTGTCATCATCAGAACTCCATCAAACTAACAGCTGATACCTGACACTACAGCTGAACGTTCGGACCAAGTCAGATGTTTAATCCAGATCATCTCTGGTACTCACCCGGTTGATCTCTCCATCCTCCTCTTCATCAGAAGATCTCCAGTGAACTCTAAGAAAAGCAGAAACAAAGAGGAGAGAGAGGGAGAGGGAAAAGAAAGAGGAATGTTTTAATCACACTGAAGGAAACCAGAAAACATCCCACACACACATTACTGAGCATCAAACACACTGAAACACACACACACACACAGACAAATACCTCAAAAAGGTCAAAATGAATCAGAAGGAGATTAAGAAAAAAGATGAGGAGAGGGGGTGGAACCTGAAAGAATGAGAGTAAACGAGAAAAAAAAAGACAAGAAGAATGAATAGAAGGAGCAGTAAAGTGACAGAAGGAGTCGAGGACAGGAGAATAAAATGCACAGCTTGGCTGACTCATCAGTCAAAGCCACTTCCTCCACCAAGTCTTCTAATGACTCGCCAACTTCTGACAATCTTATACTTTCAGTTTTACACTCTGAACCTGATCAGCACATGGACAGATATTATGGAGATCTATGAATCAAATTTTTTAAAGTAGGTCTTTAATCTGAAAATTAAAAGTTTTTAGAGTTTCTGACGTGACAAATTTAAAAAAAAAATTTAAATGAGACTTTTAATCGTGTGTAACACAAAGTTCACATTTAGAGGTCTTCACCATGTGTTAGAGAGAAAGCCTGAGAAAAGGACTCAGAAATGACCCCGTGTGGGTGTGTGTGTGTGTGTTTTCTGGGAAAAAGTGTATCCTGCAGTTAGTCAGAATGAAACGCTCTCCCTTTTCCCACAATTCCCATGGGCATGAGCAAATGTGCTTCCCGCCGCCTTCTGATGAGAAAATTCAACAAAAAAAAAAAAAAACTTCTAAATTCATTCACTTTAAAACAAAATCAGTTTAAACACAGATTGTTCTTCATTAAATTTTAATTACGTGACAAGAACAGGAATAAAGTCAGAAACATGGTACAATAAACAAGCTTTCCTTTGTTTGCTTGACCCTAAAAACCTAATCAGGTCATTTATAGTTGGTACTGAGTAACTGTGGACAGTTTCAATTAAGAAACATAATGCTCACAAAAATAGTGTTCAACACCTCCTTCACGTTCTCTGGATTTTCACAAGAAATTGTTGGCTTGAGTTTTGTTAGTTTGAAATCCTAATCAGTTCATTTAGAGTTAGCACTGAGTAACTTTTGGTAGTTTTTGGTAGTTAGTTGACATCAAGTTTCTTTTTAAATGTATGAGCTAAAGAAAATATGCACATATTAAAAAAAAAAAAAAACGCGTTAGCCCCACAAGCCTGATATGCTTTACATTGTATTTACACTGTGTCGTGCATGTACTCACAGGGCTGGACTAAGCAGGGAGTTAATGGGGAAGGAAAGTAAGAAAATAAAAGCAAACAAAACGCATCCTAAAAATTATAATCTCACAAAAAGCACAATATGTCCTCTTTAAAAGTGACCCGTTTGTGAACGTCAACAAACAAATTCAGTGTTTGTTTTGTTGTTTCCTGTATTTTTAGTCACAAACTTCTGCTTTGATTGTTTTTTTTTTTAATGCAGATGAATTCCTGGAAATGGATCGTTTCTAAAGTAAAATAAATAATAATTTTTTTTTAAAAAAAGTTGAAACGGCTCTTAAATGACATTCCTTATAAAATCCACTTTGATCCTCGTTCAGCCAATTAAATACAAGAACTCAGTTCTGGACATTTTGATCATGGTTTTACTGAATAAAAAAGAATCATGTCTTAATTTAAAGCTCTCAAAGTTCTAAATTTAAACTTAGAACAGTTCTGATTTCTGTTAAAACACTTTATGGGTTCATTTAATCACCTCTTATTTTAATTAAAGGGAAAACAAAGCCTTTTAAAAAAATCTGAAACTTTTCTTTTACAAGCACTTTCTTTTTTTCCGTCACATCAATAAACTTATTTTGTTTTTTATTAAACATCATCAAACAGAAATAATGAGTCTGACACAATAATAAAAATAAATCCATCATCCTGAGAGAACAGAATCATGCTTTGAGTCTTAACATTCTTCCATCCAGTCACATCTAATTAAAAAAACTTTAAAAACTTTCTCCAAATAAAAAAATCACAGCAATTTGGGGCAAATTTCCACCAAAACACAAATTTGTCTGTCGTTCTCAGGGCAAACAAAAACAAAATAGAAGAATTATACTTTATTCATTCCTCAGCGCAGAACTGTGTGTGCTGCATTGCACTGCTCCATCCTTCCCCCACTCGTGAACAAGACCCCGAGATACTTAAACTCCTCCACTTGGGGCAGGACCCTGTCCCTGACCCGCAGGGGGCATTCCACCCTTTTCCGGGCAAGGACCATGGTCTCGGATTTAAATGCGATAATTCCCATCCCGGCCGCTTCACACTCGGCAGCAAATCGATCAAGTGAGAGCTGGGGATTGCGGACAGTGGGAGATCGACAGGCGGATCGATGTGGCGTCAGCAACAACTAGGATGCTGCATCGGTCCGTCGTGGTAAAGAGAGAGCTGAGCCGAAAAGCAAAGCTCTCAATTTACAAATCAATCCATGTTCCTACCTTCACCATGGTAACCAGGATCTACGTTCCTACCATCACCATGGTAACCAGGATCTATGTTCTTACCCTCACGATGGTAACCAGGATCTATGTTCCTACCCTCACCATGGTAACCAGGATCTACGTTCCTACCCTCACCATGGTAACCAGGATCTACGTTCCTTCCTACCCTCACCATGGTAACCAGGACCTATGTTCCTACCCTCACCATGGTAACCAGGATCTACGTTCCTACCCTCACCATGGTAACCAGGATCTACGTTCCTACCCTCACCGTGGTAACCAGGGTCTACGTTCCTACCCTCACCATGGTAACCAGGATCTAGTATGTTCCTACCCTCACCATGGTAACCAGGATCTACGTTCCTACCCTCACCGTGGTAACCAGGGTCTACCTTCCTACCGTCACCATGGTAACCAGGATCTATGTTTCAACCCTCACCATGGTAACCAGAGTCTACGTTCCGACCCTCACCATGGTAACCAGAGTCTACGTTCCTACCCTCACCATGGTAACCAGAGTCTACGTTCCTACCCTCACCGTGGTAACCAGGATCTACGTTCCTACCCTCACCGTGGTAACCAGGATCTACGTTCCAAGAGGAGGACACAGAACCCACTGGAGAGACTATGTCTCACAGCTGGCCGGGGAACGACTCGGAAATCTTCCGGGTGAGCTGGAGGATGCAGCTTGGGTGAGAGAAGCCTGGACTTCCCGTCTGAGGCTACTGCCCCTGCAACCCGGCCCTGAATGAGCAAAAAACGACGAAACGGAAGCATTGCACTGCAGCAGGCTGCCTTGACAGCACCAATGGTGGGAGAAACAGGGGGTTAGAGGTCTTCTTCAAGGACACTTAGACATGAGCTCAATGGAATTCGATCCCGCGAACTTCAGGAGAACTTCCAGTCCAAGCACAAACGTTCTACCCCTGAGCTATCGCCTCTCCCTGATGCAGATAGGAAGACATTTTTTTTCCCATTATGACTGGTTTGAATCTGATGGTAAAAAAAAGCCCAAAACTTTGATATAAAAGAAATCCATAGAGATGAATCAAAAGAAAATTTTAGCAGACACTGAATATTGACCTGGTTTTATCTGATCTACAAAGAGTGAGATAAAAATGTGAGAGTGTGGCTCACCAAGTCTGATAAATGTTCTCATCACAGCTCAGAAATGATATGAAACAAGTGGATTCCAGATAAACGTTTGTTTTGTTTGAATAGAACTAATAAAGTTTTATCAATGAGCTTTGACATCATGGACACACTATGTGTGAAGTTATTACCAGAACGAACACATTACACAGCTCACACGTCTTCTTTCAGATGCTCCACAGTTTATTAATCTGTTCTTATAAAAATCAGATCACCAAGCACGATGCGGAAAAACGCTGGCTCAGCAGAACGCTGCACGTAGGAGGATTGTGGGAGATCGAGTCTCCAAATGACTCAAATAGACTCAATACATTTGATCTCAGAATGAATAGCCCTTTAGTTTGTGTGGGAAACTCTTCTTCAGATTAGCAGGTATTATGGGATGTGGATGCACATGTCTGAGACAGAAATAGATAATAAAAAAGTAATGAAAACTCTTTTGAATGAAGTGAATAATGCCTGTAAATTAAACATCCAGATGGTTTTATTATTCATTTACGAACAAAAAACAAGATCAAGCGGTCAAAATGAGCTTCCTCCACAGGGTGGCTGGCCTCTCAAGATCAAGAAGGATCAAGAAAATCTTTACTTGTCCCACAATGGGGACAGAGATCAGATGAGGAGTTCTGCCACCCAAGGAGGAGCTTGGAGAAGAACCGTTTCCCTTCCAGGTCGAGAGAATCCAGATGGGGTGGTTCGGGCACATCCCACCGGAAGGAGACAGAGAGGCAGACTCTGGACCCGCTGGGGAGACTACCGTATTTTCCGCCCTATAAGGCGCACTGCATTATAAGGCGCACCTTCAATAAACGACTATTTTTAAAACTTTTTCCATATATAAGGCGCACTGCATTATAAGGCGCTACTGTAAAGGCTGTTCAACTTTGTCCTCTAACTGTGGCCATCTCGCTTTGTTCCGCGGAAACTCTGTTTAGTCTTGTTTACTTGGCGCAGCGCAATCTCTTGCTTCCTCCACTTCCTCATCATTGATTCATTGATGTTAAACTCTGTCACTGCGGCCAGAGGTAAGATCTTAAGCCCGACCCAAAATTCGGGTCGGGCTTCTCTCTCGCTGACTTTTTTGGTTTTTTTTTAAATAAATATATTTTATAAAATGTAAACTAAAACAATGTGTGTGTACTAAACTAAGGAATACTTGTTATAAAATTAATAATTTGGATCAAACATAGAAGTAATGTTTAACTTCTAAACAGGATCCACAGAGCCAGCTCATATTCTGCGCACGTGAACGTCTCCTCTTATTTTGGTAATCCTCTCCACGTCTTTATTTTATTTATTGTGAACTGCTATCCCCATATGAAGGAGTAAGAAGTTAAGGATAAACTAAATTGCTTTCATACGACACCAAAAAAACTGGCACCTCGACGCTGAGCAGGCATTTAAACAGCTGGACTGAGTGATGATCGCTATTTTATCATTTGTTTCAAAGACCGTCCCTCCTCTTCGCGCTAAGCAGGCCATCACAGACAAGTGTGTTAGGGTCCGATAGTGTGATTTTTTTTTTTTTTAATTAAAAAGGCGTGTTCTTGAAAATGTTCCAATTTATAATTTTTATAAATAATGTATTTTTTTTTCACCACGAGCCCGCAGTTTTAATATCCGGGGCTTGGGTCGGGCTGGATTTTTTAAGTCCGATCTCACCACTGGCTGTGGCTATATTCCCGTGTTCTACTGCGTGACCGATCACCTTGAGTTTAAATTCTGCGGTGTCTCTTGGTAGAAGCCCTTTCCGGGTCTTTACACAAACACACAAATGGAAATGAGACGCCCTTTCATGTATCCCAGCATGCACCGCGCACTACTTCTTCTACGGGGGAAATGAAGTCGGCGGCTGCTTACCGCAGTTCCGACACCTGTTGTAGCTCAATATTAATCCATATATAAGGCGCTCCGGGTTATAAGGCGCACCGTGGACTTCAGAGAGAATTTAAGGTTTTTAGGTGCGCCTTATAGTGCGGAAAATACGGTATGTCTCACAGCTGGACAGCGAACATCTCAGGATCCTCCCGCATGAGCTGGAGGATGGATCCGGGGTGAGAGAAGCCTGAGCTTCCCGTCTGAGGCTGTTGCTCCCGCGACCTGACACCGGATAAGCGGAAGACGACGGAATGAAACTGAATTATTCATTTCAGCCCACAGATAAGTGGTTGTTGTTTAATATACGAAGATATTTTACATGTTAGTCTGTCAAATAATACTTATCACCATAAAGTTTTATTCAAATTCCTCTGGGAAATATCACACACAAAAAAAGTGTTACAGGCACACAAATTACCCGTAATTCCACCCCTACGTTCTCTGGGCCGAGACTTGAAATAGTTGACTTTAAACTCTTGCTTAACGTTCTTGCTACGTTTGTGGATTCTCATTGGTTGATCTACTTTTCTTCTTAAAACATTACGTTGGTCTGATTAGTCTCTGCCATCAGCGGTGAGTGTGTGACCCGTCCTGCTGAGCTGCAGACCACCATCTTCAATATTACATTTACACTCAATGACATAAGTCTGCATGGAAATCAAAGGTCAACAGGTGAAGACATTGTGTCATTAATTAGGAAAAATGGCCAAATTAAGTGATAATAAAAGTGAAATAATTCCATGTGGTGACAAAATAACTGAAGTCTAACAAGTGAAAATAATCCAGTGTCCAAATTTAAAACATATCAATACTTCAGGCGGCACGGTGGTGCAGTGGGTAGCTCAGTGGCCTCACAGCAAGAAGGTTGGGGATCGAGTCCCGGGTGAGGACGAGGCTTGGAACACTGGTCTTTCTGTGTGGAGTTTGCATGTTCTCCCTGTGATGTAGGTTTTACTCCAGTTTCCTTCCACCCTCCAAAAATATACATGTTAGGTTGATTGGCCGGTGCCAAATTGCCCCTAGGAATGAGTGTGTGTATAGGTATGGTTGTATGTGTGTGGCCCCGCGACAGACTGGCGACCTGTTCAGGGTGTAACCCTGCCCCTGGCCTTTAATCAGGCGGGATGGGCTCCGGCTCCCCATAAGGTATAGATGGTTGAGAAGGTGACTGTCCTTCATCAAACTGTCAGATTAAACTAAACCATTTTTAATGAGGGCTGCTTGGTGGTGCAGTGGTTAGCACCGTGGTTTCACAGCAAGAAGGTCAGGGATTTAATCTGGGGGTGGGTGGGGGGGGTTGGCCTTTCTATGTAAAGTGTGCATGTTCTTCCTGTGTATGTGTGGGTTTCCTTCAGGTACCTGATTTCCTCCCACCTTCCAAAAACAAGCAAGTTAGGTTGATTAGCCGCTATGAAATTGCCCCTAGGAATGAGTGTGTGTGTGTGTGTGTGTGTGTGTGTGTGTGTGTGTGTGTGTGTGTGTGTGTGTAACAGTCTGGCGACTTGCTCAAGGTGTACCCTGCCTCTCACCTTGAATCAGCCAGGACCTGCTCTGGCACCCCCCGCGATTCTTAACCTTTGAGTGGATGACCCCACAAACCTAATCAGTTCATCTATAGTTGGTATGAAGTAAGTAGTAGTAACCGTTTTAATAAATGTCTTCAGTGGTTTGGGTGGTCTGACATTTACAAAGTGAGACATTTAAAGGTCAGAGTCGTAGTTAATCCCCTCGATCACCTCCTCTGTGCTTTGCCTGATGTTTCCTGTTCCTCCCAGACAGAGAGAGTCTGGACACACAGTTTACAGAATGAGTCACAGCAGCCTGCGCTGAGTCACCTCCTGTGGAGAGGAACCACAACGGTTCCCATGCAGGTGGAACACTGGGATGCTATTGTACTTCTGATCAGCCAGACACACAAGCAGACTCACATCTCCCAGAGGAAGTTTAAAAAAAACAGATCCCGGTTTACACATCATCTAAACGTGGCATCAATCATGGATGGAATTACAGTTTCTTCAGATTCTTTGTGTATGTGTGTGTGGGGGGGGTTGTGTAAATCCTCCAGATCTTGTCAGAACACCAACGCTAAGATTACATCCTGTAAGAGAATCCATCGGTTCATTCTCACAGAAATGATGCAACACTGGATGTTCACCGCATTTAATTCAGATGCTGAGACTTTTTACACCGATCACTAAGGATTTATAGAAGAAAATAGTGTGTGTGTGTGTGTGTGTGTGTGTGAACCTACTTATTAAGAAAGCTGTGTTTTTAACTTCACAAGGTTTAACCCTATAATCCTAATCTGTAAAACTATATCTGCTTGAATCTAGAGATCACACACACATGCAGACGAGGAGCTGGTCGGAAAGAAATAAAGACCAAAGTTTACAGGTCAATGTTTCTGATGTACTCATTTCTCTGTTTTCAAAAATAGAAAGCTTTCTCTGGTGGCTTTTCACAATTACTAAGCAAACACATGCACACACACACACACATATACACACTGGTGAACTGTGGGAGGTCAAACGGAAAGAACAGCTGCAAACAAAAGAAGAAATGTCTTCCCTTGAGGACCGATGATGAAGATGTAGTTTGAAATAAAAGGAAAATCAAGGTTATAAAATAAAGCATAAAGATGTTGTTCTGTGACGTAAAACAAGAATAATCAGACGTTAATTTGTGAATCTGAACCCTGAAAATCTGATCGGTTCATCTATAGCTGGCACTGACTAAATGTTAGAAGATCTGTTAAAATCTCTTCATAGGTTTTGGGAGATTTAAAATTTACCGAAGTGTTACAGAAGCATGAACGCACAAGATAGACTGATGGCAAATCTGAAGCTGCTTCTTTCCCTCATCTATACTAGAAACACTGCAGGTCAAACACACACACAGAAACACACACACACACACACAACATGATGCCTCCACTGATCTGCTGTGTGAACCAAAACTCAGCTTCTTCTCACTGTTTTCCTCTATTGTTGTTTTTAAGTGCACCGATCAATAAAAGCACCCCTCTGGCACTCCTCACCACACCAGTCAATACGACCATTCCCAAAGGAGCTGATTTTCTACAGTTCCATTCTGGAAACATCTGACAGAGAGCTGATAGAAAAAAAAGAGACCTGGAGGAAAAAAAAAAAAGAGACCTGCAGGGCAAAAAAAAAAAAAAAGTTCAGAGGACAGGATAATGTAGGAAATCCTGACCTCTATTGACAAAGAGGAGAACTACATTGACTTTTTTTATTTATTTAACTTGCTTTGTTTTCTTAAAGCATTTTTCTTTTTGAATTTTTTTTTCAATAAATGTATCAATCGTGTTTTTTTTTAACTCAATTGCGTTGTTTTTCTGTGGTCAAATTTAATCTTCTCTTCACAGATAAAAAATTATTTATGTAAAAAGTATTATGTTCTAGAGAGACAGTGTCACTGAGGAAAAGACAGGAAACAGAGATGTTTGTAGCAGAGATGAAGATGCTGAGGATCTCTCTGGGAGTGACCAGGATGGACAGGATCAGAGGAACAGCACATGTTAGAGTTTTTAAAGTCAGAGAGGCCAGACTGAGATGGTTTGGACATGTGCAGAGGAGAGAGAGAGAGTACATCAGAAGAAGGATGCTGGATTTGGAACCACCAGGAAAGAGGACTAGAGGAAGACCAAAGAGGAGGTTCATGGATACAGTGAAGGAAGACATGAAGGTAGTTGGTGTGACTGAAGAGGATGCAGCAGATAGGGTTAGATGGAAGAAACTGACTTGCTGTGGCACCGCCTGAAGGGTAATGCCGAAAGAAGAAGAAGCAGACTTCAGTAAAAAGTATCTTGTTATTTTTAGTTTGATCAGTCTGTGTGATTTTCTGTTTATCTAAATCAGGGGGGTTCAGATTCCCAAAATTAGACATTTGTGCAAATTTCTGAGAGCTGTTGCAACTCTGGGTCGAGAAAAGCCAGATGAGGTGGTTCGGGCATTTGGTTAGGATGCTTCCTGAACTACAAAATAATTTGTGTAAAATCCAAGTCAAAGTCTTTTTTTATCCATTTAATCTATCAATAATTTTACAATGAAAAAAAATAATCTGAATTTTCTAGTCCATGTTGTACTAAACTCAGACGGCAGAGGGAGACAAAGCCTTAAGTTTTTGTTGTGTTTTTTTTTTTTTTTTACACTATTCTAAGCTTAATCATTATTTTAGGATAAATTTTAATAAAACAACGTGTTTTATTAAAAAAAATCATTCTTGTTCTGGGAAAAAAAACAGCAAAAATATTTTTTATTTGATTTATGTAAAAAAAAAAAAAAAAAAAAAAGAGTAAGATTTTAAATGTTTTTTATCATCCGTGTTCTTCTGATTTTGTTTTGTTATTTTTTGTGAATCCTTTCATTTTATTGCTTTTATTTGTTAAAGAATAAATAAAAAATGAGTGAGAAGTTAAAAATTCTACTTAGAAAAAAACAGATTTTTTTTTTCTTTGCTGAAAAACTTCAAAATTAAAAAATCTTTTAAGCGCATGAGCAGTCAAATCAAACATCCCATAATAATTAATAGTGAGTATTTTTATACAAACATTTCAAACTAATTTTTAGTGATTTTTTTAACCTCATTAAAAAGTAGCTTTGTGGTGTAATGTACTGTTTTATCCACTAGATGGCACCATTAACCTGTCTGTAAAACAGTTTCATTAAAACAAAAAAACTTTAACAAAAAAAATAGTCAGAAAATCAAGAAATAAGTCATTTTTTATCATTTAACATTTTCTTTTTAGATTAAAAAAATAACCCTGATTTTGTCTAATTTTGAGTTTTCTGCAGAAATAAATATTCAACATTGCAGGGCGTCAAAATAATCCTAATCAAACAGTTTGAAATCTACTCAGAACTATAAATAACTTTTATTCATTTAATTCAATGTAACTTACACACAAAACCTTTTTTTTTCTCAGATCGGTTTCAGGTTCCACCACATCCTTTGTTGTAAAACCACTACATGGGGGTTCTTTACTGGAAACCAGTAGCTCTGACTAAAAACACCAGTGCAGCAGCAGAGAGTGAACTTCAGTCACATATTCACTGTTACATCCCAGCTTCTTACTGGAAACCAGTCACCTCAGAGATGGGTGTTAGAATGCAGAGTCACACTCTGACCAGATTAATGACACACATGATGTGACAGGTGTAGGATCCTATAAGGTTTTTTTTTTATCATTGTGTGAAAACAGAGAGCTGACCTTGAAAGAAGAGGAAGTCCTACTGTTTCTATGTTGAGAGCTGCAGACACAGGGCCAGGCGCTGCAGACGCAGGGCCGGGCGCTGCAGACGCAGACTCAGACTCGGGCACTGCAGACGCAGACTCAGGCACTGCAGAAACACTAGCTGTACTAATCTCTCTAGTACACTTCCTCTAGAGCAAAGGACGAGTGGTCTAACTCAGTCATGGGCAATCTACGGCCTGCGGGGACACCTACGGCCCGTTAAACATTTTAATCCGGCCCGCTGAATTTGAAAAAATTAAATAAATAAACCTTGTTAATGTTTTATTTCTCCGGCAATTCTGATGTTTCTTCACTAGATGGCGCAATCTAGATATATTGGCTTTGTTGAGAAAACAACAACACTGCTCCCAGGGGCGAAGCCTGGATTTTCTAAAAGCAGGGGGGTGTGAGGTCATAGACAAAATTAGTACCTGTGGTGCTCGCCAGTATAAGGAGCCTCGGGGCATCCCCCCCATTCTCCAGTTTCCTCCCTCTCTCCAAAAACATGAATGTTAGGTTGATTGGCCACCACTACGAAGAGGCCAGTCAACATACACCTAAAAATGAGTGTATATGTGTTGCCTCGCGACAGACTGGTGACCTGTTCAGGGTGTACCCTGCCTCTCACTTTGAGCCAGCCAAGATAGTCTTTGGCACCCAATGAACACGTTAGGGATGGACGGTTCAGAAGATGAATGAATTCCTATAAAGTGTGTGTGATTACATCTTTAAAGAAGCTGAAAATCACACACAAATGTAATACTTTTCTAAATCAAATGGAGATTAAACCTCAGGATGAGCTGAAAGGAACAGAATTTACTGGGGTTTTAAGCCACAATGCAAAACGAATCAAAACACCAAGAGGACAAATAAAACCTGTGTTCAAGGTCAAGCAGATGTTATGTGAGGCGTCTCTTTGAGAGTGTGAGAAAGTTTATTTTAGCAAGAGGAAGCAGTGCAGTCCTCCTTCCTGTTAAACATGTTATTTGCATGTAAGTCTATTCCTGTCTGTTTCTACTTTGCATCTCGATCTCAGGAACACATCAGCAGCGCTTCTAAAACTTGCTCAGAAAAAGTAAACTTTAGTAGATTATCGTCTAAACGAAGAAAACGAGACATGACGACTGAATGAAAAGGATTTGGGAAATACTGTTACAGAATGGGGCGGCACAATGGTGCAGTGGGTAGGACAGTGGCCTCACAGCAAGAAGGTCAGGGTTTCACGCCTTGGGTGGGGACGAGGTTTGAAACACTGGCCTTTCTGTGTGGAGTTTGCATGTTTGTCTGTGTATGTGTGGGTTTCCTCTGTTTTCCTTCCACCCTCCAAAAATATGCATGTCAGGTTGATTGGCCGCTATGAAAAAAATTGACCCGCAACATGTTCTGTGTGTACCCTATGCCTCACCTTGAATCAGCCGGGATACGCTCCGGCAAGCCCCGCAATCCCATATGGGATGGACGGTTTAGAAGACGAATGAATGAATGTTAAAAAATGAAGGATTCCAATCGTACTTATTTCCTTTTATCAGCACACAGATTCAAGATTTACTTTCATTTGAATGGGATTTTTCTGCTAAACTAAGATCAGAATCAGTCTGCAGACTACCATTAGACCGCGTTTGACTGGTTGGGCACCCTCGTTGTAAACACTTCAAATGGAATCTGAAACTCGTTCAGGTAGATTTTTTCTAACTAATCCTTCAATGAAAGAACAGAGGACGACCAAACTGAATGGAGTAAACATTCTTTACCTTTAACAAACACCTCCCTTTGTTGTCATAGCAACAGTTGTCTTAAACATGACCTCTAATCTGTCTGTAAGGAAACACGGAACATAATCACATACAGGGATTATTATTCAGTTCAGTTCCTAAACTCAGCAACTAAACGATCAGTGAATTCACAAAATAATCTGCTGTTAAACGGCAAAAACAATCATTAGCTCCTCTTGGAGCCTTTGATTTTAAACTCATTCATATACTGTATTATAATCTGGTTTGTTTCTGTCCTGCTGGTTAATTAAAACTTTTACTGGAATTATTGCACAATCACATAATCAGAATTCTCCTTAAAAAATCCAGCTGATGAATGAGGGCTACGTTTTTTCTTTAAAGATTCCGCTGGGTTGTTCGTGCACTTGAGCGGTGAGATGAAAATCCTGATTTTGAAGCTTTTTTGAAGTGTTTCTATGAATTTCTTTTTTTTTTTCTCGTCTGAACAACATGTGGATAAACGTGTGGGTTTTAAGTGAAAAATTAAAAGTCAATAAAAACAACTTACTCATAATTCTAAGAAAGTTAAACCACGTAAACGATTAAATCAACTCTACCAACAGATAAAACAAAGTATTGCTTCAGATGCACGACGTTTTGAAAGGTTTATTTCTCTCAGTTCCAAAGAAAACACGTGGAACTTTGTCAAATATTCATGTCATCTTTGGAAGGATTTCAGGAAACACAAAAACGCTGCATCGATCCGTCTTAGTAAAGAAAAGAGCTGAGCTGAAAAGCAAAGCTCTTGATTTACAAGTCGATCTACATTCCTCCCCTCACCATGGTAACCAGGATCTACGTTCCTCCCCTCACCATGGTAACCAGGATCTACGTTCCTCCCCTCACCATGGTAACCAGGATCTACGTTCCTACCCTCACCATGGTTACCAGGATCTACGTTCCTACCCTCACCATGGTAACCAGGATCTACGTTCCTACCCTCGCCATGGTAACCAGGATCTACGTTCCTACCCTCACCATGGTAACCAGGATCTACGTTCCTACCCTCACCATGGTAACCAGGATTACGTTACTACCCTCACCATGGTAACCAGGATCTACGTTACTACCCTCACCATGGTAACCAGCTGTGTCCGAAACAATGAGATTGCGCATACAAGCGGCCGAAATGAGCTTCCTCCGCAGGGTGGCTGGGCTCTCACTCAGAGATTGGGTGAGGAGCTCTGCCATGCGGGAAGAGCTCGGTGTCGAGCCGCTCCTCCTCCAGGTTGAGAGAAGCCAGATGGGGTGGTTAGGGCATCTGATCAGGATGCCTCCCGAGCGCCTCGCTGGTGAGGTGTTTCGGGCACATCCCTCTGGGAGGACACCAAGAGGTTCCCCGGACCCGTTGGAGAGACCATGTCTCACAGCTGGCTGGGGAACAACTCGGGATCCTTCCGGGTGAGCTGGGGGTGGGCTGAGAGAAGCCTGTCCTTCCCGTCCGAAGCTGTTGCCCCTCCGACCCGGCCCCAGATAAGCAGAAGACAACAAAACAAACAAATAGAAACAAAAGACGCAAAGCAAACTGAAGCCTGGTTGAGGAACAGAATGTTTTCTGTCCGTTTGAATCTATAATTTTTGTAACTTTCAGACTGCTCACTGTGGTCGGTTCTTGTCGTCAGGACATTATTTTGAATAGAATTTGCATTGATCTTATTATGAAAACATCAATGGATAAATTCTCACTGTGAGACCATTCAGAAATAATCCAACCTTTTTATGGCTTGCAAACTATTTTACATGTGATGTGTTTAAATATAGAACAGAGTGGACTCATGCAAACTTTACGTTTCGTTGTCTTATGCTTATCCGGACAGGGTTGCAGGGGCAACAGCCTCAGACGAGAAGCTCAGGTTTCTCTCACCCCAGCTGCATCCTCTAGCTCACCTGGAAGGATCCCGAGTCGTTCCCCAGCCAGCTGTGAGACATAGTCTCTCCAGCAGGTGTGGGGTCTGCCTCTTGGTCTCCTCCCAGTGGGAGTGGGTAGAGCCGTTGCCCCTCCAGGTCAAGAGAAGCCAGTTGAGGTGGTTTGGGCATCTGGTTAGGATGCCTCCAGAATGCCTTGCTGGTGAGGTGATTCGGGCATATCGCACTCGGAGGAGACCGAGAGACAGACCCCGGACCTGCTGGACAGACAATGTGTCACAGCTGGACAGGGAACACCTCCACCAGACTAAGTTTATCCTGAAAAGGAGGCTCTAACCTCGGTTATCTGGACATTTTTTGGTGATACATTTATAGTTAAAAAGTTTAGGCTAAACAGCCGGCTTCGGGAAAGTGCTGCTAGGAACATTATGAAAAGCCGGTTCGATTCCCACTGGACCCATGCATAAGTGTCTCTGGAGCAGACACCTAACCCCCACTTACTCCCACCATTGGTGCCGTTATGGCAGCCTGTTGTGGTGCAATGCAGAAAAAGTCATTTCCCCGTTGAGGGATAAATAAAGTCTGGGCTGTACAGTGTGTCGCAGATGTTAGCACAATCACCTTAAGAAGGTCGGGGGGTTGAGTCCTGTGTGAGAACAAAGCTTGGATTGATGGCATTTGTGTAGTTTGCATGTTCTCCCTGTGTATAGATGAGTTCTCCCCAGGAACTGTGGTTTCCGCCTACCCTCCAAAAACATGCATATTGGGTTGATTGGTCACTATAAAATTGCCCCTAGGAATGAGTGTGTATGTGTGTGTGTGTGTGTGTGTGTGTGTGTGGCCCTGAGACCGACTGGCGACCTGTTCGGGGTGTACCCTGCCGCTTGCCTTAAATTAGCCAGGATAGGCTCTGACACCCCGTGATTAAAAATCCACATGTGTTGCCTGTTTTAATGCAAGCAGATTAAATAAAGAATAAAATATTTAGATAGAACACACACCCTGTCATCTTTACACACACCCAGCCAGTGGTGTGCACTCTCATGTGAGTGCATTTTCTCTTCCTCACAGATATTCAGCTCACATCCGGGTTGAAGCTCAAACAAACTGCAGCCACATGAATGAAGGAGCAGGGCCAGGGAATCCCCCCCCTTCACACACACACACAACTCAATGTGAAACTTCTGCAAGCTTCATACACTTTAAAATGGAAAGAAGGTTATTGTAAAAGAAAAGGAAGGAAATACATTCAGTTTAATGTGTTTGAACCCCAAAATATGTCAAATTATCTCTGGAATTTATCATATTGATACTTGTTAGTGATTAAAAGTGAAGGAAGCTTCATATCAAGAGTGAATCACAAGGTAATTAACTTTAGATTAAATGATAAAATGATCAGAAAGTTATCAAACTTTTATTTTTATTTAAGATCAAACATGTTTGCTTGTAATTATTCAAGGTTTTAACCTTTTAACCTCTTCACCAAGAATCAAGAGTTCAAGATAACATCAGAAAAAAGTTTTCTGGATTCTGGGAAAGTGTGTCCACAAGATGTTTTAACTACAAAAATTTTCCAACTTCAAATAAAAACTTTAAAAAATCCTTCTAGAGCTGCTTTTTGATCATTTTAGTGTCTTTGTGATGCATGAAAGCAGAACAGAGAAAGTTTAGAAAAGTCAAAGAAACTTTTCAAAGTCATTCAAGCAGGTTTTTTTTTTACCAACTAGGAAGAGAGGGTTACTATCTGTGTCTGACTTCCATTTATCTGCACAAACCACTCAGTGCACATCAATGCATCTTAAACACTTTTAAAACTTCAACACTGATCATCTCTGCTGTGTCATGATCAGATCTAATTCAAACTTTTCTCAACTTAAAACATGCAAATTTTCCTGTGAGTGTGTGCAGCTGCTTCCTCCTTCAGTCTGAATGAAGTGCAAAAAGCTGCAGGAAAACTTCACTTTATATTTCATTCTCAATTAAAAAAAACATCTATAACTCACCCACATCACTGCCGATCAGGTGCAACTTTTGCAGGTCTTTGCATTTTTTTTTTCAGGCGCCCAAAAATAGACCACACTTTCTTTCACTTTCAAACTTTTACATTCTCGATCAAAAGCCATCCTGAACAGACAAAAAAAAGCATCTGATCTTTTTTTTTTTCATTCAGATCTTCCTTCAGTAAGTTTCTGAGCCTGATCCTTCTGGTTTAATCATTCATTCTGCTTTGACTAGAGGTTTTTCAGTGTAAATGATTTTGGTATTTTTTTTGGACACACCCACCTGCTGAAGTCCTTCCTCTGCTGCTGCAAAAAGAAACTTAACCATGAATGGAATTCTTCTGGTGTCATCAAGTCAGCAAAGAACTTTATACAGTTAATTAACTCAAGAAAAGAAAGTATTTCCTCTCATTTATTTTAATCAACAATAAAAACATGCAAATGACTTTTTTTCATAACTTTGCAATGACACTTTTTTTGCATTAAAACAAGCTGTTTATTTTTTAATGACTTTTGCATGAATGCAAAACATTTTTTTTACAAATTTGCATATTAAAACAAAACGTATTACTTATTCATAGAAATTAAGACTAAAAACAAAAGGGTTTAAAAAAAAAATGAATAAAATTGAAAGTATTTGTTTTTAAAATCTGTCTTGGGCGTGGCCGGACTGAGGAGGTCTTAGTTGAATTGGTGGACCTGAATTTCTTCAAAGCCAACCGAAAGTCGTCCTCCATGGTCTCTCTGAAGTCCTTCAGAGGGAAGATTTTAAGAACTTAGGATCAACAGTCCAGAGCAATGGAGAGTGTGGAAAAGAGGTGAAGAAGCGTGCGCATGCAGGCTGGAACGGGTGGAGAAAAGTATCAGGTGTGATGTGTGATAGAAGAGTTTCAGCTAAAATGACAGGGAAAGTTTACACTTCAGCAACCAACGAAGCTGCATTCCGCTTCGCCCATCAATACCCCATCAGCTACCGAAGACGTCCCACAAGCAAAGAAGGCCCAGTAAGACTCCTTCTTCAGCTTGACAGCATCCCTCACCACCAGTGTCCACCAGAGATTCGGGTTTGCCGCCACGGTGGCAGTCTCTCACAGATCTTTTGGGCCTGCCAGGTCTTACCAACTTCCTCCCACACAACCTAAGCCACCCCATACCCTGGTGGGGATTAGTTGACAGCTGCACCCCTTTCTTCACCTGAGTGTCCAAGACATGAGGGTGCGAGTTAGATGAAACAACAGGTAAATTGATCATGAAACTGCAGCCTGTTGCCATGTGTGCATGTGGCACCAGTACACTCTAGAAAGGGTTGGTAATCTACACTGGTTTTCAATGCATAGCACCAATCAACAGTGAGGACCTGTCCTCTCCCCACCCAAAGGCAGAGAGAAGCTACCCTTTCCTCCACCGGGGAGAACTTCGGCACACGCGAGCCGAGCTACGGGGCAATAGGCACTGTATACCCACCATAGTTCAGTGCCTTTCACCAGAGGCTCCTACAGGAAGGAGGGTCCAGCCCACGTCAAGAGGACTGCTTCAAGAACCCAAGCTGCGCGTCAAGGTGGATCCAACTATGTCTAGTTGGGACCACTCGACCTGGAGTTCCTGCCTTGCAAGAGAGGTGATGTTCCATTGCCCAAGAAATAGACTATGTAACCGTCGGTCAGACCGCTAGGGTCCTTTTCATTGGCTACCATTCATCTCCTCTTTCATCTGGCCCCTATGGGCCCTCCTGCAGGTGGTGACCCCACCAGAAAGGCCCATGCCCTTTGCTGAGGCCGGCAAGACCCTACCTCGCTACTGTGCCCCACCCCGGGTCTGGCTCTAAAGGAAGGGCCCTGGTGACCTTCGTCTAGTCAAGAGGTTGTACTTCTCATAACGGTTTTGCGAGTTACACTTTGTCTGGCCTCTCACCTGGAACCTGTGGCATAGATGAACCTACCAGGGGCATTAAGCCCCCAACAACATAACTCTATAGCATCATTGAAGAATGCAAACCCCTCCACCATGGTAACATGGTGACTCAAAAAATTATTACAAAGAATTTTTAATAAAAACAACACTTATGGAAAATTAAAATGCAACTTTTGTTCTTCTACTTTAACTCTGCAGTTTTAATTGTGTTTACAGTAAATATATATTTTTAAAAAGAACAAGTCGAGCCCGAAACTCAAGAGTTTCACAACAGAAAAAAATAGGGATCATAAAACCAACCTGACATGATCTTTAGGATGAAGTTTTACATCCTTTTTAAACTTTCACTTCCTTCCATAGTTTTATAGAAACATGAGGAATGAAGAACTATCAGGATCTTTTTTTTATGAAACCACTCTTTTGTTTGACCGGACGGTACTAAAACCTGCTGGTGCACAATGGATTTAACGGTGAAATGTTGACGTAAACAAAACTTAAAGTGAGTCTTCAAAAAAAAAAAAAAGATGGAAAAAATGGAATTTTGCACTTTTTTTTAAAATTCACTTTCATTTCAAAAAGACACATTTAAACAATAGATTCAATGCGTTTATTCCATCTGATGTGTTTGAAATTGTTTTAAAAAATCAAACTTGTGTTTAAAACATTTCTAAATGTTATGTCCGGAGTTCAGATTGAATAAAAAATGTCATGTATAAAAAGGGAGGGAAATTCTGCACATTTTTATGAGCAAAGAAGAAGTAAAAGCAGAAGTGGATGCAAACGTAGATCAACTTCCTCATGACGGGTTTCATTAAATTCTTTATACCCTGCATAAAATTAGGCAGAGCTATCAATAGGCAAAAGGTTTCCTCCAACAGTCTACCCTCTTCTTGGTGGGCATCTCTGACAGTAATTGTAGCCGTTCCAAACTCAAAGTTAATGACTTCCTCATGAACGCTTCCTTATTTTAAGAAACAATTCACAATGAAATTTTTGTTATTTCCTGCACAACGATTCAATAATAAATTTCCTGCTCTGGGTTCCCTTGAAAGACTCCCACAGGTGAGGTTTCTCATTAAAAGCTTACGTCTTGAAACGAGAGACATGCAGAAATATCAGGAAATCCTCTTTCAGCCAATGTGCTTTATTCAAATTTCTGAGAAATGCATTCATCCATTCATTTCCTTCTCTTCTCTGGGTGAAAGGAGGTCAGCCTCAGCAGGAAACCAGGACTTCCCTATCCTTAGCCACGTATTGCTAACTTGATACATGTACTTTTCTTTCTCTCTGTGGAAACGATACGATCTCGTACCGTCAGTGCTGGATGAGTATGTGCTGCTCTGAGTCTATCGCTGTTTGCTACGGGGATGGACAGGCTGACAGACGAGGTCAGACAGGAATCTCCATGGACAATGATGTTTGCAGATGACATTGTGATCTATAGTGAGAGGAGGGAAGAGGTGGAGGAAAAGCTGGAGAGGTGGAGGTTTGCACTAGAAAGAAGAGGAATGAAGATTAGTCAGAGTAAGACAGAGTACATGTGTGTGAATGAGAGGGATCCAAATGGAAAAGTGAGGTTACAGGGAGAAGAGATAAAAAAGGTGGAAGATTTTAAGTATCTAGGATCAACAGTCCAGAACAATGGAGAGTGTGGAAAAGAGGTGAGGAAGCGTGTTCAGGCAGGCTGGAACGGGTGGAGAAAAATATCAGGTGTGATGTGTGATAGAAGAGTTTCAGCTAAAATGAAAGGGAAAGTGTACAAAACCGTGGTGAGACCGGCCATGCTGATTGGTCTAGAGATAGTGTGGTGAGACCGGCCATGCTGATTGGTCTAGAGACAGTGTGGTGAGACCGGCCATGCTGATTGGTCTAGAGACAGTGTGGTGAGAGCGGCCATGCTGATTGGTCTAGAGACAGTGGCACTGAAGAAAAGACAGGAAACAGAGATGTTTGTAGCAGAGATGAAGATGCTGAGGATCTCTCTGGGAGTGACCAGGATGGACAGGATTAGAGGAACAGCACATGTTAGAGGTTTTAAAGTCAGAGAGGTCAGACTGAGATGGTTTGGACATGTGCAGAGGAGAGAGAGAGTACATCAGAAGAAGGATGCTGGGTTTGGAACCACCAGGAAAGAGGACTAGAGGAAGACCAAAGAGGAGGTTCATGGATACAGTGAAGGAAGACATGAAGATAGTTGGTGTGACTGAAGAACCAGGTCACACCAACCAGATAGGGTTAGATGGAAGAAACTGACTTGCTGTGGCGACCCCTGAAGGGAAATGATAAAAGAAGAAGAATTACTAAAGTATTTTTTGTCCAATCATCTGTACTTTCAGTATCTGACCTAGTAGCTGGAGTGAAATTAAATTGAGTGGAGGTACTGTACTAGGAGGTCCCAGCCTGGTGAACTCATTTTATCTCATCTGAGAAAGTTCAAAAAGATAAATTCATACACACAAACCAATGTGCATTCCTTAGAATTTTCTCGCTGTGGAACATGCTGGAAACATCACAGAGTAGGCTTTTAAACCAGATGCTTGAACTGGGTCTGCTCTGTGAAGTTACAGTGGTTTTACAGTAAATCTATAAACTCGTCTGTTTCTTTGAAGTTGTAAAAATTGATGAAGAGTTTCAGGAACTTCTCTGCTAATGACAAACAATGTGAGCCTTCATCTCTAACTGCAGCTGAACGACAAGCATGGGTAAGGTTTTAAAAATCACATTATGTGATGTTTGATTAGAAATTGAACCTAATTTTATTTTCATTTTGGAATGTCATCACACAACTTTAAAGACTTCCATGGATGTGAATCAAACTTCTATAAACGAACTTGTGGCATGTTGTAAAGTTTTGTAAGTGGAGTTCTGAGTCCAGCTTCCTAGACTGTTTGTTTTGCTAGAAGTCCAGATCTGGTGTCCAGGAAACAGACAGTTTTATAGCTTGTGTTTAAACACAAACCACTATGTTCACTAAATGTAACAAACTCTTTAGAGCAAATTGAATAATTTTTCCATTCATTAGAAGTTACGTTAAGCAGATGGGGAAAAAAAATAATAATTTTTTAAAGGTATTATATTTCATTAGTTTGAAAAGAGCTTTTGGTCTCTGCTAGAGACTCTTTTCTACCTTCAACTAAACTAAACACTTCAACCTTCAACTAAACACTACGAGGTGTCAGATAATAGGTCATTTAGTATCTGACACCTACCGAATTGCAGCAATTCGTTCAAGCAAAAAAAAAAAAAAAATTAAAAAAAACTACCCGCTCTTTGTGAAGAGAACAAACCCCATAGCTGCAAGGTCTGACTATTTCCACAGAGTGAAAGAAATCGTCTGATAGATAAGGCCAACTCTACCCTCACCTATGGTCACCAGCTGTGGGTGTTGACCGAAAGAATGAGATCGCGGGTACAACCGGCCGAAATGAGCTTCCTCCACAGGGTGGCTGGGCTCTCACTCAGAGATTGGGTGAGGAGCTCTGCCATCCGGGAAGAGCTCGGTGTCGAGCCGCTCCTCCTCCAGGTCGAGAGGAGCCAGATGGGGTGGTTCGGGCATCTAGTCAAAATGCCCCCCGAGCGCCTCGCGGGCGTGGTGTCTTGGGCACGTCCCACCTGGAGGAGACCAAGGGGCAGACCCCGGACCCGCTGGAGAGACTATGTCTCACAGCTGGCCGGGGAACGACTTGGGATCCTTCTGGGTGAGCTAGAGGATGCGGCCGAGGTGAGAGAGGCCTGGGCTGCCCGTTTGAGGCTGTTGCCCCCGCGACCCGACCCTGGAACAAGCGGAAGATGACGGAACGGAACGGACCTAATAGAGCAGACTTTGTTTCTGTGTGTATTTAAAATATTCCCAGCATAGACACATCATTTAGATACGATGACCTTCAAGCTCAGGACATGAGCGGAGCCGACCTAGGACAGAAGACTTAACACCCTTTTGCCACTTTTTTCCAGTCATCCATGAGAATCTGAAGGTCTTCTCAAACTAGAAAGAATAAATAAATAAAAATAAATAAATAAAATAAATGAATTACTCTATTCATCCCTCACCGGGGAAATTTGTTTGCTGCACTCCTTACACCGCAGCAGGCTGCCCTTCAACGGCGCCAATGGTGGGAGAAGCGGGGGTGAGGCATTGGCTCAGTGTTAGAGTGTTTGTCTTTGGACTGGGAGAAGCCGGCTCAAATCCCACTGAGCCACCGAGGGTGTTCCTGGAGCAGACACTTAAGCCCGACTTGCTCCCACCGTTGGCGCCGTCATGGCTGCCGGCTGCGGTGCAATGCAGGATTGCAATTTCCCCATTGAGGGACTAATTAGGGTTTGAATTAATTATTAATCAATTATGTAAACAAAAAACTAGGACTTTGGAGCAAAGAGTTTCACAGAAGTGGATGTTGAAATGTGGCTTAAAATCATTTTGTTGTACATTTAAGTCCTCATTTTGTGCGAATAAATGGGCTCAATTGTGCACTTAGAAACCCTCTGAAACCTGGTGGGATTATGCAGGAAGAAGCAGTGATAAGTGGTTGTGTAGTATCAGTGAAACACCAGGTGATGTTGCTTCACATGTCTGACTGTTCAAAGTTAAATTTACTGACTTCATTCCTTTATCAATAAATATGCCAGGGAAGCCAAAAAGTTCTCAGATCATTCTCAGTCTGATTTGGGTTTCCATCTCTACAAAAACAGTTTTTAGTCCACTGTTGCGTAAACACACTATTTTCCAGTAAACAAAGTTTTGGGTTTCTTGTGGGAATGTTTTTGTATACACAAGCCTCACAACCAGGGAATAAGTCGAGTAAGAGTTTTTCAGAACGTCATTGGTTGGGCTTCATAAACAGCTAATCTTCCTGGGGTTCTTTTTAAAATTATACAATTAAACAAACAAAAGAAAAATATTTAAATAATTAAGAAAAAGTCAATCATAAAAATGAGTAAATCGTTCGTTATTTATATTTCCATCATTAAAAAAAAAAAAGAAAACCTCATACAGTTTGTGTTTGTATTACAATCTTTTTGAGGAAGCAGTAGTGCGGGCAAATTGCACCACAGTCAGTTACCGGTTCACATTTGCTTTTACTCAGTTTGGGTTATAAGTATCAGGTGTGATGTGTGATAGAAGAGTTTCAGCTAAAATGAAAGTGTATAAAACCATGGTGAGACTGGCCATGCTGATTGGTCTAGAGACAGTGTGGTGAGACTGGCCATGCTGATTGGTCTAGAGACAGTGTGGTGAGAGCGACCATGCTGATTGGTCTAGAGACAGTGTGGTGAGAGCGGCCATGCTGATTGGTCTAGAGACAGTGTGGTGAGAGCGACCATGCTGATTGGTCTAGAGACAGTGTGGTGAGAGCGACCATGCTGATTGGTCTAGAGACAGTGTGGTGAGAGCGACCATGCTGATTGGTCTAGAGACAGTGTGGTGAGAGCGGCCATGCTGATTGGTCTAGAGACAGTGTGGTGAGAGCGGCCATGCTGATTGGTCTAGAGACAGTGGCACTGAGAAAAAGACAGGAAACAGAGATGGAGGTAGCAGAGATGAAGATGCTGAGGATCTCTCTGGGAGTGACCAGGATGGACAGGATCAGAGGAACAGCACATGTTAGAGGTTTTAAAGTCAGAGAGGCCAGACTGAGATGGTTTGGACATGTGCAGAGGAGAGAGAGAGAGTACATCAGAAGAAGGATGCTGGGTTTGGAACCACCAGGAAAGAGGCCTAGCAGAAGACCAAAGAGGAGGTTCATGGATACAGTGAAGGAAGACATGAAGATAGTTGGTGTGACTGAAGAGGATGCAGCAGATAGGGTTAGATGGAAGAAACTGACTTTGGAAGGATTCCAAAGTGTTCTCTGTCCAACTGTGAAACATGGTCTCTCGAATGGGTCTGTCTGGTGAACACGAGCCGAGACCATGACCCGACCCATCCCATGTCCTCTTGGTGGGACGTGCCCAGAACACCTCAGCAGAGAGGAGTCTAGAAAGCATCCTAACCAGGTGTCTGAATCAGCCACTTTGGACTCTCTATTAGTGGGAGGCAATTACAGTAGCATAGAAATCAATGTAGCTCTGATTTGGGCGTAAGAATTCTTCTTAAACGCCACTGAAAGTGTAAAATGTCCCGGTGGATGTAAAGGAACTCCTGAGTTTTCATCAGGTCATTTTACGTTGTATTGTGTTGCTTCTTAAAGTCAGGGAGCTGTTTTATAAAATAAATATTAATCAAAATGATGTTTATACAAAGACTAAACCCAAATCCACCAAACTCTTGTGTCAAGTTAGTTACTGAGAAAAGCCGGCATTAGTGGGGCGTGTTCCTCATGACACACTTTTTCACTGGTTTATTATGGAAACAAACCCAAGAGAATTTATGTTCTCAGGACGCACCAACTCGGTACTTTCAAAATAAAATTAAATGTGGTGATTGATAACGTGAATTTATCTAAAAACCAAGTTGAAAAAATGGTTCAATAAGATCCATTAAAATTTTCTAAATGATAAAAGATGTGATTTGGTTCATTTATGAATGATAAATATACTGATATTTTTTTTAATTGTCTTTATAAACCAAAAAAAATCAGTCACCTTCTTATCTGTCTATCCCAAAAAAAATCATTATCTCATAATTCTAAGGTCTGTTTGTCAGTTTGTAAAAAGATTCCTTTCCTTTTGTGGAGTTTAAACGTGGCGTGTGGCTTTACAACAACAGGGATTCAGAGACTAGAGTTCTGTATCTGTCTGTTCTACTGGAGACTTGAGGACCAATAAAACACCTGACTTTGATCATCTCAAACATAACTGCAGGCTGTTTGAGTTCCTGTTTGTCCTGGAACGTTTGCAGATCAGTGTCAGGTGACATTTGCAAAGACTGATAAACTACGTTTGTGTTGCTGAAACCACGTGTGTATTATCACACAGTTATATGCTGCACCATAAGGATGATAATCTTGTAAATTACATTTAAAATGAGCCCAGGTTGTGAAGGAATAGGCTGGGATTTTACTCAGACGTACGGTTTTATTTATGAAATTATCCAAGACTCAGTTTTAATGACTGAATCTTCAACAACATCCAAATGAAAAACTCAGAACTTGAGGAATCATCACTAATTAAAAGAGAGGATGTGTCTGTTTCCTGTGTCTGAGAAGTCCAACTAGGTGTTATGGATCTATAAAGTAGAACCAGCTGAGTTTAAGGAGGTCACGGTCAAGCATGACTAAATGTTTACAACAAGCATCACATTAGACATCCAGAAATAAGGAGTCCAGTAAAAGACAGGATGACATTTAGAGGACGCCTCATTAGTGAAGTGTCGGTAACTTTTATGGTGGAAACAGGATTGTAGAAAGAACCCATAGAAGAAGAACTAATGTCGTACAGGAAGAAGTGTGTATCATCACTGTAATTTAAACCTTTATACACACACACATCCGCATCCTGGGCTTCGCTTATGAAGCCCAAATCTGTGCATAAGGAAACTTCTAGCCAAACTGAGCGATTTATAAAGACCAACTATTGCATGACTTAAAAGCAAATCAGCAGCCATCCTCAAATCTAAAGACATGGGAAAATATGGAGTCCTAAGAAAAATGGACCACATCAAGGAAAAGATGGAACTATACTATTTTATTCCATTATTCTCAAATGAGGATTAATTATTCTCACATATAACCTCGCTCCTCATAAAAAACTCAAACCTCCATGAAACTGTGTTTTCTGTTTTTACAGTCAATGAGAAGTTTGTTGGAAGTAAAACATTCCTTTGAATACATTTTGAACATAGAGCTTCTTTCTCTTCCAAAATTGTTCATTCAAATTAAAATAAGGTAAAAAAATAAAGATTTCATTTGAAGTAATTTGTTATGTTTCATGCAACATGTAAATCTGATAATTACAGACTGAAACTCAGCGAGTTTCAGCGAGAATCTTATTTTGCAAGAGAAGCTTTTCAGTAAGGGTTTGTGTGAGGCCACGAAATAGAATGTTAACAATCTGCTGTCTGGAATGTGGGAAAGGAGCTGGGAGTATGTCGGCCTTGTGTTTTTAATCCTGCAGATACTTTTTATTTTCCAAAGACAACATTGGGAGAATTTGATACAATGTTTGACCAGAATATTTTCATTAAAGGTGGTTAAAAACTGGGTGTGAACTTTCTCCCTGTGCAGAGCAACCATTCCCACCATTTTCAGCCTGCCTGTGTGACTGTCACAGAAACCTTTCAAATTCTGATTAAAGATTCACATGACATCATCTTTTCCCATGAGAATCTTTTTCTGCACGACGGCCAAAAACATTAAAACACCCTGTTCATGTAGAATCCTGTCTGACTTTGTCACATTTCTACTTTGATAAACACTGTTGTGATTTAAAGAAGAAAAAGTCAACCACCTGCCCGGCTTCACCTGCCTTTTATCTAAAGCTGAAGCAGTTCATCTTCAGTTGGTACTGAGGAATTGTTACATTCACGACTATTTGTGACCTCGACCTCTGCCATGCGGGAGGAGCTCGGTGTCGAGCCGCTCCTACTCCAGGTCGAGAGGAGACAGATGGGGTGGTTCGAGCGCCTCGCTGGTGAGGTGTTTCGGGCACATCCCACCGGGAGGAGACCAAGAGGCAGACCCCGGACCCGCTGGAGAGGCTATGTCTCACAGCTGGCTGGGGAACAACTCGGGATCCTTCCGGGTGAGCTGGAGGATGCAGCCGGTGTGAGAGAAGCCTGGGCTTCCCGTCTGAGGCTATTACCCCCGCGACCCAGCCCTGGATGAGCGGAAGACGACGGAATGGAACGGAACCTCTGTGACTTGACTTTCATATTATAATCAGTTCATCTCTAGTTGGTATGAACTAACAAGGCAAAGTCTAAATCTTTTCAAAATGGACGAGTAGCCACACGACAGGACGGCCTGAGGGATTATTGCCTCCTCTACATTCTATGGGTGGAGGCAAAACAAAACACATTCCCACATATCTTTCCGAACATTAATGACTCGCAATTAATGTCAAAATGTGAGACAGTCTGTGAAATAACGTCTTTATGTGGTTAAATAAAAGTTCATACTCGTGTTATTTCATCAATAAAAGCCAGTGAATCATGTCTAGTTGCTGTTTTTAGCATTTTTTAAAGACTAGAAAGCCAAAAAAGATCTGTTAAGTGCTTTGGTGGAGCAAGAAACAATAGTTTGTACATGTGGGTGGAGCAGAAAATTTATTACTTAGTAGATGCCACAAAACTCACAGTTTGTCCTCTAAACGTGGAATTAGTCTGAGAGCGGTGAATCTAAAACAGAAAGAAAAGGACAATGTTGAACAACATTCTGCTCTAAAAGTTTGATTATCTTTAGAATAAAAGGACATTTTAATGGATTATGTGAGCACATGGAGACGTTTCTCCATATGCTGAAAATCTGTGAAGTGGGTGTGGACCACTTGTTTATTCGGATGTTTTTCATTTACTCTGGAATGTTCTCCGAGCTTTTGGTTTACAAATGGTTTGAGACTCCAAACTGAATCCCCTCACAAAGCTCCTACACACTAACCCAATCACTCCAAGATTCTCAGCAAAGCATCAAAACTTAAGAACTTCGCAGTAACTTTAAAGTTTACGGGAGCAGTTTACAGAAGTTGACACGTTAAAAAGATGTCGAAGAGTGTTACTACGAGAAACTTGATATGAATTAAAGAAAAGAATCCATCTGGTGATTCTTTCTATATTTGATTCATTTCTATGGAAGAAAACTGAAAATTCGAAGATGTCTTTTGTCTAATTAAAACAAACAGGGCGCCAAGACGTTGCCCTGAGAAGAAGATGCTGAGGATCTCTCTGGGAGTGACCAAGATGGACAGGATCAGAGGAACAGCACATGTTAGAGGTTTTAAAGTCAGAGAGGCCAGAATGAGATGGTTTGGACATGTGCAGAGGAGAGAGAGAGAGTACATCAGAAGAAGGATTTTGGATTTGGAACCACCAGGAAAGAGGACTAGAGGAAGACCAAAGAGGAGGTTCATGGATACAGTGAAGGAAGACATGAAGATGGTTGGTGTGACTGAAGAGGATGCAGGAGATAGGGTTAGATGGAAGAAACTGACTTGCTGTGGCGCCCCCTGAAGGGAAATGCCGAAAGAAGAAGACGAAGACGACGTCGACCACTATGTCTACACCTTTAACTTTCTGGCCTTAACCTTTGGTTACACGACCCAGGATACAAAATCAGTTCATTTCCCGCTAGAATTGAGTAACTGTAGGCAGTTTCATTAAAATTTCTAGATTATGTGCAAAGGCATAGAAAAATTCTAGAATCACATCAGGAAAGAAAAGAAAAAAAACATTTGAAAAACTTTTAAATGCTAGAAGACGCAAACACTTAAGTTTCTAATCGGATAGAATTTAATTTAAACATCTGATTTTCTTTTTCCAATTTCTCAGGACAAACTGTGGCCATGCCCTACTAAATAGGAAGATAAATGAACCCTCATTAAAAATCAAACTATTGTCCACTTAAACTAATGCCTTCAAAATGATTTATTACATTTCTACGCCAGAGATTTCCGCCCATCGTTTCCCTCCCTGTTCCTTTGGAAGTTCCCCGATGAGTCAATACAGTTCCAGACACAATATTCCCATCTAATTTAAAAACTTACCAACTCTATGATCATTCCCTCCCTCAACAAAATGGTTCAAATGTCAACAGAAAAACCAGAGCAGCAAACAGACTTGAATTGAATCTTTTGTAGAACTTGAGAGAATCCTTTCATGTGGAAACCGAGCAAAGTAACACAACAAAGCTGGTTTTGATCCTTGTTACCTTCATCTGAAACACAAAGGATACCACAAGAAGCATTTGATCACAAACAAAATGCACTTTGAAGTAAAAACTAGTGCAGATTTGGGGAATCATAAAAAACAAAACAGGTTAACAAAAGCAGAGTTTGTTTGAAAAATCAAAGCAGAGAGAAGTTGACATTAGTTATAAAAATCACAGCAGAAAGTAGATGAGTTTGAGTTTTATTATTTGTTCCCAGTCTTTTTGTTGTCAGGACGACAGTTTAACTCCTGGACGACCACAGTTTGTTCCATTTTTATCAGCACTCATTTCTATTAGTTCAGTCTGTTTGAGAAAAATTTCCTCTCCATTGATTTCTTCAGAAACTTTTTCAAAAGAAACACACTTAGAAAACCAGCACATCTACTGCATGTTTATAGCAACGTCCTTTTTTCTGTAAAAATACAAAAAACTACATTATTTTACAAAATGATTGGCATAAATCCCTACAGGCTGCATTTGGATATAGTTTGGAAAGTTTGTTTTTTAGGGACTCGGTGACTGTGTCGAAGGGAAATGCCTTTAGGCTCAATGAAGGAATCTAAAAGTCAAATTTAGTCGTACACTACAGACGGTAAATTATATTCTCATCAGTCTGCTTGAGTTCTAAGCATCAGGATCTAAACTCAGGAAGTGGGAAACCCATCGATGACGAAGAACCAAGAAGAAAAGGTGACAGTCTCAGCAAATTTCTCAGAGAGATGCCGAGCTGGTTGCCACGTGACAGTAAATCTCCGAATGAACTGCAACCTGTGGGGAAAAAAAACAAGAATAAGTTAATCCAAAGATTACAAACAAAATGCCTCCACCTGAACTATATATAACACAAACTGTATTAATAATGAAGAGTCACTGTGGGCAGTTATATTAAAATCCCTTTTCAGGTTTGGAAAATTTTGTAGGTGTTGCTGTGCAAAAGTTAAGACTAAGAAGATTCTTAGAAGAAAGCATTGAAAGGTCTCCCCGTGTAACGTCTTCTGCTGGAAGCAGTTTATCAGCAGGGACATTCAGTTTTCTCACCTTCCAGTTGAATCTGTGTGTTCTTGAGGAAAGGGATGGAACGGTACACGAGAAAACAAGCCAGCATGACGGCCTGATCGTCCCTGCACAGTATCTCACCCCTCATGTAGGACCTCAAGACAGAACCGTGGTCTAGAAAAAGAAACACATAAAAATTCTGAGTATTTTAAATGGTAAATGGACTCTGTTTATGCAGCGCTTTTCCACTTCCGTTGGCACTCAAAGCGCTCACATTCACACACACACTCATGCCTGATGGGGATGCTTCCATGCAAGGTGCAAACCACCATCAGGAGCAATTGGGGGTTCAGTGGCTTGCTAAAGAACACCTCGGCATGAACTCCAGGCGGGGGATCGAACCGGCAACTCTACTCACTGAGCCATTTTCTTTTAAATAGAACTTTCTGTGTCAGTACAAATCTTCTTGACTTGACCTCTGTTTCTGCATGCATTCCTTTGCTGTAGAAATGTTTTATTAGACTGATAACACGTCACCGCACACAGTAATGTCAATGTGCTTCAAAAAGACATCACATGCTTAATAAACGATGAGTCAGGAGCCACAAAACAACTTCAAATGTCAAAGTTCATTAAAAAAAATAGTCATATTAGAAGTTTCTTTTGAGTCTTAACAACAGGAATTGCGTAAAACCGAGTGGAAAACTTTTACTTTCCATTGCAATTTTAATCTAATCTCAACCACTTTGTTCAGAAAAGTGGAAAACAACATTTTCGACCAAACTGCAGCTGAAAACAATCATTTTAATCTAAAACAAGAATAAATCGACAGCAAGACTTCCAGCGATATGCTTCTGTCTGCCCTATGAATTTGTAATCTCGTCCTTGTGCCAAACCCTGAAAACCTGACCATTTCACCTATAGTTTGCACTGAGTAACTGTGATGTTTTTGAGAAATGGGGGGAAAAAATCCTCCAGGTCGAGAGGAGACAGATGGGGTGATTCGGGCATCTGGTCAGGATTCCCCCCGAGCGCCTCGCTGGTGAGGTGTTTCAGGCAGACCCAGAGGCAGACCCCGGACCCACTGGAGAGACTGTCTCACAGCTGGCCGGGAAACGACCCGGGATCCTTCCGGGTGAGCTGGAGGATGCAGCTGGGGTGAGACAAGCCTGGGCTTCCCGTCTGAGGCTGTTGCCCCGCGACCCAGCCCCGAATGAGCGGAAGACGACGGAACGGGAAAAAAAATCTATTAATGTTGGGTTTTATGTTTTTTTTTTGCTTTTTTTTGCAACAGAAAACCACTATTTTGTACTCATTAATGTACGAGCAGTGTGTTTATGAGCGCAGCAAATCCAGGTCATAAATCCTAGCAAACTTTCATCCAAACTCTTTTGTAACCAGAGTGAAAGAAAGTATTCCAGCGGGTTACCGAACAAAGTTTTATAACAGAGATAATTTACTAAATTACTGCATTTTTGTCAAATTACACAATTATGTTTGTAAAATTAGATGATTTGTCTCAAACACCAAACCACTGAAAAACAAAATCTCAACACAAGTTTCATTCTAGGGCGAACCCCAGAAAACAAGACCATTCCAGATGTTTGAAACCCAGTACATTCTGTGAACTAAAGCTTACAGATGTTAAAAAGAAAGCAGGTTAAAACTGCTTATCTGTTCCCACAGTCTGTTACTCTATATGAAGGTGTTTGTGTGCGAGATTAGAGATGGAATGCATGTTTGGGTGTGCGCAGTGTGTTTAACATCTAAACTATGATATGAATGTGGAACACTGCACATAAAAACAGGCTGAAGCACATCCGGCATGTGACACGGCTACACAGAAAAACTTCTGTCACATGTTGTGAAATGACTGCTGGCATCGCTCCATCAAGACGATATTCTGAAATAATTCAGCAGAGAATGTCAGCTATGTTTATGACTTAAACACTAAAAGTTGTTGCTGACTACCAGCTGACTGTGCTCAGCTGACAGCTGTCACAAAGCATCCAGCTGATTGCATCTCGTCCAAGTCGCCACGCTGTCTGTCAGTAAAACAACACGCACTGTAAATGCTACACAACTCCCACGTCTTACAGTGGGAACTAAATTAAAGCAGAAACAGATGTTTTCACATCAGCAGTAAACAGAAGCAACAAGTGACAGATTTTATTTCTTTGTTTACAATCACCTCTTGTCATTTGTGAAACGGAATGTGTTGTTTTATCACTGTGGTGAAAAACTAAGTCTGTTCCGTTGTCTTCCGCTTTTCCAGGACCGGGTCATGGGGGCAACAGCATCAGACAGCAAACCCAGGGTTCTCTCACCCCGACTGGATCCTCCAGCTCACCCGGGAGGATGCTGAGGAGTTCCCTTTCCGGCTGTGAGACTGCCTCCGGGTCTCCTCCTAGTGGGATGTACCCAAAACACCTCACCAGCGAGCGCTCAGAGGCATCCTGACCAGATGCTCGAACCACCCCATCTGGCTTCTCTCAACCCAGAGGAACAACATTTCTACTCCAAGCTCCTCCCAAATGACATAACTCCTCATTCTATCTCCGAGTGAGAACTCAAACACCTACTGGAGGAAGCTTGTTTTGGCTGCTTGTATCTGTAATCTTGTTCTTTCAGTTACCACCCACAGCTGGTGACCATAGGTGAGGGTCACCAGCTGTGGGTGGATCGACTGGTAAATCGAGAGCTTTGCTTTTTGGCTCAGCTCTTTCTTCACCACAATGGACAGATGCAGCGTCCTAATTACTGTGGATGCTGCATCGATCCGTCTGTCGATCTCCAGCTCCATCCTTCCCCCACTCGTCAACAAGGGCCCCGAGATACTCCTCCACTTGAGGCAGGACCCTGTTCCTGACCTGCAGGGAGATATGCACCCTTTTCCAGGCATGGACCATGAATTTAGAGGCACTGATTTGCATCTCGGCCGCTTTGCACTCGGCAGTAAATCGGTCCAGTGAGAGCTGGAGATCACGGCCCGATGAAGCCCACGGGACCACATGATCTACAAAGAGCAGAGATCCAATCCTGAGGAACCAGATCCCTCATCACCTCGGCTCCGCCTAGAAATTCTGTCCATAAAAGTAATGAACAAAATCGGTGACAAAGGGCACTTTTGGCGAAGTCCTACTCTCACTGGAAATGGAAACCAAGCTCTGGCACCGGTCAGAGACCGGACAGCTCGTACCAAAGGCTCCGAGAGGATTTTATTAAGCAAAATTTTGCAACATCCACTATACAAAAAACAATAAAAAAAGAGAGGCCCTTTATTTTGAATTGATACTTTTTATTCATTTGTCACTTTCTTCATGCAAACCAAACAACAAAAGGTTGCAGGATTGTTACCAGATAATTGGGACCAAAGTGGTCCCTCATTAAAAGTGTGAGTTTTATTTCTTATAGAAATAACCTACAAGAGGCAAAATCCGCAAATTGGTCTGATTTCATTTTTTAAATTATCAGAGAAGTTTTAAGCAAGACAAACTTTTTTCATTATTCTGTAAATTACAGAAATAAATTTGTTCTTAAATGAAACTGATTCAAATGCTTCCAACTTAATTTTAATATTGAATCAATATCCTGAATATTGATCAAAATTTCTCTCAAAATTTTAAAGGGCCCATCTCATGCAAAATCGACTTTCCAGAGTTTTCTACCTTGTAAGAGTGATGTCCGGGCCTTGTATATGTCACCAAAGGGGTTTCTAGATTGATTGAGCCCGTTTTTCACAAATTGCTGTGGATTTCTGGTACGCTCAGACAAAACAACCAATGAGCAGATGTCTAAAGTATGACGCGGCTGTCTAAAGTATGACGCATTTGACGTAGCCAGGACGGACTTCGCACACGGCCCCCTCCCTCCTCACCACCCGCCCGCCCTCCTCACCCGCCTCCACTCCGGCCTTACGCCCTCACAAACTCGCTTTCAACGTCCGATATACAGGCTGGTTCGCTGCTCTGCGTCTTTTTTATTTTCTTGCTTGAAATCTTATTTGAGACGCTACCAAACCGCTACGCACGGGTTTACGCCTGCCTTCCCCCTCCCGCTCAGAGATGGGCGGAGGAATAGCGGCTCAGTGACAGCAGAGGGCGGAGCTTGTACTTTCTCAGGACGGGCGGGGGGATGAGCGATACCCGGCCTTTCATAGTTCCGGGTCTGTGACTGCGCTCCACCAAATCCATATATTTTCATAACTATGGTGTAATGCATGTTGCAAACCCCACATTTTGCGTGTGTATGTGCAGAGGATACAATGTGAAAAGAGTTATTTTGCATGAGATGGGCCCTTTAAGTTTTTTCCATGGAAAATATGATATTTTCATCTGTAATTTAATAAAACGTAACAGACTTGCCGAGTCATCCCAATTTAAACAGTTTATTATCTGAGGATTTTTTTTTGACAAACTTAACACATGAATCATAATGAAACATGAAGCTGATTAATTGGAAATCAGCTTTTCTTTCACCCTTTAAATTAGTATTAGTCTCAAAAAACTTGCCCTAATCCTCCCCTGTTCTACTGTATTTAAGGACGATCAGAAAACAATGCGCTGGAGAGAATAAAGTAGTAAGATTGCATCAAAACTTTTAGTAAGACTGTTAAGTTGCAAAAGGTTATTCACATTACTGTAACGGGCCACTGCAACACTTTTTCCTTCCCGTTTTCTTTTTTTTTTTTTTAAATGGCCAACAAAATTGTTACATATGACCAATGTCATTTTTTTCTTCTTGTCTTTCACGCTGCATAAAAAGTGATCAATTTTTCAGATCTAAGAATTGTACTTGGAGGCTTTAAAAAAAAACAACAATTCCTGCATTAGGATTGAGTCTTTTTGCGGTGGAAATGGTTTAATTTCTTCTTTATAAAGAAACATGTCTATCCCTGTATTCTCTTTTCTTCTCTTACCTCGAAGCCATTGGTCCAGCATTAGATCCACTGCGTTCTTCATCACTGGCAGAAACTCTGAGGTCAGCAGGGTGTCTTGGCGATTAGCAGGATCTCGCAGCATCCTACTTTCCCACATCTCCACAACCAGACGCAGTTGCCACAAGGAAAAGGTCTCCTGCAGGTCACAACGACACAAGGCGCCAACAGCCTGATAGAGAAAAACAAAAACAAAACCACTTTGTCTGAGAATTCAAATCCACGTAAAAAAAATTATAATTTGAAAGCTTCAATGATCGATTGTTCTACTTAGTATAACTATTATGGGATAGAACTACATTTTTCTAAGCAATGTGGGGTTTAGGGATTCCTCAAATGTCTGATCAGAGAAGTCATTCTAACAACACGAAGACATTAAAAACAATTCTGTTCTAAATAAAATAAGCATGACCAATTCAGTCCGAGACCTTTAATAAATAATCCTATTACAATGGCATGTATCTACTTAAACATGTGCTACACCGTTCTGATTTAACACGTTTAATCAAATTACCTGCTCAATGGCAACATATGTTGGCAACATCTCAGGACACTCCTGTGTCACACATTCATACAGCATGGCTGAAAACAACACTTGAGTTTCTTCTTTCTGTGAAAATAAAAAGTCAACAAAACATGAATATCTTCATTTTAATATCAAGATCAGCTTGTATATGGTAAAGTTTAATTTAGTCTAGTTAATTAGGATTTCTGATGCTCTGATGAAACATTTAGTAGCATGTTGGCTCTGCAGTGGTTCATTTAAAATCCAGATACAACTTAAATATTATTTTCTATGAGTAAAATAAATCCAAACTTTTTGGGTGAGAAGAAAGCAACAAAGTCAGACAAGTTTGACTCAAATTTATATTTACATATGAAGCTATTTCACGCTTTAACAATCTGAAACAAATTCTGCAATTACACTTGGAAAAAAAAGGGGGAAAAAATGTTCAATTTAAATGTTTACATTAAAAAAAAAAAAAAAAACATTCAATGGCTGCTGGAGGAATAAATTGAGGCAGAGCAGGTGTGACCAAAGGAGGAAAAACAATTGAGTCAACAGTAATTAAATTCAGTTACAGAGAGAAGCACCGTTTGAGAAACCTGACCCCTGTGATCTCACCGAAAAAACAGAGTGAATAACTGTCCCCCAAAACACTGAAGCCATTTTAATAGAGGCAGTTCCATTAATTGGCGGCACGGTGGTGCAGTGGTTAGCACAGTGACCTCACAACAAGAAGGTCATGGGTTCAAACCCCGGGTGGGGGACGAGGTTTGAAACACTGCCCTTTCTGTGTGGAGTTTGCATGTTCTCCCCATGTGGGGTTATTCCGGTTTCCTCCCACCCTCCAAAAAACATGCATGTTAGGTTGAGGACACCCTCGAAAACGAGTTGCATCCTCCCAATAAATATTAATTTAAAAAAAATTGGTACCAAGTACAAATGAACTGATTAAGTTCTCAAGGCTAAGGTTAGAAAGATCAAGGTCACTAATTCTTGGGAACACGATCTCTACCAAACCACTGAACTGCCCACAGTTTGTACCAACATGACTGCTTCAACCATGCGGAGGCCTATTGTTTGAATAAATCTCGTTACCTCACTTATAGAAAAACTATTTCAATTTTACAGATCTTAATATTTCTGATTGTTTTCTGAAAGGAAATTGCTTCCAGATGCTTATCGCAGTATCGCTTCCAAACAAACAAAAAATATTACCTGCGATAATTGTGTTTGGTATGTGTATAAAATCTCAATTAAACCTCGGCCTGACTATGGTTTATATTTATTTAAATAGAACCAGAGCTTTTAATTGAAGGTTTACTTTCTGTTGCAGTGAAGCTGAAAAGTAACGTTGAATTTCTGTTGCATTAGGAGTCCTTAATGAACTGTAAATTTTTATTTTTAACAAGCATAATTAAAGAAATGTCTGTCCATTAATTTAGTGACCATGAGTTTCGGTCGCATAAAGCCTAATCACTTCATCTATAGCTGGTATGGATTAATATCCATTTAATGGTTTGGAAGATACTGAGTTCACAAAAGTGTTATGGATGCACGGACAGCCTGAGTGGGTGATGCGTCTCTAAATTCTTTGGGCAGAGGAAAAACGATGACAAAAATGCAACAACATTACACCAAAGGAAACCAGGTTAGTAGAAAAAATACAGAGTCAATCAACCATATTTCTATCAAAGTTTGTCAAGTGAATCATTTTCGTTCTCGTGTTTCAAGCCTGACTTTTGGCAAAAAACTTGGTTGCAAAGTGATGCAGTTTTAGAGGGAACCATAAATGTGTTTTAAGAAGCACTTCTGGATTTGGAACTTACTTCTTTTGTCCTCTCAGAAGTTTTACAGAAAAACTCTGCAAAGGAGATAAGAGCAGGCTCTGAGGTGAAAGTAGAAATGGCTTCTGGCTGCGGAAAAAACACGACACATTCAAGGGGTGAAGAGAGAAAACTTCAGTCCTCAAAAAACAAACTACATTTTTATTAACCAGAATAAAAAACTCATTGAGATTAAAAATCTCTTTTTCAAGAGTGTCCTGGCCAAGAGGCAAAAAATTCCCCATGACATTAACACTCATGCAACACATACAATACTTACAGTCACAAAATAAAATAGCATGCTTAATTAAAACATTTGCAAAATATAAAGTGTGTTTTCTTAAAAAGTTAAAAGTCTCTTAAATGATTTCAATGAAATAATTTCCTTTAAATTCAAGTCTTTCTGCAGATGGTTCCAGGATTGTACAGCAGAATGTCTAAAAGCCCTTTTTCCCAATTGGGTACGGACTCTCGGCACAGAGAGTCCTAATCATTCCTAAATGATAGGTATGTTTTATACGGACACATAAAATTTAGACATGAGAAGAAGAAAAAGAAATGATTGTGATATCAACTGCTCATTTTCCTCCATTGTTGACAGAATGTGGCCATAAGGACGCCAGTAATAGTCTGTCTGTCTCAGCTGAGCCGATAACTTGGACTCAGGACTGGAATTAAAGCCTTCACTAGGGAGTTGGTAGTTTAATTTCCACTGATTTCCTTCTCTTTTCAGACCCATTGTGGTCGGTGCGATCCATTGGAATTGCAACTTGCACAAACTATTATATTTTTAATGGTTATGAGGTTCTATTCAGTAGAATGAAAAAGTAAAAAACAGAAAGTAGTCTAACCAAAAACACTTCTCCTTAAAGGGAACAGTTATAGAACACAATATGTAAATTACAAACATGAATAGAAAGGGTAAAACAGATCGACGACTTACTATGTTTAAACGTGCCACGTTTTTTTTTTTCCACCGGGAGGAGACCAAGGGGCAGACCCCGGACCCGCTGGAGAGACTATGTCTCACAGCTGGCCGGGGAACGACTTGGGATCCTTCCAGGTGAGCAATAGAGGATGCAGCCGGGGAGAGAGAGGCCTGGGCTTCCCGTTTGAGGCTGTTGCCCCCGCGACACGACCCCGGAACAAGCGGAAGATGACGGAACGGAACGTTTTTTTTTTTAATTTTGTTGTTAAGCAATAAACGTGTATAAAATTTGCACCTACTTAATAATAAATTACAATAATGAATCTAAGCTACAAATAAAAGTTTACCACTTCTAGGTCTATCAAAAAGCTTTTTCTCAGCTTTGACAATATCACATTTAGAAATCATTTTCAATCATTCAGATTGAAAATGATTTCCGGATGGAAGTCGAAACGTCTCGTTCAAGAACTGAACTGTCCAGAAGACTTTTTTGAAACTTTTTCTACTATGGATCACTCCTGGATGAATGAGGGACTACACGGACTCATTTAGAAAAGACTAATCACAGTATAATCATTAGAGCCGAAAATGTAGATCTGAACAGTTCAGGGATCAACAATGATTTGATGTACCACTCACAGCAAGCAGGCATGATAATTCAGGCCGGAGTGTACAATTACAGATTGCAGAAGACTTTATTGCCATTGGACCACAAGGGATCAACAAAATTACAGGCCTAAATGCTTATTTAGGTCATTTTTCAAACAGTTACAAAACTAATCTGAATTTAAGGAAATAATTTGAAGCTATTTAAAATTGCATGACCGCACTCTGAGCCAATAGGAAATCAGACACTCTTCCCATTCTTTATACTTTGATTAAAAAAAACAAACATAAAAAATGTATTTACTTTTGGGATTAATAAAGTCTTATCATAACAGAGTAAAAAACACATATAAAAACAAACTAAAAAAATGTAGCTCCTTAAAAACTGTTATAATGTGATTTAAAAAAAAAAATTACTGGGGATTGTCAGCCTCATTTCCTCAGGCAGGTCGTTCCAGAGACGAAGAGCTCGGATAGAGACGGCTGTCACCTCTGGTCCTGAGACTCCACTCTGGATCGAACAACAGGGACCTGCCTGAGGACCTAAGGCTGAAAGGGGACTCGTAGGGAGTTAAAAACTCAGTATGTAGCTTGGTGCCAGACCCTAAAGAGTTTTAAAAGTACTACTTGAGTTTACCTTGAAGGCACTGACTCCAGAGTTTTGATGGTTGACAGATGTAGCCAGCAGGCTTTTCCAACCCTGTGGATCATCTTTGTAGGGCAGCTGGCCGGCCCTCAGTTTTACGTACAACATTCCGTCTCTGGAAAGAATCGATCTGAAGAGAGAGATTTTTTAATCGGTTGTTCTTTTTTATTAAAATATCCAAACCACTTTACTTTTGGAAATAGGTCAAATTCAACAAATAATTAAAACCTGTAACAGACTGTATTGCTTACTTGAGGTGATTTGTGTCTTTACTGAGATCTATGGAGAGTTCCCAGTAGCGTGGACCCTTCACCTTCACCTTGAATAAAGATTTAAAAATTGAAAACTGGCACTTGAAATAAAGATACTTGAATTGTAAAACAGTGTTACCTGTTTGAGGAGGTGCAGCTCAGGAAGCAAAGTAGGTGCCATCAGTTCTACCGTTGTTTCATCATACCACTTAGTCTCCTGGAAGAGTATAAACAATACCACAATGTCATCTTAGTACAGTTTAAGTTTTTAAGTATCAAAATATGCCACCACCACTAAGCTCTCGATTTACAACGCCGCAGGGTGGCTGGGCTCTCACTCAAGCCGCTCCTCCTCCAGGTCGAGAGGAGCCGAGTGGGGTGGTTCGGGCATCTGGTTAGGATGACTCCCGAGCACCTCGCTGGTGGGGTGTTTTAGACAGCGGGTCCGGGTCCCACCAGGAGGAGACCAAGAGGCAGACCCCGGACCCGTTAGAGACTATGTCTAACAGCTGGCCGGGGAACAACTCGGGATCCTTCCGGGTGAGCTGGAGGATGCAGCCGGGGTGAGAGAAGCCTGGGCTTCCTGTCTGAGGCTGTTGCCCCTGCGACCCGGCCCCAGATAAGCGGATGGCGACAGAATGGAACACCAAACATATTGTAAAGAAAACATAAAATCTACAACCTAACTTTACTTATTTCTGTTATTATGCCAAAAGTACATGATATATTTTATTTCTTTAGCACTTTAAAAGTCAGACAAAGATGCTTTCCAACACGTAAAATAAAAATAGTTAATATAAACAAGAGCCAATAAAAAGATAAAAACATAAAAATGACAGTAAGATTAAAAATCAAAAGCAATTTTTAACGGAGGGTCTGAGCAGTTACCAGAAAGCTTTTGTATTTTTAAATAAATTGTATAAAAACAGAGAGAATGTGGTCTGGCTGCTTTATTAAATTAAAACTGTGATGAATCATATGGACACCATGCCGACAAAGTGTGGTGATGTCTCTGTTTGTGTGACGGTGCTGGAAATGAGAACAGCGGTGAGAAATAATAAAATAATTCACCATTAAGCTGCAATGACGCACATAAGAATGCAGACTTTACGTTGGCAGATTCTATAGGATGTGCGTTTTTACTCTATTGCTGTGCACTTGGACATTTTGTGAACAACTCCTTGAATAAAAGAGAAATGTATATGTGTCTGCTAGTTATTTGGAAAATTTTTGTTCCTTATGTGAGGTGATACGGGATTAATCTCATGCAGCATTTGATCAATAAAGCATTTTTCTTTTCATTAGTGACGTATATACACACGTAAGTAAGTATTCACATCTTAATCCTTTTTAAAACTTAAAATCAAAATAAGAAATAAAACATTTACACTTTTCTTAGATGTCTTGGTTGATTTTTCTCTGAAGTTTTCACTTCTGAGTTTACAATTTGCCAAGAAAAGGAAGCTGATTGCTCATGTCCAGTAGACTGACCTTATATGTGACCTCCAAGAGGGCGTAACAAGGTTTCAGGGAGTCCACGTCTACAGGAACGAGAAGCCGTGGCTCCACTGCCAATACAACAAGATGCCGCAGGGCCTGCAAGTGGTAGCTGCAGAAAAACATTACCAGGAATTACTTATAACTGCACACAAATTAAATTAACAACTATGTGGGATTACCAGGGAAAGAGTAAATGAGATCAGATGTTCAGGATTTAGGAAAGACAATAGGGTCAATTAGAAACCACAAATTAGAAATGTACAAACTAAAAACACACTGTTAGACATAGCCAAACAAGTCCATGCTGTTGCTATATCTCATCTACTGTCAAAGTCTGGGGAAAAAAACGATATTTGTGCAACAAACCATAAATTAATCTACAAGGCCAATTGGGGATTCGGTGTCTTGCTCAAGGAGACCTGGGCATGAACTCCGGGTGGGCGATCAAAGCCTCTGGTCACAAGACGCTCGCCCTACCCACTGAGCCATCCATGAATATGGATCTATTTGTTATTAAGGCTTTGTATTTTTTTTAAAGAAGACGGTGGGAATAGAATAGTTTTAACTTAAACCCAATTATTTTCCAATGTGTAATTAAGTCCAGGCCTATTCTGTGTTTTCATTCATCTTCTTAATCGTCCATTACTTACGGGTAAACGTGGGGTACCGGAGCTCATTCCGGCTGATTCAAGGTGAGGGACAAGGTACACCCCGAACAGGTCGCCACTTTATTGCGGAGCCACACACATACAGCCACTCATTCCTGGGAGCAATTTGGTACCAGCCAGCCTGACGTGCATGTCTTTGGACGGTGGGAGGAAACAAGAGTACCCGAAGGAAACCCACGCATACACATGGAGAACATGCAAACTCTACACAGAAAGGCCAGTGTTCCAAGCCTCGTCCCCACTCCGGACTCGAACCTCAGACCTTCTTGCTGTAAAGCCACTGCACTACCCACTGTGCCACCCTTCTGTGTGTTTATGTTTGTCAAATAATTCTGTTAAAGAATGTTGAAAAATAACGGCTGATTTTTATTGGTTGACATTAATCATTTTTTTTTATTTATTGTTAAATTTGTCAGATTAAAGTTTCATCAAATCATTTCAAGTTTTAATAATTATACTCCAAATTATTTTGTACACAGATATTTATTTGTTCTTGTTGTTAAAGCTCATATGTTGGTGTTTTGATGTCAAGAAAGTTGGGGATCATTTTGCCTCATTAACCTCTCACAGGGATTCGATTCCATAAAAATAATGACGCATATTAAATCTTAACACATTACTATCTAGAGAATAAAAATTTCTTGTTATAATGAACTTTAAAAAGCCACAGAGTGGAAAGAATGCTTATAATGTTTTTGATTAGAAAGAATATTTTAATTTTTATGTTTGTGCAATTTTTGCTTGGATTAAAAATAAATGATTAGAACAAATGGAAGCAGTAATAGTATTTTTGTTCAAGGATCAACGTGTAAGACATGCATTGCTTAAACAGTATGGTCAGTCAGGCTCAGCAGACTTATTTAATGTCTGACTGGAACATTAAGGTCATCAGAAAATCCTGTCAAATTATGTGTCATGTGTCTTTTATTTAATCTGTGATTAGACTTCTAAACTTTTATAGGTATTTTATGTTGTATTTCTTCATAAAAACCTTTTAGTTACTCATTTTATTCTTGTTTTATCCATTTTCTATTTTCTGCACTAATGTCATTGTGCCTGCAGTGTGTGGGTTTTTAGCCAAGTGGCTGCTTTTTCTTGAATCCTGCTTAAAGGGATTAATAAAGTTTCTTCTGATTCCGACACTGCCTGGGGTCTCATTTACTAAGAATTGCATACATCTTTTTCAGCATACATCTTATATTGAGTTGTAAGTCAACTCAAACTTTAATCATGACTCCAGAACTCAAAATATGCATTATGCAAATGACTTGTGCACATATGTACACATAACATTCTGCTAATTGTTAAGACAACTTTTTAATGTTTTTGTTATACTGAAGTGATTTTTTTATAATTGCTTTTTCCTTGGTTGTTTCTATCAGAAACAGTCAGACCTTGCAACATTGGGATTCGTCTGCTTCCCAGTGAGCAGGGTACGCTGCTTTGTGGTCAAAACTGGACGTGAGGTATCAGTAAAGTAATAAAAATTTACCTGAACCATGTCTTTCACCTGAACCATGTGGAGTCAATCTGGCTAGCTTTGTCTTGAAATCTCAAGATACAGTTGAAGATTGTAAGACTTAGCGTCTGTGTAACAAGCCATATACCGTTTTGGTTATTTTTTGTTTGCAGTAGACTTGAGTTTTTGTTCGACAAAACCAAAATGAACCACTCTCACTCATTCATTCACATGCATGTCCGAGGTTTTGAAAGTATTAAAGTTTTTTTTCTTACAAATGTGTTTGTGTTGACCTTACCGGTTGTCGGTACTGTGTGCGGGGAAGTGTGGGTACAAGGCGCAGAGCAGAGCAGCGATGGCTGAGTTGGAGGTGCTGAGGGTGTACCTGAAATGATCCAAATGACAAACTCTGAAAATGAGTTCCCACTTATGTTTTATATGTTGAAATTTTATCTCAGAGCATTTAGCTCAATTTAATAGGAAAACATGCATCACTGTTCAAAATGGATAAAAGACAACTCTGTGATCCAATGAATTTTTTTTAACAAATAAATGACTAGTTATGAAAGCTTAGCAAGGTGTGTCAAAAGGCTCTTCATTCCATTAAAGAGCATAGCAAAGCCTCTTAACTTAATAGCAGGGAGTTAAGTGTGCACTTTGACTAATCGGGCAGATACAATAATGTTCGGTCAGATGATGGTGACTGTTTAGGACAGAGAGGTGACGTATGAGAGCTCTCAACATGCATCCTTTGGAGTAAAGCATGTTGCTCTTCATTTAATCACAGCTTGTGTAATGTTTAATGTATTTAAGAACATTTTAAGTATTTTAGTGCCTGCTATGGCTATAAAAAAAAGAATATTTCTTGAGAGAACCAGACCAAATTTCATTGCTGAATATCAATGAGAACCAAAGATGACGTGAATTCAGAAAATTTGCCATTATGTGATCAAATAAAAGATATTTCACCCTCGCTGACATTCTAAAAAGGTCAAACTTTGACTCCACGACACACTCACAACATGTGACAGAGGGTTTCATGTGGTCAGGATATCTGATATTTGATTTTAAATTTTGATTTGATTTTAAATATAACTATAAGAAAAATAATCACATACAATCTATTTAAGACACAACTAAAGAAAAGCTTCATTAACAATCAGAGCTGTCAACAATAAAACGTCCTCTCGCCATGTGAATGTGTTCATGCATTCATCCTCATTGTCTGATCATTTTGATTATTTTACTGCTATTATTATTTTTATTGTTTATAATATATTATGATTATTATTGGGAGGAGACGCCGGCTCAGTGGTTAGAGCGTTCGCCCGCAGACCAGAATTTCTCGTGTTTGCATCCCACAGAGAGCACGTCTAGGGTCCTTGAAGAAGACACCTAACCCCCGCTTCTCCCACCATTGGCGCCGTCGAAGGGCAGCCTGCTGCGGTGTAAGGAGTGTAGCACACAAATTTTACCGGTGAGGGATGAATAGAGTAATTCATTATTATTTATTATTAATGTGTACCCTCAGCCTAAATGCTAATTTTATTAAATGCATTGCATAACAAATTGTTGTAATAATCTCATAAAATGTGTTATCCTATTTTGGATCTTTTTGGGGGACTCGTAACATCTGTCTAGGGACTGCAGATGAAAAAAAACCTTTTGTTTAACTAGTATTTTGACCAGTGCTCTGATGAGATTTGCGACTGTCGAGATCTGCGACTTTGCGCCACTGCACCTACCCAGAACGCGTCATCCACCTCCCCCTCCCTTCCAGATGATCTAACCATCAGGATCTGCGACCTGGCATGACACTAACTTCTATTGGAATTAGCGTTTCTTCAAAACTGATCTGCATTTTTCGACAAAAAATCCACAATTTAAAAACGAACAATTAAGAGCTTTTTATTCGTTTAATGTGCATTTACTCAAGGTTCTACGACTGGTTGTTCACTCCTGCTTCACTTCCGGTTATTGATGGGGCCGCAGATGGCGTCAGAACACCAGAATGTGTTTAATCTGCACAGTTTAATTTTTAAAAAAAATTGAAATAATCAAAATAAATATTATTTTGGCAGTTACCACTAATTACAGTTACATTTTAATAGGTGAAAGTGTCTGTCAATATATCTCCCAATTAGGAATACTTCATACTAGTTTATGAACAAAAAATATCATTTTCAAAATAAAGTAACCATTCGAATTATAGTATAATTATAAATTATGACTTGCTTCACCGCTGTTAGGATTACAAAGTTTAAAAGAAAAGAATTAGAAAAAAATTAAACACCTTGTTTTTTTCTTTTTTTTATTAAAATGGGTGTAAGTGCAACTAATGACACACAATATGTTTTATTTCGATTGTCTACACACTAAAAAAAAAAGTTATTTTTAAGATTGGTAAAAAAATAAAAACAATTATTAAATGAAGCTGAACAATAATTTGAGCGGTGATGAATTAACTTGGAAAAACCTAATTTAAATTAGAAGGAAAAGTTTGGGTTTTTTTCAGAGTAAATGGAATGTTTTTTGAATATTATTCAATCAGCAGTGCTGAACAGAGGTGAGGAAATAAATGAGAGAAAATAGAATTACAAAAACATAATAGTAACAATAGATGGGTGCAAACATTTCGATGGATATCAGTGAATAGCAGAAAGAAGTGCGACTGGCATGAGCAGCAGAACAAATATCACAATAGTTTGACACGTCTGCCCTCTGCCATGACCTCTGCAGACCATTCTGAATGACAGACGCATTGCCGTGACATTCAAACCACAGCTAAATTCCAGAAAGCAGCTACAATGTGACCCTAAAAGTGGAAAAGGTTCATCTGATTGTGTCTGTGGATCAAGAAAGATTTATTGCTATGCAATAAAGCTGCTTTTTTGTTCTGGGAAAAAAGCACGTCAGGTTCAGTGGTTTGCAAAAACAAAAGTTTCAGTGTGTGAGAGTTTAAATGTCATTCATTATGCACACCAAAGGCCTGATAGTAGTTTGTAAGAATTTCACAATGTGTGTGAATGTGTTGCAGCAGGACGGTGGACTCTGATAAAGTGGGTGTGGTTTGCTTTGCTTGTGTTGCAAGTGTGGAGTTTTAAGCATCTCGCAATTCCCTCTTCATGTGCAAGTCGATTTCAGTCAGTCACCTTCTTAACCGTCTCTTCCTGCCAGGTATGCGGGGGCTACCAAAGCCCGTCCCGGCTGATTTAAGGCGAGGGGCAGGGTATACCAGTCTGTCGCCGGCCATCACACATATAACCAAACACACACACACATTCCTAGGGGCAATTTGGCACCGGCCAATCAACCTGACATGCATGTTTTTGGAGGGTGGGAGAAAACCCACGCAGACACGGGGAGAACATGCAAACTCCACACAAAAAGGCCAGTGTTCCAAGCCTCGTCCGCACCCTGAACTTAAACCTACGACCTTCTTGCTGTTAGGCCACGGTGCTACCCACTGCGCCACCGTGCTGCCTGCAAGTCGATTTGTGTGATATAATTAAAAAAGATATGAATAAACTTAAAAAAGTCTGATTTTTGAAGCTTGCAAGAACAAATAAGACGTTTAACAATTAACCTCCACTTGCCCTGTATCACAAACTATTAGTTCATCTGTAGTTGGTGTCAAGTAAGTGTGGGCATGTTCCTTAAAAGTCCATCAGTAGTTTGAGAAATATCTTGATGGCAAGAATTTATGACTTTATTTTTGAGACCCTTACCTTTGGTCGCTAGACCATGAAAACTTCATCAGTTCATCTTTACAATCAAGATGTACAAACAGCCTGATTACTTACCGCCTTCTCTAGATTCACTGTAATATTACATGGATAATTATTTAACATGAGTTATGCCACCTCTCTGGTCAACTTTTTGTTTCAACAAATAAATAAAGTACTGTCTCTCTTTGTTCTGAACATTCAGTGAGAATGATGTGACATTGTACAAAAAAAAATGTATGTTGAAATACTCCACATAGAGTAACTGGTGTGCTCCTGCAAACAGGGATCAAAGTAAACTAAAATTCTTCTTTGGGCTCAAAAACAATTACCAGAGTTTAAAGTTTTTTTAAGAAAAGCAAATACAGTTTCCCAAAGTTTTTAGGGTTGTTAGGAGTTAGTGTTGCATGAAAGATGGTCAAAATGTTAAAGGAAAAAAAATATTTTCTCTAATGTAATTATTTTGTATCTACCTGCTCGTATAGACATTAATTGAACTTTTTGAAAGTAAAAGTATTTTATTTTCCTCACCTTCCTCCTCCAAGGAAGAGCAAACCCAGTGCCATGTGATGAGCCATGTGGAATCCATAATTCATCTCACCACCGGTGTGCTTGTGGAGGAAACGACAGAGCTGCAGGACTTTGAGATTCCCAGTGCCGGACATCACCATGGACATAGCCAGCAGAATCATCGACAGGCCAGTTTGTAAGTTATAAAACCCAGTCTGCTGGAGAAGATAGCATATCATCCAGAAACAAATAACGAACAATCACACAAATGCAAGAGACTGATTTGAAGTCAATGAGTTTAAAGTAAAAAAGAAAAAAAAACACTCACAACAACAGCACCTGTACCAGAAAGGGAAATGATCTTCATAAAGGTCATGGCAAACTCATGAAGGAAGTCAAAGGCATCAGAATTGGCAGAGCCAGCAAAACGTAGACCTACAGCCAAACAGGCTCCGGCTGTAATGTAGTCTTGAGCTTGTCTGGAAAAAAAAAAAAAAAATCAATGCATTTGACCAGGGGTGTGAAACACAAAAACTCACGGGGCTGAAATTCATTATCGGAGGAAAGAGGAGGGCTGAAATTGACTTTTGTAGAAAAAGTTTTTTTTTTATGTAACAGTCAACCATTTCAAAAGGACAAGTTCTGCTTAAAGACATATATTATAAGCTAAACTTAATAACACTGTTTACAATGTGTAACTTTAAGAAGGTTTTGGGGGGGTATTTATTCTGATCTGATAGAATACATAAATAAACATGGGACAATCAAAAGAAAAGGGTTATAAATACATTTATTCAATTTCGCTTCCATTTTTGACACTGGATTCTCCCTCCTCTCACTCCCTACTAGGACCCGTCCCCTGCCCGCGGCCACGATAGAATAAATCCTATTAGCAAAGTTGCAGCATGTTCTCAATACAATAACATTTAATAATAACCCACAAAATAACAGATAACTGGTTCATGCTCATGCAATTCATCACTGTTTGTCCCTTTGTATTGCTTATGTCACTTTTTTGCCTCCATATGCACATTCAGTTCTTATTGTCCTTGATGTTTAGTCACATTATTACCTCTATTTATATTTTATTATTGTTTCATTGTCCTGCTTGTATATATACTGTCTATTTCTTTCTTGTTTGCTGCTGTAACGCACAAATTTCCCATGTGTGGGATCAATAAATTAATTCTAATCTAATCTAATGTTCAATTATATTCCTATTTTGATGATTTTACATAAAAATGGCACTTTCTGTTGGAACTGAGCACAAGTGGAACACTTCCTCCTTAGGTTAGAATGTGGGCAGAAAACACAATCCGTGGCCACGAACAACCTCGCTTTGAAATAGTGTCCAATACTGCAAAAAAGGGCTGAACCTATTCTTCAACTAAATCAAGTCATTTCATTTGAAAAATATATCATTTTTATTTGATTATTTTTTTGTGTTTTGAAGATTTTTTTTACTGTCATTCAACGTTCTCTTTGCAATGCTGGGGTGGAACCAATGGCGTGAGAGCATGTGTCTGCATGGCCGCACCACTAAATTAGCAGCAAAAGTTGAGACTAAAGCGTTGGAAGGTGGTTCGAGCAACAAAAAAACAAACAGTAAAAGAGAAACAAAACACAATGGATAAAGATGACTGACCTGTCTAAAGTATGGGACTCTTACATTTTAAAAAAGGCAAATAACATGGTCAGATTACCATATGGCGCTAAAAAAAAATTAAACAAGAAGTTGCAAAAAATTAGCTATTTTAATTAATGTTAGCCCTTCCTTTTACATGTCTAAACACCAGACACAATTATACAAGTCAATGGATTTGGCTTCTTTTCATTTAGATTGAGTAGATCTCACTAAAGTATCTACAATCAAAATAAATCATTTTTAGTTTCTTTTCAATTTATATATTTAAATTTTTTTTTTTAGTAGAATAAAATTTCATTTGTTCCTGCTGAGGTGAGTTCAAGGGAGGAGGCAGTGGCTCAGTGGTGGAGTGTTTGCCCTCGGACCAGAAGTTAACCGGAAGCTCGCAGGTTCGATTCCCACCGAGTTCTCATCTGGGGACCTTGGAGAAGACACCTAACCCCCCACTGTTCTCCCACCATTAGTGCCGTCCTGGCAGCCTACTGCGGGGTAATGCAGCACACAAATTTCCCCGGATAGATAAAGTATACATTATTGTTATTTATTTAAAATTTTTATGGTAAAAATTTAACGGATGTTGGTGCAAAACATTGGTGTTTCATTTATACGTCTGCAACAGACTGGCAACTTGTTCGGGATGTATCCCACCTCTGGACTGTGAACAGCCGGGATAAGATCAGGCACCTAAATAACCCTTACTGGAAAAAGCGTCTCAAATGAATAAATGAATACTTAAGTCTTCTTTAAAGTGCCTTTCGCATGGTTTTGGGCGCTGCAACCAAATTTGATTACAAATGTTCGTGCACTTGTGAAATCTGACCAAATAATGGTTTAAAAAACTCGCAGATGAAGTATGGCTTTTCTACAGCCTCAATGCAAAAAAATAAAAAATAACATAATAAAAAAATACTACAGGTATGTTTAGATCTGACAATAACATTAAAATAGGAAGTAAATAAAGAAAAAATGTATTTACCATGATGAAAAGTTTTTTTGTAATTATTAGAAACTCCCACAGTAATTAGACAAATAAGAATATGTTTAAAATATTATGTGACTGTAGCGTTTGTGTTGTAAGGATTTGTCCCTTTGGTGCTACATCCAATATGGATTATAAAGCTGAAGGGCTAGCCTTATTTATCATTTAGTGAGGCTTCAAAGGCCAAATATTACAATTCATCAGACAAAAACTTTTCAAACTGTAAAAGAGCGATTAATTTTCTTAAAGCAAAACATTTGTCATAAAAAACCTGCTCTTTGTGATTGAAATACTCACGCCATCGCTTCCATGTTGACATCATCTGAAGAGTACGAATTTCCTCTCATGATCTGCAAACACAACAAAAATAATAAAAAAAATAGTTTGTGAATTTTGGAGATGACAGTTTCTCATTTCCATTTGCAGCACTTTTGCTCAGTCATGGTATATGTGCGCATTTATTCGCTCACCTGGGGTATGTTACTCTTGAACCACTCCATGTTAGGGAGAATTTCATCCCACATGATAATACACTGAGCAAGAGTCTGAAGCATCAGGGAGGTGAGAAGAAAAAGCAGGTGTAATAGATTAAGGAAGGGTGGGAAAAAAACAGGATACTCCTCAGAGATAGATATCAAGGCCGTACTAACCCTTAGTAGCAGAAACTCTGGCTTAATAAAGTCCAGCAGGAAGCAAGTGTCTGGAGGTTTCAGCCAATCAGCTATCGACCTAGAAGACAGAATGATGATGAGAAGAAAAAGAAGTGTGAATAAATTCCTTCAACACCCTCTCCATCAACAGCCAGACAGCATTGGGTGAGACTGGACCATATCAGGAACCTCTTGACCAAAAGACTGATGGGATATAGATGAGGATTTCTCCTGTGCATCAGAGCTTATGATGCTCAGAGTTTCACAAAGATAAGAATTAACACAACGTCTAAGGCGGACAGAATTTTAAAAATTATTATTCCAAGGGAAAAATTAAAAACTCAGAAGGGTTTGTGTAAATAAAATACATTTTAATTGCAGGTTGTTTTGCAGAAAAATATCTAAATGTCTTGGGCACGTTTAAAAACAAGTAACACATGAGTTGATAAGAAATAAGTTTCTATAACTGAAAGAAACAAGAACCATGTGCATTAAAAAGATTTTCAGTCAACGGTCTCATTTTTACATATTCATTTATAAATTTCTCTTAACAATTCCGTCTCTATGTTATACCGTCCTTTACAAGGTGGTGCGATAAAGATAAAGAACACACCGAGGCAGCATGTGTTAAACTACATGCCTGCTTTGAGCCAGCTATTTAATAGTGAAATGTATGGGAAATGACAAGAAGCGGCTCTCCATTGTTTCATTACAGTCATATTAGTACTGTGACGTGTCCGTGACGTGTAAACTTAATTTCTTACAATTGAATTTACAAAGTAGATTGATGCATCAAGCCTCCTTTTAAATGTCACAAATGCTTTCAAGAATTCTTCATGATGAAAGCATGTTAATTCTTATTTGTAGCACCTGACAAACTCGCAGATCTCTCTTTATGTAAGCCACCGCAGTCTGATAGAAAGAGGGAAACAATGAGAACTGATTGTGACATTTTGATTTAAAGAAATATTTATGTGTGGACACAATTTATTAAAAAAAAGAAAAGTTAATAAAAGCATTTAAATCCCATTGTTTGTTATATTTTGTCAGTTGATCATTCTGTTTGCTTAACCGAAATTAAACATCCATACTAAATTTAGGTGAAAAGAAGGAACACGTAAAATAGCAATGCTGTGACACATAAATTTTTTTTTTATTCCTGCATCAACAAATCTGTGTAGTCCCTCATTCATCCAGGAGTGATCCATAGTAGAAAAAGTTTCAAAAAAGTCTTCTGGACAGTTTAATTCTTCAACGAGACGTTTCGACTTCCATCCGGAAATCATTTTCAATCTGAATGAAATGGACTGAAACCTGGATCCATTTATACTAACCTGAGTAACAGGTAAAAAAATAGTAAGAAGGGCTCGACCAATGAGACTGTGTTCCTTAAGATGGCCGTGAATGGCTCCTATTGTAGCCACAGACCAGATACAAACCTATTATAAAAATGCTAAAAGCCTAGTGAATAGAGAAACCTGCTAACGAGAGGCGTGAAACTGAGTCACGAGGTGTCATCTTTAGTCCATGGCTTCAAAAGGCTGCTATAGATACCGGGCAAAACGTATCTAACGCCTCCACTCCGATTCAATGAGGGATTCTCTTTCATCACAAAGATGGCTTCTTTCACCCCTCTTTCAAACCAACCTTTCTCTCTACTTAGAATCTTCACCTCACTGTCCTCAAAAGTGTGTTTGGTGGATTTAAGATGCAGATGTACGGCAGACTGTGGACCACTAGAGGCTTCTCTTCTGTGTTGGTAAAGTCTTTTGTGGAGTGGCTGCTTCGTTTCTCCAATGTAGTGTTCTTTGCAGCTCCCTTCACTGCACCGGATCGAATAAACTACATTGCTCTGTTTTTCTGTGGGCATCTTGTCTTTAGGATGTACTTTCTGCCGTAATGTGTTGACCGGTTTAAAGAAAACCGGGATGTCATGTTGTCTGAAGATTCTCTGTAACTTCTCGGACAGTCCTGACACATAGGGAATAGAGACTCCATTTTTTCTCTTCTCAGTTTCTGTTTCCCTCTTCTCATGTTTCTTGGACGCTCTCACCCTATTCAGGGCCCATTTGGGGTATCCACAGACCGAGAGGGCTTCTTAAATCCACCAAACACACTTTTGAGGACAGCGAGGTGAAGATTCTAAGTAGAGAGAAAGGTTGGTTTGAAAGAGGGGTGAAAGAAGCCATCTTTGTGATGAAAGAGAATCCCTCATTGAATCGGAGTGGAGGCGTTAGATACGTTTTGCCCGGTATCTATAGCAGCCTTTTGAAGCCATGGACTAAAGATGACACCTCGTGACTCAGTTTCACGCCTCTCGTTAGCAGGTTTCTCTATTCACTAGGCTTTTAGCATTTTTATAATAGGTTTGTATCTGGTCTGTGGCTACAATAGGAGCCATTCACGGCCATCTTAAGGAACACAGTCTCATTGGTCGAGCCCTTCTTACTATTTTTTTACCTGTTACTCAGGTTAGTATAAATGGATCCAGGTTTCAGTCCATTTCATTCAGATTGAAAATGATTTCCGGATGGAAGTCGAAACGTCTCGTTGAAGAATTAAACTGTCCAGAAGACTTTTTTGAAACTTTTTCTACTATTCCTGCATCAACAGAAAAGAGTCATAAGCTATCAAGCTGCCCATGCATTCGTAACGCTTTTGTGAACGGGACATTTTCCAAACATTTGATAGTCTCAATGAAACTGTTCACAGTTATTCAGTGCAAACTATAAATGAACTGTTTAGGTTTTCAGGGTCATGGACCAAATAACAAGAAAACAAAGGGTGTGAATTTGGTATAGCTATGCATAAGCTGATAAAGATTGTGATATAGAGAAGCCATAGGCCTTTTGTTTGATGCCTCAGTAATCACATTGGTTTTTCAGATTATTTATAAGTTGCTTGTGTTCTCACCTGTTGTTGGTCTTGAGGTAAATCATTGCGAGGGCAAGCGTAGCTCCAGGACATGTCACGTCTACATTTATTGTGTCACCCTCCTAAAATGACAGGAATCATTTGGGCGCATTAGTCCCATTAATTTATTCACCTACTTTCTATTAGACCAACACTCTATCCGAGATCATTTGACTAGATTTGAAGCTTGTAATGTCTAAAAACTTTTGAAAAGTCTATAAGTTGAATGTAACAAAGTTGAACTGGGCAAAATAAATTGCCATGTTTGCGCATAAAACGACTCTGCACATTTAATGTGGTGTGCCTCAGATGTTTTGACAACACGTTCAGACTTGTACACCAGTTAGGTGCACTTCTGATTATAGCATTCAAAATATCAAATTTGGGGTTTTTCAGTATAGATCAGCAAACATATTCAAAAGTTAAACACAAATCAAAACAAAGCAGAGAGTTTGTATTTGTTTTTTTTGTGCTTACCTTAATTTGATAGCTGGGGGATTTGTGTCTTTCTCGATTAGCACCAGCCTGTGCTCTGCGATGGCCTCCAACCATGTACTGGTACAACTGCTCTGGCACATTAAGGTCTGTCATCCCAATCAGGTTGCTGCCATGCTAAAATTAAAAGAAAAAAAGAAAAGGTGAAATGTTACAGAGAAAATGTTTGATGAGAAAGTCAATAAAGGAAGAAACGATTTGGTTCAGTAAATATGACACAAAAAAATTAATATTTTATAAAATTCTCTGAGGTTGGAATCAGTACAAATTTAAATCTTTGAAAATAATTTATCATACTTGTAACTAAAATGTATTCAAATATTTCAAACATGAGGTCATGTTGATTTCAATGGAAATAAAATAATTGGATCAGTTAGACTGAAAGAAAATGGATGATGTGAAAGTCCTTAAGAGAAATTATCTGGATCATTAAATATAATCACAAAAAAAAACATAAAAAGTGTTTTGTAAAAGTCATCAATGTCTTTAAAACTAGTTTGTTGTTCTATTTCCAAATAAAATGTATCCTAATCTAAAAATGAATTAAAAAAACAGCGTAACCTTTGGTTATTGCCGTAATAAATATTAATAATTTTCACCACAGAAAATCATTAGAAGGGATGCATGCAGTGGATTATTTTTAAGTAAAAGACCTACCCCAAGGCAGACCATGCCCAGTGCGAGTCCAGCAGCTAGTGAATAAGATTCTCTGTCAGTACAGTATTCCATTTCTGGACCTGGTGGACGACCTAAACCATAAACAAAAAATTCATTTCTTCATGCAAAGAAAAATCTAGAAAGTTGTGACACGGTAAAAAAAACTTTGGGATTTGCATTTTTGCACAAATTAAAGATAAAATCAAATAACTTTTAACTACAATCAATAGTAAAAATGAACAAATTTAAATCAATACACAAGCTAAAATGAAGGAGTTTCCTCTTTTTTGTAAATAAGAATTGACTATTATCCACAACGATGTAATAACTTCAACTTCTAAGTATGTATCTAAGTATGTATAAAGTTAAGAAGTACTTTGAGATGTGATGCATCCATCCCACATTGAGTACACACACACCTATTTCAGACAGTAACACTTCAGCATTATGTCTGTGCCCCGTTCCCTGATACACCAGTCCGATGCCGATTACAGCTGCAACCTGCAACAAGTGTACAGACAAATTTAAGAACTCCTCCGGCTGTGTTTTGTTTTTAGCTAAAACTTTGCACAAACTCCTTCCCACCTGAACATTGTGTGGTACATCCAGCTCTGTGGAAGTTGGAGGGAGGAGGGCGGGGATGTGAATGCTCAGAAGACGAGTGATTGACATGTCCATGGTGCCGAGTTTTGCAGACGACACACCCAGCAGGAGACCGATGCTGGTCATCTCATGGCCCTGAAAAAGATGGACAAAGTATTAAGTGACAACAGATAAAACAGACGTGTGTCCTCACAAACAAAATATTTTTTTTCAGTTAGGAAAAAAAATAAATAGAAAAACTAAAAGAAAAAGGTTCATTTTAATCTAAATTACAAGTTTAATATCTTTGTGTCATTTGATGAAGTTTGTATGACAATGTAAAATCAACATGAAGTTTTTGTTGTAAGAAGTACAGTATATCACAGGTTAGTGTTTAAAGGAGTGTTGTTTAATTTTTTCTGTGTGTTGTAATACAAAAAAATAAGAAAACTGTATGTGATAATGTGAATGACTTGAGGAAAGCTGGTTAGATTTTAGATTTGGGTTTTAATTGTTTTTCTTCTTCTTAATTTTTGGCATTTCCCTTCAGGGGTCACCACAGTAAGACAGTTTCTTCCAGCTAACCCTTGGCCAAACCATCTGAGTCTGGCCTCCTGACTTTATCTCCAAAACCTCTAAAATGTGCTGTTCCTCTGATCCTGTCCATCCTGGTCACTCCAAGAGAGATCCTCAGCATCTTCATCTCTGCTACAAACATCTCTGTTTACTGTCTTTTCCTCAGTGACACTGTCTCTAGACCAATCAGAATGGCCGCTCTCACTACGTTTTTGTACCCTTTCCCTTTCATTTTAGCTTAAACTCTTCTATCACACATCACACCTGATACTTTTCTACACCCACTCCAGCCTGCCTGCACACACTTCTTCACCTCTTATCCACGCTCTCCATTGCTCTGGACTGTTGATCCTAAGTACTTAAAATCTTAGGGTCAACAGTCCAGAGCAATGAAGAGTGTGGAAAAGAATTGTTTTATTTTGTGTTGTTATATAAAGCCCAATTTTTGTGTAAGAAAAGTACTCTATAAGTGAATTTAATTGAGTAATAATCAGGTAACGCTTTTAGAATACCGAACGAATCAGTTAGAATACATTTCTTTCTAAGAAAAAAAACATAGTACCATTCATTTACAAAAAATCTTTTTTGTGACTACGTATTGACTAAAAGATTTGTTTGACTACATTTTACGTCATTTTTTTTGACACTATATGTTGATTTTATATTTTTAAATGTATATCCTTAAAAGAGCATCATCAGCTTTACACCATAGCAATGCAAAGAACAGATTTTTATAGATATTTTCTATCAAATAAGAAGCAACTTTTGTATTTTTATTATTTGTCTGAAAGCAAACTGATCAGTTTAATAAATGCATGCAAATATTCAAGTGTCGATGCAAGCAGAAGATGCATTTTTTTTTTCCATTAAAGACAACCCTCAGCTGTGAAATGAATTCAAACTTATGGCATAATTTGCTCTTTTTTTCTTTTTTTTTGCTATGATCCATTACGTGGTTCTGAGTTTCTAATTAAGCGGAAATGCACATGCTTGCAGCGTCCTGTTTTTCTCACCTGAAAGTAGGAAAGCCATATCTTGTTTTAAAGTTCACAGAAGGTAGAGTTTCACTTTGACTAGTTAACCCACAGTGACGCAAGTTTGTGAATCTCAAATATACTCATTTGGAGCAAAGAAAGGATTGTGCTGTTCTGCTGAGCAGCTGCTAAGCACCGTGCGAATGACCCATCTTTTGTTATCATGCAAAACTATATGCAGACGTTCTATCTTGGGATCCCTGAGCCATCCTCTCAGGGAACAGTTTCAGCTTTAGCCATCCGGACGGCTCTATAGGGTTCCACATTGTTGAACAAAGAAGTTGGGGGCTAGCTTTATCTGTACGGCTATTAAGCGTTTAAATCACACTTAACCCTTTTTTTCTGTATGACAAACTATTTATTTAAATCTCATTGTTTGTGAATGTTTGTCTCTTTTTATGTAAAGTTGTTTTTACGTCATTATGCTGAGGGACAAATTTCCTTTCCTTTTGGATGGACAATAAAGAACCTTGACTTGATATTTTCAATATATTTGACATGGTTTTCAATGTATGGAGAGATGCCCACCTTTGTAAGGTAGTCATGTATGTTAAGCGTTGCCAGCTTGGTGAGGTGCCCATTCAGTCCCAAAGCCATAAGGAATCCTGCATACTCATTTGCCAGCTCCGGGCTTTTCGGCTTGTTGTAAGCAATCCAAGCTGAATCCACCTTCATTTTATGTGAATAAAAAGAAAAACCTTCAGAAGTGATTACAGTACTTTTAGAAATGACAAACATTCAAAAAAAAATTTGAGTGCCAGAACTTTTCCGGAACCTTTGAAAATTTTCTACTGCCACATACAGCAAAATGCTCAAAGCTTTTAATTTGAAATAATTAAGTACAAAAACTAAATTTCACAACTAGGAACTGAATAAAAAAAAATTTAATTGCAAATCTAAGAAAAACTAATTGTGTAGTAAATTTATAGACAACCACAAAATTGTAGATTCAAAAAGGTTTTTGTATACTGCAAAAAAAAATTTAAACGTAGCTAAAACAGAGAATAAACTCTGCACATGTCATCATTAGTTTCATGTTAACAAGGACTTTAACAGGTATGTTCAAGTCCTGTTGAACTATTCAAGTCATGTTTTTAATATTTTATTACAAATTTTTATCATTTTATCTCCTTCAATGTCTCTCTGACTTCATTTCATAACTATTTCTGGAAGTTACTTAGTTTCATTTGGCAGTTTTATATTGTCAATATCTTCGTGTTGTCCAGACTGTAATCTGCAAAAAGCAGGATTTAATGAGGTGAAATTGAGGTTTCAGACTGACCTCAGAAGCGGGGGCTATTTTAAGTCCTGCTGCCACACCATTATGGAAGCTTGGCCAGCTGGTCATGTTGGGAGGAACATCAATGTTTCCACTGTTGAGATCGACCGTAGTATTCCTGGGAGAAGCACGACCTGGAATAAAGGACAAAAATGTCTTTTTGTCATTTTAATTTTAAAATATTATCTTTTGATAATACTCTAAAAATAAAGAATTATTCCATTTCTAAGTAACATTAGTAAAAAATTATAAAATATAAGGCTAATTTTTTTTAATTTATCTGCTTAAATCTTTGATTTACTAGAAAATATTTAGTCAAATCATACTTTTTTTTTAAAGCAGTAACTCTTGTCAGTTTTAAAAGTGGATTTTTAGATAATAATAAATGTTATTTATAAAGCACATTACACCTCCAGTGGAGACCTTAAAGTGCTAGACCTTATTCAAAATTTCTTGTAACCCAAAAAGTTGTTTTTTAGCCATCTAATAGTATCTCGTGATTTCTTGTAATTATAATCAACATATGTGCAGCTGATTACCAGTCAGATTCAGTTTTGGAACAGGTAAGGGTTCAGTAGGAACAGGACGGTAAGAAAAAAGCGTGAAGAGGCCTCTCCCAACTGGAAGAGCCATTGTTCTCTGGCACAACTGAAGGAGCCTAAAAAAAAATACAAATGGAAAAACATCATTTTAAGTTTTTCATCCAAAATTTTTAAGTCCAAAATTACTTAAACATCAAACATACTTGTTCTCTTTTTCTTCAATGTACTCGTGGTCAGAAACTTCAGGTAGTTGGACAACGCTGACTCGGACGGGTTTGGCACTCTGCAACAATCTCCTGACCTCCTGGACCCTGAGGTCCTGACTCCAGATCAGTCCTGTCACCTAAACAAAAGTATTTGATCTGTGAGACTTTTTGAAGTTAAAAACAGTCTAGAAAAAATAGAAATTTGTAACCAGAAAGATATGATTTTTTTCAATTTTAAGTGGGAACAAATCTTCATTGTTTTGTCACCTCTTGGATAATGTCTGACATTCCATCTTCTTCCTCGTCTACCTCAGCAGGTGCAGGAGGCTTCAGAGATAGGCATGAATTCACACACTGTAAACATAAAATAGAGTACACTTATTTTTCAACAAAAACAGTGTGCCAATTTGATTCCAAACTTCATCGTTTGGAAGTGATCCCTTTAATAAGAATTTGCAACTTTGATCTTTGTGAATTTTATCTTTGAACTTATGACCCTGTAAACCTAATGAGTTTAAAAAAATTATTTGAGTGACTCAAGTTTAGAACAATGACAAAGGAAAGAAGCATCACCATCAAGGCAGTAAAATTATGAAACACGAAGATTAGATGAATTAGAGAACGAGGGACCAAAATTTTTTTTTACATGTAAAAAAAAACAAACCATAACAGTAAACAAACACAAACAGAGTTCTTCTTCATGCAGCAATTTCCTTCAGGGGACGCCACAGCAAGTCAGTTTCTTCCATCTAATCCTATCTCCTGCATCTTCTTCGGTCACACCAACTATCTTCATGTCTTCCTTCACTGTATCCATGAACCTCCTCTTTGGTCTTCCTCTAGCCCTCTTTCCTGGTGGTTCCAAACCCAGCATCCTTCTTCTGATGTCCTCTCTCTCTCTCCTCTGCACATGTCCAAACCATCTCAGTCTGGTCTCTCTGACTTTAAAACCTCTAACATGTGCTGTTCCTCTGATCCTGTCCATCCTGGTCACTCCCAGAGAGATCCTCAGCATCTTCATCTCTGCTACCTCCATCTCTGTTTCCTGTCTTTTTCTCAGTGCCCCTTGTATCTAGACCAATCAGCATGGCCGCTCTCGCCACGGTTTTGTACACTTTCCCTTTCATTTTAGCTGAAACTCTTCTATCACACCTGATACTTTTCTCCCCCGTTCCAGCCTGTCTGCACACGCTTCTTCAACTCAAGCAAATGTCTGCTAAAACATTGTTGATGTTCACTTGTAACTGTTCTTATTCCAGCTGATGTCACTAAATAGAATAATGCTTTTATTTATCATTGAAAAAGCAATAAATATTATACAAGTTAAACCTTCTCTGCCTGTATTCGTTTAAGATGATATATTGTAATGAATTGTTTTGTTGACAAATAATAAAATTAAATATAGTTGGCACTGAGTAACTATGGGCAGTTTTATTAAAATCCCTTCAATAGAAACCTCTTCACCATAATCAGCCTTTGTGACCAATTTGCAATCATGTTAACCTTGACCTTTTTAAGATGAAACAGATTGTAACCAAACTCAAATCATGTCTAACATGTCTGTGGCATTTCTATGACCTTTAAAAGATGGATGAAAAGAATTTACAGTCCAATTTTAAAGATGTATTTTTTTTTCTAAGAAAAAGTGATTAAATTAAAACTGTCAGCAGATATTTTGCTTAGCATCTGACTAACATGAAGATGTGCCTGAATCAACCTAGAGAAAATAAAATCATTTATATTATGCTCACAGTTTTAATTTTATGGGCTTGTTTAGTCAGATCCTGTCGACCAATGAGTAGACAGACTTCCTCAGGCCAATCTGAACATGGCTCCTCGCGGCATCGGTAAATGGCCTCTCTGATTGGCAGAGCCACACCAAAAGGAACCGACTCCAAGTCTTTCAGGGTGAAACCTGTGCCAGATAAAATCAGAAATTACAAATTATATGAAACCCCATTTAAAAAATAAGCTATACCTTCAAAATAATTGATAATGGTATCAAAATAATAGATAGTCCCAGCCCTAGAAAAAAATAGTACAATCTATTGATAGGGTGTGAACAGAACAGGTTATTGGTGCAGAAGATGAGTGTAAAATATGTAGGGCTGAAACAACTAATCAAATTAATCGATTATAATCGATTAGTGAAATTGTTGTCGACTAATTTAGTCATCGATTAATCGTTTATAAAGTTTTTGCTGTCAACTCCACTTAATATTAAACAACTTGATTGTTTTTTGTGTATTTTTACTCATGTTAACCTAGGCCATTTTTGTTTGGTACTATACCTCTGAACAAGGTTAAAATTTCAAATCTAAAACTGTTAATGATTTCTTATTTTTAAATGTGATCCTGGATGGTCAACAGTTTACAATTTATGTTTTTTTAGCCAGTACTATAAAACACATTTTATGGGTGCCCGTGATTTACCTTTACTGTATACAGTAAGTAGATTTATTATTTTATATTTGCTGTAGAAATGGTAATATTCTCCCTCTTTATTTCACAGAAAGATTAACATTTTTACTTATTAGAATGAGCCCAACGTGTTGTTTAAGTGGTTATGAGTTGTGTTTTGCATAACTACATTCAATAAAATGCCAAAAAACTATTATTTATTAAGCCGACAATTTTACCCGATTAATCGAGCCAATAATCGCCAGATTAATCGATCACCAAAATAATCGTTAGTTGCAGCCCTAAAAATATGAAAAAAAAAAGATTACCTTCTGAAGTGAGCCAAACCACCAGCTGCTCTGCTAGACTCTTACTGGAAACATTCGTGCTGCTTTGTCTACAAAAAAGTATAAAGGACATGATCACACTAAAATAGATACACTAAAAAATGTGCAACAAAAGGTAGATTTTTTGTGTTTTATCCACAATTAACGGATCCTGATTGGTGCAATGTAGGCAAAAATAGATATGGTTCTCAGCCCCGGGATGTTTTCTGTTTCATCAGGAATTGTTCCACAAATCCGTGTAATAAATGTCAAAGTGTCATCACACAGAAAGGTAACAGAAAGGAGCACTTTAAGGTCAGATCCTTGAAAACTACTCTGGGTCAATGAGATTCATTAAATCATTTTAAAGAACAAAAGATAATTCATGTGAACTTGCTTTACCTTTTAAGGACTGGTTCACTAATGCGGGACTTCTGACCTATAAAGATAAAAACAAAGATAAACATTGATTATGATTAATGAAAAATTTAAAAATTGAACAATTATTTTCTAACGTCCAACGGTTGGATGACAAACTCTGTGCCATGTTTGGACAAACTAAGAAATAAGACGTAGTATGAGACAGTATTTGTTTGTGATAAAAAAAAAAAAAAAAAAGTGGACTGTAAAAACAAAATCCCTGTGGGCCATCAATCCCTTTCTAAACTCTGCAGCAGTAGCTGTCACCTACGGGCTGTATTGGGTTTTCTGTCACATCTTTATAACATGACGCTGAAACAAGAGAGCATGGGTTGGCAGGTAATGAGGATGAGTCATCGATAAACCAACACAGAGGAAAAAATAAATCATGATGCATCAAAAGACTAATGAGTTTATCTTTAAAGATCTAAACAAAAGTTCTACCAATTAAAATAAGAATTTATTTCATACAAATTAAACCAGATAGGTCAGCTTTTACACAAGATAAAAGTTCAAATGAGAAAATGTGAAAGAACGGGACTTAGGGTTATTTTACATACCAGCAGAAACTTTGACCAGATACCTTGAGGCGCCTGTTGTGGTGGCATTTTCATCTTGAAATATGTAGAGTGCATAACTCTGAAAAGGAGGAACACAGAAACAATCATTTTCTTAATGAGAAACAAATACACATTGGTAAACAAGAATAATAAATATGTATGGCATCGAACAGCCTTCTATCACAGTGTTAATACTAAATGGTTGAGCCCATTGTGATAACAAAGTTAAAGGTTTTCAAATTTTGTGACCGCTTTCTTTTTTTTTTTTTGGAATGAGAAAAACGAACCATTTCATCTATGGTTTGAGTAACTGTGTGCATTTTAATTAAAAATTTTCATTGGTTTGGGAGATTTTGTGTTCATAAAAGTTTTGCGGATATCTGCAATCCGTGGGCAGTGGCATAAAAACTGTTACAATGGGATGATTTCATAGAGTGCAAAATGATAGGGATGTTATTTTTATTATAAAGGTAAAGCTACTCATATAAGGTTAGATCATTTAAGGGTTTTGTGTTAGCAGGAGGTTCCTGTTGCATGAACTAACTTACTTTGTAGTTTCCAGAGGGAGTGAAATCACCAACAGCGGCTTTTCCACGTAGTATTAAAAAAAGTTTATTCATTAATTATTCCTCATGTCATTTCACTTTATTATGACTCAACTTGTTGACTTAAATGTTTTGATTTCTTTGTATTAATTCTAATAAATGGTTTGTTGGTCACACGTGGTGAAAATTAGGTCTCAATAGCCGACTCAGAAGACCCCTTACTAATAAAAACACAGTTTGTTCCCCCGGTAAAAAAAAAAATACAATTAAATTTATAATCTTTCTTTGTGTTTCCTTTTGACCCTCATTGTGGAGACTCTTGTTAACTTTACAATTAAATAAATTCAAATCTTAATACTAGTGAAGACATTTCAAACCACATAAGGATTATATTATAAACAAGGTTATGCAGTTCGAGCACTACTCTTTTCACCTTGTTACATTTGATGTCAGAAAAAAAGCATAACAGCCACATCAGCTTGTTTCTTTAAAATTTACATTTTTAATTCTACTTTTTTGTAAGTATTTTATGTTTTTGATCCACTCGAAAATGAGATGTTGCATCTCAAGGAGCATTCCGTAAATAAATTTGAAATCTTCAAATACTGAAAGGTTTATTTGTTTTTCTCTAAATTCAGTTAAATTCTGTTCTATTTGTACAACCCACCATCCCAAAACAATTTTCTCAACGGGCTTCACATTGAAGATTGAAAAAAATATAAAGTACATAAACATAGAACAAAAAAAATAAATAAATGTATAAACACAAATACACAGCTTAAAGCTAACTGAACAAAAGCTAAACGAACAAAAACTAAACCATTTCAGCACATTCCTGCCCTCAGACCCTCCTCCACGGTGAGGAAAAACTCCAAAAACCAACAGTGAAGAAAAAAAGAAGAAACCTCATGGGATCCACATGACGGAGAGATCTGCTTATTCATGTCAGAAAACAGACAAATGACCGTACCAGAACAAGCAGCCTGGTCCTCCGACAGATCCCTGGCAGATGTGGGAAAGGTGGGTTGTCCTCCCCTCCTAAACATCGACTGAGCCAGTTAAAGATGCAAGGAGGCTCAGGCCTCAGGAAAGATGGCCGCTGCATCTGACCAATCAGAGCTGAGAAGAAACATGAGAACAGACAAAAAAAATTGAGGCAAAATAGACATAATGGGGAAAAAAAAAAAAGAGACAAATTATTGTGACCATGAGTATGTGACATCGTTAAAAACACATTTTAAATGGCCTTACCCTGATCTATGATGCAGCTCTCTGAGAAGCAACCCATTAATGACGGGTAGTCTCTCCAGTAAAGATCAACAAACTCCTCCAATTGCAAGTCTCTAGAAACAAAACATTTGAAAAACACAAAGCCTACTGTTACATAACTATGCTTTATTTTTAATGGAGGAACACAGAAGCATTTTATTCAAAGAAAACTGATGGTAAATTGCTTTCACTTCTCAGCAAGTCATTAGGATATTTTTTCATGTATAAGTCACTCCCGATACACGCCAACTTATGAGAAGACTGCGAATCATTGTGCGTTCATTTAATACAAAGTATTTTAATGTAAAACAAAAAGAATGAAAAGGTCTGTTATTCCCACAGCAGTTAAACAACCCTTTTAGAAGCACAATTAATTGCACAAGAAATTTCCCCGACATGGGACAGTAAAAAGACTTAGCAAATAAAATGTGTTTTTTCCAATTTGCGATTCGGACTTAAATACGGTTCCCTTTTTAAGTTAAAAACAAAAATCTATTTGAGTCAAACAAAACCTATTCGCCAGATTGTTTTGACAATGAATCATTTTATTCAGACAAAAATTTGTAAATGACAAAAATATAACTGCCGTACAATTATTTTAGTGCATTTTTTTTGTTTTAGATAGGAATATAAAATGTGTCACGATGGATAAACAAATATACATCTCAAACTGTGCAGACAAATTACAGAAAAACCTAATCATTCCAGATTAAACAATCAGAAGGGAAGAATTTACTGTCAAACAACCCACATGTTGAAACTCAAGTGTAATTACTTTAAAGGGTGCTTCATTCTCCCACACAAACTATTCTAAACCCCTCCACACTGACCACAGCAATCACTTGACAGTCTGTTGAAGTTTAGTTCACTACACACACTCCCATAGAGCTTTGATCACACACTTTCACAACAACAAAGGGCTATGGTTCTATTTTTTTCTACCTGGAAAAGTTCAACAGAGCTGAAAGAATATTTGAATAGACTGTCTTTGTTTTATTCTATTGTCTGTTTTTTAGCATTGTTTTATGGAAATAATTTATTCTTTCCTTCTCGAATTTAATCTGTGGGGAAAAAAAAAAAACACTGATCAAGAAAAACAGTGGCAATGATTACCTGGCTAGTTGCTGCAGCAGACAAACCAATGAGGAGGCTCTGGCTCTGTGCAGCTCGTCTAGCTGCAGCTCCTGGTAAAGCAGATGGAGAACGTAGAACAGCACGGGAATGTGAGGAAACAGAGGAGCTGAACTGTCTAACTTTAGAGATGAATTGGATGGAGAAACCTGAAATATTTTTATAAAAAGAAGGGGAAAAAAAAGATCAAATTAATATGTGTATACATAAAATTTTATCTTGTTTTATTTTGAACTGGTTTTATTTAAAACTATTATGTCCTTTAGAAATTGCCACCAACCCCATCAGAAGTAAATGAGCAAAAACTCTTCAAATCAAACAGAACAAGGCTTAGCCAAATAAAAATAACATTTCCAGGGTGCGATACATACAGATGACACGCCTTCTTTGGATTCCACTAAACCAAAAACAGGTTGCGAGCTCATCTGACGATGGTACTGTGAGGCCAACAAGTAATCCCAGTCCTGCACAGAGAAGTCACATTCTAAAATCAGTACATCTAAAGCCGTTAGATTCTGTAAGAGATGATCAAATAAATGAATAGCTTTTATTTAAATTCATAACTTTCCAGTACCAATGGGTGTTTGCTGCATTCTAAAACTTCAGATGTTCTGAAAACATCTCTTTTTTTTTTCCCCTCCATGCATCAACAACAAAAATACTTAACCGTGAACTCAAAACTAAGATGTTCTTGACTGAAGTTGCATCATTAAATACCTCGTCAGAGCCGCCATCAGAAGGACGAGCCTTCTTGGCTGCGATCACTGGAGAGAGCGGTACTTCGAAATGGAGCTAAAACATTGAAGGCAAGGCAAAAAAGAAAAAAAAAATCAACAATGTCTGTTTAAATCAAGTGTGTGCGTATTTAAAAATTTTCTACAACAAAAAAACAAAACAATTCTACTTACATGTTGCGTCCAACTCAGGCGCTCGGTGTTGTAACCCATGAGGGTCAGAAAACAGATGACAAACAGGTTCCATTCTGCATGAGTGCTGGGTCCACCAGGGGCATTATAGATGTTGTACCATTTCACCAAAACCTGCCCAGTTTACAAACAGAACTTTATTTAAATGTAAGAATTTGAAAAGCTATAACGTTTCACAGTTCATCAGTGATCAGAAAGTTTTACTTGTCTTAATATTCCTATAAATGGTTACAAATAATCTGAACACCTCGATTCAAAAGTCCACGCCAATTCAAATAATAAAAATTGTATTTTTTAGAACGATGACTACGTATTACAAAAGCAAGAATAAAACAATGCCAATACGTTGTACGATACGGCCCCCCTGTCCTAAAAAATTTGTTACCTTAACATTTAGGTTGTAAGGACCTGAAAACCCAATCAGTTTTCATTAGATGTTACTGAGAAACTGTGGGCAGTTTAATCTAAATCCTTTCACTAGTTTGGGATATATCACAAAAATTTGACACCTGGGTCTTTGTGGCCTTGACTTCTGGTCGCATGACCCTATAAAACTGATCTGTTTGTCTATAGTCGGTACTGAACAACTGTGGTGCAGTTTTATTAAAAATCCTTTCACTGATTTTTGAGATATTGGCTTCACTAAAGCGTTACAGAAACACTGACAGCCCGCGTGCTAAATGCCGCCTCCACATTATGTGGGCGGAGGCATATTTACAAAATAATTCTTATGATTGATTGAACTGTTTAAAAAATTGAACACATTTCCTCAGCAACTGAATTTGATAAAGTTCCTTTTTTTGTTCAAATTTTACATCAACATAAATTGATTTTTAACAAGAGTCCGGTTAAATTTATTACTTTGTATATTGCATATGAAAAACAAACCTTCATTGCAGCTTCTTTTGGCAGAATGAAGCGAATTGCTTGAAGACATTTCTTCACTGATAAAAAAAAAAAAACGTGATAAGAAGAAAGATTTCTTTTTACATTTTTTTTAGTGAGATGGGGCAATATCTGAAAAAATTCTTTTTTGACCCAAATTAAAAAGCAGACAGTGAGGAAATTAAAAAATAATTACAAAAACAGTCATTAGAGATGCTGCTTCTTCAAACAACTCCAACCAATCAGATCTCTAATTAACATCAGTGGACCATCGTAATTGGACACAGGAAGAGGGAAAGGTCAAAAACGAAGAGGATAAATGCCATTTCATTAGAGGAAGGAGGCTCGTAATCAGATCAATTACTAATTAATGGAGAAAAGAATGTAGACAAATACAGATGGTGAGACGTCGGCAAGTCGTCTTCAAACCGAAAAAAACACCAAGCCAAAATAAAAATGAAACTACTTCAAATTAATTACAGATTTGTTACAGATTTAATTTGCTTCCACTGTAAATGTTTAAAGCATTTATTATTGGCACATTTTAGTCATAACGAGAGATTAAAAAGTATCAAGTAAATTTTAAGAAGTGTTTACAGAATCCTAACGCTTAGATCATCACTCCACCTGGAATTTGTGAGACACCAAGAGAAAAATTAAATAAATATTTTAATGTCTTGGTGCATGATGCAGAGACAGATATGTTCAGTATAGTTTAATATCTTTTTTTTTAATTAGAACCAACTTATTTGACTTTTTAAATCTTGGAAAAGCCAGACTGAAAACAAAACCAATGCAAGATTGAATTTAAATTGTATTCACAATTGACTGGTTACTTGAAAGCTTGTTATAAACAACTTTGTTTTAATTGTTTGAACTAGTCCTAACAATCAAGAAGCAACACTTTATTTAAAACCAAAAGGGAATGAGAATATGTGAATTACTCGTTAGTAAGAGCGTTTATTAAGAAATTTAGCTCTTCTGAGTATTTTAGCATGTGGATAGTCATTTGTTTTACACACCATCTAAACAGCACACAGCATGAGGGTCAATAAACAACCACTTAGATTTACAGTATATGAATCTGTATTAGGGTTGCACTAATACATCATTTTTTTTAACTGAGTATGAAGATTTATTTTGAGCATTCACTGATGCTCTACCCATAGTATTTTAACTCACAACAAATGACATTTTGTTCATGACATTACTTTAGAATAGATTTTTTCTTCCTACCAACACTAGGCAAGCAACTTTAACAAAGGAGAAAATGTCATTCAAAATGAATGGACGTCATGTAAGATATTCATTAATTTTGTAAATTGGATATCTGGAAGGGACAACTTAAAACATGGTCACATAATAAATAAATATATCGATTACCGTATTTTCTGCACTATAAGGCGCACCTAAAAACCTTAAATTTTCTCTAAAGTCCACGGTGCGCCTTTTAACCCGGAGCACCTTATATATGGATTAATGTTGAGCTACAACAGGTGTCGCAACTGCAGTAAGCAGCCGCCGACTCCATTTTCCCCGTAGAAGAAGTAGTGCGCGGTGCATGCTGGGATATATGAAAGGGCATCTCATTTCCATTTGTGTGTTTGTGTAAAGACCTGGAAATGGCTGTTACACCGCAGAGTTTTAACTCAAGGCGATCGGTCACACAGTAGAACACGGGAATAGAGCCACAGCCAGTCGCGAGATCGGGCTTAAAAAAATCCAGCCCGACCCGAGCCCGCGATATATTTTATAAATATATCATTCATAAAAATTTATAAATTGGAACATTTTCAAGAACACGCTTTTTTAATTAAAAAAAAAAAATCCCACTATCGGACCCCTAACACACTTGTCTGTGATGGCCTGCTTAGCGCGAAGAGGAGGGACGGTCTTTGAAACAAATGATAAAATAGCGATCATCACTTTTACCAGTCCAGCTGTTTAAATACCCGCTCAGTGTCGAGGTGCCAGTCTTTTGGTGTCGTATGAAAGCAATTTAGTTTATCCTTAACTTCTTACTCCTTCATATGGGGATACCAGTTCAAAATAAATAAAATAAAGACGTGCGCAGGAGAGGATTACCAAATTAAGAGGAGGCGTTCACGCGCGCAGAGCATGAGCTGGCTCTGCGGATCCTGTTTAGTAGTAAAACATTACTTCTCTGTTTGATCCAAATTATTGATTTTTAACAAGTATTCCTTAGTTTAGTACACATACCTCGTTTTAGTTTACATTTTATAAACATTATTTATTTAAAAAAAGAAAAAAAGTCAGCGAGAGAGAAGCCCGACCCGACGTAATGATTGACATTTTTAGGCCCGACCCGACCCGAATTTTGGGTCGGGGTTAAGATCTTACTTCTGGCCGCAGCGAGAGAGTTTAACATCAATGAATCAATGATGAGGAAGTGGAGGAAGCAAGAGGATGCGCTGCGCCAAGTAAACAAGACAAAACAGAGTTTCCGCGGAACAAAGCGAGATGGCTACAGTTAGAGGACAAAGTTGAACAGCCTTTACGGTAGCGCCTTATATGTGGAAAAAGTTTTTAAAAATGTCAGTTATTGAAGGTGCGCCTTATAGGGCGGGAAATACGGTACAAGTAGTGTCATTGATGATTATTTTTTTTAGTTAAAGAGACAGTAACTAGCGGTTCAGGTGAAAAAGGGGGAGGGGCAGGGAATGATCTGAATTTTTAATGCTGTTTGAATTTTTATCTGTTTTGTTCAGCACTTTGTGTAACTTTTTGTTGTAAAAGTGCTTTACAAATAAAATTTGATTTGATTTGTTTATTTACTGTTTGGATTATAAGGTTTTTCATAAGGAATGCTGACGAACGATTTGTCGGCATTTGTTGCCATGAAAACGGCCACAGAACCATTAGCTGGTCGAGGGATGGCATACCGCATACAGTTTAGTCCCAATACCCGTTTAGCATTTTTTTACCGATCCGAAAACTTTTAGCCCTATTGCTATTCTTTACGGTATCGGTGGAGAGGCGGGCAAAAGAGCATGCACGGTGCGGACTAATTTTTTTTCCCCGTTTGTCTCTAAAAGACGGTCTGTCTCCCTCTTTTGGCTGCACTGTAATTATTGTGTGTTACAAAAGAATGAATGGCAGAGCAGCAAAGTCGTGTAAAAAAATCATGGAACGCCATCGGGGCCATTGAACGCACTTAAACAAGCACGTTAGATGTTAAATTAAGAGGACGTAGATGTTAAATCAAGTGCGTTAGATTCTAAATCTAGCGCTCTAGAAGAGTGCGCTAGATCAATAAACAATCTAGTGCGCTCTTATTTTAATTTGAACATAATGATGGTCAGGATGCCCCCCGAGCGCCTCGCGGGTGAGGTGTTTCGGGCACGTCCCACCGGGAGGAGACCAAGGGGCAGACCCCGGACCTGCTGGAGAGACTATGTCTCACAGCTGGCCGGGGAACGACTTGGGATCCTTCCAGGTGAGCTAGAGGATGCAGCCGGGGAGAGAGAGGCCTGGGCTGCCCGCTTGAGGCTGTCAGCCCCGCGACCCGACCCCGGAACAAGTGGAAGATGACAGAACGGAATAATGATCTGTGTATACATTTCTAAACTATATTTCAAAATTAAAGGTTTGGTTGCATCCGTATACATTGTTTGTCTTCCTCTACTTTTTTTTCACATTAAAAATGTATAAGTTAAGAATGTAAGAATAAGAGTATCAATAAAATACCGGATCGATAAGATAGTATTGATAGCCATCTTTAGGTCTGGGTCCAATGTATGTTTTTAGTAAATATGTGACTAACCCAGATCTGAAGACGCAATCTCAGGAACTGAAATCCTCAGCATTGTGCCATTTCCTAATTCCTGGGGGAAAAAGACAGATTGCAGAGCGTCAGGATGGCACCGTTTCAAATTAATTTTATAGCACAGGACTGTAACTTATTCAGATGATTGCAACAACAAATTGTCTTTTTTTTTTTTTAGTAAAAAGTAAAGACAGAATGTTGATGTGGTTTTTGTTAGCTGATGTTTTTAAAGCCTAACTGTTGATGAACAGTTGCAAAGTAATGACAAATAAAGATTCATGATTATATTAAAAAATCTGGTAAAAGTGGAGCAAAGAGAAGAAACATTTTCACTCGTATTCATACTTTCCCTGTGTTTCTATTTACCAGGCCCAGTAACTGTTCTGTTACATCGTACTTAAAATTTGCATGAATGTAAATGAGTAAGTATAAAACTTATCTTGGGAAAATTAAGCAAAGATTGAGGACTGATTTTGCAAAAGACGTCAGTAAAATAATTTCAAAACGTATCACCAGTTAAACTGTTTAGTAGATAAGATGCCTGACCACAGTGTAGTGTATTCTGGTTCTAATCAGAGGACTATTGAAAGAAGGATCGGGTTACTTTTCACATGTAAGACTGAACATTTTTATGAGGAATATAATTTTATTTTGCTGTATTTATGTCCAATAGTGACATCTTATTTAGCTAATATTAGCTCCATGTTTAGCCAGGATTACAACGGTCAGCAGAATGCTGCTGGAGAAAAAAAATATATATATATTTCATGCCGCATACCTACCCCACTAATTTCAAAATATAGACAACACAAAATCTGACAGGAGAATTATTGCAAAGTTGCAAAGTCTAGTGTGTTTATGTCTATGGTTGTGCAAGTTAGAAACACTAAGGTGGGGGAGTGTGTGAACAATCTCATTTGCAGTTTAAGGGAACAGCGTAAAGCAAGGCGTGGTTTTCAGAAGAGCAAACGTTACTGATAACAATAAGAACAAGAAATTAGGACAATAAGACATATTACAATATTTCTCTTTTAAAATATGAAGTTTTTCTTACCAGAGTGACCCGGTTGCACACGGGATCCCGCAATGCATGGATTAAGGGAGAGGCCTGTTGAAAAGTGCAATCCTCTAAAAATGAACTGTCATGATGTTTGATGTTGGGACTTCTGAGCTCTGAAACTGGTGAGGGCATCGCATCCTAAATGTAAAAAAAATTAGGAATTTAGGCTATATGAATGAAAAAAATAACATTTAGTTCTAACACAACTCAATACCTCATCAAGTCTTTGGATTCGTCGAACGGCAGAATTGGCAGGAGTGCTAACATTGTCCGCAGGCATGTTGAGGTGGGGGAGATGGTTGGTGATGTTGAATGAAGAGGACAGAAGGCCCGGCACAAAGACTTTACTGACCTAGAGAGAAATCATTAAGGCAAACTCATAACCTATTGCCAGAAGTGAAACGGATAAAAAAAAAAACTCAAGGATTGGATCATTTCTTGGATCCGTGGCATGGTTTGGATCACTTTTCAGATCAGCAAAAAACAAAGTGACATGACGACATGACCTTAGTGTTTCACTGACAGGAGGTATAGTTCATTCCAGTATCACACTATAAACTGAAACATATCACATTTTTACTACATATAAAACATGTTCCAACGTAAACCACTTAAGTTTTTTAGGAATGGCTGCTCTGCACTTCAGTATCAGGCTTAAGTGGGTCTTGTAACACTTTTCCCATGTTTCAAACCTCAACTGAAAATACTCATTTACACCCCTAAAAAACACAAAAGTTTGGTGAAATAATGCACCCGCATTAATAAGTGGTGAAACAACGGGGTGATGCCACTGTCACGATGTTGTCCACGAACGTTGTTCCTTCATCAATAAATTTGACAGGGAAGCCAAAATGTTCCAAAATATGTAATTTTAATGATGTGATTTAAATGACCCGAGCCTTTAAGTTCATCCGCTTGCCATGACCACATATTGTGTAAACTGAACCTGGGCAATACTTTCCTGACACATAAATCCATCACAGATTAATTGCGTTGCGAACCGAACATGTCTATTGGAACGGATCATGCATTCAGGACAAACCGTTGCATGAATAATCTGAACAGGCACTTGCTGGTCTCGTTTAAAAGTTCTGAATCAAACTACTTTGTACTCACCCTGGTGATTCCAGTGTAAAGTACCAAACTCCCACAGGCTTCCAGAACCAACATGGCATCGATGCTCTGAGGAATCAAGCAGATTATCAAAGCATCCGATTTGCTTTTTCTCTCATTATGAACTTAAAATATTCAAAACTTTACAATTCATCTGATAAATCAAGGTTTAAGATTACACATTGTCACTCTGAACAATCCCAAAATCTAAAAATTCAGAATAAAAAGTACAAATTTAACATTTATTCATAACAGCATCCTAAATATAGCTTTATTAAAAATTAGACAAAAAATACAAATCAACTTAAATTAATTTTAGTTAAATGTACAAGATGACATTAAGCCAGGTTTTAAATTCAAACAGTCTAAACTAAATTACTCTCAAAACCACATGAAAAGATGCATTTGTTTAATCAGGGGAGGCGATAGCTCAGTGGTAGAACATTCGTCCTTGGACCAGAACTTCCCCTGAAGTTCGCAGGATCAAATCCCACTGAGCTTATGTCTAGTTGTCCTTGGAGAAGACACCTAACCCCCCGTTTCTCTCACCATTGGCACCATTGTGGCAGCCTGCTGCGGTGTAATGCGGCACACAAATTTTACCGTTGAGTGATGAATCAAGTATATTTCTATTGTTAAAGCTCGAGAGTTGTTTTGGTTATGAGCAGTAAAAAGAGATACATTAAAAACATACTTGCAAAGGTTCTGCATCTTTGGCAGAGATGGTTGTAACAGAGGGGAAGATAAGTTGAGATGGATCATTGCTCTCAATAAACTTCACACATCTACGTAAACAAACACAAAAGTGATGATTAGAAAATAAATAACCTCGGAAACAGGTAGAGCACAACAATTTTTTTTTTTTAATTGTTCAGTTGGACTAAAATACGTATCAATTTATTTGAAGGCTTTTAAATGCTTGTAGATTTTTTAAACTAAAAAACAAAAATTACATATTTTTGATGGATAACATTTTTTTTAAGTTTTCTTCAAAATAAAAATGAAAGGCAGTTATATAATATTACCTGAGTTGTTGATGAGATTCAACCAGCAAACATAGGTAGTGGTTTTCACAAAGATCAGAGGTCAAAAAGACTTTAGACGCCTGGCTGCTCATTTCCCTGTCAGCCAAGAAAGAACAAATGGCATAAGACAAAAGATTGTACAGCAACAAAATAACTACAGAAAAGATTTAGCACAAGTTTGACAAAGTTACTTAAAAATGTATAATTATTATTCTTTCGGCATCTCCCTTCAGGGGTCACCACAGCATGTCAGTTTCTTCCATCTAACCCTATCTGCTGCATCCTCTTCGTTCTTGCCAACCATCTTCATGTCCTCTATCACTGTATCCATGAACCTCCTCTTTGGTCTTCCTCTTGGCCTCTTTCCTGGTGGTTCCAAACCCAGCATCCTTTTTCTGATGTACTCTCTCTCCTCTGCACATGTCCAAACCATCTCAGTCTGGCCTCTCTGACTTTAAAACCTCTAACATGTGCTGTTCCTCTGATATATCGTAATTTCACGGCCATTAGGCGCACCGTACGAAAAGGCGCAGCCTCAGTTTTGTGCGCCGTTGCTGTATTTAACACACACATAAGGCGCACCGTACGAAAAGGCGCAGTCTCAGTCACACACCACCTTACAACAACACACACGCACGCATGCAAATGTGGGTATTAAAAAATAGATCGGAGCAAAACTGAGTTTGGTTGTGCTTTATTTAAGTAGTATAAACAAGCACATTACCGGTAATACGTTGTCCTTATTCAAATCCGTCAAAGTCCTCGTTCTCTGTTTTGGAATCGAGCAGCTGCGCAAAATCCAACAGAGCAGGTCCACTTCACTCCTCGCTGTCAAAGTCACTGTCTGTACTGTGCGGCTCCTCAGAAAGGATACCAGCTTTTGAGAAAGCTCGTATAACAAGATGGAAGGATGGAAGATGGAAGGATGGCTCGGTGGGTAGGGCGACCGCTCCGTAACCGGAAGGTCGCAGGTTCGATCCCCCGCCCCGAGTCCATGCCGAGGTGTCCTTGAGCAAGACACCGAACCCCCAGTTGCTTCTGATGATAGTGGTCTGCGCCTTGCATGGTAGCTCCCATCATCAGGAATGAATGTTGTGTGTGAATGATTGTATGGAGTGAGTGAATAATGCATATCTATATAAATGTAAAGCGTCTTTAAGTGTCTAGAAAAGCGCTATATAAGTTCAATGCATTATTATTATTAACAGTACCAGCAGACACGTTAGTCCAAGCATCTACAATCCATTGGCAAACTGTAGCGTAACTCGCCCGGCGCTGCCTTCCACCCTTCATGAAACTGTGGTCTCCTTCGGTCATCCATCGCTTCCACGCCGCTCACACTTCACTCTTTAACGTTCTCATGCGTTTTGTTTTAGGTCCGCCTTTTCTCACGAGCACGGCATTTTCTTTTAGGTCCGCTTTTTCTCACACAGAAGGTGCACCGCACAAAAAGGCGCACCGCTCATTTTGAAGAAAATTTGAGACTTTTAGGTGCGCCTTATGGCCGTGAAATTACGGTACTCAATTTTAATCCTGTCCATCCTGGTCACTCCCAGAGAGATCCTCATGTATTAATGTATCAATGTATTAATACGTTGGGTAAATCCATTCATAGAAATTGTGCCTTCGATGCCTATTAATATTTTTTAACTAAATGAATTTGAGCTGAGAAAATGTAATGAACCCATTCAGACAACTCTGCTGTGATTTAGATTTATCTAGTTGTAAAATGCAGCTCGATGTACCTTCTCAAAGAAGAAGTACCGTAATTTCATGGCCATAAGGCACACCTAAAAGTCTCAAATTTTCTTCAAAATGAGCGGTGCGCCCTATCTGATTTGTGATTTGCGGACGTATTAGAGAACCATCAGGCGGAAGCAGTTGAGAACATGAGAATGTTAAAGGGTGAAGTGTGGGCGTGGATTGAAGAACATTGCTGTTTTAACAACACTGAAAATGGAAAAGAGACACGCTTATGAAGCTCAGTTTAAACTGATGGCAATCAGCTGCGCCGGGCGAGTTACGCCACAGTTTGCCAGTGGATTGTAGATGCTTGGGCTAACGTGTCTGCTGGCACTGTTGTCCGAGCTTTCCCAAAAGCAAGCATCATTTCCGAGGAGCTGCACGGTTCAGAAAGTGACTTTGACAGTGAGGAAAGTGAACCTGCGAGGTTGGATTTAGCGCAGCTGTTATATTCTGAAACAGAGGATGAGGACTTGGATGGATTTGATAAACGACTTTATGACGACTGTAACTAATATTTAAATAAAACCAACCAAACTCAGTTTTACTCCAGATCTATTTATAAATACGCACGTGTGTTTGCGTATGCGCGCGTCTTTGTGTATGTGTGTGTGTTGTTGTAAGGCGGACTTACTTAGTAGAGGATATGTATATAAAACCCGCGCCCTATCATCAGGTGCGCCTTATGTGTGTTAAATACAGAGCACGCAAAATTTAATACGGTGCGCCCTATGGTCGTGAAAATACGGTATACAAAAAACAGAGAATTATAACACAAACAGATAATACAAACTTGCTCATCAATCTTTTAATTAATCCTTTTTTTTTTTGCGTTACCTGTCAGAGCCAGCTGAAGTCGTTTCACTCCAGAGCTGCTCTATGCACAGATCTGGTATGATGGGCTCCATCTCTGGCATCAGCATTGTCTCATTTACAGTGCTGTTTGGTGAAGGTAACAAGCAATGATGTCCTCTGGGAGATGGACTGTGGAAAGACGCATTGAAGCGAGCACCACCTGAAAAGGATGGTGCCGCCATGCCTGGAGAGTGGGCGCGGCTGTGACAGGAAGGGGAAAAAATATATATATGTTCAACCATATATGCGACAAAAGTGGGTCTTTGCTGAACTTTGTTCCTGCACATGTTGATGGTAGAAAAACCATAACACCCAACTCACCTTAATGCAGCCATATTGGAGATATTTGGTGAATGGACGCGGGAATGCATCCCTGGTGAGGATGTGATGTTCCTGTTCTGGTGACCGTACAGAACGTTGTAGTGCAGTGGAGTGCCAACAGCACAACTATGAGAAAACACAAATCACTGGGTAAGACAACATCTCACTTAGGAATGAAATAAGAAAAAGCCGCTGAACAAAATGGCTCTGCCTGCCCTCCATCACAACTGTATTAGTAATAAATGTTTGAGGTTCATCTAATAACTGCATTGAAGCAGTTTTATGTAAAAGGTTTTTATATTTTTTGATCTTGACTTTTGGTCACATGATCCTGAAAACTTAATCAGTTCATCTTTGGTTGGTACAGAATAACTGTGGGCAGTTTAACATCGCTTCAGTGGCTTGAAGCTTATTGCTTTCACAAAATGTTACGGAAGCACAGACAGTCGGAGTTTCTGCATTCTGTGGACAGAGGGATAACAATTCAACCTTTTATCATTACTTTTTTTTTTTCATTTAATAGTTTGGTTTTGTTAATTTAAAGTCATCTCACACCAAAATTACTACAACAACCAAATCCCAAGTGTGGGATCAATAAAGTAAATCTAGTCCTGGTGATCAGTATAAGTTCAATCACTAAAAACTGAAAGAATTTTTAAAAAGGTCAAAAAAAAAACCAAACAAAATTTTGTGTTTCAGTACCTTGTTCCAGTTCCCAAACCGGCTGCTCCACCCGAGGAGTCAAGGCGGGACATGTTACACAAATGAGAGGTAAGGAAACTCGAAGCGCCCGCTCCCAGTGGTGTCCCAGTCGACTCTGTTGAGCACCTCAATACTTTGGAACGTTCCTAAAGATCATGTAAAACTCAAGATTAAAAAAAAGCATGTGTGTGCATATTTTTAAATACATATCTGTGAATACTGCATCGGTCCATCGTGGTGAAGAGAGAGCTGAGCCGAAAAGCAAAGCTCTCAATTTACAAGTCGATCTACGCTCCCACCCTCACCTGTGGTCACCAGCTGTGGGTGGTGACCGAAAGAATGAGATTGCGGATACAAGTGGCCGAAATGAGCTTCCTCCGCACGGTGGCTAGGCTCTCACTCAGAGATCGGGTGAGAAGTTCTGCCATCTGGGAGGAGCTCGGTGTCGAGCCACTCCTCGTCCAGGTAAAGAGGAACCAGATGGAGTGGTTTGGGCATCCCGAGCGCCTCGCGGGCGAGGTGTTTTGGGCACGTCCCACCAGGAGGAGACCAAGGGGCAGACCCCGGACCCGCTGGAGAGACTATGTCTCACAGCTGGCTGGGGAACGACTTGGGATCCTTCTGGGTGAGCTGGAGGATGAAGCCGGGGTGAGAGAAGCCTGGGCTTCCCGTTTGGGGCTGTTGCCCCCGCAACCCGGTCCCGGAACAAGCGGAAGATGACGGAACATATCGGTGAGTGAACTTACATCTTGGGTAACTTTGCGTAGAGCCCAGACTGAGTGAGTTCCCTGTACAGTATCATATGATACAATTATAGAGGGCTGGCAACAGGTGAACACAATCTTTATGGTGGAGTCCGATGCATACTGAACACTTGAGCTTTCAGGCAGACCTAGAAAAACAAAGGTCATTCCAGAAATTTGACAGAAAAAATGGAAATCATGAAACATTGGCTCATCCAAGCTCCCAAACACCTGTTCCTAGATGTTTACAAATGTGTGAATGAATAAAAAAATCTGAGAATCTGAGGATCAGATTTCTAGTTCCTCAGCAATGAACATCCAACATCTTAGCTACTAAACTCTCTGTAAATTTTTACTTGAATAACCACTTAATCCCATAAACTATTATTATAATTATGAGTCAAACAAAATGACGTAACATCAACGCATGATATTGTAATACAATGGCAATATAAAGCTTTCTATTCTATTTCTGAAGCATGAAAGCTGAAATTGTACGTCAGAGAACCAGAAACATTCTGCTGACATTGTTTTTTTCACTCAAGGGAAACATCATCACACTCGCCTATAGTCACCAGCTGTGGGTGGTGACCGAAAGAATGAGATTGTGGATACAAGCGGCCAAAATGAGCTTCCTCCGCAGGGTGGCTGGGCTCTCACTCCGAGATCGGGTGAGTAGCTCTGCCATTCAGGAGGAGCTCAGAGTCAAGCCACTCCTCCTCCAGGTCAAGAGGAGCAGCATGGGGTGGTTCGGTCATCTGGTCAGGATGCCCCCTGAGCGCCTCGCTGGCGAGGTGTTTCGGGCACAGTCCACCGGGAAGAGACCAAGAGGCAGACCCAGGACCCGCTGGAGAGACTGCCGTAATTTTATGGCCATAAGGCGCACCTAAAAGTCTCAAATTTTCTTCAAAATGAGCAGTGCGCCCTATCTGATTTGTGATTTGTGGATGTATTAGAGAACCATCAGGCGGACGCAGTTGAAAACATGAGAATGTTAAAGAAGGAAGTGTGGGCGTGGATTATGTCTAAAAGAACAGGTGTGTGCTTTATGCAGAACATGGCTGTTTTTACAACACTGAAAATGGAAAAGAGACACGCTTATGAAGCTCAGTTTAAACTGATGGCAATCAGCTGCGCCGGGCGAGTTACGCCACAGTTTGCCAGTGGATTTTAGATGCTTGGGCTAACGTGTCTGCTGGCACTGTTGTCCGAGCTTTCCCAAAAGCAGGCATCATTTCCGAGGAGCTGCACGGTACAGAAAGTGACTCTGACAGCGAGGAAAGTGAACCTGCGAGGTTGGATTTAGAGCAGCTGTTAGATTCTGAAACAGAGGATGAGGACTTGGATGGATTTAATAAATGACTTTATGACGACTGTAACTCAAATTTAAATAAAGACGAACAAACTCAGTTTTACTACCGATCTATTTTTAAATACGCACATGTGTGTGCGTATGCGTCTGTGTGTGTGTTGTTGTTAGGTGGGCTTACGTAGTAGAGGATATGTATATAAAACCCGCGCCCCATCATCAGGTGTGTGTTAAATACAGAGCACGCAAAATTTGGACTGCGCCTTGTAATACGGTGCGCCCTATGGTCGTGAAAATACGGTATGTCTCACAGCTGGACAGGGAACACCTCTTGATCGTTCCAGGTCAGCCGAAGGATGCAGCCGGAGTGAGAGAAGCCTGGGCTATAACCGTCTGAAGCTGTCGCCGGCACGATCCGGCCCCGGTTGAGCGGAAGACGAGGGAACGGAAGCATCTTCACTCATAAAGTCATTTTGTTACCAAATCCAGATCTCCCACACTTTACTACATTGTGTCCATCTCACCTAGACATATTCCCGCCCACGTGTCTCCTTTCCCCACGTAACAGATTCTTACCCACTCAAACACATCATTGCTACGTCCATTTCTTTTTGGAGCAATCAGCCCATTATTGTGTTTGTAAATTATTACCTTGCAACATGTACAATCCTTTTTATTATTCTTTCTTAAATATTCACATTTATTCTTGTCATTTTTTATCTTAAATGACAATGCTTGTTTTTATAATGTGCCACTGTGTTATTTCAATTGTTCTAAAAAAGGACTGATTGAGAAAAGAAAAGATGTCAGAGAGTTTAAAACATACCAGAAGGTTTGCAAACAAGTGGTGCAATCTCATCAAGGGGGTGAAGCAAGCTGAACACTGTCGGCAGGGGCTCCCTGTGTGAAAACATATCAGTTTCTAAGTCAGTTGGACAATTTTATTGCATAAGCACTTGTTCAAATCTTTCTATAGTATAATTGTTTTTGGAGGTAAGGGTGTGTTGGAAAGGAGGACTCAGCTCAAATAGTTGAACATATCTTTGAGTACACAAATGTGGCATTTTACCCAACAGGGCTGGGCGGTGTCTCATTTGCAGTGTTCTTCCGTTCTAACAAAAGTCCAAATTCAGTTGCCCAGACATTTGATACCTTTAGAAAAACAGAAAAACAAGACAAACTTTGTGCAAGTGTTTTGGATAAAACACTCATTCAAGCTTGACATACATCAAAATTATTTTGACTTGACTGACTGTATTAAAACATTTCAGTAACTACAGTATGTCCTTAAATACAAAGGCAGTAGTGTTTATACACATATTTAATTCTCTGTATTCAATTTACATTGGTTCAAACTAACGGAAATGACTGTAAACAAACAAGCATCTCAGTTTAATAAATACTTTCATAATAAATCACAACTGCATATATGATTAAATACAAATATCCCAGGCTTATGAAGCGGATTTCGATTGTCAGTCACTGGAATGTTCTAAATCCAGAAAACTAATTTTTCCTTTTGTTTTATGCATAAGATAAGCTGTGTCACAAATTAGCATACATAAAGATAAGATTATCAACACAATACCAGAACTGTAAGTCTGTCCAAATATGGTAAAATCTATAAGTATTTATTTTGAAATCAACATTTCAGTAAGAAGAAACGAACGGCAAACAAGTTTTCACACAGGAAAACTAAATGTTCTGGGTGAAGTGGAGACTTATAAAATCCTATGGACATTAACTTTTGTCACAAAAGTTTGTTTTTTACCCACCTGGAAGGGGAGTGGTGAAATAAAGTCTTTCCCAGTAACAGTGTGCACATTAATACAGTTACTCTGTACGATACACACTGTTCGCTCCACATTCTCCACTGCAAAAAAAAAGTTATGAACCCAGTTTAATTGAACATCAAATAATAAATGCTTTGTGTATAAAATAGTGATTTATCAGACAATACCTGCATTGTTGTTGCTAGAAACAGCAAAGTTGCACCACAAAGCCTGCAAAATGAAAAAGAGACCCAAACCCAAAATAAAAGAAATGTTATGTGCATGTAAATATTTGACTAACTTAGTCATTTATAGAATTTTTTTAAGCAGAAATAGTAAATATGGTCTCTCATGCGGACCTGCTGTACTGTGCAGTCAACTGTAAAGGCCTTGTAAACACTGGAGGCTTGTCTCCGGCTGCCTTTGCTCCACACAACCATGTTTCCAGCTGTGTATAATTCTTCCTCAAAGTCCACATTTTCCTGTTTGGCTTCAGTGCAGCCTTTTCTAAGCTGCCAGCATTCCTGTCATGTAATGGACAAACATGTCTAATCACAAACTGTACAGAGTTGCTGAAAAGGTAACATTTTTAGTGTTTTGATAAGTTTTTTTATGAAAATAAAATTTTGGGTTTTTTTCTTGTTTTTGACAGAAGAAAGGCAAAAAAAAGCTAAAAGATTTTATTTATACAAATTAGGGGTGGAATTTTAAAAAATGGTCTTCCTCCATTTCTATTATAAACTTTATGAAAATACTAATTTTGTTTATGCCCTCTATGTTGTTAACTTTATTTGCTCAAAAAAAATTAATTAAAAAAAAAAAAAAAAATCACACATCAGGGACTATGTTTGCAAAATAAAAAGTGTGTCATAATGGTGTAACGGTACAGGTATTATTCTGAAATGTGTGTGTTTGCAATCCACCACGGAATGCGCGACACACCCCAGGAATGTGTGGTATCTTGCGTGAGTATATTGAACTTTTGTTGCTCATCAGCAACTGAATTTAGAGCCATTTTACATCGCAGGCAGCCACACACTGGGAGCTGGCATAATCTCGTCTGGGAGGGCAGGGTTAGCATCTGTTGCTAGCAAGCAACTCTGGCTGTGAGGTATTGTTTAACAATGTTCGGCTTCTTACGATTTTATTTTTTCATAGTCATAAATTTTTCTAACAGCATTTACAGCAACGACCACCAAACAAAAATTTACTTGAGTAGTTTTAAGCATTTGTGCAGTGAAATTAAATGTTAAATGTTAAAATAAGTAAAACGCTTAGCTACATCACATTTGCTGGTCAGAATTCAAGCAGCCTGTTCCTGCTAATTCAAATCACTTTTATTTTTTTAAAGTTTGTTTACTGTTTAGAAACATTACGTTTGCCCCTTGAGTACCTTTGTTACTTATTAGAGTATAATGAGCTTATTACCAAGCAGCTCTGTGCATTTATTTTCGCAACTGTGCAATGTTAAATTCAAAACAGAGGTAGGAACCAAACCGTGATTTTTGTGTACATTTTTATCCCTTGATTTCACATTTGAACAAAAACAAACGAAAACTGATTGAAAGAACTATAAAAATAATGATGCTTAAGTGTCACTGATTTTATCTGAGATCAGAATTTCCAGAAATTTAAAACACGACATGTTTGAAAGTAATGCAATCTCACCCCTTCTCTTTCTTGCAGACTGACTTCCTGCAAGGAGCCCACAAGGCCAGCGGCACCATCTGATGACCACAGCTCAGAGGCCGGTTGGAGCTCTCTGAGCTGCAGATTGAAGGCGTTTGGATGGTTTCTGCAGTGCTCGCGGCCAAATGGGACAAATGACTGCAATTCCCCTGCTGCGATCATCGTGGCTGTCTCTTCATACACGACTTCCGACATGAGTTCTAGATTTCAGCATTATTTCTAGAAAAAACAAGAAAAACACCAAATAAGCAAAATGCATATTTTTTTTAAAATATTCATATAATTTCACATTATTGTCCAATGCTCAAAATTCTGGTAAATGTTGTGACGGATTAAACAAATAGCGTATGCAGCTATTTGTTTTAACATCATACAACTGAAAAAATAAAGTGCTGCTTTGTGATGAGTCAAATGAAATATTGTCAAATAAGCAACAGAGGTAGAACATTTTTATGAAACTTTTTGTAAACAGTAGACAAAACTAAAAGCAGTACAAACACGCTGAATATGATTTTAAATTCTATGTTAGAGACCAATGGGTTCAACTCAAATACCCAGTGGAACAAAATTCAAGATTGGGACAAAGTTACAGGCAGACCTTGATGTTAATAGAAAAAGTTTTCTTCATGTAAAACAATAAGCCTTTTCATATGAAGCAAAATAAAGCTTAATAGCAGCGTGCGCGAACCAAAATACATTGCAAACACACTAATTTGCATGAAAGCAGTACCATGTTGTTATAGCAACTGTCAACAAAAATAAGAGTTCATTTACGAGTCCCGCCAAACAACAAAAGGAGCATTCTAGGATTTGTAGTGTTAGTGCCACATGCAAAAAAGCTTCAGTTGTCATTTGGTGTGGCTGTGCACACAGTCCTGAGTTTGACGCCACTGCTATGGCGTCACAGTTTTAAGAAACAAGCTGAACGGCCAATTTTGTATAAAACTGAATCACCTTTTAAAGAATCACATAGAACCATATTGAACTGAAAATGCACCGCACCGAGAGTCAAATTGAGTCAGAAATGTTTTAATACTCAGCTCTCATTTTATTGTATCACAATATAGGATTTACAGTGTATCGGAAATGTGTACTTTCTAGGAACTTTTGCTACATTTCAGCAGCTTTGTTGCAATCTAGTAGCTGGTGATTTTTGTAGATACGGTATCTCCAAATACGAGATTATGTACAGTCTCATATCCTGTCTTTCGAAACAGCATCTCCTGATGAACTGGACATCTGCCAAACTACTTGTAGGACAGAAAAACATCCTCTTACGTTATAATGCAATGTACTATAGAAACTCAAACCAAAAATTTAAATGAGTAAAAGACTAAAGGAGTATGAAGATACAATTTAACTCATTTCAAAATATGACATTGACTAAATTATTCAAAAGTAGAACGTAACATTTTTTTTTTCAGACGTCTCAATGGTAGTCGATAAAAATGGAAGCAAACTTACAAAACAAACTTTCTGAGGTTGTGTGTGGCTTCCACTGTTAAAATGTATTCATCTACGCTGAAAACAGTTCTGTTCAATTGTGCATTTATTTAAAGATTAATCACTCTTGTTATCTGAATTAATATCCATTGTATGTTTTGTAATTTAAATGCTTTTTGTCTCTCTTGTAAAAGCAACTTGAATTGTTGCAACAAATTAACTTTATGTAAAAGTAAACACTTTTTGGTCATTTCTGTTTTCTTTTTGTTCAAGATTTTTAGTGTAAAATCACTGCCTAAACCAGTGATGATAATTATTAGATTTTCAAAACAACTTCAGAAACTGATTGAGTCTGAACTTCTTTCCTGCACAACAATGACTGTAAAGAGATTTATTCTGGTGACGTGGATGAAAGAATCCTCATTTAAAGCCTGGTTTTTGAAAATGAGTGATACTACATTTAGAAAGACTTAGACATTTACAACATAAATAAAATAAAGAAGGTGGAAGATTTTAAGTACTTAGGATTAACAGTCCTCGCCGGTCCTCCGGTCCACCCTTTTCCGGTCCTCGCCCGGAAAAGGGTGGAATGCCCCCTGTGGGTCAGGGACAGCGTCCTGCCCCAAGTGGAGGAGTTTAAGTATCTCGGGGTCTTGTTCACGAGTGGGGGAAGGATGGAGCGGGAGATCGACAGGCGGATCGGTGCGGCATCAGCAATAACTAGGACGCTGCATCGGTCCGTCGTGGTAAAGAGAGAGCTGAGCCGAAAAGCAAAGCTCTCAATTTACAAGTCGATCTACGTTCCCACCCTCACCATGGTAACCAGGATCTACGTTCCTACCCTCACCATGGTCACCAGCTGTGGGTGGTGACCGAAAGAATGAGATTGCGGGTACAAGCGGCCGAAATGAGCTTCCTCCGCAGGGTGGCTGGGCTCTCACTCAGAGATCAGGTGAGGAGCTCTGCCATCCGGGAGGAGCTCGGTGTCGAGCCGCTCCTCCTCCAGGTCGAGAGGAGCCAGATGGGGTTGTTCGGGCATCTGGTCAAAATGCCCCGCGAGCACCTCGCAGGCGAGGTGTTTCGGGCACATCCTACCGGGAGGAGACCAAGGGGCAGACCCCGGACCCACTGGAGAGACTATGACTCACAGCTGGCCGGGGAACGACTTGGGATCCTTCCAGGTGAGCTAGAGGATGCAGCCGGGGAGAGAGAGGCCTGGGCTGCCCGCTTAAGGCTGTTGCCCCCGCGACCCGACCCCGGAACAAGCGGAAGATGACAGAACGGAAGGATTAACAGTCCAGAACAATGGAGAGTGTGGAAAAGAGGTGAAGAAGCCTGTTCAGGCAGGCTGGAACGGGTGGAGGAAACTATCAGGTGTGATGTGTGATAGAAGAGTTTCAGCTAAAATGAAAGGCGGTGAGACTGGCCATGCTGTTTGGTCTAGAAACAGTGGCACTGAGGAAAAGACAGGAAACAGAGATGGAAGTAGCAGAGATGAAGATGCTGAGGATCTCTCTGGGAGTGACCAGGATGGATAGGATTAGAAATGAGTATACCAGAAGAACGGCACATGTTTTTTTCTGACATATGAAGCATGAATACTTTATTATTTTGTACTAAAGTGCTTCTATATGATTAACAATGAAAACTTATCGTTAATTTCTAGCAACACTAACTAATGTTTATGTTGTTATTCAAAGTAGTTTATCCACAAGATTTAAATGTAAAAACGCATTTATCAGCAAATCTAAACTAAAAACATTCTAACATTAGCATAGCATGTTAGCTGATGTTAGCATCCTCATCTGGTTTAAAAGGAGAAATTTAACGTTTAACCTGCTAACAAGGAAAAGTCTGACACTTATCGATGAGTCCTCGTTTTCCCTTTCTTTACGGCTTGCTTGAATGAAACGTTGTGGCCGATGGAGGCGTAAAAACAACTTAAAAAAGAAGCCAAATAATTAAATTTGGCAACTTTAATGTTTCAAATGAGCGCGGCCATCTTTCCTGTCACAATGCGACCAATCGGCACTGAGGATAGATTGAGGTGAACTTGTAAGTCATGTTGTGATTGGAGAAACTCTCGGCGCAATGATGCAATGATTTTTCGTTTTATAAAAACTGTAATTCCACTGATTATTATTTATATCCTGCAACATTGATACTAATATTAAAAATATTCAAACCGGATTTATTTTAAGATATTTAAAATTTTCTTTCCAGAAAATGCATCAATTTTGTTTCATTTATACATCACAATATAATAAAACAAAAGCCGATGTGCTTCACATTGAATGAAAAAAACATAAAAACTACCTAAAGAGCTTCCCTTTAGGCCCTCCTTCTCGGTGAGAAAAAACTACAAAAATTTGAGGGGAAAAAAAGAGAAACCTTATGGGGATCCATTTGAAAGAGAGATCCCTCCCTGGGTGGCTGTTTTTCTACTTTGAGCAGCAGGGTCGCAGGTGTCAGACTTACCACGATTCACAGATTCATGGGCGGAGATGGGTTCAAAATTATTGACAACAGTTTTACCATCATTCTGTCCTTCACCACCTCCTTCACCCAGGTGAGGAGTGAGCCAACTACAAATGCAGTACTTTTTTTTTTTATCGTTTTGTAGAGGCTGTTGGTAAACTTTGTTTTTTAAAGTAGTTTCCCAACAGACCAAAGCAAAGAACAGGACAGTCCATGATGAATTGGTAGCATATGAAGACCCTCTCCACGATGAACCGATAGAACGTTGAGACCCTCTCCATGATGGGTCTCAACCATCATGGAGAGAGTTGATGGTTGAGACCATGATGGACCTTCTCTGGTCCATCATCTGAGACCTTCTCCATGATGTAACAGTAGAACATGGAGATCCTCTCCATGATGTACCAGTACAACATGGAGATCCTCTCCATGATGGACCAGTAGAACATGGAGGTCCTCTCCATGATGGACCGGTAGTACATGAAGATCCTCTCCATGATGGACCAGTAGAACATGAAGATCCTCTCCATGATGGAATGGTAGAACATGGAGATCCTCCCCATGATGGACCAGTAGAACATTGAGATCCTCTCCATGATGGACCGGTAGAACATGAAGATCCTCTCCATGATGGACCAGTAGAACATGGAGATCCTCTCCATGATGGACCAGTAGAACATTGAGATCCTCTCCATGATGGACCAGTAGAACATGGAGATCCTCTCCATGATGGACCAGTAGAACATGGAGATCCTCTCCATGATGGACCAGTAGAACATGGAGATCCTCTCCATGATGGACCAGTAGAACATGGAGATCCTCTCCATGATGGACCAGTAGAATATGGGGACACTCTCCATGATGGACCAGTAGAATATGGAGATCCTCTCCATGATGGACCAGTAGAACATGGAGATCCTCTCCATGATGAACCAGTAGAACATGGAGATCCTCTCCATGATGGACCAGTAGAACATGGAGATCCTCTCCATGATGGACCAGTAGAATATGGAGATCCTCTCCATGATGGACCAGTAGAACATGGAGATCCTCTCCATGATGGAACGGTAGAACATGGAGACGCTCTCCATGATGGACCAGTAGAACATGGAGATCCTCTCCATGATGGAACGGTAGAACATGGAGACGCTCTCCATGATGAACTGAGAAAGGAACTGAGCACAAAAGAGTTTGGGAAATACTCCTAAATTGTATCTCTCACTTAAAAAAAGTGTTAAATATTTTGTCCTGAAGCATTTAGTTTAGATTTAGGTTTTTATTTCTTTTGCAGTTTCAATTGTAAATTTTAAAAAGAACAAAATAACACATCAGAGAGGTTTGCTTTTGACTGATTCTGCTTTCATAAGCAAATGCTTAATAAAACGACTCGCCAAAATATAAAGAAAAAAACCAAAGAGATAAAAACTCATTTTATTAACAAAGAGAGTAAACTTTTACATGTTCACACACCATGTATTTAGAGGATATTATTAAATGTTGTGTGGTCTCCCAATTAGGACTAGATAAGCTGATATTTAGATCAGGAAGTGCTAAATAATTGCTTGAATTTGTGTAAAGTCATGCTGAAAAAAATCCCTCAAAGAGCAATGAAAGTTTTTTACCGTGTGCACTAAATTATTACATTTCTACTATCAATACATACATAACGCAATAGACTATTTATTTGTAAAAGATTTGTAATGATTAACTTGTCTTATTTAGTTTTTACAACTAAATAGGGTGGAGACGGTGGCCGCGTGGTTAGAGCGTTCGCCCGTGGACCGGATGGTTGCGGGTTCGCGTCCCACGGAGAGCACGTCTAGGGTCCTTGGAGAAGACACCTAACCCCTGCTTCTCCCACCATTGGTGCCGTTGAAGGGCAGCCTGCTGCGGTGTAAGGAGTGCAGCAAACAAATTTCCCCGGTGAGGGATGAATAGAGTAATTCATTCTTTTTTTTTTTTTTTAAATAGAATTAGAGGAATGAAGATGGAAATCTATTTGGTATTGTTAATCACTCACAATCTTCTTCTTCTTCTTTCGGCATTTCCCTTTAGGGGTCGCCACAGCAAGTCAGTTTCTTCCATCTAACCCAATCTGCTGTATCCTCTTTGGTCACACCAACTATCTTCATGTCTTCCTTCACTGCATCCATGAACCTCCTCTTTGGTCTTCCTCTAGTCCTCTTTCCTGGTGGTTCCAAATCCAGCATCCTTTTTCCTATGTACTCTCTCTCTCTCCTCTGTACGTACCCAAACCATCTCAGTCTTGCCTCTCGAACTTTATCCCTAAAACCTCTAACATGTGCTGTTCCCCTGATGTACTCATTTCTAATCCTGTCCATCCTGGTCACTCCCAGAGAGATCCTCAGCATCTTCATCTCTGCTACCTCCATCTCTGCTTCCTGACTTTTCTTCAGTGCTACTGTTTCTTGACCAAACAGCATGGCCGGTCTCACCACGGTTTTGTACACTTTCTCTTTCATTCTAGCTGAAACTCTTCTGTCGCACATCACACCTGATACTTTCCTCCACCCGATCCAGCCTGCCTGAACACGCTTCTTCACCTCTTTTCCACACTCTCCACTGCTCTGGACTGTTGATCCTAGATACTTAAAATCTTCCACCTTCTTTATCTCTTCTGCCTGTAACCTCACTTTTCCATTTGGATCCCTCTCATTCACTCACAATAGACATTAAAAAATCATTCCAGGTCAGTTCATTTTAAAATATACCATGCACTCATACAATTAAAAGTATGTTTACATTTGATAGATTTTATCAGGCAATCTAATTTGATATTTTTTTCCCCAACAAGAACGTTATGAACGTGAACCAAGCAATAATAAAAGTATGTGATGCAGTGCTGTAGTAAAAGTCTTGGTGTGCGCTTGACAGAATAATGAAAGTCAGTGATTTCAGTGGAGTAGGATTATATCATTACAGTCCAGGTGGCTCGAGATATCACCTGTTTGATGGATGTGTCATAACAGCAAAGTCTTACCAAGATGAGTTCATTTTTCAGACATTAGTAGCTCTCTGAGGTGTACTAGGTGTCATAAAGAAAAAAATGAGACAAGCAAAGTGAGGAATAATGTGAGAGTTTTTTATTTAATAAAAGTGAACCTGTTAGAAAAGAGGTTGTGACTCACGTAAAAAAAATCAAGCTGATTTGACTGATTGCATATTATGACAGATGAACACCAGAGATTTTGCATGTTTAAAATTCTAACGAAATATTGTTCTGCTCTAGAACACACTGAAATTTGTAACATCTGTGGGATCGGGAACATCCATTAATGTACATGGTCTGGCAAATAAAATAATGACCGGACAAAATAATGACTGCACAAACTGTTATTATGAGTGGTAAAATTGGCCCCATCCCCCCTTTCCTTGAAAACAAGTATTTTACAGTTCTGTTACTCACCAACAGCAATGACGGCTGCTTCATTACACTCATTTATCCACAGTGTCTGCTGTTCATATTGAGGTCAGTCTGCCTTAACAGATTCAGAGATTTTATTGCTGTCAGACTGCGAAACCATCTACGAGCAACCGTGACGCACTGATCTCGAGTAGACATACGCATTGATGGAGACGTGCAGCAGTGGTTAAGTTTATACTTTGAAGGAAATAGCTTTATCTACCAAGAGGTAAATAAGAGGTTTTAACCGGGCCAACAAAGCATCTCTGATTTTGCTCATGCGATGATTGAAAAATGTTGTGTGGATACGTCAGAGGTTCCAAATAAAATGTAATTCATTCACTTGTGAAAAACTATCAATATCTGGCCTTTTATAACTGCATGAGCAGTCAGTCCTAATAACTTAAAGCAAGTGCTGTGTATCTGACATTAAAATGTAATTAGTTATATTACAAATTACCTCTCAAAAAATAACTGAAGTAGTAACTTATTTAATGTATTGTCAAAGTAACAAGTTACAAACTTAAAGTAACTCTCATTCTAAAATCTCAATGATATTTACAATAAAATTTACATGTTAGATATTCTAGAATTTTTTTAACTGTTAAAAAATCATTTGTTCATCTTCTGAACCGGAATAGGCTGATTCAAGACGAGAGGCAGGGTACACCCTGAACAGGTCACACATACATTCCTATGGACAGTTTCATAGCAGCCAATTAACCTAGCATGCATGTTTTTGTAGAGTGGGAGGAAACCAGAGAAAATCCACACATACGAAGGGAGAACATGTAAACTCCACACAGAAAGGGCTGTGTTCCAAGCCTCATCCCCACTCGGGATTCAAACCACAAACTTCTTGCTCTAAGGCCGCTGTGCTAACCACCAGGCTAAAGGAATTTTTTAATCTACTATTGGTAAATCTGCAGCATGGGAGCTGCAGAAAGTTGATGTTTTATTTTAAAAAGTATAATAATGCACCACTTTTGCATTCTTAAACTTTAACATTGTAGTAACTATAAGAGAAGTAACTAATTAGATTCATCTGTTTCTCAAAATGTAAGGTCATTTGTAATTCTTTTATACTTAAACTGTGTTATTCCCAAAATTGCTTAAAGCCTTGCAGTTTGTATGCATATGTCTGTATGCTTTGCTGCCTATCAACAATGCTGCTGGATACTTGAATTTCCCCACAGGGATCAATAAAGTATCAATCTATCTCTATCTGTCTTTTACAATAAATACCCACTGACACAGTTTGTTTTAATTGTAGAGATTTTCTCTATATTGTCTTTTTATGAGTCAGAAAAGTTCACGTAATATTTTACATTTGCTTAATCATCAGTTTGTTGATAAACATCAACATACTATCTATAGCTGGATTCTTTAAATGCCATCCACGTTCAGAGACTTCCTTCTTGTCGCTTCAATAGCAAAAGACCTCTCACAGCTCATTCTGTCATGTCACAGAAAAACTCTGCGTACACTGATGTCATCCACAATGGTTCTGTTCCATTCAGTTGTGCAGGTCACAAAGAATGCACACTGACAGCACACCGCCCAAATGGGATGTGGCCGTTCCAGTCACATAAAGATTGAAAGATGAAAAGATGCAGTGGATGAATTTTAAAATGTAATATAAATTCCATAGCTGTCAAAGTGTTGGTATGTTCTTTAGATAAATGAAGAAAATTTTTTGCATATGATGACTTACAGAAAGAAACAATGCCGACTATTATTAAAAAAAAAAAAAAAAAAGGTACGGACTAACACAACTGCAATTTGATGATAGCATTGGGAAATGGCCTCTCTTGTTTTGTGATTTGAAAATGAGGAGTGACTTCTTAACTCTTATTTTTTAGAAAGTCCCACTTTAATTTTTAATCAACACATTCATTTATTAATGATGCTACATATAGATTTATTCTATCTATCAGGAAACAGAGATAGAGGTAGCAGAGATGAAGATGCTGAGGATCTTTCTGGGAGTGACCAGGATGGGCAGGATCAGAGGAACAGCACATGTTAGAGGTTTTAAAGTCAGAGAGGCCAGACTGAGATGGTTTGGACATGTGCAGAGGAGAGAGAGAGAGTACATCGGAAGAAGGATGCTTGGTTTGGAACCACCAGGAAAGAGGCCTAGAGGAAGACCAAAGAGGAGGTTCATGGATACAGTGAAGGAAGACATGAAGATAGTTCGTGTCACCGAAGAGGATGCAGCAGATAGGGTTAGATGGAAGAAACTGACTTACTTTGGCGACCCCAAAGGGAAATGCCAAAAGAAGAAGATTTATTCTATTTATTCATCAAATCATATATGAACCTGATCATCTTAAATGATTAAATATATAAAACTATAGAATTTCCAAGACCCAAAGTATAGTTGAGACACTATTCCTTCTGGAATAAACGGATGGATGGGCAGAGAGAGATGGATGGATGGATGGATGAAAGATAGACAGACAGAGAGATACTTTGTAGATAGATAGATAGATAGATAGATAGATAGATAGATAGATAGATAGATAGATAGATAGATAGATAGATAGATAGATAGATAGATAGATAGATAGATAGATAGATAGATAGATAGATAGATAGATAGATAGATAGATAGATAGGTAGGTAGGTAGGTAGGTAGGTAGGTAGGTAGGTAGGTAGGTAGGTGGATGGATGGATGGATAGATGATGGATGGATGGATGGATGGATGGATGGATGGATGGATGGATGGATGGATGGATAGATAGATAGATAGATAGATAGATAGATAGATAGATAGATAGATAGATAGGTAGGTAGGTAGATAGATAGATAGATAGATAGATAGATAGATAGATAGATAGATAGATAGATAGATAGATAGATAGATAGATAGATAGATAGATAGATAGATAGATAGATAGATAGATAGATAGATAGATAGATAGATAGATAGATAGATAGATAGATAGATAGATAGATAGATAGATAGATAGATAGATAGATAGATAGATAGATAGATAGATAGATAGATAGATAGGTAGGTAGGTAGGTAGGTAGGTAGGTAGGTAGGTAGGTAGGTAGAAAGATAGATGGATGGATGGATGGATGGATGGATGGATGGATGGATAGATAGATAGATAGATAGATAGATAGATAGATAGATAGATAGATAGATAGATAGATAGATAGATAGATAGATAGATAGATAGATAGATAGATAGATAGATAGATAGATAGATAGATAGATAGATAGATAGATAGATAGATAGATAGATAGATAGATAGATAGATAGATAGATAGATAGGTAGGTAGGTAGGTAGGTAGGTAGGTAGGTAGGTAGGTAGAAAGATAGATGGATGGATGGATGGATGGATGGATGGATAGATAGATAGATAGATAGATAGATAGATAGATAGATAGATAGATACAGTAAATAGATAGATAGAGTTTCCCGAACAGACACTGTAATTGAATTGGTCCTCGTCAGATCCAGGGCCCTGCGTATTCTGGGAAGGTTTTGCTATTCAATGAGGGCTAATGAAGGATGTGTGTCTTTGTGTGTGTGTGTGTGTATTGTACCAATTAGTTTCAAGCTAGCATGGCTTTACGTAATGTCCAGGCCAAATGTGTTTATGTATTTAGTTAATTTAGGATGCAATGATGAGCTTTGGTCATCTAATTGATTTGTACAGCAGAGGAAGAAAAAAAAGACCTCCGTTGAGGAAACCTCAAGGGAGTAGATCTCTCATAAACATGTGCAGTGTCTCTGTATGTGTGTCTGCTTATGTGTGCATGACATAATTTGGAAGAATGCAAAGACGCTTCCATTTGTCTGCGTGATCTCAAATTGAAAGAAGTGCTTGATTTCAAGTGGCTGATGAACCAAAAGCATTTGCAAACATGTATAGATTTCTCCTCCCAAAGCTTGAGGGCCGCATTCGTCCAATTACGCCTTTTGATGCAGCCCTTCAAATGCCAATGATGTACAGAACAGAAATGAAGCTTAGAGTTGGTTTTTCTCACAACTTGGGCATTATCCAAAAGGTGGCACATTCTATTCACAACAACTTTTTTTTTCCAACACCAAAAAAAAAAAAAAAAGAAAGCCTGCCAGGTTTGTTTTATTGATCTTAAATAAGTATTCCGTTTCTTGGGAAGCAACTTTGGATTTGAAATTTAAATTGAAGCCCTCTGCACATCTTTTTTTCTGCTCGGCCCCATTCAGTCCTCCGTTCAAATTGGAGAACCCTTTATGAAGCCCAACACGAGTCCCAAAGCCAGCTCAAAAACAACACAAAATATTTTTCCTGGCTGGTGTTTCTGTTAAACAGTTGTAAACATCTTTAGATTACATCTCTGAAAATATCTGAGGTTAGAATCTGACATATAACTAGATCAAATCAATTTATAAATCAAGTTTAGGAGCGCAGATCAGTTCATTCGTCCACTCATTCTCTTTACCACTCAGACCAACACTGACCATCCAGTGTCCAGTGTCCATCCAGTGCTTCCATAGCTCTGGATGGACGCACTGGAATTGAAATGGATTGAAAATCTTTATAAATTATTTTTCTTAAATACGTACATCAATGAAGTGTGGACTCTTCCTGTTAATCATTTTGACTAGGGTTAGCGTTATCTATCTAGCTAACTCCCTCGAGTTGGCACCATGTAAGTATTTCAATTGGTTGGAAATGTAAGCCCAGAAGAATCCTAAAAGGAGGTCAACGTGAGTTTTACGGTTTGCAAAGAATTAACAAAAAGTTGCTGCATTCATTTAGAGAATGGTATTTGTTCAAATTTGTCTTTTGAGTTTAAACTCAAATCCAAACTGTCTTAAATCTGTCATCTGTGAACAATGCATGTTCTCAAAGATAAATTCTATGCTGCTCTTCTTCTCAACTTCATCAAGTATTATTGACCTGCGGCCTTTCAGATGGCTTGCTGTTGCAAACCAAGTTCAAACAGCAGGGGGGATTAGTTGTAATGGACCTGACTTATTTCTCCTGGCTGTAGATAGCAATCCATCATTAAGCCCAACAGGATCCATGGTGAATCTTCCTACACAGGAAGAGAAAATCATTTTGTCACTACCTCCTTCCATTTGTGAGAATGAATGATCCACTTTACCACAGATTTATTACATTTTTTAGAATGTAAAAGGAACTTTTTCTCAACTGGTAATAACATGGTCTGCATCACATGTTACTGTGTATAGATTTACAATACACACATGCGGATAAACAGTTTTTATTTATGCACCTTAATGCATGATATTTTACCACCATTGGGATTCCACCACTATAAAAAGACTGTCTATCTGATTTAATCTTTACAAAGACGTAGGGACTTGTTTCTATCATCTGTCTTATCTCAGCTTCTTTATTTAATCTCTATATACCTGCCAGACTCACTCTGAGGTAACAGAGAAGAGTCTAAGTGACATAGAGACTTCAAAGGCACCTGTGGAGCAGCCAGCAACAATCTGCCATCAGAGTCATCTCTCTGTAGTTTGGTAATTAGATAATGTGGTGGAAAGGAGGCACTCAGCAAGCCGGGGGATTCCCCCCATCACACCAATTGGTGGCAGAGTCCATCATTACAAATACGTACAGGGGAAATATGGGAAATTAGATTCCACTGCTGGTCCTCAAAAACTGCATGAACTTTTTCTTTAAAACCTTTTCAGTGATCGTGTGAATGAAAGTCTGATTTTATTGTAAGAAAAAACTTCCCAATGAAACAACAATCAATTAACAAAATAACATTATATTCATTGCATATTTTGATGCATCCATGTTTCTGTGGATCCTACTTTTATTTGTGTAAGTTTTAACCATTGAAATCTTGTTATTTTTCCACCTTAAACTCTACATATTGTTGCAAATAGAATTGAGTTGAATTGTACAGTCCTGATTATTCCCACAGTGTGCCATTTGAATTTAGATGTGAAACTATCATTTTTGTCTATTGTTGCAAGTTTCAACCATTTGAATCTTATTTTTTTTATCTTAAATCTGGTGCTTTTGTTTTCAATTAGTAGTTTTTTCCAATCTAATTTTATTTTTGATGAGGAAGGTCATCTTTGCACAGGCATTTCCTCATTTGGATCTTTGCAGGGTCATTTTTTGTTGTGTTAAAGTGTTAAAAGTTTCAAACAAACCCACCAGTTTTAATCAGTTTCATTTAAATTTGATATCCGTCCAGCTTTGCTTGGGCCGGTTTTATTTAGCAAACAAAAAACAAAACTGATCTCATCCACAATTTGAATCCTTTCTTTGAACTTCTTCAAACAGTTAATTGCAATCCAATTTTTCTGTGTGGACCTCTGTAAAACTTCTCTTATTGGTTTGGTGGCACCAAACCAAATGAGTATAGGTCTTAAAAGCAAATTAGAGTTGTGAAAGAGTTTGTGAAATAAATTGAGAGCATAACATGAAACACCTTTAACAAGAGATTTACCAAAAATAAAACCTACCAATTAATACCAGTGATATAGTGAGTGCAGCATCCAGTGTAGCTGTAATCAAAAGTTTTCAGTAGAACAAACACAGAAAGTTGTTCATTATTCATTTGCTGCCGAAGTAGTACTGCTGTGGGGCCACTACATGATTGCCCCTAGTAATGTGTGTGTATAGTTGTATGTGTGTAGCCCCGTGACAGATTGGCGACCTATTCGGGGTGTACCCTTCTCCTCGAATCAGCCGGGATGGGCTCCGGCACCCCACGCAACCCCATAAGGGACAGACAATTAAGAAGGTGACTGACTGCTGTGGTTGTCACACTAGCAAAGAATTAAATGGACTGAAAACACTGTGTCAGTTGTTGAAAAATAGAGATTTTATTTGTTATTTTCAAGATGAAATAAATTCTGTAATCATACAATGAATAGCTAAATTGAGTCAATGCCAAGTTGTCAAACAAAATGCCTTCTCTTGTCCAAAATCTTTAACCTTTGGTCAAATTATGCTGAAAAACTAATCAGTTACTTTAGAGTTGGTACTGGGAACCTTTAAATGGATTCATTGCAAACCCCCACGCTGCTTTGACAGAAATCACATTTACAAAAAGTGGACACGGACAATCTGAGGACAATCTGAGGGCTTAATCCCACCTCCACACCGCCAATCCATGGGAGGGAGAGCCATGAAAAGCAAAAGTGTTCTTTCTAACATGCAGTTATCTCATAAGTTCTCTGTGTTCACAAGTACTTCTGGATTAAAACGATAAGTGTCAATAAGTTCACAACGGTCGAGTAGTAAGTAGGCAGGTAAGTAGTAAAAGTAGTGGTAAACTCTTGGGAATGTAACATCAGCCAAACCAGTGTGGGGATCACAATTAAATCATAAACATTTACTCAACACCAACTATAGATTAACTGATTACAAGCTCAAAAGACCAAATTTCTGGGTAAAATTTAGCCAGAGGAGACATAACCTCTGGTTTCTTACTGTTTCTAATGTATGTTGATAATAGAGTTGTGTTAGAATTATATTAAATAAGCAGGAGATAGTCATAATAATACAGAACTCATATTAAATATGCCGTTATGATTATGCTGTAATAAATCACAATATTGTTTTGAAGCAGCAAGCCAGAAAACAAAGTATATAAACAGGTCTTCCATTTGTGTGAGACCGCCTGGTGTTTCCTCTATAGGAACGTTTTCCTCTGTACATTCCATCAACATGATGATGTTGATATTTCCTCCATCAACTTCCTGTTCCTGCAGGGACCTGTCTCCAATCACTTCTGTCAATTAGACCAGCTTCTTCTCCCATGGACTTATGCGTAATCTACTTTTTCTCTGAGCTGATCACATTACAGTTCACGTAGTGCCATCATGGCTGAAATGAGGCAGGATGGAGGGGGTCATCTGCTGACTGAAGGGAGACATAAAAGACCAGAGGTACTGCCGTCATGATGCGGAGATAAATATCATTTGTAGGTCATTATTACAAGCCGTATGACTGCAAACACAAGCAGAGAAAAACTGTTAGTTTGAAATGAAGGCTTCAATGAATAACAAGATTGTCATGTTTATTGAAACAAATGTTTTTTTTTACCTATCAAAATGTTTTTCTATTGTTTAATATGAAAAAAAAATCTTTAATTTCTATGTGAGAACTATTTTTATGCAAAGGCCTACAAAATGTGGATGAGGCATTAAGCACTTGGGCTGTTCGTGTACCAGTCATTGCTCCCGTAACATTTTCGCAGCCTACTCATAGTTACTCAGTACCAACTATAGATTAACTGATTGGATAATCTCAGGGAGGTCATGAATGGATGGACAGAGTGAGACATCCTTCTTCCTAAACAAAAAAAAGGAACTGCTACAGGCGCGGAGGAAGGACAGATAAGCTCCGAGGCTAAAGACTCATTGGGCGGACAAACTGTTCAAGCTGCTAATGGGAACGGTCATCTTGGGAAGAAGGGGTATGAGGCAGATTGGAGACAAGCTGCATAGAAGGGATTACTCTAGCCGAGAATTAAACAGTTTGCCAATCAATCTATGGTTTATGCAGTCGGAGCCAGGGGGAGCCCGAAATGAGAGGTGAGTTAGGTGAATTTATCACGTTTGTGGTGATTATCAGACTCCACCATCTCAAGAGGGATAAAGTGGTGGGTAACTTGGGCAATGAGGTCCCCATCAATCGCAATAGCACGAATGAGCTTCCCTCATGGAGAATTCCGCCACAGAGTCAGTCCCCAGAGAAAGGTCAAGAAGGTGCTAACAGGCATCACCAGACCGGTAAGGGACGACAAACATGGTCTCGAATTTATTTAGAAAATTATGTACAGTGTGATTTGCCAGGGGGGCTGCAGCATCTTTGGTCTCGGCCCACTCCAGCGCTCGGCCCCGTAGAAGACCCACTATAACATCTTAGCTTTGTTGGATGACAAGGTTCAAAGCTTGAGATCGGAGACATTGAAGCATTGTAGCAGAAATCCGTGACGTTTCCCCAAAGTACCCTGGAAGGATTCTGGTCACATGATGGTCAGTTGGTGGGCTGGGGCTGGACAAAGCTGGTGGTGGACCCGAAGCTGGGGAGAGGAAATGAGAGATTAGGTCATGCAGCTGGATTGTCAGCTATTGTTTCTCCTGTTGAAGAGCCTGAATGGCTTGTTCGTGTCGTCCAAGGAGATTGCCCTGACAGGGAAGGATCTCTGGGGATGATGGTAGTGTAAGACGTGCTGGATACATGTTGGTCAGAAATTCTCTTATGGATTGAAGGAGTAGGAAGATGATCCAGACGTAGGAAAAGCATTCACTTGGAAGTGGAGATGAACCAGGTGGAACTGTGTGGGTCCCTGTGTCCCACCGGTGAGGACCTCCTCAGTATCGGTGGACCTCCTGGTGCTGAGTGGTTCCTTGGAGAGAAAAACACATGTGAGTACCAAAGACAAGCCCAATGTTAAGCACTATGTTAAGTTTACCACAAGGTTAATAAAGAACAGACATAGAAAATGTTCACTGTGAGGGCTGTTTAAACACTCATCATTAGGTCTGGTAATTCTTATTTTTAGGTCACAATTAAAAGTTAAGTTCCATTCAGATTTTTATTTATGCAAATTTATTCTTCCATTAGGGTGCACACATTTAGTTGAGTTATTTTGTCACTTGGATTATTTGATTTCTTTAAACATGTTTTCTTTGAGTTACCAGTTCCTGTGGGCGAGGCATTGTCAGACCTAACAAGAGCAAGCTGAAAGAAATTGCCTCGTTGGACGCTACCATTTTGCCATGTGTGGATTTATTTAGAACATGTATTTGTTTGGGTAATTTTACATTCCTCAAACCTTAGTTTATTAAAGGTTTTGTTTTCCTTTTAAGATTAATATTTTGTAAGTCATTATTTTCATGTTTATTGTGTTTTTCTTTGTTTGTTAGTTTGAGTCTCCCCATCAACCAGTTTATACTGTATATTTCCCACTTGTGTCTTTTAAAAGTTGAGGTTTGGTGTCGGGATTAGTTACCTTTTTTTTGGGGCCAGACTGTTCTTAAAACGATATTTTGCAGGACAGGTATTATATGGTGACATAATGGAGTCACCATATAAACAAATCTAAATATTTGTGCTCCTCTTACTCTTGGCTCGGTCACCTCACACCTTTGGTACCATATCATCCTACTTATGGTGGATAAGAGGAAGAACTTCTAAACTACTGACTACTAATTGGTCAGTCAGTCAGTCACCTTCTTAATCGTCTAGCTCTTTCGAGGTTACGGGGAGTGCCTGAGCCCATCCCGGTGGTTCTAGCTAATAAAGTAGACCAAGTCCTGAAAAAGAAAACATCCATGATATGGCTTTGAGAAGTGTTGCGATAATAACGTAGTATACATACATAAATAAATGTATGGTCCCAAATGCAACCACCATAGACCAGAGCAGGACCCTGACCCAGACAGACTAGAGACCACCATGCACCCACAGCTCCACTGCTCTAAGTCCCTCACCTGTAATCAACCTCAAGACCTGCCAACTGCTATTGACCATCCTACCCCCTCCTCTCTCACCTGGATTGTATGACTAGTCTAATTGCCCCTACCCTCTCCTTTCCCTATTTCTCTGAATTGAAGGTTTTGTCCAAAGTGTACTCGTACAAAACACACTGTCCCAAGACATCTTGATCTGTTGTGACACTTTGTTTATGATTGCCCTGAATCAGAATGTTTCAGTTTCTTTAAACATTGTTTGAACAATGTTAGTTGTTCTGACACTTCTTCCACTGAAGCCAGATTTAAATAGTTAAAAAATACAGTGAAGTTTTATGGTCATAAATTATTATTATAAATAAATAATGCTCATTTTTACTGCTATATTTTCTGCTGACATCCACAACCTTGTTAGTGTTGATCCTGACGCCACACCTGAAGACCTGGTTTTACAGTACAACAATAATTTGTACACGCTCCTAAATACTCATGAACTCTTCAAAACAAAATCTTCACACACTCCGACCCTGGTTTACACCTGCACTACATCAGCGTAAAGCCAAAGGTCTAACTGGAGACTACAAAACAGAACTGGACTCACAATTCACAAGAACATGTACAACGACCGCGTTCTCCTCTATAAAGACGCCATTGCGCCTTAAATTTCTCCCTTCCTTCTGTCCATACTGTCTCTGATCTTATCACTAATTCTAAACCCCCCACCTGCTTGATTCTATCCCTACAAATCTAGTTAAGTCCTGTCTTCTTTCTCTTCTCCCATCTATACCCAAAATCATTAATTCTTTTCTTACGTCTGGAAAGAGAAGACATTCTCTCAAAACTGCCTCCATAACTTCAATTCTTAAAAAACCCAACCTTGATCCAAGTAACTTCAATGACGTTCACCCCATCTCCAACCTACACTTCATTTTCAAAATTCTAGAAAAAACTGTTGCTCTTCAGCTCCGCATTTACCTTTCCACTAACAATACCTACGAAGAGTTTCCATCTGGTTTCTGACCTCTCCACAGTACAGAAGCAGCTCTACTTAAAATCACAAATGATCTTTTTTTAGCTTCTGACTGTGGTTTATTTTCTTGATATTTACTTGATTTAACCGCCACTTTTGAAACCATTTCTGACAACATTCTCATTCACAAAGTTCCATCTATTGGTATCTCTCACACCGCTCTCTCCTGGTTCTACTCATATCTGTCTGACCGTAGCCAATTTTTCCAGGTTAAATCTCACAGATGTCCCTCTCTCAGCCAATGTCCCTCAGGGTTCCGTCATTGGCCCCTTTCTTTTCATCATCTACATTTTCCCTCTTGGCTCTCTTTTCCGTAAGCATAACATTCTTTTCCATTGCTACGCAGACGACACCCAGCTCTACATTTCCACCAAACCCTCGTCTTCACTTCATCACTTACCCCTTGTCTACAAGAAAACCATTCTTCCACTCCTTCCACCATTTCCAAATCTAACAGTTTTTCCATTTCTATTAACGACTCCACTGTCCTTCCTTCTTCTCAGGTTAAGAGTCTGGGTGTCAACCTCGACAGCACACTCTCTTTTCAATCTCACATTAACAACATCACCCACTCTGCCTATTTTCATCTCTGTAATATTTCTTGTCTCCATCCCTCTCTCACTCCTCAAACCTCTACCATACTTGTTCATAGTCTTATTACTTCCAGGATCGACTACTGTAATTCCCTTCTTTTTGGTTTGCCCAACAAATCCCTCCAGAAACTGCAACTCCTTAAAAATTCTGCAGCCTGGGTCATCACCAGGACTCCATTATGTCACCATATAATACCTGTCCTGCAACATCTCCACTGGCTTCCAATAAAACAAACCACCTGCCTGCCTCGCTACTTTAGGAGGCAGAGCCTTCAGTCACTCTGCTCCCCAGCTTTGAAAATCTCTGACCTTATTTACACAATATGGACACCTTCACTTTTCAAATCCAGCCTCAAAACTCTTCTTTTCAGTGGCATCAAGGAAAAGACAGGAAAAGGAGATGACGGTAGCAGCAATGAAGATGCTAAGGATCTCTTTAAGAGTGACCAGGATGGACAGGATTAGAAATTTGTACATCAGAGGAACAACATATGTTAGAGGTTTTGGAGATAAAGTCAGAGAGGCCAGACTGTGCAGAGGAGATAGAGTACATCGGAAGAAGGATGCTGGGTTTGGAACCACCAGGAAAGAGGACTACAAGAAGACCAAAGAGGAGGTTCATGGATACAGTGAAGGAAGACATGAAGATAGTTGGCGTGACCAAAGAAGATGCAGCAGATAGGGTTAGATCAGTGGTGTCAAACATACGGTACGCGGACCGCATCAGGCCCACCTGAGGGTTCAGGATTGCCCGTGGGATAAAAAATGCATAGATTTTTTTAAAAAAGATTAATTTACTATAAATTGTTTAAAAATTGTCCATAAGGGTGCAGTGTTTTAATACATGCACAAAATTAAAGCAATCCTACGGTGGAACTAACACCAGGAGGTGGTAGTATTTAAGTTTGTTTGCGGCATTTGCATCATACATTTTTTCTTCAGCCTTGTCTCTACTCGATCGGTAGCTGGAATCTTGATTGGTTCGGCGAAATGTACAAAACCTCCTACATCTGGAAATACAAAACAAGAGAAAAAATTTTTGTGGAAGTCATTCATTTTTTTTCAAATTGCATACTTGATGTTGAAAAAAATAGTGTTTTTAGATTCCACAAAGCTGTGATTGATTGTTTTCAACTTTGTTCTAATCATGTGATCAGTTATGCCCAATGTTTCCGTTCCGTTCCGTCATCTTCCGCTTGTTTCGGGGTCGGGTCGCGGGGGCAACAGCCTCAAACGGGCAGCCCAGGCCTCTCTCTCCCCAGCTGCATCCTCTAGCTCACCTGGATGGATCCCAAGTCGTTCCCCAGCCAGCTGTGAGACATAGTCTCTCCAGCGGGTCCGGGGTCTGCCCCTTGGTCTCCTTCCGGTGGGACGTGCCCGAAACACCTCGCCCGCGAGGCGCTCGGGGGGCATCCTGACCTGATGCCCGAACCACCCCATCTGGCTCCTCTCGACCTGGAGGAGCGGCTCGACACCGAGCTCCTCCCGGATGGCAGATGCCCAATGTACGTAAATAAATGTTAGACTGAATAAAAGTCTTGCTCAAATTGCACAAACATTTTAAAGTTCGTATAATGTAAAAAACAAAAATGAATTTAATAGCAGTTTTATAATTGGTTTATTCTTCTTTGTAGAAATGATTAGTAAAAAACAAAGAGCAACAAAAATAAGGACAAAAGGTTTTTGTATTCTTAGTTTAATATAATATTTTTATAATAAGTTTACGGGTCTGGCCCGGTTGAGATCAGATTGAGCTGTAGTTGGCCCCCAGATCAAAATGAGTTTGTCACCCCTGGGTTAGATGGAAGAAACTGACTTGGTGTGGCGACCCCTGAAGGGAAATGCCAAAAGAAGAAGAGTTAAACTACAAAAGCTATGGCTTATACTGATTTGGTTAATTTTTTTGTTTTTTTGGTTTGTTTGGGTTTTTTTTTTTGCAAAATAGATGCAAGTGAGACTGAAACGATGACGTCTCCTGCTCCTCCTGCTGTGGGAGAAATACCATGGTGTATAAAACGGCTCCAAAAGCTTTGAAGAAGTAGTAAAGATAAAAAAGAAAGAAAAAGCTTTTTCAAGCTTTTTCAACACCTTGGACCACGCTGTGAAGATCAGAAATTTCCAAAATTTCTCCAAATAACCTTTGGGTAAAATTCTGCTTGCGACACATTCATGCTGTTTGTTTTGATAATTATTCTTCTTTCTCTTTTTCTTGTAGACTTTGTGCATTTCTGTCTTGAATGCTTCACAATTTCTTTTTCTCAGAATTGTTATCACACTACCAACTTATTTTTGTACACTCAGCTTAAACTGTTTTACTTCTTATTGGCCTGAATGTGAAAAACTGTGATCTCACTAAATGTGTTTTTTCTTCAAAATTATTTGGAAATTTCCGCAGCTGCGGAAATAGAAATAATAGATATGAAAAAACTGTTTATAATTTTTCTGTATAATAGCAAGTTATAATGAGTTTTTCTGCTTCGTATGAATTATTTTCAGTTTAAAGTAAATTACAAGCTCACTCAAGATTGTAAAAAATTTCACATGCAATTCTGTATATAAAATATTTTTGGCTCTCATGTAGGTTTGGTTCCTAAAATTTTTATTTAATTTTATTGTTAACTGACTATTGAAAGTTCCTGTAAATTCTATTCTGTGTGACTGTGACTTGAGATTTTTTTAACTGCATTATTTCCATCCTTAGGTGTAAAGCCATGCTGCAAAGAAGTGGTCCTCACCTGCTTCTTCTAATAGCCCTGTGCAGTGTGTCATACTCCCAGACTATGAGTCTGCCTTACACATCCAGCAGGTGAGGAGAATTTTAGATCCAAACGTGCAAACAGGTTATTTTTAAATAAAAAAACAATCCAAATGCAGTTGTAATCACGCAGGTTTATCTGTAAAATTAAAAAAATAAATACAAGAGCAAAAAATTATTACTCACACTTTGATGGTGGATTAAATGCATGTGCTTCAAAATGGAAAAAAAACCCTCTCCTCTTGGTGGAGATAAACTTGCTGATTTGGTGCGTATATGGCACACCGGAGCGGGTGTGCATGTGTTTGTGTGGGTCAAATTTTAATGTGATACGCTGTGATGATCTGCAGACCAACCAGACACGGAGACGGTCTGTATACCAGTGATTACGCCAAAGTGCTGGGACAGCTTGCAGCAATCAAATACCTGGAATCTCTGTATGGAAAAAGAAACAGCAGGCGAGGGATTTAAACCAATAATTTTCAACATTTTTAAAGCAGTTGTACATTTTTATGGACTTTTTTTTTGGAGACACACCCCCTACTCAATTGTTTAAAGATAATTCTCTGTAGCTGCATATGTTAACAATTTGTTTATTCTCACCCATGTCTCAAAAAGAAATTAAATCAGGACAACAACATTTATATAGTCATCTTTTAGGATTCTTCTTTCAAATGAAAATTTGCAGTTAACATGTTTACTTCAGAAACTCAGCTGAAGATTAAACAACATCCCTACATCTTGTATCCCTGCATTCTTAGCATGAATACAAAAAAAAGTCTCATTCTCACAAGAATTCTAATTTTAAAAAAAACAACACCAGATTTTAGGCAGAAATGCAATGAGGTCATCAGCAAACAAAGTGAGCATGTTACATCCTGTCTGCAGGAAAACCCCAAAAAATCTACATCATTCCACACTGAGAACAAGATGAGAAAATAAACCTAATAAATTTGCAGTGCGTGCTTCAGAGTTAATACTAGCTTCTTATCAAAGATGTCCCCTCCATAAATCTGAGGGTTCCAAATTTATAGCATTAAGTATACATTTATTTACCATAATAAGCCATACAAACAGAATTTTTTACATTTTTCGAAAAACAGACGAGCAAACCCTTCTTATTAAAAGATCAGGCAATTAAAACAATTTGCAGATTTTTTTTTTTTTTTCTCTCAACAATCCTCAGTTACATTTTCTGTTCTCACAAAATAAATTATTTTCATTCTGGTGGGTACAGCAATTTAAGGTTTCAAACTGACTGAGATTTTTATGTTTGATGATTAAAAAAATGATTAAAAAATGAGAAAATTAGGAACAATTGACATTTGTATTTAAAAAGAGCTGCTTTAAGATCATTTTGAAATTGGTTCAAATATTTTAAATTTATGCCATCATGGCTCCTAAACACATTTGCCATCCAACCAGTTGCACACAAAGAGAAAATGACTTGTAATTACTTTTGGAGATTTTCTATTAAACCCCGCGGCCCTTTCAGTGCTCATGTTGCTGTAATGTCTCTCCTCGTCAGTGATGAACAGGTAGAGCCAGTGCCAGTGCCAGTGCCAGTGAAGCGACACACAGAGGCCATCTTCACAAGTGCCTACAGCCTCTACCGCAAAAAGATGGCGGCTAAGAAGACCCTGAACGCACTTTTAACAGAAAAAGAAGGTATGTGTGTATCTATACGCCTCATTCATTTCTGACTGGTAGGAAATGTGTCAACATTTTAATTTACAACAGTTTTAGTTTTTGGTGCCGTTCTGTGTATGCGTGGGTTTTCTCTGGTTTACTCCCATCCCCGCAGCAGACTGGCGACCTGTTCAGGGTGTATCTTGCCTCACCCTGAAACCAACCTCCCAAAACTCCGCTGAGGACAAGCGGTTCAGAAGATGTGGCAATATGCAAAGTTTCTGAAACCCTTTAAAAAGTTGCAACTCTAAAATGTTTAGGATCAATTATACTTTTATTGTACGAAATAAGCTACACAAACATGATTCTTATGATGTTTGATAGATTCATTTAATCAATATACAGGAAACAAACCAGTGAAGCCAAAATCCACAAGAACCATTCGGTCTAAAGGCACCAAAGATGAACCCAGCACTTTTCAGGAAACCCATGATGACATCAACAATAATCATCTCTTAAACAACTTTCAAATGGTGGGTGTTAATGTCGAACATGTTCATCATAATCTCCAGTATCATTAGATGAAAGTTGCTCAAACTGATTTGCAGAAAATTGGATTCCTGAGTTTATTTACAGCAAGCAACCTAATGATTTCGGGGTTGATTTCAAAATTATTTTATCACTTTGGTTCCATTAAGATTAGCAGCATACTGTCCCAGCTACTCTTTCAGGTGTCGTTTTATAACTCGTGTTATTCATTGAAACCATTTTTTTCTACACAATCAAGAAAAGGCCTTCTTTCTAAAAGTCTTATTGCTGTGGTAAATTTTTATTATAACACATATGCATTCATATGAAGTAAATTTGACAAAAATGATCAACTATAATCGGTTGAGACCTTTTGAAAGTAACTTACCTGTTTTTCTCTTTTGCAGCAAATTTGAGGAGGGGGTTTCTGCTCTAATGGGTACTTCAAGTCGTCCCTCTGGGAACATTCATTCCCTCAAAGATAAAATAAAATGAACCCAAACAACAACAACAAATGATCAAATAAAGTAAAAATAGTCATAATAATGCATACTTGCTTTTATTCTAGGGATTCTAGTGTTTCTAAGAAGTTGTCCTGCAGTAAAGAAAAATTTGAACAATTTAATCCACTGAAAAATTCAACGCTGATTCTCTGATGAATGAAAACGTCTAAATAAATTTTAAATGTCGTTGAATTACAATGTAGGACAGAATTTTTGTGATGCACAAGTTTTCAACAATTTTAGTGAAAAAAATATATTTGGCCAGATTTTGGTTCTGATACCATAGATCTCAGACTTATTAAAATACATTTAAATGTATATAAAAACATATTTCATGTATTCTTATTTGATGGTTCTACAAATTTACTTAAATTTTCCACCATGACATCCAACTTTGAAACATCGACGATAACATTTGAAATTTAGGTAATGAAACAAATGCTTTCAGCAGATTGAAAAAATTAACAAAGGAAATGTTTAGATTAAAATTGCTTTCAATTCTGTTCCGTCGTCTTCCGGACGCCTCAGACGGGAAGCCCAGGCTTCTCTCACCCCAGCTGCATCTTCCAGCTCACCCGGAAGAATCCCGAGTCGTTCCCCAGCCAGCTGCAACACAGTCTCACCAGCAGGTCCGGGGTCTGCCTCTTGGTCTCCTCCCAGTGGGATGTGCCCAAAACACTTCACCAGCGAGGCACTCGGGTGGCATCCTGACCAGATGCCCGAACCCCCCCCTCTAGCTCCTTTCGACCTGAAGGAGGAGCAGCTCGACACCAAGCTCCTCCCAGATTAAAATTGCAAAGAACAAAAAAAAAATTCTCTTTTATCTGCCAATTTCAGGTGTTATCCTTAAAAATTCAAACGACCCACTGATCTGTTGAATTATTATCATACACAGTAACAAATAAGACCTGTCTGATTCTTTTTCATAGCGGGCAATCATGGTCTGAATAAAGAGCTGTTCAGAAAAATATCTCCCTGATTAAAGACTTTTTGAATGGCCACAAATGGATATAATCACTTTAAACTCAGCAAAGATGTTAAATCTGTGCATAGACCTGCCGTCACGGTACATATAGTGATGGTCACTGTGCTCATTAAATAAAGATCTTGGTTTAATTTTCAAACTTGAGTTGTTATTGTGTGGCTGATTTTTTTTCTTATTTGTGGGTACTGTGATGGACCAAGCAGTGAAAAACAGACAGGCACAGGGTTTTAAGTAATAAGGGTTCTTTTTATTTAACCCCAAAAAAATGTCAAAAATGTTTAACAATTATAAAATAGGTCAAAATAAGGGAGGTTAACAAAACAGCTTAACTAAATCTAAGTTAACAAAAAACAATTTCACCCCTAAAGAAAATAAATGGTTCAGTTCAATTAGGTGACTCCAGCCCAGGGACAGCAGGTGATCCTTCAGCCCAGGAACTGGAGCACCTGCAAAACTTAAGAAAATCAAATTAGTGTGAATCAACAACATAAATCAAACGTGCACTAATCTAAACCTATATTAAACACACAGTAAATAAAAGTGGTTTAACAAACAAAAGATCTAACTTATATTCATAAAGTGAATAAATTATAAAGTTTACAAATTAAATGGTTGTGTGGCGGTAGCCATCACAGGTACTTTATGGAGTTTTTTCATTTGTGTTTTGAAATAAATTTTTAATTTGACTTTTATCAGTCATATTATTGAAAGATGAAATATAAACTACCTTTTCTGGTGCAAATTTTCTTTATTTTAAATGCGTAATTTCCTTTTGATAAGAAACCACCACCAACACTGAGTTCCAAATTATTATGCAAATGAAATTTAAGCATCATCAAGATCATTGCTTTGGTTTATCAGGATTGTTCTGTATCTCAGGGTTTTTGGATTCCTGAAACAACGTTTTTGGGATAGTCCGTTTGACAGTTGAGCCCAATTAAAGGGAAAAAAAAATACTCCTGAAGCCTGTTCCACATTTTTAAGCAAATCAACATTTCAAGCAATCTGGGAAAGAAAAAGTATCTATACTTTCCACATTTTAAAGACATTTGTTTCTGATCCAGAGCTCACACTGTGCAGTGCAGATAAGGGCACGATAAAGAGAAATTTTACAAAATATGTCAGTCAGTCACATTCTGATCCGTCCATCCCTTGCAGGGTTGCAGGGGGTGCCAGAGCCCATCCTGGTTGGTTCAAGGTAAGGAGCAGGGTACATCCCAAACAGGTCACCAGGCCACACACACACACACTCCTAGGGGCACCGGCCAATCAACCTAGCATGCATGTCTTTGGAGGGTGGGAGGAAACCGGAGTGCCCGGAGGAAACCCACACAGACACAGGGAGAACATGCAAACTCCATATAGAAAAGACAGTGTTCCAAGCCTCATCCCTACCCGGGACTCGAACCCACGACCTTCTTGCTGTGGCGCCACTGTGCCGCAATTACCAAATATGCTGCTGCTAAAATGACATTTGCCAATCACAAAGCAGCAGACAGGAAGTCAGTAGGGTCCTACAAAGGTTTACTCTTCTGCAGAAACAGAAAAAGATCATCTGCAAAATCATTTGGAACTCCGCATACATTCATAACCAATTTTCTATATTATTTGGCAACCAGTTAGTTGTGGCTTTGTACATGATTAATGCTGTAGAATAATTTATTAAATCTGGTCATTTTAATAATAAGAATTGTTAGGTGCGCTCCCAATAACCAACTCTGTTTATTCTTTGGGTTTGATATAGTTTGTAAGAATCTCTAGACGCAGGTAGATGATCAAAACCAAACAGTTTATTTAAAGAACAAAATCTCCACATGGGAGTGGACTGGAGCCAGGTGGGACTGGGTGGCAGAGGAACTCAGGATGACCAGAGCTGAGTGGTTATTGAGACATAGGTACAATGTTTCAATGGGTCAGTGATCAGTTTACTACAAACTTTATTGAAGAACTGAGAAACATTGGAGGTGAAACTGGTTCTTTTATGGCAGGGATGTCCAACTCCAGTCCTAGAGGGCCGGTGTCCAAAAGGTTTTCTATGTGTTCCTATATCTACGCACCTGATGGTTAGTGGGTCGTTGTGCCAAATTCTATTGGTTGCTGATTTCACTTTATGTGCATCAGCTGTAAAGTGGCACAAAATAAAACCCTTCAGCTCACCGGCCCTCTTGAGTTGGGCACCCCTGTCATATGAAATGGGGTAAATTGGATGCAGGTGAGCCTAATCAGACTAGTCCTCCAATCGGCAGCCACCACAGCCCAAGTCCTGGGAAAAAAGAGTGAAAAAAGGAAAACAAGGGCATGAAACAGACACCAGAGGGTGTTACACCACAGTGTGGCTCTTTTCTGATGAATAATGAACAAAATTTTCAGTCATATCATTGTTGAACCAGTTGTCAATGTAGCAGATGAAATATGGCAACATTATGGAACCGAATAAGATGGGGGTAGCAGAAGATGTTTGTAATTTAATATATATTTTCGATTGTCTAAGATTGAAATATATCTGGTCTGGCCACTTCTCCATCAGATGCTTGGTACTCGTCTGATGCAAACCTTGGACGAAACTGTTCCCAGTGTCGCCTCCAGATAAAAGCATTGGGGTAGACCTGGACCTCAAAGGTGCGAGGTCCACCTGTCCTGATGACCGTTGCAAGGACCCACTTTGTTAGCAGCCCAAGTACTTTACACCGGGTTCTGCAAATCTGCTTTTTTTTTGGCGACATCACAATCTGTGGCTTTGTAGAGACTTGTAAAAACTCACCAGAGATTTTTCAGATGATCATCTGTACTCGTTCTACTGACAAGGATGTCATCTAGGTAGACTACTACCTCTGGTTGCATGAGGACTTCAGGCTGGGGCATTGATTGTCTACAGTATGCGTTTCCAGTTGCGGGTTTACTGTGACTGAGTAATCCCCAAATTTACGTGTGACTGGAATCTTCTGAGCAGGTTACTGTGCCTTGCACATTGAGAGAACTGGAGTTCCGTAGTCGCAGAACTGTATCGGTTTTCAGACACCCTTCTCGATGCCCTGACCAGAAGCTGATCAGGATATCTGATCAACCGATCTCATGATCAGAAGCCTGATCAGCTTTGCATTGGCTTGAACTTGATCTCCAGCTCTACATTCTTCAGGGATCCTTGTTCGATCTTCCAGAGGTCGGGGAATAAACGGCATAACTCCTGGCACTTGTATTAAAGAGATTCATCAGCCGTCTCTGCGTGAACTATGGCACTGACAGAGTTTATTACAGCATGAATAGGAACCAAGTTCAGAATATCATCCAATGAAATTCCAAGTTGCTTGATTGCAAAACGACCCAGGAGATTTAGGTTGACACTGTGGTCTCCACTGAATGGGTTTCTGTGAGATCCAATGTACCTCCCTTGGCCTGAAATGCTCCTCGGACTGGTAACAGGTGCTTGGAAGCAGATTTAAACTTGACTTTTGGTTGCTTGACAATGAGTTCCCAATCTTCCTCCAGTAGTCCTCTGTGATGAAGTTACTGAGTGTTGCAGTGTCCAGCTCGATCTTCAAGTGCCTCACAAGGATGGTGTTTTCCTGCGTCATCATGTCCTGTGGTGACTGGTTGCCGATGATCTTCACCATTCGTAGGTGTTTGATCTTTTTAATGGGTGTTTTGCTTGAGTTGTCTGTCTTGGAATGGCAAACTTTCTCAATGTGCCCTTTTTTCCAGGAGAAGTTGCACATAACCTTAGTAAAACGACACTCAGGAGCCCAATGGTTGATATTTCCACGTCTATGGTGGCAATCCTTTTTCTTTTTTCAAGATTGTTGTTGTTGTGGAACCCCCTTCTTCAAAGAGCCTTTCTGGTGGGTCACTTTACTCACCGGTGGAGGCAGGGTACTGTGTATGGTTTCTTTCACAAACTTAGCTGCCTTCATGTTTGCCTGAGCCATTTTGATAGCCGTAGCGAAGGTAAGCCTGTCATCTTTTATCTTAAACAGCGCCTTTAAGACGGCTTTTTTGTTCACAAAGCAGATGAACCTTATGCGTAAGGTTTCGTCTTAATCTTCCTTAGCAACCCAATGGTGGCTGAGTCCCCTGCTGACCTGATATGTCTGCAATAATCAGGACGCTGCATTCATCCATTGTGGTGAAAAGAGAGTTGAACCAAAAAGTAAAGTTCTGGATTTACCAGTTGATCTACTTTCCTACCGTCATCTTGGTAACCAGCTATGAGTGCTGACTGAAGGAACATGATCCCAGATAGAAGCAGCTGAAATGAGCAATGAGAAAAAGAACTAAAGCATCTAGTTTAACAACAAAAGATATGGCGATTATTGACTGAGTCATTATAGATTTATTTGTTTGTTTGTAATCTTATATTTTTTTAATTTTATTGGTAAAAATACTGAGATCGAAAAATATAAATTAAAAACCATTGTAAATGCTGATTTTCACACCAACACCTTTTTGTCAATAACTGCTAGATTTCATGTTAAACATCAATGACAAGCTGCTTAAACTTAAATATTAAAATGACTCATGGAGTTAAACAATGTTTTTTCCCCCTATTTGTCACAAATTTGGAAGATATCAAATAATTTAGTCAATTTACCCGAAAAAAATCCTTGACTTTGAGTTATTTCTGAATGGATTAAATTACTCAATTACCAGGTTCTTATTTCATATAAAAACATGAGACATGATGAGTCAAACCCAGGATACAAGTTTCTACCCCCCTCAACAATTAATTAGAATAAAACTAATCTCACCACAGGCCTCTTTAGTTGCAAACAGTGACGGAAGCAAGACTGAAACGGTGACGTCTCCTGCCCCTCCTGCTCTGGGTGAAATACCATGGTGTATAAAACGGCTCCAGGATTCAGGACAAGAAGAAAAACAGAAAGAGAAAAAGCAGAAGAAAGCTCTGAAGAAGCGGTTAAGATTTTAAAGAAGCTGCTCAATTTCAACACCTTGGACAGCGCAGTGAGGAGGAGAAATTTCCAACCTTTTCCAGATAACATGTAAGATTTTCTAAAATTCTGTTGATAATAAATTCATTTCTGTTTGTTTTTATAAATATTCATCCTTCTCTCTTTCTTTTTGACTTGCTGTATTTCTGTCATGATTGCTTTAACATGTCTTTTTTCTGAGATTTTTATCATACCAACAACTTATTTTTGTACAAGCAGCTCAGACTGTCTAACTTCTTATTGATCCAAATGGACAAAAGCTACAGTTTTTCAACTAAAATGCATTTTTTTTCCCCCCACATTTGGCATTTCGGCGGCTTCTAAATCTAATTTGTAGGTTTTGTGTAAGTTGCTCAAATTGTCTTGTTTTTATTGGATCCAGTTTGAAAAAAGTGCAGTTTTTCCACAAATTAGTCATAATTTTCAGCACTTGGATGGTCTGTAGATGTGCATAACAGAGTTTTCAAACTATTTATTCAAAGTTTGTTGCAGAAACAAAATTAATTATGACCTTGTTTACAATAAACACAGCAGGAAAATGAGTAAAAAAAAAGATGATTTATCTTTGAGACAAAAAAGTTTTTTTTTTTAAAATAAAAGCAAAAACTGTTTATAATTTTTCTGTATGATGGCAAGTTATAATGAGTTTTTCTGCCTCGTATGAATTATTTTCAGTTTAAAGTAAATTACAAACTCATTCGAGATTGTAAAACATTTCACATGCAATTCTGTATATAAAATATTTTTGGCTCTCATGTAGGTTTAGTTCCTAAAAATTCTATTTAATTTTATTGTTAACTGACTATTGAAAGTTCCTGTAAATTCTATTCTGTGTGACTATGACTTAAGATGTGTTTAACTGCATTATTTCCATCCTTAGGTGTAAAGCCATGCTGCAAAGAAGTGGTCCTCACCTGCTTCTTCTAATAGCCCTGTGCAGTGTGTTATACTCCCAGACTATGAGTCTGCCTTACACATCCAGCAGGTGAGGAGAATTTTAGATCCGAAACGTGTAAGCAGGTTTTTTTAAAAATAAAAAACAATCCACATGCAGTTGAAATCATGCAGGTTTATCTGTAAAATTAAAAAAATAAATACAAGAGCAAAAAATTATTACTCACACTTTGATGATGGATTAAATGCATGTGCTTCAAAATGGAAAAAAAATACTCTCCTCTTGGTGGAGATAAGCTTGCTGGTTTGGTGCGTAAATGGCACACCGGAGCGGGTGTGCATGTGTTAGTGTGAGTCAAATTTTAATGTGATGCATTGTGATGATCTGCAGACCAACCAGACACGCAGATGGTCTGTATACCAGTGGATTCAGCAAACTGCTGGGACAGCTTTCAGCAATCAAATATCTGGAATCTCTGAAAGGAAAGCGCATCAGGTGAGTGATTTAAACCAGTGATTTTCAACATTTTTAAAGCAGTTGTACATTTTTATGGATTTTTTTAGGCACACCACCTACACAATTGTTTAAAGATAATTCTCTGTAGCTGCATTTGTTAACTATTTGTTTATTCTTACCAATGTCTCGAAAAGAAATTAAATCAGGACAACAACATTTATATAGCCTTCTTTTAGGATTCTTCTCTTAAATTTGCAGTTAACATGTTTACTTCAGAAACTCAGCTGAAGATGAAACAACATCCCTACATCCTGTATCCCTGCATTCTTGGCATGAATACCAAAAAAAAAAGTCTCATTCTCACAAGAATTAAAAAAAAAAAAAACAGATTTTAGGCATAAATGCAATGAGGTCATCAGCAAACAAAGTGAGCATGTCTGCATCCTGTCTGCAGGAAAACCCAAAAAAATCTACATCATTCCACACTGAGAACAAGAGAAGAAAATAAACCTAATAAATTTGCAGTGCGATTTTCAAAGATAAAACTAGTTTCTTGTAATGAGGATGAATCCCACGAGGATCAGTAGAGAAAGTCTGCTCAACGTCTTCAGTCTTTTTTCATTTTTTAAAAAAATGCAACAAACGAAAAAAGAAAAAAAAATTGCTGGAAGCTGAGAAAAAAAACAGTGGCACAATTTGTGGAGCAAGTTAAGCCTCTTGAATTGAACGTGTCCAAACAGCAGTGTTTTAGGAACCATGAGTTACAATCACAATTTGACTGTATTCACATTGATAACTAAATTATTAGAAAATGTTTTTAGACCAATTAGATGAAATGTGAACATTTCTTACAAATCAGACTCAAACACAAGCAAAAAAATTTCTCAAAAACTAACTGAATGAGAAACAAAAATTCTTGAAGAAAATCATTTTAATCATCTGACAGTAAACGACTCGGTTTCATTGACAGGATTCTGTTCAGCGTACCTGAGAAGCATTGGCTGAACGTTTTCAGAATTGATGTTTTCTGATCATTTTCTGAGAATTAATGGGGTTTCTTATTTCCACTCCGTGAATATTTGCAATCAAAATGAATACCAGAAACTCTCAAATTTATAGCATTAACTATACATTTATTTACCAAACTAAGCTGTACAAACAAAATTTTTTACATTTTTTGAAAAACAGACGAGCAAAGCCTTCTTATTTAAAGATGAGGCAATTGAAACAATTTGAAGATATTTTCTTTTATTTCTCTCAACAATCCTCAGTTACATTTTCTGTTGAAATTGGTTGAAATATTTTAAATTTATGCCTTCATGGCTCCTAAACACATTTGCCATCCAACCAGTTGCACACAAAGAGAAAATGACTTGTAATTACTTTTGGAGATTTTCTATTAAACACTGCGTTCCTCTCGGTACTCATGTTACTGTAACGTCTCTTCTCTTCAGCGATGAACTGGTAGACGAGCCAGTGAAACGCCACTCAGACGCCATCTTTACAGATAACTACAGCCGCTTCCGCAAACAAATGGCAGTCAAGAAATACCTGAACTCAGTTTTAACAGGAAAAAGAAGGTATGTATCCATCTCTGACTGGTGGGAAATGTGTCAATATTTCAGGTTACAACAGTTTTTGAAGTTTGATTAATTCATTTCTTCAACACACAGCTTAGAAGATCCTGGAACAAGTGAGTCTGAAGACTCAAGAGATGAACCCAGCACTTTTCAGGAAACCTATGATGACATCAACGTAAATCATCTCTTAAACAACTTTCAACTGGTGGGTGTTAATGTCGAACATGTTCATCTTAATCTCCAGTATCATTAGATGAAAGTTGTTCAAACTGATTTGCAGAAAATCCCAGTCCAGAGTTTATGGACATCAAGAAATCTTGATGATTTCGGGGTTGATTTCAAAACTATTTTATTATGATTCAGGCTTCAATTTGCTATTTAGAGCAGAGATATGCAGGGGTTTTCTTTTCCTTTTTTATTTGGTTGCATTATTATCAGCAGCACACTGTCCAAGCTACTCTTTTAGGTGTCGTTTTAAACTTTACATTGAAACCATTGATTTCTACTCAATCAAAAAAAGTCTTATCACAAAAATCCACATCCAGTATTTTATAATACAGATGCATTCACATGGAGTAAATTTGACATGAACTGTTATACTTTTTAAAAGTAACTTTCCTGTTGTTTTCTTTCTTTTTCAGCCACTTTGAGGAGGGGGTTTCTGCTCTAATGAATACTTCAAGTCATCCTTCTGAAAAAAAAACTCATTCCCTTGAAAAATGAAAAAATGAACCCAAACGACAACAAATGATCAAATCAACTGACAATAACGTGTTTTCCAAAGTGGTTATTCATCTATCCATGTCCATGTTCACTCTGTCTGTCTGCAGTGTTTATCCACTCTGTTTCATCACATAGAAACTCTTCAGGACACACAAGCACTGTGTGTGTTTGTGTTGCGTTCTGATTGCTCAGCATCTTAATCTAATAAGTATCAGTAAATATGAAGGTAAACGTCATGCTTGCTTTCTTTCTGGGGATTCTGGTATTTTTGTTGTGCTGCAGAAAAGATCCATTTGAATAATTTAATCCACTGAATATCAATTTAAATAATTCTACACTGATGCTCTGATGGATGAAAAAGTTCAAATACATCTTAAATGTCATTAAATTATCATGAAAGACTGACTTTCTGTGAGACACAAAAATATTTGCCTCAAATAAACAAGAAATCTGTTAAGACTAAACAATTTCAGTCAAAATTAAAATTTACGTTCCTAGATTTTTGGGTCCTAATAAATCTCAGTGAAGTATCAGACATATTTAAATATAATTACATCAATTTACGAGCATTTTCAAACATTCATAATCAATGGATTCACAACATTTTTAAATTTCAACACATCAGTGATAATGTTTGGAATTTATATCATAAAAACCACCTTCAATAGGAATAAAAATTGAGAAGAAATAAATTCCTTAAAATGAAATTTTAAAGAACAAAAAATGATCATCTCTTTGTTTCTCATTTTCAGGTTTTATCGTCAAAAGTACAAATGACCCAAAATTATTATCATACAGTAACAAATAAGACCTGTCTGATTTGATTCAAAGCTGGCAATCATGGTCTGAATAAAGAGCTGTTTAGAAAAATATCTTCCTGATAAAAAATTTCTGAGATAAAATGAGAGACTTTTTGAATGGCCACAAATGGATATAATCACTTTATACTCAGCATGTAGAGCAAAGATGTTAAATCTGTGCATAGACCTGCCTTCACGGTACATATAGTGATGGTCACTGCTCATTAAATAAAGATCTTGGTTTAATTTTCAAACTTGAGTTGTTTTTGTGTGGCTGATTTTATTTTTTTTGTAATGGAATCCAAAAGAGTGGATTCTTTAAGGAGGTCAAACAAAATTTGAAACTAAACCAGGCTTTAAAAAATTAAAAATTAAAACAATTCAGACGTTAATATTTTTAATACAACAAACTTGACCCTTTTTTTTAATCTCACATAATAAAAACAATGTTCCATTTGAAATTCTTGATTTTAATGATGTTTAATTTTAAATTGATTTTTTGTTCTTGTCTCAATCAATATTTGATGGTTTTTGTGGGTTTTTTAGGAAAAAAAAAGTCATGTTTGTTTCTTTGAGTGTTGAATGACGCGTGAGTAACATGGCATTTATCCCTACTCGTTCTCTCCCCTGCTTTTGGATGTCCGTTGACTGATCCAAAGGGTAGTGACACCGTCAGGAATACAGTGAGGGATTATTTCTTTGCCTCTTTATCCTCGTTGCATTTAGAGAAGCATGCTTTGTTTCTGTTTGGGTTGGCTCAGGAATGTCGTAAAAGGTTTTCATCAGATGAACCGTTTACATAGTAAACTGGATGTTGATGTGGTTCAAATACTGAGAAATGTTCAACCTGTAAATTAGAAAGAAAATTGTGGCGTTCTGGATCAGAGCAGTCTCTCATTGCCCGTGAATGGAGCCTGGAGAAATCTTTATTCAACTTTTTTTCACAGTGGAAATAATTCCATATTTCTTTTTAGCACTACAGTATATCATTCACTCTCGGCTGTGAGGATTTCTTGACTTTTTTTATGATAAAATCTCATATATAAGGAATAAACTGAATGAACTTATTCCTACAATAAGTCCAGAGCAGGCTGAAGCTGCAGAAATAAAAGCTTCTCTAAAAACTTGTGTAACATTAGATTGTTTCACTGCTATAGACCAAACTGAGCATGCTCCAAAACATCAACCTACCTTTTAGATCCAATTCCAACCAAGCTTTTCAAAGAAACGTTACCTGTAATTAACAAACCCATTTTAACTATAATAAATTCCTCCCTACAAACAGGATATGTTCCACAGTTATTTAAGCATGCAGTTAATAAACCGCTTCTAAAAAAGACCAATTTAGATCCCAGCATTCTGGCCAACTATAGACCAATATCAAATCTATCTTTTATGTCTAAAATTCTAGAAAGAGTTGTAGTTAAGCAGCTGAACCGTCACCTGCAGGACAATAGTTTTTTTGAAGAGTTTCAATCAGGGTTTAGATCACACCACAGCACAGAAACTGCGCTAGTTAGAGTGACAAACGACCATCTATTGGCCAAAGAAAAGGGACTCATTTCAATCTCAGTCCTTTTAGACCCTAGTGAGACTTCAAAGATTAGAATGTGACATAATGATCAGAAGATTCAGATACTTTATTAATCCCCTCCTGGGTAAAAATGTGTGTGCCCTATAGCTCAAAGCAGTCCAAGAGAGAGCTCCAAACAGCTTCTGAACTGCAGCTAGGTGGTGCCGAGTTGGGTGGGATGGAGATGGAACAGCTGCTTGGTGGAACTCACTACGGTTGGCCCTGCGGGAAGATGGAAGGACAGAATCTGCCCTTCGATGGTTTAAATCTTGTTTATCTGATAGGTATCAGATTGTTAATGTAAATGATTAGTCACTACTTCCACTAAAGTTAGCTACGAAGGTTCAGTTTTTGGACCTATTCTGTTTATGCTATACAGTAGATGCTGTCCTTGGGAAGCATCATCAGAAAACGTAGTATTAATTTTTACTGCTACACAGATGATACACAACTGTATTTTTAAGTTAAATCTGACCAGTTTGACCATATGAAAAAACTTAATGCCGGCATGAGGGACATAAAGTGCTGGATGAAAATTAATTATATCCTTGAGTTATGGTTCCATCCTCTTCCCACTAGAGCACAGGTGTCAAAGTCCGGTCCTTGAGGGCCAGTGTCCGGAAGGTTTTCCATGTGTTCTTGCAGTTGCACACCTGATCCAGGTGAGTGAGTCAATGTGCCAAATTTTATTGGCTGTTGATTTCACTTCATGTGCACCAGTTGTATTGAACCAGGAACACATGGAAAACCGTCAGGACACTGGCTCTCGAGTACCGGACTATGACACTCCTGCACTAGAGGGAGGCTTGAACCAGCTTCTATTTCCCCAGTTCCTCACCTAAATTGCCCAACTTTGCCCTGCATCTTTCTCAGCCACTGTCTTATAAAAGCTGCTCTCCCATTTTCCCTTGGAAGGTATTCTTTGTTTACCTCCTGGCTTCCACCCTGCTGTTTGAGAATATCTTATTTTGAACTTTATCAGTATTTGTCAAACTTTAAGTTTTTTTTTCTACCAGCGTTGCTGTAGACACCTTCAGTTGTCTTTTTTAAAAACATCTATCCAGTCTTGCGATTGGGTCATCCTCACTTGATGCTACACCCAAACGGAAGACCCGGCTATGACATTGGACCCAGTGCGCTTCAACCGACTGTTTGTCCTAGATGTTATGCCCCATCAGGGGACTCTACGATGCTTCAATAAACTAGATGCCCAGACAAACAATGACGAGATTGAACGGATTATGCTACTAGTCACTAAACCTGCATAGACAATTGGCATTGTTTTTTTGTGCAACAATAACCTCTTCTTCTTCTTCTTTTGGCATTTCCCTTCAGGGGGCGCCACAGCAAGTCAGTTTCCTCCATCTAACCCTATCTCCTGCATCCTCTTCAGTCACACCAACTATCTTCATGTCTTCCTTCACTGTATCCATGAACCTCCTCTTTGGTCTTCCTCTAGTCCTCTTTCCTGGTGGTTCCAAATCAAGCATCCTTCTTCCTATGTACTCTCTCTCTCTCCTCTGGTTTTTGTGCAACAATAACTGATTTGTTTTAAAAAGTGTTTGACACCAAATAGTGAAATTGAATAATTAACCAAGCCATACCTCAAACTCTCTAATGGCACACAAATGGTTGAAAATTCTGAATTAATGTATACTTCACATTACATGAAATTAAATAAGATTAACAGAAACAACTCATTTTCTTTATTTGCCTGATCTTAGGTGTTACATAAAAATGATATTTGCCTTTTTTTTATTATTATTGTGACTCACTGTTTTTAAGCGTGGAAATGGCAGCAGCTATTTGACTCATAAATGTCATAAGCGACAGTCGAGGGGCTAAACTCACGTCTGACAGGCCTTTAATTGGAAAGTGTCATCTAGTTTGAAAAAAAAAACAGCTTTGAAAGTCTTTAATGTAGTTATTTGTGTTTTTTTATTTTACAAAATCAGCAAACAACAAAAACTAAACCACAACAAGTAAATGAGGCCACGAGAAAATAGAACCCATAGATTAATACTGTTCTTTTAAAAGTGACACAGACTGTACTGTTAATGAAGGGTTGAGCTCTGTGGTAATTAGATTGAAGCAGTCATACTGTATGTGTAAGAATTTTTAAATGTTGTGACCTCAACCTTTATGACGTTGATCTTTGATTACATTACCCTGAAAATGTAATGAGTTCATCTATAGTTGGTCCTGAATAACGGTAGACGGTTTCATTAAAATACCCATGGCGGGTTTGGGAGACTTTAGGAGTTTAGGAGTTCTAAGCTAATTCATTTTTTTTCACACTGGTTCGTAGATATTTCTGCTCAAGTGGTTTCTTTTTGTGAGAGTCATTAAAAAAAAACTAAATCTGTTGTGTTGAATATCCATGACAACTACCAGGCTCCCAAAAACCAAATTAAAGAGGGAAATAAATGAACAAATTAGACAAGCAAGGAAGTGAGAATTGTTTTGTTGTCTCCGTTTAATTTTTAATAATAACACTTGACCAAAAAAATTGGAATTCAAAACACAGAAGTTTCATTCCATCGTCTTCCGCTCATCCGGGGCCGGGTTGCTGGGGCAACAGCCGCAGATGGGAAGCCCAGGCTTCTCTCACCCCAGCTGCACCCTCCAGCTCACCCGGAAGGATCTCGAGTCGTTCCCCAGACAACTGTGAGACATAGTCTCTCCGGGGTCTGCCTCTTGGTCTCCTCCCGGTGGGACGTGCCCGAAACACCTCACCAGCGAGACGCTTGGGGGGGCATCCTGACCAGATGCCAGAACCACTCCATCTGGCTCCTCTCGACCTGGAGGAGGAGCGGCTCGACACCGAGCTCCTCCCGGATGGCAGAACTCCTCACCCGATCTCTGAGTGAGAGCTCAGCCACCCTGCGGAGGAAGCTCATTTCAGCCGCTTGTATCTGCAATCTCATTCTTTCGGTCACCACCCCCAGCTGGTCACCTTTGGTGAGGGTAGGAACGTAGATCAAATTGTAAATGGAGAGCTTTGCTTGTTGGCTCAGCTCTCTTTTTACCACGACGGACCGATGCAGCGTCCTAGTTATTGCTTTACCTTGAACACAGAAGTGTTCAAGATAAAGGACACATATAAGCTATTGTATGTTGCAGAATAAGTGACAAATAGTTTGCATGTGGTATTATTATTCTTTTTTTTACTTTGTAAACACAGCACAGACTGAACACAGTGGACAAGCCGTACATTTCAGAGGAGAGTTTGTAATTTAAAGAAATAAAGCACACGTGCACACATTTTCTCGCTGGCCAGGACAATAGTGATTACCGGCTGCTTTGTGGAGGGGCTTCACGCATTAACCATCATCACTGCTGATCTTAATGGACCAAGCAGAGTAAAAATAGACAGAGAAAAAAGGCTGCAGCCTTTTATCATCATGCATGGAGTGTACATGTGTTGCTTGAACCATGTGTTGCTTTTTATGTTTAAAGCATAATATTTTTTTAAAATGATCAGTACGCTTCAGTAAACCTTAAAAAATATAATATATTAGAAGTAAAAATTCTGACTATTAGTACGAGCATGAAATATTCTGTTTTTAAATGAGTGTTGAGTCACATAAAATAAAGTTTTATTATGCTGGATGTGGTCGTGCGATTGTAAACACACAAAAAAATACTTTTTATGGACATAACTGACTGGATTTCTAATTAGAGTAAAATTCCCAAAGAAGCAATGTTTAATCTAATTTAAAATGTCAGTAATAAATAAAGTCTGTTACATTCTTTTATCTTTTTCTTTCTTTACACAGGTTTTTCTATTTTAACTTATTCTTCTTTCATCATTTCCCTTCAGAGGTCGCCACAGCAAGTCAGTTTCTTCCATCTAACCCTTTCTCCTGCATCCTCTTCGGTCACACCAACTATCTTCATGTCTTCCTTCACTGTATCCATGAACCTCCTCTTTGGTCTTCCTCTAGTCCTCTTTCCTGGTGGTTCCAAACCCAGCATCCTTCTTCTGATGTCCTCTCTCTCTCTCCTCTGCACATGTCCAAACCATCTCAGTCTGGCCTCTCTGACTTTAAAACCTCTAACATGTGCTGTTCCTCTGATCCTGTCCATCGTGGTCACTCCCAGAGAGATCTTCAGAATCTTCATCTCTGCTACAAACATCTCTGTTTTTTGTTAAGCATGTTTTAATGCATATCTTTGTCTCACTGTAACATGTCAAACCATTTAGGATGTGTTCTGACCACCATCTCTGATATTTGATGAAAAAATGTATAAAACCCAACAAAACACTATTGCTATCACTTTGTCAGCATTTTGAGAAATTATCAAATATTCCTAAAACTATTATTATTTTATAGGAACAATAAAATAATAATTATTCGATTATAATCACATTTGGAAGAATCTTCTCATTGTGCAAATACATTATGATTTGATGCTAAAATCTCAAAGCATTCGCTTAAAAGTTAACAATAACCTGAAGAAAAAATTAAACCTGTTCATTTACATATTTTTTATGTATATGTAAATGTCTATATTAAGCTCTTTTATAGCATTTAAACCCTCCAGTATAAAAAAAGATGTTTCATAAAAATGTAAAAGAAGTCATCTATAATGCATTTGTTGCTGTTATAGTACAGTTTGTCAAACAGCAAATCTAGGTTATTTGTTTTGTTTGTTGTCTTCGGTTCTTGAATCACTTCTTGTTTCATTCATGCTTTGCTGAAGGCGTTCAAGTGACAGGCTTATTTGACGACTTTTACAATGCAGCGAACAACCAAATGACCTGTGGAAGTCACTGCTCATCAGGATCAGCAACTCAAAGATGCAGCTCACACGCTCCGGATGTTGCCTTGTCATCCAGACACCCCCGCTTGCCCCGTCCTTGGGCAGAAACGAACTAAAATAAGAAATTAGTTGAACTTTAAAAAAGAGCAAGAATAGAAACAAATAGGATGAGAAAACAAGATGTAGTTCAGAAAAATTATTGATCATCAGAGCTTCAATTTTAAATCTGCAAGTTGTTTTAAGTTTCCATGGTGCACGACATACACACGTTTATTATCAAACACACAAAAAGATGTGACACGTACTAATGACTTTTACAACAAGCAGCAGGTCTGATTGTGTCAGAGATGTGTCTCCATGCAGCAGTGGATCAATAAATCTGCCAGATAAATGATCCTGAGCCGCAGAGGGACAAAAGGCCACAGCAGAGATTAATCAGCAGCCACCATCACATCAGCAGCGTCCATTTACTGCTGCTTTCATGACATTTTCTCACACTTGGATTTCATATATATATTCTGGATCTTTTTACATCACTTTTAAAATAAACTATATAACACATTGGGATTGTTTGCTGTATAAAAATAGAAATAAAAAAGAAAGATTTTTTTTTTATTTGTTCCTTGACAAGCTCATTTTTATTTGACAACTTTAAGCATCTAAATTCCATTATATGTAAAAATAACTTCGCAGCACATCAGGGTGGCTGGGCTCTCCCTCAGAGATAGAGTGAGGAGCTCTACCATCTGGGAGGAGCTCGAAGTAAATCTGTTGCTCCTCCAGGTCGAGAGAAGCCAGATGGGGTAGTTTGGACATCTGGTAAGGATGCCTCACAAGCACCTCGCCGGTGAGGTGTTTCGGGCATGTCCCACTGGAAGGAGACCCAGAGGCAGACCCCGGACATGCCAAAGATACTATCTCTCACAGCTTGCCGGGAGACACCTTGAGGTCCTCCCAGGTGAGCTGGCGAATGCGGCCGAGGTGTAATTGTCAGAAAATGAGTGTGTCATGTTGGTGGTGGTGAGTCGTGAAGTTGGACCCAGAAGCATTGCCAGTTGATTGAAAGAGGTGCAGAACCAGACAGAACTGTGAGATGAGTGACCAAATAGAGACCTCAGCTGGACGTCAAGGGGACTAGAGAGATGGAACTCAACTGCGTGATGAGTAACCAGACGTAGGAACTCAACAGGAAGGCAGAGTGCACCAGGAGCCAGGGGGAACGAGCTCAGCAGGATTAGGATCAGAGCTATGGAGCTCAACTGGAAGGCAGCGTGCACCAGGAGCCAGGGGGGACAAGCTCAGCAGAAGTAGGACCAGACCTACCAGACCAGACCTGTATGCATTCAACAGGAAGGCTGCATGGAGGCAGCATTGCAGCCAAGTAGAGCAGTGTGCAGAAGGGGAATCTGGAATGAAGCAAGGCAGTGATGTAGGGGATGATCCAGCAGGGAAGTGAGGGACACCAGGGCTTCAACTGGTCCAAAGGAAAACAAGTCAACCCTGGGGATTCGGACCCGGTCTGCCAAATTAGGGCTGAGGGCAGGTTAGGAGGGATGGAGTGTTCCAGAGGAGAGGGGGGCCATGACAGCGTGACTCTTCACATTCTTAACTTTTTTTTTTTTCCAGCATGTTTGAAGAAAGAATAACTTTTGTGAAATACTATAAACTAAATAATGATCTATTCAAAGCAATTGTCAGTTTTGTGTGTGTTGAAGCAGTAAAAAAGTGAGTAGATAAATGTGTTTTTAGACGCTCAAAAAGAACATTGATGATGTATTGTTCAGTAAATACACATGTTGATACCAGACATATATCTAAACGTCATTTAAATTCTTCTCATAAATACATACCAAATGTTCTGATGCGCTCATGCATCACTCCAATCAAGATGTACATAACTTAGTGTACGTACTGTAACCTACTGGAGACATTACTGAGAGAAATGAGTCAGTCTACATGTTAAAGGTCAGCTCATTAAATGTGGGGAGGCATCAAGCACTCGGATTGTCTGTGCGTTCGTGCTTCTGTAACACTTTTGTGAACACAATCTCCAAACAAAGGGTTTGGAGGGATTTAATGGAACTGCCCACAATTACTCAATTGTAACTATATATAAAATTCTTGTCAATGCGATTCTCTGAAACTGCAGTTCTAACTCAGTACTTATAATAATAATGCATTGAACTTATAGAGCGCTTTTCTGGATACTCAAAGACACGTCACATCTGCATTATTTATTTACTCCATACTAGATACACATATCTATATAAATAAAAGCATTCTGATTCTGATATTCACACACACATTCATTCCTGATGATGAGAGCTGCCATGCAAGGTGCAAACCACTATCATCAGAAGCAACTGGGTGTTTGGTGACTTGCTCAAAGGCACCTTGGCATGCACTCTGGGCAGGGCATTGAACCAGCAACCTTCCGGTTACAGAACAATCACCCTACCCACCGAGCCATCCTTCACCCTTCCTCCTTGGTACTTACTCAGTACCAACTGTTTTCAAGGTCATTACACACACTTATAGGTGTTCTAATCATGTTTGTTTATGTTTGGTTCATGTTTTTTCTACTTTGTATCTTCTTTTTATTCTTAATGCTGAGAGTCTGTAAAAATTTCCCTCTGCTCTTGTGACAATGAAGTGACAATGTTTACGTCTAAACAGTAATAAATCCAGTCCCAATTCGAAGCATTTCAAATTAAGCTGAGATCACAGAAATTTGCTTTTAAGCATTTGGCGACATGGTGGCGCAGTGGGTAGCACAGTGAGAAGCGAAAAGGTCGTTGGTTTGCGTCCTGTGTGGGGATGAGGCTTGGAACACCAGCATTTCAGTCTGGAGTCTGCATGTTCTCCCTGTGTCTGTGTGGGTTTTCCCCAAATACTGCGATTTCCTCCCATCCTCCGAAAACATGTATGTTAGGTTGATTGGCCAGTGCCAAATTGCCCACAGGAATGTGTGTGTATGTGTGTGGCCCTGTGATAGACTGGTGACCTGTTTGGGGTCTACCCTGCCTCTCAGTTTAAATCAGCCAGGATGCGCTCTGGCACCCCCCGCAAATCTGTATGGGATAGGCGGTTAAGAAGGGGACTGATATTTGTCAAAGAATTTGTTTTTCTTGATCATTTTAAAAACTTCCTCCCAATCTGATGTGTAGTTGTTGATTCAGCAATGTCTGGGACTTACATCACTTGCTTTATGAAGGTTTACGTCATAAATTGGGGTGTTGTGAAATTTCAGGGCTTCATTGTCTCTTTGCAAGGTTTAACGGGATCAACCAGTTAGAAATCAGGGTTTGTGACAAAGCTGGTAATCCCACATTGTCACTTATTTCATCACTGAAATGGTGTCAACGTACCACAACCTTTGTCGCATTGTTGCATAAAAACTTTTTAAAACAACTAAGTAATCCGTGGATGTGGCCCGTCAAATCACTCTACTTGGACCACCGAACGTGAGGAAAAATCTATGAACAATGGACGATTCCAGTGTTTTCTAATAGATTTCAGATTATTTGGTTATTGTTGAGCTGCACGGTAGCCTGGTGGTTAGCACAGTAGACCTCACAGCAAGAAGGTTGGGGTTCAAATCCCAGATAGGATGAGGCTTGGAACACTAGTCTTTCTGTGTGGATTTTGCATGTTTTCCCCGTGTCACTGTGGGTTTTCTCTGAGTACTCTGGTTTCCTCCCACCGTCCAAAACATTCATGTTTGGTTAATTGACTGCTATAAATTTGGAATACAGTGGCACAGTGGGTAGCACAGCGAGAAGGTCCTGGGTTCAAATCCCAAGTGGGGCTTTGAACACTGGCCTTTCTGTGTGGAGTTTGCATGTTCTCTCCGTATCAGCGTGGTTTTTCTCCAGGTACTCAGGTTTTCTCCTACCCTCCAAAAACATGCGTGTTAGGTTGATTGGCCGGTGCTAAAACTGCCCCTAGGAATGAGTGTGTGTGTGTATTGTCGTATGTGTGTGGCCCGATGACAGACTGGCGACCTGTTCGGGGTGTACCTCTGGTGTTGTTTGTCTTTAACAGTTTGCTGGATTTTTTTTTCCAGCAGAAAATACATATTTTTTAAATATTCTGGTTCCACATGAACACATTTCTTGTTACTCTTGAATAATTTCAAATGATTTAAATAAATGTATATATTAAAGATCTACTTTTGTTTAGTAAGTGACACTATCTAGTAGTGGTGCTATCTTGTTCACATGAGACAACAGTTTGTGGCCCTAACGGTAAAAAGTTTGGCCACCACCGGCTCAGACATTGTTGTACTATTATAGTTGTTACCTCAGATCTAAACTCCAAATGTCAGGTAGGACTGACAAAGCGTTATAGTCTAGGTTTAGGAAATGCTTTGTCTTAATAATGATTTACACTTGGATACTTTTGACTGCATGCATATGTATTTGTATAAAATAAATGGTGTGAATAGATTTAAGAGGACCATTTGACCAAAACATAAAAATTCTTATTTTCTTCTGAATGTTTTTTGCAGACTTGAATAAAAGTACACTTAGTGAAAAAAATCTGGAAAAAAAAGCTGTGGTTCCCTCTAGTGCACCATAAAAATATTACAGGAGTGGTCAAAAGGAGATCCATTTACTCTTAAAAACCCAACTAACCTTCTACTGACATGTGTAGACAACATGCAAACTTTACAGAGACTCCAGCTAACGACGATTACTGGGGCAGACTAAATATGATGAATAAAAAAACACAAAAACTTGAGGTTTTTGGGGAAAGTTTATTGACATTTTATGGGGATAAAAACAGGAACTGTCATAAAAATCTCCATAAAACATATCTTTAGACATAGTAAAAAAAGAAAAAAGTTAAAATGGTGACAATTTTCACTTGTGTCTGCTTTAAAATACAAAACTATTATTTAAACGAATGCCCATTTACAGTAAAATCTTTTCATAAACAAAGTTCTGGCAGTTTGATGATCCTGGAAGTGCTTCGCTTATTTGATTCATTCAGTTCTTTTTTGGTTTCTTCTCTCAATCTTTTTACATGATTAAAATCAGGATGCAGCAGTACTACTCTTCATCACAGCCGCCTGAGGCTGCGAGCACTTCCAGGTTTGATGGCCTTGGAAGAGGAGAAGTTCATTCGAGGCTGCACAGTTCTGCACGGGGTCGACCCGTGAAAAGTTTCATGACAGCAAGTGCAGAAGTCAAACAGACAACTGGACCGACGACACGTAGCCCTGTGCATTTCAGGTACATGAGTCGCAGGTGAACCGCAACGTTTGCAACGACGCAGAGATTCATGGTGCTTCAGTGTGCGAGCGGCCTGAAAAAAGAAACAAACAAAAAAATCAGTTCAAATAACCTATTGGCTATATCTAGAATCAGAGAAGAAAAAAAAAAGATCTTTTTGAAGTTACTCACCTCGAAAAACTCATCAAAAGGACTCTTCTGAGTTTTGGGAGTGTTTTCTTTCTGAGAGGAGGTCGAGTGTCTGGTGATACCACAGTTTTGTACCGATGAGGAACACTGAGAGGAAGCCTGACTCTGCACGCAGGAAAACACCACCCTGGATATCGCCACGTCTCGCGTCAAACCAGATGTCTTTGTTCTCAGAGAGTTACTCGACTCCTTATGAAAGAATTTAAAATGACATGTTAGAATAAAAACACAAAGATGACGCAGTACAAATGCTAAACGCGGCAAACTGGAAAAACGCTTTCGTTTGAACTGGGGCTGAAACAACTGATTTAATCGATTAATAAAATAATGACCTATTTTGGTAATCGATTACTGTATTTTTGGTACTATAAAGAGCACCTAAAAGCATTCAATTTTCTCAAAAAACCAACAGTACCCCTTATACCTTGGAGGCTGTGGCTCAGTGGTTGAGCGGTCGCCCTTGGACTAAAAGAAAACCGGAAGTTTGCGGGTTTGATTCCCACTGAATTCATGTCTAGGGTTCTTGGAGAAGACACTTGACCCCTGTTTCTCCCACCATTGGCGCTGTCGTGGCAGCCTGCTGCAGTGTAATGCAGCGCACAAATTTTCCCGGTGAGGAATCAATAAAGTATAAATTATTATTATAATCTGATTCCCCCTTCCTATGGATCGATATTGGTTAATTATGGCTGCCGTAGTCAGCATGCTTTGCCAAAGCAGTAAAAATGTTGGTAAATGTATTGTTGGAATTCCAGTCACACGCCACTTGCGTGGGCATGATGACCCTAAAATTGCATCTTTTAGATGCCAGACAATGGCAAAGATACTGAAAACTTTGAAGAGACAGCACCTTATTCGCCCAACTGTTCAATTTAGACTGAAAAGAAGAATTCAAATGATACATGGATGGGAAATAAATCAGAAAAATTGAGCTTCACATGTTTACAACTCATAAGGCCAGGAAGCATTATGAATGTGGACGTTTAACGTTATTATATTTTTATTGCCTTCTAGCGTTATCAGACTGTTTAGTTTAATGTATCTGGAAAACGTTCCCCTTCGTGTTTACTGTGTTTACAGTACTATGTGATAAAAATTGCAATCTCTGTTCCATCTTGCTGTTGGTAGACATCAAACTGTGTAGTGAAAGTATTACTTCACCAACGTTATGTGGGGGGATAAAGAAAACAAACCATCTGTGCAGACTGTGTCAGAAGCATGTTTTTGGATTCTGGATGAATACATGTTGACTGATGGACTGATCTGGTTATTTAGATAACATTCCCTTAGGCACAGCAGCTTCTGGTGCTTGCATCATGAAATCCCTCCCACTACAGCAGTTTCTATCCTATGCATAATACGGTGCACACAATATCTTCTTCTTTCGGCCTTTCCCTTCGGGGCCGCCACATCTAACCCTATCTGCTGTATCCTCTTCAGTGCACTCTATAGTATATGAAGTTTTAATGTTCATTTACTGTTGTGTCTTGTAGGTAGTTGTTCGACACTGCTTGTGTGTTAAACAACAACCTCTAGAGATACTGACAACAAGACATATTTTGGTCTTTGAGGGTGATGCCAGTGAACAATTCATGTTCCCCCTGTTTATGTGTGAGTTTTCTTTGTTTACCCTCCCCCCATCCTCCTCCAAAAAAAAAAAAAGCATGGTAGGCTGAATGGCAAGTGAGAAATTACCCCTAGGAATGAGTCTGTGTATTTGGCAACAGACCTGTGACCTGTTCAGGGTGGACACTGCCTCTCGTCTATAATCAGCCAGAATAGTTTCCGGCACCACCCATGACCCAAATGGAACAAGTGGCTCCAAAGACAGAGGGTTTAATCGATTATCGACACAATCTAAATCGACCCAATTTCGACCCAATTTAAACCTTTTTCAGATTCGGTTTTGCTTCTCTCACCCTGAACGCCTCCTCAGCTTGCTGACATCTCTTCAGAGCTGCTGTATCTTCGAAGATGATCTTCTTCCACGTCCTGCTCACCTTCTTACAGCTGAAAGACAGAAGCACAGGATTTTATTGCAGGCAAGATGACAAACAAAGCAATGTTAAGCTAAAGCCTTGAGGCCTCCATTTCCATACACACATTTCCAGATCAGATTATTCACAATTACACCTTTTTACAAGTTAAACCTCAGGTCACTAGCTGTGGATATCTCTTATCTAGCCTGAATTTCCTGCTCGTTTTCTTATCGGCTGATGTGAATAACCTCATATCCTTTCAGCATAGTTGTTGGTCGACTTGTTCTGAATGTTGGAAAGGCTTTAATTTACCTTATGAGGTCCATGTCTTCCAGTTGGCAAAGGATCTTTGTTAGGAGAGTTTTCATATTCCTGGACAGCAGGAAGGCAAAAATATCTACATGCTCAAGCCCCATATGGCGCCCAATCACACGATCCAAAAGATGATCTTCTGCCACCTTTGAGACGATACTCCAATCGTACCTGAAAAAAGGATAACCATCCAGTAAATAGAAACTCTACAAACTCTTTGACATGCAAATAAAACTAAGATAGAAACTATTCTTACCTCTTATTTTTCTTGAAGCACTTTTCAAGTTCTCCACATACATCTTTCTGGAACTTGAGGATTGGTAGATTTGAGGTTTGATTACTAGGTGTGGAGGATAAAAACTTCTTCTTCCCCTTATCCAGAGGGGTAGCAACAGATACAATGTAACTGTTTTTTGTCCCATTTTGACATTTAAAAGGAGATAAAAGAGTTTTTTCTTGCTGTGTTGCAGCACTGGGTGGTTTCTCCAGAACCTGTTCTATATCCCCCTCATGAGGATCATGAATCTGACTGTTGTGCAGTGATAAGTAACCACTGTCCTCAAAGCATTCATCCAAAGCTCCTTCATGAGTCCTCCTGACATTGTTCTCTTTATTATGAATTGCACCAGTGTTGTTCTTGTCAGAGAACAACACAGGAGTGGATGCTGCAGAGAGACACTGGTGATGAGGTTTAATGGAGGCATGATCTTCTTTTACAGGAGAGCTTTTTACATCAAACATCCAGCAATCTGTGGCTGTTTGATTCTTTACATCTCTCTCCATGACCACCTCATTGGAAGGGCATTTCATCCTGTTTGAATCCTTAAAAACCTGAATGTATGACTAAAAAAAAAAGAGAGAAAGCAGATGTTAGTTTGTATCTGACTAGTGATGCTAACATGCTACATGAAGATCAGTCTGTTTTACATGAAATAATTTAAAACCAAATACAAATAATCTCTGATTTATATCCTGGTTTAAGTTTTCATCAAGTTCATTTTGTGATTTGCTTCATAAATCGATTGATTGGGGGTAGAAAACTGATTTTGGCGCGTTGCAGATTTGGCGGAAAGATGACAAGGATGCAAAAAAATACAAGTTTGCATCCTTTGGATTCATTTAATCAACTGATTTATAAGTTTTATGCAAACTTATAAATCACTCCAACTAAACAAACTGAGCTTTAATTTAACTCCATGTTAATTAACATTAATTTACTTTTATTTACAGTTGAAAATATACAACAGCAAAAATAGAACTAATGTGTCCGGACTACACAAATAAAAAAAGTAAATGAGTTTTTAAATCTTACCACAATTTCTCTTCTTTTTCTTCAGAAATATTTGCAGGTAAAATAATTTTTTTTTCTGCTTCCCGGATCCGCTGCAGATCCACCCAGTGAACTGTTTGAGGAATTAAAATTCCGCCACTTCAGAATTCATTTGAAAAAGGTGCCTAAATGGTCTGAACCAATAAAAAAAAACAAGAGATTTTTAACAACGAATGAGATTCCTTCGTTAAAGTGACGTTTTCTGGTCAGGAATTTGTCCTACTTGGTAAGACATCCGACGTGAAACACAAACTTTTTTCATTCCTCTCTATTTTTAGACATTATTTAACATCAAAAAGTGAATTTATTTAATGTCAGCATGAATTAAACTATTTTTTTTTCAAAGTCCCAATTTGTCAAAAAATAATAAAAATAATTTCTTTTATAAAAGTTGTTTTTGTAAATTTCTAATAAAAAATAACGAATTCATTTTTTAATTAAAAAACATTTTACATTTATTTTTTTTCTACAGAGTTTCCTCCAACAAAATAAAAACCCAGTTGTTTTTTAAGGGCAAAAAAATGAAGGATAATTTTTTTGGTTGGAGAATTTATAATTAAAGTACATTTAAGTTGATTAGTAAGAATATCTGCTCAGAAAAGAACAATATTCTGGTTAATTATCTGAACAAGAGAGGAATTGAATAAGTTAACATATTACAAAAGAAAACCAGTATGAAGAAGTATTTTTGAGATTTCAGTCTTTCTAAATATTGCTGTACTTTTTTAAAAGTTTTTTTTTCTAGATATTAAACACATATGATTTAACAGCATTTCAGTAGAAACTATTATTTTCAACATGAACCAAAGTTAACTAGTTTCCCATAGTTATGAAAGAAATTGGTCTTTTTGTCTCAACCTGAAGTTTAGTTCACACCCCTGACTGGAATGTGTGTGTGTACTCCAAATACTTTGGGGAGGGGATTTAGGAAATTGCTGTTTGTTTTTATCTGATCTTTTGCTGGGAGAAGTGTAAACTTAACTCCTAAAGGACTTCAAATGAAGGACTGTGCAGCTTAATGAACTTTGGAACAAATGATCTTAAAAAAGTCCACTTTAAACCATTTGTATTGTTGAAATATATCTATGCTAATTAACACTTGGCTTATCTTGTTTAAATATCAACAGATAAATTTACAAGTCTATAGAGATTTCAGATGCAGCTGAAAAACATTCATTCATTGTTCCATTCCTGACAGAAAGTCAACATGTAAATGGTTTTAATTGCTACATTTAAATGCATGAAACCATTTAGGTCAAATAAGTTCAAGCACTATGTGCATAAAATAAAAAATAACGAGAACACTTTTGTCACAATGTTGTCTATTTAAATGAAAGGAAAAGTGTACAAAAATGGTGAGAGCGGCCATGGACAGGAAACAGAGATGGAGGTAGCAGAGATGAAGATGCTGAGGATCTCTCTGGGAGTGACCAGGATGGACAGGATCAGAGGAACAGCACATGTTAGAGGTTTTAAAGTCAGAGAGGCCAGACTGAGATGGTTTGGACATGTGCAGAGGAGAGAGAGAGTACATCAACTGAAGGATGCTGGGTTTGGAACCACCAGGGGTGTCAAGAGGTCTAGAGTAAGACCAAAGAGGAGGTTCATGGATACAGTGAAGGAAGACTTGAAGATAGTTGGTGTGACCGAAGAAGATGCAGCAGATAGGGTCAGATGGAAGAAATTGACTTGCTGTGGAGACCCCTGAATGTGCAGAAAATCTGTGAATTCCAGCTCAGAAACACTATGAACATTTTGGAACAAAGTTCATGTAAGATATAAAAGAAAGGAAGACAAATGAAACACTTCATAGGAAAACATTTGATTTTTATTTATTTGAGAGCAGTAAACACAGTTTGGTTAAGGCAGGTTTAGTTTTCAGATCACCTTTCTTGTTCTCATTTTGGTGGTGTGACATAAAGAAAACATCACCTCATCGTTCTCCCTACTAATCTAACCTTTTAGATTACTTCACTAAAGAGTAACATCATCTCTAAAACCTGTGGTCTTGAATACTTTCTGAATTTGGTTAGAAGTAGTTTGCTTCTTTAGTTTGAGTGTAAAAACTTCATCATTTGGATGGAAATCAGCTGGACGCCTCCAATCACACCCTGCGACACATCACCATGGATGCACTGCCTTCTCAGACACAAACTTTCCATGAGGCTGTTTGGATCCAGGTGGCAGGAGTGCCAGGTAGACCGGTGTCTCCGCGCCCTCGTCTGGACTCTTGGGGGCTTTTGAACCAGCCATGTCGGTGCGTACCCATCCAGGACAGCAGGCATTCAGCAGGATCTGAAAGGAATTCACAAATGACCCAACAGTATTAGAACACTTTACAAATTAAAGAAGCTTAAGAGGTTTATTTTTATTTCTCTTACCCCATCATTTGGTCTCTCTTTGGAAAGGCGACGAGCCAAGATGAAAGACAGCGTCTGGAAAAACAAAAAACAATTAATAAAGGTTACATCGCTGCATCGGTCTGCCGTGGTAAAGAGAGAGCTGAGCCGAAAATCAAAGCTCTCGATTTACAAGTCGATTTACCCCCACCATGGTAACCAGGATCTACGTTCCTACCCTCACCATGGTAACCAGGATCTATGTTCGAACCCTCACCATGGTAACCGGGATCTACATTCCTACCCTCACCCATGGTCACCAGCTGTGGGTGGTGACCGAAAGAATGAGATCACTGAAACAAGAAGCCAAAATGAGCTTCCTACGCAGGGTGGCTGGGCTCTCACTCAGAGAGGGTGAGGAGCTCGGTGTCGAGCCGCTCCTCCTCCAGGTCAAGAGGAGCCAGATGGGGTGTTTTGGGCATCTGGTCATGATACCCCTGAGCGCCTCACTGGTGAGATGTTTCGGGCACCGACCCGGACCTGCTGGAGAGACTGTGTCTCACAGCTGGCCCGGGAACGACTCTGGATTATCCCAGGTGAGCTGGAGTATGCAGCTGTGGTGAGAGAAGCCTGTGCTTCCCGCCAGAGGCTGTTACCCCCGCAACCAGGCCCTGGATGAGCCGAAGATGACAGAACGAACAAAACATTAGTCTATGATCATAACAGTTTTCCCAGTAAAAAAATAGATATATTCTATTATGTTTCTTCTTTCAGTGTTTTTTGTGTACTTTGTGTCCTATTTTTTAATCTATGATTTAAATTGATGTTGGTGTGTAGTTACATAACATCTCGATCTAGCGTAGCAATTTGATTTTGATAGATGAGCACATTGTTTTGGTCATACACCACATTTACCCTCAAACTTTGCCATACACTACTTTAATAAATAAGGGCCAATAAATTAAGTCAATATGGTGCACTTGGACTCTGTCTTTTCATTTCTTTTGTGGTATGCTGGGCTGTCAAATCAAACATTGAGTTAAAGTACCGTGAGTCCAGTTTTAGAAACACCGTATGCTGTGTCTGCCCAACCGTCCTCCTTATGGGTGCCTTTCTTGGCAGAGTCGACAAAGCTTTCCATCATTTTCACCAGCTCCTCCTCTGTGATGTCCTCGCAACGGAAACGTTCTTGGAAAGCCGGGCTGCACTGGTTTAAAGTACGGCAACCCACAAAGCTGGAGACGTTCACCACACGACCTTTAACATAAACAAAGACAAAAAAAAGTAAGGGTATAGGCAGAAAAATCAGAGGGTCTTCTGGTTTCTTCACTTTCTCTGGGGTCACATTCAATTACAAAGTGAGCAGCTACTTGGAGTAAATTTAAATGATCACATTAAACTACCAAAATAAAGACTCTCCTTTGGAATTTAAGTGTCATCAACATATTTTCCTTGGTTTATCTGGCTTGGATTGTATCTCCGGGGTTTTGATTTCTAAAATCAGATCTTTGTGATAATCAGTGTGTCAAATATGTGTGTGAGTGGCTATGAAAAATGGGTAGTACTGCAGTTATTGTTTTTGATCTGATACAAAGTCCAATGGGTTTCAATCAAAACCGAAACCAAAAGTGAACATATACACAGTTATTGTGGAAGAATTCACAACGTATCACTGTTCCTCATTTTTAAATCTGAAATTTTAAAGCTCAAAGTTGTAAAACTGAACACCCCATAGCAAGAATATTAATATATATCGAAATCATACACATCATATACTGTACAAGGGTATTTAACTCTATTTGATTTCTAGGTTTTTTTTTATTATTAATAAATTTGCAACAAATAGAAAAAAATTAAAGTTTTTTTTTTTTTTTTTTTTTTTTAGAAGGACCGGACTGATACTACTGGTTTTCTTTGTTTGTTTTTCTTTGCTTGGCACTGCAGCTGGCATGCTCCTTTGTACAGTTTAAAAAACAAAAGATAGGTCACATGAATCAGTTTCTTCTGCTGTCGTCGGGAGTGTGTCTACTTGGAAGGATTGCAAAGCCTTTTCACTTATGGAGCTGAAAATTACTCTTAGAAAAAAAGTTCAATCGGTATCTTTTCTCATTAGATCGATACCTCAAGAAGTAGGTCTGGGTATCAACACGCCCATCATTAGTGCGTGTGTAACTTACTAGCGAGATTATTCAACATATCAAAACACTCTGCAATGCAGTGTTGGATCAGAGTGGAAAAAAAAAAACGTCAGCTGATTCGTACCTTCAGCTCTCATGAGCGGCATGAAGTGGGTCAGCATGTCTCTGGTGGCAAAGAAATTAGTCTTGAGGGTCACCTCTGCCTGGACACCAAACGGAGCTGTGTCTGCCACTGAGGAGATAGAAGGAGAGGGGGGTGAGTGTTTAATCCAGACAAGAGACAAATACCAGCATTCGATCCGAGTTCATTCATGTTACCTTTGAAGGCGATTCCTGCATTATTGATGAGGATATCGATGCCACCGTACTTCTCTTTGAAGAAGGTGGCAGCGTTGGTAATGCTGCTCAGCTCATTAATGTCAAGCTGGTGAAACAGGGGCTTCAGACCCTCAGTACCCAGTGACTCCACCGCTGCCTTGCCCCGACCACTGCGGGATAGTAATTCACATTATTGACCGAGTACTAATAACTAATCAATAGTTGGTCATTGATGAAATGACAATGAGCCTCTTAGGGTGTCAAATTCAGTCTCTGGAGGGCCGGTGTCCCTGCAGGTTTTCCATGTGTTCCTGGATTAATACAGCTGATGCACGTACAGTGAAATCAACAGCTAATCAAATATGGCACAATGACTCGTTAACCTGAATCAGATGTGTAGATGCAAGAACACATGGAAAACCTGCAGGGACACCGGCCCCCCAGGAACTGAGTTTGACAACCCTGGGAATCTAGATGATGGAATTCTAGAGGTGTGGTGGGGCGGGAAGGATTTAGAGTTGGCTTACACCCAGAGGTGTCAAGTAACGAAGTAATCTTACTTCGTTACTGATTTGATTAGCTGTTACCTTACTCAAGTAGAAAATCTCGTTATCTTTACTTTAACGAAGTAATTATTTTTTTGTCTACTTTTTACTTTTACTCACTACTTTTTTATGCAATTATCTGTACTTTTACTTCGTTCATTTTATAAAAAGTAGTCGCTACTTTCGCCATTTTGTCACCGTTAAAAAGCCGCGACTGTTTGTCGGAGTTTTTTTTTTTTTTTTATGAACCCTGAATGCATCAAACAAAGGAACAGATGAATGATTGGCTGATAGGTCCAGTCAATCATTACTTTGGGGCGAGTAGCCCCGCCCACAAACTTTTAAAGAGCAGGGACGTCAATTTCCGTGTTTGAGACTCGGGCTCGGAAATCAAAGTGTTTCTGATGCTGCAACACTGAACTTTGATTGAATTATCAATTTTTTTAAAAAACAACAGCAAAGAAATGTTTTTTTTTATTATTATTTTCATTCTGCGGTTATTGTAAAAGTCTTTGCTGAAAATGTTGTAGATGGTATGTTTATAAAAATAACTTTGATCTGTGACGCACTATTTTATCTTTAGAAACAAAGCTAATTGAACTGATTCATCCATAAATAGTAGTGGATGAAGTATTTGTGCTTAAAAGCATCCAAAATGTTATTGATTAGTTTATAAAGACTGACTGAGGAGATTAAAACTACACATCGCTTAGATTTTGTATCATGTAGATGTTTGGGTTAACATTAAAAAAACCTTATATGTATATACACATATATATGTAGATATGTATATATGTAAATTTATATACACCGTCTCCTAGGTCCCGCCCCTACTGGTTTTTTAAAATCTTGTTTCCCTGGTTATTTTTTCATTTTTGCAGTTCTTAAAATTTTAGAAAAAGAATCCAAGGATTTTGCCTCCTGTGTGTTTCCTTCACTCCCACTGCCTTACGAGTGCATGTAAAGGGTGTTATTTTGTCAATGGGCGTGGTTTTACTGGGTGTACGATATTTTTTGTAAAATACGATAATTTTACGTCATTAGTACGATAATCCAGCACCTCCCACCTGGCAACGCTGGTTCCAGGTGTCACGCAGGCTTTATGTGGCACTCCCAACCTTATCAACTTGATAAAGACTATTCAGTATTCCCTCAAAGAACATTGAGAACTAGCTGCCTTCAAGGCTGGAAAAAGCCTTTTGGTCATTTTTTTTTTCATTTATTTTTTATTTTTTTTTACATTGAGTGTGTTTGTGTCTGCTGAAGTTGGTTAAATTAGGTGATGCAGAGTGAAGCTTGGTAGCTGAAGGGACGTTACATAATGCCCTGCTTATGTTAATACATTTGATTGTGTTAATTAATCGATTTCCAATAAAGATTATTAAGAAATAAATGTTTCTGATTCATAAAGTTTAACACCAAAACACTTTCATTTATTATCATATTTTCTGCTCCTTAAAGCATGTGATAATAGTTAAAAAAATATGTTCATACGCTTTTGTTAACAATATTCCTTTTTTTCTGAAAATTACTTTTACTTTTTTTACTTGAAGTAGTTTTAAAATAGGTTACTTTTTACTTTTACTTAAGTAGAAAACTTGAGTTGATACTTCTACTTTTACTAAAGTAGTTTTTTAACTCGGTATTTATACTTCTACTTGAGTAGAAAATGTTGGTACTTTTGACACCTCTGCTTACACCTGACTGACATTTGTTGTACAATAAGTGTGATTAACGAAGCTTATGTAAGGAGGGTTATGATGTTTTTGATAAATCTCAAATTTGTGTGGCGTCAGCAATGCTGTAGTGCTGAGCAAAAACACTTGCTCAAGCCAAGATCGACACAATTCTTGATGAATGAGGCTCCGAAAATGAAGACATTAAAAGAAGAGCACATATCAGTACTTCTGGAGATAAAGTCCGAGAGGCCAGACTGAGATGGTTTTGACATGCTCAGAAGATAGAAAAGGGGATATTATCAAAATTATGCTGTTTTTTTTTTCCTTCTACCTGCTAGATAGACCCAAAAGAGAAGTTAAAAAATGGCATAAAGGCAGTTGGTGAAACAGAAGAGGATGCAGAGAACAGAGTAAAATGAAAAAAACTGATTCAGTGACAAACCTTTTAAAGAAAAAATTAAAACTTGCAAAAATAAACGAGGAAAATGGCTGGATTGGTGTCAAAGCTAAAGCTCTCCCCATTGGTGAATACTCTACGATTAACCAGGTCAGATACTTACACATCTCTGGCAGTGAGATAAACGTCCCCTTTAAACTGCTTGCAAAGTGAGCGGACGATGGCCAGGCCGATGCCCTTGTTTCCCCCGGTTACCACGGCGACCCTGTTTGACATGTCTGCCCAATGAGAGAAATCAAGAGTTATTTTCTAGCTCCTCAAAATCTCTCAGTCAGAGGTTACACTGTGTCTGGATGAGCTGTTCACTGGCCTTACTGAGTAGACAACCCAGCATGGAGTAGTTTGTTACGGAAAACTAAACTTTAGATTAAACTGTTCCGTTCCATCATCTTCCGCTTGTTCCGGGGTCAGGTCGCGGGGGCAACAGCCTTAAGCGGGCAGCCCAGGCCTCTCTCTCCCCGGCTGCATCCTCTAGCTCACCTGGAAGGATCCCAAGACATTCCCCGGCCAGCTGTGAGACATAGTCTCTCCAGCGGGTCCGGGGTCTGCTCCTTGGTCTCCTCCCAGTGGGACGTGCCCGAAACACCTCGCCCGCGAGGCGCTCGGGGGGTATTCTGACCAGATGCCCGAACCACCACATCTGGCTCCTCTCTACCTGGAGGAGGAGCGGCTCGACACCGAGCTCCTCCCGGATGGCAGAGCTCCTCACCCAATCTCTGAGCGAGAGCCCAGCCACCCTGCGGAGTAAGCTCATTAGATTAAACTGGACTAAAAAAAGTTGTACTACTCGTTCTGTATATACAACATTTTAGATATACACACAAACAAGCTGCACAGTGGTGTAGTGGTTAGCACAGTGAAGATCGGGGGTTCATCCTTCGAGTTGGGTTTTAAACACTGGTCTAGCACTGGTCTAATCTAACTGGTGGTTAGGTTAATTGGCCACTGCTAAATTGCTCATAAGAATGTGTCTGTGGATGAGTGTCTGTGTCTATGGCCCTGCAGAAGACAAGCGACCTGTTCGGGATGTAACCTGCCTTTGCCTTAAATCAACCGGGTAACCACAAGGATAAGCGGTTCAGAACACAAAACTTGCAAACAATTATTTTCTATTACTATATCACCTATATAGCACTGTGGCGCAGTGGGTAGCACAGTGGCCTCACAGCAAGAAGGTCGTGGGTTCGAGTCCTGGGTGGGGACGAGGCTTGGAACACTGTCCTTTCTTTGTGGAGTTTGCATGTTCTCCCCGTGTTTGTGTGGGTTTCCTCCAGGTACTCCGGTTTTCTCCCACCCTCCAAAAACATGCATGCTAGGTTGATTGGCCGGTGCCAAATTGCTCCTAGGAATGAATCTGTGTGTGGTTGTATGTATGTGTGTGGCCCTGCTACAGACTGGTGACCTGTTCGGGGTGTACCCTGCCCTTCGCCTTGAATCAGCCAGGATGGGCTCCGGCACCCACCGCAACCCCGAAAGGGACAGAAGGATAAGAAGATAACTGACTGACTATACCTATATATAAGTGATATAGGAGGTGGTTTCTTTAATTTCTCAATTAAAGACACCCATTGTCAATAAGATGTTTTCAAAGTGAACATTAATCTCACATAATCTTAATTTTTCTACCACAAAACACATGTGTGTTACAGTAGCACTGTAGTCATAAAAAAAAGTCATTATAATGACAAAAGTAAAAAAAAAAAAATCAAAGAAATAATGTTAATGAAATAAAACAAGAGATTTAATTTAAAATCTATTAACGATCAATAAAAACAGAACGATTTTTAAATTTAAATCATGAATAAATACATCAGAAAAAACTGTAATAAAATCCAATCAATCATTTATCTGTGGGCTTAATTGTTAACAGAAGTGTTCTAAAAATGGAGAAACCAAGTTTAGTTTTTATGATTATTGTCCTAAAACGTTGATACTTTACTTTGAATATTTAAAAAAAGTAAGTAAATGTGATGCATTTTTAAAGAATAAAGTCTTTCTATGGTTTAAATAAATGAATGTTACATAATGATGACTTTTCATTTTGTCTAATCCAGATGCACGCTGCAGCTGGAATAAAGAAACGGAATAAAAAGCAGCTTGACGATCTCTTACCAAACGATGAGTTCAACTGGATTTTCGAAGCTTTACAAACAGGAGCAAATTTTTTTTTTGCAAAAACTCCGGAAGAAAATGAAATGTTTTTATGCAGCACTAGTGAGTGCGCGCGCATACCCGGAAAAACAAATCTCCTCCCATGGCTGCAAACATGTGGTTAAAATCTAAGCTTCTACCTCTTTATCTGTCGGTTTGTAGGGTTTTTATTCTCTTTTTTTGCCTTTATTTAATTAAGGGAGATACATTTTAACATTTGAAGCAGCAAATTGTGAAATAAGTTTTATTTAGCAATTTAAAAGTTTCACATTATCAAGTTAAATGTTTTAGAAATGGTAAATATTTTCCTGTAATGTAAAATGCTTACTTTTTGCATTTTATTAAATGTTAATTTTATTCATCTTTTGGACCCAAAATTTAGATATTTTTATATGTTAGTTGTGAAAATATTTATGTTAAAAGTTTAATTCAGCTGTTCATCGTTGGAAATTTAACAAAAATAAATAAATCATTTGAGCCAACTTGACCCTGAGCTAACCTGACCCAGTTTAGCTCAGGTTAACTAAAGGTTAACCTGAGGTTAACTATTGGTTAACCTCAGGTTAACCTGGGCTAACCTGAGCTTACTTAGCTTCTACTTATTGGTAGAATGAGTTCATACATAGCTTTAAACGTACAGACTGAAGAGTAAAAGGCTTTAAATCCAGCTTTATGGATGCCTGTTCTTACATAAAGATTATCAAAGATACAAACATTAATTCTGATCTTCTATGTTCTGCAGCTTAAGAAGGTTTAAATCTATGTGCCAATTACAGAGCACATACAAATCAACTGTTTATTAACAAAAAGACTTTAAAATGTAAGGATTTGGTTCAATTTAAAACTGCACAAATCATGTTTAAAATAAACAATAATCATCTACCCAATTCTATTCAAAACTTTTTTCATAAGAGGGATACTGTGTATAATTTCAGAGGATTTAATGTGTTTTAAAAGATGGCAATAAGAACAAATGTAAAACAACATTGTATTTAATTTATTGGTGTAAATCTTTGGAATAACCTGGATCAACATTTAAAAGAATGTAAAACACTTAAACAGTTCAACACTTTATATAAAAAAAATATTATAAAATCATACGAAAAAAAAGAGCTCTAAAGATGGACACTTTTATTTTGTGTAAATTACTCTACGTGTGGATTTTTGTTGTTGTTGTTAAAGAGTCAGCAGCTCAATTACACATAGTTTGGATGAGTTAGGGGCAGGCATCATAAGCTTCGGCTTCAGACTGCTCCTTTCCAGACCTAACACATTTGCAAGTTCCATCAACAAGTCTCAATGTTTTCAGGCTGAGAATGAGCTTCACATAAACCAGAGTTCAAACCTGAGTCGTAATCTTTAAAAACATCTGCACTGATCTATCCTGAAATTTAATTCCATATCTACAGTACAAGCATTAGGGAGATATGACAGAACAAGAGAAACCCAAGCGATATTCCAACAATGAAAAAGTGTATTTTGTTTTTAATAACAGAGCAGTGGGTGGTTTGCATTGTGTGAGCAGATTGTATTTGTGTTGCCTTGCAGGAATGGAGTTATGGACAGCCGTAAATGTAAACCTGGACGAACAGCAAGAAAAAGGAGGTTGAAACAAAAATCAATCAGCAGGTCTGGTAGGCACAAGATTATTCATTCATCTTTTTAACTGCTTATCCCTAATTGGTTTGCGGGGGTTCTGGAGTCCATCCTGGCTGACTTCAAGTGACAGATAGGGTACATACCAAACAGGTCACCAGTCTGTTGCGAGGCCACACACAAAGACAACCATCCACACACTCCTTGCCCTATGGGGCAATTTCATAGTAGCCAATCAACCAAACATGTATGTTTTTGGAGGGTGGGAGGAAGCCGGAGAAAACCCACTCATACACGCGGAGAACATGCAAACTCCACACAGAAAGACCAGTGTAGTGTTTCAAGCCTCACCCCCACTCCAAACCCAAACTCCCAATCTTCCTGCTGTAAGGCCACCAAGCTAACCACTGCGCCACAGTGCAGCCCGCCTGGCAAAGGATTGTCTTAAAATAACATCTGTAAATTATTTTGCATGTTTTTGTTTTCGTCTCTGACATCAGTACCACTGAGTGAGCAGCTGCAATATGTGAGGCTGATGAAGTTTCTCCACCTGTGTGGATTCACCTCAACTACACTGCAACCAGCCCACTTCTCTGGTAAAACTCAAACGTCTTTGTCTTCATAATCCATTCTGTTTCAATGAACACATCTTTTTACTGTGTCTTAGATCTAGAATTACTTTTTTGATCCCTTATTAAGACATTTTATGTGTTCCAGCTGTATTGTACACCTACCACATGAGACAATATAGATAAACACTAGTGAGGAAAAACCTAAGTATAAAAATAAGAAAATATGTAACACAAAATGAAAAACTAAGAATTAACAGTTCATTCTAATTGAAGTCTGTTGTTGTTAACTCTCTCCTCATTTAGACACAGGCAGAGGACTCCAGGCTCTGCAAACTATAAAGGTAACGTTATTGCTTATAGTCTTAAATTTGTAACATGAAGTCCTTTAAATAGCTCTAACAAACTAACACACCTGACATTTCCTTCTATTTTGGTTTGATACTCAATTTCTTTAATCAAAGTGCTATAAGTTTTCAAAACCTGCTTTTAACCATTAAAAAATGGACTATCGTAGCAAAGGAGATTAAATAAAAAGTTATTAGTGTGTCTTCATCAACATTAAAGTAGGAGTAATTCTGTGTCTGTTCCTAGCCTGGCGAGCTCATCATTTCTCTGCCGGAATCTTGTCTCATCACAACCGCCACGGTTCTGAGCAGCGACCTGGGTTCATTTATCAAGCGGTAAATAGAAAAATATCTCATTTTATGCATGTGATCATTTTCCTGGCATTAGATGATCCGTAGGCATCATTTGGTGAATTTTTATTTACAAAATATTTACCAGTTATATATTGTTAGACAGTAAGTCTGACCAGATCAATGATAGATTAAGCAGCTCTCCTGGTGGTTTCCTACAGATGGAAACCTTCTCTCTCCCCTCTTTTGGCTCTCTGTGTCTTCCTGGTGTGTGAGCGGCTTAAAGGAGAAGCTTCTGATTGGTTCCCTTACATCAGCGTGCTGCCGGACACGTACACCTGTCCGGTTTATTTCCCGGATGAAGTAATGGCTGTGCTACCTTCCGATGTCCAGAAGCGAGCCGTGGAGCAGAAAGAGGCTCTGTGTGAGATGTACTCCTCTTCTCAGGAATTCTTCAGGTGTGTACCTCATCATTTCCTGTTGAGGGTCTGTGATGCTGCAGATGTGACTTAGTCTAAAATAAAATAAGTTTAAGATTCATCTACGTTAAAGCTGCCACATTAGAGCGATGCATCCCAACCAACTTAAGACTGCACTCAGGAAGGAACAAAACAAGTTTATGCTGGAAATCACAATGTGTATCAGTGCGACATGAGTAAATGAGAGTGAAACAAACTTATCACAAAAACATTTGTGATGTGAATTGTATTTTTATGACTTTACTTTATGTTCTGAGAAGATTTTGCATGTGAAATGTCATTATTTGTTGATGCAGGTCCCTGCAGCCGATTCTCAGCCAACCTACAAAGGAGGTGCTGACCTATGAAGCACTAAGGTAAACCAGCTTGTTACACTTTTATTTTATTTCTACATCTTAGTATTTCAACAAAGCTGTCCAAAAGGACTCAACTGAAACGCACAATAAGGCTTAATATAATACAATAAGTAAAAAAGAATAAGCTGCATCCAAGGCGTTGAACAATTAGCCAGGCTGGGACCACCTCTTGCCTCCACTAAATTTCAAACTATCTCCCTAGTCTCTCAGTTTTAACTTTCCTCTCCAGGTGGGCTTGGTGTAGTGTTAACACACGCTCCGTTTTCATGTCCCATCCGTCCAATAACTTCCTGTTGGGAAAGGATAATTACGCTTTGGCTCCGTTTCTGGACCTCCTCAACCACCGACCTGATGTTCAGGTAAACTTTTCATCCGTTCTCCTGTTTTTTTTTTGTTTTGTGATTTTTGGTGAATCCACAACATACTTTTTGAATCTTTTCAAAATGGTTTTCCACCAGGTAAAAGCCAGTTTCAACAATGTGAGCAAATGCTACGAAATCAGGAGTGTTTCTGGAACGTTGCGATTCCAGCAGGCCTTCATTAATTATGGTGGCCATGACAACCAGCGCTTGTTGTTAGAGTATGGATTTGTTGCAGACAACAACCCGCACAGTGTGGTTTACGTGGATACAGGTAAACATCAAACAAGCTACCGTAATTTCACGGCTATAAGGCTCATATAAACGTCTTAGATTTTATTCAAAATGAGCAGCGCGCCCTTTCGTGCGGTGTGCCTTGTGTGTGAGAAAAGGCGGACCTAAAAGAAAACGCGTTGCCCGTGAGGCGAGGCGGACCCGAAAGAAAAGGCATAAGAACGTTAAAGAGTGAAGTGTGGGCGTGGATTGTGTATAAAAAAGGTATGTGCTGTATGAACAACATTGCTGTTTTAACCCTGAAAATGGCAAAGAGACACGCTTATGATGCTCAGTTTAAGCTGGAGGCAATCAGCTACGCGGAGGAACATGGGAATCGAGTCGTGGAAGGGTGGAAGGCAGCGCCGGGCGAGTTACGCTACAGTTTGCCAATGGATTGTAGATGCTTGGACTAACGTGTCTGCTGGTACTGTTATCCGAGCTTTCTCAAAAGCTGGTATCCTTTCTGAAGAGCCGCACAGTACAGACAGTGACTTTGACAGCGAGGAGCGAAGTGGACCTGCTCTGTTGGATTTTGCGCAGCTGTTCGATTCCGAAACAGAGGATGAGGACTTTGACGGATGTGAATAAAGACTATTACCGGTAATGTGTTTGTTTAGTATCGTTACTACTTAAATAAAGTACAAACAAACTCAGTTTTGCTCTCGATCTATTTTTTAATACGCACATTTGTATGCTTGCGTGTGTGTTGTTGTAAGGCGGTGTGTGACTGAGACTGCGCCTTTTCGTAGGGTGCGCCTAATGGTCGTGAAATTACGGTACTTGAATTAAATAAAAAATACAGTCAGTCATCTTTTAATGCTATTCATTATGCCAATTATGTTTTTATTACTAAAAATGAAATCTCACTTATGTTTCCTGTTTTTTTCTGACAGATCTTTTATGTGATATTTTTAGAGGTGATAAGAATTTGGATCAAAAGATCAAATTTCTCAAAGAGAATAATTTTCTTCAGTAAGTCTTTTGTTTAAATACTTTTCAGAAATACTTTAGAATCTCAGCTTTAATTTCTGATCAAACATAATTATTGATCTCATTATTTAATATGTGAATCATTAAATATTAAAACGAGTCAAATTTAGAAGTTAAATTAGGGAAAAAAAGGAAATAATTTAATACCATTTTTCATCTTCTTTCTAGTAATCTCAGCATTTCCAAGGAAGGTCCAGGCTGGAGGTTGATGTCAGCGCTCAGATTACTCTCTCTTCCACAAACATTATAGTAAGACTTCACAGGAGTCTGTTTTTCTGCATCACAACACACATTTTTCACTCCATCTGATCGTCTGTTTGGGTTTCACAGTCACCAGTGGAAGGCACCACTGGTTGGCCAGCCTGTACCCGCAGAAACGGAGAACAAAAGCATCAGAGCAGCTAAAACACTTTGCCAGCGAGTTTTACAAAACACACAGGAAGCTTTAGACAAGGTACACACACTTTTAACACACTTTTAATATTTTCCTGTGATATAAAATGTACCCTAACATTTGTTTGTTCACGTTTAGATTTCACTCCTCCTCGAAGATTGTGAAGAGCCAATCAGAGAGCAACTTCTTATGGTTCAGTTATTACGACTGGAGGAGCGGTGCATCCTGGGACATTGTCTTAATGAAGGGAGGCTTGAATGTTGACCATTAATTGGTCTTTCTGCCATGTGTTACACTGCATAAATTACATTTAGGATTTTTTTCTAGAACACTGAGCTACTTTTTACATGAACAAAAATAATGTGATGGTTTAAAAAACTATCAGATTGCCAAATATTCAAAAAACTAAAAAGTTCAACTTTTGTATTTCTGAGTAAAATTAAATACAAATAATTTTTTCTAGATTTTATTTTTAATTAATTTTGTTAGGAGGATAAGCCCCTTGAGATGTGACATCCCGTTTTCGAGGGGGTCTTCAACCTAACGCGCATGTTTTTAGAGGGTGCGAGGAAACTCATGCGTACACGGGGAGAACATGCAAACTCCACACAGAAAGGCCATTATTTTCAAACCTCTTCTCCACCTGGGGTTCGAACCCACAACCTTCCCGCTGTGAGGCCACTATGCTAACCACTGTGTCTCTAATAAAATACCAAAAGATTCTTAAATCTGTGCAATCTTATCCAGTAACTAAAAAATCAAGAGTCTGATGCTGTTTTTTAAATAAAGTTTGTGATGTACTGTAGGACAGGCAGAGGCATATTGTTAGTTGCTATGGTGTTGCCGAGTTTGGTTAGATTAACTATCTAAAAAATACAGAAACTGCCAACTGAAGTTTTTATTTATAAAAAAAAAAAAAAGCACATATTCAGCAAGAAATCAGAACGACAGTCAGATGTTCAAACATCTGTGTTTATTTGCAGACATGACACCAGATTTAACGAGGAACATTTCAGATTACTTTAATTCTCTGCTCCTTCCCATGGAGGGGGAGGTGAACAGTGTGTATTATAAAGGGAAGTTATGTTTGGTCAAAATTTACAGTTATATTTTATTTTCTGAAAATCTCCACATCTAACTTTCTAACTGAAGACATTAGGATTGTTTTTGTCAAAGCTGAACAACGGCTTTTTTCTGTGTATGACGCTGGACGTTCTCCATGGCAACCGTGGCTTCATACAGAGGAACTGGTTCTTCCGGCTGAGGTCTGCAGGAAAAAAAAAGTTTAATTTGGTCAAGATTAGTGATTCTTCTCAGAAAATATATTTTATTCACTTAGATTTGCTCATTTCAGAAGAAACTTCATTCAAATGAACAACAAATTGTTAAATAGATTTTGATTTGTCCTAATTTACCTGAGGATCCCTGCCGACATCTTCTCAACAATATCCTTCAGAATATCTGTTAATAGCTGTTAAAGACTCAAGAAGAACTTAAAGAAAGACTTCATGTTTCAGCACAAAGGATACGGAGATATCGTCCCTGCTGGACCGACGACATGGTCCAGACTTCAGGGTTCAGGAAAGAGACAGATGCTGACTTCAAGTGGAGCAATCTGCAATCTGGTGGATCCAACTACAGAAAATAATAATATGATTGTTGTTATAGTTTTAACAGATGGCTATCACCAAAATCCTTAAAAAAAACCCACCTGCAAGTCTTGATGGGACGTGACCCAGTGTCCACCCACTCCCAGGACACTGATGATGTCGTGTTTATGTGGGAGGAATTTATTCTCTTCAGTCTCTTCTTCATTATACAAACGGACTTCACATCCGGAACGATACAAAGACAGAATTAAAATCTGATTAAACTTTTCATTTTTCTTCAACACATAAAAGCTCCTCACCTCCAGAGTCAACAACGATGTCAACACCAAGCCCCCCGGTTTCCTCCAGAACCACAGGCAGCAAATCAGATGCTCCGTTATGCACCGGAATAACTCTGGCTTCACATATGAAGACACAAACACATGTTAATACTGTTTATAAAGCTATACATATTTATAAATAAACTTGCGTACATACATATTTATATTTGTATATATTAGTGGTATAACAGTACATTTATTTGTACCAAGAGGGACAGGAAGAGCATCTATTGGAGTGTTTATAGCATAGAATCTAAGATTCAGTCCAACTGTTTGTGCTGCCATTAGTTTTATTCACTGTTTAAAAGGATTTTTACAAAAATATTTCTTTTGGTAAATTTATTACATATTTGACTTTTTTTTTTTAAAACTTATAACCAAGCAGCAATTTGCTTTTATTTTATTTTCCTGTTTGTATAAAGTTAAAAAAGTTGGTTTAATAAACACACAAAAAAACAATGGGCTAGTGGGCTTTCATTTTATTCCAAACGCACTAAAAATGAACTGAACCACCACCTCAAAACCGAGGTACATATCAAACTGTAATTTTTATGTACCATTACACCCCGAATATTTATAAAGATATGGACATGTTTTTATATGGATGCAGCTCCAATTTTGTCCACAAGGTCGCAGCACATTTCAATGTTTCCATGTTTTTTGATGATTTCAGGAAAATCAAATAGGAAAGTATTTAAATTAGATGAAAGACAGAAGATCTCACCTACTAAAGGGTCTTGGACACCTGAAGGAGTTTATGAAGATAAGAAAGAAAGAGGAAATATTGATTAAGAAAGACAAGATGTAAGAAAAGAAAAGCAATGGATTATAGAAACGAAAATCATCTGAGAACATTTCCCTGCTTGTTAGGTCTATGAGAGCAGATACACACCTACGCTAGGACGCAGCTGCTCCAGGAAAGTGTGTTTTTCTAGTGAGTGTGAGGTGGTGAGAACTTTCACGCCGTGGTAACAAGCCAACTGGATGCACATCAATCCCAAAGACTTTGCAAGGAAAGGAGAGCAGATTTTTACATGTAAACACAGTCAAGTTCAAATTTTATCACTAAGTTTCAAATATTACAAAATTTATTATGGAATCCCTGAAGCTGCTTCTAGCCTTTGATTGGAGCCCAAATGAACTACTATGCAACTAGAAAAACCAACTATTGCTGGTTAAACCTATAATGAAACAAAACCACTGCTATCTGGTAACTGTTGCAATTAATTATAGTTACAATACCATTCTATAAAAGATAATAAGCTGAGATTTGATGCTTCTACATACGCTCGCTCCGTCCATGACCAGCAGAGTGTGTCCAGCCGCGATGTGAGCGTGTGTGTGTAAGGCAGTGTATGCACGCAGGCCATCACGCAGCGCTCCTGCTACACACACTGCACTGAGCTTCTCAGGCTTCTGAACTAAGAGAAAAAAAAGGGATTCATTTAAATGAAGAATTTTCCAATTGTTTTGTGATTTCTATGATTAAAGATGAAATTGGGCAGAAAACGCAGAAGAAAGATGGAATTTTTTTTCCTCTGACCAAATTTGTGGATCTGGTGGAAAAATGTATTTTTAGAGCTCTTTGGTCCGGTGGAGCTGCTTAGGATTTCCACAAGGTCAGCGAGACCTTTGAGCTGAGCAGACCCATCATATGAGGGGTTTATTGGAAAAAGATGGAGCAGTTGATTTTACTATCCACAAAATTATCTATATACCAAAAAAAAGCAGCTTAATGCTTGAGGGTCTTACCAAGAAAATACTCATCTATGTCTACAACTTCACAGAGGCCAGAGCAAGGGGAATCCAGCGGGAGGACACCTGAATGTGGGAATAGAGATGAAGATGAGAAAATTAGAAGAATGAGGAGATGTAAGGAGTTTTAAATTTAGACACGTTTTAGATGTTGAAACAGAAACAATACGTTTTTTATTTGTACCTGTTCTCACAGGGAAATACATAAATATGAGCTGGAATGAGTTAAAAAATATTTTGTGGTGTTTCTGTAGAAGAAAAGGCTAGAAATGTTTTGTTTTCCCTCTCAACATGTTTCTGGGGGCAGACATATTGAGGTAACTCTGCAGAAAGTAAAAACCAGACTATTTCTACAGACCCAAAAAGCCTTAATAGTTTTGAATTACAACATCTGAATGGGTTGAATAGATATTGAGGAGTGAGGACTTAGGAATTTTTTTGTTTAAACTTAAAGACGAACGGTCAGTGGATGACTTGATCTTTAACTGAACCTAAGTTAGCTTTGTTTGAAACTAATGTTGACTAACTACTTGGAGATACAGGAATTCTTCTAACAGTCTATGCTTCCTGCAGATATCTTCTACCCTTTGGGGTATTTTTTAAAGCTCTTCAACCAGTATGTATTATCAACCTATCTTAAAAATAGTTCACCTTTTAAAACTGAATGTCCTGTACATGGAAACTCTATGCTGCAAGATAGGAGCAACTTCATAAAAAACGCTATCTTCTTCTTGCCAAATACAGCTAATTAAAGGCCTAAATTTTATATAAATTCCAGCTTCTACTTTCATTTGTCTTTCAAATCTGCCACCTTTATAAAAAAAAAAAAAAAAAAAAAAAGTTGGAAATTTCTGAACAAGATTTCTTACCAACAACCTCGTCATCTTTCTGAAAGAAAGTCACCTTCGAGCCAACTTTGGAGGAAAAATAAATCTGTCAGTTGAAGTAGTGTTGATTAAATAATAATGGAGAGATGTCATATTTTGTTGATCTAACCTTTAAGGACAACTCCCACCACCTCTCTGCCCACAGGTACTAAATCCCTCTGGATTCCCACATCACGGAGCAGCTGGAACACACAAAAAAAGAGAAATACTAACACGAGTGTTGGCATCACCTCGAGAAAACCTGAACAGTAAGCCAACAACCTGGGCTTTGCATTATGTTTCTGTTTGGTGGGAGAGAAAGAGTCAGATTGTGAGATGGTTTGGTCATCTGACTTGTTAGTCAGTTATTTCCAGTCTCCAGCCTAGTCTTCCCATCTACACCTATATTGCAATATCAATCCCTGCAATTAGCTAATCGCATCAAGCTGTGATTTTCTTTAAATTTCTGCTGTGTCTCTGGCAGATTATATATGTCACAAAACGTCTGCTTCTGTGTGACAGAGAAAGAACAAGTGACCTCACTGGGAGATGGCTCACGCTGCTAGTAAACATGGTTCTGAGCTTTTGAAACCACAAAGAAAAAAATAGAAAAAGCAACAGAGAAGCAGTTCAGCATGGCAAAAAGTTTTTGAAACTTAAAAAACATGAAAGATCAATATTGAATAGAAATATACTTTATTCATCCCTCAACGGGAAAATTTGTGTGCTGCATTACACCGCAGCAGGCTGCCACGACAGCGCCAAGGGTGGGAGAGACAGGAGTTAGGTGTCTTCTCTAAGGACACCTAGACATGAGCTCAGTGGGATTTGATCCCGCGAACTTCCGGTCTAAGGGCGAATGTTCTATCACTGAGCTATCGCCTTCTCGCAAAGGAACTATTTAGGATTTTGGGACACATTGCTCAACATCATTGCATAGCTTTTTTTTTTTTTTTGTGGCTTTAAAAGGGGGGAGACGGTGGCTCAGTGGTTAGAGTATTCGCCAGCGGACCAGAAGTCAACCAGAAGTTCATGAGCTCGCGTCCCACTGAGTGCACGTCTAGGATCCTTGGAGAAGACACCTAAGCTCCCCTGTTTCTCCCACCATTGGCACCATCGAGGCAGCCTGCTGCGGTGTAGGAGTGCTGCAAACAAATTTCCCCGGTGAGGGATGAATAGAGTGAGTGAAAATAAAAAAATACAAGTTCATGTGTATCTGCTTTTTGCGGATGATGTGGTCCTGTTGGCTTCATCGGACCGTGATCTCCAGCTATCACTGGATCGATTTGCTGCCGAGTGTGAAGCGGCCGGGATGGGAATTAGCGCCTCCAAATCCGAGACCATGGTCCTCGCCCGGAAAAGGGTGGAATGCCCCACTGCGGGTCAGGGACAGGGTCCTGCCCCAAGTGGAGGAGTTTAAGTAAGTTTAAGTTTAAGTCACCAGGATCTACGTTCCTACCCTCACCTATGGTCACCAGGATCTACGTTCCTACCCTCACCATGGTAACCAGGATCTACGTTCCTACCCTCACCATGGTAACCAGGATCTACGTTCCTACCCTCACCTATGGTCACCAGGATCTACGTTCCTACCCTCACCATGGTAACCAGGATCTACGTTCCTACCCTCACCATGGTAACCAGGATCTACATTCCTACCCTCACCATGGTAACCAGGATCTACGTTCCTACCCTCACCGTGGTAACCAGGATCTACGTTCCTACCCTCACCATGGTAACCAGGATCTACGTTCCTACCCTCACCATGGTAACCAGGATCTACGTTCCAACCCTCACCTATGGTCACCAGCTGTGGGTGGTGACTGAAAGAATGAGATCGCAGGTACAAGCGGCCGAAATGAGCTTCCTCCGCAGGGTGGCTAGGCTCTCACTCAGAGATCGGGTGAGGAGCTCTGCCATCCGGGAGGAGCTCGGTGTCGAGCCACTCCTCCTCCAGGTCGAGAGGAGCCAGATGGGGTGGTTCGGGCATCTGGTCAGGATGCCCCCCGAGCGCCTCGCAGGCGAGGTGTTTTGGGCACGTCCCACCGGGAGGAGACCAAGGGGCAGACCCCGGACCCACTGGAGAGACTATGTTTCACAGCTGGCCGGGGAACGACTCGGGATCATTCTGGGTGAGCTGGAGGATGCAGCCGGGGAGAGAGAGGCCTGGGCTGCACGTTTGATGCGACCCGACCCCGGAACAAGCGGAAGATGACGGAACGGAACGTGTATCCTGAAAAGTGCTGTATGAGTAGAATGTATTATTATCTAAACATCTCCATGTTGTCTCACTGTACAGTGTCTATGCTGTTTCTATCTGAGACTTGTTTGATTTGTATTTCTACTTTGTGTCTTTTTTAAAGTTTTATTTCACTCTGAATCTTGAAGGAGTGCAGTGTCTCTCTTCCTTGTGTTGGATATCTATATCGCATATCAATCCCTGCAATTAGCTAATCGCATCGAGCTGTGATTTTCTTTAAATTTTTGCTGTGTTTTTTTTTTTTGCTGGGTTTATAAACCCTGCAGATTTTAAGACCTCTCTGCAGTGGACACTAGTTTATTTTATGACAAAGATGCAGAACAAATGTGTCTCTACCCGTGGAATTCTTTTGACCTGATAAAAGTACCTGTAGATCCAGAGGGCTGAGTCCACAGGCCTTCACCTGAACTCTGACTTGATGGCTGCTCAAAACATCTGAAAGAGTCTGGATGAAAGAAAACACAGAAGAAATCCATCATTAGGATCAGAGATTAGATTTTTATTATGATGAATTATCCGTTCTAGTCTGTGCAAACCACTCCAAGCTGCTTTAGGAAATTTGAAAATAATTATGAATGATTTAAAGTGAAAAAAATAAACACACCGTTTCCTGAATTACAAATTTAGGTTCAGCATCATTCACTCCCGCTCGGCAAAACAAACCTTTCATTATTATTTAACTAAGTTAATTAGTAAAGCAGAAATTATTTAAGAAATTTGTCTATTAATAACAAAATGGAAAAAGATTGTTTACAATTTTTTAAAACCAAATCTTGTCAGCTGACTTTTTCTTCGTTGTTTTTTTCATCTAGTGAAGAATTGGTGCAACATCGCCGCCTGGAGGTTTCAACAAGGATCTAAATACATTTTAATTTAAATACATTTTAATTTAAATTTTAATGACAGTATTTCCTGTTTCACGTCATTAACTATATTGTAAGCTGTTAATTTTTCTTTTTAATAATAATCTTGCATTTACCAAAAATTAGAACTGACTTGTTTTTCTAGTTTTCACAAAAGAAAAAAAAATGTTATTTCTTTATTTTTAATTTTCTTATTTATTCATTAATACATGAGTCTAGAAATATTTTCAATTTAATCTCAAATGGATTTATGTCTGTTTTAAATATCTTTTTTTTTATATTGTTGTCTTTTCTTAAAGTCAAATAAAATAAAAATATGGGTTATAATAATTTTCAGGTTAATTTATTACGTAGATAGATTATGGCAAATGTAACTTAAATTTACTGAAGTAGACAATCAGTTTTAAAAAAAGAGATTTGCATATTTTCCAGCTGAACAAATGTCACATAAATATCAACTAAAAACTCACCAAAAAGGAAGAAAAAAGAAAAATACTTATTAAATATCAACTGAAATGAGCCGAAATGAGCTTCCTCCGCAGGGTGGCTGGGCTCTCACTCAGAGATCGGGTGAGGAGTTCTGCCATCCGGGAGGAGCTCGGTGTCGAGCCGCTCCTCCTCCGGGTCGAGAGGAGCCAGATGGGGTGGTTCGGGCATCTGGTCAAGATGGCCCCCAAGCGCCTCGCGGGCGAGGTGTTTCGGGCATGTCCCACCGGGAGGAGACCAAGGGGCAGACCCCGGACCCGCTGGAGAGACTATGTCTCACAGCTGGCCGGGGAACGACTTGGGATCCTTTCAGGTGAGCTGGAGGATGCAGCCGGGAAGAGAGAGGCCTGGGCTGCCTGTTTGAGGCTGTTGCCCCCGCGACCCGACCCCGGAACAAGCGGAAGATGATGGAACGGAAGGATTAACTGTCCAGGGCAATGGAGAGTGTGGAAAAGAGGTGAAGAAGTGTGTGCAGGCAGGAAGATGATGGAAATATTAACTTTTCTTTTTTTTTTTTTACCTTTTCCTGTCATGGTCCTTCTCTCTTCTGGAATACTTACTCTCTCCAAATCTAACTTTCTGCCCTAAATCTGCACATTGGTTCCAATTGCCCCTCCCTGATGTCCACCTGTGTCTCGTCTCCCCCGTGTAATTTGACCTCGGGTGTCCATTACTCCAGTGCAAGATCATCTGCTGTCATGCTTTCCTGATGCGACGGTGGTCCCCACCATGTCATCCTTCAGGGTACACATGCCTACACGTTTCTCCTAGGCCCTGATCATCTGCAACAACTGGTTAAAACTGGCCATGCATCTGCATTCTACATCTTCACCTTCACCATCTCATAACGTCTACAAAATATAGCATGGAAACATGATACATTCCGGTAACACAAAACAGTACCAACAATATTAGAACATATTAGGAGTCATTCTTAACATACAGTAACCAGACCATGTGTCTGTAGAACTATTTAAATTTATACTTTCGAAATGTGCGTTTACACAATGAATTCAATCCACAAATTTGATTTCAGCAGATTTTGGCAAAAGGGGGTGAAAAGACATTTTAAAACTAGGAACTCTTGACTCTTGCAAATAAATTCAAATGAGTAGAAAAGTTATTTGCTGCATTGACAGTTATCATCATCTTCTTCTCTCGACATTTCCCTTTAGGGGTCGCCACAGCAAGTCAGTTTCTTCCACGTAACCCTATCTGCTGCATCCTTTTTGGTCACTCCAACTATCTTCATGTCTTCCTTCACTGCGTCCACGAACCTCCTCTTTGGTCTTCCTCTAGGCCTCTTTCCTGGTGGTTTCAAACCCAGCACCCTTCTTCTGATGTACTCTCTCTCTCTCCTCTGCACATGTCCAAACCATTTCAGTCTGGCCTCTCTGACTTTAAAATCTCTAACATGTGCTGTTCCTCTGATCCTGTCCATCGTGGTCACTCCCAGAGAGATCCTCAGCATCTTCATCTCTGCTACCTCCATCTCTGTTTCCTGTCTTTTCCTCAGTGCCACTGTCTCTAGACCAAACAGCATGACCGCTCTTCTTCTTTCGGCTTTTCCCTTTAGGGGTCGCCACATCAAGTCAGTTTCTTCCATCTAATCTTATCTGCTGCATCCTCTTCGGTCACACCAACTATCTTCATGTCTTCCTTCACTGTATCCATGAACCTCCTCTTTGGTCTTCCTCTAGTCCTCTTTCCTGGTGGTTTCAAATCCAGCATCCTACTTCCTATGTACTCTCTCTCTCTCTCCTCTGTACAGGCCCACCATGGTTTTCTACACTGTCCCTTCTCAGTTATCATTTGACATTATCTATTGACAGTTTTCATCATCACCAAAAGAAATGAAGGAATGTTTATTTTGGTCTTCAATAATCAAAAGAACAACTTTTCACCAGAACATTTATTCATTTTATCCAACTTACCTCACTGAGCTCCTCTCCCCACTTATCAACTCAAGACACCTTCGCTCAAATTCCACCCACTGCCTCCACCAGCCCAGGACCAGGCTGACCACAATGGGGGACAGAGCCTTCCAGGCCGTTGCCCTACGACTCTGGAATGAGCTCCCAGTACTCCTCAGGGCCACAAAGTGTGGACACATTCAAAAAAGGCCTAAAGACATTCATTTTTAACAAGGCTTTTAATTTTTGATTTTATGATTCTTTGTTTTCAGAATGTAGATTTTAGTTTTTAAAGTGTTTTTATTGTTTTTACCTTTCTATGTAGCGCTTTGGGATTTTTTTTCTTAAAATGTAAGGCGAATTACAAATAAAATGTATCATTATTATTATTATTTTAACTGATTATCAAAGTCATTCTAAAGTTTGATTCTTAAAACAGAAATCAATCTTTGCTTTGCATTAGTTTAACTTTGCTTGATTTAAACCTCTAAGGTTGAACTGACTTATTCCTGGTTTTTAAAAATGACTGAATGCATCATTGTTTAAAACATAATACAATATTTCCACAGGTTTTATGTTAACAATGTTGATAAAAATGGGAAAAAAATGGATTTAATTTAAAGTTTTATTGGTTAAACCAAAAATCTTCATATGTGTAAAATCACACCTGATTCTTGAAAATAAACTTTAAAAAATTATTAATATTTGTTATTAGGACATTAATTTGTTATAAAATGATCATTTCAATATTATAAATAAAGCCATCCTGAGAGATAAGCTGGAAAAAATATTCTCGCGAGAACACCACACAACACCCCAATCATGGATGAAACCTCGCGATACATTTGCAGCGCTACCATTTTCCAGCTGTCCGGATTTCTGAGCCACAGAAAGGTTTCCAGGGATAAACCATCACATTTATGACAGCAAACAACGCATTATATGGCCACATAAACACACAAGGAACTCCTTTATCCTCCACCTAATGATGGAAGCTGAAGTATGAGGTAAGAACAGAATATATTTGGAATGATGTGAAAAAATGTCCCTGAGCGGGTTTAACGCGCTGTTAGCTTCTTACTAGTTAGCCTAGCTTCACTCTAATAACACCAGCGTTAAAGATTTATTAGAGCTTTTATTTATTATAATCCTATAGCTTTCATTAGGTTTTATTTTATTGTAATAAATACTAAATGACTGGATAATGTGAGAAGAGTCCTGATGAGTTTATAACGTAGAGTTAGCTTTAACATGCTAGTATAAATCACTGCAACTGTATGTGTGTGAGTGACCTAATGTTAACATTGACCCATGTTTACTCTGGTTTAACCTTAAATATGACAGTTAAAATCTGATGAGGATCGTCTGATTAAAAACAATAATTTTCTTCTTTTTTTCAATACTAAAAAAAAAAACATGGGGTTAGGCAGAGACTTTGTTTTTGGGGTGGAGTGACTTTCTCTTTGCTTCAAAATTGGTCAAAGATGTGGACCTGATCTGGTCTGAAACAAAAACCAAAAAGTAGTTCTGCTGAGAATCTCTTAGTCATCTGCCAGTCTATGTAAGAGGATTCAGGAAGTGATGAAATTTTTTACTCTAAATGCTCTTTCGACATTAATGGACATGAGATGAGAGCTGGTAACCATGGTAACCTGGATGCTGGCAAAAATTCTTCAGTCAGTCATCTTCTTATCCGTCTGTCCCTTTTGGGGTTGCGGTGGTGCCGGAGCCCATCCCGGCTAATTTAAAGCGAAGGGCAGAGTACACCCCGAACAGGTCGCCAGTCTGTTGCGGGGCCATACACATACAACCATCCACACACACACTCATTCCTCGGGGCAATTTGGCACCGGCCAATCAACCTACCATGCATGTTTTTGGAGGGTGGGAGGAAACCGGAGTACCCGGAGGAAACCCACGCAAACACGGGGAGAACATGGCAAAAATTCTTGAGGGTGGAAAATTTGCTGATGAAATAAAACTTTTGGACAGTGTACCGCCAAGCGTGTTTGTTTTTTACATGAGCCTAAAGGATTTTGATCTGCGTTTATCTGGATTGATTCGTCACTGGTTTGATATTGATATTAAACTTGAGTTTCAGAATCAGAATATACTTTATTGATCCCACACATGGGAAATTTGTGTGTCACAGCAACAACTTCCTATCTGCTAAGTGAGTCGTTGTAGAGTCCGATCACGTACGGAAAGAAAGACCTCCGGTAACGAGATGTTCTCGAGTGGAGCTGTCTGAGCCTCTTGGAGAAGGAGCTCCGCTGTTCGTCCAGGAGTGGGTAGAGAGGATGGTCATGATTGTCCATGATGGATAAAAGTTTGTTCAATGACCTCCTCTCCACCACTGCCTCAAGTGAGTCCTGTTTGCTGCCAATGACAGAGCCAGCCAGTCTGAGTTTAATTATGAGCTTGCACTATTATATGGTTAATTTTTTTGTCTTTACAAATTTATTTAAATCTGAATATTGGCACAAGTTTAAAATCTCTTTTAAAATGCTCTGACTTCAATGTACTCTACATTTACTTGATTACATCAACCACAAAACAAACCACAAAACAAACAAACCATTCTTAAACCCATAAGTCTGAAAACACATGGTGATTGAAGGTGTGTGAAGTATTACGGTACATGCCCTAATGGTAAACACGCTAAATGCTCCACTCTAATGGCTTACTAAATGTTTCTTTCTCTGTTATGACACTTTGGGGTTTTGATATTTTATTCATGATACACATGGTAACCTTTTCTTTGTTATAGATTTTGACTTTTTGATTTTGATTTGCCTTCTACCCGGCCGGCAGTTCTAAACTCATCTTCTTAACAATATGTTCCATCTCTCTGCTCTGGACATGTCTGAACCATCTCAGGATGGCCTTATACCCAAAACCTCTTACTGTGTGCTGACAAGCTCATTCATGAGACCTCGTTTACTAAGAATTGCGTAGACTTGGCTGAGCAAGCGTTTTTGTTCGGCTCAAGGACGTTGCTTGTGCCACACAAGCCAGGGAATCGTCAAAACCACCATAAGTCTTCTGTCATTAATCACACCTGAAACATATCTCTGCTGTAAACCAACTTGAAATCCAGCCCACCCCAACCTTTAAATATGGATCATGCAAATGTGATGCATATGCACTGATCCTCAAATAGTGTCGCCATTGCATGTGGCGTAAAAGAGTGAAAGACGGTCATCAGGACCACTTTGTGAATGACACATTGACGTGTTTGTGAATTACAAAAGAAACATTTTATAGTGGTGATAAATTCAGAGCGTAGCGCATCACTTACTGGAGGTATTCCAAGAAATTCCCAACGTGATGAAGACATATTGAATACAAGCAGGTGCACGAAAGCACACAGTTTCAAAATGAGGGAAAATGCGGTGACGTGTCACTGTGTACATTTTTTGATTAATCATCTTTTCCTTAATTTGGTCCATTTTTTAATTTTGTGTTTTCTAATTGTTTCCTCGCTGCTTCAAATGCTTCATTTCACTGTCACAAGCTCACTTCAGGTTCTCTCCACGAGTGTCATCTTTTTCTCACCTCTCGGGATCTGTGTATGGCAGCCTCTGAGTCACCTTAATATTACACAACAGTACATGGAATCCACCATTTAAAAAAATTGCTTGATTTAGATGTCTGCGTATTCGCAGATGTGGACGTATGTTCGCTTCATAAATACGGCCCCTGATCCTGTCTCTCCTGGTCACTCCCAAAGAGAACCTCGGCAAATTCATCTCTACATCCAGCTCATGTTTTTTCCTCCCTGTTCTGATTCTGATTTTGTCTCCCTCTGTTTCAGCTTCTTCACTTCACCACTGTCCTACAGCCCTCATTGCTCAAACATATTTTTCTGCCACTCCCAACTTCCTCATACAACACCACAGTTTCCGTCTCTTGACTTTGCTATCTTTTTAGTATGTAGATAAGCACTCTTCACTTCCTTAAACTCAGGCAGAAAGTTCCAGAATGACACTGCTACTCAAATAAATGTCTCGTAGTTGCTTGTGTTCTAAAATTTGTCTTGTTTAAGAGAAAAAAAAAATGCCCGGGATCTATAGAGGCTAAATGAAAACCAGACACAAGGCTGGTCAGTCGGTACTAGTTAATGATGGATTGATGCAAGAGGAGATGGAAGCACAGGGCTAGTCTAGTGTGTTCTGGGTGTGCGTCCTGCTATCTATCAGGCTTCACCATTTGACAAGGGTGTGATAATGATGTGACGGTGTGTGTTTGACAGAGATGAATGCATGGAGCTTAGTGACTGATGAAAATGGGTGTGCTCTAAGTGTGAGAGTGTGAAATAGGAAGGTGTGTGGTGTCGAAGCTGGGGGGTTGTGCATATGTGTGTGTGTTAGTGGGGGTATTTACAGATTGAACAATGGTGTGAATACCATCACCAGCATGGTTAAGACTTTAACACAAGAAAAAACAGATACAACTTTATGACATAAGATGCATTATAATTAAAAAAGACTAATAACCACATATTTATTAATACTTTATGTTTATTGTTTTAATAATAAATTAATCTATTCTTTTTTTTTTGGCATTGTTTACATGCTTTTTGACCATCATTTGAGATTTTTTAGGAGATTATTATAGATTGCATTCAAATTGATTTAGTATTGGGAATTTGTAAGAAACCATTTCTAAAATGGTTACTTTTATTATCAGATGTTAAAAACAAGATGAACTCTTTCTTTGTTTTTTTTGTTTTTTTTTAACAAAACATTCTAAGTTGTTTTTTAGATGTTCTCTGTCATGCATGTGCACTTAAAGGCTTAATGTCCTGGTCTCCCTGCTGTTTGCTCTGTTTTGTGGGATTAAGCCGTATAATTAGAGCACTGGGATTCCACTGATGTGTTGGTCTTCTATCAAGGCTTGTGACAGATGCCCGTTAACCCCCCAAAAACACACTCATACAAGGTGATCTCAGAACAAAAGCTTTTCTTTTCTTTCTTTTTTAAATAATTAAATTAGAAGAAAAAATCTGATGCTCTGTTTCCATGACATAATCATAATAATCAATATGTCATCTTTTGGCAGGGTTTATTATTCTGGTTACATTTATCTCTGTGAGGCTGCAGCTGCCGATTATTTCAGAAACCGACTAATCTATCGATTCCTTTGCTGGATTAAGTGTATAGGGCATCGTTTTTTTTATACCATTCTTTAGTAAGAGATCAACACTTCAAAACAAAAACATGTAAGAGGTTCTAATGAGTCGGCTTTAAAATGAGAAAAGGAGGATTTAACATCAGTGTTTGGCTCCAACATGGGTTCAATTTTACCCCCCAAATTTTAACAAATAAAACTCAGCTCTACTTGAATGAATTAAACTGTCAGCTTTTTGTTAATAAAACAAATATTTTAAGTGAGATTTTTACAACAACATTCCGAATCTTCATGCATATTATGTTGAATTGCCGCTACAAAACTTTCCCCAGAGATGAGCGTGTGTGTGGCCCTGCGACCGACTGGTGACCTGTTTGGGGTGTATCCTGCCTCTCTCCTTAAATCAGCCAGGATAGGCTCCTGCACCCCCTGTCACCCTTTCAGGGATACGCGGTTCTGAAGATGAATGAATGAAAGAAACTAAACAGTATTAAATATACACACAAAGCTAATAATAATCATTTTCATTTGAACTCCCGTCCGGAAAAGGGTGGAATGCCCCCTGCGGAGAGTTTAAGTATCTCGGGGTCTTGGTCACGAGTGGGGGAAGGATGGAGCGGGAGATCGACAGGCGGATCGGTGCGGCATCAGCAAGAACTAGGACGCTGCATCGGTCCGCCGTGGTAAAGAGAGTGCTGAGACGAAAAGCAAAGCTCTCGATTTACAAGTCGATCTACGTTCCAACCCTCGCCTATGGTCACCAGCTGTGGGTGGTGACCGAAAGAATGAGATCGCGGGTACAAGCGGCCGAAATGAGCTTTCTCCGCTCTCACTCAGAGATCGGGTGAGGAGCTCTGCCATCCGGGAGGAGCTCGGTGTCGAGCCGCTCCTCGTCCAGGTCGGGAGGAGCCAGATGGGATGGTTCGGGCATCTGGTCAGAATGCCCCCCGAGCACCTCGCGGGTGAGGTGTTTCGGGCATGTCCCACCGGGAGGAGACCAAGGGGCAGACCCCGGACCCGCTGGAGAGACTATGTCTCACGGCTGGCCGGGGAACGACTTGGGATCCTTCCGGGTGAGCTAGAGGATGCAGCCGGGGAGAGAGAGGCCTGGGCTGCTCGTTTGAGACTATGTAGAGGAGGCTAATGTCCCGTCCATAGTCTCTCCTCTACCTAAAATGTGTTTTCTATTATTATTTTTTCCATCAGGTCATGGATATTGCGAGAACTCACCTCAGCTTTATTGTTTAGTCATAAAACACAAAATCATTAAGCTAAAAAATGTGCTTGGCTTTGCGTTTCGTTTAGTCAGAGTCCGTAAAAGTTATTACATGATCTCATTGTCGGTCCTAAATCTCATGAATAGTTTTATTTTCTCTGTTAGTAAAAGTAAACAATGTTAAACACATGAACAGTAGTGGATTTTTGCTCATTTTTTACAACTCAGACAGTGCATGCTGGCTTCTCGGCTGCTTGGAGACTTGTTTCCCCACAGTGTGTTTGTATTGGGTGGTCTTTATACCTCTGACCTACTTACGACTGTTACTTTGTTCTTGCAATAATAATGGGGAACACACAAACATGGTTGGACACTTGCAAAAGGCTAAGAACTTTTAATACCCAAATAAATTATCACAGCATATGAATTAACAAGGATTTACCCACATAAGGGTTTGAGCAAAAAGCTTATTGGAAATTTGTGGAAACATTTGATAGTAATTAATGACCAAAAGATATTTAACACCAGTTTGTGATTCAAATATTTTTTTCGCCGAAAAGACTTTGAAGATGTTCAGAATCCGTCACCGATGTGTCAAAAAGAAAGTAGAGGGAAGAGGAAGACAAGTTATTATAATAGTCTGGTTATTAACCAGCAAAGCCTTTTGGAACTTGCTTTTGGTTTCATGAGGAATAAACACCAGACCTAAATTTGTTCTTTTTTAATAAAACCCCAATGAAGTTTATAAATGATAACACAGCCATCACCTGCACATCAGAAACATTGTCAATGGGGTCAACAATTTGTGTTAAAATGATGAATCATGCTACCATACCAGCCCGGCAATGCCTGATCCCATCAGACCTCAGAAGCTAAGCATGCTGGATAGACCTTAGGTGCCACAATTGGACACCCATTGAGATTAAATTTTCATTGTGTCCCTGGGCAAGACACTTTACCCATGTTGGCTGGTCTGTGTGATTGGTGGGTGATGGTCTGAGGGGCCGATGGCCCAAAATGGCAACCTCGCTGGGGCAGACTGACAGAAGCTCAAAGAAGTCCGGCGCCACCTCCAGGTCGTCCTCCACGATGACCACAAGAGTAGCTTACCATTACCTTGTACGGGGTGAATGAATAATGCATATGTGAAGTGTCTTTGAGTGTCCTGAAAAACGCTATAGAAGTGCAATGCATTAAATAAATAAATAAATTACTCTATTCGACCCTCAGCGGGGAAATTTGTGTGCTGCACTCCTTACACCGCAGCAGGCTGCCCTTCGACGGCGCCAATGGTGGGAGAAGCGGGCGTTAGGTGTCTTCTCCAAGGACCCTAGACGTGCTCTCTGTGGGACGCAAACCTGCGAACTTCCGGTCCGCGCGCGAACGCTCTAACCACTGAGCTGCCGTCTCCTCCTCCTCATTATTATTATTACCTGAAACAATCTTTTACATTGGAGCCTGAAATGGTCTGTTGGTTAATCTGATCATTCGGCATACTCAGATAGTCAACTACCCACTGACCTCTAAAGCGCACACTGTTGCTGAATCTTTAACCATCTGCAGCGACCCCAGATCATAATGCTGTTCACTGGACAACAGGGATAATAGGAGAGTAATTTAATTAGCCTGTTTTCTCAATTTGATTCCATAGTATCTTGTAAGAGGGCCATCCTGGACTCATCAGCTTCTTCCTGCTACAGATTTCAATCCACATTCATTGGAACTGGACATAGCAAGTCGCTTCCTTCTCCATGCCGAACAGGAAGTGTTCCTGTGGCTCCAAAACACCTTGGCGCTAATTAACTTCTATTAAAAAATCAGCAGCTATTACTCAGTCACTATTGTTGTCACGGTAACTATTCTTGCTTTATAACCTTTGCTTTAAACATCCTCCAAAGTTTTTACATTTTTTGTTATAATTTGCCCCAAATCTCAGTTTTTTAAGTTACCGGCAAAACAGATGCAAGCAATAAAAAACATGGCGGTTGTTCTGACCACGTGGGGATGTTTGACATGTTCGATTGATAGATTTAATTTTGCCAATGACACCAGGAAGTCAGACCGTAAATCAGACGAATTGGCTGCAGTTAGGCTCGCTCCTGGTTAAAAAACTGTTTGCTATGCAAATACAGCCTGGACCAGTGAATGCGTATTTCTGGCTCCAAAAATTCAACATGGTGCCATTCTTAAGGCAGAAAATTGCGACTGAATTGGCTTCATTTCGATAGAGCCGAACGTTATGTGCGACGTCACACTCACTAAGTCCATTCCTTTTAGGTAACGGTGAAATCAGCTTCAATAACATGTACCTTTTTGATAAAAACAGACCAGTTATTAACCTGATTTTACATTTATCTACTTCTCTTTTTTAACGCTCATCACTCTCGTTTATAGTCTCTCATCAAATGATCGTCGCTTCATTCTCGCAGGTTTTATTTATGAGACTCTCATTGGTAAAACTGCTGATTACATCCACTCTCTGATTAACACCTCAACCAGTGTTCACAGTTTGGGTCCTAGTGACTTCACCTCGGTTGTTCCCAGAGTTCGTACGTCTCTGAGTCGCTCCTCATTCTTTTCTCTGCTCCAAATGACTGAAATGGTCTCCTTAGCTGCCTTTAAGTTGTCTATAACACATTTGGTTTGTGATGAATGTAGTTGTTTTTAAGTGTATTTTACATCTTTTTATTATAAATAGTCATCCTTTTGTTTCTTAAGGACTCTTATTGTGAAAGTGTATTATCATGTTTTATTTGTTTGTAATCTTATGTTGTTTAATTTATGGTTGAGCTGCTCCGGCCTGGTCGTCGTTGTAAGAGAAATTGTTCTCAATCGACCACCTGGTTTAATAAAGGTTTAAAAAAATCCTCTCTTCCATACGGTTGTTTAAGAAATGAGAAGAAACTCACTGCATCAATCAGGGTCAAATAAATTGTTTCTTGGCCATGTTGTTATTAACCAGTGGGAGGCTCGAAACTATTTGCTTAGTTAAATCCAGATGGTGAGTTTTTTCGGCTTTGGGGTGTATTTTTTGTAGCTACGGGAGAAAATATTCCTCATGATTTGGGTGAAGTGATCGTTTAGCAGGGTGTTTCCTCCTCACTTTATTTCACCAGGGGGAAAAACAAATCCATAAATCGTAACACACCCTGACTTAACCCCTGTTTGTTGCAAAATAAGTTGGATATTCATACTTGGCTTGCTTCTCGTAAAGGCAGCAAAGCAAGTTGGCTTAATTTTTGCAGGAAATTGCACTCAAATTTTTATCAAAAAGTTAGAACCTGTTTTGTTTTTGTCAAAAATCTTATCCGTTTACAACTGAATCCACTTTTCAAAATTATTTTAGAAAGACATTTATCAGAGATAGAAAAAAAAGTGGAAACTCCGTTCTGTTCTGTCATCTTCCGCTTGTTCCGGGGTCGGGTCGCAGGGGCAACAGCTTCAGACGGGCAGCCCAGGCCTCTCTCACCTCGGCTGTATCCTCCAGCTCACCTGAAAGGATCCCAAGTCGTTCCCCGGCCAGCTGTGAGACATAGTCTCTCCAGCGGGTCCGGGGTCTGCCCCTTGGTCTCCTCGGTGGGACGTGCCCGAAACACCTCGCCTGCGAGGCGCTCGGTGGGTATCCTGACCAGATGCCCAAACCACCCCATCTGGCTCCTCTCGACCTGGAGGAGGAGCGGCTCGACACCGAGCTCCTCCCGGATGGCAGAGCTCCTCACCCGATCTCTGAGTAAGAGCCCAGCCACCCTGCGGAGGAAGCTCATTTCGGCCGCTTGTACCCTCAATCTCATTCTTTCGGTCACCACCTACAGCTGGTGACCATGGTGAGGGTAGGAACGTAGATCGTAGAAAAGCTTTGCTTTTCGGCTCAGCTCTCTATTTACCACGACGGACCGATGCAGCGTCCTAGTTATAGCTGATGCCGCACCAATCCGCCTGTCGATCTCCCGCTCCATCCTTCCCCCACACGTGAACAAGACCCCGAGATACTTAAACTCCTCCACTTGAGGCAGAACCCTGTCCCTGACCCGCAGGGGGCATTCCACCCTTTTCTGGCGAGGACCATGGTCTCCGATTTGGAGGCGCTAATTCCCATCCCGGCCGCTTCACACTCGGCAGCAAATTGTTCCAGTGAGAACTGGAGATCACGGTCCGATGAAGCCAACAGGACCAAATCATTCGAAAAAAGCGGAGATCCGATCCTGAGGATCTCTTTAAACTTTTTCTTTATGCGGTCGCGGTCAAAGAAGGGTTTTTTTTTTACTCGCGTTCAATTGCTGACTGAAGATGACATGACATTAGGGGTTTTCATTTTGTGGATGATTGTTATACTCTTAATAATGATACGCTGCTATCACCGGTGTACAGCCAATACAGGTGAAAAGAGTCACAAGAACGGAACATTTTTAGCATGTAGATGTTGTAAAAAAGTTGCAGTGTTCGGATGGTGTGTATTCAAAGAATTGGTGAGCTATGAATATGCGATCACATTTTTAAAAATAATTTTTATAAATTCTGGTTCCCACACTTTTCACGTCCACTGAAAAATTTTAAATTCCTATTACTAGATAAAAGCCAATCAGAGATGCTTTTATAATGTTTATAACCATTTATTTTTGGTTGTTTACATCCTTAAATGTTAGTTGAACAGCTGTGATGTTAAAAGAGTGCCTGGTTAGCCGACAAAACAAAACTTCAGCTGTAAAATACAACCAGGTGGAAATGTTTCCTCCTGACTGAGTTTGTTCACAGCCTCAGCACCTTTAACAGACGACCCGACATAGTTTGGTCCTAATAAATGTTGTTAAACATCCATAGTAGCCTGGAGTTGCCTTCCATTACAATAGAAGCATTTTATAGCTTAGTATTGTTGGAAAGAGATGAACCAAACTTTTCTCTGTGTGTTCCAGGTGTGTCGCTGAAGAAAACTGAATGAACCATGGCGCAGTTTCCAACCACGTTCACAGGTTTGTTTGTATGTTTGGCTTAAAGAGAATCTGAATAAAGTATCTGATTAAGTTTCTTTTATTTTAAAACATGTATCAAAGATTCCACTAAGTCAAAATTCAATTCTGTTTTATTTTTTTAATCAAGAAAAACACCAATCACCTTAAAACGATTCACTAAGTTAATCAAGGAGAAAACATTAAATTAATCTTGGAAATTTTAGTAAATCACTCACATAGAGCACAAAAAATGTTTTTATTGTAGCACATCAATAAAACGGAGATGGAAACAGCTTTTAAATGATCAAATTTGTGTGGAAATGAGCTGAAAATGAATAGTTTCCATAGATGTGTACAAAAATAATAAATCAGATTGCTATTGACGTAAATTAAGCAAGCGTGTTAGATACATTGAGCGGTTATCTTGCAGAGTAAAGCGCCTAACTCTATAAGGAGTAAAAAAGTGTTTCAATAAACCGTTTGATCACATAAATTGCATGTTTAAAAAATGTATTCTTTCTATAAACAGTTAAGATGAGTTTGATATCTTCACAGCAGGAACTTTTTTTAAAGAAAACACAAAGCAAAAAAAACTTTTGGGACATAAAAACTGCCTAAGACAAAAAAAATAGAAACAGTGGGAGTCATCGTGCTCTTCCCATCTCAGCTCGCTGTTGTTAATACTTATGTGATCAGTCGTATCAATTGAGAAATGCATTTGCCAATTGAGTTACGGATCATTAACAAATCAATATGCTGTGGTCAGGATCAAAGAGGGTGCATCAGATGTATCCAGTCTAATGTAGATAATTCTGACTTAAAATAAAGTTCACCTCAATCGATATTCACTAGCACTGTTTTCAACCTGTGAGTAGCTAATCTCGATGAGGCAGCACATCTTGAGTAAACACTGATATCAGAGGGTGAATGTAGCAGACAGGCCCATAGTTCAGGATCACAAAGTGGATTAACATGTATTAATTGGTCCAGTCAGTTGCTTATATCTTCTTTAAAAGGTGCACAGAAATCCCAAATTGTAAAATCTTTAAACAGATTTGAATAAAATTATGTCATTGATCCCAGACCTGGGAAATTCGGTTCTTGCAGCAGCATCAGGACTGGACAAACCATCCAAAGTGGAAATTTGCCCATTTATGTTCTCAAAGAGTATTTTCTAATGTGTATGCTGTGACCTTGAACCTTCTTTAGGCAAGGAACTGACACATTACACTTCTCAGGCCTACTGACAAATATGGTCTAACAGAATCTTCTTAGTCATCAAATCCTTGAGGAAACATTTGGTTCAGAACATAAAACATATGGGAACAAATATGGATTAAGTCAAATGTTTATACAACGGAAAATGAGATTTGCCAAACTGTAAATAGAATTGTATTGGTTACAGTAAACAGAGCCCATTGACAGGAATCTATGCTTCAAACATGAGCTAATATTTATAATGAGACGTGCTTCAGGAATGTATGAAGCAACAATGGTTGAGCATATATGGTATAATTATATATTTTTTTATTTTTATTTATTTTTATTTTGAATTACTCTAGTCATCCCTCACCGGGGAAATTTGTTTACATAAAAATTGTGAATAAAGCAGCTAATAGAATAAGAAAACTGTTCTTGTACGGTACTAAAGTGTCAGATTGTTCATTCAAAGTCTTTTATCAAACATTTAGTGCATCACCTTCACCAGATCAGATTTTATTCAAAGGCATGTCTGCCCAAACCAATATCTGTTTAACATCTGCTTTATTTTATCCTCCTGTGAATTGAGTCAGACACAGTTTACATGAACAGAGCCTCCATTAGTCATCCTTTACTTTTTGTCGTAAATATTTCTCAATCAGTGTTCCTTCGAGAAATGAAACTCATGACTAAGAAATTTTTTTCATTCCTCTCCGGTCACTGTGTCTGGATGTAATGTAGCTTACGTCATCAAAACACTTAACTATGTTTTTCTCTGTGTGTATGTGTGTGTTTTACATTCCTGCCTGTGTGTTGGATCTTTTTGTGTGTGTGGGGATGTCAGGCCCAGATGTGTTTCTGATATCTGTGGACGAGAGAGCCAAACATGACCAGCAGTTTCACAGCCTCTCCCCGACTGCTGGTGGTTACATCACAGGTAACAGCCTCTGTTTTTTCTATCTAGCAATACACAAAGTTACTCATGCAAATATCTTTGTATTTCTATATAGAGACATTGCTATGTAATTTTAGGTATTTCTTTCTATCTCATTTCCCTAGAGCGAGCACATGTTAGCGTTGCTTAGACCATTAAAAAATGTGGACCGTGTTCATTACAATGATATTCCAAACAAAGCAGACTTTCCAGACCAATGAGCCAGGATGAAATCATAAAGGCTGTTGTGCACACTCTGAGGCTCCTCTGTTGTTGTGTTTGTGAATAGAAACCAAACCTTCATTAGAATGGTTGAATTGGTCTTTAATGAGAGGAGACAACAGCATAGTCACAATGTTATAAACTGGAATTTAACAGCAATCTCATCTTGCAAATTGAACTCACTTGAGCCGCTTTTCAACATAAAACTAATGTTTCGGTTATGTTTTAAGAAATCCAGACGAACCTGCAGACATTCTGTCTGCAGGTTTTGCAAATATGCATTAACTATTTAAAAAGAATCCAATCAAATGAATTCAAATAACAGGATGGTTGAAGACTATGTCTGGTGGTTATCTAAACCTCTTCACATGGTGGCTTGGTAATCATCAACCTTTATACCCAGTACATGACAATGGTGACCTACAAAGAAGATTTGCACTGTAGACTGATCAGTCCTTAATTAATAATAAAATATATGTCAGCATCAAAATATTTACTGGTTAATCTATCATAAAGATTTATCAGGTGAACACGGGGAACGAGGGGAAAAGAAACTTAAACCTCATCTAGAAATGTAACAAAGATTTGCTTCAAACTTTGTGATGAAGTTGGCCGTCATGTGCACCAGGTGTGTTTGTCGCTTGTAAAATAAAGAAATATACCGTCAGTGTCCTAAAAACCCCAATAAAAACAAAACATTGTAGAGCAAGAATACGCCAAAGTGTCGACCAATGCCTCCACCTAACCAATAAATTTGTGACCTTGACCATTGGTCGCATAACCATGACAGTGTAATCAGCCCGTCTATAGTTGGTACCGAGTAACTGCGGGCAATTTTGTTCTCAGTCGTACTACTTATGTACTCTTTAGTTATTTATTAAGCAGCAAACTGCTATTAATTTATGTTTAAACCTTACTGAGAATGAATTTTAATTAATCAGATAAATGCTGTTCTTACTGGTTAATATTTCTTTAACTAAACATGTTTATTGTTTTAGTTTTAGTGCTACTTATTGACGTCTCCCTTTTAGTTAAAACAGGTTTTGACCTCTTGATAAACTGTAGATGGATGGATTGATTAAAAACTCAGTGTCATCGTTTGTCTTGCTTCTTTTCATCAAACAGGTGACCAGGCCAGAAACTTTTTCCTTCAGTCCGGGCTCCCCCCTCCCATCCTTGCCCAAATATGGTAAGTCTGGTTAGCTAGGAAGTATGTTTACTTCATAAATCAGTTGCCAGGGCACTGGTTTATTTAAAGAGCTGCCATTTGAACAAAATGTAAAAAGGCTCCCACAGTTTTTAATTGTAATAAAGTTTTAGCACACAATAAAGTGTCACAATAAAAGGTTTGTCTTTACCTTTTTTTTGGAGGTTGAAGTGAAAAAGTAATTCAGTCATAAATTCACTTATCTTTCATTTGGATTTTTGTTTCATAATTTTTTTAAATGTTGTCTGTATATATATTTGTATAAATTTTAAAGCCAAAGAAAAACAATCGTTTACATCCTTTCTAGACAACATTAAACTTTTAAAAGTCAGGATGGAGTAAAAAATAAAAAGAAGAAAACCTCATGGAGACCTAGTTGGAGGAGAGACTTTTTGTGTTTTGTCCCTTTTTTGTACTTTTTTTTTCAATCTACAATGTGAAGCTTGCTTAGACAATTGTTTTTGTAGTGTTGGGCTAAACAAATAAAATTGAGTTGAATTTAACTGTACTGATGAAAGGCATGAAAAAAATCACAGATTAAAATGGTTGAAAAGGCCCTGCAGCAGACTGGCCACTTGTCTGAGGTGCATCCCACTTCTTGTCTATGACTAGCTGGCATAAGTTCTGGCAACCACAAAGGAAAATAGTTACAAGATGAATGGATAGATAAAATAGTTAAAAAACAGATAGTTAACAGATTAAACCAGATTACAGACCCACAGTGCACCATATCTCCATCAGCTTCTGGCTCTTAGCAACCTGCATGTAACTATGAAGCTTACTCTGTTTCTAAGTGACCTGACAATAGGCTTTCCAAAGAGGCTTGGTTTAAGAGTCAGTGCCTATCTTTAATATTAGCTGGGAGTTTATTCTATAAAATACGGACTTGGTGCTAAAGGCTCTACCTCCAAATTTACTTTCAGACATCCTAAGTGATTGTTTTTATCTTGGCGATGAGTCTGATCCATGATTCGTATCAGTAAACTATCATTACCTGTGTCCTCGCAGGGCTCTGGCGGATATGAACAGTGACGGTCGAATGGATATCCACGAGTTCTCTATCGCCATGAAACTCATCAAGCTAAAACTCCAGGGCCACCCCCTTCCTCCTTCGCTTCCTCCCAGTATGAAACAGCCTCCACTGCCTTTACCCCCACAAAGCAGCTTTGGTAAGTTTTACACAAATCGATAGATAGTTATAACCCGTGGGCGATCATAAACGATCTTTATTCTTCCTTTCCTTCTCAGGCATGCCCCCTATGGCTCCCATTGCACCTCCTCTTTCCGCTGTTCCTCCGCTCCCCCTGCCTCCCCTTCCTGTTGGAGTGTCTCCCCCCCTCGTCTCATCTGGCCCACCTCCACTTCCTCAACCCATCGCTAATGGAGCCCCTCCCACTGCCATGATACCGCCCATCCCAGGCTTCTCACACCCCGGTAAGTTCACATCAAAGATAAACAGTGCATTTTAAATTAGTATAATTTTAAGCAGTGGCAGATAGAGGATTTCACACCTAGACCTTAAGTAGTGCTCCTTCCACATCAATCAGCACCCCAATAATTATTTTATGTTTACTGTGCAATCTTACTTTATTGGATTTAGTGTAGGAAATAAAGCCTGGAAATCATACAGGAAAAAACTTCACAAAATGCGATTGGTCAAGTGTTATAGTATAAAAACACACATTTGGAAACATCAAAAAAGCCATTAAAAAAAAACAACAGACCATTTAGGAATTATTTTATAAAATTAAGGCACAAAACACAATTTAGAGCCGTTTGTGATGCCGATATATTTTGGCCATCAGAGAAGGCTTCGAAGGTGTTCATCGCTGCTTTCTAGTGATGTTTTTCTTTTGAGTTTATGCAATTATTTGTATTTAAATGGTCATTTACTGTTTATTGGAGTCACAGCTGGTTGGTTGGTTGGATAGATAACACTTGGTAAACAATCCTATTCTCCAGCTGTTTTGTTTGCTCCTTGAAATAGATGGTTTGACCTCTCAAACGATGCTTTCTGTTCTGATTCCTAGCTGCAGCAGCCAATAAGTCCTCATCATTTAATCGTTCCAGTATCAAGCTGCAGAAAGGACCATCATTTGATGCTGCAGGGTATGCCAAATGATATAAAATGTTGTTCATACCTCATGCACTAAAATGTTTCTGTTTCTAATTGCAGCACACAGCCACCTGCTGATTGGGCAGTTCCTCAGTCCTCCAGGCTGAAATACAGACAGCTTTTTAACTCACATGATAAGATGATGAGCGGACATCTTACTGGTAGGAACACACACCTGGATATGTTACTGCTGGTTATCATAACTGTGCATCTACTGAGCTTCTCTTTTGACAATTTCTGTGTTTCATTGTTCAGGTCCTCAGGCCCGCACTATTCTAATGCAGTCCAGTCTTCCTCAGACTCAACTTGCAACGATATGGTCAGTACTTTGAAATATTACCAGTATGTCTCTGTGCATATGATTCCATAATAAATACAAACTTCAAGTATTTTCTTTTTATTATTTCCAACTTAAGGAATCTATCGGACATCGATCAGGATGGAAAGCTCACAGCTGAGGAGTTCATTTTGGCTATGCATCTAATAGATATGGCTATGTCAGGGCTACCTTTACCCCCTGTTTTACCACCAGAATACCTCCCACCAACATTCAGGTATATATTCCCCCTAACACCTTGAACAATGTAGAAGAAACTACAAACTACTTTGATTTGGACTGGCTTTATAAATTAATTGAATGCTAGCAATGCTACTTTGACTCTTCAAGTTGTAAAGGTTAGCGTTACATACCAATGAATTTGTATCTGTGTTAAAGGCGTGTACGAAGTGACAGTGTTCAGTCAGATCAAAAGAGCGTTCAGGAAGAGGCAGAGGAGGAGACAGAGAGCAGCCAAGAGAAGAAATTACCAGGTAATTATTTCTATCTCTACTGTATATTGCTGTTTGTAAATGTTTAAACAGGAAATGTTTTTCTCAGTTTTTACAGCACATCTAACTCTTTCAGCAGTATGATTTCTAAAGTCCACCAGGTCCTTTGTTTCCTCCATATTGTTTTATAAAAGATTCATTGCTAGTTATTACAATTAGTTGTTTGATTCTAGACCTGTTAGTAAAATATTATATTAAAAAAAATTACAAGGACTTGCTCCCCACTTTATCTCTAAAGGAGAAATCCACTAACTTGGATTCATGATCTGATCCTTTGGGTCAAGAATAACTTGAGCCGTATTCACATTGGACAGGCATTACAGCACAACCTTAGTGGTTTGAAAATGACCCTTTGTGATTTTATTTTAAGTGTTCAACTGCTCTTCGCTAGCTTTATTATCAAAACAACATGCATCCTCATTCCAAACAAAATAGAAAAGCTATCACAAATTATTATAACATGACCTTCTTGGTTCAACACAACCGCAAAAGTTCCCGATATTTCTGAGAGCTGATGTCCATGAAAATCCTATTTTACTGCAACCAAGACGAGAGTCCATGTATACTTTAATACATTTTAACGAGAGTATATTTTATGTTACAAAAACTATATGAAGACTATTTTGTTTCTTTAAACACTCGTTAACACTGTCAGTAGAAAATGATTGACCAAAAAACAGTTTGAATCACTGACAGGAGCATTCTCACAGGATTGGAATCATTGCAGGTCACTTTTATGGAGATTTTCACAAATATTTCCCCAATTTGGATTAAATAAAAGTCACAAAGGGCATAAATAATCTTTTAAAATGACCAAGCATATTTAGATGAATCTAAAATCTTATGCGAGATAGGTTTTAGGTGATAAACTTCCTCAACTGGACATTATGTCCAGTTGAGGAGCAACAACTAAGAAACAGAAGACAGAAGACTTGTGTTCACTCATCTAATTGTGTCTGCCTGGGGTTGGTGGGCATAAAACCTGCAGCAGAAGAAAGAAGGACCGACACAGCCTCAGACAGGAAGCTCACATGGCAGAAACACAATGAGCATGTTTTTTTTTCTTGTTCAGTACTTACTCTGCTTTCCAAAAGTCTCTCATTAGAGGTAGTTTGAAGACTTGAAGACAGTGTTATGCACAATAGATGAATGGAAAATATTTTATGAGTCACTGCTGACCTGGAAAAACATATTTAAAGTGCCTTTCCAGCTGTTTTTGACCAGAAACTGTAAACCTGCACCTTCCTGGATTTAACATCCCAGATGTTCCTGTAATGACAGTAACTTCCCTCATTATTTCACATAAGTAGCTCCCTGAGTTTGTTTCCATTTGAAGTCACTTCCTCTAGTTATTAACCACAAGTCCGACACGTTGTCTTTGCACGTTTTAACGAAAACACAGCTGTCTGAATTATTGTTTATTTCAGAGAGTTGGAAGTTTAGTTATTGTTTCATTTTTAAGAGATTATGAGTTATAATAGATTATTTTTTATACATCATGTGCACAAGTTTTTGTCACTGTAAATATTTGGGAGAAAAATTGTTAAAAAAAATGTAATTGTCTTTTAAAAATGGTTTTTATTTTGTAATTTTCAAAACTCAAAATGAATGATTCAGTTAGCCAATATTTATAATATTCATCTTTTTAAGACCAAAAAACGCACAGGAATCTTTGGTCTTAGCAAGTTTTTTTTGTAGTTCATTCTTTGTTGTTCATACATACGGTCGAATTTCTTTTTTAGCAACTGTAGTTTCCACAATGCAAAAGTCTTCAAAAAGAAAAATAAGATGGTCTGCTTGACTCTTTCATCATTTTTTCACGTATACTGTATAAGCGCCACAGTGGCACCTAATTTCTTTTTGTCTTTTTAAAATGTAGCAAATATTTAGAGACAGTTATGACAGGTTCTTTGTTTTTGTTCGTCATGATCGCAGTGACATTTGAAGATAAGAAGAGGGAGAACTTTGAAAGAGGGAACCTGGAGTTGGAGAAGAGACGTCAGGCCCTGCAGGAGCAGCAGAGAAAGGAGCAGGAGAGGCTGGCAGCGCTGGAGAGAGAGGAGCAGGAGAGGAAGGTAAAGCGCTGAAAACATGCTGGTTCTTCTTTACACATTGCTTCATTTGAATTGGTGATGGTTTATGGCATCTTTCAAAGATGAAACTGCAAAAGCTCAAAGTTATTTGCATGCAGAATTGAAACTGGGTGTTTTGTATTTCAGGAGCGTGAGCGTCTGGAGCAGGAAAGAAGACGACAACAAGAACTTGAAAAACAACTTGAGAAGCAGAGAGAGCTAGAACGACAGCGGGAGGAGGAGAGGCGTAAAGAGATAGAGAGGAGAGAGGTGTGCACAGAAGAATCCCCCATCAATTTTTATTTTGGTTCTAAAAGCTCCAAACAGAGTTACTAAAACCTAAACACACAATGGATTTAATTCATGCTACACAGTAGTAACTAGACAAATCCAGGATATCTTCTGGATATCTAGACTGTTCTACTTGGTGAGGATAAAGGTTTGGAGCCACTGAACTAAAGGACAGAAGCGTAACTCGCCAGACTTCCCACAGTATCTGGCTGTTGTAACATTTCATATCATAGTTAATGTTTGTAAGATTTTTTCCAGGTTGCTTATTTGGAAAAAAAAAGTCTAGTTTAGCTGATGTTTAATTACATAAAACCTGCAGTTATATTTGCTTGAAATGGCTTGGAGCTCCTCCAGCTCTTCTGCTAAATCTGAATGATTATAACACGCTACCTACTTTACCCCGAGAACAGATCATTGGTTGTGTAACATGATGTGTAATCCACTGTTGTGAAATTAAACACAATATGCTTGCGTTCCAGGCAGCTAAAAGGGAATTAGAGCGCCAGCGGCAGCTCGAGTGGGAGCGTCAACGTCGGCAGGAGCTTCTGACTCAGAGGAACCGAGAGCAGGAGAGCATTGTCCTCCTAAAAGCCAGGAAGAAGACTCTGGAGTTTGAATTGGAGGCGCTGGTAAAGAGAACTTCAGTCCTTGTCACAAAAAAGACATAGACAATGTTCCTAAATCTCTCATTTCTTCTGCAAACTCGCAGTTTTACATGTTGACAAAGCAAACTGATGGAAATTAAGAACGAATTCAGCCCAGAGGTCACAAAAACAACTATTTGATTTCTACTCAATTTCATTTATATAACTCTGTAATACAATAGAGTGCGGGTAACGGCTTTAGGTCCCATTTCTGATACTTTTTCTGTTTAACTGCCGTTGTCATGAGGTCAACTAAAGCCCTATAATAGATAAGTTAAAGATTCTAAATGACTCTAACACAGTATAACGTCTACGCTTTCCCTGGTTTCTAACTAAAACGTCAGTCCTATCCGGAGACAAGATTAATTTTTGCAGATTAACATTGTTGTCACCTGAAGCTGATGGGTGTGTTTGTGGTGTTTAGTAGGAATTAAATCTTCAGAGGCTCGTCCTAACTCTGTAAAGGTCATGGTTCCTTAGAAGGATTTATTTAATCATTTTACGTTACTAAGGCTTCGCGTTTCACTCAAACAGAAAAAACATTCTAAATATTGTATTGAGGAAAATTTGGTCACTCGTGCATGTAAATATACTGTATAAAAACTGTGTCACTAAAAGTAGGAAGAAGTTTTAGTGAAACAAGATTATGACTTGAAAAGAGTGTTTAATTCTTTTCAGATATTTTCATGAAAATCTGACTTTGTGTTTGCTGCTTTTTAGAATGATAAGAAGACTCAGTTGGAAGGTAAACTGAAGGATGTTCGCTTTCGTCTGTCGGCTCAACGGAGGGAAGTAGAACAAACGAACCAGGCCAGAGAAACACGAATTGCTGAAATCACGTTACTGCAACAGCAGCTACAGGTTGGTGAAAACACTCATCAGTTGTGCTTACTCAAGTTTTCAGCGTATTGTTAGTAAAACGCTATTTGAAATAATCTGTTATTCTTCTGAAAATTTTAATCAGCTGCTTTCTTTCACGTAGGATTCCCAACAGTGGCTCGGGAGGCTTATTCCTGACAAACAGACTCTGAATGACCAATTAAAGCAAGTTCAGCAGAACAGTTTGCAGCGTGAGTTCAGCATGACAATATATCAAATTTATTTACATCATAATTTTAAATTTTAGACCATTGAGAAAACAGAATCATCCTGTTTGGTCTTAAGTTTAATCATTTATGAGTTTCATTATAGTGAATTTGACTGGTTGTCTGTGTCTATGTAGATGTACCCACAATTTGTCCAAGGTGTACTCTGCCTTTTACCTCCATCCTGAGTTGGACAAAATATAAAATGGATGAAGTGGCATGGAAATTCATGAATGAAAGTTTAAACCTTGGGAAATACTAATAACTTGTGGAGGGTGTACCCAGCCTTCAGCTGCTAATTAGTCTGCATATCCTCCATCTTCCTTTCAATGCTGAAAAATGGCCAAGTGCATAGTTAAAACTGTTTTTGGTAAACTTGTTCTGATGTGCAGCATCATTAGAAACTTGTGCGTACATGTCTTAATATTTCCTACCTCACTTGATTGTGTTGAATTGATTTGATGTCGTCTCACACTGTCTTTTGTGGGGTTTTTTTTTTTCAGGCGACAGTCTTTCATCTCTTCAGAAGGCTATTGAGCAGAAGGAGAGCAGCAGACAGCAGCTTAGAGAGCAGCTCGATGCTGTGGAACGAGAAACCAGAGCCAAACTGCTGGAAATAGATGCTTTCAACACACAACTAAAGGTAAAAACACAACAGATCATTACTGTGGAGAGACTGTCTCTACCTCTCTGGCACGAGGTGGGAGATTATTCCATAAAACAGAACCTCCTAAGCATTGAGGAGCTTCAGGTCCAATACAAAAATCTATAACGATATTAGCAGAGGTCTATGGTTTTGACTGTTTCTCAAATGTATTTTTTTCTGTTATACTTTTACTGGGAAAATTCACTTTGAGTGTGTAAATGGATTTTTTTCCTCAAGTAGGAGAGTATTAGCTTCTTCTTACAGGAATACAAACACAAGGAATATCTTGTCAACTCATTACTGTTTAACTCTATTATTTAACAAATAACACGATTGAAAATGTTTAACTTCAATATTTTTAACACACTTGTTTTCTTAGACTCTTAATTACAGACACGTCGTAACTCATTTTCTGTTCCTTGGAGCAGAATTAAGGAAGCTCCAGTTTTATTATGAACCTGTATCACATCTTGATGATGATATGACTTAAGCTGCTGTATAAAAATGGTAATTTAAAGTAGAAAGTTAAACAAAACAATTGGGACTGAGTAAGTTGAGCCTTTTTTTTTGTGGAGCACATTTTATTTACTAGACTGTTCAAAGTGTCTTACATAATCATTAAAACAGCATCAAAAGCACATAAATACATAACTGAAAAAGAAATAAATACATCAAGTTAATACTGTTTATAGAAGCAGTTAAAATGGATTACAATAATTTTAAAATGACTAAAGTTTAAAGAGAAAGTTTTAACTTATATATATATTTAGTGAAAGTTTAACTTTCACAAGCAGATGCTGCTTCTTCATGTTTTATAAATTTAAGCGTATGTTCAGGGTCTTAGCATTAGAATGACACACAACCAAAATTATTAAAAATGACGTGATCTGTTCAGATCTCTTTGCAACAACGTCTGATGCCATCCAATCATCCAGTGCAGATGAGATTGCACAGACAAGGCAACATTTTGTGTATGTCATGATTTTGGCTACCACCCCATAAGCATGTGTTTTAAGTTAGTTTGATGAAATGTTTTCCCTGTAAAGGTTCTACAGGCATTACACTGCCGATGTTCTTCATTCACAAAGAAGAATAAATCATTTCCCGTTTTAGGTAGAGCGCACGAAACAAAAAAATCCTTCACTTTCAGTTAGTATTATTCCTTAACTGACAAGAAGTCAGGTCGCTTAGCAACCAATTTTATTCACACTCACAATCTTACAAAACTAACAAAATCAACCACTCACTAAAAACCTGTTAATATAACAATAAATATCTTTTACTGTTAGAAAACCGAGGTACACTGTTTTACACCCAGTGTAATTTCATCATTAAATTCAAAAGAAGGATGTCTTTCAATTAGCACTTATTTCTACAAAATAACAATGACAACGATAAACATTACATAGCAATTTTAAAAAACATGTTACAAAGTGCTTCACACTTAATAAAATGACAAAAGAATAAAACAAGATGTTTTTTTTTAAAACAAGTTTAAGACATAAAATTTCTACCACCTCACTGATACGTGTTTGTTTTTTATGGTGAATTTTTAACGTCCTGTTCCATCATCATACCAACTGTTCTCTCAGTTTAACTGTCTTACAACACGTTAAAAGTCTACATTTCTATATGCAAGCGTTGCATTGATGTGTGTATTTATGTTCGTACTGCTGATATTAAAATATTGTCATACATGGAAAACTGTAAGATAGATGCCAGGATGCTTCTTCATTTGACCGAGGAAGGACTTCAAATCCTTCGTAGCAGCCCGTTTGTTTTTGTGATTATTATTCTAGGACATTAAGACAAGGCAGATACGAGAAAGACAAGGAAAAGGAGGAAGGGAGATTAACAGAGACAACACAGCTCACAATAAACTCATTTTCTGATGGCTAATCTTATCAGTTGCCTCTCGGCTTTGCTCAGGAAGGACACCATTACCAAGTGATGTTGAAAAGCAGAGAAACAGTTTGTACTAAGGCTGACTGATAATGGGAAAAATCTGATTGCAATTTTTCTGTTTGATATTGCAATTTTGATTAGAGTTTTAAACAGTTTAAAAATGACTGATATCTCGAACTTTCTAAACAAAAATTACATGTAGGCATAAGTTATCTCTACTGATGGAAAACACTTTCACACTGCATAAATGATTGTTCCAGGCTGTTACGACTTTTTGCTGACAATAATTTTTCTCTATTTCCATTACATCAGTATTTCCATTACTAGTTTGCAAGCTCTAGTTGACAAAACAGATGCAGGACACGGTCTAAACAAGCCTCGAGTCGGCATGATGTACACACCCATTTATTTTTTCTAATGACAAAGAACATTTTATGTAATTTTTGCACATAAATGAGCATTTTTATTAAACATTTCAAGAATAATCCAAAAACTTCATTGTGAAATAAACATTGGTGTAACTACAAATCTGATAAATGATGTTACACATAGATGCTGTCATATCCTGAGCAAGACATAACAAAAAGAGAAGCAGGAAAAAAGTGAATTTAGGGATTTAATGATCCTAATAATTGTGGTATCGATTGGTTATCTATAAACTGTGACTTTAAAATGTAAACAATCCTTGGCTATTATTCCTCTCCCTCCACTGTGTACTCCTCTCTGTCCATTCTCTGCTCACCAGGACTTTCTTTTAAAAACATTATTTGTAATGCTTTTTTTCCTGCCATCCGCTGTCGTTGTTTGTATTTTGTTTTTTCTTCTCACGTTAATTTTCTCCCTGTCTTATTCTTTGTTTAATCCACATAATAAACCCCTCCTTTTATATTTTCTACCCCCCTTTTTTTATTTATCTCCCTCACTGGCGTTTTGCACCCATGCCAGTCTCTGTGTGAGTTCTATGCCAACCACTGTGCCAGGATAGAAGCCCTGCGACGCCAGCTTCAGGAGGAAGAGACAGGGAGACAGGTAGAGCACACTGTCGGACTGCAGCTGGAATATATGTCAGATTATATTTGGTTTTAAATGACAAACATGGAGTCACTCTGATTAAAATTTAGCTTTAAAAGCAACACTGAATCTTTCTGAAGAAATCACAATTCATTTACACTAAAACGGGCCAAAAGTTTCATGTCCTGCACTGTACTGCCCCCTTCAGATAGAGCAGAGTGTAAACACTAAATAAATACCCTTACTGTTGATGCTAATGCAGTTTTTTAAAATCTCCTTTTAATGTTCGATGAGCAGTTTTTTTCAATACTCATTAACTAATTCTAAACTAATTCTTTACTAAATTATAAGTAGTTTATAAAATGTAATTGAAGATCAAAATGTGCAGAATGTTCTCTCGTTCTAACATTAAATGGCTCCGGTTACAAACAAAGAAATTCACCTGAACAAAGCAGTCTGTAAAAACTCTTAAAGAGGGCGGTATTTGCTCTTTCTGAGTAATCATTCTTAGCCCTCTGCATATCTAGATAAATCTGGTACCTTTCTTTAACTTAGATTTGCAACATGTGGTGAAAAAAGCCGATTATTATTCCATTTGTTATACTGTGAATACCCGTTTCCCTTGCTCCTCGCTTAGTTCGATCCTCTAGGCGCGTGCACAACACAGTGTATAACTGGTTTGAGATAGTAAATACAGTGCAAAGTGCATCAAGTTAACAGAGCCTGCGCATATTTTTTATAATCATAACTTGATGCTTTTTCTTTAGAAATAAGTCCGTGTAGTCCCTCATTCATCCAGGAGTAATCCATAGTAGAAAAATTTCAAAAAAGTCTTCTGGACAGTTTAATTCTTGAACGAGACGTTTCGACTTCCATCCGGAAATCCTTTTCAATCTGAATGAAATGGACTGGAAACTGGATCTATTTATACTTACCTGAGTAAAAGGTAAAAACAAAAATAGTAAGAAGGGCTCAACCAATGAGCTTGTGTTACCTATGATGGCCGTGAATGGCTCCTATTGTAGCCACCGACCAGTAAACGACCCTATTATAAAAATGCTAAAGGCCTAGTGAATAGAAATTCCTGCTAACGAGAGGCGTGAAACACAGGCTCATTGGTCGAGCCCTACCTTACTATTTTTTTACCTTTTACTCAGGTTAGTATAAATAGATCCAGTTTTCTGTCCATTTCATTCAGATTGAAAATGATTTCCGGATGGAAGTCGAAACGTCTTGTTCAAGAATTAAACTGTCCAGAAGACTTTTTTGAAACTTTTTCTACTTTTTTCTTTAGAAAAAAAAAGAAGTGTTGTTTTGTAATGTGGACGAACCAAGCGTGATATTTTCTGCTTATGTTAAACTGTGGGCTTGAACAAGAACAGAATCTGTGGACAAGAACAACCTGTCATTCGAATAGTAACCTACACTGGACAGAAGGGCTCTCAGATTTCTCAAACATGCATGAAAGAAATAAGGCATGTTTTTGTTGTGGGGTTAATTTTCTGAACATGTTATACCTCCATAGAGTCGATGGAGATTTAACATCTTTTGTTAACCCTCTTACTAAATCTTTTTTTATAGATTTAAATGAAAAACATTTTGAAAAAAAGCGTAATGCGTTCATGGATATTATTGTATTGACTAAAAGTAAATTAAATTTTTTTTTTAATTGAAGGAAAGGTTTTTATTTACACACTCAGCCTATATTCTACTACCGTAGTAGGAAATATAAATAATTAAAATACTGTTGAGATTTATTTTCTAATAAATAAAGTTTATTAGAAAATAAACTTCTTAAGACTTCCGTCCGTTCCGTCATCTTCCGCTGGTTCCGGGGTCGCGTCGCGGGGGCAACAGGGGGCTGCATTGTCTAGCTCACCTGGAAGGATCCCAAGTCGTTCCCCGGCCAGCTGTGAGACATAGTCTCTCCACCGGGTCCGGGGTATGCCCCCTGGTCTCCTCCCAGTGGGACGTGCCCAAAACACCTCGCCCGCGAGGCACTCGGGGGGCATCCTGACTAGATGTCCGAACCACCCCATCTGGCTCCTCTCGATCAGGAGGAGGAGCGGCTCGACACCCGATCTCCTCACCCGATCTCTGAGTGAGAGCCCAGCCACCCTGCGGAGGAAGCTCATTTCAGCCGCTTGTACCCGCAATCTCATTCTTTCGGTCACCACCCACAGCTGGTGACCCTAGGTGAGGGTAGGAACATACGTCCTGGTTACCATGGTGAGGGTTGGAACGTAGATCGACTTGTAAATCGAGAGCTTTGCTTTCCGGCTCAGCTCTCTCATTACCACGACGGACCGATGCAGCGTCCTAGTTATTGTTGATGCCGCACCGATCCGCCTGTCGATCTCCCGCTTCATCTTTCCCCCACTTGTGAACAAGACCCCGAGATACTTAAATACTTAAATACTTAGTTTAATACTTGGCTTAAGTTTAATACTTGGCTTGAGTTTAATACTTGGCTTAAGACTGTAAGCTTTCCTTCCTTAAAAGCACAGAACTGATCAAATGGTCACCAGACCCCAGTGACATGTATTTAAAAAAACCTGCATCACTTTACTCTTTAACAAGCTGTAAAAAGAAAAATAAATCTGGAAATTATTTAATTACAAATCACTTTAATGATGTCATTATAGAATAAATTTGTGGAAAACAGAAGACTTAAGTTGTCTGTTTAAATCTTTAAAACCTTTCGAGAACTCTGTGACCCAAACTCTTAAAAACTATTTTTAGAGTTTTAAAATTTATTTTTAAATTTCGGCAAACGAGAAATCAAATGTAAAAATAGGATAAAAAATGAACTCTGTGTGTGTGTTTGTCGCATCCTTTTAGCTGGTATGTGAGTATATTACGTGTGCGCGTGTGTGTGTGTGTGTGTGTCTGTGTGTGTGTTTCAGGAGCAGGGCCAGCTGCAGGAGTGTGTTTCAGCCATCAGAGTCTGTCTGGCTCGGCTAGACTACGTTATAAAGGTCCACTCACCAGCTCACTGTTTCCCTTTAACTCCTCCTCTCTGTGACTCATTTTCTTCTCTTTTCTAAATACTCGATTCTTTTTCTGTCTTAATCTTTTAGCCTGTCCCATCTGTTCCCCCGCCATGCTGGTGTTAGCTCTCTTTTTGTCCAGGTTGTAAGCGCCCGTAGCTAACACAGTAGGCCAGGTTAGCAGGTTTAATTAAAAACGAAATGCCTGTAAACTACCTGGTGATGTTTCAGCCAGACAAAAAAAAAAAGAAAAGAAACTGACCAAAAATGTTGAGAAATCAACCTGTAAATGACAGTTTGTAAGTGTCTGTGTGTTGTCTCATATCTCCTTCGCTTCCTGTTTCAGGTGGTTGGGAGTTTTCTGTCTGTTGTTGTCTTATCGCCTCCTCTGTTCGTCTTTTTTTTTTTTTTTCTGACTGGTTTGCTTGTTTCTCAGGGTTTCTTCACCTTACGGTTGTTTGGCTGAAACACAACAGCTGCCTTGTGTTGTTTTAGTAACAAGAGTGTGTTTCTAATGGCACAGCTGGTTGTCATGACTACACAGTACTGCATCCTCAGATTCCTGAATTGGTTTACACGTAACCAGTCGTGCAAATGCAGCAAGTGCTTTGTGCAAGCTCCGCCCCAACACCATTACCGAAGCTTTACGATCCATACCCCAACCAATAAGTCATTTATAGTCTTCGCACAATTTTTGTCGTAGCATTTGAATCTAAAAAAGTGGGATTTTTTTGCTGATCAAAAAAAGAACAAAGATGTTTTTTTTTTTTTTTTTTAGAAGAGATGAAATAGAGCAATAGTTCTGAACGTTTTTAAACCCTCATGATCAGTCAATATTTTACCATGTTACACTTAAAATCAACAACAAAATTATAAATAATAAATGGCTTTTATTAGTCACCAATGTGAATACTGCCTACATGCAAACATTGGTGATTGATAATTGATTCATGCTTTGTCTGAAAACAAATTGTACGAGTTTGTTCGGATATAAACAACATGGTTTCATTTGTAGCTTCCGTTTGAACATTTGAGCAAAATTTGCTGATTAAAAAGTTTTGCAATCTTAAGTGAAAATTACCTTTAAATGATCTGAAAATATTGTTTAGCAGCTGTCACAGTTCTGATTGAGACTAACCCTACTTTTGAACACTCCCAAATTTCTCAGACAAAAAAGTGTTACTACATTTTTTATTTGATTTGAAATCTTTTTTTTTTTTGACTATGTGATACATAAAAAGATCCCATTAAAAGATCATTTTATATATTTTAAAGAATGTTTTTTTGTTGTTAATAAGTTGGCAATAGTTGCAAACATACAATTTACTTAAATTTACTTATTAGATTCTGTTCCGTCCCGTCATCTTCCGCTTGTTCCGGGGTTGGGTTGCGGGGGCAACAGCCTCAAACGGGCAGGCCAGGCCTCTCTCTCCCCGGCTGCATCCTCTAGCTCACCTGGAAGGATCCCAAGTCGTTCCCCGGCCAGCTGTGAGACATAGTCTCTCCAGCGGGTCGGGGGTCTGCCCCTTGGTCTCCTCCCGGTGGGATGTGCCCGAAACACCTCGCCGGCGAGGCGCTCGGTGGGCATCCTGACCAGATGCTCGAATCACCCCATCAGGCTCCTCTTGACCTGGAGTAGGAGCGGCTCAACACCGAGCTCCTCCCGGATGGCAGATTATTATTATATATCTTATTCTTATTATTATATATCTTATTAGATTATTCATCTAAATTTTTATATTCTTTTTTTTTTTTAAATCATATTTATTACCGGTAAATATTATAGGTTTTATTATAGGTTATTTAAAGGCTACATCACAATCTAAAAAAGTTTTGAAAAGTGTTGTAAACTTTCACACAACATTTAAAATTATGAATGATAAATGTTTAAATTACGTAAAAAAGATTTAAAAGTGAACTATGCTTATCACAGTCACAAGGATGGGTCGGCATGGTGATGCAATAAAAGGGGCGGAGCTTTCCTCAGTCACCTCACTAATGCAACGTTGCTGGTGCTGCTGGTGTTGTACATATTTATCAATGGTAACCCTAGTAGCTGCCCCTCTAATTCCACTTCGTCACCGCTGTTTTTTCCCGTGTCTCCACGATGCTTTGCAGGAGCTGCGGGAGATCCACAGCCGGCAGCAGAGGCAAAAACAGAGGGAGATGGAAGGAGACGCGCACATACAGACACACACACTTTCTCACATGCATACCCCTATCGAGAGAAAGTCTGCAGATCTGCAGGAGACTGGGTACGAACCAAACAAATACCATAAAGATGATTTAAAAACACACATTTCGAAATAAACAATTTTATCACATACAGTAAAGTTTGATTTGATTTTCACCTTCTAACTTTAACTTGTAGGTTGTGTTCAGAGGAGAGTTCGGCCTGGAGGGACGATGGTGGAAACTCACTGACCAAAGCCCCCAGCCCCACCTCTGTCTCTGCACCGCACGCCTGGCTAAACAGGGTGACTCAAGAAGAGGAGGAGAGGAAGAAAAGAGTAACAGAGGAGGATGATGAAGGCAGGAGGGGGGCCGGAATAATAGAAGAAAAGGAAGATGAAGGCAGAGGAAAGAAAGAAATGCAAGACAAACTCAGCAAGCTTTTTAGTCAATCATCTGATCCCTGGACCTCAGCAGGTGTGTCCTGTCAGAAGTTTCTCTGAAAGCACCTCAATTCAAACAATTGAAAATAATCACCTGTGTCACAATAAAAGTCTTCAATTTGATTTTTACAAAACATAATCCCTCCCCGCCAAAAAAAAAAATAATTTTCAAGGTCTTTAAGAGGTTTTTTTTTCCAGCCGATGCTAGCTTTGGAATTTAGCTTGTCTGATATTTATTCATCTATTAATTATATTTCATTCTCTCAAAAAAATTTATTTTTCAACAAATTTAAATTAGTTTATATTAGATCTAAATATACAGTAAAACTAATTACTGTGCTGGTACCAGTAAACCTTCAAAGCAATGTCATATATTTTACTTAGAAATCACTACTATTAAATATTTCTTCCTAATGCTTCAACTACAAACAGAAGATGTTTCTTTAAGGGTTAAAAAACATCAACATATCTTCATAATACATCAACTGTAGACAAATTTTCTGAGCTGTGTTTTTGTATGTAAAATCGGACTGAAGGAGTCCCAATAAAAATTAAGCGCTTATCATGTCTTTAATTATAGATATTTTTATTTGTAAGCAATAGAAATGTTAATTTTCTACTTGTGTTTCTTTCAGTAGACAAGACTCCTGTCAATTTGTTTGACCAGAAGTCCTCAGCTGTTAGCTTTGACCAGCAACAGCCGGTGAAGGTGGTCTACTACAGAGCCCTCTACCCATTTGATGCTCGCAGCCATGATGAGATCAGTATCACCCCTGGGGATGTAATCATGGTGTGTACTAAGCTTTACACCCTGCAACACAAACACAAGTGGATGTGATAGATATGTGGATGGGCTCTAATCTTTTTTTTTCCTCAGTGGGCGAAGTGCCTGTCCATGAATGTCTGTTTCATTTAACATGTTTTTTTCTCTCCTGCTGTGCAAACTGAAGGTGAAGGGGGAATGGGTAAGTTTCTTCCCCCGCCCAGTGCAGTGTGTTGTCCTCCCACCAATCACAAGCCGAAACACCTGCTGCCATTGCTTCATATCATCATCACGTTCATTCGTTTACCAGTGGATTAATGTGTGCGGCTTTATTGGTATCATAAAGTTATCATAGTCAGATCTGTTTGCTTTTTAGCTCTACGTTTTGTTTCTGTTCTTTCGTTGAAGCTGGGCATACACTGTGCGGGATCAGAACATTTCAAATCTAACCCCGCTCACACTGTGCAACTAAATCCCTTATGATTTGAGCCCAGCCTCAAGATTTAAGTGCGCAGACAGTACAGTCTGATATTCTGCTGCGAGTGAACCACTCACACTGTTCCAGCAAAATTAAACAGAGCTTGTTCTACAAGTTTTGCCTCCTTGTGCTTGTTGCCATGACAGCCTGTTTAACAAACTTTAATGCACAGTTTAATTGCAGATGGTCTGAAATTAAGTTTTAATGTCACCTATTAATCCAAGATTCAACGTAAAGCGCTTCCAGTCCAACTTATGGAGACATTACTGTAGTATAATTGTCTTTTAGTACGTTTGCTCTGATTTTGTGTTACTGATGTCATCCTTTTTGTTTTTACTGGACCATAAGTCTGTAGTAAAATTTAATTAGTTGATTGCAATTATATTTTTGGGTTAACGTGCAACATACTGATGTAAAACCAACCGTTCAGGACAATGGGCTGATAGTGCTGCTTCTACAGCGCCATGTTTCCATGAGCGATGACAAGAGTTTAGATATACAAGACATTCTTACGATTGTGCGATTACTATTCGGGAGCAACAAATCGCTCCTCTTCACCCGTACTCAATGTGTCCAAGACACACCATTAAGATGAAATCTAATTAAACCTCAAAATTGTCGTATGACCTGAAATTAGGTTCAATTCTGGTTGAAAACTCCCCAGTGTGTGCCCAGCTTAAGGCTGCAAACAAAATGTGCCACCTCTCATTCTTTGTGTTTTGCCTAAAATCAGACATTTTTGTTTTGTAATTATAAACTGGTTTATTACATAATAAATATTTGGACGTTCAGTTAATAAGTAATTGACTTCCAGCACTTTTAAAATACGGAACAGCTCAAAATGAGAAATACAACAACTACAGAAATGTGAAATGAAACAATCCTTTTGTATCAATTATTTTGACTATTTTTGTAGGTTTTTTTTCTCTCCAGTCAATCACTAACTTACTCAGATCATTATTCAATCAGTTTCAGCATATTACAAACAATTTTAACATCAAAACTATCCGCATGAATCTGAGCAAGATGAACAAACTGATAATCAGGCGTTTGTCTCCCATCCACACAAAGCAACTCTTAGCAATCCTTACGAGCGATACATGTTACTGCTGATCCCAAAAATCAACTCAAAGTAAGAGGAAAGGTTGTTAGGAGCACATCAATCATACCAAAATTTAAGTTCAAACACTAGAGCAACCATGTCTACCTGCTGGTTTACATGTAAACTATAAAACTGCTCAGTGAGGTGGAAGCCCACACCTTTTTTGTACCACTTATAATCCCTTTCCTGCAGAATAGTTTGATTTGCTTCCCGGGATAAAGAGCTATTTTTTTGGCTTTTTATCTACAATACCATTCCTTCCCACAGTAACTCATTATAAATCTTTTTTCAGCAATCATCAGCGAACTGCAACTTTATTTGCTGCTTTGATAGTTGACTTGTTTTTGCTTAAACAGGTGGATGAGTCTCAGACGGGCGAACCCGGTTGGCTAGGTGGAGAGCTCCGAGGAAGGACCGGTTGGTTTCCAGCCAATTATGCCGAACGGATCCCCGACAGTGAAGCGCCAATCAGCCTACGTTCCACAACATCGGCAGCACCCACATCAGCCCCACAGCCATTAACCACGCCCCCTCCAGCCCCTGGACACACCGCCTCTTCAGCATCATCTGCAAACAGTAACTGGGCTGACTTTAGCACCACGTAAGTCCCATGTCCCATTGATGTCATTTTCTCTCTGAACATTGTCTTGAAAATTATTCTGAATTCAATTGGGAGCCAGTGAAGTTGCTGAAGAACCGGGGTGATGTGACGAAAAGAGCAAGTTCCAGAAATTATGAGGGCAGATGGGTGTTTTGTACCAGCTTAAGTTTATTGAGAGATTCTGAGGGAGGCAAAAGAAGAGGAAATTACAAGTATAATGCATTAAAATTATGTCTGGCCAGAGGGTCCTCTGGGTAGGAACCAAAAACCTAAGCTGTTCCCAGACTTTGGCTGATCGAATGTTTTGTTTTTTTCACAGTTGGCCCTCCAACACGACGAGCCAGTCAGATAGTGAGGGATGGGACGCATGGCCAACCTCTTCCAACAATCAGAACCCATCTCTAAACGTTCCCTCAGCGCAACTACGGCAACGCTCAGCCTTCACACCTGCTACCATGACGACGGGCTCCTCTCCATCTCCTGTGCTTGGGCAGGTTGTAAAGTTTTAGTTTTTCTCATTACATCTGCTTAAAAATGCTTGTTTGCATCGAGGCTGACAGTGACGTAATACTTTTCAGGGGGAGAAGGTTGAAGGTCTGCAGGCCCAGGCTTTGTATCCCTGGAGAGCCAAAAAGGATAACCATCTTAACTTCAACAAAAACGAGGTAAAAATTAAATGGTTATCAAGCACTCAGCCGCAGAAGAAATATTGCTGTGTCTGAGTTTTCATTGACTTTTCATGACTAAACAATCTAACTGCCATGGTAGAAAAATAGAAAAGCCAACGATGTGCACAAAAAAGAAAGTTTGTGTCAGAGCTCACACTGCCTGCATGTTTGTTTGTTTTTTAATATGTCAGCAAAACTAAAGTCTTTTTTTTTTTATGTATGTAAGTACGGGCTTTAACAGAAGCAGGTTAGCTGCTTTGTCAGGGCTTTTCCACCATAGTGTGATTTTTTTTTTTTTTTTTAAATGATCTTATATCATCTTCTGAACCTGTTCTTTTCTAGTTTACATTCACAAAGAAATGCTGTAAACACAATTTACATTTGGAATAAACTTATGTACCACGTTAAAACACACACTTAACTCACCTGTTTGTACATTTTTCTGAGGTTGCTTCTCATCTACTGAAATTAGACGCTACAATCCGCACTTTGAATTATGACAGTGACTGCAGAGATTTCTGTTTGAGCAGAAGTCCTCATCCTTGGCACATGTCAGGGAGAAGGAAGACGTGCCTTAACTGCATCATAAAGTCAGGCACGTGCAAACTTATCTGGTGGTGAAAGTTTGCAACTTCATTTTGGTTGCTGAAAAATATATCTCAAGCAATGTTTACTGTTCCACTCTGGTTTATTATTATTAGGACATATTTACTATTGCCCACTGACCATGCGATGTTAAATAATCATGTGTTGACTAGTTCGTGGTGAAAAAAAGTTTGTGAACCATTGTCTTAAGCTACTGTACATTTTTTTTGTTGTAATTGTGTTTGTCACATTATTTGTCACAGATCATAACTGTTCTGGAGCAGCAGGACATGTGGTGGTTGGGTGAACTTCAGACTGGACAAAGAGGCTGGTTCCCTAAAAGTTACGTCAAGCTCATCTCAGCCAACATGACGGCCCCCGTTGGTGTTGCAGTGCGCTGTAAAAATCCAGGGTACGACTTGAGGTCTAAAGCAATTTTGTTTGTTTCTTGAAGTCTTTTCTTTTTTTTTTTTTTACAAAAATTTCAAAAGGTATATATATGAAAAACACCAAAAATTGACCGACCGATCCATAAAATCAACAAACAAATGAATAAAAATAAGTTCTGAAATCTTGATACAGTTTCAACCATCCATTGGGTTACAGGTTGAAAAATGGATGCAGCTCAGATAATAATCTCAGAGACAGTTCTATTTTTCTGAAGAGTTTCTTAAAGAGAAAGGTATTTGCTCCGTAACATGGATTCTATTCTATTCTTCCATCCAGAGCTTTAATTTTCATCAGATTAGCATGATCTTGACCTTCACAAAGTTACAAAAAGAAGACAAACTATGAGAACAACAATATTTCAAAGGTCTCAAAATGAATAATGTACAAAGTAATTAAAAAAACAAAAATAAAAGTACAACTTGAAAGAATGAAAAAGGTAAAAGTACGTATTGAAGTGTTTATATTATTTTAGTTACTCATTAATCCGTGTAGTCCCTCATTCATCCAGGAGTGATCCATAGTAGAAAAAGTTTCAAAAAAGTCTTCTGGACAGTTTAATTCTTCAACGAGACGTTTCGACTTCCATCCGGAAATCATTTTCAATCTGAATGAAATTTCCATTTCATTCAGAAATCATTTTCAATCTGAATGAAATGGAAATTTCATTCAGATTGAAAATGATTTCCGGATGGAAGTCGAAACGTCTCGTTGAAGAATTAAACTGTCCAGAAGACTTTTTTGAAACTTTTTCTACTTAGTTACTCATTGTTTCTTTTTCTAGTTTATTATCGGCTGTGTTTTGAATTTTTAGTAACTCTAGTAAATTTATTAATTTTATTCTAAATTTGACCGACTTTGATCTGGATTCTACTCTGATTGTCTAATAATCAAATAAATTTCTTTTTTCTCATAGGGAACCTGGAATTTCAGAAAGCCCCCCTAATGGAAAACGACCCTCCCCTTCACCTACGAAATCCTTTGAGTCTGGAGAAGGTAACGGCACACCCTTCACCCTTAGGGGTGTAACTGTACATGCATTCATGAATAAACATTTTAGAATGGAACACGAGTCGGTGAAGGACCAAATAATTCTGTCCACATTCTGACCAAATAATTCTGCATTATTTGCGCTTGTTTACTGCAATATGGAAGGCTCAGCTCACAATGAATCAACTACAGACTAGTTTCCTTGAAGATAACAAAGAATCTCAACCCAAACTGCAATGCCAAGTCTATTTGCACTGCTAGGCGCTGCTTATATACATATTGCATGAGCATTTTTTGTGAAAAATGACCTTTAATTGCTTATCAGCTACTGAATTTAGATCCATTTACATAACTGGCATTTGAGAGCTGGGATGACCTGGTCTGGGAGGTTAGAGTTAGCATCTGGTCTAAGCCAGCTATAATTTTCTTATATTTCATCGTGCTCAGATTGTTGGCTTGGTGACTACTTATTTTACTTTTGTCACTGACGGAATTTCGGGACTTTAAAATGTTACATTTACTGCGTCAAGAAGTAAACTTTAAAGTAAACTGACCACTTTGCCTGCTTCTTACAGAATATATTGCCATGTACACCTATGAGAGCAGCGAACAGGGAGACCTAAGTTTCCAGCAAGGGGACGTAGTCATGGTTACCAGGAAAGAAGGGGATTGGTGGACAGGCATGGTGGGGGGAAAGACTGGAGTTTTTCCATCCAATTACGTCAAACCACGTGATTCAGCATCAGAGGTTGGAGCTCATTTTATATAAAAAGTACGAGATGAACAAATATTTGTAATGAATATGTTTTTCTTTCTTTAGTCACTGGGACCAGCGGGAAAAACTGGAAGCCTTGGGAAGAAACCAGGTTAGTGTCTTGCTTTTTCTCTGTTGTTATGGGAACAGAGTTATCTACATTTAATGTTTACATGTACAGTATATACTGTACATACACAGACACACCCTGTTTTTTTTCCATGTTTGCTAAAACAAAATAGCTCTGTTTTGGTTTTCTACTATCTTAAGGGTTATTAGTACAAATGGCTCTGACTGACATCTTGACGCTCTATTTTTTTGACAGAGATTGCTCAGGTGATCGCTCCTTACAGTGCAACAGGAGCAGAGCAGCTAACGTTAGCTCCTGGACAGCTCATCCTCATCAGGAAAAAGAATCCAGGGGGCTGGTGGGAGGGCGAGCTCCAGGTACACAAAGAATGTCAGATCTTTCTCAACATGTACAAAATAAATGGATTACCTAGAATTGATATTTTATTATTTATCTTTTGTAAAGTATGATATTTGAATTTTTTAGGGCTTTAATAATCATTTTGTTTTGCAAATTAAACTGCTGACTATCATCAGGGGGTTAAATTTATGTTACCATATTTTGTCTGATTTGAGCTCAACATTTCTTTATTTATAAGTTTGAAACAATTTCTAAACTACAGTTTATCGCCCTTTGTTAAAAGGAATTTATTTAGATAAATTTTTTTTTAAATTGTATTTAAATTTATTTGTTTTTATACACTTTCGTTTGATCCAGGCCCGAGGAAAAAAACGTCAGATTGGTTGGTTTCCAGCAAATTATGTGAAACTGCTGAGTCCCAGCACCAGCAAAACAACCCCCACGGAGCCCACTCCTCCTAAGCTGGCCCCAGCCAGCACAGGTACGTACATGAATGCAATCAAAGGTCCACACAGACACATAAAGATACAAAAAGCAATTAAAGTCTCTGTAAAGCACATAAAGAGTTATGACATGTAAAGTCACATGCAGACGTGGCTCAAAAGGACACAAATATGTTGTCCATATGAAGTTAACGGCACATACAGATACAGTACGTAGAGATCCAGTTACATAAAACTAGTCAGATATTTTTGCCCATGCGTTTCCTTGTAACCAATTACTGAGATGAAAAAAAAATCACTTCTTAACGCAATCTTAGAGCTATATAAGAAAAAGTTATGGCAGAAAAATAACAGCAAATTTGTTGAGCTCAACATCCAAATTCTTGGAGAGTCAGAAAAGAGTCACACCCAGAAATGTGTGTTCTTAATTTTTACAGCCTCAGACAAAAAGGCTCATTCCCTAAAAGATGATTAGCTTAACTTTTGATTAAGATTAGACTAACAAGCACATACTTGTGCTCTCATTTCTGGCAAACGTTTTGTGTAGACAAGGTGAGCTTTTACCATCCATCAAGTTATGAGGAGTAAAATAACCGATCTAAAGCATCAGTCTGTTTGCTTCGATTACTTTTTGCAGCTGATAAGCGGATAAGCAGAAGGTGGCAGAACAGAATGTTTATCTAAATGCTTTTACCTGCATGCATGTACGTACAAATAGACACATAAAAGTTTATCAAGTCACATAAATACCAGAGAAAAAGTCACACAGAGTTGAACAGAGTCCCATAAATCACATTGAGCTACATTCATGCTGTAGATTCACGTAAAGATGCTTACGTGGAGATACAAAGACAGGAAGAAATAAGACGTAACGCCACACAAGAGCACAAAGTTGTGAAATGTCTTGAAAAATGTTGATATGGTTTTGCTAATTTAGTCATATTAGACAAAATGTCTTGCAAAGAAAATAATCAGTTTGTTGGATCCAACTGTATATTTTACATCAGTGTAATTAATCCCAACTTTCACAAAATGTCATTGTAAAATGGTTTGAAAATGCAGGAAGGCAGAGGTCGATGCTATAAAATCAATAAAATATGCATGTAAAAGAACACGGTTACACCTTTAACACACCGTGTATGTAAGAAAGATGTACACAGAGCCTTGTGTCTGACGCCTGTCTTGTGTCTGAAGCTGTTTGTCAGGTGATCGGCATGTACGACTACGTGGCTCAGAACGATGACGAGCTGGCCTTCTTGAAGGGTCAGGTGATCACCGTTCTCAACAAGGACGACTGTGATTGGTGGAAAGGAGAGCTCAATGGGAGGGAGGGTCTGTTTCCTAGCAACTACGTCAAAATGACCACAGATACGGACCCGAGCACGCAGTGTGAGTACACACAAACACAATCTCACTCGCAGCATTGACCCCGCATAAAGAATGTGGTAAAATGAATTACTAACACGATCGCAACTGAATACAACAGTAGTGTAATGCACACAACGAGAGACTGACTCACAGACACACACACACCCCAGAGTTAGGTGTGGAGATGTTGTCCCTTTCTCTGTCTTTGACCCCGGCTGGTTTCACCCTAACACTCCTTTGGGCCTCTTTGAGTCATGCACTACCTCTGGATGGTGTCTGTGTGTGTTTGTACGACATGTATGTGCATGCTTGTGTGTGGTTTTTTTTGCATGCATTGTGTAAAAGTGCTCTCCCGTCACCCTGTATGTGATTCCCTCAGCATGATCCACAGTAGATGCAGAGTTTTTAGAGCGGATTAAACAATATAAACAGATTCTAATATAAACATCAAAGAGTTTTTTTACCAAGATTTTACAGGAAAAAAATTGGTTGAGTTTTATCACTAAATGCATAAACAGAAAAAATGTGTGATCGTGGGTTGATTAGTCATCGAAAGTTTTTTTTTTTTTTTTTTTACTTTATTTCAAATAATAGGACATTTTCACATCAGCCAAATTTGATCAGATTACCATTAAGTACAATTATTTCAAGCATTGAAAGGAAAGGTTTTCTTTACAAAGAAAATTTTCTGTACATGTCTATTGAAATGACTTTGGAAGCATCATAAAAAAAAAACAGTAAAAGCGAATATGATTAAACAGAATCCAAGATTTGAAATAAATATTTAAAATCAGTCACAATTAAAATTACACTGGAGTTAAAAGATTATAAAAAAAGTTCATAGTTTTGCAGTTTATTATGTATTTTTTACAAACTCCCCTAAAGGATTGATGACAATGACCCACCAAAATTGCATAAAACAACAAAAATGTTTCATATTGAATTTATTCTATTAATTCTCACCTCTACCAATAAATGGCGTTCTGTAGACACACTGACACATGTTCATTTGCGTTCATACGAGGTCAGAGAATAAGACATCCGTTTTTTTTGTAACTAATTCAAAGACGAGTTTGAGTAAATTTTTTAAGTGTGAAAGTAATTTCCGACTCTGCACTTAGATACTTTAGCATTTTACTCTCATTTTAAATTTTATATCTATTTTCTAAGCTGCTTGGCTTCGAGGCCCATCCTGGCTCATGTGAGGTAAGAGGCGCGGTCCGATCTGAACAGTATGGCTGTCTGTTGCACAGCCTATTCAACTTCATTTATATTTATTTAAACCATTAAAACATCTAGGGATCTCCCAATATCAGTATTGGTATTTAAATTTGTTTTTTGTTAATTTAACCGTAGAGACAGTGGCTCAATGGTAGAGCGTTCGGCCTCATAGCAGAAGTTAAACGGAAGTTCGTGGGTTCGATTCCCACTGAGTTCTTCTTCTTGGATAAGACACTTGTTTTATGACAATGGAGACATCTAATGGAGACATCTGGGTACTGTCCTCTAAGCAGTACCCACGCTCATGCGCATGTTAGAAGTCTCATAAAAACAGTTCTTAGAAACGCCTCAGTTCCATACAAGTTGGTTCCTAAATGTAATTATACCTTGCGCCTGGGTAAGTAATCCAGATTTACAGATGATGTACATCTCTGAAAGATGTTCCAGTTAAATACCCTCAGCAATCTATATTATTGGGCCTGCTTAAATACCAGCGGGTAACTGTAATAACAGAAGCACAGAATAAATGTTGCTATGTGGTATTTCAGTTATTTTATCCCAACGGTAATAAAATAGTACAAAAGCATGAGGGATTTTTGTTTTTGGTTTTGTTTTACACTTTTGGATATTTCTTACAATGAAAATAAATTAGAAACTACCTGCAGACTTTATGTTTCAAACAAAATTTTCCATCATCGCTTGGACAAAAACAAGCAGTGAGAGATGCCCTTCCACTTTGAACCCATTTTTTTTATTGATATAACATAAGGAATTTGTTATTTTCCCTGACAGTAAATTATGGATTGTCTTAAGGTTTTGTGGCTGTTACTTTTGCGATGGACTGCCATTGGTTCTTGATGTGGAGATAAAGAGGAAGTGAGTTCCAAAGACGAGGAGCAGAGTGGCTGAATGTTCCTCATAGTGACAAGACGAGCAGGGTGGAGGGACAGAAAACTGGATAGAGGAGTTGGAGCAGAGAGAGCGAGTAGGTGTGGGAACATGGAGAAAGTCAGACAGATTCAGAGGTGCAAGGCAGTGTAATGCTGTGAAAGTATACAGAAAGATTTTATACTGAATGCGGTATGGAATGGGGAATTCTGTTCCATTCCGTCTTCTGCTCATCCCGGGCCGGGTCGCGGGGTCAACAGCCTCAGAGGAGAAGCCCAGGTTTCTCTCACCCCGGCTGCATCCTCTAACTCACCCAGAAGGATCCCTAGTCATTCCCCGGCCAGCTGTGAGACATAGTCTCTCCAGCAGGTCCGGGGTCTGCCTCTTGGTCTCCTCCTGCTGGGACGTGCCTGAAACACCTCACCAGCAAGGCGCTCGGGGAGTATCCTGACCAGATGCCCGAACCTGATCAGATGCTCCTGGCTCCTCTCGACCTGGAGGAGGAGCGGCTCGACACCGAGCTCCTCCCGGATGGCAGAGCTCCTCACCCGATCTCTGAGTGAGAGCCCAGCCACCCTGCGGAGGAAGCTCATTTCGGCCGCTTCTATCCGCGATCTCATTCTTTCGGACACCATCCACAGCAGGTGACCATAGGTGATTACTTCATTTAAATTGGAAAAAGAATTTTATTGGACCATTTTTGAGTGTCATTTTAGCTCATTTTTATGCAATTGGCTTCTTTTTTGCCCAAATTTAATTACTTTTCTAGATTGTTTTTAAACATAGAAAAAATGCATAAAAAACTTTCATTAACAAATAATGAATTTATTATTATAATTACAAATCAGTTTGCATCCAGTTTGAATTATTTTTTTGCAAACGTAAAACTAGAGAAAATAAATAGTTCAAACAATATGATTTAAAATGATGATTTATTTCTTTATGATACCATTAAAAAAGTTTAAAAACAAACATATCTTTACCACATTAGAATTCTTCAAATAAATGCTTGAATTTTTGCATAAGTTGGGTGGAGTGTTAGTAAATGACAATCTGTTGGACAGAAAAAATCTTGATGCGCTCGCATCCCGTCTACTTTTCTCAGGTCCTTATTTCAAGTTTCTGTTCCTATATTTTTTTATCAGAAAGTGTTTTTTTTCTTGCATCCAAGTTACTCCACTCCCTGCTTCCTCATTCACTTGAGCTTAGAAGATCATGACCTGTTTTTAATCACGTTGAAAGAAGATTTTTTTACCTCCGCTCACACCATGTGGAGGAGGCCATTAAACACTTGGGTTATTGATTGTATGTCCTTTCTTTCGTAGCACGTTAGTAAACGTGATATTTCCTGCCTACAATTACTCAACACCAACTATAGATGAGCTGTCTAGGTTATCAGGGTCATGCAATCAAAGGTAAAGGTCACAAATGTGGAGGTCTCAAAATCTTGTGAACTTGATATTTCCCAAACCAATGAAAAGATTTTAACAAAACTGCCCATAGTTTAATCAATACCAACTGTAGTTAAACTGTGTAGGTTTTCAAAGTCATGCAACCATAAGATTTAAAAACTTTACACATATAACGCTTGAACCCAGTTTTTACACCAATCTTAAAGTTCCTTAAAGTAAAAATGGGAGAAAAAGTTCAAGACTTTAAGCAGAGTAACAAGTAAATCCAGTTCATCTAATAAAGAGCAACAAGTTATCAGAAGCTGATGAAACCACTCAGGAAGCTTTATTCGTTCCGTCGTCTTCCGCTTACTCGGGGACGGGTCGCGGGGAAACAGCCTCAGACGAGAAGCCCGGGCTTCTCTCACCCCGGCTGCATCCTCCAGCTCACCCAGAAGGATCCCAAGTTGTTCCCCAGCCAGCTGTGAGACAGTCTCCCCAGCGGGTCTGGGGTCTGCCTCTTGGTCTCCTCCTGCTGGGACATGCCTGAAACACCTCACCAGTAAGGTGATTAGGGGGCATCCTGACCCCATCTGGCTTCCCTCGACCTGGAGGAGGAGCGGCTTGACAGGAAGCTTTTACTGTAAAAAAAACTCTGCATTATTCTGTCACATACAACAAAAAGCACATTACCGTGCTTTAAAGATGCTCATAGGATTCTGGAACAATGGTCATGTCTAAATCGGAACGTTAGGCTGAGCGTTTTGGGTGCAGGGTCGAGAATTTTTTTTGGTGCTTCCTCCCCAGAAAGGAGGGTCTAGCTTCAGAGAGCCCTTGCGGTATTTAGTCTGACTGTGTGTTCATGTCTGGTTAACTGTATTCGGCGTTCTTAGGGGCAACTTTTGTAACAGAATAGGGCTTTAGAAAAAACAGATTGAATGTGAGAAAACAATGAAACACTTTGCAAGTGGTTTGTATGTTAAATAAAAAGCTCTGTTAGTTTTTTACTCTAGAATGTAGACGAGTTAATGAGCTTTTATCATGTTAAGCTTGATGTATCTACATTCCCTTTGGCTGATTCCTGGTTTTCTTGTCCTGTGTCCCTCATCTCATCCCTGCGTCCCCAGCTACTATCAGAAGGAAGCCAATCTGCTGATTGAATCAAATATAGAGATTTAGAGCTCGATTAGCTACTACGTTAGCAGTCCTAGGTACACTGCCTGTCTGATTGGTGGAATCCCTTCTTCATGTGGATCTCCATCAGGTTCATATTTTTTCCCAGAAGTTAAGAAGCTCAAAGAACAGAATTGTTCTCATGTTATTTAGTTAGATTAAAAGTTAGCCATTGTTTATTTTTTAAATATTATTTGTGTGTTTCTTTGTATTTTTTTTTATTTATTCAATCTAGTGGATGAACGCTTTAAAACAACTGTGTTGCAATTTTAGGCTTTTCAATTAAAACTGAATAGAATATTTCCCAAACTTATGACAGGCTTTTAATTAAAGTGCCCACAGTTACTCAGTAGACAGTAGAAATGAACTGATTTTCAGGTTCAAGCAACGGAAGGTCAAGGTCGAGGTGGCAAATTCTTGTGAAGGTCTCTTGAACCGCAGAAGGAATTGGATTAAAACGGCTCACAATTAGTCAGTACCAACTATAGACGAACTGTTACAGTTTGATTTATTCTCATTTACATTTAAAACTGAAAACATAATAAATAAAACTATTGATCTCTTGAATAAATTAGTTTTTAAGGTATTTTAAAATAGTTTTCTTTGTACTTTTAACCCACAATCAGACAGACTTATAAAATCATTAAAAACCGCTCTGAGAATCTCTGCTTCTACGACCGGTCACACACACACCTACACACACTGTCCCTCTGCACGCTTCACCCACCTCGCACCTGATTGCTCGCCGTCGTTGTTGTTCTTGTTTTTGTTTAGTTGTTTTTTTTGTTCATGTTGTTGTTGTCGTCCTCTCTCTAGGATCATATCATTACCCAGAACCCCCCTCTCCTCAAAGCCCTCAAAGAGACCCACTAGGCCACGCCCACTAGGCCAATCAACCAATGGGACAGCAGCGAGAGGTCACTTGACCCGGGAATGGCGACTCTCCACCTGTAGAAGCCACAGAGAGAGAGACAGACAGACAGACAGACATAGACTGTAACGTGCAGGAAGGAGAGTCGTAGTCAGGACTCTTCCTCTCTTCTTTTTTTACTCCATCTTTTCTTCTTCTCTGCTCCATCTGTTCAGAGGTGTTTTAGAGACGAGGGGAGAACAAAGACTAATGAGCTCCTCTCTATAACATGTTGGATCGCAGTGACTGTAACACACACACGCACACACACAGAACAACATGTAGCCTACACACACACAAGGGGAAAAGTGGATAGTGGGTCATTTTGTGGCTTTCCGGGAGGTTCTTCCATTAGAATCATTCGCTCATTTCCTCCTTTTATTTTTTTTTAGCTTTATATTTTAACCCTTCTCCCATTGGTCCAGCTGCTTCAATCACCTGTCAGTCAAAAGCGCCGGCTCCTATCACCCCCTTTTTTCCTCACTAACCCTTCCCCCTCCCACAGCTTCACAGAAAGACCCACTATCTACTGGAGGACAAGTCTCATAAGTTTACTCTGTTTACTTTCCTCAATGCCAAAGATCCCTCTTTTTTTTGTCCCTCAGGAAAGGGATGAATAAAAAAGAGGGGTTAGGGTGTGACCTGTTGGAAGCGGGGGCTTCCATGTTAACCAAATCACACACATACAGATGGTACACACACACACATTCATGATGGGGATGTTTTTATTCTCATACTTTAATGTTTTTAGTCTATATTAAATGATCTTTTAATATTTTTTTTTCCACATGGGGTTGTATTATAAACAGTATGTGTGTGTGCGTGCGTGTGTGTGTCATGACAACAGGATGCAGTCATCCTGTCATGCAGGGGTGCAACGATTTGCTCATGGCTGATGTCAGTTTTCTTGAATCATTCCAGTTAAAAAAGTAGTCTGAAATGTTGGAAAATCTTTTTTTTTTTTGTCACGTTAAAAACAAACGTAATGATTTAGTTTGTCTGGTTTAAAAAATCTACTTCATCTTTTTCCCTAAAAATGTCAAACTATTGCTTAACTTAGCTGCAATGTCTCTACATATTTACCCTCATACTGTGCACTCACACTGACCCAAAGCCATGAACAATCATTTCAGCCCTGTCAAATCATGAAAAAGGGACGGCTAATTTCTTAAAACTAACAAACACTAAGATTTACCAGAAAAGAAAAAAAAAAACATCCCAAATGCTAAAATCTTTTTTTTTCACATGCCGAGAACTGGTTTTATTAAATCTTCAAAAACAACCTATTTTTTAATGATGTTACTGAGTTGGATGTAATATTTTGAGGTGAAAGACTCGGCCGTGCACGTAAAGCTCACTAACAGTGTTTAATATCGGTTCCCATGTAAACATGGGTCTCCAGTATTACAAGGGCTGCCATATCATGTTTGTACCCTTTTCTTTGTTTTGTTGGTTTTATTCCAATGACAGTATTGTGATTTTAATGTTTACCGTCTGAAACGCAATGAAATTTAAACAAACAAACTTTTTTATACCTGCAAAAGTAAAGAAAAATAGTATTATCCATTTATCTGCATCCCATTGGCTTCTCAGTATCAGTATTGGAAATGAAGCTCTCTGATTGGTTACCAAGTTGAGACCTTTTTTTGTTTTAAAAACCTGAGTTAATTTTTTTGTTTGTTAGATGATTATAATCCAGATGATTTTAAAAGAAGACAAAGAGCAGAGCTGCGCTAAAACAAATGACCTACCTGTTTGGATTAAATTTACCCATTTCAGGTGAAAAAAAAGGCAAAATTGGAATGTTTTAACATGTTTTTACTCTTTTAATTACAAAAAAAAACTCATCTCGGCTTTGAAGCGTGGCTCTAGTTCAGTTTTAATTGGAAAAAAGAAATATCTGCTCTGTTGGAACCATGCGTAATCTAATGATTAGTGATGTTTTATGTGGAAATAATTAAGTGATGAATGAGTGAATGAATTGGCAACAAAGCCAAATGTAAGCACGCTGCACTTGGTGTCAGCGTGTGCATGTGTGAGTACAAAATAAAGCATGAATGAGACAATTTACAGCATGAATGGTCAAATAAAAATGTAAAAGATTGAATGAATGAAATGTACAGAATGTTAGCGGACAGACATGTTCAGAGATTTTATTGGTGGAGGTTTTGATGAAGCGGTGATGCTGATTGGTCCTGATTAAATGCTCTGAGACAGACTGCGCTTAATTGGTCTCCTTTTTTACTCGCACACAAACATTTACACATTTGTTTGTAATTATCACCTAAATCTTTATTTAATGTCAGAGCTCTTAGAAATCACTAATTTAACATTTTTTATTATGTTAACTTAAAAAAAAAACAATGCAACACAGGAATAATTAATCAAGTAAGTTTCACTTATAATAAATTTGATCAAACAAAGTGGCCATAAAGTTGATTTTTAGAAAAAAAAATTATAAATGAGACCCCTGATCTGAGTCCAGTCATGTTGCAATGCTGATGAGGTTAACCAAGAATCTCCTTTTACTATGATGTTTGCATAAAATATCACATGTAACGATAGCAAAGAACAGGTGTTGGAAAAGCTAAAGAGATGAAAGATGGCCTTGAAAGGAATGAAATGAATCCAAGTGAATAAGTGAGCTTACAGTGAAAAAAGATTGTAAGTATTCAGAATACAGATTTTGAGAACCTCTCTAGGAGTGACCAGGATGGACAGGATCAGAGGAACAGCACATGTTAGAGGTTTTAAAGTCAGAGAGGCCAGACTGAGATGGTTTGGACATGTACAGAGGAGAGAGAGAGTACATCAGAAGAAGGATGCTGGGTTTGGAACCACCAGGAAAGAGGCTTAGAGGAAGACCAAAGAGGAAGTTCATGGATACAGTGAAGGAAGACATGAAGATAGTTGGTGTGACCAAAGAGGATGCAGCATATAGGGTTAGATGGAAGAAACTAACTTGCTGTAGCGCCCCCTGAAGGGAAATGCAGAAAAAAGAAGAAGAATACACAATCCTGGGGCTTTATTTATTCAACGTGCTAGTGTCTGGCTGGTTTGGAGTGTAGCGTAATTTTAAGGCAAATCAGGAACTGCTGCACACTAATTGTAAAACATGGGGGAAAGATGACACCTTGTGGACAGAAGCTGAAGTGAACTAAGGGCAGTGAAAGAAAGCATTTGAAGCAGCAAGGAAACAATAACAAAACACACTTAAATACTCGTCATTGGCAAAATGGACCAATAAGAACTAAGACACATGCATACATCATCAAACCACCAGACCCAGCTCATTTTAGAAGGTAACAAAAGCAGAGATCACAAATTCTTGTGAATGCAATAACGTCCCAAATCAATGAAGGAATTTTAATAATATTGCTCAGTTACTCAGTACCATTTACAGATTATTCATGTGTAAATGAATAATCTGTGATTAAAGGTCAAGATGATAACTTTAAAGGGCAGGCGGAGGTAAAATGATCGACGTCTTGTCTTCAACGTTTCTTGTTTCCTGTGCCCTTATTGTTTCTGTAAAACTCCTCCAGATGGCACATCTTGTGTCAGTACCAGGTATGTATGAACCTTAAAGGTCAGGGATCATGTCTCCTCTGTGTACTTCTGTCCTGATGTTTGTTTAACAGCTGGTTTTCTGGTGTTTGTTCTTCAGGGTGCGCCGACCTCCACCTGCTGGACATGCTGAGTCCGATGGAGAGGAAAAGGCAGGGCTACATCCACGAGCTGATCGTCACCGAGGAGAACTATGTCAACGATCTACAGCTCGTCACTGAGGTGGACGCACACATCAAGACAAACACTGTCTTAATTAATAAATACATAAAATATAAGTTTTTATTGGTCAAGAATATCTTCATGAACGCTTTTATAAGTGTTGTGACTTTAAAAAAAAGGCCATTTAAAACCAAAAGACCGACAAAACTTTTGAAAACAACAGCTTAGAAAGTTTAAAATGACTTGTTTTATAAACTTTAGTGCCTTCAAAAAATTTTATTTGGATTTTTATGCCTCCAATCACAGGATGTGGAGAAGAATTAAGCATGTGATCCATCTGCACGTCCATCTTTGCTTCCGTAACACTTTTGTAAATGTGATATTTTTCAAATTACTGTTGCTTTTAATGAAACGGCCAATGTTTACTCAGAACCAACTATAGATGAACTGATTATGTTGTCATGGTCACAAAACTCAGTCACAAATTCTTGTGAAGGTTACCTTCCCCAAACCAGGAAATACATTTGAATGAAATTGTTCATAGTTACTCAGTACTGGCTGTAGATACATTTATTTTGATAATGAGATAAATTAAGAAATAAAAACATTTTCATACAAATTTCTTTCTCATAAGACTTTATGCCCAAACATTTTGTTTATCAATGTCATTAAATTAGGAATTCTATATGTGTGTGTGTGTGTAGATCTTCCACAAGCCTCTTTTGGAGTGTGAGCTGCTGACAGAGAAGGAAGTGGCCATGATCTTCGTTAACTGGAAAGAGCTCATCATGTGCAACATCAAGCTGCTTAAGTAAAGAAGAATATGTGGTTACATGGTGCACGTTTTTAACCTGAAACTGAGTAAACAATGTCTGCTTGCAGGGCTCTGAGGGTGAGGAAGAAAATGTCTGGTGATCGCATGCCAGTGAAGATGATCGGTGACATCCTGACCAACCAGTTGCCTCACATGCAGCCGTACATCAGGTTCTGCTGAGCACAGTACTTCCCCTGACCTTTCATCCTCCTGTGCTCAACGTTTAACGTTACCTGTTTTCAGGTTCTGTTCGTGTCAGCTGAACGGAGCAACGCTGATCCAGCAGAAAACAGACGACAACCCTGAGATCAAAGACTTCCTAAAGGTTTTTATTTTCTGTTTGAATGTTTTTACAGGGTTTTATTTAGTCATGGTAACAACAGATAAAAGTGAGAGAATGTGCTCACTATCGGTACCTAAAGTTTTTGATTGGTACTTCGTCCCTGTGTGAAAAGTTCGACTCACGGTCCACATTTTATAGTCAGATAACAAAGAGTCCTCCCTCCAGAACTACATCGCTGAGTGTACTGAGGCAATAGCTCAGTGGTAGAATTTTCACCCTTGGACCGGATGTTCGTGGAATAAAATCCCACTGAACTCATGTCTGAGTGTCCTTGGGGAAGACACCTAACCCGTTTCTACCACCATTGGTGCTGGTCAAAAATTTCCCCACTGAGGGATTAATTAAGTACGTAAAGAAAGATAAAGATTCAGACCGCCAGGCTCTGCATTTAGACCCGCAGCATCTCACATGAGCCTCTTTTGAGAAAAATGAACCTCTATTGCTTGACATTTTCTGAGCTTAAAGCCATTTATTTACCAAGCAGCCACAGACTAAGAGCTAGGACGACCTTGTCTGGGAGGTTAGGATTTGCATCTGGTGCCCAGCTAGAAGCTCTAGCGGTTAGGTTTAACTTTAGCAGCATTTATCTTTTCTCACTTTCATTTTTTCGTAGCCATCTATAAGTTTCTTGAATTCAACCAGACTTTTTTCTACTAAATCAGAACAGGCCAAAGGGGTAACAGCATCCAGTGGATTAGAATCTAAAACCAGGTTCAGTCCAACTGTTAGTGCTGTGTTTTATTTTCTTTACTTGTGAGCTTTTAAAGTTGTATAAATCTGAACTAACTCGTTTCTAATAAGATTAAACTTTTTTTTGGTGTCCTCATCAGCGCTTGGCGATGGATCCCCGGTGTAAAGGAATGCCGCTGTCCAGCTTCCTGCTCAAACCCATGCAGAGAGTCACTCGCTACCCTCTCATCATTAAAAACGTGTGTGTCACGAGCATGTGGATCATTTTAGCAAAGTTGGGTTAAAAAAAAAAAAATCCAAACTTTTCTGACTTTCCTGTGCATGTTGTCAGATTTTAGAAAACACTCCTGAGTCTCATCCAGATCACAGTCACCTGAAAGCTGCTTTGGAAAAAGCAGAAGAGCTGTGCTCGCAGGTGAGAGGACAGACACATCGATCACTAACGAGGATGACTGCTTCCTTTTCTAAAATCCGTTTTGCTTGTTTTTTTAGGTGAACGAGGGCGTTCGAGAGAAAGAGAACTCCGATCGTCTGGAGTGGATTCAGGCTCATGTTCAGTGTGAGGGTCTCTCAGAGGTACAGATGATCACCTGCACTGTTTCACCTGATGTTTATTCTTTTAATACTCAACCTCTCCTCTCACCCCGTCACCCAACTGCCTTTCAGCAACTGGTGTTTAACTCGGTCACCAACTGTCTGGGTCCCAGGAAGTTCCTCCACAGTGGGAAGCTGTTTAAAGCGAAAAGCAGCAAAGAGCTTTACGGCTTTTTGTTCAACGACTTCCTGCTGCTGACGCAGGTGAGTTTAGAAGCTGAAACAATGCAAACACCAATCTGATTAGATTTGGACTGGAGGAAACGGATTGCTATAAAAAGAGAAAAGAAATTGTAGATCTGGTTGATCACGTCCTGTTTGATACAGATCTGCAGGTGAAAAAATAAAACAGCACTCGTTAAAAACAACATTCATCCATTTATTAATTTGATTTATTAATCTTTTTATTCTTCCATTTATTCATCCGTCCATCTGTTCCGACGTGTTTATTTTTGGTTTCTCTGTTAAAAATTCAAGGCAGTAAATTCCAAGTAATTTTTTTCTGGTCCTGATGTTGTGATGTCACAGGTGACTAAACCTCTGGGTTCGTCTGGGTCGGACAAAGTCTTCTCCTCAAAAACACACCTACAGTACCGCATGTATAAGACGGTGAGCCGGTTTTTACTTGTTTCTATTTTTCTTTAATTTTTTTTCTTTAATCTAACTTTGGTTTCTCTTTTTTATTTTTAGCCGATCTTTCTGAACGAAGTGTTGGTGAAGCTGCCGACGGACCCGTCAGGAGATGAACCTCTGTTCCACATCTCTCACATAGACAGGGTTTACACTCTCAGAGCTGAAAGCATCAATGAAAGGTAAACTAAACATGTTTAAGCATGTTTGGATTCTGTGTAATCAAGGTGATGTCATGCAGAACATGTCCCCTTTAAGATGCCAGGATTGGACGGCAATTATTTCACCTTCTTTCTCTCCAACATCTTGTGTTTCTATATTTTTTCTGTGCTTTAGAGAATATTTTTGAATTTTCTGACTTTTTTTCCTCAACATGAGCTCAATCAGTCATTCCCTCTGATTTGTTGCTGTAAATAAGGAATCCAGCTTCACAGATTTACCTGTTTCTGTTCACGCAGGACGGCATGGGTTCAGAAAATAAAGGCGGCATCGGAGCTTTTCATCGAGACGGAGAAGAAAAAAAGAGAGAAGGCGTATCTCGGTATTTATCACACTTTCGTTTTTTAAAATATTCAGCATGTCCTCCTGCTGAGTTTCTCTGTGTCTGCGTCTCAGTGCGTTCTCAGAGAGCGACGGGCATCGGTAGACTGATGGTTAACATCGTGGAGGGCATCGAGCTTAAACCCTGTCGCTCCCACGGTACGTAGAGAAGGTTTATGTAAGAGAAAAAAAGTTTTTTGTCTTTCTAATTAATCCCTTGTCGTTTATCTCCAGGAAAAAGCAACCCATACTGTGAGGTCACCATGGGATCCCAGTGCCATATCACAAAAACATTACAGGTAGAAAATAATCCAGTAAAATAATATATGTGTAGATTTAAATGATGAGCTTGAGTTTGTTTTCATTCCATTTTTTTCCGTCTTTTCAGGACACATTGAATCCAAAGTGGAATTCCAATTGCCAGTTTTTTATTAAAGACCTTGAGCAGGACGTCCTCTGTATCACTGTGTTTGAACGGGACCAGTTCTCACCTGACGGTTCGTATGAAAACATCCTGAGAGGATCCAACGCTCCATTTTCCATTTTTATCTTTTTCCCGCAGACTTCCTGGGCAGGACGGAGATCCGGTTGGCTGAAATAAAAAAGGACCAGGGCTCTAAAGGACCAATCACAAAGAGGCTGCTGCTCCACGAGGTTCCCACGGGAGAAATCGTCGTCAGGTTGGACCTCCAGCTGTTTGAAGAACCCTGAAACTTTTCTGGATTGAATCATTCTGAGAAAGAACTGAGCAATAAGATCTGGACTCTGGAACTGAACTGGATTAAACTGGACTGGATTAGGGTTGTTTATTAACAAGGAAATGTCTCGGTGAGATTAAAAAGGGATTCAAGACCAGCAGGTAGCAATAAGTTAGATTTACATGACTTTCTCTTTAATTTAATTCAGTTTTATTTATAAAATCAATACCACAAACAAAAGATTCACAACTCAATAAAAATCACTTTTAAGATAATTTAAATCTGCAGATTTACATTTGAATAAAAAAGCAGATGGGCTTCATCCTGATGGAAATGGGCCGTAGGTGGGGGCACCGGAAGCAGGAATCAGAGATGAGGACCACAGGACAGGAACGTCTGGAATCAGCCATCGGTAATGTGGATAAACTTAAGATCTATTAGACTTAAAGTGGAGTCATTTTAAGTTTTATAAAGTCTGTGCAGACTTGTGACTTGTACAGGGTGCACCCCACCTCTCACCTGATGCTTGCTAGTGGAGTTCAGAAAAAAGATTAATTTAGATTGAAGTGACTTTCAGATCCAGGTTATCAGAGAGGATTTAAAAACAAACCGGTTGACTCTGATCCAGTCCAGTCTTCAATCCAGTCTCTACAGGTTTTCTCTTCTTCGGTCCAGACGGTCTCATGGACACTCCAGCGACAATCCCAGTCCTCCTTTTTTTTATCCCAGCAAACACATCCTCAATGTGTGCGTGTGTGTGGGGCGTGTGTGTGTGTGTGTGTATGTGTGTGTACAGCTGCACAGGTGTCAGGTTGGACAAATACAGTTCAGTCTATTTTTTTTTCTTAAGCGACACGGTAACACGCCTCCATGTTTCTGCTTTTTATTTAATAGATCAGTGTTGATAAGCTAAACCAGGAGGAACAGATTTTAGTGTGGTTCAGGTGCTGAGAGGTAACATGAGGTACTGTAAACAAGAATGTCTTAAGTTCCGTTTTTTAAGTGACGAACACAGAGTTTTGGAATTTTATTGCTGCTGTGTTTAGCCGTTGTTTTGCAGCTTGGTGGTCTTTATGCAGGAGACTAACAACGAGAAAAAAAACACTGTTAGATAAGAAATAAAATAATTTTATTTGAACACAAACTATCTCAGATTAAAAAAAAATCTTAGTGGTACGTTGACTGACCAATCAGAGAGTAGGAATCATTAAGTTTTAATCAACAACAGAAAATAACCTCAACCTTTTTATGCAGATCGTTCTAAGAAGGGAAAATATTTTAGATAAATTTGAAACTAAAATTTAATCTGAAAATCATTGATGCTGTCTGAAAATGTTTTTTTTTTTACATGCATACGTACTTTATTTATCGCTGAAGGGGGAAATTTGTGTGCTGCATTGCACCGCAGCAGGCTGCCACAACGGCGCCTATGGTGGGAGAAACAGGGGGTTAGGTGTCTTCTCCAAGGACACCTAGACATGTATTCAGTGGGATTCGACCCAGAGAACTTCCAGTCCAAGGGTGGACATTCTACCACAGAGCTATCGCGTCCCCCTAATTTACTTAATTTTCTTAATTTACTTATTTATTCTGATTAAAAAAATAGCTGTAAGAAGAGAGGGTCCACTTTTATACATTAAAACTTAATTACTAACTGTTGTTTCCACAAGAAAATGTGATAAATATCACTAAAATAATGATTAAATTGATTGTTATTTACAATAAAAACACATCTGTCTGGTTTTTAAAAGGTTAGATAAACGCTGTGATGAAACATTCGTTCCGTCGTCTTCCGCTTATCCGTGGCCGGGTCGCAGGGGCAACAGACTCAGACGGGAAGCCCAGGCTTCTCTCAGCCCAGCTGCATCCTCCAGCCCACCCGGAAGGATCCCGAGACGTCCCCCAGCAAGCTGTGAGACATAGTCTCTCCAGCGGGTCCGGGGTCTGCCTCTTGGTCTCCTCCCGGTGGGACGTGCCCGAAACACCTCACCAGCGAGGCGGTCGGTAGGCATCCTGACCAGATGCCCGAACCACCCCATCTGGCTTCTCTCGAACGGGAGGAGGAGCAGCTTGAAACCAAGCTCCTCCTGGATGGCAGAGCTCCTCACCCGATTTCTGAGTGAGAGCCCAGCCACCCTGTGGAGGAAGTTAATTTTGGCTGCTTGTATCCGCGATCTCATTCTTTCGGTCACCACCCACTGCTGGTGACCATAGGTAAGGGTAGGATCATAGATCCTGGTTACCATGGTGAGGGTAGGAACGTAGATCCTGGTTACCACGGTGAGGGTAGGAACGTAGATCCTGGTTACCATGGTGAGGGTAGGAACGTAGATCCTGCTTACCATGGTGAGGGTAGGAACATAGATGCTGGTTACCATGGTGAGGGTAGGAACAGTAGATCCTGGCTTACCATGATGAGGGTAGGAACATAGATGCTTGGTTACCATGGTGAGGGTAGGAACATACAGTAGATCCTGGTTACCATGGTGAGGGTAGGAACGTAGATCCTGGTGACCATGGTGAGGTTAGGAACGTAGATCCTAGGTTACCATGGTGAGGGTAGGAACGTAGATCCTGGTGACCATGGTGAGGGTAGGAACGTAGATTCCTGGTTACCATGGTGAGGGTAGGAACGTAGATCCTGGTTACCATGGTGAGGGTAGGAACGTAGATCCTGGTTACCATGGTGAGGGTAGGAACGTAGATCCTGGTGACCATGGTGAGGGTAGGAACGTAGATCCTGGTTACCATGGTGAGGGTAGGAACGTAGATCCTGGTTACCATGGTGAGGGTAGGAACGTAGATCCTGGTTACCATGGTGAGGGTAGGAACGTAGATCCTGGTTACCATGGTGAGGGTAGGAACGTAGATCCTGGTTACCATGGTGAGGGTAGGAACGTAGATCCTGGTTACCATGGTGAGGGTAGGAACGTAGATCGACTTGTAAATCGAGAGCTTTGTTTTTCGGCTCAGCTCTTTTTTCACCACAACGGATGGATGCAAATGAGTGATGAAATGTGGACAATATAAATAATGTGTCTCTCACACAACGTACAATGTTAAAAACTCTAAACTGTAAGACCAACAAAATAATAATCAAATATTTCTCTTTGTTTGCAGCTCTTTATTTGATTGTCATTGTTTAAAATGATTTTTAAAAAATGATATTTTTATCTCTGGAAAACATCAGCAATGATTTTCAGCTTCGGTAAACAAGTGAAAGGTACGACTGAAATGAAAGTTGGTGAAGAAACGGTTCATTAGTTCTTTAAAAAATAACATTTGATATTATTTTAATTAAATCATGTGTTTTATTTGTTTAAATGGACGTATAAGTTTTAAAAAGAACTGTATTGTGCCTTCACATGAACATGCAAACACATCATGGAGGGACGTTATCACCATATCTTTTATTTTACACATTTAAAGATGAAAAATTTTCATTCATTCATCTTCTGAACTGCTTACTGTATCTCTAAGAGCTGCCAGTATTAGTCAGCTAGTTAGTTTATCATTTAAAGCCACAGTTCTAGTATTAATAAATAAATGATCTACATGACAACAGTTACCTTAGTGACCAGCCACTGTCCAGTCAGCAGCTTGACGGGGTGATTGAATGTGTGTTTTCTCTTGATGAGGATGAAGATGTACGTGTCCCTCCTTTTAACCCCATCCCACACTGAAACTAACCGGTTTGAGTCCGTTCGTACTGTCCTCCTTCCAGGTTGTAAAATACTGCTGTTATCTGAGAGTTATTAATATATGAGAGCTGTGGAGGCTGGGAAGCCGGTGGTGATCACTGTAGAACATGATGTACGTTGTTGTCTTTCAATGTTCAAATTAAAATCCTGTTGGACCTAGAAATTCACAACTTCTCATGGTTTTTTTTTTAATGTGGAGGAAACTGCTGAAGGGACGTGAGGCATGTTTTTATCATGGTTTTCTTTTTTTTGTAATCTCAGTTTATACTCGTGCAAAAAAATCTACAAAATATAAAGTTCAAAACAATCTAAATAATATTTTCCCCTTATTCTTTGCGCCGGAACTGAGCAACAAATCATGGAGAAATTCATATTAATGAACATTTGTGTTGCCATAGCAACACCTGTTCACTCCTCCTTCATCTCATGGTTTTATTATCATCGTCTGTTGATTGATTCTCAGATGTCTAATGAGTTTTGTGGTGCTGCAACAATAATTCACTCTCACACACACACAAACACACAGAACCTTTGCATGTGATTGGCAGAAGTCTGGAGAAGCAGCTGCAGGAAGATCTTTCTACTCTATGATTTTATCATGAAAATGTTTGGGACATCTGTCAGTGTAACGCAACGTCGTGTATACTTTTACGTCTTTACAGTAACCTTCGATGTCCTGAGAGGGGCTTTGAAATCAAATTTATTATCATTATTACTATTATACATCATTATGAGAATTAAAAATAAAACTACAAAAAATGGAAAAATATCATGAATTCAATAATAAGTAAACAGCTATTTTATATCAATGAAAATAATCTTGTTATTTTTTTCTACATATTTAATTTTGAGAAATTTAACAGCCTTTCTGAGTTCATAGGTTAAAGCCTCTGGTGGTTGCATTAAGATCAATAGTAAAGAAGAGTTAAAAAAGTTTTCATAGAACATCCCTTTGTCCACATTTTATTATGTCAAAGACATTTAAAACTAGATTAAATCAGTTTTCTTTTAATTAAAATAACTATAGTTGAGTTTGATAATTAAAAAAGACGTTTTTTGATGTGTTATATAATCCATTTTAACAGGGAGCTTATCATTTTATTTTTAACTGATGGAGCTTCAGTTCTGTTTCACAGTAAATTATTAATGTACATTTCCAGGGGCGGATCCAGGATTTTCTAAAGGAGGGCGGGTGCACGCCAGTACAGAAGGGCCAGGGGGCATTCACCCCCAGAACATTTTAAAAATAAGAGTAATTTATAATAATTAAAGTAGTAAGAGCAATTTTTTTGTTTTGTGGACCAAAAGAGGGTGGCATGTGCTCCTGATTTTTATTTGTCCACACGTTTCTTTCATGTTATCTGTGCGGAAAGATACATTTTAGTTTGGAAAGTGATTTAATGAGGAGAAAACTTTCCTGTATAAAATTTAATCATACCTCACAGGAAAAGACTGATTTGTTTTTTTTAGCATCACAACGACGGTCATACACAATAAAAAAAAGAAGTAATGATTGAAAGAAGAAAAGAAGTGATGTCATGGTTCCCTCGCCTGCCACTAGAGGGAACCGTGGACCTTCCACCCTCTCCCAGATTCCAACCCGATGCTAAACACCTGTGGATCATTTGCCTGCTACTTATTTGAAGGCAGTCTCCCCTGACTTCTTGGTCGAGTCATCGTTCCATTCCTTCCTTTCGTTCTTTCCTTCCTTCCTTTCGTTCTTTCCTTCCTTCCTTTCGTTCTTTCCTTCCTTTTGTTCATTCCTTCCATTCGTTCTTTCCTTCCTTTCGTTCATTCCTTCCATTCGTTCTTTCCTTCCTTTCGTTCTTTACTTCCATTCGTTCTTTCCTTCCATTCGTTCTTTACTTCCATTCGTTCTTTCCTTCCATTCGTTCTTTACTTCCATTCGTTCTTTCCTTCCTTTCGTTCATTCCTTCCATTCGTTCTTTCCTTCCTTTCGTTCTTTACTTCCATTTGTTCTTTCCTTCCATTCGTTCTTTACTTCCATTCGTTCATTCCTTCCATTCGTTCTTTCCTTCCTTTCGTTCATTCCTTCCATTCGTTCTTTCCTTCCTTTCGTTCTTTACTTCCATTCGTTCTTTCCTTCCATTCGTTCTTTACTTCCATTCGTTCTTTCCTTCCATTCGTTCTTTACTTCCATTCGTTCTTTCCTTCCTTTCGTTCTTTACTTCCATTCGTTCTTTCCTTCCATTCGTTCTTTACTTCCATTCGTTCTTTCCTTCCTTTCGTTCTTTCCTTCCTTTCGTTCTTTCCTTCCTTTCGTTCTTTCCTTCCATTCGTTCTTTCCTTCCTTTCGTTCTTTCCTTCCATTCGTTCTTTCCTTCCTTTCGTTCTTTCCTTCTTTTCGTTCTTTCCTTCCTTTCGTTCTTTCCTTCCTTTCGTTCTTTCCTTCTTTTCGTTCTTTCCTTCTTTTCGTTCTTTCCTTCCATTAGTTCTTTCCTTCCATTCGTTCATTCCTTCCTTTCGTTCTTTCCTTCTTTTCGTTCTTTCCTTCCTTTCGTTCTTTCCTTCCTTTCGTTCTTTCCTTCTTTTCGTTCTTTCCTTCTTTTCGTTCTTTCCTTCCATTAGTTCTTTCCTTCCATTCGTTCATTCCTTCCTTTCGTTCTTTCCTTCCATTCGTTCTTTCCTTCGTTCCTTCCTTTCGTTCCTTCCTTCCTTCCTTCGCTTGTTCGTTCCTTCCATTGGAAGGAAGAAAGAAATGGTCCAGGTCTTTTATGTCCTTATATGTATTGTCTAAGTGCACTTACACAGCTCTGACAAGATCTAGTTTGCATCAAAAGAAAAGATAATGTGACATTTTGTTCCTTTCTTTGTTTCTTCCTTCCTTCCTTCGTTTATTTGTTCCTTCCTGAATAAGAGATAACCTTGAACTCTGTGTGTGATACTTTTGAACTTTGACCAGGAAACACCCCTTTCTTCTAATCCCGTACCCGGTCTTACAGCCTTGCTGGACCTGTTTTAGTTCATATTGTTTGTTGTCCTGCTTTGGGTCCCCCTCCTTCGGCACCCTCATCATAACAGGGGAGGAAAAAACTAAACAGATGTTATCTTTGAAGTTTACCAACATGCTCTAAAAAGAAGACGTTTGATCTTTTTAACTCGCCTCGTATTTTATTTACTAAAAAATTAACCACATTATTTCAAGTAACTCAAGTCATTGATTTATTTGCCAAAAATATCTTGATACCAGTATCTTTATTTTTGTCTTTAAAAATTAAACAAATGCTTTAAACATTTTTGAATGTGTTGATATTTAAACATTTTTAGACTTCCATTTTTTAAACCTAACTATTTTTTGTTGTTGTTCTTATTTTAAGTAAAAAAAATAATCTGTTGTCTTTGATTAAGTTCTTAAAGTGAAATATTTGAAGGTCTTGGTACTGAACGCTAAAAAACTGAGCAGTATTCTGAAAATGTAATATTCCTGACTTGATAAATAATAAATTGTTATGTTCTTTCATGCAAGTGGATACAACATGCGTTGCTGAGAAACTAAGTGCAACATTCAACTTGGATGTTGGACAGGTGGAGATTGAAATTGTAACATTGCAAAATGACCTCCACCTCAAAGCCAACCAGGCCGCATCGAACTTTTGTAGCCTTGCAGACACTGAAATGTACAGTGGTGTATGCACAGCAGCCATGAAGGTTGCCAGCATGTTTGGTTCAGCCTATCTGTGTGAATCAACCTTTTCTAACATGAACTTCATTAAGAATATCCTTGTAGTCCCTCATTCATCCAGGAGTGATCCATAGTAGAAAAAGTTTCAAAAAAGTCTTCTGGACAGTTTAATTCTTCAACGAGACGTTTCGACTTCCATCCGGAAATCATTTTCAATCTGAATGAAATGGACTGAAAACTGGATCTATTTATACTAACCTGAGTAAAAGGTAAATAAATAGTAAGAAGGGCTCGACCAATGAGCCTGTGTTACCTATGATGGCCGTGAATGGCCCCTATTGTAGCCACAGACCAGTAAATGAACCTATTATAAAAATGCTAAAAGCCTAGTGAATAGAAAAAACTTGCTAACGAGAGGCGTGAAACTGGGTCACGAGGTGTCATCTTTAGTCCATGGCTTCAAAAGGCTGCTGTAAATCCCGGGCAGAATGTATCTAACGCCTCCACTCCGATTCAGTGAGGGATTTTCTTTCATCACAAAGATGGCTTCTTTCACACCTCTTTCAAACCATCCTTTCTCTCTACTTAGAATCTTCACCCCGCTGTCCTCAAAAGTGTGTTTGGTGGATTTAAGATGCAGATGTACAGCAGACTGGGGACCACTTGAGGCTTCTCTTCTGTGTTGGTAAAGTCTTTTGTGGAGTGGTTGCTTTGTTTCCCCAATGTAGTGTTCTTTGCAGCTCCCTTCACTGTGTTTATTCTTCTTCATTAAGAATAAACACAGAACCCGCCTCACTGATGCACATCTGCAAGAGTCACTCAGAGTTGCAGTGTCAACTTACATCCCCGATTACAGTACACTGGTAAAGAGCATGCGATGCCAGGCCTCCCACTGACAACGAAACAAACGCCAGATGTTGGTGGCAAAATGTAAGTAGCATGGCAAAGATAAATTTTAATATATTGAAATACTGTTACAGATGTGTTACTAAGTGTAACAGACGTGAGGATTTGTTTTAATGACTGCAAATGTAGTGGTGCCCTTTGCATCACTCAGTGCCCTCGAAGTAGCCCTCGGTACCAAAGAAGTTGGTGACCCCTGCTCAAGAGTATGATCAGAGAGATTGTCCGGCCGTAGCCAGCAACCTTAAGAGTGTAATGTCAGTAACTCTTTCATTTAACAAGAACCCTTTTATAATCCCCCTTTGAACATTAACATTTTAGTTACACTGCATTTTATCTCTTGGGTTTTTTTTTAAGATAACTACACGTTTAGCAAATGTTAGCTTTTTAGCGAAACTCAAGCTTTTAACTTAAATTAGATTTACGCTGGTATCAGAATTTATACTAATATTAGCATTTGCACTGACATTAATATTTATACTAATATCCCATGAATTATCATCTATGCTAACCTTACCATTACGCTGGATCGATTTGCTGTCGAGTGTGAAGCGGTTGGGATGGGAATTAGCGCCTCCAAATCCGAGACCATGGTCCTCGCCCGGAAAAGGGTGGAATGCCCCCTGCGGGTCAGGGACAGGGTCCTGCCCCAAGTGGAGGAGTTTAAGTATCTCGGGGTCTTGTTCATGAGTGGGGGAAGGATGGAGCGGGAGATCGACAGACGGATCGGTGCGGCATCAGCAATAACTAGGACGCTGTATCGGTCCGTCGTGGTAAAGAGAGAGCTGAGCCGAAAAGCAAAGCTCTGGATTTACAAGTCGATCTACGTTCCTACCCTCACCATGGTAACCAGGATCTATGTTCCTACCCTCACCATGGTAACCAGGATTTATGTTCCTACCCTCAGCATGGTAACCAGGATCTATGTTCCTACCCTCACCATGGTAACCAGGATCTACGTTCCTACCCTCACCATGGTAACCAGGATCTACGTTCCTACTCTCACCATGGTAACCAGGATCTATGTTCCTACCCTCACTATGGTAACCAGGATCTACGTTTCCACCCTCACCTCAGCTGGTGACCGAAAGAATGAGGTCGCGGGTACAAGCGGCCGAAATGAGCTTCCTCCGCATGGTGGCTGGGCTCTCACTCAGAGATCGGGTGAGGAGCTCTGCCATCCGGGAGGAGCTCGGTGTCAAGCCGCTCCTCCTCCAGGTCGAGAGGAGCCAGATGGGGTGGTTTGGGCATCTGGTCAGGATACTCCCCGAGGGCCTTGCAGGCGAGGTGTTTCGGTCACGTCCCACCGGGAGGAGACCAAGAGGCAGACCCCGGGCCTGCTGGAGAGACTATGTCTCACAGCTGGCCAGGGAAAGACTTGGGATCCTTCCGGGTGAGCTGGAGGATGCAGCCGGGGTGAGAGAGGCCTGGGCTGCCCGTTTGAGGCTGTTGCCCCCGCGACCCGACCCCGGAACAAGCGGAAGATGACGGAACGGAACCTTACCATTGACGTTCATATTAGCATCTCTGCTAACATTAGCATACATTAGCATATATACCTATCATTAGCATAAGTGCTAATGATAGCTTAGCTGCTAACATGAACATCAATGTAAAAATGAGCAGGAATGCTAGCTTTAGCATGCATGCTAATATTAGCATTATGCTGACTTTAGCATATATGCTAACTTTAGCATATATGCTAACTTTAGCATGTATGCTAAAATTAGCATTTTTTGTTTTTATTTAACAGCAATTTTTAAGTTAATTGAAATTTTAAAAATATAAAAAAAAAGTTTTTATGACATCCAACATTAGCTCTTAAATGAATTATAAGTCTAATTTGTATGTTTTTTTTTTTTTGTAATTTTTTGGTATGTCTTGTTTTTTTGTTTTTTTTTTAAGAAAATTGAAAGTAGACGCTACATTTTTATTGAAAATTTACAAATAACTCATTTAAAAAAAAAAATCAAAATAAATAAATAACGCACAGTGATGACGTCATTCAGGTAGTTATGTTGATTGCCTGATCGTAAAACCGGTTGAGTTTTTTTCTGTGCCCTTGCTGCATGTAACCTCTCCAACATTTTTATTAGATAAAAACATTTTTAAAAAATAATTATTCATTTTTTTTTATTTTAGTGAAGCTTTACAACACATTAAGGTTTACAAGGACATTCCAAGCCTTCAGTGTGTCACAGAGTCCACGGCTAGCAGGCTAGCTGCTTTTCCTCCATTAGAACCGTTTTTTAGTTGTTATGTGGAGACGTTTTTCTCTCTGAATTAAAAAAGGATTATTTGGACTTGGGCTGACCGGGAGCCGCCATGGAATGCCGTGTTCTGTCCATACAGAGCCATGTAGTCCGGGGGTACGTGGGGAACAAGAGCGCCTCTTTTCCATTACAGGTAAATGTTTCCATTCATCCTGTTCATGACACGACCTGCTCTCACACTCCTTTAACATCATCCTATCACACTGAGGTTTAATATTTAAACACATACTAATGTATTTACATGTGGTTTGTGGTAAATTTTATTGTAAAATGAGGAAAAGTTAGTTTAATCTTTGCTAAAAAGAAACCAGTTTTTCTTTCATTCATATTTGCTGGAATTTAATATTGTCTTTCTTTTTAGAAAAAACATGCAAATCATTGTTTTTCTTCTTCACTTGATCATCTTGATATTTAGATGTAATCTAATTTAAATGTCAGGGTGTAGGGTTTAATTTTGGGTTCTAAATTGTATCTATTTGACCTGCTTATTTAATATGTTGGTAAAAATGTCATTGATGGTTTTTCTGTTCAGACAGTCAAGGTTATGAAACATCATGATCTGAATTATTCTGTTACTTCTTCTACTCCTTTCGGCATTTCCCTTCAGGGGTCGCCACAGCAAGTCAGTTTCTTCCATCTAACCCTATCTGCTGCATCCTCTTTAGTCACACCAACTATCTTCATGTCTTCCTTCACTGTATCCATGAACCTCCTCTTTGGTCTTCCGCTAGCCCTCTTTCCTGGTGGTTCCAAATCCAGCATCCTTCTTCTGATGTACTGGGTCTCTCTCCTTTGTACATGTCCAAACCATCTCAGTCTGGCCTCCCGGACTTTATCTCCAAAACCTCTAACATGTGCTGTTCCTCTGATATACAAGTACTCATTTCTGATCCTGTCCATCCTGGTCACTCCCAGAGAGATCCTCAGCATCTTCATCTCTGCTACCTCCATCTCTGCTTCCTGTCTTTTCCTCAGTGGCACTGTCTCTAGACCAATCAGCATGGCCGGTCTCACCACGGTTTTGTACACTTTTCCTTTCATTCTAGGTGAAATTTTTCTATCACACATCACACCTGATACTTTTCTCCACCCGTTCCAGCCTGCTTGAACACGCTTCTTCACCTCTTTTCCACACTCTCCATTGCTCTGGACTGTTGATCCTAGATACAAAGTACTTAAAATCTTCCACCTTGTTTATCTCTTCTCCCTGTAACCTCACTTTTCCATTTGGATCCCTCTCATTCACACACGTACTCTGTTTTACTCTGACTAATCTTCATTCCTCTTCTTTCTGAATTATTCTGTTACTGACATGTGCAATTAGATCATCTACTTAATTTAATTACAACTAGATTTAATCTGATTACTTTGAAATTAAAGTATAACTAAAAGACTAATCTTGTTTTTGTGGGTCTTTCTTTAAAAAATAAAAAAAAAGGTAATCTGCCCTTTGTTATTATTCCAAAAGAAATAAGTTTCTAAGTAATGAATCTTTTCTGGTTTGAGATATTAGACAAGTCATCAATCTGAGAGCAGAAACAGAACTGATGTGGGATTATAATCAATTCAATGACTTTCTATTAATAATTAGAATGACACAAATGTCCATCAATTGATGGGATTGTTCGTGTTGTTCTGTGACAGAAGATTTTCAGCCAAAATGAAAGGAAAAGTGTACAAAACCGTGGTGAGACCGGCCATGCTGATTGGTCTAGAGACAGTAGCACTGAGGAAAAGACAGGAAGCAGAGATGGAGGTAGCAGAGATGAAGATGCTGAGGATCTCTCTGGGAGAGACCAGGATGGACAGGATCAGAGGAACAGCACATGTTAGAGGTTTTAAAGTCAGAGAGGCCAGACTGAGATGGTTTGGACATGTGCAGAGGAGAGAGAGAGTACATCGGAAGAAGGATGCTGGATTTGGAACCACCAGGAAAGAGGACTAGAGGAAGACCAAAGAGGAGGTTCATGGATACAATGAAGGAAGACATGAAGATAGTTGGTGTGACCGAAGAGGATGCAGCAGATAGGGTCAGATGGAAGAAACTGACTTGCTGTGGAGACCCCTGAAGGGAAATGTCGAAAGGAGAAGAAGAAGAAGTTCGTGTTGTTCTGTAGTACTAGGTGTGCTTTACTTAAGGTCTTAGCATAATTCTTTAACTATCTTGTTTAGTCGTTAATTTTTTGTTTTCCATACTTCTAAAATTAGTCTGAGTTTTGTCTTATTTAAGAACATTCTCTGCTGCTTTATAGATGTTAATTCTAAAACTTTGAGGTGGATTAAATCCTCAATCTAACCTGTTGCTATCTTCACATTTTTCTTTACTTATTTCTTCCTCTTTTATCTCCAGCCTTACTTTCTATTGGACGTATGTTTTTGCTCATATGGTTCTGAATTTGATCTATTTAAACAAACACCTCTGGTCACCAGCTGTGGGTGGTGACCAAATGATCTCAGAAACAAGATCTGAGATACAAACAGCTGAAACGAGCTTCCTCTGCAGGGTGGCTGGACTCTGAGTCACAGAGAGAATGAGGAGCTTTACCATCTGGGAATAGAACTGTTGCTTCTCCGGATTGATAGAAGCCAGATGGGAGGTTTGGGCATATGGTCAGGATGCGTCCTGAAAGCCTCACTGGTGAGGTGTTTCGGGCACATCCCATAGGTAGGAGACCCAGGGGCAGACCCCAGACCTGCTGGAGGGATTATGTCTCACAGCTGGACAGGGAACACCTATAGATCCTCCCGGGTGAGCTGGAGGACGCAGCCAGGGTGAGAGAAGCCTGGGCTTCCTGCTCAAAGCTGTGGCCCTCGTGACCTGGCCCCGGATAAGCGAAAGACATCAAAACCCTTTTTTGTTTTTTTTTAAACCCCCCAAAAAGTCCAAACGCATTAATATTGAGTTAGGCATAAGAACATTTAAACTTATAAAAGGAAAGCTAAAGAGTTGTTCTAGATCATTCTCAACGTTTTTGAGAAAGAACATTTCTTTGTTTTAATCATTGTGACAGACTTTATTTTAGTTGACTCTGCCTTGTCTTTGTTTTTTCTGATATTTTTAGATCATCTTGAAAACAATCTGTCAGGTGTCAATGTAACCCTAATGGAAGTATATTTTATGAGCAATAAGAACTTTAATCTCATTTTATTTTCAAATCAAATACATTTTATTTCTATTTTTCAGCATCACATCCAAACTCAGTCTCAAAGAACTCCACAAAAAGTTAATCAAACAAACACACAAACAACACAATTAAACAGAGCCGGGATGCCCTTAGACAAAACAAAAACTTCATAAAGATCTTCCTCTGGGGACTTGTTTGTCAAACATGCATACAACCGACTTCCATGCAAGTCGTGCAATTTATTAAGATGTAGGAGTGTGTGGACTGTTGTGTAACTTTAAGGCAGATCAGGATTTGCTTTGCAGAAATCCCAAGATGTGGGGAAAAGATGACAATTATGGACAGAACCTGAAGTGAGCTGAGGACAGTGAAATGAGGTACTTGCTTGAAGAAGCGAGGAAATAATTATAAAACACACAAAAAATGCCTGTCATAAAAAAAATGGATCACACATTCCTCCCTGATGGGGATGCTGCCATGCAAGGTGCAAACCACCATCAGGAGCAATTGGGGGTTCAGTGTCTTGCTCAAGGACACTTCGGCATGAACTCATGGCGGGGGATCGAACCGGCAACCCTCCGGTTACAGGGCGGTCACCCTACTCACTGAGCCATCCTTCCCCACACCAACAATTTAAACAGTTAAAAACCAAAATAAAGTCCTTATCAATTTAATATGTATTTCTTTCTCAAATGATTAAGGGAAAAGCGGGTCACATCCGTTGAGGTGTTTATCATCCCAAATGACCAAACTTTATGGAGGCCTGAACTGTCTGACTTGATGCTTCTTCTCGACCCATGTTCTGTTCTTTGAATGTTTAGCAACAGAATGCTGCAATAAAAAGCGTCCTCCAAGACCCAATTTTTGCACAAATATTACACCATTTAATACATTCAAATACAACAGGTTTTCAGTACAAACTGGCCTTCCTCATGTGGTGGAAGCTTATTTCATTAAACATGTTCTTGGTGGCCAGCATGACTTTTAAAAATCCTTGGAGCCACTTCCTGCGCTGCATTTCGAGTATCCTTTGTTAGCCTAACACTGTAATCAGTAACACATGGTGTTGCTAAAGGGAGCAAAGGATGAGCTGGCTGGTTATTCAGTTACGCCAGGGCCTCAGGTGGTTTGTTCCCAGTTATCACCCAGCTGTACTGGTCAGGATGTGCTGATGCTTATTCTAACCGCTGAGTTCCGACTGAGAACTACGAGATGGAAAAATGATCAATACACATTGAGAGTCTTTGGTTTCTCTGATTGATCTTCAGACAGCAGAGAAAAAGATTATCTAGCTGCTCAATCATGCGTCAGAGGTACTCTGACTTCTGAAAGATCAGTCAGGTTATTGGTTTTAAGTTAATTAAACATATGTTTTATAAACCTGACTGGTCACATTCCGGATGGCTGTCCAGTAACTAACTGGTTTAGAAAAGAAAAGCAACGTCGATGGCAAAACATACATTTAATTATGGATTAACGAGCTTTATGTGACCAAGTTTGCCTTCTTTACATTACTGAGTAACTCGGGAATGGCGGAGCGTCTTGTTTTTTTGTATCTTCTCAGCCATAAATCATGCCTGTGTTTTAACAACAGCAGCTTTAACATTTCTAGTAAAGCTGAAATTGACTTTAACATTAAGTTATTACCTCTTTAAAAAAAGCCCACCTGAAGGGAGTGTTTACAGCAGGCACAGGAAAGGAGCTACAATAGCTTTTAAGAAAATCCATTGATCTGATATCTGTTGGAAACAGGGGTCATTATCTCCCTCTGGCCATGAAAATGACAGTCATTTCCTCTTATGATGGTCAGTGCTGATGGTTGGATGACAGGAAGATGAAATGACCCCAATAGTAATGATGCTTGTAGTTTGATCTTTCCAACCAGCGACAGTGTGTAAGGCTACCGTGGGCTTACAGTGGAAATCCCATCATCTTGCTCACTGTGGGAAAAATGTCTGAGTTTATTTTTAGCTTACAGCACCCCAGGATGAGTCTTGTGCTTGCTTATCCTAATGGTTGCTGGATGCTCGTCACCATGGATCAGCGCAGCCAGTAATGTTCAACTACTACGCCTTATTAAGGCCAGTTTAGATGGATCCACTTCATTTAGTTTTTTCCTTATGCAGCCCAGTGTCACGACGTAGTTGATTTAAAGGGCACCACATTCAGTTTTATAAAAAAAAAAAAAAAAGGACAAAAATACACCCTCTCCTACCAGGACACCCCTCTCCTACTCACCCAGTTGGAGTAAAAAAGTAGAAGCCTCACAACGACCCAACTGAACAGAATGATTGTACATCAAGCAGCGTTCACTCTGCACCCGTCAGCCTCACTTCTTTAGAATGAAACCTATTTGTTACATTCTGCAAACTAGAGTGAGATGATAATGTTTTCAAAACCTTCGACTCAAATGCAACATTATTCAATAATTGGATCATTAAAGACATATTTTTTAAAATGTGCTTTTCTTTAAATATCTTTGAAAAAATTTCGTTCCGTTCCGTCATCTTCCACTTGTTCCGTAGTCGCGTGGCGGGGGCAACAGCCTCAAGCGGACAGCCCAGGCCTCTCTCTCCCCGGCTGCATCCTCCAGCTCACCTGGAAGAATCCCAAGTCGTTCCCCGGCCAGCTGTGAGACATAGTCTCTCTAGCGGGTCCGGGGTCTGCCCCTTGGTCTCTTCCCGGTGGGACGTGCCCGAAACATCTCACCAGCGTGGCGCTCGGGGAGTATCCTAACCAGATGCCCGAACTACCCCTTCTGGCTCCTCTCGACCTGGAGGAGGAGCTGCTCGACACTGAGCTCCTCCCGGATGGCAGAACTCCTCACCCGATCTCTGAGTGAGAGCCCAGCCACCCTGCGGAGGAAGCTCATTTCGGCCGCTTGTACCCGCGATCTCATTCTTTCAGTCACCACCCACAGCTGGTGACCATAGGTGAGGGTGGGAACGTAGATCGACTTGTAAATGGAGAGCTTTGCTTTTCGACTCAGCTCTCTCTTTACCACGACGGACTGATGCAGCGTCCTAGTTATTGCTGATGCCGCACCGATCCGCCTGTCGATCTCCCGCTCCATCCTTCCCCCACTCGTGAACAAGACCCTATAATTTAATTTTAACCCCTTTTGAACATTTTGATGGTCCTAATCACATGTATCATGTTTTAATTTAGAGTTCACTGTTCGGGGACCTTCATCATTTTTAGCCGCTGGTGCTTGTAAATAATTCTTTATAATGTCAGAATTATAATGCGATTTCTTCTCGCTTTGGGCAGGAAGTGAACCACTCATGCAGAGGGTTTTCTGTGGTGTTTGCTTTCAGATGAAATTACAATTTAATATGATTTACTCACAAGGACGCCTCCCGGGCATCATTTTCTTACCTTTATTTATTAGACATGATGTTAACACAAATGAGACTTTTGAGCAGCAGTTTGTGGCGCTCTCATAAATGAACCACATGTTAACATCAACATAAATAAGGTCAAATATTTAGGCTTTAAAGTAATTTTGCAGGCTTTTGGTGCTTTTCAGAGTAAGATGTAGCATTCAGCTGTGTCACACACGGTGGAGATGAGGCTGAGAGGAGGCTGCTTGAACGTATTTGATCGATCAGCTGGAGACGGTGGCAGGAGGGAGCACTGATCGGATCTGTTTGTTCTGACTGAAACTACTAAGATTAAGAGATGCACATTTATTATTTTGTATCTACATTCATGTGTTCATTTTTCCTCATACCATTCTTCTTCTTTCAACATTTCCCTTCAGGGGTCGCCACAGCAAGTCAGTTTCTCCCATCTAACCCTATCTGCTGCATCCTCTTTGGTCACACCAACTATCTTCATGTCTTCCTTCACTGTATCCATGAACCTCCTCTTTGGTCTTCCTCTAGTCCTCTTTCCTGGTGGTTCCAAACCCAGCATCCTTCTTCTGATGTACTCTCTCTCTCTCTCCTCTGCACATGTCCAAACCATCTCAGACTGACCTCTCTGACTTTAAAACCTCTAACATGTGCTGTTCCTCTGATCCTGTCCATCCTGGTCACTCCCAGAGAGATCCTCAGCATCTTCATCTCTGCTAACTTGCATAATTTTAATGACGATTTGAATTCTAATCAGTTTTCCTCTCTATTATGTAAATTCTGTAAAGAGGTGATTCATGTTAGATTTTCAGTGACGATTCATCCAATTTAATATTGCTTGTCTAAGCATTGATTTTAACAAACTTATCATATAATATTAAAAACTCGTTTTTCTGTTATTCAAGACAATTAAACAAAAAAAATGTTTAATTACCAATAATTATAAATCTTTATCGAACCCTTGAAATCAGTGTCAAAAACAATTTAAAGTTGATAAGAACATGCATGTAGCTAAAGAAAGCAAACATTCTCCATGTTCACCAAAAAATGACCTGCAACTGTCATTTACCAAAGCTGTGACACAAAAAATGATTAATTAAAGTGTCCTTACATCTGTCTACTTGCCTGAAACCAGCCAGCAAACTTCCACTTTGTATTGGAATGAATTATAATTTGGCCGTAAACTGAGACCACTGAGAAAAAAAGGACATTTTTTTTTAAAGAATGACTGTTTTCAGGTCTTGTGTGTTTCTCTGAGCTCGGTGCTTTGAACACACAAGTTCACCTTCCAGGTAGCACATGACACACCAGCTATACTTTTTCTAGAGCACTGAGAAATTCCCCAAGGTCACTGTTGCAGATTTATTTTGTGAGGAAACTCGTTTCTGAAAGCAGACTTTTCACAATCAACTGAAAAGAACAAAAAGTCTTCCATCCGCCTGCTCTGGTGCAATTAAATCAAGATAACGATTGGCCACACGTGTAGATGAGACACTTGATTGGTTGTCTGGGATTTTATTTAAAAATTTGATGAGAGATGATTTCTTTATTGATTAAATCAAGGCTGGTCAATCTGTGGTCCGAGGACGCTCATTACCCTTTTGATGCAGTCTGTCAAACTGAAAACTAAAAAGAATTGCTTATGTTTTTCTTCAATCTTATTACTTTTTTCCATTCTGTCGTCTTCCGTTTATCCAGGGCTGGGTTGCGGGGGCAACAGTCTCAGACGGGAAGCCCAGGCTTCTCAAACCCCACTGCATCCTCCAGCTCACCTGGATGGATCCCAATTTGTTCCCCAGCCAGCTGTGCGACATAGTCTGTCCAGCGGGTCCAGGGTCTGCCTCTTGGTTTCTTCCTGGTGGGACGTGCCTGAAACACCTCACCAACGAGGCGCTTGGGAGGCATCCTGACCAGATGCCCGAACCACTCCATCTGGCTTCTCTCCATCTGGAGGAGGAGTGGCTCGATACCGAGCTACTCCCGGATGGTAGAACTCCTCACCTGATCTCTGAGTGAGAGCCCAGCCACCCTGCAGAGGAAGCTAATTTCGACAGTCTTATTTACTGTCAGGATAAAAAACCAAACTAACTCACAGTAACTTTTGTTTTAGTGTCGGTTGTTCTTGTTAACGGACGACATTTAGGCAGGTGGAATAATATAGAACGCTGAGATTATTTGACTGGAAAAAAATTTTCAGAAATGTACATTATCTGAAAATAATGTACAGTCTGCATCCTGTATTTACCCAGACACATGATATAAATAAAGATCTAAATCCAAGACAACATATTTGAGGCTGCGTGGATGTAGCAGATGGAAACAGAAAAACAAAACCGTTGTTAGTTTTAGAAGATCTGTTTTTCCCAAATTGTTTTCACCAACAAAGGGTTTGTCTGTGTGGAAGTCATTTTTCTGTCTTTTCAACAGGACTTGAATAAACACTGTGACAATTCTGTAAAAAGTAACAGAGATCATTAAAAAATACAAATGGAGTATATTAGGTTTTTCAAATTAAAGCCTATTTTAACTACAGAACCACCTTTTTATTTTCCAAAAACATTTACAAAAATAGTTTGCTGCAAAATGAGTTGCTTTAATGAAACTGCCCACAGTTATTCATCATGTGGTTAAATGCACTGGTGTTGATTTATTCTTGTTTAACTTTCATTTTTGTTTCTTCTGTGTCCAGGTTTTAGGGTTTGAGGTCGACTCAATCAACTCAGTGCAGTTTTCCAACCACACAGGTGGAGTAAGCTTTATCCCAACAGCCTCTGTTTGTGTGCGTGTGTTAATGGGTGTGGATATGTGTTGATGTGGGTCTGTAGGAGTCAGTATAAAAACTGATCATATCTCTTTGAATACTAATTTATCTTATTAACCTTTATGTGTTTTTTTAACTTCCATGTGCGTCGTTACTAAAAAAAAAAAAAGGGTTTTGATATCATTTTTGTTTCCAATAAAAAGTCAAAGTAAGATGAACTCTATCTAAAATAAAACCTGGAAGCCTGACATCAAAAAAGATTTAGATGTAAAGGTGATTGATGGATCTTTTTTTTTGTTTTGTGGAACAGAGCTGGTCTTAATCCGGTTATTCAAATCAAATTAAACTTTATTTATAAAGCGCCTTTCATACATAAAAATGCAACGCAAAGTGCTTTACAAGTTAAAAACCCCAGAACACAAAAGCAAAATACTTATCCACACACGCACGCACGCACGCACGCACGCACACACACACACACACACACACACACATCCATACTTGTGAAAAACACAAATAGAGCACACACCCTCATATATGTTCACATACACACTCACCTAAAAATGCAATAGGCTGGATGCAGATGGAACTCCTGAGAAAACAGTATCTGAGGAGCCACCGCAGCAGGAGACAAGGTCAGATTTTACACAGCTACTAATGTCAAGAACAAAATCTAAATCAGTGGAATTATATTAAATATTATATTTAGTGAAATTCAGATCAAAGGTGGTACAGTCCAGAATAAAATGAGTAAAATCTTTAAATTTCTAAAATGGAAACGACTGTGTAAATTAGCCTCAACAAATTCAAAAGTTAGGGGTAATTTCTTAATTACAATTCAAGGTATGATGGAGAAAAACATTAAGAAAACATAATAGTAAAAAGAACAGGTCATTTACACATTTAAACTGTGATCTACAGGGTTCCTTACGTATCATCCAGTATGGGTTACAGCTCTCCTGCTCATATACATCCTGGCATCTGGTCCAGATGTTGGATGTTTTATTTTTAAAGCAGACCTCTTAGAAAAGATGTTTCTTTTCTGAAACCCCACCAGCTGCTGCAGAGCTATTTCAGTGCCAGTTGTCTTGTCTGTAATTTCCCCTAAAAGTCTTACACGATTTTTCAGATTCATTTAAAAATTTTATAAGCACTAAAACTAGAAAAAAAAAAATCCTCTGTGCTCAAAATATATTAGGTTAAACGTAGCTATTTTATATGATGAAGAAGGTTTTGTCACTCAAGACAGTTAAATTCTGGTGACCACAGCGTTAACTAGTAAAATCAGTTACTGGCGTGATGAATATTTAAATCAGGGCAAGCTCTAAAATCCATTTATTTAGATTTAATTGATGTGAATAATCTGAATCCTTGTCTGGTCATGGCTGGTGACCCCAGCTGATGTTATTCATGAAATCTGACCTAAAGGAATGAACAAGCTGGGCGCTGTGAAAACAAATAATTTGCTCAGCTGGTTGGTCTGTGTTTCGTTTTGTGAACATTTTTAGATCTTACTCTCAAAATCCCTTGCAAGATTAGTATCTCCCCAAATAATAAACTCAATTAAATTAAAAATAACCACAAGTCAGCTATGATATGTTTCATGTCTAGATTTTATTTTTTTTAAAAATTCTGAAAATGACCTATCGTAATTTTGTAAAAAAAAAAAAAAAAACACTAACTCGGACCGTCAAAATAAAAACTGTAAACTAAGCATTTTCAGTGCAGAATGGACTCCTACAAATTGCAGATTACTTCTTGTTGACATGTTTTTCAATGATGGTCAAATTATTGTAATTGGAGACAAATTTCTAATTATCTGGGGCCAGATGTTGCACCGCTGAGACTTTACATCTGCAATGAAATAATTAAAACGGGAAATAAATTAGGTGAATTTGTGGAAATGACTGTGTTTATTGACAATCACGTACGTTGGGGAGTAAAAACAAACTTTTGCCAATAATTGGGTGAAGTTTTCAGTCAAAGATTTCTGGATTTCATCTCCACTTTTTAACAAGGTTAAGTATTTTGTTACTATTAGCAATAATCATGCCTCAGAGAAATGTTATAGTCCACATTACGATGTGCTTAAAATATGACATATTTGATCAAATTACAATCTGAGTTCATCACTGATCCTCAACCACAGAAGACAGGATTCTGCTCTAAGTAGAGGATTTCGAATCTGGTAGTTTTGTTCACGAGTGACGGGAGAACGGAGCATGAGATCAACAGGTGGATTTGTGCTGCACACGCAGTAACTGGGATGCTGTGTTGCTCCGTTGTGGAGAAGAAGAAGTTAAGCCAAAAGAACAAGTTCTCCGTTTATCTGTAAATCTACAGTCTAATTCTCACCTGGCGCTGCTGCCCCTGAGAACCAGGAGTCCTCGTTTAAATGAACAACTTACACACCAATTGAGAAATTTACGGAGGTGGCTTTCTGCAAGTACTATTTTGCAAAGTCAGGAGCTGCCATACCCAAATCCCAAGGTGTGAGAAATAGACTAAAGGGGGTGCTTTGGGTGTCTTCTAAAGATATTTTGGCACATGCTCAGGTGTTAGCCCTGGATGAACTATACCTCACAGCTAGTCAAGAAAACTATGAGATCCCCCACTTGGTGAGCTGAAAGGAGTGGTTATGGTGAGGGGAGTTTCCTGCTCTGGCACCTCGCCAAAATCTAACCCCGGATTAAGGCGACAACGTTAAGTGCTGAGAGTTTTGCCACAAAACTAATTACATACAGAAAGTTCTCATAAAACATTAAGAGATGATTGAACGGTAAAAGTAATAGAATATAATTATGAAATAGATCATAAAACACCATCCTTTTGGCTCTGCCGTTATCATAACCTTAATTATAATTTGCTGTCGGGGAGAAAAAAGGTCAGTGAGTATTTTTACACCCGACTGGTCTCACGTGGATTTCTGTGCTTGCAAAGAGGTTTGAAATGAACAAGCTGCTTTTGTCTTACATTTCTTATCGAACATGGATGGTATAGAGCTTAAACGTTGCAGTTATCGCCTATTGTGATGTTGCAGACTCAGGGTAAAGATAATTGTAGGTGTTGGAAAGGATAAGTGTTGCTGCGTGGGTGAGATGTGCTAACGTAGACACCCAAAAAAATAAGCTGAGCTAGTGAATCAGTTATTCAAACTTCATGATCCATCAAAGGTTTATTCTTAGCTGGCATATGTGTGGATAGATGCACGTTTATTACTGACAGATAAGTAAATGTGTTAGTAATATAAGTATATAAAAAAAATCCTAGAACATCAGGGGTGTTCCAATCAAGTTTATTACCCTCACGTCCAAATTTGAGACAATTTGTTTTGAATATCTGCAGATACAGAGTCCTGATCCGATACTTATTTAAGATATTAAATAACAAATCAAACAATACTTCTACACCACAGACATACTCGCACCTTAAGCTTGAAGCTACGTCTGTGTTTGGTCCAGTGATGGGATTCCGCATGTGTCACTGTTTCTGTGTGGAATTGAGAGGTCTCACTCTGTGCTACGCGCTACCACATCTGATTTTAAACCGAGTAATAATGAGAATGCATATTCCCGAGTCTTGTTAGGGAGTAAATGTCTGATTCCGATTGAGTCTGAAAGCACAAGGTCGGGCCCAATTTTCGATCACGGGATTGATTGGGACGTACCTTGAGGACATAATGATCTCACAAGATTTTTAAACCTAGGTAAAAAAAAAAAACTACTTTTCTACTGCTTTGTACTTGTCAACTACAGTTATTCATACTTTTAACGTCCAACAGTCAACATGGTATTCACCATAACATCTGTATAAAGCTGATTGATCTAGACGTTCTTGTGGGAGGCAAATACTCTTAATTCTAATGAAACAAGGGCTGCAATGAAATGAATTTGTTTACCTTTTAAACCTACTGGAGTTGATGAGGAAATGCACCCAACACTAACTAATCAGCTGTGAGCTCATGGGTGCATCGTTGGAGGGCTGGTCAATGTGAAAATGTCAACAGAAAAAAAAAATCTTTCATTGTAGGTGTGAATGTGTTCTGTGACCTTAAGTTAAAAATACCAAAGATTCAAGTGCAAACTCCAACTGATCAGAGACATAATTGGCTATTTCTTTGTGGAGGGGGGATGTAATTTGGTGTGACATATTGAAGTGGACGTTTTGCATCTGGAGAAAAAGAGAAATGAATCAGAGGCAGAGGATGACGGCGGGGAAGAGGTGGGGAGTGACACGATGCAGCATTAACCAGCAGCGGGATTGCGACAGCAGCGAGTGATGACGACAGAAGGACCTCTTATCTGTGGGTCTGCCTCCATCCTGTCGCACACACAGCGCCACTCTGAATGCTCATCTCTTTCTTAGCCCCGCCGGCTTTCTCCTTGCCTGTTGCTAAGCAACTAGATCCCCCACCATCATACCACCACGTGACTTGGATGTGACTCACCTGGAGCTGCGACATCTCCGGCCTGCAGCAAACATGTCACATGGAGGGAAACATGCACCGGGTCTGATTCACTTCTTTCACCAGTCTGCTCAAATTTAAATACTCGTAGAAAATGTTTTCATAAAAGATTTTACTGTTCATTTTTTCCCATCATTATTTTGAACAAATCAGTACAAGCAGTTAGTATTTTGAATAACAAAAAATTGGCTGCAGAAAGTAAAAAAAAAAAAATCAAACTGTTTTGGCCCCATTTAGTTTGAAAGTGTATGAAAGTTTCCACAAATACAAAACAAAAAATACAGCATAACAATTTTAATAAAACAAAATTATCAAAGGTATTTTAATTCTGGGGTTTTTGTAAATCTCAGTGAACCTGAGCCATCCGTGCTTCTGTAACACTGGTGAACACAATATTTCCCAAACCTCTAAAAGACTTTTTAGACAAAGGTCTAGATCCCAAAATCTAAAACCCTACACACGACTAACAGTTGTCACCTTGACCGTAATCATAAAGTTTTTAATACAGGACTGGCGGAGGCTTATTATTTAACATCTTCGCGTCAAATCTTTCTTGTCTTATCCTGGCAAAGAATAACCAACTTTTTTGGAGTGCAATTTTTCACAGTTCATTCTTTATGCGTAAATAAAAAGATAAACAAGCTCTTGGTCCTGTTCTCTGCAGGTTATTCTCATTGGAAAGGCCAAGTGCTGACAGCAGATGAACTTCATGTCCTCTATGAAGGAATCAAGCTGAACAATGTGCATCACTACGACTACGTTTTAACAGGTAGATCTTCACTTTTACATCAGACTTCCTATCATGATGGAGATGAAGGACCCACACGCACGGCCAAGTTTAACCAGTTTATTGCAGATTAAAGGGTAGGTAGGGACAGCTGATAGCCAACTTGGGCAGTCATGATGGGACCAGACTTGGTGGGTAGTGCCAGACTGGGAGTAACAGACAAAGTTACTGAAGTCATAACAGACGACCTGACAAAGAAGTGAAGGGCTTAAACAACGAGGAGAAAGATGAGACACTGGTGCAAACATTTGGAAGAGATTTTTGAGACTAGGTATGAGATAAAGGGCAAAATGCACAACAAGGAGGAAGAAAAAAGATTCCCAGAAAACTTCCAAATATATGTATCTACTGTAGTTCGTGGCATAATTAATATGAATGAATTCATACCCATTTAATTCAGTAAATTAGAAATGCTGTAGTAGAAAAGTTTAATTAATAACTGTGATCAAATAAAGGCCACAACTTAAAATAATTGCAAAAGGACTCATAAAAACGTTTTTTTGAATAAATTCTTCTTGTTTTTTTGTTTTTTTTTTTAAAGTTATAAATGCATGAATGTTTTCATTTTTAGACTTTTTTAAAATTTTGGTTTGATTCAAAGTATTCTGAATAACTTCAATATTGTTTGTGTGCTGTTTTCAGGGTACACCAGAGACACGTCCTTCTTAGAGATGGTGGTGGACATTGTTCAGGAGCTAAAGAGAGCAAACCCTAACCTGGTTTATGGTAAGTCATTGTTCATTTTAAGAATCAGATAAATATACTATAATTATGTGATCTAAAGAATCAATATTATGCAGACAGGATGGAGTAGGAAGTCCATTGGATCAAATCAAACTGTGATTAACTGTTACTGAATGAAAAGAAAAACATAAATATTGAAATAGGCAGACATTTAAAAATCTGGTTTATCTTGTGAATCACTGCATGGATGTTCACTGGTATCCAGGGAAATTTTTTTATCATGTTGCACCAGTCAGCTTCACTCAACTCAGAGCTTTTGCAGCTTCACTTGAAGACGTGTAAGAAGAAGTAAAACTACAACCACAGGCTTCAAATTTTATGCCTTTCATTTTCACTTAAACATTTTTTTGTTGATGGAATATTTCAAATACTATTCAAAAGACATCTGTTGTTAAAACATTTTATAAAAATTTTTGAATTTTCGGAAACTATCAAAGTAGATCTTTCAGTTTGATTTTTTAATGTTTATTTTTACTCTAATTTACTACAACTTGACCTACTTAGGGCATCACAAACTCAATTTTTTTTTATGTCAGGTCTAAGAAACCAAGTTCAGTAATCAGATAAAATGTTTGTTAGTGTAGCACTCTATGGTTCACCACCCAAAATACAGGTGGTAAATCTTGAAGAAAGGTTAAAAAAGTTGAACAGAGTATTTTTAAAAATCCAAAATATTTATTAAAATTTAGAATAAAATAGGTAATCCTGGAATAAAGTCATAGACAGTTGTATAAAATTTAAAAGTCAAAAATTGTTAGCAAAATTAAAAATAAATGGCAATACATTTGAAGAAAGTTGAATCAAACTCTAAAAGAAAAAAAAAAATCACCATCCCAAAAAAGTTACATAATCAAAAGTAAATGACTAAAATCCAAAATAAAGTTTGTAAATGCTATAATAACATTCAGAAGTTTAAGATATCAAAATGTTTGAAATCGCTGAAAGCTTTTTGCTTTTAATCTCGTTCAAATTGGGCTTAAAGTCACCTTTGTCTTATAACAACATGAGTATATTCTGTCTATGGACTGTGCACAGAAAAAAACACTTCATTTTCACATCAGGGCATCAAATGACCTCTTATTACTGAGGTTGAATGAACCCCACAAATAGGATCTTTTGTCTGTTTTAGAGGACTAAATGCTAACTCATGAGCTGAGTCTCTAAGCTGGATGTTTGTGTGTTCACCTGCAGATGTGTAACAGCTGTATTTGTGTTTATATTTTCAGTATGTGACCCTGTCCTTGGTGATCATGGATCTATGGTGAGAATTATCTCCTATAGCTGCAGTTATTTCTGTGTGACTGGAGTGTGTGTGCTGTAGGAGTGTGTGTAGGAGGGGTTTAGTGTTTATGTTCTTATGTGTGTGTAATTTATGTTGCAGCTTTGTGGGGGTGATAAAACGCACACTGCTAAACAGATGAATTTTTGTGATGTGACAGAACTGACTCACTCTCTCTTTTTGTTGTGTACATCTTACACATTTATGCTCGTGCTGTTCTTTAGATTAAGATAAAAAAAAATGACCACAAAATAACACTGTTTTCTGTTTCTGTGCATTTGTTTTGTGTGTGTATCTGCAGTATGTTCCTCAGAATCTTTATCCGGTCTATAAAAACAAGGTGGTTCCTGTTGCTGACATCATCACTCCCAACCAGTTTGAGGCTGAGTAAGTTTTTCTTCCATGTCTATGCCGTCTAAGCTCTTTTTTACTTCTGCTTCTTATGGGAGAAGCAAAATGTTAGGATCGAACAGCATTGTGAAAACTCTTAAGTACTCTTAATTCAGTTTAGTTTTTGTGTTTAGAAAGTCTAATATCCAGCAACAGACTGGTTACTTCTTTTGGGTGTTTTCACTTCTCACCTAGTAAATCTATTCTTTGGAACTCTCGCTACTTGGATAAGCAGCTTATAAGATGAATGAGCATACAGACCAATATCACAACAAGTTCTATATATCTTTTAAAGCAGATGGGTTTTATTTAAATAGAGAAGTAGAGGTTTGATCCGGATTCACCTTCACATCTCAACCTTTCTATAAATATTTAAGGGTCCATCTCATGCAAAATAACTCTTTTCACATTGTATCCTCTGCACATACACACGCAAAATGTGGGGTTTGCAACATGCATTACACCATAGTATTGAAAATATATTGATTTGGTGGAGCGGAGTCACAGACCCGGAACTATGAAAGGCCGGGTATCGCTCACCCCCCCCGCCCGTCCTGAGAAAGTACAAGCTCCGCCCTCTGCTCTCACTGAGCCGCTATTCCTCCGCCCATCTCTGAGCGGGAGGAAGAAGGCTCAGAGGGAATAAATTTCATCCATTTAGCATGTCTCGCTTCTTCTGTCAGCATGCATAACATCGACCAGCCAACGCAACCAAAAACGCACTTTCTCCTTGAAGACATAGCTATAAAAAGCGTGTTTCAAGCAAGAAGGCGGGTGAGGAGGGAGGGATTGCTGCGGAGGGGGGCGTGTGCGAAGTCCGTCCTGGCTACGTCAAATGCGTCATACTTTAGACATCTGCTCATTGGTTGTTTTGTCTGAGCGTACCAGAAATCCACAGCAATTTGTGAAAAACGGGCTTAATCAATCTAGAAAGCCCTTTGGTGACATATACAAGCCCCGGACATCACTCTTACAAGGTAGAAAACTCTGGAAAGTCGATTTTGCATGAGATGGGCCTTTTAAGTTTAACGAAAAAACAAAGAAAAGTGAAAAACCTTTCAGTTTTTTTAAATTTAAAAATAGAAATGAAAGTACATGTTTCTTACGTCTCCATGTCATTATCAAGATGAAAGTGTTGGGAGAGGTATGACCCATACGCACAACCAATTTGAACTAGTTTATTAAGAAGAGAAGGGTTAGTGAAACTGTACATGGGGGAAATAGTGTGATGGGATGTGACGTAGAAACCTTTATTTACCACGGTATCATTTAGTAATCATTGTTGCACAGTTAATGGCAAAAATGTTTGCTAACTTGAGATTTAAAAAATTGTAAGTATCCTAATGCAACGTAATCTTCATAAATCACACATGCAACAAATCTCAGGTGGAACCCAGCTTGAAATCCATCCTGCCCTAAGTATACCTCAAGAGCTCCACATATGGATCTTGCTAATGAAGTGATGCATATGCAAATGTTCTCAAATGAGCCAGTACTGCCTGTTATTACTCACGAACAACGGTGAGGTGTCACTATGGTGCAGATGCGGTGACATCGCCCACAAGCGAAAGAGAGTTGGAGGCAGAAAAGTTTGCCCACTCTTGGCTCAGATCATCTTTATGTAACAGCACTCATGTCATTATCTAATACTCATGCTTTAGACTCGTAGAAACCTACTATTGCACTATTTTTGTATTTTATCTGCAGTTTTTTAAAATGAGAAGTAGCAGCTTTCCTGTTACCTGAAGAATGCAATCTCCAGATTACTGATAAGGTCCTGCCTGCTCCAAGTGGATGTGTTAAAATATCTCAGAGTCTTGGTCAAAAGTGAAGTATCGAGAGAGAGCAATAGGCAGATTGTGTCCGCAATAATTAGGATGCCGCATTGTTATGTCGCGATGAATGAGGTCAACCATAAAGCAAAGCACTCGATTTTCAAGTCGATCTATGTTCCTGCTTTCATCTGTGGTCATCAGTTGTGGATGGTGAGCAAAAGAACCAGTGTGTGTGAAATGACTTTCTTCATTTTACACACTTTCTTACCTCCCTTAGAGATAAAGATAAGCTCCTCATCCAGAAGCTCAGAGTGGAGCTGCTGCTCCTCCACACAGCTCACAGGACCAGCGTGCACAGCTCTGGTTGCTACATGTTGCACTAACCGCCCCCTAGTGACATCAACATGTTACTGATTCTGTTCAGGGAAGAACTTCATGTTCCAGATGTGGACTAAAAAGAAAACAACCACTTTTACTATCGTAAACCGTGACCTTTATCATTTTAATAATGTAAAACACAATTTATGTAATAAAAGACTAAAATAAATGTTTAACACAAATAAAAAAAACATTTTGTTGGTGAATTGATGACCTGGATGTATTTTTTTTTTTTCCAGATTATTGACGGGAAAAAACATCAGCTCACAGAAAGATGCTGTTGAGGTAAAAAAACAACAACATTTTTTGTGTTTTATCTGCTTTTACAGTTAAAATAATTCTCAGAGTTTATTAAATTCTTTGTTAGGTCATGGACCTACTACACGCTATGGGCCCGGACACAGTGGTCATCACCTCCTCTGATCTGCCTCCCAGACTGGGAGATCGCTTCCTGGTGTCTCTGGGAAGCCAGCGTCATGGTATGTTGGCACCACTACCCTTTCAAACCAGTATACAGATAAGTATATCAATATTAGTATTGATATCACATCAGACTGGCACAAATAATCTTATTCAACCAAGAGCCAGTTGACACCAACGTGTTAAACAATCAGTCTCTACCTGGGCTAGATCCAAACTGTACTATAATACATAATTGAGATTTATGTGAGAGCCTTGTTGAAACAGACATGTGTAAAGTTTTACATTATCAACATTTCTCATTTAACCGTCTTGTATAAATAAATGTGTAAAATTCCACATAGGACTTTTGAATGTGCTGAAATCTTTAATCTTTCTAGTTTGTACGAAGTTAAACCCATTTTCTTTTTGTTTTGCGTTCCAGTTCGTCCAGATGGCACCCGGACGACACAAAGAGTGCGGATAGAAGTTCCCAAAGTGGATGCAGTCTTCGTTGGCACCGGAGATCTGTTCGCTGCTATGCTACTAGCATGGACACATCACTACCCTAATGACCTAAAGGTTCAGTCACTCACAAAGTCACAACTATTAAAGTTAACATGTCTCATTTCAAACCATTCAATAACAATATGCTCTATTTTATTAAAAAATGTAACAACTATAGTCAAGTCTCCACTTACAATTTCATAAAGTATTTGGACAGAATATCACATTTACACCATTTCTATACAAAATCAGTGTTTAATGTACTTTCTCTTCCAGATGGCCTGTGAAAAGACGTTTTCAGTCATGCATCATGTTATTCAGAGGACCATATCATATGCTCACGGTAAGAAAGACACAACTTCACATCAGCTTATACAACAGTCATAAAGAGAAAGAAAATGTGCCGAAACAATCATCATAAATAACTTGCACATTTTGTTTATCCCGTCACCCACCACCTCTCCTCTCAGAGTTGGCAGGTCCTGGTCGAAGGCCCAGTCCGCCCCAGCTGGAGCTGAGAATGGTTCAAAGTAAAGCTGACATAGAAGACCCCGCTATAGTAACGGAGGCTACAGTCATATCCTAACATTTCCCACCCATAAGACTCATTCTAACCCATAAATCTCTCCAACACTGTTTCTCAGTAAATTGCTCATCACCGTGAACCTACGCTGTAATCATCCAACCTCAGACTCCAACACATTAGTATCGTAGACTCAATCCTGTTATCCTAAACTTCTTTCCCTTTAAGTCCTTGATGTCCTGACCCCTGATCTGGAGCCACAGATAAACTGAGAGTTTGGTCTTTCTACCCAAATTAAAAGCACAAGACATAATTATTTTAGTTTATTTTTAAAGCATCACAACCAAGAAATCAGACAAAAAAAAACACAATGAGGCCTTTTGCAATTACCATAACTAAAAACTAAACAAAGGCAGTTCGTTCCTGTCCTGAAAGCATCCTTCTCTAGTGGGAGAAACTCCATTAAGACGCAGTTGAAGTTGAGATTTTTTTCCCCAGGATGGACAAACAGAATGTATTAGACTGTGAAATAATGGTTTGATCATCTGTATCCACAGATGTGACAAAGCCCATCACCATTTCATCAGCTCTTGTAATTTGTTTTGATGAAATTAGAACGTAAAGGAGGTAAAACACAAATCTAATTACTGCCAGAATGTGTGTAGGACCATTAATCTTTTTTTTTAATATTCAATAATATAGATAGGTTTTGCAAGATGCAGCTTATGAACATCATCCGGACTCATTCACACACAAAGGTTCTCTCATGTAAGACCACCTCCTCTCTCTAATCCACAGCATAAACTGGAAGCTCCAATGTAGCACGTCAGAACTAAAATTCACCCACAATTCTGCCACTCCTCATAAACACCATAATGATTGGTCTCAATTTATCTGTGGCTCTGCCCACCCTGACCCTCACCCCCAAAAAGTCTAACAGCAGTGATGTAATGGTGACCAAGTCTAACCCTCGAAACCCCCAAAAAACGAAAGGGAATAAAAAAAAAACGCACAATGTATAGTTGATGTATAGATGTTGTACTATAATTGTATTGGACCATCTGTATGATATCTTCTATCAGATCTGTCTCTTTGACCATTGTGTTGATGCCACTGTACTATAGACCACATGCACCACGATATCACTCGCGGCAGAAATGTCCGGGCTGGTTGTGGCATCACTGAGAGCATCAGCGGCTTCAAGTCCTCCTCACCTGTTCGTACCTGTCTAAAAGTCGTAGTGCATAGTTGAACTTCTTTAATCTTTAACTTGACGTAAAAAGAAGAAAAAAAAAAAAAGAACAATTGGAGCCGTCTGAGCTGTGCCCGGCTAAACAGTGACCCCTGTGCCAAAACCAGCCCACATTTTAATCGGGCAGTCAGCGGCCCAGCTATGGCTCAGGACTTTTTATCTGAGAGGTGGACCACTGGAACAAAAAGCCAAAAACAGGAAGTTAGGGTTTCCCCCCCATGTTTCCACTGCTCCTTCGCTTTTATTTTTTGTGATCACGCCATGAGATGATTTATTTTGTTGCCTTAAGAAACAGTCATGGAATAAGATGAGAGGTCAGAACTGGTAAAAGTGATCATGAATTTATTCAAACCAATGATGAAGGGAGTGAGAAGCTGGTATGTGCCTTAGCCCGCTGAGCTGCCAGGGCACCACAGAAAGACATTTTAACATTGCTTTTAATTTAATTCTACCCACAACACATTTCAAACTATCTTTTAAAAAAAAAAAAAAAAAAACTGGCTTAAATATAATAAATTGTTGATGCTTTCAGTGTCCTGCTTTGATAAAAGGTTCTGGGCCAGCCTGTGTTATTCTGTACTGCTGTCGTCTCTCTATGGACCGTACTGTGATACTGCCTTAGGAAGCCAACATTACACCACGATACTCGCTGACGGATCGGTTGGGAGGGGGTAGTTCTTTAATGACGATGAACTTCTGTTCCGTAGTTTGTTTTGAATGAGACCATAAATAACAGATTTTATGATTCCTGTAAGAGGCGAGGGAGAAAAATAAATCCATTTTTTTAGTCTGATAAAAACTGTTTTCTGTTCTGTTTGTAACTGAAGAGTAGATTTCAGAAAAAAATCTGACTCATCTAATGTTACAACACAAGGAAGCCACTGTTTCTTTGTTCTAACAGCATTTAGATGTCTTAAGAAACACGCCTCACAGAATTATTTCCCTGCCAGAGGCTGTGTTTGCTTCCTAGTCCGGCTTCTTAAAAGCAATACCAAATGGCCACAATCCTGCACCTTGTAGATGTTTTCAATTGACAGACTTTTACTGCTTGGAAAGAGCTCAGAGAAAAAACTGAAGGCAGCCATTACAAACTAGCCAACCTGCCAAAAGAAACTGCAATTTAATTTAAATGAACACACAATCAGATTGAACTCAATCAGCACAAGTTATAACTAGTCCGAGCCAGAATATCTCTGTCCTAAAACTAGTTTTGAAACCCAGTTCTAGGAAAAAAATGAGGGATCCTTTTGGAGGAAAGATACTATCCCTTGATAGACCGACAGAATATAAGACAGGGACTTAAAACGGTGCTTATCTAGATCTATGATACCATAGATCATGCCTGAATTATATAGCAGATAGTCTTCATCCCGATAGAAGTGATGAGAGAATGAAACAATAGCCACAGTTTAAGGGCTTCATTCATTCAGAGAGCTGCCGTACACAAATCCAAACAGAAGGAAGAAAACAACACCTGTGAACCGTGTTCAAAGTCAGTTGAAGACAGTGAAATGAAGCATTTGAAGCAGCGAGGAAACAATTAGAAAACACACATAAATGCCCTTCATAGGAAAAAATTGGACAAAATCACTGAGAAGATTGTTTATTAAGATACATGCACATTGTTAATCACCATGTTTGAGCTCGTTTTAAACCGTGCACTAACACACACCCATTTCTACACAATATTTCTCATCCTATGAGTAAAGGTAATTAAAAATAGCATTTAAGCATTGAGTTAATTAGGCTAAGCTAAATAAGAAAGTACTTGGATTGCCTCCAGAGGCTGACAATAATTCCTGCTGCAGTGACCATTTCTTAATTATTTCACTGACAGATCAGTGTGTGTGAAACGCATAGTTGCCAAACGGACCGCCTCCCTTCGTCTTTCACTTATTTTGGTTTTCATCCCCAATAAAAAAACACTTTTAGCCTTTTTTATGGAAAATAAAAGTCTAGGTTATTCTGAAAATTTCTAGTAGAGAGTCTTTAAAGTTAGTCTATCAGAGTCGCATCACGTCTACATTTAAAGTAGAACTTTAGAGAAGTCGGGTGTCCTGGTACGAGCTCATTCAGAAGAATAAAGATGTCAGTTGTGTTTGTTGCCTTTCATGTGGAGCTAATCGTCATGGTTGATTTGGATGTTCTGTAGGCGCAATGCCTCTCTATTTTTCGGTTTGAGTTTGCAGGAAGAAGTTCAGTCAGTAGACATTTACACCCACTGTGAGGTTTATCACAATATTAGTTCTTAAACATGTAAAAAAGGACAAGTTAATAAAATAAATGTATAATCAGGATAAAATACGGACTGTAACTAAAACGCTAACTTTAGAAAAGATAATTAAGAATCAATTTAAAGTGAAATGAATTGAAACAATTGGTCAACTATAAGGCATTAAACAATATGCCTATGCCTGGCCGCATATCGCAACTATTAATAATGACTGATTCAGACATTTATGATCATATTTATGTGTTTAAGGTTTTTACATTTTTACTGTCATGATATCAAAATTTATAATGTTTAGATGGATGAAACTGACTTGCTGTGGCAACTCCTGAAGGGAAATGCAGAAATAAGAAAAATGAATTTTATGGCAGACTTTAAGGGATCACCTCCAACTTAGCATAGCTTCCTACTGGTAATCCATGGTTGGTACTGAGTAACTGTGTGCAGTTTAATTAAAAGTTCTTCAGTGGTTTGAGAGATTGCACGTTGGCTAGAATTTTTGACCTCAGATGTGATGCCGACCGCTGGTCAAATAACTTTGAAAACCTAATCAGTTGGTACTGAGATGGTACTGTGGGAAGATGAATTAAAACCCCTTCAGTGATTTGGCACGAACGCAGACTTCCCAACTACCCAAAGCGTTCTACAGATTCTGTGAACAGAGGCAAAAAAAGAATAATTTTAGTGTCAAACTTTTAGTGTCAAAATTTTGTCTAAAAAGTCCTGGTTTTTGTCTGAACTTGGACATTATTAAAGTCCTGTCTCACATCAGGCCTGCTCCTGAGCTCTACATGTGGTTTAAATGTGACGAACCTATCGTAGATGTATTTTTGTCCAAAACGGTGGAGAGTCCTGTACACGGTCATGAACATTTCATACTAGCATTTTATTTATTTAAGAGATTTAGGAGAAATACTGTATTTCAGGGCCAAATAAGCACATAATAAAAAATGTTTATATTATTTTTGATGAGATGATTTAAAGTGACCCACCTTTCTCTTAAGTCTCACATTCATCAATCACTCTTCTTTCATCCCAAGATTCACCTCCTATCTCCCCCCCCTAAGGTTACCGGATCATCACCTGTTTGGCTCTAAGCTATACCGACCCCTCACAGTTAAAAAAAAAAAAAAAGCCCAACCGGACGTCCCCCCTGTCGTCCTGGTCCGCGGTTGCAGGTCCGCCATCTTGTTTTGGGGTTTCTCTTGGAGGAAATGTACCATTCATAGTTTGGTAACTGTTTTTAGTGCTATGTTTTTGGAGCGTTACGAGTATTTTCTAACATGTTACAATTGAAGATTGTAGTGTACAAATTCACATTTATAATATATAAATAGATATATATGAGAAATGTATGTTCTAATGCAATAAAGAGAGTTCTAAACACTGGACTCAACTCACATTTCTTCTTTTATTTTTTTTCCAAGTCAATAAAACTCTGTCCCTTTAGACACTTGCAGCTATTACGGCAAAATCAACCAAACTTCACAAGAATTGCACCAATCTCACACTTTGTTCAAACGCCACAACTTTTGAGCCAAAGTTTTATATGAAATGAATGTTTTATGTTTGTATTTTTTTAAAAATTCCTTCAGTAGTGGTACAGAACTATACTGTCATTAGTAATATTGATTTTATTAAAAGGTGGAAAAGAGTGGAATGCCCCCTGCGGGTCAGGGTTCTGCCCCAAGTGGAGGAGTTTAAGTATCTCGGGGTCTTGTTCACGAGTGGGGGAAGGATGGAGCGGGAGATCGACAGGCGGATCGGTGCGGCATCAGCAATAACTAGGACGCTGCATCGGTCCGTCGTGTTAAAGAGAGAGCTGAGCCGAAAAGCAAACCTCTCGATTTACAAGTCGATCTACGTTCCAACCCTCACCTATGGTCACCAGCTGTGGGTGGTGACCGAAAGAATGAGATCGCGGGTACAAGCGGCCGAAATGAGCTTCCTCCGCTGGGTGGCTGGGCTCTCACTTGGAGATCGGGTGAGGAGCTCTGCCATCCGGGAGGAGCTCGGTGTCGAGCCGCTCCTCCTCCAGGTCAAGAGGAGCCAGATGGGGTGGCTCGGACATCTGGTCAAAATGCCCCCCGAGCGCCTCGCGGGCGAGGTGTTTCGGGCACGTCCCACCGGGAGGAGACCAAGGGGCAGACCCCGGACCTGCTGGAGAGACTATGTCTTGGCCGGGGAACGACTTGGGATCCTTCCGGGTGAGCTGGAGGATGCAGCTGGGGAGAGAGAGGCCTGGACTGCCTGTTTGAGGTTGTTGCCTCCGCGACCCGACCCCGGAACAAGCGGAAGATGACGGAACGGAACGAACAAATTTTATTAAAAATAGGAGCTCTGCCATGTCTCCCCAGGAAGAGCTTGGAGTAGAGCCGCTCCTCCTCCAGGTCGAGAGAAGCCAGATGGGATGGTTGGGGCATCTGATCAGGATGCCTCCCAAGCGCCTTGCTGATAAGGTGTTTCGGGCACGTCCCACTGGGAGGGGACCATGAGGCAGACCCAGGACCCACTGAGACAATGTCTCACAGCTGGAGATCCTTCCGGGTGAGCTGGAGGATGCAGCTGGGGTGAGAGGAGCCTGGGCTTCCCATCTGAGGCTATTGCCCCTGTGACCTGGCCCCATGTAAGCGGAAGACGACAGAACAAACATAATGTTCTTTTGCATGTTTTTGTGACAAGAAAAAAACGACTACCCATGTAAAACTTGCAGTTGTAGAAGGGACAATACAAACTTCATGCAGAAAGTTCATCTCAAACCAGCAAGCTAACTGGCACTGCAGTTAGGTTATCACTGCATTGCCATGTCATGGTTAGCCAGGCTGGTACTGTACCACCAAGTTGCTCTGCTCAATGTAATTTCACTTGTCATGTATGAAGCACATTAGCTTACAAATGAGAGCCGTCAGAGAATGGGCTGCAGATCAGCGAATGACAATGATCCATTGTAGTCATGTTGGTCTGTTAGTAGCTCACTGGTTAAACATGGAAGTTGACTAACATACCGATAGGATTTGGCTAGGCTAACATTTTTCAGCCATTACAGAAATCCTCCAGGTTCAACAGAGTGAAAGAATCAGTCTGATGTATCCGCTTGTACTCATTATCTATCAATAAAAATATTGACAAAGGGTCGTAAAATGTGAAGTAATCATCCAAAAGAAAAAGTTGAATGTAATCTTTAACAAACGACAATGACCCAGAATAACTTTTACCAAAAATGAGGCCTGTCTGCAGTCTGGAGGTACTCTGGATTTAAAAGGTCAGACATGGACAGAAAAGTTTTTGAGGGAGTTAAAAAAAGAAAAAGTCAAATACTTGAAACCGCTTTCATTTTGAAAAATATCATGATATATAATTTTGGTCATTTTGCCAAGTGCTTCTTTTTGTTGTAACTTCAAAGAACTGAATAAACAAGTCACAGTCTTCAGATGAAATGATAAGATGTTTTCTTCATTTATTTGACAAGTCATTTGTGAAATAATAATCAGGACAGGTAAGTAACTGCATGAGGGATCCGTTCCACCACGAAGCAGGTGACAGCGCCCCGGCCCATCTCTAAACTCTGCACATCGTGCCACATGTTGGCCTTTCCATCGTAGCACTCCACAGATGTGCAAAGCTGACAGCAGTTGTTCAAGAAGCCTCCGACCACGTACACCTTTTCCTCCAGTACTGTCACACCAAAGTTACTGCGGCGGTTGTGCAAGGAAGCTGCCGGATGCCAGCAGTTTGTTTCCGGGTTGTAAAAAGAAACCCTTGAAATGTGCCTGGTGCCATCGTAGCCTCCAATCTGTAAAAGACGGTGGGTAGAAATTTAATAAAATAGCATTTAGAGAAATCACCTGTTTATTGTTTATTAAGGAATCAAGACCTATTTACTGCCATTGTCAATGAAAATAAATAATATCTTGTATTAATATAGCGTTTTTCCAGGACGTTGAAAGAAGCTTCACCCATAAACAGTATTCATTCACTCCATACCAGGTGATAGTAAGCTACCTTTGTAACCACAGCTGTCCTGGAGCAGACTGACAGAAGCCAGGCTGCCATTTTTGTGCCATAGGTCCCTCTGACCATCACCAACCAATCACACACAGCATCCAGACGAGGCAATATGGGTGAAGTGTCTTTCCAGTGACACAGCCACAATTTAATCTCAAAGTTCTGCCCATTCCCAGCCTCAGCTTAGCTTCAGAGATGGGATCAGGCATTGACAGGCTGGTATGGCCACAAATTTACAGACTAGGAACTTGCTTTAGCATAGTCTGCAACATTTAAATGGGTTGAACAAGTAAGTATAGCTGTAAGGAAGGTATTAAAGAGGAAAGAGTCTTCTGTCCTGCACCCTTCTTCCTGTGGACCGCCTCTCCATATCATATGTCTCACTCCACCATAAAAAATCAAAACAAACTTATTTGAACTTTCTTTCCTCCATCTGGTGTTTGTGTGTTTTTACCACATAGATGCAGCCGTTGTAGGCGACAACCCCAGGCCCGGTCCTCGCCAACTCCAGTTTAGCTATCAGGGTCCAATGGTCGGTTTCAGGGTCGTAGCACTCGACGGATGCCAGAGCATCATTAGCGACAAATCCACCACAGACGTAGATCTGGGAAGAGGGAATTCTTTAAGCTTTCTCCCTCATTTTAGCAACAACATTTGAAACTTAATCTGGGAACAATTACAGGATTGAAATCTGCTATAAAATACCAAATTACTGACATGACATTTTATTTGATTAATCAGACTTGTTTGCCAAAAAAACCCGGAGTATTTAAGACCAGGAGAGCCAAATTTGTTTGATTTCAGGGACCACTTAAAGACTAACTTGGCAAAACCATATTAAACAATAATCACCAAGAAAATCACTATCTAATCTAAAAACTGGGATTACATTTAAACTCCAAGTGCTGCAAACTGCTGCAGTGGTGACAAAGAATGCTCCAAACCCACTCCCATTTTATCTCATTTTTCACCCACCTTGTTGTGAAGTGTAGCGACCCCGGCATCGGCCCTGGCTTCTTGCATCGGTGCAATCAACGTCCACTGGTTATTGCTGGGCTCAAAGCGTTCGGCTATCTTAACACTTTCGTACTTGTTGCAGCCCCCCATAATATACACGTGGCCATTAAGCACCACTATACTGACATAGCAACGCGCCATGTGCATGGAGCCCAAACTGTGCCAGGTCCCCTTGGCAAGGTCAAACTTTTGCACGCTGCTCAGGTAATAGCCGTTGCAGTAGCCGCCAACGCAGTATATGAACCCGTCCAGGTAAGCGCAGCCACAGAACTCTGGCAGGACATTGTCATCCTGGTACACGGTCGCCCAGCGGTCCGTGCGTACATTGTACAGCTCAATCTTGAAGTTGTTTTGGCTGTTCACATAGCCCCCGACAGCCAGCAACACTTGGGAGGGCAGGCGGTACAGGTCCAGGGGTCGCTCCATTTTTGATTCCCGCAGGGTTTTCATGTTAAGAATCACCATGTTGACACACTCCATGTTGCACCTCACCAGCTCATTGCTACTGACTGTATCCACCAGGTACTGGATGGGCATGAGGAGCAGCCGAACCTGCGCAAACACAAAGAAGACCATTTTCTATATCACCCTGCTTTTACAGACATGGGTTGAATTAGATTTATCCAACAATCATCTGAACAATTACCCAGTAAATTGAGTCAAATGTGTTGATATATATTTATTTAAAACTTGTTGGAATGTGGCCATTAAGGACCAGAGCTGGACATCCCTGATCTAAATGAGCAAGAAAACAGCTCTATATCCCCTACTACCAAATGCTATTATAGTTTTCCTCCAAGAATAAACAGATTCCAACAAAGACGGAGCTCAGAAGCAAAACTTGGATCGTCAGTAACATGAGAGTTTTGGTGTGACACCATAATATACTTTATTGATCCCATTCATGGGAAATTTGTGTGTCAAAGCAACAACTTTCTATCTGCTGAGTAAGTCGTTGTAGAGCCCGACCACTTAAGGGAAGAAAGACCTCCGGTACCAAGATGTTCTCGAGTGGAGCTGTCTGAGCCTCTTGGAGAAGGAGCTCCAATGTTCGTCCAGGAGTGGGTAGAGAGGATGGTCATGATTGTCCATGATGGATAAAAGTTTGTTCAGTGACCTCCTCTCCACCACTGCTTCAAGTGAGTCCTGTTGGCTGCCAATGACAGAGCCAGCCGGTCTGATTAGTTTATTCAGTCTGTTGGTGTCCCTGGCTGTGATGCTGCTCCCCCAGCAGATGACAGAGAAGAACAAGGACCTGGCCACCACAGACTGATAGAAGGTCTCCAGGATCTTGCTGCACACATTGAAGGACCTCAGCTTCCTTAGGAAGTAAAATTGGCTGCAGGTCTTCTTGTACACAGCAGTACTGTTGCTCCTCCAGTTCAGTCTACTGTCGATGGTCACTGCCAGGTATTTGTACTCCTTCACAACCTCCACATCCCTACCCAGAATGCAGAGGGGCCGCAAGGCAGTCCTTCTCTTCCGGAAGTCAATCACCATCTCGCTGGTCTTGTCTACATTGAGCAGCAGGTGATTCTCTCCCGCCCACACCACAAATCCATCCACCACCCTCCTTTACTTCTTCTCCCATCGACTACTTATACACCCCACAACTGCAGAGTCATCAGAGAATTTCTGTAGGTGGCATGACTCTGAGTTGTGCTGGAAGTCTGAGGTGTACAATGTGAAGAGGAATGAATAGAGCACAGTGCCCTTTGGGGCTCCCACACTGCCATGACATTAATTCTTTTTAAAAGTTTTGAGGGTTTGTGTCATCGTGTTGGACTACAAGGATCATTTTCTAGTAATTCGAGACTATTTATTTTCTTTGAGACCAAAGGTTACGCAGGTAAGATCTCCTTTGGTGTTCAAATACTTATTTGCCTCACTATATTTGATGTGTGAATTACTAAACAAAGGAATAGGAAAACAACCAGAAAAAATTGGGTTTAAACTTTTTTGTATGACTACCTGGCTGAGCAGCTTGGGCAAGTGGACCATACGTTCTTCTGTGGCGTAGTTAATCCAGTGCAGGATGGCCTCAAACACAACGCTTTCTTGCTTCACATTGAGCTCATTCTGCCCAATAAGATCCACCAGCTGACTATCAGTAAGTTTCTGGTATTCCAGAGAGCCAGTTGCAATCTCCTCAAAGTGCTGCACGATGTAGATGTACGCCTTCTCCATCAGGTTAGTGTACTTGTAGTAGCCTGCTAAGTTCCAGATGCTGATGCAGTTATTGGTGTTGAGTTTCCGCTCCAGGAATACGCAGCAGTCCTGGATGATGCCGTCCACGGACAGGCGCTCAGCTCCATCTACTAGCTCCACCACGTTATCCTCTGTCACTGGGACCGAGTGGGTGTAGGCATATTCCAAGATCAACCGCATCACCTTCGGGGTCACTTGTGGTATAATGTATACCTTCTGGTCAGGTGTGGAGGCCTTGTTGCAGAACAGATCTCTGTTGAAACAAAATTCACAAAATATTTAATGACTATTTCCTTCAAAGATGTGTCACAACAAGTCAGTTTCCACTATGTAACCCCATCTCCTGCATCCTCTACATCCATGTCCTCCTTCATCTCTCCTTCGGAATTCCTCTAGGCCTCCTGCTTTGCAGTTCCAAGCTTAATACCCTCCTGCTAATAAATTCCCTGTCTCACATCTAAAAAATTCCAAAACCATCTCAGTCTGGTTTCTCTGACTTTCTCTTTAAAACCTCCAATGTGCTCTTCCTCTGATGTACTCATTTTTGATCCTGTACATCCTGGTTACTGCCAAAGAGAACCTTGCCATCTTCATCTATACTACCTCCTGCACTGCCACTTGATTTTTTTTTCTCATGCTGTGCTTTACTCAAACACTGTATGGCTGTTTTTACCACTGCTTTCTATACTTTTCTTTCATTTTAGCTCAAACTCTTCTGATTGATTTCTCTACCTGTTCAAGCCAGAGAAAAATCAGATTTGTAGAAATAATTGAAAACTCGAGAACCATAACTTCTGTTCTTTACAAGTGTATGCAGGGCCACATGCTGGCCTCACAGCAAGAAGGTTTGGGTTCGAATTCCGGGTGGGGACAGGGCTTGGACCACTGGCTGTTCTGTGTGGAGTTTGCATGTTCTCCCTGTGTATGTGTGGGTTTTCTCCGGTTTCCTCCCACCCTCCAAAAACATGCATGTTAGGTTAATTGGCCATTACAAAAAAATGTCCTTAGGAATGACTGGGTGTTTGGATGATTGTGTGTGTGTGACCCTGTTGACTGACTGGCAACCTGTTCTGGGTTTGCCTTCAATCTGCCGGGATAGGTTCCGGCACCCCTCACAACACCATCAGGGATAAGTGGTTTAGAAGATAAAATGAAACAAGTGTATGTAAAGTTTTGACCATCACTGTACATTGTCAGACAGGTTTGGGAATGAGGACATCAGAGGGACAGCACATGTTAGAGGTTTTGGAATCTGAGATGTTTTGGATTGAGGAGATAAAGGGATAGATTATTAATTTTGTTTTTAACTGCCAGGCAGGCTGGGGGACAACCAAAGAGGAGGAACGTACACACATACAGATTAAGTTTGTTTTTTGGTTAGGTTGTACTGATGTCTTAAAGTGTCTATTTTAAATACACACATAATCTTACCTGAAGAACGAGCAGCAGCTGCAGAGAATGATCCTGTGGACTCTTAGATCTTCATCTCCCACTCTGATCACGGTGTCACACAGGGTTCCCTCCTGGAGTAGCTCCTTAAACACGTTTTTTGATAAAAGACTCATCTTTAAGTTTAATCTTCAATGCAGTACAAATATAGTAAACCTCACTAAACCTCAAAGTCTTTGTAAAGAACGAGGAACAGGCCACCGATCTATACTGGACTGTTGTGATTTGAAGGACATCCTGTAACCTGTTGTTATGTTTGAAACGTGTAACTAAGGTTATGTTTTAAACTGCTGTCAGGATCCATAAAGCTTTATTTTGATTGTAGATAGAATGTTTTGTGTAGAAGGAATTATTTCTCTGTTCATCCAGAGTTTAGCCACAGCTTCTAAACACAACAGTTGACAGAAAAAAAGAAATCAAAGCTAATCATTTTATTTCATTATCGTCCAATATTTAAACCAAAACAAATCAGATACCCAGCATATTTAATGAAAAATTTATTTTATTTCAAATAATGCAGACAAAACACTGTGTTAATTATTTGTAGATGGGATACTGGCTTGGTGGCATCAGGATGGGTGTCATTGCTTTTGCAGATGATCTGCTTGTGTTGTCTTTATGAAGATGAGATTTCCAGCTTTCACTAGATTGATTAGCAGTAGATTGTGAAGCAGAATTTGAGACCATGGTCCTGAACTAGAAAAGGACTTATGGATGTAAGCATGGGGTCAACAGATAGATGGAAGGGAGGTGTACATTACCAAGAGTCTTTGTAGAGGAATTTTTTGGTCAACATATCAAAAAGGATGATAAAACAGGTTTTAATGCTGCACATTGGAAGTTCATATAAGCAAGGTGGGATTAGAAGATTAGATTGATCACATGCTTTTTAAGGATCTCTGTTGCTAGGTTGGACTTTTTCTGTTGCCGTGCAGAAAATGTCTTATTGACAGGGATTATAATAATGCATGATGTTTGATTGGTGGATAGTTTGACAAAGTTACCGTGTTAATAACACACTTGTGATTATTACTAAAAACACACATGGACTTGTAGCTGTTTGTCCTTAGTTTGCAGAAAATGTCTTGTTTGGTGTTTGTCAGCATGCGATGCAGAGAATGTATCTTTTCAAACAAAGTTGTTCATCCTTCATTTAGAAATGTTGAATAATCTTTGTTTAAATGGATCCTCATTAGTTGCTACTTCCTGTAAAATACAAATACAATTAGTTACATAAATAAAACAAGAACAAATAAAAAAACACAGAGACACATTCTTGCTAAGTTCTTTCATTAGATAACTTTTAAAACATCTAATGTTGTTAAACTTAATGAAAGATGGTAATTTGTTTCAAAAAGTAGCTGCACTATAAACATGTTTTCTGGATTGCACAAGTTTAAGGGAAAAAAAAAGTTTATTTCACATCTTGTTTGCTGTCATCTTGTTTTCTGCTGGTGGATATCATCAGCAGAAGGATGCTGGGTCTGGAACCACCAGGCAAGAGGGCTAGAGGAAGACCAAAGAGGAGGTTCATGGATACAGTGAAGGAAGACATGAAGATAGTTGGCGTGACCGAACAAGATGCAGCAGATAGGGTTAGATGGAAGAAACTGACTTATTGTGGCGCCACTCGAAGGGAAATGCTGAAAGAATAAGAAAAAGTTTGATGTCTGGTGGAGTGACATCTGTGTCAATCGCTCACATATTCAAGATAACATTTCAAATTAAAATTAAAAAAAAAGTTAAAAGAAGTTTAACTTCTTTACCAACCTCTTATCTTTAAAAATAAAATACAAGAAAAAGTATTTTTAAAAAGCACAGTAGGGTAACCTGTGATAACTGGTTGACAAAATAATTAAGAATAATAATTTAAAATATAATGAATAAAATGTATATGTGGAGAACGTGTGTATGTTTTGTTACCATGGCTCCAGAGGATGGCTTGGTGCTTGATATATCCAAATCCCTCTTTGCTAATTGCTTACATCTTCATCAGGTTTCTTTTTTCATCACTGAGAAGGAGACTCTCAGGGCAGACATGCTCTGTATTTTAGTTACGTCAAGAATGAGTTATGTTTCACCAGGAAAGAGGACTAGAGGAAGACCAAAGGGGAGGTTCGTGGATACAGTGAAGGAAGACATGAAGGTAGTTGCCGTGATCAAAGAGGATTCAGCAGTTAGGGTTAGATGGAAGAAACTGACTTGCTGTGGCGCCCCCTGAAGGGAAATGCCAAAAGGAGAAGAAGAATGAGTTATGTTTAAACTAAGTTTGTACATTTTTTTTGAGTTACTGTACAGTGGTGCAGTGGTTAGCACAGCGGCCTTTCAGCAAGAAGGTCAGGGTTTGCGTCGCGGACAGGCACAAGGCTTGGAACACTGTTTTTTTTCTATGTGGAGTTTGCATGTTCTCCTCGTGTATGTGTGAGCTTTCGCCAGTTTCCTCCCACCCTTCAAAAGGTTGATTGGTCACTTAATACGCAATGGTGTATGTTTGTGTGTGTGTATGTTTGTGTGTGTGTGTGTTTGTCAGGAGAGTAGTCCGTTCCCCCTCTGTGTCCTGTTTCCCCCTCCCTCTTGTCTGTGTATGTGCAACTAGTCACACCTGAAACTCATCTACTCGTCTGCTGGAACATAAATGGATCAGTTTTTGACACATTCTTCGCCAGATCGTTTGTTTAAGATGGTTGACCTGTTATCCTATGGTCACCAGCTGTGGGTGGTGACCGAAAGAATGAGATCCCGGGTACAAGCGGCCGAAATAAGCTTCCTCCGCAGGGTGGCTGGGCTCTCACTTAGAGATCGGGTGAGGAGCTCTGCCATCCGGGAGGAGCTTAGTGTCGAGCCGCTCCTCCTCCAGGTCGAGAGGAGCCAGATGGGGTGGCTCGGGCATCTGGTCAGGATGCCCCCCGAGCGCCTCGCAGGCGAGGTGTTTCGGGCACATCCCACCGGGAGGAGACCAAGGGGCAGACCCCGGACCCGCTGGAGAGACTATGCCTCACAGCTGGCCGGGGAACGACTCGGGATCCTTCCGGGTGAGCTGGAGGATGCAGCCGGGATGAGAGAGGCCTGGGCTGCCCGTTTGAGGCTGTTGCCCCCGCGACCCGACCTCGGAACAAGCGGAAGATGACGGAACGGACCTGTTCTCTATTTTCTGTTAATTTAGAATTACACTGCTAGTTGGTACAATACAATTCACATGTTGTCCACTTCTCTCCCTCCTCTCTGGGAGAGAGCCCCATTCAGGACTCTGCGTTCCTGTCCTGGACATGGCCACACCGAGGAGACCTCCGCGCTTCTTCATCCCCGCTCCATCAGGATGAAGAACATCTACTCATCCCCGTCCTGGACATCTCCGGGCTGAGGAGCCCCCCGTGTTTCCATCAGGATGAAGAACATCTACTCATCCCCGTCCAGGGCATCTCCGGGCTGAGGAGTCCCCCGTGTTTTCATCAAGATGAAGAACATCTACTCATCCCTGTACTGGATATCTCTGGGCTGAGGAGTCCCCCGTGTTTCCATCAGGATGAAGAACATCTATTGACTTCTTTAGATATTTAGCTGTAGATTAGAATAAGATCATATTTAAACAATAATCTGTGACACATTGTTTGCTCGTCCCGGGAAGGGATCTCTCTTTCACGTGGATCCCCATGAGGTTTCTTATTTTTCCCCCACTGATGGGGTTTTTAGGAGTTTTTCCTCACCGAGAAGGAGAGTCTAAGTGCATAAATGTGCTAGTCTTGTTTAGTTTTTCTTGCTGTGTATTTGTGTTAACACATTCCTCTTTTTCTTGTGAAGCCCATTGAGACGGAAATACTGTGATTTTGGGCTAAAAAATAAAATTGAATTGAATTGAACTTCAGCCAATCAGGAGGACAGAAACGGTTTAAAAATGGCCGCTGTGTGTTTCCGTAGCAGCTTGTGTTTTGTTTTCATGACTTTTGATCAGCTGGACGTCCAGACGTGAGCGTTTAAAACTCAAAATGTCTCTTTTATTAACAAAGAAAACAAAATTTACAATGAGTTTGATTTTCTGGATGTTTTTCTTCCTGAAAATCTGTTTTTAATCTGTTAGCTTAGCAGCTACGCTAACAGCTCTGTTAGCTTCTTTTTTAAAAAAAAAAGCAGAAAAATGGAAGGAATTTTGTATAAATGGACAAACTACATGACAGGTGAGAAGAACCAGATCTTATAAAGAGTTTTTATTACAAACGGACTCATTTATTGTTGTAAAACTACAGAGAAGTGTGTGTTAGTTTAACCATAAGCTAACACAACAACACCTGATGGAGTCATTTTTAATTCATTTATTAGAAAAGAAAAGATGTTTTTAATCATTTTTAATAAACAACAAAAACTCAAAAAGGCAACAACAGTAGATTCTAAAACTAACCAAAGTGTACATTTCTAAAACAAGTCTGAGTGTTTTTAACTTTTTTCAAGTAAAGGTTAAAATTTACTTCTTGAAAGAAGAGGAATGAAGATTAGTCAGAGTAAAACAGAGTGTGTGAATGACAGGGATCCAAATGGAAAAGTGAGGTTACAGGGAGAAGAGATACAGAAGGTGGAAGATTTTAAGTACTTGGATCAACAGTCCAGAGCCATGGAGAGTGTGGAAAAGAGGTGAAGAAGCATGTGCGGGCAGGCTGGAATAGGTGGAGGAAAATATCAGGTGTGATGTGTGACAGAAGAGTTTCAGCTAGAATGAAAGAAAAAGTGTACAAAACCGTGGTGAGAGTGGCCATGCTGATTGGTCTAGAGACTGTGTGGTGAGAGCGGCCATGCTGATTGGTCTAGAGACTGTGTGGTGAGAGCGGCCATGCTGATTGGTCTAGAGACAGTATAGTGAGAGCGGCCATGCTGATTGGTCTAGAGACAGTGTGGTGAGAGCGGCCATGCTGATTGGCCTAGAGACAGTGTGGTGAGAGCGGCCATGCTGATTGGTCTAGAGACAGTGTGGTGAGACTGGCCATGATGATAGGTCTAGAGACAGTGTGGTGAGACCGGCCATGCTGATAGGTCTAGAGACAGTGTGGTGAGAGCGGCCATGCTGATTGGCCTAGAGACAGTGTGGTGAGAGCGGCCATGCTGATTGGCCTAGAGACAGTGTGGTGAGAGCGGCCATGCTGATTGGTCTAGAAACAGTAGCACTGAAGAAAAGACAGGAAACAGAGATGTTTGTAGCAGAGATGAAGATGCTGAGGATCTCTCTGGGAGTGACCAGGATGGACAGGATCAGACGAACAGCACATGTTAGAGGTTTTGGGGATAAAGTTCGAGAGGCAAGACTGAGATGGTTTGGACATGTACAGAGGAGAGAGAGAGTACATCAGAAGAAGGATGCTGGGTTTGGAACCACCAGGAAAGAGGACTAGAGGAAGACCAAAGAGGAGGTTCATGGATACAGTGAAGGAAGACATGAAGATAGTTGGTGTGACTGAAGAGGATGCCGCAGATAGGGTTAGATGGAAGAAACTGACTTGCTGTGACGACCCCTGAAGGGAAATGCCGAAAGGAGAAGAAGAAGAAGTAAAGGTTAAAATGAGTTGCCTCCACAGGGTGGCTGGACCCTCACTCAGAGATTAAGGGAGGAGCTCGGAGTAGAGCCATTGCTCCTCTGGGTTGAGAGAAGCCAGATGGGGTGGTTTGGGCATCTGGTCAGGATGCCTCCCGAGTGCCTTGCTGGTGAGGTGTTTCAGGTATGTCCCATCTGGAGGAGACCCAGAGACAGACCCCAGACCTGCTGGAGAAACTATGTCTCACAGCTGGACAGGGAACACCTCCGGATCCTACTGGGTGAGCTAGAGGATGCAGCCTGGGTGAGAGAAGCCAAGGGACTGTTTCCCCCAGCAACCTGGATTAGTGGAAGATGACGGAATGGAATAGAAATCTAGTTACCGAAAAAGCTTTAACAACAACTAATAAAAAATTACAATAATTAGATCATAGAGGTTATCAGTTTGTATATTTAGTTTACGTTTTGGATATCATTTTTTTTTACTGTGAGCTCTATAAATGGTATAAAATCTTGTTTTATGCTGACAGATCTGGAACATGCTAATGTAGGATGCCACGGTTTTAATAATGAGGGTGTTTCCAAGTCCTGCAGGCTGTAAATGTAGCTCACCTAGAGTTTCTGACTGGTTTATTTTACAGGATCTTAGTGAATGGAAGAGAAGTGTGAGAAGGTTAGTTGCAGTGAGACAGAGAATGTGTGAATGAGACGGTTTAGAATGAGATAGTGTAGACATGTTGAGAGGGATAATGTCAGCAGAAAGAGACTGTTTGGAAATGCCGGGAGAAGCATTAAGAGGAGGTTTATGAAGGTAGTGAAGAGAACATGAAGGATTTCTGAAGGCTTAGCTTCTTTGCCAAGTGCGAGACAGGGCATGATAAATGTTGAACCAAGAGTAAAAATTATGCATCTGTAAAATGAATATGTTTTTATTTTCAGTGTTTTAAAGGCCCAGAAGGTCTCGGTTCTTGCGTGCTAATCACTGTATTAAAAAAAAAAACCTCTCTCTAAATGAGCTTCTTATTGCTGTTGATCTGTTTCTTTGAAGGTTTCCCCCCTCAGACTCCTGCTGCATGGTTTCTTAGTTGAAGGTCAAACTGTTCCTTCATCACGTCACGTTTTCATAAAAGCATTTAACAGAAATATTTCTACAGTTTGCTTTGTTCAGCAAAAAGTCCAGATGATTTCCTTTGAGAGTTATTAAATATTAAAAGTTTGTTTTATTTTCATGGATCAGCAACTTATTTGATTAAAAAGTTCTTTTTTCCATTTGCATTTAATTAAAAAGTTTAATCTTCTGAATTTGATTTGCATTGAAAAGATGAATAAAAACGGCTTGGTTCAGAATGAGAACCAGTTATTCACATGCTTATTTTTTTTGCTCAGGTTGGCAACCCCGTTGGTTTGTTCTGGAAAACGGAGTCATCTCGTACTACGACAGCGAGGACGATGTTGGCAAAGGCAGCAAAGGCTCCATCAAGATGTCTGTGTGTGACATTAAAGGTGGGTTTATAAATACAATGAGCGCTACGGCAGCCACGTAACACTTCCCATCTTTCGGTTTCAGTTCATCCAACAGATTCAACACGTCTGGAGCTAATCATCCCCGGTGAGCAGCACTTCTACGTCCGGGCTGTGAACGCTGCAGAGAGGCAGAGATGGTTGGTCGCTCTTGGATCCTCCAAAGCTGGAACTCTCGACAGTCACAGAAGCAAAGGTTGTAGTCGGCTTTAGATTCAGTTCTTAAGCGTTCAGGAGCAGGTTTTATGTTATTTATGGTTACACATGTGTTTGTATGTGTGTCAGGTCCGGACTGTCTAAAGACAAAGATGTCTGAACTGCGACTTTACTGCGACCTCCTCGTCCAACAGGTTCAAACCATCCAATCCCAGCAGACCCCAGACTCAGAGACCACGCCCTCGTCAGAGGTGAGTTTCACTCTGGGTGTCCATATCACTAAGAGAGATTTTTACTGATGAATAAACACCAGAATCACACCCATATCAAGGCATGGTGTGCCTGTACTTGGTAAAACCACAATAAATCTGTTCCGTCGTCTTTCGCTTATCCGGGGACTGGTCGCGGAGGCAACAGTCTCAGACAGGAAGCCCAGACTTCTCTCACCCCTGCTCCATCCTCCAGCTCACCTGGGAAGATCCCGAGGTGTTCCCTGTCATGCTGTGAGACAGTCTCTCCAGCAGGTCCGGGGCTTACCTCTACGTCTCCTCCTAGTGGGAGGTGCCCGAAACACAATAAATAATGTAACTTATTTATTCATTTAACCAGAAATATTAATAAAGATCTTCATTAATATTAATGCGTACTGCTGTTTTATGGTAGTGAAGACGTGGTACACACACTTTTCTCAGCCCACAAGCACGTCACGTGTGTGTCATAAGTCCCATAAAGACAATTTTAAATAACAATTCTAAATATTCTCTGATAGTGTTTTGATTATTTTAAACAGAAACATTCACTAAAAGGCTAAATAATTTATGACAAAAGGATTGAAATGAGTTTATGTTTTAAGGAGTGAATCTCTCTTTACTTCAGGCTTCGCTGCTCAGCGCCACATGCACCACCTTCATCAGGACGTTAGAGGAGTGCATGACCCTGGCTAACCAGAGCTTGACGCCTGACCTTCGTGCTCCTGAAAAGGTTTTTACTGTGTTTACACATGTAAACATATATATATGAAGTTAAATCTGTCAAAATGTAGATTTTTTTCTAGGCTCATTTAGTTTTTAGTTAATCTTTCAGTTGATAGTTTTTTATGTAAATTTTGAAACCAAATCAACTTATTTTCTTTTGTTTTTCTACAATCAACTTCTTAAAAAATGCTTAATAAATGACAAAGATTGATGAAGCCGGTGAATGCCTTCTGAACTTTTTATAGCAGAATTCTTTTCTTCCTCAGATGAAACGCTCGATCAGCCATCCTGGAACATACAGCTTCGACAGGTGAGTCCCTCAAATAATAAAAAACTAAGTCTGACTAAATTAAAATCAGACTTTTTCTTCAAAGTTAAAATATAATAAGTATTACAAACACCTGGCCTGATGCATGTGTGAGGAAACAACTTATTGTCCACCCGGACTGGGCAGGAAGAGATAAATGAGGAGAAACTAAGACACAACCGATGCATATAAACAGTAGAATAATAACTAAAAATTCTAAAAGAAGAACTCTTAAGAAAATAAACCTCAAATGTAAATCAGGAAAAACAACTGTGAGTAAATTATTAAAAAAATAAATAGATATTAATAAATACATAAAATTAGACCAAAATAAAAAAGTCAAATAAAAGCAAAGTTAAAATATCTTCAGCCTCTTCAAGAACATGAACAGTCTCAGGGTCCCTGAGGTCCTCTGGCAGGCTGTTCCACAAACGAGGACCATTAATATTTGAGACTTTCTATTTTTCTGCTTAAAGGTGTTTCTTTTTCCCAGTTTGTTTTAGAGCTCTGTTTACCTGTAGGTGGCAGTGTTATATAACAGTGTACAGTATATGTTTAACTGCTGCTGTCTTTATTTAATATCAATTTAATGATAGAAAATCTAAATTTAAACATAAATTATTTGAAGTGCAAAATTGAAAAGTAAATATTTCTTGATTCACTTTGCAGTTCACTTTTTTTCCAGGATTAAGGGTTTAAAAAAACAGTTTGAAACATTTAGTCTAATATTAATAAGGTAACTCTAGTTCATACCTCTAAGATTTGAAACAAACATTACAGAAAATTATTAAACCGTATCAACATTTGAAAACAGTCTTTCCCGGCGATTTTTCAGTGAGCATTTTTTTTTTTTGTCCAACAGAAGACAAGACCTGAAACAAATGGATAAGCTTTTGTTCGTTCCGTCGGGTCGCGGGAGCAACAGCCTCAGACGGGAAGCCCAGGCTTCTCTCACCCTGGCTGCATTCTCCAGCTCACCCAGGAGGATCCTGAGTCATTCCCCTGGCAGCTGTGAGACATAGTCTCTCCAGCGGGTCAGGGGTCTGCCTTTTGGTCGTCCTCTGTAGGACGTGCCCGAAACACCTCACCAGCGTGGCGTTTGGGAGGCATCCTGACCAGATGCCCGAACCACCCCATCAGGCTTCTTCTCGATTTGGACGAGGAGCGGCTCGACACTTAGCTCCTACCAGATGGCAGAGCTCCTCACCCGATCTATGAGTGAGAGTCCAGCCACATTGTGGAGGAAGCTCCTTTCGGCTGCTTGTATCCGCAATATCATTGTTTCGGTCACCACCCACAGCTGGTTACCATGGTTGAGGGTAGGAACGTAGATCCTGGTTACCACGGTGAGGGTAGAAACGTAGATCCTGGTTACCACGGTGAGGGTAGAAACGTAGATCCTGGTTACCACGGTGAGGGTATGTTGCTGACGCTGCACCGATCCGTCTGTCAATGTCTCGCACCATCCTTCCCCTACTCGTGAACAAGACCCCGAGATACTTAAACTCCTCCTCTCGGATAATAACCATTTCTAGAAATTAGCGTTTTTGACTAACGAATCTATGTGAAAAAATTAGTTTATTCTGAAAATGTTAACCTTTCTGTCTGTCTCTACAAATCCAGCCCTGGTTTTGATCTGTGATTATATTTAACTGTAATTTTCTGCTCTTGCAGTGATTTAGTAAAAAAAAAAAAAGCAGAAAAATGATCATGTTATTTCACATAAAGTTGAATGAGGTTACTATGGTAACTGCTAATATTTAGGCACCCTGTTTGATTAGTGTGATGCTGCCTTCACATGCTGTTGGAATCATGTAACAATCAAAATCAGTCTGATCTGATTGGGTAAGACTGAACAGGGATGTTCTTCTTTCCTGGTTGATACAGCAGATTTACCACAAGAGGGCGCTGATTAACAACAGACTGTCATTTATATTTTTGTAGCGGATCTCTAAGTGAGAATAAATTTGATGTTTTCAGGACGGGTGTGCTGAAGGAGTTTGTTAGCGGAAGCCAAAGATCTGCTCCGCGTCGACAACGGACAAGCTCGGATAGCTGCGTGTACGACACAGAACGTAAGTTCATGCATGAGAAACTATTCACACGTTAATGTGGCAATAATTAATTAACCAATATTTAACTGTTTGGAGTTTGCAACAATAACTGAGATGGATTCTCAGTTTTTTCTGTTCACCAACATGAGTAAATACAAAGACGAGATAGAAGAGATGCATTTATTTTATTGTTTATTTCCGTTTGCATGTTACCAAGGTGACAAAACGATGAGATAAGAGAAGTTTGAGTTTAGCCGTTATTACCGCAGCTCTAAGTTATGGAGCATATAAATGTATATTAGATAATAAATACACATGTACACGTAAATATATTCACATAGAAACAGGAACAGAAATATTGTCACAGTTATTTCTACGAACATGTTTCTTTAGTAAAAACATTCGTCTTCAAGAGATGTCTTTTGCTGCAGGTTCAACGGCAGTTTGTAACGGCGACTCGTCCTCCATTCCTGAAGAGAGAGGAGGTAATGTGAGCGTAGACACAGACACCGACCTGTCTATCTGATCGAGAGCACAGAGACTCGCAACCCGTGGTCCTAAAAGAATTAACTGTGAAGGACCAGAGAATGTACGACCTAATGGGGTCACAACCTTTCCTCACCTGATGCGTCTCACTGCGGCGCGGTGACTCCACAGAGATATTTATTTTAAACCACAAACTCACCTGGTAAAAAACCAAATGGATGTGTGTTGATCTTGCTGTAGAGTTCTCACTCTGGATCCATCTGGTGCTCCACCTGCTGAAAACATAAAGGCTGGACATTGAGCTGTATCGTCATCTAGCGTCTAAAAAAAGATTCCTCTCAGCAACAAAATGTAACGTTTAGGGCCTGACCAATTACATCCGATATGCCACTCAGGTTGGCAGTAATGTTGCCAATTGACTCTGATCTGATTTTTCACTCTGAATCTATTTGACAAACAAACATTCAAATTCGCAAAAGTCCATAAACACACCTTCATGTGTGGTCACGAGTAACGAGGTGATTCTGGTCTTACATGGAGGAAGAAAGCAGAAACGGATATTTCTCATCTTTTTTATGTTTCATGTGTGTTTTCAATTTGAATGTTAAAATACTTGTGATTTTATATGAATGTATGTGTTAAAAAGGAGAAATACCGTCAATTACTGTATCTAAAATTTTAGATAATGATTTTTTTGATTGTCCTGTTTTGGACCCTTTAAATTGTTCTTGGTTTCAAAATCCTTAACCTGTAAAACTCTGGTAGTGTTGTGTACCAAATGCTCACGAGTGAGAAAAACTGTTGGTGGGTCATTTTTGTCACTTTTGTAACTGAGAGGAATCTTAAACACATTGTGTTTGAAAGAGGATTTAAGATTAGATTCCCTGTTATGTGATAAGTCTGTCAACCCACTCATGCAGGTTAGAAACCAACTGTCTGGAAAACGGACAGGTGAGTTTTTAGTACGACTTTCTGTAAAATATCAGAATTTTACCTGCTAATTGCTGGAAAATTATGAAGATTTTTTTTTTTTTTTTTACTATCTCATGTCTGTAAAATCACTAGAATTTTTGGAGCAAAATTGGAATTTTTAGATGATTCTAATCCCTTTTCTGTGATTTTCAGGGTGTTTGATTCCTGAGTCGTCGAGGGTCCTAACTGTGGTATATCTTTTATAACGTCTGTTTTATGAGGAAGCCATAAATGAAGCTTTAATTTAAATGGAGAAAGTTTAGTAGATACTTCAGTTTAAACAGAATACCCTTTTATTATAAATTATCGTTTCATCTCCCATACAGATGATCCCAACGGAGCAGCGGGATGATTCAAAATATTATTATAAAAGTGAAAATAACAAAAAAAAAGGTCCAATTCCGCCATCTTTAATATTCTAAAACCAGCCAATCATAAGTCGTTTAGCTGCACTGCCATATTGTCAACTTTATAGAAAACTTGGAGGATGTTTGTCATTAAATAGTTTGAGATTATTTTGTTGACAGAAGAGTTTTAAAAATATAAGTTAAAATGATTCAGGGGGGTTTTAGAGTTCATCAGTAAGGGTCAAAGTTAGTTACAAATAAGGGCTGCACAATATTAACAAAATTTCAACATTCAATAATTATCAAAAAATATAAAATGAATTAAATTTATCTCCTGTTTGTAAAGTTGTGGATAAAAGTAATTAGTATTTGTCATAAAACATTAAAGTTAAAACAATATAAAACCACTAATTAAACTAGATCAATTAATTGTCTCAATTATTCATTTCAATCTCATTTTTGACCACATTATTGGCATCCTTTCATCTCTAGAGAATGGATACTGCTTACTAGACTACTTGTGCAATTTTAGCTAAATCAGCTGATGAGGGAGCTGAAGCTCTTACCACACTTACTGCAAATGTGGAAGGCCAAAATTTCTTCTGTTTCTTGATTCTGTTCGGCCTGTTTGACATCACCTTTAGTGGTCAGAGGGTTGATGTCACAGTGCCATACAGCAGCATGCTCGCTTGGTAGACCTTCATCTTTGTGTTTAGAGACAGCATATGTTGTTGTTAGGGAAGCCATGGCGGTTGTTGCTTTGCCTAACCTGATGTTGAGTTTGATGCCCAGGAATACATTGTTAGAGATTGTGAAGCCAAGATAAGTGAGGGACAACAATGATGAGGTGATGCCTGACATACGTATGTCGTTGGCCTTCTTGAGGTTGATGGTGAGACCAAACTGTGTGGATGCCTCTGTGAAGCGGGCGATAGGTAGCTGAAAGCATGTGAGCATTGTTGGCGGCGGCTGCACCTCCCCGATGAGAACCTTGCATACTTTGGTCTTTGTTCCAAGGCTTTCTTTCTCCTCTTATCCAGACCACAGGTGTTTCTATAGTTGGCTGAGGTCTTGATGTCACTGCAGAGCTTCATCCAGTAGACGTTGGTGCACCTGGGTGAAGCTTCTCTGCTGCCAACCAGTGTTTTCAAACAGGGATTCTCTTGTATTTTTGAAGCGTAGCACCATTGGCGGCTATGGCAAGCTCCATTTCTTTAATCCCAGCCATAAACCAGTTCTCATTCTTTCTGGTTCTCTTCCTGAAGGCATCTCGGATCATGTTGAGGTAGACTTCCGTGGATTTTTTGATGGCCTCAATGAAGTTTTCACGCGGTTCTGCCCATGTTGATACAAGGACGGTTGGAAACACACTATGCTGCCAAACAGAGAGTGGTTGGTGTTGCAGTCAGCACTATGATAACTGCATATGTGTAGTGCATGGTTCAATATGGATCTTCTGGTGATGACGAAGACAAGCTAGTGCCATTGCTTCAACCAGGAACATCTCCAGGACACTCTGTGGTGGGACCAGGAGTATTCTTCTCCTTGGTACTGCTGCTGGAGTTGAGGCGTGTCTCAGAGGGCAGTAATGTTAATGTTGATGATGTTTTCTGGGGTTGTCAGGTTACTGGAGGTCATCAGAAAGGCTTGTAGACATTAGGCCAGTAGACGGTAACATTTTAAACGACTTATTGGACTCCTGCTGTTGAGAACAACCCTTTGTTGTATCAGTTGCTCCCCGTGTTGAGTCTGCACCAAAGCTGGAGTGACTTCCCCAGGTGGAGGTCTGGTCGAGTGGTATGGGGATCCCAGTGCAAGGATCTCCCTCTGAGCGTTACTGACAGAGCAGAGTCGGATGGAAAGAGTGCCGCTGCAGGAGGTACCAGAAAGCATCGCATAGCTCAGCCAACTGCCTACGGGTCTCCATCTCGAATTATTTGTCTTTGGCCAGCCAAAGCCAACCTGCTAGGCAGCAGGAACCCTAATATTACAACATCTAATTTGCAACAATCAAAACAAAGAACTATGGTCACCAGCTGTGGGTGGTGACCGAAAGAATGAGATCGCGGGTACAAGCGGCCGAAATGAGCTTCCTCCGCAGGGTGGCTGGGCTCTCACTCAGAGATCAGGTGAGGAGCTCTGCCATCCGGGAGGAACTCGGTGTCGAGCCGCTCCTCCTCCAGGTCGAGAGGAGCCAGATGGGGTGTTTCGGGCATCTGGTCAGGATGCCCCCCGAGCGCCTCGCGGGCGAGGCGTTTTGGGCACGTCCCACCGGGAGGAGACCAAGGAGCAGACCCCGGACCCGCTGGAGAGACTATGTCTCACAGCTGGCCGGGGAACGACTTGGGATTCATCCAGGTGAGCTAGAAGATGCAGCCAGGGAGAGAGAGGCCTGGGCTGCCCGTTTGAGGCTGTTGCCCACCCGACCCTGGAACAAGCGGAAGATGACGGAACGGAAAAAAAAAACCAAAGAACTTTTTTTTTTGAGTGTCAACAAATCAACAGAAAAAATATTACAAAAACTTTCCAATAAATTGAAAAATTCTTCTAATAATACTCTTTGTGTAATCTTCATATCCCTCATGAGGTCGGTGGCAGTGAGAATTTTAAAACTGCAAACAAAGATTTTCTCATGAATGGAAGCAAGCGCTACATGTTTCTTTTTTTTTCTAAATTAAAAATCTCTCCTTTGTTTTGTTGTTTTTAAAGTTTGTTACCAATGTTCACAAGCAGCGCATGCTCCTTCCTGATTGGTTAGTTTTTAAACATCTTGACTAATCAGTTGGCAGCTCAGAGAAACGCAAAATATAATATTGATTTTATTTTGATATATTGTGCAGCCTTAAGATTAATCCTGCCAAATAAAGGAATGTATCATTTATTACAGTATTATTTTTCTGACAAATGATCGTCTCCTTAAACCAACAAATCAGATGGACTTTAAATTTTAACAAAATAAACATTTTAATGATGTAAAATAGTTTGATTAGAAAGAGTTTTTATGAAGCTAAAACAAACTTAACCTTCAGAGTATTTAAAAAATCAAACCCGTCTCCTTCAGCGTAGAAAAATCTCCAAAGATTCAGACAATATGAAATATTTCTGCTTTACTTTTACTCATCGTTAAGATTTTATTTAAACATGCACTTTGATGTCCAGCTGGTTAAAACTAACGATACGGCGGTGATGAAGTTTAACCAGAATGGGTTTTATTTTTGGCACGACACGTTTCAATTCAACACTGTGACGGATCTTTGACTTCATTTAGATCAACTTATTTTTTTTTTAAATCTTGCCTTTTTGTCAACTTGTAAGATTTGATCAGAAAATAGAAACTTTTGGGGTTTTTAATAAAGAATGTTTCATCTTTTTATTGTTAAATAGTTTATGATTTTAGTTCAAACGACCCGATTGTTTAGAGTAAAAAAAATCAAGTAATCCATCATAAGCTGATTCTGTTTGAGATTTAATGTCTTTCACACTCCAAACTCATGAATGTTAAACTGAAGTGACTTTTAAAAAGATTTTAGTATTTTTTTTATATCGTGTGACACACTACTTTATTTTGGCTTGTTAGAAAATTTTCTGCCTTAAGTGTGCGCACCAAGTGGAGCGTGTGTGTGTGTTTTAAAGTGTTTTTAATGTCAGAATAAAAATAAAAATGACACTGGATTTTTACTGGACTTTTTTCTGGGTTGTGTAACAGTGTACACACTGTGTGTACTTTATGTGTTTGTGTGTGTTTGTGTTTTTACCTTGTTGATGTTAAGAAGGCAGAAAAACCACATCCTGAACCTGGGAGAAAAAAATCTGAATGAAACAAACTGAACATTGACACACAGATAAGGAGCGTTTTAATTTCTGCTCGACCTGAAAAAAAAATATTTTTATTTATTTCAACTTTCTTTGACAAAAAGTTAAAATAATTAAAAAACACAAACAATCACACCAGAAATACAAAATTTAATTAAAATGCTTGACAAAATAAAGTCTGAAGTAAATTCTTTTAAAGTATCCTCACAGGAACAAGAGGAGTTCATTCCTGAGCTTTGAAGCAACGGGCTGGAAGATACTGTCTGCTGTGGTTTTGGGGTGGTGTGTGGAACGGACCATCAACAGGTTCTGGTCTACAGACCTCAGTCCGTGTGATGGCCAAACCACTGACAGGAGGAGGAGCTTAGTAATGAAGTGCTCTAAAAATCAGAATCAATATTCTATATTTTATCTGGTAATGAACGGGAGCCAATGGAGAGATTTAATTTTTTACCAGTGAAGTCAAAATCGAGCGGCACGGTGGTCTCACAACAAGAAGGTCGTGGGTTTGTGTCCCGGGTGGGGACGAGGCTTGAAACACTGGCCCTTCTGTGAGGAGTTTGCATGTTCTACCTGTGGATGCATGGGTTTTCTCCGAGTACTCCGGTTTCCTCCCTCCCTCCAAAAACATGCATGTGAGGTTGATCGGTGACGACATGACCCTAGGAATGAGTGTGTGTGTGGATTGTTGTATGTGTGTGGCTCTACGACATACTGGCAACCTGTTCGGATTGTACCCTGTCCCTCGCCTCGTAACACTGTAAGGAGAAGATGACTTACTTACTGACCGACTGGTTTCCTGGAGCCGTGGCCTAGTGGTAGAATTTTCCCCCTTTCGACCGGAAGAACCTGGTTAGATTCCCACTGGGCCCAAGCCGCTCCTGAGACAACCTGAAGAAGACAGAAGAAAAATGAAAGATGACAAGAAGGTGACTGATTGACTAAAACAAAAATCCTTGCTTTAGAGTTCTGGACCAAGTACAGATGAGTAAGCCCGGTTTCATGTCTCAATAAAAAGGATCTTTTAAAGTAGACCACCCGATTAAATCCAAAGGAACAGATTTAAAGTTCCAAAAACTTGATGTGACAGTTTACGTCAGTTTAGAAATGTTTTTCTAAAAGTCACTCCACCACTCCCTTCAGGAGAGAGGGACAACTCTTCCAGATGTTTGTCCCCCTGACACCTGGATCATAGCTGATCACCCCTGTGCTCGTGTCCTCTTCTCTTTAGTTTATAAAGATCACCATATAGTTCTGAATTTCATTTGGTCATTAATCTCCCTAGCATCACTATATAAACTGTCTTGTTTTGGGGCTACACACTCATCAACACAAAAAACTTAACATAAACTCCTAACAATCATATTTTAACTGATATATCCAGACAAGCAACTATATTTTCAAATTCCAAGTGATTCATTGATCAAATAAAAACAGATCATAACATTTATTAATTAAATTTACAAAATGTATGAACATAAGAAATTAAAAAAACAGTTTTGTCACCTTTAACCACTTAAAAAAAACAGTAACGCCTCTGGTGTGACCCTGATTCTATAAACAGTTTCTTTTATCTGATTGGTTCTGCAGACAGGAAGTGATGCTGCTCTTACATCATTTATTTGTCACGTTTTAATCGTCCATATCTGAGAAAAATTATTCACAGATACGTTTGTTCAAACAACAAAAGCATATTTTAACTGAGAAAGAACTAATTGTCTCGTTAACCATTGTGTAAATAATTGTGAACTTTCTTCTCATTTGATTCCATGCTTCTCCATATTGCCATCTGGATGAAGCCCATCTGCTACATTCTACAAATATGAGCAAATTAGCTCATTTTTAACAGTCCTGGCTCTATTCTGTCTGTCTGTCTGTCCACCCTGCAAGAAGATCTATCCTTCAACTGATCTCCATCTCTTTTCCAAGAAACATTAAATCCTTATTAGTTTTTTTTTCTTTTTTTGGGGGGTGGAGGGTTTGCGAGTTTGCACAAATAAGTGGGCGTGTCTTAATAGTATCAACAGTCATTGGTTCATTTCTGAAGTGTCCTCATTGATTAACTTAGTCTCTAGAAAGCTTCATTCAGCTGGTCTGAATTCACCACTGTATTTTCATGTCCTTATTGTCAGATAAACAGAACGAGTTCTACCAAATCAAAACAATTCAAAACACCATGAAGTCTGGTGGAAAATGTTCTGAATTGTTTGCAAGATGCCTGACATTGTTTGCTCTTTGTTTTTCCATTGCTCATGCTAGTTGGAGCAGGATGCTTTGCTGTCCCATTCCCCCTGAAGTTAAGACAGAACGAGCAATGACACGTTTACATCTTAAAAGGATTGGATTAGCTCTCGGTCTCGGACGATATTTAAAATCAAAAGACTTGAACTCAGACTCAAAGGAAAAAAAAGCCTGATTGAGACGTCCCTGATTTTAAGGACAAGAATGTTTTAATTTTCGTTGTTTCTTTTTGATAAACTGTGTGAAGCTCTTTTAAAAACTGGCATGTAGATCATGCAACCAAACTACAAAACATCCACAATGCCAGTTAGTGTTCCCATGACAACCAGACTCCATCAATATAGCAGCCTTTAGACTGCTAGCACGACAACCGACACCATTTTTTTTTTTCTGAGCTAAAGAGCAGAGGTTACTACGGCAACTCCCACATCAGCATTCATTCTTAACCGTGCCAACACGTTCACGTGCACACTCTTCTGAAACATCCTGAAGTTGTTAAAGGCTGCAGATTGTTTTCATCCATTCATTAAATGTTTGAACAATTATTTAAATAATTATTTAAATCACCTAAAGGCGAAAACTTTTTTCCCAATAAGGTACTTGATTACTATTGAATGGCGGGAAGACGCTATTCAGAGGTTTACGTCATCCCTCCTGCTGAGAAGGCCGACTATTCCAAGCAGAAAACACAGGTGTTTGTTGGCTGCAGACAACACAGCAGCCTTTTCTTTTCTACCTTCACAGATGGACCGCTTCCAGCCATCTCGAGTGAAACAAGAGACTCTTTGTGCAAAGAGAAAGCAGTCAAGTCTCCACGGAGACTGAGAGTTTCCACCACGAGGGCCAACACAACATCATCACGGTCAAAAAGATGCCAGAAGATGGGAATCAATTGGGATTTTCTTTAAATTTCTGTTCGCTTCATTTTACCAGTAAAACATGACTTTTTACATTTAAGAAAACACAGCAAAGTTTTTCAAAAGTTACATAAAAAATATAACGTGTTCAAATTGGACTAAATGCAAAAAAAATAAATAAATCAAACTATGTTGCAGAAAGTTTTCGTTTCCCAATCTCAATATAAGATGTTATATGACTTTTAGGAAGGAGGAGATCAGGAGGTGCTTCCAGATGACTGGATAGGATCAGGGAGACCTACTGGTGGAACGAGGAGGAGTATTTCCAGAGAAACAGGTGGGACTCAGAGAAAGCTGGGCAGAGTAAACAGGAAGGTGAAAGTAAAACAAGTGGCCAACAATGACTCGTGTACTGGATTGGACAGCAAGGAGGGAAAGATAGATCTGTACAGACAGAGATGGGGAGGACGTGTAGCAATGGAGTGATTTAGTAATGACTGTGTGAGAGGAACTGTAGGGCTGTGTGAGGAAGTCTGGAGTGACAGAGAAGTATGTTAGAGCAAAACAAGTATGAAGACTGTAAGACACTGTGGTGTGCTGTAGGTGTGACAGAGGAGTTCAAAGTGGTGGAGGGTGGAGGGACTGCATCAAGGATCTGCTGTGAATCCCTTCTTTGCTCGTCTGCAGGCTGACAGATGAGGTTAGATAGGAATGTTCATCGACTGTATGTCAGCAGAAAACATTGTATTTTGTAATGAGTGGAGGGAATAAGTGAGGTTGAGGTTTGCGCTGAAAAGAAGAGGAATAAAGGTTAGCTGCAGTGAGACAGAGAATGATAAGAGGGACCCAAATAGAGGAGTGAAGTCACAACCCCTGAAGGGAAATGCCAAAAGGAAAAGAAGAAGATTAGAGATGGAACATGTTGAATTTCAAACTGACAGGCAGGAGGCCCAGAGGAAAAACAAAGAGGAGATTATGGATGTAGTAAGGAACAATATTCGGTAGTTCATTCATTCATCTTCTGAACCGCTTATCCTTTCAGGGTCATATGGGCTGCCAGAGCCTATCCCGGGTGAAAGGTGGGGCACACCCCAAACAGGTTGTCAGGCTGTCGCAGTATTACTAAGAAGTAGATTTGAGAAAAGAAAATGAAGAGCTGTGTCCTGTGTTCGGCATGGTAAATGATCCAGATGATCACATTACCACATGGCGTTAGTTTGGGGGCGTGTCGTAAACTTTTTTAGATCACTCATCAGGTAAATCAAAACACTTGAAGACTTTACATTTGTTTTCATTCAATTCAACTTCTGAACCGCTTAACCCTGACAGGGTCGCGAGGGATTCCGGAGTCTATCCCGGCTATTTCAAGGTGAGAGGGAGGGTACACATCGAACAGGTCGTCAGTCTGTTTTGGGGCCACACACACAGACAGCCATCCTCATTAGTTTCTGATAAAGCCAGACGTGACCATAAGTAATGCATCCGAACAGTCAGTGTAGTCTGGTAAATAGAGCGGCGTACCCACACAATAAACTGTCTAAACACTGTCTTTAAACTCTCAATCTTAGGAATTGTTGCCAACACTGCTGACCTAATTCTTTTGGGTACGGAACTACAATCATGTCATCTCTGCTCTGTGATTGGCTAGGATGATGCATTTGTAAGATAATGCCTGCTATCCCTGACCTAGGTGCTATATTAAAATCGAATTGAGCAGAGGCATTACTGTTTTCGGTCTTTTTATATTCACTAATTAAAATAAGTTTTTTAGCAATTTTTACTACATTTAATGGTTTATTATTCATCTGTTTTTATGAAGCAGATTCATAAAAATAAAAATCTTGGCTTAATCAAGCATTTGGAACCATATTTTGTTAAACCTCAAATCTGCTTCTGTGTCTCTTGCTTTTATAATTTTGAATAGAAATGATTGTTGTTTATGACAGGAATCTCCATGGACATTGATGTTTTCAGATGACATTGTGATCTGTAGTGAGAGGAGGGAAGAGGTGGAGGAAAAGCTGGAGAGGTGGAGGTTTGCACTAGAAAGAAGAGGAATGAAGATTAGTCAGAGTAAGAAAGAGTACATGTGTGTGAATGAGAGAGATCCAAATGGAAAAGTGAGGTTACAGGGAGAAGAGATAAAGAAGGTGGAAGATTTTAAGTATCTAGGATCAACAGTCCAGAGCAATGGAGAGTGTGGAAAAGAGGTGAAGAAGCGTGTGCAGGCAGGCTGGAACAGGTGGAGAATGGATCAGGTGTGATGTGTGATAGAAGAGTTTCAGCCAGAATGAAAGGGAAAGTCTACAAAACCGTAGTGAGAGCGGCCATGCTGATTGGTCTAGAGACAGTGTGGTGAGAGCGGCCATGCTGATTGGTCTAGAGACAGTGTGGTGAGAGGGGCCATGCTGATTGGTCAAGAGACAGTGTGGTGAGAGGGGCCATGCTGATTGGTCTAGAGACAGTGTGGTGAGAGCGGCCATGCTGATTGGTCTAGAGACAGTGTAGTGAGAGCGGCCATGCTGATTGGTCTAGAAACAGTGGCACTGAGAAAAAGACAGGAAACAGAGATGGAGGTAGTAGAGATGAAGATGCTGAGGATCTCTCTGGGAGTGACCAGGATGGACAGGATCAGAGGAACAGCACATGTTAGAGGTTTTAAAGTCAGAGAGGCCAGACTGAGATGGTTTGGACATGTGCAGAGGAGAGAGAGAGAGTACATCAGAAGAAGGATGCTGGGTTTGGAACCACCAGGAAAGAGGACTAGAGGAAGACCAAAGAGGAGGTTCATGGATACAGTGAAGGAAGACATGAAGATAGTTGGTGTGACCAAAGAGGATGCAGCAGATAGGGTTAGATGGAAGAAACTGACTCACTGTGGCGACCCCTAAAGGGAAATGATGAAAGATGAAGACGAAGAGTCGTTTATCGGTTTAGTCGCCATTTTCTAATTTTTCTTTACAATAGACGGATCGTCCACAAACGTTTTCTACTACTGACTGATTGAATGCAGCGCTGGCTAAAAGGGCAAAATAATTTGTTGTAATGACAACTGTAAAAAAAACCTGGATGGAGATTTTCATCCATAAATTGTGTTCATCAACTTTTTCCATCTGCTTCTTAATATAAATCCAGTTATTTTCGTCTTACTTTATGGAGCTCTGGAGCCATTTTGAGTCTATAAACGTGTGTAAAATAGAGAACAGTTTGAGTGGTACTGTATTCCTGTATTACACTGACATCATCTACCTTTTGCTGGGAACCAACATATTTTATGAGCCCATTGCACTTGTAAAAACCTGCAGGTTGAAGGTCAATAAGTCTGCGTTGTGTTTGAGATTTTCCCACAGCTGTTTGAACAGAAACAATACTCAGACTACAAGCTGGACAGAAGCACCCAAACATCTTACCTGACTTTCTATCATGAGATTCTATCTTTAAAAGACTGAAAAAAAAAATCAATAAAGCAGTAAAATACTCAAGTTTAGAATAATTAAATATTATTAACGTGAAATATTTTTTTAGTGTCAAACATCATGAATCAGTGTGTGAGCTACTTTGTCTCCTTTATGTGGCTAAAAAAAGATTTCTTCAGACGGTGCTCTAGTAAATATAGAGCACAAGTCTCAGTTCTAACAAAATTGAATCAGTGAGGTTTTCATGGTCACATGTTTTCTATCATTAAATCAATGACATATTCATAAATGCGAGACACTCTTGCATAACAGTTCCTGAGTGGCATTGATCTGAGTCTAAACAAGGGTCCTCACTGCACATGTGTGGACTCAGAAAAATGCAGAAAAACATCACATGACTGATAAAAACCTGATTTCATGGTCTATGATATGGAGGAAAATGCTGCAATGCCTTGGCTGCTCTTCCTTCCCTCTAAATCTGTCAATTAGTGATAATGGACCTCATCGGACGAGAGAAGACCACTCCCTCTCTCTTTCTCTACGCTCCCCCTCCTTCCCACACACACACTCTCTCTCTTTCTGCCTGTTTTTCTATCACTCAGAGAGTAATAATGGAGCCCAGCAGTCCGAAGAAGATCCAGTTTGCTGTGCCTCCGCTGCAGGGACAGCTTGACCCTCAGGCTGCCGAACATGTAAGTGCATGTGGGATGTGCCAGAGTTTGGGCCGTGGGGTTCATGCATGTGAGAGCTGAATGGCGCTTTTATCTTTAGAGTAGTCTGGAATTTTCTGTGTGGGAAAAGAGCTGCATTGTAATAATAAAACATTTATTCTTAATTTGACTTTGTTTGAATGTTTTAGTCTCAGATGAAAACGAGTTGAAGGAGAAACACTAAAGTACTTTTTATCATTTACTCTCTTCCTTCTTTACTTCCTATTGCAACATCTGATTTCCTTTGTGTTTGGTACATGTTATTTCACTCCAGTGCAGTCCGATGATCTTGGAGAATAACAGGCCAAATTGTGCTTAATTCGTGGCCCAATGTTCCTACAAAAACTCCTCAACATGTCACAGTTTGGGGAGTTTAACGAGTTGGTTCGAGGAAAGAGGTTGGATGCTGGTTGCTTAGAGAGAAACCAGTGATGAAGAGTGACGGATTAAAGCCCCTCTGTACTCCTCAAAGAGAACAGTCAGCATTTCTTTGAGTCCATGATGGATTTTAGCAGCTTTCTGCAACTTCATATCAGATCTGAACTCCTTCAGACAATCTTATTTCACGGCGGTATAAGTTTATTTTCTACGCAGGAAAAAATGATCAAGCGTTTAGACTTTAAAGAACAATTAATGTGAAATTAGTTAACAGATGGAGCCATAGTATCCATGTGGATCCATGTCTTCTGATCCCATGTTTGTTATTTTTATACAATCAGAATCTGCCGTGTCAGAATTCAGTCAATACAGACGTCCTTCTTATAGACACATCTTCAAAACTCCAAATGACAGTATTTCAAGTTCAAATCAAGCATTTGAACGTTTTAGAACAACTCATTTAAAATTTGCCAACATATGTCAGTTCACATACAAAACAGTGAGATTTTCTTGACAATAACCTTTGATCATAATTCTACAGCACCGAGATCCTCTAATAATCTTTACAATCTGTTTACATCAGAGTGTTTTTACTTAGTGTGTTGCTTTATAGCGTGTTTGTTTCTAAACAATAGAAAAAAGTAAAGTGAGATTCAAAACCAGATGTGGTCTGTTGTTAAAGAGGTGAAGAAGCGTGTGCAGGCAGGCTGGAACGGGTGGAGAAAAGCATCAGGTGTGATGTGTGATAGAAGAGTTTCAGTTAAAATGAAAGGGAAAGTGTACAAAACCGTGGTGAGAGCGGCCATGCTGATTGGTCTAGAGACAGTAGCACTGAGAAAAAGACAGGAAACAGAGATGTTTGTAGCAGAGATGAAGATGCTGAGGATCTCTCTGGGAGTGACCAGGATGGACAGGATCAGAAATGAGTATATCAGAGGAACAGCACATGTTAGAGGTTTTAAAGTCAGAGAGGCCAGACTGAGATGGTTTGGACATGTGCAGAGGAGAGAGAGAGAGAGTACATCAGAAGAAGGATGCTGGATTTGGAACCACCAGGAAAGAGGACTAGAGGAAGACCAAAGAGGAGGTTCATGGATACAGTGATGGAAGACATGAAGATAGTTGGTGTGACCGAAGAAGATGCAGTAGATAGGGTTAGATGGAAGAAACTGACTTGCTGTGGCGCCCCCTGAAAAGAAACACCGAAAGAAGGAGGTCTGTTGTCATAGAAACATATAACAAAACATTTAGTTGCAAAATGTTTGTAGATTTTTGTGATCTATTGAATCCAGTGATCAGAGACAAGTTTCTAATTTTCTAGACGGTTGTGATGCTTGAATACAGTTTGCAAAAAAATTATATAAAGTAGTCAATTTTTTTAAAAGTTTCTAAAAATCCAATGTAGAGTAAAAAAAATCCTAATTTAATTTGGTCAGGTGGAGAATAAAATTCACCAAGTCAGCAACCATGGTGGTAAAATAAAGATCCCAGTAAAATCTAGAGTAAAGTTACTAATATGTAGAGTAAATCCACCATAGAGTTAGTAAAAAACAGAATAAATCCAGAATCCTGTTTGCTAAGCCACCGAGGCCAAACGTGCCTGAGTCATTTCAAAATAATGGAGACCCTGGGGTAATTCCTTCTCGTCCAGATAGAGACATAAACCTGCTGCAAATTAAGTCAGACCAATGGGATCTTTACGCCAGCTGGTGATTTGTTGATCAATCTCTCAGTAGAAGCAAAGTTTTTGCTGAATTTTTGAAAAACAAATAAAGGGGGATTTTTTTGTGTTTCATGTGTGCTTTGACCTGAAGATCCGACGCAGAAGGCCGACTCCTGCCACCCTGCAGATCTACAGACAACCTGGTACAGGTGAGGAATGGGGAGAGACACTTAAGGAGGTATGAAAAGAAAAGAGGGAGGAGGGTGGTCAGAAGAGCATCTGCCTTAATGGAGGGATTATTAGATTACTTTTGGTAAGTGATCTGGACTGATGGATGCATAACAGCACGTAGTTGCTGCTCTAAGCTTTTAAAAATCCCGTTACAGGGAACTGATTGAATAATCTGGGCCAATTCCACTCTGAGACCTCGACTAAGTGAGTCAGGTTGTTTCGGACTCTAAGAGTGCTCTGAACCAGCTTCTCTCCTTCTGGTTACTAAAGGAAAACAAGCTCAGAAAATGACCGCAGTGTCTAAATGATCAAGAAATTTGTGAGGACCTTTTCAGCTTTGAGGGAGTCAGTAGTTCATCGAGTTGCTTTGGTTTGGTTTCAGCTTGCAGCTGGAAAAACAAGAAAGGACGTCACGCTTTCTGGACACAAACAAAAAGTCTTTGGTGTGATTAAAAAACAAATATTTTGCCAACTTTTTTGTTTCTAGGGGAGGAAAGGAACATGGACCTTTTTAATTTCAGATGGAAACTTGCTGGATTGTAATTTTGTATCATAGAGAAACATAAAAAAAAAAATACAGCTAGACTAATTTATAGTGGTTAGTAAAAACTAATCCAGCAACGTTTGTCATTTTGACGGCCTCAGGGAATAAAAGTAAATGATTCATTACACTGAAACTCCATATTTTGTAAATGATATAAGGCCTTGTTTAGTAAGATTTATGTAGATCTCTAACTGAGCAAGTGTTTTGTCATCAGCTCGGTGATATTAACTTACATCACGTAAAATTAGAGAGTATCAAAACCACATAAGCCCCACCAGTGGCAAAACAAGGTGTTAGCACACTTGGAATCCATCCCGCCTCAATCCCGCCTCTCGGAATTTAAATATCGATCATGCAAGTAAGGTGATGCACATGCAATGATCTTCACCCAAAATCACTCATGAACAGTGGAATGGTGTTACTATTGTGCAGCCGTGGCGGCGTCAACTACAAATGTACAAAAGTGGGAGGCGGTCCACACAGCAACTTTGTCAATGACACACACTGATCTGTCAGTGAAATACTAAAAAAGAAACTTATAGTGGTCACAAAAAAGAAAGTCACCAAACATGTGGAATCCATGTCAGACACTGTGGGCACTCCGAGAAATTCCCAGCTTAATGTTTTAAAAATAATTTTACTGTTAACTATCTTTAGCTGAGCCGAAAAGCAAAGCTCTTGATTTACAAGTCGATCTACGTTCCTACCCTCACCATGGTAACCAGCTGTGGGTGGTGACCGAAAGAATGAGATCGCGGGTACAAGCGGCCGAAATGAGCTTCCTCCGCAGGGTGGCTGGGCTCTCACTCAGAGATCGGGTGAGGAGCTCTGCCATCCGGGAGGAGCTCGGTGTGAAGCCGCTCCTCCTCCAGGTCGAGAGGAGCCAGATGGGGTGGTTTGGGCATCTGGTCAGGATGCCCCCCGAGCGCCTCGCGGGCGAGGTGTTTTGGGCACGTCCCACCAGGAGGAGACCAAGGGGCAGACCCCGGACCTGCTGGAGAGACTATGTCTCACAGCTGGCCGGGGAACGACTTGGGATCCTTCCTGATGAGCTAGGGGATGCAGCCGGGGAGAGAGAGGCCTGGGCTGCCCGTTTGAGGCTGTTGCCCCCGCGACCCGACCCCGGAACAAGCGGAAGATGACGGAACTATCTTTAGGTGTCGAATCAGGTAACAATCCTTCTCATGATGTGGTCATGTTTTTTTAAGACAAGCATTTATATGCGCTTTCTATTTGGGGGAGGCGATCCACCACACGTAGCGGCCACACAAACACACCAAAGAGACAGAAATCAGCCTCTTTGGCAGATTTCTGCACACCGGAAAGGGCGAACTTCCGGTCTCCCTTGGCCCGGAAGTTCTCCGGAATTTTGCGGGATCAAATCCCACTGAGCTCATGTCTAGATGTCCTTGGGGAAGACACCTAACCCCCGTTTCTCCCACTATTGGCGCCGTCGTGGCAGCCTGCTGCGGTGTAGTGCAGCACCCCAATGGTTCCCGTTGAGGGATGAATTGAGTATATTTCTATTTTTTCCCTCGCTGCTCTAAATGCTTTATTTCACTGTTCTCAGTTCACTTCAGCTTCTGTCCACAAGTGTCGTCTTTGAACTTGAATAAGGCAGCTCTTGACTTGCCTTAAAGTTAGATAATTGTTTACAGATTCTACCACTGTCATTAATCGCTCGATTAGCATAGAACTTGGCATACACACAGATTTGGGTGTAAGCAGGTTTGATAAATGAGGCCCCTAGAAAAAACTTTAGTGGAGACGATGCAGAGTTGATCATAATGGTTAATACCCATTGCTCATTCTGACTTTAAATAATTTCTAATCAAACTGTTTTTTGGAAATGAGACAGATTACTCTTAAATATAATAAGACAATGTTTAAGAGAAACTATTGTGAAAAAAAAATATTCTCAACTTTGATTTATTGTTTTGTGATATTGGGCTATAAAAATAAAACAAAATTGAATTTGAACAAAAAATTACATGCTGAAAGTTAGTGCTGTCCTTCACACTGATTAAAAATCATTTTTGGGTTATTACAAGATCAAAATGCTGTTTAAAAACAAAGTATTTATTTTTAGCTATAAAGCTAAGCTAGCTTTTCAATGTGCCGCTTTAAGTTTAAATGGAATTAAAAGTAGTTGTTTTTTTTTTGTTTGTTTTTTTGTTGGATAATACAATCTCTTCTGATATGTCTTGCTATCTTTTGGAAGAATCCAAAGTCACTTCCAGCCCCCGAAAAACATAATTTTGGGGGATTAAAAGTCACTTAAGTTAATAATCCATGTCTTATAGTTTCTAACTTTCAGTGTGAAAATGTTCAAGTCAGAAAAGCAACTGTTCCTGCCTGTCTTGATGAGGGGGAGGAGAGATGTTTAAGGCCGTTTCACTGTAACAAGATCTGGGTCCCTCACACGCATTCATGAACTCTGAACCTCAACTACCAAAAATATTTTAGAGATAACTGTAGGTTCATTTGTCCGGGACCCAAAGTTTGGCATTTTACGACAGAGGAGGAGTATGCTTCGTGCTATTCTCAGCCCAAACACACGCATGTGTTATATGTCCCATAAACATGGTTCTTTAAGATGCCTCAGTTTTGAACAAGTTGATTCTTCAATGTAGTTAAACATTCCAACTAACTGCAGGATGACCGTTATTGTCAGATCATTGTAACACCTCTGAAAGGTTTTTTTTTAGTGAAATAACTTCAGCATTCTACATGATTGCACCTGCTTATGTCAGCTGGTAACCGTAACAACGGAAGCTCAAAACAAATGTTATTATTGTTGTTTTGATTCTTTATTCCAACCAAAAATAACGTAAAACAATAACAGGAGACATGTTTTTGGTTTTTTGCAAAAATACTTACAGATATTTGTTGCAAAAAGATTACCGTAATTTCACGGCCATAAGGCGCACCTAAAAGTCTCAAATTTTCTTCAAAATGAGCGGTGCGCCTTGTGTGTGAGACAAAGCGGACCTAAAAGAAAATGCGGTGCCCGCGAAGCGGACCTGAAAGAAAACATATGAGAACGTTAAAGAGTGAAGTGTGAGCGGCGTGGGAGCGTTGGATGACCGAAGGAGACCACAGTTTCACGAAGGGTGGAAGGCAGCGCCGGGCGAGTTACGCTACAGTTTGCCAATGGATTGCAGATGCTTGGACTAACGTGTCTGCTGGTACTGTTATCCGAGCTTTCGTAAAAGCTGGTATCCTTTCTGAGGAGCCGCACAGTACAGACAGTGACTTTGACAGCGAGGAGCGAAGTGGACCTGCTCTGTTGGATTTTGCGCAGCTGTTCGATTCCAAAACAGAGGATGAGGACTTTGACGGATTTGAATAAGGACAACGTATTACCGGTAATGTGCTTGTTGTACTTAAATAAAGCACAACCAAACTCAGTTTTGCTCCCGATCTAATTTTTAAAACCCACATTTGCGTGCGTGTGTGTTGTTGAAAGGCGGTGTGTGACTGAGACAGAGCCTTTTCGTACGGTGCGCCTAATGGTCGTGAAATTACGGTTTCTTAGAAACCAAACTTTAGTTCTTAGAAGTAAAGTTTTGCTTCTTCTTCTATATCTGCTGGTAAGTCGTTGACCAGCTAAAGGCTGTAACTGTTGATGTTGCCAATAAACAGTCCATCATTTCTTCTTACGAATAAAAACCCTGCAAAATACAGAACTTAAAATCTGTGTAATGTTTCTCTTTTTTTTTTTTTTTTTAATAAACATGGCATAAGCATGGTAATGTACTTCCAGGTGTTCAGTAACCAGAATCAATGGAGTTCAGAAAAGCTACGGTCCAATGCAATTTTGAATAATGTACACTGATTTGGCAATTTCATTTACGTAACAACTGCTTGTTTATTGTCAAAATGGAAGAAAAAATCCATTCAAAAATAATGTAATGAAGTCAAATATCTTTTGTTTTTGAATTAGAAATGTATGGCTAATGACACTCTGTGTCTGTGAGTAAAAATAAAAGTGCTGGGACTCGTATCGGTGCAACCTTAACGGTAGGACACCTTTCTACAGACCTCATGAATTAAAGTAACCATCATCTGCATCCAAATAAATACATTTTTAATTATAACATCAACTGAACATCACTTAGAATCCCATTGAACAGTCTGACAAATACAAGCAAAATAAGTTTTAAAATAAACATATATTTTATGTATTTCAGACATTAGCTAGAAATGATGGAAAAGTAAAAATGCAAATATGTGCAAAACCACTGCAAACCGAGACAAAAGAAGCACTTCATTATGCAAACCAGACTCCAGGCAACTAAAACCAAATTAGCTGTAATAGAAAAAAAATATATCAATCAGACAAAGAAATGGAAAAGAGACTGCTGTTAGAAACAATACAACCCTGACGATGATAAATTGATCAGAAAAGGACTGAAGACGGATGCAAATTGATGCTAAATATATGCAAACGGAGGCATGTTGGTATGTTCTGTTCTTGTTAGATTAAATGGGACCCAATTCAGACGTTACTGGTGTGGCTACTTTGAAAAATCGATTTAATTTGTCAGGTTTTAAACCAGTAGTTTCCAAACTGATAATCAATTCAAGTTTTTAAAAAAGTAAGATGACAGTGTGTCAAGTAAAACCAGTCATTCTGGAATCATGTCCTAACCTTTCATATCTTATGTCTTCTGCAGACGTTGGAGATCAACATAATCCCAGCGGAGACACACAAGTTTGTATTAATCTCACACACACACACACGCACAGAAAAAAGATTAATCAGAAAATCATCTGTATTTTTCAGAGTCTCTTTGCATGGCTGAATTTTAATTTTCACTCATTTAGAACACATGATCAGAATGTAAACAATCAAATCATGTCTTTTATAATAAATATCTGAAAACAAACAACTAGTTTTCCTGCAGCCAAATCAGATTTTGAGTCACATGTTTTAAGTTTAAGTAATTGGTTGGGTCTAATATTTTTTATGTGATACTCGGTCACCAGATACGGGACACTACATACAGTACATTTTTATAAAAATGATTTAATAATAAGAGTAAATTATTGAGGATTCCATTCAAATAAATTATGATGTTTCAAGAAACATTTTTAAAAGTTTTACTTGTATTTCTTATGATGTAACTTTTGGGTTTTTTCCCCTGCAGGGTTCAGATGCCTCTCAGCGGAAGCAGAGCACTTACGCACCTCCCACCATGAAAGGTAAAATCTCTCTGCTTTTCACTCACACTATCCAGCACACCTTATTATGTTCAACGTTTATGAATGAAAAGAAGTCTGGTGCTCCTGAACCAAAAGTAATCTTCTAGATTTATCAAACTTTATTTTTACATTAGGGCTGCACAATATTCACAAAAAAAAAAAATATTTAGATTTTTTGGTCTAATATTGTTATTTTGATCTGATTAATGATTTTTTTAAAACATGCATTAAAAGCAAGTAATAACGTTAAAACTTCTTTAGTTGGCTCCTGAAAGTGTTTTCAGAAAAGTTGTAAACTGGTAAAGACTTAACAAGAAATAAAAGGAAAAATCACAGCTTTTCGGTATCGATATATTATTAAGTCCTGCTCTTGATTTGATGTCACAGCTGTTTAAGATCTGGTCCCAAAGTTGTGAACAATCACTGTGACACAACTTTACTTGTGCTAGAAAAAATATATCATTTGTAGTTTATAATCCATGTATCAGTTAAAGTGCTATAATATTTTTATGAATGCTTATTTTATAAATAGTTTTTATGAAAAGCAAAAAATGAGATTAAGAAACTATACAAATCATTTAAGCTTCAAAAAAATGAAAAATGATGCTAAAACATATAAAATGATTAATTGGATCCATTTAAAACAATTGGTTGACAGAAGAAAAAAAAAAAAAAAAAACAAAGTCACAGACACAGGGATTCTCACATGGTTGAAATTATTAAAGAACCCCACTTTGCTGAATTTTGGTGGCTATTAATTAGAAAACACCAGGAAGTTTTGCAATTATTACAAATGACCAAAGTTCCATAAGGTAAAGTTTTATTTTCTCTAAACGTCATTCTGAGCTTTCAGCAATAGATTCAGTTTGTAAACACCGAAGCACCATATAAGCAATTCCATGTTTCATCTTTTCACCATAACCTCATTACTAATTGTGTTATTTGTGTACCTGTAACGTGCATGTTGTGTGTTCAATGATAAAACCTCACTAATGTTAATGTTTCATTGCATCCAAGTCTCAGCCTTTATTTGCTTTTTTATTTAAAACTTACTTTATTTTCTCCTAAAACATTCTCATTGCTTTCCTTCAGTTTGGAGGTTTTGTTTTGTTCTTTGACCTCTGGTCTTGTTTTCCTGAGTTGATCCAGCTGGCAGCAGGCTGTTGGGAGGGAATGATTGTTGCGGCCACTTTTGTAGCTACCAAGCAACAAAATCTTTTGTATACTAAGTTGCTGAAGCATGTTGGATTCTTTAGAGCAGCGGTGCCCAACGTGTTTAGTCCCAAGATCTATTTTTCAGGTATCAAACAGATCGTTTCCAGTCTGCAGTAAACCTGCTCTCACAACATGTTTTGTTGTTGTTACACAACCATTAGACATCACGTCGTAAAAACACACCCTCTCTCAAACACACACACTAACAAAATTCTCTCTCTCTAAACAAACACACAAACAAGTTTCTTTCAAACACACACAGACCAGAGGTGTCAAAAGTACCAACATTTTCTACTCAAGTAGAAGTATAAATACCGAGTTAAAAAACTACTTTAGTAAAAGTAGAAGTATCAACTCAAGTTTTCTACTTAAGTAAAAGTAAAAAGTAACCTGTTTTAAAACTACTTAAAGTAGAAAAGTAAAAGTAATTTTCAGAAAAAAAGAAATATTAACAAAAGCGTATGAACATATTTTTTTAACTATTATCACATGCTTTAAGGAGCAGAAAATATGCTAATAAATGAAAGTGTTTTGGTGTGAAACTTTATGAATCAGAAACATTTATTTCTTAATAATCTTTATTGGAAATCGATTAATGAACACAATCAAATGTATTAACATAAGCAGGGCATTATGTAACGTCCCTTCAGCTACCAAGCTTCACTCTGCATCACCTAATTTAACCAACTTCAAGACACAAACACACTCAATGTAAAAAAAAGTAACCAAAAGGCTTAAAAAAGCCTTGAAGGCAGGTAGTTTTCAAAGTTCTTTGAGACAATACTGAATAGTCTTTCACAAGTTGCTAAGGTTAGGAGTGCCACATACAGCCTGCGTGACTCATGGAACACAGCAGAGGAGGTGCGGGGGGAAGGGGTACCGGGTAGGGGAGATGTATGCGTGCATGCATGCGCGCGTGCTGTGTGTGTCACGTGTTGAAGTGATGAAGCAAGAGGAAGTCGTATTGAGATTACGTTAGTTCTACTCATCCAACCACATTCAAATCAAATGGCGCGATTGATCCGGATTGGTTTTTATTGACTTTTTTCTTTATTTTTAACGGTGACAAAATGGCGAAAGTAGCGACTACTTTTTATAAAAATAACGAACTAAAAGTACAGATAATTGCATAAAAAAGTAGTGAGTAAAAGTAAAAAGTAGACAAAAAAATAATTACTTCGTTAAAGTAAAGATAACAAGATTTTCTACTTGAGTAAGGTAACGAAGTAGTTCTACTTCGCTACTTGACACCTCTGACACAGACACACATAGAAGAAATTCCTTTCTCTAAAACCAACAAATTTCTCTCTCTCGCTGGGTCTCTTTTTCGCTCTCTAACACACACACATTATTAGCGTGCACACAGCGCTTTGTGAGGGGGAGGGACCACAGCAGCATCGGGCACCGGTTATTGATTACAGGCTAAACATTGTGCGTACATGTTATAGACTCCAAAATTCTCTAATATTACTACAGTAGCAAGAGCCGCTAGATTGATGATGGTTTGAAAAAAGAGAAAAAAAAAAAAGTAACTGAATTTTAGCGACTCTGGCGAATAGAGGGTTTGAATACTCACTAAATTAGCGTCAAAGTTGCCGATTTGACTTCATTTAATTTTATTCTTCCCTAAACACTTGGCGGTTGATTTAAAGTCTGTCCGAGGGCTACCAATAGACCCCGAGCGACTGGTTAGGCACCCCCGCTTTAGAAGGTTAAAAAGGCGAAAATAGTCACAGATTGGTAAAATTCATCTAAAATGCAGAATTACTGTGTAGAACCTAGAAACAGTAAGGGTTAAATCAGGTACCAGTCAGGCGACATTAGTTTGTCACTCAATAGATCATAAACTAAATTAAATTAGAGCGTATGTCTTTCATTATAAAAAGGTTTGTGAACAAGAATTTCCTTTTTCAACAAAGCACCCAATTTTAGATGCAAACTTACTAAAGATGGTAAAACAGAACAAATGCTTGATGACACTACCTCTACAAGAGGAGAGTTTGGACATCCATTTCAGGTGAAAATGATCATAAAAACTCTGTGTTTAGTTTCAGATCAGTATAATTATGTGAAGTTTGGTTGATTTTGTTTTAATACTGGTAATAATCTTTCTCGAGACCTCGATTGATAAGTCAAACAGTTGATTGGTACGCGTATTGACCTGTGATCTGATTGGATAAACATTTTTGGTTCGGAAAGCACACGATACATTATCTGATTTAAGTAGAGAAAAGTAGTATGCACGTTCAGTCCGCACCCAGCATGGTCATGGTGAGCAGAGGGACATCTCGTCTTTTTTAAAATGCTTGTACAGATACAGTATACAATATTTTGGCTTCTCAGTTAAATCTAATGAAGGAAAACGGTTAGTAGGCAAAACCATCACTGTGTGGATGCACTCTGGCAAAAGACAGCCATGTAATGATGGAAACATATCAAGCATGGCCACGCGTTGGAAGAGACATCACGTTACTGTTTCACTGAACAATGCTTGCTGTAAAACCGTGTATAATCGCGGTATTTAAACAGCTTGTTGTTGCACAATCAGATCAGGTTTTGGTGAGTTGATAGGTATTCAGTGGTGCTAAAAATGGGTTTTAAAACACACAGTAAAAGTCCTTGAGCTATGTTGCAACATCCTGTCTTAGACCCACTAAAAAAAAAATTATATTTCATCAGCAAGAGAAGAAAAAAATAGTGGATTACAAAAGTGCAATATTGTCATCCCAAAATGTTTTTTTTTAAGTGTACCATGTTTTTATAATAAAAATAAATATAACTTGTTATAAAAAAGCGTTTCAAGCGTATTTTGCCTTATAGTGTTTAAAAGAAAAAGATGTGCAAGTTAAATCATTTAATTAAGCCCTTCAACTCTTGAGTAGAGTAACTGTTCTTCCTTTCAGTGAAACAGATGGGGCGATGTCGCTTATCTTTTTTTTTGTGTGGCTGATCCAAAAAAATAATCCGGTCCCTGATTCGTATTCACAGAATGATCCAAATTATAATTTGTGATCCAAATAATCGCTTCATATTTGACATAAAAAAGCACATTATAAAATTATCATTTATATTTTATAATCCATGTCGTTTCGTTAGAAACTTAGAAAACATAAATTTTATCTTATTTTTTGGCAGGATGTTTAAAAACAGAATAGAACCTCACATTTCAATAATACAGTCCGTTCCTCCAGCGTAATTACACTTAATTATGCACATAATTACACAAGATTATGTGCATAATTATCTGATGTTTAATAGTGTACAATCCTGTTTCAAACTTTAGATGTTTTCTAACAATAAAAAAAAGGGAAGCATAAAACTTTGCTTTTTTGCAACAAAAATTTCCTGCTGCTCTTTAGAAACCAGAAATTGTATCTAATTTTTGGCTGAATGTAAAATCCATAATGCAGTCAGTTGCTTGAATTTAATTATCCATAATTATGCACATAATTACATAAAATGGTGCATATAATTATCTAATGTTTAATCGTATACACACTGGTCGTTCCAGCTTTAGTATAGCTTTTTTCTAATGAGGAAAAAAGGAAGCAGAAAAAACACTTTTCTGGTTGCTTTTTTGCAACTAAACTTTACTGCTGCTGTTATTTTATTACAGGATAAGATAATAAAAAAATACTGCAGACATTCTCCATAATTTAGATAACAAAATTAGTTTCTAAAGAAAAGCGTGGAGGTGGTGCATCTAAAATAAACTTTATAGTATTTCCTCTATGTATACAAGCTGCATTATAAATAATGATAAGGAATAAGAGTATAGTAGGCACAGAGTGTGTGCAGAGTTCACAAAGTGCTGACTACGTTCTGGGAAGAGAAGGCCATAAAAGCTTTCCTTTTATTGATCCAGCTGAGTGTTTGTGTGTCTTTGCTAAAAGCTGCACAAGTAACTGCCTATGCACCAAACACAAGCTTTCACATGCCACAAGTTTTAAGACTTTTCAAAGCTGATAAAAACATCCAAATTTTACCAGGATATTTTGCAACAACGATTTAGATAAAAAAAAAAATGCCTGCAAAATATTTCCTATAAGTTTATCGCTGAGCTAATTATTTTTTCTCTAAGTTTACTTTTTCTACTTTATTTCATTTATTTTTAGTTTTTATATTTATTTCTATGAGGTAGCTGTAGTACCAGTGTTTCTCCACTAGAGATGCACTTCTTTCCTCAGAGCTCCAACTGGAGGCGGAGCTAAACCTCCAAGGGGCGGGACAATGTGAGACAGACAGGCAACTGAGCCCAATCACAGCTCAACTTTATTCCAACATGTGGGCCAATCATAATGAGCCAGAGGAAGCCAACGGGAATGAGGCATGTCTACCGCTGGCCAATCAGGGAGAAGGAATGGCAGGAAGCAACAGTTCAGGCGGTAAAAAGTCTACTTTCACACATGTTAAAGATGCTCAAAGACATTACAGTATGAGTGTAACTGTGAGAAAAAAAAATCCCGGCTTTGTATGTTCCTATCTGAACGTCCTGCACTGAAACAGTTTGGTATGAATTCATGTACTGTAACACCCCTACTTTTACATTTAAATAGAAAAATAAAAACTGAGACAAAAAAAACAGAAGAATAATTTAAATTCAGAAGTTTACAAATTGATATAAATGATTGAATATTTTGCATGCTGCATGTTAACGACCTGTGTAGGTTTTTATCGACCTACTACCAATAATAAAAAATCCCAATAAATACTTTAAAACATATATATAATCAGAAGGCTTCGTCGAACTGTGATCTCCAGCTCTCACTGGATCGATTTGCTGCCCAGTGTGAAGCGCCCGGGATGGGAATTAGCGCCTCCAAATCCGAGACCATGGTCCTCGCCCGGAAAAGGGTGGAATGCCCCCTGTGGGTCAGGGACAGGGTCCTGCTGAAGTGGAGGAGTTTAAGTATCTCGGGGTCTTGTTCACGAGTGAGGGAAGGATGGAGCGGGAGATCGACAGGCGGATCGGTGCGGCGTCAGCAATAACTAGGACGCTGCATCGATCCGTCGTGGTAAAGAGAGAGCTGAGCCGAAAAGCAAAGCTCTCGATTTACAAGTCGATCAACGTTCCAACCCTCACCTATGGTCACCAGCTGTGGGTGGTGACCGAAAGAATGAGATCGCGGGTACAAGCGGCCGAAATGAGCTTCCTCCGCAGGGTGGAAGCTCAGAGATCGGGTGAGGAGCTCCGCCATCCGGGAGGAGCTCGGTGTCGAGCCGCTCCTCCTCCAGGTCGAGAGGAGCCAGATGGGGTGGTTCGGGCATCTGGTCAGGATGCCCCCCGAGCGCCTCGCGGACGAGGTGTTTCGGGCACATCCCACCGGGAGGAGACCAAGGGGCAGACCCCGGACCCGCTGGAGAGACTATGTCTGACAGCTGGCTGCGGAAAGACTTGGGATCCTTCCAGGAGAGCTAGAGGATGCAGCCGGGGAGAGAGAGGCCTGGGCTGCCCGTTTGAGGCTGTTGCTCCCGCGACCCGACCCCGGAACAAGCGGAAGATGTCGGAACGGAATAAAATCAGAAGAAACGTCAACCATACACATATACAGGACCAGCAGAAGAGCTGAGACCGTCTAACCCAGGGGTGGGCAAACTTTTTGATTTGCGGGCCACATTGAATTCTAACATTTGACAAAGGGGCCGGAATAGGAACAGATGGATGGCATGCTTTGGTAACCTCACCTCATAGGAGAAAAATACACATCTTGGGATGTAAAGAAAACACGTGCTTTAATTTCCAATGAAAATGAAGTAAAGCATTACAACAAAATGTAAGGATAAAACAGTTGCAGCAAGTCAGTTTGTGGGCGCGTTACGTTGGAGCGAGAAGTGGAAAGCTATCTGAGGCCACAACGCGCATCCAAACAAGCGTGTTAAACTTCAAATCAAGCGCACAAGCGCTTAAAGAATGTGCATCTAGCACATTACGTTAAAAATATAGGTTTGACATCTAACACACTTGTTGATGTGCGTGTATTGGCCCCGATGGCTTTCCATATCTGTGCATACTGTTCATTTTGACAACGTGCGCATCACGGAAACACACACATTTTAATATGAACAGTGTTGTTGTTTTCTCAACAAAGCCGATAAATCTGTAGTGCAACATCTAGTAATGAAACATCAGAATTCCAGGATAAATAAAACATTAGCTTGTTTTTCTTATTTAATTTTTTCAAGTTTGGCAGGTGGTGGTGTGGGTGGTGACCGAAAGAATGAGATTGCGGGTACAAGCGGCCGAAATGAGCTTCCTCCGCAGGGTGGCTGGGCTCTCACTCAGAGATCGGGTGAGGAGCTCTGCCATCCGGGAGGAGCTCAGTGTCGAGCCGCTTATCCTCCAGGTCGAGAGGAGCCAGATGGGTGGTTCGGGCATCTGGTCAGGATGCCCCCCGAGCGCCTCGCAGGCAAGGTGTTTCGGGCACGTCCCACCGGGAGGAGACCAAGGGGCAGACGCCGGACCAGCTGGAGAGACTATGTCTCATAGCTGGCCGGGGAACGAGTTGGGATCCTTCCAGGTGAGCTAGAGGATGCAGCCGGGGAGAGAGAGGCCTGGGCTGCACGCTTGAGGCTGTTGCCCCCGCGACCCAACCCCGGAACAAGCGGAAGATGACGGAACGGAAAGTTTGGTGGGCCGGATTAAACCGTTTAACGGTCCGCATTTGGCCCACGAGCTGTAGTTTGCCCACACCTGTTCTAACCCATCATCTGTCCATCGATTTTTGTTCTTACTGTGGTTATAGCTGCTGGAAGGCAGCAAATCCAAAGAGAGGAAGATGTCCCAGTGTAATTAAATGCAGCATGAAATGCATTTATTTAGTTTTTTTATTCATATTCGTCATTTTTTTTTATATCAGAACACAAACTTCACCCAGCAATCATTTTTCACCATCTGCAAAATAACAGCTTCAAGCCAGACATAGAGAGATATCCTGATTCCACAAACTACTGAAGCCCAAATGAGTAATTATGATCAAGATTAACAATGAATAGATGGTTTTATTTTCAAAAGAGTAAACAAGTATTAAAATTGAATGATTGTCCAGTGCTCGCTGATTGTAAGTAGTATTTTACTAACAATACGTTTCTGGAAAATGTTCTATGTCGTTCTTTTTCGATTGCAATTTATAGGAGATCATTTTATCTTAAAATTCTTATGAAAACAAAAACATGTCTCAAGACTTTGTATTGGGACACTAAATGGAGGTTATTAGACAACCTTAGTAAATTTATATCCCCGGGCACAGAATGTAGAGGAAGCATTAAGGACTCGGGCTGTCCATGCGTCTGTAACACTCACGAACATGTTTCTCAAACCACTGCAGGGTTTTCAGCCAACAGACCAAAGTTACTCAGAATAAACTAAAGATGAACTGATTAGGATTTCAGGGTCGAGATTACAAATTTTATGAACCCGATATCTCCCGAATCATTGATGGGATTTTAATCAGACTCCCTATAGTTACTCTCTACCAACTATAGACGAACTGATTTGGTTTTGTATGTCTATGTGACCGAAAGTCAAGGTTACAAATCATTTATTACTAATAAAATAGGTGATCTAGGGCAGGTGGAATGTCTTGGCACTGACCTAATCCTGTTATAAACTGCAATTTAATCTTAGATCAAATAAATTCTGTTATTAACATGGCTTAACATGTCAAAACATTACATCATCCTTCCAACAGAATGAAAACACAATAAAGCTGATAAAGTTGTTTAACATTAAGGAGGTCTAACAGCACTAACTTCTTTGTTTCCTCTTGTCTTTCTTTTCATGATTTTTAATCCGCCCTTTCCCGTAACCCCGCCCTCTCTTTAGATTTGTCACCCAGCAACAAAAAGGAAGCGTCCAGTCCAGACTCCATCTCCCGATAGCCGCCTTACTTTTCATCTTTTGTCTCAACTACCAACTCTTCACCTGTCTGCTTTCTCTCTTATACCGACACTGCTCCGATGCTCTGCAACACAAGTGCTTTTCTTTTATTCACCGGCTACAACTAGTATTTGTTTCCATGTGCAGATAACAAGCACATTGTTTTATTTAAATGTACTCAAGACTGAATTTAAAACCTTTGGCTGTGAATAAAGATGTCTCATATGCAACAGCTACAGGAATCTGAGTGGTCTTCAATTTTAAACTTAAAGTATGCATTAAATAGATTTGATACATCTGACATATCAAATACAAACTGATGGTATTTAATGGGACTAAACGGAAGAAAAATATTTGTCTAAATTTTTATGTAATTTTCTTTTATAAAAGAATACAAAAAATAAGATTTGCATTGTTTGTATAAGTTTCTTTTTCATATAAATTCCTATTTTAATGGTAAATAAGTCTTAGTTGCCCAAATTTGTTCCCCTGTTAGTTGCCCATAATTGCTCTTGTTTAGAGGGTTTTTATTGGTCTACAATTAACATCACAATCAGATAAAATACATCAAAACAGTTCTTTATCTGATGTTTATTAAAGAAAAGGATAAAAAGAAAACTACAACAGGAACATTGAAATTTAAATTAAAGATGGATTATCAATGATTACTTTTCATCCTGTTGGAATTATGAAGTTTCATCACTGATCCTCAGATTAATCCAAGTATTTATCACTTCATATTAATTATCATCATATAAATTAGGGCCACAAGAGTCAATATTCCAACACACACAACTCGCATTAATGAGTCATTAAAAATTTGATAGGCCGTTCGGTTTATTTAATTGGGGTCAAATGTGTTGGAATATCTCTAGAGTTTTAACCCTCAGATGATCTGGATCAGAATGCCAACGTGATATGTCAGCATTTAAAGTGACAGATTTTCAAATAATAAGATATTGTTATATTTAAGTGTTACAAATAATCTTCTCTCGACAGGAATTGATCATGTTGCTGTAGTGAGAGAGAGAACTAATTAAAAAAAATACTTTTTTGTAAAGCTGAAAGAAAATTCTCTTAACTTCTATTTTTCCAAATGATCCAGCATTCCTTTGATATTATGAGTCATAGTGTAGCAAACTTTTTAGTCCAATAATATGTCGTTTTGTACTATTAATATAAATTTATTGACCAATCTCTGAAACCACCAAAAAAAAAATCAATACATGTAACAAAAATATTTTTTCTGTACTGGTTTATCTCATTAGAGAATTATCTTAATTATGGGTAGGTCTTTTTTTTTTTCTTTCAGCTGTTAAAGTTTTTTTCAGAAATAGAATTTTGGTGGATCTCTGTGTGTGTAGCTTTGACAATATCACGTTTTTAAGGTTACAATCATGAAACAAATTAGAAGTACTGTGTAGAATTAAGTCATAGTGTAAGTCATAGTGTAAGACCTATCATATTTTTATTATAGGTATTATAATAGAACGTGCCGTTTACAACAAGAAAAATCCATACATCTTTTCTTCCCACGAAATCAGACAGACACGTACGTCCCAGACCAAAAATGTCAGTCTGGACGGATCACCAATGATCCGTTGCACCACTAATAAATATGCTTGAATCTGTATAAACTACATATATTTTTACAATGAGTAAAAATGCTGAGTCATGCTTCTCATTCATGTTGAATTAGACATCATTGAGTGTAATTTTTGTGTGTAGGTAAATTGGAAAGCACTGTACCTGAAGAAGAAGAAGAAGAGAATGAAGATCGAAACCCTCAAGAGGACTGAACAACCACGGAAGAAGCCCAGCATCCATTTTTTCTTTGTTTTATACATTTATATTTGGACTAAATAAATGAACCAGGCGTCTTTACAGGAGTCTATAAGAAGAAGAGTTAGGGTTAACCCTAAAGGGGTTTTGTATGTTTTACTCTGACAAAGAGGGAGGTGTGTCAAACCAAAGCTCTTCTTCATCAACCTCTCAAAGTACAACTCCACAAAGACAAACCACTGAGATTCACTGACTTCCATATTAAAGATTTTATCTCCGTAATACTTTGTGTTGCATCTGCGTGAATCTTAAAGGGTTGAAAGCTTCTGGACCAGTTCACGGTTCAAAAAAGGATTAGTGTGACAAAAAGAAAAGCTTACTAAATATACATGTGTAACTTTTTACATCACAGTTATTTAAAAAATCATTTTAATAAAACTTTTATACCAACCGAATTACATTAAAACAAGGCTGATCAGTAGCTTTGAGATTTTTACAGCCATGTTTTAGTGTGTATTCTGAGGAAGACCGCTCTAAGGTTTGTTTACAGTAACGCAGCAATGCTCTTGTGCCACTCCTCAAAAAAACAACAGAAACTTGCAACATGTATTTTATGCATATTTTTGAGACATGAAAAGAAACTTAAATATTGTTTCACATCAGAAAACTGCAATCCCCCCTCAGACTGCGGGTGATGTCTTTGAGCACAACATTAAACAAAGGTTACACAATAAGAATTTTTTCATAACCAATGCAAGTATTTCTATCTGAATATTCGCTGATACAGAATACCGATATCTTTACTATTAAAACTTAAAATAAACTCCAAGGTAATGGGATGAATTTAAATTAAATTAGTTTGTTTTTCATTCTTTCGAGCAACAGTTACATGAAGAAAAATACTGGACGAGATGTCAATAAAAACTTTTGGAAGACACAGTTCATCATCAGACAGTTGCCTCTTCAAAGTCAATTAATTTCCAAAAACAAACATCTTGAAGAGCATTATCCCACCTTATTATGGTCAAGAAAAAACAAGAAAAAAAACACTTATGCTACATCAATTTTTGGTATTTTATTTTGGTAAATGTTGGAAAAAGGAAAAAATAAACTCAAGTTCAAATTTAGAAAATTTCAACATTTTGCTGCAACTTTTAGAAAATTTGTTTGTAAAAATCAGGCCTTTTAGATCGCAACAACCGTTAAAAATCCCCGCAAAAACCCTGAGGGACTGCATACAAGCATTCAGGACATACTGTATCTGCAACTGTTAATCCAACAAGATTAAAATAAATACAAAGTAAAGAGCCTTAACTCTGTAACCAGATCCCTATCGACCACATCTAAATAGTACTGTACATGATGTGAAGTTAATTGAATCCTTCAAAGAAAGAAAAAACACAACTGTGCAATAAGAACATTGCAATTTAAAGATGAATCAACAAGGATTGCTTTTCATAATGTTGGATTTATGAAGTCACAGCACAGAGCCTGAGGCTAATATTCCACAGAGATCATTCAAGGATTTAATATTACATCATATAAACAAAGTGTGTTTTATTCTAATCACTTCATATCAATTAGGACATTGTTTAAATTAGAGCCATGAGACTCGATGACCACAGCCTGTCTCCAACGTACCAAACTCACGTTAATGAGTCTTTGAGAACTTGATAGGCTGTTAGGTTTATTTAATTGGGGTCAAATGTGAAGGGATACATTAAAAACCTCACCTTTATATGATCTAGATAAGAATCCCAATGTAATATGTTAGCCTTCAAAGTGCCAGATTTTTAAGCAAGAAGATTAAATTAATTAATAAGCTTTTCTCAACAGGATTTGACTAGAATGCTGAGTCAGAGTTTGAAGTAATTAATAAATATGCTTTTAACGCTGAAAGAAAGTGGGTATAAAAATAAATATGTTGGTATTTTTGTCATATCTCCTCCTGCCGCCACACATCAGCGAGACTTTTTGGAAAAATTACACCAAAATTTAATGAAATATAGTTATAGTGAGTCTATCCTGGAAAAAAACATCCTCAGTTACTCTCACTTTATTTAGCTACATATGACTCGTTATGTCACACCCGATAAACATGTCAAGGGTCAAATTTGGCAACGAGAATTACGAATGTGTCCCAATGTGGTGGAAAACTATTTCTCTTTTTATGGTGCAAATTTTTATCTTGGCGTTATCTTGGCAAATATCTCCATCTGTTTTACAAACAGTTATCACACTGCATCACATTCACTTTAAACAGGCTCATTCAAAATATGTTGGTTCTCAATCTCACAGAAACAGTCGTTATGTATTTTTCAATTCATCACAGTGACACGATCACTTATCACTTGCGGAGTACCGTTGCGTAACTCGGCTGATTTCAGGCAAGCGGCACGATACACCCTGAACAGGCCGCAAGTCTGTTTCAAAGCCACATAAACACAGACAACCGACCGACCACACACACAAACTCGTTCCTAGAGAATTGTATTCTATTTAAAAGAATTTTCGTGTCATAAAACAGATAAAACTTGGTTAACAATGCTGCAGATTTCCTCAGTCCAAAATTTCACAAGATTTTTTAAAAATATGTAATTTGATTTATGATTGATAAACACGCTGCAACAGTGAAAATGTGAGATCCCTACATTCTATCATCTGAAAATTTAACAGTTACTGAGATAAAGTGCTGGATATTGAAATCTGTTTCCCACCTTGTTCATAATTATAAATAATGTTCATAATTAGAATCAGTGTCTTCACATAGATAGGTATCAATATTCCGTTCCGTCATCTTCCGCTTGTTCCAGGGTCGGGTCGCGGGGGCAACAGCCTCAAGCGGGCAGCCCAGGCCTCTCTCTCCCCGGCTGCATCCTCTAGCTCACCTGGAAGGATCCCAAGTCGTTCCCCGGCCAGCTGTGAGACATAGTCTCTCCAGCGGGTCTGGGGTCTACCCCTTGGTCTCTTCCCGGTGGGACGTGCCCGAAACACCTCACCCGCGAGGCGCTCGGGGGGCATCCTGACCAGATGCCCGAACCACCCCATCTGGCTCCTCTCAACCTGGAGGAGGAGCGGCTCGACACCGAGCTCCACCCGGATGGCAAAGCTCCTCCCGGATGGCAGAGCTCCTCACCCGATCTCTGAGTGAGAGCCCAGCCACCTTGCGGAGGAAGCTCATTTCGGCCGCTTGTACCCGCAATCTCATTTTTTCGGTCATCTTTCGGTATCAATAATCATTATTGATAATGTAAAAATAAGGTACTTAGGATCAACAATCCAGAGCAATGGCGAGTGTGGAAAATAGGTGAAGAAGCGTGTGCAAGGAGGCTGGAACGGGTGGAGAAAAGCATCAGGTTTGATATGTGATAGAAGAGTTTCAGCTAAAATGAAACAGAAAGTGTAGAAAACTGTGGTGAGACCGGCCATGCTGATTGGTCTAGACACAGTAGCAATGAGGAAAAGACAGGAAACAGAGATGGAGGTAGCGGAGATGAAGATGCTGAGGATCTCTCTGGGAGTGACCAGGATGGACAGGTTTTAGAGACAAAATCAGAGAGGCCAGACTGAGATGGTTTGGACATGTGCAGAGGAGAGAGAGAGAGTACATCAGAAGGAGGATGCTGGGTTTGGAACCACCAGGAAAGAGGACTAGAGGAAGACCAAAGAGGAGGTTCATGGATACAGTGAAGGAAGACATGAAGATAGTTGGTGTGACCGAAGAGGATGCAGCAGATAGGGTTAGATGGAAGAAACTGACTTGCTGTGGCAACCCCTGAAGGGAACGCCAAAAGAAGTCATCTTTCAAACTAGTAGCTCTTCATATGACTCAGTACTTCTAAAGTATCTCTTAGTTTTAAAAGGTTGATGATTCCTGCTGTAAAGTATGAGGTTAAATCTTACCACATGCAGAAGAAGAAACTTGATGAACTTCTCATCAGATTGTTTTGGGGGTCTTGATGTGGTTTCTCTGTGTGGTCATCACCCTGAACAGAAACACACTTTATGTTACTTCACAGCTCATTTTCTACACAATAAACCACAAATTAAAATCAAACACACTCAAATAATAATAAAAAAAATAATTAACGTGACATTAATCAACTTTTTGTTTAAAATCCAAGTTCATTATTAACTTTTTAAAATCTGAAAACGAACCAAAAACGGATTAAACTGCTTTAAAACTATTCAGTAAAATTTAAGTGATTAACTCTTTATTTTTCAGTTAAACTACGTTAACATGCCAAATTAGTGAAAAATAAGACATAATAAAAGTAAAATGTAGCAAACCTTCTCTTATCTCATGGGTTTAAATCGTGTATTTTAGTTAAATTTTAGATAAATTTAACAAAAGTTATGTTTAAAATGCGCTGTTAGCTTTAGCCTGTTAGCATCTTGTTTAGCATCTCATTACGCATGCGCAGCTGTGGCTAACTCTTTCTAATATTAATAAACTTTTTTTTTTAAAAAAACATCTTTTAAGCAAAAATATATAGTTTAATTATGTATTTATTGGTATGAAACTATTTTAGCTGATTAATTTCATTCAAAAGTGCAATTTTATGTACCCAGAAAAACTTGATTGTGTTTACATTGAATTACTTTCTAGTTTAAAAAGATACAAAACTTTTAAAAAAAATAACATGTTGAGTTTAATCAGTCATATTTTTTTTAAAATGTTGAAGCTGAAAAATGGAAGTTTTGAGAATTTTAGTGTCATAAAAACACAAAAATACTATTTGGATTTTTTTTTTGTTTGAGTTAATCATAAATGATTGAGTTTAATTATTCTCTATTTTAATTTTTTTAGTTAAAATGCTTCATTTAAATCTTCAATGAATTAAAATCAGAATATATAAAAAAAAAAATTCAAAAAATGATAAATTGTAACCAAAATAGAATTTTTCTGATACTTTTTTAGACAGTTCTGAAAAAAACTCAACAACTTAGGTTTAAAATAATATTCTAAAAATACTTTAAAAAATAATATATTTAATGTATTTCTGTCCCTGATTTGAAAAAAAGACCAAATTTTAAAGGAAAGCCAATTATTTAGAGCTTAACATTATAAGATAACAAAAACCTTTATTTGTCCCACAATGGGGAAATTGCAGTATGCAACAGTGTAGAAAAAAAGGTCACGACAAGTATACGCAAACAAAACAAAAAAGGCAAAATAGACAAAGGACAAAAACATGCTACCGCACAGTTCCGGTGAGAAATAGCAAAAAGAGCACATTGTGGAGTATCACAGCAGAAGGAAGGAAAGACCTCCTGAATCTCCTTCACACAGCTAGGGTGGAGCAGCCTGCCACTGAGGGGGTTGGACTTGTTGTCTAGCATGGATGTCAGTCCCTTCAGGACCCTTCTGTCACCCACCTCCTGCATTGAGTCCAGGGAGCAGCCCAGGACAGACCTGGACAACTAATGATTCTGTCCAGCGTCTCCCTTTCTGTGATGAGGGATATTACTGTCTCTATAAACTTCACTATAACCTTTAATTTGAACATATTAGATTTCAAATAAAATGGATCAGTAGAATGATTTATTGATTATTTTTAAAGTCCTTTTTTAAATATATAATTTAATTGATGGATCCAAATATTCTTTACATGTTTTACCACAAACTTCAAGACAGTGAGTAAAAAAAAAAGAACAATTGATGGATATCCTGTATTTTCAAAGTGTTTCTAAAAAGGTTTGATTTTATATAAATGTATCTTTCCCTCTCACATTTGTTGTCATTGTAACTTCCAAATCTTTTACTAAATCTAAACTCTAAAATGAACTGAATCCAATCCATGTTGGCATCTAAGTTGAAAATGAAATCTTTTTCTATCAGTGGTAATCTAAACTATTCATAAAGTTTGAAAACAGTTGGATTTATTAAAATGATGGCATAAGTGTTTCAATGCTTCCATCAGACAGACATTATCCCTTCAGCAGATTAATTGATGGAAATCTTGGAAATTAAGTACTTGCATTTTATTACTTTCTCTTACGGTATTTTATTTTTGTGCATCGATAGATGGATCGGTGCGGCGTCCAGAATAATCAAGAAGCTGCATCGGTCAATCATGTTAATGAAAGAGCTCAGCCGAAAAGCAAAGCTATTGATTCATCAGTCAATCTACGTTCCTTCCCTCATCTATGGTAACCAGCTGTGAATGGTGACTGAAAAAACTAGATCTCAGATACAAGCGCCTGGAAGTAGTTTCCTCTGCAGGGTGGCTGGGCTCTAATTCAAGAGGAGTTCTGTCATCCGGAATGAGCATGGAGTAGAACCATTGCTCCTCCAGGTTGAGAGAAGTTAGATGGGTGGTTCGGACATCTGGTTAGAATGCCTCCTGACCGCCTTGCTAGTGAGGTGTTCCGGGCATGTCCCACTGGGAGGAGACCCAGAAGCAAACCCCAGACCTGCTGGAGAGATGTCTCACAGCTGGACAGGGAACACCTCGGCATCCTCCTGGGTGAGCTAGAGGATGCAGCTGGGGTGAGAGAAGCCTGGGTTTCCAGTCTGAGGCTGTTGGCTTATCTTGCCTTGGATAAGCGGAAAACAACAAAATGGAACGCACCATTTTCTACCATGTTGTAAAACTCTTTACACACAATGTACACGTAGACACACACACTGCTCAGGTCTGACAGCCCTGAAGTTTATTTATTGATTCATTAAGTTACACGGTAGAATCCAAAAAACACGAAAGAAAAAAAAAAGTTAGAAAGAAAACAGCAATCATTCCACATCAGATGGCAAAATGTGTCCATAGATCCATGTTTACTGGTTTATAATGCACATTAGTGTGAAGAATAAACAGTGAAACAGATCTCTGGGGTCAGTCGTACACAGCTGACCAACATGTATTCTCATATGGAGCCCTTACAAAATAACATGAAATAAAACAGCTTTATTCTTGGGAAAAAAAAGGCATGAAACTGTTGCTTTAATAAAATGATTCTTTTCCTGGTTCAGCATGTGGTTTTTGGAGGAGAATAGTGACCTCCTCTAAGTAGTGTTAGGTTTATTAGTGTCAAAAAGGATGTAGAAACAAGGAATTTTCTGGAGGTCAAAAGTGGACAGAAATGTTCTATTTGAAACAGAAGTTGTGTTTATTGAACCAGAAGCCTCATATGTACAGCTGTGGTGGAGGAGTAGGGGGGTTCTGCTTTTTGTTCCCACTGTAAAACGTTACGTAGCATCAACCCGCTCACTATTAAAAAAAAAAATGCCATCGCACACGTCACCACTTACAAGCCCTGATACACAACATTTTAGTGTTAACACGTTTGGCAAACTGTCCTCATTGTTCTGAAAGAAAAACATTAAAAACAGACAAGTTCACATCAAAATAGGATACAGATATTATAGTTTTACCCACAAAAAGGTCATTTAGTTACACCTAGCTAGAAAAAATAGAAATAAAAGCATCACCATGTCATGTGTGTGTGTGTTTGATGAGTGTGTAGCTCAGGATGGCCTGATGAGAAATCAAATCCATAAAACAAGAAATCCACATCACATCAAAATAATTTGCATTCTCATTTAAGCATCCATATCCCCGCCCGCCCCCAAAAAAATAACACAAAGAAAAGGAATATTTCAGTATCAGTTATATATCTTCTATATATTTATATTTTTGATCTTTTATAACCATCCAAACATTGTAGAATATGTGTTGCTATGGTAATGGTCCCCGGCAACATCCTGGAAAATGATTGAAATAAAAGATAGTGTTCCCTCAGCTTCCACCAGCTAGTGTTTATCCTCCACACGGGAGGAGTTTGGTTGTTTTTTAGTAGGTTTTTTTTTCAAATGCTACGCGTGTAGTGTGCCAACGTTTCTATGTACAGGTGCTAAACCTGGAGCGTTAGTGTGTTTAGCTTGTGTATGTATGTGTGTATGTGTGTCTATGCGCTGGCGCTGATGCTCTGCTTGTAGACAGCGTGGTAGGCGTTTCGGAGCAGGACGTACGGGAAGCAGGACTCCAGCAGGTCCATGGTCAGGAACGGAGATTCCTGCACAATCTGAGAAAGAAAAAAAACATGTATGGTAATGACTAACTTTATATTAGTAAAGATATTTGGTGCTGTGTGTACACTACAGAGTGTAAAGCAGGAGATTATTTATTTATTTATTCTCTAGAATAAAATCACTATGAGACACAGAACTATTTCCTTCCCTGGGATTAAAATGATGAACATTTAATAAATCATACTGATATCAATCAGAGAAGGAACTGCTTTAAGCTTCTACCTCCCCCGTTGTCCTCTCTACCTGGATGAAGCCCATCTGTTACATCCCACAAACACTACCAATGTTATCTTAAATTAGACAGACAGACAGACATCTCACCATATCCAGCAGCAGGTAGACAGATTCTCTGTTACGTGTCGTCATTTTGTCCGTTTCCTGGCCGATCTTCAGCAAACTGGATGAAGCCAGCTGTTACCAAGGAGACCAAAATCACACATGATTGGTCGATTTTACAGAGTTAATTCTGAATTTTAAGCAAAATCAATTTTTTTTCTTACAAATGACTTTTTTATTATAAAGTAACTAAAAAAAGTAACAAGTTACAAACTAAAGTAACTAATTCTAAATCCTCAAAGATATTAAAAAATAAAAAAAATAACACATTAAATATTTTGTAATGTTTCTATTTCTTAAAATCTACAAACTGGAACTGAAAATCTGAATTAAAAAAGTAAGAATTATTTATGTTACAGATAAAAAAAGAAGTACATTTTGTTTTAAAAAAAGACAAACAAAACTGTTCGTAACTTGTAGCAAACTTTAAAATATTTTTTTACCAAGAACAACCATACAAGTAATAAAAATAAAGAATCCACATGTGTATCATGTTTAAATGTGAAGCACATCACTTTTCCACAATATAAGACAACATACGCATCACGATGTAACGTGATTTCTGCTGTCGGACAGACAGCGTGGTTAAAACGCCTGTCCATCTCTCTCTTGCCAATCACTGGCACACTTTTGGGACCTTCTTTCCCGCAGCATGAAACAGATACCAGTTGAAACCAACTGTACAGAGCTGCTTTATTTAAGTAAATCATAGAAACACACCACTTTATAAACTCAGTGTTGTAACTGCAGGAACATGAATTGATTAGATTACTCGGTTTCTCCCAAAAAATACCAAAGTATAAAAAAAGTTTTAAAAAATCACAACCAGGCACAACTGTGATTTTTTTTCTTGTATTTTCCAGACTATAAGTCACACTGTTTTTTATAAGTTGTCTGTCTTCCTGAAGAAGATACATGTACATAAAATGTAATTTCACAGTCAGCCACAAGAGGGTAGTCTAGACCTACAGACTGATATCTCCTACTTTCTAATGCAGGGGTGGGCAATTAATTTTTATCAGGGGCCGCATGAGAAGCCTGAATTGTGTCAGAGGGCCACCAACTTTCTTTGATTGTAAAATACTTAAATATTTTGAATAGCTGGTATTGATAATCAGAAGAATAAACTCTGTAAATATGTATATTAGGTTATGTGAAACTGGTTAAATAAGAAAAACAATTATTGAACCAGTGCAATTTATTTTTTAACTTGTAATGCTTTCCACCTCATGTTACCTCTTCAGTGAGAATAATCCAGTCTGTTCTGGGCTTGAACATTGAAATCTGGAGGAATGTCTGAAGTGGAAGGACAGCTGATAGGTGGTCATCAGTCATAGAGGATCTGTGTTTGGATTTATTGAACTTCATAACTGAGAATGTCTGTTCACATTGATAGGTAGATCCAAAGAGGACTAGGATCCTCTGAGCATGCCTCCTCAGGTGTGGAAAGTTCTCCTCTTTGAGGGCAGAGTAAAAGTCTATGACGTGCATACGTAGTGACATAACGCCTTTCAAAATAAAATAAAAATGAAATTTCAAAATAAAAGTTAAAAAAAAGTTAAATTTATGGTGTTTATGATTGGCCTCACGCGGGCCGGACAGGGGCGTACAAAGGGCCGGATGTGGCCCGCGGGCCTTGATTTGCCCAGGTCTGTTCTAGTGGGACACAAAGAATGAAGAATTCAACACATTTACTGATGAAGAGTTAGATTATGTTTTAATAATCACATTAAAGGTATGTTTGTTTTTTTCTTTAGGCTTTAATTACGTAAAACTGTTAAAAATGTTACTAAAACACAGACACTTTTTATGTTCATGAATATTTTTCATGTTGCTGACTGACCTTCATTGTGTCACCATATCTTACACCGATTCAGACTTTTATTACTTCCATCAACGAGGTTAGGTGAGGTAGTGCGCATGTGTGTGAACAAAATAACTCAAAAATTTCTGGGTGGATTTTCATAAAATTTTCAGTGCATATCCACGATGAGAAGATGAAGAAGTGATTAGATTTTGAAGGTGATCTGGGTTCAGGAGTGTTTTAAAAGTCTTGTTTTTGAAATCTAATGTCTCGTCACACATTGGAACTTTAAGAGGGAAATTAGGAAACATTTGAACTCTGGTGTTTATGGTGTAAAGTTTCAAATTGGGAAAGATTGAGAAACAGAGATTAAGAACTTAGTTTGTTCAGGGGAAAGATGTGTTTGGAAAAGTTTGTTTTTGTGTTCTGCCTTCTTGACAACACGGACAGTTCAGACGCATTAAGTCACGTTTGCTTCCAACTAGAAGCAGCAATTGATTAAAGAGAAAAAAAGGCACCCGCCCACTGTGAAGCAAGCGAACACCAATGCAGTGAGCTCAGACTGTTTCCACAAAGTAACAGAAACAGTCTCATGGATCAGGCTAGAATTTCCCTCATAATGAGAAAAAAATGATGCATAAGTAAAATTTTTCTTACAGCGAGGAACTCCTTGAGGCGGTCTTCTATGCTTCCCTTGTGGATGGTGAACAGAGCAGCAGCGATCTGGTTGATGGCTTTAGCCAGGCAGTGGATGTTGTTACAGTGGCCTGTGGGGGGCACAACATACACACGCTTAGTTACAACTCATTCATTTCGGTGCATTCAAAGGGTTAAACATATACAAATGAGGCTTTAGTTCATTAAGTGAAAAAGAAAGCTCTTTATAGAAACAGAGGGAGGAAGTATATAAATCTGAGCTCACTAAATGGTTAATGTGGATGTGGTGAGGCCTGTCTGTGCATGTTAACAATATGGGATAACTCATTATCTTCTTCAGATGTCCCTTATTAACAGAGGCGCCTTTCATTTCAAGGTTGTTAGGAAGTAATGTCTAGATATTCCATCCCCGAGTAACAAATGTCTTTCATACCTTATTAAAGACCTCATTTGGTTCAAACATTATGTCTCTATTGTGTTAAAGAGCCAGCTTTTTTAACCTAACAGATCTTCTCATTAAAGGCCACTGTGTGTGCAAACTACTCCATGTGACATGTGGCTAAATGTGAAACATGAAGAAAAATAGCTTCATTTTATTTGCATTGAAGCAAAAAAAAAACAAAAACATTCAGTTGAGTTTCTTTCACTTCTGACCAGTTTCTGACTCTGTGGGGATTATTGAGGACCTAATGTTTTGGGGAAATTGGATGGAAACTATATTCAAAACAAATAGTACTTTAGTAACAACACACTGCGTCCCACTGTTTAAGAAGTCTTGGTATAAATTCACCAAATAAGTTCTGATTTAGAAAAAAAAAAAGTAGTTACGAAAGACAAAACATTAGATTAGATAAGTTGTGAACAGAAAAAAAATGCTGTATCAGAATTGATGGAAACCACATGTCAGGAACAACAAATAAGCAGCTTCTTTGCTGTGAAAGAACAGCTTTACTGGTTGGAGAATTTGATTTAGGCTCAGACTGTGTGTGTGTGTGTGTGTGTGTTTTTCAGAGGCCTGTATGATTTAATGAGGAAGCAGGTTAATAAGGGCTTAAACATTTCTTTGGCCTCTGAGATGCTACTAATAGGAGCTTGGCATCTACCTTCGATGGCAGGGCTGTACTGTGACATCACGTTGCTGGCGAGCGTTGGCAAGGAAACGGCCACAAACACCATCAGCAGACAGGCGATCTTATACTCCTCCTCTGGACTGATGTTCTCTGTGGGCAGAAGCACTGTGCCTTTAATGAATGGTGTGTGTGAGGTTTGAATGAGTAAAAACATGTATTTTTGTGTGCATGTGTGTGTGTGCAAAAGACTGTCTCTGAAAGTGAAAGTATGTGCGTGCATGTGTGTATGTACAAGTGTATGTATGTAACATATGAGTGTATCTGACCAGATGTGTGTGTATCTCTATATGTATGTGTGCATCGCTCCATGTGTGTATGCATGTATATGCTCTGATTGTGTGTGCGTAGTACATATATTTCTCTGTGTGTGTGTGAATTCCTTTGCATGTGTTTAAAGGTATGTCAATCTTTGTGTGTGAATGTGACTGTGTGTTTGTGTTTCTATCAGTACGTGTTTGTGCGTGTGTGTGTCTACATATGTGTGTGGGCAATTAATGTGTATCTACCCTATGTGTGAAGGTTTCACCATATGTGTATGAACGTGTGTCTGTAGATCTGTTTGTGAATGTGTTTCTCTGTGCATCTTTTTTGTGTCTGTGTGAAAACATACGGTATCTCTTTCTGTGTGTATGTGAATGCATGGGAATGTGTTTTTCTGTTTGTGTGTGTATCTCACCACTCTTCTGGGAGGAGAGCGCCACCACCAGGGCGGGGTCTATCTCGCAGGGTAAACCTGCTGCAGAGGAGAGTTCGTACACGTTCATGGCCACCTGGAAAAACAAATGATTAATTTTCAGCTCTGAGCTTCATGTCTGGTTCTGTGTGTCCGGTTTTACCTTCATGTCCGTCTCACGGGGGATGTGGTCCTTAAAGTCCTCCACAGAGCTGACCAGGAAGGGAATGTGGCACGACAACACCTACAACACAAAAAAAAAAATTAACTCCACTAAATAAAGGAAGATGTCATCAATGATTAGCTTTTATAACATTTTTCTGAACACCTCCCACATCTCCCACACCACTGAAACGATTTGAATTTAATTGCCCACAATTACTCAGTGCTGACTATAGAGTAATAAATTAAGTTTTTAAGGTCATGCGACCAAAGGTCAAGGTTACAAATTCTCGTGGGCACAAAATTTCTCAAACCAGTAAATAGTTTTAAATTAAATTGCTCAAAGTTCCTCAATACCAGCAACAGTGAAGTTCAAATTATTATTCAAATGATCGGCAAGATTATTTGTTTTGATTATCTAGATTGTATTTTATCTCAGGGTTTTTCAGTTCCTGAAAAACGATTTGTGAGAATGAGTTTGTCAGTTGAGCCCAGTTAAAGGAAAAACTATTAGTGATTGTTCTACATTATTAAGCAGCTCGATAATTCCCTCAATCTGGGCACGAAAAATGCTGCTGGAAAAAGGTGGATGAAAACATTCCTTATTTTGGGACAGGATTAAGATGAAAAAAATCTTCATTTGTTGGTGTTTTAACACAAACTTAAGAGAGGTTACAGAGTGTGTCTTACGTCTCTTAGAGCCTCCTGAGCGAGTGAGCGGAAGGACAGAATGACCCCGATGATGGTCATCCTCTTCAACACACTGTCCACAGCTACAGACACACACACAACACACAGTTTGACAAGTGAGGAAAACATCAAGAATAACTTCAAGTAAAACCTACAATATTTTGAGTTAAATATGAAGACACTTTTTATTAAAAGTCCTAAAATTGCATAAAGTGAAGTGTGTGTGATTACAGGTGAGTTTCTTAAAGAGGGCAGCCATATGATCCGGTTTGTCAAAGCTTGTCCTCATCTGGGTCAAAACTTCCAGGTTCTCCACCACCAGTTTCTGCACACAAACATCCAAAACTTTGGCTTTTGGAATAGGAAGATAAAAAAAAGGGGGTTGCTCCTTCCATTGCACAAATCAACCTGGTATTGCAGTACTTCTAGGAACGGTGCACCCCCAAAATATATATATATTAAAACATGGAAAAGATGATATAAATAACAAACATCCAGAACTTTCTCTAGCACATTTCAATCAAAATCATTATCATGAAGACTGTGTACTTTTCTGCTCATTAAATATGCTGCTGCGTATCATATTTTGTGGGCAATTAAGCACCCTTAATATGTTATAATTTTCTGAGAATTCTACAGTGTCTCTTAACAGTGCGTCCAATGTATGGATTAGTTTCCGCAGCCTGGGTGAGCGATGAAGTTGCACTACTCGATGGTGTCATTGTAAACATTACACCCACGTAAATAAACCTCTGGAGTAGTTTTTACCTTCAGCTCAGCGACCTGTGAGGAGATGTGCCACATCAGACTCTCACTGAGGAACTTCATGCCGTACGGCCCAAGAAGCTCAGACAGGGAACGCATCTCTGCAGAACGAAGGAGAAAACTCAGTTTTTCTGCTGAAAAATGAAACGGAATCATCTGGAACAGGAATTACCAGAGATATCAGAGTACTCTTCAGCATTAAAAGTCAGCTCGTTCTCTGTGGGGAGGTTTACGAAGGCCTTCATGGCAGGAAAGTAGGCGATGTGTCCGTTACTGACTTGACGAAGCAACGTCTCGAGATACCTAAAAAATGAAAACAGGTTCAGTCTGAATTTATCCTCACAAGGTGGCCACATCTTCATTTAAGTAGGTTCCACTAGTGCTGTTTCACAGTTGACTTTTTTTTCCTCATGCACAACTATCTGAAGTATCTCCAGACAAAGACACACCCAATTTTTAGGCAAAAGTTATTAATTATTGTTTACATTAACTTTTGATTATGCCATTGATTCTGATTGGTTGAAGGGAGTTCATTATTTTTGGATAATGCGCTCCTTTAAAGATGTTTCGGTCAAATAATCTCAGCATTTGATATTACTGTGCTCAACTAAATGCCGCTCAGCTCTGGGTTGTGCATAGTTTAAATATCTCACTTTTTTCTAAAAATACACATCTATTGGTTTGTATGAAAATATTTGTAGATATATTTAGCTGGAGTGGAGAAGAGTCAGATGGGGTTGTTTGGTTGTCTTCTTTGAACACCTCACTGAGAGGCATCAAAACCAGCCAAACATCACCAACACACAGATTTGATCTAAAACTTTTATCCATCATGGACAACCATGACCATCCTCTCTACCCACTTCTGGACAAGCAGCGGAACTCCTTCTCCAAGACGCTCAAACAGCTCCGCTCAAAAACCGCCCGGTACCGGAAATCTTTTATTCCCAACACAATAACACTTTTTAATAACTCACAGAATAGCAAATAACTGGTTCATGCTCATGTAATTCATCACTGTTTGTCACTTCATGCTTCTTGTGTTTTTTTTTTTTTACCCTCCTTTGCACTTACAGTCTGTATTGACCACAATGTTTTGTCACATTATTCCCTCTATTTTATTATTTTAATATTTTATTATTTTTTATTTATCTTCTTGTATAAATACTGTCTATTTCTTTCTTGTTGCTGCTGTAACGCACAAATTTCCCAAGTGTGGGATTAATAAAGTAAATCTATCTAAAACAGTTTCAGGGATTTATACTAGGATAGTTCCTAATCCAGACTCACCAGTTTGTGTACAGACTGGTAATAGTTGGCTCTCCGTGGCTGTCCAGATGCTGCGTCTGCTGCAGGAGGACATTGTTGAAGACTCGGGTGATGTCGATGGTGACATAGTTCTCTATAGACTGCAGGACTGTCATGTACGCTCGCACACTGGTCAGCAGCTCGCTGGGTTTTGCGATCTCCTGAGTGGCTTGGTTGTACATGGTCATCCCAACTATGGACCTGAAGACACAAATAATTATGAAGAGGTTTAGTATTTTCTCCATTTGTTGCTCTTTTTCTTGTGGTGTTTATCATGTTTACTTGGTAAATCGGATCTCCAGGTGTGAGGTGAGATACTCTCTCGGTGTGAAGGTGTGTTCCCACACCACCAGGTTAGGAACATAGTTGATAGAAAAGCAGAGTTCAGACAGGGCTGTGTGAAGCTTATCCAGACTAGTGAGAAAAACCATAACAAATTTATGTTAATAAACATGACTTAACGGCAGAAAATGAAGCAGATGGCGGAAGCAAGGACTCACTTGGTGACCAGTAGTCTGTTTTTCCTCATGCTCTCTACTCCTGGCTTCTCTCTCTCTGGCTCACCCTTCTTCCCGGTGGCCTTTTTGCTCTTCTTGTTCACGGCCTGGCTGATGGTTTTAGCGCAGTGTTTTGGGAGAAGCTGTGTACAAAGCAACAAGAACTCTCAGGTCTTTGATTTGAAACAAGAATTGTGATGATTTCAGAGAAGAAAAGTTGGAATTGAAAAACTGTGGGCAGTTTTATAAAACCTCTTCAGTGTTTTAGAGATAATAAGTTCATAAAAATTGCCCACAATTACTCACTGCTAGCTATAGATGAACTAATTAGGTTTTTAGAGTTATGTGACCAACGTTTACAATACAAAGATCAGGTCATAAATTTTTGCATTTTTTGTTTATCACCGAAACCAATGAAGGAATTTTAATGAATATGTCCACAGATACTCAGTACCAACTATAGAGTAACTCACAAAATCACGACCAAATTGTCATTTCGTTCCACCACTACTAGCAGGGAACCTACAGTCCTTTGGATTTTACTACAAAAATCTACACTAAACTGACATGTTTTTTAGAAATGAAATGTTCCTTGCTTTGATGTTGTTTTATTCTTGTGTTAAACTTCTTACCTGGTCGCTGAGCGTGCACTGCTCGGTGCAAATGTCTGTGATCAGGTTTCGGGCCTGTTTGGCCATCTCATCCAGGAACATGTTGCACAGTGACAGACTCCGATCCCCTATGTGGTGACGCTGTGGAGAGGACATGAGAAGAAAGTTTTAGATTTGATCAAATTAAAGTCCTTTCACATCTACAGCACAGGAGTGTAAAGACAGTAGAGAGGTTTGATGTAGGTGTGACAGAGGAGTTCAAAGTAAAGGTGGGACTGCATTGGCTTCTTGTTTGATGTGCTAAAGGATTTATGAAATCAAATCTTTTCTTATTTTAACTTTGGTCTGGATGAAACCCATCTGGTATGCCCTATGAACTTAACCTTGCTTTTATTCATTGTAATACTGACCTATCAAAAGGAGATTTAAATTAATTTGCAGTTTAGTCAAGGTATGGTACTACAGTGAAGTTGTGTGTGCAAACTCACCTCTTCAGGACAGAGTTCATGAGTGCAGGACATGAAGTGTGTGCAGAGCAGAGGAAAACAGATGGAGTGTCGGCTCTGGGAAGGCAGCTCCAAGCACTGCTGAAACATCTTTTCAAACGCCCGACTGTAGAAACTTTGTAAATAAAAGCAGAAAGATGAAGTTATTAAAACAGCAAAGTGATACATCAGAGTTATTTTGGGAATAAGAACTCATTACCAGAAAATGGACAAGTCTGATGTTTCCACCAGCATCTCCACAAGACTGTCCACCATCTTTGTGTGGAAGATGATGGTGTTCATCATTTTCCCTAGCTCCTTGTGGTCTGCTATGCCCAGACTGGCTTTAGACACGCTGGTGTAAGCCTACACGATGAATATGATAGATATACAAGTTAAGGCTTAGAACAAAAAACAACTTAATGGTAAAATGTATCAGTTCTAGGGCTGTAGCAGTACATAAAAACATGGTTTAGTATGTATGCCAGTTTTGAGGTCACATCTGGGTTCATTTTAAATTGCTAATCCTAACCTTTCACACTACGCTATTCCAGGTCTCTGTCTGTGACTGTCTGTATGTAAACGGCTCCAATTTTTACAGCTGATAAGCGATTAAGGTTCCTTTTTACAAAATATACACATGAAAGAAGCTCTGCATTTGTGGGCAGCACCTGGGAGTGTGAATAGACACAGCAGGGTAGTTTGGGAGGAAGGACACTTCGTTATCTAAAAAAAACTTGTCCGGAATTGATTCAGCATGAAGCCCTGCACCAACTTAAACGCTGCATACCGAAACAGTTCACCATAAAAATATGTATCGTTACAGCCCAACTTTGTACTAAATTTCCTGATAAGAACACCTCATAATATAAGACTTTGTTTGTTCATACCTGCAATCTAAACCAGTCCAGTCTCATGCCTCTGAAGTCAAACACCTCTCCATCCTCCACTGCAAACCAAACACAAAGTTCAGTTAATACACTTTCTGCATCTTACTAAGACTTTTTCTCATTCATCGTTTACCTTGTTTGACACTGAGAGAAGTCATGGTGTTGACAAATGAAGACATGATTATAGATTCATCTTCCGGACACACCGATAGGTTCTGATAAAACAACAAGAAGGGAGATCATTAGATTTATTTAGATGGAATAACATTATCAATGAACATTACACACAAACCCTTTATTCACCTGACTCACAGTTACTGTCAGGAAACAATGACTTTAAAAAGATGAGGAGAAATACTTTCAGTTTATATGAGATTCAATTAAAAGAAAAAGTAAATGACTATGGCTTTTGTAGCAATAACTCCACCTTTCATTGTTTCTTAGAACAAGATAAAGTTTTTTTTAAATGAAGTGATTTTTACCTGGACCATTTCATTCAGCACCACAGCATCAAAGCCAGAAAGGTACTGAACGTAGTAACGCTGCATGACGGGCCCGTACTTCCTGACGTGAGCTCTGAGCTCCTCCATGTAAAAGATCAGTTCTGCTATATGTCTGGAAAACACACATGAACACATCAAAGCAAGATTAGAAACACCTCTTGGAATTATTCTACACATAGAAAATGATGTCTCTTACTTGTCTATAAAATCATCTGTGCTCTTCTTCTGGATGTTGTCAGCATGCCGGAGCAGCCAGATGATTTCATCACGGGCAAAGGACAAAGCCATGAACACAAATAATGCCTGAATTAAAAAAAAAAACAGTGTTAATATTTCCTGGGAGCCAGATGATGGGAGGCCACATGTAAAGATTACTACCAACTCACACCTGTGTACATCTGATATTTACAGAAATATATCATACAGTATGCCTTTGTTTCGTCTTCTGAACCACTTATCCCTAACAGGGTTACGCGGGTGCCAGAGCCTATCCTGGCTGATTTCAGGCAAGAGGCAGGATACACCCCGAACAGGTTGTCAGTCTTTTGCAGGGACACACAGACAACCATCCATCCACACACACACACACACACACACACACACACACACACACACACACACACACACACACACACACACACACACACACACAAACATACACACTCAAACTACGGGCAATTTTGTAGCTGCCAGTCAACCTAACATGCATGTTTTTGGAGAGTAGGAGTAAAACAGAGAAAACCCACATACACGAGGAGAACATGCAAACTTCACATAGAAAGGCCAGTGTTTCAAACCTCGCCCCCACTTCAGGGCTCAAACTCCTAAGCTCCTTGCTGTGAAGCCACTGTGCTAATCACTGCACCAGTGTGTATTCATATGTATCTTCCGTTCCGTCATCTTCCGCTTGTTCCGGGATCGGGTTGCGAGGGCAACAGCCTTAAGCGGGCAGCCCAGGCCTCTCTCTCCCTCGGCTGCATCCTCTAGCTCACCCGGAAGGATCCCAAGTCTTTCCCCAGCCAGCTGTGAGACATAGTCTCTCCAGCGGGTCCGGGGTCTGCGCCTTGGTCTCCTCCCGGTGGGACGTGCCCGAAACACCTCGCCCGCGAGGCGCTCGGGGGGCATCCTGATCAGATGCCCGAACTACCCCATCTGGCTCCTCTCGACCTGGAGGAGGAGCGGCTCGACACCGAGCTCCTCACCCGATCTCTGAGTGAGAGCCCAGCCACCCTGCGGAGGAAGCTCATTTCGGCTGCTTGTACCCGCAATCTCATTCTTTCGGTCACCACCCACAGCTGGTGACCATAGGTGATGGTAGGAACGTAGATCGACTTGTAAATCGAGAGCTTTGCTTTTCGGCTCAGCTCTCTCTTTACCACGACGGACCGATGTAGTAAAGTTATTTAAAATATTCTTAGTTTTGGTCAAACATAAAACTTTGAAAAACTCCAAAATGCTTTGTATTTTTATACAAATCATTTTACTACATTTTTTTTTTTTTACTCACACCAACATAATAAAAAAATATAATAATAAATAAAAAGATAACTTTCTACAAATGAGGGTTTTAATATCAGCTTTCAAAAGGAGGGTCCTTGTTTGAAAAGTTTAAAATCCCACCAGCTGTAAAGAATTATGATAATGAAGAGAAACGTTTGATGTTTTTTTTGGTCCCTCCTTCTTCTCCTCAGTCTAGTTCTGTCTGAGGACTCGACAGGATCTTAGCTAATGTGTTCCAAACAAAAGGGTAAATTTTTTCTACATTAATTACTTTAAACTCTCACAAAATTCTAACAAAAAATATTTCTGACTCATAATTTTTTTGTATTGTTTTAGATCAAATGAGTGCGAGTCATTTGGAGGCCTAACTTTGACTTAAAAAAAATCGGTGAGTTTTTGACATTTTTACCTAAAATATTCCAACTAATTATTTTACCAACTAAAAATATTCCAGGTTGCATGAATTAATGGTGGTTTTAATGGAGAAATTTGCTATATTTTGACCTTTTTTTTGTTCTTTTTTTTAAGCCATGTGGTGAAGTATGCGCCATCTTTGAGGCCTAGTTCTGACAACACTGACCAAATTAAACTTGATTATTTGTTTAAATTAATTAAAAATATAGTTTTAATTGAGAAATTTGTTATTTTCCCCACTTTTTATTTAAATTTAAGACATTATGAGGTGAATTTGCGCCATATTTTGAGGCCTAGCGCTTCTCTTTATTAAGACATATGACTAAAGTTGAAAGTTTTTTTTGAAAGATGTTATTTTCTCACTTACAGAAAATAACCCAGAACATGATCATCATTTAGAAAACCAACTCTGACTGAAAGATAAGATGGTAAGAATCTTTATATTTCTTTTGGGTAATTAAAAAAAAAAAAAACTTTTTTTAAGGATGTCCTAGTTACAGGATGTATATAAACTATAGTAGAAAAAGTTTCAAAAAAGTCTTCTGGACAGTTTAATTCTTCAACGAGACGTTTCGACTTCCATCCTGAAATCATTTTCAATCTGAAAGAAATGGACTGAAACCTGGAACTATTTATACTAACCTGAGTAAGAAGGTAAAATAGGTAAAAATACAAACAATGAAAGAAGCTGTAAATGGAGGAGTTTAAGTATCTCGGGGTCTTGTTCACGAGTGGGGGAAGGATGGAGCGGGAGACCGACAGGCGGATCGGTGCGGCATCAGCAATAACTAGGACGCTGCATCGGTCCGTCGTGGTAAAGAGAGAGCTGAGCCGAAAAGCAAAGCTCTCGATTTACAAGTCGATCTACGTTCCTACCCTCACCATGGTAACCAGGATCTACGTTTCTACCTTCACCATGGTAACCAGGATCTACGTTCCTACCCTCACCATGGTAACCAGGATCTACATTCCTACCCTCACCATGGTAACCAGGATCTACGTTCCTACCCTCACCATGGTAACCAGGATCTACGTTCCTACCCTCACCATGGTAACCAGGATCTACGTTCGTACCCTCACCATGGTAACCAGGATCTACGTTCCTACCTTCACCATGGTAACCAGGATCTACGTTCCTACTCTCACCAAGGTAACCAGGATCTACGTTCCTACCCTCACCATGGTCACCAGCTGTGGGTGGTGACCGAAAGAATGAGATCGCGGCCGAAATGAGCTTCCTCCGCAGGGTGGCTGGGCTCTCACTCAGAGACCGGGTGAGGAGTTCTGCCATCCGGGGGGAGCTCTGTGTCAAGCCGCTTCTCCTCCATGTCGAGAGGAGCCAGATGGGGTGGTTCGGGCATCTGGTCAGGATGCCCCCCGAGCGCCTCGCGGGCAAGGTGTTTCGGGCACTTACCACCGGGAGGAGACCAAGGGGCAGACCCCAGACCCGCTGGAGAGACTATGTCTCACGGCTGGCCGGGGAACGACTTGGGATCCTTCCAGGTGAGCTGGAGGATGCAGCCGGGGAGAGAGAGGCCTGGGCTGCCCGCTTGAGGCTGTTGCCCCAGCGACCCGACCCTGGAACAAGCGGAAGATGACGGAACGGAATTTTATCCATCCCTCGTGGGGAAATTACTTTTGCTCAGTAATGGTAGAGTCAAAGGTGGAACTTTGGGTGTCTTTTTGGGAGCTCATCGGGGATCGAACTGGCAACTTTGGTTCAAAAATGGCTGATCAAATAAGTAATTAAAAAACTAAATATTAGGCCACATTAAAATTGATTTTGTCTTTAACTCATAATAATTATAAAATAATTTCTTTATAAGAAAAAATTTTGAAAAATATAATTGGACTTTTTTTTTTTTAATAGGTCCTTCATTCTGACTGCCTTCATGGTTACCTTCGACCGACATGTCGTCGACGGCAAGTGGTGGAGTGTGGTAGGCGGCAGCAGCAAGTGCAACCCCTTACACTTTGTCTTGTGCCACCAATTTACCTCAAACTTGAACATTTGTGGAGGTAACAACTAACACTTTAGGGAAATTTGGATGGAGCAATTTTTCTCCACCTACATGGACAGTTCCGATGGTCTGATCTGCGCTGTCACTAACTGTTGCTGTGCCTAGCTGAACAGATTGTTCAGTATACGTTTGAGTTTAAACGTGCACCCAAATTGAACATGAGCTCAGTGGGATAGACATCTGAGGTTGAGCTACTGTAAATTAATACAGCTGTAAATTGATTTTAATTTCTTTGAGCAAAGTATCCCTTTTAAATACTTCCACCCATGACAGCATCAGTCTTATTCCCTCTCTGGTAATGAGTCAGAGTTCTGATCCAAAATAAATGAAATTATTCTAATCACACAGTGTGGGAGCTATTCAAGTACAATGCGTGTTCCAAATGATTAAAACCAACCAAAAAATGTTGGGCGCAGGAGATTCATTACAAAACTGATATTTAGAGGGTCTAAAAAGTAAATAAAAACAACTGTGTCCATAATAGAAATGGTACAAGAGTTTACATCTATGCGCCATGTCTGATCTGCAGCATGATTAGAGTTCCATTAGCTATAAAAAAACAAAGCTTGTCCCTTCGGGGAGTGTGCTAGCCTACTTTTGTATCATGTTTTGGGTTCTTTGTAAAGAGCCACCAGTAATAGTATCCACCTCCCCAAAGAAGGAAAGATTTAGAACATTTGTTCGGGCAATCACTTTTATTTGAGAGATGTCTCACTGAACAACTCTGTCAATATAAAATCAAAAACTTATATAAACATATTTCTTGTGTGTGTGGAATCACAGATCACCAAAAAAACAACTCTGTCAATAATAGAAATGGTACAAGAGTTTGCATGTATGCGCCATGTCTGATCTGCAGCATGGTTAGAGTTCCATTAACTACCAAAAACAAAGCTAACCGTAAAATTGTTGTTCCTTCGGGGAGTATGCTAGCCTACTCTTGTATCATGTTTTGGGTTCTTTGTAAAGAGCCACCAGTAATAGTATCCACCTCCCCAAAAAGAAGAGATTTAGAACATTTGTTTGGGCAATCACTTTTATCTGTCAATATAAAATCAAAAACTTATATAAATATATTTCTTGTGTGTGGAATCACAGATCACCAAAAAAACAACTCTGTCAATAATAGAAATTGTACAAGAGTTTGCATGTATGCACCATGTCTGATCAGCAGTATGGTTAGAGTTCCATTAACTACCAAAAACAAAGCTAACCATAAAGTTGTTGTCCCTTCGGGGAGCATACTAGCCTACTTTTGTATCATGTTTTGGGTTCTTTGTAAAGAGCCACCAGTAATAGTATCCACCTCCCCAAAAAGAAAAGATTTAGAACATTTGTTTGGGCAATCACTTTTATCTGTCAATATAAAATCAAAAACTTATATAAATATATTTCTTGTGCGTGGAATCACAGATCACCAAAAAAACAACTCTGTCAATAATAGAAATGGTACAAGAGTTTGCATGTATGCGCCATTTCTGATCTGCAGCATGGGGTTCTATTAACTATAAAAACGAAGCTAACCATAAAGTTGTTGTCCCTTCGGGTAGTGTGCTAGCCTATTTTTGTATCATGTTTTGGGTTCTTTGTAAAGAGCCACCAGTAATAGTATCCACCTCCCCCAAAAGAAAGATTTAGAACATTTGTTCGGGCAATCACTTTTATTTGGGAGATGTCTCACTGAATGAAACACAGATTAGACTTTAGATGGACTGATGAAGGACAACATCATTTAAGGCTCAGTGATGTAACTCCATCAATTCAAGACCACAACCGATTAACCCACATGATGCAGAGGCGGTCAAGAAACACCTCCTGGATTTCATGGATGCTTGAGTGATTAGATCCATCAGAATCCTCATTTGTAGTTTTCAGAAAGACGGGCTGGTCCATTTGTGCATCAATTACAGGAAGATCTCCAAAGTTGCATATACAGTCTTGGTCTGCGGGAGACCTTTTGAGCTCTTTGCTTGGACGAATGTCTACGTGTGCAAACAACCTAATGCGAGCGTGTCTGCTCACTGTCCACTTTTGTGCCTCAAAGTTGATTTGCGAAACAAGCCTTATTCTTTCTTTGGTTTAGCATCTGTTATCCGGTCCTTGATTTGTTTTTCTTGGGCATGTCTAATCCTAGGCCTACATTCTTCTTGGTCTATCCCTTCACCAAAATACTCTCTGGAAAAACGCAGATGGCTTACCGCCACAACAAGAGACCACAGTGACCCTAGTGCTCGGGAATAAAGGCCTTTCTGCTCAAGGTGATTCGACATCCTAGAGTTCTATCCATGACCTGCTTTGTTAGGTATATTTCTACAGTGGGACAAACCTGTAGGTGTCATTCATACAGCAGTATGGTGATGTTGATACATTTGGAGACTATCCCATGAATTACTTCATAAAAGCTGGGCCTGCTTACTTCCCATCATCATCATCTTTTTAAGTAATGTGGTCCCATGCCATGTGGGCAAAAAGTAATCTTGGAGTTTCCTCAAAAATATCTCCATTTTCACACATGTTTGAGTTCAGGTTGGTCTGACCGGCCAATCAATGGGCTGCGTTATTCTTAGCAGCCAATCCGTAGGTGGATCCTTTAGTAGTTTTGTCCTCTATTTTAAATGAGGCGTGGGAGATTTTTAGCTTCACTAGTAAAAGAGGAAGAACTTCATTTTAGGACTTTATTTTCTTAGGTCCAGTTTTTCCCAGATGTTCTATTATTTGATGACACAGAATTTCAACTTCAGATTTCCGATAACTGCACCTTTCCAATTGGTCAGTTCACCTTGATGTGTTCGTACGGCCCTGTTTTTCTGTCATTTCATTTATGTAAGCTGATGTAATTATTTCTCAGCCTGACTTAAAGGCGCCATAGAGGGCGTTTGCTTCAAGATCAGATCTGGTCATTTCTTTGACCCTTTTTGTGCTTTATTGTTGCCCTGCAGTGTCCATGTGGCATTTCTGATAAGTCAGTAGGAAAAATCTGGACCTTATCGAAACTATTGAACAAGTCAGCTTGATTCAATATGGTAATGTTTCTCCGTCATTTCTCTCGTCTTTCTACAAGATATCATAGGCCTTTATCGGCCTGCAGCTCGTGGAATTGTACAGCTGCCTCCTCCAAAGCTTTTTTTGATTGCATCCACTTGGCTTTCTTCATCAACCGTTGTGTTGTTATTCATTGTTAAAAGTTCTTGGCAAAGACACAGTTTAGCCATATTTTTAGCAGTTTGACCTCCCGCTTTCACCCGTCAAAATCCAGTTCCGAGTATGATGCCTCCAGCTGTCGACATCTTTTAAACATCCTTTATGATCTTTGTGTCTTGAGTGCTTTGTTGCTCATTACAGAATGAGCTCCACTAAGGCGCTCTGCGTTCTTTAAGTATTTCATCCTCTGGAAGTGATGTAGATGAACGTAATATCATTTGGGTCTGTGTACAATCCAGATCTAAATTTCAGAAAAACTCCTGACTGGATTGAGAACATCAGGGCCTTTCTGATGTTCTCAAAAAAAAAAAAAAGGACACTCAAACCGCAGCAGGTTCCTGTTCTCTTTCATACCTGGCATATACTTTCTTAATTTATAGGGTTGGTCTTTGCTGTTGCCTTCAATCCTCCACACGGAAAACATGACATGGCAGGGAAGCACACGAAATTGCATACCTTCCTCCTTAATCTCTTGTTTATTACATCGCAATGACACCAAAGGACCTGGCAGATTTCAAACTTTTTGGTGGCTCAAACTCCAAACTAATCCAGGATTTTCTGAGGAATCTTTCTCTTTCGTTCTTTCCCAACGCTGGAGCAATTCCCAGAAACCTTTTATCATCTTGTTTGAATGAATCGTCTGAGACAATGAAGTCTGCACCATGGTGGAGGTGTAACCTCTGTGCGCTTTCACATGGGATTTGATATTCATGGTACTATTTAATGAGCCAAATACTGTAGGTTAACAACCTACACTAACTTCTACAGGGGGAGGTGAACAGGAGGTCGGCAGTACACTGCTTCCTGATGGGCTTCATGACCTTTCCATTAAATGGAGAGGCTATTTAAGGTTTTATCAGGTCCTTTGACTTCTTTTGCTACTCTTCTGAATTCACATGTAAACTTGCCTACATCGTGTAAGAATATATTTCAAAGAAACAACTCTGTAAAGCTGCATGTCCTCCTGGGTGCTCTGTAACTTTTGTTTTAATGGTTCTTTGTTGAACTGAAATTTTGTTGTTCCTTCATGGTCCAATAAGAGACTTCTGTATCCTGGTGAATATTTTATTGTACTCTTCTGTCCATTCAATTACAAGGAAAGTAATTCCACGCACAGAAAAGAATGTGGAAACATTAACTGTTCATCTTTGTTTAACGATCCTGTGTCTGATTGGACACTTTTTTCCCGTTTGACTGTTTTGTCAAGAGTTAGCGGGTCACTAAAGAACCTTCAACTGTTACAAGGGCTACAACCTCTTACTTGTGTTGCCCATTTAACCTCAAGCCTGAATAATTGTGGAGAAAGAAAAAGTAAATTAATTGTAATTATAAATTGTGGGCGGGGTTTTTTTTGCTTTTCACATGAAACTTGATACTTTTTTTTTTTGGTACATGTCCGCATTTATAAACCTCAGAGATTTACTTGAGTCTCATTCATTCTCTGCTCAGTTGATGAGTTGAGCCTCCAATACGGAATTAAAATTTCTCCTGCGTGCTCTGTAATTTTTGTTTTAATGGGTTTTTTTTAAACTGTAATTTTGTTGTTCCTTCATGGTCCAATGAGAGACTTCTGTATTCTGGTGAATATTTTTTTGTATTCTTCTGTCCTTTCAATTACAAGGAAAGAAATTCCTCTAACAAAATATTGTGGAAAAATTAACTGTTCATCTTTGTTTCACAATCCTGTCTGATTGGACACTTTTTTTTCCGTTTGATTTTTTTTTTGTCAAGAAAAGAACCTTCTCTGCGGTGCAGTGTGGTAGGCAAATGCTACGAGGTAAACCTATTTACTCTTGGATTATGTTGTGTCCACATTTTACCCTTCTGAATTCACATGTAAACCATGAACATGTAAACTTACCTACATCTTGTAAGAATAATTATGGAGAAAAAAAAACTAAATTGTAATTATAAATTTTGTTTTTGGCTTTTTCCATGAAACTCTTGGGTTTTTTTTTTTTTTTTTGGGTACATGTCAGCATTTATAAACTTAAGCCTCTAATACCAAATTAATTAAAAAGTTCAAATTACACACTTTATCAGCTGTCAAAGTGCAATAATTGTTAAACACTTCTGGAATGTTTTTGATTTGTGAATTAAACATGGTGAAACAACATGGTTTGGATTATTTTGCTGGTTTCAAGGTTTTTTTTTCTCTCCAGCTCTCATATATTTTATTACCTTTGGACCTAAAAGTCCAGGCTGGTCGGCTAAGACGGTCGCCAGCTCCTTCAGAGCCGATCGGAGGAACTTGCGTCTCTCTCTGTGCATGGATCCTCTGAAGAAATACAGAGCGAAGCATCAAATGTGATTAAACTGTATTTTGACACTTTCAGGACAATTCTAAAGAGGACAGAAAAGTAAGCAGATGACATGTGACGGCAGAAGAATGAAGATGAAAGAGGGAGATGGAATAAGCAATAAGGATAAAAGCAGAGATGAAGCCAAAGGGAGACAATGAGCAGAGGATAAAACGGAGAAAAGATAGGCTAATGTTTTGGTGAGAAGCAAAAAAAATGACATTTGAAAAGAACTGAGAAATAGAGAGGAATATAAATTATTAATAGAATAAAAATGCTCACTGAGAAAATAACCAAAATTTAGGATTTCCTTTTTTGTTTGAGAAAGGAAAAGTAAAAGGTTGAGATGAAAGGATTAAAAAGAGGGTTATCTTTATACGCACGCATGAGAAAGGGCTTGTTCTTTGCACTCTCTGATGTCGTTGATGCGTTTGTTGTAGCTAAAAAAGAAAAGGGGAAAAAGGAACGTGTCAAGCCAGCGAATATCAACCAAACTGATTCTTTTTGCACCGACATGAAAACGTTTAAAGAATTTAATAGATGACAGAAAAATGACAGCATCACAGTTATGTACCCTCTGATGTTGACAAACAGGTCTTCTGCAGCTTTGTGGATGTGAAAGACTTCATCCCTGAACAAGCAGAGGCAGGTGGAGCTCTGAAGAGCGAGTTTCCATAGCGACAGAGCTGCTGCGTCGCTGTTCAGCACCGCGTGGCACAGAATGAAGCCAACTGTAGGGAGAAAGTGACAAACATAAAAACTTTCTTTAAAAATTAAACATAAGAGATGTTTCTGAATCACTACATTTTAGAGGGAATTTTCATCCTGTTCTAGTAAACTTTAGTCCTGCTGTACTTACACACAATCCATTTCTCCATCGTGTCCAGCGACAGGTATTCACAGGGCATCTGAGAATAGAAGGGAGATGATGAAGTGTGAATCTTTAGATTAACGATGCACCGATACCGAACATGTGTACTATTCATCATCCTTGCAATAGAAAGGCCGATAGCAATAACTAAACTATGTATTCATTTACATTAACAAATGTAATAACAATATGTAATATATCCGAATGGAAGAAAAATCCATTTAAAAATATTGTAATAAAGTGTTCCTTTGTTTGAAGTTAGAAGGATATTGGATAAGGATGTAAGGATATCGGTGAGTACTTAAAAGTATTCTGTATCAGTTTTGATCTTAGGTCAGAACATTTTGTTTTAATATTTAAAATGTGAGTGTGAGAATGTGAGTCCATCGCGGTAAAGAGAGAGCTGAGCCGAAAAGCAAAGCTCTCGATTTACAAGTCGATCTACGTTCCAACCCTCACCTATGGTCACCAGCTGTGGGTGGTGACCGAAAGAATGAGATCGCGGGTACAAAATGAGCTTCCTCCGCAGGGTGTCTGGGCTCTCACTCAGAGATCGGGTGAGGAGCTCTGCCATCCGGGAGGAGCTCGGTGTTGAGCCGCTCCTCCTCCAGGTCGAGAGGAGCCAGATGGGGTGGTTTGGGCATCTGGTCAGGATGCCCCCCGAGGGCGAGGTGTTTTGGGCACGTCCCACCAGGAGGAGACCAAGGGGCAGACCCCGGACCCGCTGGAGAGACTATGTCTCACAGCTGGCCGGGGAACGACTTGGGATCCTTCCAGGTGAGCTAGAGGATGCAGCCGGGGAGAAAGAGGATTGGGCTGCCCGTTTGAGGCTGTTGCCCCCGAGACCCGACCCCGGAACAAGCGGAAGATGACGGAACAGAAAATGTGAGAGAAATATTCTTGTTACTAACGGTGTCTGACTGAGCAGGGTTGAGCATGGTGGAGGGAGCAGAGATGAGGGAGAGCAGCTGGGCGTTCCTCCACTGGTCAGCAGACAGATTTCTCCTGGGATAAACCATCTGGAGGCTGATCAGTGCATCGGAGAGGGACTGCAAGAAAACAGATGAGAAATCTTTACTATAACTTGAATTTCTTAGTCCAGAAAAATCAAAAAAGATCAAAAACTAGGTTAAAAAATGTAGGTTTAATGAAGTGTAGTTATAAATACCGAGAATGCACTTATTCAAAATACATTTTGAAAAGTTTCTTAAAATTAAAACTCTATCTAATCAGAAATACTGTATCTTTATGAACCTCCTTAATCGAGTGTAGAGGATGTCGTCTCCTTAAATTTAACTTAAAGGAAACAGATTTTCTTGTTTTATAAGATTCTGACATTCTGTGATAAAGATTCCAGTAAAGATTGAAGAATGTACTGAGATTACTGATTGGGAAATGGTGTGTCTTACAGCTCAGAAACAAGCCGATAGTAGTAGAACAGGTGCGGGGAAACTACTGCACGCGGCCCACATGCGGCCCGTTAAACGTTTTAATATGGCCTGCCAAACTTGAAAAAGGAGGAAGTTTTATTTTCCCTGCAATTCTAATGTTTTGTCACTAGATGGTGCACTTTAGATTTATTGGCTTTGTTGACAAAACAACACTGCTCCCATTCAAATGTGTGTGCCTACGTGATTGCACACACTGTCAAAGACTGCGCATATGGAAAGCCATCAAGGCCAATACACGCACAGAATCAGAAAACTTTATTAGTCCCTGAGGGGAAATTTCTCACGAAGGTAAAACAAGCACGTTAGATTTCAAACCTTGTGCGCTACCATCGGGCGTAATCTAGCACTAAATGTTACATCTAGCTAGGGCTGAAACAACTAATCGAATTAATCGATTATAATCGATTATTGAAATAGTTGTCGACTAATTTAGTCATCGATTAATCGTTTAGAAAGTTTATGCTGTCAACAGCACTTAATATTACACAACTTGATTGTTTTTTGTGTATTTTTACTCATGGTAACCTCGGCCATTTTTGTTTGGTACTATACCTCTGAACAAGGTTAAATTTGCAAATCTAAAACTGTTAACGATTTCTTGTTTTTAAATGTGATCCTGGATGGTCAACAGTTTACAATTTATGTTTTTTTAGCCAGTAGCCTACTATAAAACACATTTTATGTGTATGGATTTACCTTTACTGTATACAGTAAGTACATTTATTATTTTATATTTGCTGTAGAACTGGTAATATACTCCATTATATATATACATATAAACTATATTTCACAGAAAGATTAAATTTTTACTTATTAGAATGAGCCCAATGTGTTGTTTAAGTGGTTATGAGTTGTGTTTTGCATAACTACATTCAATAAAATGCCAAGAAAACTATTATTTTATTAAGTCCAATTTTACCCGATTAATCGATTAATCGAGTCAATGATCGTCAGATTAATCGATCATCAAAATAATCGTTAGTTGCAGCCCTACATCTAGCGCGCTAGATGCATGTTTTTTAAACGTTAGCACTAGATTTGAAATTTAACGCGCTGAATGTTTTTGAAGAAAAAAAAAAAGACAGTCAGGAGGAGTGATGGTGATATTTTTTTCTTTTTCAGTATTGTGACAGAAAAGAACTTTCTGTGCTTTAAAGAAATGGTTATTCATTTGATTTTTATTGTTTAAAGACTCGTTTCAAAGTCAGAGATTTTGTTTTAATGCTTTTCTTCATTTTCATTGGAAATTAAGACATGTTTTCTCCAGATATGTACTTTTTTTGTCTATGAGGTGAGGTTACCAAAGTATGCCATCCATCTGTTCCTGTCCTGGCCCTTTTGTCAAATGTTAAGAGCTCAATGTGGCCCGTGAATCAAAAAGTTTGCCCACTCCTGGTGTAGAATGTGTCTTTTACTTTTTAAATGGTTGATGAGGACCTACAGTATGTGACTCCTGTTGAATTAAACCAGATGGCCTGAGAGTTTCTGACATCTGATGAAGGCTCTTTATTCTGCTCTAAAATGCAAAACTATTCAAATTGAATAACTCCATATATTTCCATTAGACAGTAGTTGGTGTTGAAATTCCTTAGTGAGCAACACCTTTTATTTAGGGTATCTGGTCTAAAAATTTTGTTGTAAATCTAAAGTAAGGCACTCCTATTGATTTTGATCAGGACAGGAGAACCATCTTGGAAAACTGTTGACACAAAAGTTTTGAGAGAATTGCCTCAAACTGTTACGTTGGAAAAACATTTATTTCAAGACGGAAAGCTGAAGAATTCAGCAAAACGGAAATCTTTGGTTGCGTTTTTGGGACTCGTACAAATGTGTGAATTGTGACTGTTAAAAGAGATTATGTTCCTTGAATGGTCTGCATGTTTTTTTTTTGGTTTTTTTTGCTCTTTAATCACTTATTTTTGTCAAACCTTAATGAACACAATGGTTAAGAAAATAGAATGAACTCATTTTTACCTTTCCATGTGGCACAAACTCTTCCATCATCTTCTTCAGAGGATTCTCGTAATCCACAATCATTTGGCCCAACCGGGGATATTCCCTGTCACTGAAACCAGCAAAATAAAGATACAGCTGTTTAAAAAAAGGCTAGATTTGGATTTAAAGCACATCTAACTACCCAGAAAAAAGATAAATAAAATAGTCAAATAAAACAATAGAAAAATATAAACCCTCTATTTAGTTGGACTTTGGAAACATACCCATAATCTCTTTATTCAATTTAGACTTTTAAAGATGCCACAATTTTTAAGACGGAGCTTTAAAAAAACAACAACTGGGAACCTGCTTTACTGTGAAAAAAAAAAAACGTCTTTGTCAATCGCAGTCTCTAAAATAGCAAAACAAGCCACTAAATTTGTGTGTGGAGAATAAAATGTCAAAAAAGAGAAAAAACAATAAATGAACTTGACGGTCAGACTTTACAGTTTGGATTACAAACATTTTTTAGACTTAAACAGTTAAATTCTGCTTTATTTATCAAACCCTAATTTAGTAAGAAAAATGCACCTTGCTCCGTGTGTCATCTCATGTGCGTAGTTGTACAGTCCGATGATGGCTTTCCTCTCCTCTATGCGGGACAGGATGATCATCAGAGTAGTATAGGTTACCACCAGGTCCAGGTAGTTCTTAGTCAGGTCAAAATTAACCGTCTGGAAAGAAGCAGAAATAGCTTTAAGAAAACTAAAATTCCACTTTTTTTTTTTCCTCCGTTGGACATACAGTATTTTACACAAAAACAGGAAACGATCATCTAACTTACGATGTCAAAGAAGACCTGGCAGGCGTCTATAGTGTTCAGCAGCTCACACACATGATCCTGCAAGAAGAGAGAGCGTTGTGAATACATGCAGTGTTAACAGTCTTAAATGTAAAGTCATCCTCCCACCTTGAACTCCATGACATCAACAAAAGTAAAATAGTACAGAGCCAAATTCTTCAGGATCTCCGACTTCTCCTTTTGAAGCTGAGCCAGCTGTTGCTGTAAAGACCACGTAGGAGGACAGTTAAACACAGACACTCTGAATCAGATCACTTTTAAAATGGACGTTTATTTGATTGTTAAACTTTTCTACTTGTAGAAAAGGTCGATCTAATCAGGGTCTGAAGGATGAGGAGGATGAGGAGCAGCTGTGTGGTGTGTTTAAAAAAAAAAGTCAAGAGGGAAGCGTATCAAACTTTTTACCAAGATCATATTTCAATGCTCTGGGATCAACAAAACAAAATCCTCTACTTAAAACAAATCACTACTCTGTGCTTTTTGTCTTTTCACTTTGGAACTTTTTATGTATTTATTTTATTATTGCTTTGCTGCAAGAAATTGTTCGTCAAAGGACCAATAAAGTTTTTCAGATTCTGAAATCAAACCATGTGATACGGAAAAAAAAAGTATAGTCTGCTTTGACTTAAATAAAAAAAAAAAAAATGTACAATTAAAAAAAAAAATTTTTTTTAAATATACTCCATTAATCCTTTATCAGGAAATTTATGTGCTGCATTTCACCGCAGCAGGCTGCCACCGATGACAGCGCCAATGGTGGAAGAAACGGGGGGTTAGATGTCTTCTCCAAGGACCCTAGACGTGCACTGAGAGGGATTCGAACCTGCGAACTTCTGGTTAACGGGCAAACACTCTAACCACTGAGCCACCATCTCCTCCACCCACTCCATTTTCTGTCCACTTTTCTTTTCTTGGCTCCCTGCAACCTCGTTTCTATGTCTGGTTAAAGTCAAGCTGCAATTAAAATGACTTTGTTCTGAAATGAGATTAAATTGAATGTGAATGTTTTAATTTTTTGTTAAATAACCAAAAACAAACAGCTCTGCAAGTCCAGTTTTTGAACTCTTCATGGGTCTATTTTTAGCCACATGTAAGAAACGGCTGAAGAAATATTTAAAAGTTTATTTAAAATCTTTATTTACATTCAGCAGACCAAATTAAAATCCTTCGTGGACGATATATTTTGCCCACCGGCTTCATGTATTTAATTTATCATCTTTCTTTTTGTCTGAACCGCCAGAATCTGTTACAAAAACCTGAATGAAAATACTTTTATTTCCATGATGCTATTTTTAAATTAAAAACAGAGGGATTTATGTTTTTTTCTATTTAAAATCTGCTACTATAAAATTCTAATTAAAATCTTTCCCTTGCGGCTCCAGCAGAGACTGAGCTTCACTTTAATTAAAGTATCTCTTACAAGTGATGAGCGGTTCTGAAAACTGATATTTTGCTCTTAAATAATTCATCAAATCTGTTGCTTCTTTAAAAATCTGCTTATTAAGGCAAAAAAAATAAAATCCTCCATCTAATTCTATATGTTTTAGAGGTTGGTTTGCTTTGGCAGAACAAATTTAAACATACAGATTGTGCCACACAGAAAATATTATCTATGAATTCAGATTTTTTTTCTCTCTCTCAGAGTCTTAAGTTAAAGTTCTGCAACTTTTAACAGATCTGAATCCACGGGCATGACGATGGTTAAAGTTAAACTTGGTTTATTTAATAAAAAAAGTTAAAAAGTTCTTCTGGTGTTTCATAACGTTCAGGTTTTTCTACTGGAAATAATCCAGAACTAATGCTGCATTCACATGAAGAGGAAAAGATAAATCCACTTGTAATAACTAAGTATAAGTTACTTTATCATTTTAAAATCTTAATCTGTAGCTGCACTTACAAGCATTACAGATAAAAATGATTTTATGTGAGAACAGTGGCTTACAGACGATCGACTCACTGTTAGCTGGAGAGTAACAGCAGTTTTTATTTGGACTATTTCTGTCTTTTTTCTACTATTAAAACATAAACGATGCTGTGTTTATGAACATCGAACACAGGAAGGTGTTTCAGTATTGTGACAAAAGTGATGAACTTCTAAAATACCTCATTTAGCCTCCTTTAAAGTAAAACCTCGAGTACATAAATGAGCATGAAGACAGTCTCAGGATCAGTGGGGTGACTTTTGGAATTTACTTTTAATGGTTGCATTGATACCACTTTTTGTAAATCACTATGTATTTTCATTTGATCCTGACATGCGAACTATTCTAACTTAAAAACAAAGACTTTCAACTTCACTACATTACTTTTGAATGATTTTTTTCTTTTTTTTTCTGACATTAAGCAAGTAACAGTTACATAAGAAAAAAATATTTGATGATTATTCCAAATTAATGGACGTCATGTCAGACAGTTGATTCAGCAAAGTCGTTTAATTTTGGAGAACTTTCGCCTCTAAGAGAGTTTTCCCGGACATACGACGGTCATTTCAGAGAGAAAGAAATATGACGGTGACTGTCTAATTTATTTTTTGTTTAAATTGAATTTTTTTCCCCAAAAAGCAACAGCTGCGGAGGAAGCTCATTTCGGCCACTTGTACCCACGATCTCATTCTTTCGGTCACCACCCACAGCTGGAGACCATAGGTGAGGGTTGGAGCTTCCTCCGCAGGGTGGCTGGGCTCTCACTCAGAGATCGGGTGAGGAGCTCTGCCATCCGGGAGGAGCTCGGTGTCGAGCCGCTCCTTCTCCAGGTCGGTAGGAGCCAGATGGGGTGGTTCGGGCATCTGGTCAGGATGCCCCCCGAGCACCTCGCGGGCGAGGTGTTTTGGGCACGTCCCACCGGGAGGAGACCAACGGGTAGACCCCGCTCCCGCTGGAGAGACTATGTCTCACAGCTGGCCGGGGAACGACTTGGGATCCTTCCAGGTGAGCTAGAGGATGCAGCCGGGGAGAGGCAGGCCTGGGCTGCCCGTTTGAGGCTGTTGCCCCTGCGACCCGACCCTGGAACGAGCGGAAGATGACGGAACGGAACGGAAAGCAACAGCTGACTATTTGCTGGAGTTTGTTGCCATGGTAACAACCACAAAATTTTGAGCTGGTTCAGGACTGGCCAGCAGACAGGGACAAAAAAAGTTAAATAAAGAGTAATTTTAGGATGAAAGGGCAACTTTTACCACTTATTTTTGTCCAGAGGAAGATGCAAAATCTTGTTTTTTTAAAAAAAAATAAATAAAAAAAAATTGTAGTTTCTAACATCATTTTAATTGCAAGAAATATCCAAAAAGTATTCTAAATTGACAGTGTTATCTGATAATAATGGGCAACGTGCAGCCAATCAGAATGTAATCTTCACTATGTTATCATTTCATCTAAGAGTTACGGTGATAATCTAACTCTTAAATGTTGGACTTTTCTTTGAGACAACTCAAAGAAAAGTCAATTTATGAGACTTTAGTATCAAAAATAAAGAAAACCTTTATTAGTCCCATAATGGGTAAATTACAATTGGTACTGTTTGGGCCGAGAATAGCACGTGTGTACGTCTCCACTACCATAAGCGTTACCACCATGGTTAAATGTATAGATATTTTTGTGTTTTCATTTATGTCTAGTGTTAAAAGAATATATAAATTACATTCATTTATTGTGTTTTTGGTCCTTCTATCTCAATGAGTACCAGTACAGTGTCTTAGTATCAGCATGATACCCTGATACAGGTAACGGTGTGTCCCTCTTTTAAATGAATATGGATTGGTTCAGTCTGATTTCTAAAAGCAGCATAATAACCACCAGTGGGTGGATTTATGGGCTTTCATTTTTTAATGTAAAAATGCCAATGTGCTGACTTCTTCTTAGGAGGTAAAAATGTCCTCAGACTGGTTCGTCAAATCAATAAAATGTGTGTTTTTCTTAATGTAGTGAGTCATGGAGGCAGCAGCCGGTTGGTTCTGAATCACCTAACCACCTGGGTAAGTTAACCAGCCACACAGCCATTCAGTGGATGAAGAGAAACTAAAAAACACTGCTGCCGATGGGAGGGTGTATCAAGCACAGCAAAGCAAATAAACAACAGCTTAAAAAAATATAACAGACATTTTTACATAACTTAAACATTTAAACTTAAATACAAAAAAAATACAAAAACTTACCAAAAAGCACAAGTCCGGATTAAGCCAAGATTAGCATGCAGAACACAAACACACACAGAAACAAAGCAGAACATAAGAGACAATTATTGCACAGTTATACTTAATACAGCAGTTAGCCACACACACACTTTCACCAGGACTCTGACTGCATGGCACTCACACAAACACATCAGCCAGAAAACACAAGCTAACAAAGCTTAAAGAAACATCATGATGAGCAATAACTAAGTTTAGTTTGTTCAAAACACACCTGGGATTTCATTCAAAACAGCAAATAAAAAACACAACAGCAACAAACTTTTTGAAAAATCCTGTGAAACAAATAAAAGTTTTTATTGTGTAATACACACGAGGTTTGGGGTATACCTAGATCAAATCAATCAGGGGTGTAGTGGTGGTTGTTTCTGGGACTAAAGCTGAGCTAGATTTCTATTTTTATTACATTATTAGCTTCCTTTTTGTGAGTTCCTCATGTTTTACTTTCATTTCACTTTACACTTCATTGACGAAAAATGTCAAATAAGCAACAATCTAAAAATAGCATTAAAATTCCATAAAATTATAAATAGGTACTCATGTTTTTTTTGGGTCAAACACACTAAATACTAACCCTAACCTCTCAGATCAGGTTGTTCCAGCTCTCAGGTTGTGGGTTATGAAAATGACTCTTAATTCAGTCTAGCAGTGCAAAGGGTAGTTCTGTAATCCAGGAGGAAGCTGTTCTGGGATTGTTTCACCATTAGTGAGCCTTCCATGTTGCTGCACAATACAAGGTAGCGGGTTGTAAACAAACACAAATTCTACAATATCACTCATGCACTGACCCGAACGTACCGTACTGAAATGGTTTTGCACTAATACTACATGTACAGTTACACCCCGATTAACGAGTATGCCCATAACTAGTGGTCCATATTTGTGGCCATCCCACCCAGTCAATGCCTGATCCTGTCAGACCTCAGAAGCTAAGCATGCTGGTTCTGGGCAGTACTTGGATGGGAGACCGCCGGAAACCCAGGTGCCACTGTAGGACGGCCGTTGAGATTAAATTGCCGTTGTGTCCCTGGGTAAGACACTTCACCCACATTTCCTAGTCTGAATGGTGTGTGTGTGATTGGTTAGTGATGGTCTGAAGGGCCGATGGCGCAAAATGGCAGCCTTGCTTCTGTCAGTTTGCCCCAGGGCAGCTGTGGCTACAACAGTAGCTTACCATTACCTGGTATGGGGTGAATGAATAATGCATTCATTCATGTGTGAAGCGTCTTTGAGTGTCCTGAAAAGCGCTTTAGAAGTACAATACAATATTATTATATCTCTTTGTCTAGATTTTTTTTTTTCCTGTTCTTCTTTCCTGAACTATCCCACTCCTTGATACACTGTCTGGATGAAAACTATCAACCGTATATTATAAAATATCAACTGGGTTACCATAGATTACCATATAATTTATTGTATTACCATTCAGAAAATCCTGAATTGATCTTCTAAATCTTCCTTATCCTGAAAACATCCAGAAAGTAGTACTTACATTATTGTTGCGCGTCTCCACAGCAGGAAACTTTCTAACAATAAATTTAACAGCCGACTCCAGGTTCTTATCCACAAGATAGGAGGGCTTTGCCTTTGGATCCCCACATGCCTATGAAAGAGAAAAGAAGAAGAGATGAGGAAACGTGGATCAAACTGTAGGAGATTTACAGTTATTGAAGCAGCCAACGTGTTTCAATAACACCTCAGTATTTTATCCATTTTCTCCTTTGTGTTCTACTCCCACCGTGTATGGTCACCACAAAGGACTTAAGTCTGCATTTAGTGTGAAACCTGGTTTATTCCAGGTGGTGATTAGGAAAGATTTGGGTAAAATGAGCACCACTGGGAAGTGAAGTTTTTACACCAAACAGATACTGAAGACAAGCACAAAAAAAAAATCTGCCAAAATGATCTGTGCCGTTTGTATTTAAAAATTTAGCACAGTCAGCCGGGCAGATTTCAGATGTTGGAAGTTTGATGTTTGGATGAACCGGGACAAGCAGTAAAAACTGAATCCATTGATCTGGCACAAAAATGGAAAAACAAAAGCAAACACAAAGCTGGAGTTTTGGTCATTGTTTAAGAGTTTTAACTGGTCTTTTCTACTGAAGATTTGTTCAAAAGTAGTTTTTTTAGCCCTATTTTCAATGCTCTTTGTAAACCATTATTACAAATACACCAATACTGGCCGCAGTTTTATTTTGATTTGAAAAGGTTATATATTTTTTATTTTTATTGTGGAGATATTTATTATTTTACTATATAAAATATAATAGTATAACCTGAAGAAAGTTTAATCTTGGCAATGCTTTTATGTTAAGATGTGTTAGAAAGTCATAAAAACGCATTTTAAAGGAAAAAAAACCCCAAACATCTCCATTCACGGAGCCCCGCCATCCCAGACACTAATTGCTCGTTTAGCTGATGTTAGTTTACGTAACTCAAAACCTGATTGTTTGACGCAAAACTTGTATCACTATTCTTTTTACATAGATTCAATGTATCCGTGGTCAGAGATTATTTATTAAAGACTGTTAATAACTGAGAAGAAGACAATAAAAAAAAGTATTAAGACATTAATATTTAGAAATGAGGGAGTAAGACATGAAGAGATGACATGAATCTGGTAGACAGACATGAAGCCCTGTTTGGAGAATTTTATTATGATGCACATCTGTAATGCGTCATCTGTAAAACAGCAGCCTTTTGATTATTTCACACCACCTGCAGATTCTAAACATTCACCCACATTTACCGTAATTTCACGGCCATAAGGCGCATATAAAAGTCTTAGATTTACTTCAAAATGAGCGGTGCGCCTTGTGTGTGAGAAAAGGTGGACCTAAAAGAAAACGCGGTGCTCGCGAAGCGGACGTGAATGAAAAGGCATGAGAGCGTTAAAGAGTGAAGTGTGAGCGGCGTGGGAGCGATGGATGACCGAAGGAGACCACAGTTTCACGAAGGGTGGAAGGCAGCGCCGGGCGAGTTACGCTACAGTTTGCCAATGGATTGTAGATGCTTGGACTAACGTGTCTGCTGGTACTGTTATCCGAGCTTTCGCAAAAGCTGGTATCCTTTCTGAGGAGCCGCACAGTACAGACAGTGACTTTGACAGCGAGGAGCGAAGTGGACCTGCTCTGTTGGATTTTGCGCAGCTGCTCGATTCCAAAACAGAGGATGAGGACTTTGACGGATTTGAATAAAGACTATTACCGGTAATGTGTTTGTTTAGTATCGTTACTACTTAAAAAAAGTACGACCAAACTCAGGTTTGCTCCCGATCTATTTTTTAATACCCACATTTCCATGCTTGCGTGTGTGTTGTTGTAAGGCGGTGTGTGACTGAGACTGCCCCTTTTCGTACAGGTCGCCTTATGTGTGTGTTAAATACAGCAATGGCGCACATAACTGAGGCTGCGCCTTTTCGTACAGTGCGCCTAATGGTCGTGAAATTACAGTATAATCATTTTCCTGCACACTGATTCAACGAAGCTCATGCATAATGAGCGGTATAGTTTGAAAGAAGAGGTAAATGTGATTTTTAGTTTCAGCCTAAGGTAAAAAAAAAACATTTTTCCCCTCAGGCCATTCAAGATAAAATTTAGTTAAATTAAAAAAAAGTTCCATTTAGTTGCTAAAATGAATGAAATAAGGCAAAATGATGTTTTTTTTTAAATAGAAATTTTCAACTAATGATGCGTCTCTCTTCAAAAATATGGATATTTAATCACATGGTAAACAAGTTCCATCATAACATCAATGATGTCCCCTACTTGAAAATTAAGCATAAAAAAATAAAGTGGAAAAATTCAGCTCGTTTTTATGTGCAGACTGAAATGTTCCCACGACTTAACATCGCTGATGAAACCCTCACACAGTGGTCACATCCGAGGTGTGGTGTGAACTGATTAAGAACATGTTTCTACATCAGTAATTCAGATGTTTAGTTTCCATGGTAAATGTCACTTGTATCTAATAACGGGGACCAGATTAGACAGCGTATTGAACCCTCCTCACACGACCACCCAGATCTTCCAGCTATGAGACATTAATATAATAATTACTTGATTCGTTTTTATGAAACAATGATTTCATAAACATGAGACTTTTAAAGCCCTATTTATTCAGGATTAGTTTTAACTCAAACTCTGGCAATTTATAATCCTCACTGACTCTCCTCCCCTGCAGACTCTCAGAGATTTTACATTCTTGTAATTTTAAAGTATGTCTATGATTATTTTGTGTAAATTTCTCACATGGAATAAAAATCACTTATTTTGACCAAAACTGGGAGGTTTTCTAATAATTTTAAATCTGTCTGAATCCCCATGTGTGTTATTCAGGATTTTTTTTTTTTAAATAATTTTGTCAAACATTATCAGTATGTTTACAATATTTTTAGATTTTTATTAAAGCTACAACAATGTGCTTTTGATCATTCTAAATGGCTCAACATAGTGTGGAATAAAAAAGTTTGCTTAAATTAAAAAAAATTTTAAAGTCATCCTGTCATTTTTACTCCTTTTTCAGCAGGTGTCATGAATGGTGCAAAAAAAAAAAAAAACAGTTTAAAATGAAAATTTAACTTTTTTTGTAACAAGTTCTGTTTTAGAAAAAAAATATTGATGTAGCAAAACTTATTTAATTGTGATAATAACTCCATAAACACACTTGACTCTATGTAGATTTTGCAGAGGGCAAATTGTGGAGAAACAAATGATGGCTGTTTGATTTTGGGCTAAAAATGTGATGCAATAGAGAGGAATGAGTGAGCGAGTGGCATCAGAAAAGATTTGGTGATAAAATACTCCAAAAAAAAAAAAAAAAGCCAGACATGTCTATCAACAAAACAAATTCTGTCTTTAGCAACAATCTTATTTTATATGGAAAAATTTATGAAAGCATGATAATAGTTTTCTAAAACAACATCTATTATTATTTTCTTCATTCACTGCAAAAACAAAAAAAATATGTGTTATAAACTGTAATGCTGCAAAACTACAAATCTCAGATTTTCTGAGTTATAATTATAATAGTTGAGTAATCTAATTAAAAGTTATGTTTATGTGGATAAATGAAGAAAAAACGTTTGACAGAACAAGTTGTAAATCATATTGTCTAAGCCCTATCCAAATTAAACCAGATAAAAAAATAGAGAAAAAGAAAAACAAAAAGAAAACCATCAAATCAGCTATAAATTTATTCCCCTTTTAAATTAATCACAACAAACAATAGTATCTGTAGATCAATAAGCTACACTACATCATCAGTTAACACAAATTAACACTGTCGCTTTAAAAAACACCCAAAAAAATAGCTGGCTTATGCTTAGGATTGTAAACACAATGGTGTAGTCTTATGATCTTTATAAAAACAGGATAAAGTCTATTTAAGGTTTTACAGATATCCAAAAGGTGTCAGGTAATGTTTTGGTTGGTGATACCATGCCATGTCAAATTAACTTTATGTCTTGTTAGTAATCTGCACTTCATAAGAACTATTCTACTAAACTAAAATCCTAAGTTTAAAGTTGTAGCAGCTAAATAAACCTTTATTATGATGTCTGTTTTGAACTATGCCTCATATTTAAAAGGTTAGAAGATGAAACACAACAGTAACGTTGACATTTTTATCCTGCATAAATCGCTCAATTTGTGTAGAACTTGTCGTACGCTCAGATTTGGGTCCCTAGATTATAACATAAGATTGATTAAAGACAAGTTTAATCTTCCTAAATTTATAAAGCCGGGTTTAAGCGTTAAAGAGAACATACTTTATTATCCAAAAAGCATTTTTATTTTTATGTGTTGGTGTGAACAGACAGGCTGTGGGGATGGATAGAAGGGGTAAGGTGATGGTTGAAATGATAAAGTATGATGGGACGATCAAGAAGGTGTACTGGAGAGGCTGTTGCTTAGATACCAGAATATGCTTCTGTCTCATCTTTTCAACGTGATAAATGCCAACAACTAACTAAGCCTGAGCCTCTCCACAGGCTCCAGCTCTGACTGACGTACAGCAGGGAATCCCTGAATATGCTGCAGTAGACCAGAAAAACATACACATGAAAACTAATTAATCCTGCTAATTACTAGATGTATTATTCCACTGAGCTGTAAATGAACTGGTAAAAGGGGTTTTCTTCTTTCTGTTTCCCAGCATGAAGCTTCTCAATTTCACCTAAATGGATTAACTACTAGGATTAAAGACGAGGAGGTGTCCCATGATTAGAAACAACCACTAACTCACCACGATGACCTGCACAAACTCGACTCCATGTTGAAACAATCTTCGCTTATTGCTCCGCTATATCCGGTTACATTGTGAAAGCTCTGTTCCAATAAAACCACAAAATTAAATAACTTTTATAGATTAATGCACCTTCTAAACATCGCAAATTACTTCCAGTGAACCGCGACAAGCAGAGAGAGAGATTACAAGCAAAGAAAAAAAAATTGGCCATTTAAATGGTCTTTATTTTCCATCTAAATCGTTCTGTGACGTCCAAAAATATGCAGCTACCTCATAATACTGTTCCAAATGTGAGACGATTCACTGATTCCTAAACAGATCGTTCCATCCATCTGATATTAGGACATTTTAATAAGGGCGTGGATAAAAACTCTGCACTAGAGTTATGCTAACACATTTTATTACGTCCCTGTGTGAGTTAATAGGTGGAGAAATAGACTCATTAACTCACATCCAAATTAAGTGTGAGAATTTGTAGCCATCTCTTAATGAACACTTTAATTAGATTTTATATGACGTTATTTTAAAGCTGAATTCAATCATAAAGGCAAAATTAAGCATAGATATTTATATTTTTTAAGATGTGTTATTAAACAAAAAAGATAGTAAAATCTTCTATGGATTTGGACATCTTATACAAATCATTTCCTCTCTTTTTGAAAGTTTAAATGAATTAATGTCCCCATCAAACTGTTTAAAATCAGATCACGTACATGCATCAGTAACGCACAAATATAAAGATTTATATTTGTATCTACTGAAAGTTCCAACAGGCTGAACTTTCAGTATAAGAGGAACGAGGAGGATGGATTATAATCTCTAAATTTTTGGTGACTGGAATGATGCTTTTCTCATAAATTATATTGCAAGTATTTTTAAATTTGTTTTTAGCGTCTGTCGCACGATAGAAAAATTGTTTCCTGGTTTTTTTTGTTCATTAACACTAGGACCGCTGCAGCTGTTAATATGACTGGACGTCACTTTAATATGGTAACAAGAATAAATAAATCACAACCTAGGAGGCTGACCTTTTATTACTTTTAATATAAACATGTTTTCTATTTTATGTAGTTTTTTGTGTTCTAAAAAAGAACATTTAAAAATTTATGAGCATTTTATCTCCTCTAACTTCCTGCGCCCTGTAGCAGCAGGTATGAAGCGTGCATTGCCACCAGAGCAACAAACACATTGCTATAGCCACACAGAAGTATGTGTGTGTGTTTATATTTGTGGAAAGAGACAAGGAGGACTCTGACTACATTACAGAAACATTTTAGAAAGGTTGAGTGAGATAATATTGAAGAGACACCTTGAAGAGAGTCTGAATAAAGTCAGCCATGTTTTCTAGATAAGTTTTGAAAGTTCAGGTTAACATATTGGAATATAGCCTATAATCGATTTATAACGAGGACATTTTTGAAGCAGCAGCACAAAATGAAGAAAAAAGTAAGCTATCAACGTATTAGATAATTTTAATTTGGTGTTTGCTTTTTTATTTTAGGTTATAAAAATATTTAACATTTTATCATTATTATTACTTTAAAATTGAGCGGTGTAAAAGTTTATGCAATATAGCAGCACAAAACATGAATAATTACATGTGTGGTAATGTTGACGGTCATGGCGCTTGCAGGTAGATTTGGAAGCGGTCCTTGTATTAACAACATTTATTGTGACTTTATCTGTAAGGGCTCAGCTATTGATACTGTTGTTATGTGAAGTAAGATGATCTTTATTTTCATAAAATAGTTATTAATTAATTCATACAGAGCACTAGAGCAGGATGGTGTATTTGAAGAACGGTTTTGTCATTGGTATTCTTACAGCTTGAGTGATCAGTAACTGTTGGTATGATGTGTCTTTAATTGTTTTAGAATTATGGTGAAAAGATACTGTTCTTTGGCTCCATCTACTTTTAATTACTTTTTTCTGTCATTATTAACCACTGTTTAATATTCTGTGCTTCTGATTAGTTTAGCCCATATAAGCAACATACTGTCCCTTTTCCTCATGTGACTGATCTCTTCTGTGCACCTATCCTGATTTTTATACCACAAGTCTGAGTAAATACTCCATTCTGATTGGCTGCAGTGCGTTCGCTAATATCAGATAATTTACTCCGCTGGTGATGTTTCAGGTAAATAAACTCAGCGTTATTTATTTTTCATTAGACTATTTTTACATAGTTTTTCCATAAAAATCATACCCAACAAGTAAAAAATGTATTTTTTCTAAACAAAAACAAGCAGTAAGAGGTCTTTCCCTTTGAGGTGATACTTTATTTTACTTATCAAACATTAAGTATTTGTCACTTTCTTCTGTTGGTAAGTCACAGACCAGCTAAAGTTCTGTGGCCGTTACCATGACAGCAAAATGCCAACAAAGAGTCCACTATTCTTCAGAAAAAACGTAAGATTTAAACGGTGAATAAAAACAATAACATATGTATGATTGATGCGATGGTCTTTGAGTTGTCAAATTAAATGAATAGACTTTGTAGATTCAGACATCTGATGCGGTGTTCGTTTCATTCTTCCTTACATAACTTGTTTAAAGTCAGAATGGAAGAAAAAAAAGTCATTCTAATGTACTGGTAATGTAATAAAGTTAAATGTCTTGTTTTAAATGAGAATAATAAATGTATCAGTACTCGGTATCAGCATCTACTTAAATAAAGTACTTTTTTAAAAGTGAAATGGGTGTGTTTATATTTGACCAACGATGTAGGAAGTTTTCTGAGAGAACTTTTAAATACTGTGATATATTGAAAGTTAATTGTATACAAATTATTTTTTAGGGAAGGATCCATGTAAAGGTTTATTTTGATCAATATTTTTATAATAAATTTTTAGATCCTGAAGGGTCAAAGCAAGGAATTATATTTTACTAACAAAGACCAAAAGTTCACTTTGTAAAAGCAAGGAAAAAAAAGTCAAAATGTTTATGTGGATGTAGAGATGAATAACACTATGAATCTGCACTGTGGGTCGGTAGAGCTGACGATGAATGGATCCCAGCCTTACTCTCAGCATTACAGATTCAAGCATGAAGAGGAGTGAGTCACAAAGGAGAGGACCAACAGATCAGTACAGGTAGCCAGGAAGGGGTACGGAAGGAGAATTGAGGAAGGGTGGAGGAGAGGAGCAGGAGGGGTTTCATCAGTGGAAGGTGATAAATTTTGCAAACCTTCCAAACTTGTCCTTGCTGCATAGGAGAGAGGGGAAGCATTGGAACGGAGAGAAGAAGAGAAGAAATCAAAAACAAAGAGCCCACCCAGACAAAGTGTTTGATTACTATTACACACACACTCACAAACACACACAAGTTGTAAAAGAACTGCTCTCATTCAAGTGTAAGTAAGGGGTAACCCCTCACAGTTTTTCAAACACATAAATAAATGATAAAAAAAAACAAAAAAACATGCTGTCCTAACATTTTATATCACATTAAAACTTGTATTGATGCTTGCTGTGTGTTACGTAACACACACTGGGCTACTACCCCCGTAAACCCTCTCCTCGCCCTACATATTTATGAGAGAGTATCCCGTCGCTTTAAGAGGAAGGGAAGTCGAATTTAACATGGCAGACACGTTGTGCGTCTCTCACGCAGAACATGGTGAAGATAAAGTTGGGCTCCTGCAGGTTTTACTGGCTGCTGGACTGCTCCACATTTCTGCTTCCTAGCTGTTGCTTAGCAACCGATAAGGCAGTGTTTCCCTGTCTGTCCCAGCTTTAATGTGTGGGATTCTTCTATGCGTAGTAGTTCATACATGGATGTGATTGGCTGAATTCTGGTCCATACCACTGAGAAGGTCAGAAAGCAGGCATTAATATTCAGATGAGTGTGTAAATATTTAATTTGTCTACATCTAAATACTTCAACTAAATGCTCTTTTTTAATCTCTTTTGGTTTGTAAGACTAATTACTTACCTATGCTGCAATCAGGGGTCCAAATTAAAATAAAAAATGGAGATATTTGCTTTCTACGTATCTCTGCTATTCCGCATATTTTAATTTCATTTTTTTATAATGTCTTGCTGGATCAGATGTTTGCCTGATTTACTGCATCATAAGATGAAGTAATCATCTTTACCTTTGCTTTCTATTTCTGTTAAAAAACATCTTGGCTTAAGTTTTTAAGTTAATGACTGAATCAATAGAAAACAGTAAAATCTTAGGGAGAAAAATAAATTAGGCTCTTTGTCACGACTGTTTATCAAAGTAAAGTATTAAATCTAAATAAAGTTGTTTTTCAATTTGCATTTAAAAATTATTAGATTAGTTAAACAAGCTTGAATCAATCTTGATTAAATATATCAATTTTAAATCTAATTATCTCATTTTAATTTGCACGTAATGAAATCTTGCTTGTTATTCATAACGACATTATTTTGACCAAACTTCAGCTAAAATTTCATTTTGTTTCATTTACATTTATTAAGAACCTGTTAAAAATTTCATTTTAAATTAGTTTAAATCATGTTTATGAACTTGTTTTTGTTGTTTAATTGTTTTGATTTTTTGTTAACTGAAATTGGGAGGGTATCAAAAAGGTCAAACTTCTTCCCTCCCCTTTGAGCATGATGGCATAGATTTTCTTTTTGAGCAGGTTGGTACATGATAGAGTGGCCATTGGGTTTAGTCAGGTTTTTTTGGAGTTTGTTTTTTCTTATGGTGGGACCCAATGTGCTGTCGGAACTATGTGCTTTATCTTTTTTTATACCAGATAATGCTTGTTGAAGTCATGCTCAATAAATAAAATAATTAAGATTATAATGTTTCAATCGATGGCTTCAGCATCCTTTTAAATGACAAAAATATGGTTTAAAATTCCATTTAAAAACCAATAAAAAAATGTATGTTGGTCTTATTTATTTTATGAAATAAGAACTAATAATTATGTCTAGTTAAATCTCTGCTTAACAACTGCCGCCGCCACATAATGTTTAAAATATTTAAGTTTCCAAAAAGTGGTTGTGGCTATTCTTAAATGTATTGTGGTGAGTATTTAAGATGTGCTCCTTTTTGGGTGAAACATAATGCATAAAAATAGAAATAAGATGGTGGTAAGAAAAGATGTGATACATCACACGGGCTAGGTGTTAATATTAATCTGATAAATCCATACATACTGTGTCTCAATAAATACCCTGCTCTTTTGATTCAATAAGATTTTTCAGGCAAGTTGTTGCATTAAAAATTAGACCTTTAAGTTGTTACTTCAAACTAAAATCTATAAACGCAGTAAAAACAAACATTACTGATGAATTTATTTATTGAAGCAAAATGAAAACAACAAAAAAGCATTTTATAAAAAGATGGAAACTAAAAAATTACATAATAGAGCGTTGCTTAATTTTAAAAAATGAGAATCGATTTAATGGAAAGTTTAATCAATAGAAATTTACGTGTGATTTTTTTTTTTAAGCGAAACCTAAGATATCACCTTCCAAAAAACCCTGAAACTACAAATTAAACTATTTTTTGTGATTAAGATGAAATGAAGCCTTTTAAAGTTAAAAAAACAAACCAGAAAGCATCACGAGTCAGCTCCATGAGTTTTTGTGCCTTCACAGTAAATGGGTTGGTGCATTTCTTAAAATCATCCCGCTTACATGTGGATTTAAAGCTAGTACATGTAAGCTAACAACAAACTAGCTCCAGAGACCATTTGAAACTTTGAAATATTAGGTGATAAACCCAGAGAATGTTGCGTGCAGAAAAAAAAATGTTAGCGGGTCCACTGGCTGGAAAACAAGCACAGAAAACAAAAAAAATGAACTCAGCCAAGACTGAAGAATAAAGCTGAACTGATTAAGGGGAGTTTTTCAGCAGGTAGTCAGTGATGTGTAATGAGTATGTATAAAGTTGAAGAAACAGCAGTGATCGTTGATGGTAATTTACAGTTAGTGTTCATGGGCGACCCAAAGACAGAAAAAAATATAAAACTAGCAGCAAAATTGCTTCAATATTGAACAATTTCAAAGAGGAAAAAAAAACCTCCAACTTGCTTACAGTTGAATCTTTGATTTTATTTCTATCTTTGGGACGCAGCGGATTCTGGATGCTGAAGGTTTTATTCCACTGCTTTATGGGAAGATTTGGAAACAAGCAAACAGCAGCTTCAAGTGAACATGTGCTCAGAACTTATGATAACAGGACAGAGATGAAGATGATGGGACGGACAGACAGAAAAGAGAAGGAAGGAAGGAGGAAGGGAGGGAAGACAGGAAGGGCGTGTACGCAATTACAAGCTAAATCCCTGATTCTCACACTGAAAAAAACCCACAACTATTTTCTAAAAATGACTGTTATTGTGTCAAATTTCCTTCATAATTTAAAGACATTAAAAGGTGCATTTTATAAACTAGAAAACACTGTGGGCTTTAATCCATTTACTTTTTACTGTGTCCTTATTCAAACTTGATAAATGATGACTAACCTCTTTGACTTCCTCCCCTTTTCTTGACTGTCCATACTGAAGTGAATAAAACAGACCCACTACTCTATTCCTCCCACACAAACCAATAGACAAATTTAGACAGCAAAGCAGATAGTAAACACAAAAAATACCCTATTTACAACTTGCTACCAGATATTGGGTGTGTAACGATGTCCAACAATTTTGGTTCAGCTTGTGCTTGGTTTTGAGGTCCTGGTTTGGTTCATTTTGGGTGCAGGATTGAAACTTTGGTTTCACCTCACAAATGCAAAGAAAAAACTACTTACTTAAATTGCAGTTTGTGGGTTGTTGTTGTTAAATAGGTTTACATCTGTGTAAAAAATTTATATCTAACAAACTAAATGCAGTTAGAGCTAACCTCACAGAAAGTAGAAAAAGTTTCAAAAAAGTCTTCTGGACAGTTTAATTCTTCAACGAGATGTTTCGACTTCCATCCGGAAATCATTTTCAATCTGAATGAAACCTGGATCTATTTATACTAACCTGAGTAAAAGGTAAAAAAATAGTAAGAAGGGCTCGACCAATGAGCCTGTGTTACTTATGATGGCCGTGAATGGCTCCTATTGTAGCCACAGACCAGAAAACAACCCTATTATAAAAAATGCTAAAAGCCTAGTGAATAGAAAATCCCTGCTAACGAGAGGCGTGAAACTGGGTCACGAGGTCTCATCTTTAGTCCATGGCTTCAAAAGGCTGCTATAGATACCGGGCAAAACGTATCTAACGCCTCCACTCCGATTCAGATTAACCTCACAGAAAGTTACAACCAAAGCTGCTCACTAGCACCAGATGCTAACCAGATTAGGTCGTCCCTGCTCTCTGTCTGTGAATGTCTATCTAAATGCTTCTGAATTCAGTATATAGTAATTAAAGTTTATCTTTCATCAAAACCCTACACTTTATTATGAACATGATGAAGCCAACAAAGCTTTGGAAATATTTGCCTAAATGAATTATTAGAGAAAAACTAAATGATAAAATTTAAAAACAGTTTTTTTTTAAGTCAACTGAAACTTTTGAAAGACAGGTGTTATGTTTGTTTTTTTAAACACACACACTAATTCACTGTGATCGTAATGACAGCGACAGGTTTCAGGAAAAACTTAAGATTCATCTTTAACATATGACTATGTGATTCCTTATTTAGGAACTGAGACTATTTTGTGGTTTTAGTGGTGAAATAACCTCCCAATAGTTATTCATTTCCATCACTCAGAAGATTACAAAATCCTTCAGAAAAAAAAAAATCTTTCACATTAACTCTGAGATCCTTTTTAAGGACCTGAAACCATTTTTGTGGTTTTAGCTGCACAATAAGCTACCACCGAATATGATTCACTTTTTTATGTAGTGACAAATATTAGCAGAACTGAACAGGAGACAGAACAAACTCCTAAGTTCAGGTGAGAGACACAGTCTTTGCTTGTTGCTATGGAGATCTACTGTAGAATTACAATTTTAAATGCAAAAGGGTTTAAAAAAAAAACAACTAGATAAATTAGTATGTTTAATTAAAGGCTGTTTTTCTGATGCTGCTTCTAAACTACAAACCTTGTTTATGAAGATTTAGAATCTAATTGATCTATTTTTATTGCTCCAGGTCTAAGTCAGCTAAATCCATTGGTGGGCCGGGTGCAACAAACGCCTGGCATTGCAACACAATTGAATGACCAAAACAAATGTGACATTTTGTTTTTGTGTGCCTCCTGTTGCGCCATAAAAACCTCTCTACTATCATCTTTACATCAAACAGTAATGTAGTGTTAAAAACTGTCTTTTTTCTAATCACCAGACAACTGAATTGTGTGAAGCCAGTAGATCTGCCACAGCTTCACCATCCCATATTCCTGTTACCAGCCCACGTCCTTTGGATTTTGCCAATTTTATTTGAAAACTTACAAAAACTGTCTCACTACCTAAACTGATCCAGATCCCAACTGTTCAGTAGAATCAGATCTTAAGTACGATCCTTGTTTACCACCTAGCGTACCACCGACTATCAGTTTTTTCTTTATGTATTATCATTCCAAATATTTAACAGATACACAACTGTGTAATTAAAAAAAAAAATCCATTTAGCCTCTAATTTGCTCTAAATTTTGTATCTAAACCGAGGTGGGAAAACTACGGCCCGAGGGCCATATGAGTCCTGTAAAACTTGCTAATCCGGCCCGCCAAACATGAAGAAACTACATAAACTTTTTAGGATTTTCCCTGCAAGCTGGCCGGAGAACCACTTGGGATCCGTCCGGGTGAGCTGGAGGATGCAGCCGGGGAGAGAGAAGCCTGGGCTTCCCGTCTGAGGCCGTGACACGGCCCCGGATGAGCGGAAGACGACGGAACGTAACATTAAGTTGTTGGGATGCATTTAATTTGTTGTGGGAATGTTAGACTTTGAGTTGCTTTCTCTAATATGGGATGTTTTTGTAAATTTAACAAACTCTTTCTTCCCCACTTAGATAAATTTTCTTTTATCTTTTTTTATTTGACCAGGTTTTATGGCAGCTTCATTCAGACAGGCAACTAAAAGAGAGATTCATTGTAAATACTACTGAAAGAAAAAATGTAGGTGGAATATATTTAGATTTTAATTTAAAAAAACTTAAATTGAAGCCTGTGTTTACTATTAGTTTTTTCTAAAGATTTTTGTCAATTCACAAGTTTGGCACTTTGGTCGTGTATTGGGATCCTTTGTGACCCGCATAGCTTCATTAACTTAGACTCAACTAGATGCTATATAGGTGTAACCTTAAATACAGAAAGTCTACCCAAAAAGTAACAGAAATTCATCAAAATAAAATGATGTTTAACTAAACATTATTAATTTTTTTGTCCCAGTCATTTTAGACACTAAAATCTAAAACTGCGCCCATTTGGTTGATATTTTAACCATAAGTCCCATATTTCCCATTGGGGATAAATAAAGTATATTCAATTCAATAAGTCAAACATAAGGTTTAAAATTAACATATCAGCATCAGTATAATTTTGGAATAAAAAATAATAATTTAAGGTAAATTTCAGTTAAATTAAGTTGATTTTGTTTTGAAAAAAGTTTTTAGGTAGATTTCAGTTCATTTCTGTAACTAGGAATGCAAAAAATGGTTTCGGTAGGTTTTAGTGAAATTCAGATTGGATTTTAGGAAATTTCAGCAGATTTTTGTCACTTTTTCGGTAGATTTTAGTGTTTATAATGACTGGCTGATCAATACTGTTTTTTAATCCAAGCTGAGAGCATCAAGCACAAAATCCAAAATTTTCTATATTTGTTGACGTTTGTATTTAAACTGAATTAATTTCTAACCGGTTTCTTCGTTGTATTTGAGTTGAATGTAAACCAATAAACTAATTCTGTCCTATTTTATGATAAAGTTTTCAATGAAAATGCAAAACATGTTTCTTTCAATAATTATCATCGTTTTGACAAAAACCTTCCGTTCCGTCATCTTCCGCTTGTTCCGGGGTCGGGTCACGGGGGCAACAGCCTCAAGCGGGCAGCCCAGGCCTCTCTCTCCCCGGCTGCATCCTCCAGCTCACCCGGAAGAATCCCAAGTCGCTCCCCGGCCAGCTGTGAGACATAGTCTGTCCAGCGGGCCCGGGGTCTGCCCCTTGGTCTCCTCCCGGTGGGACGTGCCCGAAACACCTCGCCCGCGAGGCGCTCAGGGGGCATCCTGACCAGATGCCCGAACCACCCCATCTGGCTCCTCTCGACCTGGAGGAGGAGCGGCTCGACACAGAGCTCCTCCCGGATGGCAAAGCTCCTCACCCGATCTCTGAGTGAGAGCCCAGCCACCCTGCGGAGGAAGCTCATTTCAGCCGCTTGTACCCGCGATCTCATTCTTTCGGTCACCATCCACAGCTGGTTACCATTGGTGAGGGTAGGAACGTAGATCTTGGTTACCATGGTGAGGGTAGGAACGTAGATCCTGGTTACCATGGTGAGGGTAGGAACGTAGATCCTGGTTACCATGGTGAGGGTAGGAACGTAGATCCTGGTTACCATGGTGAGGGTAGTAACGTAGATCCTGGTTACCATGGTGAGGGTAGTAACGTAGATCCTGGTTACCATGGTGAGGGTAGTAACGTAGATCCTGGTTACCATGGTGAGGGTAGGAACGTAGATCCTGGTTACCATGGTGAGGGTAGGAACATAGATCCTGGTTACCATGGTGAGAGTAGGAACGTAGATCCTGGTTACCATGGTGAGGGTAGGAATGTAGATCCTTGTTACCATGGTGAGGGTAGGAACGTAGATCCTGGTTACCATGGTGAGAGTAGGAACATAGATCCTGGTTACCATGGTGAGGGTAGGAACGTAGATCCTGGTTACCATGGTGAGGGTAGGAACTTAGATCCTGGTTACCATGGTGAGGGTAGGAAAGTAGATCCTGGTTACCATGGTGAGGGTAGGAACGTAGATCCTAGTTTTTGGTTTTTGACTAAAACCTGTTTCTACTAATTCTTAGAGCATTATTAGTCATATATAAATGTCTATCAGCATGTTTAAATGAGAATATAATATAATTAAATACATTAAATTAATCAGTAAAAATGATAGAATATAATTAATTAAAGTAAATAACTGAGTTTTCTTTAAAAATCAGGATGTTTTTTTGGACGACGCCCGTTTAGCTTAGCATAGCTAGGCCGCCATTAGCAGCTAACTGTTAGCATCAACACAGGCCTAACCGTTTGAACATGTTTATTTATTTTCTTTAAACTACCACTTGTAAATAATCTAAACATCAACCGACGTTTAAAATAAACTCATATAATGATTTTTAAATAAAACTACAAACCGGTTTAAGCTTTAAAAACAGAAGCTAACTTTACCGCAAGCTATTAGCCTGTTAGCCGCAACCTTATTTAAACAATTTAATGTAAAAATGATCAAATAAACAGTAAATACGTGTTTGTTTACATTTATAACAGTTGTTTATGAGTGTACAGATTCATTCCATGCGTTAAAATGAGATTGTGTGGGTGTTTTACAGACCATTATGGGATGTATCCATCCTGTGTTTTTTATGGATAATAAAAATGATTGTTGTTGATATGTAAACAAACCTTTTTAATATTGTAAACACGAGTTAACATCCCGATGCCTCTGTCGTTGAGGATGGTGAGTTTCTCTGCCAGTTTCTGTTGGCTGGGCTGGATCACTCCTCGAGACATATTGGTTCAAAAAGATCCACAAAGAGTAAAAATGAAAAAATAATAGTTTCCAAGATTTCTGATGCAAGGAAGAGTAAAAAACATGGAAAGGTTGATGAGTGAGGTGGTTTAAATGCCTTCCATGTTGAGGTTTTTTAGGATCAGCAGCTTCCTGGACTCCACCCCACTCTGTCTCCAGGATTTTTTTCCTCTGTCACAGAGATGTGGATCACCACACACACACACACACACACACACACTGATGCTTTCAGGTTCAACACTGGAAGAATCACACTAATACAATAATCAGTTATTTTTATAATTGTAGTTAATCATATTCAGTTATTTAAATAAACAAATAAAAAGACACTTCTATGCTTTTAACCAGAAACAAAGAGCTGAAGCTGAACCAATGCTTTGTTTTTTTCTTCTGAACCGCTTATCCCTAATCGGGTCATCGGGGTGCAAGAGCCTATTGTGGCTGATTTCAGGCTAGAGGCAGGGTACACCCCGAACAGTTCGCCAGTCTGTTGTGGGCATACACACACTCATTCCTTGGGACAATTTGGGGAGACGTTAGCTCAGTGGTAGAATGTCTGTCCTTGGACAGGGAGAAGCTGGTTCAATTTCCACTGGGTCCATGCCTAAAATACTTACTACACCCCCCTCCCATTTCTTCCACCATGGCTGCCTGTGTAATTTCCCCATTCCGTTCCGTCATCTTCCGCTTATTCCGGGGTCGGGCGCGGGGGCAACAGCCTCAAACGGGCAGCCCAGGCCTCTCTCTCCCCGGCTGCATCCTTTAGCTCATCTGGAAGGATTCCAAGTTGTTCCCCAGCCAGCTGTGAGACATAGTCTCTCCAGCGGGTCCGAGGTCTGCCCCTTGGTCTCCTCCTGGTGGGATGTGCCCGAAACACCTCGCCCGCGAGGCGCTCGGGGGGCATATTGACCAGATGCCCGAACCACCCCATCTGGCTCCTCTCGACCTGGAGGAGGAGCGGCTCGACACCGAGCTCCTACCGGATGACAGAGCTCCTCACCCGATCTCTGAGTGAGAGCCCAGCCACCCTGCAGAGGAAGCTCATGAGGGATAAACATGATGCAATAATAATAATTTTTAAAAAATTATAGCGATACATAAACAGGGAGGACATGCGAATGCCACACAAAAAGGTCAGTGCTTCAAGCCTCTCCCCACTCCTGTACTTAAACCTCTGACATTCGTACTGTGAGGTCACATACTGACCGCCATGCAAACCTGATTAATATGTATAAACCCAATTTACAATTTAAGTCCGTGTAGTCCCTCATTCATCCAGGAGTGATCCATAGTAGAAAAAGTTTCAAAAAAGTCTTCAGGACAGTTTAATTCTTGATCGAGACGTTTCGACTTCCATCCGGAAATCATTTTCAATCTGAATGAAATGGACTGAAAACTGGATCTATTTATACTAACCTGAGTAAAAGGTAAAAAAAATAGTAAGGAGGGCTCGACCAATGAGCCTGTGTTACCTATGATGGCTGTGAGTGGCTCCTATTGTAGCCACAGACCAGTAAACAACCCTATTATAAAAATGCTAAAAGCCTAGTGAAAAGAAATTCCTTCTTACGAGAGGCGTGAAACTGGGTCACGAGGTGTCATCTTTAGTCCATGGCTTCAAAAGGCTGCTGTAAATACCGGGCAGAATGTATCTAACGCCTCCACTCCGATTCAGTGAGGGATTTTCTTTCATCACAAAGATGGCTTCCTTCACCCCTCTTTCAAACCATCCTTTCTCTCTACTTCGAATCTTCACCTCACTGTCCTCAAAAGTGTGTTTGGTGGATTTAAGATGCAGATGTACAGCAGACTGTGGACCACTTGAGGCTTCTCTTCTGTGTTGGTAAAGTCTTTTGTGGAGTGGCTGCTTAGTTTCCCCAATGTAGTGTTCTTTGCAGCTCCCTTCACTGCATCGGATCGAATAAACTACGTTGCTCTGTTTCTCTAGGCATCTTGTCTTTAGGATGTACTAGTTTCTGCCGTAATGTGTTGACCGGTTCGGTACCTTCTCGGACAGTCCTGACACGTAGGGAATAGAGACTCCATTTTTCCTCTTCTCAGTTTCCCTCTTCTCACGTTTTTTGGAGGTTCTCACCCTATTCCCAATTTACATCTAAGTAGTTGCCAAGAAGACCTGAAAGAAAAACCCACAACAACTAATTCCAAAACTGACAAAAGTAAGAAAAGAAATATATCATGAAGAAAACAGTTTAGATTTGCTCAATGTTGGGCTCTATCCAACCAGGGGAGTTGGTTTGAGATTCATAGAAATTAAGTGCAAGGATGCAGAGGTCCGGGGACCAGATGTTGGTATCTGGGATCAGCTGATCCAGATGTAAGCAAGCATCCACATGGTTATGTATACCTTAGAGAGGAGAATAAAAGACAGATTGACAATAACTGAAACATTTGTGTAATTTCTTCTATTTCCAGATACAAGTATTAATGATTCATAACGTCAGAATTTACGCTTGAGTGAAAGCAAGATGTAATAAGTGTCTAAATTACTATTTTTGTGTGTCTTTGAACGCAACACATGGCTGACGCTGCTTCCTGAGTTTTTAACAAAAATCTTTGTTGAAACAGTTTGAACCGTTTCTGAACCTAAAAGCAGTTTTTATACCAAAATAACCTGGTTATTAACGGTATTCATTCTTCTAAAGGTGTGTGTGCCCGCTTTTAAAGGCTTCAGCCGCATTAAATGATTTTTAAGGTTCATTTTCCCTCTGATTTTATGGTTTAACTTTAAAACATGCACTTTTTTGTTTCAGTTCAGTGATGGATTCTCTAGCTGGGGAGATCCAAGGCTTCTCCAAGGACAGGCTGAAGAAGCAAAGCACACGTGTTACCACGGTAACAGGCAAGAAGCTGCTGGAGAGGAGGTCCGATGGAGGAGAGGTGGAGCAGGTTGGGCAGCTGGAGGAAGAGACTGGATGGGGTTTTGTACAAGATGACCGTTTGGACCTTCAAGTTGGGGTTGTTAGACCTTTCCTGCTCCTGGGTAACAATGGATTCCACTTTTATTGATAATTATGCTCGTAATAATGAATATATAAGAAAAACAAATCAATCTGGATTGTAATAGTGGAGAAGAACTACAAATATGGCGCAATGTTTCAAACTTTTATGGAAATACAGTTTTTAAATAAAAAAATAATATAGAAAAATAGTATTCGTTTTCGTTCCGTCATCTTCCGCTTGTTCCAAGGTCGGGTCGCGGGGGCAACAGCCTCAAGCTGGCAGCCCAGGTCTCTCTCTCCCCGGCTGCATTCTCCAGCTCACCTGGAAGGATCCCAAGGCGTTCTCGGCCAGCTGTGGGACATAGTCTCTCCAGCGGGTCCGAGGTCTGCCCCTTGGTCTCCTCCCGGTAGGACGTGCCCGGAACACCTCGCCCGCGAGACGCATCCTGACCAGATGCCCGAACCACCCCATCTGGCTCCTCTCGACCTGGAGGAGGAGCGGCTCGACACCGAGCTCCTCTCGGATGGCAGAGCTCCTCACCCGATCTCTGAGTGAGAGCCCAGCCACCCTGCTGAGGATGCTCATTTCGGCCGCTTGTACCCACGATCTCATTCTTTCGGTCACCACCCACAGCTGGTGACCATAGGTGAGGGTTGGAACGTAGATCGACTTGTAAATCGAGAGCTTTGCTTTTCGGCTCAGCTCTTTCTTTACCACGACGGACCGATGCAGCGTCCTAGTATTCTAGTAAAAAATAGTATTCTAAAAAAATAATCTTTGAGTGTTTTTGAACTGTGTGTAACGGCCTGTCTCGTATTGTCTGAAATCATTCCAAATTTACCTTCAGAAAACTTGTTTCACTGAGTTTTGTCCTGACTTTGGGAGCCAGTTAAAGAGCTGGTCCTGAGGTTCCAAGTATCTGAGATGGTTTTTATAGCGTAAATATATCAGAGCTGTAAAGTGGTAGTAACCTGTGGAGAGACTTTTAAATGGCAGAACTACCGTAATTTCATGGCCATAAGGCGCACTGTACGAAAAGGCGCAGTCTCAGTCACACACCGCCTTACAACACACACGCAAGCATGCAAATATGCGTATTAAAAAATAGATCGGGAGCAAAACTGAGTTTGGTTGTACTTTATTTAAGTAGTATAAACAAACACATTACCGGTAATAGTCTTTATTCAAATCCGTCAAAGTCCTCATCCTCTGTTTTGGAATCGAGAAGCTGCGCAAAATCCAACAGAGCAGGTCCACTTCGCTCCTCGCTGTCAAAGTCACTGTCTGTACTGTGCGGCTCCTCAGAAAGGATACCAGCTTTTGCGAAAGCTCGGATAACAGTACCAGCAGACACGTTAGTCCAAGCATCTACAATCCATAGGCAAACTGTAGCGTAACTCGCCCCGCGCTGCCTTCCACCCTTCGTGAAACTGTGGTCTCCTTCGGTCATCCATCGCTCCTACGCCGCTCACACTTCACTCTTTAACGTTCTCATGTGTTTTCTTTCAGGTCCGCCTCGCGGGCACGGCGTTTTCTTTTAGGTCCGCTTTTCTCACACACAAGGCGCACCGCACAAAAAGGCGCACCGCTCATTTTGAAGAAAATTTGAGACTTTTAGCTGCGCTTTATGGCCGTGAAATTACGGTATTTAACTCTAAAAGCCAGTCTGGAGACTTGAGGACAGAATGAATACTATCCAGAATTGAGTTGGAACACAAACAGCAATATTCTTCATATTCTGCCTAACTTCTGATTTAGTGAGTCCACAATTCAGTTGTGGTCCTGAGTAAGTTTGCTCAGTCAACGCTCTATGCAATTCTTAGTAAATGAGGTCCTAGATCTTATGAATCTTACTTTGTGCATATGAGTGCACATGACTTCCTTGCACAGTCATGTTGGAGAAGGAAGGGAGCAGCTCCGAACTGGTGCCACAACGTTGGGAGCATGGCATTGGACAGAGTGTTGTGCTAAGGCATTTAGTTTCTGTCACTGGAACTAAGGCGCCAATTCCCAGTTCTTCAAAAAGAACTCCGCACCATAACATCCACCAAACATTAAACAATCCCACAAAAGAGTCAGATTAGTTTTGTTGTTATGGTAACCAGCAACCTCAGACTCATCTATTGGATTTCTACATACAGAGGTGTGATTCATCCCTTCAGAGAAAACTTCTCCACCAGTCCAAAATCCACAGGTGTCATTATTTTCACCACTGCATTTGATGCTTTGCATTAGATGTTGTTGATTGCCATGGGAACCCATTTCATGAAGCTCTTTATGAACTTCTGGAGCTAATCTGAATGCTAACTGAATCATATCAGGTTTGGAGGTCTGTACTGATTAATTCTTATACTGTAAGTTAGACTTTACTCTTCAGCATCAACTGACCCTGCTCCATCAGTTTACATGGCTGAACCCTTGAAGGCATAGAGGCTGTCGTTACTACGTTATTATAATCAAGCTGCCTGTGGAATATTTACGAGCCTGAAAATATCTTAAATTAGCCGGGATGGGCTCCGGCACCCCCGCAACCCCAAAAGGGACTGACGGATAAGAAGACGACTGACTGACTGACTGAAAATATCACTATTGTGTCACAGTACAACCCTGGACTTCCCTGAGCCCCTGAGTGACTCGGTACATCTTCTTCCTCTTTCAGCATTTCCCTTCAGGGGCGCCGCAGCAAGTCAGTTTTTTCCAACTAGCCCTATCTGCTGCATCTTCTTCAGTCACACCAACTATCTTCATGTCTTGCTTCACTGTATCCATAAACGTCCTCTTTGGTCTTCCTCTAGTCCTCTTTCCTGGTGGTTCCAAACCCAGCATCCTTCTTCCAATGTACTCTCTCTCCTCAGCATATGTCCAAATCATTTCATTCTGGCCTCTCTGACTTTAAAACCTCTAACATGTGCTGTTCCTCTGATCCTGTCCATCCTGGTCACTCCCAGAGAGATCCTCAGCATCTTCATCTCTGCTACCTTCATCTCTGTTTCCTGTCTTTTCCTCAGTGCCACTGACTCGGTGCACAATGCGTGATATGGTAGTGATTGGAGGATCTGAATGCCAGTATTTGTGTGGTTGAGTTATTACTTTTGGGTAATGTCTTCTTGTGACAGTTCATGTTAACTACTGTATGCTGGGAATGCGCCGTACAGCACTGTCTTCGGTCTTCAGTATTCAGGACAAGGTCACTGTTTCTGATAATAAATACATTCCTAATTGTGAATAAATCAATGTGATTAATTAAGAATTCCTCTCAGACAGATTTGTGACTTGCCCTCAGGATGGAGGACACAGGTTTTTGTTCCTGAACCTGTCAGCATGTGTCTGTTTTGCTGAAAAGTCCCTGAGCTTGGCATTGAGTCCTGGCCAGGTCTCAGGTGCTGCTGGCCTCTTACTTCTCTGCAGGTGAAGAAATCTCAGCAGGTCATCCATTAAAAAGCTGCTGTGCTCAGCAGAGGTGACTCTTCTCCACTTCAACTTAAAGTTTGTTTTAAAACAGCAGCCTCAGTTTAGACCTTCTATGACACTTAGTAGCAACGTCTCTGCACAATGATTTTCTGATTTCCATATGTTGGAGGTGTCCCACGGAGAGCACGTCTAGGGTCCTTGGAGAAGACACCTAGCCCCCACTTCTCCCACCATTGGCGCCGTTGAAGGGCAGCCTGCTGCGGTGTAAGGAGTGCAGCAAACAAATTTCCCCGGTGAGGGATGAATAGAGTAATTCAAAATAATCAAAATAATCAAAAAATATGCAGATACCTTGACCTTCGGGGTCACTTGACCCTGTTACAACCAAGTTGATTGGCCAGCTGAGAACGACCTGACAAACCAGTTGGCTGCTCACAAATACAAAGAGACACTGTGTAATAAAGACGTGTAAACTGGGAGACGGAGCAAAAAATGGAAGGAAGCTAATTATAGGCGATGATATTGCAACATTGATTTGATGTTGATATAGTATGCAACCCAGCTTCACACACCTACCAACATAACTAATAATTCAATCTTGGGAAAGAAAACTTCTTAAAAGCCCTGTTGTAAAAAAAACCCCCACAACCTTATGAATAAGCTTCAGTGGGCGTGCTTTAGCTGGTATTGTTTTTGGACATTAATCTTCAAGGACCGAGTTTGGACACCCTATTGATGTTTTGGTTTGTCCTTCCTGGTCCCCCGTACTGAAATCCAGTAAATGCTGGATTCCTGCCATCTCATTGCTTTTCATGCTATATGTTGAAACTTTTCTTTTTACAGTCGAGTCAGCCCTCTTAAAGAAATTAAAGCCCCAGCATATGAAGTACATAGATTTTCTTTTAACAACATTTACTGTTCAATAGAAAGTAAGTTGATTGGTCGCCTGTCTTCTGGGCTAAAGAAAACCGAGCAGCGTGCCTGCATCTTTTCACAGATGTGTCACTTTAAATCTTTCCCCCCTACGCTGATGAGACATGTGGGCTGGAGCTGGATCACTTCCAAACCCTCCCTCCATCTTTGGGATTTAGATTTGCTTCTCAGCACTATGAATTTGGCATTATGTCAAAGTAGCTTAGCTTAGCTTATGCAAAGTGTGCAAATGTTGCTACTTGAAAGATGTAAGCTGCTGCTTTGTATCTAGCCTGGCAACCTGGAAGAGGTCCTGATGCCCATCTCTGTTTCCTGCACATATGTTTTTTTTTCCACCACCTCCTGTCATCGTGACAAGCTGTTCGACTAAATGAGTGACTGCTGTTTCTGTAAATCTGTCCCCATCTGAGATTTTCTGCCTCTCTCAGCTCAAATGATCTTACCCTTGCTTGACTTTTTTACATTAGACTTTGACCTTCTTCCTCTGTGGTATTACTCATTCAAACTTAGGCCAGGCTTACTATTTCCCGATAAATCATATGTTGCCTTCTCTGCAGCTATAGATAGTCTAAACTGTTTATCTCAGCAGTTCCTGGTGCTACTATACAAATAATTTGATTCCACTCCATTTTTTCCTGTAGCTTTAAGTCATTTTACTGTTGGTTATGCTGACGGATATCTTCTCTGCTTGTGGTTCCTGCTGTTAAAAAAAAAAAGAAAGGCTTTTGTCTCTGGATATTTCCTGCTGAGGGATTTCAGTGCAGATAACCTGCAGCGTTTGCTTTCTGCTGCTAAACTTCACAAATTGTGTGAGATTTAAACACCTCTCTCTATGCGTACGGCTGGATTTGTCCCTTCATTAAGGAAACACGATGTCTAAAAAAAACAACCACGGGAGATGTTTTTAGATCACTTTCATTTATTAAACCAACTCTAAATTGGTGCTAATTTGGTGCAGTGACTAGTTTTCTGGGTCCTTTGGGTCCTCTGGATCTGTAAAGACTCATAGTTGCACCGTTTGAACCTGATTCCCTGCGGCCTACTTTTTTTTTTTTTATTTCTATCTCTCTGTATCGCAACACTGTCCTTTCAGAAAGCTTCACACCCAATTAGGTGGACACAAACAAACACAATCAGACTTACCACAATCAGCACAAATAATTACTGCACTAAACAGCCAGGACATTTCTGTCCTTGGAGTTTATTTCTCAGGGAGGCAAAACTTCTTAAAACCTATTTGGAGGAAAACAAGGTCAAGTCAAGGCCAAACGAATCAGACAAAATGCCTCCACCTGTCAAATATCACAAACTTTGTCAGTTAATTTATAGTTCGTTTTGTTTCATCTGTGGGCAGTTTCATTAAAAGACCTTGATCTTGGGTCACATGAAGAACCTAATCTGTTCATCTGTAGTTGGTACTGAGTAACTGTGGGGAGGTTTGATTATAAATCTCTTCTCTGTGTGTTAGGAGGTATTGTATTAATAAATGTTACAGAAGTACTGAAGGAAGTTCGGCTGCTCAATGTGGACAGAGGCTTAAAAGACAAAGGCTCATGGAGATCCAGATGGAGAACAAATCCTTTCACTGGAGGGATAGTCAGAATGTACCGAACACTGCTAATTGCAGATTGAATTATCAATCTTCAACAACCTCTGGGCTTAAAAGGAGGTTCAGAAATTTGATTGTAGATCAGGTTAACGCTCCACAGTTTAGGACAAAAGTACAGATAGCTGAAACTGAAGCAAATGGGCGTCATCTAGAGAACAACAAAATACCAATGACGATAGAAGGGATGAAACCTAGTGAGTGTGATGTTACCCACTATGAGCTAAAATCATGCAGTTATTTGTCCCATTCTGCATTCGCATGGCATCGGCCTTGCCATGCAAATAAAATAAAAACTCATTATGAGCTTTTTGAAAGTGTACGCTCCTGCCACATAAGAACGTAAATGCAGCCAATCCACAGTGTGGCTTTCTGCTGTCAATGGCAAAGTAAAATCTGCCAGTCAAACGTTCCCACGTGGGAGCAGCAGCTCCTGCGTTCTATAATCACTGCATGTAATTGGCCCGTTATTTACTTAAAAAACTTATGTATAATTTGATCAAATTTATACATGACACAAGTTTTTAAAAAAGCCTCAGAACTTTGCAGAATGTGTTAAACCAAGTTTAAAAAAATCCAGAATGGTTATCATGACAACAAATGTGAGTGTGTAATGATGCCAATTTTTCAAATGAGATTGAAAAGAAGCCAGTGGGTACTTCCTGTTTCGCATAAAAGGATACTGGCTGGCCATGTCCAGTTCCACATGCAGTCATTACTAAATGCTTGGAGAAGTTAGTGCTATATGAGTCAGTGGTGTATGATATTAAATTCAATAAATAAAATAAATACATAATGTCAGGGAAGAAGTAGATGAAACCAGAGGATAAATGCTGAGTGCATCATACTTCCCCCAAATTCTGGTTCCTAGCAACTTCTGAACCTTTTCCAAAGAAAAATGTTCTAAGATTACCTTTATTTGTCCCACAATGGGGAAATTTCTGATCTTGGATTAAGAGACTGACTACTCCTCTCATAATAAGTGCTTAGAGTTTATTTGAAATAACAGCAGATTGATGGCTAAAGGCTCTACCTCCAACTGCACTTTTAGAAAAGTAGTCTTTGATCATTTAATAGCTGTGTAATAACCGTGTTTAAAGAGAAGAAAAAAAAACTTCCTGTGTGTCCTCTGATGGAGTTTTTTTTTTTTTATCTTTCAGGCTCTCAAGATGCAGCCCACGACATAGAGACCCTGCAGAGATATAAGGTCAGTACAGGAGCGAGGGATCAATACTACGGGCATGACCTTGTCTTGTTATGCTAGCATGTGCTGTGACATGAGATTAGAGGCGGGCATGTACGCGAGCTATTCCCGCAGGTCCATAACAGCAAGAAGATAGCCAGAGGAGCTCCATGAGTCATGCAGTGACAGTTTAGCTCAGCAGAGGGAGTAAATGATTACAGTAAGTCTCTGCGCTGCTCCTCTCTGCAGTGGCTGCTCCCGGGCATGAGCATATTGCTGCCTGTGCAGTCTCAGGATGATGAATTAGAGAGATTACAAATGCCTTCACTTCCTGTTTCTGGCGTGAAATCTTGACTGGCTAAAAAGCTTTCTCTGGTTGCTGTTGGCGCACAGGGAATTTGTCAGATGACCTGCAGGCACTTTATCAAAATGTGTTTGAGCAACAAGGAACAGAGAAAGGTGCAAGCCGGACATGTTCACAGTGGAACCATCATTCTTTTCTATGTTCTCAGTTGGAGGAGTCATCTATTTCGTTTTCTGTTCATCCCCAGCAGATCTGTTGTTTCCCCACCAACTGGTTCAAACAATTTTTGTTTCTTCTTCCACACAGAGCTAAAAGCTGCTCAAAAAAAGATAAGAAAGCGAAAAACTGGTTTTGTTTTGTGAGTAGATTGATGTCATTTCCCATCTTTTATCACCTTTTCACACTTGTATACAGACTTAGACTTCCTTTATTGTCATCGAGATTTTCATCTTGAACAGAATTACAGAACACTGGCTCGAGCGCAGCAGGAATTTCTGACAGTAAAGAAATACAATAAATACACACTAAAGAAAAACAGCAACACCGTCATTAGTATTTTTACGACCAGTTCCCTCCATGTAATACTACCAGTAGCTTTAGTCACCACCAATATACTTCACCACCAATTTTTTTTAATTACTAGTATCCTGCACCATCTGAAATCTCACAACCAGCAGATGCTCCTGTACCATCAGTACATTCTATCACTGCTATTTTCCATCCCTACTATCCTCCAGCAATCGTTTCTTCCACTCCTAGTATCCCCTCTCACCAGTATCTTCCATACGAAGGAAATTCAATCACTGCGCTCCCCACAAGTTCCCTTCTACAGGATCCACACCTCTAGAATCTTTCACCTTCAACATCTTTCATAACCAGTGCCTCCCTCTACCAGTATGCTTGGTTACCAGTATCTCTCTTGAGCATGGATTAATGAGGTGGATTAGGAGGAACTTTATTAATTGGACTGTGTTTGGTGTAGGATTTTGGTTTTATGATAGCCAGTAAACCATGAAGTGTAACACGATCAATATCAAGTAAAGCTCAAATTCCCAGGTGTCAAACTCTGGGCCATGGACAAAATCCGGTCTGCGGTGTAATTATATTTGGCCAGTAGAGCTATACTAAATTTGCCTGGAAATCAGCCTGCCAGCTTGATAAATCAAAATTCTTCTTTCACTTGGTGGTAACAGTCTGACTTTTCTGGTATAACATGCACAATGTGTTCAAACATTTGTGTGGTTTAGAAAGCAGAGTTTAAAAACAAACTTTTCCCATTTGTGGCTGGTAAACCACGTTTTTCCCCTGAGTAAAACTTTCTAAACATTGTCTTTAAATTCTCAATCTTGGCATCGTTGCTAACATGGACAATGGATTCTCGACTCCCATGTATAGCTACCAAACTAGGCACAATGTTTGGACGGACGCTCATGTCACAATGTCATATCTGTTTGCTGATTGCTTGGACATTTTTCGATTACTGTGCAACAGTAAGTTAATGCCTGCAAAACTTGAGTATTTGCCAGAGTAAAATTAAATGGGTCACTAAGTGGCACTAACCTGGTTATATTACCTCTGTACCAGTGGATGAATCGACGAATCTGGTCTCCTTTGAGCCAACTTCATTTCATAAGCTTATGAAACTTGTGCAAAAAGATAGTGAATCATCTTGAGAAGGGCAGACATGACGTCAACAAAGCGACCCAAACGTGTGCCTTATAGAAGTACATAAACCTCAGCTGTTAAGACAGAAAAGTTATTGGTTGATTTCAATAACTTAGTGTGTTTTTTATCCTTTTAGACAGATTCTTTTTTTTTTGCTAGAAGAAACTTATTTGTATTGCCATCTTACATTTAGTCGTTGCCCACAAATAATCACTGAGGGCAATAATGAACTTTCATTGGATGGCTTGTCTGTATTTGAATTGAAACACACTTACATGATGTGGGGACAAGACTGTTCATTTGTTAAATAAAAATATTTCGTTCTGGATTCAAATCAAATACCAACTGACTATTGGAGCTGGATCCCTGGTATTATCGTCTAACGCACCTGGATCGCAAATACCACAAATCCCAGAATGCTCTACTGGTGTTTATGTCACATTATTTTGGACGTTTGTTACATTAGGATATTATTAATGGTTTGCTCGTTTAATAATCAGTTTTTAAGCGAAACTCATTTAGGTTAACTTAAAAAAGGGTAATTTTTAACTCTGACCCAAATGGAAAAGTGAGGTTACAGGAAGAAGAGATAAAGAAGGTGGAAGATTTTAAGTATCTAGGATCAACAGTCCAGAACAATGGAGAGTGTGGAAAAGAGGTGAAGAAGCGTGTGCAGGCAGGCTGAAACGGGTGGAGGAAAGTATCAGGTGTGATGTGTGACAGAAGAGTTTCAGCTAGAATGAAAGGGATAGTGTACAAAACCGTGGTGAGAGCGGCCATGCTGATTGGTCTAGAGACAGTGGCACTGAAGGAAAGACAGGAAACAGAGATGGAGGTAGCAGAGATGAAGATGCTGAGGATCTCTCTGGGAGTGACCAGGATGGACAGGATCAGAGGAACAGCACATGTTAGAGGTTTTGTGGATAAAGTTCGAGAGGCAAGACTGAGATAGTTTGGACATGTGCAGAGGAGAGAGAGAGAGTACATCGGAAGAAGGATGCTGGGTTTGGAACCACCAGGAAAGAGGACTAGAGGAAGACCAAAGAGGAGGTTCATGGATACAGTGAAGGAAGACATGAAGATAGTTGGTGTGACTGAAGAGGATGCAGCAGTTAGGGTTCGATGGAAGAAACTGACTTGCTGTGGCGACCCCTGAAGGGAAATGCCGAAAGAAGAAGAAGAATTATTTTATTATCAATGTTAACCTGCAACTTTGTCCTAAAGTTGAATTTTGATTCATTGAGTGTTTGAGTTTTACACCCTGATCTAATTTGTTTGGAATCTCTACAAACCATTAATTCACACTTGCACACACGTTTATACGCAGAAGAATTTTGACCTTGAGTTACGTAGCTATTAATTGCAATTTAGCATTATTTTGTAACTGTTCTCATCATTCACTGACAGTGACATAGTTTACATTTAAAGGTGTAAAACAAGCCAGATTACCTCAGAAAGTTTGATAGCATCTTAATGTTCTTGGAGCGATACATGTTTCCTCCTGCAGGTAGACGTTGGTTGGACTGGATTTCAGAGCATTGATGATAAAACTGTGAATGAGATAAGCTTTAATTAGTATGCACCCACATTTCAAACTGGCTGAATGTTTTTAATATCACCACACTCCCACTTTACAAACGATCCGCCCTCGAGGTGTAACACTTCCAACAGTCTTACAGCTACATTATAAAACTTACAATGATGCTGCATTTGCTGATTTATCTTCTTTTTGCATTATATATGAATAATATCTAATTAAGCATCAGCCCTCAAAGGCAAGCTTTAAAATATATTTTACCATTTTAATAAGGTAGATTAACCTAATTTAAAAGCTCCGTTTCACCATGAATTTATCAAAATGAAGATACTGTGGTTGTTTGAAAACTTTCTTACCAAGTCAAGTAATTTGATAAAAGTTTGACTGATTTTGACTTACTGTACTTTTGTGAATTGTGTGGCTGGTTTCAAATGGAATCAGATTCATAGAATAGAAGGACACAATCTTATTTGAATCAACATGATTCATCTTTAATCAAATGTCCACTATTTCAAAGCTTTATCACGGTTAGTATAACTCAAACAATGCCTTTAGTCAAGCAGGTTTTATCCACTAACACAGAAAAAGGTTTAAAAATGAGCTCATTTACTAAAGAATCAGGATGTTCCACAAGCAGCTCCCCACTGCAGCTTTGTCTCTGACATGGAGAAGTAATACCTCTATCGGGGGTGTTTGTGCCACAGAACCGAGCCGGATTGCTGCAGATAGGACGGTGCACGTACATCAGGGACACCTTAAACTTCATAGCTTGTGTTATGATGTGTTTCATGTATTATAATGATACTTTCCAGCCGTAACGGATTAGCATCTGTTTGGCCTTTAATGGAGATTTCTGTCAATAATACAAGTATAAAGTGGCACCAAACATATCCTCTTAACACGCAGGGATGGATGTTAGATGATACAGTCTGTCTTCAGACACATTAGCATGATGCTAAGATGTAACAGAAGAGAGAATTTAGCTCTCTGAGGTAAGCTAAATTTAAGTGAGTAGACAGATACTGCAAAATGAATTTGAGCCATCTGTCTTCTATCCTGCCCACCCTTCGCTTTCTCCTCTTCATCTGTCTTCCACCTCTCCCTCTTTCTACCCTCTCTCCCTCACATTCAGCTTGTGTCATGTCATCAATATGGCTGACAGAGTTTCTCTCTTTGTCTCCGACTGAAGCAAAAAGAGCCTTTCAAAAACACTCAATGCTCAGGGGTCATTTGTTCAAGTTTTTATGTCTTTGCACCTCACTTCTTCACCATCCGCCTCCTTTCCCTTGCTCCCCTCATCTCTCTGCTAGGTGTCTCATGTGCTAAACGTGGCCTGTGGAGTCTCTAACATCTTCCCAGATCAGATGGTCTACAAAACGCTCCGGATCCTGGATGTTCCTGAGACTCAGATCACCTCGTATCTAGAGGAATGCAGCTCCTTCATAGATCAGGCTCAAAAACAGGTACGCACGCACGCACGCACGCACGCACGCACGCACACACACAAACACATCAATTAATCAGTAACTCTAAACTTTACAAGGTCTTTTTATGTACCTGATTGTTGTAGAAGTGCTGCACAGGTCAAATAACTGAACAAAATCTTTAAAGAGGTGTCTTTTGTGAGGTAATAATTCTAATCTCACAGCCTGTACAAACATGACGAGTTTTTAATCAAAATGATTGAACCTCACAAAAACTGCTACAGAATCTGGCTCAGCCCAAGTCCTGGGTCCTCAAAAAAAAAAAAAAGAAAAGAGTCCAGGTTAGAGATAAAGGGAGAAATGACTCTCTGAAAGCTTGAAAACATAAAGCCTCCAGTATTGATGATGTAACTTAGATCAGCTGTCATGCTTTCCCCATGTGTTTGTGTGTCCATGCTTCCATAACACTTTGGTTAATGCGATATTTCCCAAACCACTAAAGGAATTTGAATGAACCTAATAACAGTCACTCGGTACCAACTGTATGTGAACTGATAACGGTTTTTGGGTCATGCAGCTCAAGGTCATGAAGGTCAAGGTCACTGATTCCTGAAAACACAATTCTCTCAAATCATTAGAGGGATTTTAATTAAACTGCCCACAGTTACTCAGTATCAACTACAGATAAATGATTAGGAGCAACAGCCAAAGAACAAGGTCACAAATTTTCAGGCCAGCCAGAGGCATCTTGTTCGATGCCTTGAGATCGGCTTTTTCTCGTTTAATAGGGTGAACTAAATGAAACTGGACCAATTTCTCTAATATTTCTAATAATTGTCTGATCACACAAATTCAAAGAGGCAACAGGATTAAAAACTCTCAGCTTTGAAAGAAAAACAGAAGAAACTTTACATTTGTCAAACTCTTATATGAAGGAATTTATGCAGATGGAGAAAAAAAGCAGAGCTTAAAAATGTAAAAACCACTTGTGTTTGCTTTCTTGACATAAATAATCCCATTACTTTGACAAACTATTGTGAAGCCTCTGCAAATATTTCCTTTCAGTTATTCTTCCTCTGAATACAGCTTCGCTCTCATCTTCACAGTTTCTGAGTTAGAAATGAGAAAGAATCTGGAAGAAAAACTTTGTTTGGTCTGGATGGATAAGTTGTTATTTGATCATATTTCGTAGACTTTACCAATCAAAACATAAAACATTTCTTGAAAAGTGAAGCTCTCATTTTTATCAGAAAGGTTAAAAAAAACCTGTTCTAATCCACTTGAAGGACTTAAACTAAACAGTCAAGACATACCTGTCCTCGGACCCTGTTTCTTGGGGAGGGTATAGAATAAGAAAGAGAGATTCTTCTGGTAAATCTGCAGCATGGAGAATAGCCTGGCTGAAACCATCCCACTCCTCTCTTTAGCCAATCAGTGTATCGCTTTTGCGACACTCTTTCGTCTGCTCCCGACACAGCTCCCGCAGTTCGAAGCACATTCTTTCTGCTGAAAAATGTGCTTTATCTAAACAAATCATAGTAATACACACCTTTATATTTTCCTGGTAACGGTAACAGTGCTGTAACGGTTAGAAAAGTAACTAATTACATTACTCTGTTGTAAAGGTCAGACTATTACCACAAATGAAGAGCGTGTGTCCACCTCACTCACATAAACTGGAAGCTTTTTCCATAACGTGCAGGTTTGAGGGGGAAAGGCTCCATCTCCAACTGGACATTTATACCTTCATTATTCTTGTGGATCTTTAGTATGAAGGCGTGAGGTTATTTAGATAAATTAAGCCAGCTGAAATGCAAAATCAGTTCCTGCTTCTTGTAGAAATCCTCCTCTCCTCAGCTGCATTCACATCGCTGGGATCATTTCTGCGGGTTGTGGGTCTGGATCATTTATGCCTGAAAACATTCTAGCTGTAAAACAAGCAGAAATGAATATTTAATGATTCACAGCTTTGTTGTTCCAGTGTCTCCCTCTCCCACACCGTCATTTAAACACAACTCTTCCAGTTATTTGACACGATCATGGCTGGACCATAGTTTTTATTCACCTGAATAAAAGCAAGTGGATGACACTGGTTTTTTACTTGTCCTCTTTTTCATAGCTCAGGCGGAGGATATAAAACACTTTTATGAGTGTACTATCTCCCAAAACACTGAGGGGATTTGAATGAAACTGCTCACAGTTATACAGTACAGACTATGGATGAACTGATTGGCTTTCAGCATGACTTTTTTTAAAATATAATTTAAATTGAATTTACTTTTGAAGACTGACTTGAATTATTTTACAATAGAATAAAATATAAATTCTTATAAGTGTTGTAAAGCAGTTTAAAACCTAATATCAAAGACAGATTATGATGTATTAGAATGGGATGAAATCAAATAAGAAATGATAGATAGAAACAATAAAAAGGGTTCTCCACATCAAGAGGAGAAAGAAGGGGTGGCTCAGGCATCTGGTAGGACACTGCTATCCCTCCAAGGAGGACACTTCGGAGAGGACCCTGAACAAATCGATAGGACCACATCTTCCATCTGGTTTGGAAACATCTGGGAATCTCCCAGATGAGCTAGAACAAGTGACTCGGGAGAGGCAACAAACTGCAGCAGCTGCATGCAGCAGATTAGTGCTTAGCAACCTGTTTTTGTACCGTGGAGAGCCGGGGATTTCAATTCTTGTTCTGACCACTCCTCGGTCATTATACTGATCAAATATCAACAGCTGTATAAAAAGAGGCTTCTATTTACATCAATATAAAATACATTAAACTTATATTAAAACATACTGGATTCTCCAGAAAATCTCTATAAAATAAAATATAACAACAGATTTTTTTTCACTTAAAACACACACATTTTATGCTTTAGCTGAATAAATAAAAGTCTAAAATCAATTTAAACTTTCTGCATCCATTTCCTCCCACGAGGCGGATTTGGCCTGAAAACTTCTTCTTTCATATCAGTCGACTAATTTAACATGTCAGCGTGCACACGCAGCTGTCCTGCCTCCTAGCTGCGATGCTTCCACGCCTCACTCTTATCTGCTGCTCAGCACAAAGGTGAGCCGGTTGCTCTGATTACCTATTAGAAAGCTCAGATCATTTCATGTGCAAAGTGAAAAATCTTCCCTGAAGCTCAGCCTATAAGCCGAAGGTTCGGTTTTATTAGAGCAGAATTTCCTGTCCCAGACCAACACCTTCACCCCTGTGTGTCTGTCTGAGGACTAAGCAAATGCAGAATATAATTTGAAGTCATTACTGATGTGAAAACACTCAACGAAAGTGCAATGAAGTAACAGCAGATAGAAAAACTCTGAAACTAAATTAAGTCTCTGGGTTCACTGTGATGGATCGTCTAGCGGAGATAATTCAGCCTGGGAAGGAAAACATGATTTGGTTTGTAGCTGTGTTGATGTAGATACCAGTTCTAAAACTATTCTTTACCAGAAACACAGAACAAATTCATGTCTGTTTGATCTACAACCAACAGAAACTTGAGATGAGCTCCAGCGGTCATCAACGGGTAGTTGAATAAACGTTTTGTTGGATAGATGAATATATTTATGAATAAGTGGATGGATGGGTCGATGGACAGGACTAATAGATTGAAGGGTGGATTGATGAATGAGGGAGGCGAGTAGGTTAATGAAAGCCATTGATTGGTTTTTCTTTACAAAAAGAAATCACAGACAGCGATGGAAACATATCAATTGTTTTTAGCCACTTTCAAACTGCTGACCCCTCAGTGGGAATCGATTGACACAGAAAATCTAAACTGTGCTTAGAGGTTCAGTTCCGCTCCATTTCCACCCAACCACAGGTCCAATCCTGGGATGAGAGGATTCCTACCAAACAAAAGAGATAAATGTGCCAATTTAATGGGTTTCAGAGCTGAGCCGCAGGGCTGCGTGTTTTTTTTTTAAAGTCTATGAAATAATTACAGCAACACTATTATTATTATTCTTTTGGTAAGTTTTGACACTCTCGCTGAGCCACAGATTTATATCTGTCTCATCTCAACTTGCTCGGTGTGTTTTGTCTAATGATGCTTTCAGAGATTTTGAAAAGTGAGAGGAAAAAGTGTTTTTTCAGAGGAACAAAATGAGGAGAAATGACATTTCAAGCTGTGATTTTCCTCAACTGTCATGCTGGGACACACCAGAGTGATTCATTAGAAGATGGTAATCATTTTTAAATGATACAAAAGCATAATTACTCACTTCATGTTGCAGTTTCTGCTTTTTTGAGATATCGGCCGTTGAGTCGCACCCAAACCTCAAAGACGCTGCGGGAAAACAGATTACGCTCATCAATTTGAAAAAGTAATTATTGCCAATTGAAAGTTTATTAGAAGCAACCAAATGTGTTTTACTGACCGAGTCCTACATTTATGCAAAAATATTTTAACGCCACTACTTCAAACATTTGAATTGGGCAATAAATACATCGACTAGAGGAGAGTGGTGAGTCCAAAGTTAGTGCTAGATTTAAAACTATGGTGAAAACAGTGTCATCCATCCTTTTGTGTTTTTCCTACTAGAGGCATTAAGCAGTCAGACTGACTGTGTGTGTGTTTGTAACATTTTTGTGAACATCATCTCTCCAAACGAGTGAAGGCCTTTTAATGTAACTGATCACAGTTATCTCCAAGTTAGGTAATACATGAACTCAAGTCCGTGGAATGCTACTTTAAAAATCTACACTGGGTCAACATACTGATCTGTTTTTGAAAATACAGACAATAAGGTCACTGGCTGCACGATGGCCACAGCAAGAAGGTTGGTGTTCGAGTCCAAGAAAGGGGCTGAGGCTTGAAACACTGGCTTTTCTGTGTGGAGTTTGCATGTTCTCCCCGTGAATGCATAGATTTTCTCCAGGTTTCCTCCCAACCTCCAAAAACATGCATGTTAGAATGATTGGCCGACATGCATGTAACCTTGCAACAGATTGGCGACCAGTTCAGGATGTGTCCTGGTTGTCTGGAACCAATCCCACCCTCGGTAGGATTAAGCCGTCTAGAAGACAAAACAAATAAGGTCACATAATAAATTTTGATCACATTGAAGCAAAAAAACCCATCAAAAAGCTTACACATACAACTGGTTCAACATGGTTTTCACAAAGACCTCAAGCTTTAAATATTAATACAGGATTGTGATACAGTACAGGCAGAGGCATATATGTTCACCTTAGTGCCAACTTATATTTGTTAGGAAATATAATTTTTTTTTCTCATTAAGTATAAATTGATATTTTTGAATCTCGCTGTCAGTGAACAAATAAACTTGCCTCCTTCTGTTTCCATGGAGATTGTTTCATTCACTGTTATTGTCACCAAAAATAAGCACACAGATTAGCCCTCTGGTCAGAGAAGAAGAGAGATAACACATCCTCAAAATTGAATATTACACACAAAGATATGAAGGATTGTGTTTGCTGTAGATTCATGTTCAAACTTTTTATTATAGAAAGTTTTACCATAAAGTTTAAATGAAGAAGAAAAAAGCTGAGATGACTTTTTGGTGTCAATGCAAACCACCACCACAGTGGCATACAATCAGAAATGCACAACCTAATGTTTTTCATCTTATTTTGTTTTAGGATGGTGTGGTGTTGGTCCACTGCAATGCCGGCGTCTCACGCTGCTCGTCTATTGCGATTGGCTACCTGATGTTGATGGAAGGACTTTCGTTTGATGAAGCATTCAAGCAAGTGAAGCAGGCAAGACCTGCAATCTGTCCCAACCCTGGTTTTTTTCAACAATTACAGAACTTTAAACCCCAAAGGACTTCAAATAAACCATAAAAGACTACAGTAAGGTAGTCTGCAAACGATAAAATTATTTTATTTCATGGCTCTTGTAAAAAGTGTTAAACATGCAACTCTTACATCTACTCTGTATGAACTCACACTCATGCAAACAAGATTATTTTAGTTGGGAATTCCTCTGTGAATTCTTGAGATTAGAAAGTGGTCTATCAAATACAGGAGAAAGTCAAGACCACGTGGTAATAATTAGTATGAGGAACAAATATCTGAAATGAGAATCATCAAACGTTTTTAAAAAAAGATCAGAAAATGTAAAATAGGGTGGATAATAAACAAAAAACTCCCAACATGTTAACTGTTACCCTCAACCTTACAGATTCATGTTTGCAATGTTCTAAGATATTTTTAGTCACACATAAATATCTCACTGGTCTTTGGCTTTAACTCACATCAACTTAAAATTCCTCTTTGTTGTTTTTGTGAAATAACTGACAGTAAAGCCAAACAAAACTGTGACTCAAACTCTGTCTTTTGCAAGAATTGCAAAGAATTTTGCAAGAAAAATGCCCTTTTATTTATTATTTTTTGAACATTTTCTGTAACTTTTTTTCTATCATATATAATTCAGTTTACAACTAGAGTTTTTTTTTTTTTCTCAGTCTTAAATTTGAAAAGATTTTAAGCTTCAGTGTTTCTTCATGTGGATCATCCAGCTCTGGGACTCCTCCAGCTCAGTCTGCATGGTGACTGTCCTTGTATGAGTGGTTGGAGTCTGCAGCTCTAAGGTTACAGCGTGGACTCCAGCTGGTTTAGGATTGGGATGGTTCTAACTGTGGGGAAACCTGTGGTCATGGCTGGGATGGCTCCTAATGTGTAGGGACACATAACCTTGTTTCTGTCATTTACATGAGTTCTGTCATTTACAGAGGCATGTTTGAGTTTAATCAAAGTCCAAAACAAATCTCACAAATTAAAAAGTATTTATGTAGCAACGGGAAAAGTATGAGTTAACTGTAAAAATATGAATACACTGGGGGTATCCAAACTGTGACCACCGCTGCTGGATACCCCCGCCATCACATCAACCCACTGGTAAGTCCTAGTATTAACGATTTTTCCACTGAAACTATTTTCACCATAGTTTTATTTTCCCCTGATAGAGCAATACGAGGTTGTTCCAAGAGTTTACTTCCTACAGCCGCTGCAAAACTTTAGTAAAAGTCTTCACCAATCTTTGTTAAATCTATGGAGACGTTAATCTGTTACATCGGACTGTTTATTACACTCTGTGAAAACTGTCTGACTTCACACCTTTAGGGTTTGTTCAGCTGATGGTGTGTGGTTACTTTTTCTTTAACCAACTGTAGCTTTCTGGTCAGGAAAGGATGCGACAAACAGTCTCATCAGCAGCAGGGAAACCACATATTTCTTCAGGATAAAATTCTCTAAACACTGTCATTGTTCTGGCTTGAAATTCTCAGTTTTGAGAATCATTGCTAACACAGACAGAATAATAATAATACATTTTATTTGTAATGCACTCTACACCTGAAATCAAGCCTCAGAGTGCTACAAGGTTAAAACATTCAAACTTAAAACAATTAAAACAGTACAGCACAATGAAAACAAACATACAATGCAAACAAAATTTAAAAATGATAAGCTTTTTTAAAAAGGTGGGTTTTTAGTCCTTTTTTAAAGGCATCCTCCATCTGTGGGGCCCTGAGGTAGTCTGGGAGGGCATTCCACAGGCGGGGAGCAGCAGCCTTGAAGGCCCTGTCGCCCATTGTTTTTAGCCGTGTCCTGGGTGGGTTCAGACGATGCTGTTGGCCTGACCGGGTCCTGGTTGAGGTATTGAATGTGAGTAGTTCTGAGAGGTAAGTGGGGGCCTCACCGTGCAGACAGTGATGGGTGTGAAGGAGGACCTTATATTCAATACGGAGGTGAACGGGAAGCCAGTGAAGGCTGTGAAGGATGGGGGTGATGTGCTCGTATTTCCGCACCCTCATCAGGACAGCTAGATCAACCTCCATGTTTGGCTCCCAAACTACAAACAGACCCGGATGAGCGCTTCTTCCTTTGAAGTCATATTGGCATTCTTTTTGTTGATTGGCTGGCTGTTTTTTATGGGTTTCACATTGCACCTGATACCTGATCTAGTTGCTGGAGTGAAATAAAATTGAGTAGATACATGACACTACACTTGTAACTATGACTGTGCTTCACACTGTTCAGTGCTAAGGTGTTGTTAAAATTGGAATGCCATCATAAAACCTTTACAAAGTTGCATTTTTTAATTAAGTTTTTATTCAAAGTAATTACTTTTATTTTAAATGAACACAAGGTTTTCTTGATGCTTTTCTGAACTTCCACACAAAGAGACTCGGCTTAGATGTTTGCAGCCTTGTCGTTTTCAATTTCTAACATTTGCAAAGCTGTCGCTATAACAGCAGCTCCTTTGAAAGAATGAGCTACTAATTAGCTTGTTAGATAATGAGAGAGATTAAAGTTGGCTCTTAGGCTAAACAACTAATGCAGCTGGGATGAGCTCCTGACAAGTCTGTCGCAAAGATCTCATATTTAAAAATTCACCACTTTGAATGACGAAAAGTGTTTGTGCGTCAGCTGGCGACATTTACTGATGATTACTGTTGCTGATTCATGTTTGGAGTTTTTAACTCTGAAAAACATTTAAAATGATGCTTGTGACAGGGAGGGAGTCCATACTTTGAAGTCAGAAGTTTTATTTCCATCATTAAAAAATAAAAACTCTGGGTACACTTTTAGAGACGAGACCAGAGTCCAGATTAAATATGGGAAGCGGCATTAAACTTGAAAACTTTCAATCAGGTTAAATTGGCACAGCATCTGAACTTTATGCAATTGATATATTTTAGTATCAATGTCTTTTAAATTTGTTCTTATTTACATTTAAAACTTTATCTCATCCTCTTTGAACTTTACAGAGAATGTTTTGTAAATGAACTGGCTTTATAGAAAATGTAAATTTCATTAGGTACAGCTTGGTTAAAACTTTCTTTTTAAAATGAGTTAGTTTGCCCCATCAACCTTATTCTTGTTACCAGAACCTGGTTACTACTTGGGGGCTAGAAAACCAAAATGACCTTATCTATCTTTTAAAATACACCTAGTGGATCATAAAAGTACAGATTCTATCCCACCATCTTATTTAGAAAATGTTCAGGAGCTTCATTTACAAAGAAATGTGTAAATCTAAGCAAGCGTTTTTGCTTGGAAAAACGGTGTCACTCACGCAATGCAGACTTCAACTCAACCCATCCCGACCCAACCATGCCTCGAGAACTCCAGATATGGATCATGGAAATGACGTGATGCATATGCAGTGGTTCTCTAATGAGTCAGTGGTACCTGAAGTTATTCACGAACAATGGCATGGTGTTATTATTGTGCAGCTGTGATGGCATCGCCCACAAGCAAAGAGTGGGAGTCGGTCACAATGGCAACTTGGTGATTGACGCACATTAACTTGTTAGTGAAGTAAAAAAGAAATGATATAAACTTATTGTGATGACAAAAATAAAGCAGCTGTGCACCAGAAAACCACCTTGTAATTCCCAGTTTGATATTTTGAAAACATTATTAATTATCTCTTTGTATAAGATGTGACAATTTGTATTAAACAACTGATGTAATAATTGACAATGTACAAAGTCAAATAAAGTACAAAACAAGCTCCTGTTCATCTTTGACATTTTGTTTTGCTTGGCCAAGCTTTTGGCTGCAAACGCGTCTTCTTTGCAATTCATTTAGAATCTCGTAAGCTAGAAACTAAATCTCAAGAAGCTTTTGACTTGCAATTCAGCAGAATCAAGCTGCTGTTTGCAGCAAGTTTCAATAAAACAATCCTAGAATTCCACAAAAGTGAAGTGTTAGCTTTGCATTTTTTGTATCGGAGCAAATTAAAAATACCATTTAGGTTTTCATGAACTCAAGTGAACTGTGGGGACTTGAGCCAATAATAAAAGCAGAGACATCTGTTATTACGTGTGAGCTTGGATCATCTTTACTTACATTGAGACATAAATCTGTGCAGGATGTCTCATACAGAAACAAGTCCACTCAGTTCTTAGTGTGTGGAAAAGAGCTGAAAGTTTGTTCGCAGAACATCACAGGGTATTTTTAGTGTTTTTTCATCAGCGGAGCATCAGCGCACGACTCTCCAACATCACAAATAATTCATTTTTGTGTCTCTCAGACCAAGATAAAGATCTAAGGAACAGAAATACAACAACTCAAGCGACTCAGGAACATGTTGTCGTGTGGATGATGAGACATCTGTGAAACGCAAACAAGCTTTTTAAGCCATTTAAAAGGAACTTATTTTAAAAAGTCATGAGTAATCCAGTCTTGTTGTTTGTGTGTTTGAGGTAAACAACATTTTTTAGGCTTGCAGTGTCAGATTGTTCTCAGCCATCTTTGTTCTTTGCACTTTGAGAAACTTTTCAGTTCTTTGTTGACATGGCAACAGCAGGCGCTGATCTTACTAACAAGACCTAATTAGTTACCAACAGTATTGAAGAAAAGTGTCACAGTGTGTTAGTAGTGATACTGATTTTGGACATTTTCATACAGACTGAGCAAGAAGAATGTCTTCAAAGGATTGGGATTGGTGGTGGGGCAGATGGGAGCACAAACTGGGAAATAAAGTAAACATAAAAATTGGTATGCAGAGACTTTTTGTTTAGAAAAGACGGTTCTGTTTGAAAACCCTAAATACAACATTATGCCCTACATTAAAAGTTCAATTTTAAACTTTCGTATATTGTTGCACAAAAAGTTCTTCCTTTCTCCAGGTCTCCCTCCCTACATAAACTGTGTGTTCAGCCGGGAAAACAAACGCACCGGATCGTTTTGTAATGACCCACAACTTGACACCTAAGCATAGCATTAACTCGGGTTTATTTCCTAAATTTGTGAGCCTATTTGGAGGAAACTAAATGTAAACCGATATGGTAACCCAAACTCAGTAGAGTCTTTGGTTCACTCTTATTGACACCTTGAACTTTGTGACTTTGATTTTTTGGTTACATAACTTTGAAAACGTAATCAATTCATCTATAGTTGGTATTGAGTAACACTGTGCAGTTTCGTTTAAAATCCCTTCAGTGATTTGGACGATATTGCAAAAGTGTTACGATCGCACTAAGTGAAGACTGCATTCTTCATGGTAATGAGATGGACAGATGGAACTTAGAGCTAGCTAGAGGAGGAGGAGCGGAAAGAGATGTGGAGGAGGTCAGAGAGTAGTAAGAACCAAGTTATGGATAACTTTGTTGTCGGTAAGCAGGATTTTCAAGATGATTGTTTGAAGGGGAGCCCCGTCTAGGTGATGAAGGACAAGAGTGATGTGGTGATGATGGTGAGTCCTGGTGATGATGTGAACTGCATAGTTTTTGAAGTTTGGGATTAAAACTCACATAACTAACCTTGTCTAAATAGGGCTTGAGGAAGTTGGGATTTGAACCAACACTCTTTTAACTGTGAGTCCACTGTGCTAACCACCTGATTTAGGTTGACATTATAGCTTGTGGATTTAAAAAAAAAATGTTCAGTTTGAAATCCAAACATGTTGAATAATTAATAAGATGCAGTGTCTATGTGGACACAAAGTCTCATTAGCAGCTAAAGAAGGACACTTTCTTCACTGTCCTGCTGCTTCTTAATTTTTATGTTTTACCTCATCATAACAGACGTTTTTACTCTCATTAGAAAGCCAATTCATCCTTTTTTGGACACAGAGGGTTTCTAGCTCGGATCAGTTCGCTTGTGGGTGGAAGGAGGTTGGGTCCGAGCCAGAAACTTGGAGGGGAAGATAAGTTCTGCCAAACTGGAGGCAATTCCTACCGGTCTTGTAAAGGTCATAGATTATTTACATCGCCTTTATAGCTGTGCACTGATTGGAAAGAGTGTTTCTTTTCCTGGGAATAACAAAATATTAAAGCCTGTGGCTTCGTTGTTTCTAATAAACACAACTCTTCTGTAAACACACAATTCTGTTTTTATGCTTTGTCGGAGATGCGTGTGAAATATTGAACTTGTTTCTGAGTAACAGAAACAGTACCAATAATGAGAGCTTAGACGAGGACCGTTTGGCCTTTTCTCTGCTGTTCAATGGTGTATCACTGAGGAGTATCTGCTCCGATGCCAACCAGGTCTCCCCTGACATTTTTGTGACATTTTACCGTCTGGATGTGACGGTTCTGAGTTTGGCACGCGCTGTCCCATCTGTACGCTCCCACGGGGTCCAGCCGCCATCTCAGTCAGCACAGGCCTGGAAAGAGGTGGTTTGTATGCAGAGAGTGGGATCATTCCTCCCGTTACGGTACAGCTGCTTGCATGGTGGAGCCACACAGCTGAACAACGCAAAGTTTTTAAGGTTTTTCAAACAAGAAAACACAGAAAAGCAAATCCATAAAAGTGTTTAAATGTTTATTTTGAGTCTCATTAACTCTTTCATGCATAAATTATTCATCAATAAAAAGCTACTTTTGGAATTTTTAGTGTTTTTTTTTACTTTTTAGACACAAAAAAATATTCCCTTTGATTTTTAACTGTTCTCTGAAGTGTCAGCGATGCTTTAAAATCGGCCTCTGCTTAAACAATTTACAAGATTAATTTCTTTTTCATATTTTTTAATGTGTCATAAAATGTCATAGTAAAAATAGTCTACCTGATAAATTATTTAAAAATAATATAAACCCTCCAAAACTATCCCAATAAGGATTAGTGTTAATGTTGACACAATGTGGGCTAGTTTAGTTAAAAAGAACGTCTTTACATTTTTTTTTTCAGGAGCATACAACGGATAATAATAAATCCTTTTCAGACGAGTTTTAGATCAAAATGACACCATTGGACATTTAGTTGAATTGTTTCTTTAATTTCATGCGGGTCCAGAGCATTGATGCAACTCTAACTAAAATACTTCTTGATTATTATCTTTCTCATGTTTCACTACAAGCAGAGACTGAGTTCCACAAACTGAGAACTCCAAAACAGATATTTGGTTTGTTAGTATTTTCATTGAGAAAAATCTTCAATGTGAGAAGTTTAATCTGATACAAACAGTTTGTATTAAAAGTCACTTCCTGTCTTGTACTCACATTAAGGATAAACAGGTGCATGGAGGAACGTATGGCGTGCACATAACTAATGAGTAGTATAAAGGATGTAAGCAGGACTGAATGAAGATGGATCTTAATTTACGGGGGAGTCGATGGGAAGGTTTTGGGTTTATTCACATAACAGTATCAGCAAAAAAAAAAAAAAATTAAATCAGATTCTAAAATTTTTCTCTTATTTTCTCAAAGTTTTACAACAATATTCTCAGCAAAGCAGAGACGCTCTGAGTGTCCAAACAGATCTTTAGTGATTCTAAAGGGTTAGCTTATAAAAAACTAATACGGTTCCAGGTTCAAGTTGTCATTTGAGTCCACTGTGCAGCACAGTTTGAATCCAAACATTCAGTTTTATTTTAAACAAACTAGAATACATCCTTCTGAAAGGGTTTTCTTAAAACAATAAACAGCTTCTTTTTCCCTGCCGAGTTCTTGCTGAAAGTGCCTCTAGATTAGCCTTCACTGAGAAGTCTAATTGTTTCCTTTTAAACCAGTTTTATACCCGGCTTCTCTTCCTAACACGGCTGAGCTCTGAAGTAATTACAGCAGTTGCAACTGCTGCAATAATCAGGACGTGCTAGACTTTTAGAGCCTAAGGTGCTTTAATTTAAGCAAAATGGTTTTTCTTCCAGCTTTTCCAGGAGGATAAGCTGAAGTATATATATTTTTTATTCCTCAGTCTTGTTCAGGATAGAAACATACGGTGGTCTGTGTGCCTAGGTGTGCAGAGGAGATGTAAGCCTTACTGTACAGTCATATTGGTAGAGTTGAAGCAACAGTGTAAGCAGAAAAACACTCATTTCAAATGACCAGCCATATTTTTTGGGGTCAGAATTAAGACACAGCCTCAAAACATCTTTGCCGTCCATTTCTCTAGTGTCCATGCTCTACAGCAGAAGCAAACAAAGGAGAACGTTACTTCTGTCACTATATTTTAAAGAACTCCAAACATTTAACATTATGTTTCGTACCATCCTGCAGCAAATCAGCACTGAGATTTTTCTATTTTTTATTTGGAACTTATTTTTATTCAAACAAGTCTGACATGGGATTTCATTTGAGTTTTTAGGTAAACTTGTCCACTTTTTTAAAAATTTAAATCTAAAAGTTTGACTTTTCTTTTATCCTGACATTCTTTAAGCTATCTTCAATCTACTTGTTTTCTAAATATAGAGACTGGTTCTGAAGAAATATTTGTTCTTCTGTTTACGTCTAATGAACAGGAACATTTTCCTGCTGGTTTTATAATTTGCTTTCTGAAGTGAGAATGTTAAATAAAGTTCTTAGTCATTAACACAGAGCCGGAGTTTAATGAAGTTATGATGAAATAAAATTAGGATTGATCACAATCAACATATTTTGAAGACAAAAAAATGAGCAAAAAAATGTCTGGTGTAAATGATTAACGGTTTGAGTGATGAGAAAAAGTGAAAACTGATAATGTAACTGCTGAACAAAGAAAAAAAGTAAACTGTACGGGTTTTTCTTTTCAATGTTGAGCTAAAATCCTTTTCTGTCCTATGATGAAATTTGTTTCAATACTTGGACGTTTCCTTGCAAAACTGAGGAATAGAACCTTCTACAAAAGCATAAATACCACTGAGGCAATAGCTAAGTGGTAGAACATTTGTACTTGGACCAGAAGTTTGCAGGATCGAATTCCACTGAGCTCATGTCTAGGGTCCTTGGAGAAGACACCTAACCCCCTGTTTCTCTCACCATTGGTGCCGTCCTGGCAGCCTACTGCGGTGTAATGTAGCACACAAATTTCCCTGGTGAGGGATGAATAAAGTATATCTCTGTCTTTCTAAATCTGCAACTATTGTTCTTCTTTGCTCAATTGAACCAAACTAAATGATTTATTAGGAGTAAAAGAAAAATGACATTTTATTTTAATTAAAACTTTCATGGATAACACACTTCTGAACAGAAACAATTGTTGAAAAAAATAAAACTATTAAATGTAGCTTGGTTTTATTAACTATTAATATTTGCAGCTTTCTTCTGGAATCCCACAGAAACAAAAGATGTTTCCTCAAATCATGTTCTTACCGTCCATCTGCACTCACTGAGGTGTTCATCAGAATGAAACATTTTTAGAGGATCTTTGGTTGTGGGTGATGCCTAAAGGTTTGCATCATCATTCCTTTTTTGATTAAGCGTATGGCCACTCCCACTAGAAATACGGTTAGCTTATGGGTAGTTTGCGAATAGTTAGGAGACAAAATCTAAGGAAAGTATGGCGCACTCCGTCAAAGTAAAGCCAACACATTAAAGTAGTTGTTTTTAGGACTCTTGAGCCAGATTTTCTCACTTTGGACCTCCAGTGATGGATACTTCAATTTCTTATATCCTCGACTCAGCTAGCCTGAAACACTTTCCAAAATAAAATCTTGTTCAATCTGTTGTTCTGCTTCTTGCTTTATTTATTTAAAATTGATGGAGCATATTTAGAAATCCAATGTACTCCTATTGTTTCACTAGAAAAAGAAATTTTTTTTTAAGGTTTAAACCATGTTTGAACATTATCTTAAAATAAAGATATTCCTGAAGTGGATTTCTATTCATGTTTGAATGGGTTGCAAACTCTCCTGTCCAGTTTTTGGATTTTATTCAAAGTTGTTCTTGGCAGTGGATTTTGTTCTCTGTCATGCTGACATTCTAAGGTAAACAAGAAGTATTTTTGCAGCAGCAGTAAACGCGCTTTGCTCCCTTTACAGTACATTTACAGATCCAAATGACATTTACACTGTGTAGTACATTCGCATAAAAGATGGGACTAAATGGGGAGCGAAAGGAGGCGGCATTTCCAAGTGTTTAAAATGGGAGTGGAACTTTTCGTTCCATTGTCTTCCACTTATCCGGGGCTTGGTCGCAGGGGCAACGGCCTCAGACGGGAAGCCCAGGCTTCTTAAACGCCAGCTGCATCCTCCAGCTCATCCGGGAGGATCGCAAGTTGTTCCCCAGCCAGATGTGAGATATAGTCTTGCCAGCAGGTCTAGGGTCTGCCTCTGGGTCTCCTCCCGGTGGGACGTGCCCGAAACACCTCACCAGCGAGGCGCTCGGGAGGCATCTTGACCAGATGCCCAAACCACCCTTTCTGGCTTCTCTCGACCTGGGGGAGGTGCCTCGACACCGAGCTCCTCCCGGATAGCAGAACTCCTCACCCGATCTCTCAGTGAGAGCCCAGCCACCTTGTAGAGGAAGCTCATTTCGGCTCATTTAATGAGTTTAAACTAAGTTAATGTTTTAAAAATTAAACATCAAATTACTTTAGGATCTTTTTATGCGACAGTAACATGTGCACGTCTCTGCAGACAGGAATATATAAATTTAAAATGATAGTGATTTCTTCTAAACAGTGGTAGCAGACCCAGCATGGGGGCTTTTCTTTTAGAAGATGAAGAAGCTTTATAATCAGTTTTTTTTCTTTCTGTTTGTTGCTGCATGTGTTTTCTTTTTTCAGGTTAAACACCCCGGGATGTTAGAAAACCTTCCTAGTCAGATAAATCCCTTTGAGCAAGGCAACAAATAACCCCAGGCTTTATGGTTTCACTAACAAACACTTTTTATTCCTCCTCCCAGAGAATGTGAAAGGGATTTGAAGCACTTGTCCATGATTCCTGCTTCCTGTAACAATTTTGTGAACACGATATCTCACAAACCACTGAATGGATTTTAGTGAAACTGCCCACAGTCACTCAGTACCAACTATAGATTAACTTAAGGAATCACCTCAGAGTTATCATATCTTTCTGTCACAAATGGAAAGTGAAATTCAAGTCCTAAAAATCTGCACTCCCTTGATCTACTAACCAGTTTTGGAATATTTTCTGAATTCTTCTGAAGTGACAATAACGTCACTTGAAAAATTGTGAGAACATGATGGCAAACCCCCCCCCCAAAACTTTACATTCTGACTGCTTTAAAATAGTTATTACACAGACCCTAACCATCCCAAACTTCAAACAGTTTGGGATGAGGGCCGTCACGTCGTTTGTCAAAAGCTGATTTAAAGTAAAACTCAGACAAAAAAGTTGGTGGATTTTGATCAACCTTCTCTGTTCACCTTTAAAGCCCTGTTCTCTTCGCTCTCCATGCCTTCTGCTTGCCAGTAGGTGGAGCTTGCCTCCTTTGGCTTGAGAGAAAGAGAGAAGATGATTAAAGAGAGGAGAAAGACAGAAGAGGAGAGGCAGGAAGGGAGGGATGAGAGAGCGCAAGCGTCAGCACTCCATGTGTTAAAAGGGCAGATGGTAACCGCGGGTAACTGAGGAGCAAACCACTCTGCTGGCCACAGAGCAGGAGATCAGCAGAGAGAGGGAGAGCAGCGAGCGCACACATGCAGCGCAGCAGAGGAGCATCTGAGAGGAAAGCTGCACGCCTTCTCTGACAGGGAGGAAAGACTGAGTACTTCTACAGTGAGCAGCGAAAAGAGACGAAGAGACGGCAAAGAGTGAGAGGAGGAGAAAAGTCTCTCCACTTAGAGAGCCAGAGACAAGGAAGGAGGGAAAAACAAAAAGGAGCAGAGAGGCTGAGGAGAGAGGTGAGCGGACAGGAGATAGTTAGAGGAGCTGCGAGACTGATCAATGAGCGGCTGAGATTTCAGGAAGAAATTTAGAGTCAGCAAGAAAAGAGCCAGAGAGGAGAGGGGATGACAGCGAAAGATTAATGAATGAGAAATGGCTGCACAACATCTGGAGAGAAAAACACTTAAAGAGAAATATTTAAGAGGAGATGGGGGCATGTAGCAGATCTCAGAAAGGAGAAGAATAAAAAACAGAGGAGGAGCAGAGGGTGAAATATTTAAGAGATGGAAGCTGAGAGGAACACGAGCAAAGAGTAAGTTGCAGAAACTTGGAGGAAAGAGAATAAATCAGAGCAGAGGGAGGAAACTGTGCTCCTTTTCTTCTACTTCTTTCAAAAGCTGAGGAGCAGCAGAGGTAAAACCGAAGAGAAGAAAGAAGACAGTTTGCAGGACTTTTTACTTCCTTTCCAGACAAAAAAAGGTAGATACTTACCCACATAGAAGACTATTCTGTCCAATGGCGTGTTACTACATTGTGATCAGTTCCACCCACCTGCGGGATGGACAGCTGAGGAGCATCAAAGGAGTGTTCAGAGGACCTATAGGAACAAACAGACAAAAGAACACGGTAAGAACTTGTGTTTCCATCACTTTTATTGATTCAAACTAAGTGGAGCTGTTTTTGTTCAGAGGAGGAGACACTTCTGAACTTTTTTTTCCAACTTTGAACACATCTGCATTTGAGTGGCACATGTGTGTGTCTATTAGTGTTTTTTTCACCCCCTGCCAGGAAATCATTACCTCTAAATTATCATTACTTACAGCCATCCTCCTCAGTTGATTGTCAGCTCCTTAATCATTGTTTGAGTGGAGTTAATTAATTGCCACTTCCATTAGGTTAATTGAGAGGCAGGAAGATGCAGATGGGAATGGTGAGGCTGGTGTGGGAGGGGGGTCTCCCCGGCTTTGCTGCACTAACAGCTTCTCTGGCTCCGTGTCCACTTCCACATGTTTGCCAGCTTTGGGTTTTCACTTCTTTGGTCTGAGAAGCACTTAATCACACAGCTTCTCATCAAATCCTTTAAAACATAAGCTCTAAGCATTGATATAAAAACTGCATTTTGAGTTGATCAGTGATGATCATTAATGAACTCTTGAGCTTGAGGACGTGTGGGATGCTTTCAACTGGCCGCATGAGTCAGACGACTCGTTTCTTTCTCATCTTAACCTCACCTTGCACTTTGTGAGTGCTGAATATTGCAAGCAGACATAATCACAGCAGGTCCTTGAAAAAGTGCAACAGAATCACAGCATGCTTCAGAAATGCCTTCAGATGAGAGATGAGAAAAGCAAAGTGCTGAAAGCTCATTACGTAGAAACAGCCTATTTGTTCAAACCGTTTTGGATTAACCAAAAAAAAGGGTTTAGATTATTTAAACTGTGGCATGTTGCTTTATTTGTTGACAAAGTCAATGTACTTAGTTTTGAAATATTATAATGATGACCTCTAACAGTATGGGATGTTAAGTTCAAGGTAACTATAATTTAACCTGTTAATCAGAAAGTCTGTCACCTAGAATCGTCCGAAGCCGATTAGGACGTGTGACCCTTTAATACAACAGAAAAACACAAAAACTGCACTAATCATCATTTATACGAGGACGACAACCTGATTTACTTTTCTATTGTACTGTTTGATGTCGTCATTTTCTTTTAAACTGACTGAGGGTTCTACAGTCTTTAATCTGAACGTTGACTCCAGCAAAGAATAACTGTGCTGTTTTACATCTGTTTCTAAGATCTTGTATTTTGAAAAGGTTTTGGATACAAACTGATATTTTTCTATTTTGAACATTAATAGTAAAGTTCAGAAGACGGATACATGGGTTCGAGGTATTGTCTTGCTATCAGGCAGCAGTGTTTAGGGGTTTGTTCTAAATCCCAGTGGTGAAAAAGGTCATCGGAGATTCTGAAAAGGTGACGTAAGCTGAAAAGCTGCAGCTACCTCGGAATAATAATAAGAAATGTTTTTTTTAAAAAACATGTTTTTATGTAAATTACAAACTATTCTTTATTGCATTTTAATTCAGAAAACAAGCCTTTTTGTGAGAAAATCAGCAGTGCTGAGAGATTTTTATAGTGAATGTGTTTGAAAGATTATAGACACAAAAGAAAAAGATGCCTTTTGATGCTGAACACAGCATCTGATTTGTTGTTTGGAATATGTATGTACGTATTGGCCATGTTATTTTAGATAGCCAGTGAAGACGTCATTTATGGTAAATGTTTAATGTCTGATATTGAGTTCCGCGGTCTGGTGGCGACTGTACGGAGGTAGGTTTACACAGAGGGAATACCAGCATCACCTCCCACTGATCCACTACTCACACACTCAGCGGTTAATACCTATATATCTCATTTTATACATGTAGCATTAGACAGCCAGTTTGATGTGGTTTGTGCCAATTAGAACTGTCTTCTTTGGAGTGATTACTTATTAACACAATATTTCCTTTTGTCTGATTGTACCGACTCTCTGATCAAACAATAGGAGTTTTTGCCAATGTATTTGGAATCTATGTTGACAAAATCTGGTTGTTTTTCTTCAGGAACTCAGATTTGGCAAGTTGCTCACATCTCAAATTTGATTTCTCTGTGATGAAAATAACAGCTGTGATTGATTTTTTAAAAAAAAATTGAAGGCATAACTCTGCAATGGCTACTTCAGTATTTCTCATCCAGATCTGAGGATCAACTTTGGCATCCAGCAGGGTTTGACACTCCCTTTATTATACGCATACATGAAGCATTACTCAATGAAACCCCAGAAAGAACTCATCCTAACCAGATGCCCAAACCACCCCATCTGACTTCTCTTGACCCGTAGGAGCAACGGCTCTACTCTAAGCCTCTCCCGGATGGCAGAGCTCCTCACTCTATTTCTGAGTGAGAGCCCAGTCCCCCTGCAGAGGAAGCCAATTTTGGTAGCTTGTACCCTTGATCATGTTCTTTCGGTCACTACTCACAGCTGGTGACCATAGGTGAGGGTGGCAACAAAAAGGAACAAATTTTTACACCTTGAAATGTAGACAAGCATAAAAAAAGACCCAACCAGAGCTACAGTATCTATTAGATTTTTTTCCCTTAGTTTTTTTCCCTCTTTCTGGTAAAAAAAATCATCATGTCTACTTTTTAGTTTTGCATCAGCCTGATTTGAGCCTTCAAATTAATCTGGAGAGTGCTTTTCTTCTTTTATTTAAGAACATTGCCCTCAAGAGCCTAAAGCTCCATACATGTCTTATTAATTTATTCAATCACATTAGTTATTTTTGGGTATATGAAATAAATCACATGCATTTTGCAGTTTGACTTTGAGTATATTTGGTTGAAATGATAACAGATTATTAACAGAGTTACTAAAACTTTGCTACAAGAAAAGTTGTACAGAAGCAATAAAAAGAAAAGTTATGAAGCTGTATTCTGGACGTATAAACTATATTGATTAGACAATCTTTAACTTTTATTAGTAAAGAAAGTGTCACGTATCTCAATAACTTTTTTAATGGTGCTCTAATGAACTTTTAGATTATGTAGAATACATTTTCAGAAATGAACGTTGCAGGTCAGGCAGCTTGTCAGTATGATCAGGTCTAATCTAGACTAAGTGGAATCAGCCTGAATGTGTTTAATAAATCAGAAGGCAAAAGTTAAGACTAATTGTTTCACTGTTTCACACCATTTGTAAAGTAACTTAAAGTGATGACAGTCCACATTAGTGTGCACGCAGTTCATTAAATTGTTTTTCTCTTATTTTAACAGCACTGAACAAATTACTGGGGATTCTTTGAGCCTTGATTCACATTGTTTTAATAAGTCATTTTATTAGGTTACTATAGAACTATAAAAATGACAAAAATTTTTTTTACTCTTGTTCTGAATTAAAAGAAAAACAAACTAATCTGTCTTTGTTTTTCATGTGTTTTGGGATGTTTTATGAGGAGTTGACATTACTGCATGATTAGGCACCAAATATAATTGTTTATTGGAATTATTTTTCAGCTAAAAATAATAATTCCAGAAGTGTAGGAATTGATTTCAGAACATTGTTCCTCAGCTCATGCTACAAAAAAGAAGGACACGACTTTTGACTTGTACAAATCTGTGGATGTTGTTTTTATCGTGCTTGATGTCCAAGAAGCAGCTGGTGTTTGGAGATGAAAGATGTTTGAGTCTTGTTGCATCGATGTGAGGATGACAGTGAATAGAACTGCCCATGGTTAAGAAACATCAACTGGTTCTCAGAACATCTGTTTGGCTGAGCAGTGACGGTGGGCTGATGTTTATAACCATTAAAGAGCTGTCCATCTCTGTCCTGGTTTATTCTTTTGCTCCCAACAAACTTGAGGCTGATTGCTTCACTGAGGGGTCGTCGTCACACAATCTTTTTATTTTATCCCTGTTATATTTCTGCAAATTTGGTTTAAAATGACTGATTATTTTCAAAACCCTCATACTTCTTCGTCTTTTACTATTTATTCCTCTTCGTTCCAACTCTCACAACCAAAACGCTGAAACATTCTTCTTTAGACACCATCAACAGAAACTCACTTCTGACAGATTAATTACTGCACTTCATTAAATAAAAAACAAAGTAATGGGGCTCTTGTTGTATCTTTGATGAATTGGAGTAAAACTCTAATGGAATCCAACTATGAAAACATAAGGAAAAGAGTCTTCCTCAAACGGAAAGCTTTAAATAAAATGAACTGTAATTACCCACGCAAGAAAAACCGTGGCATTTCAGAGGCATGCGTTCAACTCTGTTCGTCACTTTAACCAAGAATAGAAAGCTATATCAAGAGTTTTTAATTGGCAAACAACCACACATGACTATAGCCAGTCACCTCGGAGCCTCATATACCCGAGCTAATTTTAAACCCCGGTTCCTAAGCGAGGGCAGGTCTGATGAAATTGCATGAAACGATAAGTTCTTAAAAATTCAAATAACATGCTCCCTGCGCAGAAAATGAGAGAGATATGTTCACACCAGCTAAAACGGATTGTGTGAGAGAGACCTTTAAAAACATGGAACAGAGTTTGAAGTCGAGCGGTGGTCAGATCAGTGGGATGGGTGAGCTTCTTTCAACTTTAGGTCCAGTTCACCAAAAAGTTTTTCACAAGCACACCTTCATACTGTATAAATAACTATGCCATGTTGTTCTCACAGCATTCGTAGAGCAACTCAAAGTGATGAAAATACATATTAGTGTGGATGCAGTTTGTTAAATTGTTTCTTTTTGTTTGCTTTGAACAAAAAGAAACATTACATTTTTATATAAATTACTGTTTACTTTTTATTTTGTGTACTTTGACTTTTTATAATAAAGATATGCGGCTATCCATTGACATTTGCATTGTAAAACTTTTATTTCAAAGTCTACTCTCTTTTGGCCATCATTTGTTTAGCAAAAATAATGTATATTTTAGATGTTCAAAAATGACAACTATAAGACATGGTATATGCCGGACAGTGTACTTGTGTCTTTTATGTGATCTTGATAAATGCACTGGCTAACAACAAACGTAATTTCAATGGACATGCATACATTTATTCAGATCCATGCTTAGTCACATTCTTATTGTACGGTGTGTTACTGTTAAGGTAAATCACACCATGGAAGGAGAGAACATAGTAAAGATTTTCACTGTACAGGTGACTGAGCTGATCACCACTGAGGTGAACAACAATAAAATTAAGTGGGAGCCTGGAGAGTAGGATTAAAAGAGGACAAAAAACAAAGTTTGACTGCATGGTGCAATTTATGCTGGAGCATCAATTTCAAACAGTATTCGACTATATTGCAAAAATTATTTAGTTATGGTTATGTAAAAAAAAAGATCGGGTTTAAAAATGGCCACAAATGACACAGCTACCGCAGACTATCTCTCTGGTGTGCGGTCACTGCCATAAAGAGAGTGTTATCACACATCAAAACCTGAACAAAAAAAGCAACTACAATAAAACAAATTGTATTCATTAGAAAAAATATCTAAAGGTCAAATATGTTTGAACTTAAATTCTTTCCAGAAATGATGAAGAGATGACTAAAAAGTGATTACAGACACTACTGTTGTACAGAAATAAGTCAATCTTCTTTTAAATACCTTAATGTATGCACTGCCATTGGTTCATATTTTATGTCTCCATCTAACATTCAAAATTAACCTTTTTACAAACAGACTCATAACTTTATTTCTGACCAGAGCCCATTTCTTTCAGAAAATAATCTGCTTAAAAATATAATTGACACATTTTTAAAAATCCAATTTAAATATGTTCAGATGCAAGTTTAAGGGTTAAAAAATTAAGATGTGTTTTTACAAGATGATCACTGTTGGGCTGGAAGTCACTTTTTGGTAGAGTGGGGTTTTTTTCCTGCTGCGGTGAGCCCCACCTGGTCTGCATCAGCCAGAAATATTGTTTTCCTTGCTCTGATAAAAATCTATTAAAATAAATATTTACTTTAAACGTGTTGTGGTAAGTCTATTGTATATTGTGACCATGTCTTATATTTTTACTGTCATACCAAGGCTCATTTTAGTGATTTACACAAGTGGTGCAGCAATTTTTGTTCATTGGAAACTCATGTTGTTTTGATGAATCCGGACGAGCAGATTTCTTTAAATGTATCTCACCTGTTCACTCAAATTTTGAAGTATGCAACTTTGACAAATGAGGGTCAGAATCTACCCATTCATGTCTCTAATTATCTCTATATCTATCAAAAGAGGAACAGATAACTACCATAATATGTATCTCAGATAATAATGGGACATGATGTTTGAATTCAACGACAATGCGACTCAACCATATAAAGAAGTCCTATTGATGTTTGAGCAATCAAGGCAGCCATGTAGCTATCCATTCAAAGTCAGCAGAGCTTGCTCACTGCAACCGCTTGCATAACTAGGCCAACTTTCATTCTGCTAAGTGATCTCCATTTTTTGCATAAATACATATAAAACATACAGATTCCAGACAGAAGGCTCTGACTGTTCCAGAGCAACACGCTGTGTAAAAAGAAAGCAGCGGCTGCAGGATTTTTTTTTTTTTGCATCCGTGCACAAATATGATCTTTTAAAACTCCAAACCCAACTTTAAGGAAGGTAAAGGCAATGTAATACCAAAAAGTATACATATATGGACAAAAGTAGACAAATATATTGAAGAAAATGCTCTAGTCTGAGGATTTTTACAAAGTTTGTAGTTAATCGGGTCACGACTCAGACCAAAACTACCCTCAGGCTTGAAAAGATTACAAAACACCCTCTGAAAAGTGTTTTTTCCACAAATCAGCAGTCAGTTCAACATTGATATTCTTTACAGCTGCAAGTGACCAAAAACATGCGTTCCAGAGCAAATATTCCAAAAATAAGAAGGGAGATAACATTTAAACAAAATTTAGGAATTATAATGTTTACCTCGAGAAGAACTTCGTAGAATTTAAATAATTTGTCTGAATTTGACTCAAGTAACTTGAGCTGAAGATAATCTGTTTATGTTTTTATGATCAGTGCTTAGAAATATTATTTATTAAAACTTTGAGAATGTTTGAAGGTAGAGAAAAGCCTGATGGGGTGGTTTGGGCATCTGGTTAGGATGCCTCCAAACACCTCGCTGGTGAGGTGTTTCAGGCACGTCCCACCGGACGGAGACTCGGAAGTAAACCCCAGAAGTAAACCCCGAGCCCAACAGAGAGACTATGTCTCACCACGGAATCCTACCGGGTGAGCTGGAGGATGCAGCCAGGGTGAGAGAAGCCTGGGCTTCCCGTCCAAAGCCGTTGCCCCCGAGACCTAGACTTGGATAAGTGGAAGATGACGGAACATTAATAATGAAATGAACTTAATAAAGCTGATCCTAACTGTGGAACCCCCTTTTGAGTAATTTTGGTAAATGGGATTAAATGGTGATTTCCAAAGTGAGTAGTCAAGATTATCCATTTATTTTTTCGGAGTATACATTAACAAAAAACAACCACCCTGTAATTTACTGTTTTATTTCACAAATTATTTTTATTTTTAAAATTATTTTTGTGAGCTGGTGTTACAGTAGTGGCTCAACAAGGTCTTAAATGGCTTTCTGCTACTGATGCCACGATAAGGAGTGAATTTAAATATAAAATTAGTTAGAAAGCCATGAAAAGGTTTCTAATAGACTAACATTACTTAGAAAATTTAGAAATAGTTGTGAAAGAAGAGACGCCAAACTTAATGATGAGAAGTGGAAGGATTTTTTACAAGCAAATATCATCTCCGTAGAACCTAAAGAGACAATCATGAGTGGTGCTCTTTGATGAGTAAAAAGTTATATTTTTATGTATTAATGAAATTTATGAGATTTTTATGGATGGTTTTATGTGTCATGGCTTTTATGCAATTTTTTCACTGCTTGAATGAAACTATTTTTTGTGGAGTTTTTGTGCTGTCTGAGCTATTTTTTCCTTTATCATTTCAGTAAAATAGTAAGATGTTTTATAACTATAAAATAGTTATTGAGGCTGATTGATCCAGATGATCAGTCAGCTACGGCCTAGGCATCAAATTGCATGGTCCATGATTACTTTAAAACGACACAAAAAAGCAGCAGCATCTCGCTTTAGTGGTGTTTCACATGTAAATGAACTAACAATAAAAATATTTTGAATTTTAAATGTATAAAAAGTTCAAATTAATACTAATGTGATACTCTAAAATATTCTATTTAATCAAACTTCTGCAGCTGGATTTATTTTAAAACATAATTTGCATTTCCAAACGTGGCACATTGAACTTTAGTTTAGTAATCATGGTAAATGTTACTTTGAGCGGAGAGCTAAAGCCGCACAGTGTGTGCTGTACTGATCAACACGTTCACAGTTAAGCTGGGGTTATTTCTGCACCAACAGGTCACCATAGATACGGTCCCTAAGGAAAAGACCTGTCAGTTATTATCTTCTACAAATACATCACCAAGGGCTTAGTTTGAGCCTGAAATGTATATATGTTACTTTATTAAGCCAGACGTTTACAGTCCAAGCCACTAATGACTAAGTTATGGATTATCATTTCTTGTTAAACAAGAGTAATGTCATTATAAAACTTGTTATGACAGTTTGAAGTGTGACAGGTAAGTCAGTGAGCACACACATCTTTCACTACAAGCTGATATCACACGTCTGTCCTCCTTGGTGCAAATCCTGCCAACATCCTCTTCTTTTACATTTTAATTGCATAAATATGATGTTGGAATGATGCCCACATTCGCCTGTGTTACTATTCATGCTGTCAACATGGCTCATCTCACATCCACATCAGGTTGGACAGTAAATAAAATCCCCCATTTAAAACCTCCATGTACATCTTTGTGTGTGTTAAGGTTTAATTTGTGTTTTCGTACTTCTCAGTGACGTTAATTCATACAAACCCCACCAGCTGTCAGGGAATTTTCACACCTTTCTCAATATGACTGAACTAGAGTTTAGTTGCTATAGAAACATCTATTATAATCATTTAAACGAAGACACACAACCCCGTCAAACAAAGAAAGTTGACATGAAACTCCTACCGAGCTTTTAATCTGTTACTACTGTAATACAGTGCACCACTTTTCTTCTTTAAAAAACACAGATGTGCAGAGCAGCTTGTTTGGGCTAAATATCCCTCCACCTTCAGGACTTGGAAACCGGGCTCCATTTTTTTCTTCCCTTCCAACACTTCCTGTCTTCACGAGGCCCATCTGCTACAAACACAAACTATGCTATTGAAGATGTAGACAATCTAATTTGTAAATTGATTGAGAGAATCTCTCCTCCAACTGGGTCTTCATAAAATGTCTTATTATTTTCTCCAATTGTTTTTTTTTTTCCTCCTTTTTTCTGAAAAAGGCTCTAAAGACAGTTGTCCAGCATATACTTAGTTTAGTTATTACTTGGGGTGATAAGTCTGATTGTAAAATGTCTATTGTCCTTGTATATCTTCTTCTTTCGGCTTTTCCCTTTAGGGGGCACCACAGCAAGTCAGTTTCTTCCATCTAACCCTATCTGCTGTATCCTCTTTGGTCACACCAACTATCTTCTTGTCTTCCTTCACTGTATCAATGAACCTCCTCTTTGGTCTTCCTCTAGTCCTCTTTCCTGGTGGTTCCAAACCAGGCATCCTTCTTCCGATGTACTCTCTCTCTCTCTCTCTCTCTCTCTCCTCTGCACATGTCCAAACCATCTCAGTCTGGCCTCTCTGACTTTAAACCTCTAACATGTGCTGTTCCTCTGATCCTGTCCATCCTGGTCACTCCCAGAGAGATCCTCAGCATTTTCATCTCTGCTACCTCCATCTCTGCTTCCTGTCTTTTCCTCAGTGACACTCTTCTAGACCAAACAGCATGCCTGGTCTCCCCAACAATTTGCTTCTGCCTGCCTTGTAAACCTTTGTTTTTAACTTTTGTGACCTTGACTTTTTGTTGCATAAACCTAAAACCTAATCAGTTAATCTACAGTTGGTAGATAAAGTGTTCAGAAAAGTTTTACAGAAGCACAGACACAGGGCTTTAGAAATAAAATTGAATTTGTTTGATTGATGCTACCTTTTTTAAATGTTTAGGTTCTACCAGACTACTTTGGTTTCTTTTCCATCCCTGATGTAACGCATGCATGTTCTGGATCTTGTAAAATTTATGATGACCTGTCCAGGGTTTACTTCCCAGACCTTGTGACCCAATAACACAATAAAATAGGAGTGGATTTTTTTATTCAAAACCAAATATGCTGCTGTTGATCATAATAAAGAGCTCCTGTAAAAGGTTTTCTTTCCCTGATTATTTTTCTTTTGACTTAGCGCCTTAAAAAAACATTTACAAGTGAATGTGTTATCCTGCTGCCTCTCAGCAACAAATGCCTTCAACCTGTGAGGGTGTTTGTGTTGTAGGGTCTTGGCTACGTTGCCAGCAAAGCAACTCCTCGCTCCATAAATTATCGCTGCTGAGGACACTCAGTGCGTCCATGCGTGTGGCTGTGCAAGACCAAATGTGTGCCACTGCATGTTGTGAGCGTCACGGGGAAGTTCATCGAGGTATGCATGGGTGTGCACGTGTGCCCGGCATGTTGTTGGGGCTTCTTTGGTTAGAGAAACAGAAAGAGTGAGGTTTGTGTATTCAGTAGTTGTGAGAACATGGTGTGCTCCATTGATGTGTGAAACATCAGCTATGACTGTGGAGCCATCTGCTCTGATAGGAGAGATGGGGCCAAAGATTGGGAGTATTTTTTCCAACATGCGCAAATGGCTTTTCAAAAGACTGCAATGTGTGTTTGATTCTATGAATTAATAGAAAAGGAAGTTTTAAAGCTGAGTCACACAAAACCAAAACATCTCACAGTAACATCTCACACACTTAACTCTCTATGCTTCCAATAAGGCCTTCAGTAGTTTGGTAAACCTTTGCCCACATATAACCACTACTGGTACAGGTTCAAGTCTTTTGGGCTAAGAATGAGAGTCAATCTTAAACTAGTTAAAAGTTCAGTTCACTGAAAGTTTTTTTAGGGTTGAAGAGAAAAAATAAAAATTGAACTTGAGTAAGACATGATTGTTTAGTGACTTCAAACATAATCAATCACAGCAGACCTTAAAATCTCACAGTGTAACACTCCGACCTCACAACTTCGTGTTTGGGATTCATTTGATGGGACAATGATCAAAAAGAATTTAAAAATATCTTTGTGAAGCGACCTCCGCACGATGACGAGAACTATTTTATTCAAGACGCTTCATTTCCATCAGCTGAGATTTACTACAAGATAAATTTGCAAGAAACCACAAGAAGGTGTGTTTGAATGAAGACAAAGTGAGAATAAGACTATTTTTATTGGATGCAGAAAATCTTAGAGTAGAGGTGCAAAAACATGACGCTGAGTAAGCTGCTGGAAAGCAGAATGATTATTTTACTCGCTTTATACTGGAATTTTCTAACTTTAGTCTAGATTTTACTTTTAGTCAGAATTTTACGAACTATATTCTGAATTTGGCCGAACAGTAGTGGAGTGGTTAGAACTGTGGTCTCACAGCAAGAAGCCTGGGGGTGGGGATAAGGCTTGAATCAGTGGGCTTTCTATGTGTAGTTGGCGTGTTCTCCTTGTGAATGTCTGGGTTTTCTTTGGTTTCTTCCAACCCTCTAAAACCTCCATGTTAGGTGAATGGGCAGCTAGGAATAAGTGTGTGTGAATAGTTGTCTGTCTCTATGTGTGGCTCCGCAACAGACTGGTGAGTTGTTAGGGTGTACACTGCCTCTCCCCTGTAACCTGTCAGGATGGGCTCTGGCACATTTCGTAGTCCTGAGATAATCTGTTCTGGATTCTACTAACAGTATTCTAGATTTGATCAACTTTATTCTTGATTTTTATATTCTCAGTCTAGATTTCAGCATCTTTCTTCTGATAATTGTAAACATTCTGAATTTTATGAACATTTATGAACTCTATTTGGGATTTTAATAACTATGGTCTAGAGTTTTAGAACTTTTTTTTTAATTTGACTAATTTTATTCTGAATTTTTTTTTTAATATAAAAAGCTTCATTCCACCCGGAAAAGGGTGGACCACTGCGGGTCAGGGTCCTACCCCAAGTGGAGGAGTTTAAGTATCTCGGGGTTTTGTTCACGAGTGGGGGAAAGATGGAGCGGGAGATCGACAGGCGGATCGGTGTGGCATCAGCAATAACTAGGATGCTGCATTGGTCCGTCGTGGCAAAGAGAGAGCTGAGCCGAAAAGCAAAGCTCTCGATTTACAAGTCGATCTACGTTTCTACGCTCACCTATGGTCACCAGCTGTGGGTGGTGACCGAAAGAATGAGATCGCGGGTACAAGCGGCCGAAATGAGATTTCTCCGCAGGGTGGCTGAGCTCTCACTCAGAGATCGGGTGAGGAGCTCTGCCATCCGGGAGGAGCTCGGTCTTGAGCCGCTCCTCCTCCAGGTCGAGAGGAGCCAGATGGGGTGGTTCGGGCATCTGGTTAGGATGCCCCCGAGCGCCTCGAGGGCGAGGTGTTTCGGGCACGTCCCACCGGGAGAAGACCAAGGGGCAAACCCCGGACCTGCTGGAGAGACTATGTCTTACAGCTGGCCGGGGAACGACTTTGGATCCTTCCGGGTGAGCTAGAGGATGCAGCCGGGGAGAGGGAGGCCTGGGCTACCCGTTTGAGGCTGTTGCCCCCGCGACCCGACCCCGGAACAAGCGGAAGATGACGGAACGGAACTTCATTCTGGATTTTATATCTGACTCAGATGAAAATCCCAATGTGTCGATTTGCCTTCATACAACCTTCTTTGTCAAATATAAACACAAAAAAAACCTCTTTAAAGTACATGTTTCAATGGAAATGATAAATTTACTATTATCATAGAAAAGCTTCAAGTTGTGCATTTGAGTAAAGCTTTAGCCGTTAATCTAGCTTCAATAAAAACCTCTGAAACAGCTCATATCAATAGAGGAACAGTAGGAAACAATAGACCGATCAAAAAACGGCCAAATCCACAGACATAGGGATCCACAGTAGACTAAAATGACCAGAGGACTTTTGAAGTCTGCTGAATTTGTGATGTGATTTTTAGAGAAAAAAACGCACATATTTTTACAGGCATGACAGATTTAGACATAATAAAAAATGCAGATGACCTCAATGATTACATTAAAAATGAGAAGCTGAATATAATCCTCTGAAAACAAGCTTTGCAGCTGAAGTTGGAAACTTTTTTGTAAAGCAGATCGTTTTTATTATTCGCACAGAAGATTTAACAATGAACACACTGTGTCTTGCTGCCTGTAGAAGAAATTTCAAAGTGAAATTATTTCCAGGTGCTGAGTGTGTGCTGAGCTGCTGTTGACTGATGTAAATGTCGGTATTTACCAGGGGACAGCTAAAGGTTAAACACTTAAAAACAGCCTCTTCTGAAGGTTTTTATGTCCACATCTTTTTTTATTCTAGATCAGAACCTTCCTGTAAAATTGTCACAGTAATCTACTTGACTTGTGAATGTCATTACACGTAGTCAGGAGAGTTCTACAGGGCAAAATAAATTATGAAAATATCTCATAATCTTAACAATAACTGTCTTTTAATCTGTCACTAAAAGAGTTTAACTTGAGTCACAGAATGCAAAACGTTTCTTCTGTCCAAGTAGTTTAAATGACTCATTTAATAAATCTATTGTAATTTTAGATTTAAGTTAATTAAATCAAGGTGATTTTTACTCATTAGTGTCCTCATCCTAAAGTTGTTTCATGTATCTCTGATCCAGCACACATGACTCAGATGAATGAGTCAATGAATCCATTTATTTTAAAAGTATGTTAATGGTAGATGAATTGAGTTAAATGGCTTCGGTGTTTATGAAAGTAAAAAGTGTCTAAATGTGAGACGTTGCACTTTCAGTTCGATTGAGTTTATAAAGATTAAAAATAATTTACATAAAATTTAGAAAAAAAGAAGAGTAAAATAAATCCCTTCTGCAACGTCCATCCTTTTTTAACCTAAACTACGAAGGCTTTTAACAGGAATGGTGCTTTTAATGGAACGTTTTATACATTCAAACCCCATTAATAAACCTCAAAGACTCAAAACATTCTTCTTTCACACGCAAACTGACTGACAATGTTTCATTTTACACAAGCCCATTCATCACGGTTTGGTACAAAACGCGGATTTGAGCACATGGTTTGGTTTGTTTTGGATACAGTATTGGAAAAAAAAATGCAAAACCAATTGCCTGTTGTGTATTTATGGGTTTACTCTAAAACAATTTGGGCTAAAATTTAATATTTGGGACAAAGTTGCATTTTTGTAGAAAATATACCAAAAACATGTACCATCACATCCCTTTATCTACCTGTCTATCTATAAGTACAAAAAACCCTAATGAAGAGTACAACCATGGCCAAGTTTTCCCTGCCTACATGGCAAGGTGAGAGGGCCCGGTGACCAGGCCCACTGGAACCAAGTCCGGGTGTAGGCCAAAGAGCGAACGTCTGGTGGATGGGCTTTTGCCTATATGGCCCAGCCGGCCTCAGCCCGAACAAGGGATACGGGCCTCCCTTCCAGTGGACTCATCACCTGTGAGATGGGGATGTTGGGGATCCTGTGGTCTGACTCAGATGCATCAACTAGGATGGTTAGACAGATATACTGTATATACGCTATACTGTATACACATACACATTTGGTTCACAATTTTGTGGAAGCAACAAACTTTTTTTCCTTTAAAACTTTTAAAGATCTCTGTGAGCTTGCAAATCCGTAATAGTTTAACTTTAGAAAACAAATCCTTGTTTTTGCAAAATCCAGAAATTTAAGCTGTACCAGATCTGTGTGGGTTTAATCTTATCCCCCCGAAATCCGTGTGCTCCAGCTGAAACTGCATGTGGCCGACCCCTATTAGGCTCTGACAGCGACACCCTGAATATGCTGTTGTGGAAATCTTAGAAAATCACCAGTGTAGTTTTAAATGTGTGGTGCAGCAGCAGAAATCTATTTAGGATTAACACAGAGGGAAGGAAGCTTTATTTATTTATTTAGGATACTCAGTAGGAGATAAGAAGCAGGCAGAGTCTGTGGGTGATGCTTCCACTTCTCTTCTCCTCTTCTGGTTCAATTATAAATAAAATCTGGTTTTACACATTAAATCTCTGAGGATTCTTCTCAGAAAAGGACCTGAAACTCTTCTGAAACACCGAGGAATAAAACACATCCAGCTGGCCCTTTAAGAGAAGCAAACACCCCGAGAGATTCATTTCTCATCCGAAAATGTTCTTAATGAGTTGTGGGATGATGAATATTTAAATAAATATTTATGTAGCATGGTCGCTACTCAATTACCATGGAAACTGAGGTAGTACGTTGGAGGTGAGTGGGCGTTAACGCGACTTGGATGAACCTTGTAAATGTGGTGGGAGGGACATGAAGACGGAGGGAGAGGGAAAATGTTTAAAAGATGAGAGCTAAAGTTTGGTTGCTATGAGAACTTTGCTTCTTACTCACTTCCTTTCCTTTTGTTTCTATTCTTCTGATCAACATTCAATCATTTAGTAAGTATTTTTATGCACATTAAATACATTATTTTTTTATTTTTGATCTTTGGCAAAGTTTATCTTTTAAATCTTTGTTGACAAACTTATTTTTTAAAAAGAATGATCTATTTTAATTCATTTGTCATTCTCTTTGCTTCTCGGTGACACAGTGGTTAGCACATACGCTTCACAGGTAGAAGGTCACAGTTTGAGTCCCAGAGCGGAGATGAGGCTTGAATAAATGGCCTTTCTGTGTGGAGTTTGCATGTTCTCCCCATGTCTGCGTGGGTTTCCTCCCACCCTCCAAAAACATGCATGTAAGGTTAATTTGTCGCTGCAAAATTGTCCCTAGGAATGAGTGTGTGTGGATGGTTATGTGTGGCCCCGCGACAGACTGGTGACTTGTTCCGGGTGTATTCTGCCTCTTGCCTTAAATCAGCTGGGATATGCTCCAGCATGTGGAGCAAACACAAAGTGGGGTCAATTGTTACCCCGCCCCAAAATAAAATAAATAAAAAAGTAAAAGTTATTTTTGTTTCTTTTTAAAGATTACATCTCATATTAAATCAACTTTTCAGAGTTTCTTCTTTTCTAATTATAACACGTGGACCTTGTATTTGTCACCAAAGTGGTTTTTGGAGTGATCCAAAGGTTTTTGAAAAGAGATTAGTATTTCTACCTCCCTCCAACCTTCGTTGCTACATCAATGACACGCCAGCTTCGCAAAATCAAGTACCGTAATTTCATGACCATTAGGCGCACCGTACGAAAAGGCTCAGCCTCAGTTATGTGCGCCATTGCTGTATTTAACACACACATAAGGCGCACCGTACAAAAAGGCGCAGTCTCAGTCACACACCGCCTTACAATAACACACATGCAAGCATGCAAATGTGCGTATTAAAAAATAGATCGGGAGCAAAACTGACTTTGGTTGTACTTTATTTAAGTAGTATAAACAAGCACATTACTGTTAATAGCCTTTATTCAAATCCATCATCCTCTGTTTTGGAATCGAACAGCTGCGCAAAATCCAACAGATCAGGTCCACTTCGCTCCTCGCTGTCAATGTCACTGTCTTTACTGTGCGGCTCCTCAGAAAGGATACCAGCTTTTGCGAAAGCTCGGATAACAGTACCAGCAGACACGTTAGTCCAAGCATCTACAATCCATTGGTAAACTGTAGCGTAACTCGCCCGGCGCTGCCTTCCACCCTTCGTGAAACTGTGGTCTCCTTCGGTCATCCATCGCTCCCACGCCGCTCACACTTCACTCTTTAACGTTCTCATGCCTTTTCTTTCAGGTCCGCCTCGCGGGCACCGCTTTTTCTTTTAGGTTTGCTTTTTCTCACACACAAGGCGCACCGCACAAAAAGGCGCACCGCTCATTTTGAGGAAAATCTAAGATTTTTATATGCGCCTTATAGCCGTGAAATTACGGTACTTTGATTTGTAGCATCATGAAAACTGCTTGTGAGGGACAGAATATATGTGTGTGTATCCGTGAAGACCCTTGTGACCACTCTGTTGGGATACACTTGAATTATCAGCTTATGTCCCGTTTAAAGATGTTTTCCTCAATCAGCCTCTAACTTTTATCCGGTTGAACTTTTTAAAATCTCTCCATCCATCCTTTTCTTTAACCTGCAATCTTTCACCTTCTTTTACGTCCTCTTTTTAATTTGACATCTAAATTGCCCTCTCTTCTCTTCCTCTTCTTCTCTACTTATCTCACCATCCGTATCTCATCTTTTCCCTCTCTCCATCATATCTACACCTGCTGCGTTCCTTTTATTCCACTCCTTTATCTCACAGAGATCACTCGTCCTTTTGTCTCTTCGTTTATCTCTCTCTGTGGATTTTCTCCACCCAGTGAGGCGTTTTCCACTCCTCCTCTGTCATGATTTGATGCTCCTTCGTTCTGCTTTCTTCCTTTCCTTTTCATTTTCTTCCCATTTTCTCATCTACTCTCTTTGCACTTGGTGCTCGTGTCCCCTTTTACTCCCACTTTTCTGTTTGGTCCAAATAGACCTCCATAATCTTCCAGTTTGATCCTTTCTTTCCTCCTTCAGAGTCTCTTTATTTTCAGTTTACTGAGCAGTAAAGACAACAATAAAACAATAAGAAAAACAACAACTGTCCTGTGATTATAAACTCATCTCCATCTGGATCACACACTCACACAAACCAGGCTGAACAGGAAGTCAGACAGAAGGCTAATAAGACACGCTTGACTGGCAGCGACTGTGTGTGCGTGACAGAGAAAGATGGTGTGCAACTATTCACTCCTGTCACCGTGTGAACCTTCCGTTCTCCCCGCCACACAGGGACCAGATAAATCCTAAAACATTTCACTCTTTACTCGAAGGAGCAGTCAGAGTGGAGATACCTGGAGGTCAGAGACAAACGTCGGGTCTCCACAGCAACACAAATAGCTCTCGTGTTGTGATAAATCAGCCCAGAGGACTAAAAAACATCTGGATGAGGAGGGATTTGCTCCTGGGAGCACCTGCAGCTTTTCACATGGCCTGTACATCTGCATCCATCAGCCTTTCTGCTCATCTAATGAAGTTTAAAAAGCAGTGGTGCAAAAAATGATGGCAAAGTGGGCGCATCTGGTCAAAAGAGCCCATAGGATGCTCACTCATGCACACATCTGTAGTTTGTGGGACTCCAGCAGATTTCCATTTACAGATAAAGCGTAATGTGAATATAAACGGTAACGGTCATTCTGACCTCACACCACTCCAGCCTTCCTGCAAGTCCATTTTTTATGTCTCATCCCATTGAGCGTGGAGTATATTGATGTGCCTCCTTAACATTTGTGAACGTGATATCTCAAAAACCACTGCTCATAGTCACTCAGTACCAACTATAGATACACTGATTAGGTTTCCAGGGTCATGTAACCAAAAGTCAAGGTCATACATTTGTAGGGCAGGTGAAGGCATATTTATCAACAGCCAGTTTCAGACTGTAATGTTTTTTTGCAACTTTAAGAAAGAATTTCCAAAAAGCAAAGCAAATACATTTTTGATCATCCCTAAAAAGGCCTGTAAATATTTGGAAGGATTGACAAACTGCCTTTTTTAAGGGTCACACAACAACTACTGAATGGCTTATGCCAAGAGAATTTGGAATAAATTCAACATAAAGGAAAAAAAGAACACAAAAATATCCCCATCATGATAACTGATAGTTGTAAATTTAAGTCAATAAAGAGTCAAAGCAAACCTGTTATTTGTGTTGGATTGAGACAGTGTGTTTATTTAATTTCTTTATGGAGTTTTTATTGTTTTAGCAGCTAGTTTTAGTCAGATGTGAATAATTTCAGATGCAAATCAGGTCAAATTTGTGCTTTCTAATAAAATTTAGCACTAGAACACCTCTGATGATTCACTGAGATCAGGATGAAAGTAAGTTGTTTGTAGTCTTTCAAATGAGCGTGTCTGTGCATTAAGTGAAATAAATGTGCTGGCCTGGAGAGATGGAGGTCAGGATGAGATCAGCAAAAATATATATATAAAAAAAAAAAAAGACACTTTCAGAGCAAACGGGGAAAACCTACTGATCCTCCGCCCTTCTTATCTCCGTTTCCTGGCTGTTAGCTGATTCCCGGTACAAGCCCTCTGAGCAGCGTAAACACAGATGCCACAGAGATGCCCTTGCCGAGAGGCACGTCGGCAGTGTCGGCCAATGCTGATACCTGAGATCAAACATGTAATTCTTTCTCCCGCTCGGTGGCCTTTCCAGAAAGATAGTCAGATATTTTGGCACTCAGACTCTGCTCTAATGACACAGCAGACGAGCAGATAGCATTGATCAGAGTGACCCCTCTTTCTGAATCGATGGGAATGATCCCAGCGAGATAACGTTACAATCAATAATTGTGTGTCTGTCTGCGAGGGAGGAGGTGGGGGAATTCTGAGCAGATGACCTGACCTGAGTCTCAGTGAGGCTACCTGTGTGTAGAATATTGTTTTGAGGGCATTTGGTTGTGTGTAGTGGTGTGCATGAGGGGAGGGTTGGGGCAGTTTAAGGTCAGCCAAGGTGGGAGGTAATGGGACTCTGACCAGATCCAATCTGGGACCACTTGTGGCAAAATGAATTGGCCTCACACATGGAAGCTGAAGTCTATCCACTGAATGTGTGTGTATGTGTGTGTAAAGGCCACCCTTGCTGTGGAAAACTAATCTAATTTTGACAGCTTCACACAGACAAAAGGGCACGTTTATTAAAAAAAAAAAAAAGAAAGAATAAAAATCAACACATCGACTCTCAAAGTGTGTACACACTCACTGGCTCGTCAAATGTTTCACACACCAGCCGCCACTTTGTGAGATAAGTGTAAAATGCCACATGATTGCTTGTGTATTGCACTGTGGAAAAGCGTCTCCATATCCTGTCGTCTGGCTCACCGCAGACGCAACTTGAAGCTCCGTTCTTTCTGTTTCAGCCTGTTGCTTCACTTTCATCCCTTTTGCTTTTGCAAGAGTAAAACTCAGCCTCATTTAGATTGGATTAACCCCATCATTCCAGGTTTCGTCTTAGCAGCTAAACTTATGTATATGTATACTGTATGTATACACCTTTAAAATATAAGTACGAATAGCTACAGAATTTTAAAACTGGACTTTTTAAATCTCCTTTTCTTTCACTTTTAAACTTACACATACATTCAAGTCGTCGTTCCCCGGCCAGCTGTGAGACATAGTCTCTCCAGCGAGTCTGGGGTCTGCCCCTTGGTCTCCTCCCGGTGGGACGTGCCCAAAACACCTCGCCCGCGAGGCACTCGGGGGGCATCCTGACCAGATGCCCGAACCACCCCATCTGGCTCCTCTCGACCTGGAGGAGGAGCGGCTCGACACCTAGCTCCTCCCGGATGGCAGAGCTGAGTGAGTGGCCGGGGAACGACTTGGGATCCCTCCAGGTGAGCTAGAGGATGCGGCCGAGGAGAGAGAGGCCTGGGCTGCCCGCTTGGTGCTGTTGCCCCCGCGACCCGACCCTGGAACAAGCGGAAGATGACGGAACGGAACATTCAACAAAATACAATTACTCTCCCACCATATGTAACTCCTTACTCTCCAACCTTTTTCAATTTGATTAGTCTAAAACAAGCTCATGGGAGTTTGAGTTTATCCTGGTTAGTTATCAATCTATACAAGTACATCCTGTACAGATTGCCAGTCTGTCACCAGGCCACATATATTGATGTACAATCATTCACATGAACTTTTTGGTGAAAAATTTCATGACTTATCGAGGTTGTGCGTGTTTATTTTAAAATGTTGGGAGAAACTTGTTTAAAGCACAAAAAGTAAAGTTGGACTAATCTAATCTCTTTTCACGCAAACCTCTCCCCCCCTGTAAGCGTCACACTTTAGTTTGACACATCAGCATCAGCACCAGACCGTCCAACATCCTCATGGATATTTATAAGCTTCGATTGATAGAAACACAACACCTGTGTGCAGATTTGAATTTTCACTGAGCTTGCACTAAAAGAAAACCTGTGTTAGATGAACAAAATGGAACTAAAACATATTTCACTTTGTTAGCATCACATAAAGCTTCACAGATTATAGCTTAGGGTAGAAAAGTTGCTGGTCTGATTCCCGGATGGGGGAAGGCTTCACTGTCTCACAACTAGAGAGACTAAAACGGACAGATTGCTTTAATATTTTATGCATTTAAAACATTTTTTGACACATTAAACTGCTGAGATTTAGAAAGAGTCACATGCAAACACACGTACACACACACACACACACACACACACACACACACACACACACACACACACACACACTCACAAACACACTGTCAAAGAGAGAGAAAGACAAACGCGCACACACACTCATAGAGGAAGACATACACACACAAATAGAGGTAGAGAGAGAAAAAAAAGACACAAAATCAAAAAGAGAAAATAGTTACACAAACACAACATCAGACACACACACACACACACACACACACACACACACACACACACATACACACTTGTTTGCAACAATGAATTTTGTATTTGTTTGGGTCCGGTTTGTGTTTCTTTGTGAGTCTGCCGTATGTGGTGTGTTTGTTGGTTGTAAAGTAAAAGCTGCGGATCCTCGTGCGTCTCTACAAAGATTTGTTAGCTCTGTCTGTTACAAGATGTGTGTGTTTTTGTGTGTGTGTGTGAGGCAGACAGAGATAACATTGTTCTTCCAGAAATCTATCAGCGCCAACAGGATTGCTTTTCCCCCTGCCTCGCGTTTTCCTCTGTTTCATTCCTGTTTCCATCTTTCCCTCAATCCGTTCCCCCTCTCCGCTCTCACCGTGTGTACCCCCTACTCCCCTCTTTCCATTACTCTCTCATTTTAAGCTCTCCCCAAACGGAGCACCAGTTGCACTTTATAACATCTAGTTTAGAAGCCGCCCGGCAAACAGAGACGCAGAGAGACAACGGATAGCTGCGCTAACGGGTGTATGTGTGTGTTTCTGTGTGTGTGTCTACACAGGCTATCTCCTCTAAATGATACTCTGCCTCCCATACCCCTGACAGAGAGAGAGATAGATATGAAGATGGGAGTGGGAATGGAAGCGGTGAGGCGGGAGACGGATGAGAAGAGAGGGAGAGGGGAAAAGAAGGATGAGTGGGAAAGTGAGACGACAGGAGAAGATGTAAAGGCAGAAGAAATGAATGATGGAAGGCAGGAGAATAAAGAAAGATGTATTGGGATTAGGAGAGTGGGAAAAATTAGTTACAGCGAGACTAGACAGGAGAAAAGAGGGATGCAAGCAAAATGCAGCAAGGTTGCATTTTTATACTCAGATTCATTTCCTCACACAAAGTGTGTGTTTGTGTGTGTGAAGGTAAGGTCGGCAGGACAAACACATGCAGAATGAATTGTGCAAAAAATGCAGACTTTGAGCTTTCTCATTTAAATGTGTTTTAAAGGTTGAAATTTTACTTGAACTTAAATTGTGAAGCAATAAAAATCAGAAGGCTTTCATGGTCTTGCTACTCAAGAAGCTCCTCAGCTGCCTGAGTGAGAGATTAAAAAGTTCCTGATCTGTTATCCTGACATTTATAGAGCATCTAGTATGTGGAAATTAGAGTTTAGTATGTTCATTTATTAACAATCGCTTAGCTCTTTGGCTGAGTGAGCGTGTTTGTTCTCCTCAAAGATTTTGCTTGGGCCACGCAAACTTGGGATTCATCAAAATCATTGTAGCTCGCAATATTAGATTTGTAAATCACACCTGTAACAAATCTGGCGTAAGCCAACTTAAAATTCATCACGCCCCAGTAATGCCTCTAGAACACCAAATGTAGATCATGCAAATGACATGATGCATATGCAACAATCCTCTAAGGGGGCGATTACATCTAAAATTACTCATTAACGATGGCAAGGTGCAGCTCCTTTTGCATACATTCAGTGTTGCTTGGATTTGGGCATAAACAAGCATCACGAATAAGACCTTGACCTTTTTTATCTTGATGTTTGGGTTCATGACACTGAAATCCAAACAACATCTATAGTTGGCATGAAGTGTGGGCAGTATTGTTAAAATCCTTTCAGTGGCTTGGGATACATCAAAATCAAAACAATAACCTCGACCTTTGTGATGTTGACTTTAGGTTACATGACCCTGAAAACCCAATCATATCATTTATAGCTGGCACTGAGTAGATGTTTCCTTTGAACTCCCTTCTTCGGTTGTTTGAGAAATATACATTTTGTGGGCAGAGGAACTGAAAAACCTCTGGGGTTCATTGTAACAGCAAGCGTCTTTTTAACCTACATTTAATTAAACCTTTTTTACACAAACTTTAGATTAAATATCAGCAGAAAAAAAATAGTTAAAATATTACATACACAAAACACTGTGTTTGGTCGGCTTTGGGCTGCTTTGGAGTCAGAGAGTCACACCTTCCTGTTAGCGATCGGCTCTCACAGAGTCTTCTCACAGTTTGCTTCAGCTTCATTAAATCTGTCGAGTGTGATTATATCCCCCCTAAACTCCTACAATTCAATTTCTGACCCCTTTCTGTGTGGAGTTTGTGTGTTCTGTCCAAAAACATGTGTTAGGTTAATTACCGTTTCCAAACCCTCCCTGGGAGTAAGTGTGAGTGAGAAAAATCTATTACTGAGTGCTGGCACTGGGACAGACTGGCAACCTGTACCCTGCTTCTCACCTGATAGGAACTGGGATGGGCTCCAGCATTTTCACAACCCTCAACTGGAAAACACTGAAAGAAAACAGAGGAATGAGACATAAAAGCATGTTAGAGAGTGAAATACGGGAGGACCTGCCTGTTGGTCATTAGGTTTGATGAAAAAATAATCTGTAAGGTTTCACACGGGTAAAGAAATACATACATTATGAGAAACTCCTCTGCAATTTTACTGTTTTTGCCAATCATTTTGATTCTTAAATGATTTAACAATAAACAGAGAAATAAAATATCCAATCATAAAAAAGGAAATTAAAATAGTCATCATTTGAAAGTAGTAAATCTAACTCAATGCGACTAAAACTGACAAAAAATTCTTTTTTTGAAAAAATGACGCCCTCTAAAAAAATCACAATGAATCAGCATTAGGATGTAACCATTGTTGCAATCTCACAATCCACAATTAGTAAAACTAACATTATCATCATCATTACAATATTAAAAATTCATTTTTCAGTCTAATACAAGCTTGTTCTGGCTCCCGCCACATCAAAGAAACTGCAATTAACATGATACTCGGTTTCAAGTCCTGCTCAACAACTGCAGTAACTAACTGTTCTCCACTACTTTACAGCTGTTAGAAATGTATTACACTTTGAAAATATTCTGTCTAAGTGACCCGACGAACAGCAGTACCATTTAGTAGTTTGCTTGAAAAGACATTTCAACATTGTTACGTGTGACTAGTTGTTTAAATCATCAGTGATATAAAATATGGTTAATCACCAGAGCAAAATCCATTTCCAGTCTTGTTATTAAACGGATAACTGTGATGTATCCTATATTGTGAGCCTCCACATAACATTGTCATAAATATCATATTGTGAGATTGACAATGTGATCAAATTTTATTGTGAAATTTGCTTTACACATCAGACGGTAATCCGTAACGTGGGAGTAAACGATACGACAGTGAGAGAGGAGGCTGAAAAAATGTAATAAAACCATTTATAAAGCCAGGTCTGTGTTACATATAATCCTGAATACTGCACAGCTTATTTAAAGCAACACTTTGCTTTCATAGGATATCTTTCTCATTATGACATAATGATCTTCAGTAGCCTCTAATAATGAGAGAAGGTGCTCATTAGGAAATTCATTAGTCCTACGTTGGAGAAAACACAAGCCTGATGTCTCCATCAAAGCCTCACTGTGTCTCCACATGTTTATCAGAGCCACATCTGGCTATAACTAAACCTCAGCAGTCTGATTTTACTGAGTTCAGCTCTAAAAACAGGCTGAAAGAGTTTTAATGAAACAAAAAGAGGGAGAAGTGTGATTGTGAGTAGCTATGTCACAGTTCATGCTGTCACCTGTCTCCTCCTTTGCGGAGACTCATTAACCATGAGTGAGAACATAGTAATCATCCACCCTCCTAAAAATTACAAGCTTTTCTCTTTGTCGTCTCATTCCTCATCATCTGTCACTGTTAATGACGTGCGGTGTACTCGCAGCTAAAATCACTATTTCTTCATCCGCGGCGGCTCACGAGCAGCAGCAGGTCGTAGCCGATTAATCTGGCCCGGCTCTGCGTGGGGAAGGAATTCACCTCTAAAGCGGACTAATTAACACCTCTTATGAAGAGCTGGTGATTTAGTGGAAGTAATTCTCTGTAATCTTTGACCAAAGCAAACATTTGTTGGAATTACAGCAGGAATGTGAAACAGACAGCATGTTTTAGGTCAGGACGCCCCATAAAACAGGACTAACAACAGACAGTAAAAAAAATCATTTCACAGTTCATCTATGGCTGGCACTGAGAAAACGTGAGCAGTTTTTGAGGGTTGAGCCATGAATTTTTTCTGATTGTTAAGATAAAATAAAGACTAAATATAAATTATATTATTTTCTGGGCTTTTAGTTGCACTTTTTTTCACAAGTTGGCTGTTTTTGCTGCGAAACCTCCAATTTATACATTATAAAAAACTACCAAAAAAACCTATCAAATTCTTGATAGAACCAGGGAAAGGAATAGCTCAGTGGTAAAATGACCAACTTTGGATCGAATTACCTACTCTGGACCAAAGAGTTGCCGGTCAGACCCTGCTGAGCTCATGCTTAGGTGACCCTGGAGCAGAGACCTAATGTGACTGATGCATTTTTTTCCATCTTATTATACATTTTCGGCCTTGTGAGACTTATGCTCCAGAGAGAAATAAAGTCTGGAAAATATGGTGATTACTAATTTCATCCTTGACCATAATGAGTTTAACCCAAACATGTCCGTCTTTTTACATGTCTTTCAATCCGTCCAGCCATTCACTTTATTTTTATTTTTGAACTCGATTCATTCATTCGGCGTTTATTCATTCATCCATCCCCTGGTCTAACCCAACTCTATTTCTCTTTTATTTTTATCTGTTCACCAATCAAGTACTGCCTCTCCATGCATTCATCACTCCTTCACTTAATCCAGCTCACCTTCGCTTGGTCTCTCCACTCATCCATTTGTTATTTTCTGACTTCCCCATATTCATCCACATTTCTAATCTGTCACCGCGTTCCTCTTTTTCTCCTCCATTCTGACTCCCTCTTCCTCATTCATTTATCCATCCTTCTAGGCACTCATCCATCTATCATGTGAGGATATTAGAATCAGATTAGAAAACTCAGGCAATTGTTGGTCGCCTGACAAACACATTCTGAACTAAACCGTCTCTGATTTACTTCATTTAATCCCAGTTGATTTACAGAGATGACGTTAACATATTGTAGGATTTAATGAGATTTAGAGCATCATGTTGTAATCGTAACCAAGTGCAAGTGTTCTTTCAATGTCTCATTTTCTTTCCGCTTAAATCAGAAACTCACATCATTCTGTTTACCCTCAAATTATACCTCTTGTCTTTAATAATACATCTCTAAAAAGATTATGATGAATATTTATACACACTTATCGACAGTGGAAATACAAGATGATGTTTTTGTAAAATCCACTTCTCGTCATGACACAATGTACAAGTAATCATGTTTTGTGCTTATAGAAGATGTGTTGAGATAATTTAGCTGATTTACTGCTTATTTCTTGTTTAATAAAAGAGCTTTTATATTAAAAATCTAGTTTTTATAATTATCTGAAGCTAAAAGGATCTTTTTTTTACATAACAGTGCCAAATCTTTCTTCTGATGGCCTTAAAGCATGAGTAACAACTGCCCTGTGGCTTCCATCACACATGTGTTAAGAGGATAAAACAGCATAATGTTGGTAGAAAACACATTTTCTACAAATGTCAATGTTTCTGTAAGAAAGAACTACATTGCTCCTCTCAGATTGCTTGTATTTTCCAAAAGCCCAGAGGTATTTTCCGCTTTTTATTTTGGATCCTCGTATGAAGTGAAGCCAAGACCTGACATTTTAAAAATGAAGACTATCATCTTGAGCAACACAGATGCATTCAGTCTGGCTTTTTGAGGTGTTAGAGTAAAAATATATTTTATTTTAGTGAACAACATCAGAATTCAGAGTATTTTAGAGAGGTTTTGATCATCTTTTGGCTTCTTTGTTACAACATTTATTCCACAAGAAATCTTATACCTGTATGCCCGCATTATTTACATTTACAACATTATTATCAATAATTATTAAAAGTAACAATAATAATGAGAGTCACATGATGTATAGTGTGTGTATAACTAATCCGTTTAATAGTAACTGTAGTGGTATGAAGGACGAATAAATTAATGAAAGTTAATGAGCCAAACAATGTGTTTGTTAAAAGTTTAGTTAAGTTAAAAGTGAGCGTTTCAGTACAACAGAAGGGTTTTACGAAGATAAAAGTTATCTTTGAGAATATTAGACAAATGAAAAACAACAAAAGGGGTTGCATTGTGCTGAAGATCTAACGACATTAGTAGGAGAAAGCCTGGAGTGGCAGAGATGTATATTTAGAGCGGTGCAGAACATGTATAAAGACTTTAATACACTGATGAGGTGTGGTGTAGGTGAGACAGAAGAGTTCAGACTCCATCAGTGCAGTGTATCAACTTAAGAATACCAAAGAGGAGTAACAGAGAATATAGTGGTGTGAGAGGAGAGGCTGCATTTCTGATACTGAAAAAGAAGGACAGTGTGCTGTTATTGAAGTGAAAGTATGGTTTACTTAAACACAAATACTGTAAATATCTACCACCAATTTATACTAAATTTGTTGGTGCAGAAGCAGTGAGTGGTAAACTATTCTTTTGAGGGTTCGATGTGTAAAGACATTTAATAAGCTGTAGTTTCTGCTCTTTTTCAGTGGGTAATATTCTGACATGCTGCAGACAGAGCAGTCTCTTTAGAGTGTCCTCAAAATGTAGCACTCCCCAGAGGATATATATTGGTCACACAACATTAACTGGAACTTCCTTTACTAATGATGCAAATCGGAAGCGTTCATCTTCTTGAGGAAAAAAAAAGTGACTAGAACATGATTTCTTTTTGATTCCCTGACACCAGAGGGCAGCACTACAAACTGCATACTGAGCAAATCCAAACTTTCAGACAGAGAAGAAACTTTAAAAAACAACTATAGTGGACATATATTTAAAAAAATTGAATTATTTTGCTATCTGGGATTTATTGTCATGGCAATGCTTATTCACAATGATTCTTTGTGTTTAATGCAAGTTAAGAAAATTTCAATTGTGACAATTTCATCAGGACACTCAGTGCTTCTTCTGGTTCTCTAGAGTCAAAGCGGATTGAGACACATTGCAAAACCCCTCAATGGACTTGAGAAGCAAAATACAGAGCACTCACAGACCCCTACATCCTATAAAGCACTACCATCCCGGATCCCTCAATTCCTTCTCCAGCTCTAAGTAGTGACCGATAAGATGCTTCATGAACGTCTATATTGCTGCTCATCATCTGTACCACACCACACTACTAACTGTCTCTACGGTAATGAATTATTTTTTGCTGACCTATCATAGGGTGTACATGTTTGCTTCCTTTCATCATCAGAGCAGAACTGTAATGTAGCTTTTCCCCCAACTCTCCAAGACATCTTTTCCTCCTTGCATTCTTTTGCCCATAATCTAAGCTGTGTAATAACCTAATCTTGCAGAACAGGAGCTTTCAATGAATTAAAAAATATATATTTATTCTAATCTTTCCTGATTCTTCTTCGTTCAGCATTTCCCTTCAGGGGTCGCCACATCAAGTCAGTTTCTTCCATCTAACCCTATCTGCTGCATCCTCTTTGGTCACACAAACTACCTTCATGTCTTCCTTCAATGTATCCATGAACCTCCTCTTTGGTCTTCCTCTAGGCCTCTTTCCTGGTGGTTCCAAACCCAGCATCCTTCTACCAATGTACTCTCTCTCTCTCGTCTGCACATGTCCAAACCATCTCAGTCTGGCCTCTTTGCAGATTGAGACAGGATTGCAGATTGTTAGAGGACTTTATAACCTCTAACATGTGCTGTCCCTCTGATCCTGTCCATCCTGGTCACTCCCAGAGAGATCCTCAGCATCCTTGTAATCTTTACCAATAAAAGGGCATCATGGTAGCACATGGTTGCAGTTAAATTTACTTTCGGTATATAACAACAATAAAAATACATGAAACCTGAATCGTTAGATTAACAAAACACTGCACATGGAGCCAAAGTAGTGACTGAAAGTTGGTTTGGGAACTTGGCTAAAAACAAACTGTAACTGGTGTATATTTAGGCCTCAAAAGGATTAGTGAGAATACTTTCTGGGTGGGATCTTCTGAGACAGCAGAGGATTAATAACTAATAACCAAACTAAACAGAGCCCGGTCATTGTACACTGTGAAGAGAAACAAAGTGTGGAAACAGTGACGTTGTCACCCATAAGATTGGGCTCTATTCAAATTAAGCTAATTAAGTCACCATTTTCTGCCAATAGGAAGGCTCAGAGAATTTCTCATTTCTCTGAGAAATTACAAGTGTAAGCCAACTCGATATACATTGTGTTCCAACAACTCCTTCAGAACTCCAAATAAGGATCATGCAAATTACGTGTATATAGCATACAATGGTACCTCAAATGAGCTAGTGCTGCCCATAATACCCTGTGAACAATGGCACAGTGTTGCTATTGTGCGACAATGGTGACATCTCGGATTTTCTTTTTTTATTGTCACATTATGCAAGATGTAAAATATCGCGCAGAAGCAATCTTTTCCATGATGGGGTCTATTTTTCTTATGTTTGGCATTTACGTTGTGCACAGCAGCTCCTGACTTGGCTTAAAGTTATGTATTAGTCCATGCACTCCGTTAGCATAGAAGTCAACATCTGCTCGTACAGGAATGTAAACAGACTTCAAAAATTAGGTTAATCTAAATGCTCAATTTTTCAGGAGTAGATGGACTTTTTCCAAACACAAACATGAAAGCAAGGTAGGGGGTACGATTCAATGAGGTCTGGATCCAAAGCCAAATTCAGCCAAAACAAGGAGGTAAATGAAGCTAAAAAGTTGTGGGTTCAATTGAAAAGTGAGATCTTATTTCTGCAATTTGATATTAGAATCACATAAATGAGGCTTTGTAGCTTTTGCTGAAGGTTTTCTGTCATGTACAGCTAATTTGTGTTTGTAAAATACAGAATATTCTCTCCGCCATCTGTAATGTATTCATCACTCTCTACACAAGTGTGTAAATCATCCGTCCTGAGTCGGCTTAGCTGACAGTGATTTATGGGATTAACAGGGCTGATTCCACTCAGAAATTCATTACCTAAATATGGGAGGAAAAAAAGGGGTCTCGCTTTTGTGGTTTTAAGCTTTAAGTAATTATGTTGCAGGTATCTCATGCTAGGAAGTTAGTAAACCTTTCTAATTGCAGTATTGGATTGCTCATGCCTAACTGCAAACCATTAACTAAATGTGTGAGGTACTACATTTTCGCTGTGAGGCAGTTAATTACAATGGAGCAATGCCAGCGGATGAGACATCCCATAATTTGCCTGTAATGTCTGATATATCTAACTGGCAGAGTGTGAACAAGTTGAAATACAGTATGTGGTATTTATTATCAAAACAGGTAAAAGAAGAAGTGACTTGAGGCCTCATTCAATAAGAAGTGCGTAGGTCTTGGTTGAGCAAGCTTTTTGGGTTAACTGGAGAAGAATTTTGCTTATGCCAAGCAAACTTTGTTTTTCCCTGCTTGTGCATTGTAACTCTCATAAATCCATCCTTACCATGCCCCCAAACATGTCTCCAGAACTATGGATGATAAGTTAGTGCCGCCTGTCGCTACTCATGAACAGATGGTTCACTTTTTTATGACACTTTTGTTCTGCTTTGTCTCTGATTAAAGCTTAATTTCACCATATTCTGTTCATAAGTGTGGGGAAGTTGGCCGTGTGTTAGGATTCAGTCGTGAGATTCCGTTACAAGTGAGTCCAGATGTGTTTTTATTCATCAATTCTTTAGAAGATTTAATCACGTCTCTGATTCACTAAACAATTCTAAATCTTCTATCAAATTTTCTCTAGCAATCTCTCTCTTCTATTCTTCTTGTCTGATTTAACTTGTCTTTTACTCCCCTGTCTTCCTCCATATCAGTTTCATTCCAAATGTTCCTCCCTGGCCTCTCTATTCATCTCCATCTCCTTTTATCGTTTCATTTCTATCTCCTCCTCCTATTCCCTCATGTTGCCTCTTACAAATTCCTTAACGGCCCTTTTTTCTTTTCTCCAAGAGGAAAGACAGAGATTGATGGAGTGAACAGCAATAAAGAGACAGAAGGGGAAAAAAGGAGAGGGAGGACAAGTGTGTGGATTATAGAGAGGAAGAGTGAAAGAACAGAGAGGGAGGGAAAAAAAGGGTAGAAGTGAAAAATCTCTGAGCCATAATCTTCACTCAGCCTGAAGAAGCTCTGCCAAGCTGACCACACATACATGCACACACACACACACACACACACTCACACACAGGTTCTGTGTGGGCTAAGTTTAAGACAGAGTGGAAATCAATGCAACCACTACCACTATGCATGGTAATGAGAAGGACTGCGTGTGTGTGTGATTGAAAGAGGATGTGTGCTCAAAGTGAACATCTGTTTGTGTGGATGTGAGTGGATATCTGCAGAGTGAGCATTTGTGTGTGGTCTAATCCTAGCTAAACCCATGAATGTGTGTGTGTGAGTGTGATACCGAATTGGAGGCTGATTGGTGGATGTGCCCCGACAATATGTGTTTGCTGTGCACTTTTCCACATCTAGATCTGTGTGTGTTTGGTGTTTCTGGGCTTCCCAAAGGTAAACGCAGTGATGGAAAGTTCAGGTTCAACAAAAAGTCACTTTATTAAATGTGTGGCGAAAGGGCAGGGGCAGTAAGTGAAACTAAGCCTCTTCCTGGTCACGCCATCTTTGCTCAGCGAGCCGGAGGAGATGGAAACAGTCGCACTGAGAGTGTCGGAGAGGTGAGGCGGGGGAAGGCGGTGGGAGGTTAAAGGCAGGGCCGTGTTACTACAAGCACCTGTTCAGACCCCGCGCCCAAAGCTACAATCAAAAATCATTTTTCTCAGCCTGATGAAGGATTCAGAGAAATCCATAAAGTCAGAATCCAGACATGTAGAGCAGTTCATCAGCGATCTGTTCCTGAGATTGCTGCAGGATGTCTCATCTCCATATGGTGGAGCAGGAAGGTGTTGAATGCGTGTGCATGTCAGCTTCGTCTCCTGTGAATCATTTTTACTACGGCGTACAGTAAATGAAGCTTGTTTGTTTTAGCCGAGTGTTTCTGTGTGAATTGCAGGGCTGATTGAATTAAATTCCCTTTAGACTGAACAGATGGAGGATCAATATTTAATATATAACAAGCATGTGGTTATAGCTCAGGAAACAAAAGAAACAGTATACGAGCAAGATAATCTAGCCAAAAAATAAGACTAAATGCCCCCCTCTGTCTTTCCTCTTTATTGCATTGTAATTAATTCATCAGAGGACGTTTTTCTTCTTTTCAGTGTTGCTTTGCAAACTACTTCTGCAAACAGTGATTCTGTCAATAAAGATAGAATAGTGATAGTGTTGTTAAATTGATCAAAACTATGAAGGAATTTGTATTCCAATAGTAGAGAATTTCCCTCTGGGTTTATACATGAGGACGAGGGTTGAAGTTAGCCTCAGTGAGGAGCATCTTACTGATAATTGTAGAAGCCAACTTTTAAGTTTTTTGTATTCCCAAAACAAGCTTGTGGGATAATGTTCGATTCATTTAAACAACAAGATTTGTACAGTCTGATAGAAGAAGTCTTCCAGGTCAGACTTCACTAAAGTATCTGTAAAATAAAGTGACAACGATGAAGATGGTAAGGATGTGCACCTTGAATCTGTGTCTAATTATCACGAAGCAAATAAAACACATCAAACTGATTACAGTGTAAAAAATGTTAAATTTCTTCTTGCTTTGGCTGATATTTTTGAAGTGCCTTATTGTAAAAACTTGAGACAAATCTCATCTTTGTTAATGTTTTTTGCTTTTACACACTGTTTCAAACAATGAACTCAAGTCATGCTAAATTTTTAAAGTTATACTTGAAAAATTTGTGTTATCTACTTCCACCATCTGTTTGGGAGCGGATGGAGGACTATGTTGCTCCATGTAGTCAAATCAGATTGAGGTTCCTTCAAAGATAGAAGCCAATTTTCAGGGATTTTCTGTGCTCGAACTTTATTTCGCTTCATCAGAAAAGTCAGCCGTGCAAAACGTTTGGACATTAGCAGAGGATACTGACTTAAGCTCTGCTCCAGCCCAGCTTTAATTTCATGTGCCGCCAAACCCAGAGTTAAAAAAAATGTGGTGATGCACCGACAGCATGTGACCCCAGCAGCCACGCTGCATCTCACACACGACGAGCGCACAATGCAGTGAGTGAGATTTGTGAGTGTGTCTATGTGTTAATTGGAGAGCTGTTGTCTAGAAAGATCATCCATTTGTCTCCATCTGGCCCTCTGGCTGCAAATACCTCACACACACACTCACATACACACTTTCATGCAATCCCATTTACCCAAAAGTGAACAGCACATGCACTTGTATTTCCTCAGCCTGCCAACGCTCTCATTCACTGCACTTGAAACAGTCTCTAGACAATACCGACGATAAATCCTATCAAAGCTGCCACTCAAACACATTTTAATCTACATCTTAAATCATATTTGGTAGTCTTGCTTCATATTTTTGCGGTCGCCTGCTGGAAAGGCTTTAATATTGATTGTGAAGTGGCATTGGAGGCTGAGCTGCAGCCTCGCTTCTCATTTATTTAGAGATGGAAAGGTGATGCTCAGCCTCTCCATTAAAACGCGACACAATTGCCTCTTTCTTTGATCCAGCGTGAGTAATAAAGTCTACAGACTGTAATATGAAAAACAGCCCTGATTGTGTGAGCTGGGTCTAGCTCGGAAGTTTAGCTGATGAGGGCTTCTCACCAACTGCTCTGGACAAGGCTGAGGCTGTGTCTGTGAGTTGGACATGGTGTGGGTCTGGTCTAATTTGAATCATGTTTATTCATAGGATTAGACTGTTTGGCTTGAATGTGGGTCACTTTTGTGAAACAACATGGCAAACACTCTTGAAAGTGATGCAATATTAATATCAATATGGCTGCCTCATTTTCATCTCATTGTGGCAGATTAGGTGAGACTTGATGGTGATTGGACCAAAATCTGACACTTAAAATCAAACGGATTAATCTTTCAAATGACAAAAGTTTAGTAGTAATTCTAAAATACTAATATGTAGTTAGATGGAAGAAACTGACTTGCTGTGGTGACCCCTGAAGGGAAATGCCAAAAGAAGAAGAATGTTTTCTAATCAATATTGACACTAATTTGATATTTTTTTTAAACAAGTTAAATAAAATGCTCCATACATGTGTTTCTTCACATGTTCATACATACAGTATATAATATTGTTTTTCAAGCCTCTCCTTCCATAAAACCCAACTAAACAGTGAGGGGCATAAAGGATAAAATATGTTTTTAAAAAAATGTACAAGGAAAAAACGTGTTAACAAATGGTAAAATACAATTTTCACCCAATGCCATTTCACTCCGGCTAATAAGGGTGTGCAGGACTTAGCTTATAATTGAACAGTTTTGGGAATGTCCATCCAATCAGTGAACAGAAATGAAGCTTTAAGATAAACACAAGTGTCAGTCTGGACCATATACGTATTGTGTTTGCTAAATATGGATGTTGACCATGCTATGTGGTCCGTATTCGCAACAATTTCTGAGATTGAGAATTTAAAATCAAAAAGAAGACAATTTTGAAAAGTTTGATACAAGAGAAAGACATGTCTGCTGATAGGAAAAGCTTTTAAACTCTGTTTTTTATACTACACACTGAACCCATCACACACACCCATCATGTCCTGATCAGAAAGCAAACAAACCCCATCCACCATTGAGAGAATGAACCCCTGTGGTGTGAGGTGAGACTGTTTCCATGTACAGAAGAAACAGTCTGATGTTTCAAGTTAAAAGATGATTTAAAAAGACATTAAGATCCGCAAAAACATCCATAATCTCTTACATACTTCTTTTATTTTGGCTTCAAACAAATATGTTTTCTCACATAAGAATAGCTATTATTCATTAAAAGTGTAGCTGGCACTGAACACAGCGCTGTTATCTGGCTGCTATCCGGAACGTGTGGGAGCGACACATACTCACAAACCTGAAACAATATGTTTCCTGAAGCCTGAAAGGAACATCTTCAGACCAAAGTCACCAGCTATAAAGAACCTTATCTAACATCTTAAAAAACATTAAGCCCATCAGTGACTTAACAATTAGCTCATGCAGCCTTATCTATAAAGATTAGAGCTGGGTGATTCTGAATACCTTCAAATCCCATCCTTTAGATAAATCCAGCTGGATCTTAGCTTCTTGTGGATGTTTAATTGATGAACTTTGCAAAGTTTAAACATGCATAATAAGACACTTTACTCATTGATAACCCTCATCCTTTACTCTTATAGGTTTTTACGGGTTGTAGAGGTAGAACCAGAACAGGTTGGAGCGAGGTGCACCTCGAACAGGTCGTCAGTCTGTTGTTAAACATGGTTGTTATTAACAAAAACAAAAAACTCAGATATTGGGATTCACACAAGATGGGAGCTGTCAAAAACCCCCCAGAGTTAGCCCAAATCTACCGCCTCAGTTTTTGGAGAATTTTAGACATTTTTACAAACACAATTGAATCACTCATGCTAAAAATCTGACGACTGCAGAGATTATTACGTAGTACCAGATATTTCTAAATAAAATTTAGCCAGTGCATTTGTGATAAGATAACGATGCTTGTAGGAAAAGAAACAAAATGACTGAGCTTGAATAAAATAAATATGTTTAAATCTGGCCTAGAATAATTGGCAGTATTTAAAAGGACTGTGTAAATGTTTTCTTGTTTTATCTCAATACATTGTGTAGTATAAAGGGTATAAAATGTTGTAGTTCAGTTTTTTTGCTATGTTTTCTTGGTATGTATCATTAATGATTTATGAAATTGACAGTTTAATTTTAACATCTATGTCATGATGAAATATAGGAGGAGAAAGTCTTTGTAATTAACTCATAAAGTACACTGTTGACTTCAAAAAAACCTCTTTCCTTATTCCTTCCTCTATCTCCCCATCTCTCTCTCTGAAGTCCAGTTCCCTTATCAGACAGGCTAATTAAAGCAGTGTGTAATGAGGGTGCAGAAGTGAGGAAGAGGAGGAGGAGAAAAAGAACAAGTAGGAGGATAGAAGGAGGGTCGGAGGGAAACCCGGAGAAAAAAGGAGTCATGATTCGAGGATGCTTCGTTCCTATCAAAGGAAGCAGCTCTTCACACACGCAACTCATTTCCTCTCCACTCAACACACCACGTGTTCTCCATCTTCTCTTTTTTAATTAAATAGTTCAAACGTCATGGAAGAGAATTTTAAAGCATGAGATGGTGAAATTCAGACGTTTCGTCTCTTTTCCAGTGAAAGAAAAGGAATAAAGTGAGACTGCTGATGCCTGTGGGGTGTTAATTAGGACCAACATTAAAGCTAGAGTACAGGAACTTGCAGCCTAAGGACCTCCCCCGAGACTTCCAAGTCCACGTCAGAAACACAAAGTTTTCCACCGGGTGGGGGTGCACATGAACACGACTGCAATGTCTGGTAAAAATTGAGAATCCGAATAAAATAAAAGCTGTAAATGGTAATAAAAAAAGAGTTCTAGTGGATGTAATATGTCATTTTTCAACACGGAGAAGTTTTTTTCGATGGTAACCAAAGTTTAAACAAATCTTTTTTTTACAGCGTTTTAACATCTCCTTTAATGGATTGTTTTATTTCTACTTTTCTGATTCAGTTCTGCTTTTCCAGCAGATTTTAGGTAGAAATCTGACAACAGTCCTTTGAGGTGGAGCTCCCTCCCGAATCTTTATGTTCACTTTGGTCTTTATGCTGACCTACTGCGTTTGTCCTAAACTTTTTCATCTGACATTTGGTTGAACTTCAGATTTTTTTCGGTGCCCATTTTGTGACTTAATGCTTCCAGTTTGGTTTTCCACTATGTTCCGTTTGCATGTGTGGAAATTTAGCTTCTTTTTGATGTCTTACTTCTTCTTCTCTCTTGCTTGTTGTTGTTTTGCATTCCTTTGGTGGTTTTGTCTGCTTTTGGAGGATTCTCTGTGATCTATTCTCTGATGGCAAGTCCTCTGCAGACTTGGCTCAAGTCACAAAATAATGTCTCTGATTTTTGACTTGGGCTTTGTGATGAAACGACTTGAAAGATGAGCAGCAAAAGGAGGAGAAAAGGACTAAACGAGGAGATGCAAAGACAATAAGGAGGTTGTTATTCCTGCATCATTACTTCAACACCCATTTTCCTTCTACTGTTTCATCTTTTTATCATTCGCTCTCCCTCTCATCTTCTCTTTTTATTATTCATCTTTTTTCTTATTCGTGTCTCTATCATTAGTTTTTATCTTTCACTCTCTCGCTTTCCGTTGTTCAGACACTCAGACAAATGAGCCATGAAACATTTGCCATTGAGACACGAAGAGAGTTTCAGTCTGAGGAGTGTGCACGTGTGTGCGTGGTATGCCTTTGAGCCTGGCAGGTCTATTGGCCGCTCAGAAAATGCTGCTTCTATCCAACTTCAGGGGTCTGAGCAACATTTTGGCAAGGAGGGAGTTGAACTGGCAGCCAGAAAACAAATTTGAATTTACAGGCTGAACAGTGGAGAAAGTTTCACATGTAGGAAAAAACTGAGAACATTTAAGCACAAGTAATAAAACATTCAAGAAATGTTTGATCTGTCAATTTTTTCAAAATTTTATGGGTGTTTTTTTTTTGTTTTTTTTTTTTTAAACAACCTGTCCACAGTATACCCCACCTCTCACCAGCTAACTAGCTGGGATAGGCTCCAGAATCTCCTGCAATCAAACAATATCGCTTTATGATCCATAAACTAGAGTTTTATATCAATTCAACCTGCTAAACCAAAGAAAAGAAGAAACAATTTCAAAAAGTTGTTCAAGTTAAAGATGGAATAAAATCACATCCCAGCATTTTCTGAACACTAAAAAGAAATAAATATGAAAGCAACACTTCTTTTTAAGGGTCCAATGGTTTTCTCATAATTTTCTGAGTTCCTGGCAAAAAAAAAACATCATCTGGATTTGATTGTGGGAGCGAATGCTCACTGAGGCTTGCCGCTTCTGCTCATTTGCTTTAGAAACTTTTTCTCATCAAAGATGATGAACAGGAAGCTGCTGTGGAGAAATAATTTCTCTGTTTCGCATGTCCAGCTCGCATAACGAGCACCAACTAAACCACAGGGACTCAGAGCAGCAGAGGGGCTGAGGGAGGACGGTCACTGCTGTCTAAGACCTTTTCTAAGATTTGTGTAAATTTTTGGTTGAGTAAACATTTTATTTTTGCTCAGATCAACAATGCTGCTTACGTCATGCAAAGTTGAGATTTATCAAAACCACTGTGACCCTCCTTATGCTTCATAAATCACACTCATAAGTCAGCTGGAAATACATCCTGCACCAACCATGCAACCAGAAATCCAAATATGAGCCGTTTCCACCTGTAATTACTCAAAAACAATGGCGAAGTGGCGGCGAGGTGGCAGTAACTAAGACAACTATGTGATTTACACACACTAATCAGTCAGTGAAATAGAAAAAGTGGTTTGAAAAGAGGGCGGTTCTAGTAATTTCAATAATGTTTAAAAATAATATTGTTATTATAAACAATCTTTATTTGTAGGATGTAAAACATTGGGACAAAGCGGTTGAATGATAAGTCACTGTTTCAAAATGAGTTCAAATACGGTGATAGACGATGTGCATGTCTCTTAATTATACTTCCTTTCCTTAATGTGGCCCATTTTTCTGGTGACAGGCACTTATGTGTTCTTTTTAATTGTTTCCTCACTGCTTCAAATGCTTCTTTTCACTGTCCTCAGTTCACTTCAGGCTCTGTCCACAAGTGCACACATCTTTTCCCCACAATTTATGATCTGTGTAGGTAAGTTCTGAGTAATGAGTTTGCGCAACAGTCTACACACGTACGCTCAGATTTGGGTGTAAGTATGTTTTATTAATGAGGCTCCTTGTCCCGCAGGAGGACGGGAGAGACAGTATGTCCGATACAATATAGTAGAGGAGTCATAATGTAAAGAAAACTTTCTTCCGAGCATGGCCCAAATAAAGTGATGAAATGTTCTGCCTGTCAGTGTTTCTGATGTGTGTGGACTCATGAGAGAAACACTGTGAGACAATGAGCAGAGATTTTAAATCCAGGTCGCCGTACGCTGAGCGCCACAAGTCACCGTAACATTTTATGATATCCTGTCACCTCTAAAACAAACGGATCCCAAGTTTAAACCATAAAAACGTCACAGAGTTGAAATAAAAAAAATCTCAGCGCTCATCTTAAAAGGGAAGTGATCACACGCTGCATGAAAGGAATACCCCAAAGATCCTCACCGTCAAATAAACTCCTATCACATCATGTTTCCTCCTTTTATCTATTCTCTGTTAGTGAAAAATATGTTTTTGTTCAAGAGTTTTTTTTTCTTGTTACAAGTAGAGTTATTTATGTAGCTTTTAATCTATGGCACACAAAAGCTGATGCTTAACACAGACAAGTTGAGTATGGTCCTGTCCTTTATTTCCTACCTTACTCACCCAGAACTGTGATACCAACCACACTATAACATGACTAACAGGATTTCTTGAGTTTGATTTGCAGAGAAAGTTTCTATAAAAATTCCCAGTGTTTACATTTAAAAAATGTATTTGTGAGTATGTTTTAATCATCTGATTTTAACAGATTCAAATCAGAAGATTCATCTTCATCATGCATAAGTGTTATGACTGGCTCAAGGTCATAACAAAAAGGGAGACCACAACGGAGGTAAGGTGCGCAAAAGTAAATATTTATTAAACAAAGATAAGTAATATTAACAAAAAATAAGAGTATGAGGTGTGAGTATGGGAAGATCAGTGGCGTAGGTGGTGTTGTGTGAGTGAAGAGCAGGTGTATGGGTGCGATATGAATGTGGTGCGTAAAAGAAAAGACAAACTCAAATGTGCATGGGCGAAGGCGAAGGAGCAGGAGCAGGAGCAACCAGCACGGGAGTGCGAGGAGGAGAGAGCAGAGGAGCCGACCCCTGAGAAGGCACATGTTGGTGCCTTATATAGTAGCTCCAATCAGGCAAGCAGAACCAGGAACACCTGTGCACAAATAGGAGCGGCAGAGGGAAACCACAACAAGATGCCCCCTTATGGCCAGGGCCGTAACACCCCCCCCCTACAAAAAAGGGACCCCACTAAGGGACCCGTACATAAAAAGCGAAGGCGGGCTTACATTAGCAAAACTAGTCAAGTAGAGTCAGCTCACAAGATCCAACAGAAAGCTCTAGCCATTACACTAGATCAACAGAAACAATACCTAATGTTGCTGGGTGGCCCCGGGACAAGGGGAAAACCACCGTGCCGTCCCAGAATAGCAGAACACGGTGGGGTGAAACCAATGGCCTCCTCAAAATGTTACACAGCCCGAGAGAGTGCATCCGCCACGATGTTATCTCGGCCTTTGACGTGCTGTATGTCCAAGGAGTAAGCCTGAAGATGGAGAGCCCAACGTATGAGCCGCTGGTTAGGAGTCCGCAGACTGGCCAGAAAGGTAAGAGGGTTATGGTCAGAAAAGACAACAACGGGCCCAGACCCGATGTAGACACTAAAATGCTGGAGCGCCCATATCAACGCCAACGTCTCCTTTTCTATAACAGAATAATTGACCTGGTGTTTATTAAATTTTTTAGAAAAGAAACAGACCGGCCTCCGGATCCCCGCATCATCAGCCTGCAATAACACAGCACCTCCCCCAACCAGGCTAGCATCCACCTCAATCAGAAACGGCCTATCCCATTTTGGAGCTGCCAACACAGGAGAGTTTGTTATGAGACCTTTCACTCTCTCAAACGCTTTTTGGCACATCCCCGACCAAACAAATTTAACACCACCCTTTAACAGGTCAGTGAGTGGCGCAACCACAGAAGAAAAATTTGGACAAAAACATCTATAAAACCCAACCATCCCCAAAAACCTCATTAGGTCTTTTTCAGCCGCAGGCACTGGATACTGATCAACTGCTTGCACTTTGGCACGTACAGGTTTGACTGTTCCCTGACCAACCACACGGCCTAAATATACGACAGTGGCTTTCGCAAACTCACATTTGGCCAAATTTATTGTTAACTTTGCTCTAGACAAACGCCCAAAAACTTCTCCAAGTCTGTAAAGATGTTCATCCCATGTATCAGAATAAACTACCAGGTCATCCAAGTACACAGCACATCCATCCAGGCCGCGGACAACTATGTTCATTAAACGCTGGAATGTCGCTGGCGCGTTTCTTAAACCAAAAGGCATGACATTATAAGAATATAGACCACTTGGTGTGATGAAGGAAGCCACTTGTTTAGCACGTGCAGTCAATGGAACTTGCCAATACCCCTTCAATAAATCCAACTTTGTCACAAACCTCGCCCCTCCCACCTGGTCAACGCAGTCCTCCATCCGCGGGAGCGGGAAAGAGTCGGGCTTAGTCACAGAGTTTACTTTACGAAAGTCCGTACAAAACCTAGGTGTATTATCAGATTTCGGAACCAACAGGCACGGAGAAGACCAACTAGAATCAGAGGGAAAAGCAATGTTATTTTCAACCATATATTGGACTTCGTTGTCAAGTAAACTTCTCTTCTCTGGATGGACACGATAAAAACGCTGTCTAATAGGTTTTGCATCACCGACATCAATATCATGCGTTAGGACATTTGTACACGACGGCGTGTCGCTAAATAAACAAACATAGTCCTTAATCAATTTAACCAACTGGAACCTCTTTGAGCCATCCAAATATATCAATGAATTTTCCAAATTCAACAAGGAATCCGTATTTTTCAAGCGACCCGTCACCAACGCCTCATCCGGATCTGGTGGCTCATCTCCCAGCTCTGCCACAACTGAGGAAGACACAGATAAACACTGAGGGTGAATTTCAGACTTTCCAACATTCACAGAATCACGTGACAAATAAGGCTTTAACAAATTAACATGACTAAGTTGTGTTTTAGACCTTCGTTCAGGAGTAGAAATCATATAATTCAGATCAGAAAGTTTTTCAGCCACAACATATGGACCGGAAAATTTGGCTTGGAATGGTGACGTAACCAAGGGCAACAGGGCCAACACCTGATCACCAGGGAGAAACTCTCTGTACGCAGTATGGCGATCATAAAGCTTTTTCATTTTACCCTGCGCACCCGCCAACCTCTCCTTAGCTACTACCTGAGCCTTGTATAACTTATACCTAAAGCCATTCACAAAGTCAAGTAAGTTACTTGGTGGATCCGACTCCGTCCAGTTGTCCCTCAAAAGCGCCAACGGGCCGCGAACTCTATGGCCAAAAACCAGATCGTTAGGACTAAACCCTGTACTTTCTTGGACCACCTCGCGCGCTGACAACATCATCCAGGGCAGAGCCTCCTCCCAATCTCCCTGCATCTGGACACAAAAAGAACGGAGCATTGACTTCAGAGTTTGATGAAACCTTTCCAAAGCACCCTGACTTTGAGCATGATAGGCAGAAGACAGATTATGTTTTATTTTTAACTGTTTCAAAACCTGTGCAAACAACTTTGAACAAAAATTAGACCCTTGATCAGTCTGAATTACACGCGGAAGTCCGAAAACAGAAATAAATTGAGTTAAAGCACGTACTACATTCCTCGCAGTAATACTGCGCAAAGGAAACGCAGCTGGATATCTAGTACTTTGACACATTACAGTCAACAAATACATTGCACCTGATTTAGCTGGAGGCAAAGGGCCAACACAGTCTATAAGTAAATGCTCAAATGGCTGACCAATAGCAGGAATCGGATTAAGTGGTACAGGTTGTAATACTTGGTTTGGTTTACTGGTCAACTGACATGTGTGACAAGACTTACAATATGCCGAAACATCTCTTTTCAGACGTGGCCAAAAGAAATACCTCATAACACGATCATAGGTTTTCCTGACCCCAAGATGTCCGCACTGGTCGTGAGAAATCTGTAATACAGCATCACGAAACTTTAAAGGCACAACAACCTGGAAAACAGGATCACCAACAAAACTTTCAAGTTGTGGAGTCCATTTTCTCATCAGCAAATCATCATGAATAAAATAACATTTAGGACGAACTCTAACCTCAGTTGAAGGACAAACCATATGTAGAAGTTCTTTTAACGTACTATCAGCCTTCTGCTCCTGTACAAGCTCACTGTGAGAGATTGACCAAGGAGGAACAGGCACTAAAAAATTACAACTAGTGGCAGGATCAACTTCCTCACCTTTAGTTTTTAACTTAGCGGACCTAGTAACTACACACGCACTAAACACCTCAGGAAACTGAACTTCACTCTGATCCGGACTACTAACGCATGGTTCTAATGTCACCTGGGCAGGAGGAGGGACGTCAGCCCAGACCCTACTACCTGCGATGTCATTACCCAAGATCATAGAGACACCATCCACTGGTAAAGCTGGACGCACCCCAACACAAACTTCCCCCTGAAAGAAATCACAAGACAGAATCACCTTGTGTCGTGGTACATTTAAAACATTAAGGCCCATTCCCACAACAGGAATAGAGGGGCCAAATGAAGTCTGCTCAGAAAAGGGAAGCGCTGAGGCTACAATAAATGAATCAACTGCTCCAGTGTCACGCAAAATTTTGACGCGCACACGTTCATCACCCTCCACAAGAGAAACATAGCCCTCTGTAATGAACGGCAGAAAAGATTTTAACTCCGGTGCAACCTCACACACCCCAGACACAGTAGTACTCACGACAGAACCAGTACACAATGCAGGTTTACGTTCAGGAGAAATCCGCCTAGCTTGAGGTTTTAATTTACAACAGTCTCTTTTCCAGTGTCCTCGCTTATGACAGTAATTACAAATTTTATCTAAATCGCGCAATTGTTTTCCACTTTTATTCACTGTATCAGGCCACTTCTTCGACTCATAATGAAAAGATCCATTACGCGCACTATTACTCATAGAATGTGTCAGAAAAAAGTCGTCTGCGAGCGCAGCGGCTTCAGCAACAGTTTTAACTCCACGCTCACCAACGTACACAGAAATATTGTCAGAAATTGAATTTTTGAACTGCTCCAACAATATAAGTTCTTTTAAGTCATCCAATGTTTTAACGCCTGCAGAAGAACACCAACTCTCAAAATGTGTTACCAAATCACGCATAAACTCCAAATGCGATCTATCTCCACGTCTCCAACTCCGAAAACGCTGTCTATATGCTTCAGGAACAAGCTCATAAACTTTCAACACAGCACCTTTAACATCTGAATACCTAGCGCTGTCAACATCATGCAACGCTGAGAACGCCTGTTGCGCTTTACCAGTTAACACGCACTGCAACATCAAAATACTAGTCTGTTCAGACCAACCTCGAGCATCCGCTAAACGTTCAAACAAACAGAAAAAGGTCTCTGGATCTCTCTCATTAAACTTAGGAACAAGCTTTAAATCATTAAGCTCATCTCTACTCACATGCGCTCCTGACGCACGCTCATTACCAGACGAATCAAGCCTACCTTCTCTGATCAACGCTAGCCTCTGACTTTCAATTTCAAGTTTTGCCATTTCTACCTGATGTTTCATTAACTCCAATTCTTTTTGTTGCTCAAAAGTTAAACCAGTGGCACTTGATACAAACGCTGAGGCCACACCAACAGGCTGCGCTACCTGCTTCAAAACGCCCAACTCAAATAATCTAACTTTCAAATTATCTTTAACAATACTCTTAATTCTTTTCGTATCACCGATATCAACTTTAAAATGCTCTGCAATCATAATCAACTGCTTCTTAGTGCAGTGGTCCAAACCTTGTTCACACGGTGATTCAACAAAATCCTCCACTAACTCATCCATGGCTACAAACAAACAAGACTAAGTGAAAGTGATAGCGTAGCAATGTACACAAAAAGAAGATCAGAAATCCCGCTATCTACCTAACCAAAAAAAATCTTACAAACTCACCCCTAGTCTTCGGGAAGCGTGGCGATGGGTTCTTATGCGCCAAATACCGCTGGCACGGGAGAACAACCAGCACGCTGGCGATTCCCCGTAACCACGGCGCGCTCCCGAGCCGACGTAGGGAGAGGGGAAGAGGGAAGCTTCGACCCGCTCTTAACTTCCACACTAAAAGTTTAAACCGCAGTGAATCCCCTAATGAGAAACACCGCCAAACCTACAAGGGATTTCCCACCTCTTAGCGCTAGTGCACATTACAAGTCATACACTTACCTTCTTGTCCAGATAACAGCCGCAGCTGACAAACGCCATGGAGAGACAAAAACTCCCACCTCGCTCCAAACACGCACCAACACGGGTACGAGACAAACCTCCTGAGTCTCCCAAAGAGCGCAACTCTAATCCAAATAAGGATATTGACGTCACGGGAGATACCCCGAATTACACGCCCATCAGACGCACGCACAACTTCAGTCACAAGATCCTGAATACTCACAAGGAACAGCTGTGCCAAATGCGTAAAACGCTCAACCAAAACCGGCTTTTTAACCAAAACACGGAAAATACAAACAAAATCCACTAAACCAAGGCAAACGCGGATTCTAAACATCCCGGACGAGCCCCCATTTTGTTATGACTGGCTCAAGGTCATAACAAAAAGGGAGACCACAACGGAGGTAAGGTGCGCAAAAGTAAATATTTATTAAACAAAGATAAGTAATATTAACAAAAAATAAGAGTATGAGGTGTGAGTATGGGAAGATCAGTGGCGTAGGTGGTGTTGTGTGAGTGAAGAGCAGGTGTATGGGTGCGATATGAATGTGGTGCGTAAAAGAAAAGACAAACTCAAATGTGCATGGGCGAAGGCGAAGGAGCAGGAGCAGGAGCAGGAGCAACCAGCACGGGAGTGCGAGGAGGAGAGAGCAGAGGAGCCGACCCCTGAGAAGGCACATGTTGGTGCCTTATATAGTAGCTCCAATCAGGCAAGCAGAACCAGGAACACCTGTGCACAAATAGGAGCGGCAGAGGGAAACCACAACAAGATGCCCCCTTATGGCCAGGGCCGTAACAATAAGGAATAAATAACTCATCCACTGCAGCATGTTAGATTGGTTTGCTCATTTGGTCGCTGAAAACTTTTTTGGCAGATTGTTTGGTTAATAAAATGTATAAACAAGCAGACTGATTTTTAAGAGGTAATACATTTGAATTGTTTTGTAGCATCAACTTTGGATTTTACGTTTTGACTTCAGTTGAATTAAAGACATTTGGGTTTTAAAACCTGAGACAAGATTTGAGATTAATTACGAGTACCAAGCAGAACAAAGATAAAGTTCTTTAGGCCAATCTAAACTTGTTAGTGAACCAACAGACCTCCGGATTATTTACAGTTCTACAGTGTCTTCGACCACATGTCTGTTATTCAATTAGCAGAGTTTTAATTTAGGAAATAGAAGAACTTAATGACCAAATTAGTGCTTGTTGTTGCCCATTAATGGCTCCCACGGATTATGTCAGAGAGCTGTTGATGTTGCAGAAATTACCTGGTTCCTGACAGAGCCCAGGCAGAGACTCCAACAAGGTAATGTTCCATTAAGATGATTAGATTAAATAGTAATTAACAGGAACAAAATAAAGGAGTGAAATAGAGGACAGCCATCCAACAAACCCAAACAATCAGAGTTAAGCTTCAAACAAAAAAAGTCAAATGCTTTACTAAGACTTAGCTATTTATGTTTTGTCCCTCTGCCCAGTTTTGGGTTTGTCTACAGGGAATTCAGAAGTTTTTTTCTGCACAGGAGGGAGGCTCTAAGGACAACAATATCCTGGCTCTATTTATTTGGTATTTGGTTGTGTTGGTTTTGAGTCTAATTATGTTTGATTAACTATGTGTGAAGCCGCTTGAGACATTTGTTGTGATACCGAGCTTTAAAAATAACATTTAAGTGGTTTGGAATTTAATTAATGTGGCTTTGCTAGTAAAGGAGAATTTTGGTTTGATATTTTTTTTACTTGTAATTAAAAGTGCAAGCAGCAGATTGATTGGCCCTGTGAGACGCTGTCCCATGAACTGTCAGACTGCACAACATTCGCACAAGAACACTTTTTATCATTTACCAGATAATCTGTCCTGTGAACTTGATTTTATGTACCGTAATTGTTGTTTTTTTTTTGTGGTTTTATTTAGTTATTAGCCTTCTTTACAAAAAAATCTAATATAAGGATTTAATACTTTTGATGTTTGGGCAGCTGGCCATTTGAAATCAATAGTTTTGAGATCAATAGTTTATCTCCATCTACATCCGTCTGGTGACTTGTCCAGGATGTAACACATCGGCGACCCGCGGTTAGAGGAAATGTTAAGACAAAAAAAAAATAGAACAGGCAGAAGGATGTAGCATGAGAAGTTAGAGCATCTTAAGTCAAAGAAGTTGAACTGTTGTTTTGAAATCATTTCAAAATTTTCATCCCCTTTCTCGTAAAAACTTAAAGAAGTGGTTGTATTTAAAAAAAGTGGTTGTCAGTGCGGTTTGTGGCCGAGAGGCATAGCGGAGCACTAAGTAGGGTTTTTAAAGTAGACTTTAATGTCCTGCTGGCTCTAAAGATGCTGATCTTGTAATTGTAAAAAGCAGTTTTGATTGAACCGGCGCAGGTCGTAGAAGAGAATAAGGGTGATGGAAAGTCTGCAGCCAGAAGCTCAACCCTGAATTTATCTTCTGCATCGTTTCAAGAGGTTCTTTACGTGTGTAGTAAAATACAGCAAGATGGAAATTCTCATCTGTATCAAACATGATGGTCCAAGTAAGTCCACTTTAGAGACATTTTAAAGACAATCAACTTTTTGGACTTTTCTTCCATGTTTGAACTTTGTTTCCACATCAAAAACATCCGGTGGTTTTCTATTTCATTCATGCGTGTTTGAGGATTTACGAGCTCTGCGGTTCAGTATTCTGATAATATTCAACAGTAGGTTGTTCTCGACCATGGATTTTGTTGTTCGGCTCGTCCAGAGTCATTCGCGAAGTTTTTTTTACAGCAGCGCATGAACTTTGTTAAGATGGGTTTGTATATTTAAGGTTGTACAACAGGAACTCTCATTTCTATGTAAGCATGCTAAAATACGAATAGAAAAGAATACCCGTTAACTTGATGTGCTTTCCTCTGTGCCTGAAACATACCCACAGAGAGGTGGGACTTAACAGGGAGCGAGAGGAAGGAGAAATTCACAGAATCAAAAATGGATGTGTACTTGAATAAATGTATGTATCAGCTTTTTTTTTTTTGGGCAAATATTGTGTTTCTAAGATTAGAAAATATACCATGTTTATCTGCATTTGCTATGTGATAAGAATTATTACACCAAAAAAGCACAGTACGTCCTCTTTAAGTCTGATACTCAGGTCCAATGTTTCTGCTCTGGATGTGACAGAGTTGCATATTAATGTTCTACAATGTCACAGTCTTCTCCTCCCGTATGGATTTGCTGTAAACTCTAAACCTGCCTTCGTTGCTGAATTATCATGTCCTCTTTTTTTGCATCACTTGCCAGACTTTAGCTGATTTAGGGACAAAATTTGCTGCATCAAAAGTTCTCATTACTTGTCGTGAAAAGAGGAGGAACGGTGTCACATTCAGACACCAGCTGTGCACGTTTATTTGGCGAGTCTCACTTTGCCGTCATGTAATCATGCTAATTTTGTACCCGTCACATCTGTGCTACGTCTAAGAATAGTTAATAACTACCTAATATTATCATCATCCCTCAACACTTTCATCAGAAGCGGTAAACATGCAAGTGTGATTTACACCAGAAATTTATTCACACCCCACAAATTGTACACTATTTGATCATTTAAAGCCTACAAACTAAATCAGGGCACAAATACTCTGTCCCTTGGGATGGGAACTATCAAAGAAGCAATAAAGACAAACTGACTAATGATCGTTAAATGTTCATTTCCCCACACTAAGCACTACTATTGTTAGAATTTAACAGGGCATGCCCAACATTCAACTAAAATATTCTCTTTCATTGCTTGTTGTGCATGAACACACACTCATACATGTGTCTTTGTTAGACTGCAACTCAAAAGACATCTAAGTCTTTCAGAAAACAAAAGATAAAATGTGGATTAATGTAACCTTCACATGAAAAATCTTGTTTTGACCCAGTTTTTTCTCCTACAGTAACTTACTAGTCTTATCTAAAGTCAGCTTACAGAAATAGTAAGAATATTTATTCACTACTTTAAAAAAAAGTCTTATCCACAGAAATTTAATAAGCTTGTTCTCAGAAAATGTTCATCTACTTGATTGAAAAACTGTAATGGAAGCTGACATTAGAAAATGGTCCCAAAAATCTGACTGCGGAGGCTTCAACAGGGTAGGACAGAATTGAACCATCCCTAAAATACATTGTTTTTAAGAATAATATCAAATTATAAATTAAATATGTTAAAAATGGAAACCTAAAAGAAGAATAGAAATAGAATTTATTCATCCCTCAACAGGAAAATTTGTTTGCTGCATTACACCACAGCAGGCTGCCTAGACGGTGCCAATAGTTGGAGAAACAAGGGTTAGGTGTCTTCCCTAAGGACACCTAGACATGAGCTCAGTGGGATTCAATCCCGCAAACTTCCGGTCCAAGGGCGAACGTTCTACCATTGAGCTATTGCCTCCCAAAAGTATCAAATATTGCTCTAAAACAAACAGACAAGCACTTAAAGGAACATTTTTACTTCCCCTTTCAATATAAAAGCTGTAATAAACACTGTTCAAAAGTCATGCGCAAAAAGCAGCGTTTTACGAAAAAAAAAAAAGCCGTAAAATCACGTTTCTATATATAATATTAATATTATGATGTAATGCTATATACATATATATAGCATATATATATATATATATATATAATGCTATATACATTATAATGTAATGTGTAAAACTGGGAAACTTTTTATGTAATAATGTGATATATGATTAAAACTTTATATTGTTACACGTACACCTTAGAAAATAGGATTTAGTCAAAGCTTTGACTAATATTTGAATTGTTTTTAATATTTATTTTCTTCATTTATTTTTTTCTATTTTCATGGATAATCACACCTTTATCAAACCCCCATCACTGAAAACATCACAAATAACAGTGCATCTTCTTCTCTAAGTCGGGTGGGGATGAGTAGTTCACCCAAATTAAACAGGCAGTTCTTTTTCCTGCTGGTATGGGGATGAGCATTAGTCAGGCTTCCATATTTTCTCATTTGTGATGGAGCTTTTTAAATCCATCTTTTTTCGGTTTCACATCAGGGGTCTCCACAGCAAGTCAGTTTCCTCCATCTAACTCCGTCTCCTGTAAAGGTGCATAACTATTGTGTAACGAATGTTCCAAAAACCCAAATTGTGGTTGGTTTTGTGCATTGGATACAATTAAAAAAAGAAGGTATTCTGCATAAGACAGTACTTTTAAAACAAACTCCAGGACTTCTTAAATTACAGAGTCTGACGTGATCCCACTGATCCATAACATTTTAGATTTTGAGTTCTTTATTAGATTAATTTTAATCCCAGTAAAAGAAGAGAATTTTTTTTTTTTAATTTATACCGACACTTAAAACAGTGAGAGCTGAAAAGTGTGCTGTGGTTTTCTCTGCTCCCTTCAGAGTACAAACTCCAGCTGCAGCAGCATGACTCTGACGCCATGTGTGGAGTTATCCCTTAGGTCCCTGGCACGCCTGTACAGAACAGGAAGTTGTTTTGGCTAAACGCAGCGCAACAACTCCGGCAGCTGAGTGAGCAGAAGTGCACTCTCCAGAGGCAGAGCCTTGACAAGCAGCCAAACATTTTCATGTCGTTTTCCTGACATAAGATCACATTGTTGAGTGAAAGAAGGAAAGTTTTTTTTCCTAATGTGATAAACACAGCCCTATTTTTCACATGAATTACTACAAGTTAAAAATAAATTATGGAAGTCATTAAGTGAATTTTTCTCAAAGCTATTTGATCATTCTGAATGTTTGTAATCAGTCTATTAATTTTTATTGATTTAACCAGAACAGACTTTTAACAAGTTTATTAAAACTAAATTAATGGTAAAAGAACTGTACTTATGTAGTGCTTTTCCACCTGTGATGACGCTCAAAGCGCTTTACAGTGCAGCTCACATTCACCTATTCACACATACATTATTACCTGATGGAATGCAGCAATGCAAAGTGCAAACCACCTTCACGAGCAATTGGGGGTTTGGTGTCTTGCTCAAGGACACCTCGGCATGAACTCCTGGCGGGGTATCAAACCGGCAATCCTGCAGTTACAAGCAGTCACCCTAGACACTTAGGCATCCAAGTCATCTGGAAGCGAGTTTGGAAACTTTTTCCCCTCCAATTTAAACTTTCGTTTCATTTGCTGAACATAAGTGGCACTTGTAGAGAATCCACATATACATGGGGAGAAGATGCAAACTCCACACAAAAAAGACAGCGTTTCAAGCCATGTCCCACCAGCGCTCAAACCCTTGACCTTCTTGCTGTAAGATGACAGTGCTAACCAACTGTACCACCATTCCATATCCAAAATGATGTTTGAAAAAACATCGATAAAATTACTAAAATTTAAAGTGATGTTGGTAAAATCTAGAATGAAATTGGTTAAAGTCAGAAAAATTGCTGATATTTTTATATTGCTGTGTAAATGAACCCCTAAAACATGGACATTAGGGTCAGAGGGTGACTTCCCAGCGTCTTATTATGGTTATGCTGGATGAATTTTTTAATCTTCTGTGGGAGATTATTTCTGTCTGATCATCAGATGAGCTGTGCATAAAGCCGCTGCATCAACATGCCAACAGGACTTTGATAAATTACCTGTTTTCTCTGCTTTTCTTTAAATAGATTAAATTCACAATCAGTTTACTTTAGTCCACTTTGCCATTTAAAATCACAGAATCAGCCTTGTGGGAAACATACTTCACAAATGAAATAGTGTGCACTTTTTATTCTAATCAACTTGCTTCTCTCAAACTAACAAAAGACCAGTTAAATTTAAGCGCTGTCCACTTCAGTTTCCAGGCAAACCTACAGAGAGGGGAACGGGTCATTCTGTTGTTCACCCATATCCAATTTCTAGTAAATGTACAATATTTGCTCAGCTAATAGACCTTGCAAAGAACTCATCAGTTCAAGTCTCATGCAGGGAATTAAAAGAACTAAAACGAGTTTCGTCTTTTCTCTATTCCTGGGATTTTAAAACTGGATCCAGTGCAGTTCAGGAGGTCCTCACAATATATTTATGAGGTCTTATTTTCCTCTATCTTGTCTTACAGTTCGATTTATTTTTATAACATATCATTAAAAAATATTTAACTTTTTATAAAACACATAATATAGTTGGCTGATGGCAAAATAAGTATTAAATTGGAGATTCACCACAAGTATTTTCAGGGTGTTGTAACCACATATTTATTAGGTTTTGGCAATAAAAATTAAATTGACTCATCAGGCGCATCAAAGTGAATTATGTAAATATGTTATCTTAAACAGGATATTGTGACGCTTGTGACCTTCATTGTTCAACAAGTAAATGAGAAAGTGGGTAGAGATGAAGTCCAGATTGGAGTTGGCCTGGCAGTATTTATGAAGCAGACGCTGTGTTGGGTGAATAGAACATTTTGCCCACAGGAGCATTTAGATAAAACAATCTAATCTGCTCTTTTTAATCCTAGATAGATTTCAGAGAGCTAGTTACATCAGTCCTACTGTAAGCTTATGCATGAAACCAGCTTAAAACTAAACTGTCTTTGGAACATTTCCAGCTTTTAACTCATTTCTTTTGAAGACAAAGAGTGTGGATTCAAAGTTATTTAAAAATTCCATCTTGTACAAAACCAACTTTTCAGAGCTTTTAATATTAGGATAGTAATGTGTGGGCTTTTTATTTGCCACCAAAGTAGTTTGAAAAAAATTCTGTGGTTTTAAAAAAATGGAGGATGGCTAATGTGGCATTGTGACGTATGTAACTTCTGTGTCCAACCCGCTGCACCTACCTTACCGGTTTCCAAAAGTCAATAAAAGTTAGAATATTAAAAAAGTTTGTTACATAGGGCAGCAAAAATAATTGTTCAACACTTTGAAATAGACCTATTCTTATTTTATGTAGAATTAGCTCTGTAACATCATTTTCACCACCTTTTTTTCAGCTTTCAGCTCTCCATCCCAGGAGGAGGCTATTCATTTAAAGATTTGATTCAATATTTATTTTTTAAATTAATGTGAATTTACGATCAGACTGTGAATATCCGATGGCTGTAATTTAAATAATAATATCTCCGGAGAACTGAATCTGATCGTCACTGAAAATAAAAGATAAAATACAAGATCTAAACTGCACTACAGGTTAGTTTAGCTAAAAGAGAACCCTTAAAAAGACTCACCAGGCACCATCTATCCTTGTCAAGAGGCTGGATTTCCCCCTGAATGCTTTGTTAAAACAGCTCATAGACAGCGGGGCAACACACACCTTCATAATCACCTTTTTCTGTTTTTACATTTCACACAGAGCTTTAGAAGAGGGTTGTGACCTTATCCTCTCATTTTTAGGACACCACTGTGATGAGTTTGTCACATCAACAGCTGCACAAAATGATCAACATGAAGGCCATGTCATGACCATTTGCTCCCATTTCTCCCTCAAGCTTGATAAAAAAATGTCCGTCTATATGCCAGCTCCAGTTCGTCATTAGTGTTAAGAAACTACAAGCTTGGAGAAAGAACAAAACCCAAAGGGAGGCAGACAAAGAGGGGCCTCTGAGTAAGAAAGTCATTTACAGAAGCAGCTGAGGGATCATGCGAAGTTGAAAAAGGCTGCGGAGGAGCTTCACTTCACATTTCAGACTTATCAAACCCGTTACAAGACACCAAAAATCAAATTAGTTACAGCCGCCAGCTTTGTTTCAGCAGAAGTATTACACTCAGAGATATTGAGCTGAGCGAGACATCCTAAAATTTAGATTATTTGATGCTTTCTACCGCCTCCTTTTATCATATTTTCTTTCAGCCTTCAGTTCAGACATAAAACCAGAGTAGAAAAAACCACACACAATTGGATTGTAGCTATAAGGAAGTAATTTATGACACATTATTAATGATATCGCAGGAGAAGAATGAAATGCACTGATTAAAGGCAGTGAATGAGAAAGTAAAGATTTATGCTATCTGTTCCAAGTTAAATAGATCAGATGGAACAAGGTGTAAGTTGTTGCACATGTTGCTACAATGTTTAAACAAAAACAAATGCAAAAAGGAGAAAATTAAACTTCATGCTTGATCAGCAACTACAACACAGTCCTCGTTAGACAACCTGTTATTGGCACCATTAATTCAAGTATTTCTTTAGATATCTCAGCTCATATCATTATCATAATACACAACAGGAGTGCATCAGATAATATGTTCAGCAGACATCACACAGCTCCAGTGTGTACTCTGTTAATGTTGGATAACCACTTTATGACAAAACCGATTTCCACATTTTTAAATCAAAGCTGCTGGTGTAGTAACAAGTGAACAATTTGCAATAAGGTTTTAGTCTTTTGTTTATATATATCTACCTAGTTGTATAAAAAACCTATTTGAAGTACATTTCCACATAGATTTTTACCTGGGTAGATAGAGACTGGTCAATACCTGTGGTAAATATGTAGATCGATGTGCGAGTATTATAGTTGCTATGAAGGCCATTAAACTTCTGGGGAAACACAAATAGTTTTAGCTAACACAGTTCTTAAATGACTACACCATAAGATCTAGATAAATTTCTTCTATGGTCACCAGCTGTGGGTGACCATAAGCTTGTGGATACAAGCTGCTGAAATGAGCTTCCTCTGCAGGGTGGCTGGGCTCTTGCTCAGATATAGAGTGAGGAGCTTCGTCATCCAAGAAGAGCTCGGAGTATAGCCGTTATTCCTCTGGGTCGAGAGAAGCCAGATCAGGTGGTTCAGGCACCTGGTTCAGATGCCTTCCAAGCGTGGTGGGGTGTTTCAGACCCTGCTGAAGAGACTGTCTCCCATCTGACCAAGTAACACCTCGGGATCCTCCCAGACGAGCTGGAGGATGCAGCCGGGGTGAGAAAAGCCTGGGTTTCCCATCCAAAGCTGTTGCCCCATGAACCAACCCCAGATAAGCAGAAGACAAAGGAACGCACACTAGTTTACAATAGAATTTTTCCCAAAAATTTTCAACTACTTAATTTTCTCAAAAAATTTTTTTTTTAAAAAATGACACATTTCAATATTCTAAAAGCTTTTGGCAAAAAGTTTAACTTTTTTTTCATCTATATGAGGAATTTGATTTAATTTGGGTTAAATGACTTAGTTAAAGTTCCACAGCACACATAAACAAATATCATTAGTTATCCTTAATGATGCATGGGATTATGGCTGTAAATAATCACATCTGGTGTTTAGATGCAGCCGAAAGGGAGCGGAGGCACAGTTTCACACATGTGCAGAGGATGTGGTAAAACTTCAGCTGGCAGCAGGCAGTCTGGCTCTGAGAGGTCAGTTTTTCTCCTCACAGCTGGCCATCAGAGAGCTGCTCTTCTGGGTTCTGAAAAATTCATTCACACAATAGCCCAGGCAATTTCCCAAACTCTTTCTTAAATTTCTCCCTCAGCTGGATGGAAAGTATATTCATACACACACACAGCATAGAGCCACACAAAATACCTCAAAGTATTCTCATCCACATAATGGAGAATCAGGTGTTCCATCACCTTCATGACCACAGGTGTACAAAATCAGCACCAAGTCATGCAAACTCTTTTATTTTTCAAAGGTAACTTTATTTATTTATTTATTTCATACGGCTTAGTCAGCGTGTGTATTTTTAGCCAGGTGGCTTCATTGTATTGACAAATAAAGTTTTCTGATTCTGATTTATAGTTTTCAGGCAGGTAAAGGGTCAGAATGCAAACTGAGGGAAAAGTCACCTCTTTGCAGTCAATTGCCAGAGACCTCCAAACTTCATTCATTCTGATTAGCTCAAGAGCACTAGATTTAGAGCAGGTTCTCAAACTGATCATTGAGGGACAACGTCCTGAAGGATTGTCATGTGTTCTTGCATCTAGGCATTTGATTCAGGTTGTCGAGGCATCGTGCCAATGCTTATTGGCTGATTGATTCACTTTGAGTCAGCAGCGCTAAACCAAGGAGATACTGAAAACTTACAGGACATCCGCCTTTCAGAACCTGAGTTTGATACTCCTGGCTTGGAGCTTTCATGGCAACAAGCAACATCAATTGCAAAGTGTTAAACACGATTATGTGAAACAGGATATCTTGACTCTTCAGACATCTTTACTATTCAAATGAGTTTGGGATAGATGAGTCTGTGTTTGATGAACGTCATGACAACGTCATGGCAACAGACGTGTTACACAAGAGGACGTGTATAAAGTTTGAGGCAGGAGCTAGTAAAGTGTTAAATGCTAGTAGAATGCTACTACTCTTATTTTCAATTGAACAAACTGAATGCTTTAACCATTTAAAACATATTGAACGATTCTGTATTTCCTATTCTACGGAATCAGCTTGAAGCTGGTCCTTCTTCTTCTAACATGACTGTGCACCAGTACAAAGCAAGACCTTAACGATAGTCAGTATGGAGAGGGGGAGCAAGACCTTCTCCTCCATCGTAACAGTCAGACATTCCCATAAACACTCCTAAACCCAATGGCAACTCTTCCCAGAAGCTTTTACAGCTGAAATTGGAGGTCACTTTGGTTGATATTAGGTTAAATCATTTTGCAAATATCTATTGATAGATTGAGAGACAGAAGAATGAATGGATGAGAGGTCCTGTTGGGAGGCAAAGCAGGAAAAAAGCCCCTAAACTTGAGTGTGTTTTAATCTGAGTTTACTGTGATCCCACCCATCCAGCAGACCATGTTTAATGGACATCCAAAGCCATCTTCAGCAGGCTAATGCAACCCAACTACATCTTTAATGACATAATGCAGGCCAGTGCCATCTTTGATTAAATAATGCAAATGTAATGTTTCATTCTGTAACAGGATAATGCAACATAAATTTGTCACTTAATGAAATTATGGCTGCTGCAGGGCTCACTTGTTTGAGCAGCTAATGCAGACTGAAAGAGGACATGCTTGACATAATGGCCTAAGATGGCTGCCACGCTGGGACAGAACAGATTAAACAAAGTTATCTTTTGTCTTGTCTCCATCTGTCCTCCATCACATTTTCATTTGGGATCACTCTGCTCTCTCCTGATACCCAAAAAACAGGAAACATCTTCACTAAGGCCACATTTAACACACGTCTCATGGTATAGGTGGAAATATTTTTTCTACCTTTGAAGGTAAATCAATCTCCAATTTACAGAAAACATGATAGTGTAGGCTTAAAACCTACCGCCACATTAGAAGCAGTGTGTGTTAATGCATTACTGTGTGCTATACACAGTGGTTGTGATTGAAAGGGGCCATTACCCATGGGAAGCAATAGACAGCATCACTCCTCTTGATAAACTCTGAATGCGTGCACACACATATGGACACACACCCTGTATGACAGGCAACAAATTAAAAACTTGAGTAAGATGAATTTAGATCCTCATAAATACATTCTGCTGCACATTCAGGCTTCGGGTGGAAGTCAGCACCCCCACCTGCGCAGTTTAGTTTTATTTTGCCTTCATAACCAACTCTAAGATGAAGCTATGATTCATAATTATCTAAACAAGATATGAAAGGTGCTTTTCACTATTTATTTGATGTGTCGTACGTCATGCTTCATAACCTTTAATGCCTGTGTAATTATTTATTCAGTCTGGGAGCCATTCCGTAGTTATTTGAGGAATGAGACGTGTAGTTTAATGAAGCTCTTTGTTTGACAGCGAGTGAAATCTGGAGATTTTATGATACTTTTCCATCTTTTTGCTTCTTTTGCTGATAATTTGATAAGTTATTGTTTCCTCGAGGACAGTTGTCTCATTTAAGGTGCTGTTTTTAAAGATCTTTGAACAGAAATTCACTCTGGTTTGTCCTTCTTACACCGTGTTCTTTGTAAAAAGTCACAAAAAAGCTCCATCCTTGAGTAAAATTAAGAACCTTTGAGGTCAGAAGAGATCTTTTACCTCTGATATAGTATATCATTAAGGTCATTCTTACCTCCAATATTTCATCCTCTTGGTACAAATTTTTCTTTATAAAACACAACAAAAAACTTTCCTACATCTTCAGTCAGGCCTGTAAATTTATGAGGGGAAAAAACTACAATATTATTTCCGATTTATCATTTTTTTGTTATCAGAAAAGCTCCTTTGATAATAAAAGACCATTCTTCCACATCAGGAGCAAAATATTTCTCTTTGCAAAATGTCATTACCAGGCTCGCTGGAAAAAGAGCTCAACAGTTTCTAGCAGGTTACATTGAACCAGAATCTTGGAGAAGAATGGTGCAAGCTTAAGCTTTTCTATCACTAATTCTGTACAAAACACAGGCATGGAAAAATACTTGAAAAGAACAGCTCCATTTTGTACCAAACAAAAGTCATCGTGTTCCATCCTGGGTGGAACTCAAATTGTTCCCATGTTCTCAACATCAGATTAAACATTAACTTCCGACCTGACACAAGTAGGAGATTAAAATATTTTCCAGCTTCCCTCAAAGGCTGATAGATTCCACAGATTGAGCTTGTTCTCATTTCCTGAGCATAAATTCCTGATTAATAGACAATTATGTTGTTTTTGAGAACACACAATGCACCCTTTGACTTCTAATCTCCGGACCTGATATCAGACAGTAAATACTTCAGTGTCATCATGAGGTGTTTGCTTGGCGATACAGGGGGGTGTTGGAGCAGTATAATTTTAACAGAGTAGGGTGCAGCACGTACCTGAGATGTTTTCACACCAGGGCTTTTTAGAAAAGGTGTGATCAATTAGCTCTGGATTATCTCCACAGTGGCTGCTGAAACGTTCACCTCCTGTCAGGAGATTCTGTAATGGCAAAAAATCTTGGTTGAATGAGGCGCATATAAAAATGATCTTTTATAACATCTAAGAAAAAAAAGGCAGAAGGGGCTTTTATGTGTTTCACATAACACATCATGTTTTCCTATTTATTTATTTATTTAGATTAGGTGTATGATGCTTTATTGCACAGTGTCCTCAAAGCACTGATTTGAAAGTTGTGGACAAGTGGCTTGCACATTTAGTGAGTCATCTAATGCAGATACAATAAATCCACTTGAAATAGAGTCTTTCAGACTGTTAAATCAAAAACAAACCTAATAGCTGCATTTATTAAACATTTATAATACAACATTTTATAGGTGTTTTTGTGAAACACATAGACAAAAAAAATCATTTTTATTAAGAGTTAAATCAGAAAATCTCCTCGTCCATGTCTGTAATCTAAGCAATAGATGATATAAATAAATGTAAATGCACTTTTGCCATTACATAAAATGATCCCTGAATTGTCCTCAAATGAAGCGATAATATAAAATTTAAGCCTAGAAAAGAGATAAACATTTTAGTTTTAACCATACAGGCAGAAAAATAACCGGGTCTCATAAAACCATTTCTCTTTTCTTCCATCTGTGTGCAGGAGGAAGGGGACTCCAGGTTTTACTGCGAGCTGTGTGATAAGCAGTATGTGAGACAGCAGCAGTATGAAAACCACATCAACTCCTACGACCACCACCACAAGCAGGTGAGTCAGTTTACTTTAGGAGGCCTCGTAGACATTTGCTTTATCCTGCCACACAATCCCTTAAAACTCTATAGACCAAGGTCGAGGATTCATCGTGTCCCGGCTTCATGAGCAGCGGTCGACTCTGGTTTCCGGCACATACTCACTGCGGTCAGCAAAATCCCACCAACACATAACAGAATCCATCATGACTACTGTAGCACTTGTGCTGATTGATTTTGTGATGTTTGGTAGGTCTGAGAGTGATATTAGCAAAGTATTTGTTGTTTTTGATATATGTTCAGATTAATTTATTGGCAGATCATCAGCACCGTCAAATCTTTTTTTTTTTGCTGGCCTATGAAATAATCTGAATCAATAACTGAGGTTTCTTTGTTGCTAGGAGCAGTCAAAATGAAGGACGCCTATCAAAAGGCCTTGAAAATTTGCTTGACAGATTCTCTATAGCATAAAAAACTGTCAATAATTTCTTTCAGCCATTCTGATTCAAGCAAGTTTTTGAATGAGGATTTTATGACAAAGAAATGTTGAACTTTTCAAAAATAGACAGTAAAAGTACAAATAAAACTCCTAACTTACATTCACAAGTAATGTAACACAATATGAATTTATGCATGTGGAGGCGAATGAGTGAGGTCAAAAGTAAAGCAATAAAGATGATTAGTTTGTAGCAATTACTTCGGCCAGAGCCACCCTGCGGATGAAGCTCATTTTGGCCGCACCACCTAAAGTTTGGTGCGGCCAAAGCTTTAAGTTAAAGCTTGGTCACCAAGCTTTAGGTGACGGTAGGAAAGGTGACGGTAGGAACATAGATCCTGGTTACCACGGTGAGGGTAAGAACTTAGATCCTGGTTACCATGGTGAGGGTGGGAACGTAGACCCTGGTTACCTTGATAAGGGTAGGAACATAGATCTTGGAACATAGATCTATGAACTATGTTCATAGATGAACTATGTTCATAGATGAACTATGTTCATAGATGAACTATGTTCATAGATGAACTATGTTCATAGATGAACTATGTTCATAGATGAACTATGTTCATAGATGAACTATGTTCATAGATGAACTATGTTCATAGATGAACTATGTTCATAGATGAACTATGTTCATAGATGAACTATGTTCATAGATCTATGTTCCAAGATCTATGTTGTTAGAACATAGATCTAGGAACTTGTAAATCGAGAACTTTGCTTTTCGGCTCAGCTCTTTCTTTATCATTACGGATCGATGCAGCGTCCTAGTTATTGCTGACGCTGCACCAATCCATCAGTCGATCTCCTGCTCCATCCTTCCTCCACTGGTGAACAAGACCTCGAAATACTTAAACTCCTCCACTTGGGGCACTACCCTGGTCAGGATGCCTCCCGAGCGCCTCCCTGGTCAGGTGTTTCAGGCACGTCCTACCGGGAGGAGATCAAGAGGCAGACCCCGGACTCGCTGGAGAGACTGTCTTACAGCTGGCAAGTGAGCTGGAGGACATGGCTGTGGCGAGAGAAGCCTGGGCTTTCCGTCTGAGGTTGTTGCCCCCGCAACCTGGCTCCGGAAAAGCGGAAGACAACGGAACGGACTTTACCAGAGTGGCATATAATTTGAGTGTGTGGAAAGGAGGTGAAGAAGCATAAGACATGGACTGAAAAAATTTGTGGTTTAGTAAAAAGCCTTTTTTCTGACCAATCCAAGGCCAGATTATGTACCTGCTTTATTTAAAACATAGTTTTAAAACATGTTTTCTTTCCCACTATGGAACAGGAAACCTAAATCCTTTAAAATGAACATAAATGGTTACTTTGACAACGCCTAAAGTGAAAAAGCAACAGTTAAAAAGAAAATTGAGATGTTGCAAAAGAACAGAAAAGTGGAATGAATGTAGTCTTAATTAAATCTGGAGGGAATTAAAAAGCCTATTAAGATTGAAAACAAATTCTTAATTAAACATTATTTACTCCTATGGCAGGAATAAAATATTTCCAAACATTTTTAATAATCATTACTTATAGAAATAAATGGCTTTGGGGCTGTTTTTGATAATTCAAGGTTTTGTTCTTTATTAGAGTTATTTTATGTGAATTCATATTCAGATGAACTACATGCTGCATGGCTTCAATTTCATTCTGTGTAAATTATTTTGAACATTTTCACTAAACAATTCAGCAAATTAAGTTGTTCTGATAAGATTCAGAATATTTTTGACTTTCTTGAATCTCAACCTAATCTTTTCTACCCATTTATAAATAATTTCCTGATCCGACGGCTTGGTTGTTTACACCAAAAGAAGATATGATCTTTAAAGTGCTTGGTTTATGTTACACTCAGGTCGCTTTTAGGAGTCTCCATAATGATTCCTAACTATTCACCACCAGGATATTATCCTGTTTTCTATAAAAAACAATAAACTTCCCCTTTTTTTATTTATTGAGAAAATTCTGTGCTGATTGGTCAGTAAAAGGTGATTTAAATCCAATTTAATAATCAGCCCAAAAGTGTGAAAGCTTTCCTCATCATTACATTTATTTTTCCACTCTGACTTTAATGTGTCCTTCCACGGTTCGATGTGGGGGAGTGTGACTAAGAGCTTGCAGCCATTCGGAGGTTTGTAAAATTATAGGTGCTAGCAGCAAAGTATTTACTGCAATTATCATTTGTTCCCTTGCAAGCCATGAAAGAGCCATAAGATTTTTCACAGTTACATGTTTGACAGAGTTATTAGGATTTTCTTGAGGACGAGGAGCATTTAGGGCATATTGTTGGAGCCTGGTACATGTGCAGGATATGGATTTTCCAGCAGTAATATGCTCCAGCCTGCATTCATTCTTTTTTACGTCACGGTTAGTCACACGCACATCCGATGAGTTAAGTATTTTAGAGAAGAGACATAAAAAGAACCATTTAGGAGATTGTGAATAATACAATGATTACAACGGAGATATCTTCTCATCAGATACATAATTAGGGTGTGGCTTGTCAGAAATAGGAAGATAATTTCGAAGAGCTTTGAAGAGGTTGGATTTTAGATGACCTGAGCAGGAATAATGATCTTCATGTAGCCACTTCATTTCTCTGTCTGTAGTGTTTTAACCTTACAGCCATTGTTCGTAGGGAAAAGAAAATCAATGTGCTGGAAGCTGTATGAGTGTTTAAGGTGGATTGTTCTGTTTCACCAACAGCAAATCATGCGGACTTCATTAAGTGAAAAACAAGGCTTGCAGATTAAATATTGGTTTAGTAATTGTTGAAGAGCTCACGTCCAGGGCCCAGAAAGCGTACACATGTGTTATTTATGGAGACCTATCAATCCATCTATATTATTCATATTTCTTCTGTACCACTTATACCTCTCAGGGTTGTGCTGGTGTTTATCCAAGCCAACTACAATGCAGAGTACACCTCAATCAAGTCACCAGTTTTTTGTGGGCCCTTAATTCTTATATGAAAAAATATCTCTACCCCACTCTCAAAGCTCAGGTCCCCTACCAGAGACCTGGACATATTTCTAGAACTTTTATTTCACCAGGTGAAAACCTTTTGAGATCAAGATCTCATTTTTAAAGGTGAGAGCAAGTGTTTTGCTCAGGGACATGAGCTTGAACTGGCAATCCTCTTGTTACAAGCTGACCACCATATTGCTCCAGTGTGGAGCAATGACTGGAGTAGTCACTTCCCAAGTGCTTCGATGACCACTGGTAGCACTCTTGCTTCTTCTTTTTAAACCTCCTCCTACTCTTCCTGGCATTTGGTATGGCTGGTTAGCTCACACTTATAATTTGGACAGTCTGAATTTTGAAGTTCCACAGGATCTTGACTTGCTCCTTTAAAGGTGTTTTTTACATTGACCTTAAGGTTTGCAATGTAGACACTTTGAGTTTGGTCTCTATGGATCTGTTGCTCCGGGCCTGCTCCCATGCAACCAGAATGAAAGCCTCTATGCTGTCCTGATACTCTTTCAAGCCATTGGAAAGATTTATATGGTACCTCCCATAGACAGGTAGATACAGATACTTTATTGATCTTAATGCAGGGATTTTTCCTCCCACCTCGGTATCTCCTCCACCACATACTTTATATATCTATGATATTTATACACACAGACTTCTCTAATCATTTTTTTTATGTCAAGTGATTCTTATGTAACACAGCTGCACATTAAATTCAACAAAATATCACAGGTCCTGATCATCTCATTTATTATTCAGAATAGATGGCAGTGGCAGAGCATTTTGCCTCCTAATCAGCCTTTGTACCGAATGGTTTTAAACTAAAAAGCCTAGACTATTTATTAAATCTGGACAGCTTATTCAGCATAAGCTTCAGCATCAACATGTTAGATTGCTGCTAAAAATATATGTATATATTTTTAACCTCAAGCCTGAGTGGATTACCCTGATGTGACTTTAATCTCTAGCTGTTTTACGTGTTTACAAATTTACAAGACTCTATCTTTAAAGACGGTTCTTTTTCTTTATGTTTCATCTTCTACAGGATGTTGGTTTTGAACAATATGCACAGCAACAAAAATCAGCTCTATGAATAATGGTTGGCATAAAACAAAGGGACAAAAAAGGCCTCTAATTAAATGTATTTATGCAGCCTTTTTGCAGCTCAAAGTGTGGATTTAAGTCCAAAAGCATTCAAGTATTAATGAGATCATAAGGTCTGACTCATGTAGTCAATTGATTTCACACAGTGGCCATGTTTCAACAGTTAAATGGCATTTAAAGACTTCTCAGGAAGGTCATGCAGCAGTTCAGTCAATGTTTTATTGCATGTAATACCCTCACAGATCAATTTCACCCATGGTTTTGCTTTAACTCCTGCTGAATTTAAAGGGGATATTGAAAAAAAAAAACAAGAAAAGGTCTTTGTGCCTGAGGTCATGTTTTTATGCTTCTAAAACCAGAATATTTTAGGAAATGCAAGACAAAAGCAGGGATTTATTTAGGAGAATTGTAATTTTTATTTTGCCAGGTTTGAAAAGTGTAAAAATGTCAGGATAACTGTCAACTTAGCATTTTTTTTTGTTCATAGTAGCTGCTGTTTCTAAAAAGGAGCCAAATAAATTCTCAATGGGTATATTTACAGTTAAACATCTTTAAAAAAAAAAAATCTTCAATTTGTTTTTGGAGAAAAATTGGAAATTCTAAAATTGATTTGGTTTATGTGTAACAATATATTTAAAAAAAAACAAAAAAACAATGGTACCATGTATTTTTTATAAAGGTATCAACAGCTCAAATGATCACAGTCGGAACATAATGTGATTATCAAAGGCCATGACAGACCAAAAATCTATTTAAAAAATAATAAATAAATAACCTAACTGACGATACAAAGGATTTTTTTTTTGAAGATTCTGCAGTTGAACTAAATATTTTTTTAAACTCTGAATTTATCCTGGACATAATCTGCTGGTATTTACGCAACTTAAAGTGTTCCTCTATAAACAATAAAATTTTGCAGAATAAACATCAATCCTGAACATCAGTATTTTGTAAAGGATTTTTTTGTTGCTCATTTAAACAGAAAAAAAATGTACTTTAATAGTTTTTTTCCCTGATTTTACTGACTTTATTCTTAGATTTATTCATTTCAATTAAATTAATCAAATAATTTTATTCTTTAAATTATGGTGGGTAGTTTTTGAGAAAATTATAGTAAGAAAAGTTGTAGAAAGTCATGGAGCACTTGTGATTTTTAGAGACTATGCAGAGGTAAAACAGATTTTGGCTGGTTTTAATCAATTTCATCATTTCTAACGTCCAGCTTGTCTGCATCCGTATAGTTAGATGATATTTGTCTTTTCTACTATCAGTCTTCCTGTCTGTTTGTCATCCATCTGTGATGTGAAACCAACACACGCAGGCACACGCACACATACAAACGAAGCTCTGTACCAGTTCCTCTGCTTTACAAGCAGAGCTCAGTAAGTAAATTAAACTGGTCTGGACAGTACTAAAGCTGCCACAACTGTCGATTTAAGCACACAAAAACAAACACAACTGCACACACATACCCACAGCAGCTAACCAGACAAATTAGTTTAGGGTCATACCCACTTGACTTCCTGGATTCTTTTTAAAATGATTAGAGTTTTATTCACTTATTAGTAATGCTGTTTCTGCTTGTTGTGCAGCGCCTGAAGGAGCTGAAGCAGAGGGAGTTTTACCGAGCGCTGGCCTGCAGGAGGCAGAGGAGGCGCAGGGAGGAGAAGAAAGAAGAACGAGCGCTGAGGAGATTCCATCAGCATGACAAGAGGAGGACAGGAGAATGGTGCGTACTGTACGCCACGTTATTTAAGCTGCGCCTCATAAGTGGTAAACAAAATCCTGGGTTACAAAATGCAGCAACCAGCAGAAAGGGATCAGAAACTCATTTGAAAAAGATCACGTAATAGATGGCAAAATGTAAACAGTTTGTTTAGGATTTACTGCAGTATTTAGACATATAAGCTAATTCAAGTGTTTTAAGCACATCTTTTTTTTTTTTTTTCTTTTTACAGCTTTTTTAAGTGTCTAACCTGTTTGGACATTTTGTTTTTTTTAAATAAAAATCCTTTCTGTGCTGAAGCTAGTATGGAATTTCAAGGTCTCAACTCCTTTGAATTGAGGTTTGAGCACTGACGCACCAATTTGGTGTAACACCACCACTAGTCTTTACTCTGCATGGGCTAAAACCCTTAAAGCCTCATATGGCCCAGTCACACTTCATTAAAAAAAAAAAAAAAAGTCCAGCAAAAGCTTTTGTTTTGTTTCCATTTCTCTTTTTTACTAAATGCCTTTTCCAGCAGCAGCAGGGTGTTGTTTAAAAAACCTCCACTAAACCTTAATGCAGCCTGCCCAGCAGGAAACAACAAACAGGAAAGGTTAGCCGACCACACACTTGCAGGGTTTTAAAATCAGGAGAACAAATGAGAGTAAAAAATAACAGAAACTGGAACTGGATTAGCATTCATCATCCCTCCATCCATGCTGTTAGTGTTTTGTTTGCGTTAGAGGTGTGTTTAACCATAAGCAAGTGTTTGCAAATCATTTACAACAGCTGGAGTCCGCACTCTACACCGGGCATTTTGACACGTCCCTGCAGGGGATGAGCTGGATTCATGTCATTAATGATGGTTTTAAACCAGTAAAACACGACTGTGTCGCATGTGAAGTCCGAAATAACAAAAAGAAAAAAAACGCTTTCGGTCCCCAATTAGGTATAGAATTAACAAACCAGATGGTCATTGGTTGAAAAGGATTCCATTAGAGCTCCAAAGTTATTTTTCTCACATGCATACCCACCTGAATTATTGTGTGACCTTGTTGTCCTGAAAACCTAATCAGTACACACAGTTGATGCTGAGTAACAGTGGACAGTTTCTTTAAACTCCCTCAGTGGTTTGGGAGATATTGTGTTCAAAAAGTGTTACAGAAGCACGGACAGGACACATGGATCGTTTTATGCCTCCACTACATTCTGTGGACAAAAGAACTAAAACAGAAAAATGGGCAATAATATCCAGAACTGTTTCTGTTCATTGTCTCTATCCTCATATTTCAAACGGGTAGTAGCTATCGTGTCTGCATGCCAAGATGTTTGAAACCTCCAGTTTGTAGAAAACTATGTTCATTTCTGGTCAGAAAAGAGTGAGCATGTGTTTTCTTTGCTGAAGAAGCTGATAAAAGAAACCCTGGCGCTCCTGCTGTATTTATCACACTCGAGCAGGTCTTTCCATGTCTGCTTATCAGAAGCTTCTGGATCCTAGAAGCCGGAATAAAGACAGCTGGACTTATTTCTCTTGCTGTTAAGTTGTTTTCTTTGGTCAAGGTGCTGCACATCTTTGACCTGTACGACTGAGGAAAAACAAGCTTCTTGTCATTTTTTTTCTTAATTAAAAACTTTCTTAAACTTCCTAAATCCCAGGGTTTTATCATTTTTAAATGAATCTAAGAAGTTTATGTTTTTAGTACAACCGCAAGGTCAGATACAAACGTTTTAAATCTGAGATTTCCCACTTTCTTTTCAAATATAAAACATCCAAGTTGTAATATCTTGTCATAAAGTTGTTTACAATCAATATAACACATTCAGATTGGTCCAACACATACATAAAAAAAAATACTTTAAAAATCTAAATTGTGTCCATTTTTATTAGAAGCTAAAGTTAGAAACTAATGGCACCTTGTTTTACGTTCGTATGATAGGTGTATTATAAATAACAACCAACTACCAACTGATCTATAGTACGTACCTACTATAGATTAACTGCTAAGGTTACCAGGGTTATGCAAGCATATGTCAAGGTCTCTAACTAGTTTGCGACAGTATAAGCTCATGCATTTCTTTTCACTTTTTCTGCACCAACTTAATTAACAATGATAAAGTTTTCTGATTTACAGTGTGGCAGGCTGAGGTTCATTGTTTAATACCTTGGCGATGACTTATTCTTCTGTTTTGTTATGAGGTTAACGTCTCAAATTTTCTGTAGTTTATGTTTTCCAATAAACGAGAAAAAAACCTGAAAAGAATTAATAAATTTTGCTGTTTATTTTAGGGATGACTAATTAAACTACTTTAAGTTTTACCTCCAGCTCTCCTGTGATGCTGCCAATTTAATCTCATCTAGTGAAACTTTCCAATTCTCATATAGCTGGCTTAGTCATTATAGTCAAACAAAAATAGCTGCCCCACATACTTTCACTGGAGATCTATGAGGTGTGTAGTTACTCAGAAATTATTAATGCAATCAATAAAGTAAAAGGAAAGATATTTTTATATAATCTTTGGAACATTTTTCTGTTTCTGCTCGGACGCCTGGTTTTGGTTCAAGTTGATCTGTTGGGTTTTTTTTTTTTCATTCTCTTACATCACATGTTTCAGGAGGAAATCACCCGATCTCACCAAAGTCAGCCACACCCAAAGGCTGCTGCGGCCGCCATCTTGGACCGGTAGTCCTACCCGCAGACAAAACTGTGGTAGTAGATATGATACCTGAGCACTGTGTGGAGAATTCTGGTTCTATTAAGAGGACTATTGAAAGCAGGACTCAGGATTACTTTTCACATGTAGTTCTGAACATTTCTATTGTTTTGTATTTCTGTCCAGTAGTGAAATCTTCTCCAGCTGATGTTAGCTCGACATTTACCGCCAGGGTTTTCACTGAGACTTTATAAATGATAGAAACCATAACACTGACTTAGATTACAACCAGAATAAAACAAGAATATTAAAATAAAATATTTCATACTGTATATCTACCCCACTAATTTAGTCCATTAACTTAATCCATTCACCATTTACAAACATGTTTTAATGAATGAATGAATGAATTACTCTATTCATCCCTCACTGGGGAAATTTGTTTGCTGCACTCCTTACACCGCAGCAGGCTGCCCTTCAACGGCGCCAATGGTGGGAGAAGCAGGGGTTAGGTGTCTTCTCCAAGGACCCTAGACGGTGGTCTCAGCGGGAATCAAACCCGCAACCTTCAGGTCCGCGGGCGGGCGCTCTACCGCTGATCCACCATCTCCCACATCATAAATCATAACAATTTTCATTTTTGCTGCAATCAATGAGTAAACTTTTTTAGAGAACTCCATGGTTGTTGGGTGTGTTCAAGTAAGATGTGTTGGAGCAGGGAAACATTGGAAATATTAAGGCCTGCAGCCATCATTGGACTGTAATTGTAAGAAGTTTTTTTCTCTGGCCTGAGATGGCCAATCAGATATCAGAGTCAATCAATGCCTTCATGGCCACACCTCTGGCTCAGCACTTGCACGCCAACATCTCTTTACAATAGAAAAACTGATTTTTTAATCCTGTACTTGTTGATTTAAAACATTACAAAACATCCACAAGATATATCTGGACTTATATGAATATCCATGACGAGCTAAAAAAAGATTTAGGGCATCGGGGGAGAGTGAAATGAGAAGTGGCATGTCCTTTTCTGGTGAAGTAAAAAGCTTTTCACAGCCCAGCACTCGCAGCTCTGTTGCCTCATCTTTCATACATTCATCACATTAATGTTCCTCCCACCACATTGTGTCAAAATCTGTTAGTGTTCTTACGCGAAACCTAAATTAACAAGTAATTCTTGTCTTCTTTGTTAAGCGCTGGTGCATCAGATTACAGAAAGAAGAAGAAAGAGCCTGCATGATTGTGTTTGTCAGTCCTACATTACCGCTGTGTGTTTATTTAGCTGCAGAAATCTGCATAAATAAGTGTTCATGTTTACGTGCTGGTGGGAAGCTCTGACATCTGGGACTCTCGAGTGGGCTGCTAAGCAATGTCATGCTCATGTGCTGTTTCTCTAAGAAAAAAACCCTGAAAATAAAACAAATGATAAACAAACAGAGAAGTCCGGGAAGACTCGACATGGATTTGGCTTCAGTTCTTGAAAACTTGTTATGGAGAGGGGGATTGATCTGGCAATCTGCCACATGGAGAAATTAGCCTCTGTAAATGTATACAACACCATGTATGAGGACTGTTTGAGCCCAAAGCAGCAAGTCACAACCAGAAAACGCCCACAACAAGAAAGCAAAGATCTCTGCCAGAGAAAAGTCCCTGAAGGCATCATCAAACATCTCGGTTTTTTAAAGCATGCATCAAAGTTTTCTACTTCTTCCTCTAAAAAACAAACAAAAAAAAACCACTGTTTATGAACGTTTAGGACACGTAAACATGTGAATATAAAATGATTGCAATAATTTGGATTATAAAGTGAAGAAAATGTTTTAAATGTGTTGCCAGCTGTATTTCACAGGAAGTAACAGGGATGCTTACCTTGTGTTGCATCATGTCCTGCTTCTAGCAACATCACAGACCAAATAATGCCGCTTTGATGGTGACATGTTTTCTGGCCTTTTAATCCTACTACAGACACTGAAGAGAGCCTGAGAAGCTTTTTAATTCATTAATTGATTAATTAATTAAAGTCTTTGAGCAAGCCTTCATTAAAAGACCGTTCTTGAACAGAACTGTAAGGGTGACTGTGTCAAAGTTTTGGATCCCGTGGGATAAAAAAAAGATATTTCTTACAATAATCGTATCAAATAAATACACTAAACGATCTAAAAACAAGTTGTAGCTTCATTAAAATATCAAAGGTACTTCATGAATGTCTTTACTCATATTTGCATAAGAATTGTCTTGAATTTGTGAATATGCTACGTCTTTAAAAATGAGTGTAAAATATTTCTAAACTCAGCCAGCGTAATCAGTGTTTTTAATCCTTTGTGAATTCCTATGTCTGTAATTTATTATTTCTTACTAATCCTGTTATGGAAATTTTTACTATTTTAGGTTGTTATTCAATCTAAATCAGCAACACAATATCTCGCTATGATTCACTCCAATCCCATAATAGTTTATTTCTTAAAAAAAGCTTGAAAAAAAACCCAACTCTGGTAACCAGAACACTAAACCACAACACAGACCACTTGTTAAAGCATAGTTTTGGTCTGACGTAAACTCTGAGAGGCTTTTTGTGATCACGTTGGACCAAGAGGATCATAATGCCGGAATGGCACTAGATGGTGTTCCTCTTTGGGACCAGATTCCACACTTATGGGAAGTAATATATCTTTAAAGTTAAAGTCCAGAATAAAGTTTGTAAAATCTAGAAAAAATTGAGAAAGATTCTGGCCAAAATGACAAAATCCAGACTGATCATTTTAAAACCAAAACTACAATCAGTAAAACTTAAAATATAGTTAGGGTTGATAATCGATTCTAATTCAGACAAATATAATATTCGATCAAAATTTTTAAACTTCAGATAAAATACAAAATAATATAAGTAAAATCCAGAAAAAAAAGTGACTGAAAGTAGTTTAGAAAATCTGGAAAATAATGTAGAAAATTGTGAAAACTGTGTGAAAATGTGAGTAAAATCAGATCCTTTTTAAAAAAAATAAAGAAAAAAATCTAGAATGGGGTTTTTGAATTAAAAAAGATAGTCTTTAAAATCCAGATTAAAGTTTGTGAAGTCTAAAATAATTTGAGTATAATTTAGAAAAACAGAATAATAATAATAAATATTTTATTTGTAACGCACTTTATATCTCCAGAGATCTCAAAGCGCTACAATGACCAAAAGGAATAACAAACAGCAAAATTAAATAAAACCACAACACAAAAAAAACAACACTAAAAACTTTGTTAAAAAGCCTTTAGAAATAAAATTGTCTTCAGTCTTTTCTTAAAAACCTCAACGCTCTGTGGAGCCCTCAAGCTCTCGAAAAGAGCGTTCTAGAGCTGTGGAGCAGCTGCCTGGAAGGCCCTGTCCCCCATAGTGGAGAGTTTGGTCCTTGGTTGGTGCAGGCAGTAGGAGGAGGAGGGGGAGCGCAGGTCTCGGACAGTGGTGTGGAGGGTTAGGAGTTCTTGGAGATAAACAGGTGCAGAGCCGTGTATGCACTGATGGGTGAGGAGGCAGAGCTTGTACTGAATTCTGTATTTAACGGGTAGCCAGTGGAGGGATTTGAGGATGGGAGTGATATGGTCATATTTATTACAGAATATATCTGTAATAAAATTTGCATCAAAGTTTGTCAAATCAGTCTTAAATTTAGAAAAATACACAATTAGTGTAACAAAAATCCAGAACAATGTTAGTCAAATCCAGCCTAAAAATAGAAAAATCCACGAACGCCACAAATTTTTATTGCTTGTGTGAATTAGCCACTGAAACACAGACGTTGGGAAACATGTCCAAATCACTGTGGTTCATTAATCTATGTAAACAGGACTATTGACTCCTAAATTGACCGAAACCAACCATACCGAATAAGCAACAAAACATTTGCATACAAAGCTGTTGGTCATTGTGTGAGTTTATTACATGGAACTTGTGTTGCCACACTGCTGATATTTAACACTGTTAGGGGAACGCTGCAACGCTGCTGAATAATTAGCTGCTGTTTCAATAGAATAACGAGCATAGCTGGTACCATGTTTTAGTCAGACTCCTGGGAAACAAAGGGATGTCCATGACACACAAACTACAGACATAGGGTAAATTTAACTACCCCAGTGAGAAAGCAGCTGTCACCACAAGGTTTAAGATTTTACTCTAGCAAGCCAGGGGGCATGTCTATTCTGACAAAATGACGTAACACATTCAAATGTTGAAGAACATGCAACTAATGAGGATCTGTCATGATATAATGATTACACATCCTTTAAGCCAAAGGTGAGCCAGATACACAGTGACACAAAATTCAATTTTACAAAAAAGGCCAAATTTGTTATTAACTGAAAATTTTTCTTAGATATAAGAACCATCCTTTTCACATAAACCTGAACTAGTTTTGGTTTATAGATCAGTATGAAACAAGCAAAAAAATAATATTAAATAAAACTAAACTTATAATTTCAAGTTGTATTGTCCAGGATTTGGGTTCTTTTAAAAAGTAATATTAGGTTGAACAGACAGCCTCATCATCGGAGAAAGTGTTTATTGGTCCTGCCAATTGATAAGCCAAAATACCAGTACAGCATTCCGGGATTTGTAGGCTTTTTTTTTTCTAGATGCACTGTGCGCTATATTACCAGCGAGCAAACGACAACAGTCATTTTTGGCAACAGGTCCATGTAATCCCTCATTCGTTGATGAGTGATCCATCATAGAAAAAGCTTCCAAGTTTCTTCTGGACAGTGTATTTGATGATTGAGACATTTCAAATGGTTATGTTAACTGGAATTGGTTATACAATTCTCAGGTCCCTTATATCAGATTGAGATGGTTCAACTTCCCTCCAGAAATAATTTTCAATCATCAAATACGCTGTCTTGATAAAAACTCTAAAGCCTTTTCTACAACAGTCCTTTTTGTAAAGCTTTGCATTCCACAAATAACTACACTCTCTGCCAGATTTGGCCAGAGTTTGACACCTATCTTTTATGCTATTAGTTTTCTAATTTTCTGAGGAGAGGAGTTTTCTGAGAAGTTTTCTAATTTTCAGAGGAGAGAGAGAGAGTACATAGGAAGAAGGATGCTGGATTTGTAACCACCAGGAAAGAGGACTAGAGGAAGGCCAAAGAGGGAGTTCATAGATACAGTGAAGGAAGACATGAAGATAGTTGGTGTGATCAAAGAGGATACAGCAGATAGGGTTAGATGGAAGAAACTGACTTGCTGTGGCGACCCCTAAAGGGAAATGCCAAAAGAAGAAGAAGAAGACGTTTTCTAATTTCTAATTTATTGCTGAAATGATTAAATACACTTTTCAATGTATGTGTTAGACTGTTCATGAGTAAAACTGAAAACTCAGATCACTAACTCCTTGGAGATGCGACATGTTGGCACAGGAAACTAAAAAAAACAACAAAAAAAAAACACCAACAATTATTTGGTGTTTATCGTAATTGGTATTTTCAGCATGTTAATGAAAAGTTTCTGACCAACCACAATGCAGATGTTTCTTAAGAAAACCTCGTCTCAGTATCAGCAGTGGCTATCATTTTCATGTCTGCAACAATGCAGTTTGGCCACTGGCACAGATAGAGAAAGAGAGGGACAAAAGGGAGTGTTTCCAAATTGATTTTCAGCTGCATTTCAGCTCACGTCCTCACCGACACTCGTCTCTTTGTTTCCTCTCAATTTGTTCCCTCCATTCAACTCTTCTTCGATTTCTTTTGTCCTTTTTTTCCTATATATTTACCCTCATTTTCTCTTTTTCACATTTAACGGCTTTCTATTAACTCATCCTTTTACGTCTTTCCTTGTGTATGGTTGCTTTTACCGTTTCATCCTCATATTTTTTTCTTTTCTAACTGCTCTTATTTATTTGTTTCCCTACTTATCCACCTTTTCTCTCTACAGTTCCACACTCAGCATCCTTCTGCCAATAAATTCCCTCATTCACTTCCCGACATGTCCAAACCAAGCCTCTCTGATTTTATCTCTACAACCTCTAACGTGTTGTTCATCTAAACCTGTGCTTCCGAGCCCCTTTCTTTACTGGAGCCACCAAAAGCCTTTGCTTCCTGTCTTGAGGATCAATAATTTTAGCAAGATTGATTTGCCATTTGCATTAAAGCCACATTGGAAAACAAAAAAACAGCCCCATGCGTGATACGTAGTCATTAAAAAACAAACAGTTAAAAACAAAAACATAACGAGATTAAAAAAAAAAGTGTAAAGTAGCAAGAGAAAAATCAAAAGCATAGAAAGCTAGATTCTGTCTTGTAATAAAAGCAACAACAAAAAAATCCTTTTCCGGTTCGGAGACACTGCTCTAAAGTCTTATTCTTGATCCTGAGATTCACCTACCAAGTAGACCTCAGCATCTTCATCTGGGCTACTTCCTGATCTGCATCATGTCCTTTCCTCAGTACTACTTTAAACTTTCTCATATTTTTTTTTCCTCAGCGCTCCAGGTTCTGGCCCCATGTTCCGGTCCACCACTGTGGCAGTGGATCCTGCCAATCAATCTCGACCAGACTTGGAACGGAAGTGGGCTGCAATTCACCCGAGCAGCGCTTCACTGGGAACAAGTAAGAGCTCTTTTCCACTTAAAAGGCACGCGCCGGGTCGGGCTGCTTAAATAGTTTATGAGTGTTTGGTTTTGGTGATGAGGATCTCGCTGTTCAGTCAGAGGTATTAAAACCGTGTGGTCTGTTGTAAAGAATGCTAAAACATCTCGACAGCAGAGAGCAGCTCATGTGGATTTAAACCACAAGAGCAGAGCGTCCTGGGTGGTTTTACACTGAATGAAATAAAGAGTCAGACGGACGAGCTTTTGACAGCAGCATTTTAAACCAAAAACAGCTGAATTTACCAAAGAGAGAGGATTTTCTCTAATCATCTGGTATAAAATTACACTGCAAAGTAAATGCAAAGCTTTGGACAAATTAATAAAACATTTTATAACTCTTGCAGACCACTTACAGTGTTACTATTTGTATAGTTTGATAACATGGAGAACATGTGGGATTGTGGGGCTCCAAAAACCACTTCCATTTAGATGATATGAAAAAAAGCACTTATTGTGTGTGTATAACAAAGTAATTCAAAGAACTTTACATATAAACAAGCTGGCAATAAAAAGTAGAAAATGACAGAAAAACACTCAGTGTGAAACTTATAGCAAAGAAAGAAAATTAAACGAAGACAGAGTGTAGAAATTTGTGACAAAGCTCAAGAGTTCATTAAGCCCAGTCAGTAACTGGGACTGGGCTGCACTTAGCAGAATGATTTTCGGGAATAGTTGCTTAGAAATAAATCAGATAAAACAAGACTATTTATAACAACAAGAGTAAGTCACTGCCATGGCATTGAACTGTATGCCTTTGCCTGTTCTCTACATTTGTGACCTTGACTTTTGGTCATATGAACCCCAAAAACCTAAGCAATTAATCTATAACCCGTTGGATTGGTCGAGGCGATAGCTCGGTGGTAGAGTGTCCACCTTTGGTAGCGTGTCCGCCAGGAGAGCCAGTTCAAATCCCACTGAGCTCTTGTCTGGGTGTCCTTGGGGAAGACACTTAACTCCCCGTTTCTCCTACCGTTGGTGCTGTCACGGCAGCCTGCTGCGGTGTAATGCAGCACAGAAATTTCCCTATTGAGGGAGGAATGTAGGGTGTTAAAAAAATTTTTTAAATATATGTTAATATATAACATATATTTAAACATATATAGCTGGGTCAGACCCAGCTGTGGGTGGTGACCAAAAGAATGAGATCGAGGGTACAAGCGTCCGAAATGAGCCTTCTCCGCAGGGTGGCTGGGCTCTCACTCAGAGATTGGGTGAGGAGCTCTGCCATCCGGGAGGAGCTCGGTTTCGTGCCGCTCCTTCTCTAGGTCGAGAGGAGCCAGATGGGGTGGTTCGGGCATCTGGTCAGGATGCCCCCCGAGTGCCTCGCAGGCGTGGTGTTTCGGGCACGTCCCACCGGGAGGAGAGCAAGGGGCAGACCCCGGACCCGCTGGAGCTACTATGTCTCACGGCTGGCCGGGGAACGACTTGGGATCCTTCCAGGTGAGCTAGAGGATGAGCTAGAGCCGGGGAGAGAGAGGCTTGGGCTGCCCGTTTGAGGCTGTTGCCCCCGCGACCTGACCCCGGAACAAGCGGAAGATGACGGAACGGAACGGATGTTAATAATGTAAAACTATGAGAAATACTGCGTTCAGAAAAGTGTTACGGAAGCACAGACAGCCGCATGGCTGTGGCAAAAGAGTGATCTGAAATCTGTGGTTGGTGCCTATTGATGGATGTTTCTTTCTTAGCTGTAAAGAAACCACGTTCAGGGTCAGTAAACATCTCCACAGAGAGCCTGAGTCTTAGTGATGGATATCACATGAGACTGTGTGTTTAGGATGTGATGGACCAGAGCTTCTCTGTGGCCGATCCATGTCCATCAGGAACCATTAGAAACACTCAGATCCTTCAGGATGAAGATGATGGTTGAATAGACAGGCTTCTAAAACACTAAAAGCGTCAAGATGACAAGATTTTTTGCATGAATGTGCTGTGTAAATAATATATTTATCTAAAAATAAGCTGTTTTTTGGATAAAGAGAAGTATGACTGAGTTCTTTCCAGTTTAATCTGTCATTCAAAACTATTTCTTATGAAACTAAAGCTTATATTAGAACGTTTTGGACCATCTTGTGTGGATTGGAGTATAAGAATAATGCATTTTTAAAACTCAGAGTGAAATTTAGCAGCTGAGTTTTATAGTTTCTAAAAAACAATAGACTGTCACCCCATGTGTGCTGAACACACGTTCCTAACCCCTTTTTGGAAAGTTTTCTCGTTTAAAAGTTAAAATTATTGAAAAAGTGTGACAGCTTCATTTGAATTTTTTTCAGAGTACAAAATGTATCCGTATGTTGAAAATAGGAGAAATAACTCAATTCAAATTTTTTATTCAAATATACATTAAAAACCTCAAACATCACAAATGGAGTTTTATGCCTTTCTCTACTGGATGTGGGGGAGGCATGAAGCTCTTGAGTTGTCTGTAAACACAATGCCTACCAAACTACTGAAGGGATTTTAATGAAACTGCCCTCACTTTCCTGACAACAACTATTGATGAACTGATTACGTTTTCAGGGTCATGATATGAAAGGTCAAAATCGCAATGGTTGGGGTCACAAAATTTTAAACCTCTAAACATATGACTGCTTCAAATTAGTTATCACATAAACCTCAAACATTTATTAATATTATATATATTGTTTAAAGCATTATTTAGATTAATTTAAAACCATAAACTGGAGACATTTTTACTAAATGTTTTTTTTAAATAATGAATTGCTGGTATTGTCGTAAAAATAGTGAACATGTATAAACATGTTAGAGTGAAATATTTCTTCTTTCTTAAGAGACAATTAAACTTGGAGCTTATTTTTAAGTCCATCCTCCAGCTTTAAGTCACTCAGATTCTTAAAACAACAAGATAATTATAGAAAGAGAGCCAAAGAAACCCACAAGCAGCTTACTGTCTAAGATGTCTTAAGGATAAATGCTTTTCTTCAACAACAATCCCTTCCTACTGTGTTCATTCTCTCAGGTTGGACAGATAATCCTACCAGATGTACTAATCCTCTCCATTTCTTTTTTTCATCTAGAGTCTGAAACCAAGCTGATGGAGCCCTTCCTTCCCCTGGACCCAACGCTGGAGAGCCAACTCCTGAGTGGAAGACAGTGGCCATACCATCAAATGAGCCCTAACACCACAGGGGAGTCCTGCTTCCTCAATAAAACCCGTCTGGACAGCAAACCCCTTGCAGCCAAGAAGTCCGATAATAAAAGCATCCATTTTCATGAGAACGCTTGGACTCATGATTATTTAAGTAACCCCATGAATCCCGGTGGTATGCTGAGCAGTAAATCCTCTAACGGCTCCCTGAAGACAGGGAGCAGATCTACCGTTTCAGATGACCACCATATCCCCAGCAGAGTCAGACCTGTCTCCTTCTCACTGCCTAAAAGAAGCTGCGTCCTTCTCCACCAATCAGCTGCTGTCTTTATCCAAGCTAGCGCCGAACTGTCCAGAAAGCCAGACGCCATGCCAGTGCTAGAAAGAAGTAAAACTATGGCAGAAAGAGTCGCTGATCAGCGGCTAAAATCTCCAGAATCTGCAGAGATAGATGCTGCAAATGGTGATAGCTGGGATACTGGAAACCAGCACATCATCAACAATAAATCTGCAATCCAGCAATCTGAATGTGCTGAGAAAGGACTTGTGGGACTTTCTGGGACTGAAGCCCAGGCTTCTCCGTGTAGTCCCAATGTGACCGGAGCAGAGCACTCGATCGTGAGTTGGAGAGAAGCCCAACTCTCCGTGTCGGAGGACAAAGGGACTGAAGGAGGTGAAAGTGGGATTGGATCTCATCTTTCTTTAACCAGTCTCACACCAGGACACATTTCTGATGGTGTGAGCACAAACTTGGAACCCAGAAGCAACCAGACTGAAGCCTGTGATGTTGTAGACAATCAGAAAGAGCTTAACCCTCCCCATGAAGCTCTGCAGAAAGAGGCCGCCGTGTCTGTTTCTTGTGTTTTAAACCAGTCCAAAGACATTGCGAGTGAAACAAAGCCCACTGAATCAAACCAAGATACAATACCAGCTTCTGCTTCTCTAAACCGACCCAAAGAGCCTTTCTGTCAGGTCCTGAGCAGAGATGGAGGAACAGTCCTTTTGTGGCCAACAGAGATGGTCAGCTACACCAGGACATCCCCCTCCATCTCCTTCAGCATCAACCCTCTGCTGTACGACTTCAGAGCCCACAACAAGGCCAAGGAAGTGGGTGTGGAAAAGAAAGAAGGGCTGGAGGAAGGCAGGGAGAGAATAAAGCCATCTGTGATCAAACAAGCCCACTGCCAACACAGGCAGGACGACACGGAGGGAGGAGGAGAGGTTAGGACAGATGAAAGAGAAGAGGAGGATGGAGGAGGACAGGCAAGAAATCCTGTGGACGTTTCAGACTATTGTAGCGATGAAAGCACGTCAAAATCAGCAGGATGCCACCACGCACCAAAGCTGGGTCTCCAACCAACTGGGGGGAGGCGTCGGAGAAGGAGGGGAGCTATGGGGGGAAGCAGAGGTATGAGAAAGAGAGGAAAGAGAAAAAGACGAGCGGAGAAGAGAAGGAGGATAATGAGAACTCTTTGTTTGACTCAGATGTTTGAACGCAAAGGAGAGGAAAAGTTGAAAAGAGAGAATGCCACAAAGGAAGAGAGTAGAGAAAAGGAGCTATTAGGGAGAGAAAAAAGGATGAAGGGAGAGGAGAGGGGGATAAGAGGAGATCAGGCAGGTGGACATGAGGAGACGGGGGGAGAGCTATTAAGTAATCTTCCTGTGGATGGGTGTAATGGGTGTGAGGAGGCCAGCCCGCATCAATCCCGCAGGAGAGCGCCTTTCAGCTTGGTGATTAGCCCGGTCCCAGAGACGCCACGCTTGCCCGCTATTACAGCTGAGCCCGCTGAGAGCGAGGAAGACAAGACGATGGGAGAGGAGCAGAGGAATCCAGAGAAGACTGAGATAAGAGCTGCTCAGGATACTGAAGAAAACATTTGTAATCTTGCGATTAGTGGTGTTGCTGCTTCCTGTCGGGACGCAGCACGCCAGCAGGAAATCGGTCCTAGTCTTAAACCTCAGATAGAAGCAGCACGTCGTCCACAGATTAGCTTGCTTCCTGGGTGCTTCAGAGAAACTGCGTGTGATCAGAGACAATCAATCCCTGCAGGACACGGTGCTGCCGCACACAAATCTGCCGGAGTCAGAACAGCTGGTGGAGAAGAGAAACTCCTCAGAGCGGAGAAGAGAAAAGAAGCATCTATGGAGGCAGAAACACCCCGGAAGAGAAGGAGACGAGGAAGGAGGCGAACAAGAAGAGCCATCAATGCTCTGAACTCTGACCCTGCTGGGACTGGTACCGACGAGTCATGTTCAGACACCTCCAGCCTCCTAGCAGCTGATTGGACGGCAACAATACAACCCGTCTGCCACATCAGGGAGGAAACACTTAGTTGCAACACCAGTGATGACAGCGAAGGCAGCAGTGGCGCTGCTAACGGCTCCGTTCACCTTTGCGTTGATCTGACCAAGAGCACGGAACAGGCTGAGACTGTCTGTCCCCCCAATAACACGCACACTGATCGGCATGATGTGGAGGAACTAAACAATTCACGTGACATAACCCACAACCTAAACTATAACACGGTCGCTGTGATAGGCACACACACATCTGCAGATGTACACAAAACTAGAAGCCCTAAATCTGATCAGTGTGTGTGTACAAACACACCCAGAACTGATCAGAACAATCTCTGCAAACCTGAAGACACGTTCGCTTACAGTCAGAATTCTGAAAACAGCATCAGAACAGATAAGAGTGAAGAGGAGAGAAAATCTAAAATGGATTCTGGAAGCTGTGGGGGTGCACAGACGGAGAGAGTAGGGGGTCACGCCAACGATGCTTTTAACTGTACTTATGATTGCGATCGCTGCGGTAATGCTGGAGAGCCCACCGTGATGAGTGAAGAGAAAGAGCTGCAGTGGAGAAGTATAAAGAAGATGCAGGAGGAGTGGGAGAAGGAGTGGGTGAAGAGGAAAGAAAAGGAGAGGGAACGAGAGAGGTTGAAGGAACATTTCTTTGCGGAAAAGAGGCAGTGCTTCCCTCCTCACGTCCCCCCGCAGTGCCTCCCCCTACCTGCTTCTCTCTTGCTCCAGCCGCCACTCTCCTCTTCCAACTCCTCCTCTTTTTCCCTCCATCACACCATCATCCAGCACAACCTTTCTCTCCTCCCTCCATCACCCCTGCCTGTCCCTCCATTCTTTCTCCCCTCCTTCCCACCCTTAGCTCCTCCACCTCCTTCTGCTTTTTACACCTCTCCATTCTCATTTCTGGATACCCCTGGTCCCTTCCCGTTAGCGGCCTTTCATCCAGTCCAGACGCCCCACCCTGCTCTGTTCCCTGCCCCACATCCACCTGTGGTGCCTTTACAGGTGCTCTTCTAGAAACTTTAACAGAAGGACAAAGTGTTTCGGTTTACATGAGGAAATAAAACCAATCAAGGAAGCATTGAATAGAAAGAGTCAGATTTTTTCTTTTACCTAAAAGCCGGCATGGAAGATCAGAATAAATACATTTTTGCAATATTACTAAAATCTAAATTTTCTAGTTGAATTTGTGTCGGTAAATGCTTTGTGGGACAATAAAAAACTCAATTATTTTGTTTGGTATACAAAAATTATTGGCCGACAGCCTATTGATCACTCCAACTTTCCTGTTTTAGTAAGAAGTAAGTTTTTTTTTATTGGAGATGCAAGACAACCCAGAAGCTGCCAGAAAAGACTAATGTGGGTTTTAATGCTTGCTCAGTTTTTACAGAAGCCCTTTCTGAAATGGCTCCTACAAACTATCACTAAAATTTTGGTGAAATTGCTATCGCAGTGAACGTTATTGGTTTCTGAACTTCGCTTTCAGACAGCCTCCCCTAGCTCCACCAAAAGAAGTCCCAGTTTTCCATGGCTCCTAAACCAGACCTATTACCAATAGCGTATCACTTTTTTCATTGATTTCAACGAAACAGAACAATTTACGCCAACTATCTTCATGTCTTCCTTCACTGTATCCATGAACCTCCTCTTTTGTCTTCCTCTAAACCTCTTTCCCGGTGATTCCAAACCCAGCATCCTTCTTCCTATGTACTCTCCTCTGCACATGTCCAAACCATCTCAGTCTGGCCTCTCTGACTTCATCTCCTAAACCTCTAACATGTGCTGTTCCTCTGATTCTGTCCGTCGTGGTCACTCCCAGAGAGATCCTCAGCATCTTCATCTCTGCTACCTCCATCTCTGTTTCCTGTCTTTTCCTCAGTGCCACTGTCTCTAGACCAAACAGCATGGCCGGTCTCACCACGGATTTGTACACCTTTTCTTTCATGTTAGCTGAAACTCTTCTGTCACACTCGGCACTTAATATGGCGACCACTCTGTGTGCACGTGCATACAGAGCTGTTGTCTGTAGGGAGCAATTTCAGAAAGGGACGAGAATTTCTGGTCAATCAAAGCCAGAAGATCTTCCATACTGCCTTTAAGCTGAACCCCTTGCTTTCTGTCCACTGCATTTAAGGAGGGAAAACATGTGCAAAAAGAAAAAAAAAGAAGACAGAAATGAGCACTAATTATCCTCATCAGCCATAATCCTGTTCTAAATGAGCCTCAGGTGTGCCGCCAGCGGGATCGGGGTGCGGGAGCACAGCTGGGCTTGTTTCCCTCGGTACAAATCAGTCAAAGCCGCCGTTTTGCATTTTAAACCACTGATTTGCTTGCAAAATGTGCTGGAGATCCTTGTGGCATTAAAAAGTTTTTTTTTTAAAATAAAATCACCACCATATACTTACCAATACTGAATCTTCATTCTTATAATAAAACAGGCATTTTTTTCCTCCACTTTTTATTTCCAGAGAGATACAACCCACTATTCTAGTCAATATTTATTCCTGTAATTATCTATATTACAAATGCAAATATAAAAGGAAATAAAAAGTGTTAATTATTTAAACCTAAAAGTATTGTTTAATAGGAGAATTTGGACGATTTGATTTTAAAATTCATCCACTAATCATGAAACAACGTGTGCAAATCAGCTGTTTTTCAAATGATGGCAACGTTGTAAACAGTAGACATTGATATTCATGCAGTTTAAATAGAGGAATTCACCACATTGAAATAGGCTGTCATCACTACTGAAAGCTCAAGAGGAAATTAGCCTCTACTCTCAATTCTCAATTTCCCATGTGTGGGATCATTAAAGTATATTCTGATTCTGTGAGATTATCATCGGCAACTACAAGGTGCTATTTGTGGTCGGGAGCAAAATAAAAAGGATTACACTTATTCTTACAAAGTTAAGTTCACAAGTGGAAGGCATAAATGCCAGAGTGACAAACAAACATGAGAACTATTCAGAGTCAAAGACATGAACATGTGTGAAACCTGAGCCTCATTTATTTGATCTTTATTACAATCAAGCCCAAAACTCTAAGTCTTTGTGTCTTTGTTCTACAACACTCGTATATTTAAAAATCCCCATCAATACATCCTCTCAGCTTTCAAACTTTTTCCAAATAGAAATGTCTTAATTTTGCTCTCTAACATTAGCTTATCACATGAATAGGTCTCCTAGCAACAAAATCTTTTTATCAGATTAATCATTCCACTTTAATTGAACACAGAGAAGATTATTACCAAATAACGAACATTATGTTTTATTTTTCATTTCACCATCAATCAACTGCTTTGTCCATTTGTTGAGAACCTATTTGGGTTGGGTGGGGCACGAAAAGCGGGGTACAACTTGTACCCACATTCACTCAATACACATGAACTAGACATATGCAGCAAACAGAAGACATACATAAGTATTTTCAGAGGAATAGTAAACACACTGTATTCCGGGTCACTTGAGAACAATTAGATACATTCAATGTCTTTAGGGAACAATCATCGGTCATCCTGTTTTAAAAAGGTCAGTTTCTTTCTTGCTTAGTTACCAATTTTTTTGTATTTATTAAATCAAAACAAAAAAATAAACCACGTTCTTCAGTTCCAAAATATAAAAAAAATACCCTTTTTTAAAGAAAAAATTCCACATTGTACTTTTTCAATATAAAAAAATAACCTAGTGAGTGAAGAACATGAGGAAACATTTTTTCTTTTTGCACTGCAGAGCAGCCGAAATGTGAAACATGGAAAAGCCACAGATTTTAATAACGACTCTGTATAAGCAAAAACTCAATCTGCAACGACTTGAATTGGTGTCTGGAACAAAGGATCTTGATATCCCTGAACAAAACCATTTTATTTAACAGCGGGGTACTCCAACTGCTATTTTGTAATACGCACTTTAAAAAGGAATTAATGACATTTTATTCATATTGAAAGAGGAAAAAAGTTAAATAACAAAAAGAAAAAGAGCTTTCCGGTTGCAGCGGCTCTGGATATCTGACAGCTTGAATTCTTTAAGGATTTTTAAAATGGAAACTATAACTTTTCTGATAGTACGTTCACAAACTAATCAATCACCTCCTGCTGCACAAAACAAATAGGTTCTCCGAAAATGTATAAATCTAGATTGACAAAAAAAAAAAGGGACTCTTTGTTTTATTATTTCCCATATAGTTGAAAAATATTTTCCTCAATTAGAAACGAAAAAAAAAAAAAAACAGAGTCCGTACGCACACGTGTTTGCACTCACTGTGCACTTTTATTTTGCTGTGCGCCTCAAGAAGGATTTTTCTTGAACTAAAACAATATGAATAAGACCCTGAATCCCAACGACCAAGCAGTTAAAACATTTAACAGATCACTATATCATTCTATTCATGATCATGTTAGATTTTCTTTTCTTCACAAGCTTTCACATCTTTTTTGGTTCAACTGTGTGGGTTTTTTTTCCCCTCAATGTACTGTAACTATTTCAAGAGCTGAAAGACAAGCATTTGTTTATGATGACCATGAGAACCTCCTGTCTGAGAGAAAAAAAGCTCTCCTTGTGATCAAAAATATTACAAAATAATCCCAGCGTCTTTTCACAGAGACTAGTGGTCCCACAATGTCTTCTTATAAGATTTAAAGTTCCTGGCTAAAAGTGCAAACAGACTTAAAGAGAAGTTGTGTTTTTATTTACCAATTTGAAAATAATCCAATGTTAAATGACCAAAGCTTAAAATAATTGTGAATCATTGTTTAATGTCGTAGCATAACAAGCAGACGGTTTTCGACATAATTAGAGGCTGTTTAAGGGCTGTGGGAAAACTAAAATCCACCATGTTATCTGGAATAAGTGAAATTAAAAAGATCTAAAAATGAATAAAAGTCAGCGTACAGGACGGTCGGTAGAAATACCAGTGGGTATTATGTAAAAAGTAGGTTCAAGAATAAATTAAAAAATGTTTATAAATGAGTTCTTTGAGTTTGAAATCAGCTTATTAGTTGCTTTACCACATGGTGAGAAGCAGCTTGGAAACCAAATAGAAATTTAAATTCTTACAAGTAGAGAAACAAACATCAAGCTGAGGCCATTAGCAATCTGACCTGACAACACTTTTGTCCTAGTTCCTTTAAACCCACTCACCCACTGATCTATCGAGTACATCTACCAACCCACACACTCATCCTCACACTCGTCCATTCATTCATCCGGACATCGCTTATACATTTTCTAAAAAACAATTTGACCAATAACAGTTACAGACTGTAATTTCCCAGGAAGTGAGCAGGCAAGAGCAGTGTGATAACTCCGCCCTGGTTGGGTCTCAAACCAGCAACCTTCTTGCTTTGAGTCAACAATGTTACCTCATAGACCATTCAGTCCAGACAGTTTCAAATTTGTTTCAGAAAGTAGAAAGCTTTGTTTTTCTTTCACAATTAGTAAAAAAAAACAAAATTGAACATTACATGTCAACCAGTATTATACAATTAAATCCAGTTTCATTGTACCATTTTTTTCTTAAACCAAGGTCCGAACTAGAAACCCCTTGCTGTGAAGTTGTTGTGCTAACAACCACTGATCAGCCGTACGTACTCTCAATGTATAACAGATATTTATTAACTTTCTAAAATGCTTCATCCAATGCAGTTTTTAGCAACGGGCTAAAAACATATCCTGATCATTTCTATTATCGAATACTATTACAACAAAAATGCCAATGAATGCCAAAGGTGCTTATTTTTTCATTTTGTTTTTATCAGTCTGTTGAAAAAGATATCTTGACATTCTACCACGAAGCAGTGTGTGTTCAAACTGCTAACTAGCAAAGCTCATTCATAGTTTTTATTTCTGAGTATACATAATGTTGATTCATAATTTCACTACAGTTCTAGCCTTAGAGAGACTTGAGTTGAGTGTGTGTGTCGGTTTGTTTTTCACGCAGCAGTAATCAATGACGAGTAGCTACACAAGGATAAAGTGAGGCTATACAGCTTAATCTTTCTTTTTTAAATAATAAAAAAAAATATCTTAGAAACCAACTAATATCAAGCTAACAGAGACAGTTCCCCAATTATGAATGCATAGAATCTTGAATTTTTTTTTTGTGGGATAAATTCCTATTGTTTTTGGCAATATTTCATTCACAATATGTACGCCCATCACTTACATGGAGTCTATCTCTACTACTATGCAGGCGAGAGTCTAGGTCATCAGTTTATTACGGGATAACAAAGACACAAACAACCATTTATGCACACTCTGGTCTGGAATTTAGAGTCTTTTTGTTCATACTTTGGCTGGTGAGAGTAAATTGGTCAGATTATTTGGGCTTTTAAGCAAAAATCAAGGTGAAAATAGAGAGGAAAGTGTCTCAGAATAAGTACTTGTCTTCATACAAATGTGATGACTCCCCTACAGAACACAACTTTTGAGCAAAATGTGAAGTTTAGAAAGACGCTCTTATTGATAAACTGACTCCAGCATCTGACCTTTAAACCCAACATTTACACAGTTGATTTCCTGCCACCTCACTCAGATGCAGCAGGAGTAGAAATACCCCGTGATGGACAACTTTCCATGTAGCGGTCGTGCTGTTTAGGCTGATGCAGAGTAATTGATTCAGCCTCACCACTTCACTTCAACACTGCGTCCCAGAGAGGCTGAGAGCAGCTATGAAATGCAGGAAAATGCGAGTATTTGATTGTCAGGTAATCATAAAACAGCCATTTATTGATTGCGGCCCCGTTCTTCTTGTTGCCAAGCAATTTTCCACTCTGTGCTCCGCGACAAAGCAACACAAGTGCAGTTGCAGGCTGTCAGTCAAACGCAGGAAGTTCAAAGTGTTTTTTCCACGAGTGACGACGCGTATCCCCACTTTCTCCCCCCTCACACTGCACTCATTTAAATGTTAATCGTCTCCACTTTGAGTCATAAATTGCTGAGGAGAAAGAGGCTAATGGCTGGGGTAATGTTCGTAGAAAAGCAGAGTTACTTCCATACTTCATCCCACCTTGTTTCCCTCTGAGCTTTTCTTCCTCGCTCCTCTGAATCTGAACATCTGGCTCTGATTGCTTTGGGGCATCAGTGGTGGGGCCCATCTCGCAGCTTTGGATTATTCTGCTGCCCGCCAGCAATGACAAACAAATAAAAACAAACAATAATCTGCATCTAACTTTCGAAGGTGGAACACTGAGTGTATTGTGCTAGGTGGGTGGTCTGTCAGTGGTCATAGTTAACTAAACATTGACCAGCTTAGAAATGGTAGCGTTAAACCATCTAGTATCTCAAAGAAAACTCTCTCCTTCTGCTTGAATCCTTGTGTTCACTAAGAACATAAGTCATATTTATTACTGTGATAAACTGTGTACATTAGACAAGAATAAAAGCCGTTATTAGATGTATTTTTGTAGAGAATCCTCAGTTTAATGAGGCTGGTTTTGTATCATGTACTCTGATGCTATTTTAGCTAGAAAAAGAATCCCTAGCATCCCTGATTTATCCTCCTGTTAAGATGTTGTACATATTGTTCTTCATGGTTCATGCATTGTGCTAGAAATGTCTTGAGAACTGATGAACTAAAATCCAGCTTTTTTTTTTTATGTGATTCTGTCTTTCTGCGAATAAAGAAAATGAAAGAAGGCAAATGGTTGTGGAAATGAAAATAAACCTCTAGACTTTATATCCCTGTGTCTTGTTTTCCTTCTCATAAAAAGTCTATTAAGAGCAAACAAATATATGAATCGATTCCTTGCCTTTAATTTCCCCTGCGTTGAAAATAAAGTCATAGAAGCAGAAGAAAAAGGAGCTGCACGATAAAGTCAAGATATTTCAATCAGTTTTCATCTGGAGAGGGAAAACGAGATGAAGGAGAGTTAAAAATCTCCCAGTTGATCAGATGCTTGCTTAGCGACTGACCTTGTGTGTGTATGTCTTTGTGTGTGTGTGTGGAGGAACTCAGACAGCTGGGACCATCATGTTTAATGACTAAAATAGCGTCAAAATTCAACATGCAGGACACCTGCGGCTAAAGGAGCATCTGTGAAGAAGAACATTTCCATCTGTAGACACGGGACCACTCCACTCCACTTCATTACAGAATCAACACTTCAGCAATTTGCCTCACTGACCTTTAAAAAGCAACACAACCCTTCTGACATTAAAGCTTGAAGGTTTAGAAATTAGTTTCAGTTTTCTTTAATCCTGCAGTTGACTGAACATTTTTCCGTGAGGTTGATGGATGTCTCGGTCAGGAAGTCACTTTATGGTGCACGAGTGCACAAACTCATCTGCGCACCCGAGTAATTGTCTGCTTCCTTTGTTTTTCTAACCACGGAAATCACTCAACGACTTGTTAAGAAAACCTCAGAACATCAACGGGAAACTGAGCCGATTCCACAGAAACAAGTCCATTAATGAGTCGACTGTTTTATTGCCTCGTTTAGCAGAGAGGAAGTAGATGAACAACTTACAAACTATCATTTAATAACATCTACCTACAGTAGATACCTTCAGAAAAACTACTTTAATGTAGAGGCCCCGTTTTATTCAATTCAGACATTTTTTTTCTTTTCTTAAATTGAACTTATCTATATACTTAGTTTTAAATTAAATATCGCTTTAAAAATCTAGTTTCTCAAGTGCACTTTAAACTTTGTACAAAACTTGTGACTCATGTTTTACGGCAAGCAGAACCTTTTGGGTTAAAATGTTTAGTTGTTTTATGTAAATTGTATTTTCTTATTTTTTATGTGAAACTATGTTCTTAATGAAAAGCGTAACAATTTTATCAGGGCCATTTGTTCACTTCTGATTGAACAGATGGTGTTAAATGCTTTAAGCATGAGAGGTGAAATGAAAAGTTTCCCTGCTGCATTCTTTTTTTTTTTTATTTTTTTTTATTTTGAATTACTCTATTCATCCCTCACCGGGGAAATTTGTTTGCTGCACTCCTTACACCGCAGCAGGCTGCCCTTCAACGGCGCCAATGGTGGGAGCAGTGGGGGCTAGGTGTCTTCTCCAAGGACCCTAGACGTGCTCTCCGTGGGACGCGAACCCGCGACCTTCCGGTCCGCGGGCGAACGCGCTAACCACGCGGCCACCGTCTCCACCCCTAATTCTTGTTTATTAATTAGATATTTTCAATAGATCTTTTTAAAAAATCTCTGCTAAGAAGACTGTTTCTTTTTGCTCAACTTCTGTTCAGTCTAAACAGATGTCCCACTAAACACATTTGTACTAACATTTAGGGTTTAAATCATGATCCGATTCCCTTTTGCCCTCAAGACTGGGAGCAGATTCACTGTGTGGTTTAGTCAACCAATCCTTGTGACAAAAAAGATGAGATACGTTTAAGATGTGCATTAATTTCTACTTTAAATCAGACACTTAACGTTTTCTATCCAGTATTCATAGCTCTGCTCAGTGGACTGAAGGTTGAGGTGTCAAGTTGAACCCTACTCCACTTTCCTTGCTGGATGAAGCCCATCTGCCACAAAGAGAACTCTGTTGTGATTCTGGATAGAACAGCTAAAAGTGATCTGAATCACTAAGAACCACACAGAAGTGAACCACTTCTTGTGTTATCTAAATAACTGAAAAAAGGACTTTCCAGCAAGGAACATTCACCTGGGCATAAAAAGTCCATTTTTCAAACATATACCGTAATTTCACGGCCATAAGGCGCACCTAAAAGTCTAAAATTTTCTTCAAAATGAGCGGTGCACCCTATTATGCAGTGCGCCCTATCTGATATGTGATTTGCGGACGTATTGGAGAACCATCAGGCGGACATAGTTGAAAACATGAGAATGTCAAAGAGGGAAGTGTGGGCGTGGATTATGTCTAAAAGAACAGGTGTGTGCTTTATGCAGAACATTGCTGTTTTTACAACACTGAAAATGGAAAAGAGACATGCTTATGAAGCTCAGTTTAAACTGATGACCATCAGCTGCGCCGGGCGAGTTCCGCCACAGTTTGCCAGTGGATTGTAGATGCTTGGGCTAACGTGTCTGCTGGCACTGTTGTCCGAGCTTTCCCAAAAGCAGGCATCATTTCCGAGGAGCTGCACGGTTCAGAAAGTGACTCTGACAGCGAGGAAAGTGAACCTGCGAGGTTGGATTTAGCGCAGCTGTTAGATTCTGAACCAGAGGATGAGGACTTGGATGGATTTGATAAATGACTTTATGACGACTGTAACTAATATTTAAATAAAACCAACCAAATTCAGTTTTGCTCCCGATCTATTTTTAAATACACACGTGTGTGTACCTATGCGCGCGCGTCTATGTGTATGTGTGTGTGTTGTTGTAAGGCGGACTTACGTAGTAGAGGATATGTATATAAAACCCACGCCCTATCATCAGGTGTGCCTTATGTGTGTGTTAAATACAGAGCACGCAAAATTTGGACTGCGCCTTTTAATACGGTGCACCCTATGGTCGTGAAAATACGGTAATAAATGATGTTGGGAAAACAAAAGTCAGCACGAATACAATGGGTCTCCTGTTCCAAACGGCACAAATTTCAAGAAAATACTTTATTGAATAATCATGTAATTTGCTAATATTTGAAGGGCCAAATTGAAAGGCATAACTGGCCGAACCTTTTCTTGAAATCTTAAGTGTACGGTAATCTAATGTGTGCATGCAGTACCTCACTCGCTAGTGATGACTTGTAACAAAAGTTAAATAAAAACACAAATAAATAGAATGTTTGATTCATTTTTCTAATTTTATCTAAAAATATAAGAAGAAGAAGAATATATACTTCATTCATCCCTCAATGGAAAAATTTGTGTGTTGCATTACACCACAGCAGGCTGCCAGGTGGGCGCCAATGGTGGGAGAATTGGGGAGGTTAGGAGTCTTCCTAAGGACACCTAGATATGAGTTCAGTGAAATTCAAATAGAAGTACCTCACTCTAAAAGCAGTTTCAAATGACTGTATTTTTTGTCTTTTTTCGTTTCAATAAACTACTGCATCCATTTCTTAGTTCAATTGTGATAAAACACAGAAAAGATTTTGCCTTTACAGAGAGAAAAATGCATAACCGCATTGGAGTTTTTTTTTTTTCCAAATGAAATGAAATTGTATAAACGAGGAAGCTCAGTGTACTGTAGCTCAAGAAAACTTACAAGCGCACAACAGAGCTGCAAATTTGGGAAGCAACTTCATCACTTTGACAACACCAGTGATGCAAAAACATGCAATCATCTCCACCAGAAAGAGAGAGGGGCTTTCCTGAGCACTAACACAACTCATCCACACTTTGTAGCTCCAATTACACCTCTCCCATCATCTGTGTGCATGTTTGTGTGTTTGGCCTGTATAAGTTCAAACTTGAGTTGAAGAAACATGTACACACATAAACCACTTTATTGGGTTGTGCTGGTTTAAACATCCTGCCATAATACGTTAGGATAAAGAATCAAATCAGCATGGATACAATACAAAAGTGGATAAAATCTTCCAGACAAACGCGTTTTTACATGTGAGTGAATCCACCGACTTAAAGAAATGAAACATGGAATTTATGAGCGACTGCTAAAATTTGCACGATATATTGAATAGATATCACGATATAAGCACCAACTAAGAGCTGCAAATTTCAATTCTTTTGCTCTGTCTGATCCAATTTACATGTCTCTCACACACACCTTCTGTCATTGAAGAGCCAACTGATACAGTATGTCGGTCTCTTTCCAGTTGACTTATGGGGTTGGTTTTAGAGGGATCAAAAGGCAGCGCTAGATGACCCTTCTAAAGAAGAAACCCGCACCTCTGGTAAACAATGTTCAGAAAGTTTAAAGCTGATTTAAAAAAAGTTAGAAAAACGGAGAACAATTCTACATGAAGAGAAGATTTTGGAGTTCGAACAAGATAGTTCAGTATATTGGATGTATTAGAAAAAACATCTTATGTAGCTTTGTTTAGCACGATTGCTAGTTCAACTTATGGCTGCAGCTATTGATTTGTTCAGTAGGGTTTTTCTGTTGGTTCTTTTGGGATAGAGCATACTTTCTACGCTTTTTTGATTATAAGATATTCTATTTGTGATTAAACATTTTAATCACATTTATTGAGTATTTCATAACAAAAACATGTACAAAAGCAATTATCAGTAGACTTTTAAAAGAATACAAAATAATTAAACAGCAGTATTTTTTTGCACTGCCATCAGTTGAGTATTTGAATATTTTCCTGAGAAATAAATCTCAGACTGAACTCTACAAGAACAAATTAAAGTTTCAGCTTTTTGGTGATAAAACAATTATCGTAGTATTACTGCTGTGCAAAAATGTGAGCATGTACAGTCGAAACTGAAATTTCTGCTTGCTGTGAAAAACAAGCCGGATTATCCTCAAGTTGAAATGGAATAAAATAATAAGAAAATGTTTTATTAACTTTGTAAGAGAAAACATCACAATCTCAAAAGTTACTTATACTTGCACAAAACTACAAAATCTATATTTTGTAAAATGCCAAACAAGTAAAGCCATATATAAACCTACAAACAAAATTAAAATTCACACTTCAGAGAATGCAAAGCTCTCGATTTACAAGTCGATCTACGTTCCAACCCTCACCTATGGTCACCAGCTGTGGGTGGTGACCGAAAGAATGAGATCGCGGGTACAAGCGACCGAAATGAGCTTCCTCCGCAGGGTGGCTGGGCTCTCACTCAGAGATCGGGTGAGGAGCTCTACCATCCGGGAGGAGCTCGGTGTCGGGCCGCTCCTCCTCCAGATCGAGAGGAGCCAGATGGGGTGGTTCGGGCATCTGGTCAGGACGCCCCCCGAGCGCCTCGCAGGTGAGGTGTTTCGGGCATGTCCCACCGGGGCAGACCAAGGGGCAGACCCCGGGCAGACCCCGGACCTGCTGGAGAGACTATGTCTCACAGCTGGCCGGGGAACGACTTGGGATCCTTCCAGGTGAGCTAGAGGATGCGGCCGGGGAGAGAGAGGCCTGGGCTGCCCGCTTAAGGCTGTTGCCCCCGTGACCCGACCCCGGAAGAAGCGGAAGATGACGGAACGGAACTTCAGAGAATAATACATTTTTATTCAAGCATTTTTTTGTCCAACATTTTTAATTCTATTTCAATCAAATTACTGGTGGAACTAAAACTTTTTGTTTGCTGCTTTAAAATACTCCATGCTACTGTCATATGATATAAACTTTTTACAAAGAATATGATTAAAACTACTGAAAGGATTTTAAAGTTTTCAGAAAGTTTTTGCTTCATATTTAACATTCTTAATGCTGCCTTGTTTATTCTTCATAGACAGAATTTTAGAAGGATTTTTACTGTTCAAACTTGATATTTGCTCAGTTTATAAAGAAACTTTTCTTTTACTTAAAACATTCCATCTTTTATATATAAATTGTAATTTGTTTGCCCGTTGTCACGTGTTACGTAATTTAATGTTAACAATAAGTACACAGACTAACTTTTCTTTAGTTGATATAACCTAAAAATTCTGCATGGAAATGAACCCTTTATGATGTTTATGTCCGGGATTGGTGGTTTAATATAATTTATAACTTTAATATGTATATAAAAAAAATCAAATTTTAAGATATCTACTTGCATTTGAAACTAATTAATATCTGCCGAGGTACTAATTTAATCCTTAACTTTATAGTTTGGCAAATAAAACCTCTAGGGTGGATTATTTTTGATAGTTCCCATGGTTATTTTAAATATACAAGAGAGCTTCTTAAAAAATGCATTAAAAATTGGGTGGAGACGGTGGCCGCGTGGTTAGCGCGTTCGCCCGCGGACCGGAAGGTCGCGGGTTCGCGTCCCACGGAGAGCACGTCTAGGGTCCTTGGAGAAGACACCTAACCCCCGCTTCTCCCACCATTGGCGCCGTCGAAGGGCAGCCTGCTGCTGTGTAAGGAGTGCAGCAAACAAATTTCCCCGGTGAGGGATGAATAGAGTAATTCAAAATAACAAAAATAACAAAAATATAATAGTATTAGATGTGGCCTTAGCAACTCATTCTGTTTTCTGAATTGCAGTGGAAGTGTTTCAAAAAAGTGTTTGGATGGCGATACAAATTTTTAACGCTTTCGATAATTCAAGTCTGATCAGTTTGGATTGTTGAGAAAAATAAGCTTTTAAATTGAATTAGTCATTTTTCTACTTGGCAAAAAGTCTCCAATCATCCCCCTAAAAGTAGGATAATTACTTTAACAACATGTCTAAAAGCAGCAAAGAAGCAAACTGCTGAGATGTCCTTTGACCACCTGCAGCTGCGGGATGACACCCATCAAACCAAAGGCGAGTGGAATAATTTGTTGAAAAGAAGAATCAGTCAAATCTACTCCTTGGAGCTCAGTCTGCGGTTCAGTCATTGATCATAAGTGGCTTCAAATGGTCTAATTTATCTTTTCAATAACTTAAAAAGTACTTTTTATGTCAATACGAAGAAAAACTTGAAAGATGACTACTTAGAAAGACTTTAGGGAATTTGATGACTAAAAATCTGTAGTCTTTAGAAGATTACCTCTTTAACTGAAAGATCTGATTTACCTTCTGGCAAAATTATGATGCCATATAACCTTATTAACTAATAGAAAATTATGTTTTTCACAAGCTTGACAGCGACTAAGGGAATGCTGAAGTTTGTATCACAATGACAAGGTGTCCCCGCCTTCTAATGATAAATTAAAAGAAATAAAAATGAAATGGTCCCATCTTCGAGCAGTGACCAAGAGTATGTTCTTTAAGTCCAGTTCACAAGTGTCGACTTTTCTCAGAGTCTTTGGATTTGCACATGGCAGCTTCGGTCTTTGTTTACTCCATGTATTCTGACACTTTTAAGATCACTGAAATTCAGTTTAAAGTTGGCATACACATAGATTTTAGAATATAACAGAAATAATTCCAGTCTGGGATTTATTTTCGGAGACTTGAAGGCCCTGATGGCATTCATTCCATAAGAAATTTGTGAAGATATAGAATATATCATAAAAAGAAATTACATCAATGAATAAGAAAAAAGAAATTCACAAAGAAAAGAAAGTTTCTTCTTTTCATCAAACTGTTTAAAGGACATAAATGAAGATAAACAGTAGGATAATCAATGGTAGGACTAGTTATGATCATCGGTAGGACTAATCAGGTGGGATTACCGGTACGGTGGTTTATTTCAGGTTCTTAATCTGCTGGTTCGTGTTGTGGATCTTTAAGTCCATCTTGTCGACTTTGTTCAGCAGTGAATCGATGGAACCATGAAAAAGGGCTCCTTAGAGTCTCAGTTGGCGGCTGCTCCTGCAGTGCCAACAAAATCTAGATGAACCGGATCCAATTTTCACAATGGAGAAACCATGACATAGTTATCTTCAATCTGCAGCGTGAAGCTTGTTGGCTTCATTGCTATTGTTTAAACTGGTTTTTGATGTTGATAAGAAACCTTTGGGTTTTATGAAATAGTAAAAGATCCATGGTGTGATCGCTTTAGAAAGTCACCATTTGAGAGGTAAAAACAGTTTTGCAGTTGACATGGTTTCTGAAATTATAATTTAAATCAGAGTTATAATTCTGAAATTAATCTAATTTAAAATGTAAAGAGAAAGCTTTCTGTTTCAAATGAAGAATATGTTAATTTTTCCAATCAGATCAAAAACAGATTAGTCAAGTTATGCCGAAAAATGTAAGGTGGTGATACCCAGGTTTGTATTGGTGTTAAAGGTGATGCGGAGCAATGTGCTTCATCCAGACAGAGAAATAGAGACAAGTGTTTGAGAATTTTCCTGAAGATCAGGTAAAGTACAAAAAGTAGACACAGGAGCAAAGATGACATTTTACTGGCCAAATTACTCAGTACCAACGAGGGATGGGCATCAAGAACCGTTTTTTTGGAACCGGTTCTGTGGTCAGCATTTTTCCTGGACCGATAAGCGTTAGTCCAAACGGATCCGCTATCGGTTCTGGTTCCGCCCCTAACTCGCGAAGGGGTGGTTCACAGTGCACTCCTGCTACACACGCAAAGTTCCATTTTGAAGCCGAGGGAGGCGTAAAGGCAGAATGTGCAAAGCGATCTCTAGTTTGTCTTTACCAAAATCATTGCCGACAACGCACGTTGTGAAAGTATTTTAATGTAAAGTCGGAACCGCAAGCAATTTGTCCAAACACGTTACCAAAATCCACAGCATTCAGACTGAAAGATGCACTCTTTGACGAGGGCGTTGAAGCAGCTCTCACTCCGATGCAACAGGTATGCTAATAAATTACGGCACAAGTATTGCTTGAAAACACATGTGCTCCATATTTCATCATATAAAAAAACAATAAAAGTGAAATGAAAGTCCTGCTTTAATTAATATTTTAATTTATTGGTTTGAAAAAAATTGCACATTTTTTTTGTTGGCGGGAAAAAAAAACATTTGCTGCTGTTAAACTTAAACCAAGTAATATTTATTTCTCTCTCTAACTTTGACATTTTTTTTGTTTGTTTTTATTACAGTCCAGTTCAGATTTATTTTAAATACCCCATTTTATTTAATTAAGGTATCTTTTATTTAAATACCATTCTGTTTTGTTTTTTTTAGTTCGACCGTCATCCAATTAAAGTTTTTATGTTCATATTATTTATTTGTTTGTTTCTAAAAGTATCGATAAGTGATTTGTTAAAGATTCGGTTCGTTAATCGGTATCGATAAGAAGACTAGTATCGATAAATTCTTATCGATACCCATCCCTAGTACCAACTGTGGATGACCTTATTAGGTTTTCAAGGTCAAGCGACCAAAGCGCAATGTTACAAAGGTAGAGGTAATAAATTCTTGTGAACACAATATCTCCTAAAATACTGAGGGGATTTAAATAAAACTGCCGACACTAGCTATAGATGAACTGATTAGGTTTATCAAAGGTTAAGATCAGTAAGTTCAGTAATTCACAAAGCAACAAGAGGCATACTGTTCAAATCTGTGATGTTGACTTATTTTTGTTTATCCATATCCCCATCACTGGTATTGGGCCCCTTACTGAATTAAAAACCATTTGGAAAATCCCTTTTAACCAGGAGTTTAAACTAATAAAGATAATAAAGATAAATAAAGATTAATTAGACGTTGGATCACGTCATCGCTTCTCTGTTTCTAAGAGATTTTTAGATCAATATCCCATTCACATAGTGAGATTTTATTAAAAACTAAAATCTCTAAAAAGAAAATAAGCAAACGGCTTAGTGTGCAGAAAACTGAAAAGATGCATTCCAGCAGGAAATCCCCCCTTGTGTCTCGTTTTAACAACAACAACCTGGTCACTGCTTAAAATTTGCTGCATTATTTACCACCGACTGTAACCTGAAGTCTTCCTGCCAAAAAAAGCCCCGTAGGCAATTTCTCTACCTAAAGCAAAAGAATTCCTCCTGAGATGATACCTCTGCGTCTTTTTTCTTAAACTAGGTAGTTTTCAATATTTTTAAAGAGTTAAATAAATCATTTTGTGTATGAGGAGTGTGTGAAGTGTGATAATGTACTGGTTCAGGCTGTTAAGAGAAAGTGTGAAATATCTGGATGTGGAGTTTGATGTGAGCTCATCAGATTTCTGTTGCTAGTCTCTTTCCTGCTTCAAGCAAAAGCCTCCAGGCTAGATCAGCTGCCCTCTGAATTAGCTGCAACATGTTGTGTGTCAGACAAAATTGTACAAATCTGTCGCCTGGAAGCTGGACACTGAGCAAATATGTCTGCTTGTGTGCATGTAGAACTGAGGGATACAATGTGATCTGGCTACTATGTATACACAATGGGACGTTCATCAGAGAAACAAACACCATTTCTCCTCATTATTCATTCGTTTGTAGCTGAGAGCATTACATGTTGCTCTCTGTTTGCGGCATGATGCAACCTGACACAGCAGCTGAGAAAAGGAAACACAGGCAATTTCCCCATATTAAATCAAACACACTAAACAATATTTAAACATGATCCCAGAGCTGTTGGTGCTTTTTTCTATTAGAAAAATATTCAGGGCAAATGATGATGGTGGGTTATGATGAAAGAAAAAAAAGAAGGAATTAGCCAGAAAAAAGCTTGAATAAAAAACATGTGTAAACATGACAGTTTTATCTATTAAATTTAAAGAAATCCATGCATTGAATCATAAGTTAATAACGTTCATCTGCCCATTGATACCCAGTACCAGAGATACTAGTACAAGAGATAAACTTTTTAAGGCTTTTATGGTCATACGGCCGAATATCAAAGTTACAAAAGTTGTGGTTAAAAGGAGTTTTGCTCTCAGGAACTGTACAGTCAAAAACATATATGGTGTCATATTTACTTACGACTTTCTCTTAATTTCTTCACTCCCTCTGTCTCTCCATACATTTTTCTGTCTTCTCTGCGCTATCTCGTGATGAGGTCAGCTCAAAAACTTTATGCAACATCACCTAAAAGTAGGGCAAAACATCGCATTTATTTGAGTATAAAAAAATCAACCCACAAGTGAAAGTGAATATGCAATTAAATTTAGTCATATAATAACTTTTATTCATATCTATCCTGCTAGAAGATAGTATTACTGTATTGCCTGCAATATGGCTCATCACAACAATATCAAGAATGAAACAAAGAGTTGATTCATTTATTCTAAAGAAAAGTTAGAAAATAACATAGAAAAATAATATTATTTGTTTTCTAGAATTTTTCTTTTTCAACAAGGCAATCCAATCCTGGTTTACAATCCTATGATCAGAAGAAAAACACAAATAAACACAGCACGAGCTAAAATACAGACGAACTAAGTAAAAAAAAGTCTAATTTTATTGCTCAAATGAGAGTCAAGAGCATCATTAGCAGTCAAGTGGTGATAATAAACTGAGCTGGTTCACTGAGAGACAAGTGTGGGAAACGTAATAAAAGAGGATGTTTTGCTGCTCTGAAGTGTCCACCAAATGAAAAATAAAATATAATGCTTTAAATGTCTGAAAAGAGAAAAATAGCACAACTTAATCATTTGCGGTGAATTAAAAACAACGTTACATCAGAGCAATTACTGCAAGAATCATTTGTCCAATCTTTAATTTTATCAATCAATTTTGATCAACATTTTTCTACCATTAGTAAAGCAGAACATAAAACTTATATTAATTTTATTGAATGATGAGTGTCTGACAAAAAAAATAGTTCTTGTTAATAAATGACTAAGTTTGGTGAATCTCTCCTTTTCTCTTCGTAGACTTTTTTAGATATGCTGATCTGATTGAAGCTTATTAGTGCAGTCAAAGGCTAACATTTCTTGCTGCAAAAACAAACTAGTTACTTGTAAAAGGAGGCTATTCTGCTTTCAAACTTTATGTTCCAGGATTTTGTAAAGCCATTTGCTAACGTTGTAGCTTGCTAACCTTTTGCTTGTTAATATACTGCTTTTTTGTTCGGAGAGGGTTAAATTTAAAGGTCACATCTCGTGCACAACAACTGTTCTCGTTTTAATCTAGGCACATTAAAAAAAAACAAAACATACAATTTGGGTTAAAAACATCTATTTAACAAGAGTTCTAAAATCTCACTGACTTATTGAGCTTTATCGTGGACCAACAAGTGTAAAAGCCTGGCTATTGCTCAAGCCTGACACATACTAACAAATCACAGGCTTCACATCTGAAATTTGACGCAGATCCTGAGAGCACCACTTAATTCGGAGGGGATGCAACAGGAGGAGCAGTGGGAGGAGCATATCAGGAGCGGGGTGTGTGTGAAATGCTTCCTGGTATTTGTACATAACGAGTGTTATTATGCATCCTCTTGTTCACTGTCATTTTGAAGGGCAGTGTAAATACTTCTACAATTTTTCTAAAAATTATTGAATCATTTTGAAACCCTCTTTGGCAACAAATATGAGAGTCACAAATTTATATTACAAGGTAGAAATGTTGTTTTTGTATGAGATGAGACCTTTAAACTTGCTAACACCTAACGTCTGGAGGTTGTTAGCATTAGGCGCAGCCTCTCAGAGTGTTTTCAGGTGAATGTGACAGTTTTTCTGTCATACATTTCAATTCAGGAGGTTGTAATCTGCTGCATTTCTAAAACTTTCTTCTCTGAAGTTTTTAAACCTGAAATTACAACAGTGTCGCAGCAGCACGTGCAGATGGGCGTTGGGAGTGATGTCGTAGTCATATGACAGGAAAGGATTCCTGACCACCGCATAGAAAATTAAATAGAAATCAGGAAAATAATATAAAACAGAAATTCACAAATTCACTCGATTTACAAGTCAATCTACGTTCCCACCCTCACCTACGGTCACCAGCTGTGGGTGGTGACCAAAAGAATGATATCGCAGGTACAAGCGGCCAAAATGAGCTTCCTCCACAGGGTGGCTGGGCTCTCACTCAGCGATCAGGTGAGGAGCTCTGCCATCTGGGAGGAGCTCGGTGTCGAGCCGCTCCTCCTCCAAGTCGAGAGGAGCCAGATGGGGTGGTTCGGGCATCTGGTCAAGATGCCCCCCGAGCGCCTTGCGGGTGAGGTGTTTAGGGCACGTCCCACTGGGAGGAGACCAGGGGAAGACCCCGGACCCAATGGAGAGACTATGTCTCACATCTGGGCAGGGAACGACTTGGGATCCTTCCAGGTGAGCTGGAGGATGCAGCCAGGGCGAGAGAGGCCTGGGCTACCCGTTTGAGGCTGTTGCCCCCGCAACCCGACTCCGAAACAAGCGGAAGATGACGGAACCGAACGAGGAATTCACAAGCACAAAATTGTTGTTTTGTATATTTAATGATGAATTTTTGCTATTTGCCACAGGAAATAGAGCATAATGATGACTCATTGTCCCAGACTCACATCTCGAGTTTTGATCGAAAGCAAATACATGTCTAAGTTGACTTCAATGGCGTGTGTATAATTTTTTGAGTAACCTACTCCCACTGTTTCTAATTACTATGATAATATATTTCTATTTATCATGATAATGTATTTCTATTTATTATGATAATGTATTCTAGTGGTGCTATAGTTTATAAACTGTTCAGATTGTCAAATCTATTTGGAGGTCTGCAACTTCTTACTAATTTCTTATTTTTGTACACCTGGAATTATACATAAGTAGCACTAACTTCTAGTGGCTTACATCTAATTTGTGTCCTCCTAATCAAAAAGAAATATCTCAAAGATCAACATCTTGTTCTTTATTGTTACTCACGATCAATACTGTATTACCAATGCAAATTATTTCTTGGTTTCTCATTTCGTCTTTGGTTTAATCCCTGAGGTCATTTTCACAAAAGGAAACCTATCACCTCTCCAAAGAAAGAAAAGAACCTCTGACAGCCACATTGCCTGTCTCAGGCACTTCCCCTCTCTGATGGTATCGGTCGATCATGGCCTAATCAAGATCCTGCTAGTGATTGCTGTCTTTATTTGGACATCAGCTCAGTGCCGAATCAATTGCATCTTCAGAACATCTGAATATAAATCTCAGCTAGACTTTGTGCAACTGCGTTTTTGACTTCTTACAGAGAAGAAAATGAGGGTCGAGGAAGATTGAATACAATTGCTTATTGAGCTCTGGAGGTTGCTCCCTCCACCCTCTGTTGTATTTTCTGCTCTCAATTGGTTGTGTTTTCCAGGATGGATCTGTAGGGTTGTTTATGCACACATACACACATAGTGTGTTGGGTTTGATTACAAATAATGAATCACTTTGCATAGCAAGCGTTGGAAGTGCTGCAGAGGGCTGTTCAATCTGAGACAAGCTCTTGTTTCACCTGAACATGAACAACAAAAAGGGAACACCAGGCAGGAAGTGAGGAGCAATCAGTCCTCCTAAATGAGCTGAAAACTTTGCTCTTCAGCACTAAACATGTTCAGCTTTGAAAGCTGTGTTGACAGCGTGCTGAAAAAGGCCCATCAGAGATTCCTTTGACTCAGATGACTACATGATATGTGAAACATCTCTGGCAGCCATGACCCATTTCTGCACAGAAGCCAGAGCGATCAAAATGTTAGAACAAATGTTATTGCTTTGTGTTGCCACCCCGCGGGTTACAGGAGTTTTGAGTCTTGACTTCCTACAAGAGGAAATGTTGAAGCAGCTACAGATGGGCCGGATGTGTTTGGCACACCACAGGCAGCCTCAGGATTGCCTTAAAGATCTGATCGATCCATCTCTTCCTCTAGTCGGTGTGGAGAAACTTTATAAGCTTTAAGCCTTCAGGGCATGTTTACCTAGAAGTTAAAGTGTTTAAATTGTGTCTATTTTGGTTTTAACTGTGGAAATCGGAAATAAGAATAAGTCAATGCCAACGCATCAGACAACATGCCTCCACCCAACCTGAAAACTAAATCAGTTAATCTGTAGTTGGTATTGAGTAACTGTAGGCATTTAGTTGAAATCTCTTCAATGATTTGGGAGATGTTGCATTCACAAAAGATCTACAAATACACAGACGGACAAACGCAGTGCTCAATACCCACCCCACATTATGGAGATCAGCTCATTCATTTATTTGTTAGTTATTTTATTTAGGTATTTGTATATTTAAAAAAAAGTTCACTTATTAATTCATTTATTACTAAATCTATTCATTTATTTTTCAGCAGTACTGAACAACTCACTGTATTCAACCCAGTATTCAGTTTCTAAAAAACAAACAGTTTTGTGATATCACCTGAAGTTTATGCCATTCTTTTTAATTACTTGTGAAAATACTTGCATTCCTTGTAAGATGTAGAAAAAGTTTGAAAGTGTCAAAAAAAAATTGTGCCATACAAACCCAATCTAGAAATTATAGTTCTATAAACTGTACATTGACCTATTTATGTACAATATTAGTAAGAGGAGTAAAACAACTATGGCATCTCTAAGATGGTCTCCCAATGAGAAGCATAGTGGTTAAAGTTTGGAGAAGTTGTAAAAAGTAGGAGAAAACTTTAAGCCAAGTGCTGCAGGCAGACCTGGAGCAATCTGGGGAAATTATTTCAACCCAAACAAACACTGAATACTGAACAAAGCAAGGGTAATTACTAACGATATTTTACTAAACATTCAGATCATACAAATTCAGTCAACATCCTTTTGTTTGTGAAAATGTTAGTTGTTTTATTCATGGCTTTAAGAGTTGTAAAAAACTAATAGAAGCTTAACCTTCAGCAGCTTGACTGCTTATATAATCGGTTTATATTGCTGGTGAAATAAATTTCTCTATGGGTTGAAAAACAGTCAGAAATACCCTACAATTCAGCTGCACAGGGACGACAGCATCTGTCAACCAAATATTACAACTTTTACTCCACTCAAAGAAAGAAAGCAAACAATTCTGAAAGGCTGAAAGATTTTGTCCTCTTCAAATGAAGCAAAAGTGAGCAGAAGACAGTTTCTGTGACTGACTTACACTCCCTACTCTGGGATTTATGTTCAGCTATCATGTTTCACTTTTGTGAGAGCAAAGCAGGATCTTGCAGAGAAACCTTCCCAAAAGATTCCGTCTGACAAAGCGCTTCATTGTCTTTCAGAAGTCTTCAAAACACTTCTCTTTTGAATTTTGTATTTGGGTCAATAATGCATGAATCACTGCTTATTTAACATTGAGCTGCAAACTTTAAAAAAAAAAAAAACATTTCATAGATCAGGAAGAAACTTAACAGCATTCCTTCCACAGTGTAAAATGAAATCTAATGATTATCTCTTGTTTAGCTGAGCTGTTTTAAAGGACCTTGCATATACTAAGGTGCTTGGGTTATAGTAAATAGATTAGACCTGGAATAAACCCCCAAAAAACAAAGGAAAAAACAGGAGAAAAAGCTGCAGGTAGGTGTTTTTCTGTGGCTGTGGTGGAAGGTGGACCCTTCTCTTCCTCTCCTCCTGTTCCATTATCCTGTGCCGTCAGTGTTTACCACCCGGAGCTCGGCTGTGCTGATGTCTCCGAACTCCAATGTATTTTTCTATCATTATGGATTTAGTTAGCAGGTTTCTTAACCCATAGAATGGCAACAGTAGAGCCCTCATATGCAGATAGTTTCAATCAAAGGGGGAAATGACGTCGCCTGCTGCAAACATCCTCTCAGTGTTGTCCGGCCAGGTTGTGGACGTGTCATAGATATTTGGATTATCAGGTTTCTACTTTTTGGCCTTTGGCATTTCAGATGAATTTCTAAAACGATTCTAAATTGTTTATACTGGTTTTTAGTTATAAACAGGTTCAGTTTAGAAATATAAGGTGAAATTTTTGATGTTCCAGTAGGTCAATATTCTCTGCCCTGGCCAAAGACAAGTAGGTGAAGAAAAACCCGAACCAAAGTATGTCTAAGTTAAAGAAGAATCAGAATGATCATATTGGAACGTTTTAAGGTCTCTAAAGTCAGTCCAAAGAACAACTCTGTTGATATGGGGTGGGTTGGGTTTTCATTTTTCTCTCCTCCAGCACAATATCCAGGCTGGTGCCACCTAGTGCTTCAGTCCAGTTTAATTTCACTCCACTATAAGGTCAGGGATAAGATGCATCAGTTCACAACTGAAAACGACTGGCTTGTCAGTGAATAGAAAGACAACATGGTATCAAACACAATTACATTGAAGTCTGTTTGCAGCTCAAAATCTAGGCAAGCAGGTTGACAATGTAGCAATAAGTAGCAATGATTCCCAAAATTGAGAATTTAAAGCTAGAACACAGACAATGTTTACAGAGTTTTATTCATGGAAACAACGTTTTCCCCGCTGCTAACAAAGTTTCATTTTTCGGCTAGACAGCTTTTTCCAAGACAGATAACAACTACGTAGGACATGACAACTTGAATTACAAAAAAGGGACCACACACCCTCACACAAAATTGTAGCCACCAATAAACTCTGTATGTTTGTTGTACAGTAGGAGGAAAAAATAACATACAAATTCACAAGGAGAACATGCAAACAATACACCTTTTAGAGGTTCATGATTTACCCAAACCATAAGCAACCTGGTAAATTTATCCTTTTGAGGTACAAATCATGGACTTAAACACCATAAACCTGATGATCATCACGGGCATTATCTAAATCCTACTTACGTGCTGAGTATTTTTTTAAAAAGTTTAAAAAGTTTTTAGTTGTAACATTTATTTTCTAATATGATCTAAACTTAAAACGATTATATAAAAGATTAAATATTCCTGTTTTTAAGATTTTTTTGGTTTTACAATCATTTTAGTCAGAAGTGTATAATGGTTTGTTTATATCTCACACTGCCATTCTTTTATTGTAGTTGTTTTTTTTTATCTTGTGAAGATATCAGAGGTTACAGAAAAATGTTGGATTTGATCAGACTTATGTGATGAATTGCTGATGTGTTTCCTGGCTGCTGTTACCAGGGCTGCTGCCAACACTGCGGGCACAGGTGGTGATCGCACCAGCCAGCACAAGTGGAGCGATTACGGTTCAAAAGCTCTATGGAAATAGGAGAGAGATGCTACGTACATTAGTGACTCTTCAACAATTTTTTGGTTTGAATAAAGCTTGATTGGACATATTTTTGTTTGGATCATTCAAGACAAAATAAACTTTGAGCCGTAACCACTGACAACATTTCTGCAAGCATTTAGCATCTCGTTCATTCTAAATATTTGATAATGTAGTTGAATATTAATAAAATAATAGTGAGCTAATTTATCTGTTTATTTGCTCAATTAATTATTTGTGAAACTGTTTATTCATACATTTTTTGACCAACTTACTGATTCAATTTCTAATTTATTCATTCACTTGTTGGCAGGTCTGTGTAAACTCACTGTATTCAACTTGGTATTCAGTTTCTGAATGTATCTACAAGTAGTGCCCAGCAATACACTTGAAGATTTTTTCATTATTTGAAATGATCCACTATTAGTCACTGTTAAATGTGCAAGTAGGACAGTATCAAAATTTTGATACGTCAGGAACGGAACGGAAGGAACAAATTGCCAAATCAGAAATCCAGGCTAATACTTATTCTGTCCAAATACAACTTTGATGTACAAAATACATCTCAGGTAGGTTTGAAATGGGTTTTTTTTTTTTTCGAGGAGTGTTTGGATAAATAGGAGGAAAATAAAAAACCACCACCACTAATAGAGCAGCTGTCATGGCAGCCGTTGAAGTCATTTTCTCCCTCAAACTTTCAGCAGAAGGTTTGGCAACATTTTTATTGTTCATTTTGCTGTTGGAACTTAGAAAATTGAGTGATTCAACACAGATGTGGTAGGAAATATGGGTACAAAAAAGGTAGAAAAATATGAATCTTACGGGGTCTTTTTTAAACTGATAAATGAATACCAGTGAAATATTAGGGTTAATTATATTAAATAGACTAGTTAAATATGTTATTTTTAAAAGAATACCACCTTTTTTTATTACTATCTTTTTAATGAATGCCATTACTGAAATGGTCTTAAAGTTTTTTTTCTCTTTGCTCTTTAAAGAGAAGACCATAACCTGTGTTTGCTAATGTTTTTATTGTTTAATTGTATTTTTATTAGCTTCGAATTTGTTGCCCTGGCAAAGCACTTTGTGACTTTTCTCATAAAAAATTCTTGCATAAAATTTTTGAAAAATAATTCAAAAGTAATGGCCAATTTTAAATTAATAATCATACTTTATTTATCTCTCATGGTGAAATTACTTTTGTTGCATTGCACTAGAGCAGGCGACCATGACAGCTCTATTGGTGGGAAGTAACTGGGGGTTAGGTGTCTGTTCCAGGGACGCTTAGGCATGAGCTCATCAGGATTCAAACCATGTCTACCACTGAGCCAAGTCTCCCAATGATAAACTTAAATTGTCCCATTTTATTTCATTTTATGACGATTATTTCATTATAATATTTTGATTATAATAGTAATAATAGAAAAGTAATAATATTAATTTTAATATTTTCTTAATTAGATTTCTAGATCTAAATTTTAAGACTAATTCACAATTAATCCAAAATTTAGAACCCCTCTTACCTCCTTTATGAATCGGTGGACCACTTTAGCCACGTTAGCAGCAGGCTTCTGCAACCCCTTTGCTCAAAGAAACGGTACAGAAACTAATTTCTACCATCCTTAAAAAAGCTCTTTAACCTTTCATCCATCAGACTGTAACTGCCATTGTAATTACTACACTTTCCCATGTGAATAAGTTTTAATGTTTCGTTTTTCTGTGTCTTTTTATTTATTTTGTATCCTCTCATTTAATCCATTTATGCATGTGTTCATGTTTCTGCATCTATTTCTTCTTGGCTCCCGTGTTTGTACCGCAGCACTTAAAATTCTCTTCAGGGATTAATAAGAATATTTTTAATTCAATTTTTACACTAAATAAAATGACTCAAATGACTGAGAATAAATAACTACCAAATAATTAAGCAATTAAGAAAATGAGTGCCCCCCATCCTCCCTTGGCCTTGAGACTTATTATGAACTTCAGTTTCTACCTCCCAGAACCAAGAAAAGTTCAACTTTAACTAACCCATATCAAGCCTAGGAAAAAGAGTAATAAGCAAGAAATATAAACTTTCAAATACTTTTTTTTAATCTTTAAATTAATAATAAAGATGATTCCACAAACATTAAATAAAAGTTAGATACAGTCACACAAAGGATGACGCACGTGAGTGACTTGGATATTTGGTTATTGATAGGGGTAAATTAAAAATATATATTTTCTGTTTTATTATTTTTTAAAATGAACCTTAATGTTTTGTTATTTTTGTTTTATTGTTGTTGTTGTTATTGTAATACCAAACTCAAAAAACTAATTTTCCCAAGAGGACAAAATACCTAAATAGCAATGCCAACTTTCTGTATTTGCTACTTTATAAGATCAAATTTGTGTTAAACAGTCGTTTTTGTTCAATTTTATTATTTTACATTCATACTAGAAAAAAAAGTATTTTGTGTAAATTTTAATGTTTATGCTCTTGAATTTTTATCTTCATTTCATTTTAATTTGGAGTTTATTTGGAGCATTTCTGTTGTATTTTAAGAGGCTTTTAAAATGTTTTTTTTTTCCAGATACTCATCAAGCCTTTTGTTTTGTTTTGTCTTTCTGAGTGCAGAATCTACAGCAGATTTATTAAACCCCAACCCTCCAAAGTACTGAACAATAAAACAATGCAAACAAGCGGAATCCAACAAAACATCACATGAACATCACACAACATAACAAGGTTCAAAGAAACATTGAAGTTCACTTTCTTTAAGCCAGAGCAAAGAAGTGAGTTTTAAACAAGAAAAAGTGTCTGTGGAAGAAAATCCCTTCACATCAGAGCTGCTCAAAGTAAAAGCTCCTACACCCCTGGGTTTAACCTCAAGAATAACCTGCGACTTTGTAACGTTCACAATGGCTCACACTAACACTGGATAAGGCAACCAGCTATCAAGCTATCCATTTTTTAAAACACTTTGTCAGACACAGGATTGTGGGAAGGAATCTTTCACAGCATATACACCGTGGAGGTGTTACCAATATGCTGCAGAGCCAAATAGAGTTACTGACGTGCTTACACCTAAATCCGAGCACAGACTAGCCTCTCCCCACACCATGCAGTTTATGAGCGTAGCAGAGTTCGTGGACGATTGAGGCAAATTAGGAGCTACCGCATGCAAATAGTAAGACGTGGGGAAAAGACAATACTTGAGAACAGAACCTGAAATGAATTAAGGACCATGAAATGAAGCATTTGAAGCAGCAGAGACTATTAAAAAGCACATACAGTAAATGCCCGCCTTAAGAAAAATGGGTTCATCACTGGAAATATGGTTAAGATACATTCAAATTGTAAATCGTCACATTGAACTAGCCTATGCAGCCAAGGGTCTGACTGCCAGGGTCCCCACCGTCGGCTGCCTCCCATCTCCTCCTTGACCCGACCCCATTGCTCCTCCTGCAGGTGGTGAGTCCTCTGAAAGGGCAGCCCATGTCTCTTGTTCAGGCTGAGCCCAGCCGGGCCTCATGGGTAAAAGCCTGGCTGCCAGGCGCTCACTGTTGTGCCCCAACCTCGGGCCTGGCTCCATACAGTGACCCCAGTGACCCGCGCCCAGGCAAGGAAAACGTGGTCATGGTACATTTCCTCATTAGGGGGGAAATCAATTCAGAGATAAAGTGAGGAGCTCTGCTATTCGGGAGGAGCTTGGAGTAAAGCCATTGCTCCTTTGGGTCAAGAGAAGCTAGATGGGGTGGTGTAGTGAGTGGGAGGGAGAGGACCAAGAGGTAAACCCAAAACCCTCTAGAAAGACTATGTCTCACAGCTGGACAGGGAATGGTGAGCTGGAGGATGCAGCTGGAGTGAAAGAAGCCTGGGCTTCCAGTCTGAAGCTTTTGCCCCCGTGACCCAGTCCCAGATAAGTAAAAGAGAGCAGAACGGAACTTCAGAAAACATCTTATTTTACTGACAGATCAGTGTGTCGATAAGGGTTGCCATGGTGACTGCCTCCCACTCTCTTTTGCTTGTGGATGAACACACTATGGCAACACAACAGTGACACTTTACCCTTGTGAATAGGCAGCAATGGCTCATTTTAGGACAACTACACATGCATCACATCATTTTCATGATTCATATTTGGAGTTCAAGAGAAGTGTTTGGGGTGGGGCTGATTTTGAGTCCACTCATGATTGTGGATAAATCACAGACGTGAATTATTTAGCTCAGGTAGGCTTTCCTCTGAGGTTTTTATGAATCCCCAAGTTTGCGTGGTGTAGGCAAAGTTGTTTGGCTGAGCAAAAATGCTTACTAAGGTAAAGATGTACACAAATCTTATTAAGTGAGGGCCCTTGTGTATAAATTACGTGTAGTCTGGTCTCAGCCCCGCCATCTCTATCTACTAGTGGATTCAGCATTTCAAACCTCTAACAGTCCTCACCAGACTCCTTTCCTGTTCAGGTTTCACAGTTTCAGCACCTTCAAACCTCATCAAACTAATAAATTATTCATCCGTTTCCAACTTCTCTCCCTCTTCTCCATTTGGTCCAGCCAATCTTTACCAAACCCTGAGAGAACGGTCGGGTTCTTTAGCCACAATGTTGGAAACAGGGTTTAAGAATCAAAGAAAACATCACCATTATTTTTGAAATTTTCAATTAATTTAAAAAACAAACATTTTGTGATACAAGTTTATGGCACTTCTGATAAATATTTACTACTAATAACAATGCATTGAACTTATATAGCGCTTTTCTGGACACTTAAAGACGCTTCACATAGGTATTATTCATTTACTCCACACTATGTACACCCATACACACACATTCATTCCTGATGATAGGAGCTGCCATGTAAGTTGCATACCACTATCATCAGAAGCAACTGGGGGTTCGGGGTCGTCTTGCTCAAGGACACCTCGGCATGAACTCCGGGCAGGGGATCGAACCAGCGGCCTTACAGGGCGGTCGCCCTATCCACCGATTTTAAAAAATCAATACGTATACTTTCTTATCAGAAGTGTGGACAGATCAGTCTTGAAGGCTCTCGGTCCTGTACGTTTTCTATGTTTGCAACTCCAACACAGGAGAAAAATAACAACTAAACAAAAACAAAGAAAAGAAGACTATAAAGCATCTATTTGCACTAGTGGGCATCAATCATTTTAAACACAACTTTTCCCGCAGTTAATTCTCTTCAAATAATTTTGTTTTCTCACAAAAAATGCAAAAAACTACTTGATTAAATTAATATCTGGTGGTTGTTGTCTAAATAAAAACATTAGAAGCTGAACGCTGCAAGAGCTGAACCTCACAGCCAGAGCTGCTACCTAGTACCAGATGCTAACCCTAACCTTCCAGACCAGGTCATCCCAGCTCTTAGTTTACAGCTGTGATATATAATTGACTCTAAATTCAGTAAATGATAAGCAACCATTAATTTTTTACTAAATATGTTCGCGGAAGATATTTGATACAAAAAGGCTTGCCCAAAAGAAAGTAGCATGTATAATATGCAATAAAATTTGAATTAAGAAATCAAATGAAAACAGATGAGGCTTGGAACACTTGGCCTTTCTGTGTGGAGTTTGCATGTTCTCCCCATTTATGCTTGTGTTTTCTCTAGGTACTACGGTTTCCATCCACTCTCCAAAAACATGCATGCTAGATTGATTGGCCACTATAAAAAAATTGCCTCTAGGAATGAATGTGTGAAAGCGGGTTGGTCTGTGTGTGTGTGTCGTCCTGCGACAGACTGGCAACCCATTCGAGTCTTCCCTGCCTCTCGCCTTGAATCAGCTGGGATAGACTCCGGCGCACACCGCTACCCCCTTAGGGATCGACGGTTCAAAAGATGAATGAATCAATGAAATGAATAGAAGTTGGGTTTAATTGTGTTAAAACCTGCTTTTACCGCAATTTTTTTACCAAGTTTTAAGATTACCTACATAAGACTGAGCTAAAAAATCAAGACTTAGTTACGCATCATTATTGATTTTACAAGTTAGCGGCATTTCAAGTTTTATGTAATTTTCTACTTTTAAACATTTTATCAAATTTACTTTATTAAGATCCTTACTCTTCTATAAATACAAGATAGATGCACTACTGATGTTTTTATGTAAACTGATTTTATTTTAAGTAAAAAGTTTAATATTTTTAATATATCAAATTGCCTTAAAAATGAGGTATCAAATCATATCAATACTCAGTCATTTTTTTTAAATGGTCCAAATGATAGAAAAAAGTTCTAAATATTCATGTGTTGACAACATAATTGTATCCTTTGCCAGGCTTGTATTATGTTTATTGGATGTTAGGTTTTATATTCTTACCAAAGAAATGGGGCAGATGTTGCAAAGTGAAACATCTCACACTACCTGGTATCATATAATGTGAGATATGCCTTGATCCAACAATGTTTATCCAGGTATTTGACACACTAATTAACTGTTTGTACATATAAACCTCACAAACCCACAGAAAAGTTATTTTGGCGTCAAATTTAAAGGTCCTATATCATGCCTTTTTTCCCTTATTTTATCCTGTTCTATGTATCATTATATGCATAATTTTACATTCCGCCACAATGTCAACACAAAAGGTTATAAATAATACCCTGTTTGGGAGCGCAGTTTCATACCCGGAAGTCAAAACAGCTTGTTTCAGTTTTTTTTTCTTTTTTTTTTCCCGGGACCCGCCCCGTTGGTTGCGATTGGTTGTCATTCAGCGATTGGTGTTCAGCGATTGGTGTTTGAGCTGCAGGGGGCTGAACAAAAAACAGATGTACGTCACTATGTTCCACCAGTCGTTAGAGGTTTGGAGAACACGCCCCTTACTTTGAATTTAAATATCTCAAAATAGCATGAATCACAATAAAACACACTTTGGGGGATTGTTTGGGGTAGTACTAAGTAAAATAAAAGGTTAAAACCTCATAAAAGTCCGTTTTGCATGATATAGGACCTTTAAGCTGTAAACCAGTGACTGATCTGAAACAGTTGAGCTAAAGCCTTACGGACAACGATGCTGGTTCTTGCTTCTTATTAAACTTCCGATCAGACTCTGACATTAAAAACCAAATAGCTGATGTAAAACCTGCAGGTTTGCTTGTTAAACTAGTTAAAGAATAAGTGCAATGAGATTGTTCTCCCCAGAAACATGAGTGAGTGTGACATCTGTGTTGCTCTGAGATGTTAATGATGAGTTATAAAATGTATACCTCTTGTCCTACGCTCTGATAGGCTGAGCCAAAGCCATTGTTAAATACCCAATAAACCAACACCTGTGACCGCATAAATGTTCATTTAAATGTTAATGCGCCAAAAGGAGATCCCTGATGGCGTCCTCCACTGAGCTCTGAGGAGGGATTCGAGATGAGGAGAGTTTCATTTATTGAGTATTTGAGTCTTGTGGTCACAAAAATAACAGCCGGCAGGTGTGAGACTTCACACCTTCAGCTGAAATCATTACATTAGCAGCAAGAGAAAGAATGCATTACCACTGGGGGTCAAAAAAAGGTCTAATTCTAACATTTTGTGTCTTTCTGTCTTGCTGAAATCAGAGAGAAAAAAGGTTTAAGGGCTCAAAAAGTCATGAACATCAATCGACAGAGTCAATCTTTTTATGTATCATCTAGCGCTGAATCAGCTGTCCTTTTCTATTCTGTTCTATTCTATTCTATTAGAGCTTCTACTTGCTGGTCTGGTAGACGTGAGGGGAGGACAGCGCATCACCTCCTCCTCAATTACATCAAAACATGTAGTCAGGGAGGAGAGCAACGTGGGAAGAAAAAAGGAGAGAGACTGGAGAAGCAGAAAATTAAAGAAGAAGCCACACGAGGCCAAAGTGATTTAAGAGGGAAAGCTTTTGTCTTCTAAAAATCCTGTTGGTTGATTTAACATCAAGCAGAGCCAGCTGCCGGGTAGATTACTGCTTCTGTAAAATAGTCATAACATTGGAGTCATAAAAGGAGCTGCAGCGTGATATATAATAAGGTTTAAATATTAAAATAACACTGAAAAAGCAGGGACTTAAAACTGAGCTGCCCTGGAGCCTGCAAACTCTGAAATACGCATGCAGTCCTGGCACTAAAAAAGCTGATACATGGTGCACATCTCTATCTCCCCTCAGGTTAAGAATCCAGGATAGTACTCCTTTATTGTAGTTGCACATTAGTGGTGTTCATACAACCATCCTTCCCCACCATATTTTTGCTATCTTTGTCCAGTCTTGCCTCACCGTCAAATGTGCATCTTTTTGGTTGTACACCACCTTTACACTCAATTACACACAATTTTGACATACACAAGTTTAATGAGTGAAGTAAAGGAAAGATTTTCTTGAGTTTTAAAGGCATCGGTTCATTATTTTGAAAAAAATATATTAAAATGACAAAGTTCATTTATATAAAACCTCTAATTGTGCAAGAAAACCCTCAATATGACATATATGGCAATGCTTGCACTGATTGAACGCATAAATAACAAATATATTCAATTTTAAGTACAATATGTCACAAATGTAATATTTGGCACTTGTGTTTATGAGTAAATTATTTCAAACACATGTACTGACACAAAATGTTTTGAATCTGTAATTGTGTTCTATTGGCTTGCTTTTATGGACTAATAAGTGAAAAATTAAAAAAATATATTTTAAAAGTTAAAAAGATTATAAAGAACACAGCATTCTGCTTTTACTAATACACTACTGTTTTCTTTTTGTTTTTTTCACCACAGTGGTGTTCGTTTTGGGTCCATGCTTGCAATAGATTATTCCCCAACTTTTGGCTCTTGGGCCACAATTAACTCTGGGTTTGACAGAGAAGATTTTTCATTCCTGCTCATCCCACAGATGCTTGTTTCCTACCAACATCAACTTATCTGCATTTAAGAGAGAAAATTATGTTTTAAACCGTTTAAAGGTTCATTACCAGGATGCATTGTTGCAACAAAAAAAATTCAATAAATGACTTTTTTGCCAAGACCGTGCAAAGACATGTTTACTTTGAAAATGTTGGCTTTAAAAAAAACTAATGATGTGCTTTACATTGGTAACATTTTACAAGTGTGCCATATTTGTTATTTTAACATAGTTTTGTGTCATATGCAGTATGCCATATGCCATTGCAGGCATTTAGCACTCAAGCTGATGTGCATCCTTGATTCTGTAACATTCTTATGAACACAGTATCTCCCACAGTACTGAAGATATTTAAATGATAACGGCCACAATTACTTGGTATCAACTGTTAATAGATTAGGTTTTCAAAATCACACAACCAAACAGCAAAGTCAAAAGGTCACGCAATCACATACACCTCAACCATTCATCATTAATATGATCTGTGATTTAGAGGCAATGGCATATTGTTTGATTCCTTGGCTTTAACTTTTCATTGCGTTCCATTTTTTTCCTCAATTTACATCAAATTAGTTTTCATTTTGTCTGAACTACTCATCCCTAACAGTGTCGCAGGTGGTACCAGATTCTATTCCGGCTGTTTACAGGCGAGAGACAGGGTACAACCTGAACAGGTTGCCAATCTGTTGCAGGGTCAGTCACAAAAAAAAAAAACACACACATTCCTGTTTCATAAATAACACAGAGGAGGCACGGTGGCGAAGTAGTTAGCGCAGTGGCCTCACAGCAAGAAGGTCAGGGTTTGTGTCTCGGTTGGGACACTGGCCTTTCTGTGTGGAGTTTGCATGTTCTCCCCGTTTATGTGTGAGTTTCCTCCGGTTTGTTCCTACCGTCCAAAAACATGCACGTTAGAGTGATTGAACACCATGAAATTGCCCGTAAGAACATGTGTCGCCCCGCAACAGACTGGTGACCTGTTTAGGGTGTACCCTACCTCTCCCGCCCCACCACCCTCCCTCTATGATGGCTGGTTCAGATGATGAAATGAAAATGAACAAATCTTTAGCAACATTTTATATTTCAGAGTGAGTCAAACATAAGAATGTCATAAAGCTTTGCATTTTATTTAGTTATACTTTCAAATTACTTCAATGACGTTTGACAAACTAATAACAAGTGTTTCTTGTACAGGGTCGCCCAACTTTAGACCCTTCTTTTAAATGGGTACGGAAGAAAAAATGACCACAATATAATTCTGGATGGGAAAAAGAAATAACATGGGAGAGCAGCTGGACTCATATAGGGATCAAATAATAATAAAACTGCAAGTGAGGATTTGCACAAGGAAAGAACTGAATCCATAAAAAATGAGAAAAATATTTGGGCATGACATGAAACTTGGACGTGAAGCACAAGAAGTGAAATTGCAAAGTAGGACTGTACAGTCTGAGGTTGTGGATCAAAGAGGTCTAATTACCTGGACCCTCAGAGACCCAACTTCTATCCCATCACATGCAAAGGTTTCCACAAGCAGAAAAATATTCAGATTAAAGGTTAAACTCACAGAACTCTCAGCAGGTAGAATCACCTCGTTAAGATTCTTTAAACTTCCAAAAATGTATTAACAAAAAATATTATTAGAAACCATTTTATTTTTGTTATTTTAAATTAAATTACCTAAATTTGTTTCCATATTTTAAGTTTTGCTCATCTAATCACCTCAAAGATCCTTATGATACAATAGTGAGAAGGATGTGTCACCTTCAAAATATTAACAAAGACTCCACATAACTGCCTAAATAAACCTAAAAATATGTATACGGTTGGCAAATACAGTATATGGAAGCACTACAAACTATTTGATTAAATTGGAGTTTTTATTGAACATGTGAAGATACGCAACCAAAAACAACTCAAGAAAACCAAATCAGGGAAACATGCTACGACAAAAGAAAGAAAAATGTTTGGTCTACTTGGCAGGATGGAGGATGGGTGGGTCTAACATCAGAGTTACTGTCCTTCACGTCTCGGTTTTGTTTTTGTTTTTTTTTTAAATCAAAGATAGAAACTGATGAGGGTCTAGCTCTGCTGCAGGAAGCCTGTGAGGTTTAATAGTGAGATTTAATGACAAAATGAGGAGCAGATGTGCTAATCAAACTCTTTAGAGCTGCATTAATGCTTCATGGCAAAAATCCAACAGGAAGTTAAGAAATATTCCTCAGAGGTGGCATCATTTTCTTCACACAAACTTCTCCCTCCACCATTATGGAAATTAATTGGACGTTCATGTCGGTGGTATGATGATGCCCAATAGAGACGGCTTCTTAAAACCAAGAAATCATCTGACTTACAAAACATTTTAGATGTGTCTATATGTGTATATGGACATGTGATTTGTGAAGGCAGAAACAATGTAAGAGTCAAGAATTTCTTGGAGCTTCCTAAACCATAAAGTAGTAAATATGTATTTGTCATGTGAGCACCATGGTGATTTGACCCAAAACCTTCCATTTGTAGTTTGGGTGAAACAACCACAGTATAATATCCAAACTCTTTCTTCTTGATCGTGTCATTGGCTTTTTCTGGAAGCAAATTCCACCTTGTCTTTTTCTTTTACTTACTCCCAATCTGTGAGGTTGTTATGGCCAAGCCTTTTCACATTTGTTTTATTAAAACTCTGGCACGTTTTAGATCATTTTCCTGATGTGAACCACTGGTATGGATGTATTTAACACCAGCCTGCTACCAAATTGTGCAAAACATTCCTCCTACATTCCTCCTGGCTTCTTCGTAATCTTTGTTGGGTTGATGTTTTGAAGTTTCCAAAAGATTTTTAATACGTTTTTTCTGACATTTTCTACTTTTTCACTTATTTTTTTACTCACATCCTTGTACTTAATCGCTTCCAGTGGACTGTATTTTCATTTTCTTCATTTGTTTAAGCCACTGAACAGTGTCTTGTGAATCATTTTAGCACAAAAAGCCAATTAAATGAGAAGATGAATCACAATTTTACTTGAATAAGAAGAAATACTGACAAGCCTGAAGCGAAGAAAATGGCAAAAAAACTGACCGTGATGTTCTAAAGAAATAGAGATAAGAAAAAAAAATCCAGGCCTATGAGATGCCTCTGGACCTTCAGTTGATCCACTGATCACTGAAGTCTCATCAAAAATAGTCTCCATGGAAGACTGGTTGTCAAGAAAGCATTTTTAAGTAAGAAAAAGAAAAGTCTGACATGCTAAATGAGACAAGAGCTTGACTGAAAATCATTGGCGGAATCTGAAGGAGTAAAAAATTCTCCTCAGAGCAAAAATACTCCACTAGAGACAGTACGGAATGATACAAAATGCAGAAACATCCAAAGAAGAGCTTTAGGAATGCATTTTTAAAAGCCTGGGGAGTTCAATAAAATTTTATTTATATTGGCCCAGTACCTCAACAAAGATTTCTTAGAGTTTCACATGGAGTGTATAACAAAACAGAGCCAGGACAGGGGAGAAAAAGGCCCTAAAACCAGGTCAGGAGCCCAGTTGATTTAAAAATCAAATAAAAATTAGATGTTTACATTGTGAAGAAAAACTAGTTCTAAAGTTCAAAGAAAAAGGATAAATTTAACAACATATAATAATAATAAAAATTTTATTTGTAACGCACTTTATATCTCAAAGTGATCTCAAAGTGCTAAATATAAATATAATATACAGTACAAGTGTGACAGATACTGCTTAACGGATGGACTCCTTCCTGAGACAAAGCGCCCTTTCTTCTGCACCATGCTGTGCAGAGGTAAAGAAGGTGGGAAATCTGGACAGTTCTCCCAGCAGCCCTAGCATCTCTGAAGTACCATCCTACCAGTAGCAGCTGATGTACATAGCAACAGTTAGAACTGATTGGTCTATCCTCACATCTTCCAAAAGAAGAGATAAATTAGTAAGAGAATCACATCAGCAAATAGTGCGGCGAAACAAAAACTGAAACAAGGTCATAACGTTCAAGACCTAACAAACCAATCAACATTCAGCTAGACGTCTTTTCCTGATTCCCAGCAATGCCCAGCTTGATATTTAGTTATGTTGGTTTATTTCCGAAGAAAAACCAATCTGGTAGTGGAAAGCCATTAAATAGAAAAGCCAAAAAAAATAACCATAAAATATACAGTATGTATATTTGTTGTGCTTCCAACATGAGTCAGCCAGTCAGAACAGAGAGTTGAGATGAACCTCTTTATCAGAGAGAGTTAATGGCACGGGGAAGATGGAAGGGCTGGGTAGGACGAGGCATGAAGACATTACATTTAAGAAAAATGGTGTGGCCAGGAAGGAAAGAGCTGGAGAAAAAAGGGAAGATAGGAGGACAAAACATGAAGAGCAGAAAAAAGAAAACATAGAGTTAGCTGCTCTTCTGCCTTCACCAACAGATCCTGAAGTCCAACAGCACACACAGCAAAACTGCTACAGTCCACTGGCAGATAAATAGCTTTACACACACGCATGCACGCACACACAAAACTAAATAAATAGCTTTATACTCAGCAACAGCCAAAGTGGGTCAGACATCAAAGTAGCCACTCGAAAAGCTGTTGGAGCTGTCGACACACACAACCTCGCAAACTATGTGTGTGTGTAGCGTACACGCTTTTTCTCCAAATTGGCACTTGAACTGTCTGCGCACACCCGCGCAGACACACACTACCGCTTACTTCAAATTGCCACACTCTTCCTCATCCTCTTCCTTTGCTTCTCCTCCTCTCTCTCTCACTGTCTTCTCTCTCTCTCTCTCTCTGTCTTTCTCCCTCACACATACACACACACACAAACACACACGCAAGCCCTTGTAAATTGCAGTGAGCAGGCGCTGTGGCCAACCAAATAGCAGCAATCAGGAAGTCTAAGAGCCGAGAGACAAAGGACAGACGGCCACTTTAGGTAGATGTGCACAGTTGCACCTTCAACAACAAGAAGAGCAATCATTTACCTTGAAGATGAGGTCAAATGATGCAGGATGCGGTGAAAAACAAATTTTGTAGAAATCTGAAACATTCACCTTGCTAACCCCAAATCAAATAATGTCTATTTAATAGGGGTGTAACAGTACATGTATTCATACTGAACCATTTTGGTACAGGATGTTAAGAGCTGTGCTCAAATTAGTTTAAAATTTGTGTGCATTTACAATCTGTCTCTTCTTGCACCACCACTGTAAGAGGGAATGATATCTCTCATCAGCATATTTTGTGAGAAATATACTTTTATTTTTTATAAGTTACTGAATTTGGAGCCATTTACACAACAGATATAGACGGAGAGCTGGGATGATCTAATCTGGGCATCTGCTAGCTAGCAGTGGTGGTTACGGTCTGTGACTTTAGCAGTCTTTAGCTTCTTATATTTTCATTTTTCAATAACCATAAACCTCTTTGGCAGCAACAAATAAACAACAGTTTAAATAAAAAGGTTCTACCATTTAAGAGGTGAAAATAAAACTTTTGTAGCGAGCAAAACTCGGAAGCAGTGATGTCTTGTTGTAAAACCAGAGTACGGGCAGTGTATATTAACACACTGGTCAGCATTCAAAGAGCTAAATCAGATTGCTCTGCTTTTTTAAAAAAAAAAAGTAGTTTAATGGGCTTGCCTTTATTTGCTTCTTACCAAGCAGCCCTTTGATTTATTTTTATAATTGTAAAATGTTAAAACAAATAGTTGATTTAACAATTGCACAAATAAACAATAGACAAATGGTTTTGCATTTTGTTCCAAAACTGTACCAAAAATAAACTGAACCGTGACATCAAAATTGAATTACGCACTGAGCTGGAATTTTTGTGTACCTTTACACCCTTGGTATTTAAAATTGCACTTTTATCTTTTAGAGCAAAATCAGATGTTCTTATTTAGGCTGTTTGAGCTTGCTGATTAAATTCTAAGGCAGTGCGAGCAGTTCGGCTTCAGTGCTCACACAAACCTCGTTCCCTGCAGGAACAGGAGACTACTTCCAGCAAACAAGCTCTGATAAAACTCTGCTGTACCTGAATGCAGCACCAAACCAATAACAAAGACAGCAGAGCATGTTGGAGATTAGCAGTCAGATCTTTTTATCTGCAGAACAAGAGGCATAAAAAGGGGGAACGGGTGCTCCATCAGCCAGCAGGACAGGAGTGTGACTCTAATGGGGTATAATGTTACTCTGCTCGCCAACATGTCACAAAACCAATTTAGGAAGCCATGAAATGTGTGTGACCATATCTCAGATTTTCTGTCCCAATAGAACAAAGTCCCTTCTGTGAGTTTTTCCCCCCATTTAAAAACCTAATTTTCTACAAAAACCAAACTTTTTTAAAAAACTTACTAAAAATGAGCCAGATGAGATGGTTTGGGCATCTGGTTAGACACCTCATTGGGACGATGTTCCAAGAAAGACAACTTTGGGAGAGGCCCGTAGGTAGACACAGGATATTATGAACATGTCAAGTGTTTACAATCCCCTGGGAAGGCTTCTAGAACTTGACCCCAGATAAGTTAGACTGAGATAAACTAAACTTTTTTTGTAAAGCACTTTTCAAACAAAATTACTGAAATGCTTCATACTCAATATAAACCAATTAAAAACACAAAAAGTCAAATCCAGGTCATTAAATATGAATCAAGTAAACATGCATTCAAGAACCCTCTCATATACAGACACACTTGCACATACATGCAGTGACCATCTCCTTAACTTATAAGTGAGAGAAACAATTATCTGGTCTGATGATTTTGTAAGAAACCAACTTTCTTTCCGTTCCGTCATCTCCGCTCATCCAGGGCCGGGTCACGGTGGCAACAGCCTCAGACGGGAAGCCCAGGTTTCTCTCACCCCGGCTGCATCCTCCAGCTCACCCGGAAGGATCCCAAGTCGTACCCCGGCCAGCTGTGAGACATCGTCTCTCCAGTGGGTCCGAGGTCTGCCTCTTGGTCTCCTCCCGGTGGGACGTGACCGAAACACCTCACCCGCAAGGTGCTTGACCACCCCATCTGGCCCCTCTCGACCTGGAGGAGGAGCCGCTCGACACCAAGCTCCTCCCAGATGGCAGAGCTCCTCACCCGATCTCTGAGTGAGAGCCCAGCCCATTTCGGTCGCTCATTCTTTCGGTCACCACCCATAGCTGGTGACCATAGGTGAGGGTGGGAATGTAGATCGACTAGTAAATCGAGAGCTTTGCTTTTCGGCTCAGCTCTCTCTTTACCACGACGGACCAATGCAGTGTCCTAGTTATTGCTGACGCCGCACCGATCCGCCTGTCGATCTGCCACTCCATCCTTCCTCCACGCGTGATCACGACCCAGAGATACTTCAACTTCTTCACTTGGGGCAGGACCGTTTGGGGCATTCCACCCTTTTCCGGGCGAGGACCATGGTCTCAGATTTGGAGGCGCTAATTCCCAAACTTACTGAGAAACCAACTTACTGAGGATTGATTTACACCATGGGCCCACTTCAGCTACGACGGCAAAGGTTAAACAATTTAAAATCCATGACTATGTAAAAAAATCAGACCCAAAAAGCATGATAAGAGACAGAGAAAAGCTAAACCAAAAGCTTCTTTAGTCTTTTCTTAAAAACAGGAAGGCTCAGCGGCCGTAAGCAGCTCCTTAGCCCTCACATGTGTCAAATGCTGAGTAATAATTAAGAAGCATTTTTTGAAGCTGTCAAACAGTTGATCTTTCTCTGTCTTAATTGACTTGAAACAATATCTACAGTTGTTAGAATAAAAAATAGAAGAAAAAACAAATTCAACATTACTTAAAACCCCTCTTCATGTTTTTCATATGAAAGTATCTTAACATCAGCTAATCATTACAGATCATCTGAAGGTGTAATAAAAAATTGATCTTTCTAAACAGCTAAAACCAAAGCCAACACTTTAAAACTGCCTCTTATTGAAAACAAAATAATGAGATATGTATGTACTTTTCCAATTGATATTTTTCTCAAAGACAGATTTTGGTTTTTTTTAGAATATTTTTCTTGGTCTAACTTTTGTAAGTTGAATAAAGCCATATAAACCTCATACAGCAGCAGGCATTCCATAAAACAAGCATGACAAGTTGAATTGTAGCAGACAGTTCTGTTAGGTGGCTGATAATGAGAGCCAGGTGAAGAATAAAAGATTGAGAAAAGCTGCTTTACTGATCTACACTTCCTGGAGATAAACCTCCTCCTCAGCTGGCCAACAGCCCCATCTCCTCCTTCTAAACTGACTCATACATAATCTAGAAACCTCTGAGGTTTACTGGTCTCCTACAGGGGTATTTGGTTGGAATCCAAACTAGAAACAATCCTCCGTAAATCTATCTTTGCAACAGTTTCTTACTGAAGACTTAAAATAGTTGTTTGTTCTAATGATGTTTGTGTGCTCTCAGAATCGTCACCTGCCTGCAGGACCTTCTCTTTATCTCCACTTTCCCTCACCGGCACTGAAGAATCACCCACAGTTTTCTTCGGGCCCGCAGGGCACACGGGTCGCACTGAGCCGTGAACACACTGCACGACAACTCAATGAATAAAATGAATAAAATGGCCGCAGTAATGACTCAGGTGAGGTGGTTGCTCCACTCCACTGGTTGGTAGAATTTTTTGGATTGTGTGAGGATTTAAGCCCCTGAACTGAAGCAGAAGTTCAAATTTACCCCCGCTGAGAATGAAGAAGGAAAGAATTTTTTATAAAAACACTGATGAAGTTTAAAGTCTACCGTAAGCCTGTCAGTGACTCAGAATGTTTTCTATACAGAATATTTAGTCGCCATACCCGCCTGTCAATGCCCGATCCCTTCAGACCTCAGAAGCCAAAGAGGCACGGCCTGCGCACAACTTGGATAGGAGACCGCTGGAACCCCAGGTCCACAGTGGGGCCGCCATTGAGATCAAATTGTTACCGTCTCCCTGGGCAAGATACTTCACCCACATTGCCTAGACTTGATGGTGTGTGTGATTGGTTGGTGATGGTCAGAAGGGCCGACGGTGCATAAATGGTAGCCTCACTTCTGTCAGTCTGCACCAGGGCAGCTGTGGCTACAACAGTAGCTTACCATCACCTGGTACGGAGTGAATGAATAATGCATATGTGTGAAGCGTCTTTGAGCATCCTGGAAAAGCGCTGTACAAGTACAATTTTAGACAACATACACAGGATAAAACTTAGTGAGGTACTGGGAGGAATAAAACAAAGTTAATACAAACGTGAACAAAAACCCAACAAGTTTCAAATAATTTGTGAAGAAAAATGAAAACTCAAACGCTTGTACAAGTCACTCATGTTCAGGATTCATTTATAATGACAGTTTGGAAATATCTGGACAAATTAACATTCTTTAATTATTACAATTAGCATTTTAATGCAAACTGTTTTGCTTATAGTTTGACCATGGCACTCCCATATTTTTTTTTGTTTAATTTATAAATGTTTCCACTAAAATGAATAGCTTAAGTACTCATAAAGTTAGTAAATATTTGTTAATCTATGGATCTATCTAGTTATCTATCTGTAAATACAACAATAAAAACAAGAAGGTAGTCTAGAACTTTTCAGACTAAAGTTAAGATTTGCAACTTTAGTTTTATTGTTTTTGTTGCTTATTTTAACCCAGATTAATGGAAATAATTATTTTGCTCCGAATTTTCCGAATTTTAAAGAGAGGGTATAAAACTGGAGATTTGAAAATCCATTCTGTTTTTTTATAGATAAAAATGTGTTTAAAACGAGCAGCAGGTGCTTTGAAGGCGAGATGATGTGACTCTTTATCAAATGTTCTCAGTGTGAGGTGAAGTTCTTTGAGGAAACAGAACAAAACTAAACTGTGTGCTGTGAAAATCAGAGTTAACAGTGCTTTCTGAAGATGAGCAGTTCCCATTTTGCACCTGCATCTTATCTCAACATATTTGTCCAGGTTTGCTAGGGAACAAAAATATTAGCAAGCTGAATCTGAAAAAAAAAAAAAATCTAAATGGTATTAATCTAAATGCACAAAAAGTTGCATGCTGTCTCCATACAGCAGATACCTCTAAGACACAATGCTTTCTCACTTTCAGTTTACCTTTTTTTATTAGACTGACAGAATAATGACTAGAATGAACTGTCTAAATTAGTTTTTATGAAAGTATCCAAAACTTACGGTTCGGTACGTACCTAGATTTTAAGATCACGGTCAATTTTCAGTGCAGTATCGAAACAAAATGCAAAACCAATTGCCCGTTGTAGATTTGTGTGTTTATTAAACCAACTATTTGCTTCAACATTAACAAGTGGAAAACAAATGGAAAGTACTGCTTGGTGATAATAATAAAAAAATACTCTCAAAAAAGCAAAGAATGTACAAAATATCTGACAATTCTTGTAAAACAATAAGACCTCTTCAAAAAACTTAAGCGAAGTAAGTAAACCGGAGTGGATAGTGATCACATCTACTTAATGGAAAGAGCTCTGCTGAGGAGCCTCAACGTGCTGTACATGTCATGTTCTATCAACACCATCTAGCCATCACCGCTCAAGAAAAAGCTAAAAGGAGACTTTTTACCTATACGATAAACACTTTAATAGATGATGTTGTAGCTTTACCAGGAACAGGCTTGAATTTGGCACATTTGTTCAACTTTTTTTCTTGTTTCAGCACTATCTCAAGTCTCCATAAACACCACAGGATCCGTCTTTATAACATAATGTCAGTTTCTATAGATTTTTCTTCTCTACAAAAAATGTATTCTTACAAACATAAACTGCAAAACTAAATCTCTAAAGGTTTTTGCCATACGAGAGTTTTAACTAGTTTAAGAACTGCTTTTATTAATTATTTGCTCACATTTGTGGGGGTTTAATTTTTCACTTTAGTGACAAAAAAAAGCAGCAACCAAGCCAACAATCTGAAAACAGCATTAAAATCCCAAAAATAATAGATGGCAATGGAAAAATAAAAGTATGAGCAGCTAAAGGGTGGAGACGGTGGCCGCGTGGTTAGAGTGTTCGCCCGCGGACCGGAAGGTCGCGGGTTCGCGTCCCACGGAGAGCACGTCTAAGGTCCTTGGAGAAGACACCTAACCCCCGCTGCTCCCACAATTGGTGCCGTTGAAGGGCAGCCTGCTGCGGTGTAAGGAGTGCAGCAAACAAATTTCCCCGGTGAGGGATGAATAGAGTAATTCATTTATTTATTTATTTATTTAAACGCTGCAAAAGCTAAACCTTGGCTGCTACCTAGCACCAAATGCTGCCCCTAAATTCCCAGACAAGGTTTTCTCTGCTATCAGTCTGCGGCTGCCTTCTGTGTAAATGGCTCTAAATGAAGAAATGATTAATGTTCATTTGTCACAAAATATACTAAAGCAATATGCTGTTTGTCCACGCTCAGCCACCAATGGTGTAAATATGCCTGGCAAGGTAAATTGGGAGGAAAGAACTTTTAACTATCTATGAGGAAGCTCGTCCGCGATTGGTTCACCGTGAGCGAAGCCTTCACACAGATTTTGCAGCATCCTAAGCATCCTGAACAGTTTAGCACAAATACATATACTGTTACATAATTCTATTTCAACACCACTTGGTATTTTCCTTTACACGTGTACCACACATTAGATAGGTTTAGATAAGTCAGATTTCCTCATGAACTGCATTTTTTCTGATGTATTTTTTTAAACCATCTCCCTCTGAAAATTACTAAAACTTAAAGTTAAGCAACTGCAGATAGGTTTGGATAACTCAGCCCAATAACTCAAATTCCAGAGTGAGATGTTACTGGATAAAAAGGTCTTATATTTAACATTTTAATCCATCTGCTCACAGGATAAGCAATACCCTTAGACTATGTAATTTGAAAATGACCTTCCACTTTTGATTCCCATATGAAACAAAGAAACTAAAAACCCTACTTCAACTAATCCCTCTCTACACAAGAAAATATTTTTCTTTATTCAGAATGATTCATGTTGAAATGACTTAACGCAGATAATTTAGATATTTCTCATTTTGTGAACAGTGGGAATAAAATATAATTAAAACTTCTTTAGCAGAACAGCAGCTGTGTGTACACCCAGAAATAGAACAAGACCACATACCTGAAAAGAAATAGGTCTTTCACAGACCGTTGCGCACTGACGGCTGAAAGAAAACGTCAACCTTGTCCCGAGTTAATGTTTGTTTGGAGTACCTTTCCATCAAAAGTTTGAGATGTTGTTCTTTATCCTACATAAATTGTTATAAATCCCAACAAACCAAAATTTACTTCCTGCCAGGTCTGCATTAAGAGTTTTGAAAACAATAAAACTTTCATTTATTAATTATATAAAACTGTTTCCTGTAGATCACAAAGAGGAAAGTAGAGACAGACAAACAATAACACACACACTCACAACAATAATTCAGACATTTTTTTCTGTTATTAACAGACCTCCATTACAAATCGATAAGGCAGTAAATACGCAAATATCTTTCCAAATTTCTTTACAAACAAAAGAAAGGGATGGAAGGATCTTTTTGTTGTGAGGAGAAACATCTTCTGCCAAGTCACCCTCTGCCATTATAACGTAATATTGTAAAAGAAAATAACTCATTGTTTCACTGAATTTCCCTGTTGAAGATCTTCATTAAGCTACATAAAACCAGCTCTTGAATAGTTGTGATGAAACATGACTTGCTCACTGGGCTGAATCAGTAACCTCTGACAGTCCTATCTTGCACTTTACTGGTTTGTAGCATCAGAGTTCACCATGCAGCAGCTATATTGTTGTTTCGTACATTAGACTGAACACAATTTGTGTTATTGTGTCCAGCCCCTGCAGCAATGCTTGCCTGCTGTTTCGCTCTATTGAGGCAGTAATCACATAGTCTCACTTTGCTTTACACTGTGTGCACAACCTCATATTACCCCCACATTTGCTCACCGTGGCATTTTACCGCCTTAGGAATTATGCATAATGCTGTGGAGCTTCTGTAACTTACTTAAGAACTTTATGCAACTTTATGCTTTCATCAGCGAGATTTGACAGAGGGTGGAGCTTAGTTACCCCACTCGGCATTCCCGTGCCAGCTCGCCATGTACTGGACACTCATAAGGAAGAGGTTTAATATTCTGTGTGCTCTGCTTAAATAATGAGACCGAATACATTCTATATTTTCTCTGAATTATTTACCATCAACCTTCTGTTTGAGTCCCCTCCCCACTGCTTTCTGCCAGGTTTCAAACATCCACAACAACTCCTGAAATTTTAGAGCACATTAAAACTCCAGCCAACAAAATCTAACACAACTCCTGTTCCCCAGCTCCATCTGTCTGCTCTCCTTTCATCCTCTGCTCTGTCTCCCATGGTCTGTTTTCTCCATCATTGCTTTTTTGTTGTCTTGCAGCTTCTTGAACCCTGACTGACGTGTTCAAAGGTTTATTATGCCAACAAGGGAAGCGCTTCAGGTGCTGCTCGGTGTTATTGCTCTTGTTGTTACGAGCATTCTGTGTGCGGCTTCATGTCTTTAACCCAGATTACTTTCTTCCTGCTTGTGTTCTCATTGGTGTACTTGGCTAATGTGTCATGAAATTCTCTTTTTTTCTGGATTGCAATTTCCTTCTTTTTAGATGATCACTCTAAACAAAGTTGTTGCTCTAATCAGTGAAGTTGGAAGGAAGATTTTGTAGCATCTACTTTGCTGAAAATGTGACCTTTACAGAAAACACCGACTGATTTCAGTTCAAGAACAAGATCAGTAATGAGGATTTGAGGTAATTATACAAATGAGAAGGTAAAAGATAGAAGAATATAATCAACAGGGGTTTTAGCCTTTGAGCAGTAATGAAAAGTGTTTGTGAGAAACTAAACTAAAATGTGTTGAAAATAATTGATGGTGTTTGTGCACCCTTTGTGTCCACTTAAGGGATTTTAAAAAAACGAAAGCTTTTACTTCCCTGTAAACTTCATGGAGACCCAGTTGGAGGAAAGGCACCCCCCAAGCCCCCGCTAAGGGTTTACATTCAGAATGCACTCAGAACTGGGAATTACAGATGAGGTCATCTAAATCTTTCAAAATAACTCACATTTGTAGGATGCAGCTGATGGGCTTCATTCATACTGAAATGGAGGTAAGAGTTCAAATGACATTTAACAACTACTGTCTCGTTTATTTTAACCAAAGAAACAAAGGCTGACCATTAAAAATAGACTTAATGGTATATTAAGTCATCAAGAAAGATTACTAATTATTAAGAAACAGCTAATCCTTAAATTAAAAGTGGAATGATTGAAGGAGTTAAGTTTAGATTTTTAGGTGTCACTCTACATAAAAATTTAAAAAGAAAGCTCTATATTATTTATTCATCTTCTTAACCGTCAATCCCTTTCGTGGTAGCAGGGGGGCAGGGGGTGGTCCGGAGCCTATCTCGGCTACAGGGTACACCCCAAACAGGTCTGTCGCGGGGCCACAACACACACACATTCCTCGGCGCAACCATGTAGTGGCCAATCAAACATGCTTGATTTTTGGAGAGTGAGAGGAAACCAGAATACCCGGAGGAAACCCACGCATACACGGAAGAACATGCAAACTCCACACAGAAAGGCCAGTGTTCCAGGTCTTGTCCCTGCTTGCTGTGAGACCACTGTGCTAACCATCGCACCACCATGCCACCTAGTCTTGTATTGTTTATATAAAAAAGTAAATAAGCAAACTTTTACCACATCTAACAAAGTGAAACATTTGTTAAACTATTAACATTTTGCATTGTGCATATACTGTACTGTATTTCACCATAAAGCCCTACAGGGGAAATTCTTATGATTCAAACCTAACCCCCTCAACAGTTTTGTATAACAAGTATCACGAATATTGAACAAAATTACAATAATGAGCACATTTCTGCAGTCTGAAATATTAAAATTGAAAGATTTAAGCGCCTTACAGACAATGTTGGTTATATACAAGAAAAAAAAATCCTTTGGTCGCCATGTGATTTGCAAAATATTTTTTTAAATCTATTAAATTTACTTAAAATTACCCAAAAGGGAAGATTACCCTTAAACAAATGACCATATTTCTTTCTTTTGCTAGGATAAAAATTGAATTGATGGTCAAATAAATTTTGTTTTGTTTTTTTTTTACTTGTATAGATTTTCTGTGAAATGACCGACTGAAAGTATAAAAATCTAAATGTATATATATATATATATATATAGCTTTAAGAGTAAATGCAATTAAAATATGATTGATTTATTTTCAGCATTGATCAATTTGCAGTATGTGATTGGTGTATAACAGTATAACTAAACTGTATGCCGCATTCCATATTAGTGAATAGAACCAATAAAAATTCAGTGAAATGTATCTAAAAACTAAGTAAAGTTTCTGATACAATTATATTATGGTGTTTTGAAATCTATGACCTCAGGACCATTTCGTTTGGTCCTAAATTTCAAAGTTATAATCTTGGGGTATTGCCCTTCTGCCCTATTAGATCTACTCTATAATTGATGTTTCCCACCTCGGAGGCCACAAGAACTTTTCAGAAGAACTAAAAATTCAGTGCAGCGGGGAGCAGTCTTCACTGCAGAATGAGCAGGTCTTTATTTTTACTAGCATTGCTCAGGGAGCAAGGCATTGGGCAGATTTAATGGTCACCCAGCATAGACTATTCACCACATTCCTGGTCATTTCAGCATATTACATTTATACTATAGTTTTGTGATTGGCCAACTTATTGGGACATGGTGGACATCAATTAACCATTCCAAATCTCTCCATGGAAAACATCACAGTACTGGTTGTGGAAGAACATGAGCTAGGGAGAATTTTTTTTTTCCAAGCTAAATTCTTATTCAATTGATTAGATGGTGTAATAAAATCCCAAATGATCATTTTTCAGAACATTTTTCATTTTATTTTGCCAGAAAACCTATCTGACCAATGCTAAAATTTGAACCTGTTTTATTGGGACACCTTCTAATCTATTGTGTCTTCTTTATGTGTAAAAAGATGCTGATGTTCCTACTCCATCACCATGAGTCTGTTTTGTGCAACGCTGCTGTACTGTTTTCTAAATATAACATCTACAAACCGATTACCAACTACAAATAAAAAAATTATGTAAAAACAGCTGCACGCGTTTGACATAATGCTCCAATTGATAAAAAAAAAAAAAAAAGAATCTAGTGATTGTCACTTAGTTGCACATTTATAACATTCTGAAAACTGCAAGCTTTTATTTCTTACTGAATGCCTTTATGTCATGAAAAGATAAGATTGATAAGATTTGATAAGATTCAACAAAAACAAAAATGACAACCTAGGCATTAGTGGGGATGCTGATTTAACCAGTGGCCACAAACATTGGTTACTACTCGCCCCAGTGAAACAAGCAAATCCCAAAGCTGGGAGGTAAGACTCTTTCCTGGGAGTGAAAAAGACAATAAGATGTACCAGCAGAGGGCGGACCATGGAAAAGTGAGGTTACAGGGAGAAGAGATAAAGAAGGTGGAAGATTTTAAGTACTTGGGATCAACAGTCCAGAGCAATGGAGAGTGTGGAAGAGAGGTGAAGAAGCGTGTTCAAGCAGGCTGGAACGGGTGGAAAGTATCAGGTGTGATCTGTGACAGAAGAGTTTCAGCTAAAATGAAAGGAAAAGTGTACAAATCGTGGTGAGACCCGCCATGCTGTTTGGTCTAGAAATAGTAGCACTGAAGAAAAGACAGGAAGCAGAGATGGAGGTAGCAGAGATGAAGATGCTGAGGATCTCTCTGGGAGTGACCAGGATGGACAGGATCAGAAATGAGTATATCAGAGGAACAGCACATGTTAGAGGTGTTGGAGATAAAGTCCGAGAGGCCAGGCTGAGATGGTTTGGACAAGTACAGAGAAGAGAGACCGAGTACATCGGCAGAAGGATGCTGGGTTTAGAACCACCAGGAAAGAGGACTAGAGGAAGACCAAAGGGGAGGTTCATGAATACAGTGAAGGAAGACATGAAGATAGTTGGCGTGACCGAAGAGGATGCAGCAGATAGGGTTAGATGGAAGAAACTGACTTGCTGTGGCGACCCCTGAAGGGAAATGCCGAAAGGAGAAGAAGAAGAAGCAGAGGGCGGACCAGCTATAGGTCTTGTGGCCGTTACTACGGCTACAAATTGCCCACCACTGCATCCAAGAAAAAAATTTTCATTTAAATGATATATAAACAAAATAAATTTCTTAGAATTTTAAATAGGGGTGTTTCCATTCTAGTCCTGGTTGGGTGGTGTCCTGAAGGTTTTTCATGCCTTCTAGCATCTACATGTCTAATGCAGAGGCTATTGAGTCATTGTGACAAATTTTATTGATCGTTTATTTCACTTAGTGTGTCAGCTGTTTTGAACCCAGAACATATGGAAAACTTTCAGAACACTGGCCCTTCGGGAAAGGAATTGGACACCCCTGATTTGATATTTCTGTCTTTCCTAAATGACCATGTTAGAAGCCCTTCATCTTCAGATGGGCACATTATTCAATCATTTCAGGCACAACTCGTCGGGCATTAACCCTCACTTAAAAAACATCACTGTCTTTTTTCACTATGCTCAACACCTGCACTCAAACCTGTGACCTGTTCCCAGCATGTTTCACACCTGCAATAAAATCCTCTCTGAGGTGCAATTTTCCAACAGGTGGTATTTTGGCCATTTAAACTGGTACTACTGGTACTGTATATGTAAAACTCATTTCATTATAAAATGTAACAGGTTTTCATTACAAACCAGTACATCGTCTAGCACTAATTTAATCAATAATTTTAAGGTCTAAGATAAATGTATCCAACTTTACCAAAAGTTGTCTACAGAGAATTAAAAACCCGATCTGATAAAAAGACGGTGCTTGGCTTATAATCCAAGCTTTATTCATGCAGAGACTTCCTTTTTGTCTTCTGCTTGTGGAACACAAAGATTGTGTTAGAGCAGGATTGTAGATTACAAATAGCTTGTGTGATTTTTTTTTTATCATTATTATATTATTCATCTCAAATTAATGTGTTTGAGTGATCATCTTTCCTTAACACGTCTTTAACCAACCATGTTTGCTTCCAGAAACAATAATTTTAACAATATAAAATTTTGGTTGGCACTGGATTTATAAGTATGTTATTTTCAAAATCTAGCATACAATCTCACATTTTTCTGTGCAAAAAAATCCTTCCTTCTTTTTAGAATGTGACTTGCTCAACAAAGTGGAACTACCTTAAGTTTTATATCCCTATATATATGCTAGCCTGGTAAAACTTATTGTACCGGCCTGGGATATTCATCAGGGAAAAACTCCCCACAGAAAAACTAATACCTAAATATCTGATTGACTGAGGTACTTCACGCAGAACAATCTGGTATGCAATGGTATTTACTCCAAAGCTATTACCTGCCAAATAAAATCAACTTTTTTCAGCTAAATGGTAACTTGAAGTTGCTGGGCATCAACTTGGGGTAAAATTTGTCCACTTAAATTTGGGAACTGTAGATTTTTTTTCCTAAGTAAAAAGACCCCACGTTGTTTCAAACAATATTTGTAACAGTTTATAGTTGAAGGCAAAAATGAGACCGACAAAAATGAAAGGGCTACTTTAAACTAAACAAACTGGCTCAGTCATGTTCACCAAGGTTATTTTTTTGTTGTTGTCGTTCTAATGCAGCTGCTTAATGGCAGCACTTTAAAGTTGTTGTTTTTGTCAACCTGCTAACACTCACACACAGTTAAGTTTTACAAGTTCCACCTCCACATTTTCCTTCTAAGCCTGCAGGAAGCCCCTGGATTTCCTGGACTGGTTGTGTGACCCTGCCAGTTATGTGACAAGATTCAACTAAAATGACACCTTCTTTTATTTAAGCTAAAGCCAGAACATCGCCATGGGAGAAATACCTCACTGTACTGTATGCTGCTGACTTGCAAAAACTGTTTAAACATGTACTTTATGCACTGCAAAAACTACTGCAATCTGCAGATCCGCAGCATCTAGAAACATTGGGAGAAAAAAAAAAAAAAAACGCATTTCAAAAGAATTCTAATTTTATAGTTCCATGGTAACGACAAGAGGGCTGACATTGTGGTCAGGTCTTCTCATAATGTTATATTAGTCTGGAGTTTATTGATAAATCAGAGCTTTATAATTGAACCGCTTTCATTTTTACTTATTTGTTTTTACAAATACTTTTTTTTTTATATTATGTATTTTCTGGCTTTAAATGACAGCAGAATTTCTCACCTTAAAGAAATTTAAACAGATGTATTAGATTTCAGAAAACTTTCTGACAAGCTTTACAACTAACAGTCCTTCAGATTTTTCTAATTGGGCTTTATTAAAGAATCTTGTCCAACGTTGAGATTGAAATTGAAAATGATCTCAACATGTCACCGCAGTAGTTCTGTCTTGGTCTAATCAGTTTAGGTTTATTAATCATGTGAAGCTATAGTTGACTTTTTATTGGCTAACGAATAATTTGTTCTTCAATTTTCTCTAAAGTGGAAGACAACAGTTTTTAGTGGAACTGATCAATTCATCCAAAACCCACTTTGTTCACTTAACTGGCTAAGAGTTTTTACAGTGGTGGTCAAAAGTTTACATACACTTGTAAAGAACATAATGTCATGGCTGTCTTGAGTTTCCAGTTATTTCAACAACTCTGATTTTTCTCTGATATAGTGATTGGAACAGATCCTTCTTTGTCACAAAAAACATTCATGAAGTTTGATTCTTTTATGACTTTATTATGGGTAAACTGAAAATGTGACAAAATCAGCTGGGTCAAAAATATACATACAGCAATGCTAATATTTGGTTACATGTCCTTTGGCCATTTTTACTTCAATTAGGCGCTTTTGGTAGCCATCCTCAAGCTTCTGGCAAGTTTCTGGTTGAATCTTTGACCACTCCTCTTGACAGAATTGGTGCAGTTCAGTTAAATTTGTTGGCTTTCTGACATGGACTTGTTTCTTCAGCGTTATCCACATGTTCTTAATGGGATTTAAGTCAGGACTTTGGGAAGGCCATTCTAAAACCTTAATTCTAGCCTGATTTAGCCATTCCATTACCACTTTTGATGTGTATTTGGGGTCATTGTCCTGTTGGAACACCCAACTGCGCCCAAGACCCAACCTTCGGGCTGATGACTTCAGGTTTTCTTGAAGAATTTGAAGGTAATCCTCCTTCTTCATTGTCCCATTGACTCTCTGTAAAGCACCAGTTCCATTGGCAGCAAAACAGGCCCACCGTGCTTGATGGTAGGCATGGTGTTCTTGGGGTTAAAGGCCTCACCTTTTCTCCTCCAAACATATTGCTGGACATTGTGGCCAAACAGCTCAATTTTTGTTTCATCTGACCACAGAACTTTCCTCCAGAAGGTCTTATCTTTGTTCATGTGATCAGCAGCAAACTTTAGTCAAGCCTTAAGGTGCCGCTTTTGGAGCAAGGGCTTCCTTCTTGCACGGCAACCTCTCAGTCCATGGCGATGCAAAACACGCTTGACTGTGGACACTGACACCTGTGTTCCAGCAGCTTCTAATTCTTGGCAGATCTGCTTTTTGGTGCTCCTGGGTTGACTCTTCACCCTCCTGACCAGTTTTCTCTCAGCAGCAGGTGACAGCTTGCGTTTTCTTCCTGATCGTGGCAGTGACAAAACAGTGCCATGCACTTTATACTTACAAACAATTGTTTGCACTGTTGCTTTTGGAACCTGCAGCTGCTTTGAAATGGCTCCAAGTGACTTTCCTGACTTATTCAAGTCAATGATTCTCTTTTTCAAATCTGTACTGAGCTCCTTTGACTTTCCCATTGTAGCATTTGTGGGTGTTTTTATCCAATGAACCCTTTTTAAATGGCCTCAGAGAAGTCACCAGCTGTAGTCACTCATAATCACACAAGAAGTTAAGAGGTCATGCTATGAAGCTCATGTCATTGACACAGAGGTGTCAAGTAACGAAGTAAGACTACTTCGTTACCTTACTCAAGTAGAAAATCTCGTTATCTTTACTTTAACGAAGTAATTATTTTTTTGTCTACTTTTTACTTTTACTCACTACTTTTTTATGCAACTATCTGTACTTTTACTTCGTTCATTTTATAAAAAAGTAGTCGCTACTTTCTCCATTTTGTCACCGATAAAATGCCGCGACTGTTTGTTGGAGTTTTTTTTTTTTATGAACCCTGAATGCATCAAACAAAGGAACAGATGAATGATTGGCTGAAAGGTCCAGTCAATCATTACTTTGGGGCGAGTAGCCCCGCCCACAAACTTTTAAAGAGCAGGGACGTCAATTTCCGTGTTTGAGACTCCGGCTCGGAAATCAAAGTGTTTCTGATGCTGCAACACTGAACTTTGATTGAATTATCAATTTTAAAAAAAAAACAACAGCAAAGAAATGTTTTTTTTTTTATTATTATTTTCAGTCTGCGGTTATTGTAAACGTCTTTGCTGAAAATGTTGTAGATGGTATTTTTATAAAAATAACTTTGATCTGTGATGCACTATTTTATCTTTAGAAACAAAACTAATTGAACTGATTAATCCATAAATAGTAGTGGATGAAGTATTTGTGCTTAAAAGCATCCAAAATGTTATTGATTAGTTTATAAAGACTGACTGAGGAGATTAAAACTACACATCGCTTAGATTTTGTATCATGAAGATGTTTGGGTTAACATAAAAAAAAACCTCATATGTATGTACACATATATATGTAGATAAGTATATATGTAAATTTATATATACCGTCTCCTAGGTCCCGCCCCTACTGGTTTTTTAAAATCTTGTTTCCCTGGTTATTTTTTCATTTTTACAGTTCTTAAAATTTTAGAAAAAGAATCCAAGGATTTTGTCTCCTGTGTGTTTCCTTCACTCCCACTGCCTTACGAGTGCATGTAAAGGGTGTTATTTTGTCAATGGGCGTGGTTTTACTGGGTGTACGATATTTTTTGTAAAATACGATAATTTCACGTCATTAGTACGATAATCCAGCACCTCCCACCTGGCAACGCTGGTTCCAGGTGTCACGCAGGCTTTATGTGGCACTCCCAACCTTATCAACTTGATAAAGACTATTCAGTATTGCCTCAAAGAACTTTGAAAACTAGCTGCCTTCAAGGCTTGAAAAAGCCTTTTGGTCATTTTTTTTTTCATTTATTTATTTATTTTTTTACATTGAGTGTGTTTGTGTCTTCTGAAGTTGGTTAAATTAGGTGATGCAGAGTGAAGCTTGATAGCTGAAGGGACGTTACATAATGCCCTGCTTATGATAATACATTTGATTGTGTTAATTAATCGATTTCCAATGAAGATTATTAAGAAATAAATGTTTCTGATTCATAAAGTTTAACACCAAAACACTTTCATTTATTATCATATTTTCTGCTCCTTAAAGCATGTGATAATGGTTAAAAATATGTTCATACGCTTTTGTTAACAATATTCCTTTTTTTCTGAAAATTACTTTTACTTTTTTTACTTGAAGTAGTTTTAAAATAGGTTACTTTTTACTTTTACTTAAGTAGAAAACTTGAGTTGATACTTCTACTTTTACTAAAGTAGTTTTTTAACTCGGTATTTATACTTCTACTTGAGTAGAAAATGTTGGTACTTTTGACACCTCTGCATTGACACAACTTTCTAAGTCTCCAAAATTGCTCATTCATGTTGCTGTATGTATATTTTTGACCCAGCTGATTTTGTCACATTTTCAGTTTACCCATAATAAAGTCATAAAAGAATCAAACTTCATGAATGTTTTTTGTGACAAAGAAGGATCTGTTCCAATCACTATATCAGAGAAAAATCAGAGTTGTTGAAATAACTGGAAACTCAAGACAGCCATGACATTATGTTCTTTACAAGTGTATGTAAACTTTTGACCACCACTGTATATCAAACATTGTTGACATTGTACTTATCATTTTAAATGTTTATGTTTTTCTTCAACCCAATAAATTCTGGACCAGGTCTCCTCTTGTTTGTGAAGTCTATCATGACGCGACAAGTTCACTAAACTTTTTTAAAAATAGATTATGTTAAGGCCTTTTTTTTCTTTTTTTTTAAGAACAAAATGTGGACAAAACACTGCATGTTGTGGATTTTCAGTGAATGAGATGTTTATCATAATTCACCTTAAACTCATTTTCGATCAGTGGCACCGTAACAGAACAGAATATGAAAGGTTTGTAAAGAGTATGAACTTTTAGAACGAGCTGACAAGCTGATAATCTGATCCTGCATTTGCTTAAATTTGCACAGTGAATGTCTAACAGACAGAAAAAAAAAAAAAAAAAGCTGGAGTGGCAGCTCATCAGATTTTTTCTTCGCATGAACCAAACCAGTGCTTTTTCCATGGCAACTGTATCAGTGGCAGTTTGGCAGCAGCCTGCCATGTACCAACCAAATGACAAATCAACAGTGTTGATTCCATCACACTTCCGCTGAGGCGCCTTTCATTCCCTAACTCTGCATGTGTGAGTGTGTTTCCGGCATGCCTGTATTCTGAGATATGAGCCCTGCACGCAGATCTGATGGAGCCACGCAACAAAAACCAGAATGCTCATTGGTGTCCAGCTTTTTTTAAATTTTAAAACATCACTCAAGGTATCTGAAGATATTTTTGATGAATAAAAATAGTAAAAATGCTCCTTTTATGATCAGATCTTAGACTTGTTGGCCTATACAGTAAGTGCAAATAAAACATATTGGTGTTAAGATGAAGCATTTAATTGAAATGCTGTCATGTATACGAGCTTCAAACGATGCCATGATTTCTCCAAAACCACTGAAAGAGTTTTATCAAAACCGAAGACCTGTACTATAGTTACCAACTATAGATAAGCTGACTAGGTTTTCATGATAGTGCAGCCAATGGTTGAGGTCAAAAATTCCTGATTTTAATCAGGCACTGTTACTCAGTACCAACTCTAGACAAACTGATAACGTTTGGAATATTAGGCAGGTGGATGCTTATTGTTGAATGCCTCGGGCATTGACTTTTTCTTGTTTCTGAAACCTTATATGCAACACCCCGGTTTCAATGCAACTTACTTACAGGCAATGTTCCCTCTAATTTTTTGTGTGTCAGAGCAAACACAAACGTTTCCTGAGCAGAAGGGGTGGAGCAAAAAGTTTTACTCCTAAGGGACATCAGCAGCAGCAACGTGCCAAACTCTGAAGCAGCAGCTTGAAGCAATTTCTTTCAGAAAGAAGAGGTATGCTCCAGAGTTCTGTCTCATTTTCCCATCTTTAGCTTAAAGTGAGTTTTATTTTGTGCGCTGCATAGGTTTTCTTGTGCGCTATTAATCTGCAAGCAGTGTGTAATTGTGCAGGCGCCCAACTTAAAGGGAACATTGCTTACAGGATTTACTCTTACTCTACATACTACTTTGCCAAAATAAACAAATCATTGTAAAGAAGATGACATTAACTGTTAAAGAAGTTTGTCATGGAAAATTACTCATATTTTGTTCTTTATTACTTTCTGTAGACATTTATAATTTTCCAAGCTTTTTATTTAATTGAAGGTCACAGGGATTCTGAAGCCTGTGCTGGTTACTGGCAGTTTATCACGGATTCACACTAAAAGAAAACCATTTACACTCATTTACTCCATTTCAATGTCTTAAGCCCTAATGGATGGAGTCAAGGCCTTTTGCTAATGTAAAATAATCCCTGGTACGGATTTTTATTCTGTTTTAAATTAACAAAAATGATAAAACTTCTTCTGGAAACTATCCACCATGAATCAGACAACAATGAGGTCCTTTGGAAACTCCCATGCCATGTTTGTGATTTGGGCTTGTCGTGGTCAGTCTATCATTTCCCACCAAATACTTGTATATCAATCACTGCAAGCATTTTAATATTTCTTTATGTCATCATTATGGCCAAATTAGGAACAAAGTGTTGCAATACAGAAAATTAAACAAAATAATGTGACAGTAAATGGAGGTGCAAAATGTAGTTTTACTAACAACTTTTATAGACAAGTTGGGTAATGACGGTGGTTCCAACCACTTTGGGACTCTCTTTGAGACTAGATGTTAAACAGCTACAATATTTTATTCACAATAAACATGGTAAAATTGCCAAAATGATGAATATTTATTTGCCAATGTGAATGAGTCACAAAAAACAGATGTCAGAGGGTTCATTTCTAAATCATCAAGGACTTTAGGTTATGCTTATTCTGTGCAAATACACTTTTAAAACTCTAATATTTTGAAAATAAAAGTTGAGTCATCATCTTACTTTAGCTCCCCTGAGGCCTCAGCATTGAAAAGACCTTAAAACAGGGAAACAAAGCTCCTGTCTGAACATCTCAGATTTTGTTGCCGAGTCAGTGTCAGCTCGCATGAAATCGACCACTCAGCTCGAACTTCCTGCAACTACTTCCTGCGCTTTGGCTGACAATCACAGCAGCAGCTCATTAGGAGAGAAGCTGCTGATGTGAGACAACATACGGACCATCCTGTTGACTAGTAGGTGAGGAAAAGCATAGAGAAGACAATCATTAAAACTACAGCTGATGGACTTAAAGCTGATAATAAAAGAAACCTAGCAGGTGTGCTCCTCCCACTGTGAACTAAGTAATTACATCTTATAAAACTACAGGAGGGGAAAACATTGCCTCTCTCTGCTGACATAGTAAAATGTGACAAACATAATTTCAGTATCGCTACATCTCGGCCTTAACTGGTTTTATAAGCTTTAGTCAATCTTAGATAAGCTTGTAAAACCTGAGTTGAGCGCACATTTATCTGATTTAGAGCTTTTCTGCAGCAGCTGGGAAAAAATCATTTAAATGCTAACAAAGATGCTCACAATTTGGACTGTATTGAGAAATGTTTATCCCATATATGATCACTGTCTGGCTGATCTAAAAATGCTGCTGGCGTTCAGTGAAATTATTTCTTTGTACCTCTTGATTATATGTACATTTAAAGCTTGCATACTTTCTTCATCTGACAACCAAATCACTCAATTTGGACACAAAAGAGACATAAACTAGCAGCAGCAGCAGAAATAATTGTTCTTTTCCATATTGCTATTCTTTATAATATGGAACAGACTTTAGGAGTTTTCTTTTCTAAATTGGGCTCAACCGATCAACTGATCACCACAAAAATTGGATTTTGGGAATCAAAATTCCTGAGATGTAATAGAATACAGATAAACCAAAGCAATAAACTTGACAATGCCAAATGTCTTTTGTATAACAATTTGGAGTGCACTGTATATTTCTTGGACCGCCTCTGGCGGAAAAAAATTAATTCCCAGTGTGTGGCTTCTTTGTTTTGTTTTTTTTACTATTTAATGTTGAACGTATTAGGATTTTAGTGACAGATCGATGTGTGCCTCTCAATCCCACACCCACATTGTCTTTTGCCGGTGGACGGCGCCACCACGGCTGCATAATGGCAACACCTCGCCATTGCTCACGAGTAAAATCAGATGCCAAAATCAGATAAGCAAAGTGTGTGAGCTGAGCTAAAAACTTGCTCAACTTAAGATCTACTCAAGTCCATAAATGAGGTCCCAGATGCCTGAACCACCATCTCTGACTTCTCTCAACAGAGAAGAGCAATCCAACTTCATCCTTTTCTCACCGGTGAACAAAATTCCATCTGATCCAATCTACGCCACTCTTTTCCTGTTTAAGAGAAAGGTCTTTGGAGATACACGTTAAAAATGTAATTGCTGCTTTCTGCAAATATTACCATGTCTACATGTTGCACAGCTGACAAGAAACTCCTTTAACATGTCTTTTATGTTTGAAAGTGTTGCAGTAAAGCCTGTTATTAGGTCAAATAAGACAGAAACACAGTTTTAATTGATACAGAAATATTCATTTATCTAACAAGAAGTAATTTTTGTGGGTATACCCAGAACTATCCAGCTTCAAATGGATGTGATCCAAGTAGACAGTAATAACTTAATTTTTCAATGCCAAGAGACACCAATACACCAATAAGTGGATTACATAAAAATGAGGACATTTCTTGGAGAAATCCCTTGTGTCATCATTAATAGATTTCTAAAGATGATACAGCCACAGGAGAGCAATCTTTACCAAACGTTCAGGTTAGGAATGAATCAAAACAACAGATTTAATTATTGATTACAAGTAAACTGAATGTATTGGAGTCTTAGTGTCTAAATCATGTGGATAATTACTAATTCTACTTTGCACCCATGACCTTTCCTGTTTGCGTGTCTGATAAAAACTCCCTCATGGAGTGGAAACTCATCATTCTCCCTCTTTTCTTCTGGGAACATTCATTCCCTTTCTCTTTAAAAGACAAACAGAATCTTGTAAAGCCCTGAAGTCCTGCTCCAGCTCAACTCTGTGCACCCGACTTGCTAAGAAGGCTAATTTAAAATTAAGAGGAGTTAATTATTTTTTCAGGTAAAGGTCCTTTTATTTCTTGAGATTTTCCTTTTTTGCCGAAGACGATTGAACGCAACAATGCCTTAAGTGTTCTCACCCAGATATTTGCTTTTCTTTACAGCCAAATGCTACCATGGCAACAGTGCCAGGGTTCAAATCCCTACCTTCCCTCTCCATCATGGATCTCCACTACCTCTCACTTTCCCTCCTCGATCTAATCTGCTCTCCCTGTGAAACCATCAAATTATCAACACAGCCCCCTCAGGGTTCATATCTCATCCTCATCTCTCACTCTCTCTGTCAATATTTACAGAGCCTCTCTTGGACTTGCTCAGGTAATAGTGTCTATTCCCAAAGCTCTGAAAACATCCTCACACACACAGGCACGCACGGACGCAGATATGCAGTGAAATGGCCACTCCATCTAAATGAGCGCTGTTACCGCTAACTGTCCCTGCTGACAGCCGCTTGCCTCTCTGTGTGTGTTGGGCTTTAATCTTCATCTCTGTTACTGCATTTATTCAAGTGGATGCATGCATGTTCTCTTTGTGTGGGGAGGTGTCCATTACCATGAGTCCTACCAATGGCTTACTGTCAAGTTTGATAATGTCATGGTTGAGAAGGAAAAGATTGGGATTAAAGACAATTCTACAAAAAATTACCCCAAAATCCTTTTTCCAACTAAGCATTGGAACCAAATTGGCCTTAAAAAGCTTTAAGTTTTGAATCATTTCACCCCAATAAAAATTTTAAAGGCCTTGATAATTTCTCTTAAATAAATTCAGGCAGAAAGCAGTAAATGGGCTTGCTTAACTGGAAGATAAATTTCTACTTTGGTAATCATTTCCACGCTTTTGATACCATCATCTAATATGTACATAATATACATATATTTATTGAATGATAAAGATTTTTAAGGAAACATTTTTTCATGGTCAAATTTTTAAACAATATTCACCAAACCCTTTCACACGTTTAAGTTTCACTTTGATAATAGGGTATTTTGACACATTTAATTCCCTTCACATATAAATAGTCATTCTTTCTCTTTTTGTAAGATTAATCTAAAAACAACTTTAAAATTCTATGTTTATTTTTTACTCAAAAATATAAATTACCCTAAAAAATCATTTCTGTCTTTAAAGGCAATCCCAGAAACCACATCCTAATTTTATGACAAACATTGCAAAACGGTCAACTTAAAGTTGGGACCAGCTCGTCGTTAAAAAAGCTTAAAGTTTGTGTTGATGCTTGTGTAGTCTTACGGTTTTAACATATACCAGCGGTGTATAAAACAGGATCAACGAGACACTGAAAACAAGTAAAAATGTTGTTTCCTTCAAGTAGTTAGTATACCTGAATAAAAATTAAACTATTTACCAAACAAACCAAAGCAAAACTGTTGTACAAACTGTTATATTGACTGTTTTGTTCTATTAATACCATTATAGATGATATTTATTAACATCATATCAACTATCTTTTGTTGATGACTCTTGGGCAGATGTGGAAGTCATTAATGGAGCATGTTTGTCTGAACTATTTTCTCTATGTGATCATTTGCATTTGTTTTGTAAGTTTCTTTGTAAATTGTTTGTAATGTCTTTTTGTTCTTTCTACTAAGAAATAAATCTAAACACGATACAAAAAGCAATAAGACTGGGTTTTTTGTTTTTAATAACAAAATGAAAAAATGTTCAAACAGGTTCACTTTTAAACAAGTCAATTTTAAGTTAATTATGATGGAACTGAACTAAAGAAATTTTAGAAAAGACTTCAGTTTCAGAAAAAAAATAATATCAATAGAGTTTCACATCCTGTCCCTTTGCTACATCCTTATAAAGGAATATCCTTGATCAATATGAACCAATCTCATTACCAACGACCTGATAACCTTTGTTTCTCCATGATTAACTCCCAGCAGGATTACAAACTGCTCCACAACACAACTATCCTCAATCACAGCACAAATAGACTCCACTGGCCAAACATGAGCTACGAGGAAACATTTATGTTGTCCTCATGACACTTATTTACAATATTTATTTTTAACAAAGGTCAGGCTGTCTTGTTCTGTAAGTTAAAGTCACCGTTCAGTAGTTAGCAAGTGCACAATTGTAGGTATCAGTTCACCACATATTAAAAATAACTGAACAATTTTTTAAAATTTAAAAATTCAAAGACAGTTCACTTATAAATTGAACATACAAGCTCAAGCAGGTCGAGATGTGTTTTTCTCACTTTTTGTGAAAATAAAACTAAATTTAATAATAAATAAGCAATTCAACATGGAATCAATGTTAAATAAATGTTAATAATGTAGCATGTAATGTTTTGGAATAAAAAAAAAACACACAAAATAAATACATACAACACAAGAGAAGTAAAGTAGTAGATTGTTGGTTTTGGGAAGGGGCATTTAATACCTTATGGCCAGTTGAATTATCAAAACCAATCTTTTCTTTCTTTTTTTTTTCAGCTTTTATTTTACGGGACGGCACAGCAAGTTAGTTTCCTACATCACGCATTGATTCCTGCATCCTTTTCTCTCACACAAACTAACTTCATGTTCTTCTTGTCAAACATCCGTTTTGGTCTTGCTTGCTCTAGGCCTCCTACCTGGCAGTTCCAACTCTAGACTCTTTATGCCTATACTTTCCATCAATATAAAACATTTCCAAACCATCTCAGTCTGCCCTCTCTGGTTTCTTCTCCAAAATCTCTAACATGTGATACCTTCATTCCTGAACTCGTCCATCATGGTCACTTTCAAAGAAAACTTGAAGATCTTCATCTCTGCTGCCTCCAGCTTTGCCTTCTGTCTCTTTCTCTGTCTCTAGAACAAACAACCTAGCTGTTCTCGACACTTTCCTACACCTTTTTTCTCAGTTTAACTGAAACACTTCAATCACACGTCACACAAACACCACACCTAACACTTTTCTACTTCAAACTAGCCTGTTTGTACATGCTTCTTCACCTCTTTTCCACATTCTCCATTGCACTAGAGAATGTGGATAGGTATCTTTGAACCTTGATCTTCCATTTGGGTTCCTTTCATTCCCAAACATGTACTCAGTTTTACAGCAACTATCCTTCAATCCTCTCCTTTGCAGGGCAAAGATTACCTCTCTAGCTTTTCCTCCCTGCTCTTACTACACTTCACATTGTTATCTGCAAACATTACAGTGGGGATCAAAAGTTTAGGCACCCTAGGTAAAAAAATTGTAATATTGTGCAAAAAAAAGTTAAGAATAGATGGAAAAAATCTTCAAAAGGCATTTAATCACTTATGAGACTGTGTTATATCATGTCACAAAAAATTAGATTTTATTTCCATCATTTTCACTTTCAAAATAACAGAAAACAAAAACAGGTGTCTGTAAAAGTTTAGGAACCCTGCAGAGTTAACTGCTTGTATGGCTCCCATTTGGAGATTCCTGTTTAACATCAGATGTTAAACAGTCCCTCACCATCATTTGATAGCATTTATTTTTTGGAACCTCAAAAATCATTTTAGATCATAGCATGATGTGACATGTTTGTCACGCCGCTCAGGAGGTTTCGCTTGCTCTATGAATTAGTGACCTTGACCATGGCTGTATGACCTTGAAAACCAAATCAGTTCAACTAAAATTGGTACTGAGTACTTGTGGACAGTTCCATTAAAAGCCATTCTGCACGTTTGGAGATATTGCATTCAAATGAATTTGTGAACTTGACCATTATGGCCTTCGTTCTGTCACATGATACCAAAAACTAAATCAGTAAATTGTTGGGACTGAGTTATTGTGGGCAGTTTTATTCAAATCTCTTGCTTTCTAAAGAACATTAAACTATCAATAAAGCATTAGAAAAAAGAGGACGTTTAAACAACAATCTATGTTTTTGTTTAAAATTGGGACGAGAATCTATTCTGAAGATCAGTGGTATTAGTAGTGACAACTATCAATTTGGATACGAAGATGTAAAACTAACAGAGATGAAAAAAATATTGTTGATGATACTCATCTGTTCTTGAACAACTCCTTTTTGTCCCTTATATAGACAGCTTAACCACAGGTTAATCTTGAAACCTCAATAATTTGTATTAGTCACTGGGGTTGTTTTTGCTAACATTAGAGTCGTCTGAAAACCCTAATATAAACACATTCTGTGAAAAACAAAAAATTTTGTACAATACGGACTCTTAGAAAGCAGAAATAAATTTGCGGTAGTGTTGGACCCAGAAGGTTTTAATCCATTGATTGCAGTAGACTGCAATTCTCTCTGGGTGAAGATGTTACACAGTTAGGATTTTATATTCAGATTAAAATGAGTAAATTCAGGGAATTACTCAACTTTATTGGCCTGTGTGAATGATACACATAAAAACAGACGTCACAGGGTAATTTCTGCATAATCAGAGTAATCCTTGTCTCGTGTGGAGAGAGGTTTAGATTCTGGTCTTGGTCTCTACTCAAACGTTATTGGTCCCTTAGGGGCAATTATAGGTCTGGAGCCTTTCGGTGCAGGTCACCCCTCGTGTCTCTGATCCAATTTCTGTTCCAGAAACTGTGTCATAAAGGCCAAAAAATTCTTTTCCTTAGACTTATAAATTGCTTCTACATCCGCCATATGATTAGGCCTCATTACACATGTTTAAAGTTAGCATCAAAGACAGAATCCAGTATTTTGAACTGATTTACTCACTTTCTTTGACATTCTCTAATGATTTCTCAAATGATGTGATGAGATCTGGAGACTATGCCATTTTTAGAACCCTGAGAATCTGATTCATGACAACTCAGAACATCATTCCTGGACGGAATATTTTAACACATTAACAGCGTAATAGCATGTAACTATTTATTATGCCAATGCATGATTTGCATGAAGGAAAATGTGAGTGCATAAAGTAGCAATTACTCATTCAGAATTTGAAACATACATGAGGTAATATGTAAATCTGAGTGGATGGTTTTCAGTATAGGGAGTTGTATGAATACTCCTGCTTAAAATGGGGCAATAAAGACGACAAATCTTCAGATTGTTGTAAAAACATGCATACATAATTACACTGCAGATATCCATTTACTGTGGTCACGTACTGAGAGATATTATGGGGGAAAGCCTGTGGAAATGATATCTCAAGATTTTGAATATTTAAATTCCCTATAGTTTCACAGCTGGTGCCAAAAGATAGCAAAATCAAACATGCATATGGTGTGTGCACTCACATATGCATGAACAGAAATATAGATTCATCTTTACATATACACCTCATGCACAAGAAGAAATTACTGAATGTTTGCAATCGCAGATGCTCATGAATATTTATAATTATTGAAAACCACTGACCTATAGAGGGCTTGGCACCTCCAGCAGCTGTTAAAAACTCTGCAGACAAACTATTTCAAAGACAAAGTTTATCTAGAAGAAATAAAAGACCTTAGAAACCATCCAGAACAAACTGCATTTCTCTTTTTTCCAATCTCTGTATTCTCCCATTTTCTCCTCAATTTTCAAATTACAGTTCCTATCAAGCTGCACTAATGTGATCTAAGAATCGCTGGTGCCTGAGCAAATGATTATACAGGCCAGCAGCAAATGTGAACAGACAGTCTGACGAGCAACAAGTCGACCATACTGAACATCAGCTTGTCAGTGTCTATATTAAAACATGGCAGACGACAATTACTGCTCAGCTGCCTCAAACTGAGGCAGCTGTCAGGTTTGACAGGACAAAAAAGGTATTTCTAAGACCACAGGGAACATGACAAAGTTCTCCCCTCAGACATGTGAAGTTGTGTGATGGCCTCGCCGAGAGAGGTCTGAGTTAATTACATAAGGACATGCACATCTTTTTGATAGAGGGAGACACTGCTGCAGGTTTTCTGGATGCTGCAGGTAGCTGTGAGGCCGCAGAAGCAACATCAAATCTGCATTAATTAAACAAGCTGCCGTCTGCCCTGCGAGCAACGAAACAGCTGATGAGCAGAACCCGATCATGGATCAATGCTCTAGCCTCTCTGTAGTGAAGCACAGGCAGGGCTGAGACTCTGGACTAAGCGTGACGGACTTAATTCCAGTTACACGACTGATCAGCTTGACAGCCCTGCAATGACAAGAAAGCGAGTCAAGGACAAAATCAAAAATACCCACGACTCTCAATCTGGAGCAACTCCACCACCATTGGGTGTAGTGAAAGCTTTACTCCACTGACCTCTGGAGACCAAACCAAATACCTCTTCTTCTTTGAATAAGACTAATTTGGCCTAAACCATATTTTATTTTGTTTTCTTTAGCTTTTCTAAAATATGCATCACAGTTTGCTGTGTTTGGTTATGCCTGCAAAAATGTTTGCAAAATTGCTTGAAAAGAAGCCATTTTCATCCGTCCAGAAGTTAGATCTTTTAATCGGAATCAGAATGCTTTTATTGCCATGTCAGTGAAACATATCAGAGACTAGGAACTTGTTTTGATACAGGTGTGCAAACATATAAAATAAAAATAATAAAAAATAAATAAAAATAATAATTTTAACAAAACTAAGAGTGCTCAGAAGAAAAAGAAAAGTAGTGCAATGTCATTTTAAGTTCAAATCTGAGTGAATCCCATGTTTGTGATTCATATTGTTTTTAGGTTGGCCTTTTTTTTTTCTTACTTACGATAACCTTTTATTTATTATTAGCATTTATTTATTATTAACATTAAGTATCAGGTGTGATGTGTGATAGAAGAGTTTCAGCTAAAATGAAAGGGAAAGTGTACAAAATCGTGGTGAGACCGGCCATGCTGATTGGTCTAGAAACAGTGGCACTCGGGAAAAAACAGGAACCAGAGATGGCGGTAGCAGAGGTGAAGATGCCGGAAGCAAAATACAAACTAGCACGTGTTTGATCAGAGATAACAAACTCTAAACTTAAACTCTCCTTAAGACCAGTTAATTTTAGGAGTGCTTAGAAATTAAAATGGAGGAGGCTGTTTGTACGGACGAACGTAATTGGGAACATTGCTATTTAGCAGTTTGCATCCAAAATGCTTTGAGCCGTGATGTCATTTTCTTTAACAAATAAAGGAACAAAAAAGAAAAGACGAGTAAACAAACAAACCCAAAGCCAAAAAACAAGCTTGTGTTTAATAGTGATTTTTATTGTAATCACACTAAATACCAGAAATTATCATGATGTAGTTTTCAGGTCATACAACCCATTCATAGTAACAACTTGTGAAATTTTATTTATATTTTCTGAGGTATCAGTCAGGAAAAATACAGTTTTTGACACGGTTAGTACCATATTTTCCGCCCTATAAGGCGCACCTTCAATGAATGACATATTTTAAAACTTTTTCCATGTATAAGGCACACCGCATTATAAGGCACTACAGTAAAGGCTGGGGTTACGTTATGCATTCACTAAATGGTGCTGCGCTAAAGGAATGTTAAAAAAAAAAAACAGTCAGATAGGTCAGTCAAACTTTATTAACAATTACAAAACAGCTTTCTGTTTTTACTCCCAAAATGAATAAACAGCTGTTTTATTATTTTCTTAGTATTTTCGTGACACAGTTTATCTTCCATTGGAGATAAACTCTGTTTAGTCTTACTTACTTGGTGCAGCGCATCCTCTTGTTTCCTCCACTTCCTCACTATTGATTCATTGATGTTAAACTCTCTCGCTGCGGCTCTATTCCTGTGTTCTACTGCGTGACCGATCGCCTTGAGTTTAAACTCTGCGGTGTAACTGTAGGTGCGTTCGAGATGACACAGGCGGACGCAGTTCTGATCTGCGCAGATCGGTGCGCAATGAATGCCAGTTAGCTTTTGCATTCAAAAACTAACCGGCATGCATTGCGCACCAATCTGCGCCGATCAGAACTGCGTCCGCCTGTGTCATCTCGAACGCACCTAATGTCTCTTGGTAGGAGCCATTTCCGGGTTTTTACACAAACACACAAATGGAAAGGGGCGCCCTTTCATATATCCCAGCATGCAACCTGCATTACTTCTTCTACGGGGAAATGGAGTCGGCGGCTGTTTACCACAGTTGCGACACCTGTTGTAGCTCAATATTAATCCATATATAAGGCGCTTTGGGTCAAAAGGCGCATCGTGGACTTTAGAGAAAATTTAAGGTTTTTAGGTGCGCCTTATAGTGCAGAAAATACGGTATGTTGTCTCATTCAACAAACGTTTCGCAGCCGCAGTGGGAAACTCTGAAGCCCATAGAGTCACCCCCAGTCTGTGGACATTAACACATCTGCTGGACATCTGCTGGACTGAATAAAATTTTGAGTATGTCTTGTAAATGGTGTAATTTTGGCCTTTTCCATTTAGGTATGTAAATGGTAAGTCTATTACCGGTACGTGTTCTAATCTTGTGCTCATTATGCACAGTAAGCACAGGGAATTCTCTCCAATGCTGGATAAATAAAGGTTTAAGTTGAGATAAAAGACTTCTTATCACTGCAAATGACCATTGATTTTTTAATAAGTCCGGTTAAAATGGTTAAGCCACAAGGTGCTGATCCGCCGATTAGTAAACTTCATTTGTTTGAACAGTTTAGAGAAAAGATTGATGCTAAATGCTTAACATAGGTTCAAATTCTTTGATATTGCAGCAACAATTCTTTGTATCCTTAATAATAATTTATAACTGTTTAAAATTTATTGGGATGGTTTTAGAGAAAAAAGTGACTTCTTCAGGACTCAGCGTTTCTGTAACAAGTCCAGTTTCTTTAGATTACACTTCTGACATACTTTGAAATTAGGGATTTCTCTTTTTTTTACATTTTTTTCTCCACCAATTGTATGTTTCAGTTTTCTGTTTTCTGCGTTGTTATTTGGGCTTTTTTTCACACTGTTTTCCAAAGATGTTTTCCCTTAATGGCAATAAATTGAAATTGAATTAATTTGTTTTTAAATGGAATATTACCTGCAAAAAAACATTCAATAAGTGTCTAAAAGTTTAATATTTAAACCTAAATAAACATAATAGAAGTGGGTGTTTTTCCATGTCCTGTAATTTCCAGTAAATGAATCGAACCTTTACTAACCAACGCAGCCCATTATGGAAATTACAAACCACTGTAAAAGCTAAAGAGGGGAAAGCCACCGTAAATTATTATGCAATAGATTTAATGGGTTTGTGGAGGTTTTAATGGTTTATAATGTTTCTGTAACCACAGACATAAAGATTAGCCAATGATTTCCTTTTTGTCTCCAGGGTAAGCCTTGTTAAAGTCAATCCCAGCACCACAAGCTGAAAACTGCAGACTGACATTTAACCAGGATATCAAGAGGACTTCTAATATTTAATTTGCAACTACTGAGACGATGCTGTAAAAATATCTAATGTTTTCTTTCCAACTTGCCCACACATAAAGCAAACGCTTCATGATCAGACATGACGCAGTTTGTAGAAACATTCAAGGTTTTTAAGCTCTGCAAGTGGTTTCATTTTCTTTTTGTATGCCTGCCAGGAGAACCAGTGTGTTCACAGTGGAAGTGGTACAGTTTTATTTTTGATCAATTTTTAATGACCATCGTGCTTCTGTTCATGATGCTGTCAGGTGTGTACTATTGGTGCAACTCACTGATGTTGAGTTACAAATAGAAAATCTTATAAAATCTTGATTCTCCTTTAGAGGTTAACAAAAATAACTATTAGAAGCAGAATTTTTTATATTCACAGATACTGCTGGGATGTAACAGGAAGCCCTGTCTCTACTCTAGAAATCACAGATGATAAAACCCTGAAGTCTGAATTGTGACTAGCCTAAAAGTGCTCGTTGATTCTGAGAGAAGTTGAGATCATTTAGAAACAGACTTATTTCATAGTTTAAAAAAAGATTTTAACACTTTATAACATTAAAAAAATTCAATGAATATACAGTATATATACATCTATATCCATATTTACTTATATAGCACTTTTCTCCCTGCGTTGGTTTCAGTGCTTTACAGTGTAGCTCACGCAGTGAAGGAAGACATGAAGATAGTTGGTGTGACCAAAGAGGATACAGCAGATAGGGTTTGATGGAAGAGGCTGACTTGCTGTGGCGACCCCTAAGGGGAAATGCCGAAAGAAGAAGAAGAAGAGTAGCTCACATTCACCCACTCACAAGCACATTCATACCTGGTGGAAGAATTTGCTATGCATGGTGGAACACCTCTGCATGAGCTTCAGGTGGGGAATTAAACCAGGGACACTCCGGTCGGCCTACCCACTGAGCCATCCTTCCGCAATTTGACTACTCCTCAACTTACCATGAAAACCTCATCCAAATATTCCCTCGTCACTCCTGCCGCGCACCTTTCGAATCTCACTAACACCATCCAGGTGCAGATGCAGTGTGTGCCACCGTAATAATAAAATAAAAAAAAATAGCATGGTTTTGGCCTCCTTTACTACCTATGCCAATAATAACTTACCAAATATTGACTGCATACTACACCACAACAGTCTTCACAGTATTAAACTATATGTATAGGATTAAAAATTTAGCTTTGTTCTACAAAATTAATGGCAATTGTAATTACAAGTTAATTACAAGTTTGCAACTCTAAACTAGCCATAATAAGTCCTAGGATTAAACTAGCTCCGTTAATGGTTGTTGACTCCAGAGTTAAATTGATTGTGCATAATGTGTTTTATGTCATGATGTTGTTGAAACTTTAAAAAGGCGAACACATATACTTTAATTAAAAAAAAGACCAGTTGCCATTTTTATTTCTGTCACAAAACTGCCTTATACCTTTAACTGTAACGGGTTGTGTAATTAATGTTTTATTAAATCATGATGCACTTGTGTAAAATATTGTTTGAGCTTTTGTAGAAATACCCCCGTCAATATTAATTCAAAAAGCTATATTTAATTCCATAGTCATTTCCGTTTAAAAAGGTACTCTCCATAACCGGCATTGGATTAAAAGGTAGAAATATTCAACATCTCAATTGGACACAGATTCAACACTTTCACTTGTATGCAGAAGCCAAAAACAAATCTTTATGTCTTATTTTTAATTTTTGTCATTTTTACATACTTTATTCAACCCTAACCGGGGAAATATCTGTGTTGCATTGCACCGCAGCAGGCTGCCACGACGGCTCCAATGGTGGAAGAAACAGTGGGTTAGGTGTCTTCCCCAAGGACACCTAGACATGAGCTAAGTGGGATTTGATCCCGCGGACTTCCGGAGAACTTTCGGCCCAAGGGTGAACTTTCTGCCACTGAGCTATAGTCTACTTAAGCAACTTATTACAAAGTTTTTATTAAAAAAAAGACAGATTTTTCTTTTCTTTTAGTTTTATACTTCTGTGATAGTTTTGTTGTAAATTAATGCACATCAATGTCTTAAATTGTTTATTTTAAACAATCTTAAATTGTTATTTTGTTTATTTCTTAAAAAAAAAATTAGATGGAAGAAACTGACTTGCTGTGGCGACCCCTAAAGGGAAATGCCGAAGGAAGAAGAAGAAGAATGTCTTAAATGTCTCTTCTTTAAAACCACCAACCAGAAGTCACTTTGTGATGTTTATTCATTCATCTTCTGTACCATCTATCGGGGTTGTTAAATGTGAGAGGAGGGGAACACCTCAAACATGTCACCAGTCTGTCACACGGTTTCTTTTGTAATGTATTCAACCAAAAAATTTTGTCCATCAGTGGTTCTTATGAATAGTTTTAGAACTCTTAACTCTTTTATACGCACGCAAGAGTGATTACCTTTAATTATTTTTAAAGGCACCAAATTAGTGAACTAGAATAATTTTTAAAAAGTTCTGTGGATATTTAATTTTGAGGGCAAACAAATCCAGCTGAAGAAAGTTACAAACTGCAAGACAATTTACAAAGATTTGTAAAAATGAGAAAGTTATGCAAAAAAATTGCCACATGAAAAAAAAAAGTGTGGCCCAAAGTGACCAAATAAGCACAGAAGTTGGACCATGTTTTTTCATAGAGTTACACTAGCAGCAGCTCCAACCAATCATACACACTTTCATGGCTGATGTAGAATTGGACAGGGACATTGTGGACATATCCGACCAATTTCCAGAAACTTCTGAGTTGTAATGAAGTAAAACTTGTTTCCTCAGGTTGTTATGAGTGTTATTGTGAGGTTGATGTGCAGAGTTTTTTTTTCCAGAAAGACGAAATGCTTAACAAGGTGAAAATTATAGCAAAAATATTAAGCAAAATATAGTTAAAATATGACATTCTAACATTCACATGTTTCCCCCAGTTTTTTGGGGAGATATACAAATCCAATGAACCAGACAGAAATTTCCTAGATTCCACTCAAGGTTTCACAGTTCTGGGGCTTCATTTATCAAACGTAGGTATGTGCCAACTTTCGCGCAAATTTAGCTATTTAAGAAAGTGGGGAGTGTGTGGACTGTTGCATAATTTTAAGGCAACTCGAGAGCAACTATTCATTTAGTGTTTTAGGAATCACATGTTGTCCTGTCCGCCTCTCGCTTCCTCCCCTCCATAGGAGAGAGTTCTGTTCCAGATTCCTGATTGATTGTCGTGTTCCTGTCCTAGGTGTTGCCAGAGTGGGAGGCCTCCAAGCTTGACCTACCATCCTGTTTCCATCAGGATGAAGCCCATCTACTGATTTCGTCAGACATAAAACTGTAAGAGTAGAAAAGGGTAACATTCAAGACACATTGGAGGGATCTGTCTTTCGTGTAAATCCCAATGAGGTTTCTCCCCCTAGCCAAAAAAATTCTAATTGAATAATCAGGTCATATATAATGTAATTCCAAAATATGCAAATAAAAATGAGGATTCAAGATGATTTTTTTTGGTCTGTTTAGATTGTTTAGTATCCCAGAGGTTTGCATTCCTGACATTAGTGTTTTGTGATAATTGATTTGATTACAAGAAAAACAGGAAAAAGTAGTGCCATATAATTAATTGTATCAATATTTCCAGCAATATGGGATAGGAAAATAATCTCTGCTGTTGTAAAGCAGTTAATTGGAGGAATGAAACATTTCTTCTCACAAAGAAACCTAAGAGTTTAAAGAAATTCATGTCTGATTGAGAGGTCACACTGTGCCGTGCAGATGAAGGCATGATGAGAGAAGATTCTGCCAGACAAATATGCAGCTGCTAAAATGACATTACAGAGCAGCAAACAGGAAGGGATCGACATCAGACAGAGGATTGACATTCTGATGTCGATCCTCTGTAGGCTTCCGGTTCTGCAAACCTTTTACAGAGAAATCTCATCTGCATGATAATTTGGAACTCAGTCTACCAGTAATACTCTAGGCAAAAACTTTTAAATTAATTCTTTTTTCAAAAAAGATGATGCCATGCATGCATGTTGATGTGCAGTTAAATATAATTACACTTTTTAAATTGATATGTGTGTGAAGCAGTCACAGTCCTTAAATAACATGCCAACTCAAGGATTAGATTAAGGGTTAAATCTTCAGTTTATTTCTATTTTATTTCCAAATCCTTGCAGTTAAAAGTCTGGTAAGAATCAATCATATTACATTTATTTGCACAGCTGAATCTTTGACATAAACAATTCAAACTAAAATTTTATTTTCCACATTTGTATTTTCATCTTCAAATCTCCAACTCCCTGGTCTCCATGAGGCAAGGCGTTAAGCTTTCTCCACCGAATGTCTTCGCATATTACAGACCACATCCAGTAATTTCCAGAAGGTTAAAATACCATCCGGAACGATGAGTTAAATCTCAGAGGAGGCACAGTGAATATTTCACTCCCACCAGCCCCTGCAATGCTAATCCTGCAGGAATGGGGCAGTAGAGATAGTTCTGGTTCGGTCCTGCCGGCAGACGCTGAGCGGGGTGACTAACCAGCCAAACACGAGTTGGCGGAGACGTTTGCATCACACAGTTTGGGGAGCAGGAGGTGGCACAGTGACATGATTACAGCACTGTCCAAACTGCAGCGAAGTGTCTGTCACACACACACACACACACACACACACAACCCTTACAAACAAACACCAACATGCACAAACTCATTCCCAATTCTAGGAGCTCGCCGTCTGAAACTTATCGATGAACAATCAATATTTCCTGATCGATTGACCCTATCACCATGGCTACCACCATTTAGCCCCCTATCTTGGGCCATTCATTATAAAAGCCATTAAGCTCAGTGTGTGTATGTGTGTGAGTTATTGCCACCATTAGGGAGAAAAGAGGCTCCGGGTGTCTGTAAACTATGCTTAGACTGTCAGAGCAGTAAACTTAAGCAGCCGCGACACTCTGCACGTGCACAGCTCATCGTTTACATGCGCAGAGTCCCATTGTTCAGTCTAATTAAACTGACAAAACATTTAGAAAGAATATCTCAGGGGAAAACCCAACAATATTCAGTCAACCGCAGCTTTCATGAGGGCGAGGAAAGTTTGCTAAATATTTTAGATTAATTTCTCAAATGCTTTAAAACTCACAATTTTGTAATGCTGCATTAGTAACAAAAAAATAAACCAAACTTAGGATAGAAAAACAACTGCAACTTTGTGCAAAGAATGCATCTGTGTTTAAAATCAGTTTTGTCATTTTCCTCTATAATGGTCACACAATTTAGTTTACTTTAACTGCCAGCAGCAGACTCCAAATAGAAGTTAATACACTTTCATACTGTGACTAGTGTGTTTCAGTACCTTCTCTCATCCCCCTATTACACAACATTTATAGGGTAAAGTTTTATTTATTGAGTTTTTTTTTTTTTTTTTAAAAATCAATAAATTATGCTCATCGTAATTCTTAGCAGTTCTAAATTTGTGGCTCTAAACCAGCTTGATTTAACCAAGTCTGTAGACAGTAATGTTTATAAACTCCTGGCCAAAGAGTTTCATATATAAGATGTTTTATGTCATAACATCAAAGAAAGTTTACAATGACGTTTACATAAACTGCTATTGTAACAAGAATAAGTTCATTTCAGATCGTCAAACAATATTCCTCCACCTGTCTTCAATCACAAACTGTATTAATAGTCTATGCGATAACAAAAATTAAGCAGTATGAAAATCTGACACGTATGAAGAAATGTCTAAACAATGGCTTTTGCTAAAGTTTGATAGACAACGCAAGAACATTTAAGACAAATATAAACTGTCTTAAATGGTCATCCAATAGTCATGAAAAAACAGTAAGTTTTAAGACTTTAAGAACATTATACATATTTTGCAGTTTTAAAGTGGAAGGGCATTAAGGGCTAAAGATAATCCTGAACCTCGTTGGTGTTGATCGCTGAATTTTTACATTCCTTCTTTATTTTTCTACTTTGTACATCGCCCAATAACAATCATCCCGGCAGCGACAGAGGGTATATTAAAGAATTTCTCACATTTTAAATTTATGAATGGGGAAAAAAAACAGTGTGTGAAATGCAAATTGTCACCAGATGTTTTTTGAGGAAAGCAAAACAAATAAATTTGTCCCAAACTCTGCTGGTCGAGCAAAACGTCCTAGGTTGAATTGCTATAAACTTGGCAATAATGCTGCCACAGTGGGCTAAAATTAAGATTATGTGGCAGCTCCTGTGATGGAGTATCGGCTACACATATTTTTTTGTTTATTTTATTTTATTTTTTTTTTTTTAAAGAAAAGTTTTTTTTTCGAAGGACAACGATGTCCATAGTCTGTTTAAATACTGGCTGTGGTAAAAAAAAAAAAAAAAAATTGAAGGAAACTAAAGTGACAATAAATCAACGCCAGGGCACTGTACAATATGACTCAATCTGCCTTTTATCACAAACTTTAATAATAATGATCTTTGTGTTAATTAGGCTGAACCAGTCATATGTGTAAAGTTTTAAATTTTTTTGCTTTTGTGTTATCACATTCAATCATGTGACCTTGTAGTTCGTACTGAACAACTGGAGGCGGTTTCATTAAAATCCATTCATTTGTTTTGGAAAATATTGTGTTCACAAGAAATTTGGGACTGGGGTCAGAATTTGATCTTAGTGACCTTTACCTTGTTTGCATGAACATGAACACCTAATTCGTTCATCTAAAGTTGTTTCTGACTAAGTGTGGATAAGTTAATCAAAAGCGCGGACACCCCAAATGGACACGCCCCCCCTCAGGGGGCATGAAAACAACCTGCAGTGCAGCAAATAAATTAAAAACAAATGTGAAAATAAAAAGTTGAAACTTGGGTAAAATGAAATTATAATTCACACAAATTTTTGAGCCAGAGGGTCAAATGTTTTTGTGTGATATTTTATATCGATTATCTTCTCATCGATGTGTGCGATTAATTCATAGAGCTGTCACTTGTGTTGGATGGTAGTTTAACTTGCAGTTTCAGTGTTTCCAGAGCTGAAAACAGAAAGGGTATTAAAATAATCAATACAACTCTTGACATTTTCACTGCACTTAGTGCGTGCAGAGCTAATTGGCCTTCGTCAGATTCTGCTTGCCACTGCAGATCTGTAGAAAAACAACTACAGAGAACAAAATAACTCACCAAGCAGCAAGCATAATAAAACAGTGTTACTTTAAACCCACAGCTAGTCAGTTCTGGCCGTTTCCTGCTTTCCCTTCCTCTCATTCTTCGGACAGCCTTTGTTTCATTCTGTCACGTCTTTCTGCCCTGACAGCAGATGGATCTGCAGATGTCATCATGAGTTTTTTGCTCCGTCTGCCGTGCTTTTGTCCAGAGCAGCATGCCCCCTTAAAGCAGACTGACATTAAATTTGCTCTAAATATTCTCATCCCCCTGGAGGATGATTCATGGCGAATGCGGTGACCTTCTGCAGCCGTAAGTCATGAGGGCACAGTTTCCACTTATACTCCACAAAAATTAAAATCTGACAAGACTGTTGTAATTATCTTACATTCATGTTAACTTTTCTCAATTTTTGATAAGAAACCACTCTCTAATGCTCACATAAACTTTATGGTTCACTTTTGGACTTTCAAACTTTGCTTTGATTTTTAACTTGTCTGGTATGACTTTACAGAGCAAAACAGAGAAAAGTTAATGCTTTTAGCTCACAATGAGGCTACTTTGATTTGCCAGAAATCACTGATCTACTGTGATTTATACCCACAACCATCACCAGAGTTTAATAAGAAAGGTCTGAAGAAGAAAAAATATCCACTCCACAGTGACCATCAGCCCAGGATGTCATGTCAAAGATCAGAAGAGTGAATGTAGAGACTTATTGGAGATGATAGAAAGGCAACAGTTGGGGAGGCAGATGGGCTCTGAAAACAAAAGACCACACCGAGTGCCCCTCCTGCCAGCTAAGAACAGGACACTGGGGCTACAATTTACTCATAGCAAAACCGGACATTTGATAGACCAAGAATGCTACTCTGACAAATCTGCATTTCAGCTTCACATTCCAAGTTTAGATCCAGGCTGTGAGCAACTTTCAAAGATATACAATTACATAGGGTTGGTGTATATTTTTTTAAACAAAATATACTTGTTCTAAACTTCTTAAATGTAATTTGAATTGAAGAAAATATTCCTCAATATTGTTGCATTATTGAAAATGGAATCAAATATCTACATATTTTTCAAGGTATCATCTCAAAATTAGAGTTTCTAATAGTGTGACAACACTAGCGTTATAAGTGGAACGTTGGAGGTCTACTGGGGGTTCATTGGTTGAACAGTATCAGTGGTCTGGGCCCTCTAGCTTACAATGACTTGATGAACCCAAGAAGAAATTGGTGAGGTTATACTTTGTGGTCAGAGAAAAAGAAAGCGTGGACTACAATCAGAAACCTGTCTTTATTTTTTTTTTTAAGTAATGATTTTCAAAAGCTTCAACTGATCTGAATTTGTCCTTTGCCTGTATTTATCTGGTGCTATTTTTGCAAGAAAACAGGATAAAAATTCAAACTCAACCGTTTACATCTACTGTTTCATGTTCTGGAAAATGACTTTTATGAAGTATTTTTCTTCTCAAAGCAGTGTTGATCTCTGCCCCCTGCAGACTACAAACATTTTATAAATCAAAACATATGTGCTACTATGGAAGCTTGTTTTTGTTTGTGTTTTTGCAGCATCGCACTCTTACATGTCAAATATGACATGAATCTTTTTTTTAGTCATCCATGTTGTATGTTAAAAAAAAAAGTTTCACTGAGGTAAAGAGGTCAGAGTTTGTTAAAAAAAGAAAAGTGTTTGTTGATGTTGACGCTCAAACATGTTGGAGTAAAAAGTTATTTTTACAGACACAATGTTTTAAAAAAAATTGAGATAGAAAAGTATTAAGAGACATTTTATGCACTCTTTATGCAGGCTGTCTGTGCTTCATTCTAAAAATGTCTCGTCCATTTTAGCTCTGCATTTTGAAACATATAACACTTTGTTAATTTAACTTGTAGAAGTTGCTTTAATGCTATATAAAAACTCTCATTTCAAGTTGTAAACACAGACTTTCAATAAATATAAGAACTTTTAACTAATTTAACCGGGTCGCAGGGGCAACAGCCTCAGACAGAAAAACCCAGGCTTCGCTCCCCCAGGACGTTCCTGAGGTATTCCCTGTCCAGCTGTGAGACAGTCTCTCCAGCATCTGCCCCTGGTTCTCCTCCCGGTGTAATGTACCCGAAACACCTCACTTAAACTCCTCCACTTGGGGTCAGACTCTTTCCTTGACACGTAAGGGGCATTCCAACCTTTACTAATTTAAAGTGCTCCTGCTTGTGGACCCAAATTTCTCATCATACAAATGTAAAAACATGATATGAAATGATATGATATGAAAAACAAACCTCTCACTTTTGCAGTATGAAAGGTTAGACTGTATGCATATGATAAACTTTGATAATATGATAGCAACAAATTTTAACACTTTAGACATATACCTGATTTAACCTCATCATCACCTATTTCAACTATCATTAAGAAACTGTGGTATAGGACAGACAGGGTAGGTGAAAGCATTTTGTTCGACGCCTTGCCCATTTCAATCATCTCTATATATTTTTTCAAAAGCTTTATCTTCAAATACTGTTAAGACAAAGTACCTTCAAGACAAAGTACTCCTAAATTGATAATTATATTGTAAACCAAATGGCCTTAATTGGTGGGTCCATTCTGGGATCTGTTTCAATGATTTTATCCTTCTTTGCCAGCAAATTTGAAGCGGATACATATTGTTTTACACATTAAGTAGATGAGACTCATGATATACCTGAAGTTGGGATTTTTTTTTGTCATTGCACCAAACAGATCAATAGATGGATGGAAAACAACTATCTGTCACTGAACACAAACTGAATTGAAATAATTGTCTTCGTCTCATACAAAAGAAGAGAAAGGGGAAACAGTTAAAATCTGAACCAGTTTTTCTGATACTATGAGAAAAAACATTTAGGCCAAAATAAAATTTTCCTACTTAGGATTAATAAAGATTCTGTTTTATATTTATAGAGCGTTCCAGATAATTATGTAAGAGCAGATGCATATCTAGATTTCTAAATATATTTTTGCAAATAGTGCTAAACTAGTGAGGCCATGTGACAATGTTTAAATCTAGGTTTAAAACAGTTCTGTTTAACTGTGCAATTGATTAATTAATCTGTTTTCATTATATTTGTCTACTTTATATTTTAAACATTTTGATTCTATGTTTGGTGATTTTAATGCATTTTTTCTGTCTTGTGAAGCACTTTGAATTACATTTTGTATGAATTATGCTTTACGAATAAACTTGCCTTGCCTAAACATACAAGCCTTTTTTTTTAGAAACTTGGACGGAGGAAGAAATGAAGGTTAAACGTTCAAGGTTATTAAAAACAGATAAAGTTCTGTTATTGCCATGGGACCATGATAAGTAGAGCGAGGCATATAAATGCATTCCATTTCTTCCAAAGTGACAGCAAAGCAAAGAGTGTCAAAATATTTCTTCAAGCGTAAAGTCATCACATAAACACAGATTCTAAGGAACTCACGCCATTAAAAAAAAAAACATGCAATTCAGACGGCAGTGTTTGTGGGTTTGAGTGTGTTCATTTCTTTTTCTAAATGTGTAATTCTGATTAACACACTGTCTGATCCACCTTTGACTTTTTAAAAGGAGTGAAGAAAAAGAAATGGCTTTTAGTCTCCACAGCTGATGATGCCAACTGGTCATGTTGGCAGGGGTGGAGGAGAGATGGTTCATCTGACTGTGTGTTTTCACAGTAGGAGCTTGTCATGCCTAGTTGTCTATGTCCGGCAGATTTCCACTCCCCACGGGACTCTCGCACACGCTGAAGGACACACACACATGCACATTAAAATACAAAGGCACTGCCCTTCTTGCTGACTCTGCTTTCTAATATTTCACTGCATGCAGTGCTAGCCATATGTTGCCGCATAACACACCTACTCACACACAAATGTGAGAATTTGCACATTCACCTACAGCACATTTGTTTGCACCATGATATTAGTTTGGCTTGCTTTGTAGTAACTAAAACTTTTAAAAATATATGATGAATCAAAAATAGTTCATTCCACACGCCAACTCATCTCATTAGTAACAAGCTTTACTTTGCAGAGACAAGCTGGCAAATAAAAATAAAAGTGTCAAATTTACCTTCACACAAGCTCAACACCGATTTATCTCCCTGTTGCTTGGCAAAAATGCTTTGAGTTTGATTCTAATACGTTCACTTAGCTCGTAAACAAAAAAGAACATCTCTAAAGAAAGGCCAATATATGGCAACTAAATTCTTCGACGTACAAAATTTGATGTCCGTCTTAATAAAAAGCTTATTGGTAAAACGAGGGCAACTTGTCTGAATCTAAATGCTGTTTTATATGATTATGACTACCTTCATTCATCTTCTGAACCATCCATCACTAAAAGAGCTGCGGATGTGCCGGAGCCTATCGCGGCTTATTCAAGGAGAGAGGCAGGGTACACCCCGAACAGGTCGGCAGTCTGTTGCGGGGCATTTCGAGTACCTATTCAGACTGAAATATTTAGACACCTCCAGATTTTTTGAGCAATTTCCGATAAAAAAATTTATGAATAAATCAAAAACAGAAAAAAAAACTATTAAAATTGGAAATTGTGTGATGTGTAAAAAAGTAGAGATTTTCTTTTTTAGGCCATATAGTCTTGCCCTAACAGACAGCCCAAGTGCTCAATGTGTCCACCCACATTCTGTGGTGGAGACTAGCTGATCCCCCAACAAGCCAGGGAACACCTCATGAACCGCTCAGGTGAGCTGAAAGATCTGGACAGGGTAAGGGAAGTCGACCCTGGATAAATGGCAAGAAAACTGTGACAGTGAAAGTTTTGCCACATCGCATATTTAAAATAAGGGCGCCCAATTTAAATCTTTGAATCTCATCTCGTGGTTTCTTATCTTTGTTCAATTAAATTTGTTCTAAAAAATAATAGAAAATTAATGATTGCCCTTACAGATCATTTTCTTTTCTTGACGAAACAGAATCTTTAGTTTAAACAAGGGATGTCCCAATCAGGTTTTTGCCCTCAACTCAAAGTATTGATTTTAAATGTCGAACTATACGGAGTCCCTAATCCAATTCTTTTATATTACATGAGATATTCAAGAAACTCGGATTACTTTTATCTTTTTAATTTTATTAATTCGAAACCACAGACATTTTCACGCCTTTAGTTTGAAGCTACATCAGCATTTCGTCCAGTGATGTCATGTGTTGTTTTTTTGTGTGGAATTAAGAGGTCTTTGTGCCACCGCGCAACTAGATCTGGTTTTAAAGTAAAGTATGTTTCAGTTTTCTCATTGGTAAGTAATGTACGATACCGATTGGGTCTGAAACCATAACCCAATCTAACCCAATTTCTGATCACATGATCAGATCGGGACAACCGTTGTTTGAATGTTTTATGAAATTTCTTCATCATTTGTACCAAAACCTTTTTTAGGAGCTTAAATTGGCTGACAGGTATAAAACCCACTGAACAAGACAGCTCTGGTACTTTGTAACCCAACACAGTCTGCTTTCACATTTATCAATGCAGTGTATAAATACAAATCAATAAAAAAGCTTTTTGTTTAGACAGCGCGTAAATTGTTGAATGATTAATTGGTTTCATAGTTAGGTAAATATTTCATGCCTAAGGTTCTAACTGATCGCCTGAGCTTCTACTTGTAGTTTAAATTAATGTTGCAGTGTTTTAGGTGAATGGATGGGTCAGTAGAAAACCAATTAAAACTGTCTTGTTTGTTAGATCTCAATTTGGTGACATTCTCAAAAAAAGACCAAATCAAATTTTTGGAGGTTTTTATCAGGATGGATCAAAACAATAGCTTAAGTAGTTTTTATTCATTTTGTACTCCAGCCAGCTTCATTCTGACAGTCAGAAACTGTTTTAATTCACAAACTCTGCTCACACTAGGTCCCTTCTCTTTAAAGAGTGTCATTTTTACAAATGCACCAAATGAACATGCCTTGGTTTTGCTAACTCGATGTGCTTTAAATTTTATATTAATTTTTAAATTTACTTAATTATGATCAGATTGAAAACCTTCACTCTGAAAACACAACAGACTCCCCACAATTCACTAGCTGATCTAATCATTTTCAGTTACAGGTGAGATCAAAGATTAAGACTCATTGACTTGGGTTTGTACCCACTTCTTACCCAGGTAAGAAGGATCCTGTATCCTTTTCTGGTTGATGATGATGGTCTCATATCAATGGGCACCAACTACCAAGAGTTTATTTATTTATTTATGAATACTTTTTCAGAACCGCCCCCCCCAAAAAAAATATATTATTTTTTTTATATTTTAATAAATTCAAGTATTTTTATTATTTTTTTAAGTTTCAATACAGATTGATTTTTATTGAATCTAAGGAGAAATGTGCTCCTTATTCATCTTTGTGCAAGTTCTGTTCTCACATTGGTTATAATTGACTCCAGACATGCTTGACAGGTCTATCAAGACTCACACAGACATACAAATAAGGGATGAAAAGAGATATCAAAGCAAATAGACTTCAGGTGAAAGAGAGGAGTGGATCCCAGAAACTGGAACATGAAAAGAAGCTGAGTTTATAAGCTCGATGCCAGAAGGATATGCATCTCATCTGAAATCACAATCTCATCAGAAGTATTTAAGCTGGAATGAGAAGTCATGAGCCAGTTTGGATTGTTTTACTGGGCTAGATACATTATTCATGTCAGAGTCAAGTCAGTCAGAGTTCATGTTAAAAAGAATGTGTCTTGTAGCTTAAATGGTGTCGTAAAGCAAAAATCTGGTGATAAAACTCACCATTTAAGACATGGGGAGTTCATCTTCCCATTTCTGCTATAAAACAAGTTGTAACACTAATTTTTACAATCTGTCTATTTATGTCTTGTTTTAGAAGAAAATGGGATTATTTACAGATTTTTAGGCCTCCAGGTCTGTCTGTAGGAGTCCAATGTCACATAGATTTCACCATCTGTTCTTCATCCAAAATCCAAGACCACATAGATTGTCCTCACAGCGAGCGCACAGTTTGAAAAAGGACTGATCAACAAAAGCTTAATCCTCCTGCACTGCCTGGTGGTCACTTACACATCTCCTAGTGTCCTTACATCAAACATTTTAACATTTACTCATTGTATAAATCTATTTGGTTAAGATAAATTAGGGCCATTTTATCTAATTAGGGCCTTACATTTGGAGAACGGGAACGTAACAATTTTAAGGGAACTTTATTGATACTACTTCTCTGAAAAGATACAATTTTCAATCCGGTATCATCTGTATTTTTCTGTGAAAACAAGAACGGAGAAGACACTTAGCAGTACATTATGTGCATAAAAATTTTGTAGTTTAGAATCATTTTAAACACAATACATTAATTATAAACCTGTGTAACGCTCTCCTCAGACATTTTGCTACTTGCTGTTGATACCTGGGTGAAAGGATTAAGAGTTAAATTATTTATGTTGATTATTCTTAAAATTTAGTGGAACAGCACACAGAAACATTGGCTCTTTATGTACCTTGGTTTTGAGGCCCTGGTTTGGTACAATTTCAAGGATTTTGAGAAGACTCTAACATTTACAATAAAGCTTGACGGTGATTAATTTTTGGTATCACATTTATGGTACAAGTGTCGTGCTCACAGATACACTTACTTGTGGAAATAAACTAAAACTGCAAGCAAAACAAAACACCTCATGCGTGAGAAAGCATGTTTTAAGTGTGCACTTGTCTCATGCATGACAGCTGCAGACATGCAGTAGCAGAATGTAATCATTTGTGCAAAGCCCTGTAGGGACCCAAACGTCCCGTGTCTAGATTTTTTAGTACAAACACATAGACGGCGACATCCCTATTTTGCTATCAAAATTTATTTAAGAAAGTAGTAACTTGGTTTCATTTGTTTTGTGTAACATTCTAGGTAGCCTTCATTGTATTTTGGATTAATTTTATTACTGTGGCTTTCAGTCTGCTATTACACAGTTGTTGTTTTTTTTCACTATCCCGGTAGCTGCATTTGTTTCCTCCCTTCCTCACATTAAAATCTCATGCTCTTATCTTTGACAAACCAATTTTTTTATTTATATAGTCCAAAATAACAAAATACTATTACAATCATATAGTAGAGTGGAGGAAAAAGGATTAAGGCTACAACTTCTCAGTTCATAAAAATTGATGTCATAGCATGGAAATCCCAATGTGTTTTATTCAAACATTTATGTCTTTGAAATTGTTGGATTTCCAAAGTACTAAAGTTATACCATATAAAAATAAATACAGTAAGATGTTATTTGGCATGTTTTCTGCATTCCTTCAAACTAGAAACATTCCTTTGGTCGATGACTGTTAAGAATTTCTAAAAATACCTGAAAGTCACTCGATCAGTTGTCATCTGTTACATGAAGCCACAAGTTATTCAGCATTTTTCAAACACACTTCTAAAAGGTTTAAAAAAGGTTTTTTTGAGGTGCTCTACGTCACATCTTCTCACGCTGCAAATGACCGATTTTATTTGGGAGGTAAGTGATAATGAAAGCAACCGTATCAGAGGAACTTCAGATCTGACATAGCTGTAAATATTATGCAGTCGGCTACGTAACAGCTTTTAATTTATCATTTGGTTTATTGCAGTGAGTTTATGGAGATATTAAGAGGTTTTAAATTTGGTATGTAAAAGCAAAATATGTTAATTACAGACTAAGTAGAAAGACAAACATTCCCCTAAAATGTATCTGATAAAAATTCATTTTCTAAACTGCTCATCCCTGTCAGGGTCCTGTTGGGGTCACAGGTCCTGGCTGATGACAGGCGGGAGGCCAGGCACACTCCCAACGAGTGGTCAGACAGGTTTAACTGGTACTGAACTTCAGTATTTATCTCACTTTTATTTCAATCGGCTGAATTACTGCATGGAAAAATATGGATATTATGTTATATGGATATATTAATTCATCTTCGAAACTGCTTATTTCTGTTGGGGCCACGGTGTGTGCCAAAGTTTATCCTGGCTGACTGCAGGCGAGAGGTGTAGTACACCCTCAACAGATCACCAGTCTATTGTGGGACAACCCACACACACCCACACGAGACAGACAACCATTCACACGCGCACTCGTTATTTGGGGCAATTTCTCAGCAGCCAGTCAACTTGACATGGATCTTTGGAGGGTGGGAGAACACCGGAGTACCCAGAGTGAAACTATCCATACACGTTGTATATATGGAAATTTTACACAGAAAGGCCAGCATTTTAAACCCTCAACCTTCTTACTGTGAGTCTACAGTAGCAATCACTGCACCACTGTGCAGCCGCCTGATGAACATGAAAAATTAAATTACCTATTCAGATTGTTTGCTAAAATATCTCTGTTTAACTGATCTCGATAGCATTTGGAAGCAACATGCGGTGACTTAAGTCTTTACCTCAACCTTCATTTCCATTGGGATGATTATTGTATAAAAAAAAGGATATCATGCTATAAATATTTATGAATTCATACACAGTAACAGAAATATGGCTAATATTATGCCGTTTGTAATTCACCCTTCGAAAAGCCTTTGTATTGTCGAAAAATAGTACAGTTTGCGCTGCTAGTCGTTCCCCCAACCTGGCAACCTATTGCTTCAGATGGACCTCTAGGTGTATGTGTATCTCAGCATCCTCTTTGTTTTCTTTTTGGGCCACAAAGGTTTACATTTGTTTGAACTTTCATTTACTGTAGACATCAAGAAAAGTGACTGACAAAAGTGAAAAAGAAGAAGAAGAGTTTCTTTATCCATACAGACGGGCAGTGCAGGAGGAGTTCAGAGAGGACGAGGAGGAGCAGCATGAGAAAGACATTATCTCATCAGTCCAAATAAAATACATTTTAGAAACTTTAGTATAGAAGTAATGGAGAAACCAATGAATATTCACAATACATTTGTAAAGCTCCATTAAATACAAAACACTTTGAATTATTCTAAAATTGGTCTCATTCCCACACAGAACCAATCTTAAAGTTTGATAAGACCTTAGATGCATAACTTTGGCAGTGTATAAAGGTTGGGTTTTTATTCATAACATTACTAAAAATGTATCCCTGTTGACGTTGTTAACTAATTTTTCTGCAGCTTTATCTTATGTTGAAAATATATTTAGTTTGACGCTTTCATTAGTTGTTTATCTTAAGTTATACTTTTTTTCTAAATTCTTTTTTTAAACTCAAAAATAGGCTAAAAATTTCTATTTTTATAAAAAGACCATTTTTTTGCAACTTTGGCATGCCTTTCACAGATATGTTATCATTTAAATAGTGCAGACAAGGTTTAAATGGTGCTACAATAAAACCTTACCTTTTAAAATGCAGGTAAGAGGTGATATTACAAAGCTAATGTATTTTAGAAAGAAAAAGAAATGCTTTTGTTCTGCCAGCTGCATGAAATTAAAAGCTTCTGCTCGCAAACAGCAATCCTGCTGCAGTTGCAGATATAGATCCTTTTTCCCAAGAAAGATAATTGATCAGTCTAAACAGCAGCAAGCTATGAAGCAAAATTGCTGCATGCTGCAACCTGCATTGGATGGATGAGGTTCTGGTTTCCCATAAATCCAACTCACTCTCATCACAGTGGTTACTGCTGAACGATCTTTGGCGCAATCCAGAATGTGATTCCACAGCGTGGGAAAGGAAGAACAACAGGTAAAAAGCAAGCTTGTAGTCTTATAAAAAGGATGAAGCACAAACGTGAAGGCTCAAAACTCTCCAACATGGTCTAAAATAAAGACTGGTAATGCGACTTGGCGGCATTAACAGCTCATTTATGGAGTGCTCACACTCAGCCCTGCTTTTTCCACCTTGATTGATGGCTGTTGAAATGATGGAGAAAGAATTACCAGACTCCCAGCTGCACGGTCAGTCTTCTAGAAAGGCCAAATAAATCATGGAGTGACAATAAATGACACGAGCATGTCATACATTTGACTCCAGCGGGAGACTTTGTCTCCTGTCATTTAATCTGATTTTATTTTTATACTGTTTTCCAGCAGCAATGCGACATGGTAAGCAGGTCACCACCATAGGAGACAACAATAATAATGCCTCCCTCTGTATTTTGCTGTCACGGTATTGCTTCCTGCTGAGGTACAACATTTTCTTAGCGCTGTTTAAAATTCAAACCCTTCCTGATATACCAGAAGCTTTTTATTGGAGTGTTAATCAAATTCTAATCAATTTTGTGCCATTAAAAAAGCTCTTCTGTTTCACTATAGCATTCAATCAGGAAAGAGCTGTGACTTCTATTTACATTTTTGTGAGCTGTGGAAAATCTGCTGGTAAAACAGGATTTATAAGTGGCTGATGTAACAAACCGTGGTGCTGCTTTATACCTAGGCCTTCATTGTTAATCTCCCTCAGACTGATTTAAAAAAAGCAGCCCTAAATAACTTTGATATATGGTTTGTACCTCGCACTAAAAGGACGTTTATTCATGATGGGTAAACTTTCTCTACTTGTACAATGTTCCATTTACCAGTTTTCTACCAATGGAAGCTTTCCTATACCTACTAAAATATTGATCTTTTATTAGTTGAGGAGAAACTTGGAATAAAGTCATTTCTTAAACTATCATCGAAAAAGTGAAATACTCAAATTTCCAAAAGGGGTGCAACTAAAACACAACCCTTTATATAACATATTACGGTAGAGTAGAGCAACACTCTGCAACATCTAAAAGCCTTTGAAAACCTAAAACAGTTCATAAAAAATATATGAAACTGAAAATTAAAGGTAATTTGTAATTCCTGGTGAACTGTTTGACATTCAAAAGAGCATTGGCTAAAGATATTCAACAAGAAAAATGGGGAAAATTTTTTTTACTGGATCTGCAAAACAATGTACTGAAAGTTTTCACCCTATATAACAAACTGTATAAATATTGAATGGTTCAGGTGAATATGGTAACGAGGTTGAAGATAAGGTATTTCAATTTTTGGCTATCATGTTAAGAAAAGTGACAACAACTGTTGGCAATTTATTTAAAATCATTTCAGTGAATCAGGAGATATCTCATTCAGAAGAATATGTGACCCCCAACCTTGTGACCTTGATCTTTGGCTGTATAATCCTGAAAACCTAATTAGTTCATTTACAATTAGTACCTAATAACTGTGGGCAGTTTCCTTCAAATTCCATCATCAGTTTGGGAGATACCATGTTAAAAAAGTACAACAGAGGTACGAACAGACGCATGGACATCCCAAGTGCTTTATGTCTCCTCAACATTTTGTGGCCGGAGGCATAAAAATACTTATATTCACTAGTAATTTTGTCAATTTAAAATAATCTAGCATTACTTGAGGCTTACAAGTAGTTACAGAATTTATGAACCCCAAAGAATGTTGTGCGGAAAACACAGAATAAAAAGAAGTAATGGAGAGATTACTTACAGTACATTATACTCATGTCAGCTTAGGGCAGCATCCTGAGCAGATGACTCTAGAATTCATTCTCCTCATCTATATCTTCCATCTCATCAGCAGGGATACTGAAGCATTCCGAAACTGTCCAGATGCTCGAACCCTCCCGTCTGGCTCCTCTCAACGCAGCAAACCCTACAAAAAAAGCTCATTTTGGTCAGTTGTTATTTCGGCCTCCACCCACAGATTATGACCAAAGTTGACATTGCTTTCTTATCCTGTCTGCCTCTGAACTTTGCGATACAGAGATTCATCACTTGGATTTAAAGTCCATCTGTGGATCTGGTGAGCCGGTCCCTGGTTGCTACTCAAGACTTTTTTTTGCTGAGGAACAGATGCAACTCTGCCTTCAAGTCATTTACTCTTCTCTCAAAGATTTACAGTGTGAAGACCACCTCTGGTTCCTTGTCTCGTTTTGTTTCTTCATGAAGGTGGAACATAGTGGCTGACTTGCAGAACAGTCAACTCAACAGTTTTACATGTATGGATCTCTATTGTTCTTCTGTATCTGTAATTGCTTATAAATTATGTCTGATTTAATTATTGGGGCTTATTTGAGGTCTATTGAGTGTCTTTAAGATTTTATTTTTTGCATTATTTAAACCTGCCTTTACTGGTTGTACTTGTGTGTATTAATGTGACCTGAATTAAACATATTAATGAACGCTGGACTCTGCTGGATATTAAAAATCCCTGCAAATTATTTAAATCTTTCAAATATGTTGATTTCTGGGCAGGTTTTTTCCAACAGCAGCAAACACAAAAAAAAAAGCAAACCCGTCAATCCTAACCTGGTGCTTGTTTTGTATTGTACTGTAAAACCAGTATTGTTTGGTTAGGCCAGCAACCAATGAATGGTGTTAAAATAGTTTGAAGTATGTTTCAGAGAAGCAAGTGCTATTGGTCGATATAAATGAGTAAGAACGTGTAAAAATGAAATGCTGGATAGTTTTTTTTTACTTGAAAGTTATGGGTGTAACTACCAGTAACTGAAAAATTATCATATTGTTGTATGAAAGTATTGTTCAGCAAGCCAGAAACATGTAGTGTGCAGTGTGGTGATGAAGCACCTGTCTTTTGGCATTTCAGACTTAGAAAAGGGTTGGATTTTTTTTGTTTGTTTGTTTGTTTTAAACATTCCAGTGATCTACTGTATATCAGACACATTGTGCTGATGTGACTGCTTTGAGGCAACGTACAAGACAGTGAGAGACTTCCAGGACAGTGTTTTACATTGCTGCCCAACCATCAAAAAGGTGTGGGTATAATTCCATAGAAAAAGAGCTGAAATTGATATTATATTTGGCATTCAGTTGTTACTTTAGCAAAAAATATTTGCTATAAAATGTGTTTCTTGTTCATTGTTCTCCATTTTTAAGCTTTGCTCCCTTCTCCATATGAGCTTGGTTAATAGCCAATATTTCATCATATTTATCTCACTCCTAACATCCCGTCTAACCTCGGCTGACTTTGATAACTCCGCATGGTACTCATGACAAGGTGTGTGTTTATCTCTGTATGCGGGTTTGTGTGTGCAAGTGAGTTTGACTTTCAGAGCATCTGCTGACTGCGGACATGGCAGGGGGGCACAGGTGGTATATTGTTTGGACCCACACACACTTGCACAATCATACACTCAGATGAAGCTCACAGATGCTGACCTTGTACGAGGCCAGACTCCTGGACTGTCAGCACTTGTCACACAAACATACACAAACACACTAAAATGAGGTGCCCATTTACTCTGGGGTTGTCAGGGCCTGCCATCCTTCCCAGTGGGGGTGTATGTGTGCTGCTGGGAAAAGAGCCAGGGACATGAAGGAGGGGGTATTGATGAATCCTGCTTCAGGTAATGAGATGCCTGATGATGGGGACAAGAACACGAGCAGCCAGAAAGTTGTTTATATGCACTTTCCTGACTTGGATCTTCTCATAATATTTGTCTACAAGAGAGATAAGATTTCACATTCTGGGCAGGGAGACAAAGTCACAACGCAGAATCATGTGTGATCCTCCAAAAGCTTGCAGATAAACATTTCTCCACATGGTGACAAACTCTTCATCCATACTAAATCAAGGACAAATACAAGCAGAGGCCACCAAAATTCCGGCTTATGTCGCTTTGCTGCCTAAGTTAAGAGCCCAACAACTATCAAAGATTCCTTTTCTCAAATGAGCCTTGATAGTTTCACACCTTGATTGTGGAGCTAATTAGGGACGAAACGAGTATTTAAAAAAAGTTATAAAATATTCAATTTTGCCATTTTGATTTGATACAAAAGTCAATCAATAACCACATGCACAGAAATACACTTGCTATTTGTTCACTGCTTGTTTACTAAAGAGTGCTACGGGTGGGAAATGGCTGAAGATGCACCCACGACTTCTCATCGTTTTAGCATTTGGAAACATGACTAATTTATTGCCAAACATGATTGCCAGTGGTTAAAAAAATTGTAGATCAAAGTATTACCTCTCCAAACATTGTAGGACTTGCACATCCCAGTCTTTCCTAAATCTGTTTCAAGAGATTTTCCAATCAGTCAATGTTATTATTGATGTCGCAAACTATCTGGACAAGGCTCTCTGTAATGTTGACTTAACCCTCTTTGTTTTCTCACCCTCATCTATTGTAACAATTGATAAGTCTTCTAACCATTTGCAAATTGATTCTGAATGATCACAATAAATCTAAAAAGGATTTCTCTATGCTAGCATGGAGCATCTTTGTTCAGCTGCTCCTGATATTTATGGATGTAATGGACACATTTGCATAATTTCATGCATCACTTAATAGAACTCATTGCCTATTTTGCACACAGAGATACATACACTGTATACTTATATAACAGCTATATCATTCTATAGGTTTTTACATCTTTTGTGCTCTCCTTTACTCGTTACTGGTTTCGTGTTCCAACCTTTTGTTTTCTTCTGAGGACTTTAAAATAAAAACCCAAAGCAGTTTCCTAGGAATTTAAAAGGAATTGTATCCAAGGTATTTTTAAAAGTACAATATTTTGAATCTGTGAAAAGTGTGCTGTTATAAAATGGATACAAAGGGGTACTTTAGTTGTCTATTATCTCACATTTGTGAAATAATTTGGGGAGGTTAACATGTCTTTAAGTTTTGACATATTTTTTTGATCTCACATTATTTGCTAATGTTTTGTAGGTGGGGAGAAATGTTTAGTATTTTAGAGTGACTTTAAAATAAGTCGGCCTGTGAGTAATTGTCTGGTGTTTCTTGGAATCTTTGCTCTTTGGGTGGGTGAAAGATTCCAGCTGGTCTTGTCTGAATGTGCTTTGTAAGGCCTGAGATGGTGAACTTCCTTTTTCTCAACATCAGTAGGCGTTGAGTATGGTTGAAGTTCTCTTTAAGAATATTTGATACGTTTTTAACAAGCTTTTTTACAACAAATAATAAATGATAATAATGCAAGTTATTAAAACATTTATCTGCTCTACAAGTTTTAACTGTCCAACTATAACACTATCGCTAACAAAGTAATACCATAGTATCGATTAGTCTCATTTTATGTTTGTTTTGGGGTATCATTTGTGTAATTAATTAGGATTTTAAAGTTGTAAATTCTATCAAACCACAAATTCAGGACATAGATGATCAGTATTTATGTTTCTGATCTTTAAGATTCTTTACTTATTCAAAACAAAGACCTAAGAATTGAAAAGTAAATCTATTTCATCTAGTAATACAGAATAACTGTGTACATAGCCACCGGTACATAAACTGACATTTTTATACAGATGCAAGTGGAATATTTTAAATAAAAAATTTCCTCATAAACGTGCTCATTTATTTTCTGCTTAATTCTATCTTTCTGCTCAACTTTTTTACTGAATTCTCTCTTTCACACTTGTAACATTGTGCATTTATTAATTAGAATGTGCAAATTTTATAATGTGGAAGTAAAATACTGTATCAACATTTCATTGCATTAAGGGACAGTTTGGAGGATGAAAATGAACTCTCGTCCCCTTGAGTTTGATTTTCAGGAAGTTTAAACTATGCATTGTACTGTCACTACGGCGGGTATCAAACAGCTGAGGAGTCAGCAGGAGAGGAGACTTCATCCAGCAGTGAAGGTGAAATCTTTCCTGCCCTTGTTATCGCTGGGAAAACTGTGCATAAGTACAATAAAAAAGTGATGATTTTAGAGTTTAAGATTAGAAGGTGATCACTTAAAAAAAATCTAATAAATTGGTTTACTAAGCAAGTTCTCTTTAGAATAAACAATAAATCAATTCAGAAGGATAGCTCAATGAGAAGGGCGACTGCCCTGTGACTGGAGGGTTTATCTCCCGCCCAGAGTTCATGCCGAGGTTTCCTTGAGCCAGATACCGAACCCCCAACTGCTCCTGATGGTGGATGCTACCATGCAAGGCTCAAACCACCATCAGGAGCAATTGGGGGTTCGGTATCTGGCTCAAGGAAACCTCGGCATGATATGAATGTGTGGGTGAGTAGGTGAATGTGAGCTACATTGTAAAGTGCCTTGAGTGCCAACACAGGTGGAAAAGCGCTATACAGCTAGTGTCCATTTACCATTACCATTTAAGCGGCCCAATTGTAGTTACCACTGAAGCTTTTGAGCATGAAGGTGACATCTTTAGCTTTTCAAAAGAAAATGAAAGTATTTTGCAGAACATTTCTAAGAATCCCAGCAGAAAATGCTCATCCTGCAAATCTGATTGTCTGAGGAAACAAGATTCAAGTTTGCCACTTTGTGCCAAGCAGTATTGTTTTCTAGCTCTTATTATCCACCAAAAGTGATGGTATTTAACAACTTTTTTGCAAAAGCTTATAAATATATTTAGAGATAAAGCAGGAATTATGTAACAGACATGTTCCCTGTGACTTTGCACATACCTGCTGTGCTTGTCTGGCTAGTGAGGCCTGCTAGTCACAAACTGTAGAGCAGCTCAGAATCTACTGAAAGATTCAAAACATCCACAGATGTTTTTCCTTTCAAGCAAAAAAATCTTAACTGTCTTCACACTTTGTGGTCATGTCAATTTATATTAAAAAAATTTAGCCAGGAATTCTAAAGTTACTTTGAGATAATCAGTGCATCCAAACCCTCTGGTTATATTTCTGTTTTTGAACAATAGGTTGGTGTGCTTAAGGCCACTTCCTCAAAGGTAAAATTCTTTGATTTGAAATTTATTAATGTAACCCGGGTGGAACAGACATCCTGTTTTTTTCGTCTTTTCTATTGGGTTTCTGCACTCACCGGTGGTACACACAGGTAGACCCACCACTGCTTGTGTTGTGCGCTTACTTGCACATTAACCCATCACTCCTTTTGATTTAAAATGGCATGGTTAGGCATGGAAGTAGAACCAGCCAGGGACACCGACCAACAGCAAAATAGTTTATTTTTCTTCATTTTACCAGTGTTCATATGGACCACTATGAATTAATAACTATATATATATATTACCATTAATCTGAATCAAAATTCCATTCAAAACATATTTGGGGAAAAAACAGTGAAACAGAAATAAAGTAATCTGATAAGTTGGATCACACAGAGTTAGTATTCCTTTCTCTTCACATTTCTTGGTTAAATATGATAGACTGCTTCCGTTTATTCATCATTTGTTGAGTAAAAATTCAAACAAAAACCTCAGGGAGAATTTATGTGTGTGTGGGTGTGTTGCAATCAGTAGCCAGGGGGTCACAGATGCACAAAGACACACAGAGATTAATGTCTGAAGACAAAAGCAAACTCTGGGCAAGAGAGATTAAAATGAGACAAAGAGGAGAGACCAAGTTAATGAAATGCAAAGATGACAGAGATTAAGAAGCAAGTAGATAACAAGTGCACCAAACGAGATTACCATAGCAGCCCAGGAATAAAGCAAAACACAAAAAAGACTGGATCGGGGTCACTTGAGCCACCAATAAATACGCATGTATGAGTTCGTTTTACATTAAAAGCCCAGCATAACTAAGTGGGTAGTGAACTTGTGTCAAGAACCATTAAGATTCAATTCTTTTGCAACTTTAAGTTCATGTCTTCGAAGAACCCTACACGCAATTTTCTGTTTCCACTAGTTGTTTTTTTTGGTCTGTAATCAAATATTGCTAATTATCAGAATTATTATTAGTAATTAATATTCTGCATTTAGTAGTTATTTGAATACAACAACTCAAAAAACAGCCTCGTGAATGTATATCTAAATTTATAATAGTGTGCCACTTAGCGTTGACCAACTGAGCGTTTAATTTTGCAAGAAGTATGCTGTTTGCTGGACTACTTGGACCCTACTGAACTCATCACCAAAAAGGTTGAACTTGTCGTTAACAAATTGTTTTTGTTATTTGATTCTATAAAATACAATTTCTCACTTATAAAAGTAGCTCAGCATAAACTAGTTTATTTTATTAGTGAAGCATTTGTGGTGTAACGGATCATAGTTGATCCAAGATCCGTTCAAATCAATATTTTGGTTTACATACATAATTACCATCATGATATGCGTAGAAGTGAATAAACTTGAACGCCCTGTGCCGTTTAGATGACTTGTATAGGAATATTTGGCTTCCAAGCCAAATTTATGGATGAAGAAAATAGGTTAGTGGGTAAAACGGTGACAATGTGTAAGTGCTTTACCACAACAAAGCAGTTATGACAACTTAAACACAAGCAGTACCACGGCATTGAAGCAACATCACCCTGCTATTTCACTGACAGAGTGAAAACAAAGCCTGTTTCAGAGCTGCTTTTCACTGCGAGATTTAAACAGCCTCTTGCTGCATAATCCACCTGTTTTGATGGTTTTATAGGTACATAAATGAGCCCATATCCTGGAGACGGTGGCCGCGTGGTTAGCGCGTTCGCCCGCGGACCGGAAGGTCGCGGGTTCGCGTCCCACGGAGAGCACGTCTAGGGTCCTTGGAGAAGACACCTAGCCCCCCGCTTCTCCCACCATTGGCGCCGTTGAAGGGCAGCCTGCTGCGGTGTAAGGAGTGCAGCAAACAAATTTCCCCGGTGAGGGATGAATAGAGTAATTCAAAATAATCAAAAAAAAAAAAAAAAAAAAAAAAAAAAATATCCAGTTGCACTAAACAAAGGTTTTAAAACCACTGTGTTAAGGCTTATGCCACGTCACAACATTCCATCACACAACGACTTCAGTAAAGAGAATTTGCCTGATCTTTATGGGCAAGATAAGAAAGAAGTGGTCGATTAACTATCCTCTCTGATTTCACTTTGTTTGGATCTTACTCATCTGAAGTTTTTTTGTTTATTTCATTGCATCCTCTAAAAGCCATCAAGTTTTAAGGCTTCTGAATCTAACTCACTAGAAGTGTTGGAGTGGCAATTAAGCCCAAATCCGTCTTTAGAAAAATCTAGAGGCTGTGGTGTAGTGATCTTTTACAGGAGGGCATTACATGGGTCTAAAAGGCAATACTTGAGGCAATACTAAGCGATCATGTGCGAACCCACTGGAACGATACTTACCTATTTACGCTGCATGGTGGCCTTAATGCAGAAACGTTGCAGGCTCGTGTCCCAGAATGGGGGTGAGGCTTTAAACACTGGCCTTTCTGTGTGGTGTTTGCATATTCTCCTTATTTCTCTGGAACTACAGTTTCCTCCCACTGTCCAAAAGAAACATGTTTGATAGGACCCAGGACACTCTTAAAAACTAGAGATTAGTTAACCAAATAACTTTTTCAAGTTAAGTAAAGGTTAAATAAAATAAAAACAGTATGCTACTAGTGTCGCCAACTGCGTGTGGGAAAGTCAGCCTTCAAAAACATTCCATTTCCATATGCGTGGGCACTAAACATGCAGGTTTCTAATAAATACTGTATACAAAAACTATGAAGTTGGAGTTGCGGACGCTGGCTCTGGTTTTTAATGCCCCACAAAGTCCACAGTTTAATATATTATTTAAAATTTTCAGTAGATCTATTTATAAGAACAAGTTTAACTAATGGAGGGAAATTTTAAGAAATATAGACATAAAAAAATGTTCTGTAACACCTAACACCTTTAACACCAAAATTTCTACCATAAGATCTTTTCTCAAAACCTTGAAACAAAGTAATCTTGCACCCAAAGAAAGATAATGCGTTACTACGAGGTCCTTAGGAGCTTTATTTAAGTACGGAGGAGGATTTTACAGGGAGCCAGAGAGGAAAGTCAACATGGAAGAAATATGATTCTCCTCGTTAACTCACGTCAGAAGCCTTAAAGCATTTTGGATCAGCTGGAAGTTTTTCACAGTGTAATTGGGACAACCTGATAAAACTCCATATCAGAATAAACGAATACACACAGTACTTCCCAGCACCTCTCACCAACCATTGTGACCTATTTAAAAACCCCTATTATAGCATGAGAGCAGCTGCCAGTGTGTTACTATCTTTCACATAAACCAGAAACATTAATTATACTCCTGGTTACAATTGAAGTTCATAATTACTGCTTGTCAGGAAGAAAACAGCGGTAAATTGTGTCTTTGCCAGATCTGGGTCACTGAAACTACAACTGTGAAATGTTCGAGTTTACAAAAGCTTCAGTCTTTGAAGCCGTTTTTTTGATGAACATTTTGGGTTCAACTTTGTATAGAACTGTTGGGTCACTGTATTTCTATGTTTAAGATTATATGTGTTGTGAGAACATTCCAGCTTTAATTAAGACTCAAAATGCATTGTTATTGCTGTTTTATCATCTGTGTCGATGTGTGTGGGGTTAGTGTGAGATGGACATTTGTCTCATAAAAGTCTGTGATTCAACACAACAGCAAAGCTCTAAGCCATCTGAGTTTAATCATGATTGAATTTTTTAATGGAGTTTAGGAAGACTACATTTTAGTTCTTTCACTGAAACAATTAGACACCAGGACACATGAAGGACAACGTAACGGGAAATTGTGACACTGCAAGGGTAAAATTTCTTTCTTCCAGGCTGGGATTGCAAAAAGACCACTGCGAGGTGTGTTGCATGCAATGCACACCAGAGGTACTTTCAGTCTATTATAGAAAATTTTCTGATGACAAATTTACAGAACTTTTGAGTTTAATCTAAATCGTAATTTCTTTAGAAAACTAAAACCAAAAACTGCACACAAGTCAGTCTACTTTTCCGGGGCTAATTGGTTTTTATTTTGCAGTTAAATAAAGTATTTTTTCTGTTTGTTTTCTGCTAAAATAGAGACAATATCTGAAAGGTCAACATACTGTACGTTGAAGTAGCACTGTATAACCTCTTACAGTGTCTCACATATTATTAGGAGTGTATTTTATTTAAAAGCACCATTCAGGATACTGTACAATAGTTAAAAAAACAAAACAAAAAGAACAACAAGATAGCAAAAAATTGATGGATCTTGGAGAGGGTTAGAGGTGTACGATTGGCTGAACAGGTGGGTTTTGAGTCATTATTTAAACAAAGCAAAAGAGTCAATAAAATGCAAACGGGTCAGGAGGGAGAGAGTTCCAGAGCCCTACACATTTTCATTTGAAAGTAATAAATTAAGAGAAGTAGGGTGGAGCCCAGTTATGAATAGCCTTTTTGAAGGAATTTTGAAGGTTTTTTTGTTTGTTGGTTTGTTCTATGGAACCAGAATATGAAAAGTATACCACATGCCATAGCATGCATACGAAATAGTCTTGTTACTGCCCCAACAATTTTTTTAAAAAGTTAGGGAGATCCGAGAAAAAAAAAGAATGGGGATCCAGTAGAACAAATCTCACAATACCATAATATCAACATCACAAAATGAAATATTTATTTGCTGTAGAACATCTCACAATTATGTATTTATATTTATCACAAAATTACATTCCAGGTATTAACTGACAAAACAGTATAAACCGTTTTGCCTTTTCTTGTCCTATTTGACAATGTTCATTTGACAATCAAAGTGGTCATTCTTCAACTTTCAAATACTTTTCTCAAATTAAATCATGTACAACAACGCATTCACTGGGGATATGCTGTATCTAGTTACTCAAACCGAAAATTTTCAAAGTGTAAGAAATCTAGTAGTAGAAAAAAGCTAGCCACTGCCACTGATTCCTTCAAATTGCAGGAAGATCTGTAAGAGTTCTAGTGCACAGACAAATACAAAATATGCTGCATCTATTTGCACCTCCGAGCACAGCATATATAGTACATATGTGTTGCTGTACGCACTGCCCACCGGTTCAGTAGGGGTTTTTGGATCTTGCCTGAGCATATTATGGGAAATTGAACTTTATTGTTTACTAGCTACTAAATTTAGAGCCATCTACATAAGGGACAGCTGCAGGCTGAGAGATTGGATGACCTAATCAGGGAGGTTAAGGTTAGCATCTGGTGCTAGCAGCTCTGGATTTAACAGTATTTTTTGCTTCTTACATTTTTATTTTTCTATATAGAATTTTTGATGTTATCAGATTGTTTGCCAAGTCATTGTTTATTTAACATTTCTACCACTGAAGTGAAAAGTGGAATGCATGTAAAACAAGAGGAACTAAAAAAAAAAAATGGAAACAAAATAATAAAATAAAACTGAAATCCAGCTAAGGCAGCACGGTGGCGCAGTGGGTAGCACAGTGGCCTCACAGCAAGAAGGTCGTGGGTTCGAGTCCCGGGTGGGGACGAGGCTTGGAACACTGTCCTTTCTGTGTAGAGTTTGCATGTTCTCCCCGTGTCTTTTTTTTGTGGGTTTCCTCCGGGTACTCCGGTTTCCTCCCACCCTCCAAAAACATGCATGCTAGGTTGATTGGCCAGTGCCAAATTGCCCCTAGGAATGAATGTCTGTGTGGATGGTATGTGTGTGGCCCCGCGACAGACTGGCGACCTGTTGGGGGTGTACCCTGCCCTTCGCCTTAAATTAGCTGGGCTCCAGCACCCCCCGCAACCCCGAAATGGACTGACGGATAAGAAGAAGATGAAATCCAGCTAAATCTTTCTGACAGAAACAACAACCAAACAGCAAATTAAGTAAATTGTTTTTAGCATTTATTAGTTGAAATCAGTTTTCAACATAATTTTCAATATAGACACTTTGTATGAAATAACATTTTAAAACTGTGCACACAAGCAGTACAATTCAAAACCAATGCCACCTGATGCAGAAAACTGGCGTAAACCGGTCGCTATGCTTTCTGCAATATTTCTTACGTGTCAGTGTAATTGTTGAAAATGCATTGTAAAGTTTCATGACCAGCAGATACCTGAAAGGTAGCAGCTTCCTATAGAACTTAGCATACCTACTTGTATTTCTGGCATCTCGTTGCTCTGTGATGTGGCAGCCATTTTTCATCACCATTTTTACTTTAGTGTTTGTTTAAGCAGCAAAAGCAGAGTGGTTCCCACACCTCTGACTTAAATTCAGCAGTTTAAGTCAGATTCAGAAGTTTTCTTCTGAATCTGAAAGATTGCTTAATTCATCCTCTTTATTTACGTAAGTGAATAGTGTGTGTGTGTGGTCAATGTGCCCATAGCGACATAGTCATAATTGTAGTTGCTTTGCCCACTTTTTTTGATGGAAACAATTCATTTTAAATTATAGCGACAATATTGTGACTAATGATTGTGATATTGCCACCAGAATTACTGGTAATGGATCACCAACCACATGCACACACCAAGAAGAATCAATGATGTAAAGTTGGCTGAATTTTACTTTTTATTTCATTTCTTTTATCTTAGAAGTTTTATACATGAGCTTTTGAATTATTTATAAACCCAACTTGCTCAAATAAAAAATATTTTTATGCTTTTTGCTTTACATAGGTTTTAAGTATTTATAGCAAGGAATATTTGCCATACTCTGAAAAAGGGGGCTTCACATTTCAAAGCAAGGACATCTCAGTACACTAATATGAATAAAAAGACTAGTCAGAGTTCTATAATTATTGTCCTAAAAGGATTATGTTTTCCATCAACCCACACTACTATTACAGATTTAGCTTAACAAAAGCACTCTGCAATCTAAAAGAAAAGCACCCATCACATTTTGTATGTCTGTGCTTTTTGTGGTTAGGTTTTTCTTGTGAGCCAACTCAGCTTTGTTCTTATTACAAATCTTCATTAGTGAACTGATGAAGCATTAGAACTCGCTGTACATTAATGCCTCGGAAAAAAAGCTCTGCCCTTTTACATTAGTCTGCTAACTCCTCTGTTATCACAAATACAGCAGTAATTTAATGACGTTATTATTTAGCAAAAATGGCCAAAGCTTTAGTAATTCCCAGAGGAAACAGCTTCCCCCATATCATTGTTAAAAAAAAAAAAAAAAAAAACACAATAACGCTCAGTTCAGTACATTTAAGTACCATAACGAGGCACTTTTCAGAACTTACCCTGCAAGCTCAGGGCCCTCTTGCAAAACAACAAGTAAGCAAAACTACAATTTTCTTTCGGATGAAGCTGAATGAATTGCACATTATAGGTTTAAGGGGGAAGGAGCACTTCCCTATAGTAAAAACTTAAATTTCACCATGTTGCAGTTTTCAGAATAAAAGAAATAAGAAGCCCTAACAATGTTTGATATGTTTATTCTGCAGTATTTGCTGGTATTCTTGTCAAATGTGCTACTTCAGTTGATGTAGAAGGAGAAAAACACAGTACAAAGAGACGAGGAGACTTTCTGGGAGGGATTTCTGTTCCTGCACCATCAGGAGAATTGGTCCATCATTTGTCAGTGTTCATCATTGACAAAACACTAAAATACAACAACCAAAATAGTTTTAAGACAATATTTTTGGAGTAAAGCAGTAAATTAAATGAACAAAAGGAACATTTTAGCTAAATCAAATGAGCCCAGACATTCTTCATCTTATCAGTTTATGCAATAGTGCTTTGTGATAGTGATGTGCTTTGCTTATTAAGAAAATGGCTATGGTCTGTATTTTCTCCCTACAGCTTACTTTCCTCTCAGAACAATAATCATTTCATCTGGCAGAAAGGGAGGTACCAATTCATTTCAAGTTGATGCGTTTTATGTTTGAGAAAAGCCCAAACCGGCAGGATTAAATGTCTTTTTCAACCAGCTATAGCGCCTCAGCAGAATGGATCTGCAAAGTGTTGCAGCAATACATGCAAAACAACCAATTTCAGCCTGAAGAGCTCTGCTTTTATTGCTGTTTGGAACAAGTGAGGCCATTTGAATGAAACTGCTCAGTCTTGGGCTGTTTGGATGACTATCTGCTTTTGTTCTGCTCTTTTAAACTGATCACAATGATGGGCTTCTGGCAGCTGGAACATATGGAGCACAGTAGGATATGAAAGCTGGAAATGCATTTGGCAAGCATTATTTAGCCAATGGTAGCCTTTCGGGGGGAGGGGTAAGGATAGCAACGATTGGTCTCTTATCGATTCTGAAAAATCAGCTATGAACTTAAAGCACTAGGTTCTGCTCAGTAAATCCTGCTAGCTGGTGGTGCGCTACAGCCCTGATGAAGCAGCCGAGGGGTGAAATACCGAAGGCAGGGGATGAGTGATTGTGGGTTCCGAGAAAGTTCAAAAGCATAATCCCAAACAATTTGTTTTATGAGCAAAACCATAAAAATAAAACAAACATGAAAATAGCATAATAGGTCTAATGGGCTGGGTAGCTTCTGAAGGACGTTTTAACAGCTTTCCTGCAGGCTAGCTGAACAATCAGTGGCTGCATTAGTAGCTCAGAGGGCCACAGCAATCTCACATTAATTTTAAAAAGAAAAAAAAAGGCAACAATTTTAGGACATGCTTTAGACAAATGCAGCAGACCCGTTTAATATTTCTCCCTGAGCCCAGGGTCATACTTTGGAATGCTTCCCACTTTGGACTTATATATTAAACATTAGTGAAAAAAACATTGCATGCCAACCTTGAGTCTCTGCAGGAAGAAGCACTCAGAACAGAAGGAAACAGATAGAAATTGATTCATGTGCTATTACGACTGCTTGCTCCCTCACTGAGAAACTTCTGCTGCTGTCACAGACTCAGCTGGAGGCTGAATGGGAATGAAGCACAGACACCAGTGTATATGGTCACAGGAGTTAGTGGTGAAGCTCAGTGGGTAAAAACCTGTCAATTGTTGTAAAAGCCCTCCTCGACCGTTTCATAAATACAAAACACAAAATGATGAATGTGTGCTTATGTTTAAAGATGTCAGCATAGAGCATTTTACTTGATCAACTGTGGCGATAGGTAGGTGGTATACACTTGTCTGCTCTCCTCTGTTAGGATGCTTATTTTACTGCTCAGTCTATGGCAATTTGCAACTTCTTTTTACCCGGAGTCATTGCTCACTGCATATTCATTATGTATCTGATATTTGACACCCTAACAAAGATACGTTATTTGGCAAAAATAATGTGTTCATAACAAAATATCAATTAAAACAAACATCAAATTTCCAGCAGCTTATTCAAACTGAACGGAACGAGGGTCAAACTGCTGCATCAGATGAGAAACTTCACCTGTCTGATGGCTTTAAATAAGGCAAGTTTTACTTAAAGATTTGTTTTACAGCCTTTTACCACCTGAAAAACATTGCCAAAATCAGAGGTTTGGTTTCTAAAACAGACTTAGAGGTTCTTATCCATGCATTTGTTTCCAGCAGGTTAGATTATTGCAACGGTCTACTCACTGGTCTGAACAAAAAGGCTTTAAAACAGCTGCAGTTTATTCAAAATGCTGCGGCTCGAGTCCTAACAAGAACTAGAAAATACGATCACATTAGTCCTGTGCTAAAGTCTCTGCACTGGCTTCCTGTGGCTCAGAGAATAGACTTTAAAGCTGCTCTGATTGTGTTTAAGTCTCTCCATGGTCTAGCACCAAAGTACATCTGTGATATGTTAGTACCGTATGAACCATCTAGAACTCTGAGGACCTCTGGGACCGGCCTCCTGCTGGTGCCTAGAGTCAGGACTAAACAGGCAGAAGCTGCATTTCAATTTTATGCTGCAAAAGTCTGGAACAAGCTTCCTGAAGCCGTGAGACAGGCCTCTACTGTGACAATGTTTAAATCTAGGCTGAAAACAGTTCTGTTTAACTGTGCTTTTTATTAATTGCTCTTTTTTTAATCTGTTTTAATGATTTTATTTATTTAATTTTTAAACTTTTTGATTCTATGTTTTGTGATTTTAATGCATTCTTTTTCTTTTCTTTCTTGTGAAGCACTTTGAATTACATTTTGTATGAATTGTGCTATACAAATAAACTTGCCTTGCCTTGCCTTGCCTAAAGATATTTTAAATATAATTAAAGTTTAGATGAATTGTCTTTAAACAAAAACTTTAAAACAAATTATAGTTATTTGGAGTATGATTTTAATTTAAAATGAAAAAAGCAACCAAAAAAGTGAGTTGCTTTCTCTTTCTGCTAAAAATTAATACAGAGTGCACCGTGTCAATTTGGGATGTGAGCAAATTATTGGAAAAGTTTGTTATTTGATTAAAAAGGTACAATACATTGATTTTTTCCAAACTGGTTCAGCAGTCACTCGTCAGCATTTTGACCTTGACTGTTTTAATAAATGTCACATCACCACATCAATATTTTACATCCACATAAGCTGCGTCACATAAAACTACATAACTCACACTCATCTTTTAGGCAAAAAGTTGACAATTTAGAATTGCTTTACTTGTCATTAAAAATTTTTAACACATTTGTCAATGAAGCCCTATTTAATAAAAAAAAAAAAAAAAAAAAAAAAAAAAAAGGAATTATTCTGTTTGATAATTAACAGAACTAAACATTTGCCTTCTTTACTAAAAATGCTTGCCTGGTTTTAGATTTTTTAAAAAAGACATTATGCTTTAGAATATTATTACTTTTCAAATTTATTTTTACATACTCCTTTCATCCCTCACCAGGAAAATTTGTGTCCTGCACTCCTACACCGCAGCAGGCTGCCACGAAGGCACCAATGGTGGGAGAAATGGCGATTAGGTGTCTTTTCCAAGGACCCTAGACGTGAACTCAGTGGGAATCAAACCTGCGAACTTCCGGTTGACTTCCAGTCCGCGGGTGAACGCTCTACCACTGAGCCACCTTATTCCCCATTAAATTAAACATATTAAACAATGTAAAAAAAAAAAAACTGGTTGATTGGTGCTACAGGTTCATGTCAGCCAATACTTAACCACAACTAGATTTCTGCCTTCACTTTTTTTTAAAACAGTTGACACATTTATATTGACTGCCAGCCTGAAAACGCTTCTTCGCCCCTTTTTCATACTCTCCATTACTCTGGACTGTTGGCTTCTAGTAGTTATAATCTCCCACTTTAATTTCTTTACTTTTTAATATCTTTTTGTTTTAACAGACACATTTTAAAGACACAAACATGTACTGTCCAACTGCGACTAACTTTCATTCCATTCCAGGACAAACCTTCCTTTTTTTTACCTTTTCACCTGCTTTCACCGCATAAGGCAATGACATCTACAGCAACAATTTGCATGGCAACATTTGTTAGCAGATGCAGCGAAACATGCAAGCTTGTCCAGCTTGATGAACAAATAAAGAAATCATTTATAGCTTAATTTTCAGACTTCTTCATTTGTTTATCTAACAAAAAACAGGAAAACCCACCCCTTCTCTTAAGCAGCCTTCACGTGATTTGGGAAAGATTATATTTTCTAATTGTAAATAAGAAATTGCGAGTTATGTTCAAGTACTGTTGTGGTTATAACAATGTTAAAAACGTCAACAAAAAATATATTACAAGCTACGCTTTGAAAAAATAAATACCATAAGACTATTGGCCTAGTTCACAGACTGACATATTAATTATAACTAGCATCTTTTTTGATGGTTTAAAGCAGAGTAACAGCAGTTTTTTTACTGACAAAAGTGGGAAATAGCAAAAATTAAATTTGTGTAAGCGAGATGATTAAACAAAGATTAGCACAAAATATTAGCGCATTATTTTGTTCAATGCTCTCCACCATTTTGATTGGTCAAATCTGTCGTTGTAACTGACATGCCACTTGTAGGAGGATTGTCAGGCTTCTTGGTAAACATGGCACCAAGAAGCCATGTTGTTTATCGGGATTTGTTGGAATTGTGAAAAATTAAACACGATCCGCAGTGGAAACACTACTTTTCCAAACGTTTGGAGACAAACTTTTCAAGATCCAAAGACAAAATCAGAAGAAACATGGAGAAAAGCGGAAGCATCGACAGTTTGGGATCTAAACCCTCCTCTTCCAGACAGCCCAGCGTTGATTCATTGTCCAGCAGCTCCATGTCTCGCTCTGACCGGTCAGCCCAAGCCAAACCGACATCTGCTTTGTTCTCTGATTCTGTGTCAACCTCTACAGAGTTTTCTCCTGAGCTCAGGGTCAAGCCTAAATCCTCTGGGAAGAAGGCACTCAGAGATACAGACAAGGAAGAACCACAGCTTCTGCCTTGGTTCTTCCTTGTCACCAAACTGACCCAGAGTCAGTTTGGTGCCTGACTCTCGGAAAGTCAGGCACCAAAAATATTTTCTAGTGGGAATAATAAGAAATAATGGCGTTCTTGCGCAAACTTGACCACGGCAAGTGGCATTTTCCTTAATTCCCACAGCACATAAACATAGGATAAATTTCTATTTTAAGAGTATGCCTAGGTTCTAGGTCTGTAAGCTACTGCATTTCAGTGCAGTTCTAGAGACATTTGTAGAAACAGACATAACTATTCTCCAGATAAATTAAATTAGTTTGAGTTTTATCTTAATCATCTGTCCGTTCAGTATTGAAGTCAGCGCTTAGTTTCCTCATTAATCCTTTGACGCTGTATAAATTTATAGTGTCCTGGTTCTGCTGCCAAATCTTTTTTTCTACTAATTATGTTAAACTTAGAAGAGTGGTCATGTGTTCCCCTAAGTTTGGGATTAGGGTTTTTTTACAAGTAGAAAATTGTAGAAAAGCCACCCTCTGTTTGTCTTTGCAGACAAAGACAAACTTTGCTAGTTCTTATACTAGTCTAATGCTAGTTCCTGCATTAACCTGCCAACTGGTCAAACATTTGGTTCATCAGATCAGACTCACGACAGACGTCTTGCTTCATTCTGCTGATCCAAATAAAAATCTACCAATTCTAGAGGGCATTTAAATACATTTATTGTCTAAAATCATTCCATTTTGGTAAAAAGGTGAATTGGCCCAAGTATAAAATCACCATGAATTATTTCTGTGGGTATTTCTCAATGGAAATGGAGTAAAGAGAATAAAAGGAAGAGTAATAATGTTAAACCAGTCTGACATGTTGAAGAGAAGGTTGAGCTGAAAGGCAAAACGCTGTCTGCTTAAAAGATAGGCAATGCCAAAGCTCACCCACTGTCATGAGCTGTGGGTGGGTACTGAATGGAAGCTGCTAGAAACAGCTTTCCCCAAAAGGATCCCTGTGCTCACCTACAGGAATGGGGTGAGGAGCTCAGTCATCAAAGAAATACTCATTGCTCTTTTCACTACCCCCTCCATCTTACTCTAGATGATTCTGTTTGCTTCACCAGGTTGTGATCTCCAGCTCTCACTGGAAAAATTCACTGCCAAGTGGTAAACGGCTAAAAAACAGAAAAAAAAAAAGATCAGCACCTGCTAATCTGAGAACATGGCCCTTGAGGGTCTACTCACTAGGCCTTTGAACTGTGCGAGAGTGGGTTTGACAACCAAACCATTGAGTTTTTTGGCACGATTGAGTGCGCCGAGCCATGCTCGGACACAGTTTGTTAACCATTCCTGCCCACTTAAAAGAGGTGTGGCTAGACACGGTTCAGTTGGATTTGGGTGTAGTTTGCATGTATTGTAGACACAAACTGTACTGAGGTACAAAATAGGACATGTAAAATCAATTCTTGCAAAGCTCCAAAACTATTGTCCATTACTGTTTTAATTGTAAATTGCTTTTAGGTCAAGACTCCCTTTAAACAAAGGTTTTTAATCCTAAGGGATATTTTCAGGTTAAATAAAAGGTCAATAATACTAAGGATAAATAAACATGTGGACTTCTGGAGATCAAACTACTCAAAGTTATTATCCTCAAGGTAACCATAGCAATGTTCTCCTTTCTGTTCAGCTGCTAGTGCGCCACTCTTCCTGTTCATCAAAAATCACTGCACTAAATTGATGTAAACTTGCAAGGTGAGAACGAAGTTACAATTGTACTTCAGCCTGGTTTACTGCAACCATGCCTGGTGTGAGTCCACTCTGAGTGGGCAAGGGTAGAGCGGTGTTTTTTGGGTCATGAGCCCTTCAAGGGGAGAAGTTTAGGTGAATTGTGACTTGTTAACAAGTGTGGGGAAAGTTAAAATCTTCACTAAAATAGATGGGGAGGTCTATGGGAAAATGAAGGACAAAATCAACAGAAGAACTGGTGATGCATCTGTAGTGACAAGGATCCAGCATAGTGATGAGAACTCTTAAAGTCTGCTGTGGTGAGCCATAAGATATTCATATAGTAAAAGGTACACTGTGACCCAATTGAACCAAATAATGAATCTAAGCAACCCATATGACGAGGCCGGACAAGATCCTCCCTAAAAATCAGAGCTTCTCACCCAATTTTATTTTAGACTTTGGTCAGGAGTTTCAGAGTCTGAGCCACAGAATTTATACTTTTTTTGTTTTTAAATTTACAAACAGCGTTCATGAGCAAATCAAACCGAGTCAGAAAATAGGCACACCAGATACGAGAATATCATTGGTATGCACATGCATTCTACCTTCCCATAAAAAAAAAAAAATATATATGAATGTTCAGATAACATTTTATTCACATGAAGAATATGTTTAACAGGTTAGGAAAAACAAGTGTTATAGAAAGACTTTGATGTTATCTTCAAGTCAACTTCAACTCAGTTTGATTTGCTCATAAACGCTGTTTGAAAAAATTGAATTTAAAAAACAAAAGATTAAGTATCTCGTGGTTGCCGACAGCGTATTTGAAGATCGAGACATTTTGACTTTCATCAGAAAGTCCTTGTTAATCTGACGATTGACAAGTGACTCTCCTGGACAAAAGAAGAATTACAGACTCATTTTTAGAGTGTTTTTTTTTTTTTTTTTTTTTTTTTTTAAGTCATTTATATTTGGTCTCATTTCAATGATGTAAACCTATTTCAAGTGAACGCAAAATGGTATACGAGTCAATTACATTTTAGTTCAAAGCATTTAAAAATAGGAAACATAAATGCCGAGAGGATTCAAAACCATTGTTCATAATTATTAGAAAACCTTCCAAATCACATATATTTGTGGTTGTCTAAAGCCTTTACCGTCACATTAAACAACTGATGGAAGCAGATATCCCAGCAAACATGTTTACATAAATGTCATTAAACTGAATAGAATTCTTTAAATTGCTTTTGTCCATAACTGTGCAGTACATTGACAAATTTGCCTTCATCACAATCTCAGCCTGCGTGACGTTCTTATTACAACTGCATAAACTGTAATACATAGCAAATCTTTACATATGTGGAAGGAGTAAAGTGATGAATTTGCAAAACCTTCAGTTCATTCATGCATTGGAAATCAAGTGACCCCTCCAGGCAAGCCAATGTACATGCTAACAGCTGCGGCAGCGATGATGATGTGGAAGGTGGCGAAAGGCGCGATAAATATGTCGACATGAGATGTGGCAGGTTTTGAATAATGTAATCTCAATGTGTATGTTTTAAAGCCCCTCGATCTGGCATATGGAAATGTTTGAATATGGTTTTATGTAAGTGGCTACATAAATTTAAAACACATTACATTGCTTCAAAATATTAAAAAGTAGGACTCAATTCGCAGGTTGAATGAAGGTTCTTTTAATAACTTAGTTCATCAGTTCATTTGAATTACCTTTTTCAGTCAAATGGGAATTAGAAGTTTTATGCTATGCCATGAGATTTAAGACAAAAATATGTCTATGATATTATTTAACTTTCTTTAAGAATAATTTACCTATGTAGCGTTTCCAGAGACAATACTGATTAGTATTTGCAATAGGTTGATGATCCATTTCTGAGCTCATATTAAATATAGTGTAAAAATTGTTATAAATATTTTTAATCCTCTCTGATCTGATTAATTAATTTTTGAAACATTTATTAACATTAACAGAACCTGCTGAGGACCGTATGAATTGGTAAAACAACACAGAAAAGCCCTGTAAATGATGTTATGGTATTTGAACTAAAAGTTTGAGTTAAAAAAAAGTTAATACTTATTTACAATAAATTTCATAAAAATGATGTTGATAACTCTTTCTCTAATTCTTCAACTCACAAGTGATTTTAAAACCCTACAAGATACTTCGGAATACCTGGTGCTACTGAAACTTTAGTGGAGAGAAAAATAAAGCATCCACTTGTTGTCGCTATGGTTTAAGTCAGGTAATGCGTCCTGATATAGAAAAGAACACCAAAAAAAACCCTGCAATCTTAATGGAAAAGGTTTTTTTTCCTCTCACTGAGTGTTTGCTCTTAAATTTCAAAAAGAGCTGCAATTATTTTTTTCATTAAAAAAACAAAAAAAAGCAACAACAATGAGTGCTTGGGTGAGGAAAGACGACAAAAATAAAAAACAGATGAGGGGGTGTTGTGTTAAAACTATCTTTACAAGATCATAATATCAGACACCTGACAAGATGATTCTTCTGAGACTATTTTATTCTACAGAGATCAGCAGGATAAGAGTTCAAAAGTCCTTAGATTTCAGAGTCAAAATGAATTCTTTGTTAATATTTCACCTCTGATTAGGCTGTCACTTTATAGCACTCAAAGAACCCGATCACTCAGCAGTCATCAGTAGAGGCAGCTACATGTGGGCACCTACATAAGTCACTTCCCTCTTCCTGAGTGTATTCATGGCACAATTTGCATTTTGCTCCCACATTTGAGTCATTTAACATCAAGACGTGCTCGCTTCGTGTTAGGAAATGTTAAAAGGCTTCACTTATTGAGCAGGAAAGTTTGGCTTTTTTCATGCCAGCTGAAAAACAACCCCAATTTATTAAAATCCTGCCCTTTAAGAGAGGACGTTATAAATGAAGAGTGGCTTTCATGGAGGTTTATACTATATCCAGTGACAATGTGAAAAGAGCCGACAAAGAAGGAATTAGCACCTGAAGCTGAAGCTTCTTTTATCTCCACAGGTCACCATTCACCCTTTGTTTCTGCGACAATGAGGTCCTCCAACCTCAATCTTGCCCTCAATTCTTTTGTACAAATCATGAATAGGTTTCCGTTTTACTAGCTGCTGCTTGGACCCGTCTTTAGTATGCATTTCCTCAACTACTTACAGATTATTGTAACGACATACAATGCTTAAATGAAGACATATTTTCTCAGTAGAACAAAAGATATCTGACAGGTTCAGGATTGTTTAAATCTGAGTTATTTACAGTCTAGCTGGCATGCCAATATTTTGCATGTATTTCAAATAAAAGTGGTCTTTGTTGATAAGAAAGATAATGTTCTTTCAGTCTTTAAACTGATCATTTAGGCTTTAAATGTTACCTCGATGTAACTTCTTACTTAAAACAAACTGACTAACAGGACCTGCTGCCAGAAATGTCAAAAGATTGGAAGCTGTTGCAAGTTAAAGCGGATATAATCCCTTTGAGAGACTACACCCAACCTCGACCTGTGTGACTTGAAGCTTTGATGATCTTGACAACCTAATCAGTTCATCTACAGTTGCTACAGGGGGTAAAATGATAAATATCTGGCTTATTGCATCACTACCCGGGCAAGCACATACGATTGTTTGATTTTATAAGAGTGACATGTCAACTTAGAGCAATTTTTTTTGCATTTCTCAAGTTCATCCAACTTCATATTTGACATATCAGTCAAATTTATGTGCAGAGAATTGACACATTTTTGATGATGATTAATAACATTTTGTAAAAATGTTATCATTTTGACTTTAAACTGAAATGACGATCTCTTTGGCTGAAAAAGTAAGCTTCCAAGTTCAAATTTGTTTGGTAGTATATAAACATTAGAAAGCAGATATATCAATCTAGTTGAAATGATCAAAACTAGACTCAAATGTTTTGATATGGTTTGATATTATTTTTTTTTTACAAACCTTAAAAAATCAGTTCTTATTTAAAATGTCTTTTTAAGTTCTTTTTATAACGAACACAATAATTATGTTGCCTATCATTTTAAAATATTCACCTATCTTTAGGCAAATTTTATGCTTCCTTGCATCTGTAACATTTAATGAATATAAATTACTGCTTTATTTTATATCAAACTAAACAAACTTAACCTCTGCAATCTAGTGTAGGATGGGTGGTAGAAAAAAATGAATAAACATTTTTTTTAAGAGCTAATGCAAACAAGTGCATCTGAACTTCATATCAGAGAAGAAAATATATTCCATTTTGTTTTAATGTTAAAAAAAACTTGATAATCTTATTGTACAGAATACAGAATAAGGGCATTTGTAGTATAACAAAGTGTAACAATAAGATGCATGTACAAGTAAACACTTGCATGCAGAGAACACTATTTTACACCACACACTTGTGGTTAACCAACAGAAAAGCTGTTAGCTTCTAATGATACCATTTGCCATTTATAAAGAAAGCATGCTGTAGCTTGTTTGTGGCTACTCGGGTCAATACTCACTAAGTGGATATATTTTAGAAAAATTATTTTACAAAGCAGTACTTCTAAATATGAGATTGTGTCCTCGGTTTGTAAAGGATGAAGTGTTCTCATTCGGTCAGGAATGCGATCCACAAGAAAAAGGTGCAAATTAGGAGACATTTGTTTTTATGCAAATTTGATGGTTCATTTTGTTGGGCAGAAATGAGCATGGGTCTATTTAATGAGATACAGGTGATGCAGGTGGAAAATGACTGGTGTGCTGGAGTAGAAAACCATTTTTACTGCTAACAGTAACAAGCATTTGTTTATCTTTGTATTGTGGTTAGTAAGTTTGAGAAGCAATAAAGGGGAACTCGACCTAAAATGAAACATTGGTGTTGGACTTATTTAACAAAGTAAGGTATAAACTTTCAATCACAGCACCCACGTGAGTGGCTAAAGCTGTAGTCAATACATGCACAAAGTTACTAGCATAAGCTCAATCAGGCGTCGTGTGGGGTGCCGGAGCCTATCCCCGCTTATTTCAGGTGAGAGGCAGGGTACACCCTTAACAAGTCGACCGTCTGTTGCAGGGCCATGCACACAGACAAACCATCCACATACACACTCATTCATTCCTAAGAGCAATTTTATAATAGCCAATCAACCAAACGCATGTTTTTTGGAGGGTGGGAGGAAACCAGAATACCCTGAGAAAACCCAGACATACAAAGGGAGAACATGCAAACTCTACACAGAAACACAAGTGTTTCAAGCCTCATTTCACTCCCGGACTCAAACTCCTGACCTTCTTGCTGTGAGGCGACCTCGCAGCAACATGTCATTTTTCACCATTTTTAATCCATTTGAAACCTATTTTTTAAATGACCCAATATTGTCCATCGGGGGTATAAAAACATATAAACTGATTTAATACATTTTGAAACAAGGCTGTGACACAATAAAATGAGGAGAAAATATTTCTAAATGAATCTTTTTGGACATACTGTAAAAACTCAAATAATGTCATGAGCAGAAATAATAAAATTAAAGAAAATAAAACAGTTATTATTGTAACGACATAATTCACTTCAGACTTGTCTAAACCAAAAGAAAACCAAACACAATCATTAATAAGACAGAAAACTACACTAGATAATAAACGCAATTTAAAAGTGGAATTAACGTGTAAAAATATTACTAAAGAGCTCAAAAGAAGAAAGAAATTCAAAATTATATTCAATTACTTCTGACACCAAAAATCTTTTTTAAAAAAAGTAATAAAAGCCAAAAGTTTATGAATGAAACTCATCAAATACGCAGTTAAGCAGGTAAAATAAAAAAAATAGACTTACATTTTACCAATAAAAGCTTTTTCAGGTCCAAATGGAGGAAGACCAGGTAAAAATTTCAGAGATGTTCAAACCTGAAGAAAATAAAAGAGTTGGCTAGTTTCCCTCATGATGTTATTAACAGACAAACTAGTTTTTCACTCACTTTTTTAGCCTTTTGTTCGGGTTTTCTTTTTTTTGGGCTGGTTGCAGCATCCTCCAGTTTGGTTGGCGGGAAAATGTGAATCACCTGTAATTAGGTTCACCTGGTGTCTTGTTTTGTTTTTTTTTTTACTTTTCGCGCCAACATGCAGTGAAGTTTTTCGGTCGCTAGGAGCGCTGTTTAACATATTAATTTATTTATTTTTATTTTTTTTCACTTTAATTTTATTTTATTATTGTTTAATGATTCATTGCACTAATTTACACACGTTGGTTTATAAGTAATTATAACCCAATTTGAACTTTGTGCTGGCATCAATTGATTGGGTCCAGGGCTCAAGTTAGCTAGAAAATGTAATGTCACCAGAAGGATTATTAGGAACATCTTACTATGTGGTGTTTGACTGCCTTTTCCCTTCAGAACTGCCTTAAATCTAAGTGGCATCGATTCAACAAGATGCTGAAAGGGTTCTTTGGAAATGTTGGTTCATATTGATAGGATAGCATCTCGTGGGTGATGGAGATTTGTGGGACGCACATCCCGTTCCACCACATCCCAAAGATGCTCCATCGGGTTGAGATCAAGTCACTGTGGGGGCCAATGTACTATAGTGAACTCCTCATCATATTCAAGAACTCAATTTGAAATGACTGGAGTTTTATGACATGGTTTATTATCCTTCTGGACGTAGCCATCAGAGGATGGCTATGTCCATCATGGGTCATGAAGGAATGGACATGGTGAGAAACAATGTTCAGTTACCCCATGTTATTTAAACGACGCTCAGTTGACACTAAAGGACCTAAAGTGTGCCAAGAAAATATCCCAACATACAGTAATGGATCCATGTTCTCATTCTGACTCTACCACTTGAATGTATCAACAAAAATGAGACTTATCAGACCAGGCAACATTTTTTCGTTCTCCTACTGTCCAAATTTGGTGAGGTTGTGCAAATGGTAGCCTCTTTTTTCTATTTGTGGTGTAGATGAGTGAAACCTGGTGGAGCCTTCTGCTGTTGTAGCCAATCCGCATTTAGGTTGTGTATGTCGTGGCTTCATCGATTGTAACAACTGGTTATTACAGTCAAGTTGCTCTTCTGTCACGTCAAATGACTCGGCCCAATCTCCTGTAACCTCTGAGGTCAACAAGGCATTTTCGTCCACAGGACTGCTGCATACTAGATGTTTTTCTCTTTTCACACCATTTTTTAAAAACCCTAGAAATGGTTGTATGTGATTGTCCCAGTAGCTAAGTGGATTGTGAAATATTCAGACCGGCCCGTCGGACACCAACAATCATGACACACTCAAAATTGCTTAAACCACCTTTCTTTCCCATTCTGACATTCAGTTTGGAGTTCAGGAGATTGTCTTGACCAGGACCACACTCCTCAATGCACTGATGCAATTGTCATCTGATTGGTTGATTTGATAATTGCATTAAGGAGAAATTGGATAGGTGTTCCTAATACTCCTTTAGGTGAATGTAAATGTTTCTCATTGCTACGGTGTCCGTTGTTAAGAGGTGTGCAGTTGCTCAAAAATTGTTGCTGGGATGCTTTTTAAGTGTCCACAATCTAAATAGGACCTGGAAATGAACACTGAACTGTGCAGAATATTGCATCCCTCTACCAATTCCAGAGCCTATGACTAGTTTGGTTGGAAGAAAAGAATTATTTTACTTCCTCCATTTGTCAAATGCAAGCAACTAGGCATCCTAGGCATCCGACAGCCAGGCTGGAGATAGCGTGGGAACATGAATGCCAATTGTTTGCATTTTCTGGTAATGTCCAACTCTGTAACCATTCTGGGCCTGAGTAGAAGACAGTTTACAGCTAAAACATCAGGGAATCCTAGGATATTGTTCTTGGAATTATTACCTGAAAGTAAAATACAAACAGAAAGCATTTACCTTTCTAAAACATTCATTTTTACATATAAAAAATTGTCACAAAAGCATTGGGACAATATTGAAGAAGAAATTTATTGTATGGAGACGCTAGCATAATATTCCTTTAGAATCTAAGCAGGAATGTTACAAAAAAATTCTGGTCTAAATGGCCAGAATATTGTAAAAAAAGCCATGTACTAAGCTTTTGTTGATGGTCAGGTTTAACAATTGAAGATTGAGAATTTTTTTCTTAATAAGCACGTGTGAATTGAGCCTGCAATTTTGATATGTTTTTACTTTTATTTCATTGTGTCTTTTTTTTGTATAGGCTTATTAATGTAAAAAGTTACCAAAAAAACGTAGCATTATAATTTCTGGGAGCTTTAAATTTAGTTTAAAATAGTCTGAAAGCTTTGATGCATGTGTTAGAGCATATACATGTTTAATATGAGCAGCTCAGAAGCATGATACTGCTGAGCATGTAAACCTAGTCAAAACATGCCTCCAAGATACTGGATGCAAAACATATTTTAATCATTTGGAGTTTAGAGAATCATAACTCCCCCCTGTGAAATTTCTCCTGTAAAAGATTAATAAAGTTTTTAATCTCTCTGTCTATCCAGGTGCAATGTCAGAAAAATGATATGACTAACCAAGACTACCCAAAATGAAAATAAGACTAACATCACTAGTGTTATTCAAATGAACAGAAATGTCAGCATTAACCTTTGTGAATCGAGATGGAAGTTTTTAAAGTTGGCTTTGCTTAGGTGGTTCAACCTCTTAACAACCTCTCAACCTGATCTGGGTTAAGTCTCCGTGCAAAAATAACTACACCTAAAGCAGAAGATGTTCTGCTTCAAAAGGTTAATGTTTGCAAATCCAGCATTTAAACATGGCTGTTTCCTCCCTTGTTTTAAAATAACGACTGTGCTCTGAAATGAGAAGTCTTCTGTCCATCTTCCAAGGTCAGGTAGTGGGGCAGAAACCCTAGAGGGAAACTCACAATGTCCCTCAGCCCAGCTACATCCTCATGGTTGCTTCAACAAGTTTTGGGTCCAGCCTCTGTGTCTCCTCTTGGTGGAAAGTGTCTGGAACGTCTCCCCAGAAATTTACCAAACCACCCTATCTGGATTCTCTCGACCCTATCTCTTTACTGAACTGTTCAATGTTGTAATGAATAATTGAAATTTGCAACATAGGAATACATCTAAAAAACTTTTTGGCATTTTTACAAAAGATACATTTTGCTGTCATGTTTTTTTTTAAGATAAAATGTTTTAATTTTGTTAAGCAAAAAACAAAAAAAAAAAAAACTGCAACTTTTTGTGTCAAAGCAGTAATTGATACACTAAGATTCTGGTCAGAGAAGGAAATGAGCAAAGAAGAACACATAAATGAACAATTATAAGGAGAGCTGCACATAATTTTTGCGCAAGTGCACATGTGTTATCCAATTGTGCACTGTGCACCAAGCATAACGCACTGCACCACTTTTATTTATCAGCATTACCAAGCGACATTAAATATGACAAAAAAAAAACGCTGTTTGTTTTTTTAAATACATCTTAATTTTCCAAGTGCTTTTTTCCATTTATTTTCAATTAAATATTTTTTATGCAGTGTCACAGTAAAGTAGTTTGAATTGCAGATAGTCTTCATCCAGATGAGGAAATAAGTGGAACAATTATAGGTAAGAAAAAAAAAAGTGGATAGATAATGTAAAATCTATCAAACATTTTATATTTCAAACATAAAATTAAAGCATATGTTTTTCACACTTCAATTATTTTGTTTTCTTTTAAGAGGTGATTTAATGAACCCATTGTCTGTATCAGGTTTAGCCTTTCTGACAGATTTTATCCGTCGAGGCTGTGAAGTTAAAGTTTGCCGACTTTAGAGCTAGATTTTTCTGTAGGTGAGTTTAGCGACACAGCAGGTGTCCTTCTAAATGTAAAGTACATTTTAGCTAATTATGTGAGTCTAATTGGGACCTTCTACACATCATCCAGGTTTCATAAAGTACTTTTATTCAGCATTTCTTATTCACAGATCCACACAATCCCATTTCCAGTTCAGCTATTTGGCCCTAGCACTTTGTTATGCAGACAAGACGTGACTTTTTCCTCTCAAGGGTCAAAAAGTATGGGACATCTGGCCATCGAATTGGCCCCTAAAGAGCCTGTTAAAGGCTTGGTCAACCTTGATCCAAAGGCGAATAATAAGAAATGAAAAAAACACTTTGACATATTCCATACGCAATCTTTTTTTTCTGAACACACAGTGATACACATGTCAGGGGGGTTTGTATTTTACTCAAGGACATTTTGACCTGATCCATGCTTATTCTATTGGGGATCCCTCCTCTTTTATGAATTTACGTCTTCAGGGCTTTGGAAAGCTTTTGGCTGGTTAGATGACCTCGTATTCCTTGATCTTATGGAGAAAAGGAAATACCTGACTATCAAATTGAGGGGCAGCTTCTGGAGGAGGAAAATGGGGCTTGTATAAGAAGAAGACAATGATAAAACCATCATTTTTCAGTTAAAAGAAACCATTTCAGAGACAATATAAATGATTATTTTATTTTATTAAAATTTTTTCTTACAATAAATAGAAGGCATATTTTTACTGGATGGATGTTTTTGAATGTTATTTATCATGTTTAATAATTGTTTTGTCATGTCTCGTCCGTTTGTGTTTATCACCGTTTGGTTTTAGTACATTTTTTATAACATTGTATTTACTCATGGGACCATGGAAATAAATTAGCTGTGAGCTAAATCTAGTGTACCGTATTTTCCGCACTATAAGGCGCACCTAAAAACCTTAAATTTTCTCTAAAGTCCACGGTGCGCCTTACAACCCGGAGCGCCTAATATATGGATTAATATTGAGCTACAACAGGTGTCGCAACTGCGGTAAGCAGCCGCCGACTCCATTTCCCCGTAGAAGAAGTAGTGCACGGTGCATGCTGGGATATATGAAAGGGCGTCTCATTTCCATTTGTGTGTTTGTGTAAAGACCCGGAAATGGCTTCTACCTAGAGACACTGTTACACCGCAGAGTTTAAACTCAAGGCGATCGGTCACGCAGTAGAACACGGGAATAGAGCCACAGCCAGTGGGGAGATCGGACTTAAAAAATCCAGCCCGACCCAAGCCCCGGATATTAAAACCGCGGGCACGCGGTAAAAAAAAAAATATTTATAAAAATTTATAAATTGGAACATTTTCAAGAACACGCCTTTTTAATTTAAAAAAAAAAAAATCACACTATCGGACCCCTAACACACCTGTCTGTGATGGCCTGCTTAGCGCGAAGAGGAGGGACGGTCTTTGAAACAAATGATAAAATAGCGATCATTCCTTTTGCCAGTCCAGCTGTTTAAATGCCTGGTCAGCGTCGAGGTGCCAGTCTTTTTGGTGTCGTATGAAAGCAATTTAGTTTATCCTTAACTTCTTACTCCTTCATTTCGGGGATACCAGTTCAAAATAAATAAAATAAAGACGTGCGCAGGGAAGGATTACCAAAATAAGAGGAGACGTTCACGTGTGCAGAGGATGAGCTGGCTCTGCGGATCCTGTTTAGTAGTAAAACATTACTTCTCTGTTTTATCCAAATGATTATTTTTCTATAACAAGTATTCCTTAGTTTAGTACACACACCTCGTTTTAGTTTACATTTTATAAAATATATTTATTTTTAAAAAAAAGTCAGCGAGAGAGAAGCCCGACCAACGTAATGATTGACATTTTTAGGCCCGACCCGACCCGAATTTTGGGTCGAGCTTAAGATCTTACCTCTGGCCGCAGCGAGAGAGTTTAACATCAATGAATCAATGGTGAGGAAGTGGAGGAAGCAAGAGGATGCGCTGCGCCAAATAAACAAGACAAAACAGAGTTTCCGCGGAACAAAGCGAGATGGCCACAGTTAGAGGACAAAGTTGAACAGACTTTACTGTAGCGCCTTATAATTATAAGTCGTTTATTGAAGGTGCGCCTTATAGGGTGGAAAATACGGTACTTACATCATAGCTGTTCAGCAATGCATGCTGTCCCATTCAAACAATAAAAAAACACAAAACAACCACAACCATTTATTTTATTTGTGGAGCAGAGTTGGGAATAACATCATTTAAGGATAAAGAAATTACAAACAGATTTACTCTTTGAGAAATGGGAAAATCTAACTAATTACTACAGTATTTTGACACTCCAATCGTTACTAAGATTATAATGTAGCATGTTATATATTTAAATAAATAAACAGTGTATAGCACTGTATATTGTTTCAGCAAATATGTGAGCAGTGTTGAGTATCACACTAGAGAAATGTAATTGTTTATTGTTACAAATGACCTTTTTCAAAAAGTAACTGAATTAGAAACTCAGTTACCATATTGTAAAAGTAATTAGCTACAAACTTAAGTAACAATAATTGGGAAAACCTTAAAAATATTTGAGAGTTAAACTCACACATTACATCTTTGAAACAGGAATGAGGCTAAGAACAGGCCAGTGTTGCAAGCCTCATCACCACCCAGGATTCAAACCCACGACCTTCTTGCTGTGATGCCACTGTGCAACCCACTGCACCACCGCGACGCCCATACACCCCATTAAAAAAGTGTCGTATCAGTGTCATACTTTTGCAACCTTCTGTACCCCTCTATTAGTTGTTCTTAGTAAAAGTGTTGTTTGTTTTGTTTTTTTAAGACAACAATTTCATTTGTTTCTTCATGTTCCACTTAAATCTAAAGAATTTAAGCAATATTTTTTCATTTTCATGATGCTTTCATGTTTGTCTTCATATGGACAATTGCACTTAGTGGATTTAAAAAGCTAGAAACATTCTAAACGTAATATCTCGTGTTTAAGAATCCTAACTACTTTGGTTTATATCTAATTAATTTTATAATCAGGTAAATGAGTTACTCACTCGGTTACTTTTTGAGAATGCTTATTTATAACGGTTAACATTTACATGTGTTTAGTCAGATATCCAACACTGCTTATAAGTTTTATCTAAAACCAACCAGACGCCAGTTTTTACTTCTACATCATATTTTGAAGTTTAAAAATCAAACATTGGATGTGTGATTCTTTTCATTCCTAAATCTTCTGCTTTTTCTGTGACACGCTTATTAAAAGATTACGGTTGGCTTTGAAGTCCAAAACTTTAATTTCATCCTATTTTCCCAGAAACTTTGTAAATATGTTGCGGTTTTCTTTTACAAAAGGCACACAGACTGTTCAGAAGTTATCAGTCTGCCTTTGAGCTTCAACCTGATCAGGGAGCTTGGACAGAAAATGTCTCTTATCACCTATTTTAGCCGACATGCAAAGAGAAGCTTGTCATCTAGCAGCATGAAAGTGGCACAGACACATACCTGAACGCTCACAGAGACGCACAATAGCACACTGATGCATGCTCCCCCACATCCATTACATCTCCAGTCAATAGAGAGGTACATACGTATTCTCATGCACACACACTTAGGAAGAAGGGTCGGAGAACTGAACTGCAATGCACACACACACACAGCGTGCCATTGGAGGGTTTGATCGCCTTTCTATGTCAAATCAGTGCATTCCTTATTAACATCTCTTTTTTTTTCATCTTTTCTATCTTGTTTTTTTTCCATCTTCTTTTTTCTTCTCTTTCTTCTTCTCCCCACTCCTGTCTTCTCTCCTTCCCATTCCTCTTCCCTCCCTCCTACTCCTCTGTCAGAGAGCAGATCTGCCTGAATAATTTCTTCCCCCTGGACCAACGCTGCTCTTTAATTCATGAGCCGGAGCACAAGAGTGTGTGTGCGTGTGTGTAGTTGTGTGTCAGCAAGTAAGGGAACAAAAAAGGAGAGCTGGTGACAGAAAGTGTGACACAATCTGTGTGTGTAAGCAAGTTTTTTATTTATTTGAAATGCACAAAGTATAATTGTGGTATTTCTTTCGGCCCCATACTCACCTGTCATTGTGTGTGTGTGTGCGTGCGTGCGTGTACTTGTGTTTTAACTTTGTGTCCATGTATCTACGTGTGTGATTTTTTTTTTTAGCCCAGTCATTGGGAACGAACTCTTGAATGAAGCACTTGCTCCCCATTCAGCATTAAACCACTTCCACTTCTCACATGAATCATTTACTTCTTCCCCACTCTCCAAATTAATCTTTAGGCCTCTTTCAAACATTTTCAAATTAAATATTTGCTATATTCCAGTTTCATCTAAATTGAGCCATTTAGTTGATTGCAAATCTAAAACGCTCAGATCATTAACGCGCAGTTCATTTCAACTCTAATCAAAACAGTTCAAGCCGAGCTGCTCGCTGTTCTTTCCAAACGTGACTGGACTTCTGAGGAAACATCTCTGCCTTTATTGTCTAAGCCTAATATGTGTCATTTTTCACTTTTAACAAAACAAATTATATTACAACATGTCCAAAGAAAGAGAGTGAATACATCGGCAGTGGGGTGTTGAGTTTGGGACTGCCAGGTAAAAGATCTGTAGGGGTGACCAAACTTTTCTATTTGAGAACGTATTGCAAAATATCTCCTAAGAGCCAAACATGGATATCTGAAAAAATGGACTGGAAAAATTATTAAAAAATACATTTTTATCTATACTTAAACTCTATCTTTTCAAACACATGCGACCGAAATGAGCTTCCTCTGCAGGGTGTCTGGGCTCTCACTCAGAGATCGGGTGAGGAGCTCTGCCATCTGGGAGGAGCTCGGTGTTGAGCCGCTCCTCCTCCAGGTCGAGAGAAACCAGATGGGATGGTTCGGGCATCTGGTCAGGATGCCCCCGAGCGCCTCGCTGGTGAGGTGTTTCGGGCACGTCCCACCGGGAGGAGACCAAGTAGCAAATCCTGGACCAGCTGGAGAGACTATGTCTCGGAACGACTCGGGATCCTTCCAGGTGAGCTGGAGGATGCAGCTGGGGTGAGAGAAGCCTGGGGTTCCCGTCTGAGGCTTTTGCCCCCGTGACCCGGCCCCAGATAAGCGGAAGACGACAGAACGGAACGATCTTAATATTAACTTTTATTTTCAAAGTTACTCTTAACTTTGCAGCCTTGATGAATGGCTATCAATGATGACCTTCTATATAATGAGTCTATAAATAAAAATAACATTTTGTTAACATGCATTGACGAAAAAATTATTTATCAGAATTCAGAATAAAGTAGTGGTGGATTCTGGTGCTGTCAAATTGATTGAGTAAATAACTTTACGATTTGGAAAATTCAGACAAACGTCTTGATTTCAGTAAAAAAAAAAAAAAAAAACAACACTGCAAATTTGGTCTTTCAAGGGTGCAGAAAGAGGAGGAGGACCCAATTGCTGGACAACAAACAGTATTAACTAACAAAGAAGGTCCAGCAAGGCTGTAAGGCACATAATTAGAACAAGGGATGTCTCTTGGTCATGATTCAAACGTAACCTCTTGGTGGGGCAGCCAGGAAGACCAGGCTGGAAGGGGAGATGACCCAGCCCTGAAGGCAAGGCAGACTGTCTTTACATAGGCAGATGGTCAATCACCAACAGGAGTCCCAAATCAGGGAAATGAAGTAAGATCCCGGGCTCCCTTTTGTGATAGGCGAGGGAATCATTAAAGATTATCATTAACCATTCCATTTGTTGGAAAACAAAAGAAAATCTGTAAAAATACAACACTAATAGTTATTTTTATGACTTATTCAGATTTTGTGGGCTAGATTAAGAAGCTAAACAGGGTGCATGTGGCTCGGGACCCAGAGTTTAGAGGAAGACTGAAAAGTAGTAAAAAAAAAAAAAAAAAGGAGATAAAGCCAGTTGGTTTGAGAGAAAAGCGTAAACAGGACAGAGTAATAAGGAGGAAACTGATTTGCTGTGGCGCGCTCTAAACTAAAAAGCCAAAAGCAAAAGAAGGTGAAATTATTCATCTTTTACTGTCGATCAGCCCCTCAGACAAGTTTTACAGACTCCGTTTAAAGCTTTGATAAATTTATTATTACTTAAAAAATAAACCTCACTTTAACATGAAACCACATTTTATGAAGTCTTCTATTTTAACGTTTTTATTGAACAAGTTCAAATTTACATCAATATTTCCTTTTCTCTCTTTCAGGATAAACGAGTTGAAATGAAAGTGTTAATATTTTATAAATGAAATGAAGTTTTATTATATGAACTTTTTCCTTTGAGACGATTTTGATCAAACAAAACAAACAATCTGAATTTCTACTAGAAACTGTTTTTTGAAAGCCTTTTTCTTTATGATAGCTGTATATTTCTCTTTGTGTTGAAAAGAGGGCTGTGAGCCACATTAAGGCAACAAAACAACAAAAAGAATGAGAAAATGTATGTGTTTCTGTTTGATCTTTGTGGCTCACAATGACCTGAATGACTCATCATGTAGGTTTTAATTACAGGACACTGAGTTGTCTGTCATACACAATTTAAATGAGAAGCCATTCGGATCATCCTCGCTGGTCACTGACCTGAGGGTGTCCAGGCCATCGCCGAGGTTGGGAAAAAAAGTTCTCCGATGGGGGTGGGGAGGTAGCGCTCACATTAATATTCATTACAGAGTGAATAATGAATCACAGGAGCATTATCTGGAGCAAAAATATGATGTCTGCTCCATGAAGCATGAAAACACAAGGATTATTCCAAACTACTCCTGCATACTGGGAAATAAAGGAAAAGGTGTAACAGTCTTTGTTCTACGCTCCCACATCCTTTCACCATCATGGTGAAGAGGCTGAATGCAACCAGCATGGGTCTCATATTCCGTGACCTTTTAAAGCATGACCAACACTCTCTATGACCCCACATGCACCTTTCAAATAAAGGTCTTGAATGGGCCAAACTACACAGAAATATACACACTTTCAATAATTAAAATGCATTGAAACATTTGTACTCTGCTTCTTGCATGCTGACCTGCTGGGATTCTGTGTTGGAGAAACCAGTTTACGAACTGGAGGGATGGAAGATGGACAGTAGAATAAATGAATAGAACACGGTTTAAATAAAGATTCAACAAACCTGAACCAGCCACTTCAGGAACTAATAAAAATAAAATGTAAAAAAGATAGAAGACAAATGTTTGAGGTCACATAATATCTCCCAAACCTCTGAAGGGTTAATAATGAAACTGCCCACTGTTATTCAGTACTAACGACAGATTAATTTAAGGGATTGACTCGTCCCACCATCTTTCTTTGAACTATGTTATTAAAAACACAAAAAATGGTTTTGGAGAAATTGAGCTCACAAGAATTTGTGACCTTGAACTATAGCATGTGACCTACACCATGGTTAGCATGACCCGGAAAATCTAATTAGTTCATCTGTAGTTTGCATTGAGTAACTCTAAAACAGTTGCATTAAAATCCCTTTATTGGTTTGGGGTATGTTGCATTTACAGAACTGCTACAGACTACAGGACGTACCTAAGGATGCTGAATGGCTGTCCAGCATGAAAACATCAAGGCGGGTTTCATGCTAAATCAGCTTTTTGGAAGATTTTACCACATCTGGACAAGTTTCCCAAATCAAAAAATATTCCAGGAGTTGTTTTTTATTTTATTCATGCATTTTGTGTAATCTACAAACTCTCCCGTCAAGTATTCAAATACCATGAGAATTCCTGATTGGTCTTCACTAAGCTTTTTTCGTCATCATGCCCACTTTTCTACCTTTGCAAATAGCGTTTTAGTGCATGTTCTCTGCTCACACTCAGTCTCTCCACTCAGATACTGTTTACCCCATCATACGTGCCAGGATGCGAGGAGGGGAAATTCACAGTGTCAAAATGAAAAGCACACTAAATAAATGCATTTATACATTTTATACAATTTGTTTGAACAAAATTGCATTTCTGAGCAAACAAAAGGCACCATGTTTATGTGCTATGAGATGAGAATGATCCCACAAAGGTCAATAACCCTTCCTTAACTAAAATAATCAAGCGAATTATTTCAGAATTCTCTACCAAACAGGGTGAGTGTTTTTGTCTGGCTCATGATGTCCTGATTCAAGTAGAAAGGCTCAAGTATCTCAGGATCAATGTTTCGCTCACAGTTAAGTCATTGCTAATGAATTATTCCTTCAGACTAAATGGGCAGGGAGCTGGTCCATTGTGGGTCACTCCTGGCCCACGGTGTTGCTGAATCGGCATGCGATAGATTATGACACCACTGACCAATAAAATCAACCATCCTCCACTCGCCTCTGAAGAGGTTCAGCTCAATATCTACTGTCCCTGGAGATGACAACGGTTTCCAAACGGAGTTGTAAACAATCTAATAATTATTTTTTTAAAAGAATACAAAAGAATGGAGAAAAAATAAAATCCCTCAAACTAGTTAGCAGTTTTACACCGAGATCATATTTTATGAGGAGATAATTGCAGAAAGTAATAAAACCCTGAAGGAAATTCAATGGTGAAAATGATGTGTCTGTACAAGTCTTTTGTAAGATTTACTTCTCTGAAAAACAATTAAAAATATCTTCTTGTAAACAAATTTTCTTGTTTTAATATATCGTGTGATACTTTTTCATTCCTCTGTCCTATTTCTGTGTTTGGTGTTGTGAAAAACATCCCATATTTCCAGTGCAGCCACGGTGATATCAAAGATTACACTGATTACAAATGCAGCAGTAACTTCTTAACTTCTGCTCGACATCAGCAGCAGACTAAACATCCTGTTTTGGTTTCAGTCCCACAGGAACATGGAGCAACGCAAAGCGCTCCTCTGGATTCTTCATTTCACACAGACTTTCAACCATCACATAGTGGAATGAAATCCATCCAGAGAGGAGAAATACACAACCATTTCTCCACTGATGGTACCCCCAGGGGACCCGAGTACAATGCATCCAGCGGAGGAGTCGTGTTATCAGTAAAACGAGATGATTCTTTCGTTTCCCAGAATGAAAAAAAGCCTCTTTTGCTGCCGCTTTGGCTCATTACCTGAACATATAACTAAACAGAAGTTTGCTCTGCTCTCTTGGGAACTAGAAGAATGAAAGCGTAAGTTTGTGAGGAACAGGAGACTAAAGGTGAAGCGTGGACTGAGAGGAGAAAACGGGGGTTGATGGGATTTCAGCAGCGTGCAGAGAAGAAACGAATGAGAAGATGGGTGGCATAAGTCTTCAAGCAACACTTCATCCTTTTCTTCCCTCATAAGAAGCTTAATTTAATCTTTTACTGTGGGTGGTTGTCTTGGTGGGACTGGTTGAAGGCTGGCCTCCTTGGTGGAGAGCAGCTGACAGGTGATGACCCCCTCCCCAGCAGTCTGGAATGCTGACGAGGTGATGCAGTTTGTCCTTGGAAGCAAGAGGAGCCAAATCAGCTTCATGCATGTTCATGATGATTAGCTCAGTAAAATTAGACAGGGAGAAGTTGTGTGGGGTCAAATTATTGAAGGTTTCATGTCATTCAAATGTCTCTTCTCTTTGCATCTTATGCAGAGAAATAGGGATGCACCAATTCTGGCATGTGTATCTGGTGTTCAGTCAAAACTAAGGCATTAACAGACACCAGGAGTTGTTCATGTTCATTTTTCAATCAATCTGACAGCACATGAAAGCACCAGAATTCAAACCAATTCAATTTTGGGGGGATTTTATTATTATTTATAGATTGTAGTAATACAGAAAATTTTCCTTAAAACAGATGGGCTCCATCCAGAGGGCATAGTAAACAGTTTTTAATAAAATAAAGTTCAACTTGAAATTTTAATTTCAATAAAAGTTATAACACATTTTCCAGATATCCACATTATTTTTTAAGTGGTTTACCAAAACCCGCAGTGCTCATAGATCTGCCATTATGGGAAGTGTTATCTCTAGTTTTAGGACAGGTTTGATCTGGTTTTGTTTGGTTTAGTTACTGTGTTGATTGTGTTCATTCTGATTGTGTGTTTCTGCTAACCCTCTGTTGGGTAACTGGACTATAGAAATAAAATTGAATCGAAACGTTCTCGCAAACTCAGCGACTATACAGTAGTTGTGCTTTGCTAATTAGACAAGAGATGTTTTTCTTTCCATCTTCAAGCATGGATAGAGTCAAGTGCACTGGCCTGATTGTATGTGTGTGTGAGGGTGTGTGAGAGAGAGACATCTATGGCCTCTGCAGAAAAGATCAATATTGGAATGAATATGAGGAGCGGGCTATTGGAGAAAATGTTCATGCAGCAGATATGGTGATTTATTAGGTTGCTTTTAGAGAGAAGGCAGAAAAAGACAATCTCACACACTTTTGTTTGCTTGAAGTCTTCTGCTATACGGTGAGTTGATGCAATGTCAATATCAGCCAGCATAAACATTTTGTATTCTCCAGTTATGCTGGAGATTAATGCGTTATAAATAAATGCCTCCATCTCAGATGAAACGTAATAAAGTCCCAGTCGAGTGGCTGCACACACATCGCTTGATAACATATTTGCAGCCAAGGATGCTATTACCAGAGTAAATTCATTGTCGCACTCTGGGACTCATTAAAGCACACTTCTAGTTCTGCCATTACGTGTGCACCCAGAGTGTGTAAATGTTGTCCCCAACCCTCGAAAAATCAAAGCTCATTAAAGCACACGGGAGTAAATGAGAGCCCAAAAAGAGCAGGCGTGTGTGACCCATTTGGGTTGATGGCTGAGCTGTAGTTTGCTGTACAACACACTAACACACCCTGAGCAGTGAGCTGCCCGCTGAACTGAGACAGGACATAGATGAAGGCCACATATTTCACATGTGCCAAATGAAACGACTTTAGTAACCTAAGTGATATCTAATTGAATCGAGTTGAATCAGCAACTGAGGCTGTGAAAATCTCTGCTGGTCGGCTCACTGCTTGCTCACACTTCTTGAAGAAGGGCTTTTCTTCATAGCAGGAGTTTAGACAAAATGACTGCGGATGTGTGAGCTCATCTTCTATTTGTTACTCACTTCATTTTGCTCTCATGCTCAGAGTGCAGAATTGGTTCAGTCAGAGATAAAACTCTCTTCTCAGCTGGTAAAAGTCATTTCAAGGATATATGTATAAAGTGACAAAAGATGTAATTAAATGAGATAAAATGGCTAATAAACATAATAATATTAACAGACCCCGCAGCAGTTTTTTCAAACATCTTCTGTACAACCTGTCAATGTTTGACTTCATAATGTGTGTGTTTAAATAAAACCAAATAAAACCAAAAGAATTTGCAGGGTTGTTAGTTATAAAAGAAAAACCTTAAAAGAAATTGTTTTTAAAACTACTGTTTGCACTTTATACATCTAAAGTTCATATGTAAAAATCAAAGTAACTTTTAAAACTTTTGTTAAAAATCTGTGTTTATTAACTTTAATATTTTTAGCTTTATTCTGTTCATTTTGTTTCAGTCCTCACCATGCGTCATGCATGTTTCAATGCTGACATCTGGTGGTAAATGTTAAAACTGCAACAACATCGATGAAACGAGTCAAAATTATTTCACTTGCTGCTTAAATTTAAACAGTTTTTAACCATTGAAAGTTTCGTCTTCTGAACCACTTATCTCTAACGGGGTTGCGGGAAGTGCCGGAGTTTATTTGGGCTGATTTCAGGTAACAGGCAGGGTACACCCTGAACAGGTCCCCAGTCTGCGGCAGGGCCACACACACAGTCAACCATCCATCCACACTCACGCAATTTCATTGCACCCAATCAAGCTAATATGCATGTTTTGTAGGATTGGAGGAAACCAGAGTACCGGAAAAACACATGCAAATTCCACACAGAAAGGCCAGCGTACTGAGCCTCGTCCCACCAAGGACTCAAACCCTGACCTTCTTGCTGTGAGGCCACTGTGGTAACCACTGAGCCATCGTGCAGCCTCACCATTGAAACTTGTGAACAAAAAATATGAATATGTATAACTTTGAATGATTTATTTAAAGGAAATACTAACTTTCTAATGAAATGACCACGTGGATTACTGAGCATTTAGATTAGTGGTGTCCAGCTCTGATCCTGGAGAGCTGGAGTGCGGGTGTCCTGGAGGGCCAGTGTCCTGAAGGTTTTCCCCTTGTTTCTGGTTTAATACAACTGACACACATATATTGAAATTAACATTCAATCAAATTAGGCACAATGACTCAATAACCTGGACCAGGTGTTCAGATGCAAGAACACCAGGAACACCTTCAGGAAACCAGCCCTACAGGACCAGAGTAGGACACCCCTGTCTTGGAGCCACACACTGAAAATATTCTTTGATTCTAAATGAACCAGTCATTAGGAAACTAAAAACCTAAAATAACCAAAATATGACTGCATTTATTTGATTATATTTGACTATATGTAAATACATTTATATACAGTATCTATACAGATATAGCTAAATGGCACTACTGATACAAGAAAGGTTGTGTGTCCACATGTTTTCAGCTTTGTCACAATATTTAATATAGGCTTACAGTACGTTGCTTTCCTCTGGTGTTTCATCAGGGGTTGGGTCACTTGTCCAACAGCCCTAGCAGGAATGCCAAGACTTCACTTACCCTCGTCACATCTTCAGACTCATCCAGCAGGATGAGACCCTAATCCAACTCCTCCACACCTCTTGACTTTTCCAAAATGGCAAAGCTCTATTCAGAGAAAGTCAAAAGATAAAATGAATTAAGAGTTTCACTCTTTAGTTCAGATCTCTTGATCACGATGGACTGATGTAGCATCTACAGTATATTAGCACAGATTTAAAACAACTCATTCTTATCTTACGAGTGAACAAGACACAAAGAGACTTAAATGTTCCACCTCGTGCAAAATCAACTTTATAGACATCAACTATGGCCTTCTAATAGTGATGTGTTACTAAAGTAGTTTTAAAAACAATTCACCAGTTTTTGAAAGAATTGTCTTAGTGGTTTGATGACAGTATTTTCTCTGATGAAACGTTTTACAGTAGTAATCATTTCACTCATACTGTGCTTCTTCTCACTGTACGTCACAACAAATAAATAGCTGTAACACACTATGTAATTCAATTAGTTTTCCTTTACCTATCAGTACTGTTTAGCTGTTGCCGCAGTGGTGCTTTGTGTAGTGTATACTTCCAAATCATTTTCTGATTCCAATGTTTGAGATGTCTATTTTGTCAAGATAGAAGAAGAATTCCTTCTTTAGTCCCACAATGGGAAAATTACTTTGCCGAATTGCACTGCAGCAGGCAGTCACAACTGCGCCAATGGTGGAAGAAACTAGGGGTTAGGTGTCTGCTCCAGGGCCACTTGGGCTGCTCAGTGGGATTTGAACCCGCTACTTCCAGTCCAAGGACAAACACTCAAAAACTGAGCCAACACCTCCCCCCATTGGCTACAGTACCTATTGTATATAAGTGCCAATTGAAGTGAAAAGTATTTTCTTTAAAAATATCTTGGGTCCTGCCCCAAGTGGAGGCGTTTAAGTATCTCGGGGTCTTGTTCACGAGTGGGGGAAGGATGGAGCGGGAGATCGACAGGCAGATCGGTGCGGCATCAGCAATAACTAGGACGCTGCATCGGTCCGTCGTGGTAAAAAGAGAGCTGAGCCGAAAAACAAAGCTCTCGGTTTACAAGTCGATCTACGTTCCAACCCTCACCTATGGTCACCAGCTGTGGGTGATGACCAAAAGAATGAGATCGCGGGTACAAGCGGCTGAAATGAGCTTCCTCCGCAGGGTGGCTAGGCTCTCACTCAGAGATCGGGTGAGGAGCTCTGCCATCCAGGAGGAGCTCGGTGTCGAGCCGCTCCTCCTCCAGGTCGAGAGGAGCCAGATGGGGTGGTTTGGGCATCTGGTCAGGATGCCCCCCAAGCGCCTCGCGGGCGAGGTGTTTTGGGCACGTCCCACCAGGAGGAGACCAAGGGGCAGACCCCGGACCCGCTGGAGAGACTATGTCTCACAGCTGGCCGGGGAACGACTTGGGATCCTTCCAGGTGAGCTAGAGGATGCAGCCGGGGAGAGAGAGGCCTGGGCTGCCCGCTTGAGGCTGTTGCCCCCGCGACCCGACCCCGGAACAAGCGGAGGATGACGGAATGGAACGGAATATGTATATTAGATTGAATAGTTTACATGGATAAGTTTGTTAATCCTGACCACCACATTTTGATCCTTACTGAACCTGACGTTGGTATCGCAAGGGCCATACCACAACATGACAGGTAAAGTTATCTACTGATGTTCCTACTGTACACACTATCACAAACAACTGTCCCTTCCTCTATGAGTTGAGCATAAGATCGGCAGTTCACCAAAATTTGAGAATCACAAAAGTAATGAAGCCAACAGCACTGTTTCATTAAAAAAAGGCCCAATCTTAAGACCTTCAGATTGGACTCATGCACCAGTTTGGCTGCATCTAAAAATGTTCTCCATAAAAGTAATAAACAGAATCTACGAGAAAGGAAAGCAAATCCTTTGGGGAATTGGATCTGTTTTACTACTGACTCAATGAAATGAACTTAATCCACCTGAAAGTTCTTCTTTTTAAATATTATTTGTAATCCTTACATTTACAAGATGAACTAAACTAAATGAAAATATTCAGATTTTTTCCCCACAGACATAAATAGATGACAATGACTCACACTGGAAAGACAACTTAATTATAAAACCTAATTACAAATATATTTTTAACAACTTTGACAGTAAAAAAGTGAGAAATTGACTCATTTACGTCTTTATCACTTGTTTTGAGACTGTTTTATAATTGTATTTGAAGCTAAAGTTTTACCATAAATTATAAGCAAATGAATGACAAATGGTTGCTCAAAGTTTTGATGTTCATATTTATCAAATCCAAACCACTTACCCTGTTTACAACACCTCAAAAACTTCTAAATGTGTGCTTTTTTTTTTTTTTTTTTTTTTACAGACTATGAACGTTTAACTACATGTCCCAAAGTGCTTTGCTGTTTGCGTGATGACATCAGAAAACGTCAACAACGAACGTGCGGCCTAGAAGGCGCCCGTGCTGCCTGCGTGTTAACATCAACCACTAAATGTGGAGCTGACTTTCCATACCAAAATACCTCATACAAGAAATATCACACTGCTACACACCTTATCTACTCAACCTTTCCTGAGACAACATGCCTCCTAAGAAACCTGCTCCGGCTGGAAGCAATAAAAAAACACAAGAGAAGAAAAAAGAAAAGATTATTGAGGTAAAACCCGCACGCGTTAGCTTGTGAGCTAACTGATGCTAAAAGCAAACATCTAGAATGTTTTATTAAGCTGTAACAGTTCTAGAACTGCTGACACATGTTTTCTGTTATTTATATTAAACTATATTATTTCCAACTGTGCTGCCGTGAAATATGATTAATAATAATGTTTTATAGATGGTCATATGGAGAAATGAGGAGGCCAGGTTGTAAAGAAGGCCATGACTTCTATTAAGCTACTATTTAAAAGTTTTATAAAGAATTTATCAATCTAATACACTTCAAATAAAGTGTTTTCTTTTCATTAATTATGTTTTATTCTTATTTTAAAGCCTGGTTTACTTTGGCTGCTTCTGTTTGGCTTCTTAAGCTAGTTTAAAGTTTACAATGAAAACTTGAATTTCTGACTTTTAATGTTTAATTACGTCATATTAACTTTATAAAACTTTACACTCACTTTTCAAACCCATTCTAAAGCTAATTAGATGAATCTCAGGAAACTTTTAATTCAAACAATGAAGTTGTAGGAACGTTATTTTTACAGTTTGGATTTAAAAAGTTGGTGGTGTGATTTTCACAATGCTTGTTTTTGGTGTGACAGCTGTTAGATGTACTGAAGTTAAGTCTAGCTTAAGATAAAAAGTATTAACTTTGAAACAACAAAAACCATTTTGTTTAGTCTGTAAAGTCTGCATTTATTATCTTATCACATCAAATTATCTTGATTATTACTTTTGTTTTTATGGGAAACGTGCCAATTTGTAAAATTATCAGTGACCAACCAATGGCGAGCATCAAAAATTGCTGCTTGTTATTGGTCATTAGGAAAGTATCAGGTGTGATGTGTGATAGAAGAGTTTCAGCAAAAATCAGACTTACATGGTTTTCACCTCATGGCCGTGGATATTGAGGTACATACGATATTTACCATCTCATCGGAAACAGCTTTCTGATGCAGTGAAAACTATCAGAAAATTAAAAGATTCTTCTTCTCCACAAATGTATAAAAAATGTTTTGAATTAATCAATCTCTGCTGTACTTAATACTTAATCATAATGTAATTATCTGTTTCTAGTTTTTACGGGGCTGTGAGAATCATTAAATTGTTGGATACAACAACATACATGATTTTGCCAGAAATCTTCTAAATGTAATCTGTATACAGTCCTACAGAATTTAAATGTTTTATGGTTCCATGTAACACAAATAAATTAACTTAAATATACAGTAAGTCTTTGGTTTCTGACACCTCACCAGAGGTAGATGACAGCTTCTACCAGGTTTATGACAGTTTTCGTCGACGTAAACTGTCATAATAATTTGTCTTAATTTCTGCTTTAGGACAAAACTTTCGGTTTGAAGAACAAAAAAGGGGCCAAGCAACAGAAGTTCATCAAGAACGTTACTCAACAAGTGAAGTATGGACAGCAAAGTGCCAGACAAGTTAGTCATCTTGAGTTTCTGTTTTCTACTAATCTATTTAAGTTAGGTTTTTTGGACGAACTAACAGTTTGATGTATTTTGAAATGTTTAGATTGCCCAGGCGGAGGCAGACAAAACCGGTAAGAAAACTGACAAGAAGAAGGAGATGGATGAACTCAATGAGCTTTTCAAGCCTGTAGTCGCTGCTCAGAAAGTCGGCAAAGGTAATTATGACTTGGGGTAAGATCTGATATCTAAATAAAATTATGTTTCAGATTGTGGCTGCTACAAATTCTTTTTGGGATAATTCTTTTTTTTTTTTTAATTCAAATGTGTTTTCTGACCTTTGTTTGTTTTAAATTGTTAGAAAATCTCTTATTCAGCCAGTTACACACCAAGCTAAGTAATCAGCTGTGAGTTATGACCATAGTTAATCATTCATTTATTCCTCTTCCTCAGGTGTCGACCCGAAATCAGTGTTGTGTGCATTTTATAAGCAGGGTCAGTGTACCAAAGGTGACAAATGCAAGTTCAGCCATGACTTGTCTATGGAGAGGAAGTGTGAGAAGAAGAGCGTATATGTGGACGAACGAGATGAAGAGCTGGAGAAAGGTTTGTACACAAATGATCCTTTGTGTTGGACTAAATAACAGTATGTGGACAGGCAGTCTTCTCTATCTGTTACTTTCCGTTCCGTCGTCTTCCGCTCATCCAGGGCCGGGTCGCAGGGGCAACAGCCTCAACAGGAAGCCCAGGCTTCTCTCAGCCTGGGTGCATCCTCCAGTTCACCCGGAGCTGGAGGATCAATTCAAAGATCCCTAGTTGTTCCCCGGCCAGCTGTGAGACATAGCCTCTTCAGCGGGTCCAGGGTCTGCCTCTTGGTCTCTTGGTGGGACATGCCCGAAACACCTCACCAACAAGGCGCTCGGGAGGCATCCTGACCAGATGTCCGAACCACCCATCAGGCTTCTCTCGACCTTGAGGAGGAGCAGCTCGTCACCGCTCCTAACCCTACGATCTGTTACTATTTTTTCTAATTCATTCATTCATTTTCCAACTCTCCCAAAAGCAACTTTGACACATGATCCCTCCAGCCCGTCTCCATCTTTCCCTGGAGTCTCTACCCTGTTGAATATACCTAGCAGGGAGGATGTTCTCTTATTTATCTGGATGTGGGGGATCAGCTGCTCTACTCTGATCTATGCCTGGATAGAGGGGTGACGATAAGGGTTAAAACTTTCACCTTGATTATTTTTAGTATTTTATGTGCTAACAATAAAACAACAATACACAAACACCAAACGGTGCTAACCCTGGTTTTTGAAAAAAAAAAAAAAAAAAAAAATAGCTTGTTATGCTGAAAAGCATATGGGTGTTAATGTGTACAGCCGTTGTCTTGGCAACAAATGTGTCAGCATTTGCCTCTGAGACCTTTTTTTTCTGTGTGACCATCTTCTATGGTGCAAACTAGGAAACCTTATTCACTGCTTAACAAGATTGTGATATTCTTAAATTCTTTTATTTTTATCGGGACATCTCTAGCTTTAGATTCAGAGACATGGTCTTATTCGGCATCATTCTCATTGTGGCCCGATTAAGCAATCAGTCACATTAAATGGCTTCACAACAATGCAACGTTTGTTGTTTAGTTTCTTTATATTTTATGAGTTGTTTAATACGAGTCATGTCTTTAGATACAATGGAAAACTGGGACGAGAAGAAGCTGGAGGAAGTGGTCAACAAAAAACACGGAGAAGCTGAGAAAAAGAAAGCCAAAACTCAAATAGTAAGTCTGATTTTAGGATGCAAGCTAAAGTTTTTAGTTTTTAAACGGATTGATTTATTCAAATAAACTTTTTCTTATGAAGTAACAGATTAAAAATATGGCTGTTTTTGTTGATTTACATCCAGATTTTACAACCTCTCAATCACACAAATTAACAGTTTTACAGCTGAGAGAGTTAAACTACCTGCTCTGATGTCTTCCTCTATTTTCCGATTGCAGGTGTGCAAGTACTTCTTAGATGCCATAGAGACTAATAAGTACGGCTGGTTCTGGGTGTGCCCAGGAGGGGGCGACAATTGCATGTACAGACACGCGCTGCCACCCGGCTTCGTACTGAAAAAGGACAAGAAGAAGGACGAAACGGAGGAGGAGATCTCGATGGAGGAACTGATTGAAAATGAGGTTAGAACCCATGACGGTGATCTATCTCCAGATGTTTAGATCTGCCCAGACTTAAAAATACCTGAGTGAGCAAGTGAGCGAACGTGGTTACTAACTTGTCAGTAAATCAAACTTCTCATGGTGCTGCTAAAACAATCAGTCATGGGCTTAAAGTAATGACCTTTTCCAGTAGAGGTTTTCACAGTGGCTGGACGTGTGAAACCAGAACATTTCAGACCCTGACCAGCCATGTTTCTGGTTTAAGTAAAAGTTGGAATAGTAAGGCTACTCTGTACGGGTGTGTACTCATCAGTTTTCAAAAAATTAGCATTGGTGCAACCGTACACATGATTTACTTAAGATCCACGCATACACTGATGCTAACTAATAACATGTAATAACAAGAGAAACGTGTTCGCCCTTCAGGATGTATTTTCCTTCCACAGCACTTCATTAATAAATGCTGTGTCTATATCTTTATTTTGCAAAATGTTTTAAACATCAGTGGGTGAGGGGTGCCAAAGCCAATCAGGGCTAGTTCGCAGGCAAACGGTGGGGTCCACTCTGTATAGTGACAAAATAAGTCAAAGCTCATTTTATGAGCGGTATTTCTTAAAAATAACTAACTCTACTTTTCTATTTAAATGATTAACACATGATATCAGCCTCTGATTACGTTTAATTTATTATCACTCTTAACCCACTGATGAGAATATGAATTTTAAATCAGAAAAAGATATGAATATATTTTGGCTTTCATAAACAGATTAGTTTGATTTAAAGATAAATAGTATTTTAGTCAAATGAGCTCAATTTTTTCATGTTTAAAGTTTTTAGTAAGTGAATAATGAGTTAGAGCAAAGAATATGAGGGATGTGTCTTATTTTAAAAGTTCTGTCTGTCTGTTTGTTTGCAGCGTGCAGCTTTGGGTGTAAACGTGACTCGAATTACACTGGAGACGTTCCTGGCCTGGAAGAAGAAGAAAAGGCAGGAGAAGGTTGGAGATTTTTTAGGAGCATCAGAAACACCTGCTGATGATGATGATGGTTTAACTGTGTTGCTCTAACAGATGGATAAAGCCAGGGAGGAGATGGAGAAGAAGAAAGCTGATTTCAAGGCTGGAAAATCCCTGGTGGTGAGTTGTGGAGGTTTTTATCCTGTGACGATCACAGAAAGGCAGGATTTTAATGAGATTTCCTGTCTGTAAAAGGTGAGCGGCCGTGAGGTATTTGAATTCCGCCCTGAGCTGGTCGATGAAGACGACGCTGAAGCAGATGATACCCGATACGCCAGCGGAGACGATGACGACGAGGAGGAAGAGGAGCAGGTAGAGAAAAACTTCGAATTGCAAAGAGACACTTTATTTACTGTTTTTTGTTGCGCCTCTCAGTTTACGCGAGTTGTATGATTGAGCAGCCGCCTGAAAGGCCAAGTCATTCACAGATTGGCCAATCAACTTGGTTGCAGTTGCGAACACTTCATGTCAGGTTTTATTAAACAGTCACAAGCTTTGAAAATTGGAAAAGGTTAGAATATTTCTGAATGGTGGTTCTGGATACTGAACCTCAGCCTTATTTACTTGCCTGAATGAAGGTGTTGAAATGATCTTGTTTCAATATTGAATAATATATAAACATAATTAAATTGAATTGTAAAAAAAATGCGTCAAATGAAGTCGGAATAGTCTGAAAAATGTGTTTCCAACTGGAACAAATAAAAAAACATCCCAAATGTTAGAAAAAACAACTTAGAAAGTCGGGTCAACTTAAAAATGTATGAATGAACCCCAAGAAGTTAATGCACCTGCAGAGCGCCACTTATTGGGAAAGACAGGAATTACAAGTGGAAAAACCCCAATAGTTCCGTTCTGTCATCTTCCGCTTGTTCTGGGGTCGGGTCGCGGGGGTTACAGCCTAAAGCGGGCAGCCCAGGCCTCTGTCTCCCCGGCTGCATCCTCTAGCTCACCTGGAAGGACCCCAAGTCGTTCCCGGCCAGCTGTGAGACATAGTCTCTCCAGCGGGTCCGGGGTCTGCCCCTTGGTCTCCTCCCGGTGAAATGTGCCCGAAACACCTCGCCCGTGAGGCGCTCGTGGGGCATCCTGACCAGATGCTTGAACCACCCCATCTGGCTCCTCTCGACCTGGAGGAGGAGCGGCTCGACACCGAGCTCCTGCCGGATGGCAGAGCTCCTCACCCGATCTCTGAGTGAGAGCCCAGCTACCCTGCGGAGGAAGCTCATTTCGGCCGCTTGTACCCGCGATCTCATTCTTTCGGTCACCACCCACAGCTGGTGACCATGGTGAGGGTAGGAACGTAGACCAACTTGTAAATCGAGATTTACAGAGCAATAACCCCAATAGTTTGTTGTGTAATTCGTGTCTGACAGGTCAGATTAAAACACTTTACAGGCTGCATTAGGCAATCTACAGTTAGTAACACACGCTGTCCTAACGGCCATGCTTGTTTCTTTCACCTACAGATCGATACTACAGATGTACATGACATAGACTTATCTCGTTTCGTTCCACAAGAGGTGGACGACACAGGCATCACCATGGCATCCACGGATCGATTTGCCTCCAGGAGTCACCCAGACGCAAAAGCAGAAGACGGTAAAAAAAATAAACAAAAAACTGCTGTAGAATGCTCAGACCACTGGGAAAACAAGCTCAGGTGGTTGGTTTCTGCTTACAGGAGAGCAGCTGAACGAGGCCTGCGGGGGCGGCGGGGCCAATGGGATTTCAGGAGCAGAGGGCAGAGACGAGGATGACAAAAGGGCAGATGAAGAAGATGATGAAGAGGAAGTGCCGGTGGATGAAAACTTGTTCACAGGAGAAGATTTGGAAGAACTTGATGAGGAACTCAACACACTGGACCTGGAGGACTAAGAAGGGAGCAGATCTCTAGGACGGACTAAAAGACATACAGATGGATGCATGGAGCTAAACATCAAAGAGACCAGACGTTTGAATAATTTTAACTTTCAGAGACTCCACAAATAAAGCCTGATTAGATTGTGACATGTCAGCCTGTCTCTGCTCCCTCTGTTGTCTGATCCCATCCAGCAGGACCAACTTCTTCACCCAGAGCTGCCATTGAGCTCTTTTTGGTGCTTAACGTGCTGCTCAGATCAGTGGGGGGCATTTAAACCTGTTACCATGACAACAGAGAAGCTTCATCTCCTCATGCCAAAATTACAGATTAAAGATGCACTTTCCATCTTCATGTTCTGCATTCCTGACTCAAAACATCACGGAAGGTTTATAGAGGAAAATATAAAGACATTTATTTAATGTTGGCCTAAACTGGCGTTTATTGTCAGGCCGGTATTGTAAATATTTTTCTCATAAGGTTCCTCCTGAATAAAGTGGCTGCACATCTGGTTTTCCTTTTTTTCACTTTTGGTTCCTGATGTTGGGATTTCAACCTTTTAGTAAATATGCTGACTTTTTGGCATCAAGGTTTTAAAAAATCTTAAGTTTATATTTGAAAGCTTTGAGAGTACAGAGAGGCTTAAACATGCAGAGATAACGGCCCACAGGAAAAGGTTTTGAAGATTAAAGTCAGAAGGGTCAGAGTAGGAAACATATCAGCTGAAGGATGCCGAGTTTGGGGCCGGACAGGAGAGCTTTAGAAAGACCAGAGGGGTTTATGGTTGTTATGAAGGTGGTTGGTGTTGGAGAAGAGGATGAAGGAGACTGGGTTAGACAGGAAACTGACTTACTGTGGCGGCTCCTTAAGGGAAAAACAGAGAGATGTTTGATCCCAACCTGGAAACTTTTTTTTCTTTGAACGTTACACCTCAGTATCACTGCTGTCCAGATGAAGGCCATCTGCCTCAACATAAGCATATAGATTACCTAGTCTGTAACCCACGTCCATCCAGAAAGTGGACCTTTCCTCTTAAATGGGTCTCCAACAAATTTATTAGTTTTCAAAGTTTGAAAAAGGAGATGAAAATGACCAAATCAAATTCTAGTGCCTAAATAATTATGATTGTATCAAAACCATTTGCAAAAGTAAAGCAATCAAATCTATATCTTAAAACACAATTTTAAATCCAGCATCAGGCATGACTTTGTTCTGACGGATCTATTTTTTAAAGATGACCAAAGAACTGCTAGCAGCATGGGACTGGAAACTTGTGTGTAGTGAACTTCTACAGAAATTAAATGTACAACCTGGGTTTTGAGCATTGCTGAGTGGAGATAAATATGGATTTCAGTGTTCTATTCCTATACATATTGGACTTTGAGATTTTTATGAATGGTTTTTTAAGCGGTTGAGTGCACAAGAAACATTTTCACCACTGGATTGTTTGAGTAAAAGCAATTTTTGTAGAGATTTTGTTTTCTCAGTGATGCCTGAGCCATTTTTCTCCTGCAATAATTCAGTAAAGCAAGATGGTTTTATATCCATAAAGTAGTAACTAAACGGTGATTGAACAGTATTGAAGGCCACTGGGATATATGAGAATATTTCATAGTCCAGATCGGGATTAAAATACAAATCACAAGATTTAGGCCCTTGTTACAATCACGTGATTGGATCGAGACTTCCTTTTAAACAATTTTAAACTGAACAAATAACCAGGAGAGCCTCACTGTAGAAGTTTGTTAGTCAAATAAGAAACAATAACAGGTAGTGCAATGAGATTTTATTGAGACATTATGAAGAAAACAGTTTTACAAAGCAGAGTAGCAGGACCAAGACAGATCTAAACATATGAGTTCAGATAAACTTCTGTTGGCTTACTGAAATTTTTTTTTTTTAGCACTTTGACAAAAAATCCTCAAATCTAAAAAAAAAAACAGTTTGACTTACATTAAACATGTTTAATTACTGAAGAAAATTAGAAGCTTAACTTTTCCACATTGAGCAAAGATAAATAAACACACCGCCCTCGTGGGTACTACTCCACGTACGTGGTGAACGCTAACGTGCACTCGTTCTAGCAGTGAGTCAGACAGGTGTGTCAGAAAGGTCGCTAAGAGGTCGAGAGAAGGTGCAGATGTCTGTCGGTTCGGTCTGTCAGGTCAGGTGTCATTGTGTCATGACAACAGTCGCCTAGGGAACAAGAAGGTAGGCAAACAGTATCACACATCTGTCCACACATCCTGTCCGGCTGATTGTTACAGATTAGATTTCTACACAAGTCCACAGTTCAGAGGTCGTGTGCAGGAACTCTCCGTCTATCAAAGTGTCTTCGTTTTAATTTGAGCTCACGTTGTGTCACAGAGTTTGTCTGTCTTAAAGATTGTGATAAGGAAGCAGGAATTTGACACAAATGTATTCTCTTTTTTACTGATACAGTAAATTATTAGTGACATCTCTTATACTGTAGTTTATTTAAGAGTTCCATCTCATGCAAAATAAATATTTCTCTTTTTATCTTGTGCAAATAAACACATTTACATAACAGTTATAAAATTATACTGATTTATAAACAGACCAAAATCTAAACGGCTCATTTTACTGTCTTGAAAAAACACAGGAGAAAAAAATCTAGTACTTAATGTTTACAGCATCAGAAACATTTTCATCAGAGCACAAAACTGAAAAATATAATAGCTTATAAAGCATCAAAATTCTGTAAAATCAAAGTTAAAAATGAAAAGTTTCCATAGACGTGGTCAAAAAAACTAACTTTCTTAGACACCATTTTTTTCTTTTGTTTCTGTTCCGTTATCTTCCATTTATCCGGGGCCGGGTCACGGGGGTGACAGCCTCAGACTTGGGAAGCCCAGGCTTCTCTCCCTGGCTGCATCCTTCAGCTCACCCTGGAGGATCCTGAGATGTTCCCTGTCCAGCTGTGAAACATAGTCTCTCCAGCAGGTCCAGGGTCTGCATTTGGGTCTCCTCCTGGTGACACGTGCCTGAAATACCTCATCAGAGAGGGATTCGGGAGGCATCCTAACCGGATGCCTAAACCACCCCATTTGGCTTCTATCAACCCGGGGGAGCAATGGCTCATCTTTGAGCTCCTCCTGGATGGCAGAGATCCTCACTCTCTATCCTCTGTTTTCTCTACAGAAATTTTCTTTTTTTGTAACTTGGAAAATTATTGCTATAATTACATAAATATTGATACACAATATCAAATAAAAAAGATTTTTGAACAGTCTGATTACATAAAGGACATGTTCTGATTATTATTAGAGAGTTTGTGAAATGCATCGTCAATGCAGCAGCGCTCGTTGCAGAAAAACTGATACAATTTGGTTAAAAAATGTTCAATAATTCTGGAAAAACACTTTGGAATTGTGACACACACAAAAACAAGACACACACATTAATACTAGAAGATAGAAAGATCTGAAAATTCATTTTACATGAGATGGTCTCTTTAAATAAACAGATCTTTAGGACTACTTGGTTCTGATGTCTATGCTGATGTCTATGAAACTATGACACTAAAAGAAAAACATTTTAAGTCAAACAGCAGGGGTCATAATGACCCTCTGTAAATCAAACATTTCCAGCAGGTTGGTTCTGTTGTTCTGTTCCAACATTTTATTGCTGAGTTAAAAACTAAATTGTCAGGAAATAAAACCTGCAGATCAGCGTTCAACACAGAAGAAATTATGAGCCCTGCTGTCCGTTTCCTGTTGAATAAGAACACACACTTACCGGATGTTTTCGTCCTAGTAGGTACGAGGACGTTTGTGGGATTCCTCTCTGGGAGGATCGGCTAGCATCACCTTCATCTTCACCCCGTTCACCACACGACCGTGGAGAGCCGCCATCGCATCATCGGCACACTGTTAGAGAGGAGCACACCGACGCTTACGGTAGATTACAGACTAGATGCACACATAGTCACAAGTGTGTGGCCTTTGTGTGAAGAGTCTGCAGGTTCACTCTATGGATCTGTGGGTTCTCTCTGGTTGCTTTGGCGGTGTATGTGAGGCTCCAGGTCTGACTGGTAATGTGTGATTGATTCTCTGTTTTACCTGCTTGTCTGCGTACTTCATGTATCCGACTTTTCTTCCAGGAACCAGATGCACCTCGATCAGGGAACCGTAGCGACTGCAGACAGACACAGAGGAGAGACATGTTAAAGTTTTTCAATTCAATTGGTCTTTAAATGAATAAATGGTTTTGCTTTAAGTCATTCTATCATGCATCTCGTTTAGCCGTCCTTTGAGCACCAGGTAACATCACCATGTGCTCATCTGAGTAATGGACCTAAAAAATAATGTGCAACCCCAAAGTAGTGTGTGTGTGTGTGTTTGATTGATCTGGCAGTAAAACTGATCAGACGACATGGGATGCTTACCAGAAAACATCCTCCAGCACATCAAGGGGTAATGGGGCGGGGTTAAACACCACAAACAAGCGCTCCTTGGACTTGCTGTCGGGAGGAGCCAGCTTCTTTATGCTTGGCAGGGAGACGTCTGTCTGAACGCGGGACACTGAGGGTGCGGCAGCATAAACCTAGAAACAAAAACACCACCATTATCAAACATACAGTTAGACAGACACAGCATCTGGCAACTGAAGAAAATGTATATAGCTAAAATATAAACCTGTTACCGTTTTTAAAAACTACAACTTCAGTTTCAGACTCACAGAAGACTTCATCATCTGGCTGGAGGAGGCTCCGTTCCACATGGATGACATCATCTGAGCAGCAACAAACTGCGTGGCCATCCGACTCACAGGGCTTCAAACAAAACACATAATTCTGCATGTGATTGATTGTTCATCTGTGTGGCACAGTGACAGACTGGTGAGCTTTACAGGGTGTACCCAGCTCCTTGCCTGCCAACTAACCAGGATATGCTCTGCATGTATTTTTTCAGGAACGACCAGTAAACACTAACGCTACTAATACCAGCACTAGTGATGGGACACCAAGCCTGGTATTTTTTGCTCTGATGCCTCATCATCAATTTTTACTGGATTTATACACTGCAGCCCCAACAACGATGTTCATACTATACTGGACTAGTGACGTACCAACAACGTGAACGCAGCGTGGACTGCTTTAGTAACATTTGCTTTTAAAAGACGGGGCATGTCTCCCTCTTTGCTTTTTCTTTCTTGCTGCACTGCAAAGGGGAGGGACTGCTCACACATAGAGAAAACAAATGCACAAGGACGGCAGAGCGACCTCGCTCAAAAAGGTCCAAAGTGTTTGGAGTTTTTCAAAGCAAACTCGCAAAAAATCTGCCAGATTTTAACAGATTTTTTTTCTCTCTAATGGCCAAACCAAACATGTTTATCAGCCAGACGTGTTTCCTGCAGCATAAAGAACCTCCTCCTCCTGATGACCTGCAGAGGACAGTGGCTGATTCCTGTCATGAATATTCAGCAGGTAATAAATGTGGCTGAGAGGACGTGCAGACAAGGTCGGTGTGATCCGTCACTGACATTTAGCTCCTAATTGTTAATTACTGCTTATTTTAACTTTGGAAGGTAATTACCTCTCCAAGGGAGCTATAACTTTCAACCCTTCTGTGGCCAAATAAACACCGTAATATTTAATGAGTCCCCGTACGTACGGGATCTTTAAAAAGTACCTGCTGCGGTCTTCTCCATCATCGAAGTAATTAACAGCCAGTCTGTTTCCAGGTGGATACTCAAAGTTGTTCAGCTTTTCTTTGGCGTAAACTGCAGAGCCCAGATTATTGTAGCGAATCAAAGCAAGACCTGGAAACACACAAATACAAAAAAATGGTGCAAAATCTATCAATATTGAGTCCATATCAGGATACCGACAGCTGTGATACGCTAATTGCAAAGAGCTGTGATTTTCCTTTGTTTATCGTTCCGTTTCTTCCAAAGCAGGTGTTTTTCTCACACACAATGTCGGTCTGTGTGACTTGGTTTTATTCAAAACCTTTGATTTATACTAACAAAAATATTCTGTTTAATAAAGAATACTTTTAAGTTTAATAAATTACTTTTATTGAAACTAGATTTTATGTATTGATTTTACTCCCAGGTTTATTATAACAGTTAAAACCATTAGGGTAGAATATTTTGGAATAGTTTCCATGATTATTTTAAAATTGTTGTTAGAAATGTATTAAATATCAAAGATTTAATTAAAATTAAAATATCAAGTAAAAAAATAAATAAATAAATCGCAATTTGGTTTATTAATATTATGCAGCTCTAAAGAAAAAAAATAACCATCTAAAGTTCAAACTCAACTTTGTAAGAGCTTTTCCATTTATTTTAAGAAGAACTTGAGCTGTAGATTTTATTTCCTACCTTTACTCATGCCGTAAGAGTCTCTCTGCAGCTCGCAGTACTCCATGTCAAACAGAGAGAAAATCTGTTCTTGTGTGAGCGCAGCCCGAGTGGATAACATCAGACACCGCGAGAATTCACCCGAGCGGAAGTCAATGAGTCCATAATTCACTGGATCAGCTGGGTGAAAAAAACACACGAGTCAGCAACAAGAAGGAAGTTTTATCTCTAACATGACCTTTTTTTTATCTAATTAGTTATTAATCTCACCTAAAGTATATTGATTTATAGTCTCAACAGAGGGGGTGTAATCCCCTCTGCTCCCCCCTCCTCCTCCACTATACTCCTCAGAGTTGTTGTTTCTTGTGTTACTGCGAGGCTCGGCCAGGATGGCCCTGTAAGCTACAAAACACAAACATACTGTTGTAAACCAAAGAAAAACACACTAATCATTCTCTTTGTTAAATCTGCTTACATTTGTCACAGTTCTCTATGGCGAGAGCAGCCTGAGAAGGTTTGTAGTATCTGACGTAACCGAGGCCTTTGCTTTCACCTGTGACTTTATTTTTAATAATGACACAGTATTCAATGTCACCAAACTCCTGAGACAGAGACAAAGAGGGAAAGGTATTTAACATTTTTATGATCTTAACACTCATTCTGATAAGTAGGAGATAAAATAAAGTGTGGTTTCTTTCATACTGACAACATTTTAAACAAAGCCTTGAAAGTGAGCAACAAAGATATCTGTACAGCTATACTTACTTTAAATGTATTTTTGAGATCCTCCTCTGTGAAGCTTTTGGGGATCATGACAAAAATCCTGGTCAGCTCCTCGTCCTCAACGTCACGGTGTCTTGAAGAATTCCGTGACTGAGCGATAAAAACCTAAAGAGAGGACACACAAAAACACAACATTAAAAAACTAAATCCTACTTAACTCAGGAAATTTACCATCTGATAGTCATGTTATTTTAACCTTGTGTTGAATTTTAACACTTTGAGATACTAAAAAAAAAATCAAGGTCAATGAGCGTTTTGTACCAGTAGGAAAATGACTCTCAGCAGAAATAGACACGTTCAATTTTCAATTTAATTTTGTTTGTTTAGCCCAAAATCACAAAATTTTTGTCCCGATGGGTTTCACATGAAAGATTCAGAAGGAAAAAAAAACAAGAGGAATGTCTAAACACAATACACAGCAAGAAAACTAACGAACAAATGCTAACTAAACAATACTAGCACATTTCTGACCTTAGACTCGTCCTTCACAATAAGAAAAAAATCCTAAAAAACCATCAGCGGGGACAAAAAAAATAAGAAACCTCATGGGGATCGATTCAAAAGTTGAAGACTGTTGTTGAAGACTTTTCTTAATAGCGTAATAACATAAAGTTATAATCATCCAAGTATGATTTTTTGTTTAACCTGGTTAAGAAAAGTTTCAAAAGCCAACTAATAGTATTGATTAAGTTATAAAATATTAAAACTTAAGTTTTATTCTGATTGAATCTGTGTTTAAATGCACTGACAACTCAGTTTGTGTTATTAGGATTAATAATACATAACACTTTGAAAACTATAGATATTGGCACAATATGAGAACGGTAGTGGCGTCGATTAAATAAAATATTAAATAGTCAACATTGAATTGGAACATCACCAATGCTATTCATATGTTACTGTTATTAAATGTCCAGAAAGTGAATGTATGCGTCTTACAAACAAGTAAAGGTGTAGGTCTTAAGGAGTGTTCACACCGCATGCGGCAAGACGGCTGTGTTACAGCATTCCCATTGACACATGCCATTTCACTGGCGGAGGCACGGCATGAATGAGTTTGCTGAATCCACTTCGACGTACTGACTGTTTTGCTGCATTATGTGGTATGAAGTCACCTTAACAAATACCCAAAGACAGTTATTGATACCAAGCTAAAATTCTATTAAAATTGTGCTGCTGTGATAGGAGAAAACGGTGGCTCAGTGGTAGAGCGTTCGCCCTCGGACCAAAAGTTTACGGGTTCGATTCCCACCGAGTTCATGTCTCGGGTTCTTGGAGAAGACACGTAACCCCACGTTTCTCCCACCATTGGTGCCGTCGTGGCAGCCTGCTACGGTGTAATGCAACACACAAATTTCCCCAGTGAGTGATGAATAAAGTATACATTACTATTATTGTTAAAAAGAAGTTCATCAGCATGATGAGATTTTCTTTTCTAATATTTGGGAGTGTCTGTTAATAAGACTTGCTTAACCTGCTGGTGAAGGTATTGTTCAACCTGAGACTGGTCTGGACGTCCTGTGCACCAAGTATTTATAGAAAATGTTTGAAAGCATTTCAAAAACACATGGCAACTGAAAGGAACACTGGCCTTTCTGTATGAAGTTTGCATGTTCTTCTTGTGTATGTGTGGTTTCCTCCCACCCTCCAAAACATGCATGCTCGGTTGATTACCCCTAGGAATGAGTAAGTGTGTGTGTGGTTGTATGTGTCGGGCCCCACAACAGACTAGTGACCTGTTCGGGATCTACCCTCCCTCGCCTCGAATCAGCTGGGATGGGCTCCGACACCACCCGGAACCTCGTTAGGAATAGACAGTTAAAAAGGTGACTGACACTGCATTCTCTTCACTCTGACTTCCAGCAGCTAACTTTATCCCTTATGCAATCTTATTATGATTAAGAGTGAAGGAATTATTTTCTGAAGCGCCCAGTCAGGGTCGCAGAAGACTATCAGCTAGTACACCCCAAACAGATCAACCAAACATGCATGTCTTTGAGGGTGGGAGGAAACCAGAGTACCCAGAGAAAACCCACCTATACAAGGGGAGAACATGCAAACTCCACACAGAAAGACCAGTAATTTAAGCCTCACCCCCACCTCACTCAAAACCCCAGCCTTCTTGCATACAGAGAAGACAGTAATAAGCACTGCCCACCGTGCATCCCCTGAAGGAAACTTTTTTTTTTCCATTCCGTCATCTTCCGCTTGTTCCGGGGTCGGATAGCAGGGGCAACAGCCTCAATCGGGCAGCCCAGGCCTCTCTCTCCCCGGCTGCATCCTCCAGCTCTCCCGGAAGGATCCCAAGTCGTTCCCCAGCCAGCGAGACAGTCTCTCCAGCAGGTCTGGGGTCTGCCCCCTGGTCTCCTCCCGGTGGGACGTACCCAAAACACCTCGCTCGCAAGGCGCTCGGGGGCATCCTGACCAGATGCCCGAACCACCCCATCTGGCTCCTCTCGACCTGGAGGAGGAGCGTCTCGACACCGAGCTCCTCAACCGATCTCTGAGTGAGAGCCCAGCCACCCTGCGGAGGAAGCTCATTTCGTCCGCTTGTACCAGCGATCTCATTCTTTCGATCACCACCCACAGCTGGTGACCATGGTGAGGGTTGGAATGTAGATCCTGGTTACCATGGTGAGGGTAGGAACGTAGATCCTGGTGACCATGGTGAGGGTAGGAACGTAGCTCCTGGTTACCATGGTGAGGGTAGGAACGTAGATCCTGGTGACCATAGGTGAGGGTTGGAACATAGATCGACTTGTAAATCGAGAGCTTTGCTTTTCGGCGTTTCTGAAGGAAACTGTATTTTATTCATTCTTTTTCATGTCATCATTGATCTGTGATCCAATAGAAGTGACACCTTCAGTTCAGAATGGATTTAATCAGTGAACTGATTTAAGAGGAAGGAAAGTAGTGAGCTCTAGTTTGTAGTCAAGGCCATCAGATGAACTTGAAAGCATCTTTTGAACCGCTTCTATTCATGTTAAATTTATGAAGGAAAGAAGTTAAATGGATAAATAAAAAAAAAAATGTAGCCAAATACAGAAGCTCAGAACTGACAACCTGAAACTTTTATAAACATATCGCTACAAGGTGATGTGTTATTGTAGTTATTTAAAAAGAACTTAAAAGGACAAAGAGAATAATTGTTTATACACAAAAATACATTTGTTCAAATGCACAAAAAAACCCAATTTCAGTTTATTACTGAGAATACAAAAAAAAACTACAAAATGATTCATTTTTGTATCAACAAAAAGTCTGACGTCACTTTATTGTTTCATTCACAGGAATGACCTTTATTTTTATTCAAATAAATCTCAGTTTTTTGGGTTATAGGCTGTTTATTCAACAGAAGAAGTTGTTTTATTTGTATAATTAATGGATTGGGTTTGTTTCTAAATTAATTACAGACTTTAACAGTAAAAAACTGGACTGGTTTTAAAAGCAGGGACATGTTTGTTTATAACCGTCACTAAGACAGGCTAACCAAACCTCTAGTTAACTGATTTAAATGAGTTAAATCCTACCTTTATAGGTTTAGTTCCTTCTGCTAACACTGCTCCATGCATCTCCTCCATGGCCAAACAGGCCTGAGAAGACTTAGCAAATTTCACATAACAGATCCCTTTAGATTCCTTTGTCTGTTTGTCTTTGACCACCCAGACTCCCTGAACCTCACCAAATTTACTAAAACTTTCACGAAGCTCATCTTCAGTGATACACCGACTAGTGACCGCGAATAGTCTGCTGTTTGGAGGATCGTCCAGGTTTTCTGAAACCTGCTGCTTTGCAGGATATTCCTCCATTTTTATTTCCTTCTTCTTTAACGCTGCTGTTTGTGCTGCTGCCTGTTTCTTCTTCTTTGGCTTTTAAAGGTGATTGAAAAATAAACTGTTGCATTACCGCCACCTACCGGACTAGAGGAGATAAAATCCAAGACACCAGCAACCTTGAGCTGCTTGAAGCTGGCCCTATCTTAAAAAATACATAAACAAAAATAAACAAAAAAATTGGCAATTGTTTGTGCTGTAAAAATGATTGTTTGTGCTGGGTTTTTTTGTTTTTAGATATTTACGATAGTGACCTCACAGCAAGAAGGTCATGGGTTTGAGTCCTGGGTGGGGACGAGGCTTGGAACATTGTCCTTTCTGTGTGGAGTTTGCATGTTCTCCCCGTGTTCTCGTGGGTTTCCTCCCACTCTCCAAAAACATGCATGCTAAGTTGATTGGTCGTGCCAAATTGCCCCTAGTAATGAGTGTGTGCGTGTGTGGATGGTTGTATGTGTGTGTGGCCCTGCAACAGACTGGCGACCTGTTCGGGGTGTACCCTGCCCTTCGCCTTTAATTAGCCGGGATGGGCTCCGGCACTCCCCGTAACCCCGAAAGGATAAGTTAGATGGATAAGAAGATGACTGACTGACGATTCAATCGTTGGAGAAACTGGAACAAACCCCCCAAATGCTCCCTCCTTTTAACTCCCAACCAATAAAACGCCCCTGAAATAAACCTTCCCAAGCCAACACCCACAAAATCTCCAACATAAGCTCCCTTTCAGCATCATACTGCTCACAACGTAAAATAACATGTTCAACTCCCTCCACCTTCCCCGTGACAGTGATCCATTCTGATGGACCACCCTCCATCAGAATGTTTACCCAGGAGTCCAATCCCCAACCTACTCAACACCACCTGACCCCTTCTCCTCCTACCAACTGGCACCATGCCCTGCCACACTGCCCTCTCCATGTCATATAACTGTCTGCCCTTCTCCTCAGAATCCCACCCCGCGTGGCAGAGCTGAAGATCCACTTCCACACCAAAGACTTTGCTTCACCCTCAGACAAAGCAAAGGTCCCCTCAAAAGCCTTCCCTTCAGGCTCAGCTGCCCTCTTTGCCGTTCTATCAGGCCGTTCATTACCCCCAAATTCCAATGTGACCTGCCACCCATGTAAACATAAAGTCCCTGCCAACAACACGTAAAACCAAACATTCCACAACAATTCCCGGTGATACTTCACCATCTTCAAATAAAAACCCTCCAACACAAAACCCTGTGCCAACTTCCCTCTCCCTTTTCCCCAGGTGGTCATCACCCTTCCTCCTCAAAGCAAGCCAATAGTTCACCCATAGCTGCTTTTGCTTCAGCGAGAGCAGCATGAATCCCACCCCCTCGTACCTCGCACCATCCTCGGGCACACACCGGCAACATCTTCACTATCACTACACACACCCCGAGGGTTTTGGCTTGCATCAGTTCCAATGCCCTCAGCACAGTCTGTACCACCTCAGTCCCATAATCCAGCCAAGATCTAATGAGGGCATTGTACAAGCATTTAAGGGCAGCAAGACTGCTACCCCATGCACCTCGACTCCCCATCAAACACCTCAAGATGTTAACAACCCTCATACACCTAGCTGCAACACCCTTAACATGGACCCTTCACACCAACTACCCCAAAACAAAAAGACCCCACCCACCATCTCTACAGGCCTGCCATGCGATTGCAAACCCTGCAAAGTACCAACTTGACCTCTTGAAAACACAACAACCTTAGTCTTCGCTACGGTCTTCTTCTCCACCAAAATCCTAAACCACCTGAAACCTTGTGCCACCGCCGCCTCAAGTTCTCCCATGGTAAAATTAACATTAGCCTCCTTTGGCACATCAAATGCCCTTCCTCACCACCTGTCCTGCCAACGGGATAGCCTCAGTACCGTGAAACCAAACAAATCTAAAAAATATAAACATAGATCATATCAAGTAATAAAATGTGCAAAAGCCTGATTCACTAAAAAACTTTGACCTATAATTATATTATAATACTATCACTTCATTTTTAATATTATTTCAATCAATTCATTTTAATATTTACTATCAAATGGGGTAGAATGGTGGTGCATTAGTTGGCACAGTGACCTCACAGCAAGAAGGTTGGGGGGTTTAATCTCAGGTGGGGTGATCTTGAATCACTGGCTTTTCTGTGTAGAGTTAGGATGTTATGCAGATGTGTATGTAGATCAGGGGTCACCAACATGGTGCCCGCGGGCACCAGGTCGCCCGCAGCGACCGCATCAGTCGCCCGCAGGCCAGTTCTAAAAATAGCACTGATCAGGAATTAGCTGTGTCTAAAATTTTATTTAATTGTGTTGCTATTCTTTTTTAATTTAATTTACAGTGATGTAAAACTAAAAACTAATACATAAATAAGTAAAAAAAATGTATATCACAAAAAAAGTTTAATGTACGAACTCTGACCCAGTATAGTTTGGAGGTCACTCTAGTGGGCACGACAAACCAGCTTTGCTGAGATGAGCTCGTAGCGTGTTTTCTATCCACAAAAACATGGCAGAAAAAAAGAAAGAAACCTTGGAGAAAGGGGAGGAAGAGTGCCAGGCCTCCCACTAACAAAGAAACAAATGCCAGATGTTGGTGGCAACATGTAAGTACCATGGCAAAGATAAATTTTAATATATTGAAATACTGTTACAGATGTGTTACTAAGTGTAACAGATGTGATGATTTGTTTTAATGGCTGTAAATGTAGTGATTAGTACAAATATGATAAAATTTATTTTAAAAGGAGTAGAGTTTTGTTAAATCATTTGTACAAACATGGTTCAGAGTTTATGATTTGATAACTGTTGGTGGATAGTAAAAATTGAAAAAGATTTCCCGCAAAATGTTGTGGAAGTGATCATTTGAAAATGAAACACTTAATAATAATAATAATAATAATGAATTACTCTATTCATCCCTCACCGGGGAAATTTGTTTGCTGCACTCCTTACACCGCAGCAGGCTGCCCTTCAACGGCACCAATGGTGGGAGAAGCGGGGGTTAGGTGTCTTCTCCAAGGACACCTTGGATGTAACTATCAGTGTCTTCACATAGAATATCATTAATAGTGATATAAAATTAAAGGTACACTGTGTAACTTTGTTATTTCAGAAGTGTATTATCAAAGTGGTAGCCCTTTGCAGTACTCAGTGCCCTTGAAGTAGCCCTCAGTATCAAAGAAGTTGGTGACCCCTGATGTAGATTTTCTCAGAGAACACTGGCTTTCAACCACCCTTCAAAATCATGCATGTCAGAAATTTCCCCCAAAGGATTTGTGAGTGGGGTTGTCGGTCTCCATGTTTGGCCCAGTAACAGACTGTCGACCTTTTCAGGGTGTACCCTGCCTCTTGCCTGTTGTCAGCTGAGACAATGATTCAATGTGTACATTTTAATTGTCAAATAATTTTGAAGGTTTTAGAATTTAAGTTTCTTTGATTTGTAACTAATTCATTTTACAATACAGTAACTAAGTTAGTAACTCCGTCATGTGTAATAACTTATTACATGTTTGAGTTCAGATACACTTTACATAGTAACTCAGATATGACATCATGACACAGAGTGGGTTCATTAGACCACAAAACAAGAAAGCAACATCTAGATTAGAACATAAAGGGATTTTAAATCAAATACTTTCCACTTAAAGAAAAAAAAAACAATTTTAAAGAATGATATTGCAGATGTTCCTTTTTAGATTTGACACTCCACGTGTTACTCAACATATGGAACATGACATCATAAGACGTCATGTATCGTGACTGCGTGATGACGCAGAAAGCCGGTGCCTGTATAACGGAGTGACCTTCCTTTGCGGTCCTCACAGACTGATCATCCACCCGCTGAAAACAAGCTCCTGAGGAAATTTAACCCGGGATTTGAAACTTAAAGGTAAAAACCACCATAATATTTAGAGTCATCTAAGTAATAAGGTTTTATTTCCAAACTAAGATGCTACAGATTAATGTTAGTGAATAGCTCTGCTACGTATTTTACGTGAGGCGCGATTAGGTAACTCAGCACTTTATGCTAAAAAAAAACATCAAAATGAAAGGTTAACATAACGTTTCACTTTAATTTAAAGATGACTTTACTTTCTGACAGTGTTTGGGAGTTTTGTTTGTTAAACTAGTGGTATAAATCCTGTTATTTAATGAGCGACATTGAAGCATCCTTGACATCCCATAAAGAACATTCATCACTGCTAATCTGTAGCAGCAGCTAAGTTAGCAGAGCTTTATCTAAAAGAGACTGTTTATAAAGACCTTTTATTACATCAGAATAATGACTGAATCCCTTCTTATCAGCAGGAAAGTCATTCAGTGTACCGTTAGATGTTATATAACACAGGAAAGAACATCTATGGATGGCTTTTAGGAGACATTAGCAGGCCTTTCTACTAAAACTACCTCTATTTAAGATTGTTACACAGCAATTGACTTATTTAATGCGTTATTACTATCTTTAAGCTGACAATTACAACGTTATTGAGATCATTATTTAATCTGGAATTGTTTTTACAAACTTTGATTTCATTTTTAGTTTAAATGCTACAAGTTTTTTTTTTTTTGTCTGAAAAGAAGTTATCCTCCAAGATCAGAGGTGTCCAAATCCGGTCCTGAAGGGACGGTGGGTGTCCTGAAGGTTGTCCATATATTCCTGGTTGAATACAGCTTACGGACATAATGTGAAATCAGCAGTCAGTGAAATTTAGCACATTGGATCAGGTGTGTAGATTCAAGAATATACGGAAAACCTTCAGGACACTGAGGACTGGAGTTTGACACCCCTGTCCTAGTGTAAAGTCACATGTCATTTAATGTCCTTTCTAAGTTCATTAGAGGTCTTCACCCTCTGTTGGAGCTACACATTAAGCTCGTTACTAGCTAGTGTTACACTATTAAACCTAACCTTACTTAGTTTATAAAACGTGTAATCCCTGGTCTGTAATCCCACATGAAGTGAGTGTTTGTGTTACATTGTGGGGTCCTCTTTTCTGGGTTTCCCTTAAATAACCTGGGCTGAATGCCATACAGATTACATGACATGTCAGACAGAAAGCAGGAAGCGTTCCTTCCTCACATGACCTTCACTAGCCGGCAAGAGTCAGGAGAGAAGCAGACACGTTTATTTACATTTTTTACTACAAACGTAACTTTTTTCTTTTTTGTTTCCTACAGCTGATTATGGGAGACGTTGGCAAAGGAAAGAAAGTTTTCGTCCAGAAGTGTGCTCAGTGCCACACAGTAGAGGAAGGCGGGAAACACAAGGTCGGCCCCAACCTGTGGGGTTTATTTGGACGTAAAACCGGACAGGCTGATGGCTACTCTTATACAGACGCTAACAAGAGTAAAGGTCAGTCTACGGGCTCAGAGTTCACTCATTCCTGTCATGTCTTAGCAAGCTTCATTTGCTCAATAATCTTTTTTTTTTTTTACCTTTAGGTATCACTTGGGGTGATGATACCCTCATGGAATACCTGGAAAATCCCAAGAAGTACATTCCCGGAACCAAAATGATCTTTGCCGGCATCAAGAAGAAGGGAGAGCGACAGGACCTGGTCGCATACCTCAAATCTGCAACATCATGAAAAAGTCCTGCTAATCTCCATATTTAACACTGTTTTATCTTTGGCTCATCATGTACAATATCTGGTTTTATGTTTAGTCATTTGTACAGAAAGTTTAATTATGTTTGAAAACCTGTTTAATGTGAGCTGATAAGTTCACAGCAAACGTTCAAGTGGCAAAACATAAAACTGCAGCTTTTTTTTTTTCTGTTTCTGATTTAATACGCTAATCACTGTTTGCCATGACGGGTTGGACGACCTGTTTTTCATATTTTTTCTCTTTGACAACATGCGTCAGGTCTTTATTTGACCGCCATTTTAAACTGTAACCTCTAAGAAAAAAGAAAAGTAATTGGCGATGCGATGTGAAACTGTTCGGTGCTGACTCTCAGTTATTCCTCCTGAGTTCACGTTGAGGGAAGTTTTATCCGATATGAACACAATTATGTTTTTAAACTGAACAAAGCCTCCTTTTCTGTCTTTTTGTTACTCCTCAAAGCTACGGTTTAAACGGTTTTACCCCCAGTTGGTGTCCAACTCTAATTCTAACTTATTACTTAGGGTTGCACGGAAGTTGATAATCATGGAGTGTACATATTATTTATTGCTGCCTTCAACCCCCACTCATGCTGAGATTATGTGTGAAATCAGCCGACAAAAAAATAAAATCACAATGCCTGATGAATGTTTTAAAAATATCATGGTTATGATCTGATTTGAGAGATATTTACCTGGTTTCACAGGCTAAGAGTTGGTTTAACTTATTTTACTGTGATCTGTATTACGGTAACAATATGGTGGTAGCTATACTGTCTGATGGACGACAGAAAGGTCAAAGGATCAATTAAAGGAAAACTTCAGAAATAAAAAATTGACTTGTTTTATTTATTTATTTATCAAGCATCACATTTAGTGTTAAATGAGACAAGCAGTAAAACCCTAATGAGCAGCTCAGATGTTCCAGAAGAATTTAATTGGAGATTAACTGGTGATTCATAATCACACTTCTCCTCAAAACCAATGGAAGCAACTCTTTGTTTTCTTGAAATCTTATCTTCCAAAGATGATGTAATCTTTGTAGTGAAGTGAGTTGTTCTCCACCTGCTTATTTCTTGTCTGTGTCATATGAGACGTCAGTATAATATCCTTGGGAACATAAACCAGACCTGATTTGTTGTAACCAACAGCAACAAGCATTTTAATTACTGGTATGTGTTTTTAATTTCCTGTAAACCAAGAAATTATTTGTCCATCTTGTTTGTTTAAACAAACTAAAATTGCTAGTTGATAAGTTTTTACTTTGAGTGTATTTATCTATAAATATGACTCTTTATCAGTTTTTTATTGACTGAATGAGTTAATTATTTCTTAACATTTATACAAATGATTGCTTGAAGAAACAGTGACACACAGTGGGGAGTGTAGGTACTGCAGAGTGTATTTTGTAACCCACCTTGTAAGAAAAGAAGGGGATCACTCTGCAGGAAATAGCAGCACCCAAACACACTTTTATTAACATACCGGTATTTGGAAGTCATGAGCATGTCTAGATGTTATCACATCAAGTTAAACCCTCGATGACAAATACAAAACATGGATTAGATATAATTTATTATGTCATAACCAAGAACATTTATTCTGTGTATAAACAAGTAAAGTTTTGACATTTCAGTGTCACTTAAAATTCTAAAATGTTTTAGTTTTATCCTAAATACATATTTAAATATATTTTTATGTATTTGTAGAAGTGAGGTAGTAAGATGTGGTAACATTTTAAGAAATACTTCAATTATTAACATGGGTTTTTATTTTTGAGCTTGAATAATTTAATCTAATAAAACACCAAAGTTGTGTGAAAAACAAGAAGTCTTAACTTTATGCATACAGTAGGTTTCAAACTCTGGGTTGTAGGCCTCTTTTTGGCCTGCAGTGTAAATATGTCACACTTTTATGTTTTAAGAGGTTTTTAATTAAGTCAGAGCCATTTTTTAGATTTTTATTGTGTTGAAGAACAAAATTCAGTATGTTAGTAAATCATAAAGCTCCCGTTAGAAATGTAAATGTTTAAAATAAGAAGAGCAGACATCACTGCTCTGTAGAAGATACTGTATACCACTTTGAATATGTTTGTTATTGATGGTGTCATTTCCATGAAGTCCAGGTCCAGGCAGCAGTAAAACCAGTCCTGTTTGGGATATAAATAAAATAGATCATAAATAAAGAGGGAGAGAAGAAAACTAACAGGTGATTCTCACTGAGTATCTGAAACAATCTGAACAACTCCAATAAACTTATTGAGGAGAATGACCTTTAAAGTGAACGAATCACAGGACATGTGCCCTCTGTTTGTCCTTCTAAACATGGAGGGTGTTAAACTGAACATTCCGTTTAAGTGTCAAATGAGTATGAATTGATGTACTGATTATTATTTATCTTTTGTGTCTTGAAAAAGTTCAAATCAGTCAAACTTTGGCCGGAACTTAATGAACCCTGAAGTTTATGACTTGAAGAAAGGAAGAAACTTATAAAAAGTAAAGCACACAATATTTTAAAGAGCAAAGAAGGTTGTTCTTTAAAATAAAATGATTTTAAATTCAAGCTTCAGAATAACACTTTGTGGATCGATGGGTGAGATTTAATGTGTAAGAACAATATTTTTTCTTTCCTTCTTTATGGTTCGTTTTATTTAAAACTCACTGTCTGTCTGAGGATGAACTCCCTGATCAGAATAAAATAATCCAGTCCTTCAAAGACAGGCCACAGAGGTCTTTAAATCATGTTACTGCAGCTTAAAAATCCAGATATGTGTACACTATAAACAGTAAGTCTTTTTATTTTAATTTATATCCCAACAAGAGAGAAAAATCCCTGTTTTAACAGAAATGAAGTTTCTTGCTGCATTCATGAAAAGTCCCGTGATAGGATGTTTCAATATCGTCTTGATTCAGTTCAGATTGAGACTAAAACATCTATTCTTTATTTTTAATTTTCATTAGCTTTAAATAATTCAACTTGATCTGGCTTTTTTATGTTATTAATTATGTGAAATGAGGATGAGAATACAATATACACTTCCTTTATTCCTCTCCTTAAAAAAACATTCTGTTCAAACTTAATTTTCTTAAAACCAAGCCTAATTAATAAAAGCTTTAACTTAACATCAACCTGTTTTCACAAGATTAAAAAAAAGTGAATTTGAGAAACATTCATTTTATAATTTAGCCACTAGATGGCAGTGTTTCAAAAGAAATGTTTCACGAATAAACTCATTAAAACTAATCTGATCGAAAAAACAAGGTTTGGGTCATTTTTTCATCAAAATACTATTTTAGTGTCAGTTTTATCAACTTTTTAATAATTATTCAACTTCCAGAGAAAGAAATTGGTTGAAATGATTGGTGTTTAACTTTTGACAAGCAGAAAAACATAAAATATGGGCAATATAAATATACGTATATAGATAGATATCATCTACAGTAAATGTTACTGATTTTTACAACCTGAACAGAATCCCTACATGCATGGAGAATCATACAAACTCACAGAAAAGCTGGGATCGGGATTTGATTACCAACCTTTTATCTTACTGTCCCAGGGAGGGATCTCTCCTTCATGTGGATCCCCTTAAGGTTTCTTCTTTTTTTCCCCCACTGTTGAGTTTTTGGAGTTTTTCCTCACCAGGGTTTAATGCCAGGAAGTGCTGAAATTGTTTAACTATCTTTTGTTAGTTACAGTTTTGATCTGTGTTCATACGTTTTTTCTTTTGTTTTTGAACTTTTTTTCAATCTACACTGTGATTTCTGTTGAGACACATTTTGGAATTTTGGGCTTCACAAATATAATAGAATTGTATTGAATCTGTGAGACCCCACGACCCGGTTAGGGATAAGGAGTTCAGAAGATGAATAAATTTGACACAGATGGTGAAAACTTTTTATTTTAATCCCTTCTCTGACATTACAAGGATCACCTTGGATTTATTCTGTTAATTACTTCACAGCAGTTAAAAACAAACAAAAAGACAAATTAAAAAAGCTGAAAAATGAAAGCAAAACAACATATTTAGAAAATAGATTAAAAAATTGCAAAAATGATACAAAGACAGAGTCACGGACACGACAGACAGATGAATGTGGCACATGAACAAGGTGATAAATTAATTCTAATATTCAAAAGATTGATTAAAATTCAAGTTTTGTTAATTTAAACCCTGATAGAAGAGATTAAACAGCCATCAGAGGCCTGTCTTACATGTAAAGATATCATTCTGAAATCCAATCGTTAGAATTACAAGTGAAAAAAAAATAGATGGTTGTAAGTAATCTTTGTTAATTATGGGATGGTGGGAGAGTGTCGCTGACGGCTTGTTTTCTACACTTTTCTCTCCTTTCGCCTCCTCTGGTCTCACTGAGGACATCCTAGAAAAACAGGTTCAAATCTCACTGATTAGATCAACAAAACCCTGCAGATTATAATCTAACTGAATGTTTGGTGGTTTATATAAAACTTAAATAGAAGGAAAATTGTGGGTATTTTTTCTAATTCTTTGTTTCTGTCTCTCAGCTTGTTTACAGTGAGATGCTGCTGAACGAGAGGAACGTCCACCAACATTCCCAAACATTCCTGAAGCATTCAGACGACCTCACTGGAAAATCTCCCATCAGCCTCTTTCCTAAAAGAGACACAACCATGGGAACCAGAATACACCTCTTTATGAGACTCGGTCTTTCCCACCAGACTAAATAAGAACATGAACAGATTTACATTGTGAAATGAAGTAAATGGAAAGCTTTTTATTGTGTTTTTGTCATAAATTTCTTTAAACATACAGCGTTCACATGGTTAAAGTGCAATAATAAATCTAAAAATAATCTCATGAAAACTGTTCACAAAAATAAACAAGTAATAGTTTAGAAACGTAAGTCTTAGCAGGGTACACACGGGACAGGTCACCAGTCTGTCGCATGGACACAAATAACCTCAGAGGATTTTTTGAGTGAACATGCATTTTTTTAGCGGGTGGAAAGAAGTCAAACTTTGTAAGACACTCAGTGTCTGAACCTCAGCTTGTTCAGGGATTGAACCAGGAGCCTTCTTGCTGGGATGTTACTGTGGATCGTGTCACATGGTAAAATCTGCACATTGCACACATGGAATTAAAAACATTTGTTGCTTTTCAACATTTTTAGCAAATGAGTCAAAACCCTGGCGCTAAAAAAGCTGCCAAAGCAAATAAATCAAACTCCTGGTTTGTTCTTCTCTCCTCCTGCAGTGAAAACAACAGGAATCAGCTCTGACACTCAGTGGTGAGAAGTTCTGAGACATCCAGCCAAAAGTAGACTTCCAAGATGCTAGGTGGACTGTGTCCAACCGCTGAAGGCAAAGTTTCTGAGTAGAAAATCAGATCATCTAGACGTTTCATTCAATCTGTTCAAGTCAATGTTTGATTTCTGTGCAAAAATTCCCTTTTAGAATTTCAGCTTTGCCAGCGTGATCCCAGATAGTGGTCTCCTATCGGTGGTAAAATCACAGTTTATTGTGGGTTATTGGTTCAAATCTTTCAATTTCCACAGAATTAACAGGTCCTAAAATATCAGACAAATCTCTTCTATTTTTGGGAGTTCACGTCTGATTTTTTGATTCACTTCACAGGCTTCAGGAGAAAATTTCCAGACAGTTTGCTTAACATTCAAGAGAAGATGTGTAGTTTTTCTTGTAGTTCTATTGACATGAATTCCTGCAGCTTGCATCAGGAGCTGCTGGGTTTTAGTTTTATTTCGATTGCTTTAAACAGAAAGGTCATCTGCTCTCGTCCGGCTACTCGTCCCACTGGTTTTACTGAATCTTCTCTTGTCTTTTGGTAGGAGTCCGTCTGAGCCTCCATGGTGGATCTGTGGGCTGTAGCAGTTAGAATCAGACCCCAGGAAGGCAGCCTCTTGGACTGAATCATCCCTGGAGTTCTGCCATGAAGAAGAGTAGCAGTTTGTCTGCAGGAAATTGGCCTCTTCCAGCGAAGCGGCAATTTTATTCTGCTCTGTGACCATATTCTCTGAGTTTTGTTGGTTGGCCAGACGGTGGTTGGGGAAAGGAAGTGCGAGGAAATGCGATGAACCGCTCACACACTGGTTGAAGTCTGGAGGTGGAGTAGAAGGTGGAGGAGCAGACCCAGACAGCTGTGGGGTTTGAGGCGCACTGATGGGAGTAACGACTTTTCTAGAGACGAGTCGCCTGCAAACAACAATAAATTTAGTTTAAAAAATAGCTGAAAATAATTTGTCAATGAGACCTGATTGAATTTCCAAATTCTTAAAGTTGAAATGACAAACAAAACTCATCTGTTTTAATAATCAATGATATCTTTATAACGTCTTTTTAAATACAAATAGTTTTTAAAGAAAGTTTCTTTTCTTAAAGCTTTGTTTATTTTTACAGTTTCTACTTGTAAATAAATAAAAGTTAATCCAAGGAGTGAACGTCTTCCCGGTGTTAAAACTCATTTCACTGGGGATTTGGGTCCCCAGGCCCAATGACTGACATCGTTCACGTACATGTTCTTACAAACAGAAGTTTTAAACAGAACTCTGAACTCTAGTTTGACTTTTAACATCCCTAAACCTCCTTTAAAAGAACAGAACATCTCCTCCTACCTGCAGCAGTGTCTCCATGCCAGGTGATGAAGCTCTAAAACACTGAGCACCAGCGAGACAGCGGACACCACCAACATGAAGACGATGAAGACATTTTTCTCCGTCGGCCTAGAGACGTAACAGTTGACGGGATGTGGGCACGGCCTGGCCTGGATGGAAAAAAGAATGAATGAAAACCTGAATATGTTTGATAATAATAATGAGATTAAAGAACTTGTGTTACCTTGCAGACGTACAGAGGATGAAGGAAGATCCCGTACAGGAAGTACTGCAAACACAAAAACACCACCTAGAGAAAAAGATGGAGCATTTTCTGGTTATAATTCAAGTCGGAACAGCTCAACAGTGAAAATACAACACTTTATCAACAAACAAGATTCTGATTCATGCTTTTATTGATAATAAAATACATTTTTTATGCCCTGCTCTCTGGTCTCCTTAAAAAGAGTTTTTATATTGTAAAGCTTTGTAACTCAGCAGCAGAACTTCTGATCAGGACCTGTTGGCATGAACGTTTTACACCAGTTTTAAAATGGCTGTATTGGCACCTCATGCATTGCAAGATAAAATTTAAGGTTCTTTTATTAGATTTAAACTAGTCTTGGGCCGTTTTTATTTATTTGGCCTCCTTGTGAGGTACAAGTCCTCTGGTAGAGGCAAAAACTTACTGAGAGACATTGTTTTATCATTATGATTCTTACTTGAGGAACAGCCTGCTAATGGACTTCAGGGTTGCAGAGACTCTTCATTTTTTCAGAGAGGCAGCAGACATTTTAAATAGAGCTTTTATTGGAATCCTTTTTAGTCTTGTTTTAGTCTAATTTTACGTATTATTGGATACATTTTGACCAAATTATTTGCTCTTTGTCTTAAAAATTTGTGTTGAAGAGGTCAAATAAATTTAAACTAGTTTTGTTTGCCAATGAAACAAACTTATTTTGTTCGAGCCTGGTTCTGCAAAAATTGCCACTTGATGTAACAATAGAACCAATATGTAATAAATAAAATTCAATGTAAATACTGTAAGTTTTCTCTGAATATAAATAAAACCTAATGAAATTTTGAAAAAAAGATATGATAACGCAGGCCTGGCTCTTTGACTGGATAGTGCGATCAGAACACAAAGAAATAAAATATGATTCTCAGGTGTTTTTAAGACGACTGAAATCTTCACATTAATTATGGTGTATTTAAAATTCCAAAAATGGTTGTGATTCTCTACGTAATTTGTTTATTTTACTGGTTGAACCCCACCCAGTAGAGACAAACTGAAGGACTTCTGTGGTGACTTACCTCCATGATGCTGCGGATCAGAATGCTCAGGATGTACGTCTTCAGCAGGGCTCCTTTCAGCCGAACTCGACCCGTAGACGACCCTTCACCTTTCTCCTTTTCTTCCTCCTTGTCTCCTTTCCTCCCCTGTCTTCCTCCTTTTCTTTCTTTACCTCCTCCTCCTGGATCGTCTTCTCCTCTTCCTCCTCCTCCATCTCCATCATCCTCTGCTCTGCTCCTCCTCTTCTCCTCCTGACGAACCGTGTGCATGGCATGGCCCATGTAGATCAGGCTCGGAGTGGACACAAACACAATTTGGAGAACCTGAAAAAAAAAAGTTCCAGTTGTAACCATTTAAATAAAGGTTGATCACACTCAGAAAGAAAGGAAACACACTCCTCAAAGCTACAATGGAGTATTTCTCCATGTATAACATTGTAACTCTTGGCCTTGGCCAATCTGGTTTTCAGGAAACCATGAACTTATTTAAATGTTACATTCAAGGACGAACTATCGTCTTAGATCTTGATAAGCACACTACACAAAAACTATTGTTAAAAAACAAACCTGTGGGTTTCTGCTCACAGGGACGAGGTCTTAAAGTTTCCTTCAATTCACCAATGAGAAGGAAGCTTTGATGCAGCACCACACACACACACACACACACACACACACACACACACACACACAAAAATAGACTTTGGAAAAAGGCTCCAACTCAAATGAATAAAGCAGCTGCTCTATTATCTTTTAATGAATAATAGAACAGTATTTTTTTCAGTGTTTTTTTAGATTTGGTTTTGTAAAAGGCCACCGTGCTGTGAGATGTTTTACCCAGTATCGTATGTGTGCGATGGGAAACGCTCGATCATAGCACACGTTTTCACAGCCCGGTTGCTCCGTGTCACAGTTAAAATCTTCCTGTTCGTCTCCCCATGATGATTCTGCCGCCGTGCCCAGGACTAGGATCCGGAAGATAAACAAGATGGTCAGCCACACCTATGGAGCAAATAAAACATGCTGATTAAGTAATCAGAATCAGAAATGATTCCAATTCATTTATTTATCTTTTTGATAAATCAGTGACTAAACATTTAACTGAAAAAAGTGATTTATTTGAATGTTCATCACAAAAAAAAAGGAATAACTTGTGTAGAATTTCTAAGAATATTTAAAATTATTTTTATCGGTTCACATTTTTACACACAAACTTCCTGTTTTATTTGGTTGACTGCCAGATGACAGGATGGAAACATGGGATGGAATATAAACAAGAGAATGTCTACATACATCTAGGATAAATATGGACTGTGTGTGTGTGTGTGTGTGTAGCCCAAGTGTCTGGCATGATGAATGTGTGTGTCATACTTTGCCAACAGAAGTGGAGTGTTCCTGTACTTCCTCCAGGAAGTTTCCCAGCAGGCTCCAGTCTGCCATGACCGATGAGATTCACAGACTTTCCAACTTGTTCTGCTTTATTTCAGGTGTGTTTTACCTTGCAGGATCTACCTGAATGGCAGAAGAACGTTGGTAAGATGTGGTGTTCAGGGACACAAAAGTTTGACTTTACTTATAAATGAAAAGTAATTCCTGGTGGGACAGTGGGTACGATATTAGTAGACTTTCTTTTATCAAGACAGTGAGCACATAAAAAACAGATTGAAAAGGATTTCCGGATCATCAAATACACTCTCCAGAAGACACCTTAGAGCAGGGGTGTCCAAGGGCCAGTGTCCTGAAGGTTTTCCATGTGTTCTTGCATCTAGACACCTGATCCAGCTTATTGAGTCAATGGGCCAAATTATTTTGGCTGTTGATTTCACTTTATGTGCATCATCTGTTTGTGCAACCAGGGTCACATGGAAAACCTTCAGGAGACTGACCCTCGAGGACCGGAGTTTGACATCCCTGCTTTAGAGCCTTTCTACGATGGCAATGAGCCCTCAGCTATCTGTGCGTTCATGCCAACGGGATATGTCACAAAAACTGAAGGGCTATTAAATGAACTATGCACAGTTACTCAGTACCAACCACACATGAAATGAACATTTTACTTTTTGAAAAGTTCTGTTTTTAATTTATAAGAATTTAAAAATAATATTTCTTGATTATTTGAGAATTTTTTTCTTTAACTTATTAACAAGTTATTACCAAGCAGAACTTCGAATTTATTGGATTTTTCAGTTTAATGAAGTTTGAAGAAACACTTAGTTTCATAACGATAGTTCAGTCATGATAATTTAGCATTTTATTCAAATACTTTTCTGAAAATAATCTAAACCATGTTCTTAAAACCAAGGTTGATGCCAAATCAGGATCAACCTTTATGTCCCGTTACACTCGTAGTGTACACGTATGTGTTCTTGTATTATCTTAACCTTGTGACCTCTCCCCGTTTATTCCTGACCCTAATAATAAAAATGTGTGTGTCTTAGTTTAACTTCCCTCTTCGTTCCCACACGAACCCTCCGCCTGTCTCTAGGGAAGGAAAACTAGACATTTACTGTAAACACAGCTATCACACACACACACACACACACACACACACACACACACACTGACATTGTGCCACAGTGCCAAATGATAGAACATAAATTGTTTATCAAACTAACATTTCTGGTCAGTTTGAGTTTAAAACTTGTACAAACGCAAAAAAATGATAACTTTTGTCTCTAAATATTACGTCTATTATTACACACCAACTGTTCTACCTTCAGCCAGGATGGGCTCCGGCACCCCCGCCCCATGAGGAATAGACGTTATGAAGGTTGGACCGACTGACTGACTGACTGACGGACTGACTGACGGACTGAGTGACTGTTCTACCTTTAGAACTTTTATTGCAAATGAACATTTTACACACATTATTTATTCAATGATACAGTTTTCACATTTTAATTGAATTTACTATTCATAAAAAAAGTCTACACAAATTTAATATGAGCTCTAATGCGGTGACAGTGATTTTACTCTCATTCAATTCTTTACTTTTACCCATGTTTGATTGGACATTTAAATCACAAACTAAATGACTCACCTGATGCCAAAATTGTAACTTTGAACACAAGGTTTAGACAAAATATTAATTAATTATTCATCAAATAAGACTAACTTATCATAATTTGCTGGGAAATGTTTTTACTATGAGATCTGAACCAACGCTTAAATTCTTCTTCTTCTCCTTTCGGCATTTCCTTTCAGGGGTCACCACAGCAAGCCAGTTTCTTCCATCTAACCCTATCTGCTGCATCCTCTGCTGCATCACACCAACTATCTTCATGTCTTCCTTCACTGTATCCATGAACCTCCTCTTTGGTCTTCCTCTAGGCCTCTTTCCTGGTGGTTCCAAACTCAGCATCCTTCTTCCGATGTACTCTCTCTCTCTCCTCTGCACATGTCCAAACCATCTCATTCTGACCTCACTGACTTTAAAACCTCTAACATGTGCTGTTCCTCTGATCCTGTCCATCCTGGTCACTCCCAGAGAGATCCTCAGCATCTTCATCTCTCCTACAAACATCTCTGCTTCCTGTCTTTTCCTCAGTGCCACTGTTTCTAGACCAAACAACATGAACCAACATTTATCAATCTTAATTATTTTCCAGGAGTATGTTCTTTTTGGAACCCTGACCTTACTGTGAGGCCACTGTGCTGGAGTGAATACTCAAAAATCTAAATAGTGTTTTTCCTAATTGTCTTTGATCTCATAATCCAGAAACTTAGTAAATCATTTATCTCTTTGTTTCAGTCAGTGTTTCTGAACAAACTAATATTTTCCTTTATCTCCAACGAAGAAACTTAAATTAATTCAAAAGTACAAATGAAGGAGCAAATAAATCCATAAGAGTTTAAATTCCCTCTGAAACTGAAAGGAATCTATTTTTCTAACAATCAAAAAGATTTTTGGGTCTTAAAATAACTTTTAAAAGTGCTTGAACAAGAATGTGAAGCTCTGAGCGTCACCACCGGACATTAATAGAACAATGATTGCTTCTTTTTTTCCCACAGAAACACTATTTTCATTCCAACTCTTCTGCTTCTAATCTTGGATTGAATGAAGCAAATAATTAATGCATTAACTCAGACATTTTTCAACTTCTTTCCTCATCAGTTGCAAAGTTTTTATCTGTTAATCAGCTAAATCTGCCAGAGAGAAAAGGATAAAACTCATCTTAGAAAGATGTTTGAGAAATAAAACTGGAATCTTTCACTCGTTTCTTTATCAAAAGCTCCATAAAAGCCCGTCCCTTCCTGTTTTTGTAAGAACTAAAAGCTTGAGAGAAAATGTCAGGTCATGTCTCTCACAAGTGCCCCGGCAACATTAGTAACAATATTACTTCCCTGGAAAGACTTTCACTTAACCTTTGTCTGAGAATGTGTGTGTGTGTGTGTGTGTGTGCCAGTGTGTGTGTTCTCGGTACATGCAACCCCTCATTGTTCTACATCCTGCTTAAATGGTAGACGTACGTACACATGCACACAAGAAAACTTCTCCTTTGTCAGTTTATAATAAAGTATGGTGAATCTTTGACCCGGTCTCACCCCGAGGATGTTTGGAATCTGATAAAAAGTCTGATTTCCAACTTAATTTGTAAAAGGATGGAGCAAGGTGAAAATAAAGGTAATCTGGGAAACCTGAAATGTAATGTGTTTCTGCTGACAAAAAATATTCACATCATAATCTGACATTTTATATGTTTTTTGTGTTTCAATTGCAGTTTCTTGATTTTTTTTTTCTCATGTTTTATCAGCTAAATAAATGAATAAACGAGCTGGCCAAAACTTTTATGTGGTTCATTTAAAATGTCTTGTGAAATAACTTTAAATGTCACATGTTCAAAAATTTAAAATAATTTCAATTTCAACTGAGTTTCATCAAAAATATTCACATCTTCTAATTTTGAACAAGATAAATAAATAATGAGAATATGTTGATGCCAACTACGTCGAACAAAATGCCTCCACCTGCCTCGTATCACAAACTTTATAAATGATCAGTGGTAGTCTATGGGATCATTTGGTTGAAGTCGTCTTATGTGTAAAAATTCACATTTTTGTTATGTTTTCAAAATTTATAATGTGACTATTGTCCTGAAAATTTAAACAGTTCATCTATAGTTTGTATCACATAACCGTTTTCAATTTTGATCAAATCCCTTCCCTGCTTTGGGAGGTATAGTGTTCTCAAGAATTTGTGACCTTGATCTTTGGTTGCATCAACCATGGTTGCAACTGAGTAACTGTGGGCAGTTTAAAAAAAGACACAGTGGTTTGGGAGATACTGCATTCACAAAAAATGGTTCGGAAGCACGGGAACCCAAGTGCTCGACACCTCTACTGTTTGTCAGCAAAGTGTTTTGGTGGTGTGTTTACTCCCCTGTCTCATCACTCCTGAGAATAATGGGTGACTCAGAGCAAGCGTTAAGTTTTCCAGACAGAACTTCTGTTTTCTCAGAACTTTCTCAGACTGAAAATAGTAGAAAAAGTTTCAAAAAAGTCTTCTGGACAGTTTAATTCTTCGTCCAGAAGACTTTTTTTAAACTTTTTCTACTATGGATCGCTCCTGGATGAATGAGGGACTACACGGATTTCTCAGACTGAGCAATGCTCAGGCTTTTAGGCTTCTGGGTTTGTGATCTTCTTCTTCTCCTTTGGGCATTTCCCTTCAGGGGTCGCCACAGCAAGTCAGTTTCTTCCATCCAACCCTGTCTGCTGCATACTCTGCTGCATCACGCCAACTATCTTCATGTCTTCCTTCACTGTATCCATGAACCTCCTCTTTGGTCTTCCTCTAGTCCTCTTTCCTGGTGGTTCCAAACCCAGCATCCTTCTGCCGATGTACTCGCTCTCTCTCCTCTGCACATGTCCAAACCATCTCAGTCTGGCCTCTCTGACTTTAAAACCTCTAACATGTGTTGTTCCTCTGATCCAGTCCATCCTGGTCACTCCCAGAGACATCCTCAGCATCTTCATCTCTGCTACAAACATCTCTTGGTGATGAAGCTCTTTAATTTGATACGATTTTACAACTATTGTTTGTTAATATTCCAGATCCCAAATAGCTGTTTATTTATGTGACCTAAGATGAGTAATGAGTTATTTTGCATGAGATCAGATCTCTGACCATTGTTCCTATAATGAGAATGCTCATGCTGTTTTAGCTCCAAATTTATTGAGTTCATCACAATAATCTTGAATTTATCTTTTTTTTTTTTAAATAAAATTATAAATATGAAAAATAATTAGATGATTTAAAACCGGTTTTATTTTACTGATCTTTCTAAAGCAGTTAGTTCTCCTTGTAAGGTCACCAAGGGTCACCAGGCTTTCTGTCCAGGTAAGAGGCAGGGTAGACTCATGACAGGTCACCAGTTGGCAGCAGATACATACACTCGCACTTAAGGGCTCTTTGATGATGACTAATTAATCAATTAATAACCTAAGAGGATGTTTAGAACTGTGTCTCATGTTCACACTAACATGAGACACATACGTATGCTACACAGAAAGGCCCCATTAACCCCAGGAACCCATGTTGTGGGAAACTTCAGAGCTACCCACCACATCGCCATCCAGATCAGATTATTCAAACATAACAATCTATTATCTTACTTTAAATTTATCTATAAATGGATGCATGCAGGTTTGCTCCATTTAACATAAAAAAGTTTCATGCTTTACCTGAGAAAGCTGAAAAAGCTGGTCTGATGACGACAAAACAGGAATAAAGTTATGTAGAAAAGTAAAAGTGATGAACTCTTTCCTCTTTTTATTTTTTTGTTTAGTGCTGCTGAGCTGCTTTTGAGCAAGGCTTGTATCCTCTCAGTTGATCACCAGAATCCAGAGAGTTCCAGATGTCCTCCGGGTATCAAGTATGTTTCAGTTCAACCTGAAAACCTGACAGAGAAGAAAAGTTTCTAAGTTTCTGATTTGAGCTGGTTCAGCTGTGGCTAGATGTGTCCAGAGGTCTGAACTGAAATAAAAAGTGACTTAGACGTTGGTTTATGCTGCCCCCCTTCTGTTTGTTCCCTCCCTTTCTGCCTCTCCTTCATCCACATCTCCAGAGGAAGTGGGGCTGGTGCCTCGCTGCCTGCTATTCAATGCTAACTTATGTTCTTCTGCTTGTTTGTGGCGTCTGGCATCTAAAGGAAGTCACATATTGTATGAGGACACAATAGCTGAAGGTCCCAGACTCTACATTCCTTAACAACGCTATACGTTTCTCCTTCTGATACAGTAGGTGACCGCTGTAACTGAGAAACAGCTAAAAGTCAATAAACAACATGAAGTTGAAGGTGTTATGGAAGACCTTTATAAAAACAATTAAAAAAAAAAAAAGATTTCATTCTGCTTGCAGGCTGGATGGTGGTGCAGGGGTTAGTGCAATGGCCTCACCACAAGAAGGTCGAGGTTTGAGTCCCGCAGTAATGATGAGACTTGAAACACTGGTCTTTCTGTGTGGAGTTTGCATGTTCTCCCTGTGTACGCGTGGCTTTATTCCAGGAACTACGGTTTCCTCCCACCTCCTAAAACATGCATGTTAGGGTGATTGGCCTCGAGGTAGTGAGGCCAATTGAAGTGAGTATATGTGTGGATGATTGTCTGTGTGTGTGGCCCTGTGACAGACTTGCGTATATCCTTCCTCTCTCCTGAAATCTGAAATCTGCGCTAGATACTGCCCTTATGTATAAGTTTAAAAATTCAAGCTTATGTGGTATAAAATCTGACTAGTACGTTATTTAACTTAAAATCCAGACCAATCATTTACTGTTCTAGACACAGAGTCAATGGCAAGTATTTGCAAGGCATAGGATGAAACCTCTGACATCATCTGAGACTGTGAGATCTTCAGCACCAGGTTTTCTGCTGGTTTTCAGAGTCAGGACCAGACTGTACCTATCTGTCCCACAATGTGAGACGGGCCTGCACTGACAACGTTCAAATCAATGCCTAAAACTTATGAGGACATTCTGAGGGTAGGTGACCAATCTGTCCTTCTATCACATCTATTTCCTTTTTTAAAGACTAAATTAGTAAATATCATGTCATGTATTGTTAATTCTTAGATCTAGAATGTCAGCATTAGGAAAGGATTCACTATTCTCAGTTCATTTCTCTGTTAATCGAAATACTTTCTTAGCTAACTTTTTTTTTAAAAAAAAAAGAAGAAGCTGATTTTCATTTAGCCAAAACATCATTAGTGAAGGCGTGGTATCCTGAACCAGACCACAGATCTAAATCTTGTGTTATTTCTGACTCAAATGACGCCTAAATTTTTAATGGAAAAAAGAGGAAAGTTTACAAACAAAAATAACTAATCTTGCTTCAACACAAGGTGAAAAATCTAAATATCATGATGAATATTTATAATGAAGAGGAGACTGTTAGATGGTGTGAAGTCTGCAGAATGACATGCATTGAAAAAAAGTAATCAAATATGTTTCTTTTTAAGTTACTTTCAGATATTTAAGTCACGTATTCTGCAGCATTCATAGAAGTGCCTCCAGAAAAAAAAAGATCAAAGGTACTCAGATCTCCACTGACTGTTCCCACATTCTGCACTCTCACTACACCCTGTTACCATCCGGTCGCAGGTCGAACCACTCTCACTACATCCTGTTAAAATCCAGTCGCAGGTTCATCCACTCTCACGACACCCTGCAGGTCGATCCACTCTCACAACACCCTGCAGGTCGATCCACTCTCACTACACCCTGCAGGTTCATCCACTCTCACTACACCCTGCAGGTCGATCCACTCTCACTACACCCTGCAGGTCGATCCACTCTCACTACACCCTGCAGGTCGATCCACTCTCACTACACCCTGCAGGTCGATCCACTCTCACTACACCCTGCAGGTCGATCCACTCTCACTACACCCTGCAGGTCGATCCACTCTCACTACACCCTGCAGGTCGATCCACTCTCACTACACCCTGCAGGTCGATCCACTCTCACTACACCCTGCAGGTCGATCCACTCTCACTACACCCTGCAGGTCGATCCACTCTCACTACACCCTGCAGGTCGATCCACTCTCACTACACCCTGCAGGTCGATCCACTCTCACTACACCCTGCAGGTCGATCCACTCTCACAACACCCTGCAGGTCGATCCACTCTCACTACATCCTGTTCCCAACCGGTCGCAGGTTGATCCACTCTCTCTACACCCAGTTACTATCCGGTCACGGGTTGATCCACTCTCACTACATCCTGTTGAAATCCAGTCGTAGGTTCATCCACTCTCACTACACCCTGCAGGTCGATCCACTCTCACTACATCCTGCAGGTCGATCCACTCTCACTACACCCTGTTACCATCAGGTCGCAGGTTCAGGTCCTTCTCACTTAAAACCAAGAGAGCCACATTCAGCTTTCCACCTATCTCAGTCCGACTGTTAAATGGCTGAGGGGCCTTGTGACGGGTGGCCATGTGCTGAGGAAGTGATGACTAAATGTTCTTATTTTATTTACTTTATGTATTTAATGAATATGTTTTTTACACATCTCTCTGTTTTTACCTCGATGCTCTGTCTACAAATGAAGTTCCTAATGAATAAATAAAGTTATTGTTATAATAAAAAGAATTTTGTTTAAAGTTTTTTGCTTGTATTGAAAATTTGGAGGGTTTGAATCTTGTTCCAAAGAACTTGTGATGGCCTCATACGTACCCTTGTTTTCCCAAAGGCCATTATTAGTGTTCCTTATCTGGAGCTACAGGAGCAGCAGCTTCAACATGTGACACCTCAGACATAGTGCTGAGCAACACCAGACAAACACAAGGTTTCACTTTTTTATTCTCAGATCGAAGTTTTTTTTATTAGATTGTAACCAGAAAAGCTCGGAGGTTAAAGAGGGGGTGTTGTGCTTTTGTGTCTGCATGACGCAGCGTGAACCTTGTAGGAGGTCACAAACACAATGTAAACTTTTTCAATTTAGCGAAGCTAGCAAATATCATTTTTATATTCTTGTTTTTTGATCGCACTGACAATTTGTTCGGGGTATTCTTGCCTAAAACAGCCGGGAGAGCTTCTGGCACCCACCACCATTCTGTTAGGGTTAAGCGGTTCAGAAGATGAATGAATGAATAAGATGGATACATGGTGAAAACCTCTAAACAGTTGTTAAATACCTTGATAATTAACATACCGGTAGTTAAAATCATCAAACAAAGTAGGACTATAAACCAGTGGACACACAGCTGGAAGGCTGCTCATTCCACCCCGATCCAGGCAAAGTTTGACAAACTTAAATAGTTTGTGATATTGTAGCATCTCTTCAGGTACAGTAGTCTATCCATTGGACATGTTGGTTAGACAAAAATGAGTCTATTTTTCATATTTGAGAACTGAAATGATCTTGTTCCTCTAACGAAGCAAACATTTTAAGTTCTTGTCATCGTCTCCCTAACCTTTCAGAGACAGTGTGTGTGTGTGTGTGTGTGTGTGTGTGTGCGTGCGTGCGTGTGTGTGTGTGACCACTTCGGGGTGTTTTTGCACGCATCACACCTCTCTTATCATCTTACATTAAGCTCATAAGAGCAGTGATAACATGCCTTTCCTTAAAAGCTGAAAGTATTGAGAAGCATAACATAAGTCCAAGTGATGCTGTAAACAGAAATCCTTTTACATTTTATTTAAACCCAACAAATGAAAATGAAATAATTAAAATAGTAAAGCAATTTAAATCAAAAACATCTAAAGATACACTTAACATTGATATGAATTTAATAAAGAATACAATAGAACATATTGCACAGCCTCTAACATATATTTGCAATAAGTCTTTTCAAATCGGTAAATTTCCTGAAAAAATGAAAATAACTAGAGTTATTCCAGTCTATAAAAATGGCAATAAACAATTATTTTCAAATTATCGGCCTATATACATACTTCCACAGTTTTCAAAAATAATAGAAAAAGTATTTGTAATAAGATTAGATAAATTTATAGAGAAACACCAGCTCCTTAGTGACAAACAATATGGGTTTAGACAAAACCGATCCACTAATATGGCTGTTACAGAACTAATAGAAAATATTACTACATCAATAGACTCAAATAATTATGGCATCTGTATTTTCATAGACCTTAAGAAAGCTTTCGACACCATAGATTATAATATATTACTGAGCAAACTAGACAGATTTGGTTTTCGAGGAGCTGCATATACATGGCTTCAGAGCTACTTAGAAAATAGATATCAATATGTACAAATAAAGGAGGAAAAATCTGATTTATTAAAAGTCATATGTGGAATTCCACAAGGCTCAACGCTGGGGCCTAAACTCTTTATCCTGTACATCAATGATTTGTGTTACACATCCAAACTAATAAATTATGTACTGTTTGCAGACGACACTACTCTTTACTTTTCAGGAAAAGACCTGAACCAAATGATACAATCAGTTGAAAGAGAATTGAGTAAAATAAAAATATGGTTTGACATAAATAAATTATCATTAAATATTGAAAAAAACGAAATTTATAGTATTTACAAAATTAAAAGTACCTAAACAAATTCAAATTATGCTTAATAACACCCCATTGGAACGAGCTTACGACAGTAAGTTCCTTGGAATGATTATAGATCACAAATTAAGCTGGAAATCACACATAAATTATACAAAAAATAAACTGTCTAAAGTAATAGCAATCATTTATAAATTCAGATTTGTCCTAAATAAAAAAAGTTTGTTTATGTTATATAATACATTAGTACTTCCATATATAACTTATTGTATCGAGATTTGGGGAAATACGTACAAAACTAACACAAAACCAATTTATATTTTACAAAAAAAAGCAATACGAGCAATAACATTCTCATCTTATAATCAACCTACCAATAATCTATTTATAAATTTAAAAACATTAAAGTTCTATGAATTACACACTTTAAAATTTATGTTTAAGATAAAAAAAAACATGATGTCAAACTCTCTACAAAATATGTTTATTATTAGGAAAAGTCCATACGAACTAAGAGGAAATGATGTGTTCATTAAAAATAAATTTAGAACAAATGTTAAAAAATTCTGTATTTCTATTAAAGGTGTGGATCTTTGGAATAATTGTAATGATGAACTTAAATTGTGTTTAAATCTTTTATGTTTAAAAAAGAAATTTAAGTTATTAATACTTAAAAAATATGCAAGTCTTGATGGTTAAATTCAAGCTTCTATAAAAAGTAAACAATTATGATGTGTTATGATTATGTTATATGTTATGATGTGTTATGATTATGTTATGATGTATTATGATATTATTATGTTATGTGTTATAACAATTATGATGACTTAGTATTTACTTATGTCTTTTTGCTTTTATTATGACATAAAAAAAAAAAAAAAAAGGGTCGGCGTAATAAGCGTTTGCTTCAGCCGTTACCTTTTCGGTCCTTTGCTGGAATATGGTTGTTTTCTTTATTTCATTGATATGAGGTTGCACTGTGACCAAAATAAATAAATAAATAAAAAAAGATGACACACAATTCAATAGAACACAACCTCTGGCTGACCCCTCCGTCCTATTTATAGTAGACACTTTACTGGTGTTAGAGCGCACACCAGGACGATGAAGTTATCTGCATCCTGGCACCTCTCCTGGCACACCAGTAACATCAAACTGATGACAAAAACAGATTTGAGTTTGGTTGAATTTAATGTAAATATTCAAAGCAGGTTAAGAGTCTTTGTCAGATAAAATTTTTCGTGCCCATTAGAGATATCTTGAATTGACAGCCAATCGTTGATGAATAATTACAGGTGCCACTGGCTCTTGGAAGACGCATCACGTCATTTGCGTGATCCATATTTGGAGTTTTAGAAGGGTGGTTGGTGTAGGATGGATTTTGAGATCTGTTGTAAATGTGTTTTATGAAGCTTGTATTGCTTTAATGCGAGTTGAGGTGGTTTTTATGAATTCCAAGTTGGCGTGAAGCAAGCAATGCCGTTGATTTTAGCAAAAAATACTTGCTCAGCCAAAGATTTACACAATTCTTAGTAAATGAGGGTCCTAAACAAGTTGTCTTGAGTTCTGAATCTGAATACTGCATTTCTCTGCAGTCCATTTCTGTTAGTTTCACAATTCAGTTCATTCATTTTCTTCTTGACTTGGAAAAAATCTGAAATATCAGGATTTGATTCCTTCACACACGTGAAAAATGAAGCTTTTCCAATAATCTGATTATGGATTTGTAGATCTCTTGGGGTCTTCACACTGGATGCTAGGCTATTAGTTTCAGAGAGATCTACTAGAGCCTCATAGAAGCCTGAAACTCTCAGCTCATATCCTTCTACATGCTGCACATGATGAAATATCAAGCATCAATAAACACAAGTTTCACCAGAACTCAAACTGCTTGTTTGACTGAAAAAAATTTCTGGGAGCTGATTTTTATGTAAAGAGAAGCCAAATAGGGACACCATCTGGATGAGCGGCGACTGCGGACAACCAACGCTACCCACTGGAACTAAGTTGACTATGGTTTGCTCCATACTGCACATCCAAGAAGCTGTACAGCACGAGTTTGACTCTCCCCAGCTCAACTGCTACGAGCGCAACATTTTAGGTGAGCTCTCGGAAATCTTGACCCCCTTCGAGATAGCTACCGACTTACTCCAGGGCCAAAACTCTGTCACTGTCACAGTCTGGTGGTTCCTTGTGTCCGTGGAACGATGGCAAAGCCATAGAGGATGATGTCAAAACACAGGTCCAAGGTGATGGCAGCCCTCCAGGACTCTTTCCAGAGAAGAATGGTCCACTACGCTGAAAATGAAGTGCTCATAATGGCTACTAGTTTGGATCCCCTTTTCAAGCTGAAGTGGGCACAGGGTCCAGAGCTGGAGAGACTGGCATCACTGCTCACTAACAAGCACAGAGCCAATGCCAGCAACAGCACAACTGCACTAACTCATGCTGCTGCTGCTGTTTTTTTGGACGGATCCAAGGATCCTCTGCCCTACTGGAGCACCCAAGACACCAAGTACCCCCACCTGGCCATAGTAGCTGCTAAACACCTGGCAGTTCCTGCCACATTTCCAGTGGAGCACCTGTTCAGTGTTGGGGGGTAAGATCTTTCACACAGAGAGATGTCAAATGTCAGACAAAGTATTTGATCAGCTCATGTGCATCCGTTCAAATGGCTTCCCTTCATAAGGGAACTGATGTGGAGGATAGTTTGTACATATTATAACAGTAGTGTTATTGTACTAGTTTAACATTATTGACCAATAAGAAGTATATTATAAAAGATGATGAAAATACAAATTGTGTGTTGATCATTTCTGTCAAAAAAAGAAAGTCCAAACTCGGCAGTCCAACTATGTAAATGTAATGTAAAAGATGGCCCTGTAATAGCAATAGTAGTATACAAAGTAACTGTAATAGTGATAGATGAATGCAAAAGTAATCAGAATCAGAATGCTTTTATTGCCATGTCACAATGAAGAATATCAGAGACTAGGAACTTGCTATGATACAGGTGTGCAAAAAAATTAAATAAATAAAAATAAATAAAATAAAAATAATTTTAACAAAACTAAGAGTGCTCAGAAAAAAAAAGAAAAGTAGTGCAATGTCATAGAAAATAATAGAAAATAATAAAGATAGTAAAGTGACAAGAGGGAAGTGACTAAGAGATGTGGGGGTTCAGGTTATAAAGTGATTAAGAGATGTGGGGATCCAGGTTATAAAGTGACTAAGAGATGTGGGGATCCAGGTTATAAAGTGACTAAGAGATGTGGGGATCCAGGTTATAAAGTGACTAAGAGATGTGGGGATCCAGGTTGTAAAGTGGCTAAGAGATGTGGGGATCCAGGTTATAAAGTGACTAAGAGATGTGGGGATCCAGGTTATAAAGTAACTAAGAGATGTGGGGATCCAGGTTATAAAGTAACTAAGAGATGTGGGGATCCAGGTTATAAAGTGACTAAGAGATGTGGGGATCCAGGTTATAAAGTGACTAAGAGATGTGGGGATCCAGGTTATAAAGTAACTAAGAGATGTGGGGATCCAGGTTATAAAGTGACTAAGAGATGTGGGGATCCAGGTTATAAAGTGACTAAGAGATGTGGGGATCCAGGTTATAAAGTGACTAAGAGATGTGGGGATCCAGGTTATAAAGTGACTAGGAGATGTAGGGATCCAGGTTATAAAGTAACTAAGAGATGTGGGGATCCAGGTTATAAAGTGACTAAGAGATGTGGGGATCCAGGTTATAAAGTGACTAAGAGATGTGGGGATCCAGGTTATAAAGTGACTAAGAGATGTGGGGATCCAGGTTATAAAGTGACTAAGAGATGTAGGGATCCAGGTTATAAAATGACTAAGAGATGTGGGGATCCACGTTATAAAGTGACTATGAGATGTGGGGATCCAGGTTATAAAGTGTCTAAGAGATGTGGGGATCCAGGTTATAAAGTGATTAAGAGATGTGGGGATCCAGGTTATAAAGTGACTAAGAGATGTGGGGATCCAGGTTATAAAGTGATTAAGAGATGTGGGGATCCAGGTTATAAAGCATTCATTAGTCCAACGGCAGAAGGGAAGAAGCTGTTTTTGTGGCGGGACGTTCTGGTCCGATAGGACCAGAGCCTCCTGCCTGAGGGGAGTTTCTCAAAAAGTCCATGTCTAGGGTGGGAACGGTCACTAGGGGTACTACCATATTGCCTGTAATAGATCCCATCCCTGCTTGTGATAGAGCTAGTGTAGAGTTCGACGTATAGCCCACATTTTAAAAAGAAACATTAACATTACTAAATCCCACAAGTTCAACATATTAATGACTTTATTCAATAATCACTGAAAACAACAAAGTTAAAACCAAGTACGAAGAACATCAGATATAAATAAATCATATCTACACTAAAAAAATGACCAAAACAACACAATAAAATTTAAATGAAGAATAAGCCACCAAAATAATTCAAGCAAAAACTTTTTCATAGTCCATTTTCTTCCTCTTCTCATGACTACTAGTGAGGATCCAATCAGCTTCCCTGCTTCTTTTCATTGCTTCACAATTTATTGTGTTTTGTGGGGACGAAAAGATGGGTGTCTGAATCTGGAAGGAAACAAGTAAAAATTACACACAAATAAAGAAAATATTGTGTTGATGTTATATTTCTAGAAGTGGAGGAATTGGGCTGAATGACACGAGTGTTCATGGCTGAAATGTTAGCTTGATACTGTAAAACAACAAACATCATTTAACAAAAATGGGATGTAAGTGAGAAATTATTAACTAGACATAAAAAAACCCAGTGGTTTGTGAAAGAGTAGTTTTCTAAATAAAATGGCCACTCACCAGCGGGTAGTTTTCATCAGAACTGTCAGACGTCAGATAATCCTGCATCATTTCCATCCTCAGACTGATGGTTTCTTCAGAGGGAGGAGTTCTGACTCTGTATGACTGCAGTAAAAAACAGCTGTGAGGAAAACAGAATGTGCTTGTCTATGTGTGTGTGTGTGTGTGTGTGTGTGTGTGTGTGTGTGTGTGTGTTTGTCTACAACACATTCAGTACCTGAATCTTTGATAATCCACCACCATACTTAGTGGAGGTTTTCCTTGTGGATCGTGTGTCGTCTTCAACAGTGGTCTGAAAAACAGAAGGAATTCTTTTATGTTCTGTTCCTTTCCGTTCCGTCATCTTCCGCTTGTTCCGGGGTCAGATCGCAGGGGCAACAGCCTCAAACGGGTAGCCCAGGCCTCTCTCATCCCGGCTGTTTCTTCCAGCTCACCCGGAAGCATCCCAAGTCGTTCCCCGGCCAGCTGTGAGACATAGTCTCTCCAGCGGGTCTGGGGTCTGCCCCTTGGTCTCCTCCCGGTGGGATGTGCCCGAAACACCTCTCCCGCGAGGCGCTCGGGGGCATCCTGACCAGATGCCCGAACCACCCCATCTGGCTCCTCTCGACCTGGAGGAGGAGCGGCTCGACACCGAGCTCCTCCCATATGGCAGACCTCTCACCCAATCTCTGAGTGAGAGCCCAGCCACCCTGCAGAGGAAGCTCATTTCGGCCGGTTGTACCCGTAATCTCATTCTTTCGGTCACCACCCACAGCTGGTGACCATAGGTGAGGGTAGGAATGTTCCCTTTATGTTCTGTTACATTTTTATTCTTTTAAGACCGTTTGTTCTTCTGCAGTTATTACTTATGAAAAGCATTATAAATGAATCCATCTGAATGTTTCTACTTTTGTGTTATGATCCACCCGACTTTTGGCACTCCGATTTCCTCCCACCTGCTGCCAATTACCTTTCCATTTTGTTTCTACCTGTCTCGTCAATCACTGTGAATAGGAGTTGCCGTAGAAACATTGTCTCTGTCCATGGATGTAAAATTATAATTGTTGTAAGAACGTCCTCTTACTTGTAGCTCGGCTCACCAGGCTCAATATTTTTTTTGTTCAGCACTGTTAAACTGCAAAAACAATCTGATAACTTTACCTGGTTATCTTTGTCTCGTGCTAGCTGTAGTTTTACAAACGACAGCTCTCTGGTCCAATCGGACAGTTTCTCCTAAGAGTATTAAAAAAATAAAAAACACTAGCTGCAGAGAAAATTTTGAAATAAAATAACTTTCTATAAAGTGAAAAACCTTTTCAGCTGCTTCTGTGTTGACCAGACATTTCAAACCGTCCTTTTCAGTCTTCTCTTCAAAGAACTTCATTATCTAGAGTAAAAAATGTAGACATGTTAGAAATGTTTAAATCTAAATTAAAATTAAATTACTACTTTTTTTCACATACCGCTGACTTTGTCCTAGCACTGGCCTCTAATTCTTCCTTTTTTTTCTTTAGCTCTGCATCTTTTTCCTTCATCAACTTCTCGTTAAAAATCTATCAACAAAAATTATAATTATTTAGATCTGCAGCACAAAGATTTTTTAAAACTTACTTTCTTAAATGCAGTGAAGTTAAAAAATTTAAAAGCAAAAAATTTAGACCTCATTCTCAAGCTCTGCTGGATGAGAGAATTTGGATTGTAAAACCTTCTTTAATTTCTCATAATCGTCGTCTCTGATGTTTTTACCACTGTCCAACTGTTCAGTGAGGTTCAGCAGCTAAAAGAAAAAAACAGACAGTTTGAGATTTTTAAACTGATTTTACAAACTTAACACAACTTGTCGTACCTTTTTTTCCAGTTCACTGGATTTTTTCTTCTCTTTTTCAATTTCCTTTTTTAGTGCTTTTTTCTGAAAATAAAGATTTATAACATTAAACTTATGAACAATTAGGAATAGTTCTGTAATTATTACAAACCTCCGTCTTGTAATCTTCAGAAATTTTAAGTTTGGTGTCAAATTTTTTCCTCAAATTGTTCAGCTAAAAAATAAACAAAAGAAAACTATGTTAATTTTTTGGAGTTAAAATAATTTCAATGTTTTCTTTTTTTCATCACCTTGGTCTCTGCAGCTTTGAGGTTTCTTTCTTTTTCTTTAAGTTTTTCTTCTATAACAGAGCACTGTGGAAACAAAACATTTTTATTACTAAGCTGTTAAATAAAAACTGATGATGTTTCAGACTTACGTCAGCGTCCATCCTACTTTCCAGAACATTTACTAAATTCGACTTTTCTTGGATGAGTGATGTCGTGCTGCTTAGTTCGTCTCTATTTGAGATAAATACATATGATGTAAATAATCTAAAAGTTGTTTAGGAGTTACCTTGACAACCAGATGACCTCACCTTAAATGTTGGTTCTCTTTCTCAAGTTTCTCAGTTTTTTTCACAAGTTTAACAACTTGTTCTTGACATTCCTGATCAAAACAAACGATCAAAATTTACCATCAAGACAATTTAAAAAAGCCACAAAAGACATGTTTTAAGAGGAAAAAACTAAATGTGAGTATTTTATATTTAAATATATAATTCAGACCTTTTTTTTCTCCTCAACAGTTTTGAGGTTGAAGGATTTTTCTTCAAACTCTTCCTGGATGGAGTTTTTCTCAGACTTCATCTCGTTGTAGTTGAACATGAGTTGGTCGTATTTTGCTCTTCAAAAGGTGATCAAATGAAAATAATTAGGACAACAGTATAATTTTGTTAATGCGTGTGGAGGTCGAGCTCACTCGTGTTCGGTTATTTGCTTCTTTAGCTTCTCTGTCTCCGTGCTGTGGTCTCTGGTTTGATCATTTTTAGCAGACAACAGTCCTTCCAGCTCAAGCACCTTGTTCTAAATGAACAGCAACACAAAATGAAAATTAATTCAACTTTAAACAGATTTTTAACCAAATCGGGTACAATTGAAATTGAATAAGAACCTCTGCTTCAGCGAGCTTTTCCTCCAGCAAGTGATTAGCGTTCATGATGTCTTGGCAGGTTTTTTCCAGCTTGTTTTTTTCAACGTCAACCAAACACATTTTGTTCTGCAGCAAGAAATGTGTCATTTTTTCAAATAGTATATCACGTTAAAATGAGCTTTTTAAAAAAAGTTTATTGATATTACCTTATTATCCTGGATTTCCAAAAGCTCTCTTAGAACATCTTTCTCCCGTATTTGCTTCTCTGTTTGGTTCGCCCACTAATATCACCGTGTAAAACATTCCATGTAAAAACAATTTAAAATAGATTGTTTTATCAAAAGACGCATCTTTTTTTTAACAGTAAATTCAAATGAATCCATTGATCGCTCATCCGACTGTAAAACAACAACAGTGTTTATATTGGTAATAATAAATAAACTGTGGTGTGAAATTACCAGCTCATCCTCCAGTACTTGGATGTGTTCCTTTTTCTTTCTGACTTTCTCTTCTGTTGCGTCTGTTGAACCAAAATATTTCTTGATGTGAAACGGCATTTATTTTATTCACACACATTCGTAGCCGTAAAACTCACCCAGGATTTTGTTTGTCTCCTCCAGCTCTGAGTCTTTTGCCATCAGTTTCTCTTCAAGGTCTTTGGCCCTTTTGAAGAATAAAAAATCTTATTAAGGTTCTGGCGTCTTGATGTGAGTGTTTTTACTGTTATTCGTACTTCTGTATCTCGGTGTTATGCACAGTCTTCAGTTCCTCCAGAGTTCTTTCAATCAGCTGGATTTTTTCTTTTTGTTCAGTCTTAATATTGTTCAGCTCCTGGATGCTGGCGTCTTTTCTTTGGATCAGCTGCTCATAGTCCTTCTTACTTTGCTTCAATATTGCAGCTGTACACACACACAAAAAAAAACAGTTTTTCTACAAAAGTTTTTAAAATTCTTTGAAGAAATCTCAGACTGTGATGTAAATGAACAAATAATGTACCGTATTTTCACTACCATACGGCGCAAATAAAAGTCTTAGATTTTCTTCAAAATGAGCGGCGCGCCCTATCGTGCAGAGCGCCCTAAGTGTGTTGTGAAAAAACAAGTGAAGCAGATGAACACTATGCTTGCTGTGATTCTGGGAGGTCTGACAAAGGAACTCCAAACGCTGGACATTATTGTGAACCGGCCGTTCAAAGTAAGGCTGCGAGCTGCGTGGGAGCAATGGATGGCCGAAGAAGACCACATCTTCACGAAGGGTGGAAGGCAGCGCCGGGCGAGTTACGCCACAGTTTGCCAGTGAATTGTGGATGCTTGGGCTAACTTGTCTGCTGGCACTGTTGTCCAGCATCATTGCCAAGGAGCTGCACGGTACATATAGTGACTCTGACAGCGTGGAAAGTGAACCTGCGAGGTTGGATTTAGTGCAGCTGTTAGATTCTGAAACAGAGGATGAGGACTTGGATGGATCTGATAAATGACTTTGTGACGACTGTAACTAATATTTAAATAAATTTTTTGTTTATTTTGTTTATTTTGAATTACTCTATTGATCCCTCACCGGGGAAATTTGTTTGCTGCACTCCTTACACCGCAGCAGGCTGCCCTTCAACGGCGCCAATGGTGGGAGAAGCGGGGGTTAGGTGTCTTCTCCAAGGACCCTAGACGTGCTCTCCGTGGGACGCGAACCCGAGACCTTCCGGTCCGCGGGCGAACGCGCTAACCACGCGGCCACCGTCTCCACCAAAGACAACCAAAGTCAGTTTTACTCCCAATCTATTTTTAAATACGCACACTTGTTTACTTGTGTGTGTTGTTGTAAGGCGGACGTACGTAGTAGAGGAAATGCAAATAAACCCCGGCGCCCTACCATCAGGTGCGCCTTATGTGTGTGTAAAACACAGAGCACCCAAAACCAGTACTGCGTTTTTTAATACGGTGCGCCTTTTGGTTGTGAAATTACGATAATGGCAATAAAAGCATTCAGATTCTGAAGGCAAAATAAACAATATGTCTGTCCTTAAACGTCTTTTTACTTACAAGTTGAGTCTTGAATTTCTTTGCAAAAGTTCTGACTTTTGTCCAGGTCACTCAGAACTTTTTTTAACTCCTTGTCTTTATTCGCAAGGCTCGCCTGAAGCGTTCTGATCTGTAGACAGAAACACAAAAATAAGCTCAAATGACTGAATGATTTAAATCTCTCATAGAAATGAGCCTACACACCTCTTCATCTTTCTTTGCTTTTTCTTCCTTGTTTTTCAAATTGAGTTCCTCGTGTTGCAGCAAGACTTCCCTCACTGAAAAGACACGACTTCCAGTAAAAACAGATTTGATCTTTATTCATTGATTAAATATGTTAGAAACTGCAGTTACTTCTCTGAATCTCCAGGTGACCAGTTTCAGCTTCACGACGAAGGTTATTAAACGCAGCGGTCATTTTCTACAGAGTAAAATTCCAGACGATAAAAATTGACAGATATTTTTATTTAAAAATCTATCTAACTATTAGACTTATTTAATATTAGAACAATATTACTTTAATGGTGTCACAGTATTCCCGAAAGAGACGATCAGTTTTTTCTTTTTCAGATTCATCTACAAAGAAATGAGATTTAAAATATTCAGACAATTTTATAAAAACACAGATTGTAAAAAATATCTTTTTACTTTTTTAACTCACATAAACTGATCTTCTGATCTGACCTCTGGAAATTCTCTTTGAGGACATTACACAATTCTCTTGTTGCATTTTCCCTGATTTTAGAACAGAATAATTAAACATTATTAAATGTTCTGTTCTGTCATCTTCTGCTCATCCAGAGCCAGGTTGTGGGGGCAAAAGCCTCAGACAGAAAGCCCAGGCCTCTCTCACCCCGGCTGCATCCTCCAGCTCACTCGCAAGGATCCCAAGTCGTTCCCCGGCCAGCTGTGAAACATAGTCTCTCCAGCGAGTCCGGTGTCTGCTTCTTGGTCTCCTCCCGGTGGGGCGTGCCTGAAGCACCTCAGCAGCGAGGCACTCGGGGGGCATACTGACCAGATGCCTGAACCACCCCATCTGGCTCCTCTCGACCTGGAGGAGGAGCGGCTCGACACCGAGCTCCTCCTGGATGGCAGAGCTCCTCACCCGATCTCTGAGTGAGAGCCCAGCCACCCTGCGGAGGAAGCTCATTTCAGCCGCTTGTATCCGCAATCTCATTCTTTCGGTCACCACCAACAGCTGGTGACCATAGGTGAGGGTAGGAACGTAGATCGACTTGTAAAATGAGAGCTTTGCTTGTCGGCTCAGCTCTCTCTTTACCACAACGCAGCGTCCTAGTTATTGCTGATGCCGCACTGATCCGCCTGTCGATCTCCCACTCCATCCGCCCCCCACTCGTGAACAAGACCCCAAGATACTTAAACTCCTCCACTTGGGGCAGGACCATAGCCTTGGATTTGGAGGCGCTAATTCCCATCCCGGCCACTTCACACTCGGCAGCAAATCGATCAAGAGAGAACTGGAGATCACGGTCTGATGAAGCCAACAGGACCCCATCATCTGCAAAAAGCAGAGATCCGATCCTGAGGTCACCAAACTGGATCCCTCCAACGCCTCGGCTGCGCCTAGATATCCTGTCCATAAAGGTGATGAACAGAATCGGTGACAAAGGGCAGCCTTGGCAGAGTCTAACTCTCACTGGAAATGGAATCGACATACTGACGGTTATACGGACCAAGCTCTGGCTCCGGTTGTACAGAGACCGGACAGCCCGTACCAAGGGCTCCGAGACTCTGTACTCCCGGAGCACCCCCACTGGAGTCCCCAAGGGAAATGGTCGTATGGCTACTCCAGATCCAAATTATTAAATGTTTTGGTTTGTATTTGTGCACATGATTTGTCTCATAGTTTGTAAAGTGGAAGCAAATGATGAACAAACCTGTTCCTTAAGTCCTTGTTTTCACTGATCTGTTTCTCCAGCTTCGTGCTGAGACTCTCGTATGAAAACTAATGAGAAACAGTCACAGATGTTATTCTGCATAAAGATTGTAACAAAATAAAGAAGGTGAAAAACTCACGTGTAAATCCTCAATTGATTTACGTTGAGTTTCAATCGTCCTGTTCTTATCCAGGAGCTTCTTCTCCTTCTGGTTCATCTCGATCTCCGCATCGACTTTCCACGTCTTCAATTGCTCAATGTTTTCAAACATCTTGGAGTAAATATTTGAGTCTGGATTCTGAGGAGGATTCACAATGAGAAGAATTTACCAAAACAAAAAGGTTTTCTGCAACAAAGGGCGATGGCTCTGTGTTAAAGTGTTAACAGGAGTCTTGTTCGATTCCCACTGAGTTCACGTCTAACGTCCTTGGAGATGACACCTAATCCCCTGTTTCTCCCACCATTGGTGCCGTCGTGGCAACCTCCTGTGGTGTAATGCAGCACACAAATTTCCTTGGTGAGGGATCAATTAAGTATACGTGATTAATATTGAAGAAAGAAAAATACCTTCTTTTTTTTCATCGTTGTTACAGCGTTTGACTTTGGATTGTCTGAAAAAAACACAATTAAAACATAGTTCATAATGATGTGTCTGATTTGATCCTATAGATTAATAACAAATGTACCGTGTATGGTGACCAGTGGTGACATGGAGGTGACGTCAGTTTTGGGACTTTTAGTGAAGCTCTGAAAAAAGAAAAAAGTAGAAAAAGAACTGGAGATAAAACTTATTTTTAATTCAAACTCCTTTTGTTTTTTTGCTTCTTTTTTTTTTTTTTTTTAGCACCGAACTCAGTGAAACAATATTTTATTGTCTTTAAAAACAAAGAAAAGTCAGGACTATGAATGACACTGAAAATTTAAAAGAGTTCTTTTAAAAGGCTCAGCCCGGCTTCGGGGTCCCGGGATCTGGATGGGCGTGGGCCCGGGTAGCGTGTGTCTCTGCCTCCCTCGTTCCAATCCTTTGGGGCTGGTGAGGATCCGTTGGTCCTAATAAGCACATGGTTCACATCGGCAGCATGCATGTACTTTCACTCACACTCGCACACTATATCGCTCTGTTTACTGTCCGCTATGTTCCTTGCTTTCAACCATTATTATTATAACTCTAGTAACATGTGTTTGTGTTGTACATCATTTGCTATAGAAGGTTTTGTTGTATGTGTCAGTTTTATCACTGGTTTAAACTCTTGTTTGTACTTTTTTTTCCCCTCAGATAATCCAGCAGGTTGGTTGTGATGCAGAATACTACAACTTCAGATTTTCTTTTTACTTTCTCCCCCTTTCTTCTTCTTCTTCTGTACCCTATCCCTCCTCTTTTTTACCCCACCTACCCCCGCCCCTCTCCTTACGTAGTAATTCCTGTCAGGTCCAGCGCAGAAAGCATATATATTTTGATTGTAAAGCATTTAAAATAAACAAATAAAGCTTGTCAGGGGCGGCACATTGTGCTGACCCTGGTAGAACAAAACTGCCCAGCAATACTTGACATACAGATCATTATTCTACTTGTCACAACTCCGGACAGGACAGGTATTAAAAAAAAAAAAGAAAAAAAAAAAGAAATGAACTGCCATGTTGTTTTGAATCCTGTTTATAGTCAGTATTTCTTGAGGTTTAAATCTGTCATGGTAGTTTCTAACTTTAGATTTTCCTTCTTTCTAATAGAAAAAAATAAATAAATAAATTAAAGAGTTCTTTAAAATAAAATTTAATTTGTCTATTTTCCATCTGATAAAACAGGAATTTAATCTGTATCAGATCATTATTATTTTCTTACATGTTATAATTTAGGGTTAGTTAAACCTTACAACATTATTATAATTTTGTTAGTACATTTTTCTAAAATATAAATGAATTGTTTAACAATTTTATTAAATAACGTCCTATTTTTATGCAACATGCTAATTAGGGTTTTAACTAACGTTTTTTTTTCTTTTCAGTTGCGCTGAAAACCAACAGAGCCAGCGCAGTTCTAACGCTTATTAACAGGAACTTTTTTTATTTTTCAAACCGAAAATAAAACCATTTTTGATGAATTTTTAAAATGTATCATTTACCAGTTGAAGTGGATTGTTAAATTTGAGATTGATGTGTTTTTTTTCTCTTTGTAGATTTGTTGGTTTTGATGGAAGCAACAGTTTTAGGGGAAGAATTTGAAAATCCTCCTCCATCCTAAAAAGAGAAGAAAAAAAAAGAAACGTTGAAGCTTATTGATGCAAAATAAGACAGAAAAACACCAGAAATGTTCAAAAATATACTTTTAAAGACAAAATAAACATTTTATACACGTTTTTTACGCTTCCGCTCCGCCCCCTCGTTCGCTTAAAATGACGAGAAATTTAGCAACAAAATTCTTTTCCCCTCAAATTAAAAGCTCCAAATTACATTCATATACAATAGTGGACGTATTTGGAATTATTACAAAATAAGAAATTGACTAAAATAATAGTTGTTACACGTTAAATAAAAAAAAAACCCACCTGCAAAAATTGCTTCGCTCCAATCTCCGTGCGTTCTTTAACGTTTTTTCTTCTTCAGCAGCAGCACTGGCTGACGGTGACGTCAACGCGTACGTCACGTTTTCCCAGTTAAGGTTTTGCGCCCTTAGAATCAGAATGCTTTTATTGCCATGTCAGTGAAAAATATCAGAGACTAGGAACTTGTTTTGATACAGGTGTGCAAAAATGTAAAATAAAAATAATAAAAATAAAATAAATAAAAATAATAATAATAATTTTAACAAAACTAAGAGTGCTCAGAAGAAAAAGAAAAGTAGTGCAATGTCATAGAAAATAATAGAAAATAATAAAGATAGTAAAGTGACAAGAAGGAAGTGACTAAGAGATGTGGGGATCCAGGTTATAAAGTGACTAAGAGATGTGGGGATCCAGGTTATAAAGTGACTAGGAGATGTAGGGATCCAGGTTATAAAGTGACTAAGAGATGTGGGGATCCAGGTTATAAAGTGACTAGGAGATGTAGGGATCCAGGTTATAAAGTGACTAAGAGATGTGGGGATCCAGGTTATAAAGTGATAAGAGATGTGGGGATCCAGGTTATAAAGTGACTAAGAGATGTGGGGATCCAGGTTATAAAGTGACTAAGAGATGTGGGGATCCAGGTTATAAAGTGACTAAGAGATGTGGGGATCCAGGTTATAAAGTGTCTAAGAGATGTGGGGATCCAGGTTATAAAGTGACTAAGAGATGTGGGGATCCAGGTTATAAAGTGACTAAGAGATGTGGGGATCCAGGTTATAAAGTGACTAAGAGATGTGGGGATCCAGGTTATAAAGTGACTAAGAGATGTTGGGATCCAAATTATAAAGTGATTAAGAGATGTGGGGATCCAGGTTATAAAGTGTCTAAGAGATGTGGGGATCCAGGTTATAAAGTGACTAAGAGATGTGGGGATCCAGGTTATAAAGTGACTAAGAGATGTGGGGATCCAGGTTATAAAGTGACTAAGAGATGTGGGGATAAGGTTATAAAGAGTTCACAAGTCCAACGGTAGAAGGGAAGAAGCTGGTTCTGGTCCGAATGGACCGGAGCCTCCTGCCCGAGGGGTGTCGCTCAAAAAGTCCATGTCCAGGGTGGGAAGGGTCAGCTGCTATCCGACCTGCACGCCCCCGAGTCCTGGAGACGTACAGGTCTTCGAGAGATGGAAGGCCGCAGTCGATCACCTTCTCTGCGGAGCGCACAAGTGTCTCATGTGTACAGTAATATTGCACGACCTGCATTTTCTTGTTCTTACTTCTGCAAAGAAAAAAGTTAAAATGTCAATTTAACAATGTTAATACATTATTATGTATATATAATATATAATTTAATAATGTTAATACATGTACATGTTTAAGGATTTTACAGCTTTTGACTATAGATTTTGACTATATTTTTTCTAGAAATTGAAACGCGCAATGACAACTTCCTATAAGAACTAATGATGTAAAACATAAACTGAACGCTAGACCAAACGGATCCGCTCTCGGTTCCAGTTCCGCCCATTCACTCGGAAGGGGCGGTGCGCATGTGCGCTGCTGCTACACACATGCACATTTTCAAGCCGAGCGAGGCGTAATGGCAGAATGTGCATCTCGAGTTTGTATTTATTTTACCTAAATTGATGCCGACAACGCACGTTGTTTAAAGTGCAATAAAGTATTTTCTTGTAAAGTCGGAACCACAAGCAATTTGTCCAAACACGGTACCAAAATCCACGGCATTCAGACTGAAAGATGCACTGTGTTTGACGAGCGCGTTGAAGCAGCTTCGACTCCGATGCAACAGCTATGCTAATAAATTACTACACAAGCACGCTTGAAAACGCACCTGCTCCATGTTTTATTATATAAAAAAAACAATAATAGTGAAATAGTGCTGCTTTAATTAATATTTTGACTTATTTGTTAGTAAAAAAAAATTGAACATTTTTCTTGTTGGCAAAAAAAAAAAAAAATTTGCTGCTGTAAAACCTAAACCAAGTAATATTTATTTCTCTTTCTAACTTGACATTATTTTTCTTTTTACTACAGTGCAGTTCAGATTTATTTTGAAGTATCCTATTTTATCAAAGTAAGGTATATTTTATTTAAATATTATACCATCATCCAATTAAAGTGTTTATGTTCATAATACTTATTTGTTTGTTTCTAAAACTATCGTTAAGAGATTCGGTAACAATTCGGTTCGTTAAGCGGGATCAACAAGAGGACTGGTATCGATAAATCTTTATCGATATCCATCCCTAGTTGCAAGTCTGTTCAAGGTTACCCCTCAGATATTCATTGACACCCTCACCCATTCCTAAGAGTAATTTTGTAGCATCTAATTAATTGGCACATGTTTTTGGAGAGTAGGAGGGAACTATATTTTTTGGAAAAGTAATTATATCAAACATAAACTACAAACTTTTTCTTTGACAAAGATGAACTTTTATTACTCTGTATGAAAACTGACATTGTGATGAATATTTTCATTATTAACACTGTGTGGTTTTAATCTACCAATTGTTATCCTGTTGTTTTCCCCTCTCACTTGACTGTTTGGATTGGTCAAGCGTTGGTACCCTGTAAACAGGCTGGAAAGTTCCCTGGAGAAGGAAAGACAATTTTTTTATCGAGTAGACGAATACAAGTCCATGGTTTTAAGAAATAAAGTCAGTGGGAATGGATTCCACTACTGCTCCTCAACATATGCGTTGGCATACTTAGCTCAAGCTATTTTCCAAAGAAGAATGGACAAATATGTCAAACTCTCGATGTGCAAAACTGATAGGCTCACCCCAAGCGACTTACAGCTGTAATTGCAGCAAAAGGTGGCGCTACAAAGTTGTACTGATAGGGTCTGAATAATTTTGCACGCCAAATTCTTCAGTTTTTATTATTTCTTTAAAAAGTGTGAAACCACTTTCAGTCGGTCGCCTTTTATCCGTCTATCGCTTACAGGATTACGGGGATGGCAGAGCCCATCCCAGCTGATTCTAGGCGAAAGACAGAGTACACCCCAAACCGGTCACCAGTCTGTCGTGGGGCCACACACATACTCATTCCTAGGTGCAATCATGTCGTGGCCAATCAACTTAAAGGGAAAGTGTTCAAAACCGTGGTGAGACCGGCCATGCTGTTTGGTCTAGAAACAGTAGCACTGGGAAAAAGACAGGAAACAGAGATGGAGGTAGCAGAGATGAAGATGCAGAGGATCTCTCTGGGAGTGACCAAGATGGACAGGATCAGAGGAACAGCACATGGTAGAGGTTTTGGAGATAAAGTCTGAGAGGCCAGACTGAGATGGTTTGGACATGTGCAGAGGAGAGAGAGAGAGTACATCAGAAGAAGGATGCTGGATTTGGATCCACCAGGAAAGAGGACTAGAGGAAGACCAAAGAGAAGGTTCATGGACGCAGTGAAGGAAGACATGAAGATAGTTGGTGTGACCAAAGAGGATAGAGCAGATAGGGTTAGATGGAAGAAACTGACTTGCTGTGGCGACCCCTGAAGAGAAATGCCGAAAGAAGAAGGAGACCAGAGTACCCAGAGAAAACCCATGCAAACACAGGGAGGATATGCAAACCCACTCAGAAAGGCCAGTGTTCCAAGCCTCACCCCCACCCAGGACTGGAACCCACGACCTTTTTGCTATGAGGCCACTGTGCTACTCACTACGCCACTTTGCCACCAAAGTTTGAAATATCCAATAAATTTTGTTCCAATTCCTGATTTTGTCCCACTTGTTGATTCTCCACAAAAACATACAATTTTATATCTTTGTATTTAAAGCTTAAAATGTGGCAAAAGGTTGAAAACTTCAAGGCACTGTATGGACGGTCACTCATTGTAACAGAGTGGGACAATGTTTGATGTTTTTGCAAAACTCTTACATGATTAAATGGTGTGGCATACTTGTATTTTCTTTCTTTTCTTTTTTTTTAACTGAGGACTAGACATATGTCCTCTGACCCTGTAGTGAGAAACAAAGCAGGTGGTTTACTAAGAACTAGCCACTATTTTAATGTCTCTATAAAAGATTAGCCCTTTTGTCCTTTTACTCAAACTCAGACATATAATGGAAGGAGGCCTGATACCCAACAGGTAAACATATTTCTCAACGTTCACTTATTCCTGAGGCGAGGTCAGACTGTTCAGTTAAAACGAAGTAACGTCAAACACAGTCTGAATTTGAAACCTGGCCAGACAGCAAGCATTGGAAGAACAGGATAGGAAGCTTTAACGTTTGAAAGAAGTGAAAAGGCTAAGTGCTGTGAATTTTAAAGTTAAGGTTTATAAAAAAGCTGAAAATTCTTCTTCTTCTTTCGGCTTTTCCCTTTAGGGGTTGCCACAGCAAGTCAGTTTCTTCCATCTAACCCTATCTGCTGCATCCTCTTTGGTCACACCAACTATCTTCATGTCTTCCTTCACTGTATCCATGAACCTCCTCTTTGGCCTTCCTCTAGTCCTCTTTCCTGGTGGTTCCAAATCCAGCATCCTTCTTCCGATGTACTCTCTCTCTCTTTCCTCTGTACGTGCCCAAACCACCTCTGTCTTGCCTCTCTAACTTTATCCCCAAAACCTCTAACATGTGCTGTTCTCCTGATGCACTCATTTCTAATCCTGTCCATCCTGGTCACTCCCAGAGAGATCCTCAGCATCTTCATCTCTGCTACCTCCATCTCTGTTTCCTGTCTTTTCTTCAATGAAAAGCTGAAAATGATTATGGAAGTCTGGTATTGAAAGATCTGTAAACCGTCAAATTTTTATATCCGAGGTTTTGCGCATGTACATGATGATTGTGTGGCAATAGGACATTATTGCTTGGGAGCAGCTGGCCAATCCACGGGTAGTAGGATACTATTTAAGGGCGGACTTCCGGCACACCCTTAGAGGCACGACTTCCGGGAAGGAGGGTAGATCTGTCGTGGCATGGTTTCTGTAAAAGGGTGGCCGGTAAGTAAACAAAACATCTTAGTTTGGTGGTGGATTGGCCGGCTGCTAATAATGTCCTCCCATAGTAAAGTGCGACCGACCCACTGACAAAGTTGAGACGTCCAAGCTGCCTTTCAGATGTTCTTACAGGTCAGTATTTAGAATTAAAAATATATATCAATATTTTTAATCCTTTTCTATATTGCTTTTAGGACTGAATTAAGGACTGAATTAAGGGGCTCGGTGCTGCAGGACGCAGGTGGACGTGCTGCTGCTTTGCTTTACAGCTGCTCTTTTAAGAGTAGCGATAGAAATGTTTTTTTATTCATCTTAAACTGTTTTAACCTGTTTTAACAAGTTTTCTTTCTTTTTGTGTATTTTAACCGTTTTAACCTGTTTTAGTTGAAAACGTTCCAGTGGGGTTGTGGTTTTACTGGGTGGATCCCCCCTTGTGTTCTTTGCATGTTGCATGTATTCAATTCACGTGTGTTTTTTTGTTGTGCTGTGTTTTCTCCACGTGTGCCGGGGATCCCCCCCCCTCGAAATAATCCCCACTGGTAAGCGTTAATTTATTTATCTGTTTTTAGGTTTCCAGATTATGTGGAGTTGCGCATTCCCTTGTTTTTAAATAAATTTGATTTTTTGGAAACCTTGTCTCAGACTCTAGTGAATGTTTGAACCTGTGCAATTTTGGGAGTCCTTGGGTGCGGGTCCCAAGGTGGCGTTGTGATTTTCGTGGCGGGGGCATTCCCTAGCCCTCTTGCCACAAACGCGTCATCCTGCCTTGCATAATTACCATGCTTTTCTGTCCCATAAATTTAACAGACCTCCACCTCTGCAAAAGGATTTACCTTTCGTAGCAATGCAAAAAAATTTTATGTTAAAGACGATCTGGGAAGGTATAATATATTCTTTTTTTTGTCCCAATTTTATGTGATTAGTTGTGAAGAAACACAATAAAAATGGCCTAAAATCATTAAACTAAGTGATACAGAAACGCGTTGTTTGCAAAAGGCTGAGCTAAAATGACTAATTTCTAATACCGATGGTGTTTTTGTAAAGTTTGACATTCTCTTGCTATATATATTATGTATTAAATGTTCCAATTTTCTATGGTTATTTCTGGTGAAAAACATGAGGATAGCCTAAAAAAAAAAAACTCATCGTTACACAAAAAGCGCTGTTTGTGACCAGATTTGATGTTTGAGACCGAAACCCCTGGCTGGGGGAGGAAGTGACGTATGTGGTGACGTTGACGTCAGCCGGTATGAAAAAAGCGTTGAGCGCGCAAACCGTTAAATATTCTACCGAAAAAATCTGATTCAGGCGGAGTTTTTTAAACGTATATAAATTTTCATTTTTACCAAATTCCTTTTTTTTATTTGTAATTAAATCCAAGTAAGTGACCTATTTTCTTTGAATGTAATTTGGAGCTTTTAATTTGAGCGGGGGAATGATTTTGTTGCTAAATTTCTCGTAGCTTTAAGTTAACGAGAACAAAACCCAAACGTAAACGTTTAGAAAATATGTATAAAATGTTCATTTTCTCTTTCAAAATACACTTTTGAACATTTCTGATGTTTTTCTGTCTCATTTTGTATTAATGAGCTGCAAGATTTCTGTTTTTTTTTTTCTTTTTTTAGGATGGAGGAGGATTTCCAGAAGTTTCCCCTAAAATTGTTGCTTCCATCAAAATCAACATCCAACATCCAAAGAGAAAAAAAACACCTCAACCTCAGGTTTAAAAATGCACTTCAACTGGTAAATTATACATTTTAAAAATAAATTATTCAAAAATATTTTTATTGTCAATTTCAAAATTAAAAAAAACAAGTTCCGGTCAATAAGCCTGTTCACTCTGAATCACTGCGCCGGCTCTGTTGGTTACCATGACAACAAAAAAAAAACAGTAGTGAAGATCCTAATTAGCATATTGTAGGCAATTTATAGCTTCATACAAAACGTAATTCAAAGTGCTTCACAAGACAGAAAAAATGCATTAAAATGACAAAACATTACATCAAAATGTAAAAAAAATAATTAAAACAGATAAAAAGTAATTAATCAAATGCACAGTTGAACACAATTGTTTTCAGTGTAGATTTATACATCGTCCCAGTAGAGGCCTGTCTCACGGCCTCAGGAAGTTTGTTCCAGACTTTTGCAGCATAAAATTCTCCATGTTTAGTCCTAACTGTAGGTACCAGCAAGTGGCCGGCCCCAGAGGTCTAGATCAGACCTGGGCAAACTAAGGCCCGCGGGCCAGATCCGGCCCTTTGCACGTCCCTGTCCGGCCCGCGTGAGGCCAATCATAAACACCATGAATTAAACTTTTTTTTTTCAACTTTTATTTTGAAATTTTATTTTGAAAAGCGTTACGTCGCTACGTATGCACGTTGTAGACGTAGCACCTTCACTCGTGTATACACGTGTGTGAGTGAAGGTGATGCCGTTCGCCAGGTTATCCCCAAGATGTCGGCACACCCCAAGAAAAGAAAAGTTGATAACGAATGCCATATTTTCAACAAAACGTGGGCTTCCAAATATTTCTTTACAGAAGTTAAAGGCAAAGCAGTGTGCTTAGTCTGTGGTACACAGGTTGCTGTGTTCGCCACTACACCACCAAGCATGAAGATAAATACAGAAATCTGTCTGGTGAAGAGCGTGCAAGCGAGTCTGATGCATTGCTTGCAAAACTACAAAACCAACAACGATTTTTCACTAAACTTCACACTCCCAGAGACGCAGCCGTCAGGACAAGTTATGTCAGTTCTCACAAAATCGCCAGAAAAAGTAAGGCATTTTCCGACGGAGAGTTTATTAAGGAGTGTTTATCTCTCTGCTGCGCTGATGTGCCCAGAGAAAAAAGGCGCATTTGAGAACGTTTCACTTACCCGACGCATTGTAATGAGGCGGATTGAGGACATCGCGGGGAGCTTTAACCAATAGACCACAGTTTCACATAGTACATATTTACTGAGTGCTTTATTCTTCTGATTATCAGTACCAGCTATTCAAAATATTTAAGTATTTTACAATGAAAGAAAGTTGGTGGCGCTCTGACACAATTCAGGCTTCTCATGCGGCCCCTGATAAAAATTAATTGCCCACCCCTGGTCTAGATGGTTCATAAGGTACTAATCGAGCAGCAGCATTTTGGATAAACTGCGGCTGTTTTAAGGCCTTTTTGTTCAGACCAGTGAGTAGACCGTTGCAATAATCTAACCTACTGGAAACAAATGCATGGATAAGAACCTCTAAGTCTGCTTTAGACACCAAACCTCTGATTTTGACTATTTTTAAGGTGGTAAAAGGCTGCTGATGTAATTGATTTGATGTGACTGTGATGGATACTCTGCGTTCCTGTCCTGGGCATGGCCACACCGAGGAGACCTCTGCGCTTCATCATCCCCGCTCCATCAGGATGAAATCCATCTACTCATCCCCGTACTGGACATCTCCGGGCTGAGGAGTCACCGTGTTTCCATCAGGATGAAGAACATCTACTCATCCCCGTCCAAGGCATCGCCGGGCTGAGGAGTCCCAGTGTTTCCATCAGGATGAAGAACATCTACTCATCTCCGTACTGGACATCTCCGGGCTGAGGAGTCCCCGTGTTTCCATCAGGATGAAGAACATCTACTCATCCCCATCCAAGGCATCGCCGGGCTGAGGAGTCCCCCGTGTTTCCATCAGGATGAAGAACATCTATTGACTTCTTTAGATATTTAGCTGTAGATTAGATTAAGCTAATATTTAAACAATAATCTGTGACACAGTGTTTGCTCGGCCCGGGAGAGGGATCTCTCCTTTGTGTGGATCCCCACAAGGTGTCTTGTTTTTTCCCCACTGATGGGTTTTTTAGGAGTTTTTCCTCACCGTGAAGGAGAGTTTAAGGGCATAAATGTGCTAGTCTTGTTTAGTTAGCATTTGTTAGTTATTTTTCTTGCTGTGTATTTGTGTTTATACATTCCTCTTTTTCTTGTTTTTTTTCTCCTGAATTTTTCATGTGAAGCCCATTGAGACAGAAATTCTGTGATTTTGGGCTAAACAAATAAAATAAAATTGAATTGACTGTTGAAGTTAAAGTCTGAGTCCATTATTACTCCCAGATTTCTAACTTGATTTGTCGGTTCTAGAGAGAGAGAGAGATTGAAGGTAACTGATGACACTTTCTCTTTGTTTCTGTGGGCCAAAGACAATGATTTCAGTTTTGTCTGAGTTTAGCTGGAGAAAGTTGTTTTGCATCCAGACTCTGATTTGTTGAATACAGTGACAGAGTGAATCCACAGGTCCATGTTCACCAGCTGTCAGTGACACATAGATCTGAGTATCATCTGCGTAATTGTGATAGGATACGTTATTACTGGTTATCAATTGCCCTAACGGCAGCATGTAGAGGTTAAACAACAGGGGTCCAAGAATTGACCCCTGGCGAACCCCACAGGTCAAAGGCATGTGATCTGACACACAATTTCCAATTTCTACAAAATACTTGCGTCCTTCTAAACCAATGAAGCGCAGCACCAAAAATTCCAACTCAGTTCTCTAACTTCTGTAGAAGGATCTTATTCTACAGGGTCAAACGCAGCACTCAGGTCCAACAGGATCAAAACAGAGACTTTGCCAGCATCAGTGTTACCTTGATCAGAGCTGTCTCTGTACTGTGATGAGGTCTAAAACCTGACTGAAAGACATCAAATGAGTTGTTCACTTAAATAAATTTAGTCAGTTGTTGGTAAACAATTTCCGCAAGAATTTTTCCATTTGAACAGTAGCTTTGATGGAGTTTTCGATGTTCTGAACCTCGTCATTAAAAAATACAGCGAATTCATTACATTTTGAAGTCAAAACTAATTCAACGACAATTTGAGTTGGTGGATTTGTTAATTTATTTATTGTAGCAAAAAAAACACCCGAGTTATTATTACAGTAGTCAATTATTTTAACAATCTGATTTACAGATTAAATTCCTGTTCTATCAGGTGGAAAAAAGACATTTTATTTTAAAGAACTCTTTTAAATTGTCGTTCATGGTCCTGGATTTTCTTTGTCTTTTAAGAAAATAAAATATTGTTTCACTGAGTTTGGTGCTAAACAAAAACAAACAGTTTGGATTGATTATTTTTTTCTTTTTATTTCAAGTTGTTTTCATTTTTTCAGAGCTTTACTAAAAGTCCCAAAACTGACGTCCTGGATACCGTCGACTTCATGTCACCACTAGTTACCGTACAAGGTACATTTATTATTAATCTATAGGATCAAATCAGACGCATCATTATAAACTGTGTTGTAATTGTGTTTTTGTTTCAGGCTCTCCCAAGTCTAAAGCTATAGCAACGGTGGAAAAAAATGAGGTAATTTCTTTCTTTTGTTGCAGAAAACCTTTTTGTTTTGGTAAATCCTTCTCATTGTGAATCCTCCTCAGAATCCAGATGAGATTTACTCCAAGATGTTTGAGAACGTTGAGAAATTGAAGATGTGGAAAGTCAACGCAGAGGCCGAGATAAACCAGAATGAGAAAAAGCTTCTGGATAACAAGCAGACGATTGAAACTCAACGCAAATCAATAGAGGATTTACAAGTGAGTTTTTCACTTTCTTTATTTTGTTACATTCTTTATGCAGAATAACATCTGTGACTGTTTCTCATTAGTTTTCATTCGAGAGTCTCAGTGTAAAGCTGGAGGAACAGATCATTGAAAACGAGGATTTAAGGAACAGGTTTGTTCGTCATTTTGCTTCCACTTTACAAACTACGAGACAAATCATGTGCACAAATACAAACCAAAACATTTAACAATGTTTAAAAATTCTGTTCTAAAATCAGAGAAAAAGCAACAAGGGACCTGTGTAACGTCCTCAAGGAGAATTTCCAGAGGTCAGATCAGAAGATCAGTTTATGTGAGTTAAAAAAATAAAAAGATAGTTTTTACAATCTGTGTTTTTATAAAATTGTCTGATTATTTTAAATCTCATTTCTTTGTAGATGAATCTGAAAAAGAAGAAACTGATCGTCTCTTTCGGGAAAAGTGTGACACCATTAAAGTAATATTGTTCTAATATTAAATATGTCTAATAGTTTGATAGATTTTTAAAAGAAAATATCTGTCAATTTTTATCGCCTGTAATTTTATTCTGTAGAAAATGACCACTGCGTTTAATAACCTTCGTGGTGAAGCTGAAACTGGTCGCCTGGAGAATCAGAGAAGTTACTGCAGTTTCTAACATTTTTAATCAATGAATAAAGATCAAATCTGTTTTTACTGGAAGTCGTGTCTTTTCAGTGAGGGAAGTTTTGCTGCAACACGAGGAACTCAATCTGAAAAATGAGGAGGAAAAAGTAAAGAAAGATGAAGAGGTGTGCAGGCTCATTTCTATGAAAGATTTAAATCAACTGATTCAGTCATATCAGCTTCTTTTTGTGCTTCTGTCTACAGATCAGAACGCTTCAGGCGAGCCTCGCGAATAAAGACGAGGAGGTAAAAAAAGTTCTGAGCGACCTGGACAAAAGTCAGAACTTTTACAAAGAACTTCAAGACACAACTTGTAAGTAAAAACATGTTTAAGGGTGAACGTCTCGTTTATGTTGCTTTCAGGTGCAGGTTCCACTATTTGTTCATTTTTAGCACAGTCTGAGATTTTTTTGAAAGCAACATATTGGAGATTTTTTGTAACTTTTGTAGAAAAACTGTTTTTTTTGTATGGACAGCTGCCTCGTTGGAGCAAAGTAAGAAGGACTACGAGCAGCTGATCCAAAGTAAAGACGCCAGCATCCAGGAGCTGAACAATATTAAGACTGAACAAAAAGAAAAAATCCTGCTGATTGAAAGAACTCTGGAGGAACTGAAGACTGTGCATAACACCGAGATACAGAAGTACGAATAACAGTAAAAACACTCACATCAAGACATTAGAACCTTAATAAGATTTTTTATTCTTCAAAAGGGCCAAAGACCTTGAAGAGAAACTGATGGCAAACAGCTCAGAGCTGGAGGAGACAAACACAATCCTGGGTGAGTTTTACAGTTACGAATGTGTGTGAATAAAATAAATGCTCTTTCAAACCAAGAAATATTTTGGTTCAACAGACGCAACAAAAGAGGAAGTCCGAAAGAAACAGGAACACATCCAAGTACTGGAGGATGAGCTGGTAATTTCACACCACAGTTTATTTATTATTACCAATATAAACACTGTTGTTGTTTCTAAGTAGGAATGAGCGATCAATGGATTCATTTGAATTTACTGTAAAAAAAAGATGCGTTTTTTGATAAAAAATTGATTTTAAATTATTTTTTTACATGGAATGTTTTACACGGTGATATTAGTGGGCGAACCAAAAAGAGAAGCAAATACGGAGGAAAGATGTTCTAAGAGAGGTTTTGAAAATCTAAAGTTATTTTTTAAAAAACTTATTTTAATGTGATACAAAATTTGAAAAAAGATACGTTTCTTGCTGCAGAACAAAAAGTGTTTGGTAGACGTTGAAAAAAACAACCAGGAAAAAACCTGCCAAGACATCATGAACGCTAATCACTTGCTGGAGGAAAAGCTCGCTGAAGCAGAGGTTCTTATTCATTTTCAATTGTACCCGATTTGGTTAAAAATCTGTTTAAAGTTGAATTAATTTTTATGTTGTGTTGCTGTTCATTTAGAACAAGGTGCATGAGCTGGAAGCACTGTTGTCTCCTAAAAATGATCAAACCAGAGACCACAGCACAGAGACAGAGAAGCTAAAGAAGCAAATAATCGAACACGAGTGAGCTCGACCTCCACACGCGTTAACAAAATTATACTGTTGTCCTAATTATTTTCATTTGATCACCTTTTGAAGAGCAAAATACGACCAACTCATGTTCAACTACAACGAGATGAAGTCTGAGAAAAACTCCATCCAGGAAGAGTTTGAAGAAAAATCATCCAACCGCAAAACTGTTGAGGAGGAAAAAAAGGTCTGAATTATGTATTTAAATATAAAATACTCACATTTAGTTTTTTTCCTCTTAAAAAATGTCTTTTATGGCTTTTTTAAAATTGGCATGATGGTAAATTCTGATCATTTGTTTTGATCAGGAATATGAAAAACAAGTTGTTAAACTTGTGAAAAAAACTGAGAAACTTCAGAAAGAGAACCAACATTTAAGGTGAGGTCATCTGGTCGTCAAGGTAACTCCTAAACAACTTTTAGATTATTTACATCATATGTATTTATCTCAAATAGAGACGAACTAAGCAGCACGACATCACTCATCCAAGAAAAGTCGAATTTAGTTAATGTTCTGGAAAGTAGGATGGACGCTAACGTAAGTCTGAAACATCATCAGTTTTTATTTTAGAGCTTTGTAATAAAAATGTTTTGTTTCCACAGTGCTCTGTTATAGAAGAAAAACTTAAAGAAAAAGAAAGAAACCTCAAAGCTGCAGAGACCAAGGTAATGAAAAAAAAAACACTGAAAAAATTTTTCTTCTTTCAGCATTTCCCTTCAGGGGTCGTCACAGCAAGTCAGTTTCCTCCATCTAACCCTATCTGCTGCATCCTCTTCGGTCACACCAGCTTTCCCCATGCCCTCCTTCACTGTGTTGATGAACCTTCTTTCTGGTCTTCCTCTATTCGTCTTTTCTGGTGGTTCCAAATCCAGCATCCTTCTGGGATCTGTCTCTGTCCTCTGCACATATCCAAACCATCTCAGTCTGGCTTCTCGGACTTTATCTCTAAAACCTCCAACATGTGCTGTTCCTCTGATATATTAATTTCTAATCCTGTCCATCCTGGTCACTCCCAGAGAGATCCTCTGCATCTTCATCTCTGCTACCTTCATCTCTGTTTCCTGTCTTTTTCTCACTGAAATTGTTTTAACTCCATAAAATGAATATAATTTTCTTTTGTTTATTTTTTAGCTGAACAATTTGAGGAAAAAAATTGACACCAAACTTAAAATTTCTGAAGATTACAAGATGGAGGTTTGTCATAATTAAAGAACTATTCCTAATTGTTCATAAGAACAAACTTTAATATTATAAATCTTTATTTTCAGAAAAAAGTACTAAAAAAGGAAATTGAAAAAGAGAAGAAAAAATCCAGTGAACTTGAAAAAAGGGTACGACATGATGTGTTAAGTTTGTAAAATCAGTTTAAAATTCTCAAACTGTCTTTTTTTTCTTTTAGCTGCTGAACCTCACTGGACAGTTGGACAGTGATAAAAACATCAGAGACGACGATTATGAGAAATTAAAGAAGGTTTTACAATCCAAATGCTCTCGTGCAGCAGAGCTTGAGAACGAGGTCAAAAGTTTTCTGCCTTTAAACTTTTGATTTTCACAGCATCAAAGAAAGTAAGTTGTAAAAAAATCTTTGTGCTGCAGATCGTAAAGCTCCGAACAACAGCAGCCGAGGTCAAAAGAATCCAAGATATGACTGAACAAAAATATAAGTACAAGGTTAAAACAATGATGAAACTTATGGATGATCAGAAGGTGATTCAACATAGTTCATCTTTTAATGTTTTTTTTTTTTTTGGAGGGCGGTTACACATCTAAATAATTATCACTTTTGTTAGATTTTTCATGAGAAGTTGATGAAGGAAAAAGATTTAGAGCTAAAGAAAATACAGCAAGAGTCAGAGGACAGTGCTCTGACAAAATCATTGGTAAGTAAAAAAAAAAAAAGCAATATTTTAATTTGGATTTAAACATTTCTAATATCTCTACATTTTTTACTCCAGGACCAGAAGTTATTTGAAGAGAAGACTGAAAAGGACCGTCTGAAATGTCTGGTCAAAACAGAAGCAGCTGAAAAGGTTTTTCACTTTATAGGAAGTTATTTTATTTCAAAATTTTCTCTGCAGCGAGTTTATTTATTTTTTAATACTTTTAGGAGAAACTGCAGAAAAAACTGTCCGATTTGACCAGAGAGCTGTCGTTTGTAAAACTACAGCTAACACGGGACAAAGATAAACAGGTAAAGTTATCAGATTGTTTTTGCAGTTTAACAGTGCTGAACAAAAAAAATATTGAGCCTGGTGAGCCGAGCTACAAGTAAGAGGACGTTCTTACAACAATTTTAACTTCACATGGACACAAACGATGCTTCTACGGCAACTCCCATTAACAATGATTCAAAGAAAACTGACAGTAGTTTTTCTAACATTGTGTTAGTTTTTTGAGAATAAAATGAGCAGATTTTTTTATATAAAAAATAAATAACATTATAATACTAAATAAAGGCTGCAGACGTGGAGAGGACAATGTAGTGACGAACAACAGGGCTACTGATACAAAGGTGGAAGACGAGACACAGGTAGAAACAAAAGGGAAAGGTAATTGGGAGCAGGTGTGAGGAATTTGGAAAAAGGGAGGAAAAAGTGCCAGAAGTCGGGTGGATCATAACACAAAAGTAGAAACATTCAGATGGATTCATTTATAATGTTTTTCATAAGTAATAACAGCAGAAGAACAAACGGTCTTAAAAGAGTAAAAATGTAATTCCTTCTAATGTAAAAGAATTCCGTCTGTTTTTCAGACCACTGTTGAAAACGACAAACGATCCACAGAAAAAACCTCCATTAAGTATGGTGGTGGATTATCAAAGATTCAAGTACTGAATGTGTTGTACACACACACACACACACACACACACACACACACACACACACACACACACACACACACACACACACACACACACATAGATACACACACACACACAAGGACACACACACTCAGTTTTCCTCACAGGTGTATTTCCCTACAGTCGTACAGAGTCAAGACTCCCCCCTCTGAAGAAACCATCCGTCTCGGAAAGAGGAACATGGACATTTATCTGACGTCTGAGAGCTCGGATCAAAACTACCCGCTGGTGAGTGGCCATTTTATTTAGAAAACTATTCTTTCACAAAACTGCTGCTTTTTTTACTTCTATTTCACAGTTTCTCACTTCATCCTTTATCTACGAGTCCTCCTGTCGTTCAGCCCTATTCCTCCACTTCCAGAAACATAACATCAACACAATGTTTTCTTTATTTGTGTGTAATTTTTACTTGTTTTCTTTCCAGATTGAGACGCCCAACTTTTCATCCCCACAAAACACAAAAATTCGTGATGCAATGAAAAGAAGCAGAGAAGCTGGTTGGATCCCGACCAGTAGTCATGAAAAAAAGAAGAAATGGGACCATCAAAAATTTTTCGCATGATGTTTTTTTAGAAGCTTATTTTTTATTTAAGTTTTGTTGTTGTTTTTTTTTATTTTTATTATTGTATATTTGATTTATTTATGTGTGACGTTAAGTACTTGGTTTTAACTTTGTTGTTTTCAGTAATTAATGAATAAAGTTTTTCATATGTTAAACTGCTGGGCTTTAGTAATGTTAATATTTCATTTTAACATGTGGGCTGCATGTTTGTTGTTAAAAAAATGTCCAACTGGGCAGTCGTTGCTTGGTGGGCAGCAGTGTAACAAAGTTGTTCCTTCTTGGTACTTTAGTAAAGTAGCCGTAGAAACACTTGTAAAGAAGTTCAAACACCGACATGAAATCTGTTCAATTTGAACCTTTAGATAGGCTTTGTTAACCCCAACCAAGGATTTTTAGTTCGTAAGTAAGCCTAAATATAAAAATGTAAAGGAAACAGTCTTACATTCTTCTTTCCACATTTCCCTTCAGAGGTCGCCACAGCAAGTCAGTTTCTTCCATCTAACCCTATCTGCTGCATCATCTTTGGTCACACCAACTATCTTCATGTCTTCCTTCACTGTATCCATGAACCTCATCTTTGGTCTTCCTCTAGTCCTCTTTCCTGGTGGTTCCAAATCCAGCATTCTTCTTCTGATGTACTCTCTCTCTCTCCTCTGCACATGTCCAAACCATCTCAGTCTGACCTCCCTGACTTTATCTCCAAAACCTCTAACATGTGCTGTTCCTCTGATCCTGTTCATCCTGGTCACTCCCAGAGAGATCCTCGGCATCTTCATCTCTGTTTCCTGTCTTTTCCTCAGTGCCACTGTTTCTAGACCAAACTGCATGGCTGGTCTCACCACGGTTTATAACTCATATTAAAACTTAATGTAAATTAAAATGTTTTTTAAAGAATATTAGTGAAAAATAAAAAACATGAAACTTTCCTCTATGAATGAATATTTGAAGGTAACATTAGAAAACAAATGTACACAAGTTACACAGCAAAGTACCATCATCAGACAGACAAAAAACTCAACTCATGAGGACAAAAAATAGAATTTCTTTTTACATCAAGTTTTTAGAAAAGCTATATCAACTTCATGTCGAGTCATCTTCAGAACCTCATTGTCCTCCATTAGAGCAGACCAGGTCCAGCGTTCCCTTCACAGTTCATAGCAGGTTTTACATCATTTGTCGTTACTTATAGAAAGTTGCCATTCCCGTTTCAAATTCTAGAAAAACACTGTAAAATCTTTAAACATGTATCATCATTATTAAAATGACCTTTTTAATATTTTCTTGGCCGGAGTAACATTTATAAAACCAGATTCATGCAATACACATGTAAACCACTAGAGGCATAAGACCCTAATTGGGAGATGATGACGTAACTGGTGACGTTGACGTCAGCCATTATAAATAGAGCACTCTGCGCAAATCATTAAGCCATTTAACTCAGCTGAAGCGGACCGCTGCGAATTCCCCAAATGGTGGAATCTCGACTGCGTAATTGTTTTTTTTTCAAAGCATTAAGCGTTCTACGGAGTTTGGAGAGAAAAAACTGAATCAGGTGATTTTTTTAAAAACATAAAGCTATCTTTCTTTTTTTTTTTTTCCAAATTCTTATTTTTATTTGGAAATAATTCCAAATAAGTGAACTATTGTAATGATTTTAATGCTAAATTTCTCGCAGCTTTAAGCTAACAAGAAAAAAAAACAACGTTAACGTGTTTAAAATGTGTATAAAATGTTAATTTGGTCTTTTAAAGTATAGTTTTGAACATTTTTTTCGTTTTTTGTCTCATTTTGCATCAATGAGCTACAAGGTTTTTTTTTTTCTCCTTTTAGGATGGAGGAGGATTTCCAGAAGCTTCCCCTAAAACTGTTGCTTCCATCTAAACCAACATCCAACATCCAAAGAGAAAGAAAACAGCTCAATCTCAGTTTTAAAAATCCACTGCAGCTGGTAAATGAAACATTTAAAACAGAAATTCATCAAAAAATAATTTTATTTTTAGTTTCAAAATGGAAGAAAAACAAGTTCCGGTCAAAAAGCCTGATCACTCAAAATCACTGCGCAGGCTGTGTTGGTTACCATGACAACAAAAAAAAAACCCCGGTTGTTAAGCTAATAATTAGCATGTTATATGTATAAAAATAGGACGGTATTTAATAAAACTGTTAAACAATAAAAAATTGATTGCATGTTTTTTTTTTTTTTTTAAAAATGTACTAATAAAATTAAAATAGTGGGACGCGGTGGCTCAGTGTAAGAGCGTTCACCATTGTTCCTGAAATTAACAGGAAGTTCGTGGGTTCGATTCAGCTCCGTGAAGTTGGCCCCCCTTAAAAAAAAAAATTAAACAAAAATGAACAAAAAATATGTCAATCGTTTTTGCTGTTTTGTGCTGTAAAAAATTTTGTTTGTGCTGCTCTACTTTTCTTTAATCTAAAGAAATAAAATTGGACGATGACGTCATACAGCCCCCACCCCCTTCCGCCTAAAAATGCTAGAAAAATGATAAAAATAATGGGAATCATTTGTGCTACGTTTGTGCTGTAGAACTTTTCGTTTGTGCCATTTTAGTTACAATTTAGTTTATTTAAATTGTAGGAAACTGATTTGGACGATGACGTAATGAAAACGGCGACGTCCAGAAGTAAATAAAGGTCTGGATGACGTCATTGTCCAAATCGTTTTTCTTAAAATTTAAATAAACTAAAATGGCACAATGGCATAAACTAAAAAATTTTACAGCAAAAACGCAGCACAAACGATTGACACCGTTTTTAAGAGTTTTCTCGTATTTTTAAGCAATGTGAGGAGCTGGATGACCTATAAAAGAATCGTAAATATCTACAAAAATAAAACAGCACAAACGCTTGACATATTTTTTGTTCATTTTTGTTTAATTTTTTTTTTTTTAAGGGGGGCCAACTTCACGGAGCTGTTCGATTCCCACTGAGTTCATGTCTCAGGCCCTTGGAAAAGACACCTAAAACCCATTTCCCACACCATTAGTGCCGTTGTGGCAGCCTGCTGTAGTGTAATGCAGCACATAAATTTCCCTGGTGAGGGAAGAATAAAGTATACATTATTATTATTAATGTAAAAACTTTTAAATAATCCTAAATAGAAAATAAAAATAATCTGATACAGATTAAATTTCTGTTTTATCAGGTGGAAAATAGACATTACATTTTATTTTAAAAAACTCTTAAATGTTCAGTGTCGTTCATAGTCCTGACTTTTCTTTATTTTTAAAGACGATAAAATATTCACTGAGTTCTGTGCGAAAAAAAAAGAGCTTGGAATGAATTTTTTTTTATTAATATTTCAAGTTGTTTTCATTTTTTCAGAGCTTTACTAAAAGTCCCAAAACTGACGTCCTGGATACCGTCACCTTCATGTCACCTCTAGTCACTGTACAAGGTACATTTATTATTAATCTATAGGATCAAATCACACGCATCATTATAAAATGTGTTTTAATTGTGTTTTTTTTTTTTTTTTCAGGCACTCCCAAGTCTAAAGCTGTAACAACGGTGGAAAAAAATGGGGTATTTTTCTTTCTTTTGTGGCATTAACACTTTTTTGTTTTGGTAAATCCTTCTTATTGTGAATCCTCCTCAGAATCCAGGTGAGATTTACTCCAAGATGTTTGAGAACGTTGAGAAATTGAAGACGTGGAAAGTCAACGCAGAGGCCAAGATAAGCCAGAATGAGAAAAAGCTTCTGGATAACAAGCAGACGATTGAAACTCAACGCAAATCAATAGAGGATTTACAAGTGAGTTTTTCACTTTCTTTATTTTGTTACATTCTTTATGCAGAATAACATCTGTGACTGTTTCTCATTAGTTTTCATTCGAGAGTCTCAGTGTAAAGCTGGAGGAACAGATCAGCGAAAACGAGGATTTAAGGAACAGGTTTGTTCGTCATTTTGCTTCCACTTTACAAACTACGAGACAAATCATGTGCACAAATACAAACCAAAACATTTAATAATGTTTAAAAATTTTGTTCTAAAATCAGAGAAAATGCAACAAGGGACCTGTGTAACGTCCTCAAGGAGAATTTCCAGAGGTCAGATCAGAAGATCAGTTTATGTGAGTTAAAAAAATAAAAAGATAGTTTTTACAATCTGTGTTTTTATAAAATTGTCTGATTATTTTAAATCTCATTTCTTTGTAGATGAATCTGAAAAAGAAGAAACTGATCGTCTCTTTCGGGAAAACTGTGACACCATTAAAGTAATATCATTCTAATATTAAATAAGTCTAATAGTTTGATAGATTTTTAAATAAAAATATCTGTTCATTTTTATCGTCTGTAATTTTATTCTGTAGAAAATGACCGTTGCGTTTAATAACCTTCGTGGTGAAGCTGAAACTGGTCGCCTGGAGAATCAGAGAAGTTACTGCAGTTTCTAACATTTTTAATCAATGAATAAAGATCAAATGTGTTTTTACTGCAAGTCGTGTCTTTTCAGTGAGGGAAGTTTTGCTGCAACACGAGGAACTCAATCTGAAAAACGAGGAGGAAAAAGCAAAGAAAGATGAAGAGGTGTGCAGGCTCATTTCTATGAAAGATTTAAATCATTCAGTCATTTGAGCTTATTTTTGTGTTTCTGGCTACAGATCAGAACGCTTCAGGCGAGCCTCGCGAATAAAGAGAAGGAAGTAAAAAAAGTTCTGAGCGACCTGGACAAAAGTCAAAACGTTTACAAAGAACTTCAAGACACAACTTGTAAGTAAAAGCACGTTACTACTTTACTTGCTAATTTGTATCACAGTATGAGATTTCTTCAAAGCAACATATTAGAGATTTTTTGTAACTGGTATTTTTTTGTATGGACAGCTGCCTCATTGGAGCAAAGTAAGAAGGACTATGAGCAGCTGATCCAAAATAAAGACGCCAGCATCCAGGAGCTGAACAATATTAAGACTGAACAAAAAGAAAAAATCCTGCTGATTGAAAGAACTCTGGAGGAACTGAAGACTGTGCATAACACCGAGATACAGAAGTACGAATAACAGTAAAAACACTCACATCAAGACATTAGAACCTTAATAAGATTTTTTATTCTTCAAAAGGGCCAAAGACCTTGAAGAGAAACTGATGGCAAACAACTCAGAGCTGGAGGAGACAAACACACTCCTGGGTGAGTGTTACGGTTACGAATGTGTGTGAATAAAATAAATGCTCTTTCAAACTAAGAAATGTTTTGGTTCAACAGACGCAACAAAAGAGGAAGTCAGAAAGAAACAGGAACACATCAGAGTACTGGAGGATAAGCTGGTAATTTCACACCACAGTTTATTTATTATTACCAATAGAAACACTGTTGTTGTTTCAGTAGGAATGAGTGATCAATAGAATCATTTGAATTTACTGTTAAAAATATGATGCGTCTTTTGAAAAAAAATCTATTTTAAATGATTTTTTCACATGGAATGTTTTACACGGTGATATTAGTGGGCGAACCAAACAGAGAAATATGCTCTCATAGAGCTTTTGGAAATCTAAACGGTTAAAGTGATTTTTAAAAAGCTTATTTTAATGTAGGGCTGCAACTAATGATTATTTTGATAATCAATTAATCTGTTTATTATCGGAACGATTAATCGGATAAAAATGACAACTTAATAAATATTAGTTTTTAGGTATTTTATTAAATGTAACTGCGTAAAAAAAAAAACAACTCATCGCCACACAAACAACATGTCGGGCTTATTCTAGTAAGTGCAAATGTTAATTTTTCTGTGAAATAAAGAGGTAAAATATTAACATTTCTAGAACAAATAAAAAATATTAAATCTAGTAAATCATAGGCACCCTAAAATGTGCTTAGAAGTACTGACTATTAAAACATCAAATGTAAACTGTTGACCATCCAGGATTATATTTGAAAAGAAGAAATCTTTAACACTTTTAGATTTGCAACTTTAACCCTGTTCAGAGGTAAAGTACCAAATAAAAACGGCCCCAGATTAACATTAGTAAAAGTATACAAAAAATATTGAAGTTGTGTACTATTAGTGCAAAAAAAAACACCACCTCAACTGTAAAAATAGTAACTTTAATAAATAAAATAACCTGGTATCCATCTTTACTACTTATAATATTACAAACAGATCAGTGTTTACAGATCTACTAATCGCAGAGCCCAACTAACAACACTCCATTTGTTTGTGGGGAATAAAAACGTGCATTGCAGTGTAGAGGAGAAAATCTTAGATCCTGGATTGAATTTAGCAATCAGTTTTTTAAACCCCTCGCCTTCCATCATTGACAGCCTGCTCATACTGGACACGATCATTTCCAAAATAACAGTCCGTGAGTGAAGCGCTCTGCTGCGGAGTGCACTCGCTTTTTCATAGAAAATGATTTATGTTGGTTTGTTTTCTGCAGACAGTAAAAAGTGCATTTAGCGACCTGTGAAATTGTTTAATTAGAAATAATGTCATATAATCTTAATTACCGCTTCAGTTTGCCATCTCCCACTTCGAGACCAACAAGTTTTCTTTTCAGATGTTCGTGCAGCGACGTTGTGCTTCCGTGCCAAAACGTGTCCGTTTTGCAAACTTAGCATATTAACGCAAGTCTTCACATTTAGCGGAAAATGATCCCAAACTTTGGATGAATTTGGTCGTGTTTTTCTTTCCGCCATCTTGTTAAATTTGCCGGCTCACAAGAGGCGGGGTGAAAAGAAGGCCGATGATTGGCTGATATCTACTTCTCTTCCTATGAAACGAAGGCCGATGATTGGCTGTTATCTACTTCTCTTCCTATTTTTGTAGCTCGCATGGTCAATTGGCTCACTACTGCCACACTCGGAGATCAATTTAAGTGCAGTTGACAGTAAAAACTTTTCAGACGACTAATCGACGACCAAATTAGTTGACAACTATTTCAATAACCCATTTTAATTGACTAGTTGTTTCAGCCCTACTTTAATGTGATACACAGTTTTAAAAAATAGATATGTTTCTTGCTGCAGAACAAACTGCGTTTGGCTGACATTGAAAAAAACAAGCTGGAAAAAACCTGCCAAGACGTCGTGAACGCTAATCACCTGCTGGAGGAAAAGCTCGCTAAAGCAGAGGTTCTTATTCAATTTCAACTGTACCAGATTTGGTTAAAAATCTGCCTAAAGTTGAGTTAATTTTCATTTTGTTTTGCTGTTCATTTAGAACAAGGTGCTTGAGCTGGAAGGACTGTTGTCTGCTAAAAATGATCAAACCAAAGACCACAGCACGGAGACGGAGAAGTTAAAGAAGCAAATAACCGAACACGAGTGAGCTCGACCTCCACACGCATTAACAAAATTATACTGTTGTCCTAATTATTTTCATTTGATCACCTTTTGAAGAGCAAAATACGACCAACTCATGTTCAACTACAACGAGATGAAGTCTGAGAAAAACACCATCCAGGAAGAGTTTGAAGAAAAATCCTCCAACCTCAAAACTGTTGAGGAGGAAAAAAAGGTCTGAATTATATATTTAAATATAAAATACTCACATTTAGTTTTTTCCTCTTAAAACATGTCTTTTGTGGCTTTTTAAAATTGTCTTGATGGTAAATTTTGATCGTTTGTTTTGATCAGGAATGTCAAGAACAGGTTGTAAAACTTGTGAAAAAAACTGAGAAACTTCAGAAAGAGAACCAACATTTAAGGTGAGGTCATCTGGTCGTCAAGGTAACTCCTAAACAACTTGAAATTATTTACATCATATGTATTTATCTCAAATAGAGACGAACTAAGCAGTACGACATCACTCATCCAAGAAAAGTCGAATTTAGTAAATGTTCTGGAAAGTAGGATGGACGCTGACGTAAGTCTGAAACATCATCAGTTTTTATTTTAGAGCTTTGTAATAAAAATGTTTTGTTTCCACAGTGCTCTGTTATAGAAGAAAAACTTAAAGAAAAAGAAAGAAACCTCAAAGCTGCAGAGACCAAGGTGATGAAAAAAAGAAAGCATTGAAATTATTTTAACTCCAAAAAATTAACATAGTTTTTTTTTGTTTATTTTTTAGCTGAACAATTTGAGGAAAAAATTTGACACCAAACTTAAAATTTCTGAAGATTACAAGACGGAGGTTTGTAATAATTACAGAACTATTCCTAATTGTTCATAAGAACAAACTTTAATATTATAAATCTTTATTTTCAGAAAAAAGTACTAAAAAAGGAAATTGAAAAAGAGAAGAAAAAATCCAGTGAACTGGAAAAAAAGGTACGACAGGTTGTGTAAGTTTGCAAATTTAGTTTAAAATTCTCAAACTGTCTGTTTTTTTCTTGTAGCTGCTGAACCTCACTGAACAGTTGGACAGTGGTAAAAACATCAGAGACGACGATTATGAGAAATTAAAGAAGGTTTTAGAATCCAAATCCTCTCGTGCAGCAGAGCTTGAGAATGAGGTCAAAATTTTTCTGCCTTTTTCAGCATAAAAGAAAGTAAGTTGTAAAAAAAAAAAAATCTTTGTGCTGCAGATCGTAAAGCTCCGAACAACAGCAGCCGAGGCCAAAAGAAGCAAAGACGGCGCTGAACAAAAATATAAGCACAAGGTTAAAACAATGATGAAACTTATGGATGATCAGAAGGTGATTCAACATAGTTCATCTTTTAATGTTTTTTTTTTTTGGAGGGCGGTTACACATCTAAATAATTATCATTTTTGTTAGATTTTCCACGAGAAGTTGATGAAGGAAAAAGATTTAGAGCTAGAGAAAATAAAGCAAGAGTCAGAGGACAGTGCTCTGACAAAATCATTGGTAAGTAAAAAAAAAAGCAATATTTTAATTTGGATTTAAACATTTCTAATATCTCTACATTTTTTACTCCAGGACCAGAAGTTATTTGAAGAGAAGACTGAAAAGGACCGTCTGAAATGTCTGGTCAAAACAGAAGCAGCTGAAAAGGTTTTTCACTTTATAGGAAGTTATTTTATTTCAAAATTTTCTCTGCAGCGAGTTTATTTATTTTTTAATACTTTTAGGAGAAACTGCAGAAAAAACTGTCCGATTTGACCAGAGAGCTGTCGTTTGTAAAACTACAGCTAACACGGGACAAAGATAAACAGGTAAAGTTATCAGATCATTTCACAGTTTAACAGTGCTGAACAAAAAAAAAATATTGAGCCTGGTGAGCCGAGCTACAAAGTAAGAGGACGTTCTTACAACAATTTTACAATGATTGATGATGCATTCAACAATGCAGACGTGGAGAGGACAATGTAGTGACAAACAACAGGGCTTCTGTCTCCAAAGGTGGAAGACGAGACACAGGTAGAAACAAAAGGGAGAGGATCATTGGGAACAGGAATGAGGAATTTGGACAAAGAGAAAAAAAGTGCCAAAAGTCGGGTGGATCATAACACAAAAGTAGAAACATTTAAATGGATTAATTTATTATGCTTTTCTCAAATAATAACTGCAGAAGAACAAACGGTCTTAAAAGAATTAAAATGTACCAGATTTATTTTTGTATAATGCACAAATTTTTTTAATTTTTTAATATAAGATAATGAACCTACTTACTGTATACAGTAATGCATTGTGCTTATACATCCAGGATTGTATTTAAAAACAAGAAATCTTAAACACTTTTACATATGCAAATTTAACCCTGTTCAGAGGTATAGTACTACATAAAAACGGCCCCAGATTAACATGAGTAAAAATGATTCAAGTTGTGTAGTTTTAGTGCAAAAGAAAGAAAGAAAGAAAGAAACGCCTCCTCAACTGTAAATCTAGTAAATAAAATGACCTGGGTCAATCTTTACCACTTATAATATTACAAACACATATTTGTGTACAGATCTACTAATCGCTAAAGCAGTGCCCAACTAACACTCATTTGTTGTGGGAAAAAATGTGCATTGCAGTGAAGAGGAGGGAATCTTAGATCATGGATGGAATTTAGCGATAATTTTTTTTAAACTCCTCGCCTTCCACCATTGACAGCCTCCTCATACCGGACACGATCATTTCCAAAATAAGCGTCCATCTGCAGAGTGCACTCCTTTTTCCACAGAAAATAGTCCATGTTGGGTTGGTTTTTGCAGACAATAAAAACTGTAACTGTATTTTTTTTATAAGAAATAACGTCATATAATCTTAATTACCGCTCCAGATCGCCGTCTCCCGCTTTGAGTCCAAATTTTTTTTTCAGATGTTTGTGAAGCGACGTCGTGTTTTCAAAACATGTCCGTTTTGCAAACTTAGCATATTAACGCGAGTCTCATTCACATTTAGCAGAAAATAATCCCAAACATTGGAAGATTTTGTTTGTGTTTTTCTTTCCGCCATCTTGTTGAATCTGCCGGATCGCGTGAGGCGGGTGAAATGAAGGCCAATGATTGGCTGCTATCTAGTTCTCCTATTTTTGTAGCTCGCATCGTCAATTTGGTCTGTACTGCCACAATTGGAGACTAATTTAAATGCAGTTGACAGTAAAAACATTTTAGACAAATAATCGATGGCCAAATTAGTTGACAACTTTTTCAGTAGTCAATTTTTTTCGATTAAATCGATTAGTTGTTTCACCCTAGCGTGCACTGAGAATTGCTTGTTTAGATATGTGTCATGGGAACACTCTACGATCCCGCTTGAGTGTGCCCTGTGTTAGCCGTGGGGACGCCCAGCACCCGCAAGCTAGAGACACACACACTACAATCTTCCTTTACTATGGAAATTGTGAACTAATCATGTACGAATAATAATAAGAATATCTTTATTTGTCCCACAATGGGGAAATTGCATTGTCATTGAGCTCAGGCGTTACTTGTCACTTTGTATGATTGTTTATGGGCTTGGGGGAGGAGCTAGGTGGTTAAAGACAGGTCATCAACAGTTTTTTGAAGACAGATATTAGCAATCAAATGTACAGCACAGAAGACAAACTGCTGCTCAGATTCAGACTTACAGGAGAGTGAAGAAACCGATGACCCTGCCGACTGAGACACTGATGCAAAATTAACCCAATAAGAATATGACAAAGTGTTCGGTGAATCAGACACTGAATCAGACTTTATAGAAACTATAGAAACTTTGAATCAGGATTTGTATTGTGAATATTAAACGTACTGTAAATAAAATGAGGATTAACAAGACATTGAAGGGTTTTGAATTGTAAATTTTATTAGGGATTTTTGTTCATACTTGTAAGTTGCCAAAAAAAAAGTGGGAAAAAATTTATACCCATTTTCAGGCCAAAAATTTAGAGTCCGCGTTATATTCTTTTAACTAGGTAATAAAACATAAAATAATTCCTTCTGTTTTTCAGACCACTGTCGAAGACTACACACGAGCCTCAGAAAAAACCTCCACTAAGTATGGTGGTGGATTGTCAAAGATTCAGGTACTGAATGTGTTGTACACACACACAAATACACTCTCACACACACAAGGACACACACACACTCAGTTTTCCTCACAGGTGTATTTCCCTGCAGTCGTACAGAGTCAAGACTCCTCCCTCTGAAGAAATCATCCGTCTCGGAAAGGGGAACATGGACATTTATCTGACGTCTGATAGTTCTGATCAAAACTACCCACTGGTGAGTGGCCATTTTACAGTATTTAGAAAACTACACTTTCACAAAACTGCTGCTTTTTTTACTTCTATTTCACAGTTTCTCACTTCATCCTTTATCCACGAGTCCTGTCATTCAGCCCAATTCCTCCACTTCCAGAAACATAACATCAACACAATGTTTTCTTTATTTGTGTGTAATTTTTACTTGTTTTCCTTCCAGATTCAGACGCCCATCAAGTTTTCATCCCCACAAAACACAAAAATTCGTGATGCAATGAAAAGAAGCAGAGAAGCTGGTTGGATCCCGACCAGTAGTCATGAAAAAAAGAAGAAATGGGACTATCAAAAAATTTTTGCATAATTTTTTTTAGCAGCTTATTTTTTATTTAAGTTTTGTTGTGTTGGTTTTTTTTTTTATTATTGTATATTTGATTTATTTATGTGTGACGTTAAGTACTTCTTTTTAACTTTGTTGTTTTCAGTGATTTATTAATAAAATTATTAATATGTTAAACTGGTGGGCTTTAGTAATGTTAATATTTCATTTTAACATTTCATTTCTGTTGAACCAAACAAAAGTATCTCAAATTTAAGAAAAATACATCAATAACAAAGCTGTGGACAAAATTCCTTTTATACAGACTGACCTGGTGGTGACCTGTTTTGGGGTGTGCCCTGCCTCTCGCCTGTAACCAGCTGGATGGGCTATGGTACCCCAACCATACAACCCTGACAGGAATAAGCTGTTCAGAAGAGGAAAGACTAGTTACCAATTTATTTATTTATTATATTTGTATTCATTTGGAATAATTTGTTGCTCATACGAACACATAGCATGTAATTATTTTGTCACGTTTTAGAACTACAATCATTTTAGTTTGTAACTAAATATTTTTACGTGTTTGTACACTGGTCCAGATGTCATCTTCACTTCTCTAGAACATCTGTGGTCTTGCAGGGAGTTGAACAGGGTTGGGAGGAGGGAAACAGATTTTCACTGGACAGATGGTCTTCCTCGTCCTCCTGTTCCTCCTCCTCTTTCTCTCTTTTTTTTCTTTCTCCTCTGTTGTTTTTATCTCTGCTGAACCTGCTGATCTTCTCCATCTACACATCTTCATCAAGACATGAACTAAAAGCTAAAAAAAGTCCCTGATGTTTTACTGACTGCTGTTTCTGGACTTTTTAAAACCCTGATTGACTGAAAAGATCAACACTCATTATTTAAGGTAATTACACCACTGATTGTTCTCATTAGAACTAAGTTAGTCATAAAGACTGTTTTCTCTCTGCTTTATTTTTCTATCCAGATGTTTTTCTGTGTCCTCCTGCTGTGTGTCTCCATGTTCTCTCCTCGTGTGTCTTCGTCTCCACTTCTAAAGGTAAATAAACTCCAAATTAAAATAATTTTATTTTAACAAGATCTTCTCAAAAACATCCAAGTTGTGAATGAAAGAAAGAATTCAGGAACGCTTGACATTTCTGAAATTGGCATTGTTTGTGTGTTTTGTTGTGCAAAGATGTGTTTTAGCATCAGAAGAAAATATAAAACTAAAAAAGAGACGATCAAAGGATTTTTTTTCCAACAACTGCAGTTTTTTGCAGATGTTTCAAAAGGAGTGTTTAAACTGTACACACACGCTTCCTTTCAGTGAGCAGGTCCTCAGGTATGTGTCCATCTGTATCTGAGGCTGTAATTGTGGTTAAAAAGCTGCTGTTGAAACGTTCTGAGCTGAATTTCTTCCGCAGCTCTTTCATCAGATCCTCACTGAGAAAACAAACAACCTAAAACATCTGGAATTTTTTTTCCTGGAATCTGATGACAGAAAAACTTTAACACTAAAGCTGAAGAGCATCCGTTTTCTTTTGTGGTTTGTTTATGAAACCTGAACAGACAAGAGAAAAAAGGGTTCCATGTCAATTCAACATTTTGTATTTTTCTGCCATCTTTGAATGTTTTATCCTCATCAAAAACATTCCTGAAGTGTTTTTTTTTGTTTTGTATTTTTTTTATTATTTGATTCATGCATGTTTGATGTCCCGATGAGGGTGCAGGACGGCAAATGTTATTTATTTAGTAAAGGAGTCCAGTAAAGCTGTACAGGAATAAACACATGGATTAAACAGGATTGTCTCATAGTAAATGAGCTCCTCCCGGAGGGCAGAGCTCCTCACCCGATCCCAGCCATCCTCCGGAGGAAGCTCATTTTGACCGCTTATATCCGCGATCTCATACTTTCGATCACCACCCACAGCTGGTTACCATAGTGAGGGTAGGAACGTAGATCCTGGTTACCATGGTGAGGGTAGGAACGTAGATCCTGGTTACCATGGTGAGGGTAGGAACGTAGATCCTGGTTACCATGGTGAGGGTAGGAACGTAGATCCTGGTTACCATGGTGAGGGTAAGAACATAGATCCTGGTTACCATGGTGAGGGTAGGAACATAGATCGACTTGTAAATTGAGAGCTTTGCTTTTCGGCTCAGCTCTCTCTTTACCACGACGAATCGATTCAGCGTCCTAGTTCTTCCAACCTGCCTCCAAAATCAAGCTATTTTAATAAAACTGAAGTTAACTTAAAATAGGAAGAAATTTTAAAGACAAAGCATTTTGGGGGTCTGACCCCTCAACATCCTCCTGTATTATAAACCCTATTTTTTTCTAAATATAAAGGTATTTAAAGAAATGTTAACTTGAGGGTTAAATAGATCTAGTTATTTATTTAAAAATGTTCATGTATGTAACACATTTAAACATGAAAGTTTGACCAATCTATTGCTCTGTAAATTATTCCCGCTGGCACGCCACTGCAACAGACTGGCAACCTGTCCTGGGCCGACCCCATTCCCTTTGACCCCATTGTGACCCTGCATTGGAGGAGGTGTAGAAAATGATGACGGGATTAAATCTTTTTATGTCGACCAAATCTTTAAAACAGGAAACAAATAAACTTGGATGAGACTGAATTCAAAATGAAGCACGCCGCTGTGCAGCTGCTTCCGTGTCTTTAAATGAGGATCTTCAGCTTTTGTCATGCAAGTGGAAGGCCGAAGGTCACCATCTGGAGAGGGGAACAGCCCAGTCACACATTTTAGGACATGATTTTCTTTCACTGTTGTAAAATGTGATGAAATGTTTCTCTCTGTGTCAGGACCGGTCCGTGTGTTCCAGGACATTTTGCGGTGCAGGTAGAGAGTGTGTATCGACCGATAAAGGAGAGCCTGTGTGCCGATGTTTGGAGGTAAAATTCAGTCACTCTTTTTTCTGATTTTCTTCACTGTTTTCAGAAGATTTTTCTCTCATTTTATTCTTTTTTAATGTTTTCGTTTTGTACTGATCCACCTCGACACTGAGGTCCTAACCATTCTGCAGACCAGATGTTTCTGAAGAGGTTTCTGTGGAGGATCCTGTTTACTACTTTGTAATGTCATTTTAGCAGCTGTCTGACAGAATCCTTCCTCATCGTCGGTATGAATATAAGAAACAAAGAAAAGTCTGACCAGAAATAAAAACAAGACAGACTCTTTATGTTTTAGGACTTTTTTGTTTTTCTCATTTCTGATTGGAACAGATCACCATTTTACTTTAAACATGTTTGTTTTATTATGTTTTTTTCTGCAGCATTGTGATGGGACGGAGAACTGGGTGTGTGGCAGTAATAATAAATCCTATAGAAATCACTGTGAGCTTCACAGAGACGCCTGCATGTCTCACATTAAGATACACATCAAGCATCGAGGACACTGTGTGGGTCAGTACACACATAACCAAACAGTAATAGAACTGTACTCATAACACACTGCTCATCCTGGGTTTAAATTTCTGTTTCTAAAGAGAAACCTGCAGAGACAGACGTCAGTCCCAGTAAGTGAAGGAGTTTTAAATAAAAATGGTAACATTTAAGTTTTTATGTGGAGTTAAAACTTTCTTCTTGTGCTTCTCAAGTGGTTTGTTTCCAGTCTGATCGTGATTGGCTGAGAGAGAGAGTGATCCAGTGGATTCAGACAGAAGTAGAATTAAAACTTCTGGCTTCAGTTCCATCGTCAGCAACAAACATCCTGCAGACGTATTTCCAGGTTTGATTACATCAAGTTTCTTTTTTAGTATAAGTGTTTTCTTTTTTCATTTTGTTGTGGGTCTGAGTCTCGGGTAGAGACAAGGCTTGGAACACTAGCCTTTCTGTGTGTAGTTTGCCTGTTCTCCCCGTGTCAGCATGGGTTTCCAGGTCCTCCGGTTTCTTCCCACCCTCCAAAAACATGCATGCCAGGTTGATTGGCTACTACATGATTGCCTGTAGGAATGACTATGTGTGTGGCCTCGTGACAGATTAGCGACCTGTTCATGGTGTACGCTTCCCCTTTGCCTCAAATCAGCTGAGATAGGGTCCGGCACCCCGCAATCCCATAAGACAGGAGTGTCAAAGTTCGGTCCTGGTGGGCTGGGATCCTGAAGATTTTCATTGTGTTTCTGGTTCAATACAGCTGATCCACATAAAGAGAAATCAACGGCCAATAGAATTTAGCACATTGACTCAATAACCTGGATCAGGTGTGTAGATGCAAGAACACCGGCCCTCCAGGACCAGACATCAACACCTGTGCTGTAAGGGATAGACAGTTGAAGATGGTGGTAATTTTTTTTTTTAAATTTCAGTTTTCAAGCTCTCTTTAAATTTTAGTATCAAATCTTGATATTTTAATCATCATTTTGATCTTTACAATAAATAGTTTGACCACCAGTGTTTCTTCAATCAAACGGACTTTACATGATTGCATCATTACATGACAGCTTAATGAGGCTATTATTATAGACTCATTAACTACTGGTTTATTGATCCAGTGAAGACGTTTATTGTGGATTTACTGTACATACAGTATCTGTGATTCAGCAGCTGTTTAGACTTTATTACCTTCAATAATTTTGAGAGTCGTCGTGTTCACAAAAGTGTTACAAAATCATGAATCCACAAAGAGCCCGAGAGCCTAAAGCATTAATATACAGTATATGGTAGCAACAGTTGAGTGTTACACTCATGCAGGTCATACATATGTAAACATTCCAAGACAATCATCTCATTTAAATCAGTTTTAATACAGCAGGTTAAAAAACTTATAATTTATTTGTTCAAAACATGAATCATTATTGTTTATATTTAAATGAATGAGTTTCTGTGACTTAAAACTTATCAAAAGGGACTTCAAACAAAATGATCGATTATTAGTTTATAAACGAAGGATGTTTTTGTATTTTTTTGTTACAGATGTTTGATGATGGAGATTACCAGCTGGATTCTAAAGAGTTTTTACATTTCTTGAATCACAACAAGTCATCTCTTAATCCGATCTTTTCTGATCATTTGGAGACTGATCAGCTGCTCAGGTCCGCTTTACGTTCAATAAAACTTTTACTATTTGTTGTAAATGAAAATAATCTTCTGAAACGTCACATTTTAGTTTATTGTTAATGTAAACTAATCTAAGGTGTTGATGATGCTTCTTCCAGGTCTTTGTGTGTCGATGCACTGATCGAGCTCTCTGATGAAAACACAGACTGGAAACTGAGTTTGACTGAGTTTATAAACTGTCTGACACCCACCTTCCAGCCACCAGAGAGAAGTAAACATATATGTTCATGATACACAAGATTCTATTGTTTCTGTTTGACTTGTAAATGATTAAAGTCTGACATGTTGTTCAGAGTGCGCTCTGGAAGATGACGTCTTGGAGGATGGGGCTGAAACTCAGATGGACTGCAATAAGTGTGTGTGTGCGTGTGGGAACTGGGTGTGCACAGCTTTAACATGCAACGGTGAGGACCGACATCACGATTACAGAAACAATCACTGATTCAAAGACTAAGAAACTGGTTCATGCTTCTTTTTCAGGTGAGCATCAGGTAGAGGATGTTAATGAAGGAGAAGAAATGACAGAAGAAGAATGGAGCAGGAAGCTGGCTGAGCTCAATGCTTTACAGGTTGGAGTTTTATTATAAACGGTTTTATTTAGAACTATAAATTTAAAAAGTTGATCACCTCAAGCATCGATGTACTTTTTCCTCTCGAATCTAGAGAATTATTATAAAAAAAATCTTGCTTTTATTATTATAAAAATCTCCATGAGCTAAATGTCTTCAATCATCTAGACCACAGGTGTTATTGTCCGGTTCTTGGAGGCCGGTGTCCTGAAGGTTTTCCATGTGTTCCTGCATCAACACATCTGATCCAAGTTAACGAGTGCCTAATCTTATTGGTTGTAGATTTTACTTTATGTACAACAGCTGTATGAACCAGGAACACATGGAAACCTCCAGGACACCGGCCCACAAGAACCGGAGTTTGACACCCCGATCTAGACAATCTAATCTCTGCTCTCCAACCAACCACAGATGGTTGGAGATGTCTCCATCTATTTAGCTCATGGAGATTTTTATCCCATCAGATGAAGATGAATTTTGCTGAACAAGTCTTATAACTTTGTTCATTTAAACTATATTTAAATTATCAGTCAAACCAAATATAATCATTTTCCCATCAAGAGAGTAAAAAACAGAAACTGGATTATAACATAACAAACATTAAGTGTCAACAAGTTACTTTTTTCTTTTCCATCACTTAATTGACTGCATTCTTTTCAGATGTGACATTCTAAGACACATTTACACAAAGATTACTAAGAGAGACTTGAAACGTGTCTAATTGGACAGTTTTAGTGCTTCTACATTAGATCAAAACCTCACAAGTTTTTTTTTTTTTTTTTTTTACAACAAAGATCCAATCTTATTTTTATTCTAGAAAAAACACAATCCACAGTTAATGGAGTAAAATTTAAAAAAGCATTTTTTTTAATTAAATTTAAAGAAAAGCCTCACTGATAACTTCTTCTGCTTCTGATTCACCAGGAAAACTTCAGCCACTGATCCAACGAGCCACGCTTTCCTTCTTCTGAATGAATTATATTTAAGTTTTTCTAGTATTTAAGTTTGAAAACTCCAAAGATTCTTTTTTAATTTATTGATTATAACTTTGTCACTTTTTATTTAGATATAAATATTTTTTCTCGTATGTGTTTGTTCTTTAAATTGAATTCAATAAAAGGTTGAAAAGTATTTTTTTTCCCCAAATTTATTTAATTCAAAAGATGCTGAAAATATTCACACAGAAACAAAACTGACCTTATGAGAAAGACACATGAAATAAAACAGACTTAAACCGAACTTAAATAAATGTGTCTCAATGTGTTGTTTTTTAGGAGTAATTTGAAAAAATAAATTAAAACAAGTTTCAAATTAAAAACATATAAAATGAAGAAATATGAAACAATTGAATCAATCAATTGATCATTTTGTGTTTTGTTTATTACTTGATTGGGTGGAATAATTTATTATTTTTAATTCCTTTTTTTTCTGTGCAGCTGTTTAGTGAATTAAAAATAAATCATTTTTTAAAAATAAGCCACTGGTTCATTGATTTTATGCTCATTATTTTTAAATATAAAATAAAGAAAATGTGAGAATATTGTTCAAGTAGTTTTTGTGAAACAGTGAGATCATTATGAGTAGAAATGAGTTGTAACGTCCAGGTCCTGTGTTCAGTAAGGCCTCCAGACAGGTTCCTCTCTCGTGGACAGACACGCTCCTTCAATGTAACTATTCAGTGCGGTGACGATGTTCAGATCATCACCTATGGTCTGGAGTGGTTGGTTTGACCCGTAGTAAAAGCTGCTGGGCTGAAATGAACCGGTGTGACTCAGAGGAGGGGGAGCGCTGGAGGGTGAGGACAGGAAGGAGCTGTATGGAGGAGGCTGGCTGGAGTACGGACGAACAGGCAGATGGTGCATTCTGGGTGATGGAGTGAAGGACGATGTGAAAGAAGTCACCTGTCCTAAATATGATACCTCATTGGTCCACAATGAGGAGGTCAAGGGTCTACAATCTGAAACATAAGAATCATTCCTATTGAGATCAATCAGCTGATTGGATGTAACCAAAACAGACAGAAACCATGATTCTCCCCTCACCGTGCCTCACACTTTTTCATCTACTCCCTTTGAAAATATTACTGACGAGTACAAAGACATTCCTAGAAATAATTTGGAGCTATTTTTAAGCAAATCTAAAAGCCTCATTGCTTCCATAAAGCATCCTTCTGGTGCATTCTGTACTTCTGGGATGAATGAAGATCAACTGGGTCATTTTTTAACACTTTATATGACACATTGTAAAATCTTCAAGATCCTGATGAAGTTTCATCAGTTGTTCAAAGATCAAATAATTTAATGTGAGCAGGGCTGTGAGCCCACTTCCCCTCACATAGAACAATAGAGATACTTTGAAACTAGTTTTTTTTTTCACTTAACTTTAAGAGACATTCATAACTTAAAGTGTTTTCTTATTTTTTGAGTCAGAGGTGAGTCGACACATTGATCCTCATACCTGATGGAGCGGTGCTGCTGTTTATCCCAGAGCAGGAAGGTCTAAACACACCTGACTTTATCTCCTTTTGTCTCTGTCCTAAAACAAAGAAAATAAGAATAAAGAGAAGTTCAACATCCTACACCTTTGGATTAATGAGATCTGCTAACGTCGGGGGAGACGAGGTCCATCCACAGTGATCTTTATCGCTCGGTGAAGAGTAGCAACTTGAGGAGGTGATGTCATCACGTTGATGGACAGGGTGAAAGTTTTACCTGAAAGAAGAAAAACAACAGTCACACCTTCACAGATTCAGAAGTGTTTACGTTTATTTCTTTAAGGATTTAAAGTTTTTCCCATTGGCTGTTTTTTCTGTTTACCTCTGCCACTGCGGCCTATAAAGCGGAGGTCATTGAAGTGAGCGTAACCTTGCTTCATAGTTGTCGTTGCATTCCGTAACTCAGCACTGCTGTTGTCATCATTACCCGCCATCACTGTGACCAACACCCCATCGGGCACATCGTTGCCAAGAGCAACCACCTTAGAAGAGATGAGACATTGTAAATAGTTCTCAGAGCTCAGTGTGTGTAGCGTTTAGGAATCTTACTGTAAATGATCGTGGGAGGGTCTTGTTGCATCTCCAGTGTTGTGGCAGCACACTGCAAAGAAAGTTTGGGCTATCGGTTTGTACCAAGCCTCGAGGTGGGGCTGTGTTAGGGTGACGGAAAGGCCTCATGTCCTGATCTTCAAGTGGTCGATCAGCAGGCGAGGATGCTAATCTACATTTTCCCATCGAATCTGAAAGAAATACGTTTAGACTTGTTGTTGGATGTTCATTTGTTTTTTGTTCCAAAACACAGATTAATTTTGCTTTAAAATGTTTGCAATAGATAAATGCTTCAAGCAATGAAACAAAAACAAGTTAATGTGAGGATGAACGTGAAAAAAAATGAAACCTACAAGAATACAAATGTGTTTGAAAGAAAAATTGCGTACGTGTAGAAACATTATAGATCAAATATAAAAAAAAAAACATGCTGTTCAAAAATTATGCCATAGAAAAGTTAAAGTAGCTCATTCTGTTGTATTTATTAAACAAGTAAAATTATTTTAACTCTTTAAAAATTTTTATACTTGGAGGAAACATTTTAGTATTTTGGTTTTATTCTGTGTTCGGCTTAAACAACATTAATCCTGATAAGTAATTAAAAAAAAAAAAAAGAAATGTTTGATCAAATTTTGTTTGTGTTACAAAGATATGAAAACAACAAGTTAAGAATTAAAGATGCAATCTTTTTTTTTTTAAGTTGTGAGATTACAAAAACACATTAAAGTTATTATTTCAACATTGTACTGTTTAGATACGATCTTTGGTTGTGGTCATTAGGAGAAAATATTCTTGAGATTTGCAGGGAAACTGAAAGTATGACTGTTTCTTTGCTCTTTTCTTACTGTCATGATGTGGATGGAGGAAGACCCAAATGCAGAACATAAACAAAATTTATTAACAAAAGCATATGATTAACACAAAAAAATATATAATAGAGTTCAAGGTTATGCACTTGGTCATGCAGCCAGGAAGACGTGGCTTAGAGGAATGGTGATGACCCGTCTCGGAAGTCAGGTGAGACTGCCTTTAAATAAGCATCAGGCTAACGATGCACAGATGGTTGTCAGGCTTATGACCACAGGTATCCGGGATCAGGCTGGAATCCGGGAGAGGGAAGAAGGTCCAAGGCTCCCTCTGGTGGCAGGTCAGGGGATCATGACAGCTACATTAATTCCTGATATAATTTCTCATCATAAGTGATTAAGAATAGTTAAAGAAAAGTGTCTAAAGCCTTTCATGTTGTGCCTTTTTTTAATTGTCTAAATATCGAGAAGGAAAAAAAATTAATAAGATCAACTCAAATCTATATTTCAGATTTTAAAAAAAGGCCTTTGAAGGGTTCAGAGAATTTGTTTAAATTGTGTCTAAATTACTATTGTATTTTATGTGTTGTGTTTTATTTCTTATGGATCTTTTTTTAAAAATAGTTTAAAAACATTTTTTATGAGTTCTGAAGGTGCTCAAAAAAGATTAAATTGTGAATTATCGCAGAAAAAGCGGGAAATAATATTTTAATAATAATAATAATACATTTTATTTGTAATGCACTCTACACCTGAAATCAAGCCTCAGAGTGCTACAAGGTTAAAACATTAAAACTTAAAACAATTAAAACAGTACAGCACAATAAAAACAAACATACAATGCAAACAAAATGATAAGCTTTTGTAAAATAACTGACACTTGTTCATCTAAAAAGCAGCTTAGAACAGAAATAAGATTAAATGTTTGAACTTAAACAAGGTTTATACTTGATCCATATATGATCTTGTTTACATTATTTTATTGTTTCTTTTTTATACATATTTACTTTCTTTTTTACAGAATTACATCTGTTTTAATACATTTATTAGATATATTTTGCTTTAAAGTCCACTGACTGGCAGGTTTTTAAAATAATCTTTTGTAATTGTAAAAAAAATATTGGAAAAACAAACATATCTTTAAAAAACTACAGTACCCTACAGTAACCGCATTGGTTAATACGTCATCACACCGCGACAAATATCGAACTGATTCCAGAAACAAAATAAGCTCGTGATTGATGAAGTTTTTGGTAAGTATTTTAGACATTAGTTATTCTTTTATTTCTTTTTATTGAACTCGTTGACCTTTCTTTTCTCCTCTTCCTCCGACTCTCTGTGTCTCCTTTGTTGTGTGTTTTATTTTATTAACCACAGTGTTTGAATAAGGAGGGAACTGTGTTTTATTCACATTCAGATTTTACTGCCGGAGGGGAAGGAGCTGCGGTCACACACACACGCACACACACCGTAGACAGGTGTGTGTGTCTCTGCTATGTTGTTATTTTAATATTTTCCTCCCTCTTGACTTGTTTTGTTCTGTTGAAGTGACCTGAAAACAACTAACTGCTGAATAAAGTCTTCATCAAACAATCTGCCTGACCTAAAAACCTCATCAGTTCATCTATAGTTGGTACTTTTTAACTGTGGGTATTTTCTATTAAAATCCCATCAATAGTTTGGGACATGTTGGGCTATATTTGGAAAACTTTAAAAATAAAAAAAAAACTAAATAAAAGGAAGCAATGCTATGTTTAATTTTTTTTAATTTTACATACTTAGTAATTCATCCCTCTGTGGGGAAATTCAAAATACATTTGAAGTTTGCATTTCATCCTCTGCAGGGTAGCTGGGCTCTCAGTCAGAGATGGAGGGAGGAGCTTGGAGTAGAGCCGTTGCTCCTCTGGGTTGAGAGAAACCTGATTGGGTGGTTCGGGCATGTGCTTAGGATGCCTCCCGAATGCCTCCCTGGTGAGGTGTTTCGGGCACGTCACACTGGGAGGAGACCCAGAGGCAGACCCTGGGTCCCCAGGAGAGTTTATGTCTCACAGCGGGACAGGGGACACCTCGGAATCCTCCCAGGTGACCTGGAGGATGCAGCCTGTGTTTCCTGTCTGCTGTTGCCTCTGTGACCCGGTCTCGGATAAGCAGACAATGGAACAGAACATTTGAAATTTATATTTTTTTTATGATTTGTGTGTGTTTTTGTGAGCAGATCCATGGCGGTCTCTGGTGCTTCCAGTTCTAAAGACCGTCCAGCTTCCAGGACCAGTTTTATCCCAGAGCTACAGAGCATGATGTAAGACTTACACATGAGCACAATCTATTATTGTTTTTTAATGATCTAAAGTCCGATCGAAGAGGCAGCAGTCTATGCAGGAAAATCTAAACTTCCCTCTTCTCCTTTGCCACTTCTTCCAGCTTAAAAAAATGAATCCTCTCTTTGAACTATTTAGTCTTTTGTTAACCAATGGGAACTACGGCTGAGATGGACTGTTTAGAAAGAGTGCTTACTCTGAAGAAAACAAAGAAACAATTCTCAAAAGCACAGATGCCTCACACTCACGTGTTTTTAACTGAGGATTGAACCTTTTTATAAGTTTTATATAAAAAAAGGGATTTTAAAGTAGCAGCAGCTAAACACTGACGTCCTCCTCGCTGTGACCCTAACGGGATCACCAACTAAAGGAACTCAATCTCGTACATTAGACTATTTACACACCTATAGGCTTAGAGACCACGGACACATTTCTAATGTTAATAAAATAAATATCTCACCCCAGTAGAGCCTCGGACTGCTGCTGCTGCTGAACAAACTGTTTGAAGCCATGAAGACCTGTTTAACAAAAGACAGGTTTTATTCAGAAAGATGTTCTAATTGATTAAAGACCTGATAAAAACACGTAGTTTCAAACAAACCTGCACATTTACAAGATTGTATTTATTATTTATGTGCTGAAAAATCTCATTTTTAAAAACACACTTCTTTTGGATTGAGGTTTGAAAGAATTAGACCATTCTTTATGGAAATCATTTGAATATAAAACAACTTTGATCAACACACAGAAAAAATATTCTACAAAAAGTGTCAAATGTAATTCTATAAACGAGCATAACGAGAAAGAATAGAGCTTTTTTATTTTATAACAACATCTAGTTATTAATAAAACACCTGCCAGTTCTTACCTGGGCTGAAGATGTTGCTGTTGGTGGTCAGAGTGACCAGAAGCATCTAAACCCCAAAACCTAAACCCAGCACTGTCGGCAAACCAGACCAACGTGCCCGCAACCCCAAACCAAAGCCTCACTCACCTGTCTAACTGATGGCTGCAGACAGCCAATCACGGTCCAGATACAGGAAGGAGGGCGGTGTTGGTCAAGTTTGATGAGGGGAGAAAACTGCAGGATGTGGGATCCCGGAAATGGCCACTGGATGCAAATTGAGGTTTGACCAAACTGTGGTCAGATTTTGTGTGTGTGTGTGTGGCCCTTTGACCTCAGCGTGTGTGTTTGGAGCTACATTTGCAAGCTTTGTGTTCAGACGGCTGCGACACTGAAGGCTTTACAATAACTTTTGTCTTATCAAAGTTTTTATTTAAATATTGATGCAAATTGTTTTGGATTTTTGAGGTTTTCTGATCATTTAAACAAATCCTATTTAAAAAGAGAAATGATGGTTTTCTATTTTTTGTCCCTTTTAAACTCAAAAACTACCTGTTTTTTTTTGGCCACATGTTGAACACCTTTCTTTTCATACTCGACATCTTTGTGTTTTTTATTTCAGGTTTGCTCTCGGAGACGCTCGCAGGCCGCTGCACGAGACAGCAGCTCTGGTGGAAGACATTGTACACACACAGCTCATCACCATGGTAATGTATTATCTTATTCAATTTTAAAACATATGTCACGTATGTTTTTAGAATTTAGTTTATTGTTTTAAAGATAATTCTTTGTGAAAGTTCTCTAAAAGTTGCGTGATTGGTTAATGTTGTGGGTTTTTTTTCTCTCAGTTGCATCAGGCCTGTGAGGGCGCAGCGCTTCGTGGATCGAGAGTTATCTCTGTAGAGGACATTTTGTTCCTGATGAGGAGAGACAAGGTACACTCAGTTCCAAAAAATACATGCATTAAGACTTTACTCGTGTTTAAATATGACAAACATGTTTCCATCAGAGGAAGATGGCCCGATTATTAAAATATCTCCAGTTCAGAGATTACAAATCTAAACTGCTTAAAACTATGGAGGAAGATGAGGCCCAGACTGATCCAGGTAACCACCTGTTTATCGCTAAATTGTGGCTTTAAGCTCGGTTTGAGTTTTTTTTTTTTCTCTGTCTGCAGACAGATTTGGTGCAGCAGGCATTACAGTTGCTGGCGGCAACAATCGGAGGCAGCGATTGGCCCAGGACTTCCTAGCGTGGATGGATCAGACTGGGGAGCTCCTGTCATTAGTGGATGGTCAGGAGCTGGATCCCATCAAGCAGGAGAGGATGGAGGTCAGAGGTTAAACGACATCACTGACATTTTTACAGTTCAGTGTGAAAAGTGTTTCTCTGGATCTACAGCGAATGGATCGGCGTTCTCAGACCATGGACCAGGCTCAGTACGCGGACTTCTGTGAGAGTAGACAGCTCAGCTTTGGTACGTCTATCTTATCTCTCCTTTCCTCCAACTTTGCTTAACGTAACGTTTTCCTCCAGCGAAGAAAGCCTCAAAGTTTCGAGATTGGTTGGACTGCAGCAGCTTGGAGCTGAAACCCAACAGCATCGCCATGGAGATCCTCTCCTACCTCGCCTACGAGACGGTCGCCCAGGTGAATGAATTCGTGATTTTTTTTCACCTTCACACATACAGTTTCCTTGTGGATCATTAAAGTACCTTTAGAATCAGAAATACTTTAATGATCTCCGAGGGAGGATCCCGTACCTGGATATCTGACATAGTTTATCTCATTCTTAATTATTTTATGTAAATCTATCTTATGTGAATTAAAAGGACACATGTAGTAATCTCGTTGTTGTTCTTTTCTTCAGATTGTGGATTTATCTTTGTTGGTGAAACAGGAAATGACGGCAAAGAGCGATCCCGTCAGTCATGTGATCTCCGCCAGCTACATCCACTACAACACACACACAGAGGTACACACAGTGACTGCCTTTCAGTTTGCAGCATTGATTCCCCTAAATGAATAAACCCCTTCATCCTGCAGGTGAAAAAGGATCTGGATTCACCTGAGGCCACGCCCCCTTCCACTCCAGGTTCCTCTAAGCCCCTCCTACAGGGCAACGGCAGCGTGGACAGCCGAGCGAGACAGAGGAAACGAAAAAAGGTGTGTGTGCATAAGGAGGAGTTCCTGTCCAAACATACATCATGTTTGTATTTAAAGTCTTCAGCACAATGTAGAAACGTTCATTCATTCATCTTCTGAACCGACCATTCCTGTCGGGGTTGCCGGAGCTCATCCCGGCTGATTCAAGGCCAGAAGCAGGGTACACAGGTCGCAATAGACTGGCGACCTGTTCGGGGTCTCTGAAAGAACTTTCATATTGTTTGTGATTTCTGACCAAACTTAAAAAGCAATGTGCATTTATTTCAAAGTATGGTCGCTGCCTTTGTCTCTCACACATACACACCTAATTTAATTCTGATCTGTTTCAGAGTTGTCCTGCCACAGTGGAGCCCCTTAGTGGTGCCATCCAGCCCTGTCACATCAGAGAGGCAATGAGGAGATATAGCTACAGACACACGGTACGTGGGATTGTTCAAGTTCTTCCTTTAGAAATGAAAAAGGTTTAACATTTTCAGCTCATGTCCGTGTCTCATAAAGCTGGAAGTTATTGTATTGAAATGATTTGTTCCTCAAAGAACAATTTGATCTCAGCTGGTGTTTTTTGTACAGCAAACAGATCTCACACACGTTTTGCTTTACTTTAATCATCGTTCTTTATTCAGAACTTTAGGGATGTTTGTTAAAAGATGGGAGACAGAATGAAGTTTACCATAAATGTCAAACAAGAAGACACTGGTCCAGAATTGAGACAAATTTAAACAGAATCACATCAGATTTAACTGTTCTCTCTTTCTTCATCAGAATCCTTATCGGAGGAGTGGGATGTCTTTCCTCGCCTGCTGACATTTTTCACACACACTGTTCTCTTTAATAAAGATTGTTTGTTTTCCACCAACGTCTCTGAAGCTCATTAATCTGACGTGGCTCAGTCTACATGGTTAAAAGAAACCCTGTTGGTCACCACCCAGGTTTGAATATTTCAGTATTTCTCTGCGTTCATCAGCGATTCTCTCTCCATCAGCAGCTCTCCGTATTTCTGCTGGAGTTCTCGCTCTCTTTCCATCTGTCTGTCCACATCTTCACGCAAAGCCTGAAACAAGACAAACATTTCAGATTGGAGCACAGAAAAAAAAAAGAAAAAAAAGACATCATTGCTTAGCTAAAGCAGATGAAATGAACAAAATTTAAATTTTAAAAAAGAGAATAATACTTTTTAAACTCCTGCAGGATTTAAAATACGGTATTATTCCCAATAATTGCACATGCGCTGTTGCATTGATGGGGTGCACAACTATAAATAAGCCATATGCAGGGCAAAGAATTTGGCTTAGTACTGGCACAAGCAGCACATGGCACGGTGGTGCTACAGTATTTAAAAAAACATGGACATGTGAGACTTGAGCAAACGTTGCATATGGAAGACTATTTTGTCAGACTAAGTTTTGCTGTTTTCAGTCTCAGGAAAAAACGGGTGAGCTTCTATTAGAAAGTTTGCTTCTATTGGGAATAATACGATTTTTGTCTTTTTAGAGAGATCTACCAGGACACGGTCAATTGAATTGGCCAATGGAATGCCTGTATGTAAGCATCCGTCAAATGCTCAGATTTACAGTCTAAACACACACCAGCAGGGAATGTGACTCTGCTTCCACACGAAGGAAGAAAGCAGAAACAGCCCTTTATTCAGATCAGGCAATAAATAAAATTATTTGCCAAATAATTGGGAATAGTTGGGAAACAGAAGTAAAACTTCAATGTGTTTGTAAGCCTTTAGATGCGAGCTGGCAAAAGGTGCCATCTATACTCTATGTTAGAAAACCTTTTTTATCCCATCAAACCCCCCTAACCGGGTTGCCATGGAAACATCTCTGTCTACTATAGCACAGTAATGTAAAACATTTTACCGCGTGTCTCCTTGGAATGGCCGTGTCCTCCTGCTTCTTCAGCTGGTTGAAGGTTTGCAACTCGGTGGCTGCTTGCTCCACCTGGTGGGACACAAGCACAACATTCAGTCCACTTCACGGTTTCCTCAGCAGATTAAAAGAAACTATTGGATCGAGGAAAAGTCGGAACAAGCTTGCTTGCAATTTAAACACAATGGCCTTCGTTTATCAAAGTATTCAGAGTCATGCCAAGTCACACCTTGATAGGCTGAATATATACGGCATCCACACTGTGACTATATCCCCTACGATAAGAGCCCAGCCTCATGATTTAAGTTGAGCCTAACCAGCATGGTACAGAAGAAGATGTAAACTCCTCACTAGAAGGATGGTATTTCATACCAGCAAGCTGGCTTAAATAGTAAATGAAATCAGAACTGTAGTGTACCTGTTCCCAGAGCTCGTTGTGCTGTTTGAGCAGTCCCAGTGCTCTGGACTGGAAACCTCCCAGCAGGATTTTCAGCTTCTTCTCCAGTTTGGCTGCTCTTTTAGCTTCTGCTGTCATGTGACTGCGGTTCACCTGGAAAACACAGACACACACACATTTACTAAAATCTCACAAACTAAAACCCACATTCTATCTGAATCCTCTTATTTGAACTTTCTAACCTCCAATTTTTTCTCCAGACTTTCGATTCTGTCTTTTTTAGAAGCCAGGTTGGCCCTGGTGTACCTGTTCTGCCCGGGTAGATACAGCACCTGAGGAACAGCAGACAGATATGATGAGCCCTGGATGATTATGGGACTACTTTGTAGGGTTGGTGCTCACCTGTCCGTAGCATTCCTCCCACACCTGGCAGTAAGCCTCCATACTCAGATCACCGTGACCCATTCCGGCTTTAACCACCTCCATCTCTGCTGCCAGGAGGGCCTTTGCCTGTTTAAAGGGAAAAAAAAACAGTCTTGAAGAACTTGAAGAGAAAAGCCTATGATTTTAAACCCAGGTAAAACCGCCACGATGAAAGACAAGAAAAAATATTCAGAAAATTATATTGTCTTTTTTAAAAGAGTTTATTTGCAAATTATTCTAGAAAATATTTGGTCAATAATAAAAGATAATGAGGACGGGGGCTGAAACGATTCCTTAATGAAATGAGTATTAAAAGTAAAGCGGAGTTCAGTCTGATATTTATTAACAATTTAGGGACAAAAAATTATTAATGTTGGAGAAAAATAATTTAATTTATGTTTCTGTATTTTTTTGTTATTTTAAATATACTTTGAGTTACTTTTGCATATTTTTGGATCTTCAAATGCCCCAAAAATGTGATTACAAGTGGGTTTTTTTCCAGTCAAAAATGTCTTATTTTTAATAGTTAAACAAACAAACAAACAAACATATTTTACTAATCAAACAAATAGATAGATTCCTCGATTGCTGAAGCCCTACTGTCGTTACCTTCTCCATGTCCTCTGGGCTGACTGGCTTGTAAGAGTGTGTATCCAGATAGGCGATGTGGGACGCATTGTTAGACGTGGAGGCGGGGCCTCTGGTTTTGCCCCGCTGCAGCTGAGTAGCCACGTTAGCCGACGGGTGGTGTAAACAGTCGAAATGCAGCATGGTGATCATTTCCTGTTTGATGAGCTCCTCGGCCACCTGCAGGTCAGACAGCGGCTCCATGGAAGCGGGGCGAAGAACCGACTCGTTTACCTGCACACACACACAGCATAATAATTGCCAGTCCTTCTAATGAAGCTGATCAGAATGTGAGTTTTTGAGATACCTCAGAAGGTCTGGGGAGATCTCTCTGAACAGCCATGTGTCGCAGCTTCAGTTCTTTTTCTCTTTCAGCCTCACGCAGAGCCTGAGGAAAAACGCAGGATTCAGAATTCACCACCACATCATTTACACTTCACAAGAGGATGGCAGAGTATTTTAGAGCAGGGGTGCCCAACCAGTCCATCGCAGGACTGATTTCAAGTCGACCGCCAGGTGTTTAGGGAAAAACATCAAATAAAGTCAGTGTAACCAACTCAGTGACTTTGACGCCGTATTTAGCGAGTATTCAGACCCTCTAGACGCGACTCTTTTTTTTTCTCTTTCTTTTCTTAAAAAAAAGTGTCAGTCTAGCAGCTTTTTCTAGTGTTTTTCAGAATCTGTGACGTAAAATCACGTCCTGAGCCTGTAATCAATAAGCAGCCCGGGTGCTGCTGTGGCCGCTCTCCCTCGCAAAGCACTGCGTGTGATAACGAGAAAAAGAGAGCAAGCAAGAGAGGATTTTGTTGGTGTGTTTGTTTTAGAGGGAGAGGGGAATTTGTCTGTGTGTTAAAGATAGAAAAAGATTGAGCAAGGATTTTGTCAGTGTATTTGTGTGTGTGTTTGAATGAGAGAGAGAGTGTGTTTGATAGAGTGTGTGTGTGATGTCTAATGGTTGTGTAACTACAACAAAATTTGTTGTGAGGGTAGTTTTTACTGCAGGCTGGAAACAATTTGTTGGGGTTTGCGATTTTAATGCTGGACTGGTAGATTGCAGACGGGCTGCTACTTGAAAAGTAGATGTTGGGTATTGGGCACCCCTGTTTTAGAGGAAAGTTGTGCATTGTTTGACTGCCTGAGGGAGTCGTATCAGACTGTAGAACACATCTGAAGCATGTAACTAAAAATAAAGTGTACACATATATGTATATATATATATATATATATATATAGACAGAACATTACAAAAAATTATTATTAATATTATATATCAAAAATTTAATTTTTTTATTGTAATTAATTGCAAATTTGGAAAAATGAATTGCAAGTAATTTTTTTATGTCACTGAGACATGGTCTCAGGTTTAGAGGAACTTGCAGAATATGGTCTGTAATTTTTTTTTTTTTTTTACCTGTTTGCGGGCTTCGACATCAGCTGAATCTTCGATGAATCCCGCCTCTGTCTCGGTTTCTTCAAGTTCTTTTTCAGCATTTTCAGGAAGAACAATCTCAAAGTCGTTCTTTGGGACAGGAAGTGACATCAATCCCTGTCTGAGCTGCTGCAGGCTTTCCTTTTGCTGAAGTGAAGAACAGATAAAGATCATCAGGAGGGTCTGCTCATCATGTGTAAGGTTAATAGATTATTTTGTTTTCTACCAGGTTTTTGACAAACGCAGGATCTGTCAGTTGCTCCTCTGTGTTGATGTTGAGTTTGTCTCTCAGTGGGGTGCGGCCCGGGGTCACGGTAGGTGTGGTTAGCCCTTGCGGGGTCATTACAGCTCCAGCTTGAGGAGTCATACCATCTGAGGCCTGAGCTGGACCGGGAGTTCTGTTGGAGAGGATTAGTAACATGCTGATCAACCAGAAAGAACATGTCGATGACTTTCTGGAAAAATATGTTTGCAGCAAAGTTGATCTTGAATAATAAAACAGTTTATCTCACAAAGATTAATTTCAAGCAAAAAAAAAAAAAACAAAAACACAGAGCTCAATGAGACACGACTCTGTAGCGTTACCTGAACGGCGTGCTGAGAACAGTGTTGGGAGTCTGGACGAGCTGCCGCTGAGGCGTCACACCACTAAAGTCACTCTCATGCAGCGGTGTGTTCAGACCTCCTTTCAAAGGGGTGTCGATGTTGGTCAGGGCCATGAGGTTCTGGGCTTCCTATTAGTGCACACAAAAAAAAAACCTTAAGCACTTTTACTTTGAAAAGAAGTTAAATATAATAAAGAGAATAAAAAAGCTGATACACACAGGATGTTCATGGATGAAAGGACATGTTTTAAATTTTATTTTGATATTTTATTTTTAACTGAAAAAGTGTTGCTATAAATCATTTAAATTTGGATTCCTTGGTTAGCCATCTTGAAAGGCAGGTTGTAACCCACGTGCTCAGTGAACACCGGGTAACAGATGTTACAGATGTCGATTTATAAATGTTTTTCTGTTTATTATTGAAGTTTACAAGTCTCTATGGATGGATGGATTTACAGCTGTACTGTACCATAAAATGATTATTAAAAGGCGGATGAAGCATTACTGAAAGCCAAGGTGTTAAATGTCCTGTCTGCCACTGATACACACACACAGATGCAAAGATACTAACCTGCAGTATCCTGTCCTGTGCAGCAGGGGTGCGTGGAGTCCGTAATCCTGCTGACATGTTGTTGGTGATGCTGTACTCTGATAGGAGTGTGGACGAGGCCGAGTTCCCACTCTCGCTCTCCTCTGCAGTTTGACGGGCCACTTCACTGGCCACGCCCAACTTCACTACTTCTTCTAACTCGGCATCGCTGATCTACATGAATAGATGCGTTTAGCAGTTAGAAACTTAACTTTAATCTGAAACGAGACAATTGAAGCGAGTCAGTCTGTCTCCTACCTGTGGTGCAGGTAGGACCAGTTTAGAGCGTTTCTTGGTAAACTCAGCCACTCCGCTGATCTGCAGGATTGCAGATGGTAGATCACTCTCTTTCTTTTTCTTCATCTTCTGTTTATCTTTCTTCCTCTCTCTTTCCTCTCGCTCACTAAAAGAAAACAAGGTTTTTAATAGAAACCAAATCATTTTCCCCTCTAACATGTTTATATCACAGTGTGACCTGCATGCACAGTATTTTTATACCAGTGAATGTTACTTACTTGCGTAATTCTCCATCGAGGTGCTGCTGCCTGAGCCGTTTAAAGTTTGGCTCCAGTCCGTCGTACTGCTCCATGCTGGTGTCATAGAAACCCTTAAAAATGAACAAAAAGTAACATTTATTAGTAAAAGTTGTTGGAATGAAGCACCTAACATTGCAACAACCAAATACAAGTGAAATTAGTAAAGGTGAAGAGATACCGCAGCAGGTTTCTTCTCAAAGGGGATTTCAGCGTTGTAGTCCACTCCTCTCTTCTTCTTTCTCTTTTTTGAAACATTGATTCCTGCTGCTCTGAGCTCTCTGCGTTTCTGCAGAGCTGCTAAACGTCTGCAACAAAACAAAAAGGGAAACAAATTAGTATTATGCATGAACTGGTGTAAATGTTTCAGCAAAGGAATCAAATTAAATAATTATAACCTGGCTTCCTCCAGCTGTTTCTCTCGGGCCTTCCTCTTGGCTTTTTTGCCCTGGGTGTTGGCCAGACGAGCTCTGGCCTCTGACAACATCTCCAACTCATCTATGGACAAAAACACAAAGAGTTTTATATATCCAAGTTCTCACATATGAACATCATGTTTCATATCAGTTTTTATTATTGTATGTGAATATTTTATGTCACAACACCTTCGTCCATGTCCACAGGATCTGGTCTGGCAGGTTTGGTCTCAGGATTAGGGTCGATTTCTCCTGGTTTTAATTTTCTGGGATCATCTCCAACCTCTTCCTCATTTTCCCTTTGAGCTGCTTTGTCTCTAAACAACAAACACCAACAATAGTTTTTAGTGGTGAATTACTGACTGCCACTAAATGTGTCTCAGAGTTCAGAAACCTACAGCAGGTATTCATAATGCTCCAAACACTGAGCAGCAGTGCGTCCGATGATGGGAGCGATGGTCCTCCACTGAGTGGGCATCAGCTTGGCCAAGTGAAGCAGCTTCTCCTCTTCCTCTCTGGACCATTCTGTTTTCTTGATACTGGGGTCCAACCACTCGTACCTGCACAGACGCAAGATTAGTACTTATCAGGAGTGGAATGGTACATCTGTTCCAAAATCTACAAATGGAATAATTCAGCGCATGAATAATTACGCACAATTTCAGAGAAACTTATAAGGCTGGTTCATGGTGAACCAACAGGATTTCTCATCAACAAGTGCTACATAAAGACACATCACTCACCTCAGGCAGGGGTAGCATTATCAAAGAGTAGATTTTATAAAAAAAATTACTTATTGTTCATCAGCAACTGAATTTAGAAGCACATCGGTAGACTGAGAGCTTGAACGACCTAGTCTGGGAGGTTAGAGATAACCTCCGATGCTATTGTTACCTTGCAGCTCTATCTGTGAGATTTAGCTCGAGCAGCTTTTAGTTTGTTATGTTTTCTTTTTTTGTAGCTACTTACAATTTTCAGAAATTTCAACCTTATCAGATTGTTGGCTTGGTCACTGCTTATTTAACATTTAGGTCACTGAAGTGAAAAGTGAGACGCCAGTAAAAGAGGAGGAACCAACAAAAAAGAAAGCAAGTAATTTCAACAAAGCTGTAAGAAACCTAGCTAAACCTCTCAGCACTGGGTAAATGGTTTTCTACTATGTTACAACGCTGTAAAAAATATATGCTGAACCGTGAACTCAAAACCAGGGTACATACCGAATGATTATTTTGTGTATCGGTACACCCCACTAACTTAAATAGGTCAGTAAAATATTTAGAAGAAGAAACATATAAATGTGAAAAAAGAAAAAAACACGTTAATCTGCTACAGTTTGGGTTCTGAGTGAAGGCTGAAGACTGAAATGGCTCTGTTTGGTCGTCTATCTCTCAGTTAGACTCACCATCTGGCTTTACACTGTTTGGCAGACTTGCGATGCAGCAGGGAAGCAATACGAGACCACTGGTTTTTTCCATATTTCATTACAGCTGCCTTGAGAATTTCATCCTGAATGGAGAAAAAAAAAAAACAATGATATCTAGAGATTTGTAAAAAAAAAAAAAAAAAGAACACAATCAACTTTCACGTGTGACAATTTCTTATCACTACTTTTACTGTACTTCAATTTAAAATGTTTCCTCTTGTTCAGAAATCTACCTTAAACTGTATTAGATTTCTGTTTCACTTATCTTTGTTTGCCTTATTTTTTTTTTTCTTTCTTTTGTTACATTTCTTCTCTTCCTCTTACACACACAAAGTTAGTACCTATCTTATCTCATTTATAGTATTCTACAAATGTTGCATTGTATTGTTTACGTGGTGATATATTTGAAGTGTGTGCCATTGGATTTGTTCTTTTTTTGTTTACTGTTGTAAAACCAAAAAACTTGATGTACATGTTCATTTGATATTGCTTTGTATCAGTTGGTACATCAAATAAAAATATTAATTTAAAAAAAAAACTGTATTAGAGTTCTAAACGATAAAAAAAGACTGATTAAAACACTGAAGTATTACAATCAAACATTTTGTTCTCTTAAGTTGTGTTCCGCTTATTTGATGCCGGGTCGCAGGGGGCAACAGCCTGAGATGGAAAACCCTGGCTTCTCTCACCCTGGCTGCATCCTCCAGCTCACCCGGAAGGATCCTGAGGAGTTCCCTGGCCAGGTGTGAGACATAGTCTCTCTTAAGAGAGGACCCTGGAAAACCATCTGTGTCCAACTCACAGCTTCATAACTTCCTTTAGCTGGTTCTGATTTTAAGGATCAAGACTCAAACCCAAGCCCAAAGGAGCTTGGGTTTGAGGAACCAAAGGGTCTCCTTCGAGTGGGACGTGCCCGAAACACCTCAGCAGCGAGGTGTTCGGTAGGCATCCTAACTAGATGCCCTAACCACTCCATCTGGCTTCTCTCGACCCTGAGGAGCAAGGGCTCTAGTTGTGCATGGTGATGGTCATAAACCAGATCTTTGGTTCTAGACACTCTCACACTGAATTAAAGATTCTAAAATTAGGATGATAAGTACCAAAACTAAAATACATTTTTTTTTATTTTTGACTATTGCTGAAGAAACGTTCCTATGACTTTTCTACTCAATTGTTGACATTTTGGGAGATGTTAAGTTAATTAAGATAAGTCTTAAATGTATTTAATTATTTCAGTTGTAAAAACAATTAATCATTTGATTACTTTTAGGGAGTGAATGTTAATAGATGAAAAAAGGGCTTTTATTAGCATCAATGAAGAGGATAATTAAAAGAAATGAAGATGTAAATTTATTGTAAATCAGTTTCCTGTTGGAAAACAGAGACTATTTCTATTGGATTCCATTTAAGGTTGAAATATTTATAGTAAATAATATTTTATCTAAATTTAATGAATCCTTTTCTAACGGTTTGAACTTAGCATGATGCTAACATGATGCTAACCATGTAAACACTCACCTCAGTGTTTCGCCAAACACCTCCTTTTATCATAATTCTCGGCATTTTGGCGGTTTATTCTTGAGTCCCTTTTCCAATTAAATCCAGAAACTAGTCTCAGTAAGTTGGAACAATATGTGTTCAAAAAAGAAATCTTATAAATGAAGAACACGCGCAATGCTGCGAAGAAACTAGCATTACAAGCTAGCCCGGAAATTGCGTAATCAAAATGGCTGGGTTCCACCGGAAGTGTGCTCTGTATCAAAATGTACGGTATAAATGTTTTTTTTTGAGCCACATAAAAATACATCTACGTATCTCATTTCAATTTATATTAACTTAAATGATTGTTGGTCAAACATAGCCTAATGGTCATCAACCTTTATTTGAAAGAATAAGGTGGCAAGCCATGGTCCGTGGACCAAAATGGACCCACTTTGTAATCTTATTTGGATCACAAAACTAAACCAAAAAAACAACAAAAACAAAACCCCAAAAAATAAACAACTGAAGCTGACCCACTGGTTTTAGAAATCAAAGTACATCTAGCACTAAAGTTACAAATCCCATACTGTTGTTTAACTTTAACTTAATCTGAGTTGCTAAACCTTAGACTAGTTTCATGCAAATTTGTATGTTTCCATGTGGTTTAATGTAGTTTGTATGCAGTATTATTGATCTTCGCTCACCTAGGTTTGTACAAAAAATTTATTGTTTTACGTAAAGTAAACTTTTTCAATAAATATCATTGTTGGCCTGAAACTTTGACCCAATATTGAATTTCGACCAGCTGTCAAACTGTGTGTTTGAGTTTGACAGCTCTGGGTTAGGGCAATCTAGCCAAACGTGTCTCAAATGCCGCCCCAGATGTCCTAAAAAACATTCTAATATAGAGTTACTATTTTAAAACTGTATTAAATTCACCACATTGGGTTTCTGTCGTTCCAGCATTGATTTTAAGTTTTTTTTTCTTCATTTTTAAAAATCTTCATAAGCTTGGGCCTTTTATTTATTTGACCTCCTTTTCAGGGACGAGTCCTCACCAACCCTGATATTCTTTTTTGCACAGCCAAATATTAGAACAAAAATTTACAGTGAGGTATCGTTCCAGCATTATGGTCCTTGCTTGTGGAACAGCTTGCCAGAGGAACTCAGGGCTGCAAAGTCTGTTTATGTTTTTGAGAAGATGCTTAGTGGCCATCTTTTTCACTTGGCATTTACTTTATTTTATTTTTGTTTAATTTTTTTTTTTTTTGTATTGATTGATATCTATTTATTTACTTATTTGTTTACAGTTGTATTTATCTTGTTTACTTTAAACATTAAAATTAATATTCAATAATGTTAGAACTTAAATAGTTCTAACTTGTTTTTACTGTTACTATAATGCTATAATTTATGTGCATCTTTTTTTCAGTCTGTGGGGTCTTTTTTCTGGTCAACCTAAACGAGTTTGCCACAGCTGGCAACACCCTAAAAATAACATTCTCAATAGCTACACCATATCTAAAACTGGTTAACGAACTACCTTAAACACACCTGAAATAAACAGGTGTGTTTTATTTTCTCTAATTTCACAAAATGATAGAGAACTGAAATAATGTGGTGTGTTTGCATCTGTATTTCAAATCAATACCGAGGTGCCTGTTACGATGTTAATTTATTTCAATTGGATATACATATTTACTGATTTCACACAAATGATAACAGGCTACACGTATGTTCGTCACACGTTAGCACAACACAGAAAACACATCAACATGACAGCAGACATGCACAAACAGGGCGGTAACAAGAGTCGCCCCACCGTTGGCCTAATCGGGAAGAACCAACGGATTACAATGACAGATTTTACTGACTCGGATGGGTTTTGGGGTTGAGGAGAGGGCAAGACAAGAGCAGTGGAAGAACAAATAAGTGAAGGAAGTAAAGAAAAAAGGTAATAGAGGGGGTGCTAATACCTAAAATATTAAGACAAACCGTAACGCTGAGCACCAAAATAAACAATAGATTTTCTCATAAATAGCTTTTTTTAAAATCCCTTTACAATAACTATATTCAGTGTATTTGTCACCACCCAATCTAATAGAATAATTAACTTTGCTGCAGTGGACACACACACCCAAACACACACTCTCACACATTCATCTCTCTCTAGCACATTTTCTATCATTCTTTTTAAGTACAATTCTGTCCAGTGTCACGGTGCAATACTGTAGGGTAGGGATGGGGTCATCTAACAGTGATTTAACGTGAGGCTTAGCTGATTTAGGGTCTGGGGGTCACATGCAGACTGATATGTACATTTGTAAACTCCCTTTGTCCCACCACCCTTCCTTTACACTTTTATTTTTTACCTTATATCATTGTTATCCTGCAAATTTTTATTCATTTAAATTTTTTCTAACCCGATCCCTCCCCGTTACTTCTCCCACCCTCACTCTCCAGCTCATGTCCTGTCTCTCCTTTTATTTTTTTCTACTTCAGATCCCCAGCATCTCCCTGAATGGTCTTTTTGATGCGGAGGAGCATTGTGGTCAACCACTGGTCCAGACGAGACACAGAGTCGAACTCCTTCACAGCCTCTGTGAATGCTTCACTGTTCTGCTCCTCGTGAGCTTCCAGGAGTTTCTGTGGGCATAAAAATCACCACACAACAATGTTGAGGATATTTGATCTTTAGCAAACAAAACAACTTGAATTCAAAAGAACAACAAAAAGAATATCACCTTTAGCAGTTTGAGTTCTCTTGAGTCTGAAAAGGCTGGAAACATCTCCTCATACTTTTCAATGGCCAGCTGAAACACACAAGGACAAGCATGAGAGCACACGTATCATGCTTGTGTGTGTGGTTGTTGTTGGGCATACGTTACCTTGGCATTGAGCTCGTCCACAATGAAGTGACACAATGACGCTTTGAAGAAATACTCTTTAGCGTTGTACTTCAGCAAAGGATTGTCCATGGTGCTCATTGCAACCTGGAATACAAAATGTATTCATCTTTTAAAACCACAATGAATACAAATTATTTTTCAAAAGTTGTTTTAATAAATTAAAATGTTGATGGTAATGTTTGATATGGTGGTTAGCACTACAGCCGCATAGCAAGAAGGTTGCTGATTTGAGCTCGGGATGGAACAAAATTTGGAACGTTGATCATTTTTGTGTAGAGTTTTTGTGTCCTCCTTGTGTATACGTGAATTTTCTCCAGGTACCTCTAACTGGCTCGTAGATGCCTGTAAGCTTATTGTTCACTGTAGATTGCCCCTTAGATTGTCTGTGATTTATTGGTGACTTATTCAGGGTGTACCCCATCTCCCTCCTGTTTATTAGGTTGAAATTAGCTCCCAGCAAGCAACACCCAGCCCCGACCAACTTGAAAGAGGAGAAAAATAAATTCCATAGAAGAGAAAGCCATGTGTAATTGGACATTTTCATCACTTTACTCTTAGTTACAATGTTGGTTTCTCATGCATAGTCTACCTACATAAACACCAATCCTGCATTCATAGGCTCTTCTTTTCTATTGGGAAAAACTTTATGAAAGTTTCTTTTGATGCATAACTTCAAACATATGGTTTTCCACTTGCTATTCACCTGCATTTTGCAAGGCAAGACAATAAGCTATCTGCTATCAGCTCGGCCATTTGATTGTTAGTGCTAAAAAGGACTGGCAGTGCACCCATGACCCACATCTGGATAGTTAGTATAGAAAATGGAGAGGACATCAATGTATATTTACAAGTGCTATAAGTTATTTTTTTAAAACCAATTAGTACATCAGGTTGGGCAGGTGTAGGACGAAGGTGCATCCGCCACAATCACCCATAAAAAAATGTATGAGCAAGAAATGACTGCATTTTTTTACTGTTCAAAATGTGCTTTAGGAATCTTTTGATGTTTGTGCCTCAATACATTTATTCATATGCTGACAAATAAAAAAGCAAGATAAAGAACTTAAGCCTTCAGAAAGCGCTAATTAAGGACAACAAAACTTTGCTACTTTTAACTAAAACTTTTACTTCTCATGAAACAACTCAGCAAAAGTTTCGCCATCTCCAGAGAGCATTCCAAGTGATTCTTCATCGAGATTATTCCTTCAGTTTATCTGGATAGTATTGTATCTCGGGGTTTTGGATTCCTGAAATCAGAGGTACCAGTCATAATCGGTGGGTCAGCTGAGCCCATTCTGAGAAAGAAATATAATCTCTGCCCCTTTAAAACAGGAAACAGGTAAATAAAAACATTCCGTGTTCCACAGAAATACAAGTGTTTCAAAATATTTGTGTCTCATAAGGAAGGATTCTATCGGACAAATATGCAGCTGCTAAAATGACATTATAAAGCAGCCAACAGGAAATTCGTAGGATTCTCCAGAGGCTTGAAGTTCCACAAGCTTTCTGCAGAAAAACCTCATCAAAATCTCAGTTTCTCAGTATAAACTGTTGATTGACTGATTGTTTTTTCACAATAATGCAACTAAAGTTCAAGGTCAGAAATTGTTTGACAGTTTGGCGTCCACATATTCTGGTTTTTTTTTTGTGTGTGTGTCAGTGATCACAATACAGTGTTTAATCATCTAAGTGGAACAAGTTCTCAGATAGTCTGAAAATCAATCAAATATTCAGCAGGTAATTAATAAGTTAGCTGCAAAAATGTCAAAATCAGAGAGACAGAAAGCGACACCACACTGCGGCAATGATATAAAAACCTCATTCATGTCTTGGCAAACCCGTGTTTTGAGTGTGTGAATCTGTGTTAGTTATTAAGTTATTTTACTGTAAACAAGATGAATCATTTCATGCTTTTATTTTATTGATTGTATACTGATGACGAGGCTTTTGCTGAATCATCTATGGAAAGCGATACAAAGTCAGGTCTCCTGCGGTTGTTTGTACCTGCTCGTAGATTTCGATGGCTTTCTGGTACTGCTCCAGCTGAGCGCTGTAGTGCCCAACCTTCAGAAGACATTTGTTGGCTGAGCTGAAAAAGAAACAAAGAAGCTCATCAGTTTCTTGTTCAGCCTTTGCTGGATTCCCATATCTTTTTACACCCAAACTTCTATTCCTTTTACTGGATGTCCCTGAAATAACCCCATCCCACTCCTTCATGGTGTGTGATAATGCAGAAATAATGATGTGCCACTTTTTCACATTAGACCCATTACTGGGGTCCTGCAGCAGAATAAAATCTAAATAACCTCACTTTTTAATTTTCCCAGCTTGTAGGTCAAACTAATATCCATAACCTTATTTTTTCTTAATTATTTGAGGTCATTTAATTAAATTTAGAGTCAGTGAGGAAGTTGTTTTTTTTTTTTTTTTTTTTTTTTTTTTTTTTTACCGTTGACAGCCCAACAACTCCATGTGAAAACTGGACACATGGTAAAGAAGAAGTATTGTGAGAAGAAGTATCTGGTGGGATAATAATTGTATGTATAGATCATGGTGGTACCATTTGTTTGCTCAGAAATGCAGAGTTTGCCAAAGGATTGAGCATGAGCAGAAGTACTTTAAGTCAAAAAGACACGTATTTTTAAATTAACGCAGAATTCTTTAGCTGTGTACAATAACAAAAAAACAACTAATTTGACTTTTTTTAATTAAAAAATTAATTAACAGGGTTTAAACAGAGACACTCCAGTAATCCCACGACAGACTGGGGACCTGTTCGAGGTGTACCCTGCCCCTCAACTCGAATCAGCCAGGATGGGTTCCGGCACAAGGGTTAGACAGTTAAGAAGATGAATGACCGACTGACTGACTGACACTGCAATAATCTTACACTGTTTAGAATAAAATATAAGAAAATCTCATTTTGTAAACATAAAAAAGGACTTTTTATGGTTAGATTTTTTTTCTCATTTTGTTTGTTGCATATTTATTTTGTCCAAGTTTAATTTGAATGTTTTGGTTGTTTTTAAGTTTGGTATATTTTTACAACAAGACAGTTGTACAAAATTTAGATCTGATGCAGTAAGAATAACAAACACACATCTTTTTAATTTGTTTTATACAAGATTGGCTGTAAGTACATTTTCTTTAACAATATGTATTTTACTCATTACTTATTTCCTCACCCGGAAATGGGTGGAATGCCTCCTGCGGGTCAGGGACAGGGTTCTGCCCCAAGTGTGGGAGTTTAAGTATCTCAGGGTCTTATTCACAAGTGGGGGAAAGATGGAGCGGGAGATCGACAGGCGGATTGGTGCGGCATCAGCAATAACTAGGACGCTGCATTGATCCATCGTAGTAAAGAAGGAGCTGAGCCGAAAAGCAAAGCTCTCGATTTACATGTCGATCTACGTGTACGTTCTCACCCTCACCTATGGTCACCAGCTGTGGGTGGTGACCGAAAGAAAGAGATCACAAATACAAGCAGCCGAAATGAGCTTCTTCCACAGGGTGACTGGGCTCTCACTCAGAGATCGGGTGAGGCGTTCTGCCATCTGGGAAGAAATCAGTGTCAAGCCGCTCCTCCTCCAGGTTGAGAGAAGCCAGATGGGGTGGTTCGGGCATCTGGTCATGATGCCCCCCGAGTGCCTCGCAGGCGAGGTGTTTCGGGCACGTCCCACCGGGAAGAGACCAAGGGGCAGACCCTGGACCCGCTGGAGAGACTATGTCTCACAGCTGGCCGGGGAACAACTCGGGATCCTCCAGGGTGAGTTAGAGGATGCAGGCGGGGTGAGAGAACCCTGGGCTTCCCATCTGAGGCTGTTGCCCCCGCAACCCGGCCCCGGATAAGCGGAAGACGACGGAACAGAATGACCTATTTTTTGTTGTTACATATTCATAATAAATCTTTAAAATCTCCAACGGTATCAAGTTACCTGTTGGATTCTTCTCCTTTGTAGTAATCTGCTGCCTGCTCGTAGTGAGCAATAGCCTGAAAACACACACGTACACACACAGGCTGTGAGAATGTCTACCATGTAAAAAAAAGAAGTGTATGAAAGAGAGGAAAGTTTTACCTTCTCAATGTCCACCAGTTCAGACTCATAAATCTCTGCTATAGTGATGTGATGCTTGGCTGCGATGGTAAAGCGACCCTGTCATCAGCACAGACACAATCAGGATGACTTTCAAAGAAAAAAAAACCAAACGAATGGATGAGTGGCTGGGAAGGACTTACCATGTCAGTGTAGATGTCGATGGCCTGGTTTAAACAGTTGATGGCCTCTGGACAGAGATAGATGAAGACATTAGAGTTACAGAGTGAGATAACTGTGAGTGCTAAAGTACTAAGCTACAGCTTTTCATTACACCAGGATGTGGTAACAAAACCACATATTCATTTTCATCGAGCAACTCAGGGACTGTATTTCATCTCCAAACAAAACCACTTACAGGGTCTGGATGATTGTGTTTGTGTGTGTGGAACCGTGCAGATTCCAGGAACACACACTCTTGTGAGAACAAAATCACAAAGATTGTTTTTAAATCGCAGATATCTCAATTGTTTCTGAATCAAATTAATGGTTCACTGGGTGATGGACTAATACGTCTATGTGTGGCAGTCTGTGTTTGTGTGTATTTTTTTTGTGTGTGTATGTACTTTATGTGTGAGTATGTACTTGGTGTGTTTGAGAGTGTGTTTGTGTTTCTGTAGCTGCACATGCATGTTTGTGTGTGTGTTTAAAAAATTGTGTTTGTGTGTTAGTGAGTGTGTGTCTGTTTGTGTGGGTATGTCTTTGTGTGTGTTTGTAAGACTGAGTGTGTATGACCGTGTGTGTTTCTGTGTGTGTGTATGACCGTGTGTGTTTTTGTACTTGTGTGTGTGTGACAGTCCTCCTCACCCTGTGGGTCGGCTTTCTTGTAGGCGTTTCCGGCGTCGACGAAGCTGGTTGCCGAGTCCAGTTTGTTCTGGAGCTGCATGTGGAGCCGAGCGGCCTGACAGAATGCATTCCCCGCAGCTACACACACAGAAACACACACACACACACACACACATACAAAGAATCAAATTTGTAATATCAGACAATGTTACATCTTTTCTTTAACTTTTCTTGGAATCAAAGTTCTCTGAAATCTACATTTTTTTTCTCCTTCATGTCTTCACACATCAAAACAGCTAAATTCTGCTCAGTGTGATCTATTACTGGGACACGTGCACCAATCTGGAACACACAGCGGTCTCTGCAGACATAAACATCACTCATTTGCCCTCTATACGTTTGCACGTTTCTAAAGAGAGAAAGCAAACAAAACGACACCACTGAGACGAAGAGGAGAGAGTTTATCTGTAAATGTGAATCTATGATGGGACACCAGTGTGTGTGTGTGTGTGTGTGTGTGTGTGTGTGTGTGTGACCTACCACTCCAGTTCTTTGCCATTTTAAACATGTTAGCTGCCCTGGCGTACATTTCACAGGCGTCCTCCACCTTATGGTTTCCCCTAAAACACAAAAATAAAACACATTATTTCCTCTGATGACGTGCTGCGGTCTAAACCAGCCTGCAGGCGTCCCAGCTGAAGGACACGGGGGAGCAGGCCAGCTGAGAACATCCACAACCTAAAAATCCACCATCTGGTTATGTAACTCCCTGGAGCTGGCGGATTATTGGCTCTTTTGAAGTGTTTATAATCAATATAACTTCATAAATAAGTTTAAAACATAAATAAGTAGAGAAATAAGAACGGATGCTGAATAAAGTCTGATGTTCAAACTACAGTAAGCTTAAAAAAACAAGAGGAATTTTAAGATTTTAAGATTCTAAAGTCACTTATTTGAAAACTTCCTTTGCCATTTTTTTTATATTAAACTGAGAAATCCCTGTTTCATGGCAACTGTTGGTTCGACCCTATAAGTAATAAAATCAGACCAACAAAACTACACCAAAATTTAATCTTGAAACATTATTTTAGTTTAAACCTTTTAAAGGGTTACGTTTTTAGAAAATTTGTTGATTTGGCATGATATGGCATTCCGTATATTGGTAACGTGGTACATTTTCGACACTGTTGACTCACTTCCTGCTCAGCCTGGCTCATTCAGCACATGCACGACATGAAGAATCATCAGATATATTGTTCATGTGAAGAAGTCAACTTAAAGGAGAAAACTGGACGGTGATCTGTAACTCTGAGATATTTTAAAGCAGTGTGATGTTAACTGGAAAGAGAATGCTGTAACTTTAAAATGTTTTCTAATGAACTTTCAGAGAATTCTCTCTAAAATCTACTTTTAAAAAAGCCTGAATTTATACATTCTTAAAACCTGACCTCATTTGATCTAATTAGTCCAATTCCATAAGTTTTTGTTTGCCTCTTAACAAGTCATTGCTTCACGAAATGACCGCATAGTAAAATCTACCTGAGCCATTAAAACCAAATCTGTTTTATTATCTTTTAAAAAATCTGCCAATTCAAGCAGTGTACAAAGAAACTGTTCAATTCCTGGATAAAAAACACACAAATACAACAAATACTTTAATCTTTGCCTATTTTATAAAATCATTAAGGGTCCATCATCGCTAACGTCCGACCAGCCAAATCAGAACCAGAGAGGCATCAAGTTAGGATTGCATCATCCCATTGAGAAAAAAACATTCAAACTGATTTCTTTTTTATGACCTCGACTGGAACCTTTTACCCACAAGCATCAGAAATCCAAACACTACATCTAAAACAATGGCTCGTCTCAAAGCTGTAATTTTTTTTACATCATTCTGGATCCTATTTCAACATATTTCTATTTTGCTCACAACTTAATTAATTTGATCTTACCCAGTATTTATAACATAAGTAATCTCTACAGCAGTAGGGCTTCATCCAGACATAGGACTAAGAGGGAGGTTCATTGTAGAGATGAGTGGAGCCAAAATAAGATAATGACATGGAAAATACTGAGTTGTTTGTTCAAAATACAGTGATTAAATTGAAGCTGATATTTTCTTCATTTATCATGTTATCAAATTTCTTTTGTTTATCAAAACCTAAGAAAAGTGGCCCTTTGGTCACATGATAGAAACCGATGAGGCCCAGGAGTCAAAAGGTTTTCTCACACCAGCTCTAAATGGATACAATTTATTAAATTAAACTCTAACAATACAAAGACAACTGGTAGTGGGGGCAACAGCTACAGACAGGAAACCCAGACTTCTCTCATCCTGACTGCATCCTCCAGCTCAGCCAGGAGGATCCCGAGGTGTTCCCTGTCCAGCTGTGAGACAGAATCTCTCCAAGCAAGTCCGGGGTTTGTCTCTGTTTCTTCGTTCAGTGGGATGTGCCCAAAACACCTCACCAGGGAAGCACTCAATAGGCAGCCTAACCAGATGCCCGAACCACCCCATCTGGCTTCTGTCAACCCGGAAAAGCCATGGCTCTACTCTGAGCTCCTCCTGGATGGCAGAGCTCTTCACTATCTCTGATTGAGAGTTGAAGCACCCTGAGGAACACACACATGCACTCTAAAAATGAATAATAATCACAAATGGATTCGGTCCATTTTTAATCGTCTTGAGTTTATATTTGAAATAATTAAACTGAGAAATGTTCTAAATATATCTGGACAATGAATTCCACAACATAAGAGAAGGATTGTCTAAAATACTGTGTGTTCTATGTCTTTTAAAACTGTTTTATGAGGCTGTTTTCAGACAATAGAGGGAATAAAAATGGATTGATTCCATATGTTTATAGACAGTGTCATTTCTTTAACAATTCAAGATCTCTCAGAAAGATTAAATCCTCCTCCACAACGTGGATTTATTTTGTTTTTTTTTTTTCTAAAATCAGAAGGAGGAGAAATGATCCTTTAAAAAAAGCCGTTGAGGACGATGCGCCACATTAAAATTCTGCGCTCTTTCAGGCCGCATCATGTGAGGAGTTTAGCGCCTCTTACAGGATCTCCTTCATCCTGATAAAACATCACGATCATCAAATCTTACACATCTAAACACAACCATCCTGCAGGTCCAGTCAGGTATGACCTTTAAATCCATTTAGAAAAACAGAATCTGAGACCCCCCTCACATCTCATCCACCCCCTCCTCCTCCATCTTCTCTCTCCACCAAAATGAGCGACGCTGGTAAACATGAGAGAGGACGTGATTTACCCGAACATTCCTCCCAGGAACGATCCGGATGCTTTGACCTTCTTGTCAGCTTCAGCCATCAGCTGCATGGCCTCTTTCTCCTTGCCGGTGTTGTCCATGTTGGGAGGAAAAGAGGCCGATGTTCCGCAGAGGAAGAGGACAGGAGAGGATGAAGACGTTGCTGCTGCTGCTGGTCCTGATGCTGAGAGCAGAATGATGCTCTTCTTCTGTTCAGCTGAACGCACTGATCCACAGTGAGACCTAATGGATAGAAAGGGAACAGCAACCTGCTCCACTTCAAAGACTCTATTATTAAGAAATTATTTTACATTAAAAGCTTAATATTTTCCATCTAATTTTCTCTACATTCGGTGAGGGCAAAGTTTTCTACTTGTAGGTCACAAAGAGTCCAATTAAACCCAAAGCAAATGCATGGAGCTAAAAATACACTCAAAATGACTTTAAAATGCGAAAAAATATCACAAAATCACTCTAAATCACTTGGTGGAGACGGTGGAAGCGTGGTTAGCGCGTTCGCCCGCGGACCGGAAGGTCGCGGGTTCGCGTCCCACGGAGAGCACGTCTAGGGTCCTTGGAGAAGACACTTAGCCCCCACTTCTCCCGCCATTGGCGCCGTTGAAGGGCAGCCTGCTGCGGTGTAAGGAGTGCAGCAAACAAATTTCCCCGGTGAGGGATGAATAGAGTAATTCAAAATAATCAAAAAAAATAAATAAATAAACATTGGAAGAAACAACTCAGAAAATCTAATCTTCAGACAACAAATGAATTTACAAGTTGATGCTGAGAAATTCTGGAATTACAGGGTTAAAAAACAATAAAAATCTGACTTGTTTATATTTGACAAGCTGGATTAAAAAGACTGATGGGCTACATTTCATTTGGTCCTGGGCCCGTAGTTTGCCGACTCTGCTCTTCATTTCACTGTCTGGATGAAGCCTATACTAACATTCTCACTCGCCTACATTCTCCCCAATTCCCACTGACCCGTGTGGTAGAAAGATCAAGATTAAGTAAGATTAATATTTACTTTGAAATCATCTTAATGACAACAGGTGTCTTTAATTAACTTGATGTACTGAAACAAGACATCTATCTAACATCCATGGTTCGAGCCTGTTCACACCAACTCCAAGCTGCTCAAGGACAAGCAAATACATTTTACAAACTCAATCCTAACAATACAGCCTCTGTCCAACAAGAATCCAGGTGTAGATGAGGATGTTTAGTTTGCTTAGCCTAGTAATAAATATTAATAAATTATCATCCTATCAAACATAAAGTTCAGCCCAACCAAATTTGCATAGCCTATCAGAATGACACATTCAGCCTAGCAACGAGAAAGCCCACCCTGACAACGGGATCCTTAAAACATGTGTGTGTGGAAAATCTTTGAACTTCTGCAGATCAAACTTTGTTTGCATGAACTTCCAATGCTGCAGCATTTAATCTTTTTTACTTCAATGAATTCTATTTTTCTCTCATTTGTGTGACATCTTATTAAGAAAATTCCACAACAACTGCTAGAGACGGTCTCTTTAAAGTGAGTTAGAATCAGGAGAATCAAGATGTAAAAAGATAAAAAAAAAAATACTAAAAGAGATATCAATCAATGCTACGTTAATAATGTCTTCAGTCTTATTTGCGGCCCTGTGGTTCTCTGGTAGGCTGTTCCACTGGCAATTTTTATTTGTCTTTATGAAGAATAACTTTGATTATTTTGTTTTAGTTTCACCATTTCATTTTCATTTATATAAAACAACCAATTAAAGAATAAAACTACCAGCAAGAAACTTCCAGCATGGGGCTAATTTAAACCATCTTATATAATTTAGGTTATTTGCTATTTACATATATGAAAAAATACATCAGAAAAATAGCTGTGAAGGGCTCAAAGTGTGCTGGCAACATTTTACACCCAAAAATACAGACAACAAAAACACAAAGCTCAAGAACAGAACACATGGACACCCCTAAAACATGATCTAAAAACACTATATATTGATGCCATATTATTATATCGTAGTCATTATAAATCTGTAATTGGTTCCAAATAACATTTTTATGTCATAATCCTAGAATAATGTTTATATTTTGTACCAATCAGAGATTTTTTGTGTGAAATGTTTCAACATTCGTGTATATCATTTGTGGCCAGTAGATGGCAGCAAATACAAGATGAGAAGTAGAATTTTCTGCTGAGAAAGAAAATAACATAAGTTATGATTTTTAAATTGTGAGAAGGATGTATGTACATATCTCTCTAGGTGTCTTAGTATAACTAAAATGTGTTTGAATCAATATGCAATATATTCCTTGTTACCTGTTAACTTTCATTTATGAGAAAGTTCATTTATTGTTTCATCATCTGTCCGTTTCCTTCACGATAAGCAGCACAACCTCTATAAATAGTCATTATTTAACAGGACTGCACTGCTGGAAAAAACAAAAATAAATAGTTTTTGCTCAAAAATTTTAATTTCAACTTTTTTTTTAAATATCATTTGAAAAAAAACAACAAAAATCCAGTACAATAGAGCATGCTCAGATTTCTCTCTGCATCACACAGAGCATCTTCTTGGAGGATTTCAGCGTCCTCGTCCACATTAATATAATTTCATTACATAATGAGGTGAGCTTTATAATGAACATAATTATCTATAAAAGTTGCTGACAAGAGGGTCAAACATCCAGTAACATGTTTCCAATTTTTCTGCAGAAAAGTTTTCAGAGTTTTATTTAGATCTTTAAACCTGGAAAGAAAAAGCAGAGGAGAAAAAATGTCCTGATGGATCACTCTACAAAACCAAGACACTATGTTCAGAATGGAAACGGCATAAAAATAGAACAATTTTACATCCATATAGAGGATCATGCAGCGGTTTGAGGATCAGAGGCGGCCGCTGCAAGAGTCTGACAGAATCTTCTCTCAAAAAGTCCTCCTATCATCTCCTAAAAGTGACAAACACTCATAAATATTTATTTATCAACAGCATATTTAAACTTTTCATTCAACTTTTGAACATCTCACATCTGGACAAAAAGTAGAACAAGTCTTTACAAAATTTTCTTATATAAATTTACTTCAGTCTTTTCATTCCTGTCTAGGTCCTTCTTTTTCCTTCTCACACGCAGACACACACATACACACATAGTTGTAAGTCACAGGATTTTCTGTTCTTACACTGTTTTAATACAAACTTTTCACCCACTGCTGAGCAGTTAAAAGAATGGAGTAAAACTCAGATTATAAAAATCTGAGAATTAATGTCATGTTATAAAATTCAGATGGATATGTGCAATTTTTCCCCCAAAAAAGTTTTCTTTTATCAGATGACGTTCGTCTCTTTGGACAACCCCTCCTGTACCTCCCCAAAAAAACTTTCCTCTCTGAAACCTCTAACTGAAGAAGCAAATTATTAAAGACTAAAGTGAATAATCTGAGTTCCAAAATGTACTTTTTTGTGTAACAACAGACAAAAGTTTCAATTACAATGACTCAAATATTCAATTCGCTGGAACCTAATTATACTTTACAAAATAGACAACACATCACAGAACAGGTACAAATGATTTGTACGGACAATTTGTGTGTCAAAACGGAGATTTCTCCGATGTCTGTATAGTGCCTCATAAAATATATTCCTCTCCCTTTGTTATTTCTGCTATTTGTTTTTCAATTGGTTCAATTTTTAAGAAAATTCCATAACTCCGCTCAACACTAAAATAGCTGCCTTATAAAACATCTGAATCCCTGTTTATGTTTAATCTATTTCTTTATTTTTTATTACTCTGTTGGATAGAAATCAATTTTTGAGAGTTTCTTTTCTTTTCATTATACTGCCACCACTGTGCTTTACTATCAAGAGACAACTTTGTACAAGTTACGGCTTTATAAATCTCTTTCAGTTATATTTATTCCTTGTTTATGTTCACTTACCCTGTAAAGAAACAGTTTTTTAATATTTTTTAGCAATTTTATACTCCAGCCACCACCGTGCTTTGCTGATTTGTCATTGAAGTTTTAATTTGAACATGGCAACAAAATTTTAGGAAACTCAAAAGGAAGTTCTAAAAGTTGCTGTTGTAACAACTTCTATATAAAAAAACTTTTCTTTGTATTTTTTGGTTGACTGAAATTTTGTTGAGTGTGTTACATTACTTTCTATTTTTTATTTTATTGATCCCATCACAGCCCCCCGCATTAACCCCAGATGAATAAATCTTATTAATGAGAAGCCAGCAGCTCAGCAGCTCAGTCTCTAGTGAACAAAGTGTGAAAATGTAAATTCTTACTGCATTTATCACAACAATTACTCAACGTTTCACAAATGAAGTAGAGTTGTGTTATTGTGGTTCTGTTGTCACGGTAACCGATAACAACTAGCAAAAGTATAAATAAGGACTATTTAGCACAGGTTGTGTGGTAGATAGCAAGAAAGATAGATTTCTATCTAAGGCTATAGATAGATATCCTTATAGATAAATGTCATGCAGTAAAAGTAATCATCCTGGATAAATAAATAACTGCTGATAAATGTGGTGAAACAACAAAGTGCATGCTGGAATGTGGTTAAAAAGAACTTGGTAACAGTCTATGTGATCCTCCGCAGAGTCTCGTTTCCTCTTTCTGATGCCGTTCTACTCAGTCCTCCTCTGACAGGATCTCGTGTGGCGTGGATGGACGGGACTTGCTTTGACTCCTTCCATCCAGCTTCCTGTCCTGCAGGAAGTCTCGAATCTCTCCGGGCAATCGGTCAAACTTCTCCTGGAACTCGGCCTCCACAGCTGCCTGCAGCTGGGGGAGAAACAGAATCACAGATTTAGCGTTTTTTTTAATGCAAGTTTGAGGGTTGAAAAAAGAAAACTGACATATTGAAGAAAAAGTAGAAATAGAATGGAAAGCTTTAATTGTTGTAAATCAGACATGCTGTGGACACAACAAAGGAGTAGTCCAAAAGGTATAAAGTCATCTTATTTACCATCTTCTGTCCCTTCATGTTGTTAAAGAAGAGTGTGACTGAGCATGGATCTGAATATTTATAAGCGTTTTCGGCATAATCATGCTTATTTTCTGCCCTTGCTTATATATTTTTTTCTTCCTAAATGCCGTGCGCCTTGTGGCGTTTGCTCTATTCAAGTTTAAAATTTACAGCATTTTGTGCTCTTGTTTGATAAATGAGTGTCGGTGTGTGGGTGTGAAGCCAGAGGCTGCATGCAGCATCTCTCTGTTAGAGCAGAAAACTGTGCATCATACCACACTTCACACGTTCGACTGGGATGAGGTCAAATAAAAAGAGGAAAAGCTGTTTAAATAGTCATACCTTTGGCTTCTGGTCCTGTATTTCCTGCAGGAGTTCGTTGTGTTGCTCCACCAGCTGGTCGTGCCGCTTCGCCTGCGTCTCCTCCAGCTGAAAAGAAGCACAGCTTTGTGAGGCTTTCACTGACTGCAGGACAGAACACCGCACCTGGAGTTTTTCCATCTATACCACCCACAATCTGAGTTCCTCACCCGCTTTATGTTCTGGACGACTTCATTGACATAGGATTTATTGATCTCGATTTTCTCCCTGAGACAGACGGACATTCAGACTGAGTGATGAGAAGGTTACAGCACATGTGATGCAACAAATACGGTTACTATTGATCCTACTCTTCTGCCAGATGTTTCTCTTTGGTCTTTGCCTGGTTGATTTTCTCCGTTCTTCTTCGATCCATCTGCTTCTTCAATTCTTTTTTCTCCCTGCAGCAACAAACAGAAGGATGTGCAAAAAACTATTTGAAAAGGGCTTTATGACATTATAAAATAAAATTGTGGGAAAGTTAATGAAATCATTTAAAAAGTAAGTAAAATTCCCTTAAAATGTAGTTCATTTTAAGGGAATTTTAGATTATTTTTTAATTATTTCATTCATCCAAAATGTAGCTTTTAGATCTGAATCTGGTTGGGTGAACGCTTGTGTGCTTGTCGCCACTACTCATTGAAAAAAATTCAATTCTTTACACCTTGGGAAGACTTCTGAAAGCTGTTACTACCTGTGGCTAAAATATAACAGGTGTTTCTCTACAGTTGTAAGTTTTACTGCCACTGTGAGTCTAAACCCTCTGCTATCCATCTGAATACTGGCTCTCACCATCCGGTTTTTGCTGTTTTGGGACCATGTGGATCTACAACACCGTGTTCTGGTTGATTCTCATCTGCTTCTCATATCCATTTTTATTTGCATACAAGGCACTCCTCCAGTGCTCAGCTGATGACCTGTTAAAACTTTGCCACGTCCCACTATCTCTAAACCCTCCACCTGTAAACTCAATCTCATTCCATCAATTTATATTAAACCCTGTATCCTTTCTCTTCTTCCATCTTTAACCAACATTATTCACTCTTCTCTTACGTCTCTTAATGTTCCAGATTCCCTCAAAACTGCTTCTATTACTCCAATTCTTAAAAATACCTGGTCTTGATCCAAAAAACTTTAACTACAACCTTCGTTCTATCTCTAACCTGTCTTTCATTTCCAAAATTCCTGAAAGCATCATCACTCTTCAGCTCCGTGCTCATCTTTCCACTAAAGGCCTCTATGAACACTTTCAATCTGGTTTCTACCCACTTCAGAGCACAGAAACACACTTCTCAAAATCACACACGACCTTCTCTTGGCTTCTGAATCTGGTTCACTCTCCATTTTCATTCTTCTTGATTTAACTGCTGCTTTTAAATAATTTCTTACTACATTCTTATTCACAAACTTCAATCTATTGGTATCTCTCACACTCCTCTCTCTTGGTTCTCTTTTTATCAATCTGGTCGCAGTCAATTTATCGAGTTTAAATCTCACAATTCCGAAAGTTTTTTTCCTATCTGTTGGTGTTCCCCAGAGTTCTCTCCTAGGCCCCCTTCCTTTCTTCATTTACATTCTCCCTCTTGGTTCTCTCTTCAGTCTGCACAACATTCTTTTCCTCCGCTACGTGGATGACACCCAGCTTTACATTTCCACTAAACCCTCCTCAGTATTCCCTCCTTTCTTTAAAAAAATCAATTGGAAAGAAAAATGTTGATTATTTCCTCTTTTGGTCTCCAAACTAAAGAGTCAGATCTTACTTGTCACAAATGTCTTTGAGTTTCTTCAGCTGGTTGTTGTGACTCTCTTCGGCCAGGCTGCTCAGTCGTTCTGTAAGCTGGATGGGAAAAAAAACCAAAACTCTTGTCACATTTTCAGTCATACTGAAAACACTCCAAATCAGGAAATCACTGAATTCATGTTACACTACATAGTTTCTCACAATCTCCCAAATGAAAAGATTTCAAGGAGTTTCTTTGGTTGTTTTTTTACCGTTTTGATGTGCTCTCTCTGCAGGTATTTCTGACTGTAGTACTGTTCCTGTCTGAGAGCTAAAAGCTGCTGGTGCTGCTCGTCTCTCAGTTGCTGCAGACGCTCGTCCTTCTCATCATCTGAACATGAGCTTCTAACATCATCAAAAGAAAACAAATTGCAGACTTTTACTTCTCTTTTATCCTCCTGGAGATCAACATGTTTCACATGTGAATAACATCAAAAAGAGGATCATGAACACGTCTCCTTTCTGGGATTCACCTGCTCTTGCTGCACTGCCGTGTCGTCTTCTTATATTTGTTGTTGAGCTCTCGAAGGAGCTCAGATGTTTTTTTCTGGTGTCTCCTTACCAACTCTTTCAGCTCCTTAAACTGACGCCGTTGCTCCTTTTGGTAAACTTTGGACTGCTGCAGACTCTCCAAACTACACGCTGGAACATCTGACATTACAGCAGAAAATCCTTCCAGTTAATCACAGAATCATCATTTATCTTTCATCTATCTCCAAGTCCTGTCTGGAGGGACTTGATGATAAAGAGAGGGTGTCATGCAAACTCAACCTTTTGGAGTTTAACTTTTTTCCCACATAAAAACTTACTTTAAGTTGATCATCAGTATAAATTTTATTTAAAAATAAGAATATAAAATAAAATGCGGTAGCTTTGGTAACGTGATACACTCTACATGTCTGGATTCAAACAAGGTTTACACTGAGTCGTGCACACTCTCACTCAATAAGCAGGGAGCAAGAGGAGGGGGGAAATCAGTGTCACAAAACAAAAGAGGAATTGAATATATGTACAGAATATGTAAGCAAATATCATTTTTTGCAAATGGCATATCAAATATTTTTTGGCAAATATCAAATTTCTGAGTCAACAAAAAACGTATTTATTTATCTTTGCTATGAAATCACAATTATTATTTCACCCTCTTCATTAAAAGATTTTAGGAAAAGATTTTTACCAATCAGGACACTTAAAACCAGGTCTTCTGTCTTCGCTGCTGGTTTGGCTGCATCTACAAAAAAGAATATTCAGACACTTCAGTATACAACGTTAACATGTGTTTGGAACTTTTTTCTTTTTATTCCAACTTTGGTTCATTGAGTCCAATAACAAAAGTTTTACAAAAATAAAACAAAATATTAGAACTTTCTATGGTATTGATATTTTAGTTTTTTTTTTTGGGTGTGTATGAGTTTTTTCCGTCTTATTAGCAGTTATTTATTTCTTTGTAACGAGATAAAAAAAATCCTGTAGAATATTGTATATCACTTGTTCATTTTATTTTCAACTCAAATACAGAAAATACTAGTGAACTTACTGAAAGTTTGAGATTGAAAGATTTTCTTTCAAATTTTTTTTAAAGTTGGTATGTAAAGCGAGGAGTCTTCAGGTTTACTGGAGGTAGTTTGCAATTATTTATTTATTTATTTTAAAAGAACTTGAAAAAAAAAGAATTCCCCAGGAATAAAAAGATTATAATCAAGAAAACTGTTTCTCACTTGATTATTAATTATGTAAATATTTGCTTCATCTACAAGGTAGAGGTTAGCCCTGACAGGACCGAAGCTTACTTCCTAGATTCTCCGGACAGAAAAATGACAATTATTCCAATAATTATGAATAAGGGCGAGGGAGCATTGAGGTGTTTGAACTGCAGCATTCAAATTTCCCTTCAGGGATAAATAAAGTATTTTCAATTCTTACTTAAACTCCTGTCAGTTGTCGTTTTAAGTGGACGATCGGGATCAAACAAAGACAAAAAAATAACAATTAGGGTCCTAAGCACAAATACATTTTAGTTCCCCCTAACATAAACACAAACACACACACATTTTTTCCCTCACTGGAAAACATGAGTTTAAGCCTACTTCTGGAATTCAAATGTGCAATTGGCTTTATCAACACCCCCCACAAAAACCCCAATAAAATAGACCACACAAAATTATTTAGAAAACATTTTTTATTCTTACTGCTTGATATGTTCATAAAAAATAAAAAAAAGCCATTTTGCTTTTGTATCAAGGTTCAGGGGACATTTTATTCACATTTAAGTTGCCAGATGTTTAAAGTTTTTTGCACACCATCAGCTCCATCTTCAAATACCAAATGTGCATTTGAACCGTTAAGAAAAAGCCAGGTTCTTGTAAGGGGGGTGTTTTATACTCATCAAATTACAAGTCTTCTTCTTTCGGCATTTCCCTTCAGGGGTCGCTACAGCAAGTCAGTTTCTTCCCTCTAACCCTGTCTCCTGCATCCTCTTCAGTCACACCAGCTACCTTCATGTCCTCCTTCATCATCTATAAACCTTCTCTTTGATCAAATTACTCTTGTAAAATTACAAATAAAAAAAAAATTAAAATGGCAGTCATAACTTTGACACTAAAATGCTTTAAATTTCTCACGTTTATGTAAGAGAAAGAGGAATTTTTTTGGATACGTTTCATTTTGAAAATCAAACAAATTTTGGCATTGATAATGATAAGGTTCAGAACATCAAAAATTCCATCAAAGCCACGGTTCAAATGACAATCTTACCACCATCCAGATTGTTAAAGCTAAATGACTTCACCTCAGTAACAGAAACAACTGTTGAAGAAATTATCACTAGTCTGAGTTCATCTACTTGCTCTCTTGATATATTACCGACCAGATTTCTAAAATCTGTGTTAACCAGCATGTTGGCACCAATCACTCAAATAGTCAATGTGTCGCTTCAAACCGGAACCTTCCCAAGTGCCTTTAAAACTGCGGTCATCAAGCCACTCTTAAAGAAGAGTAGTCTTGATGCTACAGTACTTAAAAACTATCGGCCTATTTCAAACTTACCGTTTACAGGAAAAATTCTTGAGAAAGTTGTTTACCAACAACTGACAAAATTTATTTTAGTGAACAACTCATTTGATGTCTTCCAGTCAGGTTTTAGACCTCATCACAGTACAGAGACAGCTCTGATCAAGGTAACAAATGACATTCGTATGAACACTGACGCTGGCAAAGTCTCTGTTTTAATCCTGTTGGACCTGAGTGCTGCGTTTGACACTGTGGATCATGGGATCCTTCTACAGAGGCTAGAGAACTGGGTTGGTGTTTCTGGTACTGCGCTTAGTTGGTTTAAATCTTATTTAGAAGGACGCAAGTATTTTGTAGAAATTGGAAATTGTGTGTCAGATCACATGCCTTTGACCTGTGGGGTTCCCCAGGGGTCAATTCTTGGACCCCTGCTGTTTAACCTCTACATGCTGCCGTTAGGGCAATTGATAGCCAGTAATAACGTGTCCTATCACAATTACGCAGATGATACTCAGATTTATGTGTCACTGACAGCAGGTGAACTTGGACCTGTGGATTCACTCTGTTACTGTGTTCAGCAAATCAGGGTCTGGATGCAAAACAACTTTCTCCAACTAAACTCAGACAAAACTGAAATCATTGTCTTTGGCCCACAGAAACAAAGAGAAAATGTCATCAGTTACCTTCAATCTCTCTCTCTGGAACCGACAAATCAAGTTAGAAATCTGGGAGTAATAATGGACTCAGACTTTAACTTCAACAGTCACATCAAATCAATTACATCAGCAGCCTTTTACCATCTGAAAAACATTGCCAAAATCAGAGGTTTGGTGTCTAAAACAGACTTAGAGGTTCTTATCCATGCATTTGTTTCCAGCAGGTTAGATTATTGCAACGGTCTACTCACTGGTCTGAACAAAAAGGCTTTAAAACAGCTGCAGTTTATTCAAAATGCTGCGGCTCGAGTCCTAACAAGAACTAGAAAATATGATCACATTAGTCCTGTCTTAAAGTCTCTGCACTGGCTTCCTGTGGCTCAGAGAATAGACTTTAAAGCTGCTCTGCTTGTCTTTAAGTCTCTCCATGGTCTAACACCAAAGTACATCTGTGATATGTTAGTACCTTATGAACCATCTAGAACTCTGAGGACCTCCGGGACTGGCCTCCTGCTGGTGCCTAGAGTCAGGACTAAACATGGAGAAGCTGCATTTCAATTTTATGCTGCAAAAGTCTGGAACAAACTTCCTGAGGCCGTGAGACAGGCCTCTACTGTGACAATGTTTAAATCTAGGCTGAAAACAGTTCTGTTTAACTGTGCTTTTTATTAATTGCTCAATTTTTAATCTGTTTTAATGATTTTATTTATTTAATTTTTTAAACTTTTTGATTCTATGTTTTGTGATTTTAATGCATTCTTTTTCTTTTCTTTCTTGTGAAGCACTTTGAATTACATTTTGTATGAATTGTGCTATACAAATAAACTTGCCTTGCCTTGCCTTGCCTTACAGTGGTGATCTCTGTTGTAATTCTAAAGAACAGGATGAATAGTCACAGTTACAGATGTCATAAAACTAAACATGTCTATTTAAAAAAAAGTGTTCTTAATTGAAGATAGTGAAATTAGAACAATCAGTCTCGCTATTTGGATATTGTGTTTTTTGGCTGGGGGGCGAGGACGGTATTCATTGGGTTTGGACACTGAGTACTGTAAACATCGTGTCAAACGATTTCCAGGTAAACTATTCATAAAGACTTTCTGAACAGAGAAGAAATCATTGGCTCTTGGTTCCCACACAGATCACACTCGTCACCCAGCAAATATTTATTGAATATGCAACCTAAAAAAATCATGATGTACATCAGCTGAAAACTACTTTCAATCATTCTTGTTTATCCCAACGGCAAACTAACAAGCTTAAATCTACATCTTTAATAATTAGCTTTTACAGCAGCCATTCTTGACATGGCTAGCCTCCAGCATAAATCTGCAGACGGTGCTGGCGGTATTTATTATCAATGCTACATCATATCAATCATATTGCAAACACTGAAAATTTAAAACAGGCACTTACCTGCAGTTGATGCATGGGCATCATCTCGTTTTATTTTCTTTTTTCTGCTCCCGATTTTTTAATGTATTTTTGCGACGCAATGACATTCTTGTGTCCCGCAACATGTGCGACGCAACACAAAAAAGGGCGGGGCGGCTGTTTGCCCAATTTTGTTTTTTAACACGTTTTCATTTTGTTTTACTAATTTCAGCTTTCATTTTTGCCCCCCACCCCTCCAAGGAATGTTTGTGCCCCACGCGTTGCGCTTAGTGCTTAACCACTATTTATATATATATATATTTTTTTACAACATTCTTGCTCGTCATATTTTTATTACATGTTGATATTTGGTGAAATTATGCTTGATGAGAAGCTTTGGGGACAGGACTTGATCAAGGGATCAAATTCCTTCCATGAGTTACTATTGATAGCTTTGTAACTGTTATTGTTTTTAACTTAAGTACCATGAGGATGTGTTTGTGTTACCTGTGTTTGCTGCTTGCTGATTGGCTGCGCTGGCCTTAGGCGTCGTGGCAATGGGAGTATGCCCTGTTGGACCAGAGGTTGGACTGAGCCCGTTTTCTAGCGGAGCCGGTTTCAGGTCGTTCTTCCTCTCACTGGTGTTTTCTGATTCATCCTGACAAACCCAGAGCAATCAGTGATTAGATTAAACTAAACTAACACAAAAAAATCTTGTTCTCAGAACTTTATTTTGAGGTTATTATGATAATTAAAACCATCAGAATAAAATGTTCTGACCTCGGTCTGTGTGTCCTCTTCACCGTCCTCTAGAGTCAGAGCTGCCAGCTGTTTGGATCTCTGCTCCAGCAGGTTGACGTATCGGATCGGATTGGACAGAGCCTCGATTACATCTGGAAAAAAATAACATGTTTATAACTAAATAAAGCTGAATTTACATGTTAAAATATTGCTTTTATTCAAATGAATAGTATTTTTTGACTCTTTTAACAAATGAAGGCAGAGTTTTTTTAAAAATCTAAATTCCCTAATATCATTTTTCCTAATGATCATTAATGTTCTGCATTTTATCGTCTTAATTTTGACAAAAAAAACTTTCTTCTGAATTTGAAAACATCCTCCAGGTGGCTCCAAAAAACTGAAAAGTTTCCTCTCGTTCTTAAACCGCAGGGGAACCTGTTCATTTATACGGTTTTTATGTAAACATAAGAAATTCAGAGGGAGTCAATTGTGAATATTGGGCTTTTTGAGTTTCCTCATTGCGTTTACATAGTTCCTGTCAAGCTCTAACAAATGCTGAAAAGGCTAATTGATTGCTTTAATTATCATTAGGGGTAAGATTGTGTGTTTTTCGTCTCTATTTAAGTTTGTGAGAGATTTGTGACCTGTCTGGGGTGTACCCTGCCTCTATCTGTCTTTTATAATAAATAGATAATTTTCAATATTTTTGTAACAAACAAATTTATCAGGAATTTTTCACCTACAAAATCACAAAAAAATACTTGGCGCTAACTATAGATGAACTGATTGGGGTTTCAAGGGTGATGCAAACAAAAAAAAAACATGTCACAAAGTTCAAGGTAATTTCATTCAGAATCTTACAGATATGACATCTTCATCCTAGTTATCACATCTACTTCAAACGTTCATTATGAATAAAGTTTGTGATATTTGGGGGCAGAGGCATGGTGTTTGAAGCTTTGGTTCTGATGTCTTTTTTAAGTCCTGTTAATGAGGGGGAGGGGTGACAGGGTTACCAGCGAATGTGTCTGGAACGTAGTCTTTAACTTCAATGTAGACGAAAACAGCGGGTAGAATGAGTGGCTGGTTTTTTTCATTCCTTAGTCCGATGTAACGATAACCTGTGGAGAAAAATATCTCGTTTAACTTCCAGTCTGCTTCCTTCAGCTGAATAAATGATTACAAAACAGTCCAATCTGGTAGGAATGGGAGACAGAAAGAGGACGAAACACTTCACAAAATCCACTTCTAAAGACAAATAACAGTTTGTTTTAACCACGGTGGCGTTGATGCGTTAGAGCACAGATGTTTCCCAGCATGTGGGTTTGATCACTTTATCAGTTGGCCAATTAGAATGGGAGATATTCCCCTCGTGTGAGACATCGGTACAAGAGCCAATTTCTTTTAAAAAAAAAAATTTTTTAAAGAAACTGAGGTTGTTTAGATTTTGCACACTTTAGGGAGCTGTGTCATCAGTCAAGAGTAGTCAATTTGAAAATCTTTTTTTCTGCTTTGTTTTGTATGAACTCACGGCATCTGTCATTTATTATTTACTTTTTAACATAATGTTTCAAAGATGGTCATAAATGGACGTCGTGAAAAGTATCAAAATCGAGAGAACCCGAGTACGAACCAACCAGTAGCTTGGCATCACTAATCGGTAAAAAAATGTGAACTCTGTAACAATATGTGATATTGTATGTAAATAGTGAGTTCAATAGATCCGCCGCTAATGGGCGATCATGTGGATGTGTGTGTGGACACCAGAGAGTGTGAGAGCTGATCAGTGAGCTGGACTTGGATGTAAAAAAAACGATCAAATAGAAAGTAAACTGGACTTGTTTGTTCATAGATAACCACACATTAAACAATTTCAATTTTTTTTTTTTTTTTTTTTTCTTAAATCAGCATTGGTCTAAAGAAAAAAAATCATAATTGTTGTGACTCTGGTGGGTAGGGCAGATTGTCAGTATCTGGATGATGAGTCATATCAATCAGAGAATTCTGGAGCAAGACAATGTTTGGCTAATGTGAAACATCTGGGACAGGAAGTGGAAAACATCTCAGCTACAGGAGGTCAGACACACGATGCGACACAGCACCCACCTGGTCGAATGGCAGACACGGGAATAATTCTGTGGCCGATAAACTTCCCTCCTTCCTCAAAAGCAGCGATTCTCAGTGAGGCCAGAGTGGGAAGAATTACCTGTGGAGAAGTTTCAGTATAAATAAAAGTAATGCTGGGCAATACGGACCCCACACCTCGCAGCCCGCCCGCCCCCCACCATATCTTACAAAATAGATATTTATCACAATAACAACATACATCACAATATACCAAATCTAAGGTTGTTCCCAGTTGTTCTCTAAAAAAAGTTTGACCAAATCTTTATTCCTTGTATTTGACTTCATTGACTTTGGTGACCGCGACAGACTGGCGACCTGTTCGGGATGTGCCCTGACCTTCGCCTTAAATTAGCCGGGATGGGCTTCGGCACCCACCGCAACCCCGAAAGGGATAGACAGATAAGAAGATGACTGACTGACTGACTTTGGTGATTCAGTGGTTAGAGCGTTCGCCCGCCGACCGTAATTTAACCAGAAGTTTGTGGGTTTGCATCCCTCTGAGTTCACAAAGTGAGTTTAAAAACCAAAGATATGTTTGTCATATTGCTTAGCACGAATGTAAATTGGAATTTGGTTAGTAAAAAAATCATGTACACATCTTCTATCTGCTGTTATTTGTTACCTTCTTGAAGATGATTGGCTCCTCATCCCACACTGGGTTGACGGCGTTATTGTTCTGAGAGGTTTTGGTCTTCAGAGCTTTTCTTCTGGTGTCTGCAGGAAGTCCAAACATCTCCACCTCCACGTACACACCCACTCTCCGATCGGTCAGAAGCTGTCCCGAAATAACCTGAAACAAGACAAAATTTATTTTTGGCTCGGATGTTCCACACATAAACCAAGCCGCTCAGTGTTTTTTATAGATGCTGACTTACTTTTACTGAGAGCGTGTTCGCAACGATTCCATCCACCGTGTTTTCTGTGAATGGGTCAAAATGTTTGTCGTGACGTCTCATGAACTCTGGCTTCAGCCTGTATCCGCTGCGGCCGTTGTACTCGAACATGAAGAGGTTCAGCTGCATGGACAAGTCTGGGACACAAAGTTCACGTTAAGATCTTCATGGCAACACCTCGACTTCCTGTCATCTATTCAATGTGGTGGAAAACATAACATGACATGATACGAAAGGTAGAATTGTATCTACTTACTAAATATTATTTAATTTAATTGACTTTTTTAATGACATAGACACGAGCTTACAGACTGATCACTTATTAGCAGGGAGTGACTATGTCGTAGATAACCAACATTGCCCCAGAGACACTGTTCACACTGCTCGGTGAATACATGATTGTGTTCCTTCATGTGAAAAAAAAGGAATGTGACTGAGCTTTGGATCTGAATAAATATAGCCTTGTTTATTATCAATACACTTGTTTTGCATTCATTTAAACTACGCTTCATACACCAGAAAAGCATGGGTACACTCCATTTCGAATGCTGTGCACTCAGGGCATATTTTCCTCTTTATAGCAAAAATTGACACCATTTGTGCACAACTTTATAAATGAGGATGATTCTACAGGTGAAGCTCCTTTCAGTGACGTAATGATGTTTGCGTGATGCAGTACAGAGACGATATCCAAACCCAACAAGAAGTGATAAAAAACATATCGGCAATCTGTCTTCATGAAACACACTGTAAATCATTTATTTTGTTTCTTTTTTTTTTTTTATTACCGATGGTTTGGTAGTTTAGTGCCACCAGCTGACATCCTGCGTTCCAGAAGAGTTGGGGCATGAAGTTCGATGAGTCCACTCTCGTTCCTTTCGGGTAAATACGACTCAGCTGAGATTTATTATATCTGTTGTATAATTAAGGGTAATTAGTGAGTCTGACATCACAGAGAGAAAGACGTGCTGCATCCATTTATCTGGTATCTGTTATTAGATAGAGGTGTAGGTAGTTAAACACTTAGAGTATTCTACTAAAGTTTGGTTGAATGAAGATGGACGAATGCTAAACATATTTTTTTGATTGCTTCCTTCCAGTTCCGGGAATTTGTAAAAAAATCATTAATCATTGATTAATAAAAACAGTAGAAAATGGCACCAAAGTTTGCTTGAAAATGATCAAATATGCTCTGAGTTATAATTTTCATCAGAAATGAAACCTTAATGGCTTCAAAGAGTTTCTAATCATAAACCGCTTCAGGAAAGAAACTCTGTTCATCTTGTTTGTGCTGATGTTAGTTTTTCTTGAAAAGTCTCCTCAAACTGAAATTCTTCAATATGTAATGATGATCTGATAAATGTCAAACCCCCAAAAAGACGAGCTGCGTGACTCACAAGCTTCTGAAGGATTTAACATAAAGAGGAAGATAAAGTATAGAAGCGGTTGCCATGGTTTGCTGTAGCTGTGGTTACTGTTGCCAAGGATACTCTACGAACTCTACTGGTGACTTTGTGAGATGCTCCAAAGCTTTGGTTTCCACAAAAGAAGACATGTGGTAACAACGAGCCGCTTCTACAAACACACACAAGAAATAGAGGAATCACACATTTCTGAAAACAGTTTCTCTCTCATTAAAAAGAGGATTTTTTTTTCATACAATAAGAATTTATGTTATTCCACTGAAAAATATTTGGAGGATTAAATGAGATAAAAAAGCTAAAAAGAAGAGTTGGAAAAACTCAGAAAAGTACCAGTAACTTGAGAGAAAATTCACAGTAGATTTCTAAAGGGTTTTTCTTACTCTTTGATGCTTCGAAGGAGTTGAACTTGGTTGGCTGGACGTAGTTTACTAACGTTGACATTTCCTCTGTAGCTATAGCCTCTCGCTCCGCTGAGCCCTGAGATCCAACCAAAACACAGATGATGTTTAATGATGCAGTCTGATGCTTTGAAGAAACTGCATGCAATACCATTCAGTTTTATTTGTTTAGACTGATGTGAACGGGCTGTCTGAACGGGCTTTACGCAGTAAACGAACAAAAAAATACACACAAATTACACTGAGCGAAGGAAACAGTGTTAAGCTTCTGGCTCATGTTCAGATCTTTTTTTTTTGGTATTGTGGTTTAATGTTGACTAAAATCTTGTCATGGTTAGAAATGCTTTCTTCTTTGATACAGAATATGAACACCGGTACACACAGTTTATTCTCTACGTTCTTTTTTTGTTTTTATCTATACCTCGTTAAAGTATCTTAGTTTTAATTTTATGCTCCAGCAACTAATACTTAAAGTTAGTATAGATTCCAATCGGTGAATGTGGACTTAACTAATAGTATATAATAATAAACATGCACAAAAAAACAAAAATGGATAAAAACCAAAGACAGAACAGTTGGCAGTGGTCTGCATGTAACACACATCCTGGGACACGTGATGCGTTGCTCCTTCTTCTACACTTGTGATTTTTTTTGCCCTAAAACTTTATTAACAAATACAAAAACAAAGGGTAAAAACAGAACGGTTGGCAAGAATCTACCTCACTCACGATGCATGTATGCTTGTGTAAAGACGCGGTGCGTTCCTGCTTTTGTTGGTATGGTTTTAATATTTTTCTTGTGATGATTTTAATTGATGCATCAATCCAAATTAACACAACAAAATTGATAAATGGACATACTGCGTTAACACATTCATTTTTTCAACCTTAACATATACTCATATTTAAATAGATGTGTCTACGTATACAGGTATCAGGGCGGCATGGTGGCGCAGTGGTTAGCACAGTGGCCTCACAGCAAGAAAGTCATGATTGTAATGGGTGTGTGTATGATTGCATGTGTATGGCCATGTGACAGGCTGGCAACCTGTTCAGGGTGTATCCTACCTCGAATCAGCCGGGATGGGCTCCTGCAGCCCCATAAGGGATAGACGTTTAAGAAGGTGACTGACTGACTGACTTTGCAGATCAAACATAAACTAAAACTAGTCACAGTAAAACAAAGCTTCAGATTCCAGTTTGAAAAGAATTCAGACGTCAGCGTTGTAGACTGGTATGTTGTTGTTTTTTGTTCTGCCACTAAATTTGAAACCTTAAATTCCACCTTTACATTACTCTGTCCGTGGTGCTGAAATGCCGGCTCTGCATTACACTCTCCATAGGTCTGCGTTCGATGTCCTTGGTGCTAAAATTCCTGCTGCTATTGTAAATCTGCCTCCCTCCTCTTCGTTTAGAAACGCTTTATAATCATCAGTGAAGACAATCATAAAGTGAACCGTACTCATCTCTGTTTAAATCAGCTGAGGCTAGTGGACAATTATTACAATAGCTTTGGATAGTAACACATTTATTACAACATTCAAACATCCCAGATTCAAATCCGGTCATACATGAAAAGCCACAGCAAAGAAAAACTATGTAAATTTTCTTCAAACAACATAAAAATGGTCTTTTCCTCTATATCTTAATAATTAGATATAGATTTACAAAATGTATCCACATATCTATTTATATCTATTCTTCTAAATAGATATAAAAATGGATGAATTTCTGCACACTTTGTGAAACAAACAAAAACAAACTGCAAAACCAGAAAAAAACGATGCAAAATAAAAACAACAGAAAGTCAATTTTCTCACAAGAACCCGGCTGAGACGACGGCATGAGAAGCTGCCAGCAAAGCTGTGAAAACACACTTGTGAATGTTAACAAATGGCGACAGCGGGAAAGACGACCCACAGTTAGCGCCGTGTGATGTCATCACTGACCTTTTTACCATCATCATCTTCATCATCATCGTCTTCCTCACTCTCAGCCTCCATCTCTGTTAAAATCAAACAAGACTTGATCATCTTTCTTAAAAGCTTTTTGAACGGTGTGTGTGTCTGGGTGCAGCTGGGGGTTGGCGGGAACGTGGCCACGAGGCAGACTTATCATCCATGACAGGACGTGCTGCTAAAAAAAATACCTCCACAGTTTAATAAGAGTGACCAGGAAGCCTCCAGGCAGACACAGGAAAACAGAGGGAGGGGCTCAGCTGGCAGGAAACAATCTGGTTAATCTGATTTTCTTGGGACATGACAGACTGATGGATGGAAATTGATCTTTTTTTTTTATTTGCGGTGGACAAATCTCCGCTTCATACTTTGCTGCAAGGCTTCAAACTTTCTTACGATCTTTTAAAGTGGTTTAGCTGGTTTCCTGGTGGTCTTTTAGAGGTTTTAAACATTTGACACATTTCACCCTGGGTTGGTGGTTTCTATTAATGCTGTGGTGAAAGCATAAAGAAAGCTTTTAAGTCAAGGATTAAAAGCATGCTGAGGAGCTACAAAGTAGAACATTTACTTTTCTCAGTGTGTACTTAAAATATCAGGAGGAGAGTGGGCGAGAGAAGATGTGTCACAACTAAAAATAAAAAAAGAAATGTGAACGTGATGACCTCGTCAAAGAGGATTGAATCTAACACCAAAGACTTGGATCCGCACCGTCCAGCTTTTACTAAATAAAACCTTATTAGAAAAGGATTTCTTATGATTACAGTTTCTAAAAATGACCTTTTTTGATCCAGAGGTGGATTTGACCGCATCACAGTGACTTTATGCCCATGTTTTATGTACATTAGGTCGTTCCACAGAGATGGTTTGACACTGAATACAATATGGATGCTTATTAGGTTGGACGTGCCTGAAACACCTCACCAGCGTCGTACTCGGGGGGCATCGTGACCAGAAGCCCATATCAACCGCTTATATCAGCGATCTCTTTCTTTCGGTCACCGCCCTCAGCTTGTTACCATGGTGAGGGGGGAACGTAGATCAACTTGTAAATCAAGAGCTTTGCTTTTCAGCTCAGCTCTTTCTTTACCACGACGGATCAATGCAGCGTCCTAGTTATTCCTAACGCCAGACCGACTGTTGTAATTTAACTGAAATGAAACACTAAAAATTAGTTCTAAATAATTCTTCCTCTAACTCCCACACCCATTATTTTGATGCCTCTATTGATTACATTGTAACTTTTTCCCGCGGCTGACCGTAGCGCAGTTACTGTTGCCTTGTAATTGTTTTGGCGCCCCTCTGGTGAAATCTGGTTGAACGAAAATGGATTTAAGAAGAGGTCTATCAGTCACTGAGTTACTATCGTGTATGAAATCATCGCCATCACGCTCAATCGTCAAATTGACGGCCCTCGGAGTTCTAGTAGTTCTAGAATTCTGATAGTCCTAGTGTTAAGTCCTTATCTGCTCGGATCAGCTGTAGTATAAGTTTCTTCCACATAGAGCAGTTTTTTTTTTTTTTTTTAATCAAACGTGTAACACGTGCAATCACCAATACCAATCTATCGTTTATTTACCAGGATCTAAGGTTAATTATCAGAATTTTTCTTTCCTTAATTACACTCGGTATGTTATACTGACTGTCTCTTTTAATTAACATGCAACCACTGTTTACATGAAAAAACTGTCGCAACAGTGACTGAAAAGTTGCTACAAGCAAACAAAAGACCAAAACGATCGTTACTGAGGTTTTGACTGCATCTGGTGTCACATGACTGACTGAAGAAATCAATATTGTGACGAAATCAGAAGACGCTAAAAGTTTCTGCTTTAACTGAAACATAAATCCAACATTTATAAACCAAAACATGAGCATTGACTCATTTGTTATGAAAATAATCTTTTGTCTTCACACAGGAACAAATTATTATTCAAGCTTCTCGACTGTTCCCTGTCTGGAGGGTCATGACTCCTGTGTTAGCGTTCACTTCATCTCAGAAGCACGTCTGCTTTCCAGCACCTCTGAGTTCAAGAGTTTGTGACTCCAAACATCAATCTGACTCCCTCTGCGCTGCCGTAAGAGATCCTGATCCCATCTGTATTACTGATGACAAGTAGAGGGCCGTGTGAACATGAAGACATCTCAGGAGTTTTATTTTGAAAGGAAACTAAATGAGAAGCTGATAAACCCCTCCGCTCTGTGTTTTTTTTTTTTTTAAATAAATGACTCATGTTTGTTGGAACAAATGTCTGCTGAATGTGAAAGCTGAGTGATGACTGAGACATTTAAACTCCAACTCACTGACTGTAGAAGGGGGGTGGGCTTTGTTAAAGTCACACATCCAAATGAAACCATTTTCTGTCTCATAAACGACACCATGTTTATTTACAAGAGCAAAGTCATCAAGATTATTATTAATTATCGTATCGAGTTCCTTTTAAAGCTGCTAAATGTTGCCAATTTGTAGAAAAGTAGATGTGTGAATGAGCGGACTCTAATCTTTAACACACGTAACAGCTTCGGTACGGTTAGCTTGTAAACTTTATTTTTACTTCTTTACCACTTAGTTTGAGTTGTAGAAGATAGAAGATGACACCATAAAAGCCGTGACAGGTTCTTTGGACACAACCATAGTGTTTAAGTACAGAAAGTGATGTCACACTAGCGATCCTATAGAAGTTTATGGACGTTGAAATTTTACGGAGCCAGCAGCTACGACTTGACGTAAACACATTCGCAGCTGATTGTTTTTTTTATGTCAGCTTCCTGGATTAAAAAGTAGTGTTTTTTAAAGTCATACCTCCTGTGTTGTTGCTAGGCGACACTGGCTCGTTGCTTTGATTGGCCGGTTGGTCGATCAGTCTCTTGGTGTCGGTGTTGTTGGAGGGTTTGTGAGATTTTTTATTCTTGATCAGAATTTTGCCCATCAGCTCCTGTGGGCTGGGGAGAGAGACACCGGCTTCCAGCTACGCACAGCGACACACACACACACACACACACACACACACACACACACACGCACACACACACACACACACACACACACACACACACACACAAAGCATAGTTAATATGGTCTCTAATCTGATTTAAAACAAGCCAACAGTTTGCTACTTACAGGATATTTGTCCAGCGGGTCGATCAGCAGAGCTTCTCCAAAAATAGAGCGACAGTATTCGGCCATCTTGGCTTGTTGCTTCAGACTGAAAGAGGACGTTTAGTCATGGATGAATGGATCGGTTGTTCAAAAGTAAAATAAAAAATAAACAACAGAAATCTTACGAATCGACGTGGTTTTCAAAAGACAGGATAACGGGGAATGGTGAAGTCTTGAAGGCACATTCTGCGATGGCTTCAATCACCTCCTGGAACCAATAAAAAAAAATCCAAAATTAGACTTTTAAGAAACTAAAAACCTCTAGTTTCATGTGACTAGAAGTAAAATTTTTACATACATTTTGAAAATCCTAAAACAAACAAAACATTTGTGTCACCAGCTTGGCTAATTTGCCCCCCACCCTCACCTTGAAAGAAATTTCTGACGTCATGGTGAAGCCGTGTGTGATGACAGGTTCCTCTTCAGCGGTTCGTCCTTTCCATACATCCAACTCCACACAGCGACATCCCGCCAGCAGAACCTGACGGTACATCTCTACGGAGGAGCTCCCGGCTAGCTGACCAGCTGAGACACAAACACACGCACACACACACACACTGGTCATTTCTCAGAGAAAACCCAAACCTATAGTTAGACATTGTTTCATCATTACGATCCTTTCCTGTGGAACATCCTACCAGAGGACCTCAGGGTTCCAGAGACTGTTCATGTTTTTAGAAAAAGACTAAAAACTTTTGACCATTATTGTCAAACATTTTAATTTCTGTCTTGTTTATTTATTCACATTATTATATTTATTCAATGTTATTTTTACTATTAGGCTCCTCATGGGGATCCGCCACACTGGCAGGTATCCCCTTTAAGCCTATAGGGGGTCTGACTGGTTCAGTTAATGGAGGTTTGCACTGGAGTCTTGTGGCTGAGGTGTCGATCCTGGTCTCCCTGGCTATGGGATGTCATCGTTGTCTTTGGCCTGTGTAGGTGTGGCTGGGCTGTCTTGTGGTGTGGAGAGGTCCTCATGTTTCTACACTGCAATGTCGAGTCAATACAGATATTTCGACTTTTTTTTTAGTGATGTGTGTGTTTATGTCCATGTGTGTTCATTTAACACTGCATGTCTGCACCTTGTGCTACTTTTTGTTTGACAATTTGAGTTGATTCATAAGAACCATGAAGGTGAATAGGTAGCTGATAGATGGATTGTGTTTACATACCTGTGAGATATGTGTTATGAGAAGAATTGATGAAATACTGAGAAAGAGGAAAATTCATGTCCTCTGATTGGTCCAGTTTTTCTGGAGGAACGACGCCGTTCTCATCGCTGGACAAATAACTGGAGAACGCCTGAAGAGAAATTACACCTGAAAAACACATTCACATGTCATTAGCATGAGATGAAAAAAAAAACCTTAAGTATGAAAAAAGCAAACCAACATCTGTAAATAAATAATAAAGACTTTACCAGAAAATATTTTAACCCTAAATCATTCAGAAAATAAAAAGTGTATATTCATGATATGTACATATATAAACACAATTTGGCTCAAATTAGGCAATCCATTTGAGCCAAAAAGGATCTTGTGCACTAACAAAACAATTTAGATTAAAGTTTTTACGTGTTTTAAAGCAGATGTATCTCACTGCCACCCTGTGGCACAAATAGTGAATTGCATTGAAACTTCATCATTTTTTTTCTTCTTATGAAACCAAATTGAAAACCCTTAAAGCCATTTTAAATCGGTTAATACATTTTAAAAAGTTCCATCACAGTTCTACAACTAAACTTGAAATAAATTGTCAGGTTGGTAAAAGAAATGAGCGCAGTGAACTCTATGAAAACCTTCACTGCTTTGTTTAGCATCTTCAACAGTCTGCTTGTGTGGGTGGGTTCAGGCAATATTTAGATAGCACATGCAGACACAAAAATACTCCATCCATGTTTATCATTTCAGGAAAAGTGTGGAAAACATGTAAAAGGTGTGACCACCTTGCTGTAGCTGGACCTGATCCTGCTGGTAGCGCTCCATCAGAGAGTGGGTCTGAGCCGGGCGTAGAGGAGGGTAGAGGATTTCGTTCAGCCTTGGGTCTCTCTGCTTGTTGTTGATGAACTCCGTCATCTGATCGACGGACATCGCAGCATTTTCTGCTCCTCTACAGGACAGAAGAGATCAGCACTGAAACTGATTTAAACTAAAACAGAGGTGTCAAACTTATTTAGCCAATGGAGATCAATATTGGGACAAAGTCACGACCCAAGATTAATATTTAATGGGGAAAAAATGTTTCCTCAGATAAAACAATGACTCTTCTTATTTCACACAAGCAAAAATTGATATTATACAATGTCAAGATTAACATTGCAAACACGGAAATTTGGAATAAATCAGTTTTAGATTGCTATGACAGCTGTGTAAAGAGGAGAGAGCATGGTGGGTCATGTTGAATGAGCCTTCTTGAATTTGTAAAGTAGTATATTACAGTACAAGTTGCCAAGATCTAATCGTCAATTGGGATAGCTTGGTAGGCCAAATATCGAAACAATGTGCGCAAGATTTGGTCCATGAGCCAGAGCTTGACATCTATTAACTAGTGCAGTTTAAGCTGGATCATCATTTTAATTTGACTCCCTTTGCTTTTTATCTTTGGGCAGTTTAGACTTTAACATTATGATTGTTAATTCAAAGCTTTAAATAGTTTTTGCGATGAAAACAAATCAAACAAAGAAAGATGAGATCCTCTGAGCTGCAAACCAATGGTTGGTTTTATCATTTTAATGTTGTTTAGTGAACTAATCAGTGGAATAATTACTTGAAGGATGACTGGATATGCTAAACATGGCTGAGATAAGACTGATTAATGCTCTACAAACAGCCTCTTCCTTCAGTCTTTCTCTGTGCCCAAGTGGAGCAGCAGATGAATCATTATTCATCCTTTTTCTCATATCAAAGAAGCTAGCCTGAAGCGAACAACAGCACATTGTAAACAGCTCATTTTGCAGACTAGCTTCTTCATCTTTACGAGGTCTTCCAGCTGATTAGAGGCCAGAAGCTGGAGCTGCTGTTCAAACACAAGCTTTTCTGTGATCTTACTGCAGTTTGAAGATGTTCGCCAACTCAGGACGAGGACACAAGCTGTCCAGAAAACTCCGGTACACCTCATGGGAAAAATCCTCCAGTCTGATAGAGTCACCCTGTTAATGAAAACATCAACAGAAAGTTTTAGTTTAACATTTGAGCCAATCAATACAATTACATTGGTCATTGTTTTTGATTGGGATTAAACTTATTTCAGCTGGACAGATCAACACATGCAGATTCCAGTTTTCACAAGAAAATTTAACACAAAATAAAGCTAGAGGTCATTTTCTATCGAATCAAACAAAAGAACCCTCGGCCTGCTCGAGTGAGAAAGGTTTGCTTTAAAGGAAACTGGGATGAAATGAAGTGTGAAATATAAAATAAAGCTCTTACAAACTACCAGATATGCACCACTGGGTGCCACTGAGGAACTCTTTTATTTACCCGTCCGTAGGGCAGTTTGCAGCTGTCCAGGGCGTTCTCTACCCTTTTTCTGTCGGCAGAAAACAGGCGAACGATGCTGCAACAGACAAAAACATCACAGCAGGTCATCTTCAACCATCTCCTCTCTAGAAAATATTCTTCAGGTTTTCAGTGTATGTTCATATTTTCTGTGACAAAAACAACTTAAACCCTCATTTAAACCTCATAGATTTTTCTACTAACTGAACATGGGGATATAATCCTGGTAGCCTTTGAATTTTTTCCCAAGCAGCTTGATAAGGTTTGGTACATCAGGGTTTTATCGTCTAATTCTATCTACTCTCTTCTCTCCATTGTTTTTTATTTCCTTCACTACTATTGGGTACAGTGTGAGTCATGTGTTGTCCCTCACACTCTTCTTTATGGAAGTGAGTTTTGGTCCAGATTTCTGATCAATTATCTGTGTTCCTGTTCCGGGCATCATCAGAGTGAGACCTTGTCCACATATTGCTGGTCTGATTGAACGGATATATTTTTATCCGTTTTAGTCTGTCATCCATACGAACACAGGTTTTTATGTCACGCAAAACCATGCTTTTCAAAAACTAAGACCAAAGTGAAGATTTTAGAAAACTCTGGTTTTGCATTTGTGTGTGGACATGCATAACTGGCGTTCATTACCTGCGACAATTAATGCATAAACGTCATTTATGCGTCCTTGTTGTTAATGTCAGACAGCACTCAGAAGCCTATTTATAGGGGTTTGTGGATGCGGTTATATTGAAAACAGTTAAGTTTGTACGTGAGACATTTTCTCAAACAGAGGACAGCAGATATACATTTTTAAAAATACCTGCCTATATAAGGACATGGCCTGAGGTATCTTTGAATTTTGATGTACCCACACCTCCCTTGGTTAATTTCTGGGTTTACTGTCCCGAGGCCCTCACCTAATCTCTCATTCCTCTCACCTCCGCCGCCAGCTAACGTTCCTTGTCTCCAATTTACTCTCTTAGAGACATTGCTTGTCCATCCTAGAAGGGATTCCTTTTTCTTGCGGGTCTCCATGAGGCCATGATTTACACTCCCTCATTGCTGTTCTTATTTTTTAGTTTTCTCCTCACCAACAAGGAGGGTCTAAGTTTGCTCTGAGTTTGTTTAGTTTGTTCAAGAATGAGCTATTGTTTAACTTAAAACAGATTTTTTGGTTGACTTTACCGTGTGAAGCCCACTGAGACCACTGTGTTGTGATATCAAGCTGTAAAGATAAATAAAAGTGAATTCTTTGGGTCTGCAGACTTTCTTTATCTTCTGTCTAACTTCCAAAAACTAAAGTGACCTTCATTTGGTTTCTGTGTGAAATGCAGCTTTCCTTCATCGCTGTGTGATCCATCTCCTGCTCCGGTGGTGTTTGATTACCAGGTCAGTGCTGAATTAAGCACCTTAGCAAATCATGTCCCTGTTTTTGCTTCCCCAAGTGCACATGGAATTAAGTTTATTTTTGGAAGCGAGGGACAGAAAAGAGCAAAGTTTAAGTTTGTGAGAGTCTCTGCAGACTTTCTCAGACTTTTCCTTCACGTTGCCACTCATCTCCTCACACAAAGTTTACATGCAGACAGAAGCACCAGACACAGAGATGAGACTGACTTTTTAACTGGAATCCTTCCTTCTGCGTTCAGCTTCAGAGTTAACATGACATACCTGAAACAGGAAGAAAGGAGGCAAGTTCTACCAAACATTGAAAATATTGAAAAAAATTGAATTATATTTTGGCAAAAAGTACAAAAGATCAGTGTGGACGTCTGTGTGCTCGTTCAGACTCACGCTTTCAGCAAACTTTGGTCTCTGTTGAGATTGAGACTCAGCAGATTGGAAGACAAAGAAAACAGTTCCTCACACCACACCTGCAAAAGCATGCAGTCCGTCACCATCATCATCAGAGCCGTCATGGCCGCCGTAATGAGCTCTGTACCTTGGCTTCGTCCTCCTGTGAGGCAATGAAGTTGAGCTGGTTGACGTTGACAAGGTCTGAGGCGGTTACCACGGTAACCATGCGGTTCTCCAGCCGACCAACGAGGTTTCCGATGTCCAGCAGCTCCCGCAGTTTGGCTTCCTATTGGATGGAACAAAATGAATCTGTCTGCTGGAATAGAATCACAGTGGAGTTTGTTTGGGAGAACGTGAGGCGAGATGAAGCGATGTAACGGGATTAGTTCAGATTAGTCAGACTAGTTTATTTACATGTAAATGATTCAAATCTAAAGTGTCCGGTGTGTCTAATACAGGCCTAACACACTCATAATCAGTTTATAATCCATGTAATGTGTTGAATGAATTGATTGCTTGTATCTGTTGTTGGAGATTAAAATATAAAATTAACAACATAATGTGAATTTAAAGAGGCCGGACAAGCCAGATTTATTTTTAAAGCGGGGATATTGTGCTTTTGTGAGGTAATAATTCATATCTAATCATGTATGGAGATAAAAATAAACATAACCTCACATGTACAATCATCCATCCGACACAGAGGACACGCACAGCTGCTGAAAAAACACCTCCTTACAGTTTGATCACAGCAGAGAACAAAATCCATGGCCAAAACTAACACTGCATTCAAATAGTATCCGAATACTAGACGGGTGAGCTCAAAATCACTCCGACATGCATGAATGAAACAGAAAACCACTTAATGTTTATGATGTGGGGAAATAAATAAAACTTTACAAAATACAAAAATATAGCACTAAGTTCAAATTTAAGGTAATGATAAAAATCAGACTTTAAAACACAGATCGGGAGATTTGATCATTTCACTCTGAGAGACTTGGTTATAAAACTCAACATAGCATCACATAAGAGTTAATAAATGAATAATACATTAAGTATTTCTGTAACAGTAAAGAAGAAACCACCAAGTGAGAGGTCACTGAGAAGCAGCAGGCGGGAGGGAAATCGAAAGGCATGAAAAAGAAAACACATTCCTAATCCATGCAGAGTGAGAAGGCCAGTCAGAGCAATGTGAGGTAGAAAGGTGAAGTTACCTTCGGTGTTTTGGTGCTTCTCCCCGTTCTCACATCTTTCACGAAGGTCAGGTCCAACAACTCTGTGTCCTGGTAAGCACACGAGTACAAAAACAACACAAAGAGTCAGCTGCTAGGAATGAATGCTTCATCCTGCTTCCAGCTAAGGACTTAAAGCCCACCTGGAGATAAATGTGTGTGTGAAAATCAATGAGCACATGGTGCCTCATGAGCTTTTCTTTTTATTTCTTTCATCTTTTCATTTAAACATAGAAACCTTGGAGGCCTGTGGCTGTACAGTCATCTCTACCGGAAACCCACTCTCAAAATAAACTCAAGTGAACACAGAAAATATATCTTCTTCTTCTCCTTCAGCATTTCCCTTCAGGGGTCGCCACAACAAGTCAGTTTCTTCCTTCTAACCCAATCTGCTGCATCTTCTTCGGTCACACCAACTGTCTTCATGTCTTCCTTCTCTGTATCCATGAACCTCCTCTTTGGTCTTCCTCTAGTCCTCTTTCCTGGTGGTTCCAAACCAAGTGTCCTTCTTTCGATGTACTCTCTCTCTCTCCTCTGCCTATGTCCTAACCATCTCACTCTGGCCTCTCTGACTTTAAAACCTCTAACATGTGCTGTTCCTCTGATCCTGTTCATCCTGGTCACTCCCAGAAAGATCCTCAGCATCTTCATCTCTGCTACCTGCATCTCTGTTTCCTGTCTTTTTCTCAGTGTCACTGTCGCTAGACCAATCAGCATGGCCGCTCTAACCACACTGTCTCTAGACCAATCAGCATGGCCGCTCTCACCACAATTTTGTACACTTTCCCTTTCATTTTAGCTAAAACTCTTCTATCACACATCACACCTGATACTTTTCTCCACCCATTCCAGCCTGCCTGCACACGCTTCTTCACCTCTTTTCCACACTCTCCATTGCTCTGGACTGTTGATCCTAGATACTTAAAATCTTCTACCTTCTTTATCTCTTCTCCCTGTAACCTCACTTTTCCATTTGGATCTCTCTCATTCACACACATGTACTCTGTTTTACTCTGACTAATCTTCATTCCTCTTCTTTCTAGTGCAAACCTCCACCTCCTCCCTCCTCTCACTACAGATCACAATGTCATCTGCAAACATCATTGTTCATGGGGATTCCTGTCTAACCTCGTTCGTCACATAAAATAAAAAAAAAAGAGAAAATTTCATAAAGTAGTTTTTAGCTTCAAACTTATTTTAGTTCTGAAACACATAAAGTTTAAATTTATTAGATCAATAAAAACATCTTAATTATTAATTACAAAAGTATTTTTTTCCTGTGTAACATCAGTAAAAGTTTGGATTTTACAAACTTTATTCTGATTTTATTCTAGAATTTTCTAACTTTTTTCAGATTTTCTAATTTGATTTTCAATTTTACTACCTTCATTCTAAATTTTACATTTTGTTTTTATTGTCTTACCTTTTCTTAATTCTAACTTTATTCTGGATTTTACTCACTTCTTCAAAATCTTAGTTATGACATCCTTGACGTGTAACATTTTGTCCCAAAAAGAATCATAAAGTTTCCAATTTCTTGAATGTGACCCCTTTTGTCCAACATGATCTCAAAATCCTCCAAACTCTCATTTTGACACTGTGTCTGTGCTAAAGGATGAAGAATATTTGTAGTAGTGAGTGTGCTGCTGGGTCGGAGTCCTTTAAAGTTCATTTGATGATAATTTGGTCTTGTTATAATTCTAATAGACACACAGACCTCATGGATAATCAGACCATGTGGTTGACTAACGAGAGAGCACTAATGCATCTCATTATAATGAGAAAAGGTTTCTTTTTCACTTTATTATGGGCTGTATGAGTTCTGTAGTTCTTCAAAAGAAACTGATCAGTGTGGTTTTGTTGGTTTGTATGTACGGAGATTTAGTTTGAATTAAATCATTCAAATTTGCAGTTGAAAAAAATGTGTTTTTAATGAAAATCAATTCTTAATTTTTACACACTGGCAATAAAATAAAGCTCGTCAGACAAACTTGCATGAGAGAAAGATTGTATATCTAACTCAGAAAGATGGACTAGTTTTACTCTTTCGTATTTAAATCCCTCTGTTTGTATTTTACATCTGGCACTCGGGCAACCTCTCAGAGTTTGGTGCTTTCAGTACAAATACATTTTGTAATTACATACTATATTTTCCGCTAAAATTTTGATGTTAAGTAAACATTGTTATCTTGATAGCGTTACTGTTGCATTTTTTTTATCCATAGATTATTTGTTAATGTTAAGCTGGAGCACATTGAGGCTGGCATGATGCCAACACGCTGCTAAGCTTGAAGACATGTTTATTTATTGGCAGATAACATATTAGGTCTAAAAGTAAAATACAAAAAACCTTCTAACTTGTTTTGAGCCTTTTATTGATCATTAGTTATTTGGTTTTTGACTAGAGTGTAAAAAATCCATTAAAATCAGAAATCTGTTTTTTGTAAAGAAATTTAAAGATTTGATTCAGTTGTATTCGGTACCTTGTTTTGATCTGTCCAGTACAGATAGAATCCATGTGGATCCACATGAAGAGTCACTGGGGTCACAGTAGACAAATCCTGGAATAAAATAACACAAAAATTGGATCAAACGTCCCAAGAAAACATTTTAAAAATAGTACAATGTGAAATCAACCAGTGAGATGAGCTCGTTTCAGCCATGCTCCTTCTAATTAGCTTCTGATATTAACCCTTTGTGACAGCTGCTAATTGGTTCCAGGTGCTGCTGATGTAAAGACGACGGTTTGAATGTGCGGAACAAGACGGAACGAAATGATGAATAAAACAAAATAAAAAATGTAGAAACGTTTAAAAAAAAAGAACTGAAGTGAATTAAAAAGTGTTATTTCTGAGTAAAAAGACAAAACAAACGTGGCAGGGTGGCACAGTGGGTGGCACAGTGGGTGGTAAAGTGACCTCACAGCAAGAATGTTGGTGTTCGAGTCCCAAGTGGGGATGAGGCTAGGAACACTGGTCTTTCTGTGTGGAGTTTGCATGTTCTCCCCATGTATGTGTGGGTTTTCTTCGGGTACTCCGATTTCCTCCCACCCTCCAAAAACATGCCTGTTAGATTGATTGGCCGGAGCCTAACTCCCATAGGAATGAGTGTGGATGGTTGTGTGTGTGTATGTGGCCCCGCGACAGACTGGAAACATGTTTGGAGTGTACCCTGCCCTTCGCCTAAAATCAGCCGGGATGGGCTCTGGCAACCCCGTAATGGATAAAAGGTTAAGAAGATGAATGAATGAATAAAATAGACAAAACACAACAGCAAACATTTTAACACCCAATTTTTATGACTGCGCCCACAGAATGTGGAGGAAGTACTTAACCACTCGGGGTGTCTTTCTGTCCGTAACACTTTAGGGAACACAATATTTCACAAACAACAGATTAAATTTTAATTAATCTGCCTACAGTTACCCAATACCAGCTATAGATGGACTGACTGGATTTTAAAGCTCATTTAACTGAAGATAAAAGTCACAAAAGTTGAGATCACAAATTACGTTGAACGCAAGTTCTCCCAAACAAAGTAAAAGGCTTTTAATGAAATAGCTGAAAGTTACCCAGTACTGACTAAAGATGAACTGATTAGTTTTTCAACTGAAGGTAAAGGTCATAAAGGTCGATGTCATAAATGATTTATTGTTGATACAGTTTAATAATAATGCATTTTATTTGTTACATGCTTTACATTAAAAAATCCTTCATATATAATAACTGGACTCTCCTCATGTACCGCTTTTATGTTCCTATGTTGGTACCCAAAGCGCTTTACAGTGTAGCTCACATTCACCCATTCACACACACACATTCACACACACATTCACACCTGATGGTGGAAGCTGACAAGCAAGGCGCATACCACTATTTTCAGGAGCAATTGATGGTTTGGTGTCTTGCTCAAGGACACTTTGGCATGAACTCTGAGTGGAAGATCGAACCAGTGATCCTTTGGTTACAGGACGGTCACCCTACCCTCCGAGCTATCCTTCCACTAATCCCAAATCATAGAAGGTGCAGACATGTTGTTCCATATCTTTGCATCAATGTATTTTTGTTTTGGACTATTTCTATTTTTTTAAACGAACGACATTCCGACCGTATACAGGACTGGTGTTTACTTCACCAGATCATGACTCATCACTGATGGAGAGCAGATGTTTTTAATGATAAAAAAAAAGTGTTTCTTCGCCATTTGAAGTAGAAAAACAAGACTTCTGTATTATTTATGTTCAGTATTAATTAAATAAAAGTTTTGTGCTTTCTCGGAAAAAATAAGTCTCATCTCATTGCATAAAGACATAAACATGGCACCTTGTCTTAGCTCAGAAATCGCACCAAAAAAGCCCCCTGAAAAACCCCCAAAGCTCGTATAAGTACTAATTATTTAGTTTCATTTTTGTTTTTGACTGTGTCGATTCCACCTTCCTCTTGCCTAGTGCGTAGTCCTGGTCCCTGGACGTGTGCACCGCATAGTGTAAATCTAGTTTAAAGGTACAAACTCACTATAAAGCACATCAACTTAACAGCGCTAACTCTTTTTCTTTTATTGTCTTATTTGGTGGATTTACATTTAAATGACACTTCTTGTGAGGACTGAGTGTGAGCAGAGTGCATGCACTGAAATACTTTGTTCATGTTAAGATGTGGGTGTGGTGAAGAACAAAATCCTTGGCCAAGAACAATGCAGCTTTCAAATAAAATCCAAACCCTGAATGTTACAGCCTACAAATGACTCAAACATGAATGAAATCAAGAAAACCTCAATTAAAGTTAATTAAATGTTAATTTTAACTCATTAAGTTGTAATAATGCTTCAAACAAGTCGTTAAATATGAAGCCCGTAAAGTTATTTCCAAACGTTGTACCAAAACACAAAAGAAAAACATTCCAAGTGCATTCAAACTGCATGCAAGCATGTGATTTATGACACTGTCATTATGATGAAACTGAAGGAAAGGTTTTAGACGCTAATCAACCTCCGGCTCTACGGTCTGAAAACGGTCTGGACCTTTTCTTTTCATAATCCTGCTAAAAGTAGAACAATTTAAGGTTTTTTAATCAGCACGTCTGCAAAGAACTGAGACAAAGTGTGACATGAGGGAGGAAGGCTGTACGACACACACTACACATTACATTCCTCTGATACGACCAGGAGAAATAGTAACATTCACAACGGCTGTGAGTGTGTGTGTGTGTGTGTGTGTGTGTGTGTGTGTGTGTGTGTTTGTGTGTGTGTTTGTGTTGGCCGGAGACAATGATTATTTTCACTGACTCTACAAAACACATAAAATATAATGAATCCGATTTTTCAAACCAATTTCCCTCTCGCAGCCCGAAGAGTAAAAACTAAAACAAGAAGACCAGATGATGCTTTACAACAGCCCTTGCTTGTCAGTGGTTGCCATAGCAACACACTCTTCTTTGACAAAAATAAATAATAAAAACAATAATAATAATAAAAAACTCAATTTTAATGCACAATCTTTCAGGATAATGTTTTGAATTTAAGTGTGTTCTGACATTAAAATGAATTTACACACATTCTTTTGTTATGAGCATCAGGTCTGTTTAGGTGGTGGTTATCATACCAGTTACCATGGCAACCACAGAGTGCGTTTCTCATTGTCAAGGCTATGTACTTCAGCATACCAACGCATGGACGCAACAGAGCGAAAACACCCGCAATTATGTGTGTGTGACTGTGGTCCTGAAGGACTCGTAAGTGGCATGAACGCGTGTGCATGTCGATTCAAATGACACTCAAGTGCGAAAGCGAAAACCAGCAGGTCCTCTACCAACAGGTGGTAAAGACCTGACCACACACACACACATACACACAGTGTGTATCTCTCTGAGAAGCTACAGGCTGCTATTGAAACTCAATCAACAGATGAAAGTGTCTTCCTCCCTCTCTCTACTTCACCCCTCCATCTGCAGATCAAACTGAATGCTCACCTCGTCCCATCTGATGAAGTTGCTTCCATTTCTCAGCGTGCTGGAGACGGAGGGAGGCTGGAGTTTTAGCGCGTGGACCCCCGGCTGAGCGCTCGCCATGGCTTCACACACACATTCACTCACACTCACACACAAACTGCAGATGCTCCGACTCAAACGGGAGGATGCTGCATCTCAGCCGTCTGATCCAAACTCCTCACAAGTCTGCAGCAGCATCTTCTTCTCTGGACACTTGTGGGTTTTTTTTTTTTATTTTTTAGTATCTCAGTCCTTCATCAGTGCTCTCCTCTTCCTCTCTGCTCTGTATCCTTCCTCACATCACTCTTTTCTTACTCCTCTCTCTCCTCTGTTGGTGCTGCATCTCAGAGAGACAGACTGAAACAGATGCCTTCGTGGGAGACAGGATACATACGTGTATGTGTGTGTGTACGTGCACGAACGCGCTGCCTCCACAAATTGACTCATCGGCGACATGCGCACAATGGCAGCTTCCCACAGATGGAGGAGGGATGAGAGAGGGAGAGGCAGGAAGATGGAGAGATGAAGATAAAAAGACGATGGGGGAATTAAGTGCTGCTGGGAGGAAAAAGAAAAAACATCCGAGCGGGATTAGACTTAAATGAGCTGATTTTATGAAACACACTATGAATCACAAAGTGTCCAGAAAGCTCCCGCATGCCATCTTCTACCCCCCCATCCTCACACAGCCATAAGTTGGGGCCACAACCTCCTCCATCCGTCTGATTAAACTGTCCATCACAGACTGCTCTGATTCTGGTAAACATTAATGAGGTTTGTCTCTGAATTAAAAAATGAACCTGTGTTGTCAGGACAAGAAACATCTGATACCTGATTTTAGGTTAGAGGAAAGAAGTTTGAATCCATCATTCCGTTTCCATACGTCAGTATTTTGACGATATTTGGCTGAGCAAGCGTTTTCGCTCAGCTCAACAACATTTGCGTCGTACGAACTTGGGATGAATCAAAATGTCTCACTGTCTTTATATAAAGAAGCTTCATAAATCACACCTCAACAAATCACAGGTATAAGTCAACTTGAAAGTGATTGCAGCCCCCACCACGCCGGGGAACGACTTGGGATCCTTCCGGATGAGCTGGAGGATGCAGCTGGGGTGAGAGAGGCCTGAGCTTCCCGTTTGAGGCTGTTGCCCCCGTGACCCGACCCCGGAACAAGCGGAAGATGACGGAACAGAACGGAACAGTGAAGGAAGACATGAAGATAGTTGGTGTGACCGAAGAAGATGCAGCAGATAGGGTTAGGGGCGCCTATCTGCTGCAAGGGAAATACCAAAAGAAGAAGAAATGACAGGATTCATATTCAATGGTCCTCAAATAAGCCGGTGCCATCCGTCTCATAAAAAATGACAAGGTAGTGCTATTGTGCAGCTGGGGTGGCGTTGCCCTAAAATACAGGCGTCAAACTCAGGTCCTGGAGATTCAGTGTCCTGAAGGTTTTCTGTATTCTTGCATCTACACACCTGAGTCAAATTATTAAGTCAACGTGACAAATTTTTTTGGATGTTGATTTCACTTTATGTGCATCAGATGTATTAAACCAGAAAGTAATGGAAGACCTTCAGGACACTGCCCCTCAAGGACCGGAGTTTGACACCCGTACCCTAAAGCAAAAGAGAGTTGGAGGTGGTCCCCACAGCAGCCCTGGGGTTGAAGCATATTGATCGATCAGTGAAAAAAAAATGCTCCAAACTTATAGTGGTGGCAAAAAAGATACGAGCTGTGCACCAGGAATCCATGTCAGCCTCTGGAGGCGGTCCAAGTCATTCCTAGAAAGTTGCTTTATTGATGTTATAATCTTAATGTCTAGAATATAAAATATTTCAAAAAATCGGTTGCACAGAAACTCACAGATTAAAAATTAAAAATGTGAATACATCTTAATTGGATACGTTTTTCTATGAAGTGGCTCATTTTTTTCATAAAAGACACGTGTGTGCATTCAAATTATTTCTGCGAATCAGAATCAATGAATGGCAATAAAATTCTTTCTGCGTACTTTATTCATCCCTCATGGAAAAATGACTTTCTGCATTGCACCACACCGAGCAGCCATTACTGCACCAATGGTGGGAGTTTGGGAGTCTTCTCTGGGGACATTCAGGCATGAGCCCGGTGGGAATCGAATGATTTTGGTCTCCACTACACCTACATTCTAACTTAAGCTGTTCTTGGCACAGACCAAGATCCGCTTGGTCTGAACAGGGAGTAACTGTTGTTTAGGCCACAGCTGTTCTTTACCAACCGGGACGTTACTGTAACTATTTATTCCACCGGCTACAAAATGATATCATGTCTTATTTTTAGACAAACCTAAAAAAAATGCAAACAATAACAATCAATGATCAGTTGTAAAAAATGGGACCAGATATGTGACAAATAAAAAAGGGTGAGATTAAAGTTATAAATTCCTTTTTAACTGCTTCTTGAAAGATAATGAAGGTAGTGTGTGTGACACCGCCAAGGTAAAAGACTGAATTTTGTACTAATCATACAGAGATGAAGCATGAAGCATCGCGTGCAGTGTGTACGCAGTGGATGAACATGTGTAGAGTGTCATGTTTACAAACAAAGCTAATTATAAAAAAGGGAGTGGCGTGGGCGAGAGGGTGCATGCTGAATTACTGAGTAGTGGAATGGTGTAAAGTCACAGACAAACAAGCACAAATTATCCTCTAAAGGCTGATTTGGAAGCAGGAAGGTCGGGAGCATCAACAGCTCAGGTAAATATGGAAGCACGGTTGATGAGATGGGTGTTTTTGGACTGATTTAGAGGTTTCAGTACACATCTACGTCAGAGGGAGAAGTGGGAACATGAGGGGTTTAAATGATTATCTTCTTGGAGGTTTTGATTGTGTTAGAACGTTATCATCACATTAAAAATACATACAGAAAGTAGGTTTTTTTAGATTTTATTTATGTATGTTTAAGTCTTTTACCCGCGTTTATGTCCATTTTTCATAATTCCTATTCGAAAGCCAGCCTGTTTTTGGTAATGGATTTTGTTCACCACATTAATAGGGAGAGGTTTTGCAGCAGTGCACGTGCTCTGCTCATGCTTGGTCTCAACAGAAAGTGCTCTTTTTATGTAAATGCACCAAACTAAATTGTAAAAGAATAAGCGTAAGCTTTACTAACCTAATGTGCTTTGCAAATGAGATTTACACTGTGTCGTGCACATGTCAAGAGGGCGGGACTAAACAGAAAGCGAGAGGAGGGGCGGAATAAAAAATTAGAACTGAAACTGGATAAATGTACTTATATAACGCATTGAACTTACATAGCACTTTTCTAGATACTCAAAGAGACTTCACATAGGCATTATTCATTAACTCCATACAACCATTCACACACACGCATTCCTGATGATGGGAGCTACCATGCAAGGTGCAGACAACTATCATCAGAAGCAACTGGGGGTTCAGTGTCTTGCTCAAGGACACCTCGGCATGGACTCTGGGCGGGGGATCGAACCTGCGACCTTCCGGCTAGGGGACGGTCGTCCTACCCACTGAGCTCCTACGCTCCTATGCTTTTTTCAGAATAATATCTAATATTTGAATAACAACATTTGATGTTTTTATTGGAAACAGAAGCAAACAAAAAATTTTTTAGATTCATCCACAAAACTGTAATCAGTAGGATTGAAGCTAAAACCAGAGCAGTCCCAGTACATAGGATTAGTAATCCACCAGTACCACCAATCAGAATCTCCACTTTAACTATACATCTAAATTAATTAATTAATATCAAATAGAAAAAAATCAAATGCTAATATTTGCAAACTCAAAAAAATGAATTGCGATTGATCACAATTAATGACTCCCAGCGGTTGATTATGATTAATCACATTAAATTTACATACAAGCACAAACTTGCTTCATCAAGCACATGAGCAATATAAAAAAACTTACAAAAACAGTTTTCACTAGTGATGCAAAAGCTGTTTTTTTTTCTGTATTTATCCAGTTTAGTAAAATGTTTCTTTGAACATAAAAGGAGTGGTTGGTTGATGTGAATGGAACGCTGCCCAATCGGCCAATAATTTACACTAAATTATTGTAATTTAGTGTAATTTATAATAATTTTTAATTATTATAATAATAATATATTAATTTTATTAATATATATTATGTACATACATATCTATGTATGTAGATATGTATCTACATACACATATACTGTATGTATCATATAAATCCTAATAAAAGCAATGAAGGTGAAACCAAATGAATAAAAAATTGCGCTGCTTGATTTTTGGACCAGTAGCACAGTGGCGTAGTGGGTAGAATGGCGGCCTCACAGCGAGAAGGTTGTGGGTTTGAGTGCGTGGGGACGAGGCTTGGAACACTGGCCTTTCTGTGTGGAGTTTGCATGTTATCTCTGTGTGTATGTGTGGATTTTCTCTGGGTACTCCGGTTTGCTCCCACCCACCAAAAACATGCATGCTACTGTAGGTTAATTGGCTACTGCATGATTGCCCATAGGAATGTGTGTATGTGGCCCTGCGATGGACTGGCGACCTGTTCGAGGTGTACCCTGCCCCTCAAATCAGCCGGGATAGGCTCAAGCACATGCTCCAACCCTGCAAGGGATAGACGCTTAAGAAGGTGTGATTTTGGACCTAAGTACATTCACTGAAGTGTTACAGAAGCACAGACACACGGACAGCCCAAGTGCTGAAAACCTTCAACAATTTCCCATAAAAAGAAGGAAAAATTTGAATAAGTAATAAAAGATGAGAAAAGGTCAAACAAACAGAACAAAAGAAACTCTTGATGAATTTTACAGAATAAAAGATTTCCAGGTTAATCCACTGTTTGACTTTGGAGAGTAAATCTAAAAACAGGAGTAGATGGAGCTGCCCACCTGTCCGCCTGCACATGGATCTCTACGCTGAATTCCACAAGAGTGATTAACATTCAAACTTCCAGTGATATAAGAGACCGTTATGTTTTATACCAGACCTTTTTCCCATTCGGTATCCTCCCACACACACACGTGCAGAGAGGCTGGTGTTGCCATGGCGCAGCGCCTGATTCACTGCCTCAATTATACCACCAAATAATAAAAGACATGTTCATGTATGTAAAGAAAATTATAGCAGAATTATCACAAAAAAACATGCTTGTAACAAAATTAAAATGACTGTTTTTTCAGAACTCGGACTGTCAGCAGATTTCTAAACCAAACGAGAGAAACAAAAAATTGTGTGTGTGCATGAATGCACACACGATTTAGAAATAAAAACTTACAGTAAACTTAAAGAAACATTTAAAGGTGTCTTTGAATCATTTATGAATCAGTTTCATACGATCAATCATTTATTGGGTCATTGTTTCAAAGAACAATGTGACCCTTCTTTCAGTTTAAATGGAATTAATTTTGTAGTGATGAAGAAAAACCGTGAAAAAAAACAACCCAAAACTGAATAAAGACCAAAGAATCTGGAACATTGATCAAAATGTATCAAATTATTACAATATTTGATCGATTAAAGTTATATTTTTTTCATTTTAAACTATTATCTGTCTAACAAATTAAAAAGAAAATAAATTGATGCCAAAGTGTTGAGAAATATGCATCTATTAGTTCATCTATAGTTGGTATTTAGTATGTGTGGGTGGTATTAATAAAATCCCTTCCCTGGTTTGGGACATAAAACATTTACAAGAATGTATGACTTCAACTTTTTAACCTTGACTGTTGGTCATATGACCCTGGAAACATAAACAGTTCATCTATAGTTGATACTGAGGAACTCTGGGCAGGTTATTTAAAATTCCCTCGGTGATTTGGGAGATTGGAACGGATTGGGGAGCGTCAGCAATAACTAGGACGTTGTAGTTTACAAGCTCTCGATTTACAAGTCGATCTATGTTCCTACCCTCACCATGGTAACCAGGATCTACGTTCCTACCCTCACCATGGTAACCAGGATCTACGTTCCTACCCTCACCAGGGTAACCAGGATCTACGTTACTACCCTCACCATGGTAACCGGGATCTACGTTCCTACCCTCACCATGGTAACCAGGATCTACGTTCCTACCCTCACCATGATAACCGGGATCTACGTTCCTACCCTCACCATGGTAACCAGGATCTATGTTCCTACCCTCACCGTGGTAACCGGGATCTACGTTCCTACACTCAGCATGGTAACCAGGATCTATGTTCCTACCCTCACCATGGTAACCGGGATCTACGTTCTTACCCTCACCGTGGTAACCAGGATCTATGTTCCTACCCTCACCGTGGTAACCGGGATCTACGTTCCTACCCTCACCGTGGTAACCGGGATCTACGTTCCTACCCTCACCATGGTAACCATGATCTATGTTCCTACCCTCACCATGGTAACCACGATCTACGTTCCTACCCTCACCATGGTAACCAGGATCTATGTTCCTACCCTCACTATAGTAACCAGGATCTATGTTCCTACCCTCACCATGGTAACCACGATCTACGTTCCTACCCTCACCACGGTAACCAGGATCACAGAGGCCTCCCAGCAATAAGGTTGTGGGTTTGAGTGCGGGGTGGGAATGAGGCGTGGAACACTGGCCTTTCTGTGAGGAGTTTGCATGTTCTCCCCGTGTCAGCATTAGTTTTCTCCAGATACTCCGGTTTCCTCCGTCCCTCCAATAACATGCATGTTAGGTTGATTGACCACTACATGATTGCCCCATGAATGAGAGTGTGTGTACGGTTGTATGTGTGTGGACCTGTGACAGACTGGTGACCTGTTCAGGGTGTACCCTGCCCCTCGCCTTGAATCAGCTGGGATGGGCTCCTGCAATCCTGAAAGGGATAGACAGTTAATAAGGTGACTAAATTTACATGCTAAATTTTTTAGAATGTTTACATTTTTTAAAATGTACAGACTGCGATGGGTCATGAGTATAAATGTAAAAAACAAAGAAAGTTATAATGTCAGGATGTAAAACTGTGATTTTTCTGTTTTTTGGTTACTTAAAACGTCCCTTTTCACGCGAAGCTTTTAAACGGCGTCAGTAACGAAGGTCTTCTTTCCAGCTCTTGACGGGCTCATGAGCCACACAGAAGATGGCAGGCATCATGCTGCTTGTAGGTGGATGGTTTCCTGCAGGTGTGAGCTGTCTCTGCGTTGCCAAGTGAAGCAACACAAACCAGAGGATTCAGTTTGATGTCAATTAATGGAACTGGAAACAAAAGGTTTTTAACTAGAGTTTTAAAAAAATGTTTTATCTTCTTTTAAACTACTTTAGAACATGTTTTTTTCAGCATCTTGGGGAAAATATTTCTCTAGTTAGTTATTTAAATAACTGTGTTCATTTTTACCATAACACTCAGCTAAATTGGTGGCACAGTGGGTAGCAGTCCTGGGTGGGGTAGAGGCTCGGAACACTGTCCTTTCTGTGTGGAGTTTGCATGTTCTCCCTGTGTATGCATGGGTTTTCTCTGAGTACTCCGGTTTCCTCCCACCCTCCAAAATCATGCATGTTTGGTTGATTGGCCACAACATGATTGCCCCCTTGGAATATGTGTGTGGCCCTGCGACAGACTGGTGACCTGTTCGGGGTGTACCCTACCCATCGCCTAGAATCAGCTGGGATAGACGGTTAAGAAGGTGATTAACTGACTCACCATCTTCAGCTGAAGTATTTCTGCACGTCTTCTCGATCTTTAAATGTAATCTAATAATGTCATTTGGATGAAAATATTTTTTAATAAGGATTTTTAATTTGATTAATGTCATCCTGTGTGTGAGTCGTCTTCAGCGGTTGGTTTACAAGTAGAGTGTGTTGCTTGCCCTCGGTGACTCCGTTCCCATCGTATCACTCAGAGCTGTCACCACAGATGATGGTCAAACGTGCAAAAAATAACACACGGATTGTTAAATTAAAAAAATATTCCTTCAAGGACCTGTCATCTAACTCACTGCAGGAATCATCCAAACATTTCCACACACAATTAAGACACTCGGACTGCCCACACACTGACACTCACACACACATGTGCATAAACAGGCAATAACACACACACACACACACACACACACACACACACACACACACTTGAACACACCCCAGTCTTCACCAGCAGATCTCCGTGCTGGGAGCTTATATAAGGCAGAGTGGGAGGCTGAAAGCTATTTCAGGACCAGAAAAGACAACGTGTGCATGAGTGTGTATGGTTGTAGTGCCGTATGGATTTGTACCGGTACGGTGTTTTCTCTGTGTATGTGTGTGTGTGTGTGTGTGTGTGTGTGTGTGTGTGTGTATAGGCTCGATGTAAGGACTATAAGCACTCTGAATCACAGGAGTTTCATAAGCACTCAAGTTTGAAGTGAAGTTTGCTTTAGAACCTCTGGCGTCTCTGCAAAGTGTGTGCTTTCCAACGTGTTCAGTCACACCCTGGAGCTGCCCGCATACACACTCTGATACACACTCTGAAATGGCATGCGGCCAAAGGAAAGCAGCGGAATGTTCAAACTAAATACACTGCATCTCGATTTTTTATGATAAAACCTTTTAAAATCATTTACTAAAATAAACCTTAACAACTTTCTGAAGTCAGATGGACAGAAAACGCTCTGCAACAGACTGGTGATCTGTGCAGGGTGCACCCTGCCACTTGATGATAATATAAAATGTATAAATCCTGGCGACAAGGGTTAGAACAGACTAGAAAATGAATGTTATTTGTCATGCGGCGCGTTCTTCCAGATGTTGTCCAGCAGCTGGTTTAAATGAGTAGAATTCTGACATAAATGAGGAGGTTTTAGAGGAAAGATTAACTGATACAAGACCATCGTCTTCGCCTGGAAAAGGGTGGAATGCCCCCTGCGGGTCAGGGACAGGGTTCTGCCCCTAAGTGGAAGAGTTTAAGCATCTCGAGGTCTTGTTCACGAGTGGGGGAAAGATGGAGCGGGAGATCGACAGGCGGATCGGAGCGGCATCAGCAATAACTAGGACGCTGCATCGGTCCGTCGTGGTAAAGAGAGAGCTGAGCCGAAAAGCAAAGCTCTCGATTTACAAGTCGATCTACGTTCCAACCCTCACCTATAGTCACCAGCTGTGGGTGGTGACCGAAAGAATGAGATAGCGGGTACAAGCGGTCGAAATGAGCTTCCTCCGCAGTGTGACTGGGCTCTCACTCAGAGATCGGGTGAGGAGCTCTGCCATCCGGGAGGAGCTCGGTGTCGAGCCGCTCCTCCTCCAGGTCGAGAGGAGCCAGATGGAGTGGTTCGGGCATCTGGTCAGGATGCCCCCCGGAGCGCCTCGCGGGTGAGGTGTTTTGGGCACGCCTCACCGGGAGGTGACCAAGGGGCAGACCCCGGACCCGCTGGAGAGACTATGTCTCACGGTTGGCCGGGGAACGACTTGGGATCCTACCAGGTGAGCTGGAGGATGCAGCTGGGGTGAGAGAGGCCTGGGCTGCCCGTTTGAGGCTGTTGCCCCCGCGACCCGACCCCGGAACAAGCGGAAGATGACGGAATGAACGGAGAGCAGGTGATGCAGCAAAGATTGAAAAGGATTTCCGGATGGAAGTTGAAACGTCTCGATCATCAAATACACTGTCCAGAAAACAACTTTAAAATCTTTTCAATCGTCTTGTCCACAAAAAATATGCCATAGATCTGAGTTCAAGTTTTCAGTAATCTTAGTTTTCATCTTGTCCCTATGGAGTAAAAGGGATCCTATCCAAGCTCATTAGGAGGTGAGAGGCAGGGTACACCGTGGACAGATTGGCAGCCTATTGCCACTACTAACCACACAACCACACATAACTACACACAGACACACACACTCCCTTTCATAAAGGCAATTTTCCAGTGTGCAATCAGTTGTCCCTGCAGGTTTTTTTCAGGTTGAGGAGAAAACAGGTGACCTGCCAAGAGGCCCTGGTTATCTCAAGCATGTTGAGACAACTGTGACCTCCTCCGCAGGTGGACCGTCCACCTGCAGAGGATCATGCAACTCTTCTGAGGACTTTAACCTGGTTGTTTTTTAAATAAAAGAAGCAATGTGAGAAGATGAACAACACAACCGCCTGTCCTGTCTAAACAAGCACTGAGTCTCTCCTGAAGATGTTGAGCGGACAGACCTTTCTGTTGCAGCAAAGAAGACAAGGTTCCTCTCATCCGGATGAGGACTGACTGAAGCAGAGAGCGGTAGCCGGGGGGAGGAGCTGACAGAAGCAGACAGATCAAAAGTTAGTCCTTGTTAGTGTGATTCAACCTGTCTGTGTGTCTAGAAGAGCTGAGCTGTGAAGTGTGAAGGCACGTTTGGCTGCGTTCCTTTCTGTTGCCAAATCATCCGGATCACCATTACAGCAGTGCTCTTCCTGCTCAATGCAACATCTTCTCAACCAGCTTCAACTCCACGAAGTATGGATGCTCCCTGGAGAAAAGTGATCCATGTGCTGAGAATCAAAGTGCAGAATATTCACCATAAAACAAAAAATCAGACTAGATTTTATCAGAAATTAAACCATGCAGAAGAAAAAAAAAAGATGTCATGTTTTTATCATGGGCCGTTTTGACATTTCAACATGTTTTTTTTGGATCTTCTGCTTTCGAAAAAGGTCTTTGAATAAATATGAAATTATTTTACTAGGAAATAAGTTGTAATCAGCATTTATTAATTTCCTTTATTATAAGATTTACCAGTATATCTATTTATTATGCTTTTTTATTGTCTATATTTATTTAACAGTTTTTGTTCTACTTATGGTTTTTGTAACTAAATTTTCATGCTGTTCTTTTTGTTTAGATGGAACCAATAAACTGATTCTGAATCCTGAGTAGAATTTTAGCCAACCTAGCAACAAATTCTGTCTAAAATCTGATCGCTCAAACATTTTTGAAAGTCTTAATAAAGAAGTGTAATTAAAACATTCCAAACTCTGCCTCTTTGTGTACATTCAGAGAAATAATAATAATCACTTCAACAAACTCGAGCTGGGACCAAACTGATAAAAAAGCTGGACGTGTGATTGGCTCACCCCTCGACTGCATGGAGGAGGTGGCGTTGGACAGAATGAAAGCAAAACTGTCGTTGATCATGCTAAATCCGTCCCACTCCCTCCAGGAATCTGTGGACCATCTGAAGAGCAGCTTCAGTAACAGACTCCTGCAACCCCGCTACTCAAAGGAACGGTACAGAAAATCATTTCTGCCCTCATCAATCAAACTATTTACTTTGATAAACTTTCACTTTCAAACCTATAAGTACTTGCCATTTACAACAATTAAAAAAAAAATTCATGTGCATATGTTAATAAGTTCTTGACTGTCTGATAGTTGATTTCTTCCTATTTGACCAGTTTTCCATCAGTCACTTTTTCTTAAACAGCCGTCGAGCCAAGCGGTTCGTTACAATCAGACGAAGGATCCGACAAATCCTGACTGACTAATACTAACTAATTGTTAGTTCTTCTTTGGTTTTCTGAGGTTTTTCTGTTTTGCACTGCAGTGCTCAAATTTCCCTTTAGGGATAAATAAAGTATTTTCAATTCAATTAAAACTGTAAACAGAAACTTAGTGAGAGCTGGGATTAGCTGTGATGTGTTTGAGGACGACTCGACTCTCCTTTTTTTGACAAGATTTTTATGCAGGTTTTTTTTTATCTGTTCAGCACTTTGACTTTATTTCTAAAGAACGTTTTACAAACTAAATTTTTCACAATTTGAATTTTGAAAGACTCAATTAAACAGCCTAAATGTAATTAATTAATTTTCCCAAGCTGAAGAGCCAGTGTAAGTTTGAGAGACACAGGCCCTAGGAGGTATAACTCTGGTAGGGTCACCCATGACAACCAGGTCTAGAGGTACCAGATAAAACCTTGCTAACAAATCCCTTTAAAGAAGACACAGTAGGAACATGATTTTCTTTCCCTGAACATGGGTCACCGGGGTTCCTCTGTTCAGCCAAGACTAGAAAGTAGAGGATGGTGGGGAGAATTTGGTGGTCGGATTAAATTCGGCCCTCCAGAAATACCTGGGCCCCCTTCCAGTGAGTTGTAGGAGGTAGAAAATCATCTGAGCTGCTTTGCAAGTTTAAGCAGCCTCAACTAGATCCAGTTGGCCAAACCTCGAAGCCCAGCCGTGCTGACCACCCAGGAATGTAGGAAAGAATGTAGGTAGAAGTTAATCGAGGAAAGTGAGGGTTAAAAGTTTGAGAGGAAAACTTTGGTTGGAACAACACGGGTTAATGTGGTCTAAAGAGAACCATAAGCTTGCTGAGAAACTAGGATCAGATTAAACCTGGAGACAGCTGGAACCCTTAAAGGGTTTAGTTTTAAACTTCTTTAGCTTCTGCTGCCGCAGCTTTAAAACAATAAAACAAAGATGCAGAATCAGAACGAGATGGAACTCAAAGAAAACCAGTCTGAACCACCGAGAGCAGAATGATCCTGACTGACACCCCATCTCGTAGTCTTCACTCTCACATCCACAAGAATGAAGGAGCTGTTTGTGTCTTCCTGGCTCACTGCCTTGGGGCTTATTTAAAGAGGTAATGGACAGCGCGTTACAAATTAATATCTCAGAGCTGTGACAAGCTCACCGGAGTGCAGCTTTGTAATTTCTCCCTGCTGGACCCCGGGCGGCTGTCCATGCCAGTCTCCATCGGAGCGAATGACATTTCTGCTTTTTTTTTTCACTGATTAAACTGTTTTTTTTTTTTAAAGCCCCCACACAGTGAGATTACACAACCTGTTGACCTATGATTTCTCTAAAGACATTGATGATCTATTTTAAAGGCTTTCTGTTTGGTTGAATTGCTGCTTTTCAGGCTCTTTAAAGTCTGTAATTACTCCTGTAAAGATGCAATTATCTGCTTTTGTCTGGGTTTCACTGCTTGGTGAGAAGATTTCTTTTATGAGTTTTAGTATTTACTTTACATGTCCCAGTGTGGTCTGTCTTCATCACCAGCATGCAATGGTTTTATGACACAGCAACAGGATTTGCTTCCAGTTTTCCATCAGTCACTTTTTCTTAAACAGCCGTCGAGCCAAGCGGTTCGTTACAATCAGACGAAGGATCCGACAAATCCTGACTGACTAATACCAAAATATATATATAAAAAAAATCACACAAGATTAATTGTAAATAAGTTTTGTATTTTACATTTTGTTTACAGCAGGAAAAGATCAGCATAGTTTCTTCCGGAGCTTTGTGAAGATGTGTATTTTTTGAAGACGTGTGAGCGTAGAGATGCGGTAGTCGTGGCGATGCTTCACCTCGAAAATCTGAATATATTCTATTAAAACCCAAGAGGGAGTCATTTCCTGAGAGATTTATTTTGAATGCATCTGGAGAAGCAGTGCACGAAACACACCGACCAAACATAAAGGAAGTCATTAGAAAGAAAAGGGGATTTTTTTTTAGATTAATTTCAATCATTTCATCAATTAAAAACGGCCTGACTACATTTCAGTAGATCCTTCACCCTCAAAGGAGATCAGGAGTTCCAGCACAAAGCAATAAAACTGATGAAATCTGCACACCAGCTGTGATGCCGCAGCAGCAGCTCATGCAGCTCAAATAAACGATCATTTCCTACATCAATTATTTTTCTGCAGGAAAACTTAATGCAACAGAAAAACTAAGTGAATGAGGTTCAGTTTGTTCAAAAATTCATGTTCTCTGAATTTTTGTGTGGTCTTTGTTAATAATCCTGAGATCGTTAGAAGCTGTTAATTGCTTAAAATCTCAAAAAGTTTTCTTCAAGCAGCTTAGATTTTTATGTTTGATGCTAATTAATTAAATAGAAAAAAATATAGATGAGTTTTGATGAAAGACAAAAACATCGAAATGTGATTATTTTGGGGGAAAATATAATTAGAAAAATAACAAAGGAGCTGAAAATTTTTTGAAGTGAAACTTAAGATTAAGAAAAAAAAATCAACAAACTAATTAATTAAAAGACAATTGTTCCTGATTCAGTAAATAAAACGTCAGCTCATTCCTTCACATAAAAAAAACCTCCAGATGTTCAGATTATTTCCTATGAAACATTTTCACTGAACCAGTCAAACACTGACTAACAAATCTTTTTAATCAGAAAAACATGGCTTCCATATCCATCTATCATGTGACCGTTTAAAAGTGGACATAAAGAACTTAATGTGAAGGTGTATGTGTGTGTATGGGCGGGCGGTCTGACTTTCTACCCGATGTGGAGGTAACTGCCGTGTCTGTAGTGTTGCTAGAAAACATCTGTGGCTTTGATTGTTTGTCCTGATGTGCCGTTGCCGTGGCAACCAGAGGGTTGTCACAGCGACTTGATTTCCGAGCTCCCGGCGATGGTTCGTCTGTCCGCTCCATTCGCCACGTCGGATGAGCGTCTCTTCAAGGAGCTGATTCCTATTTTTGTTTTTTTGTTGTTCGTTCTCTTCTCATGCCTTTACCAGCTGCGGTTGTCATGGTGATTTGGTGTTCAGCACCTGAACGGTCTTGCGGCCATAGTGCCAGTAGCTGTACCCGGAAGCTGCCGTTGTCACGGCGGTGAGGGACCTGAAGAATCAGAGGTGACAAAACTTAAGTCCAGTTTTTTTCAGACTGAATTCCATTCAAACGGCTTAATTAATTTCTGTCTCATTTGGAAACACAAATAAAACACTTGAAAGGATTTAAAATCTGAACTATTAAATTAAAAGTAATCTAGAAGCTCTTTTTGCAGGATTACTTTCATGTTCCTTCACTCGTTCAACCAGTGATTATAAATAGATGAACTAAAAATAGAATAAACTCTAAACCGAGACTGAAAACCTACTGGGTGAACAAAAACAGAAAACCAGTCCAGCTTTCTGGTTTTGGTGACAAGTATTCGTACTGATTAGAGACGCAAACCCAGGGAATTTAAAAAAAAAAAAAAGACCAAAGTGTGTTTTACTGGACTGTCAAACTAAAAGATCTTTAAATCAAACGAATCCTGATGAACGGCTATTTATTATTTAATATTTTCACATTAATAAACCTCTAAAAGATATTTTCAGATTTATCTTCATCTCTCAGAGACATTTAGTCACTGATCTCTGAGATAAAACCGTGTCTTACCATAAGCAAGGCAGCAGCAGACTGTCGGTGTACTGGAAGACGGGAGCAGCCAGAGAAGCAGCGACGAGCAGCAGCTGAATGACTGTGTTGGCCTAAAATCAACAAGAAAAAAAATAAAGATATTCATGCCGTACGAGTCAGACGTGACGAAGAAAAAACAGTTTTACATTTAGCTTCTTTTTGGCAGATAAACTTCTTCTGTTTGCCAAACAGAATATTTGATATGTGTGTGTGTGTGTGTGAGAGGAACAGGCTGCAGTACTGGTTTAACTGGCAGGTTACTGACCATCTGAATAATAACCAGATGGACAATAATAATGAATAAAAATAATTATTTTATTGTTTCAAATGAGGGAATTTAGTTCAGCTTGTTGCCCGTCATGAGGGTGTTTACTTCAGGTCCGAGGGGCTTAGAAAGCTGATTTAAAACTGAAATAAAACAGCAGTAAAAACAATAAAATTATTCATGTTTCTTCATGAATTAATAAAATAATTGTTTAGAAAACACCCAAAAAGTATGGGAAAAAAATTAAAGTGGTGATAAAAATCTAAATACAACATTTTACTGATTTATTTTCAGAGAAAATTGAACATAAACTTGTTTTAAGCCGATCACTGATTCAAATTAACGTGGTTTATAAATATTAACAAAGAAACTGAACAGAAAATGTTTTCTTTAGGGATTTATGTCTTTGTGAAGAGAAGTAGAAATGCATGCGTTTTTTTAAAAGGAAGAGACAAATTTACACTTTTTTTCTCACTTCCTGCTTAATTTGTTTTTATGCCTCCATCTGCATCATTTGAAGGAGTCAATGATCACTCAGGCTGTTCACGTGTCGGTCTGTGCTCCTGTAACACGTTAGTGAACACACTCCCTCATAAACAACCATAGATCTTCTAATCAAACTGCCCTCTCACCTTGCTGAACAGTGTGGGTTTGAGCTGCGCCGTCGTGTAGCACGGGTTAAAAAACTTACTAAGGGTCACCTGCAGAGAAAAGAGATCGGAAAAGAAATCAGAGCGGAGTTTTGTGAGATCATTAGAAAATACTGTAAACAAACATTTAAAAAACCAGCAGAGGGCAGAGTTTTAGATCAAGTGGGTTTTTTTTTTAATTCACTTTCATTGTTTCTAAAAATTCATTTTCAAAGTTTAGATGGAAACGTAGTTGTGTTTTTTTTCTCACCGGTGGAGGGACGGTTTTATATCTGACCCAGAAAACAGCAGCTATCAAACCGATGTCTCTGGAAATCACTAGAGCTGTCAGAGGAGCTGAAACAAAAAAAAAAATCTCATCCTTCTTGTTCATTGGCTTTAATTAATCTTTGAGAAGAGTTTCATACCTGGTATGAGTTCAGCGTAAGTTAGGCTGAGGTATAAAATACTGATGAGAATCTTGTCGGCCAGAGGATCGAGAGCGCTGCCCAAAGCGGACTTCTGAGTGGGCCACGTTCTGGCGATAAAACCATCCAGCTGGCACACGCACAGATGGAAACAAATGATTTAGTCATTCATTTTTTATAGATACAAACTGTTAGCAGGTGTCCTTTTTATCAGACACACACAGTGAGAAAAAGAGTGCTAAAAAAATTTGAAATCCAAGAAAAATTAAAAAAATGACATTGCTGTGTTTTAAGAAACGCAAGCATAAAATGAACATTTGGTTGATCACAAAATTTAAATTCAACATTGAAACTTTTGTTAATAATGTTAAAAGTCTTCACCAGGTTTTCACACACTATAACTGTTTTTTGGTCCATCCTAATAATGATGTTTCCACCCTCGTGCTTCACAATGAAAACACCCAACTCTGCATCTTTCTGCCTCCAAATACAAATTGGGATTTCATCAAGAGTTTATCTGAGTTTAACAAACACATGAGGTTCTTCCAATCCAGCTTTGATTCATCCAGGTAGAGATGGACAGACTTTAGATGAGCCCGGACATGTCAAACTCTACAGAAATTGATTTGCTTTCAGTTTGTCACTGATGGAAAGCTTCACTGTCGTAGTTCTGACACAATCTCACTTTCAGTGATGAAGCAGATATGAGCAGGGCAGTTAAAACACCTGTTTGTGTTGGATGTGGACACTGCAGAGAAAAAAAAGGTGTGGCCCAGAACTACCTGTTCTTCCAATAGTCGCAAATAACTTAACCATCCATGAATAAAATTTAAAAAAAAAAACATTTTATACTCTGACATTTTGCATCCATTTAAAGTATTTTACATAAGAAACATTTCACTTGGGAGCCGAAGAGCTTCTTTAACAAAAGGTTTCAAGTTAGCGCAGAATCATGCTGCAAACGTGCAGAAATTGGTTTGTTTTTCCACGTCCAGTTTTCTTGTGGATAAAATGTTGAAAGTTACAAAGCTGTTGTATTAAAACAGGAAACATTTCACAATAAATCTCTGACTAAATACTTCTTTATACAGTACGTGAGGAATAAAGCACTCGCGCATGACAAAATATTTTCCAAACGCCCCGCAGTTACTCAATACCAACTATAGATGAACCCTTTAAGTTTTCAGGATTATGCAATTAAAGGCCAAGGACACAAACATCAGTATCACAAATTCTTACTAATGCAATATTTGTCCAAAATAACAGCAATAATTTGAACTAAACTGCGGACAGTTACTCGGAACTAACTATAGATTAACTGGGTAGGTTTTCAGGGTCACAGTCACAACTTTACAGTACAGGCAGAGGCTCATTGTTTGAAGCCTTGGTGTCAACTTATTCTTGATCAATAAGAATATTGTGATTTTTAAGAAAACACAATGTAATTTTTTTCTCATTTAAAATGTCATTTTTAAATATTTATTTTTGAAACTATTTGTAGCCCTGACCAAGTGTCTGTAGTTTCTTTACCAGGTCTGTTGCTCCTGCCAGCACAAACAAGGCGAGGCTGAGGTCGAAGTTCTGCTGGATTATCAGATGACCCAGGAAAGGAGCCAGCAGAATGCGACACACACACAGCAGGTTGGGGATGGTCCATGGGTTCTCGTACTGCGGACAGACAGGATTAAAGTGTCATGCTGTGGATCCGACACGAAAAGTAGCAGAAACAAAAAATATATTCAGAAAAAAATCATTATTGTTAAAGTGACGACGATCTCCTTTTTCTATTTTTTTAGCTGAGACGTAAACACACCTTCATCTTTCAAGTTTTTTTTTCTAGGTTTTTAAAGATAATTTTAGCTCCAGTCTTAAAATTTTGGTTTGTTTAGATTATTTTAGGCACTTGGTTTAAAAAACACCAAGTCGTCATCGACAAAAAAAGTTATGTTTTTAAAGCAAATGAACCACATTTGTATCAACATTCAACAAAAAAACTTGATAAAGATGTTTGGACCGTTATTATCTCGCTGGAATGGAAACAGTTTGTTAAAGTTTTCACTTTATCTCTGCAGTTAAAAAAAACAAGATTCTCTTTTAACAATAACTCCAGAACGTCATCGTCACAGTGGATACACACACGTGCAAAAAAAAATCCCAAGGAAAAAACAAGAGTTTATAAAATAACATGTAGGTATAAAAATAAAATCTTTTAATGAGGAAACAAATCTTGCAAAAACCAGACATCAAACCTGAAAGATGTGATTCTACTCTGAGTTAATCATGAGCATGTGTCTCCATGGAAACATAGCAGTAAAACACATAATAAATTAGGATCAATTTTCTGAAAATATAAAAAGAAATGCCTCGCATGGAGACGGTCAGACACAACCTACAGTGTGTCAATGAACCGTAAACCTGCGACAATACTGGCATCAAAGTGTGTGTGAGAAAGATTACTTATCACTTTAGACAGAACTGGTACAACTAGTTTATGTCCCCTGCTTCTTTTTCAACACTTCAAAACTCACACAGCAGTTAAACTTTTCAGCAGTCACTAAGCTCTAGTTAAACGTCTTAAGGTTTATAGATGTTTGATACACACACACAGTATGCAATAAAAACAAGGAGAAGACACACTGCAATAAGACCAGGTGGCTTGTAGAGTTGAAACCATACCAGACAGCAGATACTGCACCAATCCGCCTGAGAATCACCCTCTCCATCTTTCCCTGACTCATGAACAAAATCCCAAGATACTTAAACTCCTCCACTTGGGACAGGATGCCGTTCCTGACCAGCTGGGGGCATTCCACCCTTTTCCATTAGTTAAAATCAGTCTTGGTTTTTAAGGTGCTGGTTCCTATCCTGACTGCTTCACACTCAGCAGTAATTCAGTCTAGCAAGAGTTGAAGATCATGATCTGAGGATATAAACAAGACTACGTCGTCTGCAAGACTTATAGACCTAACCCCGAGGTCATCAAACCGAATCCCAAACAGAATTGGTGGCTGACTTTCATTGGGAACGGATCCAACTTACTACTGGGGATGTAGACCAAAACCTTGGTAGCAGAGATTCTGGGACTCTGTACTCCCAGAGGGACATGGTTAGATGCCTCTGGGATTTTAACTTTACAAATCCTGTATAGACTGATTGGGCAAACATGGATCCTAAAAAGTGTATCGAGTTGGTCTGGTGTTCAACGTACAAAAAGAAAACCACATTACTGTCCCTCATTGGAAGGCTTAGCTATTAGAGGTTTTATTTGCATGTTCTTGTCCTTAGTCTATTTTGCCTTTTTTGTTTTTGTTTTGTTTGTGCATACTTGCCGTGACCTTTTACTGTCGCATACTGCAATTTCGGGACAAATAAAGGTTTTCTTACTTAATTTTATACAGGATAATTCAAATTAAAGCTGGGAGACATGGCCCCAAATTTTTTTTTTTCCAATTTTTCAAAAAAAAAAAAAAAACCCTTTTTTTTCTCATTCTATTAAAAAAACTGAATACATTATAAAAGGCTAAGAAAAACTTTCATCCCAATTCTTTTTTTTTTTAACTTTAGGAATAAAGTGCAATTTGACCAAACTAACATGATGCGTATTTAACATCAAAATGATTGCAAAACATTTTCATGACAAAAAATTATTAGCAACCAATTAATGAAAAAGCTAAACTCTGACCACTAAGATCTTTCTTTGGTACAAACACCAGTCGCTGTGCTACGTATGAATCTATAATGTTTGGGTACGCGTTGATGACCCTGCTGTTTCGAAGCATGGCAGCACATTAGTTCTGCTAGCATGTAAAAAAATTTTTAAAAGTCAATTTTTATTAAAAAATATTGCTTTGAATTGCAAACTATAATTAATTGAGATATTGCGCATTGAGATATTGTTAAAATCTTTTAGTTAACTTATGCTACTTAAAGTATAGAGTAGTTTTCTTTTGCATGAACAAAGTTTAGCAGCTAAAGTATTAAATGGTTCCAATGAACCTCGGTCTACTGTCACCAACCAGCACCTTGGGTTTAAAGCAGTCAATGACTTGAAACGAACTGTTGCTTCTTGATTCCTCCATCAGGTACGTATTCCACAGTCCAGTCAGTAGATCCAGAAAACTTCAGAATTTTTGCTTGTTCTCAGCTACAAGTCACCACAATCTCTTCGGTTCGTCTGCAGTGATCAGACCTGCTGTCCACATTTTAAGTACTCTCAAAGTCAGAGAACAAGCATCAACTTCAAACCCTCCAACTCTGACACTGTCTTTTAATTTATAAAACAAAACGAGATACAGAAAGTGGGACAAAGATAAAGACAAACTCAGAAAAAGAAGGTGTGAATGAAAAAACAACCCCCCCAGCTCCATAAGGGGTGAAATAATCACTCCCGTTCATGTGTTATTACCTCCACTGACACAGTGAGCTCATTAATTCAATCATATAAATTTATCATGAGACAGATAAAAGACAGCAGCTCAATCTCAGCACAGATGAATCTGTTTGTTCTGCACATGCAGAGATTTTTTAAATCTCTCTGTATTTGCATCTTTTATCTACTTAAAGACATAAATCCACATCTTCTATCTGGAAATACGGCGTGTTTTCTTTCTTTATTCAGTGCTATTCATGCGAGTTTGACGTCACGCTGTTGACATGGCAACTGCAACTCTAATAAGACACTGTCAGATCAGATTTGTTAAGAATTCTCACACATTTGAATGTTTAGGTTCATGTATAAAAGCAGGAGTAAAGAAAGTGAGATGACAACTTCCACACGGAAGCAGAAGCTCATATAGAACATGATACCAACTTCATGAATGAAGCAGAAGCGCTATCTGCTTTAAAGCTGCAGAGTTTACGTTGTTCATGATGCAAGCGTTTGGATAAAGAACATAATACCAGATTAGAAATGACGTTTTGTCTATCAATAAATCTATTGTAGCAGTAAAAGAATTAAGTGTGTTAATTAGCTGACTTTGAAAACTAAAATATTCTTGATAAGTTTTTTTTTTTGGTTGCTGCACATGTTACATCCGGAAAAATAATTTCTTTTTTTTTTTTTATAGTGAGAAGAAAGTTAACCCAATCCCTGCTCAAACTTTACAACTCACCAATATGGCCGCACAAATTGATATCGTGATATTCTTCTTCTTCTTCTTTCGGCATTTCCCTTCAGGAGTCGCCACAACAAGTCCGTACCTTCCATCTAACCCTATCTGCTGCATCTTCTTCGGTCACACCAACTATCTTCATGTCTTCCTTCACTGTATCCATGAACCTCCTCTTTGGTCCTCCTCTAGTCCTCTTTCCTGGTGGTTCCAAATCCAGCATTGTTCTGCGGATGTACTCTATCTTCTCTGCACATGTCCAAACCATCTCAGTCTGGCCTCTCTGACTTTAAAACCTCTAACATGTGCTGTTCCTTTGATCCAGTCCATCCTGGTCATTGCCAGAGAGATCCTCAGCATCTTCATCTCTGCTACCTCCATCTCAGTTTACTGTCTTTTTCTCAGTGCTCCTGTCTCTAGACCAAACAGCATGGCCGGTCTCACCACGGTTTTGTACACTTTTCCTTCCATTTTTCCTGAAACTCTTCTATCACATCGAAATTGATATTGTGATATAATTGTTTGCAATTACCTAATTGCAAAATTTCACTTTTTTTCTTTCCCGTTCCATTGTCTTCTGCTTATCTGGGGTTGTGCGCGGGGGCAGCAGCCTCCAGCTCACCCAGGAGTTTCATCTGTGCCCAAGCAATGTTTTAAAATTTTAATTCAGGATAGTAAGATGTCTTGATTAGCATAAAATAGTTATCATGGGGCTGATTGATGTTGATGGAGCACTATTAAAGACCGAGGTGTGAAACGCACAATCCGCCCTTGATCTGTGTCTACCGATGCACAACCACATGTACTTCTGTACATGTGTGAAACCTGCTTCAGTTAACTGTGTAATGAGAAGCATAAAACAACAGCTTTTCCCTCTCTATCTCAGTGCAGCTTCATCCCACCTGTAGTCAAAACCAGTTTCTACACAACAACTATGAGAGATGGCAAGTTGTGAATCACTATAAATATCTTGAAGTTGTGCTTTGTTTTGTCTTGTTAATCGCTTGTCCCTAATGGGGTTGTGGGGGTGTCAAAGCCTATCCCGGCTGAATTCAGGCGAAAAGCAGGATACACCATGAATAGGTCGCCAATCTGTTGCGGAGCCTCTGGCATTTGACTCAAATTGAAGTTTTAAAGATCATGCTAAGAAAATTCTAAATTTTAAATTCAACTTGCAAATTTCAAACATATCAGAATTTAACTGACTGCAGAATCAGCTACAATAAATACATTCAATAATGTTTCATTATTAACACTATGTTTTCAATTATTACAATCATTTTAGTGTCTAACTCTGGTTCTGGAGGGCTGGTGTGCTGAAAGTTTTCTATATGTTCTTGTATCTACACCCCTGGTCCTGGTATTGAGTCAATGTGACAAATTTTATTGACTTTGATTTCACTTCATACACGTCTGCTGTATTGAACCAGGAACACAATGAAAACTTTGAGAACACTGAATTTAACAACCTGCTTTACACAATCACTAATGCAGCATTTTATTCATGTTCAGTTGATTGGATTTTGAAAGATCATGTTTCTTGTTCGCTATCTTTTTTTTTAATTTAAAAGTTTTGCGTAGACTTGCCCCTCCACCTTTAAAATAGTAGAGTTTATTTCCCCATTCTGAAATTTTCCCCATTGTGGGACAAATAAAGATTTTCTTTAGCTTTTTATTTGTAAAAAAATAAATAATCCAACACAGGACTAACCGGTACAGTGTTAACTTAAAGTAGACTGGACCATATAATATGTAGACAAACCACTTTTGGTCAAATCTGGAGTGCAAAAGAACAGAACACACTGTCCGAGCGAAGCAGAACTAAAGTATTGAAACATCCAGATAACAGTTTATTTCAAGACTTTGTGAACTCTAGATTATCGCTCTGTTTGTTCTAATTGTAGTCTTTACATTTGATGTGTCATCAAGCTATGTTTGTGTTTGATTTGCCTCTCTTTTATATGTTTTAATATGTTTAAAAGGATTTCATTTCTTTCTCTGGTGTGTTTTTACAAAGTTATAACAATAAACACAGCACAAGAATCCAAATGGGATTGTTTAAAGGGTGTGTTGGAATGCAATAATCACAAACACACCCTGTTTTATTTCTACTTTGTATCTTTTTTATGTGTACATGCTCGTTCATGCACAGATTAGTTTCCCAATATTTCTTTTTTACAGTCTTTTTTAATAATCTTTGTGAAGTTTTTAATTAAATGTTAAAAGGACCTTTTTGCCTTAATGAGATGATTCTTAAAATATCTCTTTCCTCTATTTTTACAATCTGTAATCACACTAAATTTGATATCAAATGTGCTCTGGAAGGTATTTATTTGTGATCTTTAGATTAGATTTTGCATGAGATTAAGTTTGTGTTTATTCTGCCATGTTTATGTGAGGCTGACACATGAATCGATCTGCACTGATCTAAGTGGAACTCAATAAAAACATTATTCCATCAGGTTTTTTACTCACCAGTTCTTTGAATTTAAACAGTCCCTCTGCTCCTGATTCCTCTTGATTTTTTTCTGGAACCTCGTCTTTCTTTCCACTGCAAAGTCCACGCGTTCTTTGAGACAACAAGGACCGGAAACCCACAGTGGATCTTTCATGACCTCTTCTAGTGACCTGTGGGAGAATCCCACCCCAACACCAGACCCGGTTCTCTGTACATTTGAGTCCAAACAGCCACGATCCGCTTATCTGAGGCGGTGTTAACCTGGTGTACTCGGTGACAGGTGTGTGTCTGAGCCGCCATAACGGACACACGCTTTTACACTGAAAACTGGATCCGTTTCTAAACAACGGCACTGAAATCTGCCGCAAACACGTAATCATTTTCCATCAACTTTTACGTTACCGACAGGCGAGCTTCAAGCTTTCAGTCCGGCAGATCATGGTGAAGTTTCAGTGTTAAAGTGAGACTTTACAGGATTCCTTCAGGAACATGGAGGCCGCCATGTTGCCGAAAACACGTTGGACTGTCGTAAAAGCAATTCAACAGTGACGTCATAGGAAAGTGAACAAAATCATCAAATTTGTTCATAAAATAATTATTGCTTATTTTTTAACACATGGAGGTGATTTATTTTATTATTAGAAATAAAAACTTTCAATCAATTAAGTTGCTCATTTAGCTCCCTGAAACAGTCTTTATAGAGAAAAATGTTTATTAAATTCTAATAAATCTATAGAAAAGGATGGAAGGTTAAAAAAAAAGAAGTCACACTTCTTCCCACACAGTCACTTTGAGCATGTTGGCAAATAAAAGATGCCATCTGTGTTATTATTGTAGCATAGTTAGTGTTTTGGTTCTTTTTTGGCTGCGTTGCTGCACTCTGGGATTTTCTCATTGAGCTCAAGAAACAATTCAATTAAAAACAAACAAGTAAAATTGATCTTTTATAACTATTACTTAAGAAGTAATAATCCATTAGAGTAAATAAATAAAAATAAAAAGCAGAATATGGACACATTTAGACAACTCTTATTAAAAAAAAATAATAATAGAAGAAAAAACAGCTCAATTTGAAAAGAATCAAACTTTTATACAAAACACACAAACCTGTTTTGATGTAGATATGCATCAATGCACACATTTTAATATATAAATATATATAAATACATTCTGTAGATTTAAATATGTTCCTTTCTTCTCTGAACAAACCTAACACTGTACTGAAGTGTGTGTTCTGATGGTCAGACAGTTTGGAGTTGGTAAAGCTTCGGTCCTTTCTTCAACAGAAATCCCTGCTCATTCAGAGAACTTAAAAAACCTTGGAAGTCCAGCACCTGAAAGAAATCAGCAATGAACCATGTAAACATGTGGTACAGGTTACGTTCTTAGACCTCAACATGTATGTGAATCAAATAGCCGAGGCAGGAGAGGAAATTGAAGCAATGAGAATGAGCTCTAACACAAACAGGGAGTTTAATCTTTCTCAAAGAAACCAAAAAAATATTTTGATACAAGAGCTACTTTATCTAAATCAAGCAAATTTACAACCAGACTTGCTGTAAATATAAAAACACTAACTTTTATTTTGTTCACTTTAGCACTCCTCGTGCACCACAGGTAGACAGGTGATGTGCTAGCCATCACACCCCTGCTCTGATATCTTTTGACCCAGAGAATATTTTCACCTTTATGTTGACTTTGTCTGCAATCGATCGAAGCGTTTGCAGGTCAAACTGCTTCTCATTTGTCCTCTGAGCATGCAAGTGCAGGGCGTTGATTAGTCGCTTTCCGGCGCCGCGTTGGCTCATCCCGGATCCGAGCTGGGAGCGTTCGAAGTCTAGATTCCCTAGACCGTCTGAATACGTGTCAGCCAGACTGAAAACAGAGACGTCAGCGTCACTCGGGCTTAACTTGTGTCAGAAATATAAAAATATGTTAGCTTGTGAGCTGTATTCTCTCATTCACCCAGCAGTGGTCCATCGTAGGAAAGGCTTCAAAGTTGACTTTTCTCCCACCAGAAAAGTGGTGGGAAAGTTGACTTTGAAGCCTTTTCTACAAGTTTTAATATGCGTCGCCAAACTACCAGAAAACATTTGCACAGTTACCTGTGCTTCATAATCTCCACCACGTCCTCAGCATCACTCTTGGTGGCTGTTTCTCTGAGTTCTAACTTTGCTCTTGCCTTTACAAAAGAACAGAGAAAATGATAAAATATAAAACTTATATGTCTCTTTGTCGTGAGAATAAACAGAGTGTTTTCAACGTCACCTCGGTCAGTCTGATTAAAGACTCCAGCTGTCTGGTGGTGATGGGTGTAGCATCGGCAGAGTGCGCCTGAGATCTGAGTGACAGATAAAAGTCCTGCAGGGTTTGAGCCGCTTCTGGAGTCAGTGAGGGATGGACGTACTGACGAGCGTAGCTTATGTACTTCCTTAACAAGCACGCTGGAATCAGGTCGGCCGTTTCACCGGCAGGGATCTTAAAACAAATAATGATCAACTCTGTGTTTGGATGTCAAACATGAACAAAATGCTTTTAAAACAAAAACAAAGGATTGCTTTGTGACTTTGTGAGATTACAAGTGAACCCGTTTGTCTGTGTTACATAATATTACATGAAGCATTCAGACAAGTGGACCATGCACCGCTTCTAGATAGACCACTGAGTGGAACAGTAGGTAATTATTTAACTGAATGAACTATTATTTTGGTTATGCAGGCATGTGCAGCAGTTTTTTCCTCTCAAGACTTAGAATTAGGTAAAAAATAACTTTATTCAGTATAAAACAACAAATATAAAAAGCTAGCCCACTGTTTTCCTTTTAAATCTGAAGCATAAAAAAGAAGAACAAGAAAAATAAGTTCACTAAGTTTGTACTACCTGGTGCACCTTTACAACTTTAAAGTCATCTAATGTTACCGACATTGTTAATAATCATCTAGTCTTGTGACTTATTTGTTATAAATGTGACATCTCAAATGAAGCTAGATGTGAAAATATGCAATTTTTGTCTTTCACTTGAAATATTTCGTAATCAAAACCGATTGCTGACGGAGAAAACAGGATGCAGGGCAATTCTGTCATCTTTTATTTCTTTTATTGTCGAGAAACTTTCGGCATTTCAAAGGATTTAAAAGGAAACACATTCTCGTCACCAAGTCCCACCTATTTTTGTTGTTGTTAGTAATCGTCAGTAAGTTGATGTCATAAAATAGATGTCGTGAATTGAGTAAGAACATTGGAATTCCCAAATTTAAAATGAGAGTTATAGAAAAAAAAAATCAACTTTTTTTTGGAGGTTTCTGCCACGTTTGAACATTATTCCCAAAGCAAAATTCTTCCTGAAGCTCTTTTCTATTTCATTCATGTACGTTTTAGTATTTTATTCAACCAACCATTATTCAGACATTAATCAAACACCAGGTTGTTTAAACATGGATTTTGTTCTCATTCTAACATAAGCAGGAAGTTTTTGAAGCATACCTGCGTTCTGCTCACCATCCCTCACATTTTTAAGTAAATGGACCAAAATAACACTGAAAAGAATATGAACTAGCTTTGCAAACTTAATGCACTTCACATTGTGTTTGCAGCCTCAAATGAGATTTACCCTGTGCCATGCACACGTAGATGGGGTGAGACGACTGACAGACCGTATCTTAATTAACCTACAGAAGAGAGGGGGGGATTAACTGTGTCAAAATCAAATGTGAAAACTAATGTATATATCAGCTTTTTGGGGATAATATCCCATGTCTCAGCCAACAAAAGTTGCAAAATTAATCTATACTTGTATGAGATAAGAATTATTACCCACAAAAGCACAAACAACCCCTTTAAAACAAGCAAGCTGAATGATACCAGTCCCCATTCTGCCCTCTGCTGGCACCAGCCTCTAAGGACATCTTCAGATTATTTGTGTATCTATTCAGCTACTAGTAGTAAGATGATTTTATTATCACCACTAATTAATTAAATACATCTGAATTAAATTTTAAACTTCTATAAATTAAATTCCATTATGATTGTAAATGTAGCTTATTTATAAAAAATCAAAACACATTTAACTTTTTCTTGTTTCCTAATCTTTCAAAGTTTTTTTTACTTAATGTCTTGTATGTAATCAGAGCTGCAGCACAAGCACATAAACAGGATTGATGGATTTCTCTTTTCCTCTGTGTAACGTTATAAACTTGTTGTTTTCTTTTACCTGCAAACGCTCGGCCAGCGGCATGGCGGAGTGTTGCAGCAGGATGGACGTTTCTAAATCACAGTTGGTTCTGGTGACTAAGGCGCTGCTGGTTCTGCCGCTCCCTGTTCTATTTGCCATAACGTGCTCTGACAGCTGGCGGTCATGTGACTCGTCTGGGATGTCCAGCAGGAGAAACACAACGTCAAAGCGAGAGAGGAGCGCCGAGCCCATTCTGGAAACACAGAGAAATGAAATCCTGCCATAGCTTGTTTTAGAGTCTCTAAAGCTTTTTATGCTCTCTGTGTGCAGGTTAAATTTACTTCAAATTTTCAGACACCGTCTTGCATCTGTTGTAATGTCCTCCAATAGGATTTGCAGCAGCAACAACAGACGTTCTGGCAGGCAGAGAAGAAACTATTCCAGCTTTAGCAAGACTTACAGACTGCTGCTCCATGGCTTCAAGCAGAGCCTGCTGCTGGTTGCCCAACTTATCAAACTCATCAATGCAACACAGACCTAAAAACATAACAAGAGAGAAACAAAAAATAAAATAACAAGCTTTAAGTCAAATTTTGTCTTTTGATTTTATTTAGAATTTATTAAATTTTATCAGCAGAGTTGCAAAACATTTTTTTGATATATTACTCAATGGGGCACCTGAAGACGTTACAACAAGCCTCGCAGATGGGAAACATAGACAAACAACTTTAGGCAAAAAACATGTCTTTCATTAAATATGAAAAAACAAAATATTACTTACAACTGATAAAGGAATCACATGCACACCATTTATGTTCACCCCAGTTTATATAATAAGGTACTAATATTAATTATGTTAATTCAACAGATGAACCACACTGCTTTGTTACCTTGATCGGCCAACACCAGAGCACCTGCCTCCAGAGCGTAATCTCCTGATCCTGCATCTCGGGACAAACTCACTGTTAATCCTGCAGAAATAAAACAAATATTAACTTTAAATGCTAAATCAATTTTATTTTACATATGTAACACTTTCAGACCTGCATCGGCACAACATGTAGAGCTTTTAATCCCCACTCATTAGGAGCAGAGAGAGGTTTGGTGTCCTGATCAGAGACACTTCGGCATCAAACCTATTGAATCATTCTTTTTGACTAACATTAAAAAAAGGGCTTTTAAAAAAATGAACTTTTTGGAGGTTGTTTCTACTTTGTTTGTACATCATTCTCACATCAAAAACCTTCCTGAAGTGATTTTCTACCTTATTCATGCAGGTTTAAATTATTTGCCAACTCTTCTGTTCAGTACTCTGACACTACTTGGATGCCGGGTTGTTCTTGGCAAAACCTTTTGTTCTCTGCCAATACTAATGTAAGCCGAAAGTGCACGCACAGTGTCATTTTATGTAATCCCACAAAATAAGAGTATAAAAAATATGCGTGTGTAGTGCACTCACCAAGGAAGCGGGACTTAGTGTGGAGTGAAATGATGGGGGAATTCACCAAGTCAAAAACAGAAGTGGAACTAAAAAAATGTATTTACAAGCCTTTTTTTTTTTTTTTAAGAAATATGACATTTCTGAGCTAATTAAAGTTAGCTTGTTTATCTTTATGTGATGAGATGTAAGAATTTTACCCCCATGGAATTATAATATCCAAACACATTTGTTGTACCTTCTCTTCACCCAATAAAAAATGCAATAGAAAATCTCCACCAGTTCAAATTGTGTTATTATGAGGTTTTTTTCCTTTACCTGTGGTGCTCGTGCTGTTACCACACACATAGATTCCTCTAGGAGCCACATTGCACGCAGCCTGTTAGGAGAAAAAAGATGGAAATCTGATTCCAATAATATTATTAGAGTCATTTTAAAGCGTAAAGTACATTCATTCTGTTACCTGCAACATCTGACTCTTTCCCAGCCCGGGGTCTCCCACAATTAAGATATGTGGGTCTCCTCTCACTGGGACGCTGTTCTTGTCGGTGTGTTTCTGACGACCTCCGAACAAAGCCAAAGCAAGAGCAGCTTTCACCAGCTTCAAACACACAAGAAAACAACACACAGGGTTTAACTTTACATCATAAATATAGACAAGAAGAATTGAACAAAAACTATTTGAAAGCAGACAAACAAATCACTTGGACAGATCTGTAACTTGCTGCTGGTAGCACTCAACTCACCAGATGGCCGTAGATGGCAGGACACAGGGAGCTGAAACAGATTGAAGACACAAAAAGCAGGCTGTCAACTTCATCAGACTTTAGAAAGTACAAAACCTGCCTGGTGAAAAGAACACGATCAATTTTATAGTGTAAATAGAAAACTAACTTTGCATTTTCCACATTTCACTTTGAAGCCGACATTTTTATCACTCTTTTTAGATCTGCAGTGTAAATAGTTTAGGACAGAAAGATGCAGGTGTGTTCTGGTGCTGATAAACTTACTGTACGATGAGTCGCAGCAGGTCAGGCTGAGACTGGATTTCCTGGATGGCGTACAGCTCCTTCAGGCTAAACTCTTCTCCTCCTGAGCGATCCTCAAGCGACTCCCTCGAGCCGTCACTTGTAGACTTTGAAAGCTGACCTGAAAATTTAGAAAAAAATACACAGCTTCTAACTGAGCTTTAAGATGGACAATCTGCCCGAGTGATTAAAAAAGAAGATTATTTGTACCTTTGCTGTTGCTAATGGAAGTAGCATCGATGTAGAGGAGAAACATACACTGATCTTTATTTCCTCTGGAAGAACCTGAATACAGAAAAGGGTTGTGTTTTAATTCACTGAAAATTGATAAGATGACATACGTATTTTAAATGCCTCTGCCTCCAGAATGTGGAAGCGGAGGCATTAAGCATTTGGCCAGCAAATGTAGAAAATCTCAGTTTTTTCAAAATTTTAAGAAACTTTAGACATAAAACAACTTCAAATCTAATTGATCACTTAAACAGGAGTCAAACATTATTAGTACAGTTTGTGATACATAGACATTTTATTCAAGTCTTTGGTGTTGATTTATTCCTGTTTCTGGCATTTATTATGTAGTTTCTATTTTATTTAATATGATTCCAGATTGCATCTTACCATCATTGAGAACTCTAACGATCCCTGTCGCGGTAACCGTGTCTCCAGGAACACAGCTGTCACAAAGGTCAGAAGTTAGGTGGCACTCCACTGTGCGTGGGATTCGACCAGTTTCCCTCTGTTCTCCACCCATCAACTCCTGCACCCTGAAGCAGGACACATGTTCATTACACGTAAAGCAGAGGTGGTTACAGACAAACAGAGAAGTTCTGAAGAAAAGATGGCAAAAAAAACTTAAAGTATATCATGCAGCTCTAAGTACATAAATTATTTTTATTTATTTTATTTTTATTGTATTTTTTTGCACACCTGTATCAAAGCAAGTTCCTAGTCTCTGATATTCTTCATTGATATGGCAATAAAAGCATTCTGATAAACATATTGCCCTTATGCACCAATTAAAAATGATAAAAGTCAAGAAAAAATAATTAGTCTTCTTTTTAAGCCAAGACAGAGTAGATACATATCACTCCCACAGTTCTCTTACTACATGTGGAAAATGTTTAATTCAGCCCTGTGAGTGACTATTTACTTTAATATAATTACTTTAATATATTCTCTTTAGTCCTTGAGTAAAAACCTCTATGACTACTTCCGTTTTGGGCCTGGAGAAACAGGTATGAAGAGAAGGGATCCAATTTTTTCTGCAGGTTGTTTTAAACTCTGATGATGATCTGGTCAAAATAAAACTCACTTGATAATCTGCCAGTCTACAGTGTGTGTGAGAGGAGAACTGCGCACGGGGGTGAAAGAACGACTGCGGCATCCATGCTGGATACACTACAAATTAAAAAAAAAAACTTTAAAAAAAAATCTTTGAAAAGCAAAGTAATGTTTCACACATGGTGATGTGTCTGGAAAATGACCCAAACCCTGTATACCTTGCTGGGAGTGACGTATTTACCATGCTGCAGAGGTAATGACAGCATGGAAGTGCAGGTTTGGCACCTGAAGGCCATCCTGGTGCACAGAGGTTTGATATTGCTCACTCTGACCACCGTCCCCTTTACGCAAACCAGACGGCCAAACACGCTGGCACGTAGTGTCCGCAGAGGAGTCAGCGGTTCGTAGTTGTATAACCTAATGGTAATAAAACAATTTTAAAAATTCTCAAAAAGAAAACAAACCCCACCACACTGAACTGTAAAGAATACCGTGCACTGATGTGAGGAATATTGATGATTGGTGTGGCGGCAGGAAATTCATCATCTTGAAGTTCAGCAGCTTGTTTCTCCAAGTCTGCAGTCAAAACCTAAAACACAAACATTTCTTTAGAGGCTCACAAAAACTGGCTAAATTCTACAAATTGTTCTTGTTTCAACATTTAAAAAAAATAATAATAATAAAGATTTTTGCACCAATTTAAAAGTATAAAGCTGTATATAATCTCCATTCCATGTGAGTAAATAGATGAAACTAAAAAGAAAAAAATGTGTACCTGATGGATGGCGACTCCCAAACAGTTAAACATCACCTCCGGCTGCTCTTTCAGATCAGTTTTTATATCAGGAAGGGATTCACACACCACTTTATCTCCAATCAGGTCAATGTAATCCACCAACACACTACCCTGACGCTCAATCTCATCCTGTAAGCAGGTAAATATTAGATTTAGATGTTTATATAACTCTTTGGTTCAATTAAAATAACTTACTTTGTCATAAAGGTGAATCTTGGAAGTGAAATATTTCTCAAATACTTTGATTTTCTCCACATTAGGTGAACTTTCTATGAAGCCTGCTCATTAAAAAAACAAAAAGAAAAAGACATTTATAACAATTCAATCTGCATTTAATCAAACATTAAACACAAAAACTTACCTTCTGTGAAGTAAAGCGTCCACCCTTTGTACGGACACAAGATATCTAGGGTCGTCTGTACAGGAGCTGAGGATATCAATCAAGGCAAGACAAATTTATTTGTAGCACAGTTGATACAAAAGGTCATTCAAAGTGCTTCACAAGACAAAAACTTGTATTTAAACCACAAAACATAGAAAAAAAAAAGGAAAAAACAATAAAAAGAGTGATTAATCTTTAGTTAAATGCATGATTAAACAAAAAATGTTTTCAGTCTAGATTTAAACATGGTGACAGTGTCAACCTGTCTCGTAGCCTCAGGAAGCTTCTCCATGTTTAGTCTTGACTCTAGGCACCAGCAGGAGGCCGGTCCCAGACGTCCTCATAGTTCTTAATGGTTTATAAGATACTAACATTTCACACTTAAACACAAGCAGAGCAGCTTTAATGTCTATTCTCGGAGCCACAGGAAGCCAGTGCAAAGACTTGAGCACAGAACTAATTTTCTGCAGCATTTTGAATAAACTGCAGCTGTTTTAAGGTCTTTTTGCTCAGACCAGTGAGTAAACCGTTACAATAGTCTAACCTACTGGAAACAAGTGCATGTGTCTGTTTTAGACACTTCTTCTTTTGCCATAGCAAGTCAGTTTCTTCCATCCAACCCTATCTGCTGCATCCTCTTTGGTCACACCAACTATCTTCATGTCTTCCTTCACTGCGTCCATAAACCTCCTCTTTGGCCTTCCTCTAGTCCTCTTTCCTGGTGGTTCCAAATCCAGCAAAGTTCCCACCCTAAGTCCTGGACTCTTCATGTTTCTCTTCTCTCTCTCCCTAAGTACGCTTCGTCCTCCTCTTCTTCTTTGACCACCAGTAGTCCAAATTCCACCAGCACCCTGTTGGTTAACAGTACTGATGGCGGTCGTTTATTAACCCGGGCCACGACTGATCCGGTATGATATTTCTAGAACTGACTTGCATATTAATATTTGGCGTAGTTTTACGTCAGATGCCCTTCCTGACACAACCCCTGTGATGATCTAGGCTAATGCCCATTGCACAACCATTTGGATGGTTAGCGTTTAGATGTTTCACTGAGGATTACAACATCTAGACGTGTCTGTTTTAGACACTAAGCCTTTGAATTTGGCTGTTTTTAAGGTGGTAAAAGGCTGCTAATGTAATTGATTTGATGTGACTACTGAAATTCAAGTCTGAGTCCATTATTACTCCCAGATTTCTAACTTGGTTTGTCAGTTCTAGAGAGAGATTGAAGGTAACTGATGATGCTCAAGTAATTAGCATGGTGGTTACAACTATTTGTACAACTGTACTATTTTTTGTTTTTACATGTGCAAAAGCAAGATAAAAAGATGATTTACTCACCTCTCTGAGTATTAACTGTGGGCATGGCACGTTCTCCACCACTGAAGCCCCGTTTCCAGGAACCTCCTGAAGATCCACCTCTCCAGGACCTGCTCGTCCATCCTCCTCTGCCTCGCCATCCTCCTCCTGCACCGCCACCGCGGCCTGGCCTCGAATCTCCCCCATAAGCAGGTCCTCCTCCCGAACCCCCAGCCCCAGCACCTCCTCTCCATCCTCCTCGCCCACCTCCTCCAGAGACACCTCTCCATCCACCCCCACCAGCTTTCCATCCTCGCTTTTCAAATCCACCTCTGCTGGAACTTTCTCCACTCATAGCTTCAACAAAGAGAAACAACACAAGTTAGTTAGAGTTACAAGCAAACCGTTCTGTCCTGCTGTCTTCCACTTGTTCGGGACCGGGTTGCGCGGGCAACAGCCTCAGACGGAAAGCCCAGATTTCTCTTACCCAGGCTGTATCCTCCAGCTCCCCCGGAAGGATCCCGAGGTGATCCCTGTCCAGCTTTGAGACATAGCCTGTCCTGCAAGTCCGGGATCTGACTCCGAGTCTCCTCTTGGCGGGATGTGTCCGAAAAACCTTGCCAGTGAGGCGTTCAGGAGGCATTCTAACCAGTTGCCCAAACCACCCCATCTGGCTTTTCTTGATCCGGAGGAGCAATGGCTCCACTCCTCACTCCTCACTCTATGGCTTTATTATTGAAAACATTTCTGTGAGACTTTGATTGTTCCATCAGAATACTTGATTTCTTACATTTTAAGAAGTCAATTTTAATTTTTGATCTATTAGGTTACTTTAGAACAACAACAACAACAACAACAACAAAAAAACAATCTTTTTTTCTTGAGTCTGGTGTTTAAAAATGAACCAAAGCAAAACTGACAAAAATAGTCTGAGTCTAAAGTTATTTCCGTTTTAATAGTTTAAATATAAATTAAAACAAACAAGTCAGATTTTTATAAACTAGTCTTTAACACTAATTTGTAACATTTTCAGCGTCATTTGAATAAAATCTACACCGAACTTCATCAGTTTCTGTTAATTTTTAACAATTAATGATAAACTCAAAGCAAAAAATGTTTTAAAACGTTTGCAATTAAAGTTATTTTTTTTATTTAAGAAGAATATGAGGAAAAGCCGTGACTTACACTCTGACAGAAGCAATTGAGAATCAAGTGTTTTTGAATAAAAACATAAACTTACCAAAACCAAACTGTCAAAATTCCCTCTTTTTCTTCTTCTTCTTCTTGTTTGTTTTTACAAGGTGTTTCAGTCAAATTGTAAGATTACTGCCTCCTGTTGGACAAACTGAGTAAAATCCCGGAAAAACAACCCATTCAAAACTTCCTCACTTTCTTCTTCTTCTTTTTAAAAATCTCGTTCATGCTTATACCCTGCCTCTATGAGGTCATTATCAGTACTGCAGGATAATCAGTGAATTTAATTTTCTTCCCTCCAAAAGAATTCTAATTCAATCAACAATGTATTCAAATTAACATTTACGGTGCTTCGTTTTTTTTTTATTTGGAAATTTTCACATTAAGCCTCAGTAGATAAAACTAGGATTAAATTTCAGATTTTAAAATTTGAATAAATGTGCAACAAAAATGAAAAAAAAAAAACTTTTTCAACATAATGTCATTAGGGGGTGTTTATAAAAAAGGATTTTTAAATCCATAAAAAAAAAAAGAGGTTGTAACGTAAAAATGTAGAAAAATGATTACTTTCTGAACGCACTGTATTTAAATATGAATAAATAGGTAGATGAAAACAGACCCTGTACTTTTTATTGTTTGGGTTGTTGCAACTTAAAAAATAAATAGTAGTCATGATCCTGCTTCCTTTATGGAACAGTTCCTCAATTCAAACCGGGTCCTGTACCCTTGTTCTGTATATTTGATACCAATTGTCCCTTTTTGACATCTGCACCTGTGTCTCGTCATTCCTCTGGTTTATTTAATCCCTGCGGGTCCATTCCTCTGGTGTCAGATCATTCTTCTGTTCTTCACCCCTGATACATCCATAATGATGACTCCTCCATTGTTTTACAGTTTCATAAAAATAAGAAAAGATACTTTAAAACACTGTAATTTATTATAAATACTAAATTACGTGAATTTCAGTTTAATACATTAGAAACATTTTTCCAGCATTGAAAAAATTTGATTTATATATTTTTAAAACAAACATACTTTTACAAAATTTTTCTGTAGTAAATCATTTGAAAAAAAAAATTGAAAATAAATATTTGAACTTTTTGAAATTGTAATTTTCTGACCAGATAGAATCCAAAAATACTAAATAAAATGCTCGGAAAACCTATCAAATAAAAAAACAAACAATCAAAATTCTAAGTTAAGAAGTCATAATTATAAGATTAATATAAAATTAACAATTAATTATTGATTTTTTGTTACAAATTCTTTGGCACCATCTAGTGGTTGCTTTTTGTTACGGCACTAAGGTTCATTTTAAAGGAGAAAAAAAAGCAAAAATTGCAGTTAAATTCTATTATAGTATTAATTATAAACAAAATTATAAAAATTAATGATGAATGTGTACAAATCAGATTAAACCCAACCTGTTACAAATGCAGTAAACTACACTGATTTTGTTTGAATGAATTAACTGATAATTCAACCTAACCAATCAAAATCTATGCTCAAATCTGGAAAGTTTGTTGTGTGTGTGGATTCAATCTACATGTGAGAGCATAGTCTGCATGACACCTCAGCTATGAGATCATAGCAGCACACAGCCACAAACTCCGGAAAAGGAGTTTTGATGGAAGGAACTAGAATAAAACTACAGAACCCACTGTAGGTTTATGTAGTTATTAGTAATTGCACAAACACACACTTGGACAGACTCCATGAAAGGAAAGACACAAGTGTGAATGAGGTTGTTGCTCATATGAGAAACAACTCCAATGAGGGTAGTAGTCAAAGAAATAACAGCAATGCAGGATGTGTCCTCTGAGTCTCTGTTAATATCACCTCAGAACATCATTGTGTGTGTGAGAGTGTGTGAGTTTGTAGGGAGAGAAAAGTAGAAAACTGGAGTCTGGCTGCAGGAAGATGGATGCAGACACAATGAGGAGAGGTCTAAAATCTCTGGGTAATCAATCAAAGGCAGATCAATGCAAATCCAAGATGATTTTAGCAAACAAAGGCAGATCTTTTTTTCAGAGCTTCATTCTCCAGCCAGAGTTCAGAGCTCCAGGTTTATATAAGGACGTCACTGCTGCTGACATGGCAGGAATATTGATTCTGTTTGAAAGAGTCTGGGAGTCAGGAGGTGAACGATTTCATTATGAAAAGGTTTTTTAGTGAGGGAGTGAGTTGATTTAAAGTCAGACTGAGTTGTTTGCACACCTCCAGTACTTTAGACAGTCTCTGCCTGTGAGGTTGTTTAATGATGATCATTTATCTTCTTTAATGACATTTCATGTGAAGTGAAACAAAAAAATTACTTTTATCACACATTGACGGGTATTTCTAAATATTTTTTTAAAGCAAACAAACAAAGTAGCCAAATTTCCTTGGTAACTGTGTTTCTGTAGATCACAGACGTAGCAGATTGCCGTCAGTAAAATTCTCCTATTTTCTAATCATAAATTCAAACATTAACATCCTACAAGTGCTTGCAGTGTGTTCATTCTGTGAATCACAATCAGTGACTTTTTGTCTTCTGATACTCTATTCCTAACTGAGTCACAAGGGTGCTGGAGTCTATCCTAACTGATTTAAGGTGAGAGGCAGGATACACCTTGAACACGTCACCAGTTTGTTGCAGGGCCACACACACCCACACACACTTATGTATTCCTCGGGGCAATTTTGTGGCAACCAATCAACCTAACATGCAAACTCCACACAGGAAGGCCAGTTTTCCATGCCTTGTCCCACCCAAGACTTGAACCCCGGCCTTCTTGTTGTGAGAAAGTCGGGGTCAATGCCACCTCACAAAAAGTTTATATTCCTTATTCTATTCATTCCCATTCATTTTACATTCCTTTCCATTTTCAGTTCCAACAGTATTTACAGTCATCGACATTAAGCGGTGAAAGGCTGGAGAAAAAACACATCATTTCTCTGATGGATGATTTGAAGACTCAAGTACAAGCGTTGCAGTTTACAACAAACTTCTACAATGGGCCAGAACAAACTGATCTATTAAACCTTGTGTTTAAATATTTGACTGAATTACAGATGTAAGGTGTCCTCAATGGCCCTAGACCATACCATGTTACCTGGATGTGTTCGATTGAGACCTCTCCTGCATTTACTGCCGATTGTATTTACCGATGAGGGCGTTTGAGCTGCTATTTGTAGCGTGTAGCATGTGCACAAGGGCATCTGTAGAAAACCTGAAAGTGAAACCTGCCTGTTCCAGCCTCTTCGTGAGAAGCAGCTCTCAGCTTTTTTTTTCTTCAGACAGATGAAAATGTCAAGGAGGGTTTTTTCTCTCTTTTTACAGCTTCAATTTGATCAGAAAATGTGTCTGATAACACCGCTTTGCACTCTGCTTTCCTTTCTCCACTCATGTTTAAAAATGAGAATTGAAGCCTCTTTAGACTGAGGAAAAAAAAAACCATGAAGGACCACTTGCAGTCTTCTCTTTTTCAGGACCCTTACCCGCCACATCTCCACAAGCCCAATTTTGTGGAGGTGTTGCTTCACAGCCTTTACTCAATTCTTTGTTGCTGCACCTTTGGCAGCAAATACTACAACCTAAAAGACATTTCAAATCCATTTAAGGCTATTGATGACCCCCAAAAACGAAAGTGGAAATTCATAACTTTTTTTCATAGATTTTGACATCAACCCAGTTCCATCATCACTGTGTGGTTATTTAATCTTTATTTCCAGCTGAACATCAGTCTGTTGTGTTTTTAGTGTCCACATGTGGGTGATTGTGAAGTCAATAAAGAGTAGAGCTGCATGTGTGTGCATGTTGCATGTGTGGGTGTTTGGGATTGTGTCCACATGTGCAGGATTGGCAGAAAGAAACTCTCACAAGTCATCAGTCTGTAACGAGATAATTCAATCTCAGCATTAGCAATGAGCTCATTACTAATCAGAGAAATCCTCTCTCTTTTTGACAAAAAGAGAGAAAAATGCTCTTCTTATAAACATAGCTTGGAGATGAGGACTCAAGTCAGGGTCTCAGATTTGGTGGCTCATGACCCCAGAAGATTTAAGACTCACAGCCCGATTTGAGACTTGATCGCAATCTTATTTTCAGTATTTTCCTCTTGTTTTCCACTCTGTCTGATCTTATGTCTGCTGGCCAGGGTCTGCTGGTCAGACACACACACAGAATTGCCCCTGTGGCTGAGACCAACGAGATCAATTAAAAACATATGCATCTATTTTTCAGTTACAGTTTTGTGTTTCATAATAATTTTAGTCTTGAATTTTTTGGGGGGACGGGGGGGAGCATATAGACATGTATGAAAAGAAATACTCTATATACATATGTAAATCATTAAAAAAACAAACAAACAAATAAATAAACTGCAGACCTTCTGCAACACACCCTGGTTGGGACACTTTGGGTTCTGGAACACCAGTGACTTTCAAACATGTTTAAACCTGAAAACTCGATCAACACATTTTTTATTTTTTGTACATTTTTAACAAACCCTCTGACATGAATACAAATGAGTGTTTTTCTCATTTTGAAGCACCTTGTGTTTGCTAATGTTCTCACAACATAGATGACTTTTTTGTGATTAACACGTTGAATGAGTTGTCTCTCTGCTGCTGAGAGTCTGAGTCAGCGAAGAACATGACCGTGAAAATCTGCAGTAGGTCAAGTTTTCAGACTGAGAAACAATGTCCCGTTTTGAGTCATCACTCATGTGTTTGTTGGACGTTGTTGAGAATTTGACTAAAAGATCGTATTACATGGTGTTATTTTGAATTAGTGACTAATCACCATTTTTCTTTTACAGCAGGTCTTTGTAAACATCTGAACCTTTCATGATCCCCTCTTCGGCCACCAGAGGGAGCCCTGGATCTTCTCTTATCACCCTGATTGGGGACACCTGAGGGGGATTGGTCTGATGATGACTCGCACATGTAGATCATTTTGCCTGCTGCCTATTTTGGGGCAATCACCCTTTCTTGTGGGGTCATTGTCATCCTTCTCAGCCAGGTCCTCATGGCTGCGTGACCAAGTTTATCTTTGAACCCTCTAATATTTTTGGACTTAAAAGACATTCCTTTGGATTAATCCTATGCTTTTGGTTTACAGCCTTGCTTGACTTCTGTTAAATAAATCCTGTTTATATCCTGCATTTGGGTCCTCCTCCTTCCACATCATGACAGAACCATAGTAGTGCAGCTTTAATAATTACTTATCAAACATGTTTATATATTGTTGTCACTGTGTAAAATGATTTCAATTCATTGCTGTGGAAGAATATCTCATATGATATGATCGTACAAACGCCCACCACACTATTATTATTTTTAAATCTATCTGTGTGAGGAGAATTTTGAAGAGACTCTTGTATTCCTCAGAAGGAGCGTTTTGTGTCTACACAGGCGTCTGACTCCACCATGTGTGTATTCATGCTCGAGGCCTTCTCTTCTCCTCCTTGGCGGACTAAACTTGTCAGCTTCTGCACTTTAGCCATGAAAGCTTTTGTTAAAACAAACACCAAGCGCAAACTATTACCGTCTCTGAGAGTGTGCAGCCTCTTAGCTGGAGGTAAACACACGGTGGGGGTTTTGAAACAAGTGGCAATCTTTTTTGTTCAAAAGCCTTGAAAGAAGCAAGTTTTTTTTTTAATCTCTGTGACACCCAGCAGAGATTTTTTTTTCTTTCGCTTGTCAGGGAAAATAGGAACTGTTGTCACAGTCACTGATCGTCAATAATAACCCTGGTTTCCATTAAAATCTCTAATGGCAGAAAACATTCTCCATCTGTGTTAGCTAACCAGGCCAACAGACCCTTCAGGGATCAGTAAGTGTGAAAATAGTTGGCTTTTGTCTTTTGAACCAGAGAGTAACAAGATAACCACCTTTAGGGACCTCTTCCATTACGGCTAATAGGTTTGGATAGATTCTGGTTAATGAGCCAATAAAACAACACAAATCCACTCGCGCAGTCCTTTGTTTTCATTAACTATATTTGTGAAAGAAAGACGATGAAGTTCACTTTATCATCATCAATAAATGATTTATTGAAAACGCTTCAAAGAAAAAGTTTTCTAACTGCCTGAGGTACCCTTCACTTTGGTGTTGGATGGAAATTTAAAGGAAAAAAAAAAGAAAAAAGGACTTTATATAAATTGCTTCACAATAAAACAAGAAACATGATCTAAAAATGGAGCGACACGGTGGTGCAGTGGTTAGATCTGTGACCTCAGAGCAAAAAGTCAGGGGTTTGAGTCTCAGAGTAGGGGCAAGGCTTGAAACACTGGTCATTCTGTGTGGAGTTTGCATGTTCTGCCTGTGTGTGAGTTTTCTCCAGGTACTCTGGTTTCCTCCCACCCTTCAAATTGGGGGAGACGGTGGCTCATTGGTTAGAGAGTTCGCCCGCGGACTGGAAGTTTGCGGGTTTGCATCTTACTGAGTTCGCATCTATGGTCCTTTGAGAAGACAGCCAACCCCCCGTTTCTCCCACCATTGGTGCTGTCATAGGTGGCAGCCTGCTGCGGTGTGATGCAGCACACAAATTTCCTGGTCAGGGATTAATAAAGTATATAAAAAAACAAAACATGCATGTCACGTTCATTGGCCGCACAAAATTGCCCCTAGGAATGAGTGTGTGTACTTGTCTGAGTGTGTGGCTCCACAACAGACTGGTGACCTGTTCGGAGTGTACCATGCCTCTTCCCTGAAATCCTCCAGAATAGGCTCCGGATCCCCCACGACACCATTGGGATTAAGTGGTTCAGAAGACAAAGCAATTTAAAAGTAAAACAAGATAAAATCAAACTCTAGAAATGCTGATCTTGGACTAGTTTGTTCAGAGAAACACACACACTTTTATAAAAATGTTTTGGATGAATCATTGCATTTTGTAGTTAACATGGCACACAGAAATGATGTTAAAATTTTCCACACCTTGCAAATAGTAGTAACTAAAGAATTGAACCTTGTGGAACACCTAAAGAGAAAATTTCAAAGGTGCAGTTACAACATTGGCCTTCTAGCCTCACCCGTCTGCCCCCACCACTACCACCATCATCATTCATAATGTAGTTTTAGTAAAAAAGTATCCACATGTGAGCAGTGAAGATATAATTTATACAGCACAGCATTAGAAATTCATGCCATCAGAGTATGGTTGGAAATGTAAAAAATTAAGACAAATTTACATACTTTACATGCTTTAGTACAGCGCTTTTCTCTTGAGAAAAGTTAAGATTTCTAATTTAGCTTCAGAGTGAAGTTTCAGGATCCTTTTCTGTGTATTCAGTTGGGGGACAGGAGTCAACCCTTTTTAGGAGCCTTGGTCTTGAACAATCTGCAGGCTGAGTTAAAAATGTGGTTTCTTATCCTGCCGTCAGGTTTAAACAGAAAATGTCTGTGCTTTTAGTCTACCTTTTAGTCTACCTGTTCTAGTACGTCATAGCTAAGTGGAATGATAATTTTATTTTAATATTCATTGTCAATTTTTACATTTTGTCTTGAGCATTATTTCTTGTTCATTGTTTTGGGGGTTAGGGTGGAGGCGGTCGCTCAGTGGTGGAACGTTCGCCGTTGGACCGGAAGTTCCCTGGAAGTTTGCGGGAGCGAATACCACTGAACTCATGTGAAAGTGTCCTTGGGGAAGACACCTAACCCACTGTTTCTCCCACCATTGGTGCTGTTGTGGCAGCCTGCTGCGGTGTAATGCAGCACACAAATTTTCCCGTTGAGGGATGAATTAAGTATATTAGAAAGTATAAAGAAAGTATATTTCTTTCTTTTTATATTTGTCAAATATCTGTTTTTACTTTACACTTTTTTGTATTGCTGCCTTCTCCTGTTCCCCCCGAGCTCCAGGTTACAGGATGATCACCATACCAACTGAGCCCTGCCGACGTGTGTGAACTCCAGACATGACGCAGAAAATCTTGTGGAAACCATAACTGATTAGACATGGAAGCGTTATCTTTTTCTCGACATCACCAAGACTAAGCAGCAGATTCTTTGAGAATCATTAATCTACAGAATCAAATAATTCAAAACAGAAGATCCACGTTAAAAATGTCTTTTACTAGCCTAAGGAGAGTTACTGAAATAAGAAAACACTGTGAATTAGATCAACAAATAACTGCACAACTTTAACAACACTTGTAATGAGTGTGTGTAGTTGTTTGAACAGAAGGTCTTTCACTGGACAAGAGTGAAAAAAAGATGAGTGATGTCACTAATCAGCAGGACCAGTAAGTTAGAAGCAGACTTTGGACTGATGAGAACAATCTGATTCACACACTTGAGTTTTATTTTCTTTCATCTGAGTTATACTGAGAAACTAAACTGAGAGCCAAGAGCAAACATACGTCTAAAATTGTTTTTTGAATCCAGTACAGCTGAAAGATTTGCTATTGATTTGTGTTTCTATGCTTCGTTCCCTTCACTAGGACAGAGCTCACTGCTGGGGCTCTCTGGCATTAATTATAAGTTTTTAAAACTTGTTTGTCCCCAAAGAATTTGAATAAAACACAGGCTATAGTTTGGTGGATAGAAATCTCTTGACGAGGGTTGACGGCTATTCCAATACTCTCTTTTTGACAGCTGATTGAAAACCAACGACTGGCCAGAACTTCACATACATCCATGTCAAATGAGGAGCCAAAGTTGAATAATTTTCTTATCGGTCGATCCCTGTTAGACCGTCCAAATTAATGCCATGTTAGTTTGCTCTGGGTCTTCCATGATCTGTATGGAAACCTCTCCGGGTCGTATCCAGAGGGTTAAATAAAAACATCTTATCACTGTATACATCGTACTGGATATTCAATGAGTATTGATTTATTCAGTAGAACAGTCTGTCCTAACTTATATAAGGCATTAAAATTCAAGTTCACGGATTGACCTTCAGGGGTCTGTGCAGTACTTAAAGTCCCGGATTTAGATTTGTATAAAAAAAGTTGAGAGGGTAAAATTCACACTGGGTGGCTGTTTTTTTTTTTTATGTCGTAGAACTTCAGTTTCTGAACCTTGTTACTGCTCCTCGGGTTTTTGTTTTTACATCAGCGTGTGAAAATGTTCGAGGCTCCAATCCTCAACTCTTTTCTGTCATGGTTTTCTTCTGTAGGTTTTCCAGCTGGAAAACCAGATGATCAGCAGCTGATGATGTCTCTGCTTGCTTTGCATTGACAGTGTTGGACAGCATGAGCAAGATGTGTTCTCAGCATTGTCCCAAGGGATTTACAGCATGAGCATTATTTGGAATCATTTCTGTGGTTCCATTTTGTTTGTTTGTGGTTTCAGCTTTGAACTGTGCCGGTCCTCTACGGGTGCTTTCAGATACCTCCAGTAATATATTGTTCATGGCGCAGGGCCTCGGGCAGACAGCATGATGGATTGAGCCATTCTGTTTTCTTCTCACAATCCGTCTTCAAAGAAACAAATCGATCTAGAATAGAGAAGTGGGGGAATGGGCAAAATCACAAAAATAGACTTTCTTTATGGTGGTTTGATGTGATGTATTATTTTGTCGGGAGCATTTTAAAATCAAAGTTTACCCTTCAGAGCCGAGGGCTTGTGAATGTATGGAGTTTCAGCATTGTGCGACGTGTTAGTCTTTCATATGAGTGAGTATGGTGGTGGCTGAGCAGATGTGGGGAGCGATTAATCACGAGAGTAATGCGGCAATCATGTTCCCATTAGAAAAGCTAAAATCTGTCCAGAAACCAAGTCTGTCAGGCTCTTTAAATGCTTGACTGTAAAAAATGACAAACAGACTCAGACAACTTTCAATAACAAATTCTGTTCATGGCTTCAGTCCAGACTGACGTGTTATTGTGAACAAAATAAATAAAATTAATCTAACTCTGTTCTATTTCAATTCTAAAACTGAGGTGATTTCTGGGTAGAAATAAAAAAAAATATATATAGTAATGTTTACATTATTGATTGTAAATTATTTGGATCTTTTTTATTTAATGCTTTTTCAAAATGCAAGCAAAAACAAACTAAAAAATGTTTAGTTTACAGGTGGATTTTTCAAGAAATCTTCACTAAATAAATACTAAAACTTGAATAGAAGTGAGGAATGCCTTTATGGCAATGTTCATTATTGGTCTTCTTCTTCTTCTTCTTTAAACTAAAGAAGAAGAACCTCCTTTTTGGTCTTCCTCTAGGCCTCTTTCCTGGTGGTTCCAAACCTAGCATCCTTCTGCCGATGTACTCTCTCTCTCTCCTCTGCACATGTCCAAACCATCTCAGTCTGGCCTCTCTGACTTTATCTCCAAAACCTCTAACATGTGCTGTTCCTCTGATCCTGTCCGTTCTGATCACTCCCAGAGAGATCCTCAGCATCTTCATCTCTGCTACCTCCATCTATGTTTCCTGTCTTTTCCTCAGTGCCAATGTCTCTAGACCAATCAGCATGGCCGCTCTCACCACGGTGTTGTACACTTTCTCTTTCATTTCATCTGAAACTCTTCTGTCACACATAACACATGACACTTTTCTCCACCCATTACAGCCTGCCTGCAAACGCTTCTTCACCTCTTTTCCACACTCTCCATTGCTCTGGACTATTGGTGCAATGTGAAAAAAAAACTATTTAACAATTGCCTGATTATATCAGGTGATGTTATTAATTGGCCAAAAATATTGTCAACTGGCACTGATTATTTTATTTTATTAAGGCAAGCTTTAAGGCTTTTAACTTTTCGACCCACTCTAATAAGTAGTTCCCTATTTGTTCAGCAGACAAACTATTTTCTCTTTTATGTGTGAGGGGAGATCAGATTACAGCAGCCAACCCAGCACGCTGTGCTCCCTGCTGAAATTTTTTTTCATCGCTCTGCTGGTAATTTTAGTTAATTTTTTTCTTAAGTGAGTAAAAACTTTTTCCCTCTTCAGTCCATTCTCACGTCCTTAATTAACCCGTTAAGAAAACAAATTAGTGATAGTGAGTGACTTGGCACACTTTCTAATGCTTAACGAGCTCATAGTCGTTTTTTTTCCCACAATTATGTAAATAAAATTTTTCAGATGTAATAGAAGCAGAGCGCAAAACGGAATAAAAAAAAAATCATTCACAATGAAAGAAGTCCTCATTTATTTGTTCAGGTTGTTCATAGGCTGATTTGTGTTCTGGTGAAACATTACGGCTATCAGATTGTTCTATAGGCCTGACCTTAACCCGATGGAAAACGTAGAGCTAAAATAAACCACATCCAGACCTGAAACGTAGGAAGAGAAAATTAAACTGACAAGACAAAAATGAAATGTCTTGAGGTGATCCTGTCTGTCAGAGTGAAGGTAAAACTCACCTTCACGTCATTGAATGTTTTATGTTGTGTCACTTTGAGGCTGTTCAATGCAGAAGCTTTAATAAAATGTTTTATTGCATAAATCCCAGATCTCACATATTATGGCACATTAACAGGCTTTGTCTGTCAGCTTGGATTTTCCTGCTCAATAAGCAGACAATCGGTGCAGCTGCAGATGCTGTAACGTTCATCACCTCATGAGGGCAGGAGGACTCCACAATGAAATAAAAAGAGAAATCTACATTTGAATCTACTCACCTTTCCCTTCTATTCCCTCAGAATGATTCTTTTCAGCCCGTTTCTTTTCAAATTGCAACTCTCCTTTTCTCTTTGTTTTTTCCCTTCTGACCTCTCCACTGCCCTCATCCACCCCTCTGTGGCAGCTGAGGGTGTCACAGGCTCTGCTGCTTTACTGATTCCATCAGAAAGCCATTTAGCAAACAGAGGACCTGTGCGGAAAGGCTTGAGATACTTTTGATCACACACAGACGTAAAAAACAAACTTCTCCCATCCAGGAGGGAATTCACCACAACAATGTCCTCATCTATTTTTTTGTCCTCGAGCCCAAGTCGTTGATTGTGAATATTGACTATAACATGTTTCGATTAGATACTTTTATAATACAGTAGATATCAAAGTGACTCTTGTTTTTAATTTATTTTAATTACCCTCCAAACCACAGACATTCTCGTGCCCTCAACTTTAAGGTATGTTCTTGTTTTGTCCTGTCACAGCATGGTCTGTGTCTGAGAGGTCTCACTCTGTGCCGTGCGTAACTAGATCTGATTTAAAAACAAAAAAATGAGAATGTACTGATCGTGTAGTAATGTCTAATTCCGATTGAGTCTGAAACCATGAGATCGAGCTCGATTTTCAATCATCCAATTGGATCAGTCAGCTTCTTAACCATCTTTCCCTGACAGGGTGCAGGAGCCCATCCTGGCTGATTCGAGACGAGGGGCAGAGTACATCCCAACAAGCCGCCAGTCTGTCACGGGCCACACACATACACACTCATTCCCTGGGGCAATTATGTAATGGCCAATCAACCTAATATCCATGTTTTTGGAGGGTGGGAGGAAACCGGAGTACCCGGAGAAAACGCACGCATGTACGGGGAGAACATACAAACTCCACACAGAAAGGTCAGTTTTCCAAGCCTCATCCACACCTGGGACACAAACCCACGACCTTCTTGCTGTGAAGCCACTGTGCTACCCACTGCGCCACCGTGCAGCCTCAATTGGATCGGAACAACCCTAGTTTCCTGATTCACACTTTAAAAAACAAAAGTCTGTCCTTTAATTCTTACTTTCAGATTATTCAGAAGCTTAAAGCTGCAAAACAACAAAATCAAAAAGCATAAGATCACATTACGTAAGTTTGAGTCTCCGTTTAAACAGATGGCAAGTTTTCAGTCTAAGTTTCCACTGAGAGAAAGTTCCAGATTTGCGGAGCAGGAAGGCTAAATGCTTCCTCCCTCTTGGTGCTGCAAAGGGCACGGTGAGGTGAAAGTCGGATAACCTGAGTGAGCAAGAAGAGGTAAAAATGTGCAGGAGATGTAACTGAAAAAGGTGTAAGGTCGTGGATGGCCTTGCACTTGTGTGGGAGGATTTTAAACTCCAGGAACCAACGCAGCTGTTGCAGTATTGAAAAGGTTTACGGGGATGGGAGAGGAGACGTTTCTGATGGTGGGAGAGAGTTTGAGCAGTCAGTGTCAGATGGAATGATGCTCAAAGAAGAAAAAAAAGGTGACAGTATGGAGAGTGTAAAATGGGATAAAATGAGAAATGTGGTATGGACAGAAATATGCAGTGTGAGTGACAGGACTGGTGAGAGCCTGAAATGATAATGAGCTATCAATAATAACACAAAGGAAAAATTTAGAGGAGGTGGGTGAGAATAGGGGGTAAAAAAGGAGTGGAGTCTAGATTTGATTCCAATGAGAAGGATTTCATTTTTGTCACTTTTTAGTTGAGCGAGGTTTGAGGTGAACCAGGATTTTATGTCAGATAAACAGATGGTGAGGGAGCAGAGAAGAAGTGTATAATTGGGTTTGCCGAGTGTCATCTGCTAGATCACAAAAATGTATGTATTTTCAGAAAGTATTCCCAAAGGGAAGAGGATGATATGATGAAGAAAAGAGGCCCCAGGACTGTACCCTGGGGCACACCTTAACATTCTATAGTATCGTTGAGAGATTAATAAAGACAGCTGTGCTTCATGATCTCATATCACACCATACAACATTTTAGCCAAGATTAATTTTTATTGTCCGTGCCTTGTTAGGTTTGAGATCTAAAGACAAAAAAAACCCCAAAACAATATAACAACAAAACAGGTTATTGTGATGAAATATCTGGCCTGTGATTAAAAAATCTTTAAGTGATTGTTTACAAAAGACCCAGTTTTTCCCGCCTTTCATTTTTCGTTAAATCCTCCAGTTCCTTGAAATTCTACCCAGTTGAGTATTGCTTCATGAATGTTTTGGGCCTCTGTAATCTGTCCAGGTTTTGTCTCCAAGAGCCCTTCATACAATGCCAAAAAATAAAAGGTCAGGAGGAAATCCATATGGCAGATGTAGAACTTATAGAGAATGGGAGGTTCCACCTGTAGGTGACTCATCCTCCATAACGGGTAAACGTGCTGCTGACAGGTATTTTTATAAAGAAGTTGCACGCTATCATTCATCCTGCTGCACTTTTATGCTGCTAACTTCTCCAGAAGCTCTGAGCCGTGTCGTCTATCAGATGGGCTCAGACTTTGGTCGATGGGGTTGGATCAGTATGTATTCATCAAACCTTTACTTGCAACTTACAGAGTTTAGGTCCATTTACGCTTGATGCGGAACACAAATACAGAGACAGTTTCATCCATCTTTGTGGGTGTAATCATCCATCTACAGGGCTTTGCAGATCTGTTACCTGATGTAGGAAACAGTGAAATCCTTGTAAAGCATTGGCCAATGGAAAAATGAACAAACAAGAGAAGATGACAATGTGTTTCAAAAGAGGGTTTGCATCCTTTGGTTGTAGTGTATTGTGAGATGTGCATTTGGTTACATTCTTCATATACGACCATATTTTGCACACACTGTGTCTCTTCTATGTTATCATTAACTGTTGGTATGTGCTGGATTGTTTGATGAAGCAAACATTTGAAGTCCATGGAAAAATGAACATGTTTCACCACTTTGCTTCAATGATTTCTCATTTAGTTCCACTTAAATTGGTGTGAGTACTGATTCCTGGCTTGCCAGGAATCATCAATGTTCTGACACTCCAGAGCGATGCCAGAAGGATCACTGACAGTGCCAGAAGTCTCAAGTGTCCACTGATGATGCCCAAAGCTTCGGACATTACTAGTGGCTCACTGAGCTTTTCAGTGGTTCATTGGTTGCGACAAAGCCCTACAGCGTGTTCCACTGCCCGAGTTCACAAGCACTGAGTCAGCTGTCTGATCATGCTACACTAATGAGGCATAAAACACAGCAATATATTATTGATATTCATGTAAAAATGAAATAGAAGCTAAACTATCACCATACCAAATATGAGCCTTAAAAGTCACGTTGTTAGCTCTTATCGCACGAAGCTTGAGGAGGTTATTTTTGTGACATAGTGCTATTTAATTTGATCAAGCAGAATAAATGAAGTTATTGTTGTGCTTCTAGACTTAAACTGCACATTAGTATTGTTTTAGAAAGACACATTCGAAGGCCTTTGAGCTTCAACTCAATCATAGTTAACATCCCATGATAATAAAGCCAAGCATATGCATACAAATTGACCAAACTTATGTTTTATTACTTACATTCCCAACAACGCAGAGCCACCAGCTTACCTCTCACTATCAGAGCAAGAAGAAAATGGAATCATTCAGCCTGAGATTATTGTGACAAATCTCAGTTTTTTATCTTCATGATAGAAGATAAAAAATTAGTTGGAGAATTAAATTGCCAGTTGCCACTTTAGTTTGCTTTCCTAAGGTACAGAGCCTTGGAGGGGATCAAAAGGGATCCATTTATATGGGCTGTAATGAAAGCTAAAGGCCACCCATCGCTTTGCATGTTTTTGAATCAGTTCTAATAAAAAACCTTCAGTAATTTATATCTAAAAGTTTTAATGTTAAAAGTACTCCACTTTTTTGACCTCACTGACTTTTAGAGGATAGCATAAACTGTGCTTTTCAACTGGCAGATTAAGTACTGAGAGGCTCCACTCAGAACCAAGGATAATGTCTCATTACTTTTATGATGCTTTCAACAAATCCTTCAACTTGTTTCTGCTCAATTTGCGACAGAGACCTGAGATTTAGATGCAATCATTGGCTGTGTGCCACTCACTGAGTTGTTGTGGTGACTGACTCCCACATGCATCCCTTTTGCTTGTGGGAGAAGCCACCTTGGCTGCACACCATTATTGTGCATAAGAATGACAGGTGGCACCTGCCGATTCAAGGACCAGTGCACATGCATCATGTCATTTGCACAATCCACATTTCAGAATCAGAATACTTTATTAATCTTTGACAGAAAATTCCTTTTGTTACGGCACAAATTCTGAACAGTCAAAAAATTAGAGTAATAAATTGAAATTAAAGCAAAATGTACAACAATTAGGTGTCAGGTCATACCATCCCTTCCAGCCAGGTCTCCCTTGTTGCTTGACCATGAAATACATTCACAGCAATACCTACATGCCATGCCATGCCATGCGTTTAAACCTTGTGTTTCACTTCACAGCATTACTGGACTGCCATACTCAAATAAATTGTGTTTTTTGTCCTGCAATTGGAATCTTCCTCCTTTCACCTGCACACCGCTTCATGACATGATCTGTGTAAAGGGTCTTATAGAGGTTTTTATTTATTCCAAATTTGCTTGGTGTGAGCATGTTTTGTAAATGCTCAGTTTAAGATCTACGCAAGGCTTTATGAATAAGGTACTTGATCAGGGTATGGTCCGGGAGATCAGACAGGGACCTAACAACAGAACAGATGACTTGATAAAAGAGTAAAAGAAACCAAACCCCAAACAGCGAGAGGAAGACCAGACACATAATTAGAGAGAGGGATTTAAAGCCAAATGTGAGGAATCAGGGCAAAGAGCCCAACAAGAGGGAAGAAGAAATAAACATAAGGGGGAGACTGATAAAACATATTTCAAAATCACAGTAGTTTTTGTAGATCAAGGGACTCAGTTTGTCATTTGCTACTGATACCTATAAATAAATCACAGCACTTCATAAACCTAAGTTGCCACCAAATCATTTAGTCCTGTTTTGTTTTTAGCTGTGTTCAGATTTAGGATTTTGTGAGTGTTCTGTAGGCTAGAAAGAACAAAATCACAACAAAGATAATTTTCTTCTCGCTAAAACAACTTTGACATAAAACAAAATGAATAGTTTTAGAGCCTTGATATCTATACAACCAGATGGGTTATCGTGCCTGAAGGTTTATAATTGTGAAGCTGGTAGAGTCACTTCATGTCCAACATAAGCAGTGGGAAATTATTATACTCATAACAATCTATACAAAAATAACATTTAGAATAACAGTGATCAGAGCGATCTGTCATGTAAGGTGTGTGAATCCGATGTTGGCTCTGGCAACAGTTTGTTTATCTAACTACGTAGAACATGAGTGGCTCCAGACCTACATAAATATTCCTGTTATTACAGACCCGTCATCCACAATTTTCATTCCTTCATCCACCTTTTCATCACCACTGTTTTCTTTTTTTTTAAATAAAACAAGCTCGTTAGGGTTAGCCTGTAGCTGACTGTTGCTAATGTGATGCCCACACACAGCCCGCACCCGATCGACCTGCTCAGGGTTTTTTCTCTCGTATAGCAGTCAGAAGAGATGTAGTGAGCAGGAATCTTTTGGTAAATCTGGACTCTACGTAGGCATTGAAGTCTTAGTTTCATCTGTTTTGATGGACTTCATATAAATTATGTGTTCATGTTTAGATGATTCCACCAATCACGTCTTTCTTCAGACATATTTGATTTACATGCAGATCTTTAAATTTAAGTCTCTAAAGTCTCATTTTTTTCAGGTTGTTCATGAGTTGCAATCTATTTTAAAATGAAACTCTACAGTGTCTCTGATCAAAGCTGTTTGTCTTCTTGGTATCACAGTGTGACATCCATTTTTAACATGCTGTGGTCAAATCTATCTTTTGGTTTTTGTGTGGTACTGCAAAGTGCTGCTCCAACATGTTTCCTCCCAAAAACACCAGCAATTACATCTGATAAGAGAGTGTTAGGATCTGTAGGGTCCTTATACAGCGTGTGTGCTAATGATCACTGATGCACCTGCTCCTGATTATTTCTATAAGCGTGGGTCTGTTTTTCTGTCAGTGTCAGTTCTCCTAAAAAGCTGCTATGTTTGTCTTTTATGTCTCACACAGAAGTTTATTAAAAGTTATTATGATATCGAAGAGCAAAAAAGTTTCTCAGATGAGGCTGCAGCATAGCAATGAAAGGTTTAACTCTTGGGTGTTTATTACAGTCTGTTTTAGAGTTTTTCTTCTTCTTATTATTATTATTGTCGAGTTTCGATCTCTGCAGATGCAGGTTTTAATCTGAATTAAATAAAGTATTTTCAATTCAATCTATTTTTTGGCTTTTTGCTTATAAATGTATGGGTCTTTTTTGGCCTCTTGCCCAGCTGGTCATTATCAATTTTTTTTCCAGGAGTGATTGGTTGTCTGTTTTTATCTCTGTGTCAGATTGGTGAAAGATAATTGTCTTATTTGTTCACTAATTTTACCCTTTGCACGATGCACAATCAAGAATCCCAAAAAGACCAAATATACTATAATTTTCTTCATCAGGATGCAGTTGTGGCTTATCACGACTGCCTGTCACAGTTTTATTAACTCTGAAGGCTCCATTTTCATGCGACAAGTTTTATGATTGTGGAAAATGCAGCCAATCATGTTTTTCTATATACAGTATGAGCCAACAGTTATTTGTGTGTTTGCCTTAAAACAATGGCCTTGGTTGGTTGAACAGTCTGCTGCCAACCTTATGTTAAGAAAATGAAAAATGTACCTTTGTGACTGAACTAGGGGTCAGCAACCTTTTAAACCCAAAAAGACATTTGAACTCTTTACCCAACAGCTTCCTCTGAAATATATTTTCCTCCCAGGTATTGGGCAGTATTTAGTTGTGTGCAGGGGTAACTATGCTAATACTTTCTGGTGGTCATATCTTGGCACAAAGCCGATCCAGCCCATATCTTAATAATATCATCGTTATTGATGAACTTGGTCTTCAATAAACCCTCACTAACACATAGACACACAGAAGAGATGCAATGCTACGGTAGATTGTACAACTCTTTAGATGCAGACACTCCAGTAATGTTTTATTTTTGTCAGACAATAGAATTGTCTTTTACCAAAGACAAGTTGTTTTGATTCAATTTTCTAAGGTCTCGGGTGTTGAGATGTTCTGCCCTTGGTGTGTAACTGCCCCCATGCTGATGTGACAGTCAGGAGAAGCCGTTGTTCAGCAGGGGGCCTTAGATTGTGCTGAGACAAGGGGGAAATGTCAGGGACACCAACAGTCTGGACATCCTGGCAGACAGCAGGGTGCGTCATACTCATTCGTCCTCTTTCATTCATCCTTCCCGCTCTCCCTGCTTCCTTTCCTCACTGCATTCTCTCACACATACATCCCATTCACAGCATCGTCTGCTCCCTGCCTCTTTCCTTCCCCGTTTTGTTTTTACCAATTTATATATCTGTCCTTCACCTACAGCGATGGCTTGAACTGAGCAGCATAGGCAGTAATAATAAACAATGAATTACAATTATTTCTCATGCACTCAATTTGCCAAAAGCGTTCCTGCTGTGGAGAAGAAACAAAGGAGGTGAAGAACGGAGTGGGTGTGCACAGCTGGTAAGCTAAGAATAGACCTGGAAAGAAATAAAAAACTGACAGTCGTAGGAACCTAAAAAAGAAGGTTGTAGAAGCAGGGTGTGATCCGTTTTGGCAGAACTCTCCTTTTTATGGAGAGAAGCTCTGGTTGGAGCTGGGAAACAGAGCAGCTTACCAGGAGAAGTCACGTTTACAGCTTTAAACAGGTGTCGCATGTCTAGCTGGCATTTGCAGAGCAGCCCTGCAGGGCACCTTCCACAGACGTATGCATGTCTGCATGTCTGCACTGCAGGCAAATATTTGCTTTTTAAAAAAAAAAATTTAAGTCCTTTCATCTCTACAAAAAAAACCCAAACAAACAAACATGATGTGTCTCCAAGTGTAAAACTAACGATGACACATTGTCAAAATTGTGAATTAGTGTGGTTCATTGCTATAAAAACGGCAGCATGGTGGCCTCACAGCAAGTTGGTTGTGGGTTCAAATCCCGGGTGGTGGACGAGGTTTGAACGAGTTTGCATGTTCTCCCCGTGTATGTGTGGGTTTCCCCTGGGTGCTCTGGTTTCCTCCCACCCTCCGAAAAACATGCATTCTAGGTTGAGGACCCCCTTTGAAAATGAGATGTCACATCTCAAGGGGCTTATCCTCCTAATAAATAAATAAAAAAAGTTAGACAGTAAAAAAGAGTTAATTGAAAAACTTTTCAGCAAATTTGTGTCTGATTTAAAGCCTGCTTTATGTCATGGGAATCAGCACGTCCAAATCTGAGACCATGGTTCTCAACCAGGCAAAGTTGAAGGTCCCTCTACAGGTCAGGGATAGGACGCCGTCCCCAGTGGAAGGTTTTGAGTATTTGGGGTCATGTTCATAAAGGATGGAAGGATGCTGTGGGGCACTGACAGACCGACTGGTGCAACGTCCCACAACCTGCATAGATCTGCTGTGTTGAAGAGAGAGCCACAGCATAATCAGATCATTACTTCCAGTGTTTCCATGAGTGTGGGCGTCAAGTCCAAAATGATTATTTTAAACTATTTAGTGTGAAAGTGTTTGATTTAATTTCAAACGGTGTCATTATTTCACTTAAACCTGCTCGATAGTCTGACGTGACACGGCTAAATGTATTGATACCATGAAACCTGTACAGACAGTATAATAATAATAATTATTTTACTGTTTGAAGAATGGGATTAGAATACAAATGAATAAATCAATGACATAGAACAAGACCAGAAAAAACAAAAAGACAAACACTAATCCAAATAATGAATGTATACAGTGATAAACACAAGTTTAGTCAATGATAAAAAAAGAAAAGATACATTTTTATCCACTTTAAAAGAATGAATCAGCTCAAAAATAAACCAGGTAGTGTGTACACTGTGTGTGCAGTGACGGATCTGTGGCAGGTACGCAACACAAGGTGAAGGTAATCAACGAGCTGAACAGATGTGTGAGGAAACACAGGAAGCATAACCATCAGGGACTCTCAGGGGAAGAAACAGCTTCAAAATGAATCAACAATAAAGTAGCAACCTGACACACAGAAGACAAGGTCAACACGAAAGCAAAGAACTACATAAAGCATGAAATCCCTTTCCTCCAAGAACGACTCCTATACATCATATGACCTAATGAATCACACCGTAAAGTGTTTATCCGTTCTCTGTGACATTGTAGAAACCGGGTTTGCAGAGAACAGATTTTTTGATGAGCCACAGTGACGTTAGTAGACATGTATTTACTAATCCTGATCATTAACATGACGTGCTTCATTTAAGAACACAAGTACTTTAAAATCAATTCTTTAGAATAATGTACGACTCCATAAGAAAACCATGTACTAACTCCATGTTTCAAGTGATCAAATAAGTGTTTCAATCATGCATTATTCATAGAAAATGTTGCTTGATTTTACATTTGCATTTGTTTAGAATAATAATTGTTTGCATTCAGAAAGAGTCTGTTACATATTCTCTCATGCACTCCAACACGATGAGACAGTTTTCTGTCTCTCTGTAATATTTCTTCTCTTGCGTGTGAATTTATACTTGCAGATGTTATCTGTTGGTGCTCTGATGAAAAACAAATGGGGAAAGTTTGCTGAGGCTTCACAAAAAAACTGAAAAGCTGTGAAGGACCGGCTCATTTGATGAACAAATTAGACACAGTGAGAAACAAAAAGGGGAAACAAGGAAGCATCAGGTTTTTCTTGATTCTTGCAGCTGAATGAGATCTTAGCTGCTTTATAATTCCTACCAAACCATCCAGTTCTCACGTGTTTGCCATGTTTTGCCTTTTTAAATAGTGGCATACTATTCCTCCTCATATGTACTGTACATGCTATGCTAATTAGCTGCAGTATATAAGCAAAAGTGAAAATTCACTTTTGTAGTTTGTATTTTACGTTAAACTATTATTATTATTGACACTGTGGAGGGCAGCGCAGTGGCGCAGTGGGTAGCACAGTTACACAGCAAGAAGGGCATGGGTTCAAGTCCCACGTGGGGATGAGGCTTAGAACACTGGCCTTTACGTGTGGAGTTTGCATGTTCTCCCCATGCATGCGTAGGTTTTCTCCGAGTACTCCGGCTTCCTCCCAAAAACATGTACGGTATGTTAGGTTGATTGGCCAGTGCCAAATTGCCCCTTGGAGTGAATGTGTATGATTGTATGTGTGTGGCCCCATGACAGACCGGCGATCTGTTCGGGGTGTATCCTGCCCCTCGCCTAGAATAAGCCGGGATAGGCTCCGGCACCCCCTGCGACCTCGTAAGGGATAGACGGATAAGAAGTGGACTGACTGACACTGTGGATTGGAGAGTGGCACGGTGGCGCAGTAGTTAGCACAATGGCCTCACAGCAAGAAGGTTGTGGTTCTAGTCCTGGGTGAACCAAGGCTTGAAACACTATCCTTTCTGTGTGGAGTTTGCATGTTCTCTCCATGTATGTGTGGGTTTTCTCTGGGTGCTCTGGTTTCCTCCCACCCTCCAAAAAGATACATGTGGATTGACCGTTATGAAATTGCCTCTTGGAATGAGTGTGTGGATGGTTGTGTGTGACCCTGAAACATACAGACTAGCAATCTGTTTGGGGTGTACCCTGCCTCTTACCTCAAATCAGTCGATATACCCTCTGGTGCCCCCACCAATCCTGTTGAGGAATAAGAAGTCCAGAAGATGAAATTTTAGATTTGAATATCAACATGGTGCTCATAACAGGTTAAATTTTTGGCACATGCTCCTCAAACATGCTCCTTAAGTATGTATGCTTAAATATCTGTAATATTTGCTTTTTGTGGAGTTTTTTAAAAAACATTTTAAAAAAAGAGCAAAATCTACATTTAGTGCTTTTTTTTGTTTCCCACTGCAACACTTTTTTAAACATTTTTATTGTTTTGTGCACAAAATGTGCCTTAAAATAACTTAACCCACCGATCACATCAAACCCAGCCTGAAAAACGTCTTGTATTTGAGCAGCGATCTGAGATGATGGTGATTGTGAATGTAAGCGTTGTACTGCTGCGTGATTGCAACAGTTTAAAAAAAGCACTTTTCTTACATTTTGTTCAACTCTTACTTTGCTCCACTTATTCCTTAGATATAAGTTCAGATTTTTTGTGTGATCTTACTTTGACTTGAGCTTCATGAGGGACAAAAAAAAAAAAAGATTTGCCCGCTCAGGTGTTCAAGTACGCATTTTAAGATCTTGTCTCACAGTTAGAGAAAGACCAGATGGTTGATGTATCTACAGCAGGTGAAGATCAGAGCCTACAGGTGACCGATGAATCTGCATTCCTACCTTCACCTGCAACTGCAACCTGAGGGTGGTAACCCAATTAATATGGGGGCTCATTTATGAAGTATGCTTAGGTCAAAACTTGTGCATACACCTATTTAAACGCAAGATATGAATGTGGTGGAAGAGTGTGTGGACTTTTGTTTAATCTAAGTAATGTAAATTGGGAGTTACAGTTAAAAAAAGGCAACATTTGTGTACAGAAAGTGAACTGAGAACTTTATGAAGCAGCAACGAATTGAATAGAAAGAAGTGAATGAAAAGATCGAAGGTTCAGATTTTCATTGTAAGTAAAAAGAGTTCACAAGAGAAAATAAAAAAAACATAACCTTGTGGTCGCAACCTTTTTGGACAGGGCGAGAAAAAGCTCTGCACACTTTGATATTTGCACCCTACGACTAAAAAAAGTTCAAACCAGAGCAGATTTGTGCCGGTTCAGCCAAACTGTGATGAATTGTTCTCGCTTTAGTACTTTGTTGTAATCAATGCTTGAATTTGCGATGGGCCCCTGAAGGGAGGTAAATAATAAAAATGTTTTCTGGCTTCTGCTCAGAAGAAAAGACTCACACAAGCTGCATAAATGCTGCTATGATTTTTTTGTGTAATTAGAACAAGAACTCTGCAATATTTGTAGAATTAATGAAAACCTGTCAAACTCAATTTTCTCAGTGGGTTTGTGTGAACTGCCGAGAAATTACTTTAAACATTAGAAAATAAAAACGTTGCCGCAAAATACTGGCATTAAAATTATTAATCAAAACTTGCAGTGATTTGTGAGCTTGAGCCAAATCATTTTAATTAAAAACAATTCAATAATGAAAAGGAAAACTTTTTCTATAACTTATGTAGTAAAAAACATGATCCAATCAAACACAGGTTTATTAATTCTTTCCAAAGTTTCATTTTAAAAAACATCTGGTGGATAACAACCAGATAGGATGAGGATTTCACCTCGCCCTCGATGAAAGTTAATCATTCAAGAAGAATGGACAAGTTTGTTGTTTAAATGGACCAAAAGTTACTTTTAAATTTGTTTTCATTGAAGAAAACAATCTTTTATTATACAAGTAATTAAAGACCTTAAATTTGAACTAAACTACCATCTGGTTTGTTTTTATCTCTTTAAAAGAAGCTGCTTAACAAGTAGGACATGCAACCCAAGCAGGACCACTAGAAATATTAAGAATAATTTTTCCTCGTCCATACTGGCCAATTTTGACTGGACAAAAAGTAAGCTCCTTCCAAACAAAATACACGGCACCCTAACTGATCACTGTCCTACTATTAATAATAACTCACTCTAACTATTGGATCTCACACACTACACTTGATTGGAATGACTGCACATTTTGATTTTTGCATTGATTTTTTGGAGTTTGCATATTCTACCCATGCATGTGTGGGTTTCCTCCCAGCCTCCAAAAACATGCATGTTAGGTTGATTGGCCACTATTAAATTGCCTGTAGGAATGAGTATGTGTGGATATTTGTGTGTGTGTCCCTGCGACAGATTGGTGACCTGTTCGAGGTGTATCCTGCCTCTCGCCTTCAATCAGCCAGGATAGACTTCAGTATCCCCGCGACCCCATCAGGGATAAAAGGTTCAGAAGACGAAACGAAACAATTAAATTTCATAGGCTTTAAACAAAAAAGTGTTTCTATTTTATTTCACCTGTAGCCCTGCAAAGTGACACGTTGGAGCTCCATGTTTGATTTGAACTTCTTCTCTTCTACTTGTCTCCTCCTGTCTTTTCATCTTTCCTGTCACACCTCTGTTCTGCTGCTTCTTTCATTCCTCATCCAATCCTCCGCCCCTTGCCGCTGCCTGGTTCTCTGCCATCCGTCTGCCTCTGTGCCCGAGGTGCTGCTTGCTATTTGGATGATTTAGTCCAAGAGGGAGAAGGGGATTTCATTAGCTGTTTACCTGAGGGCCTCTGCTACTCGTCGTTCTATCAGGCAGCTTTATTAAAAAGAAGCTCACACCGAGCTTTGGAGGGCCACAGCGGGTCGGGTTCATCCAACACATCTGGCCATCAGTTTAACTTCTCAGAGACGATGTGAAACTTTGCGATGGTGTTACAGTGTGGCAAGGGGAATCATGGCAAACACTCGTGTGTTAATCTGACCAGGAGCTCAAAAAGCTGCAGGTTTGAGTCCCCACAGTGGGCATGGTGCACAGGGGAAAGAAGAGGATAATAACACTTAAGCAAGGTTTTCCTGTAAAATGGAGTTTCTATAACATTTGAACATCTTTAATTATTTAAATCTTTTTAAGAAAATAATTATTACCACCTTAAAGGACATTACTCCTTTCACAAACCTCATTAAAATAATAAAAAATACATTAGATCTCCTGCTTCTTTGCAATGTGTTTCAGGTGAAATGTGTGTTTGACCTGTGATGTGTGTGTGAGCAGAGCTGCATACAAATGATGTCAAAGGGCACCTAACATGCCAACCAGTGTTGATTAACACTGACGTTATAAAGATAAGCTTGATTAATTCCACCACTTAGTGCTGCTTGACAGACGAACAAATACTGGCGATTCATAACGAATTGCTACCAAGAGGAAGGACTTTCCGTCAGGCGTCCATGTTTGATTAAGTCTGCTCAGAAAGGAGGATTCCCGTGTTTGCTTTGCTGGTGTAATTTAATCAGAGAGAACCTCATGGAGCATCTCATTTGTCCTTTAAACACACAACTTTAGAGATTTTGTTGCTTGGGATTTGACAACTCGGCTCAGGAAGCAGGAACGTGTTCATTAAATTTCTGTGTGAGTGTGCGAAGTTTCACCGATTAATTCAACTAAATATGGTTTGAAACACCCTGAGACGTTTTTCCTGCAAAGCTAACAAAATATAATTGGTTCATAAATAAAATCCTAACCATGTTAAAATAAAGAACATGCACTATTAAAAACATTTCTTCAAATTGAGGAGAAAATGAAGATAAAATAAAAGAAAGAGGAAGGTCGACAACAGGAAGGAAAGAAAAAGAATGGGATGAAAAAGACCATTTTTCTTTTGTTTTATTATTATATTAAAAGACTTCATTCTTTTTGATTAACCTGTTCAAAAAATATTAATGAGTCTTAGAGTTGGGGAAGACTTTAAGCAAAAGAGGATGGATGTTTTTAATATTCTTCAAATATCTACTGATATTCTTCTTTTGCATCTTTTAAATGGATTCATTATTTATTTTATTCTAAAAAACTCTCAAACCTAAAACTTTTTACATAGTACATTTGGAATATTTTTGTTTCAGAGTAAATATGACAAATAATCCTGTTGAATTTCATTTGTTTTTTCATTTTTCCACCCAAATTTTCAACAATAACTGAATCTCGGACCAAACATCACAAACATGAGTAAAAGTTTTTTTTTAAACTTTTTATTTTCAATTTTTATCATAATAAATCACAAACATAACATTCCCTGAAACACAATAGAAATATGGAGTGGGACGGAGCAAGGTATACTATTCTAACAACCCATAAAAACAAACCCAAAACTTTCAAACAAGCGGAGCAGCCAGAGGGTGTGGAGACCAGATGCCTGAGCCACATCATCCTCCCAATGCAGAGAAGCAGCAAGTCTATTCTGATCTCCTTCTCGATGCTCCTTACCGTAACTCTGAAAGAAAAACCGGCCAACTTGCAGAAGAAAATTAAAACATCAACTCTGCTCCATGATGTCGTACTCTCTGCCACCACCACAGCTGGTGACATTTATCCCTTATCAGAATAAACTCTGTAAGACAAATTAAGTAATCTTTTACACCGGTTTAAAACTCACATTCTGAAGTTCTCTGAGATGCTGCTGCACTGGGATGTTGAGCTCTAAGTTTCTAAGTTGTGATCACAATTCTTTGCTTCATGTTACAGCTGATACAAAATGTATCTATGCAGCTCAAAAAGGCTAGATATCCAGTTAGAACCCAGTTAAAGTCTTCTTCTCCTTTCTGCATTTCCCTTCAGGGGCCGCCATAGTAAGTCAGTTTCTTCCATCTAACCCTATCCGCTGTATCCGCTTCGGTCACACCAACTATCTTCATGTCTTCCTTCACTGTATCCATGAACCTACTATTTGGTCTTCCTCTAGGCCTCTTTCCTGGTGGTTCCAAATCCAGCATCCTTCTTCAGATGTACTCTCTCTCTCTCCTCTGCACATGTCCAAACCATCTCAGTCTAGCCTATCTGACTTTAAAACCTCTAACATGTGCTGTTCTTCTGATCCTGTCCATCCTGGTCACTCCCAGAGAGATCCTCAGCATCTTCATCTCTGCTACCTCCATCTCTGTTTCCTGTCTTTTTCTCAGTGACACTGTCTCTAGACCAATCAGCATGGTCGGTCTCACCACGGTTTTGTACACTATCCCTTTCATTTTAGCTGAAACTCTTCTATCACACCTGATACTTTTCTCCACCCGTTCCAGCCTGCGTGCACACGCTTCTTCACCTCTTTTCCACACTCTTCATTGCTCTGGACTGTTGATCCTAAGTACTTAAAATTTATTCTCAAAATACTTAAATTTTATTCTTAAAATTTGGTAATCAAATTTATATACATATTTAACAAAAATCTCACCCCATTAGACGATTTCTTCATCTAATTTTACACAGATCGTAACTATTAAAATTAATGCAGTTTGTGTTTCGGGCAGGAGGAGGTATCTCATCCACCACCACACCATCTTCCTCTTCCGTTCCGTCATCTTCCGCTTGTTCCGGGGTCGGGTCACGGGGGCAACAGCCTCAAACGGGTAGCCCAGGCCTCTCTCTCCCCGGCTGCATCCTCCAGCTCACCTGGAAGGATCCCAAGTCGTTCCCTGGCCAGCCGTGAGACATAGTCTCTCCAGCGGGTCCGGGGTCTGCCCCTTGGTCTCCTCCCGGTGGGACGTGTCCGAAACACCACGCCTGCGAGGCGCTCGGGGGGCATCCTGACCAGATGCCCAAACCACCCCATCTGGCTCCTCTCGACCTGGAGGAGGAGCGGCTCGACACCGAGCTCCTCCCGGATGGCAGAGCTCCTCACCCGATCTCTAAGTGAGAGCCCAGCCACCCTGCGGAGGAAGCTCATTTCGGCCATCTTCCTCTTGTTTATATTAAAAACTGAAACTATCCTTGCTTTTTTTTTTGTTCCTTGTGTTTTGCAGAAAGTAACATTTCCAGAGTTTTCCATTCGACATTGTTTGGGGGAGATAACAGTGACTGACAGGCAGCTGGTCGAGCTGCTCTGGAGACCCGTCGCTCACAGGAAAGACCTCCGAGCTGATACAACGAGGCAAGCATCCTGGGAGGGAAAAACCCACTCAGTATCCCCTCCAACTCCACATCTCTCCCCCACGGCTCCATGACAACAAACACACATTTTGAAATGGTATTGTAGAAATGAGGAAGGAGAGAGTCACAGCTGGAGCAGAAACGTTTCTCTTCTTCCCCTTCGGACCACCTTTTTGACACTCTTGCTATTATCGCTTCCTTTTCTTGCTTTCCTTCCTCCATCTGACCTTTTCCTGCAACCTTTTCACTCGACCTCCCGTTATTCTCCCACCTGCTATCCTCTCTCTTTCCTTCCTTCTTTTTTCCTCAGCGCCTGTGGCTCCCACTTCTTTTTCTTCCATTTCCACCCCCCATAGTCTCCTCCTTGTCATTTTCTTCCCCCTCTGTTCACCCCAAACAATTTCTGTCACCTTTCCGTCTTCTCTTTTTCTCCCCCCCTTTCACCCCTCAAGTCTTTCTCTCCTTCTCTCTAGTAACCTTTTTCTCTGAGACATTAAAAACCTCTGTATGTCACTTTACACCTTCCACCTCCTCCCTCATTTTTCACACCTCCTCTTTTGCCCCATCCACCTCCTGTCAGTCTAGCTTGTTACATGACCCACATACAGCAAATCTCCCCCCACCAGCTCTAATCTTTCCTCACCTTCCTCTCTCTTTTCAGTCGGCTGGTCAGCCAGCGTGTACTGTCTCGCTCACACACACATACACACACACCTGGCCTACTTCCACCATCTTGCCTTCACCTTCTCTCACGAACATGCAGGGTTGTGTTCAATCACAGCTTCACCAGCTGGTCACTTTAATTTCTTCCTAATTCAGGATTTTAAATATTGATTGGTGTGTTTTTCAGTTTTTTTTCCTTCTATACCCCGGGAGTCCAAGTGGTTTTAATTCAATACACACAACAAAAGTCAGTCAGTCATCTTCTTATCCATCTGTCCCTTTCGGGGTTGCAGTGGGTGCCGGAGCCCATCCCGGCTAATTTAAGGCGAAGGGCAGTGTGCACCCCGAACAGGTCGCCAGTCTGTTGCGGGGCCACACACATACAACCATTAACACACACACTCATTCCTAGGGGCAATTTGGAACCGGCCAATCAACCTCGCATGCATGTCTTTGGAGGGTGGGAGGAAACCGGAGTACCCGGAGGAAAAACCACACAAACACAGGGAGAACATGCAAACTCCACACAGAAAGGACAGTGCTCCAAGCCTCGTCCCCACCTGGGACTTGAACCCACAACCTTCTTGCTGTGAGGCCACTGTGCCATCCACTGCGCCACCGTGCCACCCCACAACAAAAGTGTATGCAGTAAAAGTGACCGGAAAAAGAATAAATAATTTCTCAAATAATCAAAGTTTCCTGTTTTGTCTGTGTTAAAAGGTAAGTTATGGATCTTACACAAATAAAAAGTCAAAATAGAATTTATACATTAAAAAATTAATGAAATACTTTATCATTGGACATTCATGCAAACCAAATTTTTTTGGACAAACTTCATGAGTCAGTGTCCACATAAATTTTATTAATACCTGTGGACTTCCAGCTGTTCATTCTTAATTGAACTGTAGAAAATGTATTGTTTGATGGTTAGCGTTTGGGACAGAAAATGTATCCTTTTGAACCTCATGTTGTTCACCCGTTCCTAAGGAATGTGCATGTTCTGGCAACGAATGTATCTTTGAGTGTCTTTGGGACCAAACAGCTGACACATCTGGAGCTCAACATTTTCCTAGTGGTGAAGACATGAATATAAAAATCTAACTGATCTTCTTTCGGCGTTTCCCTTCAGGGGTCGCCACAGTGAGTCAGTTTCTTCCATCCAACCTATCTGCTGCATCCTCTTTGGTCACACCAACTATCTTCATGTCTTCCTTCATTGTATCCATGAACCTCCTCTTTGGTCTTCCTCTAGTCCTCTTTCCTGGTGGTTCCAAACCCAGCATCCTTCTTCTGATGTACTCTCTCTCTCTCCTCTGTACATGTCCAAACCATCTCAGTCTTGCCTCTCTAACTTTATCCCCAAAACCTCTAACATGTGCTGTTCCCCTGATGTACTCAATTGTAATCCTGTCCATCCAGGTCACTCCCAGAGAGATTCTATGGCTCACTAAAGGAATATTAGTGTGACACCCTCTGGTGTCCATCTGGTGTATTGGTTGTTTTTCAGTTTCTTTCATTAGTGTCAGCTGCTGGACTTTGAAGTGGCTGCTGATTGGAGGACTGGCCTGATGAGGTTCACCTGCATCCACTTGCCACTTCATTATATAATAGCAAGGCTCAGCTCAACACTTTGTCAGTACTGTTCTTTGAAATCGCAAAGAGAGTTTGCTCAGCTACGGCTGAGCAAACTCTCCGGTCGGACTCTAGAGCAATGATCAGAGCAATGATCGATATTTATTTTTGAAATCACAGGGGATTTCGGTTCCCTGTTAGGCGTAATATACCAACACTGGTATCTCGCGACATTTAATAAAGTAACACTTTGTCAGTTCTCTAGTAATAATCCTTGTGGAGATACTGTCACTGATATGATGAACTATTGCCCGTTATCTTCTAGAACCCTTCAAACCCCAGTACTCCTGAGTTCGTTTGACATCCAGTCCTATCTGCTTCATCTCCACTTCCATGTGGACACGTATTGTTGTTAAATTAACTTTTTTTTTTTTAATCTGCTTCATTCTTACTTCCATGTGGATACCCTTTTGTTATTTATAAAACATATTTTCGAGATTATTGATCTTCGTGTGGATCTTTCCTCCTATGAAGAAACAGTATGATAAACTCTGACTCAATAAAAACTATGTATTTCTTTGACATTTAAAAGAAATAATCGTTACTTGATTATTTCGGTTTCAACCATTTTTTTTTGTCAATGTTGGCCTACAATTAGCAACGGAATCTGATAGTAATGAAATGGAATATTAGAAAATACCCCAAAACCCAACGCAATCTTTCTCCGAGCAACTAATGAGCAAGAAGTGTTAAAACTGTCCTAAAGTCTAAAAACAAATTCTCTATTCCTCAATCGAACAATAGCTCGAACATTCGAACAAAAGTTCGAAACTTTGAAAAACAATTTGAATCTCTGACGAACTGGTATTCATGAATTATCTTGGTATGAACGTTGGCCACCAAATGAGTTTAATAATAATAATAATTAAAACCTTCATTAAATCCTGCATTGCCCTACAGCAGGCAGCCATGACAGTGCCAATGGTGGGAGCAAGTAGGGGGTTAGGTGTCTGCTCCAGGGACACCTAGGCAGCTCAGTGAGATTTGAAACATTGTCTCTTGGTTGAAAGACACTCTACTACTGAGCCAACGTTTCACCCCCCAAAAATAACCGAGGATCATTCAAAGCCAATTCAAATTGTTATTTCGAAAAAATGGATACACCTCAGATTTATTCATTTCAAAGGTCAGATTTCCACACAAAAGCTCCCTGGAGTTTACTCTCAAAGAACTATATAAACTCTGATCACTGCACTGTTTAAAGTCAATAATCCTGAGGTGACCAATTTAAGAAAAAGCTGAAAAAAAAAAACAATATTTGCATAGAAAAGACTTGATTATGATCGTTTTGTCACTTTTCTGTGAAACACGGGACACAGAAACTAAGAAGCTCGACTCAAATTGAGCAGAAAATGTGGAAATAATGACAGATTAAAGGTTTCGTTGTTGTTAAAATATTTAATTAACCATGAGGTTATGCTCAACCAAATCAATTCATGTCGCGTTTGATTGTGGTTTGGTGCTCCATGTTTGTCATTCATACTGAAAAAGGTGTTGTTTCCTCTATGAAGTGTAATATATGCGTGTTAAATACAAGGAAGTTAAAAGCTTTCATGTAAATACCGGCGTGACTGATCACTTTATAAAATAACATAAGAAGGGGTTTGAACATTTCACTGCAGACAATAAACAGCTTTGAATGGCTTCATTTCTCTTTAAACAAATGCCAAATAAATGTATTTAAAATAGAAACATTAGTTTTGTTTTTACTTTAAAAGAAAGAATTGCACCAGATGTATGCATGAAGTTAGAGTGGGTTTTAAATAATTTTGACAAGATTTTCAGGCGTTTTAGAACAGTTCAAATACTTATTAAAACACCTCCAATTAATTGAAAAAAAAATCAGTGTTGAGATTTATCGTTGTACTTTTATTGTTGTCCAATTGTCTCATTTGCTTCATTGACCGATATCTTATTTATAACTTATTTATAAAAATAAGTGACGATAAAGGGGCTAAAATGTTGCATTTGTTTGAGACGGTGATTGGAGAGACAAAAATAATAAACAACAGTTGGTTTCTCAGTTGTTTGTCTAAGATGCAGAAAGAAACTGCAGTAAATATTCATTTACAGTCTGATTTAATGGTAAACAACACGCCTCTCATTTTTAAGCTTCAACAAGCATCCAAACATGTTGAGAAAAATGCAAATGATGAAAACAAGATGCAAGATAAAATTGTTTGGATTCGGTTAATCGGTGTGTTAACGCCAGACTGAGTATGACAGTGTTTACACAGAAAACAAGGTGACAGGCGTTGGAATCAAAAGCTGGGCTCTAAAAGCTGTTGTTATGAGCTCATGAAACAGTCGTAAAAGGGTTAACAATGCCATGCTTTCCTGTGAAATAAAAGTGGATCTTATCATACTTCCTCGTTTTTGTTGAAAACATGCAAAACCAACTTATATTTTTTATTTCCGAGGTGGAACCTCTCGCTTGATCCTATTTTTCAGACTTTCCCTTTTTCAGACTTTGTTGAAATTGTTATGTTTGTTGTTGTTGTTGTTGAATTTTGATGGCAGAAGCACCCTTCTGGCAATGCCTTTCGACCCCGTTCATGACCACTCGATCGCAACACAATCTCCTGACCCACCACTCTTAATCCAGAATCCTGCAATATTATCACCTCCCAGTGTGAGTTTTTTACAAACTAAAGACACATGTCTAAAGCCATTTCTTACAAATGAACAAGACATCTGTGTAGATGTCCAAAATTGTCTAGTTATACTATTTGAATTTAACACTTTGATGATGTATTAAATTTTGCAGTCAAAAGTTTGCGAACATACAATATTAAACAGCTTTTGTGACAACCTGCAACAAAAGTTTTACTCTTTGTTCAAACAGCAAACGGAAATTCGATTGGCAGCTAAATATGTTAGTTATGAGAGTAATTACATGTTGTTGTGTAATGCTAATGAAACTTTGCCTTCAGAAAGAAATGTGTCACCTCTGTATATATTGTGTGCATATTTCAATACAACTGAGTTGATCCAATTCGCACACAACTGACTCCCTGTTTTTCTCTCGCACTCCAGAAAATCCATGTTTTGAATTTCTTGTGGTTGTATAAAGTCTTTGGTTATGTTGCATTGGCGTCAGTATTTTTTAAGGTTTCCCATCTCTGCTCAGCTGTTCCTCTTCTACTCTCAGGTGTGTTATTTACAAGTCAGGCTGGTGGCCTCTAAATGTCTGTTTTTCCAGTTTATACGGGAACTCATTAGACTGTGAAGGGGAATCCATCCACCACAGAAAGTACCCATTTTTTCTGTTGTGATTGTTTGCAATACAGCCTTTACAAAAGAATGGTTGCTCTTTAAACAAGGGTTTTCATCAAAGAAAATAGAGAAAAATCATCTGTCTGGATGAGAGTAGCAATGGAGAAATGTGATAAAAAAAAGAATTTGTTTTGAAACCTCTTGCTCGATTTCAGCTGAACTGAACCAACAACAGTGTACTGATTGCTCTTTAAAGTGTTTTCATAAGTTAGACATTTCTGATGTCAAAGGCTCTGCTTAACTTTAGGTCAGGTCAAAAAGTTTAACCTAAGCAAGAGAGCCAGGGTACCTGGTGGACAGGTCACCAATGTGTTTGGGGGCAAAGAGAAAGGAAAACATCCTCCTACTTTGTAGATGTTTTCCAGTGTTCTATCAACTAACATCTTAAGACTAGTCAACTTTCACTAAAGGTTTTGAAGCTTCTTTGTTGCGTAAGCTCACCTCCATTTTTCTTAGGCAAGTCTTCAACAAAACATGTTAAAATATTAATTTAAATGAGGATGACACCAACTAAAAAATTGTATTCACTGAATACTTGACCAAATATTAAATGCATGCAAATATAAACTATACAGGTAATGGATGCAATACTCAAAAATAAAAACTGCATTCAAGAAAGATTTGCTGAAGATTTAGTGCATCTTAAATCAGGAATCAAGTAACATCAAACGTCCTTTCCCTAGCAATTGTAACGAGGGTTGCAGTTCTGATATAAACTGATTAAACAAAGGCACCGAGGGTGGAATACAGAGGAAAATGATCCAGTGAACACATATGGATTGACAGCACAAGATGTTCTTTTTCTTATTTAGATGTGAAAAGGTGACCCATCACACTCTTTGGGAGTGTGGGTGCTTGCCATGCTTCGTTTGCCATGTCAGCAATGAGCTTGTCGTGATACGTAGATGTTCAGAAATGGTTTTCCAAGCTGTATGTTGTTTGCCCCATAATTTTTGTTGTTCCACGAATTAAGAACAGTGTTGATCAGCTTCTGAGAGTATGAGAATCTCATTGGATCCGTTGTCAAATTTAGGTTGTGACACGTTGAACTGGGTGAAAGCACTTTCCACAGCCCATTACTACCAAGAATGATGTAGCGATGTTTTCTGGGGCCAAGGGTCATCACAGTGGTTTCAAGCTCAGGACAAGCTTGAAACTACAAGCTTCAAGTTATACAACTCGCTTTCATAGAAGTTATAGCTCCGCAGATCCCCAAGGGAACGAGTCATAGTCAGGAATGGAATAAGGACATTAATGGTGCTTCTTGTCAGTGGTCCGCCATGAATATGTTTGGATCTCTTCTACACAACACGATTCACCCCACCTCTATTTATCACACGTCCTCCTTGACGTTCAATTCGTTCTCTCTTGGAAGGAACATCGGGCTTATGGTCTTGGGTCATTTTAGCCGTCAGCCTGGTGGATACTCTTTAGTTCCAAGAACATTCCAAAGGGGCCATGCGCAATCATGAGCTTTGGACGCTCAAGGATCTCTCGTGCAGCTACATTAAGACTATCGCCCAATTTAAAGACATATTATTCATCTGATCATGTGGTCCTCCATTTGAGAATGCACTCACACGGAGTTGTAGAGATTCCCCCATGTCAACAAACTCAATGATAACAGATACCTCTTGCTTTTATGTCATTGTCAACTCTTTCAGACTTGAGTGCAGCTTTTGACACTGTAGAACATCAAGTTATAAGTGGCCGCTTGGGGAATATTGTTGGAATTCAAGATATGTTTGCCCCATAATTTTTGTTGTTCCACAAATTAAGAACAGTGTTAATCAGCTTCTGAGAGTATGAGAATCTCATTGAATCGGTTGTCAAATTTAGGTTCTGACATGTTGAGACTGGGTGAAAGCACGTTCCACAGCCCATTACTACCTAGAATGACGTAGCGATGTTTTCTGGGACCAAGGGTGTTCACAGAGGTTTCAAGCTCAGGAGAAGCTTGAAACTACAAGTTTCAATTTCTACAACTTGCTTTCGTAGAAGTTACAGCTCCGCAGATCCTCAAGGGAACGAGTCATAGTCAGGAATGGAATCAGGACATTAATGGTGCTTCTTGTCAGTGGTCCGCCATGAATATGTTTGGATCTCTTCTACACCACACGATTCACCCTGCCTTTATTTATGACACGTCCTCCTTGACGTTCAATTAGTTCCCGCTTGGAAGGAACATTGCCGTCAGCCTGGTGAATACTCTTTAGTTCCAAGAACAATGATGGAATCTCCAACATGACCGATGTACATGTGAAATCCACGGATCACAACAATGGTGGCCCAGGTGGGTTCTGTGGCCATCTTTCCATTATTTGCCACATGGCTTTTTGACAGTTGATGAAACCTTTTTTCAGAGCAGCTCTCACTTTCTCAGGATTTTCAGACCTGAAATCCTTTTGGCGCACGATAGTTTCCCCACTAATGGGTGTTTCCGTACTCCACGGCAGAGTGTCCCTCTCCCCCGGCCATGGAAGACTCCAAAATAAAATTCCACCTTGTGGACGTCAGCGTTCAGTTTCATTCAATGGAGATCCAGAGGGGCCATGCGCAATCATGAGCTTTGAACGGTCAAGGATCTCTCTTGCAGCTACATTAAGACTATCGCCCAATTTAAAGACATATTATTCATCTGATCATGTGGTCCTCCATTTGAGAATGCACTCACACGGAGTCGCAGAGATTCCCCCATGTCAACAAACTCAATGATAACAGATACCTCTTGCTTTTATGTCATTGTCAACTCTTTCAGACTTGAGTGCAGCATTTGACACTGTAGAACATCAAGTTATAAGTGGCCGCTTGGGGAATATTGTTGGAATTCAAGATATGTTTGCCCCATATTTTTTGTTGTTCCTTATATTAAGAACAGTGTTAATCAGCTTCTGAGAGTATGAGAATCTCATTGAATCGGTTGTCAAATTTAGGTTCTGACATGTTGAGACTTGGTGAAAGCACGTTCCACAGCCCATTACTACCAAGAATGATGTAGCGATGTTTTCTGGGACCAAGGGTGTTCACAGAGGTTTCAAGCTCAGGAGAAGCTTGAAACTACAAGTTTCAATTTCTACAACTTGCTTTCGTAGAAGTTACAGCTTCTGCAGATCCTCAAGGGAACGAGTCGTAGTCAGGAATGGAATCAGGACATTAATGGTGCTTCTTGTCAGTGGTCCGCCATGAATATGTTTGGATCTCTTCTACACCACACGATTCACCCTGCCTTTATTTATGACACGTCCTCCTTGACGTTCAATTAGTTCCCGCTTGGAAGGAACATTGCCGTCAGCCTGGTGAATACTCTTTAGTTCCAAGAACAATGATGGAATCTCCAACATGACCGATGTACATGTGAAATCCACGGATCACAACAATGGTGGCCCAGGTGGGTTCTGTGGCCATCTTTCCATTATTTGCCACATGGCTTTTTGACAGTTGATGAAACCTTTTTTCAGAGCAGCTCTCACTTTCTCAGGATTTTCAGACCTGAAATCCTTTTGGCGCACGATAGTTTCCCCACTAATGGGTGTTTCCGTACTCCACGGCAGAGTGTCCCTCTCCCCCGGCCATGGAAGACTCCAAAATAAAATTCCACCTTGTGGACGTCAGCGTTCAGTTTCATTCAATGGAGATCCAGAGGGGCCATGCGCAATCATGAGCTTTGAACGGTCAAGGATCTCTCGTGCAGCTACATTAAGACTATCGCCCAATTTAAAGACATATTATTCATCTGATCATGTGGTCCTCCATTTGAGAATGCACTCACACGGAGTCGCAGAGATTCCCCCATGTCAACAAACTCAATGATAACAGATACCTCTTGCTTTTATGTCATTGTCATTGTCTACTCTTTCAGACTTGAGTGCAGCATTTGACACTGTAGAACATCAAGTTATAAGTGGTCGCTTGGGGAATATTGTTGGAATTCAAGATATGTTTGCCCCATATTTTTTGTTGTTCCTTATATTAAGAACAGTGTTAATCAGCTTCTGAGAGTATGAGAATCTCATTGAATCGGTTGTCAAATTTAGGTTCTGACATGTTGAGACTTGGTGAAAGCACGTTCCACAGCCCATTACTACCAAGAATGATGTAGCGATGTTTTCTGGGACCAAGGGTGTTCACAGAGGTTTCAAGCTCAGGAGAAGCTTGAAACTACAAGTTTCAATTTCTACAACTTGCTTTCGTAGAAGTTACAGCTCTGCAGATCCTCAAGGGAACGAGTCGTAGTCAGGAATGGAATCAGGACATTAATGGTGCTTCTTGTCAGTGGTCCGCCATGAATACGTTTGGATCTCTTCTACACAACACTATTCATCCCGCCTCTATTTATCACATGTCCTCCTTGATGTTCAATTCGTTCTCGCTTGGAAGGAACATCGGGCTTATGGTCTTGGGTCACTTAAAGAGTGGATACTCTTTAGTTCCAGAACAATGGTGGAATCTCCAACATGACCGATGTACATGTGAAATCCACGGATCACAACAATTGACAGTCGATGAAACCTTTTTTCAGAGCAGCTCTCACTTTCTCAGGATTTTCAGACCTGAAATCCTTTTGCCGTATGATAATTTCCCCACTAATGGGTGCTTTCGTACTCTACGGCAGAGTGCCCCTCTCCCCCGGCCATGGAAGACTACAAAATAAAATCCCACCTTGTGGACGTCAGCGGATCTCCGTTCAGTTTCATTCAATGGAGACCCAGAGGGGCCATGCGCAATCATGAGCTTTGGACGCTCAAGGATCTCTCGTGCAGCTACATTAAGACTATCGCCCAGTTTAAAGACATATTATTCATCTGATCATGTGGTCCTCCATTTGAGAATGCACTCACACGGAGTCGTAGATATTCCCCCATGTCAACAAACTCAATGATAACAGATGCCTCTTGCTTTTATGTTATTGTCTTCTCTTTTAGACTTGAGTACAGCATTTGACACTGTAGAGCATCAAGTTTTAATTGGCCACCTGGGGAATGTTGTTGGAATTCAAGATATGACGGGTCAGTTCAGTTGGGCCCCAATAATTCTGATACAGGCTCTGTTAAATATGGACTTCTGCAGGGCTCCATTTTGGGTCCGCTTTCATTCTCTTTATATACTTTATGTCGCTGTTGGGGTCAATATTTAAAAAATACAACACAAGTTTACCAAGTCTTGTGTTGGTAAACCTAAATTATAATGTGAGTACATTCTGAAATATTTGAGACATCCATCTGTCATTGTCTGAAATTGTGGTGTTAGGAGAATCATCATCTGTATAAGAGTGTTTGGGACCTTTAGGTGTCGCCAGTCTGTCAGAAGTCTCGGCGTATTGATTTGGTGCGTCGTTCATTCCTTCATAACTTGTCGCCTGGACTTTTGCAATGCTCTCTATTTTGGATTAGACCAGGCCTCTATTCATCGCCTCCAGTTAGTTCAAAACGCTGCTGCTCATGTTCTGTCTGGCAATAGAAAATATGAGCATATTTTGCCTGAGTTGGCCTTCTTGCACTGGCTTCCAGTCCGTTTCAGAATTTATTTTAAAATTTTATTGATGGTTTTTGAATATCTTCATGGACTAGCTCCTTTTATCTTGAACTCCTGTTGGTCCAGGTTCTTAGATGTTCCACAATCCCGTCTTAGAACACGTGGGACAGAGCGTTTGCCATGGCTGGTCCCAGACTATGGAACAGTCTTCCTCTGCACATTAGAACAACTCAGTCTTTGGTTATTTTTAAGAATTTACTGAAAACTAATTTGTTGTCTCTGGCTTTTAATACATGTTGAGCAGTTAAAATTAAAGTTAAAATGGTTTTTAGAAATCATTCTGTTGAACAACAAGGCAGGTGAACATGAGAAAATAAAACAGTACATTCTGGTTATATTAAATAATCTAACTTTAATGAGAGGTAAAAGAGAAGCCATATAAAGTGGTTTAGTTATCAGGTTAGAATACCTCCTGCACTCCTCCCTGGTGAGGTTTTCCAATACGTTCCACAAGAAAGCGACTCTGAAAAGTACCAGAACATTTTGGAGGACCTTCACCCTTCTGGTCTGGGAACATCTCAGAATGAGCTGGGAACAGTGATAAGTGGTAGGGAGCCTGGCAACCTCTTTGCTTCATCAAAAGTTGTTATGGATTATGAGACGGTTACATTTCAAATTCTCCCAGAGGTGTTCAGATATGTAATTGGAGTTGTGATTCCTGGACACAGGCGTGCAAGTTACTATGCTTGACAGATAGTGAACTCACAAAAATGAACTGCAGACCGTAGAGTTTGTCAACTTTTGGCGTTACTCTTTAATCTGCGTTTTATTCCGTGTTTGTGTGTATGCGTGAGTAAAACTGAAAAAGAAAACATACAGAAAATGTGTAAAAAATCTGTACAATTGGCATAAGGCATTCAAAATAAAAGCATGAATTCAAGGAAAATGCATAAACCTTTCTCATATTATTCAAAGCAAACATAACGTAATTCAAATGATGAAGCTGCACTTTTACAAATAAACTTTTCTTATCATATTAGCTTACCCACAGTTAGCATTAGCTGAGGAGGTAGCACCACGCTATGCAAGTTGTAGCGAATATAACACAGATTGCTCATACAGAAGTCAAATCTGTAACCAAAAATGATGTTACAAGTTCTATCAGTTATTTACTCATGGACAAAGATACCCCAAGGCTTCACAATGCTGAAACGACTGTCTTTTTTTGCACTGTGGATGAAGCGGGTGTGTCCATGATCACACTTTCCAGCTTTGAAAGCACCAACTTATCTTTTTTGCATGTCGTCACTCGTATGAACTTCCTCAGGATTTTTCCAATGTTATCCCAACTTGTGTTGTTGCCCGAGTTGCTTCTTTTTGCCAGATAAGATGGTGGACATCTTTTTGTGGAACCCAATGTTTAATGTTGTTGCTTTATTTCAATCTGTGGATGATGGGATTTGTGCTACATGACTCCTTAGACTTCCATAGACCAAGTTTGAGTAAAGAATTTTTTTTTAAACACGTATCGTCAAGATCAACCCTCTTTCACCTTGACCTTTGAGCTCATGGCCTTTAGAAATAAGTAAAACAATAAAAAAAATATTCAGACAATAATGACAACCTTCAGATAAAATGCAGACATAAAAGCCTGTACATTTTGAGACAATAACTCGTCTTAGTGACAGTGAATAAATACAGTATGTGTTGGTTCTTAAAATGTAATCAGAAGAAGGCTGATTATTTTAAAATGCTCCATAGAGTCTGAACTAAAGTACCCATTTTCTTCAAAACTAAAATAATTTTCAAAATTTAGGTGTTCAAATGAAGCATTTTGTCCTGCGGTTGTTGTTTGCAAAGAGAAAACAATAATTAAAGAACAGAAAAATCCAATCTGTGTTTTTTTTGTTTAGATTTTATGAACCCAGCTTAACATTTTATTTTTAAAAAGTTTAGTCAGTTATCAGGTTGATCGCTCACTTTTTTAAAATTTATTTCCTCTTGCTTTTGTTCAGTCTTTTGAACATTTGAAAAAACATTTTTCCTCCCATCCGGAAGCTTTTTGCTCCAAAGAGAACTTCTTTAAAATTCAGGATATTCCTTTTCCTCACTTTCATGTTTTCAGACTATTTTCTGTCTCCCTTTTCCTCTCCTCTCCCACTGTTTCCTTTCCTCTCTTCCTTTTCTCTTCCTTTCCTCCCCTCTCCTGTGATTATGCTGTCGTGTTTATATATATCAATTTTTTTCTCTCTTATCTTCTGTCAGGCAGAAAAACAGCCATTTGGGTTCCTGCCGACACCAATTTCCACTAGCAGAGCGACGCGAGCACCAATTTCCCCGGCCGTATAGCTGGCCGCCCTGCACTAATGCAGCTCTCAACAGTCTCACATCACCTTGTCATCCCCCCTCCCTGCATCATCTTCTGAGCCCACCTGCTTCTACACACTTTCCCTTCCTGAGCTCTTTTAGGTCTTTTTCTGCCTTCTTGTTTTCAGTCCATGCTCTTTGCCTTCTCTGTCTATCCCTCCATCCATCTGCAGTAATGAGAAAACAGGGACTGCTCAGCTGGCTTGGGTGTGTGTTTGTTTGTAAGACCACAGGGATGGTGTAGATGGATTCATTTGCCTTGGCGTGGTTTGGCCCTGTTTTATGTCAGTCTGTGTGCGTCTGTGCAGTCTCCTTGGTGATCAGTAATGTCACACAGGCTTTCTCCTGTCATCCAATCAATCTCTGACATTGTGTGCGTGTGTAGGCTTTCCTTTTGGCATGTTTGACAGACGTCTAACAGGCTTTGTTGTGTGAGCGACTCCAGACTGAACCTGAGTCTGTGTGGTCGCCCGGGATGATGGCAGACACTGTTCTCTTTTTCACTGGGTGTCTTTGTGCACCCAAGTTGCCCAGATTAGTTGTGTTGGTTTGGTTTTAGGTCTGCACGTGCACCGTCATCAGTGTCCGTGGTAGGTTCCCTTGTGTGTCAGGGGATTGTTGTTTGAACTTTTCACCGCCACGGCAGCTTCTGAGCAGATGCTGCCTTGTGTGTATATATCTTTGTGTGTGTTGGTGTCTTCACTGTGTTTCAAAGGCTTGTCTAGTGCCAACAGTCTTCAACTTTTCTACTCAAACTCTGCTGACAGGCAGCAGCTGAGGGACCAAAATGTCAGCTGGTGTTTACACATGCATTTCACAAAATATAAAATCTATTTACATTTTTTTTACACAGTCTGCAACATTGTGTCCTAAATTATGTTTAAATTGTTGCTTCATTCATACAGACTCAAGCTTTGTTAAAGAAACATAACGCAGGAAAGGAAACCACAAGATTGCATTAAATAAAGACTTCTAGAGAGCTCTGTAAGCATGCACGAGTGTTGGTTAACAGGGGATAGAAAAAAAACTTTTTATCTGAATGGTAAAACAAATCAACAGTAACTGGTTCCACCAGTTTGGGTGGAGAAAATAAATCAGACCAATAAAACATGGTCTTCCTTCACTGTATCCATGAACCTCCTCTATGGTCTTCCTCTAGGCCTCTTTCCTGGTGGTTCCAAACCCAGCATCCTTCTTCCGATGTACTCTCTCTCTCTCCTCTGCACATGTCCAAACCATCTCAGTCTGGCCTCTCTGACTTTATCTCCAAAACCTCTAACATGTGCTGTTCCTCTGATCCTGTCCATCCTGGTCACTCCCAGAGAGATCCTCAGCATCTTCATCTCTGCTACCGCCATCTCTGTTTCCTGTCTTTTACTCAGTGCCACTGTTTCTAGACCAATCAGCATGGCCGGTCTGACCACGGTTTTGTACACTTTCCCTTTCATTTTATCCGAAACTCTTCTGTCACACATCCCACCTGATACTTTCCTCCACCCGTTCCAGCCTACCTGCACACACTTCTTCACCTCTTTTCCACACTCTCCATTGCTCTGGACTGTTGATCCTAAGTACTTAAAATCTCCCTCCTTCTTTATCTCTTCTCCCTGTAACCTCACTTTTCCACTTTGGTCCTTCTCATTTTATTTCATCATTCCATTCTTCATTAATCTAAACACTGAACAAAGAATAGCTTGCATTTCCATTTTCAGGAGGCTAAAGAGACAAGCAGGTTTTTTGTTTGTAAAGATTTTACATTAACTCCTAGTGACGAGTTTTCAGGCCTCGTTCACAAATTGAGGCGTAAAGAATCACAAACAAGTTAACCTAAACATTAAGACTTAGAAAAAGATAATTTCCAAGTCTGTGATTGAAATAAGAGGGACTTTTTGTGACCCACAGGCCAAAATTAGTTTGAAGGCCCTGGCCAAAGGATCACCAACCAAATGAACAATCAAACATGAGATTTATCTGAAGGTAAAACGAGTCTCTGTCCCCTGACATCGATTCCAGAAGACTGAAGGATAATTCATTTGTGTGTTGAACACATCTCCCCTTTTCTACATCCTTTAGCAAAGATCCTAAAGTTTTAAAAAAGTTCAGCATAATCCCTCATTCATCTCAGGTTTAAGTTGTACATTAAAAATGTATAAAAAAATGTATCAGAACGTAATCTGCACGATGCTCAAAAGTGACAACATACCTCATCAAAGTACTTTCATGTCAGTATTATTATTATCTCCACATAGCTGATTAGTAATTATGTCTGCTGCTCACGTGGCAGTCCTGTGGTGCATTTAATCACAAATCGGATCACAAACATCAGCTCGTAACCAGCAGGAGAGTGGAGGGTAAAAATGTGACCTCTTTAACTTTGGTCGCGGCCTGACTGTTCCAGCCAGATGGGCTGGTTTCAACATTTCTAAAACTATGACTCCTTTGGGATTTTACTTGACAAAATGACTCAGAGTGGTAGAAAGATGAGAAAAAAAGGAGAAAACATTCAGTGAACTGGAACGTATGTTGACATGAGGTCAGAGAGGAAAATGGCCAGGCTAGTTAGAGCTGACAAAGAGGTTACGCTAAGTCCGACATCAGCTCTTTACAAGAGTTGAGAAAAGAAAAAAAAAACTTGGGGGCATGTATGTCCTTGACATGAACAACAGTTACAATTTTTGGTTAAAATGAAGCTGGAAAATATTTCTTCTTCTTCTTGCGGCATTTCCCTTTAGGGGTCGCCACAGCAGGTCAGTTTCTTCCATCTAATCCTGTCTGCTGCATCCTCTTTGGTCACACCAACTATCTTCATGTCTTCCTTCACTGCGTCCATGAACCTCCTCTTTGGTCTTCCTCTCGTCCTCTTTCCTCATGGTTACAAATCCAGTATCCTTCTTCCTATGTACTCTCTCTCTCCTCTGTACGTGCCCAAACCAACTCAGTCTGTCCTCTCGAACTTTATCCCCAAAACCTCCAACATGTGCTGTTCCCCTGATGTACTCATTTCTAATCCTGTCCATCCTGGTCACTCCCAGGCCTTTATATATTATATTATATTTTTTATAACTCTTCCACCAAATGGAGCTTTGTTTTTTATTTTGTTTGATATGTTTTTTATATATGATGCCACATGATATGCCAGCACAATGGCACAGTGGTTAGCAAGCAATCCTCACAGCAAGATGATCGGGGTTCAAATCCCAGGTGGGACATCATAAATGGTAAATGGACTCTACTTATATGGCGCTTTTCCTCCTGTGTTGGCACTCAGCGCTTTACAGTGTAGCTCAGATTCATACCTGATGGGGATGCTGCCATGCTAGGTGCAAACCACCATCAGGAGCAATTTGGGGTTTGGTGTCTTGCTCAAGGACACCTCTGCATGAACATGGGAGATCGAACCGGCAACCCTCCGGTTACTTCCCACATCATAACATTATCAACAGACTGGTGACATGTAGAGGATGTATTTTGCTTCTGCTCTAATACCGCTGTACACAATGGTAAGAAAGAAAATTAGATGAGTATAAAGTTAACTTTTCAAGTTAATGAATGAAAGTTTTGTTCTAGTAGAGAAAGCTTTAATCGCACAGCAACAGCAGGTAAAACGTTCCCGTTATCACGCTTCTTTTTGATGAATCTGTCAGAAATATATACCGGATGTTTCCTGAAGTGTCTCACAGCCTGTCATTCATCCTGCCTCATTCTGTCTGCTATCACATTCCCAATAAAAGATTGACTTAATTCATGTCACTAAAACTCAACTGGATTGCATTGAAAGCAGCTACTTTTTGGGGTTGACGTCAAGGTGAATATGACAATGAGACTGCAAACAAATACACACCAGAAATCACACAGTGGGAAAAACTTGCTTAAAGTTGTCAAAAAGCTTGTCAGAAACAGTTTCCTCATTTTGCTCTTCAGAAAGTGACTGCATGACATTTGCCTGATGTAATCAGGACATCTTTTATTCATCTACCCACAGTTCCCATTTTAAGAGGTTTTACTGCAGAGAGGAAAGAGCTTCGTTTCAAAGCAGAAAAAGAAAGAAGAACAATTAATTGCTAAAGTAATTTAACCTTTCTGGTTCTCATTTCAGAAAAACTTTAATTGATAGCTTGGAAAAGAATTAAATAAAAAAAGCAATTTAACATTTAAATTGAGATTTTCCAGTCTATTCACTGTTTGTTTTAATGGACTTCACTGGAAAGACGTGTTCGTAATGTGTTGAAAACCAAGAAAAAATTGATGCTTTGATTTACTTCAAAATATGACACCAAATGCTGATTTCAAAAACATGTTTGTGCAAAAGTTTTTGAGTTTGTCTCGCAGTTTGCTCTCCGATTACCAAGCAAATTATAGGAAAAACCCACCCCAAAAAACCGGTCACAAATTTGGATACACACTATGACAAACCAACCAATTAGAATGGGTCACAGCCACACAACAGTCATGTAAGTAAAGTTTGGAAATAACTCCTCTTCCATGAAGTTCTTCTAATTTTTTTACAAACCTCACAAATTCAAAATTTTTCTGTGAGCAAAGGAGTAATTTAATTTATCTTGAGTTCAAAAGTACAAAACAATTCAAATATTTCCAAGTATTAAAAGTCACTATTTGTTTTGTAAGAAAAACATTAATAATCAACGGTGATAAAGGTGGTGAAGACAAAACAAAGTACACTTATGACATATGACTTATCACATATGAGATTAAAAGTCTTTAATAACAAGAAAGTGGGTCAAATTAAATAAACATTTGTAATTAAATGTTTTGTTTGAATACAAACGGATCAGAAATAGAGTGAAGAACTTAAAAAAGAGCATTTGCCCCTCCAGGTCTAGAGAAGCCAGAAGGGGTAGTTTGGGCATCTGGTTACGATGCCTCCCAAACGCCTCGTCGCTGGTGAGGTGTTTCAGGCATGTCCCTCTACGAGGAGACCCAGACCTGTTGGAGAGATTGTGTCTCACAGCTGGACAGTTAACACCTTGGGATCCTCCCAGGTGAGCTGGAGGATGCAGCCAGGGCAGGCATGGGCAAACTACGGCCCACGGGCCACATGCGGCCTGTTAAACGTTTTAATCCGGCCCGGCGTTCTAAAAAACAAAACAAAAACATGTTAGTTTGATTTTTCTTGATTTTTTTTTTATGTTCGTCACTAGATGAAGCCAAAAATACAACAACACTGCTCCCATTAAAATGTGTGTCTCCGTGATGTGCACAATTTCAAAATAAACAGTGTGCACAGATATGGAAAGCCATCAGGTCCAATACACTCGCATAAAACAAGCGTGTTAGATGTCAAAACAAGCAAAATGTTACATCAAGCGCTTGGATTTCAAACCTAGCGCTGCTAAAATGCAGGTTTTAAGCGCTATCGCACTAGATTTCAGACCTAGCGCTGCTAGATTTGAAATTTAACGCTCTTGATGCAACATTTAACACGCATGTTTAAAATCTAGCGCATATATAAAATCTGGTGCATATTTTAACTGAAGTTTACAATAATTAAAGTAGAAAGAACCCTTTTTTTTTTTTTTTGTCGACCTTGGAGGGAATATGGGGGGTGTGGAGGGGGCATGTCCCTCCCCTTCGGTCCGGCCCGCTTTTCAAAAGTTAGAACTCAATGTGGCCTGCGAGTCAAAAAGTTTGCCCACCCCTGAGCTAGGGTGATAAAAGCCTGGGTTACTCATCTGAGGCCGTTGTCCTTGCGTCCATGCTCTGAATAAGCGGAATACAACGGAATGGTTCACATTTCATAAAACTAAATAAATACTTTTGGCTAGAAATACACCAGAAAAAGACTTTCTTATCTTTGACACACAAGCTACTAGTTTGTCTGTGTTAATCTCAAACAGTAAAACGATTTTATAACCGGATAATATTTACTGAGGGGCTGATTGATTCAGATGAAGCACTACTGATGGTCAAGGTGTAAAACTGACAGTCTGTCACTGATATACAGTATGTGGTGGAAACCTGCTCCATCCGACCCTGTGCCTCTGTAAAGTGATAATCAGTATTGTAGAGTTGTGTTAAAGTTGTGTTAATCCACAACACGATTAAATAAGTACTAATTATTGCCTCATTCTGTGGAAACTCAGCAGTTTTATCTTGCATTACCTCTGAACAGACTGAGACAAACGAACCAGTGATTCCGAGCATCTAAGCAGGTAGTAAATGTGGGTTGTACTCGATGACACGCTGTCCATTGCTCTCAACAAATCCGTAGAGCATCATGAAAGCACAAAGAAGTCTGAGAAAAGCAGAGTGAAAAAGAGCAGCAGGTTTTTCATCAAAGTCTGATAAAACTATACTGTGGGGATTACCATGTCCCAGGGAGAAAGAAAAAAAAAAAGGTAATCTAAATCAGTGTGGGAGAAACAAAAGAAGAGAAGCAAAGGGGGAATAAGAGGAGACATAGAGGTAGTTCAGAGAAAGAGAGGAGTTTCTGTTTGATCGTGTGCCGGGTGGGAAACTGTTGCATCAGATTTGCTTCATAAAGAAGTGATGGAAAGATATGAGTTCAATGCAAATTTAAAGTATTCTCTATTCAGATTACCGAGATACACACACGCACGACGCACACACACAAGTTTATACAAGAATTTATATTCAGTTAAACAGTGAATCTGATGGAGAAATGAAATCAGGAAAGTCCTTATCAATTCTTTCTTTGAAGGAGGTCTGCCAGCATAGGAGATATTTCTTCATTTTTTTTGTTTCATATATACATATATATTTATTTTTCGGTTAATGGATAGAGGAAAAAAATTCCACATTAGAGTCATGAGATAGTAGACACATTTTTATTTTACTTGTTTTCTCATTTTTAGTTTGAAAGCTGTAATTTCCAGGATCATAGTGCAGCACAGAAACTGTATTCTTAGGGTTCCGTTCCGTCTTCTGAACCCCTTATCCCTAACAGGATCGCAGGGGTGCCAGAGCCTATCTCAGCTGATTTCAGGCAAGAAGCAGGGTACATTAACAGCAACATCAACAGTTAACAGCCGGAGCTGCTAGCAAGCACCAGATGCTAGCCCTAACATCCCGTCCTCTGGCTGTCTGTCATGTAAATGACTCTGATTTCAGTTTCAGATAATCAATAAATATATTGATATTTATGGGGAGACGGTGGCCGCGTGGTTAGAGCGTTCGCCCGCGGACCGGAAGGTCGCGGGTTCGCGTCCCACGGAGAGCACGTCTAGGGTCCTTGGAGAAGACACCTAACCCCCGCTTCTCCCACCATTGGCGCCGTTGAAGGGCAGCCTGCTGCGGTGTAAGGAGTGCAGCAAACAAATTTCCCCGGTGAGGGATGAATAGAGTAATTCATTCATTCATTCATTCATTTCACAAAGATACCCACGCAAGATACTAGTCTAACTAGCGGAAGGTGGTGTATGCAGCGACTCTAAAGATGCAGTACAAGTACGTAGATGTTGTCATGACGTGAGGTGCAAGTGGAAAAAGGACTGAAATGCAGGACAACAGACATGATTTATTCTGAAAGGTAGTCCAGTAAAGCTGTAAATAAAAGCAAACAATGATCAATGGATTGTCTCAAGTTATTGTCTTGGAATGTACATCTTGGTCAGGCAGCCAGGAGAAGGTAATGACCCGACACTGAAGGGAAGGCAGACTGCCATTTTAAAAGCAGCTGCAAAAAGATCTTCAGGTGTCTGAAATCGGGCAGATGAGGGAAGGCTCTGGGTTCCCTCTGGTGGTGGGCGAGGGAACTAAGACAGATGTGGCCAACAATGAATTGAAAAGTAATGAAGTTACTTGTCTTAAGTCAGAAGAGTAAGTGTTTAGTTATCAGTACCAACACATGCACCAGTTTTTGTTTTTGCCCTCTGTTTTTTTGCCTTTGACATTCCTTGGTTGACCTGCGACTCAAACTCAGAAAACCGTCATAAATGAATGCATAAACAAACTGATGCTTGTTACTGTTATCAAGATCCAGTTAACCATCGTGTCTATTCACCTTTCTAACCACACCACTAAAAATATCAAAAAGCAACATCTAAATCCATCTATGTCCTTCTCACAATGCCAACAACACAGATGAAACAGCTGGGAACTTCATGCCATCCATCTCACTTTCAGCCCCCCACTTCTTTCACAACATGAAATTTTTTCCCTCCCTCCTCCATCTCTCTGTCTACAGGGGGTCTTTCATCATCTTGACCTCTCAGCCAGTTAATCTCTGGTCATTAGACCCCCATTTGTCAACGTTCTGACATAGATGGTGGAAGTTTTCCACCCGGCCTGCCCTTGCTCTTTTGACTTGAGCATCTCCTCCTTCTCATCTGCTTTCGCCTTCTGTGCTCCTCAGCCGGCAGGCTCCAAGGCCCAGGGCTCACCTCTTCTCATTCACTTCTCTCTTGTTTCTTCTAAAGTGCTGATGGACAAAAAACTACAAGCTATGCCTGAGGGGAGGCTATGGGGCAGTACAGGGCCAGAAAGGAGGAGAAAGGGAAAAGAAAGATGGCTCCAAACATCAAAGTTATACACTGAAGAGAAGTACAACTGAAATGGTGCAAAGAGAAAGAAAAAAACGTCACATATGTATAAATCTAGTTCAAAAGGAAATCCACCATTTCCTTGATAATCACATTCATTTAAAATGGCTTTTGAACAGCACACAGAATTTTTCTGTATCACTTTTTTTTCACCGTTTTAGTTTAATAACAGTTACTTCCAGTCTTATGACACAGGTCAGAAGAAGATTGATGAAGCGACAACAGTCTTAGGTCTTTGCAGAAATATCTTAACTTCTTTTTTGTTTCAGATTCCCCTCTACAGGTCAAACAGAACCTCACTTAACTTTGAGGTTCTTGTCCATGCATTTGTTTCCCATAGGTTAGATTATTGCTGTGGTTTACTCACTGGTTTGAACAAAAAGCTCTTAAAACAGCTGCAATTTATTCAATTCTATATCAAAATGTACACACGCTGTTTGTTTTATTCTTCAGTTGTACATTGAAAATTTTGGGTTTATTTTTTACCTATGGGTTGTTAAAAAGTAAACCTTGCTCTATCTCGTCTTGATAAGCAGCTGGTTATAACACTTTATTTGTGTCATGTTCCCTCGCCCACCACCAGAGGGAACCAAAGGCCTTCCCTCATTTGCCTGATTTTAGACACCTGAAGGACTGTGCAGCTGCCTTTAAATAGGCAGACTGTCCTCCCTTCGGGTGTCTTCCCAGCCAGGAAGACATGGCTGCCTGACCATGAGGACCATTTAGAACAATAACCTAAAGACAATCCACTGATTCATGTGTTTTTTTTTGTTACAGCTTTACTGGACTCCTTCATTAAATAAACCATGTTCTTGTCCTACAATTGAGTCCTCCTCCCTCCACCTACATTCCACATCCCGACAATTTGTACCTCATGGCAGATGTGGAACCATTACCAATCTGAATATGTTTCAGAGAATGTTATGTTTATTGTCTTTTAATACGATAAAAAGTGAAAATAAAAAGTAAAAAAAAAAAAAAAAAAAAAAGATAATGTAGATCATTTAAAATGTTTTTTTATTCATGCATTAAAATTTGGCATCCTAATAAATGTAGGGATGATTGGCTTGTTTGTTCTTCAAATTCCAATCCAATATAAACTTTCATGACTGTTTCTCCCACTTGTATTTTTTCTTTTTAAATTCCAACCTTCACAGACTATATGTAATTTTCATTCAACATTAATACAACTTTTCTTTTAAAAAGAAACTTTATAAATCATCATGAGATTTATTCTTCCACTTTGTGTTAGATCATATCACTGTGATGAAGTCTCTGGATAATTTGTGCACATCTCAAAGTGGCGCTTTGTGTATTCCACTTGGGTTCATCTTAGAAGACGATATTTCCCTGCACGGGAACGCAGAGTACAGAAGTTTTATTATTAAATTTTGAAGTATTTCATCACATACATAAAATAAAATCAAAGGTAAAAGGAGAAAAAAATAGAGCTGAAGTCAGAAAAGTTAATTCTTTACTTTGGAACAGAGAGATCTTATGAAAAAATGACCTCAGATAATCTCTGAACGATTGCATTCCCAGTTTTTTAAATTGTATTCAATTTACTTTTATTTCCAGTAAAATAAGGTTTCTTAATGTATCTTATCCATATGAACAACCACAGTTTGGTTTTTGGATTACACAATAGTTATAAAATCGTTCAGATTTTTAAAGGTCTGAAATGTAAATGTCTGCCTGTTGCTTATCTTCCATCCAACCTGAGAAAACACAGGATCTGAAATTCAACACTGATCTTTAGTGAATTGCCCGTTCTCCTTTCAGGTCCTAGAAAGGAGAATAACGGGGCGGTAGAATGTGTGACCTTCTACCTGCTCCATTTGAGGGGGAGACGGCAGCACAGTGGTTGGCGCGTTCGCGTGCAGACCGGAAGGTTGCGGGTTCGCGGCCCACAGAGAGCATGTCTAGGGTCCTTGGAGAAGACACTTAACCCCCGCTTCTCCCACCATTGGCGGCGTCGAAGGCCTGCTGCGGTGTAAGGAGTGCAGCACACAAATTTCCCCGTTGAGGGATGAATAGAGTAATTCATTCATTTATTTATTAAAAAGCACCATCAAATTTGCGCCATCGCTTTGGCAAGCGCTTGTTTGTTGCTAAGGAAAGGAGCGGGAATACTATTACTTGTTCAAAAACTGCTGAATCATTTTAAAATTGATTTTGGTGACAAACACATGGCCCACACATCACTATTAGAAAGTTCTGAAAAGTTGATTTTGCCTGAGATGGGACTTTTAAAAATAGTCACAAATCTGAGATGGTACAACCTGCTCATGTTTTGACAAAATCCCTTCTGATAGAGTGTGGCTCTGGATTCGCTGATGGCTATGATGGGGGACAGTTACTCTTACTGTGCATGTGCCAGGGTACACCAGAGTGTTTGCTGTGTGCTGCTTGTCATATTTGCAACAAATCAAACTGTACACGGACTGTGAGGCTGATGTATTGAGCTGTTATGAGTCCTTGCTTTGACACAACCTCAATTTTCACCCTCTGGCTTGTGTGTCAATCATGAAAATATCCTCCATTTGCAAACGTGTGTTTGCTGGAGCTCAGGTGGCAGTTGTGTGTCAAAAATATTTGTGTCTGTCAATGATAGTCGAAGTGGAATGAGGGCATGTGGAGGAAGGGAAAAGAGGCTGACAGAGGAGAAACACATCAGGAGGTGTATGACAAGTGAGGATTTTCCAAAGCTCCAAACTCATTTTTCAGTGCCCCGTGTGGCCATGTTGGATGACCCTACCACTCATTCCTGAAGCTTTTTATTTTCAGACATTCACCGCGACCAGTTGTGCAGTCTATTTTTTACAGAACTTTAGTAGAAATGATCTTAATGCTTATAAATTTGCGGTAATCTGTCTAACTTGCGACATAAACTATTCCGTTTTATGCGAGGACAGAGGGTACGTGACAAGTTACCCATGTCAAGTAGTTTTCTAAGAATCTGTCTATGATTGTAAACAAATATTAAAATGAATCAGTTAAGTGCGGATAAAATCAATAGTTATAATTTATTCCTTCATCCACTGGTCTTGTCATTCATTTATTTTGGAGAACAAAGACAATAATCTAAAGGGCGTACAATAAACGGCATGTAATAGTTGTTCCGTACTCTTTAAAATATGGAATTATTAATGAACAGTAAATAAGATATAGACTCTTTTTAATATTACACAAAATGCTAATTGATCTAGATTTTTTGTGTTATATGTTCCTCCCGAAGAATTCCAGTTATTGGGTGGTACCAGAATGTTAAGTCTCTGGATACAAATGGTCACAAAGACATTCTTCTGCAAGAAGAAATTTTTTGGGTTTTCCCTCTTATTTAAAGTGAGAAACTAAACCATTCATAGGGTATCTGTAGAGATCTGCTGGGCTCTTTCCAATATGGCTCCCAACGCAGTTCCCCATACACTTGCCCTCAATTTTTGCATGCACAAGGAGATGTTGCCGTATTAAGTGGTGTCCAAAACTGATTCCAGGTGGGATGTAGCGTCTCATTTGGCCCATAAAAGCAAGTGTGGTGAGATTGTTCACGTAGAGGCATTGAGGAACACAATCATCAAAATAAGAGCAATTAGAAGTATAAAAAAAAAACACAGTCCTGATATTTTCTCATAAACTATATGGTTGACACTAATACAGTAATTATTAACTTTTTAACTGATAATTTATTTGATTGATACATAAATTATTTTTCATTTGCGCGTGCAGTCGAGAAGATGAAACCATTTTTGTTCCTCAACAACAACAAAAAAAAAAATCACTATCAGCTACATTATTGGTCAAAATGTATACTTTCAAATATATTTTTTTCTTCTCTAACAATGCACAGCACGTTGATCAGCTTTGTCCACTGGAACTCGCCACGGAAATGAAGTTTGATTGATTCATTGATTTACCCACCAACCCAATAAAACAAATAAGGGGGCCTAATACTGTTTATTCATCCAAACACCACTAAAAGAATTCTTTAAATCAATCTTGAAACACACGAGGGGTCGATGAAGCGACTTTAAACAAGTATAATGAGTTGCCATCCTCTGGGTCTCTTCACACACGCTGCTGAGTTCTGGAGTAATTGTAAACTTTTCTTTAGAAACACCAAAGTGGAGGACATCACAGTAATCTATTTTACTTGAAATAAAAGCATGCATCAGCAACTCTGTGCTGCAGGTGAAAAGAATGGAGAAACTTTGGAGTTTTAAGGTGATAAGATCGTGTCATCTGCATAAAAGTTTTTCAGCAAAGTCACGACTCTTAGTAAAGCAAATTGCTCGTGTTAAAGTTCTCACACACAGCACTGCAGCAAGTTGGCTGTTTATCTTTTGTTGCTATTAAATATTCCAAGTCCCCGATTTCTCTGTTCTTAACATTGTGTCGTTTTGGAATATTTAGAAATACTTTTATAAAAATATTCACTCAAAAATACATACGTTTAAAACTCCCTTAACATTTTTTAGCTTCTAAATTGAATGCTAACAACAATCCAAAGATGATGAGCGGAGGAAAAACTGCTCAATATTTGCTGAAAATCTCAAACTGACTTTGGAAAAGAAGAAAACATATGAGTAGTTGCACCAGCTGCTCCACATGGAATTCCAATCCCCTGATACAAATGTTGAGTAAAAATCCAATATCTTGTGTCACATTCAGGGTTTCTGTGAAACGACTTTTGCAAAATGGTAGTCACAACACATGTGGCAGGGAAAATTGCTGTGCTGCATGGTAATCTGTGTCTCGATCAGCTCCTCAGCACCTGGGCTCTGTGCTTGACAGCAGCCGCATTGGGCATAGACGTGCAAACACACACGTGAAAAGCTGCCACATTTCCATTGTAAGAGGGTGTTAAATCAAGGTGAGCAGACAGTTCTCATTGAATTTACATTCTGGGCCGGAGGACAGGAGCGTGGTTTGGCCTTCAGAAAATAGAAGTCTGTGCAAGATATCTAAACCATCAGAATACAAAACTACTCCACTGGGAACTGGAGAAGCCACGAGAGGGTAATGTTGATTCAAAGTCACTGGTTTGTTTCCAATAACAGTCATGAACCCTGATAAAGTGTTACTGAGCTGCACTTTTATCAAAAATAAAGGCCCAAACCGGGGCAATTCCATACCGGAGGCCTCATTTAGAAAAATATGCTAGATTTTTGGTTAAGAAAGTCAATTTCTGCTCAGGACTTTGTTGCTTATACCACAAAAACTTCAGATTGTTTGGAACCCCTAGAACTTTCTTCAAGTAACACAAACTTAATAAATGACACCAGCGACAAATCTTAGCCTTAGTTAAATCCAAATACATCTTGGCCCAGCCCTGCCTCTTGATCTACAAATATGGCTTATGCAAATGATGCAATGCATTAACGTTCATCCATAAACGAGGCACTTGCACCTGTATTTACTCTAGAACAAAAGACAAGTGCAAAATCACTGGGATAAATTTGATAAAATTTTACCTCAAGTCCTACTCCAGATAACTGGGGTGGTACCTGTTCTGGCCTAGTAAATTGTTGGCTTTATCTCGTCGTGATCATGTGCTCCCCTAAAAACAGTCTAGACTTTCCTCTGGTCTGAACATATTCCTACAACAACCCTTTATTGCTGTAACTTATATGATTTATGATTTCTTTCATTGATTCTTAACGTCGCTCATGGAACGTCAGACCGAAACGGAGCTCACTGTTCTATGTGCAGCAAAGCTGTTTCTTGCAGGACAAAGCTTTCTGTATAGCAGCCGAGCATTCTGGTAGCCTTCAGAAACATGCTCACGAAGCAAACTGGAGCTGGTCATCCCTTTCAACCTGTTCAAGAAAAGGAAGCTTTAAACTTCTACCATAAACATTTCTCAGCTCGAGCTGTGGTTTTAGGATTGTAAAAATGATCAAGTTCGCCTTTTTAATACAAAATATTAATACAGTTTCACTTTTATGTTAAATTAGCCATAGATTTACTAGGTTAAACATTGCAAGATTATCACTGATTAACCATGAGTTATTGTTAAAAATTGTGAATTCACAGAGCAAAAGAAAATTATACCAATTTTGTTGGTATTTGCGTGCATATTTTATGATACACTTTGGGATTGTACAAACTTGAGATGTACTTTGTACGTCGCACGTCACATTCAACCCGTCCTACATATTTCCTTTGGGTTCATTAAAATGTAACACGTTGGCTCAAATTACTCACTGATTAAAGTATCATTAAGTGCTTTTTGACACAAAGAGTTGTTTTAAAAAACATTTCTATCAATGCAATTTTTTTTATTTTTGCTCATGTAAAGTACACTTCCCAAATGGGTTAAAATAAAATGCTTTGATATTTGAAAGGTTTTTTTTTTTTTTTTTTTTATAATTTTAGCTTTGAAACACTACTCTATGGCCTGAAAACTATCCTTCTGTGCTGAATTAATACTGGATGTAAAACCTCAGGCATCACATAATAATAAAAAAAAAAAGATTGGAAATATTTTATGAATCTTAATGACCAAAGTAAAACTAACAGGAATTTGTGATTCAAATGTTTATTAAGCGAGAAGAGAAGCCTATGAAGGGATGTAAGGTTCACCATCATCTGGTGTACAACCTCATCAGTCACTGTAGATTGCTACTTATTTTCAGCTGTCTCCATTCCCTAAAAAAAGGCCTCCATTGCTTCTCTCCATGGAACAAGAGCTCCTGAGTGGCTCCTGCCAGCACAAAAACATCCAACTGTCTAAAGGTTGGAGGCCAAATAAGAGTCGCGGGTGCTGAAATCCAGCTCTTCTCAGATGGATGCTTATGAAAGATTTAAGCTCAGACTGAAAAATAAATATCTCACACTGGTTTATCTTCACAAATCAATAGTTCTTCTGTGATTGTGCCAAGCAATCCCACATTGAGTAAAGATCATCTCTAAGTTCTGAACTCTGTGAACAAGTAACAGTTTTTTCTATTGTGCTTCATGCAGAGCACCTGAAGCACTTCCTGTTCATGTAATATTTCATTTAAATCCTCCAGCTTGTTTTAGTTTTTGTGTTCCTGCATTGCTGTTGAATTTACATCCCTGCAGGAATCCAGACGTATTATTCCACCAACACTGACTCCTGGGATCCATAGTCGTTGCTGACATTCAGGATTTTTTTTCTTCATAGGATGAAATATTACCTGGTTCAAATTTTTTCCCTTTGAGTAAACACAAATTACTTTGTCAAATAGAAAATATTGACTGCAGCCAAAGAAAGTTCACTGAAGTACTTAATAAATGTTCAGCTAAAGGTTCGCTCAATTGAAGTGAAGAGACACGTAAAAGCAGAATGTGTGGCTTTGGTCTTGTTTTAACAAGAAAAGTAAAACTAAAATATGTATGAGAACAAAACTATTAAAGCTCATTTATGTCTTGTGTTGTATATACTGATTTTTATCCAGCACTAAGTGGATTGGATAACTAATTTAACTTAGTTTGCAAGAGCCGAGGGGTCCACGCCTGAGTGTTGTTATAGGGAACAAAATGTGGTGGTTTAGGGCACTGGATCGCAAACAGCGAACTTAGATGAAATATTGCGATCCCGTGCCGTTCTCCAGCGCTGTTTCTACACCTGCAACTCATACCGTTCTCACATTTGCTTTATATCTACGTACTTCTTATCAGTTCTGCTATTTATTCACTGAAGAACCTTCAGCCAACGCTGAACTATTGTTCACATTGCGGTAACTATCAAACATCGACTTTGTATAACCTATCATAGTCATAATCTATACAACTGTTTTCCCTGGAAATCCAGCCTTTTTTTTTTTTTTTTCCGTTTGCTTGTCAGCTTGTCTAGTAAACACGAAAATTTGTCATCTCTACCTGCCACTCATCTCTAGTTCATCCACGTTTGCAATAAAGATTTTGGCCTTTTACACTAAGTCCGTCCATGGGTTACTTTTCCCTCACCACAGAATATGATCATTGATCACTAGTTTTTTTGTGATCTTTTCATCATTATTTAGTTTTGTAGTTGATAAGTCTACGTGTTACACTTTTTCAGCGGTTAACATGCAATGAAATGCAACTTATGGAAGGCTTACATGGTTGTGTGTTTTAATGTGCACACTGCTATGATTCGTTCTCTATAAGTTGAAATATTTCTGACCTTTGAAATTAGTGGTGTTTCAAATTTGGGCAATTTGGATAAAAAGTTTGACGACCCAGGAGGAGCTCGGTGTTGAGCCGCTCCTCCTCCAGGTTGATAGGAGCCAGATGGGGTGGTTCCAGATGCCCCCTAAGCGCCTCGCGGGTGAGGTGTTTCGGGCACGTCCCACCGGGAGGAGACCAAGGGGCAGACCCCGGACCCACTGGAGAGACTGTCTCACAGCTGGCCGAGGAACGACTTGGGATCATTCCAGGTGAGCTAGAGGATGCAGCCGGGGAGAGAGAGGCCTGGGCTGCACGTTTGAGGCTGTTGCCCCGCGACCCGACCCCGGAACAAGCGGAAGATGACGGAACGGAATTTGACGACCCCTGATCTTGCCGTTACGGACTCATTGTAGAACAACTAAATTCTGAGTTGTGAAGGCATTTCTTGTCTTGCGGCGTTTTAGACCTCTTTCTAAAGGTCTAACCACCCCCATGGCACCAAGTTGTTCAACCAATACTCAGCTTGTGTTCGGGAGTTTAAATTTGTTTTCTTAGCGTGTTTTTTTATTTGTCCTGAACCAGGGTGTAATGTTTGAAGAAAACCTATTAAATAGGACAAAAACACATTGAAAGGTCAAATCCTGAATTGGAGCTGAAGTGATCCTGTGAAGGATTGAAATTTTAGTTAGCAAGACCCAGGAGATCTGGACGACTGGAGCCATCTTAAAAAAGTTTCCCAAGCAAAACTTTGGGAAACTTCAGAAGAATAACCGGCTGAGAAAATAAGTAGAGACGACCTGAGCTGGCACTGAAAGAAATGTAAACGAGATCTAAACCAGTAAACCAAATCTAATGGCTCCCACCGTTAATGAAAAGGACTGGGGAGATATCAGTGTCACATCATCCAATAAAGACAGCGTGGACCAAGTAAACAACATATAGATGATGTAGCATTGAATCGACCGGACACACAATCATACCTAGACTTTGAATTGTACCAGGCTGAAAAGGTGCTGGATACTCATTTATTTAAATTTGGAGACGGTGGCCGCGTGGTTAGAGCGTTCGCCCGCGGACCGGAAGGTCGCGGGTTTGCGTCCCACGGTGAGCACGTCTAGGGTCCTTGGAGAAGACACCTAACCCCCGCTTCTCCCACCATTGGCGCCGTTGAAGGGCAGCCTGCTGCGGTGTAAGGAGTGCAGCAAATAAATTTCCCCGGTGAGGGATGAATAGAGTAATTCATTTATTTATTTATTATTAAAGACAGCAGTTTAGCAGGACTTTAGGCCGCGCTACACATCTTACGTTGTCGCTTTTGTTTAGGCGTTTTAGCCGGTTGAAGCTTGTGTGGAGCCCTCAAGCTCTCGGGAAGATCGTTCCAGAGCCGTGAAGCAGCTGCCTGGAAGGCCCTGTCCCCCATAGTGGAGAGTTTGGTCCTTGGTTGGTGCAGGCAGTAGGAGGAGGAGCGCAGGTCTCGGACAGTGGTGTGGAGGGTTAGGAGTCCTTGGAGATAAACAGGTGCAGTGCCGTGTATGCACTGATGGGTGAGGAGGCAGACCTTGTACTGAATTCTGTATTTAATGGGTAGCCAGTGGAGGGATTTGAGGATGGGAGTGATATGGTCATATTTGCTCCTCCTTATCAGGATCCGGGCAGCGCAGTTCTGGATGTGCTGGAGCTTTTGTAAGCCCCTGCATGGGATCCCTACAAGGAGGGCATTGCAGTAATCCAGCCTGTTATGTTATTCTAAAAACAACTTTGGTGACAAATACAAGAATATCAGATTGTCGAAAAGTTGATTTTGCTCTGATAAAAATACATTTGGCCCAGTGAAAATATAATTTCTGGAACATTGAATTATTGTAATATATTTAATCTGCACTAAATCAAACTGGTTGTTCATCCTCACACAGATGCCCTGCAGTGCTCAAACAAGAGGAGGCAAATGGTGTTTTGGTGAGCCTAGTATGTAAGGAAACACGCGCTCTTAATACTATTTTGTAAAACAAGTCCTCAACAGTGACGCTTGTCAACACAACAAGCAGGTTATAGATGACAAGTGCACCTCAGGTGTGGCTGTCTGAAAATCAGGCGCTCCTCCGCGGTGTGCCAGGAACTGTCTGTGTCTGTAATTGCTTTGAGCCGTCAGCTCAGTGGTAAACTGAAAGGACCCAATTAAATCCCACAGACTAGTATGTGTGTGTGTGTGTGTGTGAAGACGGGAGTGATGCGCTGACATAATAGAGCTTTTATATTTCTCCCAGCAGACGGTAAACAGATTTGTTGGTGTGTCTTCTTCATCTAGGGCCCTCTGTATTTCTTCATGTGTCTTTAGGGCCCAATCCTACTTTTCTTACACACTCCGCCCCCTTGTTTACCCACACCTTACAATGAGCTAGAAGGGGAGAAGATACAAAATATGATGTAAGAAGTAATTTCCACACTAATGCAAGTATCCATAATTGGTTGGTGGGGGCAACAGCCTCAGGGAAGCCCGAACCTATTGGTGAGGAGACTCACTGCTGTTGTGCCACAGTCTTGACAATTTGGTTGATATTTTTTTAGCAATAGTGGTGCAATAAATCATTGTTCATCCAACTGATTTAGGGAGAAGAAAAATGGTGTAGCATTTCATTTTACTCACCCACCTTGGTCTCTCAATTATTTAAATCGTCGCTTGTGTGGAAGCATTTCAGCTCGTCTGTTAAATTGATTGTTTTTTGATGAAGAAAAGAAGTTAGTGGATAAAACTCTGACTGTAACCAGGCCAGTATTTCACTGTTGCTCTACAACCTCCTATCACCGCGACATTTTAACAACTCCCTGCTGCACAATCCGTGTTTATAGATGTTTGAATGAGTTCCTATTTACTTGTGCAAACTGAGGACTTAAGTACACAATAAAAAATGTTTAAACCACAACTACAGAAAATAGTCTATTCCAGAAAACATAACGCAGACCTGCAATCCATTTTTTAAAAAAATTAAAAACGAATGATGAAATACAGTATCTTTTTTATTCTTTACTTGGTATTAAGATTCGTTTTGTGTCATTGTGACTTCTAAATGTCACTGAAACCCCACAAACTGTGGCTTTAATACAATCCTAGCTAAATTATGAAACATAAAAATATTCTAAACAAAAACTTCTAACTGTGCCAAACTTGAAGGCACAACTCTTTGACTGCTTGTCGCATGCTTTGGAACATCAAAAGATTTTCAACGAGTCACTTTGAAACTAAATCTGGCAACGCAGAACTCTTACTCAAAAATCATACATTTCGAGAAAGGTGGCTTTGAAACGGCGGGTAAATATGATTCCTTCTCCTGATAAAAGGCTTTGTTCTCTGTGCCGCTGTTGCAGCTTTAATATTTCTACAAAAACATCTTTCTTCATGGTGTGTGAAGGTATTTTAGAGTTAAAACAATCAGGTGTGTAAAGTTAACCTCTGTCTTTTAAGGCAAACAACTCAGGTTAGAGAAATTGCAAATTTATGAGGATGATTTTCTTTCCAGCCTGATGAAAAGTAACACCTTTGTTTCTCATTGTTTTAGAGAGATGACATCTGCTTGTCTTCTACAGATAGAAAAAAAAGAAACGTCAAGAAAACAAACAAAAAAAGGATTAACAAAAATTATTTAAGGCCAACAGTAAACAACAGAAGTCATTAAGAAATCACACAAGGACACAAACAACAAAGTCTAGACATAGTTGCACATTTATACTTGGATAAATTGTACAAAGTATTTTTTTGTCCCTACACCTCTCCACAACCTTGTTTCAGCTCAGTAAATAAACAATCCGTCATTGTTAACCATCTGGCAGGTAAGCCTATGAGTAGTCTGGAAAAGCTCTTACCGTGTGGCACAGAACCTGGCGCCACGCAGGATAGGGCCAATTGCCTCTGAAACATTACTTCTTAAATCAAGGTTGCACATGAGTATTATGAGCGTGCAGAGACACTGATGCTTAGAAGGGGATGAAGACGTCTAAGACTGTCAAGAAGATTTAAACCATAAAATCTTCTTTTCAAGCTTTGATTGATATTTCATTTTCTTAGTGATGAAGAAAGAGATGTTTGCTTATGGTGTTTCGAGAGACTGTTTTCAGTGTGTGAATGTTCATTCTGCGGTTGACAGAATCTTACATATTGGTGCGCTTTTCTCAAAGTAGCTTCCACAACAAGCGTGTCCGACTAATCAACAGAAATCGCGATCCAAAGGACTTCATTTGCAATGTAAAAATCTCCTGTATTGTTCATTGAAACCTTTCCTTTTGAATGTTGCATTATTCAAATAGTTCCGTATAAATTCAGGTTTAAATTTAAGAACTTTATTCCTTCAATAGTACATACAATCCTAATCTTTCATTTGTGTGAGCAGGATGGCCATAAAACGGCTAATTGTTTGTGTTTTGAGGAAATATTCCCATTCATTAAAAGTGATCACCATTTCCACATTTTTGTTCGTTAACTCACCATGCTGGATGTGCTCTGAAGCCAAGACGGAAAACTTTGGTTTGTTATTGTGAAAGAAATGGATTTCCATCAAAACACAACATGTATTGTTATTTGTAAAATATCAGATACCAATGTCGATCTTATTCAGTTGGTTTTTCTACAGCTTCTTAAAACACAACAGCATATAAATCAGAAAATGTAGGCGTCTCGTGTAATTTGGCTGCCATCTCCAGATGAACGTATGATTCATCACCTGTAGTGGTGCCTTATTTTTTTAAAAAAGATTTCTGTCTTTTGATAAGAATAAAACAAAATTTTTCATTAAAAGCTTGTTTTTTTTTTAAAAAAACGCCTTTTTTTAAAAACGCCGTCCAACACATTTGTTACTTGTGGAGAAACACGAGAGTATGTCATGATTGTAAATATGTTTCCATCCTAGTTTTTAGTACGACTTTCAAATCCATTGAAAGACCTTTTCATTTCACTTTTCATTTCAATTCTACAATGTCCTTTTGCAACAGAGGCTTGTTTCAGTGCTTCATTCATTGTATTAACCAGTACCACTTTTGCAATTAAAATGACTGTATATTGTGTTTAGAGAGACCATCCCACCGTCTCTCTAAAATCCTGCCCAGTGACCAAATGGACTGTAAAAGTTGTCAACAATTGTCCGGAGGTTTTTGGGCTCACCCATTTAAGGACAAGCTATGGGAATACTTCTGAAAAAAACTTGATAGTTTATAACAATGTCGAGATGTACAGCACAATTATGATCAAACAGAATGAGCAACAGACTTTCCCACCCCGGTTTTCAGTAATACAGCTCTCTCTATACATATATGTATCTATCTCTCTCTCAGATCTATCGTAAGGATTTCAGAGAACTTTTTTGGCTGATCTCACAAAAATAGAAAAGGCATGTGTTGAGGAACAATTTTTGAACAAACTCTTACAATCAGGAGAACCAGAGAACCTAACAGGTCAGACTGAAGTGTGACTGGCTCACAGCAGACCAAGGAATGACTTGGGATCCTTCTAATTGATAAAGTCTGTGATTTACCTGTAACACTTTGGGGACATTTGAGAACGTTATAATATCTGGAACACTGGCAGTTCAGGAATATACTAGAACAAAGAATGCGGAAAGAGAATTTTTTCGAAAACACACAATTTTCAAAATTTCACTGTAGTGGTCACAGAAGCGAAGTTTTTCTGGAATAGCAACGAATTCCTTTCTTTCCTAGACCCAAATGTCATCTGTCGAAGCAGCCTCTGGATGTGTTAGGAGTTGAGACGTCTCATCAAGGATGTGAAGCAACTGGGTGATAATATTACAGAGAAAAAAAATTGAGGAAGCTTTCCAACAGCCTACATTAGCTAGAGTCTGCAGGTGTAAAGTCAGTTATTCCAGACACAAGACCTGTAATAATCAGGAGACAGAGTCCAGTGAATGACACAACAAATGGAGATTTATTTCCAACACCTTAGTCATTTTGTTGTTTTACACTTGGGGAAAACTCAAGCTCTTCTTGCCTTTCGTGTCGGCATTGCTGCTGTATGAATGTGTATCGCTGAGAGGTGACATTGATCGGTAGGCAAGCTTCTGTTTATCTGCTCCGGGGTAGCCATGGGAACATGTAGCTTGCCATAAACTATTTATGAGGACGGGAAGCAAATGAAATGAATATGAAGAAGAAAATAAGATTGTTCCAGACTAAAACGAAAGTCCTAATTTGTTGTTTAATGACACAATAAGTCAAATCAGAACATTAGAGAAAAACAACCACTCTACAAAATGCGGTATAGTAGGAGGTCTAGACTTCTTCATTTACCCCATTTTCTCTCTGCGAAGCCAGGACATCACGTTTATTCTCTTCCCTGACTGTGGACTGGTTTGGAAGTGTGGTAGGTTTTAAGTGAGCCCACTTCTTACCGTGCTTCTATAATAACAGTATGCTCAGTAATACATGGCTTTAAACACCAGCTTATCCGTACTCAAGCATTTGGGCCCCCTTTGTCATAAAACTTATTGTAGTTGGTCAAAAGATCAGCTTGATAGAACGCTGATGAAGTTTCGTCAGTGTGCTTACAAGCGATCCCTGGCACCTTTCCACCTCCACCATGGCACAACCGCTTCAGCATTTTCTGTTTATGCTTTCCTGGATCAAGTTTACACTTTCTGCCAACTGAAAAAACATCACTCATTCTCCAGACACGTGACAAACATGCTTAGTGGTGAAAAAAATTTCTCAACATTAATTTGATTGCTTGAGCGGAGATATTGCTGTTTATTCGGTGGTTGTAAAGCGGTGTAATGCTGGATGCATTGCGATTAGAAAAGAAATTTTTGCCTGAGAATTTTTGGCATATGAAAAAAACAAAAGGGTCTTCAAATGTATTTACACAATTTGTTCATTTAAATACACTATTCAAATTATATTCTTTTTAATGCACACCTGAGCATTGACAACAGAAAGAGTGACTGTGACTCATTTTTGACTTCGTACCAGAAAGTCATTGGCTGCCAAAAATAATTACGCCATGATTTAGCCCTGAACTACAAAGTATCTGTCAAAGTATGATAGTACGATATCAAAGTATGATAAACAACTTTTCTGTAATCTCACTTTTATCTTTCCTCTGAGTTTTGTTAGCTTCTCTAATCACTTTCCTTTTTTGGATCAGATAAAAAGTCACAATGACATAACTAAAAAAAACTTTGGGCAATTGGAGAAGTTTTACAAGACCTGTTTACAGGTCCCACATCAAAAAGCCCTTGAGAATAATAACTTCAAACCGCTCATCTTTTATTTTCTCAATTTAGAAAAGAACTTGCCGTTGCTCACTGCTGTCAAATGTTAAACAATTCCACCTATTTTTGTGAACGCTTCTGTTTTCCAGATTGTTAACTTTCGTGATTTTATCACAAAGAGAAAAGGAACGTTCATACATGTGCCTTCGCTCTTCGTCCTGATGTCTCACATCCAGGAGAACCACATGGTCTGAAAATGTTAATAAGCATTGTTTTTTTTAAACACACTGTTATTAAACATAAATTGAATATTTTCTCTTATTTATTCCTAAGATTTCACACTTCGAATTGGTGCAGGACTTTATTTCCCACCGTCCTACAAAAATAAAAAAGAATACACTATAATATGAATCAATTTGGAAAATGAATTGATTCAGTGTATGATGCTGCATGATTGCCATTTGACTACTAAGAAGCAATGATCACAAAAAAAAAATATAAAGCGTGACAAGGTTAAAGGACAGAAGAGTTTCTTCTTCGTTTCACCAACATCTTTAATTACAAGCTAAGCAATCAGTATCTGTCTGAAGGTTTGCCTTGCTCTGTTTGGCACTTTAGGATTTTAATGGTGAGCTGCACTCATCCGAGCAAGGTGTCTTCACTGAAGCGAGTTATGAGATTTCGGCCTGAATCGATTAGAATGATGGAAAAGGTGGATAAAAGTGGGTCCAGATAGAAAAAAACTTAAAAGTCAGTTCTCAGGAGAGTAGTGTAAATCTGTCTCTTTACCAGCACCGATCGACCTCATAAAGTGAAGACAAGACTCAGAGATGTAGTGGAACTCAAAATTTTCCACTAAATCAGCTAAAAATGTCTTCAGGCAGATCAGTTTTACAGTGATGTTCTCATGTCCTTAAAATTTATTGTAGCTCCTCAATGAAAACACTGCAGACAAGTACAGGCACATAATACCCTCTAACAAGTGTGATCAAACGGAGTGAAAACTTAAAGCAAAACAAACAAATACAATTCAATACCTGCTCTCGGTTTCCAACCAGACATAAATGAAATAAGTAACCCCCTGTAATCTTAGAGGTTCTTTTGGGAAACAAACTAGTGCAGTAAATAGAAACTTTTGGCTGTACTGCAGCTATATTGTGCGTGGCTCTCGCTTTGGAAGTACCTTTAACTTGTGAAAGAGTCTCAAGTCAATCTATGGCCGAAGTCTCGTTTATTCTCTCTAACTCTCACAAGAACAATGCCAAACAAATTCAAATTGTTAATTGATAACTTTGCATCCCAATTTATCTGAGAACTCAATTAAACTGACTGTTTTTACCTGCCTTGTGGTAGATTTTAAGATTACAACTAACACATCGTCTTCGAATGAATATGTGCCCTAAATTGGCACCTTTTTTGGGATTTCTCTTTAGCCAAAAACAAGTTGCAACTGTGAAGCTGTCCAGGACTATGTAAGACAGTGATATGTTTTACCATCAAGATTTTCCTTTAAGAAGTTTGAAGGGACTTTAAACATTGATTAATTCCTTTTTGGACAATGGGTTTTTGACAAGAAAGGTGCAACTGATGCCATCCATTGCCTTAATAGCTACGTCTCCCTCGTGGCTGTCACCTCTCACTTTGGGCTATCCATACAGAGATCACAAAGCTTTGACAGTGATATCAGTAGATGAGTATGGTACATAAATTACTCAAGTTCATACATGTAACCAGTGAGACAGTAAATATCTTGCTGACTATGCTTGTGATTCTCATTCTGATCAATGAATAAAATCAATCATTATTTATAAAGCACTTTAAAACAAAGTTACACAAAGTGCTGAACAAAACAAGTAAAAACACTCCCACACTTTCTGCAACCTTCTCACCTTTAGATTTACTTACAGATCTAAAAAGATTTAGATCAAAAACAGATTGTTTTGAGCAACTTTTAGGACCAGATGGATAAAACTTGCCACCCATGATTCAGTCGTGAAAGTACAAATACAATTGTTGAATTATAAAATTCAGAAGACAAGTAAACACAGCACAAATTTACGTTCTATGTATTCCAACTCTTCAAGCGTTTTCAAATTTTTATTTTTTTTTAATACCTCACAGGAAATTATTGTGCTGCATTACACGCAGCAGGCTGCCACATATGACGGCGCCAATGGTTATGAGAAACGAGGGATTAGGGTCTTCTCCAAGGACCATAGGTGTGCACTCAGTGGGATGCGAACCTGCGAGCTTCCGGTTTGCGGCGAACGCTCTACCCACTGAGCCACCATCTCCCAAATTGGTGATCATAGGACTTTCTTTTCTAAGACAATTGATTATGACAGTGAGCTTTACAGAGGAGAATGTCATGATGAGGGTGCAGAAAGCAGGACCCAATTGCTGGACAACAAACAGTATTTATTAACAAAGAAGGTCCAGCAAGGCTGTAAGACGTACAATAATTATCGCCATTGTACGATACTTTTGCCCTGTGTAGGATCAATAATTTTAAAAAACCGCTCAAAATACGAAAATTTGAACGTTTCTTGTCTGTGTCACTGTTAGTTGTTTTAATCTGCCGCAAATGTTTGTCGGAGTTTTTTTTTTTTTTTTTAATGAACCCAGAATGCATCGCGCTAAGGATCAGATGAATGATTGGCTGATAGTCCAGTCAATCATTCTGGCTAGCGAATGCTTACATTAGGGCGAGTAGCCCCGCCCACAAAGTTATAAAAAGCAGGAACGTCAGTTTGAGGCTTTTTGCGGGCTCAGATTGGAAAGCGTTCTGTAGATGCTACGATACTGAGGTGTTGGTTGAATTATCAGTTTTAAAAAACAATAGCAAAGAAAAAAAATATGATCTTTTTACAATTTTCAACCTGCAGTCATTGTTTCAAGTTGTCGTTGCACATGTTGTTGATGGTAGTTTTATGATCTGTTATGTACTATGTTGTCTTTGGAAAAAAACTAATCGAACTGATTAAGTCCATAAATTGTAGTGGTGGTGATGAGGGGAGAAGTATTTGGGCTTATACTCATCCAAAACCTGATAATCCGTTTATAAAGGCTGACAGAGGCGTCACATAGGTAGAGTTTGTATACTATAGATGTTTGGGTTAACATTCGTAAAACCTGATGTGAATGTATTTGTATATATTTGTGTGACAATCAAGCATGTCCCACCTGGCAACGCTGCAGGGCACAGGATCAGAGCAAGGAATGGGTCAGGAAGACCTGGTTGGAAAGGGTGATGAACCGACAAAGAAGTCAGGGTCTTTAATGAGGGTATTGACCTCGGGTGGTTGGTATCAGGCTGGAATCCAGGAGTAGAAGGGAGGTCCAGGGCTCCCTGTGGTGGCAGGCGAAGGGAATCATGCAGAGAAGTTACGATTAGTTGTAAAAGAAGCTAAAAAATAAGAAACAGAAGACAACAGGGTTTCAACATAGCTGAATACAAGTAATGGTTTAGCGCTTTTTTAGCCATGACAGTGGGAGCAGGAAAACAATGTAAACTTGTAAAATTACAACATTCATATGATAAGTTAACACAAATAGGCAAATTTCAATTGAGTAGCGAGAAAACTAAAATGTTTTTTGACAAAGTAGACATTAAATTGTTGCTTATTTGAAACTGATGCCAACCATTATAATAAATTATTAAAAACAAACGTGCTTACGTGACGAGAAAAAAATGGCCAAAACATATACCTCATTGAAATTTCTAGAAGTTATTGGAAGACTACTCAACCACGCAATTGTGACAGTTCCACTTTAAGACCCACAAACAAAGACTTCCTCAGGTTAAAGCAGTCAAATGTGAAAGACTGTTCTGAAAGGCTGTTTTACAAACATCAGTTCGGTGCTTTGGGAGTACGTACAAATGGGTGCATGCACGAACAGCCCAAAAGTTGAAAGCTTTCAAATTTTGTGGACAGAGATTTAGATCGTATTGATTAATGAGTAAAGTTCTGTACTTGTCAATTTGACTATTTCCTTTGAGGTTTCTCATATTGTCATAATTAAACACTTATAAATGAAGATAGTCTGGTTTTGATGTAAAAACGTCTGTTTCATGTAACACGTTTCAGAATCAAATGATGTGGTTTTCTGATTAGTTTAACTGAATGAGTTTGTGATGAGTTGGGGTCAACAACAAATTTCTAACTGTTATTTTCTGGATGAAGGTGAGCCTCCACCTATCAGCACGTCTCTTTATTTTTCCCACTCGGGACATTGACAGCTCATAATTTATTAATTTCTGGCTGCTGGTGGTAGCCTGAATTAAATTCAGCCACCAATGCTGGCAACTGACTGAGCTCTGGGTCTGCACTTAGATATTTATACTCAAACGTGGGCTTACGGTCTCAGAACCATTTCTTTTTAATATACATCACATGGCTCTACCATTCCTTTAAGATGACAGTCTCAGTCTATACTTTTTGTATTTATGGATTTATGACAAGTGTCCTCAGAGCAGGTGTGTCTAAAAGTAAAGTGCAAAGTATGGATTCCCAGATAGAAAATAAGAACCAAAAACTCAGAAAATTTTGTATGATCTGAGATAAATGATCTTATATATATCATAGAGAATTGCTTTATATATATTAAGTGGTCCATAGTGAGCCCTTTGTGTGCAGAACCTTTGAAATGATATTGAAAAAAAAAAAGGCATGAACAAATTTTTTTATAAAGTGAAGATAAAACGTTTATTTTGCACAAATTAAGTTGCACAATGCAAGCACACGATGAGCGGGTGGAACAGCTGAACGTGGCAGGTGGTTCAAAGTGAAAGAAGTGACTGCCCTCACTTTGACCTGGTGGTGAGCAGAGGAGAGGAAGAACAGAGAAAATATGAAAAGAATAGTTTGGCTGTTGTTGCTGGCTTGTTATTCTGGACAAGCTGAGACAGTAAAAGTTGTTTATTTAAATCTAAGTGCCCTGCTAACTTGAGGTCAGTGTAGTGTAGCCAGAAAAATCTGAAATATATATTTATATAAGCTTGTTGCACAGCACTCTATTTACATGTGTAAAAAACAAGATTGCATTACAGCGTGAAGAGACTTGCACCAGAACACGTTTCCCAAATAGCCTTTTTCAGTAAAAAGTCTAAAGGAAATTCACTTTAAGGCTTTATAAATGATCTTTGTTCCTAATTCTTGACAGTTTTCAACCATGAAGGGAAGTTTCAGATTTTCTAGCTTCGGATGTGCGCGCACTTACGTTTGCCTAATTTAAGACCATAAGAATGTTTGTCCCAAGGTTGGTATTTTTTATCTAATATCAAAATATCAGATGGCTGCTGTTTTTATTCCTTCGAGCACAAACATACACTTATACAACTAAGATAAAATACGGTGTGAAATAATGTCTGTGACAGCTCTAACCTAATGCATCCAAGTGTCTGTGGGCTCTGATGTCTCTGTATGGGGTTTCGTGTAGGTCAGCACATTATCCGAAGTTGATTAACATTTCACAGCTTTAGTTTCAGGTCTTTCTGTGGTTTGATGGGTCAACTACGGATGAACACAGCGACAAAAGATATTGCAAATGAACATATTATCGGAAAATGTTATAAAGGTGATGGCCCAACTCTTGCACAAAATATGTGAGCACGAAGTGGGGGACAAGTGGAGGTTAAAAGTCACAAGCCTCCTGGAGAATGAGGCGGTCCTCACTCAGGACATCGTTGTCAACTGGATTTTAACTCAATTAGAGAACACTGGGGATGCTGCAGAACTTAAGACGATCCTCCAGCGCTTGTTGGTTTGTGCTGCTGATTGTGAACAGACAAGAATATATTCAGATCATTATGATGATGGAGTCTGTTCAGCACGTCATCACGACTGTCATCCAGGACCTGAAAAGGAAAGACACCTCTGTACCAAAGGCAATTCTTATGTCAGCCTCAAAAAACAAGCAGAAGAGGATCCCGGATGATTTAAACTATGCCAAAGAAGAGATTGGTCAGAGATGTGAGCTCAAAATGCTGCAAGATAAGATGGTTGCTTCGTCCAGCAGGACTGTTTATGTCCTCCTGGTTAAGGCTTTCCATACGTAGAGCGTCTCAAATTAAAGTGTTTCATTTGGTTTGTATTTATTTGCTTGATGTTGTGAGGGAGTGTTTAGGTGTCAAAGATTACTTCCGTTCTTAACTTGTAATTAAAGAACGGTCCTACGCAAAATAAATTCTTTTTTTAACTATCGACCAAAAAACGTTTAGGATTATGCTGAATTTTTGTTTCATTCCTGTCCATATTCTGTCTGTCACGTTGGGATACACCTTCCACTAAGAGACGTGGATGTGATATCTGCTGCCTTTCTGTCTGATTTGTATTAGAATATGTGATACATTTCAAAGTTAAAAAAAGTTGCATTATTCTGTTCATCGAAGCCTTCCTCTAAGACATGTGGTTGTGTCATCTGTTGCCTTTCAAGTCTGATTTGTACTATTTTTTGAAAACTCTGCAAATAGTTTGGTTGGTTTTTTTGTCCCAGCTTAAACTTTTGTGTCAACTGTCAACTTGTTTGTGAAGTTGCACCACAGCAATTAATTTAATTAATACTTAACAACATTCAGAGCATAGCGTGAAGTTTAACGGATGCATCATCACATCTGCTGTTGCTCACAGTGATGAAATGCGGTCATTTTCTATTTTACGTTTGAATTCATGACACATTATATGGTAATGAGTTGCATCGGTATTCCCGCCAGCAGCGCTCTAAAACAGACAAAAAAGCTTTTATGTGTGCTGTAAACACATTGCAGATCATAAATATGGCAGCTATTTGAAAGTGGCTGTAAATAAATGCTTATATTTTCTAGTCTGACTATAAAACTGACGTGTCTGAAGGTTTCTCAATCTCCTGGTTCCTGAGTCAGAGATGACATATTCATGCAAATGTTTTTAGAGTTGAAGGCTGATAGACAATGTGTGTTCAGTACCGAATTTGACACCATATCAGTGGATAGACAGCAAAACTAATGTGAGCTGTACGTAAAAAAAAAAACCCCGCCCTTTTTTTGTCATATTTTTGAGTCCTCTGTCCTTCTTTGTTGAACCTTTGCCCTTATCCTGACAGCTGTTCCCAATTGCGTCTCCTTAAAGCTTGCACCTGTGTCTCGTGTTTCCCCTTGTTACATACAACCAGGTGTTCATGCTGGCTTTCATTTTTCCTTTTGTTTCTGCTGTTCTGATGATGTCTTAACTACCATATCCTTGTGGAGTCCAATTTCTTAATTCAAGAAGAAAAACACCAATGGACTACGGAGATTTGTCTTATTTTTAAATTGCTAAAAAAATTTTATTTCCTACCGTAAGATAATAGAGAATAAACTGTAAACCAGAATTTTTGGTTGGATCAGATGTTTATGTCTTTTTTAAGCTTAACACCTGTGTTTGTAACACTTTCATTTTGATTACAGATGGTTTGAACAGGTGTGTTTAGTTGGAAATGAAATAAAAAGTTCTGATGTTCATTGTTTTAAACACATGTCTGACAGCCAGCTGTTAAGGCAGAGTGTGGGACAGCATGAAAATAATGAGACGTTTTTTTGTCAGAAAAGAGTTTCTTCATGATGTAGTTCTTCTGAATCAGTCCTGGATATTTAGAGTTACTTTTTACTCTAAACATCACATCATTTTAAAAATTAAAAAATCTTGTTACTTCAAACTGAGACAAATAGTTACTAAGATGTTTTGTTTACTTTAAAGACTTCCTTCATGTAATCTTTAACTTGTCCCAAATGCTCGAAACTAGGATCGGGACAGAATAATATTTATTAACACTGTAAACAAGATGCGAAGTGTTTTATTTAAACTATATTGTGTTCTTGTGGGAATTCAGTGGTCATGTATAGCACATGAAGCATGTTTCCTAAGTGTATTAAGATCATAGGAGCGATTGATATTGGTGAAGAACTCAATGAATTCCTTTGGATGATTTCAAAAGCCTGTTGAGATATTGGTTTGTAATTCAGTGACTGAATTGGTGTGGTAGAAGAGGAATATTGTTTCCGTTTTCCCCATTGATCTCACAAAACACACATTGCTGCTGGGAACTTTTAATCCTCTACAAATATGCATTTTTGAGAGACTTGGATTCACACTTGTACTACCCACAGCACATTGAGTAACCTACAGAGTGTTACTTTTATGAACTATTGGATGGGATTTGAGGATTTTGTTTTTTTGGATGAAACTGGTTGACTCATGGCTTTCCTCTCCTGCGACCTCCATCTAAATTTTTCACCTGTGCTGATATATCAGTCAGTTCAGTACTAAAAAAGTTGGTGTCATCAGCAAACAACAAATTTTAACTCTGTTGAGACTGTAAAAACATCATTTATATTCAGTGTGAATAATCTTGGTCCGAGGACTGAACCCTGTGGAACCCCACATTCAGCTCTATCCATTTGAGAATCCACATTATTTATACTTGTATATTGTAATCTATTGTCCAGATAACTTTGCAGCCAATGATTAGTTTTGCCTCGAAGGCCATAATTTTCACATTTCTTTAATAAATGAAAATGATCTATTGTGTCAAATGCTTTACTTAAATCAACAAAAACACCCACAGTATAAAGTTTTTGATCCACAGCAGTTGCAACATTCTCAACAAAATCCATCACTGCAAGAGATGTTGAACAGTTTGTCCTAATGTCTTAAAACCATACTGGTGTTCTTTAATAAGTCACATCGGCACAGGCAAATCTTTTCATCAGGATTAAGCCCATCTGCTGATTTCTCCAAATATATATTTTACAATGGTTTCTGGATTTAAACTGTTTGGTTTTCTTGTTTATTCTTAATAGTTCTCAACCTCCTAAAGAGAACTTTCGACTTCTAGCCTAAGCCACAGATCTAGATATCTAACATAATAAGAAAGACATTCTCTTATGCAGAATGATTCTGATGGGATGACAGAACCAGGTCACTTTGTTGGTGGAGACTCTTCTGTCTTCCTTTCAATTTTGTTCATATCAATTGTAAAAAGCCCTTTTTTGTTTGGCAGGCCCAATGATACAGCCTACAGTACATGTAACGCTGATACCGCAAATCCCAGAGTGCTTCTATTGTACGTCACATTATTGAATTCTTACGCACTGAACTTTTATGCTATGTAGTTAAGTGTAGTTTTAATGTATCATTGTTTGGGTCCATATAAAAAGGCTTATTGTTTGCATCTTTTTCTATTGATACACATGTTTTCAAACTTTTTCTGATATTGAATTTTGACAAACAGGTTATTTGAGATTGATGCCCTCGGTCTCTTGCAGTCTAAATATTTTTTACTGTACATTTGGGATCATTTACCATTCTTTCGGATGTTCTAAATAACATACATTTTTGTTTGTTTAATCTTCTCAACTACTTATACCTAACAGGGTTGGTGGAGCGGTTTGTCATGGGGCCAGACACACACTCTCATTCCTGTGGGCAATTTCCAAGTGGTCAAGTAATCTAACATGGATGTTTTTGGAGATAGGAAGGAAACAGTCCTCTTTTCTCCTTCTCCTTTGTCAATCTCTTTTGCTCACTCCCTTTCTTGCTCTCCACCATTTCTCCAATTCTCTTTACAAATACATCGGAGTGATTTGGACCATGAAATTAAAATATTAGTGAGTGACAACGCTGAATATTTCCATTGCTTGGCAGGCAAGAGAAAATAAGAATACACAGAGGTAAGAATGGGTCAAGAAGAGGGCATCGGAGGAGGGAATAAATTTTCAAAACTGTTAATGAAATCAAGGGAAACATTTTATGAATAAACATTTTGTAATGAGTGAGGCTCCAGAGAGCATCATTTGGTTTAACGTACTACCAATTAAAATACTATTCAAAGTGAGATCTTTAGTCTAATCACTACAGATAAGTTTCTAGAGACAATGGAAAGTTTTCACATGAGACAAAATCTTTTCTCACAAATATCAGCTAATAACAGAAAATTTATTCAATCAGCCAGTTGTGACACCTCATTTTTCTAAATGTATGTAAAATAATGTGTTAACTGCTCATCATGTTTTATATAAAAAATATACAGTATTTAGCTAAAGGGCCTTGTTTGTCCAGAAAATACCTTATAAATGAAATATTATTTTCATTTGAAGACTTTAAAGCAGTCCTCTCTTTTAAGAAGACTCGTGTAGACCGTAAATCTTTTTTCACATGTTTGGTACATTTATATTGGAACTGTAGATTTTGAGTGGAATGCTTTGTTCAATACTGTAGTAGTTTTATGTTTGAGGGTTTGACACATTTCACATAGATTGTATTTGTTTTGTAAAGGTTTGGCGCTGCCAGCGATGACCTTTGCCTTCAATTTTGTTCACTGTTATGAAGAAAATTTCTAGACGCAGCAGATTTGATATATTGCCGTCAAGTTTGATGGACTCTTAAGATGGCAATACACTTTTTACAGATGATGGAGACGTGTTTACTTCAGGAGCGTCTTTAATTTTCATTAGATTTTTATCTTCTTTATTTTTAAATCTAATTTCGTTTGAGAATAACAATGATCCTCATACTTCTTTCGGGTGAGTTGGAGGATGCAGTCGGGGTGATAGACTTCCGGGTTTCCTGCCTGAGGCTGTTGCCCCTTCGACATGGCCTGGATAAGTGGAAGACAACGGATCGAAAAAAATAATGACCGCAAAAAAGTTACATATAAACAGGAGCAGTGAAAACACAGCCGTGACAAATGCAATCTTCTGATTTGGGAAGTGTTTAAAAATTATATTTTGACTTTTTACCAAGAGTTATATGGCACAAATATTGTTGTACAATTAGAAATTAAACCCTCATTGTTCCAAATTGACAAGGATTCATCACTGGCATTTTTTGACCTGCCTTCACATACTTGCCCGGCTTTCTGTTCATCCACAACGTTCTCCTTTGTTCAAATTTGAACAAAGATTCCATTGCTTTACTTCAATGACAGTAAAGTTTTTGAATCTTAAAACTAGAAATGCACTAATCCGAACATTTTGGGGGCATTTATGCATCAAAAACATGCTTCCCCCCCACAAAAAAAAATTGGCATCTAATTTTGTAGCAATTTTATAGTGCTTGTCAAGGCTGAAAATTATGAGAACTGCAAGAGAAAGACGAGCTGCAGGTGTGACAAATAATTAGCAGAAAAGCACCCACAGCTTGGCATGCTTCAACCAAGAACACAATGAACCAACCACACAGAAAAACAGAGACAAGAGGACTCTTTGTGACGCTTTCATTCTATCATGACTCATTTCATAACTTTTCATAATGGCAGCTGTAGATGGAGGAAGCTATTCTGCTGCTGTTCAGAAAACTTGATAATGGAATGGACTTTGTTGTCCATGTGGAAAGAAAAGCTAAAAGTTTTGCTAGTGGACACCTCAATCAAAAAATGTGGACAAATGGCTTCACAAAATCCTGACAGATATTGATGAAAAAAAGTCTTCAGTTTAGAATGTGTTCACTATGCAAGTGCATTAATATTTGGTATATTTTGTAAAATTTGTACGATTTCATCGCATTGTTGATTCTTTACTTCCTCTAAAATATCTGTTGCTGCAGAAGTGAGAAGTTTTTTTCTAACCCCGAGTTTAGAAAAACTAGAGGCAAATAGCACAAACTTTATTTGAACCAGATCAGTGAAGTTTAAAATGAACAACCGCCTGTAATTTCAGATATTTAATACACAGTTCCGGTTTTTAAGTTCATGCTTTGTTGAGAAGTCCGACAAATTTAATTCGTACAGAATTGGACGAACAGACTGTGGGATGAAAAACGTGCTGGCCATTGTTGATCAAAGTTACACAAATCTTGTATAAATTTCAAATGGTCCTGGAGAATATATATCTGTTGAAGACGCAAGTCATGATGTTGAAAAATGTAGTGGAAGAAATTGAATGTCGTTAAAAGGAACTGGTCTACGTTACATTTTAGTCTTAGCTTTTACAAGATGATCATTTTTGGCAGCCACAGGTCAACCTTTAAACTTGTCAGTCTGTCTGTTTTGCAACCTTCGAAAGAACGTCAATGGAACATAAAAGTTACTGTATATTTTTAACAAGCGCGACAAATTTAATTTGTACGGATTTGCACGAACAGACTGTGTTAAGGGATGAAAAACAGCACGTGTAGTTAAAAGGAACTGGTCTACATGCTACATTTTAGTATTAGCTTTTACATGCTGATCATTTTTGGCAGCCAGTCACTGGTCTGGCTATTTAACTTTTAAACTTTTCAGTCTGTCTGTTTTTCAACCTTTGAAAGACCTCCAATAAAACAGAAATCACATTTAAAATGATAGATTATTTTTTTCACAAGTGCTGAGAAAACATGATGGTTCATTTTGAGAAAAGATGAACATTGAGTATTAGATGATAACTTAAAATGTGATAAGATGTTCTTAAATACAATAAAGAATGTATTTTTTATTTAATAGAGTGATCTATTTTGTAGTCATCTGCAGAGACATAACAATAGAAGATAAAAGTTTCTGTATATTCTTACTTTAGAAATCGAAGGTTTTTCTGCATTTCCCTGTGGGTCAGTTTGTCAAGTTACATTCATAAGTAAGACATTTGTCATTGTGTTGATTTATTTATCATTATTTATGGGCCTCCCTGAGACGCAGGACCAGATGGGGTCCTGCATTTAGTCCTGGCATTAAAACCAAGAGAAACAGTTGAGTTTTTTTTTGCCGTTACTAACTAGGCTACTCTTCCTAGTAATTTGCAAATCAGTAGTTTGACCTTCTATTAAAGCAGGAATAAGTAAAAAGACCAACTCTTCTCTTGTGACACGAAGGCTCCACTTGAGATAGGAACCCACTGAGGGTGGAAGTGAAAATTGGCTTCACACTGTTTGAGACCAAAATACCAGCTGAGTCTAATTTACAGGAAGGGTGAAGGGGAGATTAGATCCTCGCTACTTGGCAAATGATTCATAACAAAAAATTACACCTTGTTTCTAAAAGCTGCAACATCACCGTTTTTTTTGCTTCAAATTGTTTATTTGCAGATAAATAAATGTATAAGAATACGTAAGTTTCTTTTCATACCTTTAGAATATGAATTTCAACCATAGTTGATATGTCATACTTGGTTCTCAGATCCTGCTTAGTTATTTGAATGGAAACTTATTTAAAAACTAAAAAAAAATCCAAATGATGAATTATAAATTACTTAAACTTTGTCCAAAAATAAAAGTTTGAAAGAGGTAAATCATATCCAATAGTTTCTTTTGATGGTTTTCCTGCAAATCCTGCTCCTGCACATCATTAATATGCTTAAATTCTTTATTTGAGGCCCAATAAATTTTATTACATTCTTTTGCACTGGTTATAATTAGGGGACCTTGATAACCAAGCAAAAGAGAAATCATACACTGATGCATTATGTGATTATTGAAACACTGCTTCATTGAGTTAGAAAGCTGTTCCTTTTCCTTCTTAATTGTTTTTCAATCATTCATATTTGAATCAGTATGAATTTGCCTTGATCAAGAAACGAAGTAAAGTTTTACCTCAAAATCAATAACAATTTCTCCAAACGTGATCTGCAGTAGTTTTCCAAAAGTTACTGACCATTTGTAGACCGCCAGTTGGCTGCTCTGATAGTTCTAATCCCCACATTCATGATTCAGTCTTTTGTTTCCTACTGATTCAATTAACTAAGAAAGTCACGACTCAGTGAATGGATTCATTTTGTTTGTCTTTCTGGGACAAGAAGTTGTGCAATTTTAATGTCATGTCCTGACTAAAATCCAGAAAAGTCAGTTTCTCAATCAGAGAGGTTCAGTGCCTTTGCTGTAAACCTCCCGTATGAGACTAAATTAATTTTTCAAAAAACTTTTTGCCTTCACCTTTATCTGGTGATGCGTGGGCCTTTTAATTCTCGTCAAAGTGGTTTTAAGAATGATTCAACATTTTTTCGCAAAAATACTACAGTATTTTTGACCCCGAGACACTAAACAAGATTCTGCTTCCGTAAAGGCGCATTCACAGAGAGAAGCATGTCTCATACTCTATGAGATTGGTGGAGGATCTACGGTCTACTCAGAATTTAGGTAAAATTTTAAAGACTTTGTATTGACAAAGCAGGGGGATGAACAAAAATCAGGCTTTCACACTTTCTGTCAAGGTTGGAAGCGTTGATACAAATGCTGGTTCCGAAAGGTTCCAAACACAGTCTTTCATTCATATAATCAAAAAATGAAAACATGATCACGCCGGAAAAAATCAGATGATATCAAAAACAAAAGTTGGGCCTAGAGGAGTGGGAAATTCTAAACTTCATAATCCTAAAGGAGGCAGGAGAGACAAGCAAAACAAAAACTGCAAGAAGGTGAGGGAAAGAAACCCATTAAATGATGGAAATGAGATAATAGGGACCAAGCGAAGAACATTAGGGAGAAGTGGGGATCAACCCAGGGAAGACACTGCCATGGGGAAGACATAGCACTTCAAAGTAAATACAATGAGGAATTTAAAAAATAAAGCAGGAATTTAACAAAAACACTCTGGCTCCAAAATTAAAACCTGACACTTATCTGTGATTAATTAGTACGATTTCGCAACTGTTGTGTAACGGACGCTCCAAACCCAAAATCGTGGTTGGTTATGTGCAGAAGATACGATAAGAAAGTATTTATTATTGCGTTAAATTAGACTTTTTTGATACGTCCGTGTGGGATGGCTGGCACAGCAAATTGGTTCAAATCTTGGGAACATTTGTTGTTTCTGTTTCCGTCTGCAGTTTATTTTATTGTGGTGCAAGTTGTGCTCATCAATATAGCTGCTTTTTAATTAGGAACCTTGGGGAATCACAAGTTTTCTCCCAAAGAGTTTAAGTTGTGTTTTACAACCTTTTCTATATGTTGGTCTGCATCACCAAATTGTTTCTGAGAAAGTTGCAAGTCTGTTAATAAGTTTGATCCGATTCAGTTGATCGTAATCCTATAACGGTATCGATAAGTTAGCCTATATCTATTCACAAACTTCATCTTTTTATCTTCAATAAATTCAGAAAGGACGGCTGTACTGCCATGACACTTGTCAAAAGAGGGTAGTCCACACTTGTCAACGTGGACTGTTGACTGATGCGCTAGAATTAATTTCAGTCTGAGCAAGTAATTTTGCAGACATAAAATGCAAACTTGATATTTATCAAAATCACATTATTGTTCCCAAAGTAAACTTTATAAATCACATCTGCAAATAGTCTCAGACCAAAGCCAACTTACTATAGTGGAACTATGCCAGCTGGAACCATGCCTCTGGAACCCCTAACGTGAATAAGGCCAATGATGTGATGCATATGCAAGGTTTCAACCATTCTGGAGTCGTGTTAGTGTCTCCCACAAACGAACAACAGTCGGAGACAGTAACCATGACAACTCTGTGATTGATGCACAAACTGTAACAAAAAAAAAAAAAAAAGGTCTAACCTTAAAGTAGTGACAAAAAAGAAAGCAAATCCATGTTGGGAATCCCTGCCTAGCCGATGGGGCGGGGGTGGTCCAAGTAACTCTTAATGTTTTATTGATGTTATTATTAATGATCCTTATGTGGAGGCTGGAACACATTCCATGGAAGCAGATAAACAGAAGAGCAGTTTCAAAATGAATTCAAATATGGTGACAGTATTTCATTTAATCAGCTTTCCTGTGACGTGCTTAATTGTCTTTATGGCAGGCATTGACGTGGGCATTCTAATTGTTTCTTTTCTGCTTCAAATGCTTCATTTCCATATTCTTAGCTCACTCTTAAGTTTTGTATTTTCCCCATAACTTAAGATTTGTGTGCAGCACCTCCTGCATTGGTTTAAATTTGAGCAATAGTCTGTGCACTACATGTTGATGGTAAATTTTAAGTACACATTCTGACCCTTTTTGTACAATAATATGATTCTACTGAGATCTGGAACTGCAATTGTAATCATTGTAATCATTGACAGATTTCCTTGTTTGTATTTTTCATTTTAATGCCATCTTTCTTTTAAAAAAAACATATTTCTTTTCTGTTTTACTTCCATTCAGATGGAGACTGATACCTTCTCCATCATTTTCTAGCTTCCCATCATTTCTTGTCCTTTTAACCCTGCTGCACAGCGTATGTTGTCACATCCATAAATGGGCAACAGTATCTGGCTGCCGTCCATGGAGCCAATTAGAAATGCCAGATGAGCTGAAGTCTGTCCTTCGGAGACTAAGGTCACCTCTGTAACTATCTCTGTTGCAGAACTCATTGGCCAATCATTTCCTCTCACCTTCATTAGCGATTCGGTTAATGTCAAACCAGCATCTTATTACTCTGTAATTTGCTCTGAGTTTTTATGAGCTCATATAAACTCAGGATTCCTTTACTGATGCATTCTAATGCGGTACATCTATTCAGCTGTTCCCATTGTCCCAGCTGATGAATATGCTCCCAAGATGCAGCACAGCTCTGCATCTGGACTCTTGATTACTTTTTAAACCCTTATTTTTCCTTCTCCTTTTCTGACACATATTCACTTCTTCATATTCAGTAAAGATGCACCAAAACCTTGAAAACACAACAACAATCTGTCATATTGTCTGGTGAACATTTTTCTGTTCTGCAAGCAATAATTTATCTTTAAAAACATCCAAACAACTGAGTCAGATGTATGCAAACAAAGGTGATTTCAAAACTGAAAGATATTGAATTGTAGATTGATCCACTTTCTGATTGATGCTGGATCTAAAGAGTATCCAGATGGACCCACATCAGCGGTACTGTAACGTCTTCTTGACACGTATTCATGATCGGTTTGTACGGATAGCATCCTCAGCAGGAAAGACCAGTCTTTCCTACATCTTTCAGCACATCTGGAAGGATCCTGAGGTTAAACACAGTCCCAGGAGCGGTTTCTGGATCTAACTGGGTATTTTCTTAGAACATCTCACTAGTGAGGCGTTAAGAAGGAATCATCAGATGGTGGAATCAACCAATCCGGCTCGACCAGAAGGCATAATTGCTCTAATCCGAGCCCCTCTCAGGCAAAGATTTTTACGTAAGGGTAAGAATGGAGATCGACTTGTAAATAAAAAGCATTGCTTTTTTTGCGTAGTTCTCTCCTTACTACGACAAATGCAAACTATCCTGTAATCAGGTTGCCAGTCTGTGGCAAGGCAACGCATACACTCATTTCTTGGAGCTCTGTGGCTCTGTACCAGCCTATGCATGTTTTAGGACAGGGGGAGGAAACTAGAGTACCTGAAAAAAACTACAAGTAAATAGGGGGAATATTGAATTGAAAATACTTTATTAATCCTCAAAGTGAAATTACCTCAATGCCTTCCCGGTCCGCTCACAAGGTGTAAAAGCTGGCATCTGAACCGTTAAAAAAACACTCTGTAATGAGTCCATGAAGTCATGCTTCAATGAAGCACACCAAAGGCGCCCCCCACATTCCTGCTGGGTCAGGACGAGTGTCCTCAGTTCTTGCCAGCGAGCGTCCGAATGTTACCCATGACAACCACAGGGACACTAGGCTCAAAGCACCTCCTTTCTAATCGTCTCCTTTTCAATTCTGTCGGGAAAGAATAGACTCCTCCAGCCACAGTGGATCTTATTCTGAGAGGTAGCTGCAGTGGACTAAAGGGCAGCCAGCCGTTGAAAAAAACCCAAAACCTAAAAACAGTCGTCTGAAGCAAAACAGTGCAGTCCAAAACAATGTCCAAAGAGCGCACAAAGTCGCATCTTCAGAACGGGACCAAACACAGGCAAAAGACGAACAGAAATCGAGTGGAAAAAATGCAAAAATAGACGACCAAACGCCCAAAAAAACCTGTAGGCAGCTGCCCAGTGCAGCGCCTTTAAACTCCACACAGAAAGGCCAGTGATACAAGTCTCGCCCCACCCGGAACCATGAGCTAACGACTGCACCACAATTCAACCAGTATTTTTAATACAACCTCACACGAGGTCACAAACAACCTGTTTGAGGGACACCATTTTTGTGCACATTAGCAGGGCACAAACTTTTGGTTTAAATAATAATAAAAAAATGAACTGTTGAGTGAAAAATACATTTCTGGCCTCCTGTAGAGAACAAATGATGCAACGCAGACGTTCAACAAAACACCAACCAAACATGATTCATGCACCACTTAAGAAAACAAAAGTATTGATTAAAGTAACCAGTTCTCATTTAAAGGTTCAAATTGGTTCCATGCATCACTTTTTTGCAAAACTTTTAAGACCCATTGGCCGGGGTTTGGAAAAATGCAATTTATAGATTAATTGCCTTCAAAATGAAAAAGCAATTATCCGGTCTTGTTCAGAGGACTTTAAGATGAATAAAGTTGTATCCACATTACAGCACAATGATCTGCCGCAAAATGTATTGGATGAAATGAGTAGAGGATGGTAAACCAACAAATTCCTCTCTTTGCCGCTTGTCCACAGTCCAAAGCAGGGGTCACCAACCTTTTTGAAACTGAGAGCTACTTTAAGGGCACTGAGTAATGCAAAGGGCTACCACTTTGATAATACACTTCTGAAATAACAAAGCTACACAATGTACCTTTAATTTGATATTATTAATAATGATATTCAATGTGAAGACACTGATTGTTAATGATCCATCTGTCATGATCCCTTCTTCTGCAGCCAAGAGGGAACCATGGATGTTTCTCAACGATCTGATAAAGATCACCTGATTCCTGATTTCACTCACCTGTGGACCCTGCTAACTATTTAAGGGGAACCATCCCTGTCTTCCCTGTCGGGTCTTACTATCTATCAGTCCAGCCAGGTCTCCCTGGTTGCCTGACCAAGAAACACATGACGATAAAATTATGCCATGTCACTGAAACTTTGTTTTTTTTTGTTCCACAGTAATTATGAACTGCCAACTTCCAAATAAACCATGTTTTCTGTCTGCAACTGGGTCCTCCTCTTTCCACCTGCACTCCGCATCTTGACACCATTACAATAATTATTTCAGTATGATTAAACAAGGTAGGAAACAGAAACATTTCTATATGATATATCCAAGTGTTTCATTTTCAAAATGATCACTTCCACAACATTTTGCAGGAAATCTTTTTCAATTTTTACAACAGTTATCAAATCATAAACGCTGAACCATGTTTGTACAAATGATCAATTATGTAAGATTTAACAAAAATCTACTCCTTTCAAAATAAGGACGGAGCGACTGTGCGTCGCCACAGTCGCAGCGCAGATGAGACGCACACAGTTTTCTTTCACGTTAGTAAAAAAAACCCTCTTCCTCCCATTCACTGTGAAAATGATAAGTTTTCTTTTTTCTGCCATGTTTTTGTGGGTAGAAAACGCGTTTGTAACCTCATCTTTGCAGCGCCCACGTTTACTTTTTTATGTATTAGTTTTTAAATTTACATCACTGTAAATGAAATTAAAAAAGAATAGCAACACAATTAAATAAAATTTTAGACAGCTAATTTGTGATTAGTGCTATTTTTAGAACTGGGCTGCGGGCGACTGATGCGGTCGCTGCGGGCGACCTGGTGCTTGTGGGCACCGGGTTGGTGACCCCTGGTCCAAAGATATTTAAGCTCCCAAAGATTAAGGTTACAAATATTTACGGTTTTAAAACAACTCACATTTACTTTGTATGTGGCCCATGATTTCTCAGTACCAACTATAGATTAACTTATTGGGTTTTTAGTCCTGCAACCAAAGGACAAGGTCACAAATTTATAGAGCATGCAGAGGCATACTGTTTGACACAGTGACATGAATAATTTTTGTTCATTTTTAGGCCATGTAGTTTTAAAAATGTATATCCACTGTCCTCTGTTTTAGAAAAAGTCTCACTTACACACGTAACTGTTTTCAATATAATCATATTCACATGAACCCGTATACATGCACTTCTGAGTGCTGTCTGACATTTAAAAAAAAAGGTTGCACAAATTATGTTTTTGCAGTCATTGTTGCAGTTTGTGTGACGTTTTAAAAAAACAAAACGCCGGTTATGCATGCCAACACACAAAAACGAAGTTTTCCAAAATTTTCACTTTGGTTGGAGTTTTCCAAAACTTCGGTTTTGAGTAACAAAGCCTGCGGGTTTGTGTGGATGACAGGCCAAAATGGATAAAAAATATATCCGATTTATCAGATACCCAACTATGTGTGGACGAGGTCTTAATTTATTGAATTGAAAATACTTTATTTTTCCGGAAGGGAAATTTTAGGAATATTTGAACTCCACACAGAAATGCCAGTGGTTATGATTATGTATATAATGTGTTTACTTTTCTATAAGACATTTGCATTTTTTGCGGGGGGGGGGGCGGGGGGGGAGAGGATAGGGGGATGACTTTTGTTTCTGTTTAATATTATTTTCTGAGTAAACTTGAGCACTGCCTTGGAGACAGTAAGATGATGAACACTCAATACATCAGTCCTGTCTCTGTTTAATATTCTTGTTTTACTCCCACATTTTACCTGAATCTGTTCCAGTAAATTTACTCCTTTGCTTGTTGAAGGAGGAGAACTGGTTATGTTTGAAAGTCTCAGCGGCTTAACAAATAAGAACTTTTCTAGACAGCATTCGCTTTTGCCAAGACTTGTGTATTTTGTGTGTAGCAGCGGCTTTGACTTCAGTCCTTTTCTTAGCTCCCAGCATGCTCACCGTGGATTACTAGTCATTAAGCCAGCCATTTCCTCTGCCTCGCATTTTAGAAGACAAGAATGAACTCTGAGAACACAAAAAAATTCTGTTGGCAGCCTTTCATTATCTGAGAGTAAACATCTTGGAGACAGAAAATAACTGGTTGGTATTCTTACTAGCACCCTTTCGTGTTTTTCACAGCACATTATTAATGGGTGTTTTGTTCCCAGGGTCTCGTGATATTTTATTTTGTAGAAATAACATTATTATCAATAAGGCAGTGGTGAAGCTGTATTGTTGGAAAGAGATAATGAACAGTATGCAGAATGAAGTACATCTATCAGATTAGAAGGTTGTGTTATGAAATTGGTATTCATGGGTGTTAACATGCACCATGTGATCAAAAACCATCCGAAGCATCCAATTTTAGGTATTTTGGACTAATGTTTTTGGGCAGATTTTTGCTTTTTAGTTTGCATATTTACACCCAAACTTTATTATGTGGATGAGTGTCTGTGATCCGGACAATTTTGTAATAGATCTATGATAAATATATCCTTTTTTGTGAAAGACAGTAGACATATATTTACTATTCTCACATCTAAATTTTCCAGTAAAAATATTTCTATTTTGTGTAAAAGAAAACTTCTTCTTTAAATGAGCCGTCTACCTTAGTTAGAGAACCTACCTGAGCCCCCTCAAGCAAGCTGAAGTGAAGAGAAGCACCTTAACCTTCTGCCAAAATAAAATTATTTTTATTTTAAGCCAAAATAGATTTGCTTTGATCTCTACTTTTTGCAGATGACATGTTGCTGTTGGCTTTGCCGGGCTGTGATCTCCAACTCTCACTGGATTTGCTGCAGTGTGAAGCGGCCGGGATGAATATCAGGGCCTCCAAATCCGAGACCATCGTACCCGTCCAGAAAAGGGTGGAATAGGTCAGGGACAGGGTCCTGCCCAAAGTGGAGGAGTTTATGTAACTCGGGCTCTTGGTAATGAGTGGGGAAAGGATGGAGCGGTAGATCGACAGACAAGTTGGTGCGGCGTCCGCAATAATTAGGATTCTGCATGGTAAAGAAAGAGCTATGTCAAAAAGCAAGTACTTGATTTACAAGTTGATCTACCACCAACAACTGGTGACTGAAAGAACGAGATCACTTTTAGGAGCTGAATTCTACAGATGGTTTATGGTATCGACTGACTGGGAAAAAAAGCTTAAGAGAAAAGATTAACAGAATCGTAAATACAATGTTGGATGTCATTCCTTAATCCTTCCAATCCTTTTTTTAAAACTACCATGGTTTTTAAATTGTCCTCATAGTAAATCAGACGACATCTTTCACCAAATGAAACAACCTCATTTAAAACGGCTCAACTAAAGATCTATTACCCTCTAAAACCCTGTGCCAAGATAGAAGTTACGGGAAGTACATAATTAGATTTTGTAGCATTTTCCAGTCTAAAAATGCTTGACATGTTGGAAAGGGGTAACATTAGATGGGAAGAAAAACCCACCCTTACTCTGTCTGGTTTCAAGATGAAAACCTTTAATGACTTTTTTCCAGTATGGAAAAAAAAACTTCAATAATCAGAATAAACACCACAACGAGAAAAAATGATGCACTCAAGACTTTGTTAAAAATCAAGCACAGTTATTTTCCCCATAAACATTCGATAAGTCTAGTTTGGTTTGTCCTGACAACGTTCTAGTCCTCACTTTAACGGGGTTACAGTTAGTCTGACATGACGTTAGATTGGTGTCAGACTTTCTGGAGTTTTTTAGTTTGCTTGAATACAAAACTGAAAAAAATAGGCTGCAAAATGAACAAATATTCTGTCGAGACAATTTTCCCATTTAGTACATGAAGTCATTTTTTAGCCAGTGTTTCCATGGCTTCCCTTTCTTCTTCTACCACTTTAATCTTCTTCCAAATAACTATCAGTTGCAGGCTGGAACATACCACTTACTGACCAAACTATTCACCACATAGCCCCAAAGGAAAGAACCCTCTTTCACTTCATACCTCGGAACTGCATCATTGCTTTTAGGCTGTTTTGATTTAAATTTTTTTTTCGAACACATTGATTCCAAGGCTGCTCAGGAAATGTGCTTAAAACAATTCCATGTCATGTGTTACCCATTGTTAGTTTGTTTTTAAAATCTGTTCTAAAAATTGTTCTTTGAGGGCTGCAGTCATATTTAACCCATCGCTGGTTTGACACATAACTCAACCTCAGTTGACTCACTCAGTTCTACTTGCTTACAGCTTAAAATTGAATCAGTATTTCTGAGCTCTCGATTTACAAGTCGATCTACGTTCCCACCCTTACCTATGGTCACCGAAAGAATGAGATCGCGGATACAAGTGGCCGAAATGAGCGTCCTGCGCAGCGTGGCTGGGCTCTCTCTCAGAGTTCGGGTGAGGAGCTCTGCCATCTGGGAAGAGCTCGGTGTAGAGCCGCTTCTCCTCCAGGTCGAGAGAAGCCAGATGGGGTAGTTCGAGCATCTGGTCAGGATGCTCCCCAGAGCGCCTCCCCGGTGAGGTGTTTCGGGGACGTCTCACATGAAGGAGACCAAAAGGCAGACCTCGGACCCGCTGGAGAGACTATGTCTCACAGCTGGCTGGGGGATAGAACGGAACGAAACAATAAATTCCAAAGAACTGGTAAAAAAAGAATTGTTGATTTCCATTCCTCCATCATCGGAAGTCTGGGTTATGGGTGTGCTTGGGTAATACGAGACATTCGGCGGGGTACACCCTGAACAGAAAACCAGTCTGTCCCATTAGTGTTGTTTTATTTCAGCTTCAATTATGGAGAAAAGTTTTGGTTTAAATCCAACTGTCCTATCTCCGAACAAGATTGAATTTTAAAGTTCCATTTCAAGGTTTCTAGAACTCTTGTTTTTCCAGCGGAGTGTTTCTTTGCCAGTCGTTTGCTTAGTGTAGCTCCAGTCTATTGTGTTGCTGCGTTAGCTAAAATAAAGCTAAGGTCTCATTTAGAACTAATTGTTTCCGAACCAGGACTGTAATTGGCCCTTGTCTTCTTCTTTGAAAACAGCCACAAATAAAATTTTACCATTCAAGAATCCCAATACTCAATCTTAGAAGCAAACATAGGCAATTAGTACGGTAATCAATGTTTCTTTCTAGGTGTGTGTGCTTCCATACTTGCTGCTGTGTGTCTGAGTCGTGGCAGCTAATATCAATCATCTGCAGATTTTATGCATACTAATTATAAGAGTATGATTAACACACATGCACACCCGCATACCTTGGGAAACATGCTATGTGATCAATATTTACTGTCTGTAATTTACACAAAATTCATCATGTTAATTTTGTTGTGATGCAAATCGAGGCAGGGTCGCGCTGTTCTGTGAACACACTTCATCATTTTTTCTCTGACTTTGCAGAACTCTGATCATCTTTCTTGGACGAGTCATTATTTTAGGATCGTTTTGACTATCCAAGCACTTTTATGATTAGATAATGTACCAAATTCAGCTCAAATTATAAATGAAAGATAAATTGAAGTCATAAATAGATCAAAGAGGGTTTTGACCAATCAATGGCAGTGTTTAAACCATAGTTAAGATTTAATCACATTTCTATGTTTTGTTTACGCAGTCTGTAAATTTGCTTGGCTAAGCTTGTGGCCTCTGAGCATTGATGCTTGCAGGAAATGTCAAGTTTAAATATAAATCAGGTTGGATCCTGACCCTATAAACCTAATCAGTTCATTGATAGTTGGTACTGAAAACTGTGGGCAGTTTAATTGAAATCCATTCTGCGGTTTGGGAAATATGTTCACAAAAATTTGTGACCTTGAGTTTTGTGACTTTGACAGTTGGTCGCACATTGTAGACCGAATAAGTTAATGTATAAATGGTGGTGAGTAACTGTGGGCAGTTTTGCTAAAATCCCTTCAGTGAATTGGAAGTGTTCACAAGACTAGCACGGAAGCATGAACCCATGGATGGGCGGACAGTTTGAACGGTTTCTGCCTCTCAGTATTCTGTGGGCAGAGACGTGAAAAACATGCCACCCCAAGCAGAACAAACTTAAACCTCTTCACCCTCCTTCGCTTGTAAATCTTCTTCCCATGAGTGTAATGAAGAGAATCTGAGTTACATATAAACCTGCCAGGGTTCACAAGTCCACTCTATTTGTCTTCCAGCCAAGATGAGGATATCGGTTGTACTTCTACTTATTCTTAAAAAAAATTTGAACAAATCAAAGTTGAAATCACTGAAGGCCTGATTTGTTCACTATAAAGCTTTTCTAATTCATCATAATTTCTGAACCAGTTTTTTTAAAACACCACTATTGTGTGTTAGTTGGATGTTAATTTATTTGATCACGTTTCCACGTAACTTTTTAGGTAAGAGAATTTTGATGCTTTCCAATGGCAACGACAGAAGCTCTAGCTATCATTACCAAGAACAGATTTGTAAGGACTTCTGCCATCCGGGAGGAGCGCGGTGTCTGGCCCCTCCTCCTTCAGGTCGAGAGAAGCCAGATGGGGTGGTTCGGGCATCTGGTCAGGATGCCTCCTGAGCGCCTCGCTGGTGAGGCGTTTCGGGCACGTCCCGACGGGGGGAGACCAAGAGTCAGACCCTGGACCTGCTGGAGAGACTATGTCTCACAGCTGGCCGAGGAAGGACTCGGGATTCTTCTGGGTGAGCTGGAGGATGTAGCCAGGGTGAGAGAAGCCTGGGTTTTCCAGTCAGAGGCTGTTGCCCCGTGATCTGGCATCAAAACGACCAAACGAAATGAATGGAAAGAACAGATTTTTAAAAAACAATTAAAACTACCAAAACGAATTTCAGTCAGCTTGATCAACTCGATTTTTTACAAAAACACAACTGTAGGTCTGACCATGTCATGCTCACTATACAATTCTAGACCTCATGTCACATATTTTGCTCATTAAAATACTAATTATTCCAAATCTTTTTGTCGTCAGTGAAAAAGAACAATCTTAAAACTTTATTTTGTTCAGAATAGAATTTAAATGTATTTCCAAACCCAGTGACATGTTTTTATTGAGATACGATGAAAATTATGAACTAAAAGATTTATTAAATCAGAAATAGATTTAACACAATTTCTGAAAGATACTAAGCTGTCTAAACATGAGAAGGATTTTGTAAACAAGTGAAAAACATACTGTCATGGTTCCCTTACCAACCACCAGTGGGGCCTCCCTTAATTTGCCTGATTTTAGACACCTGAAGGTCTCTGTGCAAGCTGCCTTTAAAAAGGCAGTCTGTCTTCCCTTCAGGTGTCGAGTGATTACCTCCCATCTCAGCCAGGTCTTCCTGGCTGCCTGACCATGATGTACATTTTGAACAATAACTTCATGATATTTCCACTGATCCATGTGTTTTTTTTTTCAGCAAAACTGGATTTATTTATTCAATAAATCATGTTTCGTGTCTATAATTGGGTCCTCCTCCTTCCACCTGCATTCCACACCCTGACACATTATCACCCAAAGCTTTGTGTGCACACATTTGCACGTTTAATCATGTTTGAAAGTATTAGGCAAGAAAAACAACTACAATGAAGTTTTTTTTTTTAATCGACTGCTCTATTCTTTGTTGTGGAAATATTTATAAAATGGTTTATACGTAAAAAAAAAAAGACAGACAGAAATAAAAATAAAGCGGTGAACTCTGTTCAAACCTGAACTCTGAGGATGGAGTTACACTTTCTGACTTCAAGCATATGTTCATGAAAGGGGCTCCCACGAGTGTGTGAACAATTATGCTCTCATCATGTTTGTGCCGCGATGTGTGTGCGAGATCACATACCCTCCAGCAGCCATTTTTATCCCAAGTGACGTCAGTAGTTGACAATAAACTGGGCCAGAACGCAGCTGGGTTCAAGTGGGTGATTGAACAAAATGTGCATGACGTGTGTGTGATTCTGGTTATTTGGAAAATTTTTTTTTTTTTTGGTGAGGACACACAATAGGAATAAAAGTTAGAATAATTAATTAAATAAAATGATTTTTACTTTGTGTCCTGATCAAGTTTGTAAAAAAAATCAGATGATGGAAGCAACTGCTTCAGCTTGTTTTTTTTTTCTTTCTCACATCAAAATAAGCTTTGAAAATATGTTAAAAGGGTTTGTTTTTGTTCAAATATAGCGCTACACATCAACCTTGTAGTTCAACAAAAGTCAGAGTGAAAATGACGCCCCAAGGCTAAAACTGTCAGAGTCACCTTGAGCCATGCTAACTGGCATTTCCCCCCCTTTCAGGTACACACACCCCCACAGACCAGGCTTTTAATGCACCAACCTGTGCAATTACCACCTATTTCTCTTTTCTTTTTGGTGGTTGGAAAGGTGTTTTGATTTATAGCTGCATCTACACTTAATGTTGGTTCAGCTTCGCTTTTAGAATTGTATTTATTTGCTGCGATCATAAGCATGGTGTGAAATCAGTCTTTAAAAACAAACATAAAAAACGATGACCTTGGAAATGAATGTTTTCGATATTATTCCTTTACAAAAACTCAGCTTGAATTCAATATACATTTGAGGCTGAAGACTTTTTCTTTGATTATGATAATAATAATAATGCATTATATTTCTATAGTGCTTTTCAGGACTCTCAAAGATGCTTCACACATATGCATCATCCATTAACACCATACCAGGAAAAGGTAAGCTACTGTTGTAGCCACAGCTGCTTCAGGGCAGGCTGACAGAAGCGAGGCTGCCATGTTTGTGCCATCGGTCCCTCTGACCATCACCAACACACCATCCAGACGAGGCAATGTGGGTGAAGTGTCTTACCCAGGGACACAGCCACAATTTAATCCCAATGGCCGTCCCACTGTAGCACCTAGGGTTCCGGTGGTCTCCCATTCAAGTACTGCCCAGAACCAGCATGCTTAGCTTCTGAGGTCTGACGATTTCAGGCATTGACAGGCTGGTATGACTATTGTAGAGTTTTTTTTTTTTTTTTTGTCAAACAATTGTTTCAAACACCACACTCGAAAGAGCCCAGAAGAAAATGTTTCGGCCAAATCTTGACAAATTTGAGTCAGTGACGTATCAGTTTCTATTTTGAGAATTTTTTGTAATATGTGTTTTTCTAAAATTCACTGGCATAAATAAGTAATTGCATTGACTCCATTACTCCTTCATTAGATAGTAAATATTCATTTCTATCTGGGCATGACCAATTTACCAATAATCTGATTAATGTTACTTTGCACGCATACTGTCTATAATTTACACGAATGATGAATGGTGTCCACAGAGACACACTGAAATATATATTTATATACATAGATAGTTATTGATTCAAACATTTTATTGGTAAACTACACAATATAAGACAGGAGTAGGTTTGCTTTTCTACAAAATAAATTGCATCTAAAATGAATTATTACTGCATTTTTTTTTTTTTTTATGAAACGGTCGTTTTCCACTTGGGAAAGAACTAAAAAAGAAAGATGCAAGTCTTCATTTTAAAACACCTCAACATAAAGTCTAGAACCGGAACGTGCTGCTGGCTGTGTGTGTGAGTGCAAGAAAACGACAGCAACTTCATTCACTTCCCCCAGTAAACTGAAGCAGCTTTGTTCCCTTCCCGCCTGAGTAAAGGAGCCTTTTTCTTTCTCAGCCAAGGTGTTTTCAATGTGATATTGATAGATTTGAAGTGAACTGAGCCATATGCACAAACAACCTGCATTTTCTATTTCACCTTTTTCTACTTGTCCTTTGTACTCTTCATTCTCCGCCTTCTCAAACATCCAGAAATTTTCTTACATGCAGCCAAGCGTGCAGTCAAACAGACTGAATGTTTTCTTTGTGATAACCTGCCGGTTCAATTCTCTGAGTAAACAATGGATTCAGGTTTATTTTTCATGTGAATCATATCACTGTTACTCCAAGAAAAATCAGTCATGCCAAATAACATCTGGTTAGGATCTGCATCTCTATATGAGGTTGTGCTTCCATAATTTTATAATCCTCTGAGATTTAAAATGTTCACACATGGAAGAATTGAGAGTGACCTTCCATCAAGAAGTCAGTGGTCTCCCAGGAGGGGCTCAGTGGACGAGCTTCACCTACTATAAAAACTGTCTTTTTGGAATCTGGTTTGAATAATGAGGATAGATTGATTTAAAATTCTATTGCAAAACGAACACCTGCAATTAGCTAATTTTCTATTGATTTTTGCTTCGTCTCTCTCAGTGTGCACTCTTAGCAGCTAGCTGATTAATCATGTCGTTTGCAGCTTGGTTGTAGCGGGATCAGGAGGTGTGGCCAGGCGACCCAACCAAGACTCAGCTCACTCTGCTGACAAACATGGTTCTGAACTTTAAAAACTACATAAAAGTATAGACCCCCCACCTCCCTCCCAAAAAAACCCAAAACAAAACCAAAAACAACATAACAGTAATACAGCATGACAAATCAAAGATTCGGGAGCCTAATCAGGATGGAAACTCTGTCCTATGGAACTACTTAAGAATTACACTAACGATGTTAAAGTAGCATGGTGGCCTCACAGCAAAATGGTCGTGGATTCGAGTCCCGGGTGGGGGATGGGATTTGAAACTCTGGCCCATCTGTGTGGAGTTGGCATGTTCTCCCCGTGAATGCGTGGGTTTCCTCCCAGTATACCGGTGTGTTTACAACGTGCATTTGGGTGAGGACCCCCTCGAAAAAAAGATATCTCATCTCAAAGGGCTTAACCTCCTGAAAATAAATAAATAAATAAAAATGTTATGTAGAGAAACTTGTTACATAAGATAATTACCTTTAATTGGGACTAATTAATATCAAGGTATTTAATATATCCACATCTGTACAGTTTGGCATTTGAAGCTGGTACGACGGATTAAAATTTTAGAAGTTTTCATGGTTAATATTTTACAACTGTTGTAAAAGAGCTTGTTAAATTGATATCTCAATATCAAACAAAAAAAATGGGAGTTGATATTTTGTCGATGTTTGGCAGCTCTCGTTTTAATGTCTAGTAATAATACTGTCAAACTCTGTTTTGGATTCAGTCGCTTACCTTTGTGTGCTTTCATAAACCTTCTGGAAAAATCAGACCTTCCGTTCTGTCGTCTTCCGCTTATCTGCGAGGGGAGCGAGGGCAACAGCCTCAGACGGGAAGCCCAGGCTTCTCTCACCTCAGCTGCATCCTCCAACTCACCCGGAAGGATCTCGAGTCGTTCCCCAGCCAGCTGTGAGACATGATATCTTCAGCGGGTCTGGGGTCTTCCTCTGGGTCTCCTCCTGGTGGGACATGCCCGAAACACCTCACCAGCGAGACGCTCAAAGGGCATCCTGACCAGATGCCTGAATCAGACCTCGATCTGTGTATTTCCATTAGTATATCTTTTAAAACTAAAAAGTTGGTTGTTGCTTAACTGGTGTTGTAAGGTGTCTGGTGTGACCCAGTTAATTTCCTCTAGAAAGCAGCGGTCATTCTCGGTCTCTTGTGTGTGAGCAGATATCCGCTCACACACAACGTTAGCTGCCATGCCACAATCCACTGTTTGCGTTTTCAGACTTTGCTTCCCACAGTCCATCACTTTAAATTGTGTGATTTGTTTGGGGTTGTCTTTAACTCCCTCACAGGCAACGGCCATGTTCGCAGATCTATTTTTCAGTTTGTAGGGATTCGAATTGTCCACTTGATGAAGAGTTCAGTGACTTTTTAGTGTGGGGAGTCAAGTGTGACTTTTGGCTCGTGGCCATTTCTGGAAGTGCCGAAAAATTATGGTTTGGTATTTTGTCAATATCGTAATGGCCTAATTTATGTCTAATAATAATGTCAAACTCATTTATTTCTTGTTTTGCTTCAATGCAGCAACTATAAATAAGACTTGAATGTTAGAAAAAACTCTTATATTTTTACCAGGCACTAGTAACACACAATCAATTAAAAGGCACACCATGCTATTAGCTCGCTAATGTACCCACAATGTTAAACAGCTGAGCTGTGAGAGCGATGGCTCCGCAAACAAAAGGTCATCAGCTTGTGTGCAATGCCGCCATGTTTCCCGCCTCTGATTAAAAGGTCAGGATTTACTGCAAAGTGCAAACTCAGCCAAAAGTGTTCAACATTGAATTATGTAAATTGAAATTACCTGTCACAACATTCACAGCTCAAGCTAATTATGTTGGTACAGAAAGCTTGAAAAGTGAGTCGTGTTACGCAAACAGTGGCAACACATTAAAAGCAATTTCAGGGTAATTCTGCATGCAGAGCAACATTCCTACACGTTGTGATGAAGCCGTCTCACAAAGCACAACGCTGTTCTCTTGTTATTGACGTGGGTAAAAATAAATCATGTTGACAAGGCTATTTTTCCGCTCAGGTGACGGATACAGCCAGAGGGAGGAGATCCACACACAAACTATTTTTCCACACCTGTGTCCTGCTCGTGGTATTCGCACTTCACAGTCTGATCTTAAAGTTTTCAGACAACAGGGAGCTTTTTCTAACACGGCAGGACAGTTTGTGAAAATCTGATTTGTATCGAGGGAAATAGTGTTGTCTAGTTTCCCATTTTGTTGGTCTGGGGGCTTCCTGAGCCACAAGTAAACTTTGCTATATTTTTAGTTTTCAGTTTTTCCCTCTAAAATTTGTTATTATCATAATTTATATTTGCTCTTGGTTGATTTATGTTATGCCCCACTTATTATTTTCGAACTTTCTTCAGTTTGTTTTTACCTCTTGTTAAACCTGGTTTCTGAATTTCTCACATCTGAATTGTTCTTGGTTTTCTTTGTTCAGGTACAGTTCCTCGTCTCTCTGTTGGATCCTGCTCCTATCATGTTCTCTTCTCATTTTCTTGCTCTGCCATCCTGCTGCGACAGTATCTTTTGGTATTTATAATAAGCTGTGTGTTAAGTTCACCTATCGTCCTGTCTTTGTTTTTTTTCCTCATTAACTCGTCATAAAATCAAATCACAATTTTGAAGGGAAGCAAAATCACTGTTTACAAGTTTTGTAAAGTGACATTAATGCAATTAAAAACCCTCTTCTGAAAGATCCACTACTATTGAAGAATTTACAAAACAAATAAAAGATATGAACAACTTTGTCATCCATATATTTAGTCCTGAAATCCGTCGTAAGGAAACTTCTAGGTACATCAAGGTCTTGTTCAGAAGCAAGAAAAAAACATGAGTAGAGATTGACTGTTGGACTGTGACTTTATCAGTGATGAGGACTCTGGATTGGTTGGTCATGGTGAAGAAGGAGATGAGCCAAAGGGCAAAGTTTTCGATTTTCTGGTTGATCTACATTCCTACTCTCACCTACAATCTCTACGTGTGGGCATTGACCCACAGAATGAGATTGCAAATACAAGCTGCCCAAATGAGTTTCCTCTGCAGGATGTCTGGGTTCCCCTGAGGAGCTCAGTCATCCAGGAGGAGATCAGAGCGGTGTGACTACTCCTCCACATATAAAGGAGACAAAGCAGGGGCTCAGACGACTGGTTTGGATCCCTCATGTGCTCCGGCACAGTTATTGTTGACCAGGCACATCCCACCAGGGGAGCAATATGGAATAAAACAAATTATCCCAATCATTTCTGTCATGTAGTATGATGAAAATAACAAATCACATTTTACTAATCACTGTCTTGTTCCCAGAAATTATTCTGTGCCAGAGTGTTGACGTCATATGTAAAGCGGAATATCCAGCCTAAACTTTTTGACGATGAATTTACCATCAAAACAAAACAATCAGATAGCAGAACTAAAGTATTGTTTCGGAGAAGGCCGCTCCCTTCATGATGTACCCAGTCCGCTTTTTTGCTTTTGTTATCAATATTCTACAAGGGTTTGTCTTCGAGCAAGTTTCGCCCAAGTATATGTGTCTTTGAAAGGATTTTTAAAATTCTTTTTATTGTGGGACGAAAAAAGCTTACGGCGGGAAATGTTTCTGATGAAACATCAAAGATGAACTATTTGAGAAGAGCATTCACTCTGAAGAAAACAAACAAATGATCTTCAAAGCACAGATGTCTCACTGATTGTTTTTTAAAATAACATTTAACTTTAAAATTTACGCAAAACGCTTTATATTCCTTTTGTCAATTTGCGTCGAGCTTCTTAACTTATTTTCAACATATTCCGACCAAAAACGTCACGACTACTATACCTCTGTTACAGCTGCTTAAATCAGTACATACTAGAGTACTTCTGAACAAGCTGAACTGATTGCTTTAAGTATGAAGAAGAAATATGTTTATTCTGAACATCTCCTTAGTGACCGAGCGCCTTGTCTCATCACTTAAAGTCAACCTACAGGCGAAGCCCATTTCTATCTTCCGGTCACTGCCCACAACTTACGACCCCTCTGCCATTTCAGCTCCATCCTCTTTGCCAAGCCCAGATCTTCATCCTGTCTGATAAATAAAGCGGTTTATTTAGCTATTTTATTTAGCAGTCAATGCTAGCAGAAACATGCATCTTGGAATTTAGTTCCAAGAAAAGGAGGCTGTTTGACGGCCAAGTGACGTCCAGCAAGTGAATGTTCTAAGAAACAAAAAAATAAATAAGTAACCAAACGATATTTACGTGCCTGTGGCTTAGCTGATGTAAAGCAACATGGCATCTCTCCACTCTGCCTAATATTGACTGCTGTGTCTGTCTTTCAGAGTTTTTTTTTTCTCACTAGGAAAGGTCAGATGCACACTTGCCTTCCAACTGTGTCCTAAGCTTCTTTCTACCTTTCCTCCTTCCATCCATCAATCAATCCATTTTTCCCAGCTGCAGCCACTGTTTGACCTTGCCTCAGAACACACCCTGTCACTTTTATCATGACCTCAGTCACACACAGATGTCTTAAACTCACTCGCGCTGAAAAACCTGCAACTGCACACTGGTACACAGACCGAGACCAGAACTCACACAGATATACGCACCGCATGACCTTTTAGGCACATGTGAACAATGTCACAGTGGCTTTCATCTGTCCTGTGGTGACTTCTCTCCATCAGAATACTGTAAGGCCCTGACCCAAAACCTTCAGATACTATGAAAAGCAAAAATGTTTTCTGAGTAAAACATTTTAAGTCAAAATCCAAAATCTTTTTACAAAAATGTTCAAGATGTTATGGAAGATCTTTATGAATTTATTACTTGCAATATTTCTTAAATCTACTTTCATTGGTTGGACTCGTGCTGATAAGTTATTTGAAAAAAAATGTGTAGATTATTGAACCAAATCAATTCGTCGTGGTGAAGAAAGAGCTGAGCCGAAAAGCAAAGCTCTCGATTTTCCAGTCAATCTATGTTTCAGCACTACATCATCCATACCGCCTTTAAATGACAAATTTATATGTATTGAAGTATATCATACTGTTTCATGTCAACACTGCGAGCCTATGTATGTTATCGCCGTTAATTGTGTGTACCTCTAATTCTAAGAGATGAAAAGGTGAGGTGCACTCCTAACACTGGCGTTACTGCCTTCGTCCTAGAGCTCTGTCTGTGTTCGATGTCGAAGTATTTGAAAAAGCCAGCTTGTTTTGAGGGCTCTGCTTTCCTTTGATCCTCACTCATCTTTCAATTGAGATAAGTTTACAAATGTAAGAAGAAATCAGCCTGAGACGAGGTCTGCACAGGATATAATAATGTAAAGACTACTTTCAGAGATGGAACAACACCAAATGTTTTCATTTTGGCTCACTCGGAAGAGCAGAAATGTTTTAGTTTCCAAATTAATTTGTTTTACACACAACGCGAGGGTCTATAGAAAGTTACCTCAAAAAAAGCTTTCAAGACATCTTGTTGCCAATGAGACGACTTATTGGAAATGAAAAACAAAATATGTTGGCTCAGTCATAACTGAGCATTCAACAGATCTAACCTTGAAGCAGATGGGCAACAGCAGCAGAAGACCACCTGCTTGTCACTTCTGTTAGCTGAGAATGAGAGGATTTGACAATGGGAGCGTGGGAAAAGCCACCTGGTTCGGGTTTTCATTTTCGCTCAGATGGCAGAATTATAATTCACATGAAACATTATGAACACATGGATGGTTCTGACTTGTACTTACAAATCAGGCTGCTGGTGGAGTCATCGTGCATACAGGATTATTTTTTAAGGACACATTGGAATAGATCAGATTTATCTGAGAGAGTTTAAGGAATGTTTTTTAGATGATAAAATGAATCAAATATAATATTTTGACATTTCACAACATCTCAGTAAAAAACAAGTAACTTGTCTTCCATAACACTTTTGCAAACACAATATTTCCTAAACCACAAAAGGGATTTAGGAAATATCCGTTTTCCTAGGGATATTTCCTAGGATCATCCTATTTCATGTCAATACTATTTCCTAGGAAATATTCAAGGGAAAATATCCCTGGGAAATTTCCTAGGGATAAGGTACAGTTTCTATTGGTACTACTGGTAACTATACCAATATTGACTATACAAAAACCTACAACAAATTAAAGATGAGGAGCCGAGGAGGGTACCAATACTATTGGTATTGGTACCAATAGTATAGTATAGTGATTGGTATACCATATATAGTATACCCACATAGTATTTGGTATAGTAATTGGTATTGGTATAGTAATATACTATTACTTTATTGTATATATTATACCATAGTATAGGTATACTATATACCAATTACTGTATCGTAGTTGGTATACAGTAATATACCAATTACTATATTTGGTAATTTCAGTACCAAATATGGTCTAATTGATTAAGTTTTAAGGGTCATGCGACCAAAGATCAAGATCACAAAGCCCGAGATCACAAATTGTAAATACACATTTGACTGCTTCTACCTCGTTATCACATCCACCTTGACCAATCAATATTAAGACAGTTTGTGAAATGGCAGGGCAGAGCTATTTCGTTTGACACCAACTTGTTCTTCTAATTCTACTGTTCTGTTTGGCTCTGTCCTAGTGTAAGGTTTAAAGCTTTTCAAGCATTCATCTTATCACAGTTCTATCGATGTGTTTGATGAGTTGTCTGTGAAGCTCTCAAGATTGATTGGACCAATAAGAAAGAAAGAAAAGAAAAAAGAATAGTATTCAATCTCATTTATTATCCAACATTAATACATCATTTAACCTTTCAGAGAGTTTATGCAAGCCTTCACTTTTCAATCAATATAAGAATACAACTCATAATGACTCCATAAGCTCCGATGGCTTATCTTTACTGTCTAAATAGTAAATACGTAGACATTTTGTTTTTTTCTATGTGGCCCTGAATACACTTCCCTTCCATTTTGACCAAATCCAAAGTGAAGGTCTCTTTGAAGGCCTTGTTCCAATGCTGGATGGAAGTTGTCGATGGTAATAAATCCTAATGAAGATTCTGCTGCTTAACAAAGTCTAATAATGAGGCAACCTGCATGAAACCTTACAACAAAGCTGTAACCCAACTTCAATCATTAGTGCTCTAACCTGAGGCAATGCCTTTCAACTGGCTCAGAGGTGAATTCTTCCACAATCCTCCTTCAAGCAGAATTCAACTTTCCTCATTATGCTCACGATGGGCCTACTCGGGAGAACGGGAGGATTATTTTGATCAGTAGTCAGACGTTTTATTTCTGAAAAACAACACCTATACTTTATGTTCTAAAAGTTTTCTTCTCCAGCGTTATTGGAATAAATGTTACACGTGTCTCACAAATTTGGAAATCTACTCTTTGCAGGTGTAAATAGAAGAATCATTAAAGCTACATGGAATTAGTAGTGTTGCTAAGCAAACATTGATACTAAATATCCAGTTGACATTGCAGTTTATCCTGCTCCTTCAAGGATATTTCTTTCTGAATATCAATCAGAGGAACTCATTTACAGTATCTGGTAAATCAGAGTTTAACCTGACAGTTTTATAAGTAACGTCTCTCTCATAAAGGTTATCCTTAGTTTTGTAAGTTTCAACAATACTTGGGCCTCAATTTTACTGCAAAAGATAGATCGACTCTTGGTTGGAAGAACTTAAATCATAGTGTTTATATACTGTATCTACGCCCAGAACGTTGAGGAGGCATTAAGCCATCTGCCTGTCTGTCCTTCCATCTGAGGTGCAACTTTTGAAAACGTGATAGCGTCCCAAGTAAAGATTACCTGATTAGGTTTTCAGGGTCAAGCGACCAAATGTCAAAGTCACAAATTCTTGCAAACCAAAAATCTCAATTTTCAATGAAAAAAGAACAGTATGGTTTTTAACTGTAAATTCAAATGAATTGATTTATTTGCACACCCCAGTATGACTTTTCCGTGACCAATGACAAAATTTCAAACATGCGAGAAACTCATCCGACCATCCAAATCCTAGTTAGGAGCAACAAATTACTCCTCATAACTCCCTCTACACACAACGAGCAAGATGCACGATTAAGCTGAAATTCAGACCGATCTTAAAATAGTTGTTTCTGAAACATGTTCCATGGCTCTATTGTTGTATCTGTACCTGAAATCAGGGAAAATTCTAGGCGAGTATCGCACAATGAGTTTCCAGCTTCAGTGATGGCTCCTGAAGAAAGACTGAAGTTTAAAGTTGCTGAAAGTTGTTGAATTGCTGGTAAAGACTTTTTGTTTCACCTTGACGAAAAGTCTGAGTACATCAGGCGGACTTTGCTTTTTTTTTTTTTTCTTCAGGGACCTAATTTATCATGTAAGATTTCACTTTATAAAAGGGCAAATTCTATTTTAAGTATTCTATATTTGGCCAACATTGAGGTAGCCTATAAACAGATTTGCTCACTGCTCCATTGATAAACATCTGGTAAATAAGCTTTCAATGAACGTCAAAAGAAACATGACATATTTTGAGATGTTTTCTTCTTTGTGAAATCCAAACAAAAATTAAAATACAGATATTAGATAAAAAATACAAAATGGTATAATGATATTAGTCAAAATCTCATTTGTCTTTTCATACATTTTAAATAAAATAAATGAATTACTCTATTCATCCCTCACCGGGGAAATTTGTGTGCTGCACTCCTCACACCGCAGCAGGCTGCCCTTCGACGGCGCCAATGGTGGGAGAAGCGGGGTTAGGTGTCTTCTCCAAGGACCCTAGACGTGCTCTCTGTGGGACGCTAACCCGCGACCTTCCGGTCCACGCGCAAACGCTGTAACCACTGAGCTGCCGTCTCCACCCTACGTCTATCTCCCTATCCTATCTCCATACGTCACTGGAAAGTGACCAGGCCAGACTGAGATGGTTTGAAAAGGTGTAGAGGAGAAAGAGTACATCAGAAGAAGGATGGTGGGTTTGGAACCACCAGGAAAGAGGCCTAGAGGAAGACCAAAGAGGAGGTTCATGGATACAGTGAAGGAAGACATTAAGATAGTTGGCGTGACTGAAGAGAATGTAGGAGATAAGGTTAGATGGAGGAAACTGACTTGAAAGAAGAAGAAGAATACTGATGTGACCTTATTTAAGCTCATAATTACATTTTACTGTAAAAATCACAGTGCAGACGAACAAGATCTTCCACAGTTAGTTTTATTTCAGCTCTCTAGACATTAAAAATTCTACCAGTAAAAAACAATGTGTACAAATTTAGTAACTATATATGCACAGTGCCAGCCTTGAACAGCAGAAACTCATTCTGAAACGTCTCAGTTTGCCAACTTTCTATTTTCTCTGTGTGACTTATTTAAGTTGGATTTGCTTTGTCTCCAATTGATGTCTCTTTCTATAACGACCTGTCAAATCTAATGGCCTCAATACAATATTAGGGTTTTATCAAATTATTTTTATTTCTTTCACCCGTTTGAATAAAAGCGTAGGAGATTTAAGAGCAGTGAGACTTTCAGATGGCAACACAAATATAGTCGCTGTGCTCCGGCAGAGGAACTTCCCGACCTTAATCACTGTGTGACACTTAATTAATCAAAGCGCAGAGGTTTGCTTGCCTTTGTGAACAGTCTCTCCTGACAGCCACTGGAAAAGCCACTTCATTATCCAGCCACAGAAACTACACAATGAAACTTTTCTTCTATGAATATAAAACATTGAAGCCATTTTTAGTAACGTTATCGACCAGACAGGAAATTATTCTGCTGTACTTCAAAGTTTAACTTCTATATTCTAAAAAAGTTTAATTAAAAAAAAAAACATAGGAACATGTCTCTTAAATTTAGACTGGATTTTTGTAACTTTTCTTTTTTAGAATCCCTGTTATCCATGTTTTTTAACACCTGGTACAAATACATGGGCTGTGAGATTTATAACTGGTAAGATATAGTTTGTCTATACATAATTTTTCCACGCACTTACCCCAAAAAACAATTCTTTAACAAGTGGATTGAACCCAATTAGATTAAAAAGTAGTTGCAAGTGCTAAAAAAATGATAGTAAATAAATAATGTATACTTTATTCATCCCTCACCGAGAAAATTTTTTGTGCTGCATTACACCGCAGTAGGCTGCCACGACGGTGCCAATGGTGGGAGAAACAGGGGTTAGATGTCTTCTCCAAGGACCGTAAACTTGAACTCAGTGGGACTCAAACCTGTGAACTTCTGGTTAACTTCCCATCTAAGGGCGAACGCTCTACCACTGAATCACTACCTGCCCCTTGTAATGTACTGGAAACCAATTACAAAGTGAGGGAATATATCCAAGAGAGTTTATTTCCAGCCTGCATCACGTAAACACAAGCACTAAGACTTCTTCTTCAGGTATTTCCCTTCTAGGGTCACAACAACAAGTTAGTTTCTTCCATCTAACCCTATCTTCTGCATCCTCTTTGGTCACACCAACTATCTTCATGTCTTCCTTCACTGTATCCATGAACCTCCTCTTTGGTCTTCCTCTAGGCCTCTTTCCTGGTGGTTCCAAATCCAGCATCCTTCTTCCGATGTACTCTCTCTCTCTCCTCTGCACATGTCCAAACCATCTCAGTCTGGCCTCTCTGACTGCTAGATCATTTTAATTTTTACGTATTTTATTCATCCCTCACCGGGGAAATTTATGTGCTGCATTGCACCACAGCAGGCTGCCACAACGACGCAAGTGGTGGTACAAACGAGGGATTAGGTGTCTTCCTCACCGAGATATGAGCTCAGTGGGATTCGATCTGGTGAACTTCCGGAGAACTTATGGTTGAAGCGTGATCGTTCTACCACTGAGCTATCGCCTCAATAATCCAATCATTATTCACCAAACTGATGTAATATTTTTGTGCTGCTTTCTGAACGATTATTTCTAAAATACATACTTTTGTTTTGAAAAGTGTATATTTTGAAGTTGAATATCATCATTTAATTTATTGTGTTTAATTGTGCGTTGATCTTGTGAAAAATTTCTCTTTCGGTTGCTGGGTTTGTAATGCAGAGCATGCAGGACGTAACAACGAAGAAAATAGTTATCATCTACTTTGTGATGCTTGTCAGAAAATTCCATAAGTTTTTTTTTTTTTTTTAATATACTTTATTAATCCCTCACCGAGAAATTTGTGTGCTGCACTAGACCGCAGCAGGCTGCCATGACGGCACCCATGGGAGGTATGGGTGAGGTATCTTCTCCAAGGACCCTAGACGTGAACTCAGTGGGATGGCATCACCGCAAATTTCCAGCTAACTTTCGGTATGCGGGCGAGCACTCTAACCACTGAGCCACCGTCTAAAACACCAATTTAAACACCAACGACAGTGTAGCATATTGTATTTTTGGTGTATATACAATAATTCTATTGTTTAAAGAGGTTATTTAGTGCTTGTATTATTGTGATATTTCAGTTTTTATTATGTAAACAATGAAAAATTATACCTCCAAACCTTTTCTGCTTTTTTTCCGTGGTTTAACAACATATCATGTTGGCAACGTAATTCTATCTACATAAAAATCTACTCAGAAAACCCCCAAATTTGAGCCTAACTTCTATACTAAATTCAGATATTTCATCTGCTCACATAAGAATTTGTTTTCTAAGGTGATCTTTCTCCGAAGCAGACAGCTAGGGTGAAGTCTGACGCAAAACCCAGAACCTCTGGAACATTCTCCAACTGTGCTTTGGTCCGACCTTGCTCATTTTTTGATGGTAATTAATTAAACCACATGAATCCTGACTTTTGGCTTGTCTCTAATTTACGTGTGTGTGTGAGATGTAAAGCCCAGACAAGACAAAGAGTAAGAACGGCTTTGTTTGAAGTGAGTGTGAGTGAGCACTGCATTAGACTGAGTGATGTATGAGGATGTCGGAAAACAGCGGGGCTTTACCTGACAACTAGGACTCTCTGTCTCTCTCTCTCACATACACACACATACACAGATGCTCACAGAGAGCTAGGTCAGCAGCAAGGGGCCCTTTGAACCAGCAGTAGGTTAAAGTCTTAATGGCTGACATTTCTCATGGGAAACTTCTTTCCATATGTTACACGAGGACTCGCTCCAGTCTGAGTGAGAAATGGTGTGAGCGATGGAAGGAAAAGAGATTTCATGAGGTAAGAATATTTCAACAGTCTGGCTGAGTATTCTTTGCTCAGTCCACATCAAATAATGAAAGAAAAGGAGGGTTCAGGAGCCAAAAGAAATGATTAAAGATGGAAGATTCAGTGTCAAAGAATATTTATCTGATCCACAGTGGAACTTTTGAATAATTTATTCCTTTTCTGGCTAAAGGTGGTTGTGCATTGAATTATTGAATGAGAAGACTTGACAAACAAGGAACATGAAATCCTGCTTATTGATTGGTTCATGCAAAACAACACACAGATTTGTTGTTAGCAAGTCAAGTCCAGAAGCAAAAATCAACGAGGGATTGAGTTGGTCAAAAATGTCCCTACGTTTGCAACCTGAAGTGTATTGATAGGTTTAGAGAAGAGGACAACGGAAACACCGGTTTTCAAAAGTGGCTACATTTGTTTTTATTAAAAAAAACGCCGTGGACGTGGCCTGCAAATAAAAATATGAAACAAAACACACTGTATGGTGAGTTCTGAGCGAGCTCTAACAGAAATCGGGCTTAGCTAATCAATAAACAAAACATAAAGATGCAACTAACTTGCATGTTGGATGGAAATGTGTCAGGATGGGAGAATTTTCCTGCTTTTTTTTTTCTTTCTCCTCAGGACAAAGGAAGTAAACCAAGAGTAGAAGACCTCCATAAAATGGACATGTCCTTATCCAGATTACAAGGACATGGATATAAAAGGAAGAAGCACTGAGCGCTTTGTGCCCACAGAGACAAAAAAAAAAAAAACAAGCTTGAGATACTGCAAATTTGATGCCTGTGTTTGTGAAGCCCACTCTTATTGAGGGTCAGTAGTGCACGAGTTCAGATGCACACAATGCAGACATACTGGCACAAATGTTTGTTTGCTCTTTGGTTTTCCATTTCTTTTCTTTTTTTTACATGGTAGAAAAAGTTTCAAAAAAGTCTTTTGGACCGTTTAATTCTTGATTGAGACGTTTCGACTTCCATCCGGCAATCATTTTCAATCTGAATGAAATGGACTGAAAACTGGCTCTATTTATACTAACCTGAGTAAAAGGTAAAAAAATAGTAAGAAGGGCTCGACCAATGAGCCTGTGTTACCTATGATCGCCGTGAATGGCTCCTAATGTAGCCACAGACCAGTAAACGAACCCTATTACAAAAATGCTAAAAGCCTAGTGAATAGAAATTCCTGCTAACGAGAGGCATGAAACTGGGTCACGAGGTGTCATCTTTAGTCCATGGCAATTTTTTTTACATGCTTATTTTCAGCTACATTGTCGATGTATACTTATATTTTGATAACAGTTATTTCAGGTCAAATTTAGATGGAAAGAAAATCAGGTAAGCTGTTATAAAACATGAAGGAATTATTACAGGATTTTTTGTTGATCACCTTTCAAACCGTCTTCTAACGGGACTGACCCACACTGAGGTCATAATCTTCTGAAAACTGCTCGGTAAAGAAAAAGGTGGAGAGTGAACAATTACAGACGAGACAGGAAGAGAATACTAACAAGTCTACAAATTATTCTCCAGGTTTTCATTGCTGGGTCAGAGAGCGATGGTGGAGGGAAGAGGAAATCCTTTTGATGGATGGCTGGTGTTTAATTCTTAAGCATCCTGTTCGTATTTTACTGTCCCGTGCAATATTTCTCTGATATTTATGACCTCGAAAGAGAAAAGCATAAATAACAAATTCAGGGAAGGTAACCGGGCAGACTGTGTCTCTGTCGGTGTATTCTCTTTTATGGCAATTACATCATTAGTCCAGGATTTTGTTCGTTTTCTTATTAAAACCATCCTGATTGGTTACATTTCCATAAAGGAAACAGTTTAATTGTGTGGTTTTTTTTTTTATTTCTTCTGAAATTTAAACATTTTATTTACCAAAGGCTTAATTTTGTGCATTTTTAGAGAAACTTTCAGGACACTGTCAGGTAAACTGGTTCAGAGTTTTAACATTTCTGTCTTAAATCTGGGAACCAGTAACGCAGCTAACAATTTAACATTCCAGAATGTTCTGGGAAGGTTTTTCAAAGGTTAGCAGAACATTCTTTGAAGGTTATTTTTGGTTCTCTAAAAGTTATTTTTTGGTTTTCAGAACATTCACCTACCCTTAATGTTTTAGACCAGGTTAGGTTTAGGTTAGGTTTTCTCCACGTTCTGGGAAGGTTAGGTTCTCTAAAAGTTCTGGGGAGGTTAGGTTCTAACGTAACCACCAACTAACGTTTCAGGAACATTTTTGGTTTGGTAAAAACAAACCTTTAGAGAACTTCCGGCCAACGTTCCCTGGAGGTTCTCTGTTTGCTGGGAAAGACCTGTTTACGAAAGGTACTCAGCATTTAGAGCAGCTCCTATGAGATATTTTGGTCCTAAGTCATGTTGAGGAACTTGTAGGTGATCAGAGGTGTTTTAAAATCACTCAGCAGCAGGAATTTGCCCCAAAGACCAGAGGACAGTTCCATTCAGAGAGACACAGCAAGTTAACCAAGTCAACCAAGATTGCCAGGGGATACACTAACCGTATATGGATTCTAGGGAGGGAACCCAACACTAGAGTGACATTAAGAGAGATGTTTTTGAGTAATACTTGTATTATTTGAAATGGATCATTGATATTTGCTAAGACGTGGTACTTTTTTTGCAGGTTTAAATATCTATTTTTATAGGATTAGAATTTTTTTTAATGTAAATATTACAGACGAAACAACTATCTTTCTAATAAATAGCATTTTTTTGTGTGTGTGGGGGAATGTGGAAGGAGAAGTCCTGTAAAAGTCGGAGTTGTGGCTACTCTGCTGTTGGATTTTAGTTGGCTTGTGTTTGGAAGAACAAATGAAGAAACGAGAAATAAAGCACTCAAAGTACTTGTTGGCCTGCAGGACGGCGAACTGAACTTGATGGTTTCCTTCCAAAAATATCCAACAGTAGGCAAAATCCTGAAAGAAATAACTGTTTTAGTTTTTTTGCAGTTTTTAAAAAAATGGTTACACCATGAACCCTCCCAATAACACACTTTCAAGATTTTTCTCAGATAAATTTTTATTATTTTCAAACTTCGACCCCTCTGTCCCACTGCTGGCTGGGGAATGACTCGGGATGATTCCGGGTGAGCTGGAGGATGCAGCTGGGGTAAGAGAAGCCTGGGTTTCTCATCTGAGGCTGCTGCCCCCGCGACCCAGCCCCGGATAAGCGGAAGACGATGGAACGGACCGGTTTGAACGTTAAAGTGACTGTGTGTGTCAATGATAAAAGTAAACAAATTTAATCAAACTTTAGCATTTAATTTTGCTGGAAATGTTACCAAAACAAAAAAACACAGCTACAATGTAACCTGCTCTCTTTTAAAAAACACATCTGTCATAATTTTTCTCAGTTCTGGGGCGAAAAAAAATCAGCAGTCACTTTAAACATGTGCATAAAATTTTTGATAACAAATATTTTGTTTTTCTTGAACTCTTTCAGCTTTTCTCTAGAACTGTCTTTGTACTTCTACTATAAGCTTCTGAGGTTTCCGGCCATGACTTGAGTGAGTAAACTGAACTCAATAGACCTTTTGTTCAAAACGTCTGCAGGCCAACGGTTGTGGGAATAAGTTAGATTATGACTTGCTTGTACTTTGCTGCACAGCAGGGATCCTTTGCTCTAACACACAACTAAATGATTCAGTTTTTAAAAGCTGCAGAGCAGAAAATCCTCTTTAAACTTTGAAATCTCACTGCTCTTCCTACCGTCTGAGTTTTTCTCCAGATTCGTACATTAGTCAATTAGTCTCACAGCTTCTGAATGTAAAACTACCATGATTGTTTTTGTTTGTGCTTTGATGATGATCACAGGCTGTGATTTAACCCAGAAAGTCTAGAATTTGAACATATTTTAGGTGTGTTCATAGTTCACATCTGAAATGCCTGCACGTGTCATGTGAGAAATAATCACGCAGCTACAGGTAACTTCACTTTTATTATTTAACGACTCAGACACTCAGATCTACAATTTTTTTTTAATGTTCCAACACAAACCGTCAGGCATTTTTAAATAATTAAAAACCACTGCAGGTTTTTTGCTGTTTGGTTGACAGGATGTGATTTTTTTCTTTTAACTACCACTTTTTCTTTTTTCAGTCGGTAGTTGGAGGAAAATATCACAGTGTTTGTATTAGTGTACAGTAAACAACCGTCTGAAACTTTCATGCAAAGTAACGGTGTGCACAGAAAAGAAATGAAAGAAAGAGCAGAAAGAAACAGGATCAGATGGTTTGGAGAGCAGCAGAGAGGCCTGAGGGCTGGACAGGAACAAACCCTTCTAAAAGCCAAACAGGTGTACAACCAAATGAACACTGGAGAAGAGTCCAGTTTCAAAAGAGTGAATGCCCAAAAGAGGAAAAAGGTAACACATGGGAAACAGATGAATCTTTGAGGAACATAAGAAGGATGAGTGGATGAAGAAGGGGGTGATGATGAGCATGAATGATTCCTCACCATTTGTGTTGGTTTATAACCTACCACTGCATGAGCAGCAACACCGAAGGCTCAGCTCACTGTGTTGCTGAGTTTCAATGTCGATACCCAAAAGTTCTTCCTCCCAAATCACCCTGCCAAGTCTATTCGAACTGCGGGACGCTGCATATAAACACCCAGCATCTTGGATGAGTACATTTTGTAATGCACAAAATGATCTATTGATTAAGGGGTAAGGGAAGTTGACAAATCAGATCCGTGACTTCGGGACAAAGATTTGTAACGTACAAAATGTACTCATTTTCAGTATTCAGTATGCTTATGAGCTACTGAATTCAGCGCCATTTTCGTAATGAACAGCTACAGACTGAGAGCTGGGACGACCTAGTCTGGGAGGTTAGATTTAGCATCTGGTTGTAGCTAGCAGCTTTGACTGTGAAGTTTAGCAGCATTTTGTTTTTTCTTTTTTTGTTCTCTGAACACATAGATTTATAGAAATGATATTTCATGGCTGTGTTAATTTTTTCAGAAGATTTTAAGCTGCACTTTTTAATAATTTAATTTTTCTAAATATGTAAGTTAAAACAATTAGTTGACTGTGTAACCGCACAGATAAACAAAACAAAAGTGCGTTTCGATACTGTAGTCAGAGTAAAACAGAGTACATGTGTGTGAATGAGAAGAATCCAAATGGAAAAGTGAGGTTACAGGGAGAAGAGAGAAAGAAGGTGGAAGATTTTAAGTACTTAGGATCAACAGTCCAGAGCAATGGAGAGTGTGGAAAAGAGGTGAAGAAGCGTGTTCAAGCAGGCTGGAACGGGTGGAGAAAAGTATCAGATGTGATGTGTGATAGAAGAGTTTCAGCTAGAATGAAAGGAAAAGTGTACAAAACCGTGGTGAGACCGGCCATGCTGTTTGGTCTAGAAACAGTAGCACTGAAGAAAAGACAGGAAGCAGAGATGGAGGTAGCAGAGATGAAGATGCTGAGGATCTCTCTGGGAGTGACCAGGATGGACAGGATCAAAAATGAGTATATTAGAGGAACAGCACATGTTCGAGGTTTTGGAGATAAAGTCAGAGAGGCCAGACTGAGATGGTTTGGACATGTACAGAGAAGAGAGACCGAGTACATCGGAAGAAGGATGCTGGGTTTGGAACCACCAGGCAAGAGGCCTAGAGGAAGACCAAAGAGGAGGTTCATGGATACAGTGAATGAAGACATGAAGATCGTTCGTGTGACCGAAGAGGATGCAGCAGATAGGGTTAGATGGAAGGAACTGACTTGCTGTGGCGACCCCTGAAGGGAAATGCCGAAAGAAGAAGGAGAAGTTTCGATACTGTACCAAAAATTAATCGACCCATCACCTCAAAACATAAGTCCATATCAAAGCGATTTTTGTGAACCATTACTGCCTTTGTACGTTGCTGTGAACCTCGACAAATGCATAAATGTCGATGAGACATTATCAAAAAAATCTTGTCAAAAATGATTCAGAAGGGCCATGGTAATAATTTAGTAAAAAAAAAAAAAAACGTGGCTGTTATTTGTTGTTAAAGGTAGCAGAAAAAAGTGAATCTGATCTATTTGTACCAATAAGTCTGCCACTTACGTCTTCCTAGAGTGATGGTTGTGTTTAATCCTGTTTAACAACAATTTATTTTCAAATCTACCTGAATGTCGCCATAAAAGTCTAATGTTATGGTGAGAAAATAAAACTGAAACCAGTACAGACCAGTTTATCCAATCTCTTTCTTCAATCCATTTCATCTCCCACAAGATGTTATCCGTGAGCTTTAGTTCTAACCTTAGCCCCTGTAGGTCATAAAGGGGACTGGTGTGTGTGGTTAAGTGGGGGTGGTGGGCTGTCAGAGTGGGAAAAGTGGCAAGATAAATGAGGGGATTGTGGGTTTGAGCCCTGGGCAGCGTACAAGCCTGATAGATGGGTGAAGACTGACTTCAAACGTCTGGGTTATTGATGGTTGCCCACTAGCATGAAAAAAACATCAGCACACTAAGGTGAACATACAGACACATTCCTGGCTTTAAAACCAATCACATCATTTTAATTTTACATTTTATAAGAGCTCCGTGTGTCTCCCAGTGATTAATGATCATCAGAATTCTCTTAATGTTAAATAGATTCATGAGAATGAAGCTTGTTTTTATTCTGATGGTGTAATTACTGCTTCGTGTTGTAGCTGACGGGGGCATTTGCCTTTCCCAAAATTCAATCCCAACTCATTCATTACTTCTACAGATTGTTTGGCTGTGCAATAAATAAATCTCCTCATTGATCTGTTATTTTTCTGACAGAGCATCTGTCTCGATGAAAAGATAAATTAAATCACATTTACTTGCTTTTCTGTCCAATAACAGCAGATCTGCGATGTTCTCACTTAACTTTATTGTTGCAAGAAACTAGCATTATATGCTTCATTGATTATTTCAGAAAGTATTAAAGGCTTTGGATTTTCAGCTGATTATTTCACCCGGACTAGATGTCAACTTAAACCAGTACGTGTAAATCCTAAACCAGATTTACTCTCACCATGGTCATGTGGATAAAATAAGCTTCACTTTCACTTTACAAAGATGGAGGTAGCAGAGATGAAGATGCTGAGGATCTCTCTGGGAGTGACCAGGATGGACGGGATCAGAGGAACAACACATGTTAGAGGTTTTAAAGTCAGAGAGGCCAGCCTTAGATGGTTTGGACATGTGCAGAGGAGAGAGAGTACATCAGAAGAAGGATGCTGGATTTGGAACCACCAGGAAAGAGGACTAGAGGAAGACCAAAGAGGAGGTTCATGGATACAGTGAAGGAAGACATGAAGATAGTTGGTGTGACCGAAGAAGATGCAGCAGATAGGGTTAGATGGAAGAAAATGACTTGCTGTGGCGACCCCTGAAGGGAAATGCCGAAAGAAGAAGAAGACATATTTTATTCATCCCTCACCAGGGAAATTTGTGTCATGCATTATACCACAGCTAGCTGCCATAATGGCACCAATGGTGGGTTAGGTGTCTTCTCCAAAAACCCTAGATGTGAACTCAGGGTGAATCAAACCTGTGAACATCCAGTTAACTTCTGCTCCAAGAGCAAACGCTCTACCACTGAACCACTCAGCCATCCCCCGCTTATTACTTTCCAAAATATTGAGTTGGGCATAGGCCCTGTGGGAACTGAGCCGCCTTTTCTTGGTCCTAACATGAACATTCTACCAATAAGCCAATGCCTCCCCAAACTTTTAAAACTCATTGTACAACCAATTTAATTTTTTTGACCACTGCAAAGAAAATGATCTTTTGTTTAAATGTAGTTTTTACTTTGAAATCCTAATTTTTAAAAATATTTTCTTCCTTCATAACCAAAAATATTAAACTGCATGGCAACAAATGTTTTTTTTATCTTGCACAGAACAGATTCTGTAGAGCACCTAAATGTGTCATTTTTAATAGTCTTGACATCATGAAATCACTCAAAATCACTCCAGTTAACTTCCCACATGGTATTTATTAGTTATTTTGGTTTAAATTCTACTAAATATGAAGCACGGATATGTTTGTGCAACGTGTTGTTGATTTAGAGTCATTTTCACAGATGTGTGAAATGAACACCACACACCTCTGACCTCTGATCCCGACCATATGTCCGCTCTTAAAAGAGGCCACGACATCATTAAACCTTGTAATGGCTACTTTTAGATACCGATCACACTGGGAATGCTCTTGGATTTTGCTCCAATCAAGAAACAACTGTTTGTCACTCTTTTTAATCATAACTTGATTCACGTCACTGACATGCATTATAGATTATCTTTGTCATTGAAGCTGATTAAGGTTGACTGTGCTCTGAAGAGATTTTTTAAAAAACCATGATCACCTGTAAACCAGAGCATTGTTTGAAAAAATTAAATGTGTTGATCAGACCCATTCGACAGGTATCTCTACCTACAATAAACCTTTCAAAGAAGTCGGTGTTATGAAGAGATACTCAACTTTGTTGTGAACTTCACAATGTGCAGAGAGTTTTAAACTTATTTATACACACTTAAAACGACTGAAATCTACAAGATGAGTTTTTGTATTTTTAATAATAATAATTGGTAACGACCCAAGCAATTGATCCCTCACCGGGAAAATTTGTGTACTGCATTACACCGCAGCGGGTTGTAAGTACTTTAGGTGCTTAGGTATTTCTAAGTACTTTAAGAACTTAGGATCAACAGTCCAGAGCAATGGCGAGTGTGGAAAAGAGGTGAAGAAGCGTGTGCAGTCAGGCTGGAACGGGTGGAGAAACGTATCAGGTGTGATTTGTGACAAAAGAGTTTCAGCTAAAATGAAAGAGAAAGTGTACAAAACCGTGGTGAGACTGGCCATGTTGTTTGATCTAGATACAGGGGCACTGAGAAAAAGACAGGAAACAGAGATGGAGGTAGCAGAGATGAAGATGCTGAGGATCTCTCTGGGAGTGACCAGGATGGACAGGATCAGAGGAACAGCACATGTTAGAGGTTTTGGAGATAAATCAGAGAGGCCAGACTGAGATGGTTTGGACATGTGCAGAGGAGAGAGAGAGAGTACATCAGAAGAAGGATGCTGGGTTTGGAACCACCAGGAAAGAGGACTAGAGGAAGACCAAAGAGGAGGTTCATGGATACAGTGAAGGAAGACATGAAGATAGTTGGTGTGACCAAAGAAGATGCAGCAGATAGAGTTAGATGGAAGAAACTGACTTGCTGTGGCGACCCCTGAAGGGAAATGCCCAAAGAAGAAGAATATTACCCTGCAGCAGGCTGCTACGACGGCGTCAATGGTGGAAGAAACGGGGGATTAGGTGTCTTCTCCAAGGACTCGGACGTGAACTCAGTGGGAATCGAACCCGTGAACTTCCAGTTAACTTCTGGTCCGAGGGCGACCAGTGAGCCACTGCCTGTTGTATCTACAATTGATGTCATCAAATTGTTCATGTGTAAAATGTCAAAAAGCTTTGTTTATTGGTCGTTACAAAATGAGTTTTTTTTTTTTTTGCTTTGTTCCGTGTTTAGACATTTTTTATTAATGTCGATATCAACCAAAAAACTCCTGTTGAATTCTTCAGTAAACTTTTGAATGAAAGGACTAGGGGTCATTTTCAGTCACTCTTTTGCCTTTATTACTATGACTCTCATAAACAGACATACACACACACACACACACACACACACACACACACACACACACACACACACACACACACTCACTTATACTGTTTCACACATTAGTAAAACTAATCTCACACACACAGAAGCACGGCTCAGAAAGAGCAAAGGTTAACCGCTGAACGGAGAAAAGTTCTGCGAACTCTGACTCTTAATAACAAGAGTTCGCGTCAAATTTCATTTCCTGAGTGACTTTTTGCCCTTTTTCGGTCACTTTGAATCCCCCTTGGATTTGGTTCTTTCTTCGCTGCATCATTTTTATTAAGTTCTGGATGCATAAAAACACAACTCACTTGTACAAATAAAAATGATTTAGTCACAGTTTGACCATTCAGAGTGAATAAGTGGATAATTGGTAACGTGTTTACATATTCATTTTTTGTTACTTTCTCCCTTTTGAGCAGAAAATGAAAATCTACATACTAATTAGGAATAAATCAATGACAGTAAATTCCAGGGTCTTATTGTCTGAGTGGCTAATGAGACTTTTATTTAATGGATGCAGAGCAATATTCAAACAAAACTCAGTCAGAGAAAATGTGTTTTTATTTTCCATCAGACTTTGTTCTTTATTAAGTTATTGCAATAAAACTAGGTCAAAGTATCACGGCTGAAAAAGCCAATTATCTCTTTCTGTCCTGTGAGACGTGTTTTTAATTATCAACTTTTTATAACTTTGTTCTTAATGATGTATTCATCTGTGAGTGCTGCACCAGGTTTTCTCAGTCTGGATTTTCTGTCTGTGGATTGTTACGAAGCCGCCTGCAGCGCGTGTTGCTGAATCTGACACTTTAACCTTATTTTAACACCCCATTTCAGAGTGTTCTGTGTCTCAGATTCAGTCTATCTGCACTTAAAGAAAATGAAAAACGATCAACAAGTGCACAAACTGCACTCATGTGCACCTGCTAGTAAAAGCAAAGTTCTAGATATGGCAAGTAAAAATGTTACATTGACACAGACCAGGGGCGGATCCAGGGTTTTCTAAAGGGGGGGGCGTGAGGTCATGCACAAAACGAGCACCTTTTGTGCTTGCTGGTACAGGGCGGTCCAGGGGCATTCCTCCCCAAAACATTTTTTTTAAAAATATACTTTATTAATCCCTGACCGGGAAATTTGTGTGCTGCATTACACTGCACCAGGCTGCCACCTATGATGGCAGCCTATGATGACCCTAGGCGGGAACTCAGTGGGATGCGAACCCGCAAACTCCCGATAACTTCCGGTCCGCGGGCGAATGCTCTAACCACTGAGCATTTGTCTCAGTGGTTATAAATAAAACATAAGAGTCATTTTCCTGCATTTTGCTGCATATTTGTGCCCAAAGTTTATAACAATTAAAGAAGTAAGAACACTTTTTTTTTGTGGACCAAATCCCCCCAGCTCCACCCTTGCCAACAAACTGTTTTTAACCAGCCAGGTTTTTCGGGCACGTCCTACCGGGAGGAGACCAAGAGGCAGACCCCGGACCCGCTGGAGAGACTACGTCTCACAGCTGGCCGGGGAACGACTCGGGATCCTTCCGGGTGAGCTGGAGGATACAGCCAGGGAGAGAGAAGCATGGGCTTCCCGTCTGAGGCTGTTGCTCCCGCGACCCGGCCGTGGATGAGCGGAAGACGACGGAACGGAAGGTTTTATAGATTTGGCAAAAATATTTTCATCCAACCTCCTTTCTTTTATGTTATCACAAGGTATTAAATACGCGTTTCTACAGATAAAGAATGTCTTGTTATTTGTCTGCATTCAACTTTGCTCACACTTTGCCGTCTAAAGATGATCACTTACTCCAATGCTCTTATATTGTCCATACAGCACTTCAATCTGATCCTATCTGAAAGATGTTTGTTCTAAATTATCTACGTCTGCTCTTTGACTCCGTCCAAGTGAAGCAGGACTGAGCGATCGTTTATTTGGATAATGACAACAGAGTGATAGTGAAATGCCAAAGACTGCTGAAAGACGTCACACAGCGTGGTGTGCGTCCCTGAGCCGATGCTAGTTTACCAAATAGACCGACTGCTTGGAAGTGTCATAATTTGGAGCTCATTCAGATTTGATTTGCTCTGGAGTACAAGAGCGAGAACAGGAGAGACAGATAAGGAAAGACAAATGCCAAATGATAAACAGGAGAGACAAACAAAGTAGCTTCATTTGCACATCAATGTCTTGACAGGAGGAAGTTCCTATCAGAAACAAGTGTCACTTTCCAAGGACCAAGTGAAATGGCAGCTATTGAGCTTCACTGCTTTGTGCTCTCCTGCCACCTGCTTTTCTTCTCCCACTTACTCCTCAAAAGACATTCACTCTGCCGTCACTTCAATGGCTGTGATTCGCTGTTTATCTCCTGGTGACGTCAGTTCATGTTGACAAGGCAGAGACAAAAAGGGTTGAACAAACATTGCATCGTGACAACATCGTGCAAAAAAAAATATCGTTACAGTCCTTCTCAGGAGTGAAGGACGTCTAATGTGAGCACTACTCATACTAAACAAGAAACTTTGGAACTTGTGGTTTCATCGTACTTAACTTGGTCCAAAAGCAAAAGTAACTTGGTCCAATGACGACCACGTTTTCTTCTTTTTCTTCTACCGGCCTTAAATTGATATGTCCATTGTCTGCAATCCACATTTGTTGATTTGTGTCATGATCCCCTCGCCTACCGCCAGAAGGAACCCTGGACCTTCCTCCCGCTCCGGGATTCCAACCTTATCCTGAACACCTAGGTGATTAGCCTGGTACCATTCAGCTGTGCATCGTCAGCCTGCTGCCTATTTAAAGGCAATCACCCCAGACTCTCTTGTCGTGTAATAACCATCCCTTCCAACCAGGTCTCCCTGGTTGCCTGACTATGACTGAACTCTGTTATTATTTGAATTTTTGAATTCTGAGTTAATTCTGTGCCCTTTGCTTTACAGACTTGAATTGTGTTTAATAAATTCTGTTTTGATGTCCTGCAATTGGGTCGTCCTCTTTCCACATCATAAACCCTGATACTTTGGACACGTTTCAATTATTTGCTAGATTTGTGCAGCACCCAATTCTCCAGGAAAGGGGTCTGCCTCTGGGTCTCCTTCCTGTAGGACGTGCCCGAATACCTAACCAGCGAGGAGTTTGGGAGTCATCCTAACCAGATGCCCGAAACACCCCATCTGGGTTCTCTTGATCCAAAGGAGCAACTACTCTACTCAGAGCTCCTCCCTTCATCTGGGAGTGAGAGCCCAGCCATCCTCCGTAGCAAGCTCATTTCAGCCAACTTTTTTCATGATCTCGTTCGTTCGGTCACAATGATCTGCAGGGTTAAGTATTTTTATGCATACACATACGTTTTTTCACCTGCTTTTATAGATTCAAAGTGTTAAAACAAATCTATGGGATGAGAATGAGCTTGTTTTGGTTACTATATAATTTTTCTTCATGTCTCTGCTTAGAGTTCATCCTTTCCGTACCTTTACAAATGTTTCTACATTAACATAGACTATGTTAGGTAAAAAAAAAAACTGCTGACAAACATGTAGAAACACCTGCAGATATGCAAAAAACAGCATAAAATAAACTTAACCTGCATACACTTTGTCTATTTTTAGGGCGACGTTGCAGTTTTTACTGCAGCTGGAAAACAATTTCTATTTAATCCTTAAATTCAAGTCTGAACTTTAACAAAGAATCAGAAAAAGTGTGGGTTTAAAAAAGGTTTTCAGTTAAGATAAATGTGAGTGTGACGGTTTAATTCTTCTTATCAGAGGTGCTCTTTGAGGTGGAGTATGTGGAAAAAAAAACTCTGCAAGCACGTCGCTATAATTTCCAGCACTCACTCAAATTCACAGCATAGACTTAGCATTTTTTTTTAATGCACACAGAAAGACTCAGGTTTGCAGAAAAATGGGTTCATTTTAACACAGTTATATATCAAGATGTGTGTTAAGACACATAACTCTGTCCTTGTGAGGAAGGTTAGGGCACCCTGCTGTGCATGAAAAGTATAAATAATAAGCAAGGATAATGTATGGTAAACAAAACATCTGCCAACCGTAAAAACGGTTCCACCACTCCTCTTATTTCTTCTATCTCCTTCACTCTACCTGACTCTTTTCTCTGGCTGAGCAGCGTTCTTCTTCAATCTTCGTCTTTACCCATTTTTTTCCTCTGACCCTCTCAGCATGAGGAAAGGAGGTGAATGTAGTGACATCACCTCCTTCAACCCTTCACACAGCCCATGTTACCTAGTTACTATCTTTTCATTTTACATACACCACCTGCATTATTCATCAAAGTACACACTGCAGACGTACGGTACAAAGGCACGGATAGATAGGGTGATGTATGCTGGAGAAAAGAGTAAGTTAAATACGGAGACGGAAGAGAGGAGACATAAATGGTGCATTCGGCCTTTGCCCTGTACGCATTATATAACTCTACTCCAGTCTCCTTTAAATGCACCACAGCCTGCAATCAGAGTCAGAACATGAAGAGAAATCAATAAAAGCAGAAAGAAGGAACAAAAAAGGGAAAAAAAATTGTGTGTAGTCTAAAATGAAACCAGAAAATATCACATACGAAGGTCGGTGTAGGCAGGTATCAGTAGCACAAATAAAAACAAGAGCTTGCTTATTTCGTATTTATAAAATTGACTTTTTTTTATGAATAAATCATCCCAGAAAACATTGTTGACGTTGATATGAGAAAACTGCATTTATCTACATACATACATGTACATGTATGTACATCTACATGTTTATGGCCTTCAGCAGTGCTCCATCTGCCCCTCAGATACCCCCTTATGGATTTAAAATTATTTTGCTATGCTGATTTTATACAGTAAAAAAAAGGGGCGTCAAGAATGGAAAATTCCACAGTAAATGCCTTTCTTCAATAAAAAATCAAGTGGAAAAACATTTTTAACTGTGCAAACAGCCACAACACACAAAACCATCCGAAAATCTCAATGAAACCTAAAAACCATATGTAATTTTTTCCATTAAAATCTTCAATCATTTCTAAATAAAATCCGTTTTTTTTCTCTTCTCTCTAATTGAATTAAATCTAAGATACTTTATTTATCCCTGAAGGGAAATTTGTGTGGTGCAGTGCTGCTGAAATGCTTTCCTGTACCGTTCCTTTGAGCAGCGGGGTTGCAAGAGTCCGTTGCTGAAGCTGCTCTTCAGATGGTCCACAGATTCATGGAGGTCGTGGGAGGGATTTAGCACGAATGATGACAGTTTTGCTTTCACTCTGTCCCTCGCCACCTCCTCCACACAGGTGAGAGGTGAGCCAATCACACGTCCAGCTTTTTTTGACCAGCTTGTTCAGTCTGTTGGCATTCGTTGTTTTTATACCAGCTCCCCAGGCGGGCACAGCAAAGAACAGGATACTCTCCATGATGGCATGGTAAAACATGGAGAGCAGCTTGTTGCAGATGTTGAAGGACCTGAGCTTTCTAAGGTAGTACAGTCCACTCAGGCCCTTTTTGTAGATCGTAGATCATCATCCTAAACATTCGGTCTTTCCTTTGATGCTTCACAGTAGAAGGTTTCCTGTAAAGGTGGACTGACCCATGCTTCTTGATGGGATTTCTTTACATAATTAAACTTTGAAAAGTCCATCTAAAAAATTGCCTTTAAAGTAAAATAAATAATTAAATGTATTAATTTCACCTCATTTAGATGTTTGCTGTTAAGAAACGAATCACACTGTGTTTTCTCTGATTGTCCAATTAGCAAGACTAAAGTTGATGACTTTTCAAAATACTTTGAGAAAGTTCTGAAAAAATAGCTCCAAATCTGACTGGTTAAAGCAGAAGTTTCATTGTTGACCAAAGTTTCACTGATGGAAAACAGAAGACTTTAAAACAGGTTTAATGTAGACAAATCAACAGAGAATATCTGCGATCAAAAAAGTCAAACAAAGAAACTAAGAAAGTTTGAAAACAAAAACGTCTACACGTCTTGACACATATACGCAGAGACAATCTGGCAACACGAGCATGAACCTAAAGCAGGAGTGAAGCATAAATATAAGGAGAAAAACTAAGAGGAAAATAGAAAGAGACAGGCCATTTTCAAACAGGAGAGATGTGAGGAAAGCTGACAGGAGAGAAGAACCACTCAGCTTCTAAAGATTAAACAAACAAGAATGAGTCAACGCCGAGGCGTCAAACGATATCTCTCCACACGTCCTATATCATAAACTGTATTCAAAATTAATGGGTGAGGTATATTTGATTGGCAAAGTCATGTGTATCATTTTTAAACTTTAGGCTATCGTGCTATAAAAAAATTTATCATGTGAGTTTCTTAAATAAATTTCCAGAAACAGGTCAGTAAGAGGAGTTAGTGCAGATTTCATAATAAAGTGCAAAAGACTGTGGTTGGAGGTGATCTCTTAAGTTTATCTGTATTTGGAACTGAGTAACTGTGGGCAGTTTTGTTAAAGTCCCTTCATTGGTTTGGGAGATGTTGCACCCACAAGAATTGGTGATGTTGGCCTCTAGTGGCGTTATGCTGAAAACGTAATCAGTTCATTTCTAGTTCAGTTCATTCTGTAACCATCAGGATGAAGAACATCTACTCATCCCCGTACTGGACATCGCCGGGCTGAGGAACCCCCCAGTGTTTCCATCAGGATGAAGAACATCTACTCATCCCCGTCCTGGACATCACCGGGCTGAGGAGTCCCCCGTGTTTCCATCAGGATGAAGAACATCTACTCATCCCCGTCCTGGACATCACCGGGCTGAGGAGTCCCCAGTGTTTCCATCAGGATGAAGAACATCTACTCATCCCCGTCCTGGACATCTCCGGGCTGAGGAGTCCCCCCGTGTTTCCATCAGGATGAAGAACATCCACTCATCCCTGTCCTGGACATCTCCGGACTGAGGAGTCCCCAGTGTTTCCATCAGGATGAAGAACATCTACTCATCCCCGTCCTGGACATCTCCGGACTGAGGAGTCCCCCGTGTTTCCATCAGGATGAAGGACATCTATTGACTTCTTTAGATATTTAGCTGTAGAGTAGAATAAGCTAATATTTAAACAATAATCTTTGACTCATTGGTTGCTCGTCCTGGGGGAGGGATCTCTCTTTCATGTGGATCCCCACAAGGTTTCTTATTTTTTCCTCACTGATGGGTTTTTTAGGAGTTTTTCCTCACTGTGAAGGAGAGTCTAAGGGCATAAATGTGCTAGTCTTGTTTATTTAGCATTTGTTAGTTATTTTTCTTGTTGTGTATTTGTGTTTATACATCTCTCTTTTTCTTGTGAAGCCCATTGAGACGGAAATTCTGTGATTTTGGGCTATACAAATAAAATTGAATTGAATTGCATAGTTAGTTCTAGCAGTTCAAGTAAAAGCCCTTCATTACTTTGGGAAATTTTTAAGAAAGCCTGGATGGATGCTCGGACTGACATACGAACAGCCTGGGTGCCTGATTCGTCCTCCACATTCTGTGGGCAGAAGGATGAAAAGCACAAACTGAAGCCACCTCCCAAAACAAAAAAGGCATACCTATATTGTTTAGTGGAAAACTGATTAAACCCAATGTCAGCGGGTTGTTTGATGAGTAACCTAAAATGTTTTGCATGTTTGTGCTTTTGCTCTTCATGCCTGGTCAAACAGTACAAGCATTCATGAATATTACACTGGCGCTTCATGCATAATGCCAACAACAAAAACGCATCGTGTGCAGCTCCTGAAAGGGGAGTCTTAATTGAAAATAATAATTTGATGTGGAGGTCGTTTCACTTTTTATGTCCAGTGGTTAAAAAATCTATTATACTGTATTTGAATGGTAAAAATTGGGAAATAAGTTTTGATAAACACAGAAACTTTTATTTGGTGTTTCACCAAGACCTTCTACCTCAAATCCAGGGTCAATCTGTAGTTGTGTTCTCCTAACTATTTTTTCTTTATTGACCAGTAACAGAAAACTTCAGTGTACACAGATGGCTGTGTGATTGGGTGTACAGTATATGTATTTTTTAAAGCATCATGAATCATTTCTTAAGCCTTTTGAGAGTTTCAGAAAACATGTATAGAGAACATTTTCATTTAATTTCCTAACTTTCTTGACACAGGATAATCCGTTTCATTTAATTGACTCTTTTCCTCTGTCATGATCCCCTCTCCTGCCGCCAGAGGGAACCTTGGATGTTTCTCATCAACCTGATCAGGATCACCTGAGGATGATTACAGATTCCACACATCTGTGCACCCTGCCAGTTATTTAAAAGTAATCGCCTCAAACTTTTCTGTCGGGTCATACAATCCCATCCAGCCAGGTCTCTCTGGTTGCCTGACCAAATACATATTCTTACTATAAGCTTTAATCACGTTACTGAAACTTTGTTTTTCTTTCCACAGCATTAATGGACAGTCAAATTTAAATAAACCATGTTTTCTGTCTGCAAATGGGTCCTCCTCTTTCAATCTGCACTCCGCCTCATTATATCCTCTATACGCCACCATTTTTTGGGGAATTCCTGCCCTTTTGTTTCTTAAAAGAAACAAACAAAAAAACCATATGACTTTTTTAATCCAATCATTCCACTTCAGTAGCTTCAAATTTTGTCAAACTACCAGTATAAATTGTTCATCAGTTGTTTTTCCACCTCTCTGTTTTCTGTTACGTTAGAGTCACCTCTACCAAACCCAAACCAGTAAAGAAAAATACCGCGTTTCACAACTCAAAACTGAGATTTAGACTCATTTTTTCCTTCTCTAACCTTTCCCAGCTTTAAATGGTATTGACAGAAAATTGAAAGTTGTTTGCCAACCTTGGGTCAGATGGTTGGTGATGTAACACCGTTATACACTAATATCTTTTCTAAAAAGTCACCGGGAGCTTCTGATAGTTGTACAACATCATTTTTGTGGTTGTCTAACAGTTTTTCAAGAAAAGGCAGATAAATTGAGGTCTTGAACATGTCGAAGTTGTGTGTTTTTTAACATTTAAAGATACATTTATTTACATCTAACAGCATTGTGGTTCAGAAAAGATCAAAATGTAGAGTTTTCAGTCTATTTTCCATTCAAGTGTGTAATTTATTCCTTCATTCTCAGGAAAAAAAATCTTTTTCAGTGAAAGATTTCAAACTGAACTGAAGGTTATTTTAGGATAAAAAAAGCAAACCCGGTGAGTGGGAGTTTAATTATATCTATTAGCTTCAAACGTACTAAGTTCTGGACCACAAGGAAGGAGCAGGATATCATAATTACACCAGACAAATACGGTGAAGTAGAGGTGAAAGGAGGGCTGTAACATTAACAGGAAAGTCGGTAAGAATCATCATCTTGTAAAAGACAGAAAATGAAAATTAGTTGGAAGGTTTTACCTTTAGAGAACAAAGTTTTTTTTTTGTGATTCCTGCCTTCATAGTTTGTCAAGTTCACCATTATTAAACCAGGTGGGGCAGCAAGCCCGAGGCTGCTCGTCTTTTATAAAAGAGGCTAATCATGTACAGTTTTTTCCCGCTCAGAGTAAAAATTCTACTATTATATGTTTAAATGATTTTGATTGAATGAATCAATTTTAAAAGAAGAAAGAAATTAAAACAATCCATTACAAGAGATGCTTTCAATCATTTGGAGATGGAAGAATACGAACTGCTCCCAGTAATGTTTGAGATGTAGCTTTAAAGGTATATCTCATGCAAAATAATCAGTTTTAAATATGCACACTGGTGTGTGTGTGTGTGTGTGTGCATGTCCATTTAGTGTAATGTATATGTATCTAATGCACATAAACAGTCAAAATTTGGGTCTAGGAACATCTGTTACGCAATTGTTAGGAAATCCAACAGATTTACAGAACTTTATAATGTCAGGGTTTTAGGATGGTGGAAGGAGGAGGAGCCAATTGCAGGACTTCAAACAAGGTTTATTAACACAATTCAGGAAAGTCTGTAAAGCAAAGAAGCACAGGATTAACTCAAGGTTTCAAAAATCCAAATAATAACAAAGTTCAAACATAGTCAGGCAACCAGGGCGACCTGGCTGGAAGGGATAGTAAGACCCGACAGGGAAGTCTGGGGTGTCATCAGTCATCTTCTTATCCGTCTGTCCCTTTCAAGGGGTTGCGGGGGGTGCCGGGGCCCATCTGGCTAATTTAAGGCGAAAGGGCAGGGTACACCCCGAACACGTTGCCAGTCTGTCGCGGAGCCACACACATACAACCATCCACACACGCTCATTCCTAGGGGCAATTTGGTACTGGCCAATCAACCTAGCATGCATGTCTTTGGGGGGTGGGAGGAAACCGGAGTACTCGGAGGAAACCCATGCAAACACGGGGAGAACATGCAAACTCCACACAGAAAAGACAGTGTTCCAAGCCTCATCCCCACCCGGGACTCAAACCCATGACCTACTTGCTGTGAGGCCACTGTGCTACCCACTGCGCCACCATGAGGCCTTCAATGATATCTATGATAATTTATTATTATTTATTTCATGTTTAAAGGTCCCCTATTATGCAAAACTGACTTTTATGAGGTTTTAACCTTTTATTTTACTTAGTACTACCCCAAACAATCCCCCAAAGTGTGTTTTATTGTGATTCATGCTATTTTGAGATATTTAAAGTCAAAGTAAGGGGCGTGTTCTCCAAACCTCTAACGACTGGTGTGACATAGTGACGTACATCTGTTTTTTGTTCAGCCCCCTGCAGCTCAAACACCCTCCCCCACTTCTACCTGCTCTCCACACAATGAATATGGGTTAGCATGTTTACCAGTCTGCTACGTCTTGATGAAGTCTTCGTGGTACTTGTGCAGCATGGACTTCAAAATCTTCATCAGACTCTGGATCATAAACGTAAGGCAAAGTAACGGGGACAGCCATAGTCAAAGTTTATTCCTTCCTCCGAACCGCTTTGTTTACTCAATACGTCTCACACCTCGCCCCTCCCGCTCCACGCTGTGCTGGGTGGGTGGGGAAATCACAATGAATGACAACCAATCGCAACCAACGGGGCGGGTCCCGGGAAAAAAAAAAATAAAAAAAGACTGAAACAAGCTGTTTTGACTTCCGGGTCTGAAACTGCGCTCCTAAACAGGGTAGTACAAAGTATTTAAAAACTATTGTGTTGAGATTGTGGCGGAATGTAAAATTATGCATATCAGATACATAGCACAGGATAAAATAAGGGAAAAAAAGCATAATAGGGGACCTTTAACATGGGAAATATTACGTAGGAGTTGGTGCGCGAAAGCAGAATTTTTTTTCTTATGACCAAGATGTTGTGTACACAGAGTGACCCGGCATTCTTTTTGAATCTTGAATTCAAAGCCCCGCACATATCTAGTGGCAGGTAGAAACTTTATTTTACATGACAGAAAACCTTTAAAAATGATGACAATCTTTTGGTAGAAACACAAGAGACAGAAAGACATTCATGTTTATTATTTTTTCCCCTTCTAGTTTTTGTATCCGTGCTTCTGGATCTCCTTTTTCAAAGAAGTATGAAATGAATCCTGCAGAATCTCTGACAGCACATTCATGTAAAATAAAACTGCAGTCCGGGAGAACCAGAGGGACACAGATTCTCTCCAGTAGTATCAACATCATTGCATTTGTGTGTTTTCCAGGAAGCCAAACGGCACCGCTGGCAGGACAGTCTGTACATGTGCATTTACGTTCTTATCACAGCACAGCTACAGGTTGCTCAAGTTAAACTGTCAAACCGCAACAATCGGATGTCCAAGCAACAAAAAACCAGCTGTGATTTGGTGCTGCAATGGACCTCCGAGAAACTCCCAAATCCTGCTGTCTCCATGACAAGCTGAAGACACACACTCTCACAGCTCTCCTAATTGCTGTCTCTCTCTCTGCAAGGTGAGAAAATAGGATACCTGGGGGTATCTCTCACCCCACACTCCTTTCCTCCCACTTCTTTGTCTTCTACCGTTTCCTTTCCCTTCGTCTCCCACACTCATTCCCAACGCCATGCATCTCATTTCTTCTTTACTCTCTTGTCTCATTACTTCTCTGATTTTTTTTTCTTCTAGACTCATTTCATATCCTGTCTCCCCTCAAGTTAGTTTTATTCCTTCATCTTCTCTGCTTTCCTTTTCTTCCCTCTTTATTTAGCTTTTATTACACAGGTCCTAACAAGCTGATCTAAAATTATGTGTCACGACTTTAAACACTTTAATTACTTTAAAAACAACACACCTAGGAATCCTATTACAGAGAATAACAAATTACATTTAGTCTTTTTGTCGATCTGAGAGTAAAATAAACTCTTAAAAAAAAATTCAAATCATCACAGAAATTTTTCCAAACAAAAGAACGATTATCTTGTGAGTATTACGTTCCCTCAGTGAAGCATGGTGGTGGCAGCATCATGATGAGGGGGCATTTTTCATATGAAAGGAGGACTTTGTTCAGAATTAAAGAGTGAATGAATAGTGATAAATGTAACCAAAATATATTTAAAGTTCTTAAAGACGGTTCAACCATAAACAAAGTATCTAAAACCAATTTAAAAGAAAATTTTGACTCCATCATTTTGTGTTTACATCAGAACTTTAGTCTGAAAGTGGGAAACAAACTGTATTCCTTCGTCTACTGGCAACACATGGTTTATTGATGTTACCTTAAGGATGTTAATAGTTTTCCACACATTACTGATGTTTAATTAGATCCACATTAGGTCTATCAACAAATTAAAGGAAATTGAATAAAATAGAACCAAGAGGCCATAGTCACAAACGATTTTTCCTGATGTGCTTAAAGAGTGAGAAAATGCTTCAAACCAGCTAATTTAATTTATAGTTTAAAACGTTATAAGTTTGATTGAGTTGATTTAGAATGAGATTCAAACAAACAGCGTGTTTTAGAACTAGAAAAATATTCCCTAAAACTTTTTTTTTTAAATTGCTGAAACTCAAGATTATAAATTATTTCCAGGTTTTCAAGGTACCCTTTAAGTTTCGCTCAAAATGCGAGTCTTTGGTTTTTTCTTTAAAACAAATGTCAAAATTGGAGACATTGTTTGACTTTTTTTGTATGGTTAACAAAGAGAAAAGGGAAATATTCATTTGGTTTTACTTATTAATGCTGGTAGGGTCCCCCAACGACAACGTGCCACAGTGTCCATTTGTACAGATTATACCAGGAAGAAGTGCTCAGTGGGAATACGATGAATGGCTGAAGTTAAATCCTGATCAAAAAATGGTAAAAAAAGAGATATAAAACGATATTTCTCAGACTTCTCTTCAAACCTTCTCAACATGAATTACTGAACAGAGAAAAAAAAAACAGACATGGTTTATGTTCAGACTTTAAATCCCCCTCTGAATTTACCACAAATTGAAAGATAATAAAAGCGAAACCCCTCATGAAGTATGAGCTTAGTTTTGCGACTCGTCATTCTGGATGACAAGTTTTGTTTAGGGATCCAATCAAAGGCTGTAAAACTAAAATCACATCTGTGACAAGGAAGAGAAGCGAGTTTCATCAGACAGCTGTCAATATTCAGCATAGAAAGCGGAGAAGAGTGAAGGATTTGGGAAAGAGAAGGAAGGACACAGGTTTGGAGATCATTTCATTACTGATGCTATTGGACAGCTGTCAATGAAGAGGAGCCAATGGAGCAAACTGGAGTTGCTAGAGGGAGAGGAAGTTATGAAAGACATAAAGAGAACAATAAAGTCTGGAAACTTACTGAGATTTTGTGATGTTGTCACAGAAGGAGAAGTCAGGATGATAAAGACAGAGTGACGGATTTATCAGTCATGTAACAAACGCCTGCAAACATGCAGGAAAAGCAGGAAAGAAGAGCGTTTGTCCTTCAAAAATACCGGCCTGGACTTTGTTTTTAGTGAAAAAGAGAAGGTCTAAAAACAAGACGAGACACCACATCTAAGAAGAAATGTACCGTATTTTCCGCACTATAAGGCACACCTTCAATAAATTACATTTTTTAAAACTTTTCCATATATAAGACGCACCGCATTATAAGGCGCTACAGTAAAAGCTGGGGTTACGTTATGCATTCAGTAAATGGTGCTGCGCTAAAGGGAATGTTAAAAAAAACCAGTCAGATAGGTCAGTCAAACTTTATTAACAATTACAAAACAGCTTTCTGTTTTTACTCCCAAAATGAATAAACAACTGTTTTATTATTTTTTCCGAGACAAAAAATTAGTATTTTTGTGACACAGTTTATCTTCCATTGGATATAAACTCTGTTTAGTCTTACTTCCTTGGCGCAGCGCATCCTCTTGTTTCCTCCACTTCCTCACCATTGATTCATTGATGTTAAACTCTCTCGCTGTGGCTCTATTCCCGTGTTCTACTGCGTGACCGATCGCCTTGAGTTTAAACTCTGCTGTGTAACAGTGTCTCTTGGTAGGAGCCATTTCCGGGTTTTTACACAAACACACAAATGGAAATAGGTGTGTTCGAAGTGACACAGGCTGACGCAGTTCTGATCGGCGCAGATCGGTGCACAATGCATGCTGGTTAGTTTTTGAATGCAAAACCTAACGGGCATGCATTGCGCACCAATTTGCGCCGATCAGAACTGCGTCCACCTGTGTCATCTCGTACACACCTAATGAGACGCCCTTTCATATATCCCAGCATGCACAGCGCACTACTTCTTCTACGGGGGAAATGGAGTCGGCGGCTGCTTACTGCAGTTGCGACACCTGTTGTAGCTCAATATTAATCCATATATATGGCGCTTCGGGTTAAAAGGCGCATTGTGGACTTTAGAGAAAATTTGAGGTTTTTAGGTGCGCCTTATAGTGCGGAAAATACGGTACTTAAAACAAGTGAAATGATTCGTCCCTGTGGCTAGATCATTTCACTTGATAAGATTTCTTGAATCAAGATTTTTAATCTAGAAATAAACATGCCTATATGTACGTTTTGGCAAGGCTTAAACTAAGCCACACATACTTCTTTTAAGATAAAACGTAACTTTTTACACCGTCAAAATAAGTAAAATGTACTAAACACATGTGTCTCAAAACCAAGTTTGCCTATTTCAGATTCTACACGGTATATTTGAAAAAGATAGAAGAGAAAACCTCTAATGTACTTTTCTCTGGTACCTCTCCCCAGACTGTGTAATCCCCAGATCCCTCTGGGTCTTCCCTGGGGTTATTCCCAGCAGGCCAGGTTTGAAAATCCTCCAGTGGGAGGTGACCAAACCAGACCAGCAGATTGATGCAGAGGTCCAGAAGCTCCATGCCAGGCTCCCCCCTGATGCTCAAGCTTCTTATCTGAGAACTTCAGCCCATTGTTCTCACAATCTCCTTTCTCCATTTTATGCCTCCTTCCACAGAATGTGAAGAAGGCATTAAACACTCGGGCTGTCCATCTGTTCATGCCTGGGTAACACTTTTGTGAAAGCGATGTCTCCCAAATCACTCAAGAAATGGTAAAGAAACCACCCACAGTTATTTGGTACCCACTATAGATTATTGTAAGGTATAATCTTCAAGTTGTCATACTTTTCTACAACTAATACCAAGTGTAAAAACGGACACAATTGGCATGTTTTTTTTTTTTTTTTAAAGAATTATACATTAAGCTCACCAGTTGTGGGTGGAGAATGAGATCGCGGGTACAAGTGGCCGAAATGAGCTTCCTCCGCAGGGTGGCTGGGCTCTCACTCAGAGATCGGGTGAGGAGCTCTGCCATCCAGGAGGAGCTCGGTGTCGAGCCGCTCCTTCTCCAGGTCGAGAGGAGCCAGATGGGGTGGTTCGGGCATCTGGTCAAGATGCCCCCCGAGCACCTCGCGGGCGAGGTGTTTCGGGCACGTTCCACCGGGAGGAGACCAAGGGGCAGACCCCGGACCCGCTGGAGAGACTATGTCTCACAGCTGGCCGGGGAACGACTTGGGATCCTTCCGGGTGAGCTAGAGGATGCAGCCGGGGAGAGAGAGACCTGGGCTGCCCGCTTGAGGCTGTTGCCCCCGCGACCCGACCCTGGAACAAGCGGAAGATGACGGAACGGAAAATAATCTTCAAGTTGTCCTACTTTTCTACAACTAATAGGAAGTGAAATACAGTTCTTTGAACTCTTCTGCAAAAACAGACACAATTTACATGTTTTTTTTAAGAATTATACATTAAGCTCAAACAATAGATTTTGATAATTTCATAGCAAAAAGTGTAAAAATGATTTAAAAAACATACACATGACTGCTTCAACCGGATTTTACATTCGTTTTAAATCAGTTTGCACCACAGACTAGGTGGTGGAATATTGTTCAGCACATTAACATTGACTTATTCTTGTTTATTTATTCTTTTCATTCAAAAACTAACATATTAATCAAAAGAAACAGAATTTAATTTGTTCTCATTTAGACTGTAGATTCCACTTTTTACCTGGTTGCATTCCCGTTAGACAGAAATCTGATTTGCCTCCAATGTTCCTGCTGCACATCCAACATGTCTGTCCCATCTGGACAGATGGTCATGACAAACTCCCTTGAACAACTCTGCCACACCATAATTCATCTTTACTCTCTGGTTAAACAAAAAAATACTAGATCATTTTTCTCACACTGCCTGAGTAAAAGAACCAGAACCTAACAATATGACAACATGGGGTCTTTTTGTTGTTGTTGTTTTGGCTGACCAAATTAAGTTGACGTACCTTTTGTTATTCTGTCTGGGATAAAGTGATTTAGAATTTAAATGGATGAGCAAATTGAAAAATGATGATTAAAACACATTTCATACTAAAATCTTGGTTCCGCCCCCTTGATGTGCATACGAGACAGTGTAAATCTTATTTGAGCCCACATGTACATTGTGAAGTGCATTGAGTTACAAAATCTAGCACATATTCTTTTAAAGATTACTGAATAAAACATACACAAACATAAAATAATTAAATCAAACCATTCCGTTCCGTTGTCTTCCGCTCAGACGAGAAGCCCGGGCTTCTCTCACCCCGGCTGCGTCCTCCAGCTCACCCTGAAGGATCTCGAATCGTTCCCCAGCCAGCTGTGAGACATAGTATCTCAAGCGGGCCCGGGGTCTGCCTCTTGGTCTCCTCCAGGTGGGACATGCCCGAAACACCCCAAATCAAATCCGATTTAAAAAATAAAACCTCTCAAGTAGACCTGCAGATGGATAGAATTTTTGTTAATACTCTACATGCTAGGGAAGGCAGTGACTATAGGACAATTGGAATACCTTCCAAAAGCCTTGGAGCAAAAACCCATAAGTACCTGTTTTAGCTGGTCTGAAAGTGGATCTGTGGAACCATCCTTGAGTTCTGATTCACGGACCTCAGAGCTCTAGCTGGCCTGGGAGGTCGTATCAAACCATTGATGTAAGACGAAGTTTGAACATGGAGAGTTCTAAAAGTTATCACTATATCCTACATTGTATTTGGCAAGAGACCGGGAACCAATGAGGGGCTTTAAGTACGGGAAAGATGTGAGCTTTTCAATTATTGCAGGTCATGATCCTCACTGCAGGGTTCTGGATCAACTGGATCAGACAAGACTTCTTTTATTTTATTACAATAGTCCAGTCAAGTAGACACAAAGACATAAATTAAAGTTCAAAGTACTCCTGTGACACAATTTCCCAGAGCTTGGAAAGGTTTCTCAGCTGGAAGAAATAATTCCTTGTCAGCTTATGGGAATGCTGCTTTAGTGAAACGTCTTTATCAAAGATAACACCCCAGTTTCTGAGACTGGCCAAGAAAATCCAGATGCTGAATAATCTCAGGGATGGCATTCTAAGGGGCAATCCCCAGGGATTCTGTCTTACCTAGATTACACTGCAGACAGTACTCAGAGAGCCATTGTTTTATCTCCACAAAGCAGTTCATCAGAGTCCAACTTTTACATTCCAGAGGGCTTAAAAAACAGTAAAGCAGGATATCATCAGCAAAGAAGTGATAAGAGAGACATCCCTAAACTCAAGCCTGCCCAGATTGGCCACCAGATGATCCCCATCTCTTTTACCTATCCTCGCTCTCTTCAATAAACCGTACAAAATTGGTTTGGGCATCTGGGTCATCATACCTTTCCACCTTCAACTCATAAGACTGCTGTTCAAATATTAACCCACTACTGGATGAGAGACCTCAAAAATGACTCACACATACTTGAATAAAATTGAAACCCAATTCAGGTATATTTTAGTGTTGGAATTGCATTCAAACAAGACCCAGAAAGTTGACTTTGCATAAAATTTCTCCTTTAAACAGTGACTCTGACTCAGCAGTGCTGTCCCCTGAGTTACATCCACCTAGTAAAATAAAACAGAGAACACAACGCAAGACAGAAATCTGACAGAAACATGTCCATGTAAGCATGAAAGCTGTCTCCGAATTAGGGTTTTTGTCTCAAGTGGAAAATAAAGTTATATTGCTTCGGGACCCAGACGCGACCAGTCTCGCGTGTTGTGCACCTTATTGTGTTGCTATGCAAATAACTTTGAACCCCCTGCTTTCTCAGACTCGCTCTCTCCATGAGTCTCTCGGTTTATTTTCACCCCCTCACCCTCTTGGTGATGAGCACATCCATATTAATAAAAGCTTTTATTATTGGTGTTCTGCGGTGCAACAGACAGGTGGGAGACCAACACGATGGGATCAAACCTGTTTGGTCAACAGATGTTAGAACATCTCTCACTGGTGGTTAAAAACCAAGCTGTCAGATTGCAAAGTTTTGGCTTGAGTATGTCTAATCCGTCTCAGAGCAAGTAGGTCATGTATTTTATTTGTTTTTTGGCTGAGGTTTGAAAAGCTGCAGGCTTCTTATAAAACTTCTCAGTCTTAGATTTCAGCTCGGTCCCAAAAGAAGATAAATATTTAATCAGATATTAACATTTGACAAAGTCAAAATGCTACGAGTTAAAAGCCGGGGGTCACCGCTGCTATTGACGTAGATGGTATGTTTCAAGACCATACAGAGGGTTTGCATCCATTTTTTAACAAATAACAAAATATTTTAAAAACCGAAGGGAATTAATTCAGAAATTGACAAAACACACTCAAAAAATTCTTCAGAAAAATGCATAAAGTAACTCTGTCCGTTTTAAAACTCAACAGTGTCAGCAGAAACTTGCTTGAATGAATACCTCATTATTTTGAGGTTTTTTTCAGTCCAGCACACATCACGACCTCCCTGTGTTTCCTTTGTTCCCATCGTAAGAAGCGAGCAGCAATCCAGATAAAAATTATGCTGAAGAGGTGAACACGGACACATCAGAGTTCATGGAAAGATTTTCTTGAGTAGGATTTGTGCGCTGAACCAGTGAGCTGTCTGACTGTCCACAATTACTCAGTACCAACTATAGATAAATGGATTAGTCTTTCAGGGTCATAAGGGTCGAGGTTAGAAATTCTTGTGAATGGAATATCTCCCTAACCAGTTAAAAGATTTGTATTAAATTACCCACAGTTACTCAGTACCAACTGCAAGTGAACTTAAGGGATCCCCTCAGGATGGCATATCTTCCTACTACTCATAGTGTCAGAGTCTTGGGGATGTGGAAGGAGGAGGACCCAATAGCAGGACATCAAACAAGGTTTATTAACCCAATTCAGATAAGTCTGTAAAGCAAAGGGCACAGGATTAACTCAGAATTTCAAAAGTCCAAATAATAACAAAGTTCAAACATGGTCAGGCATCCAGGATGACCTCACTGGAAGGGATAGTAAGACCCAATATGGAAGTCTGGGGGGATTGCTCTTATCTAGATGGCAGGGTGCCCAGATGTGTGGAATCAGGAATCATCCTCAGGTGACCCTGATCAGGTTGATTAGGAACATCCCAGGTTCTCTCTGGCAGCAGATGAGTGAATCCTGACACACAGGGCACCAAAACAAACAGTCTTTAGGTCAATGATGAATGGCTTTACAGGAAACGCATCTTTTCCGTTTGTTTCAAAAAGATACCTTTAATTTGACGAGAAACTCAGCGTTAATGTAAAAATTGGATGAGCGACCTTGCTGATGGTTGGTAAGTTATTGAATGCAAAACTTGCTAAAATATTTTTCTATGTCTGGCAAATGCAAGTTATTTTGATTTATTAAAAACTACAACTTTTTTTGGTGAAATGTTTTTGTCGATTAAGAAACTCTGACTGGACTGTTTTAGGTTTCTGTTCGTGCACTTTTTTCTTCAACACACAGTAATAGTCTTTCTCCATATGAGAGTAACGATAGCACTGTACTAAAGAGGTGTTTTGTTTTTTTTAAGTTCCATTACGTCATCTTCCGCTTGTTCCGGGGTCGGGTCGCGGGGGCAACAGCCTCAAACGGGCAGTCCAGGCCTCTCGCAATCCGGCTGCATCCTCCAGCTCACCTGGAAGGATCCCAAGTTGTTCCCCGGCCAGCTGTGAGACATAGTCTCTCCAGCGGGTCTGCCCCTTGGTCTCCTCCCGGTGGGACGTGCCCAAAACACCTCGCCCGCGAGGCGCTCGGGGGGCATCCTGACCAGATGCCCGAACCACCCCATCTGACTCCTCTCGACCTGGAGGAGGAGCGGCTTGTCACCGAGCTCCTCCCGGATGGCAGAGCTCCTCACCCGATCTCTGAGTGAGAGCCAGCCACCCTGCGGAGGAAGGGTGATGATAGGTGAGGGTAGGAACGTAGATCGACTTGTAAATTGAGAGCTTTGCTTTTCGGCTCAGCTCTCTCTTTACCACGACGGACCGATGCAGCATCCTAGTTATTGCTGATGCCGCACCGATCCGCCTGTCGATCTCTCGCTCCATCCTTCCCACACTCGTGAACAACACCCCGAGATACTTAAACTCCTTCACTTGGGGTAGGGGGCATTCCACCCTTTTCTGGGCGAGGTCCATGGTCTCGGATTTGGAGGCGCTTTTAAGTTTTTTTTAAGTTTTTTTTTTTTTTAGTTTTCATGCACATTCACAGCTTTTCATCAACTTCTGATTCACATTGTTTCTTCACCTCACGGTACGTTATCATGACTAATCGGAGTAAGCACAGAAATGAAAACTGGACAAAAAAAATCAGTCTTCACCCTCTCTTTAGTTTAAACCCAATAAAATCAATTTAATCCATGTCAGAGCATGTGAATGTTTATGCATGTATGAAAATCTACACATTTGACAGAAAAAAACCCAACCATGTTATCATGAGAGGCACAGAATTGGGGTGTAGAAATAGAATAACATGCCTCAAGAGCTCGTTCATCCAGAGGTATTAGTCTGCTTGTGGGTAATTCTTCGTCTGATTGACTCTGGAGGAGTCAATACAGTGTGTGTATTTTGTTATTCATTCCAGCTTTCTTCACTAAACTCCTCAGGTGATGTCACACACTGAGTTTGAATATCACTCTGTGCAGTGTGACCTATTTTCCAGCCATTTGCCTGTTGTTGAAGCTTTGTCAGGTGGCACAGCAGCAAAAGGTGCTGCTGCTGAGATTTCTGCACGTTTTCAACCATTGGGTGTCTCTCTTTCTCTCTCAGTCTGAATTCCTCACGCTAACCCGGCCGTACCCATCATGCACGTGTCTTCCTTCTGAATTTAACAATCTGTCAAGCTGTATCAACATTTGAGCTCATTCTGCTTCTCCCGCTTCATTTCAGTTTTGTTTTTATTGTCATAAATGTCAAAAAAGGAGGCAGGATGTGAAATGAAGCTCTACGGTGCATTTAGAAGCAATGACTCCTAGAGCTGAAAATAATTTGATGTGCAAACCAGGATATTTTTGAGTGATTAATGAGAACAAATGTGCATTTTTATAATAATCCACTAAACAATAAAATTAAAAATATTTCAGGATGCTGGACAATAACGCACCCATTATTCTGGAATTGTGTTTAACTTTATAAATGGTAATTGAAATAATCATTTTAAAAAAATTTGTGCTTATTTAACGAGATCTGTATACGTTTTAGCTCAAATTGAACTTTTGTGTCTAAAGCAGAAAAACTGAACCAGTCGCAGCTCACAAACTCAGATAAACAGCAGAAAAAGGCACCTTTTCTTTATAATTATTCAGAAAATGAGAGGAAAATACAAATCTGACTTAGAAAATTTCTGGTGCAGGTTGCAGGTGTGACGAGTTGGAGGCTTCAGACAGCCTCACTCAGCTCGTCACACACACTGAGACACATACAGACAAACAGAAACAAGAGGAAGACGGAGCAGTACCCCCCTGTTGCTTATCTGGGGTTTTCAGTCTCTATATTGACTCCTTTATTTCTCCTTAGAAAATAATTGATCCCACTTCAGTCTCTATATCCACTCCTTAAATGGTGAAGCATAAATATTTCACCAATGTTTTTTTGTCTTCAAGCTGCAACACAATAATCATTCAGGGATAATTTGAAAAAAGACAGACAAATGAGGTTCAGGTTAAAGGATGGCCTGTTTACCCACCAAGCCACGCCATATCTAGATTTACAGGGCCGTGAAAAAGTATTTGCCCCTTTTTAATTTCTGTGTGTCATGGGAAACCACCCTCATACCAAATAAGCAAATGCTTGGAGCGTACACTACATACACCTTACACACGTCATGTTTCTCTTCTGTGATCACACACATGAACATTCATCAAGGCACTGCTCTTCCATCCTCTTCTGATGTGCAATGTATCCAAGGGTGCACACTTGGTGGCTCATCTCTGCTCCCAGCAGACATTTAAAAATGCAAACACACATACACACACTTACCCCGCCATGCAGCACGGGTTTATACATGCCGTCCAATTGGCCAAATATGTTTTGGCCAAACAATTAGTTCAGTGCTAGAACGTTTGCCCTTGGATCGGAAGTTATCCAACGTTCGTGGGATCGAATCCCACTGAACTCATGTCTACGTGTCATTGCAGAAGACACCTAACCCCCTGTTTCTCCCACCACTGGTGCTGTTGTGGCAGCCTGCTGCGGTGCAATGCAGCACACAAATTTTCCCGTTGAGGGATGAATAAAATATCTTTTTTTCTTTTACTCCAGTTATACATGAGATTTGTTCAATACAGGAAACTCACCTCAGGTGTTTGATCGCAAGTAAAGCACAATTATTGATTTTATTTGTGTTTATCGTTTTCTTTTGCAATTATTTAGAAGTAATTAACTATTTGCAAAAAAAAAAAGTAATGTTTGCTCTTAAAGTTTGAATTTATTTTTTTCTTTGTATTTTGTAGTTTATGGTTGTTTTAGCTGGATTGTTGGTATTAGAGACCAAAGCCAAGCAAACACAAAGCAAGTTTATTTGTGTAGCATAATTTATATGTAAAAGTAAATCCTCTAGTCCTCTTTCCTGGTGGTTCCAAATTCAGCATCCTTCTTCCAATGTACTCTCTCTCTCTCTCTCTCTCTCTCTCTCTCCTCTGTACGTGCCCAAACCATCTCAGTCTTGCCTCTCTAACTTTATCCCCAAAACTTCTAACACGTGCTGTTCCTCTGATGTACTCATTTCTAATCCTGTCCATCCTGGTCACTCCCAGAGAGATCCTCAGCATCTTCATCTCTGCTACCTCCATCTCTGCTTCCTGTCTTTTCTTCAGTGCTACTGTTTCCAGACCAATCAGCATGGCCGCTCTCACCACGGTTTTGTACACTTAGCTGAAACTCTTCCGTCGCACATCACACCTGATACTTTCCTCCACCCGTTCCAGCCTGCCTGAACACGCTTCTTCACCTCTTTTCCACACTCTCCATTGCTCTGGACTGTTGATCCTAGATACTTAAAATCCTCCACCTTCTTTATCTCTTCTCCCTGTAAGAGGAGAAGAGATACTACCTGGTGTTAGAAGAGATTCTACCTGGTTTTAGTTGGGCTAAATCTGACTACTAGAAATGTGAACCAAGCTCTGACAACAGCGTTGCAAAACAAGACGTACAGTGAATGTACGAGAATTTATTATTCAAGAAAGCTTTTACTACTTATTGATAAAAATGACAAAATGTATCAGTTTCTTTCAAAGTAAACTTGGCTTGTGTTGGTGTAAGTGTAACCGAGCAGAAATTCATTTCAGCTGAATCTCGTGGGATAATTACATCCTCTGCTGCTCATTTCTCATGGATGACGTCATTTCCTTTCTAAATGAACAAACAACACGTCTATTCGGGGCGGTAATTATTAGCTTCAGCACATTGTCAATCTTCGCAAAGATGCTGTGCTGCCCTGTGGAAATGCTAAATAGGTTTTGCAACAGCCGTCAGCTAGAAGGAGGTGAAAAATGTGTCCAGACACGAGCTAAATTAGTTCATCTAATTTTGTGCGTGTGCGTGTTCTTGCATGTGTGCAAGCTTTTGTTTCGGTGTTTTTCTGCACTTTGTGTTGTAATTGAAACGTCGCTTGGTGGATGTTGCTAGAGCACACAACAGATTCCCAGCTTGCCAAACGGGCTCCATAATTGAAATTAAAAGGTAGCCACATTCATCATGTTGAGCCGGGGCCTAATTGAAATGTATATTTGCTTGTGTGTGAGCATGCATCTGAAAAAAGATAAGTGGGGAGGGATGGAGAGTATAGAACAAACGTGATGGAGCGAAAGATGAAGAAAGACGTTTTTAATAGAAATGTGTGTGCTTGTTTATACAAGAAGAGGGAATGTGTAACCACGCAGGTAAGTTCTCACTCTATCTGAACCTGTCTTGGTAATAAATACAACAGGAAGCAGATTCATAGTTTTTTAGATATTCTTTTGACCACAAAATCTCCCAAAAACCCAGTGGGATTTCATTTAAACCTCCCATACTCAATCAGTGCTAGGCTTAGACGTGCTGTTTAGGTTTTCAGGATTGTGGCACAAATGGTTAAAGCCATAAAGATTCATAACTAAGGTTTATTCATCACTAATTATGCTTGTGATGTGCATCCAGGTAGATGCATATTGCGGCACCAACTTAACAAAAATAAGTTTTTTTTTTAAATGTACATTATATTTGAATCTGTTAAACAAAAGATCTACTTAATTCATTGTTGTTTATATAATTACTTCAATAAAATCCCATTGGACGGGAAGTCCACGGGTTTAGTTGAACATTTTCAGCACATGTGACAACCGAGGTCCATTGTACTAGAGGCGTGGACGTCACACACCCAATCAAACAGTTGTTTCACAGACTGTCACAAAGCCCCCTAAAACCTAAAACACGGACTCGCCTGGTCGAATGGTCGCAGAACAAAACAGAACTTTTACTTACTGCACAAAATTTCACCTTTTTTTTTATGATGCTGTATTGTGTACGTACGCTTGTTTTAACTTCATCCAAGTTATACCTGTGAAATTTGTCTTTTTCAAAACAGAGGGGAGATGGTGGCTCAGTGGGTAGAGCGTTCGCCCGCAAACCGGAAGTTCGCAGGTTCGAATCTCACCGAGTGCACATCTAGGGTCCTGGGAGAAGACCCTAACCCCTCGTTTCTCCCACCATTGGCGCCGTCATAGGTGGCAGCCTGCTGCGGTGAAAATGCAGCACAATAATTTCCCGTGAGGGATTAATAAAGTATTAAAAAAAAAAAAAAGAAGTTTGCAGGTTTGCATCCCATTGAGTTCATATCTAGGGTCCTTGGAGAAGACATCTTCTTCTTCTTTCGGCATTTCCCTTCAGGGCTCGCCACAGCAAGTCAGTTTCTTCCATCTAACCCTATCTGCTGCATCCTCTTTGGTCACACCAACTATCTTCATGTCCTTCTTCACTGTATCCATGAACCTCCTCTTTGGTCTTCCTCTAGTCCTCTTTCCTGGTGGTTCCAAACCCAGCATCCTTCTTCTGATGTACTCTCTCTCTCCTCTGCACATGTCAAACCATCTCAGTCTGGCCTAACACCTAACCCCCTGTTTCTCGCACCATTGGCGCGGTCATACGTAGGTGGCAGCATGCTGTGGTGTAGTGCAGCCCACAAATTTCCCCGGTCAGGGACTAATAAAGTATATTAAAAAAATAAATTCTGTCTAATTTAGTTTTTTGTGTTAAAAGACCTGTTTTCAACCAAATGTTAGCTGCTGTTTCATTTAAAAAAATTAAGAAAAAAGAGCCTTGAAATGATAACATTTTCCTTTGTTTCATTCATTTTTGTAGTTTTAATGAACTGATCCCAGAGATTGCTGTGTCTTCACTTCGACATAAACTAGAAAATCATCTTGTTTAAGCTTTAGCAAAACGGTGTGTGGGTGTGTTTTTTATTTTTTATTTTGAAAGACGAATAAAAGCAACATTATTAATCTGGGTCAAACAGGATCATTACTGCTGTCGTTAAGTTTGGGTCATAAGAGTAAAATTTTGCCCTCATTAAACTGAGGTCAGAGTAGATCTCTGTGGTGCACTGAGTTTGCTCTAGTTTGGTTTTAGAAGGCTAAATTTTTAGGGCTTCTAGTTTTACTAATGATACAAAAATAAGTTGGAAAATAATTCTGCTTTCTTTTTAGTTTTGGTGTCGTAGCCTTAAAGAAATATAACATCTATTTGTCAAACATCAGGTTGAATCATCGCTGAAGGGTTACCTAAGTGATGTTCAGCTGTTGGAACCTGAATATTTGAACTCCGAAATACTTCTGAATGTCATAAAACAGCATTTAATTAATCAATCTGGCACAATACCGCATCATGATCCCCTCCCCTCCCACCAGAGGGAGCCCTGGACCTTCCCTCGTCAGCCTGATTAGAGACACCTGAAGGTGATTTGTCTGATGACACACACCTTTGGATTCTGGTGCCTTTTTAAAGGCAATCACTCCAGACGTCCTTGTCAGGCCAGTGTTGTCGTCACCATCACCATCCTGCCCAGCCAGATCTTCCTGGCTGCCTGACATCCTTGAACTCTGTTATCTAGGGATGGGAAATCCGACGCCTCGCGACTCATCGAGCAACTTCGAGCAACTGTGAATAGTCGACACGAGGAGTCGGCACATCTGCAGGCTGCGCATGCGTAGATGAAAAACAAACCCCAAGAAATAAAGAAAATATACGCCTTGAATTCTGTCTTACTAGAAGATGAAATGTGGGTTATTGTTGGGCATTTAGTCTAGGTTTTTTAATCGTGAAATGAAATTGCGTTAATCCGTTGCCATAGTAACAGTTACCTAAGACTCTGCGGCTCTAAAACAGCGCAAAAAAACTGAAACAGGACAATTGAAAGTGTTTTTGTAATAGATTTTTATTTTGAATAAAATCTTTTCCACGGTGGTTGGCTTTAGTCTGATCCTCTTCAGACTGACTACCTCTCCCGCTTTGGAGAAGACCCGCTCACAAGGCATGTGGGTCTCTGGCATGTGGAAATAATGCTTCACCAGTTTGTGCAGGTTTGAGTAAACTGTTGTCCTCGATGCCCAGAATGGGAGCAGGTCTTCTCTCAGAGATGCCTATGCTCCGATAGGCATCTCTGAACCACTACTGTGTCGTTCACCATCGCGCACCGACTTCTCTGGGTTTCACCTAGAAAATAGAAGTTATTATTGTAAAACCATGTAACATGAGGACATCGTTGATCAGATGAAAATATGTACCAACCCGGCTGTCCAGCAGGTCCCACAAATAGTCATTCTCCGTTGAAGATGACCCTCCCGGTTGTGACTATTAAAGCAGAACTTGTTCTCCCTCTATTTACAACTTACACACAGAAACACACACTCACCTTTCATTCTCATACAATTCACGCAAAAACTATTTCAACCTCTTAATTCCAAACACTATATATTTATGTTGGTGAATTCTAAAAACTAATCTAATAAATCTGTGTGTGCGTGAATGACTATGTGTTCGTTGAATGTGTGTGTGTGCGTGTGTGTGACTATGTGTTGGTTGAATGTGTGTGTGTGCGTGTGTGTGACTATGTGTTGGTTGAATGTGTGTGTGTGCGTGTGTGTGACTATGTGTTGGTTGAATGTGTGTGTGTCTTTGTGACACCTACAAAAGGTCTAACAAGATCAAGGTGATCTTATTGTGTACAATACCTACTGTGATAAAATCCCTGTAGAATCCAAAGCTGGAATGTCGCAAAATCGCTAGTAAATCTCCTCCACGCAAAAAAACCCCCCACGTCTCCCTGAATGAATGAAACCCTTTTATATCTTCTGACTGATTGACCGACCCGCCCATTCAAACTTTCCGAGCTCTTCGACACCTGGCTCCACGTGACAGTAGCTCGGATTTCGGGTCGCGCGATGTTTGGCATTCCGACACATGGAATCGGAGCAATTCTCGCGATACTTTTGTGTCACTCAGTTCGGCTCAGCTCGAGCAGACAGGCTCGAGCTGGCCATCCCTACTGTTATCATGTTTGAACTTTTGATTCTGAGTTAATCCTGTGCCATTTGCCTTGCAGCTTTACTGGATTTTTTGCCTTACCGGACTTTTGGTTAATAAATTCTGTTTTGTTGTCCTCCTTTCACATCCCCACATCCTGACACACCGTCTTTACTCGGGGCTGTCTTTGACAGAACGTCATTCCCCACTTCATTGACCTTCCCTCAAGTTTCTGTGGCCCAAACTTCTAGCGTTAATTTACTGCTGTTCTTCTTAAAACCACAATTTTATGGGCTTTCAGATGAAAATAAATTGCAGAAGGCAGAAGTTTAGGTAAAAGGAAATACCAGATGAGGTGTACATTATCTGAAATATTTGGCTACATGAACACATCGAACAGTTGGCGTTCATTTCAGATAATGACCTCATCAAAGAGTCACTTTACACATGGTCATTTTGGTACAAAAGAAATATTAAGATCGATGAGAAGTACTTTATTTGTGATCACAACTATAGATCACAACTGTAGATTATGTCCTTACTTTATACCCAGCCTCAAATCTTCATACTCCACCAGTGGTGGAACGTAACGAAGTAAATGTACTTCGTTACTGTATTTAAGTAAAAAAATTGTGTATCTGTACTTTACTTAAGTAAAATTTAAGACCGGTACTTTTACTTTTACTTCACTACATTTTTAGAGCAAATATCTGTACTTTTACTTCGCTACTTTTTAAAAGTGTGTTTTACATTTTTCGTTACATTTTCGTTCAGGAATTTGAAAAATACACAGGTTTTTTTTTAGTGCATCTTGAAGCCGCATCGCCAAAATCAAAAGAAGCAGTTGATCGAGAGGAGAAGTCATGAATCGAGAAACATTTTCCGCATTCATTCAGCGCCAAAAACCTAACATCAAATATAGTACAAATTAAAAAGAGTCAGAAGATCGTTGTTCGTTGTGTTTACTTCTAAATAAAAAGTTGAGCCATCATTACTCGGAGCAGGGGCGGAGCTAGAATTTTCCAAAGGGGGCTGGGGCTTTGACAAAGCCAATATATAGTGACTGGGGGCCTCCCCCCAAAACATTTTAAAAAATAAGTGTTATTTTCCTCCATTTTGGCGCCCATTCACTGGCCCTTCTAGGGGATAGCTTGAATTGTCCCCTTTCCTTTTATTTATTTATTTATTTATTTTTTTGTGGACCAAAAGAAGCCGGAGAGGGGGGGTCACACCCCTGCAGAGTATTTATCCTCGTTACCATGGTGACACCCTATACCACAACAAATAACATTTGAATTATGATCGAATACTTTTACTTTTTACTTAAAAAATACAATTTACACCAACTACTTTTGTACTTTTACTTAAGTAGATTTTTTTATTGGTACTTTTACTTTTAGTTAAGTTTTTTTTTTTGGCCTAATTATCTGTATTTTTACTTAAGTACAAAAAGTGAGTACTTCATCCACCACTGCACTCCACTAATCAGACTATCTTTGACTTGTTTGTGCTTCTTCATCTTTAGTCGGGTGTACTAGAACAGCGATTTTTCCATTGTGATCCATTGACAGTAAAGTCTTCTTCTCCTCCTTCGTGATTTTCTTAATTTTTTTAAAACTCATTTTTTTCCCCCTCATAGTTAAATTGCACCTGTGACAAAAATGACAGGTCTCTCTCATCTTTTTACATATTTTCCACTTTTTTTGGCTCAGTTCTCTTTTCACCGCAGCAAATTCACTCGGAATTCTAATTAGAATGAACACTGCACCGATACACCTGCCAATCTCCCGCTCTGTCTTTTATCTTTTTTGTAAACAAGAACCTAAGATACCTGAACAGCCCGCTATCCCCATCCTGCATGGGAACTCCACCCTTAGTTTTGGATTTGAAAAACGTTTCAACCAGACAAAAACTCTAATTAAAATCTTTTTCTTTTTGCTTCACTTATTTTAATACACTGATCCTGAAGGAATATTTACCTATTAGTGACCAAGTCCACGTTTCCAGCGGGGTGCGTAGTGGTAATTTGTCTCCACTTTTAGAGAAAAAAGATATAAAGACACTCCTGATAAGCCATAAATTAAAACGGTTAGTCACTGAGCTTCTGTTTATGATTTGGTAATGAGGAATTTAATTATGTTGGTGTCAGAATGAATCAGACTTGGCCCACAAGCTAAAGTAGGAGGGTGTTGCTGAAAGCTTAAATTACATGAAGGATGAGCAGCAATACATCGTATTGAAGAATACGACCTGAAGTGGGATCAATGTGACCATTCTGTCTAATGCTCAAGATTCATTCTTTTATAAATAAATAAAATAAATAAATGAATTACTCTACTCATCCCTCACCGGGGAAATATGTGTGCTGGACTCCTTACACCCCTGAAGGCTGCCCTTCGACGGCGCAAATGGTGGGAGAAGTGGGGGTTAGGTGTCTTCTCCAAGGACCCTAGACGTGCTCTCTGTGGGGCATCAAACCCGCAACTTTCCGGTCCGCGCGCGAACGCGCTAACCACTGTGCTGCCGTCTCCCTCATACGTTGTACAATAAAGTTTTCCACCCTTTTCCAGGCCCGGAAAAGGGTGGAATGCCCCCTGCGGGTCAGGGACAGGGTCCTGCCCCAATTGGAGGAGTTTAAGTATCTTGGGGTCTTGTTCACGAGTGGGGGAAAGATGGAGCGGGAGATCGACAGGCGGATCGGTGCGGCATCAGCAATAACTGGGACGCTGCATCGGTCCGTCGTTGCAAAGAAAGAGCTGAGCCGAAAAAGCAAAGCTCTCGATTTACAAGTCGATCTACGTTCCAACCCTCACCATGGTAACCGGGATCTACGTTCCTACCCTCACCATGGTAACCAGCTGTGGGTGGTGACCGAAAGAATGAGATCACGGGTACAAGCGGTCGAAATGAGCTTCCTCTGCAGAGTGGCTGGGCTCTCACTCAGAGATCGGGTGAGGAGCTCTGCAATCCGGGAGGAGCTCGGTGTCGAGCCGCTCCTACTCCAGGTCGAGAGGAGCCAGATGGGGTGGTTCGGGCATCTGGTCAAGATGCCCCCCGAGCGCCTCGCGGGCGAGGTATTTTGGGCACATCCCACCGGTTGGATACAAGGGGCAGACTCTGGACCCGCTGGAGAGACTATGTCTCACAGCTGGCCGGGGAACGACTTGGCATCCTTCTGGGTGAGCGGGATGATGCAGTCGGGGTGAGAGAGGCCTGGGCTGCCTGTTTGAGGCTGTTGCCCCCGCGACCACACCCCGGAACAAGCGGAAGATGACGGAACGGAACGAAACAATCAAGTTTTTGACCACAGAATTGTATGTGTTAGTTCTGCAAATTTTAAGGATGGAAACACAGACAAATTAACATTTAAAGGTAGCCAGTCACTTTCTGGTGCAACACTGGCGTGGTATCAAAAAACGATTTGCAGCCCACCAAAGATCAGTCTGTAAAAACATGGCAGCATTCAGTCAAATTTTTAGTTGTCGTCTTCCGTTTTTTGTGTCGCAGAATAAGGACGTGACTGAGCTTGGATTTGAATAAATGTCGGTCTTTTTATTATCATTGCACTTGTTTTCTGATTGTGCATCACACCTTCATTTGTCAAAGAAGAACAGACACACCCCTTACCATAAATGCCGCGTGGCCTCTGGTGTATTCTTTCTGTATGCCTCAAATTTACACCGTTTCATGCACAACTTTGATAAATGAGGGCTTTTGTCTTTAAAATCCCATCAGGCCACATGTAACTTTGGAAAACCCACATGGTGAATGCAGAAATATTATTAATTGTACTCGTCATCCATGTTGGAAAATGTCTCTGTAATCTTGTGAGGAACATAAATTGGTCAAAGCCATGTGAATTCCATGCATTCCCAGTTTTCTGTTGCATGGTAAATAAATGAATGTAAACAAAGGCACTGTAGCGTAGATAATGAAAGCACAATATGGCCCGATGTTGTACGATACATCTGTCTTTCCTTTCGGTGGAGCTATGAAGCAGCGAAAATGATCCTGAGCTACGTTCATGTGTGTGTATCGTCGGCCACACTTCAAGCGTAATTCCAGTCTTATGCTCCACCTTTGTATAGAGCCCAGAACAAAGGATGACTTTCCTTTTTTATGTTTCTTTTTACTTTTTTTCCACCTAAAGCTGGGAGCACATGAGAGCAGACCGAGATGTGAGGTAAAAGGAGGGGAAGATATGACGGGTCATACGAATGTGCGGCAGCCTCTCAGATGTTTGAAGAGCAGCTTTTCGGTGTGGCTTCAGCAGGAGCTTTAGGAAAGTTGAATGGGAGGGAAAGAGATGGGATCTTATTCTGAGATGACATTTAGATTTGAAATGTTTTCTCAAGATATCTGTGATTGAAAATGTTTAAAGGAGAGTTTTCACGTAAAATCAACTATCTGTAGCTTTTTACAAGGTTTGAACGGTATTCCCAAATCAAAAACGTACTTGGACGGTTTTTCTATTTGAGTAAAATAAAAGTACTCCTGTCCAGTATTTGGATAGTATTTGAAATCTATGTTGTTCTTTTCCAGGGATTTTGTTCTCCACAACACCCACCTTAGTAGGAAGTACCGTAGTGAATCACTCTGCTGACGCTTTGTCCCTGTCCTTAACAGGGAGTGCCATTTTAATAGCACTAACCGGCACCAAAAATGAAAAAAAAACATAGCTTTGCTAGATTTATGCAAAGAAGACATGAAGATAGTTAGCGTCTTTGTGACGCCAGGATACTGCACATACTGTCAGATGGAAGAAACTGACTTGCTGTGGCGATCCCTGAAGGGAAATGCCGAAAGAAGAAGAAGAGGCACTTTTCACTCTATTTCAGCCTCAAATGAGATTTACGCTGTGTTGTGCACACTGTATTCCTGGAGCACCAGAATGAACATCGAAGAATACATGGGAGGGTGTCCACCTTGTCAAAAACGGAAATAAAACTGAAATATATTTAAAAGTGGATTTTGGCAAATATCGCTTTCATGAGCCAACAAATAGCAAAAATCTTTTAATCTGTACAAGTTAGGACATTAAAAGTACAACACTACAAAGGTACACCACCCCCTCAACTACAATTATCATTGGAGTTGACTTGGTAAAGCACCCAAAAAAAATCAGGCTGTGCTCCACATTAAAATGCTTCCAGTATCATATTCCATCTAAAAGCAGTATTTTGTACCTTTTATTTACAGAATGTTTGTCTGACACTCTGGACTCTCAAAGACGCTTCACATATGCTTCATTCATTCACTCCGTACCAGGTATCGGTAAGCTACTGTTGTAGCCACAGCTGCCCTGGAGAAGACTGAAGCGAGTCTGCCATTTCACGCCATCGGCCCCTTTGACCATCTTCAACCAATCACACATACACACCATCCAGGCTAAGCAACGTGGGTGAAGTGTCTTACCCAGGGACACAACAACAATTTAATCTCAACAACTGTCCCACTGTGGCACCTAGGGTTCCGATGTCCTGACGAGATATGCGACCATCGAGATCTGCAACCACAAGATCTGCGATTTTGCGCATCTGCACATGCCCAAAATGATCCCTCTCCCTTCCAGATGATCTAACCGTCATGATCTGCGTCCTAATCATCGAGATCTGCGACCTGCCATACTTCTATTGGAATTAGTGTTATGGTTAGTTTTCAAATCTCCTATCTATTTATATCTGCGACCGGCCGCAGATCTCGATAGAACACCTGCGGTCTACCATCCAAGTACTGCCTAGACCCAGCATGCTTAGCTTCTGAGGTCTGGCAGGATCGGGCATTGACAGGCTGGTATGTGGCCATACCATACCATTTTAGTGGAACCCCTCCCTGTACAGTAAACAGTCACATGGACAATTTATGAAAGCTCGAATGAAGATAAAAAAAAAAAAAAATCAGTTTTTCATTGTCCATATTTGACGATCCGATAGGTGAACATGCATTTACAAATGATTTGGACTTTTGAACATAAAGGTTAACTTAGTTTTTTTTTTTTTTGACTTGTTGAAGAAATGCATCTGCGTAAATAGCCATTTTTTAATATTGTTCTTAATTTTATTGTAAGCCCAACCAAATGACCTGATTGCAAAAATGCATCAGATTGTTATTAGAAATTTTACATCCGACCACTCAAACAACTGTTATCAGATTTGATTTATTTGATTTGCTTTTAATTTCAAAGAAAATGACAGCAGCAGCTCGTAAGGCAATAATAATAATAACAGGAAACCAAATTGCCCCATGACTCTAAATTAAAACCTAATTGGCTGAAAGCTGGTGTATAAATGCACAAAGTGAATAAACACAGTCATTTTTCTCTTTCTGTGAGCGACACAGCAGCATTTACCACTTTCAGGAAGAAATAAAAATGATGTCAGCTGTTAATATCTTCTCAGCACTTCACAGCTGTTTGCCAATATAGAAGCAATCACTGAAATGGACCCGTTTGCAGCTCGCATGGGGAAGAATTTGAGGTGTGGAGTTGAAATGGATTTGTTGCGCTCATCAAAACGAAAGCAGACAAATGATTGTGTGTGAGAGAAACGATAAAAAAGGACACACTGAAAAAGAAAGCTGCAAGAAAGACGCAAATCTTTAAGTATTAGCATAGATCGCTTAGGGTTAGAAATCTGTCACAGTTCCACAGTTAAGAAGCTAGCATGTGTTTGTTTTTGCGTCTTTATGGGCGTCACACACAAAATAAAGTACTTGTTTGTGTTAATCAGTGCATAAATTTATGATCTTACTTTTTGAAAACAATGTACATATAATAGAAAAAAAACCCACAGAAATAAACTTGTACCCAGGGCTAATCCCCAAAATACCTCCTATTCGGAGTCTCCCTCGTCTCTGCAAATAAGTAAACACTCCAAAAGATCATTCATGGCATTTGTGCTTCTCTCCAGCATAATTGTTTGGGAATAAAATGCACAGATAAGTGGGCTATTTTTGAAAATGAAAAAAAATTGAAATTGTAACAAAAAAGTTGGAGAAGACCAAGGGGCAGACCCCGGACCCGCTGGAGAGACTATGTCTCACAGCTGGCCGGGGAACGACTTGGGATCCTTCCGGGTGAGCTGGAGGATGCAGCCGGGGTGAGAGAAGCCTGGGCTGCCCGTTTTAGGCTGTTGCCCCCATGACCCGACCCCGGAACAAGCGGAAGATGACGAAACGGAACGGAAAAATTGGAACATCTTTGATTCCTGCGTTAGTAGAGAAGGCTTCTTTATGCATCAATCATCAAGAGAGGAAGACAACTAATTAACTTTTGTATCGATGGTTGTTGCGTCATCATTTAGAGAAATAAAACATAAAGACACAGACTGTAAAAAACAAACAAAAGGGAAGTCCGGGGTGATTGCCTGTAAATAGATGGCAGGGTGCACAGATGTGTGGAATCTGCATTCATCCCCAGGTAACCCCAATCAGGTTGATGAGAAACATCCAGGGCTCCCTCTGGCCGTAGGAGAGGGAATCATGACAGTACCCCCTCCTCAACGACTACCTTCGCGTGGTCAAAGATTTTGTGGCGTGGCTTGATGTGGTGTGGCTTGACGTGGCTTGGCGCAGCCTGATGCAGCCTGACATGATATCGACTTGTACAGACAGAAAAAGCTTGCTTGACAGATGTTGGGTATCAATGCACTAGTATAAAAGTTGAGAAATATTTTCATTTGTTGTAAGCTGGCTGGATGTTTTTAGATAGACCGATTTATGGAAGAAAGGTTGACTTAGTGAGGACCAGACCAGCATTATTCACACCTGTACATCATACTACTTATTCTTAAGTTGAGATGTAAACACTTCGAATCCAAGAACTAACATATCCTAAAAGTAATTGGACAATGTTTGAACAAATTAAAACTTTTTTTAAATCGCAGGTTAAAACTCCCAGCATTCCTTGTGACAACACAAGGACACACATGGGTTAACACCTCCATCCACAGGGGTTCACCAGATGATTAGAGTCTCCACTGATTGCTTCCTACTTGATGATTACCCCCCTCAAATTTTTTCTGCAGACGAACGCACAAACAAAAACAGGTTACCAGTTTGAAAATGTTCATGTAGATCAGAGTTTGATGCTTGGATGACATAAAACTAAAACTGACAAACTTGTTGGTCTGTAACTTTTAACCAAGCCAGTTTTGCTTGGAAAGAAAATGTTGATAAATGTAGTTATTTTTTATTTTTAGGCTTGAAAATAGTATAAAAGTTGATAAAAAATTTCCCAGCTCAACAATCCGGAAGCTGAAGAACGGAGCCTCCACTTTTGTTCCGTACCATTCTGTTCCGCAGTCTTCCACTTATCTGGGGCCGGGTCGCGGGGGCAACAGCGTCAGACGAGAAGCCCAGGCTTCTCTCACCCAGCTGCATCCTCCAGATCCCTTAATACCCGTGAGCCGGGTCGGGCTGGATTTTTTTAGGCCTGATCTCACCTCTAGTATGTATCAAATGTTTCCTATGTAAATATACAAGACTGAATGGGACATAAGAGGACGGAAGAACTCGTACTGTTCCGTTCCATCATCTTCCGCTCATCTATGGCTGGGTCGCGGCGGCAACAGCGTTAGACGAGAAGCCCAGGCTTCTCTCACCAAGCTGCATCCTCCGGCTCACCAGATGGATCCCTAGTTGTTCCCTGTCTAGCCGTGAGACATAGTCTCTCCAGCAGGTCCAGGTCTGCCTCTTGGTCTCCTCCAGTTTTGTAAAAAAGTTAAAAAGTACAGTAATATTTTCCATTCGAGGGGCTGCTGAAGGTCACTGAAGGGCAAACTTTCATAGAGGAAACTATTTTTAGCATCACATAAAATACAATGGTCCTCTGTTGTAGGTTTAGCTGCTTAAAAAAAATAAAGAAAGAACTTTTGTATTTTAGTAAATAAGTGACTTTTTGGCTTCACACCAAACTCCCCCAAACAGTGTTTCAACAGCTTCATAAAAATGACATCTCACTTGTGCATGACATCAATTTACGCACGTTACTGTGCAAACAAACACACACTCTCTGTCCCCGAGACAAATGCCTTGTGAAAGGTTATGAGGCAAAATAAACATGTCATGCTCAGCAGATGGTGGAATAAAACAGTTTTACTGCAGCTTTGTGTGCCACCGCTGACATGTTTACCTCTTAGACAGAATGCAGGTATGTTCATCAAAAGACGTTTTTCATACTTAGAGTCTGGAAAATGTGCGTGTCTGGTGCATGCAGGCGTGACGACGCGTGCTGCGTGACCTCTTTAAAAGTTTAGTTTGTGATGAAAAAGTGGCCAAGTTTTGCAGGATTTTGCAGCGTTAAAACCAGCAACACAGTGTCTGCTTGGAGTGCAAGTCAATGCTTGATTAAACAGAAATAACGTGTCAGTTTCTCCCATCTAACCACATCTGCGCCATCCTCTTTGGTCACGCCAACTATCTTCATGTCTTCCTTCACTGCGTCCATGAACCTCCTCTTTGGCCTTCCTCTAGTCCTCTTTCCTGGTGGTTCCAAACCCAGCATCCTTCTTCCGATGTCCTCTCTCTCTCTCCTCTGTACATGTCCAAACCATCTCAGTCTGGCCTCTCTGACTTTAAAACCTCTAACATGTGCTGTTCCTCTGATCCTGTCCATCCTGGTCACTCCCAGAGAGATCCTCAGCATCTTCATCTCTGCTACAAACATCTCTGCTTCCTGTCTTTTCCTCAGTGACACTGATACCAAACAGCATGGCCGCTCTCACCACGGTTTTGTACAGTTTTCAGTTTAACTGAAACTCTTCTGTAACACATCACACCTCATACTTTTCCCCACCCGTTCCACCCTGCCTGCACACGCTTCGTCACCTCTTTTCCACACTCTCCATTGCTCTGGCCTGTTGATCTTAAGTATTTAAAATCCTCCACCTTCTTTCTCTCTTCTTCCTGTAACCTCACTTTTCCATTTGGATCCCTCTCATTCACGCACACGTACTCTATCTTACTCTGACTAATCTTCATTCCTCTTCTTTCTACAGCAAACCTCCACCTCTCCAGCTTTTCCTCCACGTATTCCTTCCTCTCACCACAGATCACAATGTTATCTGCAAAAAAATGTCCTATATAGTAATTGTAATAAAAATGCACTTTAGAAAAAAAGGTCAAATTGGTCAGAATCATAAACTAGAAGCAATGGATTTTTTATTATATGCAATAAAATTTTAAAAGTCGTCTATAATTTAGAAACGAGAGAAAAAGATAGAATCCAGATTAGACGGAAGAGAGGTATAATTATGAGATGATGAAATTATGGAAGAAAATGAAACGTGCAAAAAAAATTAAGGTTTCGATCGAAGGTGGAAATGAACTTCAAATTTTCTCCCGATTCGTCTTCATGTCTGATTTCCAAACATGTGAGTCCATTAAGTGAAGGATGGGAGTGTGTGATTAAGAGTAAAACGAAGGGAATGAAGACCAGAGGAGAGGTGTTTAAAAAAATAAGGAAAAAGAAATAAATTGACTTTCTTGTCACTGACGTGTCTACCAATGGAGGGACGAGATGACGAAGCGAGAAAGACAGTAATGAAATGATGGTAACATGAAGATGATGGCAGGATGAAGTGGCAATAAAAAGACCTCCAGTCACTTACAAATGAGTCCAAGGCGGCGATGAGCTTAAATCTTCCTGACTGACTGTGTACATCAGTGAACAAACTGCCTCATTGATCTGGTCCTGATCAATATTCCGAAAAGACATGGAACCAGAAAACACAAAACAACCTTTTCATTCATTCTACAGAAATTAATTTAAGTGATAAAGGTGTCATTTCTGTGTGCTGCTGACAGAACCGACAGGCTCCCATTAAGGAGAATCATTTTAATTACAATTTGCTCTAATTTGAATTGTGCTGTTTTGGCAGCCTGCTCATTCAGACAGCCTCAGTGAGCACTAATAGGGGAAAAAATAGCATTGATTAAAGACAATGGGTGATAAAAACGTGGCGGAAATGATGTGTTGGAGAGACTTTGATTAAATATAAATTACTGGAGCACGTGCTAGTGAAAACACATAAAGACCTCTGCTGTCATTCGGCTGAATGTGAAACAAATGACCTGCGACCACTGGAAATGTGCAGCGACTTTTCATTTGTTAGCAGCTGTCTAGCAATTAAAGTAGTGAAGCTGTGTAAAAGTGTCACGGAAGTAGGGTTGTTTTGGATTAAATGATTACATGCAACAGGAAAAAGAGACTAACTCAGTTTGCTCAAGTTATTTAACATCACTCTACATTTAATTGATTGATTAAACTGATTGTCAAAAAAGTTAAGAAATTATTATAACTACTGTCAATTGAAGGGCGTTTTTAGTAAAGCTGAATGATTTTATAATTTTAAAACGTCCATAAGCCTCTAAAATTTCAAGCACTTTTGTCTCTAAACTGCAGGGTGACGGCAAATCGAGTCGACCAGTTACACGTGGAGGTGGTAAACCACATTTTTACAAAACAGCCTTTTTGTGCATGAGGCTTTTTAATGGAATCATGTCTAGAGACGAACACGTCTCTATCTAAAATGTGTGAGACGTGTTAGTAGTTCTGATAAGCAATCAAAATAATCCATCTAAATCTGTCAAAATTTGACTATGCCTGTATTGTAACAATAAAAATCCTGAATTGAAATCCTGGATGCTCCAGCAGAACCTCTTTACTCGTATTTAATTGCGTTCTTTGATTTTTTAAATTTTTTTTCTCCAATATTTTATTGTTGTCTTAAGTTAAAAACTCTTCTAGTGTTCTAGTGTTGTGATTTTGCTTCTGTTAATACGTCGAACTGTGTTTCAGTTTGTTAATGTCTTTTGTAAGGCTGGATATCGATGCGTTCGACAATTTGATATGTTTCCCCGTCCAAGGTCATGATGTATTACGTATCTTGAGACAGTCCACCTTTGAACCATTATGATTTGATTTTGTTAGTAAGTAAGAATACCTTTATTTGTCCCACAATGGGGAAATTGCTGTATGCAACAGAATAGGCACAAAAAGGAAAAAAAAAGGTCACGACAAGTATGCACAAACAGAACAAAAACAAAAAAGGCAAACTAGACTAAGGACAAAAACATGCATTCAAAGTAAGTGAGCTACCGCACAGTTCTGGTGAGAAATAGCAAAAAGAGCACATTGTGGAGTCTCACAGCAGAAGGAAGGAAAGAACTCCTGAATCTCACCTTCACACAGCGAGGGTAGAGCAGCCTGCCACTGAAGCTGCTTTTTAGTGCAGACAGAGTGTCCTGCAGGGGGTGGGACTTGCATGGATGTCCGTCTCTTCAGTCTCTTCATTTTGTTTAAGGTAATTTGATATATTGAAAATTAGACCATGTTACATAAAAATCTTACCCTGATGGATGGGCGGCTGGCAGAGAGTCAATATTAAGAAAATGAGAATCAACATTGTATCAATTTTAACAACATTGTTGAAATCAATACTTATCAATATAAGTATTGATTTTATAGCACAGTCCTAGTGTCATACTGAGCTCATAGTCTCAGAGGCTACCGCTATTGTAAAAGCACAAGAGAAGTCTCAGGACTTGGATATTGTTAACATCTTTATTATACATTTTTCAATTAATTTTAATTATTATTATTTATCTTGGACAGGGTAGCATGTTAATTAAATGTTAATTAAAACATTTTCTCTTTCCCCAACCCTCTGACCAACTGAATGGCTAAAACTCCCACCTTTATATAGAATTTATCCTCTGGAAGATACCATGAAGCAGGTTAACAAAGAAAAACTATTTACAAAAAAAGATTAAAATATTTGAATTTAAACTTTCCTAACCCCTATTAAAAAAATATCTTTACAAATATAAAAATAGAACTCAACAAACTGTTCCTAATAAATATCAATAATTCACCCCCATAATAAAAGTATTCGTCTAAACTCCCCTCTTAGCTTTCAATGATCTTAAGTTCCCTTCCTGGAACCAATATAAAGTTGGTGAACTCCCATGGAGCTCTGTTTCTGCCAGATCATTCCTTGGCACAGAGGCGACCGGTGAGTCACCACAACCACAGAACAATGAACAAATAAATATAATTACTCATCTTTGACTCTTTACTTGGATGTCCCAATTGTACATTGTGACACCTAGTCTTTGTACAAATTCTTACTTAAAAAAAAAAAAAAAAAAAAAGCAACATAAAAAATCAGAAAGATGAGCCATAATTATAGCATTTGATTAAGATTTCAACCGTGAAACATTAGAAAATGGTTGTTTTCTCTAACATTATGCATTAAAAATGTTCTTTCTACATACATCTTTGTAGCACACCTTTTTATTTTAACCCCTCTTTTACCTTTTTGAACCTCTTTTAATTCTTTCCCCTCAAAAACACAGTCAATTTAATTCAATTCAATTTTATTTCTATAGCCCAAAATTACAGAATTTCCGTCTCAATGGGCTTCACAAGAAAAAGAGGAATGTATTAACACAAATACACAACAAGAAAAATAACTAACAAATGCTAACTAAACAAGACTAGCACATTTATGCCCTTAGACTCTCCTTCTCGGTAAGAAAAAACTCATCAGTGGGGAAAAAATAAGAAACCTCATGGGGATCCACGTGAAAGAGAGATCCCTCCCCCGGGACGAGCAAATAATGTGTCAAAGATTATTGTTTAAATATTAGCTTATTCTAATCTACAGTTAAATATTTAAAGAAGTCAATAGATGTTCTTCATCCTGATGGAAACACGGGGACTCCTCAGCCCGGAGATGTCCAGTACGGGGATGAGTAGATGTTCTTCATCCTGATGGAAACACAGGGGGACTCCTCAGTCCAGAGATGCCCTGGACGGGGATGAGTAGATGGATTTCATCCTGATGGAGCGGGGATGATGAAGCGTGGAGATCTGCTCCTTTAGTCCTGTAGTTTGAAGGGGGAAAAAAAAAACAAAGAAAAAGATGTTTCCTGAAAAGGTTGGATGGGAAAGTTTGTGCTAGCAGCAGAGTTCAGCTCTGTTTGTGCTGACCACTAATGGATTACTTCATTGTGCTGATTTCTGCAAAAAAAAAAAAACTACCACAAACTGTGCACAACAAGGAGTCTAGAGGAAAGCAAAGAGCCATTCCCCAAGACTCTTTTCTTTTATGAGTTCATCACTTGTTGGAGCCTGAGGGCTTTTTGTACGAGTGTGTATGTGAGTTTGTTGGAACTTACTTACAGGAGGGCCTGAACTGTCTTTTGGAGTAAGTGACAAAGATCTAGATATAGAAACAAAAAAAAGAACAACACTTTTCTACTTGGTTCCATTATGGGGAAAAACATACACAACCATTTAATAATAGATAAGACCTGCAGACATCTTTCTCATTTTATTCTGATGGTCAGAAATGACAAACAATCAGAGGGAAAAAGCATACGTGGGCCACTCAGAGGAAACTGCTGACACTTCAGATAGGCAGATGGCACCAAAGTGGTGCTTTTTATAACCCTTTTCGGTTTCAATTTTGAGGGTTTTATCCAGTCTTTCACACTGAATTAGCCCACATGTTGTCTAATAGCACACTTTGAGGTTTTGTGATCCTTGGATTTCTATTTAAAACTCTCAAACTGTTAACATGCTCCACTTGCGGTGTGGTACAAACTGCACCGTCCAAAGTTTTGTAAGCCTTTTTGAGAAAAAAAAACGTGTCTTTTAACTTAAAAGACACATTTTTTAACTTAAAAGACACACAAGAAGTAGGTTAAAAGTTTTAACCTACTTCTTGGTCATGATTACATCTTTTACTATACTTTGTTGGTCCACTGGACGGAATTGATTAGGAAGTTTTGAGGGCGTCAGGCATTCTTCAGAAAGCTCAAAGAAAGAGAAAAAACCCACTGTTTATTCACATTGTGCATTTATACACCAGATTTCTGCCAACTCTGTTTCAATTTAGTCAATGGGCATTATTGTCAACTATTATTATTATTGCCTTACGAGCTGCTGATATGGTTGCAAAGCAAAGTTTGAACCCAGAGAAATACTGTGACTAGAATAAACAGCATTAGGCCAACGCTGTCTCTATTGTTGTCTTTGTCTGGAACAAAATTTTCCAAAAACAAGCTGGAAGAAAAAAAAAAAAGAAACCTGATGGAGACCCAGTTGAAAGAGAGATACTTTCCCAGGATGGCAAGGCAGACTTAAGACTTGGAATTGCAACTGAGCTCAGGTACTAAGCTAAGCTCTTGCTGTCGTAAGGATGAAGAGTTAGACAGATGGGAATCTAAGATGTTTGCAGATGACATTGTGGTACATAGTGAGTTGTCGGGGAGGAGAATATTTGTTTTGGAAAGGAGCTGCAGTGAGACAAAGTATAGGTGTGAGAACGAGAGAAACCCAAATGAAAGAGTGCGGTTAATGAAAAGAAGAGTTAAAGAACTATCAAAGATCATCTGTCAAGAGTAATGAAGAGTCTGGAAAAACGTTGAAGAAGTGTGTGCGGAATACTGGAAGAAAACTATCAAATGTGTTGTCCAATGGAAGAGTTGGAGCTAAATTTAAAGAAAATGTGTAAATATATATATTTTTCATTTCAGCAGACTTGGTCAAAAGAGTCAAGAGTCCAACCAGTGTAGAAAGATTTAAGGGATATTGAAAAAAATAAAAATAGACAAAGATCTTCAATACCACCTTTGTTGGCATCCTTCTGTCTTTAGAGACAATGAACTCTACACATGGATACCTGAAAACTGACTTAACTGCTGTTTTTGGGTCTTTGTGGCCTCGTGCTGGATCTCTCTGTTCTCCTTGGCCTGCTTGACACTGATTTTGATAGTTGCATGCTACGTGTAGTAATCAGAGGTCACTGACTCAAGATTTGCTGAGTTGTTGCAAGATTCTATTTGGAGGCATCTTTGTGCCGCAGGGCACGTTCAGTTGGCCACGTTCTTGTGGCGAGCTCCCATAGAGCATGCCTAGGCGACGTCTGCGGTTACGCAGGTCAAAGGCGTTTAGACTCCCCTCTTGGTAGGTAAACAGTGTCCAAGCTTCATTGCCATACAGTCGGGTGCTCAGCACGCACGTTTGGTAAATCTTCATCTTTGTGTTGAGAGTAAGCATGGGGTTGTCCCACACATGCTTTGGTAGGTGGGCCATTTTGGGTGTTGCTTTGCCTATTCCGATGTTAAGCTATGGTTAAGCAATGCCATTTTTAACGCTCAAATGATCAGCCATTGGAATTTCGAATCACTGATCTAAAACATTATTTGCTCCCATTGAGGAGAAATTCTTTGCTTGTAGTAGCCTGCTAGTAACTGGTAAAAATACTTCCGTCCTCACCAATGACTTATCTTGATATTGTTATTCTAGAGTGCCTGGAATATTAAGAGAACTAAAAGTAAGTACATAAATTTCTCAATCCAACTTCTTATGGCGTCATGCTGAACTCTCCAAAAACCACAAAATTTTTTTCATAAAATTAATGTACTGACTCTTTCTTTATATCATTTGGTTTAGCGTTCTGGTTTGACTGAATTGATTGGGTTTTGTTTTCAGAAAGGCTGACGTGACCAGACAAAATTTAATCACGCACACAACATTTAGTCGATGAGATTTTCTTAAGAAATTAAGTTAAAAAATAAAAAGTAAATCAATGATTCTTACATATGTCTCCCACACCAACAAGGTCAATACACAAATGAACGAAGAGCAGTTTTATCAGTAGTTCTAAAAGGGAACAGGTTTTATACTTGAAGTGATGCCCAGCTGAGACACAGAAAGTGGTAGAAAGAGGGGACACATATCCATATTTTATCAAAGTGACACTTGCCTAAAACAACCGGTAAGTGGTAAAAAGAAAGGGACGGAAAAAGAGGGAACAAGCATTCATTTTTTATCAGATAAACTTTACACATATTTAGAGGAAGCGGACATCCATACTGACTGGGAACATAAAAAAAAAAAAAAAAAAGGAATAATGGACACTTTAAAAGACCACAGAAACAGTTCATTCATTTATTTTTTATGAGAAAGAGGTGACTGAAAAAGCAAGTAACAGGTGGGCATCAACAACATAGAGACATTGATGTACTTTGTGAACAGGGGACACACAGGGAGTGACTGTTATGATCCCCTACCCTGCCACCAGAGGGAGCCCTGGACCTTCCCTCATCACCCTGATTACGGACACCTGAGGGTGATTAGTCTGATGACACATACCTGTGGATCCTGGTACTTTTTTAAAGGCAATCCCTCCAGTCGAATTTGTTCAAGTCACCACCGTCATCACCTTGGCAGCACCTTCCCTTTCAGCCACCGTTTTGTTGTCCTGCATTTGGGTCTTCCTCCCTCCACATACCCACATCGTGACAGAGACGGATAACTGCCTCTATTAACACACACACACACACACACACACACACACACACACACACACACACACACACCTCTCCTGTGACATTTACAAAAGTCATTGGCTATTAAGTTGTTTGAAAGTTTTTTTAAAAAAAATCAACAAAAAAATGTTGGAGGCAAACAAACGAAGAAATAATGTCATTTTTAGTTCTTCAAAAAACTTTTATTACAGATTTCTTCAGTCAGCTTTAGTGCGTAAAAAGAAAAATATTTCAGTGTTTTTATCATTTTGGTTTAAATGTTTAATACGTTTTTGTAAGAAATTGGAGTTGAAAAAACACAAAACACAAACTAAAAAGTATGAATGTTTTATAACTCAGTCATTAGTCCAAAATAAAATAAAACCATATAAAAAAGTTAAATGGGAGTAAAGAATGAGCAGGGATCATGATATTAAGCAGTTTTAATTTAAAGTGAATAGATTTGATAATTAAAAAACAATGACAATTTATGTATACCACCCATCGAGATGTCTATCCATATGTCTTACTTTTCCCCAACTATTTTTCATGGCTCCTCTGGATTTTTCTACGGTGCCAGATGACCAGTTGGGGAAAAAAAAAAATCTATCCAGCATTTCTTGGTTTGTCTAGGATCTTCTCCTATTAGGACATCACTGAAAATATCCATTTGGGAGGCATTGAAAGAAAAAATACTGATTGGTGTTTCTGCATCCTTTCTATGCGACATCAAACAACTACATGCTACAGCGGTAATGGGACTAGCTATTCAGCCATGATGCTTTTTGCATGTTAAATATTTCACACACACTCCCCTACATGCTACATGACAACATTCTCACCATCAATCACTGATGAATGTTAAGTTCATGATAATTGTCTTCATCATAAATACGGATGAGAAAATGGACATGAATTGAGAGCCTTAGTTCCTTACACACCCTATGAAATGGAAGAAAGGGATCTTTTTTGACTTTTTAATCTCTGTTTGCAAATGATAATTGGAAAACGGGGCAGGGCTTTGTAGCAAAAGGGGGAAAACTGGACACGCTTGAGTATGCTGGGTCCATTACGATTGGCTCATTCTGTTCTGATGTGAGGGTGCAGAAGGATGGAGGACCCAAATGTTGGCAATAGAATGACCTGACCTGGAAGTCAGGAGAGACTGCCTTTAGATAGGCACCTAGCTTACGATGCACAGCTGATTAGCACCAGGCTAATCAGTCAGGTGTTTGGGATCAGGTAGAGGTCCAGGAGAGGAAGGAAAGTCCAGGACTCCCTCTGGTATCAGGTGAGGGAATCCTGACAACACTGACCCACCTTGGGTTCATGTTCAATTCCTTTTCCCCAACGATGGCCCACAGCCGGTTGTTCACTAGAAATGCCCCATTCCGTCCTCTTTTTGCTCCTGGTAAAGACCCAACAAATAATCAATTCCGCTAGATGTCACCCCCCACAGAGGAACTCTCAAACATAATTTAGTCTCCAAAACCAATTGACTTGATAAGATGATCCTCATCAAGGCAGCTTCCTACCCTGCTAAACAGAATACCCATTGCTTCTTCTTCTTCTTTCGGCATTTCCCTTCAGGGGTCACCACAGCAAGTCAGTTTCTTCCATCTAACCCTATCTGCTGCATCCTCTTTGGTCACACCAACTATCTTCATGTCTTCCTTCACTGCATCCATGAACCTCCTCTTTGGTCTTCCTCTAGTCCTCTTTCCTGGTGGTTCCAAATCCAGCATCCATCTTCCAATATACTCCCTCTCCTCTGCACATGTCCAAACCATGTCAGTCTTGCCTCTCGAACTTTATCCCCAAAACCTCTAACGTGTGCTGTTCCTCTGATCCTGTCCATCCTGGTCACTCCCAGAGACATCCTCAGCATCTTCATCTCTGCTACCGCCATCTCTGTTTCCTGTCTTTTCTTCAGTGCTACTGTTTCTAGACCAAACAGCATGGCCGGTCTCACCACGGTTTTGTACACTTTCCCTTTCATTTTAGCTGAAATGCTTCTGTCACACATCACATCTGATAGTTTCCTCCACCCGTTCCGGCCTGCCTGAACACGCTTCTTCACCTCTCTTCCACACTCTCCATTGCACTGGACTGTTGATCTTAAGTACTTAAAATCTTCCACCTTTTTTATCTCTTCTCCCTGTAACCATACCCATTGCTCATCAACAGTATTTTAGGTTTTAATAATCTAAAGTCGGCACTGAAACAAACTTCTCCTTCTTCTTCTTCTTTCGGCATTTCCCTTTAGGGGTCGCCACAGCAAGTCAGTTTCTTCCATGTAATCCTATCTCCTGTATCCTCTTTGGTCACATCAACTATCTTACCAACTATAGTTGGTAAGTCCATATAGTTTAGTCTATATATACACCATATAGTTTGGTCTCACCAACTATCTGAAACAAACCTCTCCCAAGAACGAAAACGTTGAAACCTACTAGATGTTTTTTTTCTCTAGTTTGTCTCAAATACAGTATTTTGCCAACAGACCGTTTGGCTGCATGTGGTTCTAAACTGACTGATAGCTTTTGGGTCCTACTTTTAAACAGGCATTTAGCCTCATACTGAAACTCCCAGGGTGACCATGCTGAACAAAGCACAAACAACAAGCTCATCTTATGGATTAGATTGTTGTTTTTTTCACAAACAGATTCCAAAACTTACATAACCGTGCAAATGCATAAAACATGCCCCATTTATTAGTTGTTCTTCTAAACACACACATATAATCTCCAATCCCCGACGACCTGAAATTGCTTGCTTTCCCGCGGTGCATTGACTAATCTTGGTGTCACAAAGAGACCAAGTTGCATCTCTCTCCGCTAATGTTTCGGCTCAGCATGAGAGTTTGTTTTGTCTGACGGGAGTGTAGAGCACAAACTTCTCTCTTTTGTCAAGCTGTAGCATATTTTACCATACTGTGTGTGTACACATCAGTAGGTAAGATTTACTCCGTACAGGTGTATGTTTTATGTGTGTTCAGTGTGTATCAGGTGGAAATGAGGGCTCCTTATTTGGTCTGACGGAGCAATGAGCCGTGGAGAGACGATGAGCCTTATTCATCAAGCTATGGGCTGGTCTGTGCATGTGTAATGTGTGTGTTTTTCTCACTGATGATCCCAGTGGTGCACTGTTGTCACTAGGTGTCCTGACATTATAATTGGTTAGCATGGCATTTCTATTTGCCTGAACTGGATAACTCTGGGCTCCTCTGTTCTGTTCTGTTCTCTGCTCTGTTTGCAACCAATACAACAGTCATCACAACGATGGAACCCCTGATAACGTTCTAATCGTCAAACACTGATGGATGTAAATATGTGTCAAAATCAAATTTGTCACAAAATTTCTCACCACCAGATGTTGGAAAAAATTTATTTGTTGCCATTACGATCAGATGCATTGAAAACCCAAATGCTCAAAATGTTATATTTACTTATTTGTTTGATTTGATTTAATGAGGACAATACACATTAATGAACATGATGATGACGCTTATAAAGAATTCAGCTAGAATTTACTTTCCATTTATAGTATGAACGTATAATATATGTTCGACCTCGACCTCCTCCAGGTCGAGAGGAGCCAGATGGGGTGGTTCGGCATCTGGTCCCGCCCCCCGAGCGCATCGCGGGCGAGTTGTTTTGGGCACGTTCCACCGGGAGGAGACCAAGGGGCAGACCCCGGACCCGCTGGAGAGACTATGTCTCACAGCTGGCTGGGGAACGACTTGGGACCCTTCCAGGTGAGCAAGAAGATGCAGCCGGGGAGAGAGAGGCCTGGGCTGCCCACTTGAAGCTGTTGCCCCCGCGACCCGACGACGGAACGGAACGTATAATATATATAAATCAAAACTGTCATCAATTGTTATAAATCATGCTAAATCCCCCCCACCTCCTCCATAAATTTGTGGACCATCTGAAGAGTAGCTTCGGCAAAAGACTACTGCAACCCCGCTGCTCAAAGGAACGGTACAGAAAATCATTTCTGCCGTCCTCCATTAAAATATTCAACCTTTCGCTTTCAAACCTTTAAACTTTCACTCACAACAGATAAAAAAAAAAAGTAAAAAAAAAAAAAAATCATGTTGTTGTCTGACATTGTAGTACTGCAACACTTAAATTTTCCTTCGGGGATAAATAAAGTATCTTCAATTCAAATTCAATTCAATATGCCAATATGAACGGACATCTACCGATGGCACAATAGCCTATTCAATCTGAGTTTCAAAGTTGATGGCCATCTCGATCAGAACAGAACATAGATAACAGCGAGACAAAACAAGGCAGAGGAACGTGCAAGCCGAGTGATGACAAGACAGAAGTGCTGTGGAACATCTCTGCACACGTGTGTGCACTTTGTCTTTCAGCAGTTTCTCTCATCATCTCTCAACACACACTGAGCACTCGTAAACCCAGAGAAGAGGTGATTGTGTTTTCCCAACAGCTCATTTACTTTCAGGAATAGTCTGACTCCTCTTTTTCAGTCCTGGAAACCGAAGATGAACCTTAGAAACAGCAAACACTGATCTTTTGGTGCATCTCTTTCTCCAATAAGTAACACAAAGAAGTACTTGTTCCACGCCACACATCTGGTTAGGATGTCCTCGGACAATCTGTTTCCGTTTGAAAACTTTGGAAAAAATGTGACAGAAATGATCCCATTATGTGTGCCCATGTTTTATTCTGAGTGGTAATGTCGTGGGGTTGTGGTTTAGATTAGCTCACTGCTTTCTTTTCAGTATTTTCAATTCAAACCTGGTACATAGACAACAAAAGCCATGCTGAAGACACCCATTAAAATACTGATAAAAATGAGGACAGTTGAATGGATGAAATAGATAACATGGAACATAAAAGCTTCTGTTTGATTGGACCTAATGGGAGTGCATTTGGTGCAAAGAGCTTCACCGCCTGTAAGCAGATGTTTACAGAAGGCATCAGAATGAAATGGTTTTCCATTTAGTTAAGAATGTTACATCTAATAAACACTACATTTATTACTTTGAATCATTAGAACAAATCAAATTGCAAATAGTCAAAAAAACCTTTTAAAAATGGAAAAATTTCTCTTTCCTGTATAGTTTCGGAACTTTTAATCTCATAAATATGCTTTATAAAAATGTCCAAAGTGGTTTTCCAATTGCATGTTTGCAGTTGATAACCATGGTAAAAGAAATTGTTGGGAAATGCACTTTATATTTGGGGGAGTACATGAGGAAGGTGGTGGCTCAGTGGAAGAACGCTCACCCTCGAACCGGAAGTTAAACGGAAGTTAACCAAAAGTTCGCGGATTCGAATCCCACTGAGTTCACATCTAGGGTCCTTGGAGAAGACACCTAACTCCCTGTTTCTCCCACCATTACTGCTGCGTTGTAATGTTCCGTTCCGTCATCTTCCGCTTGTTCCGGGGTCGGGTCGCGGGGGCAACAGCCTCAAACGGGCAGCCCAGGCCTCTCTCTCCCCGGCTGCATCCTCCAGCTCACCCGGAAGGATCCCAAGTCGTTCCCCGGCCAGCCGTGAGACATAGTCTCTCCAGCGGGTCCGGGGTCTGCCCCTTGGTCTCCTCCCGGTGGGACGTGCCCGAAACACCTCGCTTGCGAGGCGCTCGGGGGGCATCCTGACCAGATGCCCGAACCACCCCATCTGGCTCCTCTTGACCTGGAGGAGGAGCGGCTCGACACCGAGCTCCTCCCGGATGGCAGAGCTGCTCACCCGATCTCTGAGTGAGAGCCCAGCCACCCTGCATTGCAGCACACAAATTTTCCCGTTAAGGGATGAATAAAGTATACAAACCAAATCTAAAAGTACTACAACATTTTAAAAACAAAAAAGCACTGAAGATCATTTAAATTGCTGTAAAAACTTTGTATTTTTTTAAAGGTCTAACATTTATTGTAACTTTAAGCTCATTTTGTCTTCTCCAGACCAGCAGAGAAGAAACGACTGCGACCACCTTCTACTGGCCACGCCTCTATCAACCTCTCCTTCACTGCGTCATGTGTCAGGTTTGTTTAAAACTTTTCTCTTTGCTTTTAGTGCCAGAAATTGGTAACACATCTAGATGGAGGGAATGTACGTGTGTTTCGTTGGTCATACTTTCATTAATGAAAACAATACCTGCATCGCCTTTGTAGCTATATTTAAAGATAATCCCTTCCCATTATTCTGTGGGTGGTCTCCCACTGTTTCCAAGCTTGGGTTCTCTACCAGAGGCCATGGCACTTAAGGGTTACGACAGTATCCTTGGTGTTCCTAGGACTGCACTCTTCTGGATGCCTTGTATTGTATATAATGTCTCTCCACAGTGGATCAGTTGGAACCACTCCTCTAGTTTCGGGGTCAAAATAAATACCTGAAAAAAAATCTTATTAAATCATCAAATGTTACAATGAGTGGGAGTTCAGAAAAAAAGAAAAGCAAGGACACTGAGGTAGAATCGGTGCAGCTAGCACGTCACTGTGCAGCCATGCATGTCCATGTGTACACTGTAAAACACGATCGAGTGCTGTAAAATTCATCTGCTCAGTATTTGCAAACGTTGCTGCTTTTAACTCTCCAACATGGCTTCTACTTCTAAATTATGTACCAGCGGAGTTTTACATGAATATAAAGAGACCTGTAATTTGTTGAACATGAAGATGCTGCGCACAAACACACACACACGTATTGAAAACACCCCAATCGCTGCTAGAAGACTTTCCCAATTTTAGTTTAGATGTTTGTATTTAAATTTATGCATGAGTTTGGAAAGTTTTTCTCACTGTTTGAGTTCCTACCGCTGAAATTTGGTGGATCATCATACTGTGACACCCTGAATTAGAACCAGTTCACCATCTACCCACGTCCTGAAACCCAGAAGCTGTTGTGTGACATGGTGGCGAACAGTAAACCACAGCAGCAATGTGAAGCTTAGAAACAGAAAGTCTGGCTGAGACGCCTTGTATTTAATAAATGTCAAAGTTTCATAAAAACAGGTCAGAGAGTTTTAGAAGCTGTTTTACTTTAACTTTTACAACCTTTTTATTTCACTTCCACACCACCAAGAAAAGATTTTTTCCCCACAAGTTGTTACAAAAATGACATTTTTCTAACTTTTATAAAGAGAAATTCAGAAGTTAAACAAACAAAAGGAGTGAAAAAGACAACTTTCATGTCAAAGAACATTTTTGTTCAGATAAATGGATGGTCGTTGTTGCTGGAAGTTGAAGGAGAAAATAGCACTAATGTGTCTACAACGTTGAACAAAACCTTCATTGTAAAGTGATCTAAATAAAGCTAATTGGATTTTACAAGTTCAAATTTTAAACTGACTCGACCAGAAAAGGGTGGAAGTCTTTTTTTGCTTATTAAAAAAAATAATAATACTAAAAAAAGTCTTGTAATTTTATACTTTATAAGTTTTCCACACCTCTTCTTCTTTCATCATTTCCCTTCAGGGGTCGCCACATCAAGTCAGTTTCTTCCATCTAACCCTATCTGCTGCATCCTCTTCGGTCACACCAACTATCTTCATGTCTTCCTTCACTGTATCCATGAACCTCCTTTTTGGTCTTCCTCTAGTCCTCTTTCCTGGTGATTCCAAATCCAGCATCCTTCTTCTGATGCTCTTTCTCTCTCTCTCCTCTGTACATGTCCAAACCATCTCAGTCTGGCCTCTCTGACTTTAAAACCTCTAACATGTGCTGTTCCTCTGATCCTGTCCATCCTGGTCTCTTCCAGGGAGATCCTCAGCATCTTCATCTCTGCTACCTCCATCTCTGTTTCCTGTCTTTTCCTCAGTGCCACTGTTTCTAGACCAATCAGCACAAATGACTAATGACTAATATTAATAGTTAATAAATCTAAATGTACAACAAACACATAAGTGCTCATGGCATTGGATAATAAAACAATTAAATGACAAAGGAATATTTAAAAAAGAAAAAATAACATAAAAGAAATCAGAAGTCTATAATGTTGGAATACAAACAGATTTAAAACAATAAGACATTATCAGTAAAATTAAATTACCGTCTGTCTCCAGGTTTTTAGGAACATGTTGGACAGTTCAAAAGCAAACTTTAGTAATGATTAGAAGGCTGTTGAAAACAACTTACAAAACTTTCTCTAATGCAGTAATTATTAAAATGGGCGCTGGGCCATATGGTTACATCCTGTAACGTATTGGACAGGCACTTTAATGCTCTCCCTGCTTTCACATTTTCCTCCAAACACTTTAGTTTTTCAGCTTTTATTAAAACCATTACTGCTGAAAGGCAGATGAGACATATAAACACAGAATTACTGGTTTTTGTGAGGAAACTTGTTGACTCAACACATTCCCCTACGTATTCTGGTTTTGTATTCATTCATGTACATATCTCCACACAAAGCATTTTAAATTTCCCACAAATGTAAGAAATATTTGACAGATCCAGATGATAAATGATGAGTTTATTTTTACGCGCCTCCTGGAATGAAACTACAGGAGCCAAGATTTGTGTTTGTGCACAAACCTTTTGCAAAAACGAGAACAATAACCCAAAAACTCAGATCATGGAAGAGTGAGAAATCATTCTGACTTTTCAGAGTGTAATTTTTATACCTTTGAAAGAAAGAAGAAAAAAATTAAAAATACAATTTAAAACATAATCAATATCAAATTAATCTCGCCTGATCACACACACCCATATACTTCTATACACACTAAGCCCTTCATACCATTATCAGTTAGATGTCAGCTCAAACTAAAAAAATCAGATAGATTTTAATTGAATTAAACTTTAACGGGACGTTAAACTTCTTCCTTTAACCAGATTTTTCAACACCCACATGCGTCCAGAAGTCACTGATTAATCCCATTCCATGGAGGCGTGCATTGTAACACTGTACACTGCGGTGATGTGGAATTGCCACTGGTTGCAGAATCTCATTTCCATAGCAATCCGCATAGAGATTGCCTGCGATGATGGCAAACATGGATTTCCCAGTGAGGAAGACCCCTCCCCACACCATCATTCTCCTACAGCTCCAACACCAATCAGCATAGCATTATAATCTTCTTCTCTAACGTGGGCCCAGGAGGCCACGTGGCTGCTGTAACACAGTTTGCTTCTACATTGCACTTCATCAAACTCACAGGATTAAACCAGCAAGGCAGCGCTACACGTATAAATCCTTGCCGGTGGCAATATCTTTCAAACAACCACTAAACAAGAAGAAATGAAGCCAGTAAAGGTAAAAATCCCACTTATTCATTGAAACAGACAGAAAATTTATTTTATATTACTTTTTAATAACCTGTTCAATGGACATAAACCGCTACAGTAAAGGTGCACTACACAGCTACAGTGAAGGTGCACTACACTGCTACAGTAAAGATGTACTACACAGCTACCTTGATGGTGCACTACACCGCTACAGTGAAGATGTACTACAGCGCTACAGTGAAGGTGCACCACACCGCTACAGTGAAGATGTACTACAGCGCTACAGTGAAGGTGCACTACACTGGTACTGTGAAGGTGCACTACACTGCTACAGTGAAGGTGCACCACACTGCTACAGTGACGGTGCACTACACTGCTACAGTGAAGGTGCACTACACTGCTACTGTGATGGTGCACTACACTGCTACAGTGATGGTGCACTACACTGCTACAGTGAAGGTGCACTACACTGCTACAGTGAAGGTGCACTACACTGCTACAGTGAAGGTGCACCACACCGCTACAGTGACGGTGCACTACACTGCTACAGTGAAGGTGCACTACACTGCTACTGTGAAGGTGCACTACACTGCTACAGTGAAGGTGCACCACACCGCTACAGTGACGGTGCACTACACTGCTACAGTGAAGGTGCACCACACCGCTACAGTGAAGGTGCACTACACCGCTACAGTGAAGGTGCACTACACCGCTACAGTGACGGTGCACTACACTGCTACAGTGAAGGTGCACCACACCGCTACAGTGACGGTGCACTACACTGCTACAGTGAAGGTGCACTACACCGCTACAGTGACGGTGCACTACACTGCTACAGTGAAGGTGCACCACACCGCTACAGTGAAGGTGCACTACACCGCTACCGTGAAGGTGCACTACACCGCTACAGTGACGGTGCACTACACTGCTACAGTGAAGGTGCACTACACTGCTACAATGAAGGTGCACTACACTGCTACAGTGAAGGTGCACCACACTGCTACAGTGACGGTGCACTACACTGCTACAGTGAAGGTGTACTACACTGCTACAATGAAGGTGCACTACACTGCTACAGTGAAGGTGCACCACACCGCTACAATGAAGGTGCACTACACTGCTACAGTGAAGGTGCACCACACTGCTACAGTGACGGTGCACTACACTGCTACAGTGAAGGTGTACTACACTGCTACAATGAAGGTGCACTACACTGCTACAGTGAAGGTGCACCACACCGCTACAGTGACGGTGCACTACACTGCTACAGTGAAGGTGTACTACACTGCTACAGTGAAGGTGCTCTACACTGCTACAGTGATGGTGCACTACAGTGCTACCATGAAGGTGCACTACACCACTATAGTGATGGTGTAGTGACATTTTTCCAGCAAGTCTGTTTAAGTGTGTGAAGTCGAACATTTTTTTTTAAGCTACCCGTTGAAACATATGAATCTTCTGAGGAAATCCCACGTATTGCACGATTTTAATTGTTAAACTGAGGTCCGGTGGGACTGCACCAATAGTGCAAAGCACCCCTTACTGATCAGGTCCAAAATTGTCTCTGTGTTGAAGTTAGCCACATGTCGCAATAAGTAGACTACAAATCAGTGCGAGCAGGTCTAATTGAGATTTTCCAAAACCCTGTTGGTTTGACTTAATGTTTTGGCCCACTTTCCTAATTATTGCCTGCAGCTGGTGTAAGAATTGAAATTTGAAGTTAATCCTACACAGAAATTGAAAGATGGGCTTCATTAACTTTTTATACCAGACCAAACTCCACGTCAAGATGGCTGATTTGCTCGTAATAAAACTTTACCCAACATGAACCCTGCACATCAAAAACAGATGTTTTCTGTCAAAACCAATCTGACATATGAACGGCTGAGGCAAATTTGGTTTCAGAGTCATTTATGTGTCAGCGAGGCGAAATAGGAGTCTGCTAGCTTGCACTCGGAAGCTCAGAAAAGAAACACTGGTCTGCCTCTCACAAGTTGAAGGGAACTTTCCAACTCCCCAGCGAGCCTTTGAAGTGATAATAGCCAAGTTCTCTCCTTCCAACAGCTCCTGCTACAGGTATATGGACTCTCTGGCAGGTCATTTGTTATCAAAATTGCTCTCACATCTCTGCTTCTTCTGCCTTTTTTCCTCTTTAGCCTTTTTTTCTCCTCCTTTATTCACCTCCTCCTGTCTAGCTCCTCTACCTGTCTCTGTTGTTAGTCACAGTGCTGTATGGATTTGTCAGGTCATGTGTTATCGACCGCACACAGGCTTCCAAACCTACAGAGTGGTTCTCATGCAGAAGGACCATGACTGCAGGAACCGGCGCTCCACTGTGACCTTTCAGTTCCAACATTTTCTTACTACTCTAATCTTGCTTTCTTTTGCTCTTTTCCCCTCTATTGTTTGCACATCTGGCCAACGAGGTGGCGTGATGTGTACCTGAGTGAGTCCACTTCAGCCAGCATCAGAGTGTACTGACCCAAAATAAAAAGCAACTATCAATAACAGTGTTTACGTGAGATAAATGCTGAAATATTGGACCAGAGATATATAAAAAGAAATATACTTTAATTTAAATGAAAATTAATTATCCAAATAAAATATGGAAATTATCGTCTGTCATAACCAAATGTTTCTGAGAGATAGTCACCCCTATAAAAAGATCACACTATTTGTTTTTCATTTCTTTCTTTTTTCTTCTCACTAATTGATCACTCAGCCGATTATAGTCATTGTTTAGAAGCCAACAAATATAAATCTGCATTTCAAGCCAAACATAGACTGTCGCATGGAAACAGATGCCTTCGTTTGCAAAATACTTTGACGAATAGTTTTAACAGGCTGCTTACAAACGCAAATTGAGGGAATGTTGAAATAGTCTTACATGAGGTCTTTTTGGGATAATCAATGATACATTGTTCGTTCTGTCTTCTTCCGCTTATCTGAGGCTGGGTTGCAGGGTCAACAGCCTCAGACAGAAAATCGGGCTTCTCTCACCCCGGCTGCATCCTCCCCGGTGTTCCCAGGCCAGCTGTGAGATATAGTCTCTCCAGTGGGTCCTGGGTCTTTCTCTGAGTCTCCTGCTGGGACATGCCCAAAACACCTCATCGAGACACCCGGGATGCATCCTAACCACATGCCTAAACCACCCGACTTTCTTTTCTTATCCTGGAGGAGCAACGGCTCTACTCCGAGCTCCTCCTGGATGGCAGAGCTCCTCCCTCTATCTCTTAGTGAGAGCCCAGCCACCCTGCGGAGGAAGCTCATTTCGGTCACTACTATCTGTGATCTCGTTCTTTTGGTTACCACCCATACCTGGTGACCATAGTGAGGGTAAGAACGTAGATCGATTTGTAAATCAAGAGCTTTGCTTTTTTGGTTCGGCTATTTTTTCACCATGATGGATCGATGCAGCGTCCTAGTTATTGCTGACGCTGCAGTGATTCGCCATCATAATGTGTAATATTTTGTGATATATTATTCTTGTTAATGTGTTTAATAACAACATAAAATCAACATATTACAGTCTATTGTTACATTTGTAATGGATTACTTGCAATATTCAGTATGTGATCCAGCAGAGAAATTGTGTAACTTTAATGCTTTAAATAATGCAGTTGTCGTCGAACTGGGAGAAGTGAATGCCTTAGAGGGACTAAAGAGGAAAACTAGGAAGTTAAAAACATCCCATCCTAGTTACTCAGGTCTGCACGTAGTGATCTGATATGTTTCTTCTTCTTCTTCTTCTTTCAGCGTTTCCCTTCAGGGGGCACCACAGCAAGTCAGTTTCTTCCATCTAACCCTATCTGTTGTATCCTCCTTGGTCACAACAACTATCTTCATGTCTTCCTTCACTGTATCCATGAACCTCCTCTTTGGTCTTCCTCTAGTCCTCTTTCCTGGTGGTTCCAAATCCAGCATCCATCTTCTGATGCACTCTCTCTCTCTCCTCTCCACATGTCCAAACCATGTCAGTCTTGCCTCTCGAACTTTATCCCCAAAACCTCTAACGCGTGCTGTTCCTCTGGTCCTGTCCATCCTGGACACTCCCAGAGAGATCCTCAGCATCTTCATCTCTGCTACCTCCATCTCTGCTTCCTGTCTTTTCCTCAGTGCCACTGTCTCTAGACCAATCAGCATCGCCGGTCTCACCACGGCTTTGTACACTTTCCCTTTCATTCCAGCAGAAACTCTTCTATCACACATCACACCTGATCCATTCTCCACCCGTTCCAGCCTGCCTGCACACGCTTCTTCACCTCTTTTCCACACTCTCCATTGCTCTGGACTGTTGATCCTAGATATTTAAAATCTTCCACCTTCTTTATCACTTCTCCCTGTAACCTCACTTTTCCATTTGGATCTCTCTCATTCACACACATGTACTCTGTTTTACTCTGACTAACCTTCATTCCTCTTCTTTCTAGTGCAAACCTCCACCTGATTAGTTTGGTATCCGTAAAGTTGCATCATGTGCTGTATTGATGTGTAGCTTTATGATGAATCCAGTATGGAAATGAATCAGAAAGTTTGACTGGCAGCTTTTTTCTGCATTGCTCAGGGAGACTTGTGAAGGTCAAAGTGGCTCTGAGTCCTTTTACAGTAATTCACATGGATGTGTGTGTGTGTGTGTGTTTGTGAAAAGTGAGGAGTGAGAAGCCTGTCGCACAGGAACTGATAAATGGAAACTTTGATGGCTCAGACCACAGGAGACAAACACACACAGAGGGACTTCAAAGGTGCTCAACCTGCCACTGCCCACACTCACGTGTGTGTGTGTGTTGAAAAGAGCTGTGCAGATGCATTGATCCACAGAAGACAGGGTAGAAATGGTTGGATGGGAAAATGAGGTGGGATTGGAAGCAGCCATGTTGCTGATAAACATTTATAAACTGGATGTTCATTCAAAATTAATTCTAAAATTACAGTATTTTAAAGATAAAAAATGTACATTAATGAGAATGTATTTACATACTGATCTTTAAATGATCTTGCTTGGATTTTCTGACTTGAAATATGTGCTTTTCGTGAGGTAATAGTCCTTATCTCATAGCTCATATGGACAAACATGGTACCTGTTGTTAGCTTAGAAATGTGATACCTGCCATAAAAGACGTATAAATGCATGTATAAATTTTCATTTCTATGTTCCTGCTTTTCATTTCTGATTGTGGATCCCCCTCTTCGAAACTTGCATGACACAGCTTAAATTGTGCCAAAAATGCATCTCGAGGGGCATCTCCAGATACTTTTAACTCCTCCACTTGGATGATAAGGGATACATTGTATGGAGGAAAAAAAATATTGTAAAAATTTTGTGGACCTTTTTTTTTTTGTGAACCATTTGGTCCACAAAAAAGGGGGCGGGAGGACGGGAGTAGTCAAGGTATCCCCTTGCAGTGTCAGCAAATGGGCCACCGAAGTGCAGAAAAATGACTTATTTTTTCAAAATGTTTGGGGGTGATGGGGGAATCCCCCAACCCCCTTTTTACTGGCTTTGCCAATGACCTCATGCCCCTGCCCCCCTTTAGAAAATCCTGGATCCGCCCCTGATTTACTTAGCAACACCAGCATAAATTCTTTTGTATTCTTATTTTGTACATATAACTCTCACTCCCCTTTGGGACTGAGAGCAGAGTGCACGGAATACTGCTGCAAAAACACTTCCTTGTTATGTTAAAATGTGGGTGACAGAGGTCGAAATAAGTGGCCAAGAACAACCAGGCATGCATTCAAATAATATCCTAATACAGCACAGGGGGTACTTGCAAATTGTTCAAACATACATCAATGAAATAGAAATAATTTGACGTGATAATAACATTCAAACATTGCAACACATTGGAAAAAATTATTTTGCTCAATTTGCCCTCCTTAACAATAAACAAGGTCTGTCGTCATTTGAACATTTAAAACCTCTATTTAAATGAACGGCCTGTCATCATGTTTCTCTGAGCTTCTTTCTTGCAGCCAAATTTGTAAGACGTGAAAAACTAAAGACAATGTTTAGTTGTGTGAGCAGAAAACACATAAAGCTTAATTCCACATTCTTTTCTGAAACTTGTCTCCTTTCTTTTCCGTCACTGTTTCATGAATGACTTTGCTCGCTTGAATAACTAGCAGCAGAGACCATGTTGCACATTTGTTTCCAAAGCCTCCTAGAAACAAAGCCGGGATGGGAGAGAAGCTCTCCAGATCTAGGTCTGTGCAGCTAATTAGCGCGCCGCTGTTGGCTCACAGTAATCCATGTTCTTGGTCTCATTTTATGCCACAGAAATGAAAGACACTCGCAGATGTCTGAAATTCATGGAAAGCTAATTGTCTGTCGTACTTTGTGGGCTTGTTTGCACTTTGATTATTTTTTTGGCAGTACATTGCTTCTTATTCTTTCACAGACACTCTCATTTAGTTTTCTTCTCTGTGAGAAAATCAGCATCACTGTCTTTGTAGTTTTTATTTAATAACTGTTGCCCTGACAGGATGCGTAATGATTCGGATCTGACTCTCCAGTCGCAGCTCTAATCACTTAGTATTTTGTTGTTTTCTGAAGCAGCAGACTTATTATTGATGTAATCAGACATTTAATGACGTGAGACGTCTTCAGACGGCTCGGTTCATTCCGACAACACTCTGGATGGTTTTAATGAAGAGCGTCAAACACGACTTTGACAAGCTGAATAAAAATGTAAGCTTTTTTTTTTTTCTGTCTCAGTTTCTTTGTCTTTAATGACAATTGTTTGTTTCATCTCGTCTCCCTTTAATTTTTTTTCTTTTTAGTTTCACCTCACTCATCTTTTTATTCATTCTATCCTCTCTTGTTTTCAGACACACTTATTTCTCATTTTCTTGTCTGTTTTGTCCGCCATTATGAACACATCGTTAGCTTTGTCTGACAAACGAGGTCACGCTTAATATTTTGTATCAGAGCAATATTTTTTACGAGGATGTTATTTAGTGTTTGAGCAACAGAAAAAGGCAATTAATAGTAATTTATGTTGCAGAAATATAATATTTTTTTATGTTGGGGGAGACGGTGGCTCAGTGGTAGAGCATTTGCCTGCGGATTGGAAGTCAACCGGAAGTCAGACGGAAGTTCGCGGGTTTGATTCCCACTGAGTTCACGTCTCAGGTCGTTGGAGAAGACACCTAAGCCCCTGTTTCTCCCACCTTTGGTGCCCGTCGTGGCAGCCTGCTGCGGTGTCGTAGCGCAGCAAACAAATTTTCCCGTTGAGGGATGAATAGAGTCTGTAAAAATAAAATATATTCTACCTTTTTATGTTTGTTTTTTTTTGTTTAATTTACTGTAATAGCATTTTAATTCATGTCAAGGAACAAAAAAAGTCACCACACAGTGCAGAGGACAATATAACCACTCAATTCTACAAGGGGATTAAAAGACTTTTAAAAAATTGCAGAATTAACCCAAAACTAAATTTATTTTCCAGCATAAGATCTTGTTAGAAACAGAACTGCTTGATATAGATAGTTATTGGTTTTTAGTTTTATCCACATTTAATTGGGTAAAGCCAAATTTTCTGGACAACGTGAAGTTCTACCAAGACCTTTTTCAATTGAACAAAACAACCGGTCTTACTGATTGGCCAAACTGAAAAAAATCACAGCTTCAAGTCGGTGGTATTATGCTTTTATTGAATTATAATTCTTATATTAAAAGCATAGAAAAACATGATAGCTTTTTTGTTTTATTAGATATGCATTTTTTTTTTTTGCCTAAAAGGCTATCTGTTACCTAGTCATGCAAATGGACAGAGCAGCACTTGAGGGGAAAGACTGGGCATCAAAACACTTTCTATTTATGTTAGAATGTAAGCATGGTAGAGAACAAAATTCATGGCAACGAACAACTTGGCGTTTTATTAATATGTGAATACTGAATGGGAGAGGTTGAAAATTACTCATGAATGCATGAAAGAAATAGTAAAACAACTTCAGGTATGTTTTTGATGTGGAGCTAATGTTCAAACATGGTCAAAACCTCCAAAAGTTGGCATCTACGCACTCTTAGACAGTAAGTACAACTAAACCCAAGTGAATACAGGGTTATATTAAGGTATTTTATCCATGACACACTCAAGGATTCTGTTACTAAAGACAAGATTGAAAAATCAATTGAATTCCAGATCTTTTAATGACCCACTACGGGAGAAATCTGAGAAAATAGATTGAAATAAAAAAAAAAGACAATATGTAAAATGTAGTAAAAATAGCAATAGAGTGGAACGAGTTCACTTCTGTTCCAGAAAAAAATAGAAACCGAAAGAGTAAAAATCTGATTCACGGTAGAAATTGAAAAAAAAAAAAAAAAAATCACGTTTTATTTCTCGTGGCAGGAAACCAGAGGATGAGAGCTCGTATCATAGAGAAGAAGAGAAGCTCAATCAGATGTAGAAATATGTTGATGATGCCGAGCTTTTTATTTGATTTATTTTACCGTACTTAATTGATCCCTCAATGGGGAAATGACCTTTGCTGCATTGCACCGCAGCAGGCAGCCATGACTGCGCCAAAGCTGGTAGTAACTGGGGGTTAGGTGTCTTCTCCAGGGACTTTAGGTATGGACTCAGTGGGAATTGAACTGGCTTGAACCGGCTTCTCCCGGTCAAATCAATAGGTTCTTTATGAAGTAAGAATTCATAAGCGCGCTATAAATGTCAAATGGAAATTTGACCAACTGCCTAGTTTAATAGCTCGCAAAATCAAGCGAAATGTCCAGTTTGGTACTTAAAGAGACCATCCTGTTGTTTTTTTTGAGGAGAATATTATCTTTCATATCTCTTCAAAGATATCCTGTAGAGCCCAGAGTCAACAACTATCTGTCCTCCGTTCAACAGGCAGAAAAATCACAGATAACTTCAGAAGAGAGAGACAGCAGGTGGTGACAGCAATGTGACAAGATTGAGTGAATGGGTTTTTAATTTGAGCCTGTAGAACTCCTCCCAGTGGAGGTCCGATCATTCCTAAATTCTCTTTTTTTTTTTTTTTTCTTTGAACCTCTGGCTACAGCATGCAGAGCATCTGAGTAAAACTCCATCTGCATGTAGGTGATTATTAATCCTCCACCTCTTAAAAGCTGTTAGATGTGTGTCAGCATGTCATCGCTTTGTTTTTATCTATTTTATCAATGCAACAGGCAGAGTTTTGGAAACATTTTCAACTTCATGAATGAAATGTTTTAGAGCCCAGAGAAATCCGTTTTCATAGATGAGGAGTGAATGAGGTTGTCCGTTTTGAATACCATGGTACGGCAATGATGACTAGAAACTAACGGTACATTTTTCCGTTCCATCATATTCCGCTTGTCCGAGGCTGGGTTGCGGGGGCAACAGCCTCAGATGGGAATCCCAGGCTTCTCTCACCCCAGCTGCATCCTTTGGCTCACATCAGTCTGAAGTTGCATCGTGCAAATGTGGTCGAACAAATTTTGTATCACTTTTTTTCATTTAACTTGAAAATTTTTGCATCTCTTCTTTTAAATATTGTTTTCCATTCTTGCACTCCAATTTGCACATGATGAATATTTCAGATTGCATGAATTTTCAAATTAAATTTATTTTTACATTCATTAAAGTTCACTGGTGTTATGAATTGCTCCGGTAGAATTGTGATCGCGATATTTGGTTTACTGATCAAATGAAGAAAAAAAATTTTTTTCAATAACTTTTGATTGAAAATAACCACAAGTGGTACGGTGGAGTAGTGGGTAACACAGTGGACTCACAGCAGGAAGATCGTGGGTTTGAGTCCTGGGTTGGGACAAGAATTGGAACACTGGCCTTTCTGTGTGGAGTTTGCATGTTCTCCCTGTGTATGCATAGGTTATCTTTGATGCTCTAGTTTCCCCCCGCCCTCCAAAAACATGCATACTAGGTTCATTGACCATTACATAATTGTTTGGTTATATGTGTGTGACCCCGTGACAGACTGGCGACCTTGTTCGGGGTGTACCCTGCCCCTTGCCTCGAATCAGCCGAAATGGGCTCCGGCACCTCTCGCAACTTCATATGGGATGGACGGTTAAGAAGGTGACTGAAAATTACGACCAGACCTCTTTGTGCCCCAGAAACTTTACTGATTTTACTTTAGAATCAAAGGCTTTCGTTTTGTTTTTGTTGAACTCTTTTGAAAGCAGCAGATTAAGGGGTGATCATATCTAGAGAAAGCGTATGACAGGGTACCCAGAGAAGAACTATGGTATTGTATGAGGAAGTTTGGTATGACAGAGAAGCATGTTAGAGTGGTCCAGGACATGTATGAGGGCTGTAAGACAGTGGTGAGGTGTGCTGTAGGTGAGACAGAGGAGTTCAGTGTGGGGGTGGGACTGCACAAAGGAATTCCATCTGTTTGCATTTTTGGAAGTCACTGTTTTCTACGTGTGTTTAAATCGATAATCTAAAGACTCAAAAAGATGCAATGGTTAGCTTAACATTCTAATATTAGAATACAGATACACACAAACAACTTTCTTAGTTTATCAGTATTATGGTCTTTAATAAAAATGATGGTAAAAAGATAAACTCATGCTAAACTGCCTAAAGACATGAAATTAATGCAGAAGAAATCTTTCACTCAGGTACTTTTCCCACAAGCTGTTCAAGTCTCATCAGAGTGAAAATCTTTAAACATAGCTGGAAGACGATGACCTTACTCCGAAAAAAATAAAAATAAATACAAGTATTGGTTTATCAAACCACCTATACGAATATCGACCACATGTTTCTAAGCAAACATCTACTCAATTACTCAAACTTTTTTTTTCTTAAACTTGTAGAATATTTTCGAATCGGTTAAAGTATTTTTTTGTACATTTCTAGTCGGGAAACGTGCAACCGGTTTGTTGATTTAAACCACGCCTCAGTTTGAACTCTCAAAGGAAACTGGTCCTTTTGTGGGGGGATTATTCTTGTGTGATATCGTATCTACACCGGGTTCCAAATTAGGATTGTGCACATGACATTTTTCTGTAGAGGTTTCTGCAGAACTGCAAACAGAACCGTGAGCCTCTGGTGGATTCAACATTTTTATATTAGTAGTGCTTCCTGTTGGCTGCTTTGCACGACCCAGTGTGGGCGCCGAATTAGACACAAATTTCTGTAAATGCTATGTTTCTGTGAAAAAAAAAAAACATTATCACCAACCTATTTGATTGCTATGGTGCTTTTTCATTGTTTTTTTAATACATTTTTTTTTGGAGTCTTTTTTCTCACACTGATTGGCTGTAAACTGTTGTCAAATCTTCACAATAAAAAATGAGTTCAGCTTAAAAAATTTATATAGCGCCTCTTTTAATTGTAATATTATTGGGAGTAAATAAATATAAATGATGTTATCAGTTTGATTTGACTTATTTTCATACCCATAGAGGTCGGTAGTTGTCGAACCAGCATGCAGCTGCTATGAAAACATCATTTTCTTTGTTTCTTCACACTTTATGCAGACACGAACAAGAAAAATCAAGTTTTTTTTACAGTTTCTGGCTCTGAGCATGAGAGATAATTCTTCAGTGTTGTTGTTTGTACTGTATGTTTTATGATTACAACCAGGCCAAAGAGACAGCCCCAATGGTCATGTCGGACACGTCTCCCAGTACACACCATTACTAGTGGGATTAACAGGATTGAGGTTTCATGGGTGCACAGAAGGCTAGAAAGCCAACGTGAGACAAGAGGCTCTGGCAGTGGAAGACGAAACTCACGCCAGAAAGCACTCTCAAATGAGAGACTAAGCGAGAGAGAGAGAGGGAAAATGGGGGCATAAGGAGAGGACGTGCAAAAGAATAGAGGAAATGGGGCGACAATGAGAAAACAAGCTGGGTGACAAATGCCAAAAAGCTGGAGTCAAACTCGCAGCACCTCCAGTACATGCTACATCTTGTCCTGCTGCACCAAAGTGGATGCCAGTGTGTCTAATATGCTTTGGTTTCCGTCCATTTGGAGACTAATTCAAAGTGGATTGTCCCCAATGGCTCACTGGTGAGCAACGCAAAGGTGTGTGTTTGTTGTTGAGCGATGGTTCGTTCCAAGGAGCACTGCATGAACTTTATTTCATACATTTGGGAGGATTTTGTAAATCTTTTGTTTATGAAACTAAAAGAAGAATTTCTTCTGCCTCTGTTTTATGAATGTGGACTCGGGGTGTCTGTGCATCTGTAACGATGATGTAAACACAATATTTCCCAAACCACCTAAATGGTTTTGATGAAACTGCCACAGGTTCTCAAAGTCATGCAACCACAAGATAAATTCACAAAGGTAACATTCTTGTAAATGCAATATCTTCCAAACAACTTAAGAATTTTTTTTTTTTATGAAACTGGCTACAGTTACTCAGTACCAAGTAAAGCTGAACCATTTAGGTATTCAATTTAATTTTACACATTATCACAGAACTATTGTCTCAACAGGGATCAAAATCAAGAAAACCTTTAGTAGTCCTGCAATGGGAAGTTACATTGTAGATAAAAAAAAAAAAAATGTATCTACGGTGAACTAAGAGGTTCATGAAGTCATTTGTTCTAGCAGCAATCAGACTAGCACAGTCATGGTCAAACTACGGCCTGCGGGCCGCGTGCAGCCCGTTAAACATTTTAATCCGGCCCGCTGAACTTGAAATTTTTTAAATAGATAAATAAGTGTTTTATTTCTCCTGCAATTCTAATGTTTCCTCACTAGATGAAGAGTGGCAAGAGCGTTCGCGCGCGGACCGGAAGTTTGCGGGTTTGCGTCCCACACAGAGCACGTCTAGGGCCCTTGGAGAAGAAACCTAACCCCCGCTTCTCCCACCATTGGCGCCGTCGAAGGGCAGCCTGCTGCGATGTAAAGAGTGCAGCACACAAATTTCCGCGGTGAGGGATGAATAGAGTAATTCATTTAATTTAATTTAGATGGCACACTCTATGATATGGAAAGCCATCGGGCCCAAAACATGTGCGTAAACAAGTGTGTTAGATGTTAAAAACAAGCAAGATGTTACATCAAGCGCTTAGATTTCAGACCTAGCGCCGCTAGATTTGAAATTTAACGCTCTTGCAAACCATCCATCTGCTCCTGTTCCGGCCCTTTTCTCAAATGTTAGAACTCAATGTGGCCCACGAACCAAAAGGTTTGCGCACCCCTGGACTAACATCTCATAGACTTGATGGAGCTCACTGCCTTCTTGATGAACTTCTTTTTTTTTTTTTAAGACCGTGACCCAGCAGAAGGCAAAGTCCCCAAAACTTGTACAAGCTGGACGCACAGTCTGTTCCAAATAATTATGCCAATGGAATTTTTAAAAAAAACCATGTTGACTGAACAGTTCGGTAAATAGGTTATTGTTCCAGAGCCCCAAAGGGGTTTTTAATCTGTTGCATAAACCAAAGACTGTTCCTAAGATTATTATATTGATGGACACAGAAAGTGCAGATCCTGCAGAAGCATAAAAACAGTAGAGCTAATTGGTTCTCTACGGGCTTTTCTAACAGGGCTCCACGTTGGAGTAAAACAGTGAAAAGATCGAATGAGACGTGAAGGAAGAGAAAAAAAGTCAGATGTAACTAAAGAGAAATGAGAAGCAGCAGGAGGGAAGACAAAGAAGAGAACTTTCTGAGTCAGAGAATACAAATTAAAGCAGGCGAACATGGTACATACTAAAGCTCTGACTAAGCAGAGGAGAACAATTTATTTGCTGTTTAGGGGTTTTGAAGCATTTTAGATTCATTTTCTTTCTTGACCTTTTTCAGTTTTCAAAAACTCAAACTCAGATAAAGAGGAGAGAGATCAGACAAGAAAACTGACAGCATGGGAGGAAAAAAAAATGGTGTCTCTTTGAAGAATTCATTGATTAGCTGTAAGAGCGCTGCGGTCCACTCATGTAGGTGCCTCTAAATGTCTTGTAGGCTTGTAAATCTGCTTGTTTGTGGCCGTGCTTGTCATTTGATGTCATTCCAGCACACCGTTAACAAGGAACATTCCCGGTGTGTGTTCACCGAACTACACAGACATCCTGATTGGAATTCAGAAAGCAAGAGCTGTGCAGCGCATTAAACAGACCCCAACCTGCTCGTCACTCAACTTAACACACTTTGGCTGTCAGTGTGCCCGCAATGAAGTCGGAGCTGCTGGAAATAGAACAAACACAACAATGAATGTTTTCCCGCTGTGAATAATGCTCGCTTATTTATGGATCAGCAGGAGTATGTGAGGAATATTAATGGAAAAACACTGACTGATGGTGGTGAGGACTTTATTCAGCACGCACAGACACATTTCAACAAATAAAATTCAATGCAAATGGTGATAAAAGTGAATTTCCAACATTAAGGAAAACTGTGTTTGAAACTTGTGTTCAATAAACAATCAACTTAAGTTTGCTTTTAGTTTACCGTAATTTCACGGCTATAAGGCGCATATAAAAGTCTTAGATTTTCTTCAAAATGAGCGGTGCACCTTTTCGTGCGGTGCGCCTTGTGTGTGAGAAAAGGCGGACCTAAAAGAAAACGCCGTGCCCGCGAGGCGGACCTGAAAGAAAAGGCATGAGAGCGTTAAAGAGTGAAGTGTGAACGGCGTGGGAGCGATGGATGACCGAAGGAGATCACAGTTTCACGAAGGGTGAAAGGCAGCGCCGGGCGAGTTACGCTACAGTTTGCCTATGGATTGTAGATGCTTGGACTAACGTGTCTGCTGGTACTGTTATCCGAGCTTTCGCAAAAGCTGGTATCCTTTCTGAGGAGCCGCAGAGTACAGACAGTGACTTTGACAGCGAGGAGCGAAGTGGACCTGCTCTGTTGGATTTTGCGCAGCTGTTCAATTCCGAAACAGAGGATGAGGACTTTGACGGATTTGAATAAAGACTATTACCGGTAATGTGCTTGTTTAGTATCGTTACTACTTAAATAAAACACAACCAAACTCAGTTTTGCTCCCGATCTATTTTTTAATACCCACATTTGCATGCTTGCGTGTGTGTTGTTGTAAGGCGGTGTGTGACTGAGGCTGCGCCTTTTTGTACGGTGCGCCTAATGGCCGTGAAATTACGGTATACTTTATTGATCCCTCAATGGGGAAATTTCTGTGCTGCATTACACCGCAGCAGGCTGCCACAACGGCACCATTGGTGGGTTAGGTGTCTTCCCCAAGGACACCGAGACATGAGCGCAGTGGGATTCGATTCGGTCTGTTTTCTTCTGATTTGTTTTTTCTTCACCCTGCTCTCCACACTTTTCATGTCCCATCCTATCATCATTTCATGCCTGGTCCAGCAAATATTGCACAAGTTAAGAGGGGTAATAGAAAAATAAGTCGATGCTAAGGCGTTGAACAATATGCCTTGACCTGCCCCTTATAACCAACTGTATTAATGATGAGAGCTATATGATAACCACGTTGAGGTGAGTTTTTAAAATTTGCAATCTTTGTGACATTATCCTTGGGGTGCATGACTCTGAAAACCGAGTGAATTGATCAGTAGTTGGTTTTGAGCAATTGCAGGTAGTTTCATTAAAAGCCCTTCCCTAGTGGTAGATTGCATTCACACAAATTTGTGACCTCAACCTTTGGGAAATGTCCTGTCCAGATTCCAATGTCCAGATGACATTGTGATCTGTAGTGAGAGGAGGGAAGAGGTGGAGGAAAAGCTGAAGAGGTGGAGGTTTGCACTAGAAAGAAGAGGAATGAAGATTAGTCAGAGTAAGACAGAGTACATGTGTGTGAATGAGAGGAATCCAAATGGAAAAGTGAGGTTACAGGGAGAAGAGATAAAGAAGGGGGAAGATTTTAAGTATCTAGGATCAACAGTCCAGAGCAATGGAGAGTGTGGAAAAGAGGTGAAGAAGCATGTGCACCTCTTCTTCGCAGGGTGTTCCTGCCTCCGGGGCAGCGTGTTCCAACCCCGGAGAACGGGATGGAACACACATTCTGGACCATGGTTTGGTTTCTCCCACCCCTGCCCCCGTCATGGCAGCCTACTGTGGTGTAATGCAGCACACAAATGAATAAAATACGTAAAAATTAAAACGATCAAGCAGGTGGTTTGGACATGTGCAGAGGAGAGAGAGAGAGAGTACTTTGGCAGAAGGATGCTGGGTTTAGAACCACCAGGAAAGAGGACTAGAGGAAGACCAAAGAGAAGGTTCATGGATACAGTGAAGGAAGACATGAAGATAGTTGGTGTGACCAAAGAGGATGCAGCAGATAGGGTTAGATGGAAGAAACTGACTTGATGTGGTGACCCCTGAAGAGAAATGCCGAAAGCAGAAGAAGAACCTTTGTGACATTAGTTTTTTTATTTGCATGAAGCTGAAAACTTGATCAGTTAATGTATAGATGGTATTGAGTAACTGGACATTTTCATTGAAATCGCTTTGTGGTTTCTGGGATGTTGTGTTTACAAAAGTGTTTCAGAAGCACAAACGCTCAGACAGCTTGAGTGCTGAATGCCTCCTCCACTTATTGTGGACAGAATGATGAAAATTGGACCATGAAAAAGAAATTTTAAGTGAAATGAGGTCTGTATTTTTTTTTTAGTTGCCATAGGAACCAGTGGACCAGGAGACTAGCTTAGACTTGTTGCTTTCTGGATTGCTGTTATCTTATATTCTGCTACCTTTGCAGCCAGAGAAACTTCCTTATCATACCTGATGTCGGTACAGTCCATTCTGCCCGTTCTCTTTCCATCTGTCTTTGTCTGTGTCGTGCTGGCTCTGCCTCCAAGTATCAGCATGGCAGCAGAGGACTGACACATTGCCTGTGAGCTAACTTGATGAAGCTTTATTTTCCTGGTTTTTACAGAAGCTCAGCACACCGCTGCCTTTCAAATGTTATTTTTTGATGTTCCTCTCCCTCCATCTGACATGTGGTTTTCATCTATGGACCCCTTGCCCTCCGCGTTGCCCCACAGGGCCTTTCAAAATGTCACTCTTCAATGCAGGAAGGTGCCAAAAATCATGATGTGATTTGTTTCTCCACCATGTGTTAGTGTGGGTGGATGTGGATGTGTACATATTCACTTGCATGTTTTTTGTGCACATATGTGACTGATTTTTCTCCACTTTGATGTGAAATGCATGGCTTTTTGTGGCATACTGTTTTTTTTTTTTTATGACTATTGGAACGGAAACGATAAATTTATATACAAAGAAATTTATTCTTTAAGGTTATTTAAACACCAGCTGTGGGTGGTTACCGAAAGAATGAGATCGTGGGTACAAGCGGCCGAAATGAGCTTCCTCCGCAGGGTGGCCGGACTCTGACTCAGAGATCGGGTGAGGAGCTTTGCCATCCAGGAGGAGCTCGGTGTCGAGCCGCTCCTCCTCCAGATCGAGAGGAGCCAGATGGGGTGGTTCGGGCATCTGGTCAGGATGCCCCCCGAGCGCCTCGCGGGCGAGGTGTTTTGGGCACGTCCCACCGAGAGGAGACCGAGGGGCAGACCCCGGACTCGCTGGAGAGACTATGTCTCACAGCTGGCCGGGGAACGACTTGGGATCCTTCCAGGTGAGCTGGAGGATGCAGCCGGGGTGAGAGAGGCCTGGGCTGCCCGTTTGAGGCTGTTGCTCCCGCGACCCGACCCAGGAACAAGCGGAAGATGACGGAATGGACGGAACAGTTTTTTAAACATCAGAAAAAAATGCTGCTGTAGCAGTACACAGAAAGAGAGTCACACCCACATTCAAATATGAGTCGGATGTATTTTTGAGCAGCATCGTACACATTCTGCTCACGCTCAGTCCCAATGGGGAGATCCACTTTGATATAAACACACTAAAAAAAGAATACTCTAGAAAATGTGCTTGCTTTGCTGACTTGATGCACTTTACATTGTATTTGCAACCTCAAATAAAAATTATGCTGGAGAAACTATGTCTCACAGCTTGCCTGGGGAACGATTCGAGATCCTTCTGGGTGAGCTGCAGGATACTGCTGGGGTGAGAGAAGCCCAGGCTTCCCGTCTAAGGCTGTTGCCCCTGCGACCCGGCTCGGGATAAGCGGAAGACGATGAAATAGACCAAAATTTATGCTGTATTGTGCATAGGGTCAAGGGTTGGGACCAAGCTAGGAGCGAGAGAATGGGGGAATTCACATTGACCAGAGTAAAAAAAAACTGAAGCAAAACTGGACAAATGCTTTTACTGTATGAGTTTTATTAAGCGTGCACATTTGCCGGCCAACCAATGAAAGCTATGTGAAGTATACGTACAGTATGTGAAACAATGTGCATGAGAAGAACAGGCAGAAGTGTGTATTTTCTAAATCTTTGCGGTGCTGAGCACCCCGCCACCAAACAGAGCTTTTTATTTTTTAACACTGTGAGAGGTAGCTTCAACATGAAGGACTGTCTATTCCTTTAGAAATATTCTAACTCTGATCCTGAGGGCTCCTACAACTGGTGAGAAGCTTTGATAATTGGTACACTGGTGTTGAAATACTTGTAGGCACTGCTTGGAATGGTTAGAGTTAAAAAAAAAAAAATCTGTAAAAATGATACCTTTCTGTTAATCCACCATTTATGATGATTTTCAATGAAACACATTAATCAGCAATAAAAGCCACACTTGCAAGAAAATAATAATGCAGTTAAAAAAAAACTTCCATTATGTGTTCATTAAATAACAAAATGCCAGCTATTCCCACGCTGCAGTTTTTAAAGCGGTTGTGCATGAAGGAAATGATTTCAGTTGAAATCAATGTTTAATAAAAGAAATGCTTTCCCTGGTGTTTTATTCCTTCATTATGAAAATAAATTTCAGCAATTGCTGACTGGAGTTGTATTTGGGCGTACAAGAGATTATTTGATCACAAAGAAAAAAAATCCTTATTCAGAAATTTTACTGTGGTTCTGGAGGAAAAACATATTTACAGAGATGAATCAGAAAACAAGGTCCTTTATTACAGATAAAAGGTAAAACTAAAAAGTATGTTAACAATGCGTTTTTAGTTTGAACATTTCAGATCGGATGTTTGCCTCACATTGTTACGGAGACCATTCCAGATTTTAGTTGCATAAAGCTATAATAAGTTTGTCTTTACTCTGCGCACATGTAAAAAAAAAAAACAAAAAAAAACTGTTCTTGAGGTTTTCAGAAGCTGATGTGGTTATTATGCGAGGCTCCATGAATTTCCACCAAACTTGTTGGACAAAATTTTTGTAATTGTAATGTCTCCCAAAACACCTTAGTGAATTTAATGAAATCCATTTGGTGAACTGATTAGTTTTTCAAAGTCATGCAATCAAAGTTTATGGTAAAAAGTCAAGATCACAAACCTTTTGTCATTTAAATGACGTTTGATATACAAGACAGGGATGTTAATAATCATCTTGACATTGATTAATTATTTTTTATATATTTCTTCAATTGTAATGACTTGATTTTTGTACTTCCTTTCACCCAATATTGTTTTGAAAATGAATGGATGTCTCATGTCGCTAAAAAACATAGATTGAATCCTGAATGTGTTTCTATGTCGATGACTTGTCTTTTTTACACTGTAACTTGTGTTTTTGTTTTTTTCATTCACGGGTGATCTGGTACAGGCTCCCTACTCTTGTTTGGAACAGTTCAGAGATGGAACAATGTCAGAAAATCCCTAGAAGATGCTCCCAAAGACAGTGTGTAGAGAATGGAAAAAAATCAAAGTAATCTCAATAAAAAACAAAAACGAGCTTTTTGACCCATGGGTGACTAATGTAAAAGTTCAAATGATTCTTTGTTGATATTTTACAGCTGCAGTGTAGCATGATGCTGTTTTATTGCGTGGATCAATGATAATGTGACTAATTAATTAGATAATAAGTGACTTTAAAAGAATAGCAGCCGTTGCTGTGGCAACGATGGAAAGTGTTCATTTAAAGACTCCATTAAATCAATGGATCATTAGATTATGGTTTAATTAGGATAATGGAGGAACTAAAGTTTTCAGAAAGATTAAAGCTAATCTGTTAGCATTAATGTGAAGCAAAAATGGGAACAATGTGGAATGGGCATTTTCAACTGTCTCTAGTCGCAGATTCTGTTCATTCAGTTACTTTGACCAGTGAGCAGGACTTAGCAGCAGTAAATTTAATAAAAACTTAGATCTTATTATGAGAGGGAAAAAATAGATATCTAGGTTTAATAAAAATCTTGAACTGCAATAAACAGCTCTTACATCAATAGATGTAATAGACTGTAATAGACTGTTCAAAATTTCAGAAAAATTTTAGTTGGGGGTAAAATAAAAACAGTGACAAAATTAATTTTTGTGAGTGAAATTAAAAGCATATTGGACACCATGAAAGTTTTTATTTATAATGTTTTTTAAATCTTCAATTAGACTCATGAACACTTTCCCATCATCATAGCCCACCACTATTTCAACATAAACAGTGCTATAAAAAAAAAAGCAGCATTTGCAAAACAGTGTCTATATTTTCTAAAGTAACCTATTTTTCAGTGAGAAAAAGAAGAGGTGGAGGAAAAGCTGGAGAGGTGGAGGTTTGCACCAGAAAGAAGAGGAATGAAGATTAGTCAGAGTAAGACAGAGTACATGTGTGTGAATGAGAGGAATCCAAATGGAAAAGTGAGGTTACAGTGAGAAGAGATAAAGAAGGGGGAAGATTTTAAGTACTTAGGATCAACAGTCCAGAGCAATGGAGAGTGTGGAAAAGAGGTGAAGAAGCGTGTTCAGGCAGGCTGGAACGGGTGGAGAAAAGTATCAAGTGTGATGTGTGTCAGAAGAGTTTCAGCTAAAATGAAAGAAAAAGTGTACAAAACCATGGTGAGACCGGCCATACTGTTTGGTCTAGAGACAGTGGTACTGAAGAAAAGACAGGAAACAGAGATGGCGGTAGCAGAGATGAAGATGCTGAGGATCTCTCTGGGAGTGACCAGGATGGACAGGATCAGAGGAACAGCACATGCCAGGGGTTTTGGAGATAAAGTCAGAGAGGCAAGACTTAGAGGGTTTGAACATGTGCAGAGGAGAGAGAGAGAGTACATAAGAAGAAGGATGCTGGATTTGGAACCACCAGGAAAGAGACCTAGACGAAGACAAAAGAGGAGGTTCATGGATACAGTGAAGGAAGACATGAAGATAGTTGGTGTGACCGAAGAAGATGCAGCAGATAGGGTTAGATGGAAGAAACTGACTTTCTGTGGTGACCCCTGAATGGAAATGCTGAAGGAGAAGAAGAAGATATATATATATATATATATATATGTTTGTATTTCGAGCCAACAAATTACAGAAGATAACTGAAATTTTTTGATTTACATTTTAGTTCCACACATGAATAGAATCTCCTCTGAATCTCTGATGTGTGCTGGGAAAATAAAAATCACCAATACAGAGAAACTCATAATCCTCAGGAGATGTTTTGGCTGTAAAACCAGTTCTCTTACATGCCGGCAGATATTTCATTTCTTTTTATATTCCCGATCCCCTGAAGTGAGTTTTGGCTCACCCTCCACCATGAGAAGGTCAGCAGCTCTGGTAGGAGTTAAGTGTTTCAAAGACACTTGAGCAGGCCCTCCGATTGAAGTATGATCCTATAATCAGGACCAAATTAATCCACCGGCACATTTTGCTCTAGAACCGAGGGAGCAGACTCTTCCACCCCCGAGAGTCACGAGATGTAACTTTCTTTCTATCGAACTGGATAACCACGCTGAAGAACTATTTGAATTTGTGACTCATGCTTGAGAAAGACATGTTTCACATAAAAACCCAGCATGTGTGTGTGTGTGAACAAATATCTTACAAATAAAACCAACAGAGATAAACACGATTTACAAGACACCTTTTTTAAATGTTGCAAAACCAACAAAACAGTTAGAAACTTCTCATTTTTATTGTTATTACCATGGTTACAAATGATTTCCTAACTTAGATTGTGAATCAGGTCATACGTTTTAAGTATTAGGATTCATTTAATATGTTTTTAGAGCCATGCACGTGTCAATAAAAACAAAAATGATAACTCCTGTGAACGCCAAATATCTATCAAGCAAATGACGTGACGAATGAGCCTGTGCCGCCTGTCCCTACTCACCAATTCACCACTGTGCAACAATAAAATTAAAATAGTCTGACGTTAAAGTAGTGATTAAAAAAAAGAAAATAGCAACGCTCAGTTCAAGTATTTCCAAGGTTGATGCATTAAATTAGATTATTATTACTAATGATCTTTATGTGTAGAGAGTGTGATATTGTGTAGAAATAGGGACACCCATGGTTTCAAACAAGTTTAAATGAGTGCGTAAGGCAGTGCTGGACATTGCTTGACATTACGCAATATTCCACACGCTCCGCCATCTTTATAAATTGCTCAATTTGAGTAGAACTTGGCTGAGATCATGGATACAAGCGGCCGAAATGAGCTTCCTCCGCAGGGTGGCTGGGCTCTCACTCAGAGATAGGTGAGGAGCTCGGTGTCAAGCCACTCCTCCTCCAGGTCGAGAAAAGCCAGATGGGGTGGTTGGGGTATCTGGTCAGGATGCCCCCCGAGCGCATCGCTGGTGAGATGTTTCGGGCACATTCCATCGGGAGGAGACCAAGAGACAGACCCCAGAGACTTTGTCTCACAGCTGGCTGGGGAACAACTCTGGATCCTTCAGGGTGAGCTGGTGGATGCAGTTGGGGTGAAAGAAGGTTGGGCTTCCCGTCTGAGGCTGTTGCCCCCGCGACCTGGCACCAGATGAGCGGAAGACAATGGAATGGAACAAACGAACGGAGTAGAACTTGGCGTGTAAACGGTTACGGGTGTAACTATGCTTTAATAATTTAGGCCCCTCACATGTGATCCCAATCCTAAATAGATTCTGTCTGTCCATCCTGAAAGAAGATCTCTCCACTACTATTTATTAAGTTTCAATTTCTTTCCTCCAATTGTGTTGGTAAGTTTTTCCTCCCTGAAAAAGAGGGTCTGGTGACGGGTATGACCTGGATCTATTCAGCTATTTGGATTCAGTTCTGTCTGATTATGTGATTGTATTTACAGAAGCCTTCTGAGGAGCTATTTTTTGTGATACAAAAATAGGACATAACTGAAAGCTTTTAACAAGGTTTCTATATTGAACTGATAAGCTAAAAGAAGACGTTCGAGTAAGAAAATGCAAAAAAGGAGTAAAACTAAAACAAAATGTGATTTAAAATCAAGAAGTTCAAACTTTCTTTCCACCAAGAAAAACCAATTTTTGGGACTCTGGATGGAGGTATGAGTTGTGAGCAACATGACATGATCCAGTCCTGGTGATAATCAAAATATAAATTAGAAGTTAGATTGGGGGGTGAACCTTTTACTTCCATTTCTGAATCCATCCAGGCAGGAGATGTGTGTGTGTGTGTGTGTGGGTGTTCATTCATCTGTCCTCACCTGCTGTATTTCAAAAGGAGTTGCACCAGCTGTTAGCCGCCCATGAATACAGATGAGCAGCTTGTTGTGATGTGGCTGGGGGTTTGTGACGAGGCTCAGCCGAGAAGTAACTCGCCACATAATGAGTGATCCATATCTGCCAGCAAGTCACACACAAGTTTAAGCGAAGCGCCAACACACACACACACAGCAACACACACTCCATCTATTCTTCCCTCCAGGAGACACTTTGAATCTGTCTGTCACTGTCAAGGTTCTCTTAAATCATGAAACCGACTGAGAGAGAGCGTTCCACTCTTTAGAAGACACTAAAAAGTTCAAGGGCCATCTGATTTTGTGTGCAGGCAAATAGAAGGAGGAGAAGATCACATTGGACCTCATTTATCAAAGTTGCTTGCAGCAAAATTTGGGCGTATAGATGCTATCTGACCAAAATGATGCACTCATCCACATTTATCAAAAGGACGTGAATGTACGATGTAAACAAATCACTGCAAATGATTTAAAACAGTGGACTCGATACAAAAAAGATTTAAAGATAGAGTATGTTGGCATATACTGTAGATGTTAGTGTTCCGTCCTGCGAGTTTAAGTGAAGATATCAATTCTTTTTACCTGACAAAAGTGATTACACCTAACCCCCGCTTCTCCCACCATTGGCACCGTCGAAGGGCAGCCTGCTGCGGTGTAAGGAGTGCAGCACACAAATTTCCCCAGTGAGAGATGAATAGAGTACCGGTAATTCATTTTATTTTATTTTTTTCAATTTTCAATTGAACTAAGAGGAAATGATGTGTTCATTTAAAAATAAATTTAGAACAAATGTTAAAAAATTTTGTATCTCTATCAAAGGTGTGGATCCTTGGATTAATTGTGATGATGAACTTAAATTATGTTCCAATCTTTTCTGTTTAAAGAAGAAATTTAAGTTATTATTGCTTAAAAAATATGCAAGTCTTGATAGTTAAATTCAAGCTTAAATGTAATGAATTTAAAGTAACAATTGTATTACTTTTTCATTTGACGTTCTAATTTTCATTTTATGTGTTATGATGGATTTCTGAATAATTACTTATATGTTTTTGCTTTCATGGTGATTTGAAAAAAGGGTCAGCGTAATAAGCGTTTGCTTCAGGCAATACCTTTTCGGTCCCTTGGTAAAATACAATAAAAAAAAAAAAAAGAAAACGTAATTTTCTTTAATGTGAATTTAAAATGTGACCAAAAAAAAATCATAACGATGGACACATACGGATAGTCTAATGTATTTAGGAACATGTGGTCATATTTTTACACCTCCATCTAATGCTCAAACTTGATGTTTTTACACACTGTTTTACACACTGTTTTTACATTACTGACCACAGAGCATCTCTTTGTTAGCTGTTGTAAGAAATAAACTTGGGTTTTTATTTGTATGGTGTTTTTAATGTAATTTCGAGGGTATGAAAATAAAGACTTTGATACCAAAAGCTGACTTACTGCCAGTAATTAATCAGCTTGTAAACACAAAACACTGCTCAGTGAAATTCTTCTCATTTGCTTTCTTCTGCCTCTTCATGTTGTGAAATGAGAGTGTGACTGAGCATGGATCTGAATATACATGGCCATGTTGATAAATAGGGGCCATTCTGAACTCCGCCCGATGTTTTAATCTCATTAACAGTAAGATGTTTGCTCCTCTTTGTTTGATAAGTGATTCAATTCTAATAACCGTTTTTTTTTTTAATAGCATGACATCTCACAAATATTTTAATGTGCCTTCAAGAATTCAAAAACTTTAACGTTATTATGTCAACTTTCTTCATGTGGGCATTTCCACAGATTAGAGATCAACTAATTTGGTTGTAGATTAACCAGACTAACTAATTGACTAATCAAAGTGTATCACATTATGTGGTGTGTTTTTATACCATGAAGAATTCTACACATCATTCAGGGATAACAGTGACTACTTCTCAGTGAATACCAGTTCCTCACAGATCTGTTTCCTGGTCCTAGAAAAAAATCTATTTGACCAAAGAGCCATATGAGTGTGAGTTCTTGTCAAACAGAATCTAATCTGAGTAATTTGCAGTGAAATTAGATGAACATGACCACGGAAGTCCTCAAAGATAACTCCTGGTTGGAATCAAGAATCATGCCCAGAGGACTGCGAGGTTGATTAAAGAAGTTTTTCAACCTTTTTTTAGTCGACTTCTTATCTATAGTGGCCCAGTTTGCTAAGTTTGAGTTCTTCAGTTTCCGCTCCTACACCATAAAACTTTTTTAGACAAAAATAATTTTAAAAATGTGAACTTTTAAAACCTAATAAGTTTGTAGTTTAAAATAAAATGAATAAATTGCAAAAAATGTTCTGATTTACAAAATTAAATTATATGAATTGGACATGTGTGTATATGCAGTAAATTAAAATATTTATTCAGTAATCTGTTTGCAAACAGCGAATGGCAAACGTCTCGTTTTCCGACTTTGGAAATCCCATCTCAAAATGGAAATTAAATGGCGGCAAAATGCACGGAAAGCTTTGAATTTTGCTGTTAGTAAACTAGCCGCATGAGAGAACAACGTTGCTAGTGCCCTCCTGACCCACTCCGAGCGAGGGACCTTCCTGTTGATAGGGTCATGTTGTGCGACCCACTATCCTTCTCTGAAATAATTATGCAACACGGCTTCATTTAAGCAAATTATAACAATGGCTGATCTTAGCAATGGTAACGTAAAAAAAATAACTTATTAGATACCCCCTTAATCAAAAAGTAACACCGCTCGTAATCTCATTACACTTAAACAGTGTTTTCCCAACATTGTTTATTTACGGGTTCATTATTTTGGGAGGTATTTTGTTTACAACAATTTAATGACCTTAAACTTTTTAACTTCAACTTTTTTGACCTTGACTTTTGGTGTCATGATTCAGAAAGCTTAATTAGTTCATCTATAGGTAGCACTGAGTAACTGTGGGCAGTTTAATTAGACTTCCTCTTTCTAATTTGGGGACATCGCATTCACAAGACTGTTACGTAAATATAGACAGTGGCACCCACAACCTCAGTGGTTGATGTTTTCTGATGGAGGAGGCAGAAAACTGTCACGCCATTTAAATAATATATTTAGTGACAGTAAAATGATCTAAATTTGTTTGAACAAAATTAACACGGCTGCATGTTGCTTACTGTGTCAAACATCTTAATGGTTTTGTAAAATGTGCCACCAATTTATTTGTACTTCTTCTTTCAGGCATTTCCCTTCAGGGGTCGCCACAGCAAGTCAGTTTCTTCCATCTAACCCTATCTGCTGCATCTTCTTCAGTCACACCAACTATCTTCATGTCTTCCTTCACTGTATCCATGAACCTCCTCTTTGGTCTTCCTCTAGTCCTCTTTCCTGGTGGTTCCAAACCCAGCATCCTTCTTCTGATGTACTCTTTCTCTCTCCTCTGCACATGTCCAAATCATCTCAGTCTGGCCTCTCTGACTTTATCCCCAAAACCTCTAACATGTGCTGTTCCTCTGATCCTGTCCATCCTGGTCTCTCCCAGAGAGATCCTCAGTATCTTCATCTCTGCTACCTTCATCTCTGCTTCCCGTCTTTTCCTCAGAGCCACTGTCTCTAGACCAATCAGGATCGCCGGTCTCACCACGGTTTTGTACACTTGTCCTGTTCATTCTAGTTGAAACTCTTCTATCACACATCACACCTGATACTTTTCTCCAGCCGTTCCAGCCTGCCTGCACACGCTTCTTCACCTCTTTTCTACACTCTCCATTACTCTGGACTGTTGATCCTCGATACCTAAAATCTTCTACCCTATACCAGTTTATTTGTACGTTGAAGTACATAAATACACACTGTATACCAGAGACACACACAAACACACAATGATTTATGCATCCCTACTAAGACTTAAGATTGTCCATGATTGTTTTTGCTTATAATGTTGTAATTTTCAGACTCTGTTGTAATTTTGTAACCATTTTCCAGATAAAAGAAATGTGTAATGACTCTTCTTTTCCTTTGTGGTGACACAGAAATGGAAACTTAGATGATCCTCTTTAAGGCCAGTCTGCTGAAACATAATGGAAAAAACCAGGCATGCATTAAGAAATAAAGTAGCTACATAATTATTGTGCTGAATATGGTTCTGTGATAGATCACTTGTGGTTGTTCCTTTGGTTTGGAAGTTGTTGAGTTTTGCTTTAAAATTTTAAGTGAGTGTTTTGAAGGAAAAACAGTATCACACACTGTTTACACATGATTAACTAACTATTAAGTAGCAATGCAATTGAAGGAAAGCAGCTTGTGTGCTTTCTCAGTGTGCCAAAGCCTTACCTCAAGACTCAGCAGTTCCTTTAAAAGCACTAATCACAGTGCACAACATTCAGAGTTTGGCAAAGAAGTAAGTTAAATTCATTGAGCCTTCTAGTTCATCCTTGATGTTCATCCATTCGCTTTCTGAACCGCTTATTCCTAATAAGGTTGCGGGGGGTGTGAAATCCTATCCCGGCTGATTTCAGGCGAGAGGCAGGACACACCCAGAACAAGTCGCCACTCTGTTGCGTGGCTACACACAGACTTATGTACCTTTTTTTTTATTATTAATAAATGAATGATTACTGTTGCAAAAATCAAAGCTATCAGATATCAAAACCATTTCTCTTGGACAAGAAAGAAAGTCAAAGTAGTTGGCGTAAATTGCAAATTTAAAGAAATTACCAAAGTTATTAACCCCGTTGTGCATCCAAAATGTAATTTGGTCTCACAAAAAAGAAATGAAACAGTGAAAATCTTCATTTAAAAAAAGGAAAAAAGAAAACCATCATGCTCAAAGTCTCCAAAAATGAGCTGAAATGAGTGAGGGGTAAATTTTGGTTTTCCTACCAAGGCTGCTTTCCAACCACAGCCTAACTGAATAGCAACAGATAGATGGATGGAGCTTGGAGGCTAGAAACACTGAGTCTGAAGCACCAGCTGCAAGAAAATGGATTGGTTAGAGCAACCAAACTTTCTAAACTTTTTTAATAGAAACCATTGTAATACGTTTGAAAGAGAGATAAACTAGAGTCAAACTTTGAAATGCACAAAACCCCTAAAAACATAAGTAATAACTGAGCAAACAGACTGATAGATAAGGGACCCTAAAGGACTTAACCGTCTTCTTTTCTGGCCTAAAGAATATCTGAAAGTTTTTAGATATTCGAAGAGAAAAAGATGGAATTTATCTACAAAAGTTTTTGGTGAGTAAAATTCTGTTATAGAGGCAAAACTTTTTCAATGTGCGATTGTTAATTGAGAAGCGGTGTTTCCTGTTAAATTTTTCATCTGTGATGCCCAAGCTGTTTTTATTCAGTAGTAATTGAGTTTAATAAAATGGCTTTCTGAGTATAAAATAGTTACTGCCGGGCTAATAGATGGAGCACCATTGAAGGCCAAAGTGAGTGCTCTACTGAAACGTACATATTTTGGATGTAACTCATCGTCAGGGAGGATGGTGAAGACGACTATGACCCGACGTGGAAGTTTGGGGTGATTTTCCTTAAACAGGCAGTAGAGTCCACAGGTGTGTGGCATCAGAAATCAATCTCAGGTGTCCCTAATCAGGGTGACGAGGAAGGTCCAGGGCTCCCTCTGGCGACAGGCGAGGAGATCACGACAAATTAATTAGAACCTAAAACAAAAGGTAATGTACTCTGACTTTCATTGGACGGCAGGGTGCTCACTCACCTTCAGCAAAAATGCTATCAATAAAATTTCTGAAGAACTACCAACAGTAATATTGAAAAAGATTTGTATAGAAACACTTCAGGTGTCCAATATGTTGTTAAAGCTGTGACAGAGAGCGGCAGAAGAGAACAAGAAGCTTTTGCTGTTTGGTTTCTATGGTTACAGTAATTGAGCGAACATGCAATCTTTTTTTGCTGAACAGGCCAAGAACAGAATAAAACAAATTTTTATACTGAGCATACATTCATGAGCTGAGATCATTTTTTTTTTAAACCACCATGGTATGGACTACTCAATCCCCTACAGGTCGATCTACAGGTCGATCGCCTTTGACGTAATGGGCACCCAAAACACATATTTCCATGTTGCATTTTTTTAGATTTGCGTTGTTAGTCAACGCAATCCATTTCACTGTGGATGTTACATAGTGTGTTTTATGAATATTGATGAGTGTTAGCAATCTACAAAGTATCCAAATGTCCCCAGAACAAAAAGGTGTTACTATGTCACGTTTCAATGAAAATATTCAAGCTGTTGCACAGTTTTCTTCTGACAGGCAGGAACAGCTTTTCTTTTAATGATTTATCTTTCTACTTGCTCCCAAATGGGTGCAATTATGCTTCCTCTGGCCTTTTCATGCATCCATATAGCAGTTTTAGTGTGTCTGAGTCTCTGGGGGATCGCTTTACAAGTGCATATCTTTCACATACTACGTACCCCTCCCTTTTAGAAATATTTTTGCCCATAAGCCGTAGAATAGCAACAACAAAGCCAAAATGATCTGAAAACCTCTATGGATTTCTAAAAATAATTAATTTAATGCCAAGTTTTTCATCATACACCACAGATAATAAAACTTTGTTATGAAACTGGAATATATTCATTATGACTTTATGAATTTTGCAAAAATTTTTTACAGTTTATATTTCAAAATTTTAAACTACCTTGAAGAATTAAATGAACACAGGGTTTTAGAAACTTAATAAAAAAATAATAATAATAAAAAAGGGTTGGAAGGAATAAGAATGGAGCAATTGAAGCAAAATAAAATCGCACTTAATCTGTTAAAAGTTTTGTTGGAAATTAAAAGTGGTAGTCAGGGCGGACATTTTATCCCTGCAGTCAAACTGTGAAATATTTCCCTTATGTGTTTTAGGACGCTGCATCGGTCCATCGTGGTAAAGAGAGAGCTGAGCCGAAAAGCAAAGCTCTCGATTTACAAGTCGATCTACGTTCCAACCCTCACCTATGGTCACCAGCTGTGGGTGGTGACCGAAAGAATGAGATTGTGGATACAAGTGGCCAAAATGAGCTTCCTCCGCAGGGTGGCTGGGCTCTCACTCAGAGATCGGGTGAGGAACTCTGTCATCCGGGAAGAACTCTGTCTCAAGCTGCTCCTCCTCCAGGTCAAGAGGAGCCAGATGGGGTGGTTCGGGCATCTGGTCAGGATGCCCCCCGAGCGCCTTGCTGTTGAGGTGTTTTGGGCACTTCCCAATGAGAGGAGACCAAGACGCAGACCCCGGACCCGCTGGAGAGACCATGTCTCACCGCTGGCCGAGAAACGACTCGGGATCCTTCCGGGTGAGCTGGATATTGCGGCTGGGGTGAGAGATGCTTGGGCTTTCCGTCTGAGGCTGTTGCCTCGGCAACCCAGCCCTGGATAAGCGGAAGACAACGGAACGGAATGTTTTTTAACATTTATGACCCCAATAAAATTCCCAGTGAGTTTAAAAGAAATTACTTTAAGTTAGGAATGCTAGTCAAGCATCCGCCTAATTTGGCATTTATTTTTTAAAAAATGGGGGTCTATAAACTTTTTAAATTTTGTTTTTGTCATGGTGGCCCAATAACTTAAAACACACACACAAAAATAATTTACTTTTTTTTCTTGGTGTGTTAAATCTTAAACCGTTTTTGCTCCCAATGATTTGTTGTTGTCTTTTTTGTTCCAGAAAATGTTTTTGGTAGATTTTTGTTTTCTAATTATCTTTATTTTCTTTTAGATGGAACAGTTAATTGCTTCTCGTCCTATGATGTACTTTTATCTCCGTAACCTGATTCGTGAGCTTATGCTTCAGGCTAGAACACCAACAAGCCAGATGTAGATTCTCACTGCCACATTCGTCACCACACAAGATTTGAACATAACAAATGTCACTGTGCTGTTGAAACAAGGCAAACATATTTTTAAGGTCATTCAGTTCCGTCCTGCCGTTTTGTGTGTGAAGCAACAGAAAAAATCTAGGGTCCATATTTTTCCAAAAAAAAAAAAAAAAATTTATTGTGTGATTTACTGACATTTTAACAAAGCTGGAACGAAGGGGGGAAGTTCAAGAAGAAATGATAAGAGGTTGCGTTGCATTGTATGCTGAACCAGTAAACCCAGTGGACTTCCCCAGCAGTGAATTTAGTCACTTTAAAGTTCTTTGTGCACCATGAATAAACACACGAAGCTGAGCGACTCTGCTGTGAAGGGACATTGAGGCATCTTTTCTGTCCAATGACAAGAATGAAAAAGAGACTTTGGGAATAGCTGAGGGTTGTGACTGTTTGTCTTTCAGACATCAAGAGAGTTCATCAACAAAAGAAGAAAAGAAGGACCTGGGCAGAAGTTTGTGCACAATGTTTCTTTCTGCGTAAGAGTGTGTGTTTCCAAGAGCGAGTTTGAATTGTAGTGTAAATGGATGCGCTTCATTGAACAGAGGCATGAGGGAATAGTCTGTAAAAGAAAGCCCGGCAGACACAAACTCTGAAGAATTCAGCGTATTTATGCGCTGTGAGTGTTTTCTATGCGACCGTCTATAAAATATTTGTGTGTGGGTGTGTGTTTGTGTGCTGCAGCTCATTTGTTCTTGGGCCCAGTTGAATGTATTCTCAACTGATAGCTTTCTCCTCCGACAAACAAGCTGCTTCTGCTGCTATTGTGTACTCTAACTCTGTCAGCATGTTAATAGATGTGTGTATATGGTGCGCACTTGCCCAGTTAATTGAAAAGTGCCACTGTTGTAAACAAGCTGAGAGTAGCGTGAACATTTTTCTTGAGGTTCGGGGGGCCTATACAAGAGGGAATTCTGCTTGTGTGTGCTATGCTCAGATATCACTAAACTACAAAATGCAGAAAACCTGAATAGCAATAAGCTCTGTGTCAGGGGAAGAGTTCAAAGAAAAGAAATTGTATTGAGCAAAGTGCATTTTTTTTATGTATGATCCCTTATGGAAGGTACAAAAGCTTGACGAGGTCACATTCAAATCAAATGCACAGAGAAATCAACATAAAACCAGCACCGGTGAACAATTACGATCAAGTTTAAAATACTGTTACATAAAGTTACAAGTAGGTTTCAAAGCTTTCAAGTATATTGAGATCATTTCTATATTTTTATTTTGTGAGAGCAACAAAATCTAAAATATTCAAGTAATTTTGCCGACAAAATCGAAATGCTTTCAAAGTTCAAAGTTGCTGGGCTAAAAATATTTCAACTACAAATTTGTGTTAATCGTATTTCGGCTGCATTGTTGTTTTTGGCAGCCATCTAAGTTTTTGTTTTAGTCTTCGTCTTTGGACGAATTTTAATGTAAGTTTTAGTCACGTTTTAGTCACGAAAACCCAAAAGAGTTTTCGTCTAGTTTTTGTTAGGGAAGACTTCTAACGTTTTTAGTCTAGTTTTAGTGTAAAAAAAAAAAACAAAAACAAAACAAATCTTTAACATTCGTGTCTTTATTACTGAGAATAATGCACGTTGTTTGTTTTTTGAAAAAAAAAAAAAAACTCTGCCGAGCTTTAACTTGCGCAAAACAGCGAACATTGTAAAACAACGTAAATTAAATAGAAATTTTTCAGTGAGTGAGGAACGTTGTAACTTATTCATACTTAAAAATTACACCTCTTAATAATCCTGTAAACAAAGTAAACATTGTACTGTGTCTTTAAATCAGTCGTTAGCGAAACCAAGCTAACTAAAGATGTTAGCAGCGCCGACAAGCTAGCATTAGCTTGAAGTTAGCATGCTGTTTGCGCAAAATATGTGAAAAACTTTAGGTTTCTGACCACCGAGACTCTTTGCTGCTGTTTTCAACATGGCTTGTGACTTTATTGTGGCTGGAGGTGTGTTGTGTAGACGGTGTGAACGTGCAGCATTGTGGGGGGCGTGCCGCCGTGAGAGACAGATGCAGCTGCTGTGTTTTTTTCTTTTCACAGACAGAAATGTGAAAGTCTGATGGCTATTTGGTTACGTTTTCGTCTCGTCAGCAGAAACTTTCAAATGTCTTGTCATGTTTTCGTCACCAAAATTTCACATTTATTTAGTTATTGTTACGTCATCCTCATAAAAAAAAAAAAAAAAAAGCTTCGTCAACAAAATCATTTCGTTTTCGTCATCGTTGACGAAAACAACACTGTTTAGCTGTCAATATTCAAAAAGTACCTCCAGACGGTCTGTCTATAGCCTTTCCAATGGGTTCTTCCACATGTGTGTTTTCGCATTAAACATTTGACTGAACCCATTCCAGCCAGCTTTTGTTGCCAGGTAGGCTAAAATCAACAGAGCTCCCATAAAAGCAGGAATCAAAGTATGCATGAAGGAAATTGAAAACTATTTAGGGTGTGGTTTTGATGTAAGAATAAACAAGGTTGAAACTTCAAAAAAGTTTTTTTTAAGCATGAAAGCCCTTCTTCATAACATTATTTGTATGTGGCTTTGATGTAGATTATCTCAGAGAGGTTAGAGTATAATTTAAGGTGTATTTTCATTTTGGATCAATTCTTGTAAAAAGTCCTGAAAAAGAATTAAGAAACTTGATCATTGATGCCAGCTTTTGTTGCCATGTCACCTACAAGTTTGATTTCCAGTTTTTTTTTTTGTAGACAATATTTGGAACATGTCAAATTTAATCTTTTCTAACGCTAAATGATTTCTTAGGTGGAGATATTGTGGTTTTATTGGAGTAATGAAGTTAAATATTTATCTACAGGATGATTCATTTGAACTTTTAAAGTATTTACTTCAAATGACAAAATATCTCTAAAGGTTGCTCTTGACATGAAAAGCGGAGAAAATGAGTATAACTTTGGGGTGAAGGGTGTTCGCCGTTAGGTTCAGATGATAATTAACATGTTAATGAGCTGTCTTTGAGATTAATGCAGCAACACACACTACACAATGTTGGTGTGTGTTTGAGGGTTAGTCGCTGATGGGTTGAAGACAAAAATTGAAAGTAATCATGGGTTTTCTGTAAATGTGTTTATGCTAATTTTCCTCGTGCAGGTTCATCTGCGTGTTTCTCCAGACTTTAGAAACAATCCCATGGGAGTTATTTCAATTTGCTTTATTATAAACTGTACACGTTCAGCCAAAGCTTTCCGTCTGTTTCTGGGAACATTCTCATTGCAATTTTCCCTCGTAATTGTGTCCCGGAGGAAACAAATAACAGTGTGGTTTGTGGAATAGAGCATTTAAATACAGTAGGAGATTCTCTGCAGATCATTGATCATCCCTTCTGGGAGTTCACTTACATTCAAAGTGCAATGAGGCACTCGCTTTGAGTCATGCTATAAAACAAGATGGCAGCCCTGCTGCTGGAAATGATGACAATATATGTTTACAAAAATGTGCATAATCAGCCTTAAGGCTACAAACAATGTCACAGAAATAAATCTCCAGCTGCAGAGAAAAACCAACCAGAAGGCAGCAAATATAACTTACAATTAAAAATACAACAATGACTGATTTCCTTGATGTTTCTACACAATTAAACATTTTGTTTTAAATCATTTTAAGTTGAGCCTGAGCCAACAGAAAAATGATAATGATTTTTTCTTAAGTCTGATTGGTCTTTATTAGATCATTAAAGTTTGTATGAAAAATCTGTAGGAATTCATTTTTTACACTATTATTTAAAACTGCTCTCAGTTGTTGAACACGTTCCTATAAACAAGTTTACTGAGAAAAAGTATACATCTCATGTCTGTCTCAAAGCCACGGACCGTAGATAGGTGGTTCATTTATTCACTCAGGACCTGTTTTTATCAGGTCGGACCAGAGATGAGTAATAGTCAGGCTTTTACATTTCATGGTCTTTGTAAAAGAATTAAACTACTTAGTAATGTATACTTTATTGATCCCTAACCAGGAAAATTTGTGTGCTGCATTACACCGCAGCAGGCTGCCATAATGGCGCCAATGGTAGGAGAAACGGGGGGTTGCGTGTCTTCTCCAAGGACTCTACATGTGAACTCAGTGGGATTTGAATCCATGACTTCCAATTAACTTCCAGTCCGAGGGCGAGCAACATTTTTTCAAATGCATGGATTAAAAAAAAAAGAAAATTGAGAAGATTTTTCTTTCTTTTGTAGGAGTATTTTTAGAGTGCATTACGGAGCCCGAAGTCGCCTGGGGACCTAAAATCATTGCTGACCTTTGCTTAATGGTAAAATTTGCTTCTTTTAGTGGTTGTATTGATTTTCTTAAGGGCTATTATTGCTCTGAACATGAGGCCATCAATGTTAGAGTACATACAAAGTGGCTTTGAGATAGCCGACAAATTCTCTCCGGGTTGCATTTACAGCCTTATGATCAAAGTTTGAATTAAAAAGCCCTCATTTTTATTACAGCTAGATTTTGTTTCCTTTTTTCTGCTTTTCAAAAATGTATCTAAATAAAATGTAAGATGACAGAATCAGACTCTAGAAGCAGATTGTTTTAATTTAAAAGAAACTTTAAAATAAAGCATTTTTTAATGTGTCATTAGTGGAAAATCATTTCTGAAATGTAGACCGAATTTGACATTTTTTGTGAGGAACACCACAAAACAGTAAATCGGACCATCATAAAACTACAGACATCTTCATTGTGTCATACTAATCATTTTAAAAAGGGCAAAATTCAAATAAAAACATTGGCACATTTTATGAATCTCAAGAAATCCTCTTTAGTTACTAACAACTTTGAAGGAAGCACATCCGAGCATGATGACTGGCAACGTAAACACAGCGACCCAGCTTCACCGCGTGAAAGAAATTCAATAATCTGGTGTTGAATGAAGGCAGGAGTGACCTAAATACACCGCTCAGGGTGATAAGCTGATGAGTGGGTCTTAATAACCTGTCAAAGCAGAGGGACAGACACACATACACAACTTATACACATGGGGAAAAGGTATCCAGATGGTGTTCCTCCTCTTCTAGGACAGGTTCTGTTAGTTTTCCTGTTGCTTCTCCAACACAGAAACTTCTCCATGAGTTCTGCCTGTTTAAAAAGAAACTAAATATCACAGTTTAAAAAGAACAAAATTGTAGAGTCTAGTTTGAAAATTGTCTCATATTGTGGTGAAACAGAACGAGGAGCTGAGGTTAGATTTTTAAAATCCAACCATTTCATGAACCCAAACAATTCTACTCATTTTTCCCCCCTTCAATAAGTAGTGTTCATTTATGAACACTAGTATGCTACTGCAATGCTACTTCTTTGCAGCTTTCAATAAAAAATCATCAGAAGAAAATTGTCATGATCCCCTCCCCTGCCACCAGAGGGAGCCCTGGACCTCCCTCATCACCCTGATTGGGTACACCTGAGGGTGATTAGACTGATGACACACACCTGTGGATTCTGGTGCCTATTTAAAGGCAATCACTTCAGATGTCTTTTTTGGGTCATCATTGTCACTACCTTCACCACCATCCCGTCATGCAAGGGCTTCCGTCCTGGCTGCCTGCCTGCCTGCCTGCCTGCCTGACTGACTGTAAGTTGCATCTTTAAACTCTGATGTATTATTTGTACTTTTGATCCTGAGTTAATCCTGTGCCGTTTGCCTTACTGGACTTTTGGTTAATAACTCCTGTTTTGTTGTCCTGCATAAGATAAATGATCAAGATTCTAATGTGAAGGCAATATGTCTTCTATGTGTGTTGGACATGATGATACTCTACAAACAACCTTCTGTTTCCTCAATGATTGTCCCTCCAGCTGGTGACCGCGTGTGAGTGTAGAAAAGCAGAAAAACGGGAGAATAGAGAACTTTGCTTTAATTTCAATGTTTGCTTTGATCCAGCTTTCTCTTCACCACAAAACCAATGCAGCATCCTAATAATTATAGACTTTGCATTGATCTACCAGTCAATTCCCTGCTCCATTCTTCCCTCACTTATAATCTAGAACTGAGATACTTATTAGAGACCACAACCCCATGAAGCCAACAGAACCACAACATCTGCTAAAAGCAGAGACCTAATCCTGAGGTCACCAAACCGAATGGATGGACATTCTGTCATAAAAGTAATGAAGGGAATCGGTGACAAAGGACGGCTTTGATAGATACATCACATTGACGTGGTGTATTTTCTTGGATTTTTTTTTTTCCTGTTAGTTTTCCTGTTACTTCTCCAACACAGAAACTTCTCCATGAGTTCATCAATCCATCTACTCCTCCCCGTCCAGGCAATCGCTGGGCTGAGGAATCCCCTGTGTTTTAATCAGGATGTAGAAGATCTATTGACTTCTTTAGAAATTTAGCTGTAGAGTAGAATAAGCTAATATTTAAACAATAATCTTTGACACGTTGGTTGCTCGTCCCAGGGGAGGGATCTCTTTTTCATGTGGATCCCCACAAGGTTTCTTATTTTTTCTCCACACCGATGGGTTTTTTGGGAGTTTTTCCTCACTGTGAAGGAGAGTCTAAGGGCATAAATGTGCTAGTCTTGTTTAGTTAGCATTTGTTAGTTATTTTTCTTGCTGTATTAATACATTCCTCTTTTTCTTGTGAAGCCCATTGAGATGGAATTCTGTGATTTTTTTTTTTTTTTTTTTTTTTTTTTTTTTTTTTTTTTTTTTTGGGCAATACAAATAAAATTGAATTTTCTTTTATTAATAAGTATGTTAATCCCATTAACTGATGTTAAATGAAGTTTAGCCAAATAAATCACAGCAAATATTAAAATAAGTCAAAAGTTTTGCTTTAAATGTAGAAAACATGAAGCTTCTTAAGTTAGACGGTGGATGTGTGGACCATCATCTCTATAATCAATCACAGACAGAAAGCTAGCCGTATGATTTATTTCTAGAAGAAATCCACACGGCATCACTATCAGTCATGTTTCAGAGAAAAACCAAAAGACCTGTTTGCTCATGTTGATTGAAACTTGAATTTTAGGTTTTGTGGTGATGCTCGGTTTCCATTTTTGTGATCAACTGTCTGTTTTTAGCCAATTGATCTGACTTATTGAAGAAGCTGTAAAACTCCAGACAGCAACCAAAAGTCTGCTGAGACTGATTGGGTTACTGAACAAAAATACTTCTTCTTGTTAGGTTTCTATTGGCAGAAAGGGCACAAAAACTCAAACGAAGTACCTCAGAGTTCTTTTCTTACTCGGTACGCCATGCCTCCAGAGTCTCGCTTTCACTCTCACGTTTGATTTGCTTTAAACTAAAATGCCCACAGGTGTGACGGCTTGTCTGTTTCTGGGAGTAAACTCTGAGATTGACTGGCAGTGAGTCTGGGGAGAATGAGATCTCTCTCACATGCTAGATTACATCCTCCTTTCAACCCCTTGATGGGAAAAGTAGGCAGAACACGCAGCAGAGTTATCAAAACAGCAATCAGCCACCCTGAATTTTTATAAGCGTGTTGAAATATCCTTTGACAGCTAGAAAGCTGTCTCCTCGCCTTCCTGCAGATAAACAAGTGGGAGGATGCGATGATGTACAGAGATAGCCTGTAGCTGCCGCTCTTGGCAGACTCAGCTAAGGTGCAGACCTTCAGAATATAAATGAACATCTTATGATGTAGATTCACACCCGTAAATGGAGTTTTTTTTCAACCAAAAGACAAACTTATTACAGCATTCTAAATTAAAATGGACAAACTTTCTGTTAAAAATTAACAGCAGCAAAACTTTTTGAAAATTGGTCTAATTTTAAACTTTGCTCATTGATAGAGCGCACCGTGTTATGATGTGTATGTAATAAAAGGTGCAGGTGCTTCCTCTTGTTCCCATGTTCTTCTGCATTACTGATATCCTTAAGTTTGAACATACACACTCAACTGGTGTGCGACTGTAGTTCTAACAATACCTTTACACGTGTTTTTACATCTGTTACTCTGGCAACGCCTCCTGACTTCCTCTTCTTTCTGCATTTCCCATCAGCGGTCGCCACAGCAAGTCAGTTTCTTCCATCTAACCCTATCTGCTGCATCCTCTTCGGTCACACCAACTTTCTTCATGTCTTCCTTCACTGTATCCATGAACCTCCTCTTTGGTCGTCCTCAAGTCCTCTTTCCTGGTGGTTCCAAACCCAGCATCCTTCTTCCGATGTACTCTCTGTCCTCTGTACATGTCCAAACCATCTCAGTCTGGCCTCTCTGACTTTAAAACCTCTAACATGTGCTATTCCTCTGATCCTGTCCATCCTGGTCACTCCCAGAGAGATCCTCAGCATCTTCATCTCTGCTACCTCCATCTCTGTTTCCTGTCTTTTCCTCAGTGCCACTGTCTCTGGACCAAACAGCATGGTCAGTCTCACCGCGGATTTGTACACTTTCCCTTTCATTTTAGCTGAAACTCTTCTATCAAACATCACACCTAATACTTTCCTCCACTCGTTCCAGCCTGCCTGCACATGCTTCTTCACCTCTTTTCCACACTCTCCATTTCTCTGGACTGTTGATCCCAAGTACTTCAACCTTCTTTATCTCTTCTCCCTGTAACCTCGCTTTTCCATTTGGATCCCTCTCATTCACACACATGTACTCTGTTTTACTCTGACTAATCTTCATTCCTCTTCTTTCTTGTGCAAACCTCCACCCCTCCAGCTTTTCCTCCACCTCTTCCCTCCTCTCACTACAGATCACAATGTCATCTGCAAACATCAATGTCCATGGAGATTCCTGTCTAACCTCGTCTGTCAGCCTTTCTCCTCACTACGGTAGACATAAATAAACAATACTGATTCATAAAAAAGATGCATTGTATTTTGAGGCACACTTTTGTTTTTTGAGAAAATTAAAGGTGTTTAGGTGTACCTGAGCTTTGTAAGACTAGTAAGTATGAAAGGCTTACTATTGCTCATCCCTTTCCCATCTCGAGAAACCAAAGTCACCTCTAAACTTTGACGCTGGAGAACAGCTCACCCTACTGCCTGACTCATAGAGAACAGATAAGAGAGGAAGGAATAGCGGGTGGGGCATTCGGAGGGGGGGAAATGCATTTGAAAAACTTCAGCATAAAAGGAGTGTGAACAAAAAATGCAATTTAGTTCAACCTTTCTAAAAAAACTGGTGACCAATTCAAGGCCCATTTTTCACTTAGAAGATAGAAAGTAGACTTTGCATCAGATGGAAATTTTGAGTTCTAGAAAGTAATAGTAGCTGTGAGTAAATGAGTCATAGATGCGTCACAGCAGAGAAGTTCTGCAGCATACACAGTAGGGACAGATGGATGGATGAGCGAACAGCCATTTTTAGACCACCTTGTACTTTGCGGGGGCCCTGTACAAGTTACAGTTTGGGAGTTTCCAGCTTGCCAAAATAATATATTTTTCATTTTAGTGATGATTCATGAACACAATACCACTGAGGTTGTAGTTATGAGCATATAAAATAAAATCTTAAAGTGAGATGCCTCTTCTCTTTTCTTTTCTCAAAAATAAACGGTATTGGTTTATTATTGTAAAGTTGAGCATTTCTGGCTCAAACGAAAAATGTCTCCTTGTTGCTTAGGGTACAGAAATAGGATAGTTGAGGAATCCCGACCGAGTAACAAACACATGCTGTATGTTGGAAAAATCGATCACTTACAAACTGAGTATGAAAAAATGAAATATACACTTTATTCATTCCTCACTGGGGAAATTTGTGTGATGCATTACACTGCAGCAGGCTGCCACCTACGTATGACAGCACCAATAGTGTAAAGACGGGGGGTTAGGTGTCTTCTTCAAGGACCCTAGACGTGAACTCAGTGGGAATCGAAACTGCGAACTTCCGCTTAACTTCAGGTCCGAGGGCAAATGCTCTACCACTGAGCCACCGTCTCGAGAGCCGTCAAAGAGCCACAAAAAGCAAAGTCTTTTTTTATGTGGACAAAAATAACTGTAAAAGTTCTTTGATAATAATTTAAAATTATTCTTGATACCAGAAATGTTAAACTTTGCTTTTTCCACTAGCTCTACAAAACTCACTCACGGTGTCGAGCCGCTCGTCCTCCAGGTCGAGAGAAGCCAGATGGGGTGGTTCGGGCATCTTGTAAGGATTCCCACCGAGTGCCTCGCTGGTGAGGTGTTTTGGGCACGTCCCACCAGAAGGAGACCGAGAGGCAGACCCCAGACCTGCTGGAGAGACTATGTCTCACAGCTGGCCGGGAAACGACTTGGGATCCTTCCGGGTGAGCTGGAGGATGCAGCCGGGGTGAGAGAAGCCTGGGCTTCCTGTCTGAGGTTGTTGCCCTGGCGACCCGGCCCCGGATGAAAACTCACTGACTTTAATGTTATTCTTCCATCCTTATTGGGACGAAATTTTTAGATAAGCTGAACTTGTTTTAAAAACCACGTCATTGTAAGTTTATGATGTTCTTTAGTTTCTGTTTGACCTCACAGATGAAAGCGAGTTCTTTATTAGCGTGCACTACTGATAGAACTAACTAGGTTTATTAAAGGGATCAATGGCCTTATGTTTGTTTCCCCTCATTAAAATCAGCAGCATTTTAAATGGGTTGTTTGACACACACACATTCCTGTTGGAATATGTTTACAGGAAATTGGCTTGTAAACTTAAAGAAGCTCAGACGATCAGGTTTTTCCTCTAATCTATCAGTTTCCTGTGATTTGTTGGAGGACCAAGGAATTTGACCTCTTGTGGGGTATTAGCACCTTTAGAGTCATCAACAACACATGTGTTTTGGACCTCTGACAGCTTTGTGGGTTATTGAGGTCATTGGTTAAGGTACTCGGAGCAAGATGTCAAATCCTGCTGCAAAGGTTTCTGCTATTTGAATTACTCAGTCATAAGCTAGCATCCAGACCTCCGTCACTGGGAGGTAATGGTAACTGGATGTTTTGCTGTCAAGGTGCCTTTCCACTTTTTGGTCCACTTTTGGTATGAAGAAGGATGCTGTTCTTTAAAAATGACTTTTTTCTATCCCATTTCACTCATCTTTTCCTCATCAGAAAACAAGTTGCACGGGTTTGAACGATATGCCCACGCCTTGCCTTTAAATTTGTGAACTTGACGTTTGGAGCATGACTGTGAAAACCTAATCAGTTCATCTATAGTTGATTCTGAGTAACTTTGAGCAGTTTTATTCAAATAAATTCCGTGGTTTTGGAGATATTGTAAAAGTCTCTGATTAATGGGAAGTCGGGATAAAGACCTAATGAGACAAATATGATGAATTCTTGAGATATTTTTGAAAATGCATTAGACCGTTTCCAGCCGATTTGTTTGTAGTCTGCATGAGTGCTTCAACGGCCCAAAGACATAGCAGCATAAAAAGGATAGAGGAGGGAAGTCGGACAAATTGCAACCAAACTTGGGACAATTTATGGAACAACGTATTAGACCACATTTCATCATGTTTTGTAACTGTGATTGGTTGATCTCCGTGGGCGGAAGTCGGCCCGCCTTCGCCTTAATGATTTCAGTAGGGTGGGTTCAAGATGGCGACTGTCGATGTATGCATGTCCAATTGATGTTGTAAAGTTTGCATAGTAAGTTCAGAAAGCAGATTGTTAAATTAGTCCAAACTAGTGGAAAGAAAGACACAATTAATTCTTTTGTAATTAAGCACTATTTCTTTAATTTTATTGAACCTTTGCCCACAGAATCTGTGTGAGGCATAAAACTCTTGGGCTGTGTGTTCATTTGTCTGTGCTTCTGTAACTCTTTTTTAAAAACACTATAATTCAAACCACTAAAACAAATTTAAAAACACTACCCACAGTTAACCAATCCCAGGTTTTCAGGATCATAAAACCAAAAGATTAAAGTCTAGAAGGCATCGACTTATTCTTGATGATTAAATGCTGATGGAACAGATAAAGTTTAGATCTGAGTTCTTAGTCATTCCTGGATTTCAAACATGATTGGTAGGTTTTAGGAAACGGAACTCCAGGAAATCGGAGAAACTGTCTCTGATCCTGAAACATATGGTCTGGTCTAAAGTTTTTAGAACTTCATATTTCCGCCATGGATTTCTTACAGTCGCAACATGTATCGCATGCCACAAACATCCTCAATAAGATTTCCGGTCATTCTGTAGAGAGCAAAAAAAAAAGAGAGGAGTATCAGATTCTCTGAACCACCCCAAACCACAATTTGGATCAATTCTGGTCATTTCCATCTTGGAATATTCCCAAAACAAAAAAAAATCCAACGTGCCTGAGTCATCCATCACAGAAAAGATTCGAAAGTTCCAGACACACAACAAAAGTTTCCCACACTCATCTGAACTTTAAATATTTACCACTCAGGAAAACTTCAACTTTTTTCTATTTTTTACCACAATAATCGTTTTTTTATATTAGGGATTCCAATCAAGCTTTTTTAAAATATCTTTTCTGGGACCCTAAAATGCATCCTGTGACAAATGTTTGATACCGAGAAAAGCATTTGCTAAACTTAATTATTCCTGGAAAAAAACTTCTCTGATGAGATTTGCAAATTAAAAACAATAAAATATGTTTTTGAGTCATGGAGCCAATAAATATAAATTTACACCCTTGATCTATAGGAAATAGTTTTTTGTTTTTTTACTGGCAGACGGTGTGACGTTATCACCATGAAATCCCAATAGACAAATCTAAGTTAATAAAACACACGACGCAAACAGTTTGTTTTCAACGACAGAAAATACACACTCACTCTGATGGTGGAGGTTATTTCAGTCATCTTTCATCTGCGGAAAATTAGTCCTTTGGTGAAAAATCAGAACTAACGATGTCATGAAGAGTACGTCATCCTAGGAATTACTGAGATGATCACTGCCCCGGTGGTGGAGGTGAGAAATGAAGTTGGTCAGAAATAAAATAAAATAAATGCACAGTTAATGAGTTATGTGAGCGATTCTAAGAACCAGATTAAAAAAAATATATGAATTAATCCAAACCTTTTTTATTGTAGCAACCAATGTTACCTATAGGCTGCGCGCCTGCGCAATTGCGTAGTTTCGCAGATTACCGTAATTTCACGGCCATAAGGCGCACCTAAAAGTCTAAATTTTTCTTCAAAATGAGCGGTGCGCCCTTTCGTGCGGTGCGCCTTCTGTGTGACCTAAAAGAAAAAGCGGTGCCTGTGAGGCGAGGCGGACATGAAAGAAAATCATGAGAACGTTAAAGAGTGAAGTGTGGGCGTGGATTGTGTATAAAAAAGGTATGTTCTGTATGCACAACATTGCTGTTTTAACCCTGAAAATGGAAAAGAGACACGCTTATGACGCTCAGTTTAAGCTGAAGGCAATCAGCTATGCGGAGGAACACGGGAATCGAGCCGCCGCGAGAAATTTCAGCATAAACGAGTCAATGGATTGTAGATTCTTGAACTAACGCAGTGCTTCTCAATTATATCCTGTTGCGCCCCCCCTAGAAAGAAGAAAGTATTTCAATTGTCTATGAAATTGTTATAAGCAGTGGTCCCCAACCACCAGGTGGACCACCCCTAGTGTGAGGGGCCTAACTAGTATTTTTATTCACTTTGTTTTTGTGATGTCTTTATTTTGAAGGTATGTTTACCGTTACCATGGCAACCAGAGTGCGTTCGAGCAGAGAGAATTTTTCCACGTTATAAAGACGCTGCTGATAAATTTTCTCGTGAAGACGACGTGGATTTAAATGTATTATTATTGATTAAAAAAGCCAGTTTTTCCGGCTGGTCTTATCACCTTAAGACCGGTTCATGAAAATATTATCAGACACTAAACCGGTCCGTGGCGCAGAAAAGGTTGGGGACCCCCGGTTCTAAGTACACTTCTGCAGAACATTGTATCCACGTTAACATTAAAGAAAAAAAAAGAACAGCTTTATTGTTTTTAGTGTGTAACATAAAATATTTAAAGTGCATCAATTAACTTGAATTTTAATAAAAATAATTCTTATTTAAACTATAAACTACTGTAGTGGATGTACAATTACACTTTATTCTAGTACGGCAAAAAAGAAAAACGTGTTGCACAGGATCACACACGCCCCACTATTTGAGAAGCACTGGACTATTTTTAAATACGCACATTTGCATGCTTGCGTGTGTGTTGTTGTAAGGCGGTGTGTGACTGAGACTGCGCCTTTTCGTACGGTGCGCCTTATGTGTGTGTTAAATACAGCAACGGCGCACAAAACTGAGGCTGCGCCTTTTCGTACGGTGCGCCTAATGGCCGTGAAATTACGGTAATAGCGCACGAGAAAACATATGCAGCGTACAAAATAAAACTCAATTAAAACTAAAGATGGTAAAATGAGACAGAGCTCTGAAGCGTATCTCGTTCTTCTTTCTTTCTGAAACAAATTGCTTCAAACTGCTGCTTCGGAGTTTGGCTCGTCACTGCTGATGATGTCACAAGAGTCAAAGTTTTTGCTCCGCCCCCTTCTTCTCAGGAAGCTTATGTGTTTGCTCAGGCACATAAAAAATCAGAGGGAACCGTGGTAGCAACAGTACAAAAGTAATAACATAGTTACACCTGTAACTTTAGTTACTTGGAAAGGGAAAAGTACACAAACCTTGGCTGAAATCAGCCGAGACGCTTGTTATGCAAATGAATTTTTTTATTGATTTTCCACTTGACTTCTACGTCTGAGTTAAGAACACAGCCGGATTTCAACAGGCTAGAGATATTTAGTTTTTTTTTTTTTTTTTTATATGAACTCGTAATTTTTTTCTCTAACTTCACCAAAATTCACTTTAGCCTCATAACAGTGCCTCAGTATGTCAAGGAATTCCTTCATCAGTCCTGGAAAGCTCAACATTTCTGTACATCCCCAATTTTCAGGATCACTTTTGATCAAACATATTTTTCACCGGAGTATTTTAGTGTTGTTTAAGTTTGTTTGAGAAGTAAATTATCTTCAATTCAAAGGTAAAACAAACTCAGAAACAGTGTCTGGAAATCCTGAAATGTCTTGAATATCGTTAACAAGCATGAATGCATTTTTATCAGTGACTAATGACACCGTTTCGTCTCAAAAATGTGTCTGGCCCGATTCGACAGTTCCCTGTGTGTGTAGGAGTTTGTTTTGCCTTTCTAATTTTATCAAGCTGGCTCACTTTCTCTTCTTATCTCCTTTTTTACTTTTGTCTCATGTCATCATGACATTGTTTTGACTCATTTTTTCCATCAGCTTTCGTCTTACTTTTAGTTTCTGAAAATTGTTGCCAAGATCCATCAGATGAATGTTGCGAAATACACTTTCTTTACTTTGGATCAGTAGCGCCAGAGGACGCTTGTTTGGTCAGAGAGCCCCTACTAACCCAGATGATGTCCTTTAGAACACTTTAGCGTGCTGTTTAACTTCACAGCGTTACGACTCGCAACTTCGTAACTTCCGATGGCAGCTTCGTAGGACTACTTTATCTTTTAATCATACAGTAATTCTGTTCAAGTTTATTTGTATAGCTCAAAATCACAGAATTTCTGCCTCAATGGACTTTGATTTATCTGAATTGCAAAAATAAATTGTACGTTTTTTCCAGTTTATGTTCTTGGTCTGCTTGCGTACCTTTCTCCGAGCTTGAATCTCAACTCTGAGTAAAGTGACGTAAAGCATGTCACAAATTTGCTCCAAATAAAATAACATAAAGCAGCATTGAGGTGAGGTGTTTCGGACACGTCGCACTGGGAGGACACCAAGAGGCAGACCCCAGACCTGCTGGAAGGACTATGTCTCACAGCTGGACGGGGAATGACTCGGGATCCTTCCGGGTGAGCTGGAGGATGCAGCCGGGGAGAGAGAAGCCTGGGCTTCCCGTCTGAGGCTCTTGCCCCGCGACCTGGCCCCGGATGAGCGGAAGACGACAGAACTGAGTATTGTGTTGTTAAACCACAAGACAATATTTCTTTTCCATTTGCCATCTCCTTTTTTCACGTGTATAAAAAAAAAAAACCAATACAATAGATGGTTATTCAAATATATCTTTTCTATGATAATTGATCAAATTCCGATAGGAGCGATAAGGACAAAAGGCACAATTAACACCAAAGAAATATCGTTATAAAAGCCAGGAAAGGACTACGGTACATCAAGCTAAGATTGATAGCCTAGTCATTATCAGTCGAGTTCACTGTAGTGTCAAGTGAGAGGCGGGTTACACCCCGACCAGGTCTAAAAGTCTGCAGTCGAGTGACCTTTTACCTGCTCAACCTTTCAACAGCTTTCCTAAAAGCCTCCACCTTTATTTCTCTGACATTTCAATGTGTCTACTGGGTCATTTCTGCAAGACAGGAACCCTTTAGCATCACTGTCATTGCAGTAACCTTGGCAGGGAGTGTAGGGTGTACAGATGCTACTCGTATGTCCTCAGCTAATCCATATGTGTAATTAAGGATCAGAGCTGGCGATTACCTGCCTGCGATCAATAGCGCACCCAGTCATATTCCTGCCTACTTTGGGCACATACACACACAATAGCTTCTGTGTACTAAACATGTGCAGCTCTGCTGAACGCACCTTATTGTTTCTGCACAGACACATGAACAGATGCATCATGGTAATACAAGTTAATTGCATCCATAAAGATCCTCTACCTCCTGTCCAAGCAGTTTAACCCAGTCTTTCACGACGTTAAAAAAAATAAATTCTCAAAGGCAATGCAGCAACCCGTATCATGTTCCAATTTATTTTATAAATACATTGTTTATTCCCCCCATAAGGCACCGCTTCAAACAAACATCCATTAAAGGTTTTTCACGCAGGATGTCAATTATTAATTCTTTCATTTATGACTATCTATTAGAATGCATGGATCGTCACACACAAGGAACACCGTGGCTGGATTTCTGAATAGATTCCAAGTTACAAATGGTTATAAATGAGAAGGACTTTTGCCCTTTTGAAGTGACAAAAAAGCCTTTAGAACATGAGCTGTTTTGCAGAGAAATGTTGGAAAATAAAATTGCTTCTTTCCTAATTGATGATTACTTTTTGAAACAAGGATGTATTCAGTCAGACGGAGGGAGATACAAAACAATTTAGAGAGAATGCAATTTTCTCAATTTGGTGGAGGAGGCAATCTGGTTTTTATTTGAAAAGTCTCGAGGGATGTGGATAGTTGATAACATGTTTGTAAGAGAAAAAAACAAGAAAGATTACATCAAACTAACTTTGGGATGAAAAAGTAACAATCAAGACTTCAAGTGTTTTCAAAAAGTCTAATGTCTATTCTAATGTTTTGAGTCCAGTGTGGGTTTTTTTTTGTCTTTGTTTTTTAGTGGTATGCAATTTTGATATTGATTTGTTACCAAGTAAAAATGGTCTAGCAATGTTGATATTCACACCGACATGAAACTCAATGGCCTTATCTCATGCAAAACACCTCTTTTCTCATCTGTATCAGTGCACATGAGTAATTACAATTTGTTTTTTTGTCACGGTTCAGGAAGTGTGGAAGACTGACTATTGCTTATTCCACCACCCTGTCACAATGCGGAGTGCAGGTGGAAAGAGGAGGACCCATTTACAGACAGAAAACGGGGTTTACTTGAATTTGGCAGTCCATTAATACTGTGGAAAGAAAAAGACAAAGTTTCAGTGGCATGGCAAAATGTTGATAGAATATGTATTTGGTAAGGCAACCAGGGAGACCTGGCTGAAAGGGATGGTATGACCCGACAGGGAAGTCCGGGTTGATTGCCCTTAAATAGCTGGTAGGGTGCACAAATGTGTGGAATCTGTAATCATCCTCAGGTGACCCTGATCAGGTTGATGAGAAACATTCAGGGCTCCCTCTGGCAACAGGAGAGAGAATCATGACATACCTGCCGCAAGAGCAAAAGTTTCACCTTTTCATCGGCCACAAGTCCATAGCGAGAGGGGGTAGGGTAGCATATGTGAAAGGCTAACGGCTACATAAAGCATCATCCATGTAGCAACTGCCTGCTTGTTGTCATGTCGGAGGGCAGAGTTACCAATAATTTTTTTTTTTTCCCAAAAATGATTCTAAAACCGCTTTGATGAAGGGTCCTTCAACCTCCTGCTTGTTCGTGCCACTTTTTCGAGCTGTGGGTAGTGACCAAAATAATAGGTTCACAGAGACAAGTTGTTAAAAAAAACTTAATCCCAAAAGTGTCTTCAATCACATTCAAAAGCAGCCGGTTGATGTGTTACAGACATCTGTCCCAGATGCCTCCCAGGTGAGGTGTTTCCAGCATGTCCAACATGGAGACCCCAGAGCAGAGTCAGGACATTTTATGGCCTAGAAAATGTTACTTTTTCTCCTGGGGAGATGGAGGAGTCGGTCACAGAAAGGATAATCTGGGAAGCACTGCTTCTCCTCAACTTGCAGAGGGGTGGATGGATTTTTTTTATTGCCTTTATTTCCCCTCAGAGATGGACTCGGGTTACCAAGGAAACCCATTAGTCTTTGAAGTTATGAGCCATGTTCATCACATCAACAGCCATGTTTCCAGCATCATGACACAGGGTAATGGTAAAAATTCTACTTTCTCTTGGACGGTTGTTTTCAGAAACATATTTTTTTGTGTTAATTGTTGATTGCATTGAAACAGAACCTCGATAGATACACTTACGTTACCTTCCAATCTTCTGCACAGATCCTATTAATGTTGGATTCAACATCATAACAAATATCTCCTCCAAACAGGCTCTTCAAAGTCTCTGATCTACCCTGTCTTTGATTTATCACCCGAGATAAAACAAGCTATCTTTGACCCACAGGGTTTTTGCAATACTTTTTTTTTGTAAATAATCTTTTGATATGATCACCTGCAATATATTTTATTTAACCCGGCAGACATGATGCTACATCATATTTTTCTTCCCCACATTCATGTCTGTGGAAAACAGTCTTGAAGGTAGCAAATATCTTGGAGGCAGCCCCGATGCCTGTACCCCACTCTAATGTTAGAGTGAAATGGTAACGTTCAGATATCTTATTCTACAGTTACCTACAGTAAGGTTGATTACCAAAGAAGTTCTGTATATGTACAGTAACGCATTGACGGCTTTTTACTGTAAAAAACTGGACAATTTCTTAATATGTAACTTTTATCAAAAATTAAGAACGATGCATCTTCTTCTTCTTCATCCCCCATTTCCCTTTAGGGGTCGCCACAGCAAGTCAGTTTCTTCCATCTAACCCTATCTGCTGCATCCTCTTCGGTCACATCAACTATCTTCACGTCTTCCTTCACTGTATCCATGAACCTCCTCTTTGGTCTTCCTCTAGTCCTCTTTCCTGGTGGTTCCAAACCCAGCATCCTTCTTCCTATGTACTCTCTCTCCTCTGCACATGTCTAAACCATCTCAGTCTTGCCTCTCGAACTTTATCCCCAAAACCTCTAACATGTGCTGTTCCTCTGATACTGTCCACCCAGGTCACTCCCAGAGAGATCCTCAGCATCTTCATCTCTGCTACCTCCATCTCTGTTTCCTGTCTTTTCTTCAGTGCTACTGTTTCTAGACATAAACAGCATGGCCGGTCTCACCACGGTTTTGTACACTTTTCCTTTCATTCTAGCTGAAACTCTTCTATCACACATCACACCTGATACTTTCCTCCACCCGTTCCAGCCTGCCTGAACACGCTTCTTCACCTCTTTTCCACACTCTCCATTAATCTGGACTGTTGATCCTAAATACTTAAAATCTTCCACCTTCTTTATCTCTTCTCCCTGTAACCTCACTTTTCCATTTGGATCCCTCTCATTCACACACATGTACTCTGTTTTACTCTGACTAAACTTCATTCCTCTTCTTTCTAGTGCAAACCTCCACCTCTCCAGCTTTTCCTCCACCTCATCCCTCCTCTCACTACAGATCACAGTGTCATCTGCAAACATCATTGTCCATGGAGATTCCTGTCTGACCTCATCTGTCAGCCTGTCCATCACCACAGCAAACAGCAAAGGACTCAGAGCAGATCCCTGATGCAGTCCCACCCCCACACTGAACTCCTCTGTCTCACCTACAGCACACCTCACCACAGTCTTACAGCCCTCATACATGTCCTGGACCACTCTAACATGCTTCTCTGTCACACCAGACTTCCTCATACAATACCATAGTTCTTCTCTAGGTACCCTGTCATACGCTTTCTCTAGATCTACAAAGACACAGTACAGCTCCCTCTGACCTTCTCTGTACTTCTCTATCAGCATCCTCAAGGCAAATACTGCATCTGTAGTGCTCTTTTTAGGCATAAAACCATACTGCTGCTCACAAATTTGTACTTCAGAATGAAGAACAATGCATATCCTTTCATTTTTATGGGGGACACAAAATTAGCAATTTATCTTTCAATAATCAATCTTGAATAAATTCAAACATAATAGTTAAAATTTCTCTTTAAGAAAAAAGTCAAGGGATCATTAAAATAAAACTTGTTCTTGATTATTAATTGAATTTTTTCAGTTTGTCTACAAAACAAACTCCTTTTCTCATCCATTAAATGAACTTGTAATTATTCATCCACAGTGTTCTGTGTATTGACAGAGCTGTTAGATTTAATGGGTTGTTAGATAAGGGGCACCCAGTGGTTGCCCTCTCTTTTAAAAGTCATTATGATTCAAACTCTGATAAAAGAGGGTAGAGACGTTCTGACAGGTCTGAGACTGCAGAGCAGATGAAGAAATACTAGTTTTCAGATGGAAAAAAAAATACACAAGAACGGAGAGTCTCTCAAAACATATTAACATTTACACTTCTGGTATCAACCAGTGGATTAAGGGCACGTCTTGCTGAGTAAGAAGAAAAAAGAAAAAAACGTTAACGAGATGCAGTATCCAAAAACAGAGCAAAAACAAAGGTTGATTTAAATTGGTAAAATAAGCTGGAATCTAGAGAAATCCAATTAGTAAGACTATTATTTCTCATGAGCGAGTTCTTCAATTTTCCCGACCTAGTCAGGTCTTTTCGGTGAACCATTTTATGAAATTGACAACAAATTTAACACTTTATCCTCTGAAAAAACTCAATATGAGATTCAGATCCTCACTAATAGAAACAGCAGTGTTTTGTGGTTCTATTTGCAGGAAATGAAAAAGATTGTTAGTCACTCCCGCTCCTCATATTGCTCTTTATTAAAGTCTTTTTTTTCTTCTTTAGAGATGGCGAACTAATGTGATGAGACTAAACAACCTATGTTATTAAAATTCTCATTAGGAACAAATGAGGTGCCTAACGGGGAACTAATTGTTTCTTATGTAATAACGTAGTTTCCTGCAGTCACCAATATTACGGAAAGGAAATTAGTCACGTTTTTTTTCTCCAAAATACAATTCAAAGAATGTTTTGTTTGATTCGAACAAAAGAAAAGTAGATGTACTGTATTTTATGATTGAATGGAGCTAAATTTACGATCGTTTTTATGCTACAAACCACAGTAGAAAAAGTTTCAAAATAGTCTTCTGGACAGTTCAATTCTTGAACGAGACGTTTCGACTTCCATCCGGAAATCATTTTCAATCTGAATGAGATGGACTGAAAACTGGATCTACACTAACCTGAGTAAAAGGTAAAAAAATAGTAAGGAGGGCTCGACCAATGAGTCTGTGTTACCTATGATGGCCGTGAATGGCTCCTATTGTAGCCACAGACCAGTAAACGAACCTATTATAAAAATGCTAAAAGCCTAGTGAATAGAAATTCCTGCTAACGAGAGGCGTGAAACTGGGTCACGAGGTGTCATCTTTAGTCCATGGCTTCAAAAGGCTGCTGTAAATGAGGGATTACACGGACTTGCTTCAAACCACGTTTAAAAGTATTACTAAAAAATGAACGGAACATTTTTTTCTATTTTTCTCAACTTATTAGAGCTGTTTTCTTCTATTTCTTAGTTTTACACAGTTGTAACTTGTCTAAATGTTTGGAACACAACTGCCTCAGGTTTGGCAGATACTAACTAGAGGGCAACACAACTCACCCGATATTTATATTCCCAAACAACACACATGCACATTTCATTTTCCATCCTGAAAGACTTAGAAATTCACATAATCCTGATTCCATGCACACGCACACATGCATCCTGGGACTGTTGGCTTGCTTTGAAAGAAACTCTTGGCTCATTCTTCGACAAGCACAAGTGGCTTTGTGATGGGGTTTCTGTGTTTCGTGATTACTTTCTGTCCTTGAAATAAAGATGTCGAACCAGATTACATTTACAATCAAAATATTAAATTGGATTTAGAAAAAAATGTGCCTGTATTGTGTGAAGGTAATTAGTTTAATCAAATGCACAATAAGTCAAACCAAGTCGACCATTTCTTATCAGTAGAAGTCTGATAGAGATCACCACTATTCATACTTTATTGTAGATCTGTGTCCTAGGTAGTAATTAAAGCTATCATTGAAGCCCTGAACAAAGAGGCTTTTGACGTGCGCGCACAAAACCACAAATCATAGGACAAAAGTTTATTTTCAAACTGAGGACGCCTGTTGCATCATCTGCAGGTTTACACAAGGTGTTTAACATAAAAACCAATTGAAAGTGAATTAATGAAGAACACTAGAGCTGCCTTTTTACTTGACAAATCTGCTCAGGAGGTATTCTGAAAGCTTAGCACACCCATCTCTTCAAAAGAGGATCTCTTTGAAAGTGGGCACTTAAGGTTTCAGATGCTCGGGGCAATTTACACGTCACCCACAATCCAAGTTCTCATCAGTTCTCAAAACAAAATGGTGATTCACTGAGACATAAAACTTTATACAGTAAGCATTTAGTTGGTCAATTTTGACACGAGATGATTCATTGTTGATGTTAACATAAACCCAATAGTAACAGTTCAAATTACTGCAATGATCGTTGGCAACTCTTCTAACGAATCTTTAAGGAACTCTTTATTAATGACCCAATTCTATTTCTACATTTAACCTCTCATAATATCTCACACTTTACTCCAAGATTAATAAAATGCAATAAAACACAATTTTAATAAAAACTAAGTGCTGTGATGGCGGTATGCCCTCCGTCAGGCTCGGACTCTGTAACTTGTAACTTGACTGTGTAAATTGTTTGTGTGTTCATTTTTGAGTCAGCTGCTATTTCTATAATTTTGTTGCTATTTTAATGACAATAAATAATTTATTTATTAGCACAGCCATAACTACTGGCCATATAAATTGAAACATAAATGTTTTATGGCCCCTCAAAATCTGGTTTATACTTTATGCAGATGATCTAGTTCTATTCACTTCAACAAGTTGGTAATAAAATTCACAAGCCAATCGGAAGAAGCTGGAATAAGTATGGGCACTTCTGAAAGTTTGTTAATGGTCTTCGACATGAAAAATGTGGAGTGTCCTCAGACTATTTTGACCGCCTATATGACAAGCAAAACTCTCGATTTACAAGTTGATTTACGTTCCCGCCCTCACCTTCTTTCGGTCATCTCACCAGCTGTGGGAGATGACCGAAAGAATGAGATCACAAATAGAAGTTGCTGAAATGAGCTTCCTCTGTAGGGTGGCTGAACTCTCACTCGGGAAGGAGCTTGGAGTAGAGCAATTGCTCCTCTGGGTCAAAAGAAGCCAGATGGATTAGTTTGGGCACCTGGTTGGGATGCATCCGAAGCGCCTCGCTGGTGAGGTGTTTTTGGGCACATCCCTCCGGGAGGAGACACAGAGGCAAACCCTACCCCACTGGAGAGACTATGTCTCACAGCTGACGGGGAACTTCTCTGCATCCTACCAGGTGAGCTAGAGAATGCAGCTGGGATGAGAGAACTCTGGGCTTCCCGTCTCAGGCTGTTGTCCCAGCAACCAGGCCCCGATAAAGCGGATGACGAAGGAACGAATAAACAAATTAAAACACAACTTAAACTTTTTTCTTTAAAGAAGGTGAGCTCTGAGATTTAAATTTATGAGTTAGTTTAAAGACTTTTTCACATTCCCATATTTTGTTAAAAAAAAAAAAAAAAACTTTCCTGTTAAAAGACAACTTGCTTTGGGCAATTTCCTGAAAATTCCAGCTTTTCATATTACGTATTCAGGAAAAGTTTGCAAAGCACACTTTGTCTATCACAACTTCTTGAAGCAGTTTTATCACAAATGATGTATTATTAATTTATACTTGAGGCATTTTTGTACTTTTACCCTTTTTCAGAAGCTCTTATCTAACACTCCTAAACAAAAACATACAACTTTATCCTTTGAAGTACTTTTGTTCCGATGCTTACACAGTCATTGGATTTTTACTGAGATCCCAAAGCCTGAGGATAGAAAAATAATAAATCATTAGACAAGGAACGTTGATCAGAGGAAGATGGATGGAGATCAGGTGAAAAATCTCCTGCTTAGAGTTAAACTTACTGCGTGGAGGTGATCTCCTAAACCAAAAAAATAATTGTAATAAAACCGCCAACACTTACTTAGTGCCCTGTATAAATGAACTGATTAAGTTTGTAGGGTCATGCAACCAAAAGTCAAATTTGCCAATATCGACAAATAACATCAGAGCTTCTTTTTGTTGCGTAAAAGGAATGGAAAGACAAAAGCTGGACAAGATGGTGCATGCCTAGAACTGATATGAGGAGCACAACTGATGATGAGGAAGGAAGGAAATGAAGGTAGAGAAAATGAGATGAAGATTTTCGGTACAGTTGAGATGCATTAAAGGAAGTTAACATAGACTGTCTTCAAAATATCATAATGATCTCTCTGGGGAAATTAAAAGTTATGGTCTTATTATTTATACGTGACGGTTGAGTCGCTTTTTGTCATTAAAACTCAAAGATTTTTATTCCATTTGTCACCAGCATGTTTATCATATTTATAACTAAATAAGACTCAGATACACATACATTCAATACATTTCAAAATTAAAAATGGCTGGTTTTACTGCTTTAAAGCAGAAAAGTTATTTGTAGAAAATAAAATAAATACCTTGGTGTACAGAAAAGTAAAGTATGCAGACTGTCAGTATTTTTTCTTCAAAAAAAAGATCTTTTTTTTCTTCAAATGATCTCATTTGGTAAATATATTTAAAAATATCAGATGTTATCATTTTTGTGGTTTTATGTCAGATCTGCACAAAAATGACACATTTTTTAAATCCAGAAGATTTTTTTGAGATTTTTAAAAAAAAATTCCAAATGTATTTTTTAAATACATTTTAATAATAAAATTTCTGAAATGATCAATAGGTTCTTTTTCCCCCATAACATCCTAATATTAGTGTATACTTAATTGATCCCTCACCGGGGATTACACCGCAGCAGGCTGCCATGACTGTGCCAATGGGGGGTTGGGTGTCTTCTCCAAGGACCCTAGAGGTGAACACAGTGGAAATTGAACCCACGAACGTGGGCAAACGCTTTACCACTGAGCCACAGTCTCACCAGTAGATATGTCGAGGACTCTAAATCTATTTTCAGTTCAATAGAATTTTTATGGTATATTTCAAGATTAACTTTGTGCATTTTTCTTTTTGTTTATCCAATGAGGCAAAAAATCTTAAAATTAAATGAATTATTTCTGCCAATGTGACACTCTCTTAATTTTTTTTTTAAATAAAAAGTAAGACCTGCAATGTTTGCATTAAAAAAAATCCCTATAGCAATTTTCTATGAATCCTATTTTCTTATTGTTTAGTTTTCAGATTAATCTTTTTTTCATATCTAAATAAAAGCTGTAGCCCCTATGATAAAGCGATGAGCATCCTGTACAAACAAAATGTTGTATATGCATATTTACTCTGATCAAAAGGCCATTTAGCCAGAAGATAAGTGCTATTAGAGGTAAAACGAGCTTCATGGCCGTCACAGATTAACAGGATGTCACATTCAATGCAGAAGGACAGGGCTGGAAGCATAACAGATTGCTGCTCAGCAAACACTTTGACGTTAAGTAGATGTCAGGGGGGCAGTGTGTACCGGCAAGATGAGCTCCAGTAAATATAGCATCCAGGGAAAACTGAGACGATGACTGCAGTCAGTCAAATATGCCAGACGGACCGGTTCATCAAATCCCTGCTGTCAAACCCTTACTACAAATACTTTACACACTTTGTCGCTTTCTTTGTTGGGTCAGTGAAAAGCTCATTCCATCATAAATATATTAGAGCTGGGCTACAGGCAGTAGAAAATTATCCTGATAATTTTTGCTACGATGACAACATACTGTATACGACAATTATTCAATAATTATAAACAGTAGTTTACTAATTTCTTTGAAAAATAGAGTGTGGCGTCATGTTGCAAAGCATCATGGGTGCAAACAACGTGAAAACATTCTGCACCTGGTGTGGTAGAGAGTTGACCAGTTACATCACTTATAAAGCAGGACAATCATCATAATTGTTTTGATTGTAAATCTAACATCAAATTACGAAGCTGAGTCTTGTTTTACTGTATGCCTTACATTCTTTGCACTCTGACATTGACATTCACATATTTTTGGCTGCGATTGTGTTTCACATTCAACACTAGGACCGCTGCATCCGTCAAAACGACTGCACCTCACTTTAGTATGCTAATTAGAATAATTAAAACACAGCGTAGGAGGATATCCTCCTCCTACGCTCTAGGATGTAGGATGGTAGGATGACCTCCTACGCTGTGTTTTACGACTTTTAATATAAACTTGTTTTCTATTTTATCATGTATTTTTTTGTGTTCTAAAAATGAACATTTCAAAATTTACAAGCATTTTATCTCCTCTAACCTGCTGCTCCCCGCAGCAGCTGAAAGGAAGCGTGCATTGCCACCTTAGCAACATAGTACAACTTCTGTTGTTGCTATGTTGCTATATTAATGTGTTTATTGCCAGAGTGCCACACATAGGGGTGAGTGTGTGTGCTTATCTTTGTGGAGAGAGACAGGGAGGACTCTGACGCCATTACAGAAACATTTTAGAAAGGTTGAGTGAGATAATATTGAAGAGGTACCATGAAGAGAGTAAGAAAGTTCAGGTCAACATATTGGAATATAGCCTATAGACAATTTATAACGAGGACATTTTTGAAGCAGCAACGTTAAATGCGGAAAAAAAGTAGGCTATTGACAAATTTGATCTTTTTACTTTGGTGTTTACTTTTTTATTCAAGGTTTTAAGAATATTTAACATTTTATCATAATTGTTACTTTAAAAAATGAGTGGTGTAAAAGTTTTTTTATGCAATAAAGCAGCGCAAAACATCACTAATTACACAAGCATCACATTGACGGTCAGGGCGCTTGCAGGTAGATTTAGAACACGGCGGTCCGAGTGTTAAATAAGTAATAAATAGAATTTGGGGTATTTTTGTTTGGGATTCCAAACGTTTTTGAATATAAGTCCATGTAGTCCCTCATTCATCCAGGAGTGATCCATAGTAGAAGTTTTAAAAAAGTCTTCTGGACAGTTTAATTCTTGAACGGGATGTTTCGACTTCCATCCGGAAATCATTTTCAATCTGAATGAAATGGACAGAAAACTGGATCTATTTATCCTACCTGAGTAAAAGGTAAAAAAGGTAAAAAAATAGTAAGAAGGGCTCGACCAATGAGCCTGTGTTACCTATGATGGCCGTGAATGGCTCCTATTGTAGCCACAGACCAGTAAACGAACCTATTATAAAAATGCTAAAAGCCAAGTAATAGCCTAGGAATAGAAAATTCCTGCTAACGAGAGGCGTGAAACTGGGTCACGAGGTGTCATCTTTAGTCCATGGCTTCAAACTGCTACTGTAAATACCGGGCAGAATGTATCTAACGCCTCCACTCCGATTCAGTGAGGGACTCTCTTTCTTCACAAAGATGGCTTCCTTCACCCCTCTTTCAAACCAACCTTTCTCTCTACTTAGAATCTTCACCTCACTGTCCTCAAAAGTGTGTTTAGTGGATTTAAGATGCAGATGTACAGCAGACTGTGGACCACTTGAGGCTTCTCTTCTGTGTTGGTAAAGTCTTTTGTGGAGTGGCTGCTTAGTTTCCCCAATGTAGTTTTCTTTGCAGCTACCTTCACTGCATCGGATCAAATAAACTACGTTGCTCTGTTTTTCTGTAGGCATCTTGTCTTTGGGATGTACCAGTTTCTGCCATAATGTGTTGACCGGTTTAAAGAAAACCGGGATATCATGTTGTCTGAAAATTCTCTATTACCTACATGTCAGGACTGTCCGAGAAGGTACAGAGACTCCATAGACAGATAGTTTTTGAATATAAGTTGCAATTTACGACATATTATCTACAGTTATTACTGGACACCTCGTTAAAGATCCCCATAAAAATTCATTTATACAACTCTGTGTTTGATTTATTTGTTGAGCCAACTTCTACAAGGACTTAGAAGTACTTGCCTGGTTTACTTTTACACGACACAAGTTGAAAAAAGGCTCAAGTTGTTCCTTCTAACGTCTTCAGTGTGTTAGATGAGTTAGATGTTCACGGCCGTTTAGATATTATTTCAGTCCTGATTTAGGTCTCATGACATTGAGCCAACTATCAATCGTTTTCTGCCTCCCCAGGTGGTTATCGGACATCAGCACAAAAGAGTCCCTCACCTTGGCAGTCTCCTTACGTTGAACAGGTAATGGATACTCGGGCAGGTGAATGCACCGCAAGTCGTTTCAGATTGGTTTCACACACGCACAGGAAAACACACCCTCACAGTCTCTTAATGTTGCAGACAAAGGAGATGGCAATCGATTGCTGGCAAGGCCAGATATAAGAAAAGCACTATAGTCAGGGAATAACGCCTCACACACACATACACGCATGCCGCTTTCCCGTGAGCTAAACGCTGATGGAGGCAACGGGATGAAGGTGAATGCTTTGTGATTAGAAAGTCCTGATGATGGAGGAAATGTTCAGAGACATTCTGCTGGCACTCACTGGCGAGCGGGCCAAACAGTTCATTTATCAAAGGCTTACCAGGGTCTCTGTCAGATTTTTCAGGGTCCGCAATAAAACTTAATGTTAGCAGGGTTGAATGCGAGGGTTCCACATTCACACTGCAAACATTATCTAGTCAGTAAACTTGGGTCACCTTGGAATTTAATGAAAAAAACGTCCCTGGTTTAAACACTTGTTTAATTTCTAACTTTAGAACTTTTAGAGGTGGGTTCACGCAAAATCAACTTTACTACAACGTTTGAACTTCATTCCCATATTTAAAACAGACCTAAAGTCCTTTTCTATCTATGTTAGGGTGATATGCAAACTGTCTTTATAAACGCCTAGCTGTTCTGGCTTTAAGATTCCAAACATAAGCAGAAAGCGTTATAGTGCATGTGCTCTGCTCATGCTCAGTCCCTACCCTCATCAGGGAGTGTTATTTTTATGTGAATACACCAAAGTGTGCAAAATGTAGTTCACTTGCCGTTAGTGTAAGAAAAATATGACAACTTGCTGGTGATTCCTCATAAGATACCTTCAGATCTATATTTGGTACTGAGTCACTATGGGCAGTTTAATTGAAATCCCTTCAGAGCTTTGGGAGATAATGCAAGCTTAACTTTTGCTACCTTGACCTTTGGTTGCATGATCCTGTAAAACAAAATCAGTTCAGTCAATCTATAGCTGATTCTGAATAACTGGGGGCAGTTAAATCAAACTTCCAGTGACATAAGAGTTAATGGTTTCACAAAAGTGTTACAGAATCCCGGGCAGATGGATAGACTCTTAATTTTTCTATAAATTGTGGAAAAACATTTAAAAACACTGAAGTAATGTTCATACCATCTGTAGGCCTCGGCACTAGATTTTGTTCATCCACTTTTTAAATTGCTTTCTTCTAACTTTGACGCTCCACATCCCACATCCATGACCTCTCAAAGTTTCTTGCCCACAGAAAAGAAATCTGCAGATTACTTTTTTTTAGAATGCAGCATTTCAGACGAATAAAAACAGTCAAGTTGAGACACGTTTGCAGAATTTTGACCAATTTTTCTGCCAAACTTGAAGAAAAAAGTTTGATAAATTTCTTCTTCTTCTTTCGGCTTTTCCCTTCAGGGGTCGCCACAGCAAGTCAGTTTCTTCCATCTAACCCTATCTGCTGCATCCTCTTTAGTCACACCAACTATCTTCATGTCTTCCTTCACTGTATCCATGAACCTCCTCTTTGGTCTTCCTCTAGGCCTCTTTCCTGGTGGTTCCAAATTCAGCATCCTTCTTCCCATGTACTCTCTCTCTCTCCTCTGCACATGTCCAAACCATCTCAGTCCTGCCTCTCTAACTTTATCCCCAAAACCTCTAACATGTGCTGTTCCCCTGATCCTGTCCATCCTGGTCACTCCCAGAGAGATCCTCAGCATCTTCATCTCTGCTACCTCCATCTCTGCTTCCTGTCTTTTCTTCAGTGTCACTATTTCTAGACCAAACAGCATGGCCGCTCTCACCACGGTTTTCCACACTTTCCCTTTCATTTTAGCTGAAATTCTTCTGTCACACATCACACCTGATACTTTCCTCCACCCGTTCCAGCCTGCTTGAACACGCTTCTTCACCTCTTTTCCACACTCTACATTGCTCTGCACTGTTGATCCTGAAAAAGTTTGATAAATTTACGTTTTAATCATTTTCTTATATTTGTTAAAGGTGTCTGTCACCAAAAAACCAAAACACATGGTCTAACTGCACATGACCAGAATGAAAATGGTCTAAACTTACACTTTTATATTGAGCCTTTTTTAACAGATAATTAAATAATGGGACGGTTAAAAAAAAAAAAAACCTTTTAAAGAAGCCAATAAGGTCAGAAAAGGAAAACTTATATTTTCTATTGACCACTGGAGGGGTAAGAGAAAGAAACTTTTATAAAACACACACCCACTCACTAGAGAGTACTCAGGGCTTTAAAGTATACGTATGTACATGCACACACGCACATGCTTGTTTCAAATGCTACTTTATTGCAGGCAAAACACATTCTGCATCATTAGCAAGAACTTTTATTCTTTTGTATTGTATTTCAAGATATTTTCAATCAATAGGAGTTAAATTTTATTTTTTAATCCTGTTCATTATTCTGACAAGCGGAATAGTGATCTCAGTGTCAAGTATTGCTAGACGGATTGACTCTACCAGGTTCTTGGCAAGCAATATTTTTGTATTAAAATTCTCATTCCGGCCTCACAGCAAGAAGGTCAGGGTTTGAATTCAGGGTGGAGACAAGGTTTGAAACACTGTCCTTTCTGTGTGGAGTTTGCATGTTCTCCCCATGCATTTTAGGTTGATTGGCCGCTATGAAACTGCCCCTAGTAATGACTGTGTCAGAGCCCCGCAACCCTGTCAGGGCTAAGCGGTTCAGAAGATGAATGAATGGAAATTGTCATTCCCATTTTCTAATATCTGATTTCCAACTCCTTCATTGTCTTTCTCCCAAAAAGTGAAACACAAAACATTTTCTTGTTGTTCTAACTCTTAATGGTTTAAAATACCCAGGATTTCAGAAGTTAAATGTTAGCAGAATAATTCTGTTCTTGTTAAATTGAGGCAAATATAATGAAACGACAAACAGAGAGGTAAAAACCATGAGGCAAAATGGCCTAATTCCCCTACAAGTTTCTTCTGAAAACTTCCTGATTAAACATTTATGAGAATTTAGAACAGGCTGCGTTTTAATAGGAGAAAAAAAATGATATCCATGAAACTGTAATCTAAACAAAAAACTTTGTCCTTTTTTGTGTTACTGTTCAAACACACATTCCCTTTTATCATCTCTGACTGTTCTGCTTCACGGTGCACCTCTAAAATGCATAATGCAGCAGAGGAACACACATGCACACACACACTGAGAATAGTAAACACTATAATCAATGTTCTCAGCTGGATCTGAATGGACTGCACAAACCCAGCTAAAACCATTACCCTCTAATGTTGTAAAACAACATGGACATACCCAGACCTTTCACAGATTCACTCAGAATAGAACATTAAAGCACACGGTGAAGACTGACTGTCAGCATGCTAACTTTATTAGCAACAAAGCTCCCTGCTGGCTATGGAAATGGAATCCACTGCACGATCACTGGAGAAGAATAAGAAGCTAGTATGCGTGATAACACAAGTCAATTGAAGCCAAAGTGTGTGAAGGGTGACAACCTGAGTCAGAGAATGTCAGCCTGTAATTTTATTGCTCATCTTGTATGGACATTAGGCTGTTTATGGAGCCCATTAAAGTGGCCCGTCTTCCCTTTAAGGGAATAAAATGAGCAAATGTAAATTAAAGTTCTATATTAGGAGATTATAAAGACAGACCTTGGATCACCTTAGTTTTATTTTAGGTTAGGTTTTAACCACGTTTCAAGAAAAGATTGTGTAATTGTGGTAATACGTTCAAACATAAGAAGTCAATGACTTTGTGCACACTTGGAGGCAGGTAAGAATACTGCAGCTAACAATTATTTTATTAATTGATTAATTTATTGTTGTTTGTGTGATTGATTCATCAGATAATCAGACATGGCATACTCATTACACTTTTTAAGAAATATTATTTGACAAGAAGATATGTTTTTGTAGATGAACTCTTGAAATAGGGCAGCATGGTAGCTTACAGCAACAAGACTTGATTACAGACACAGAGTGGGAGCGAGGATTGAAAAACTGGTCTTTCTGTGTGGGGTTTGCATGTTCTCACTATTTATGTGTTGGTTTTCTTTGGGTACTCCACCCACTCCACTCCTACTCCACTCTCACCCTCCAAAAAAAAACATGCATGTTAGGTTGATTGGCTTTTACGAAAACGCTCCTGGAAATGAGTGGTTGTGAATGGTTTTCTGTGTGCGTGACCCTGGAACATACTAACGACCTTTTCAGGACATACCTTGCCTCTTGTAGGGGCAGCACGGTGGCACAGTGGGTAGCACAGTGGCTTCACAGCAAGAAGGTCATGGGTTCGAGTCGTGGGGACGAGGCTTGGGACACGGTCCTTTCTGTGTGGAGTTTGCATGTTCTCCATGTGTTTGCGTGGGTTTCCTCCGGGTACTCCGGTTTCCTCCCACCCTGCAAAGACATGCATGCTAGGTTGATTGGCCGGTGCCAAATTGTCCCTAGGAATGAGTGTGTGTGTGTGTGTGTGTGTGTGTGTGGATGGTTTTATGTGTGTGGCCCCGCGACAGACTGGCGACCTGTTCGGGGTGTACTCTGCACTTCGCCTTAAATTGGCCGGGATGGGTTGCGGCGGGTGTCGGAGCCGAAAGGGATAGACGGATAAGAAGATGACTGACTGACTGACCTTGCCTCTTGCCTGAAATTAGTCGGTATAGGCCCTGGCACCCCCCATGGCCTCTTTAACGGTCCGCAGAAAGGCCTGTGTCAAGCCCAATCCCACCCAGGACACAAAGCACGAAATTTTCTTTTCCCTTTTTTTGGCACGCCTACTGTAAGTTGATTAAGCTATGATGGAATTGAACATAAGAAAGTTCTCATTTGACAGTGCAATGAGTCTAAACCATCTTTTCTTACAAAAATAAAGCTTGTGCATGAATCATATTGTTAAAATATCAACAATATTTGTGTCAGCTAAAATCTGCTCAGCAGCACATTAAACCTAATACATTTTTATATTCTTTTACTGCACTAGGAATATTCTTACATAACCAATGAAATGACGATTAAATATGGATTTTTCCTTCTTTACAACTATGTCCTAATAAAATCATCAGAGACATGACATGTCCAGGGTAAGAAGGGACTTTTAGGTAATGTGAAGCTTTTTGAAAAAAAGATTTTTGTTAAAAAACTAACGGGTCCATAATTTTTCTGCATTCTGAAACATAACATTTCCAGCTTCCCCGTTTTTATATTTATTTATTTAATCATTCATTCAGAGAAACCTTCTCTCTTCTTCAACAGAAAGCACTACTACAAACAAAAAAAACCTAGATGTTTGGATGAAATGTTGTGTATAACTGAAAAACAAGTGTTCATAAAGGTTTAAAGAATTCAGCAGAAAAATAGAGCAAACTTGTTAAGAACTTAAACCCTCCGGAACTCAGCTTTGTGGTACAAATTGCCAATGGGGAATTGACTTCTGTGGTTATGGGCCAGCCGGTTTCTTGTATGGATCAATCCCCAGTTATTATTTCCTCGCAGCGGTCTCAGGCCAGATGTTTGTTTTATTTACAGTTATTTTTAACTCTGTTAAAGGAGGTCAGGGGGGAGTGAATGTCGATACATGTGTGTACTGTATAGTGTTGTGCAACTGTGTCTGTATGTGTCTGTATGTGAGAGAAATTTTTCAAATATATGATTGCTTTTAATTTCACTGTTTTATAGTGGATTTTAATTTGTATGTGCATTTTTTTTTATTGCTCTGCTAAGGACGTTGTGCAATTTAATGCTTGATTAAAGTTTCAAACACAAGTTTCAAATGAGGTTACACACTAAGTCAACTTTTGGAGCTCCCTAATATGTTAGTTTTACAATGTTTTGCAAAAGTTTTACATGCACGCGTCAAAAGACGGTGGCTAGCAAGAGGAGGGCCAAGTTTACACCATCCAGAATAGAAGTAAAACTGAATAAATTTACTAACCTATTTTACAGACTATAAGTTGTGTTTTCTTTTACAAGTTGGCTGTTCCTGTATTGTTTGCGACTGGAGCGACTATTCCCTAAGAATGACGAACAATGAACAGTTTGTAAAGAAGCCGCAAACTGGATAAATAGTTGCTAATTTTTTTGTTTTTTATGACATTTTCAGCGATAAATGAACACAATAGTTTCATAATACCTGCCTGGTTTGTCATACAACCCGTAGGTTTTGCAGAACTTGACTACCGTATTTTCCGCACTATAAGGCGCACCTAAAAACCTTGAATTTTCTCTAAAGTCCACAAATCGCCTTTTAACCCGGAGCGCCTTATGTATGGATTAGTATTGAGCTACAACAGGTGTCGCAACTGCGGTAAGCAGCCGCTGACTCCATTTCCCCCTTAGAAGAAGTAGTGCGCGGTGCATGCTGAGATATATGAAAGGGCGTCCCATTAGGTGTGTTCGAGATGACACAGGCGGACGCAGTTCTGACCGGCATGCATTGCGCACCGATCTGCGCCGATCAGAACTGCGTCCGCCTGTGTCATCTCGAACGCACCTATTTCCATTTGTGTGTTTGTGTAAAGACCCGGAAATGGCTCCTACCAAGAGACACTGTTACACCGCAGAGTTTAAACTCAAGTCGATCGGTCACGCAGTAGAACACAGGAATAGAGCCGCAGAGAGAGAGTTTAACATCAATGAATCAATGGTGAGGAAGTGGAGGAAGCAAAATACGATGCTTATTGTACAACGTAACCACGCTTAGAAAAACTTCAAATTCTCCATCGGAGACCGTCCTAACCAACCCAGCACCTACCACCCATTACAACAAAGCGCTGTTACAATTAACTTCTTGTATGATTGAGACTCCATGTTTGATGTAATGTATACACAAAAAGAAACAAAATACTACATTAGCTTTTTTCTGAGTAGCAGCTTTAAACCTTGGAGTAAAGACAAAACTGGGGCATAAAACTCTTCCACATTAAATGAGTCAATTGAAGTGGACCTGGCTTCTGATATGGATGATTGCTTTCCATTCCTGCCTTTAGAGGTTCTTTAGTTACTTTCAGCTTGGAGGAGTTGTCAGGATAGATCTATAAAACCTCTGGAGGGATTTGATATCTCTTTTGCCCTGGAAACACCTCAAGACCCCACCATGAAAAAATATAGTGTTACCGATGAGCTACATGTCTGCGTTTTCCTTCAGGGCGTTCTGCTTTAGAGACAACATCTTAGATAAGCAGAAGAAGCTGGACGGGTGGATGACGAGTGGCAAATGCCTTTGCCCAGCTAAAGTCCTTCTTTTAAAATGAAAGTAGTCATTTCTGGCTGTGATGGGATTTTTCTTCAATAGCAACGTTGTTTTGCATTTTTTTTTTCAGTGCATTTTGTAGTTTTATTTTTACAGTGTATTGTTTTCTCCATGGTAGCACGGTGGCCTCACAGCAAGAAGGTCATGGGTTCGAGTCCTCGAGTCCTAGGGGACGAGGCTTGGAACACTGTCCTTTCTGTGTGAAGTTTGCATGTTCTCCCCGTGTTTGCGTGGGTTTCCTCCAGGTACTCCGGTTTCCTCCCACCCTCCAAAGACATGCATGCTAGGTTGATTGGCCAGTGCCAAATTGCCCCTAGTAATGAGTGTGTGTGTGTGGATGGTTGTATGTGTGTGGCCCCGCGACAGACTGGCGACCTGTTCGGGCTGTACTCTGCCCTTCGCCTCAAATTGGCCGGGATGGGCTCCGGCACCCCCTGCAACCCTGAAATGGATAGATGGATAAGAAAATAACTGAATGACTGTTTTCTCCATCCTGGTTGAGACGTTGTGTTCTGCTTTCTAATTGGCCGTACATGCAGTGATGCTCGTTATTAACAAAATTACCCTCTGCAAACTTTTCTGAAGCCCATTTTTCTTGCAGACGTGAAATAAATGTAGCTGTATTACATTTTTATGCTTGAAAACATAAAATTGCAACATTTCAAATCTTCATTCTTCCCAAGAATACTGAACATGAAACTTCCTCTTTCAGTATTTCTGTCTTTTTTTTTTTTTTTGACCTTTGGTCAAAACTGACACTAGGTCAGTGTCAGCAAACAAAGTGACAACCAAATGACAGCTGGGAGAGTTGTGAAAGATCACATGGAGTTCTCCGACTGGGACGTGGAAGGGTAAAGATCAAATCAGTGTTCCGTCTGGTGGAGCATCTGAGGATGTGAGAAAAATGCCACTGCTTAATGATTCCTATCAATTTCATAATGTTGTGGGGACATAATAATTTACTGTCACTGTATCGAGATATTTATTTAAAAAGATTAATAGATGCAGCTATTTATCTAAACACACATGAATATTCAGAAAAAAATCTGTACTTTCTTGCACATATAAGTTGTCAGATGGAGTCCAAGGGGCTGACAGTTAAAGACGTGGTAGACTGTGTAGGAGGTGCTGACGGTTTTCTACATCTCCTGGTGAGTAAACTCTAACCCCAGATGACTCCAGTACAAACCGTGCTTCTTCAACAACCAGAAAAAATCTATTAATCTACCTCTAGGCATTCAGGCTTCTCACGGGGCTCAGACACACTCTCCAAAAGTAATGGGTTGGAACTCTGCTTGTAACCTTGCTCCTCATCTTCGCTTTCTTTTGCAGTCGGTTTGTACACTTAAATGAACATGTATTGTATGGTAATACATGAAAGCCGTAAAACAGCTGAGTAAGATTTTCATAATAGATTTACCTCTGTGGACAAGTCGTTGTTTCACTTCGTAAAACAAAAGCCTGAGAATGAGCTTAAACCGTCGCTCTAAAAAAGTTACAAAGTGAAACAAATGTCATCTATTTTTCTTCCAGCAGTGTTTTCTTAATCAGGTTTTTAAGTAACCTTTAATGGTATTTAGATTTAGACTGTTGAAGTCACGCTCTGGGTGCATTTGTTTTAGGCATGGTTAACGGAAACTGGCCAGCAGTGGTGGAACGTAACGAAGTACATTTACTTCGTTACGTTCCACCACTCCGTAACGAAGTACATTTACTTCGTTACGTTCCACCACTCTTCCACATTTCGTTACTTAAGTACAGTAACGAAGTACATTTACTTCGTTACTGTACTTAAGTAAAAAAATTGTGTATCTGTACTTTACTTAAGTAAAATTTGAGACCTGTACTTTTTACTTTCACTTCACTACATTTTTAGAGCAAATATCTGTACTTTTACTCCGTTACTTCTTAAAAGTGTGCTTTACATTTTTCATTTTTATTTTTTTTTTTTATTTTGAATTACTCTATTCATCCCTCATCGGGGAAATTTGTTTGCTGCACTCCTTACACCGCAGCAGTTACATTTCGTTACATTTTCGTTCAGGAATTTGAAAAATATACAGTTTTTTTTAGTGCATCTTGAAGCCGCATCGCCAAAATCAAAAGGAGAAGTTGATCGGGAGAAGAAGTAATGAATCGAGGACCAATCAGAATTGAGCATAAACATTTTCCGCATTCATTCAGCGCCAAAAACATCAACTATAGCACAAATTAAAAAGAGACAGAAGATCGTTGTTTGTTGTGTTTACTTCTAAATAAAAAGTTGAGCCATCATTACACATAGCAGGGGCGGTTCTAGGATTTTCTAAAGATGGGGGCGGCAATGGCGTGAGGTCATTGACAAAGCCAATATAGGGTCACTGGGGGCCTTCCCCCACAACATTTTAAAAAATAAGTGTCATTTTTCTGCATTTTGGTGGCCCATTTGCTGGCCCTGCAAGGGGATAGCTTGACTTTTCCCCTTACTTTTCTTCTTTTTTTTTTGTGGACCAAAAGAGGCAGGAGAGGGGGGGCAGGGTCACGCCCCCTGCAGAGTATTTATTTGTGACCCTACAGGACAAAAAATAACATTTGAATTATGATCGAATACTTTTACTTTTACTTAAAAAGTAAAATTAACATCAAGTACTTTTGTACTTTTACTTAAGTAGATTTTTTTATTGGTACTTTTACTTTTACTTGAGTATTTTTTTTTGCGTAATTATCTGTACTTTTACTTAAGTAGTGAATACTTCATCCACCACTGCTGGCCAGAGTACGATGGCTTCCTCTTTCTCCCGTCCCATTCTAACCTGTACTCACATAAGGTTTCACCATTTGTGTCGACGGACACTGAAAGCATGCTTTTGTCGTTATGGTGTGATGGTCTCAGTATAAACAGGAGTGGTGCTCTTGCTGAATTTAATAGTCCGTCACTCTGCTTACTTTGTAGGTAACGGTTTTAAGCCATTAGGACCGCAGTTCTCCAAAACCCTCTCGCAAACTGTTCCAAAAAGGTCTTGACTTTAGTGGCAAGAAAAATTGTTTTGAAATCTCGGAAAAATTCTCACACTACATGGAAGCTGCCTCTAAGTCCAAATGAATTGAGCCCTGGCACACGTCTAGTGTGAGTACAAAGCCAACAACACGCAGAGTGAGATGATCACGTACTAGTTGTGTTTTATGTTACTGTTTTCTGCCACTTCCTTCGGAGTCCATTCTCAGAACCAACAGCCTCAGCAGGGAAGCACAGACTTTCTTCATGCTAGCTACGTTCTCCAGTTTGTTTCAAAGAATCCTGAGGTGTTTCTGGGCTGACTGTCAGACCTTCTGCTGAGACGCACCTCACCTGCAAGGCATTTGGGAGGCATCCTTCCAAGGGTTGCCCTGTTTGGTCTACATATTTGCTCTCGAGTCCGAGTCTATTTTTTTAGTTGAGTTCTCACCATAACAGACCAATGCAGCGTCCTAATTATTGCAGTTACCAAACGTCCTTCTTTTCTTCATGAAAAGGAACTTAAATTTCTCCACTTGGGAAAGGAGCCTATCCCTGTGGACTGTAGTCCACCATTTTTCAGTCAGGGATCATGGTTTTGGATTTGAAAGTGATGATTCTAACCCTGGCCGCTACAAACCTGGCTGTGACCCAGTCCGTTCCGTTCGTTCCGTCATCTTCCGCTTGTTCCGGTGTCGGGTCGCGGGGACAACAGCCTCAAACGGGCAGCCCAGGTCTCTCTCACCCCGGCTGCATCCTCCAACTCACCCGGAAGGATCCCAAGTCGTTCTCCGGCCAGCTGTGAGACATAGTCTCTCCAGCAGGTCCGGGGTCTGCCCCTCTCCCGCGAGGCGCTCGGGGAACATCCTGACCAGATACCCGAACCACCCCATCTGGCTCCTCTCGACTTGGAGGAAGAGCGGCTCGACATTGAGCTCCTCCCGGATGGCAGAGCTCCTCACCCAATCTCTGAGTGAGAGCCCAGCCACCCTGTGGAGGAAGCTCATTTTGGCCGCTTGTACCCGCGATCTCATTCTTTCGGTCACCACCCACAGCTGGTGACCATACATAAGGGTAGGAACGTAGATCCTGGTTACCATGGTGAGGGTAGGAACGTAGATCCTGGTTACCATGGTGAGGGTAAGGATGTAGATCCTGGTTACCATGGTGAGGGTAGGAACGTAGATCCTGGTTACCATGGTGAGGGTAAGGATGTAGATCCTGGTTACCATGGTGAGGGTAGGAACGTAGATCCTGGTTACCATGGTGAGGGTAGGAACATAGATCCTGGTTACCATGGTGAGGGTAAGGATGTAGATCCTGGTTACCATGGTGAGGGTAGGAACGTAGATCCTGGTTACCATGGTGAGGGTAAGGATGTAGATCCTGGTTACCATGGTGAGGGTAGGAACGCAGATCCTGGTCACCATGTCGGACTAGATCGACTTGTAAATCGAGAGCTTTGACCCAGTCCGGTGAGGATGATTTTCCAAAGTTTTCCAAGACAATCCAAAGCTCCTCAGCTGCTGACACAGATACGATACCAGTATAGCTCATTGTAACTGGCTCATGATGTAACTACTACATGGATTCAAGCTGCACTGAAAAGAAAAAAAGGATGAATTACATAAGATGTATTTGCTAGAGGTGTAAACTGTAACACAAATGAACATGAAAGGAAGACAGTAGGAGACTTTGTAATTAATCATGTCCTACGAGAGTTTGCTACCATGTTGAGGTTCTAATGAAATGGCTTTAAACAAAAAGAAACATGGTTGTGTGTACCAGAAAGGTGTGAGTGCACATGCCTGTGAAATGTATTTGTATTTAAAGTTGTAGCAACCTCCCTCTGTTGGTCCGTGGGGTCCATTACTCCAGCAGGGTGTTAATTATTCTGCTAATGCTTAAAGTGCGGCTCCCTTTGAAGATACTCTCATTGTCAAAATACCACTTTAATCAAGGGTATGTTCCCTCTCGTTTACAACTCTCCTAGTGGCTAATTAAGCAAAACTGGTAGTGCGACAGCAGGGACATGCACATTCATGGCTAGCCGCAGAGGAGTCCAAGACTTGGAAACAATACAGTGTGATAAAAGACAGGGAGAGGTGCACACACCAGACACACGGCTGATGATTTAACCCCTTAAGAAGGAATTAAATCAAGTGCTTCTTATGTAAACGACCAAACAGGTGGTGGCAGTAAAACAGACACATGGAATCTTAGAATGTGTTACATTAAAGAAGTGTTTCCCACACATGTATTACACACAGTAGCTGTAATAGATGTTTTTATTTACCATTTTTCCTTTTAGACATATTAAATTAATTTGCTACCTCACGGTTCCAGCGCAGACGGTTAACTGATGCTGCTTACTTTTGTAAAAATGACCTGTTTGGTAAACAAAATTTTTTTTAATAGAAAAAACGGGAAATGAGCAAGACTTTAAAAACGATGCTGCAATCTAAATCTGGTTACCGGCGCAACAGAAATTTTATTGCCTGAATTTTTTTGTACACGAAAGTGATAATTGCAAATATCAATGGTTTAATCATAGTTTTATTCCTGCTGAGCTGTAAGTGACCGCTTAGTTTTTTCTGCTGTGAACAAATAAGAGTATATTTTCTTCAATCCAGTCACTTTTGATTGGATTTAACCCAATGATGTCAATGCAAATCCAAAAGTTGTTCCAAAAAAATTCAACACAATACAAAGTATTTTCTCAGATTTTAGGGCGCGGCTATAGTGGATGATGTGTCTGGTGTGTGAATGGATAAGATTATAGATACTTTTTCTTTCCTCTATGGCAAGAATACATACGTCCCAAATAAAAATTACATGAGAAAATTACAAGCAATCAACTTATAGCCTCAAAATCCCCCCGATGTAAATTCATTTCCCTGCAAATTGACCCTCCCAAGCTTCCTCTACCCCCTTTCTGAGTATCCCCAAACAAACCTACTTCAACCAGGTTGAGTTCACAGTGTAAGATTTCCAATCATTGGCTCTAAATTTAGTCTTTTTCTCATTCTGAAACAGGTTTAAATTACTTCCATTTCTGAAACGGAAAACTCAAACGTTCCCTGATTTTTAGGGTTAACAAACTCAGAATTTCAACTTGCTTTTTATCTTCACATAGTTTAAATTTCCCAATTGTCAAAAGCAATATGACAGAGATAGCTTAGTAATGAAAGCAACAAACATTTGAGAGCCAGTGAGTACAATAAATTGGACAAATAGAAGATGCAGAAGGGACGGTCAGGTAAGCTGAGAGGATATTGGAAATGGTGTTTGTTGTCAGTTCAAGCTTTTGTTGCAAGTTAAAACTATTTATCTGGCTGAAGCCAAATGCAATCACCCTCTCTTTTTCTTGTCTTTGTTATCTGTATTTGATACTATTAGTTCCACTGCAAAGCCAGCTTACCATCATGAGATAACCTTGCAAGTGAATGCCAAGGGAAATATAGCATCAACCTCTAAGACAAACCTAAAAAAAAACCTGTGAGCTACACAATTATCAGGGGCTTTATGGTAGAAACGAATGAAAGCTACAAGTAAAGTAATAGTAAACTGAAAAGACGAGCTAAGAAATCCTCGGAGAGGAAAATAGAAACAGGGAGAAGTAAATTGAACAATGAAGAGACATTGAGTTCAGACAAAGTGTATAAATCGTTGTTCAAATCTAAACAACATATGGGAAAAAAGTTATAATATTAACCAATACCAATAAAAATCAATGGGAATGAACAAACCTGTGTGCATAAACCACTCATTAAAACATGCCATGATTGTTTTTTCTTGTCATCATATGCCAGTGGTAGAACCCAAACACAGTCAAATCCATATTGGCAGCCTAAAAGTATCTGAACCCCAAACAGATTATATTAATGTTTTGAACATTGAAATTAGTGCTGCAACTAACGATTATTTAGATAATTGATTAATATGCCGATTATTGGACCAATTCATCGATTAATCGGATACAAATTCTAGTCTTTTTCACATTTAGCGGAAAATTATCCCAAACATTGGATGATTTAGTTTGTGTTTTTCTTTCCGCCATCATGTCGGATCTGCCTGATCACGTGAGGCGGGGTGAAATGAAGGGCAATGATTGGCTGCTATCTTCTTCTCCTCCTATTTTGGTGGCTCGCATCGTCAATTTGCTCGCTACTGCCACACTTGGAGACCAATTTAAGTGCAATTGACAGTAAAAACTTTTTAGCCGATTAATCGATGACCAATTTAGTTGACAACTATTTCAATAATTGATTATAATCGATTAAATCGATTAGTTGTTCCAGCGCTAATCGAAATATGTAGTATATTAATCACTTCCAAACTCCAAGCTAGCAAAGAGCGTCATTCGTGAGCAGCATTAATTAAAAAGTTTAATCCTGTGAAATGCATGATTATGTACGAACAACTTTTGATGGACAAATATTACTATTTTAGAAACAATACTACAGAACTCTTAAATGCACATGTAATTATTAACCATTAGTATTAAAATGTATTGTATGTGTAACAAAAAGAAGATTGAAAGTGTCAGATGTTTGTGTTACCTGTTGTTAACATCTTTCTTTCTAAAGTAACTGGCTTGTTTCCAGTCGGTGTACGTTCCTGTTTCTTTTTTGTTCTGCTGTCAGTAGCCGTTCACCGTGCATCAGAGTGTTTCTCTTCTCTCAGGAGAGCGTTGTGACAGGAGTCAGAAACATTCAGTCTAAAACTCGCCTGTGTCCAGGGAAGAATTTTTTTTTCTTTACCAAAAAGCAAGAAAGCAAGCCTTTCTGCACCAATTCTGGTTCGTTTGATGTCTTCCAAGTAAATTTGACAAAGTGCAACCTTGAAAGGTGTCACAAATCAATACAGTGTAAGAAAGCTGCTACACATTTTTGGCAAATGAAATTTCAAGAAAAACAAGCATATTTACACCGAATTAGTCACAGTGACTGTATGTTGATGCTATTAAAAGTCATGCATAGAGGATAATATATAAGTCAGTTTTTTGTAAGGAACTGATCAGTATTCCAGTGCATGAACCATACTCCTCTCAAGCTGGACATAAGTGAACGCAGACTGTTTGTCTGAACTTCCAGATTGCTCTGAGCTCATGTTTAAGTGCTTCTTTTTACCACAAAACAAAATAAACCGAGTCTGGGTGCATGGTTCCTGCAGGTTTCATGGTTGAATTTAAAAAAAGGACACAGAAGAAAGATGAGAACACACTTATAAAGATGACATATTTGAATCCTAATTGGGAGTCTGGCTTGTTAGGCTTGCATGGATTTTATCCATTTGTTTGACTCTGAAACTAAAAATGAAAAGCCAGATGCTAAAGTGGTGGTGGTGACTTGTGTGGCTTCCATTTAGCTTCATTTCACCTCCCAAAACTTGAATGCCAAACTAATTGCTAACTATAGAGAGGTTGTTTTTGCCCCTGAATGCAAACCAAGTTTTACCCTGCAATGGACCAGGACCAGAACAACCACACCGCTCTTTCCAAACTTGTGAGGCATAATTAGACTGACCAGTCAAGAAAATTAAACTGAAGTGACACTTTATAAATATTAATGGCTGAAATGTGTTTAACACTGTGTGATTGTGATTTAAATATTTTTAAGCCAGCAGAAAAGGTTGTGAATGTGCAGGGTGTCCTCCACTAGGAGCTCCTACCTGACTGTACATGTTACCCACAGACTTCTCTTTTTTTTTTTTTTTTTAACGTGCACAGTAACCTTTCCGAGGGCTGTGCTGTCTCTGTGGGCTTATAATTGTTCTTCATCTTTATAATCTTGACCTTCTTTGCTCCAGCCTAATGATTTGCTGCAATACTGCAATGGCTCATTTAGAACTATGAGCCAGAAGGGCAGACATGGAAGGTAAAAGTACAAATTTATAGAGTAAGATGCCAAATGATGTTCAAACAAGCAGTTAATTCAGTCACAGAGGTGGGCAGAAGATGTCAAACCAGTGGCAAAATGAGCAAATATGTTTACAAAACTTGACACAAGCATAAATACGATCATGCATCGTCCACCTCGAAGCTTTTTGAAATGAAAATTCCACCCACTCCTTTTTTTTTCTGAGAGCCTCAAAAACACATTTACTCAGAAAAGTAGTTTCATCTGGTCGGTGCATGACATTCAGAGTCCGAATAAGAGCTGGAGGGGATCATTCAGATATTAAAGAGCCTCATCTCTGACAGGTCGAGTTGGAATCAAATATAGTGGACTTGCTGTGAGGAATGCTGTTTTTGTCCCGCAAATCTTTTCCGTCACAGCTGCTAACTGATTATCCAGCTAACCTGCAGTAATCTAGAAATGTCTGATGTTTCTGATAGTAATCTGATGGACGTTGTCAAACACTGAAAGGGACACATACTTCAAAGCTTTAGGTCAGTGCCAAATGACTTTTTTGGAGGAGACTTTGTTTTTTCCCCAATCCTGAAAAATTGCACTTAATAGTTGAATTACAAGGTTTCACAGTCTTCTGTTCTCAGTAGTTTTACCTCATTCCCGTAGACCAGGGGTCTCATTTATGATGTGTGTTTAAGCTCAAATCCCAGTGTATGCTGGCATCTACGCAGTACTTTACTGTACAGTACTTTAGGGTCACCCCAATTCTTTTTATTTCACTGGCAGATCAGTGTGTCGACTACAGAGTCACCATCTCCTCTTTTGATTCAGAACAACATCATCACGGCTGCACAGCCGTAAAAGTTTGCCATTGTTCATGGGTAATTTCAGGTGCTAGCAGCATATTTTTAGATTCCATTGTATGTGCATCACCCTTTGCATGTTTCATATTTGTACTTCTAGAGGTGTGGCTTTGGCAGGATGGAGTTTGAGTTGGCTTGTGCCTGTGATTTGTTACAGGTGGGATTGTACTGGTAATGCGAAAAATAAAATCCTAAATGTAGAATTTATTTCATCTATGCAGTACACGATTGCATTGTAGGTTAGCACAGAGGTGTCACAGAAAGACTACTGGTTCAAGCCCTGGGTGACACTGTGTTGAGTTTGCATGTTCTTCCCGTGTAAACTTGGGTTATTAGTGGGCACTCTAACTTGTTTAGGTGAATTGCCCACTGGGAAATTATCCCTAGGAATCAGTGTGGGTAAGGGTTTTATGGCTCTGTATGTAGCCCCAGACTGGACTGGTGACCTGTTCAAGGTGATTTTTGTCTCTTGTCTGCAACTAGGCGGGATAGGCTTTCGGCACCATTGCGCACATAAGTCAGCTATGCAATACAGAAGATGAATATCAGTGTGAACCCACACTGTGCAACATAACAGGACTGCTATCTGTATCTTAAAATATGTCAGAGCAATTCATGTTAATTCGTAGACCTGCTTTACAAGAGCCACAAGGCTTGGCTTACTCAAGACGCTGTTTGGTTGCTATGGTTATAATAAAGTGAACTAGTAGTGCTGCATGTAAGTAAAATAATAATATTTTATTTATTGGATATATTATAAGATGACAGCTACTTTTAAATTCTTATAATCTAAGACTTTCCTTAGATCAATTGGTTGAAAACACTGATTTGGACGAATAGAACATCTGTGTTACTACTGGGGTGATTCCTCTTCTCCTTTTTGCATTACCCTTCAGGGGTGCCACATCAAGTCAGTTTCTTCCATCTAACCCTATCTCCTGCATCCTCTTTGGTCACATCAACTATCTTCATGTCTTCCTTCACTGTATCCACGAACATCCTCTTTGGTCTTCCTCTAGGCCTCTTTCCTGATGGTTCCAAGCATAAATAGCTGGACTGGACTAGTACATTCAATATCAAGATATGTCTCAGTTGGCATTAAATTAGTGATCCCTTTCTTACATTTCTTTACTAATTAAGCACCATCTATTGACACAGATAACGTAGCTTTGCACTTTGTTCAAGTATCTAAGTTGCTGGTGAGTATGTTTACATAAATGCTATTAATTTGTAGTCTGTTAACGCTGACAAAATTAACAGGCAGTGATGGATGTATAATCCTAATTCACATAACCAGCAGCTAAAAGGATCAGTTTCCAGAAGGAGATTGTTTTTCCACACATGGCAGCGATGTCAGAGTTCAGACCCTTTGGTTTAAACACAGAGATAAACAAACAAAGAGCATCCATAATCCATATTCAGAGGCTACTCATAGCTGATAATCACCAGCTCTGACACATTTAATATTCAGCTTCCTACAGAAGTCGCAGACTTTTTGAACCTATTAAAGCATCAGCTGAATATAAATCAAGGATGTTGTTTAGATCCAAGGGCCTTTCTCTACCTTGACGGTATTACTTTTCTTCAAAACTTTTTTTTTGTCATACATAACTGCAACGGAGCTTTGGATAACTGCTCACGCAAACACAAATGATGTTTTTTGGGGGTGTTTTTAACATGTTATAAAACAACTGGGGACTCCTAGGAAATTTCTAGGTTCAACTTAAAAATAAAAACTGTAACAAACATCATTTTGGGTGAAAAAATAGAAGTAAAAAAGGTTAATTTAGTGCAAAAGTAAAATTTTGAGAAAGGGGACTTGCACTCGGAATTTTCAATCAATGCTCAGTAGTATTAGCGAGCTTGTTAAAATGCAGACTTTGCCACAAGACATGTATAAACCAATAAAAAGATGAGCACAGGATGAATAGAGGATGACTGCTAATATGACACAAGCAAAAAAATGGGTACAATTCTAATCCCAAATGTTCCATGTCTGTGCAAAAAGTTGTTCTGCAAAAATACATCTTTCACAAAAGTTCAACTCTTGTTCAAATAGTGGCATAAAAGACTGGTAGAAGCTGGATAAAAATAGAAGGAAAGACATTAATGGGAATGAAAAGCTAAAGACACACAGATACACGGGCTTTGGGGCACGTTTTAAAATAATTAAGTAATGAGGTGTGCACATATGGCCAAGTCAAACCTTTCCCAGAAGTGCTGATAAACACCTGTCCAAAGCAGATGGTGATCTTTGCATAACCTCGTGACTTTATTAACATGAAACATTTATTGAATTTGATTAGTTTTTATTTTGTGTGTGCGTGTGTCAATGCATTTGGATTGCAACCCTGAAAAAATGGGAAAATCAATTCTCTGGTTGTTCAACAGGGAGGGAAAATTTGATGTAAATGGATCAAAGTAAGAATATAAAAGAATTTCTGCGAGCTTTGCTGACTTGATGCGCTTTCTGCTCTAGATTCCAAAACTCCTTTCATATTGCAGAGATAGATTAGATGCAAGTGGTTAGGACGGATGCATGATGTTTAAAAAAAAATAACACACTTGGTAAGTAAGTGGAAAAAAAAAAGACAAAAAAAAACAAACCCAAAAACACCTGGGATTGGACATATGAGCAAAAGTTCACAGACAGTAGACACGACATAGAACTACACAGAAGGCGGTGAAATAGACATAGGCTACCTGCCAGTGAGGTGCTGGCAAGGTTAGATAAGGTGCAGCAAACAAGATGTTGAGAGTGTTTTCACAGAAAAAAAACCCCAAAAACCAACAAAGCCACAGTCAGTGGAAAGAGAGTTAGAACAAAATAACCAAGTTTGTTTTGGTGAAAGGCCGAGCTCTTTTCAACAACCTTCAGTCTTGTCAGTGGTTGTCATGGCAACCAGCCAAAAGGGGGAGCGGTCAAATCTATTTGTGGCCTCAAACGAGATTAACGCACTGTCGTGTACAATTCCAAGGGACGGGAAAATCTGGGAAGCAAGGAGAGGGGAATTCATAGTGTCAAAATCAGACGAGAAATGGAACCCAAAAAAGCTGAGCTAGAAGAAGGTACCATTTTTATCTGTATATGTTAGGATATAATAAATGTTATTCCCACAAATTTTTCCTATTTAACAAAGTGAATTCTTATATTGTAGTCATGGTACTGTCTTTGGAGTTCTTCTAACAAGCTGCTAAACGGTTGTGAAGTGCAGCTGCTCCGGTTCGTTCGGGGAGATTTGGCAGAGTTCACGGCCAACATGTCTAATCACCCGACTGAGTATTTCTTCCCAGGTCTCGGTATTTCACTCCCAACCTCCAGATGCTCAGATGATGCCATAAACATTGTTAACAAGAACAATTCTTTTTTTAAAAAAAAATGACTTTGTGCCAAAAACACAAGTCGTTGCAGCCAACAACTTTCAGTTCTTGGCAAAGATGTCCCACTAAAAATACCTGCAGGTTGATTCAACTTTTATTTCATTTGCATGAAGGGCTCAGTGCAGACATTAAATTCCAGATGAGCATACCATGAAACGCAGTAAATGAGCACTGACTTAAATTAACTTTATTTGCATGTAAATTAAACAATCAGCGCTCACATACTCAACAGCTTAAACGCTGATTAAGATTTTATTTTCTCAAACGGAGACTTAACTGTTTTTTCACTTCCTGCAAAAATTTAAGACGATAGATAAAACATTTGATGATTCAATCCTTTGTACTAAGTAAAACATAAATTGCATTTTTTAAGGTGGACTTTTAACTTTGTTCAGCATGAGCTTCGGCATCTTTTACATAAGCTTTGCAATCGCTGATAAAAAAAAATGTTCTAAAGTAATTTTCATCTATTTAGGTAAACATATGAGTATATTTGAGGTTCCTCTTGTCCCATCAATTCTAGCCCTTACTCTTTGGTTCCATTTCCATACCTTTATTTTCTATTTCAATTTAAACAACTGCTTCTAACGTTAATCGGCATGAGTTTTGGCATCTTTTACATAAGCTTTGCAATCACTGATAAAAAATTGTTCTAAAGTCATTTTTTTATTGTATTTAGGTGAACATATCAGTATATTTGATGTTCCTCTTGTCCCACCAATTCTAGCCCTTAGTCTCTGGTTCCATATCCATACCTTTATTTTCTATTTCAATTTAAACAACTGCTAAATTCCATCCACCGGTTCCAAAGCTCGCACAATTTTGCAACATGACCAATGCTCTTTTTTAATCCGAGTTACCAAAGTGACTTCACAAAGCATTTCTGTGTTTGTAATTATTCTTTAAAGCAGAAAATGTAAACCAGACCATTTCCAAACGAGTTGTAGAGAGAAAATGTGAAATGATTTTGGGTAGATAACCATGCTTGCACCACAGCAAGAGGAAAAGAAATAAGTCACATGTCAACACCATTTCAGGATAAATATTACCACAGTTATGCAAAGGGATAAAGTGATCTTTAAAGTCCAGTAGATCTGAAAACAGGGACATAGAAAGCCTGTAGGGAGATCCCACGAGGCTCAGAGAGATCTGATGGGTTTTCCTTTGCTGCACACTTTGTGTAGAGAGGAGTAAGTCTAAGTCTGAAACCAGCAGAATGGACTCTGAAGGCTTTTACAAAGCCTCCACTGATTTTGGACTATGCTAAATGAAACGTGTTTGGTCAAATCATTTCAAGCAAAAACACATGTTTGGAAGCAATGCAACCATGGTGAAAAGTTGTGTAAGGAGAGGGACAAATAATTTGGAAGAATTGTTTGAATATTTTTTTAAAGCATGGTTAAAATATGAATTCTTTACAGTGCGACCTGAAGCTGTATTATGTTAAACTGAAAATAGTTTTATTCCCAGTCGATGATCTTTGCAGCAGCTGTCATTTGGCTGTCCCTGATGCAGACAGACAGGTGGTGAATGCGGTGGACAGATTCGCTGGAACGCTCTCTAGTGCACCCAGAGGGACCATTAGTGACACCTCAGCCTTTCAAAGTCTAGCTTCTATGGATACGAGGCCGCTTTTACACTCACATTATAAAACAATACGTGTAGTTGTAGGAGTACATCAGCAGTATTTTAGAAAAAGTGGCTTGCAGCAATTTTATAGCACTCACCGATGATCAGAAAAAGGGCTCAGAGAGACATTGATTGCATTTCTATAACAGCATTGACTCGGTATTGTGACGTCTTAATAGGAGAAAAATACATTTGGGGATTCATTTCTGTGGTGTTTATGAGCCCATCACAGCTACACACGCATACATCTATGGGAAGGTTGTGATTAGCAGGGGCGGATCCAGATGGAGAGTCCCCTTTTGGTCCACAAAAAAAGAAAAAAAAAAAGAAGAAGAAGAAATGAAAGGGGACTAGTCAAGCTATTTCCTTGCAGGGCCAGAGAATGGGCCTCTAAAATGCAGAAAAATGACTCTTATTTTTCAAAATGTTCTGGAGGGGGGAATGCCCCCAGCTGCCTCATAGTGACTTTGTCAACACCCCTCTCCCATTCAGAAAATCCCGGATCCGCCCCTGATTGGTTACCACCAGCTCTCTATATATATTGTCTATATGATTCAATGTGTGAGGTAGGTCTGTACAAAAAACGATTGCAATCAATTCCAATAAATTGATCTTTTATCATTTTTGTGTTTTAACATGATTTTACTTTTTTTTTTTTTTTACATGCTAGTAGAACTTGCGCTGCCATGTTCTAAACAGCTACATGAGCATTTCATGCCATACCGCTCAAAATAGGTGTGAAAGTAAATGGGTACACTGCACTTTCCTTCTATCACGAGGGCCACAGCATCAATTTATTCTTGTTTATGAGTAAAGTAGCTTTTTCTGTAAATTAATTACTGACTGTGAAGATGTTTTTAATTGTTGGATTTTACTTTTACTTTACTTTACTGAGGGTCAAGGACAGGGTCCTGCCCCAAGTGGAGGAGTTTGAGTATCTTGGGGTCTTGTTCACGAGTGGGGGAAGGATGGAGCGGGAGATCGACAGGCGGATCGGTGTGGCGCCAGCAATAACTAGGACGCTGCATTGGCCCGTCGTGTAAAGAGAGAGCTGAGCCGAAAAAGAAAGCTCTTGATTTACAAGTCGATCTACGTTCCAACCCTCACCTATGGTCACCAGCTGTGGGTGGTGACCAAAAGAATGAGATCGTGGGTACAAGCGGCCGAAATGAGCTTCCTCCACAGGGTGGCTGGGTTCTCTCTCAGAGATCGGGTGAGGAGCTCTGCCATCCAGGAGAAGCTCAGTATTGAGCCGGTCCTCCTCCAGGTCGAGGGGAGCCAGATCGGGTGGTCCGGGCATCTGGTCAGGATGTCCCCCAGGCGCCTCACTGGTGAGGTGTTCGGGGCACGTCCCACCGGGAGGAGACCAAGAGGCTGGAGAGACTATGTCTCACAGCTGGATGGGGAACGACTTGGGATCCCTTCAGAGTGAGCTGGAGGATGCAGCCGGGGTGAGAGAAATCTAGGCTTCCTGTCTGAGGCTGTTACCCCTGCGACCCGGCCCCGGATGAGCCTAACGGAACGGATTTTACTTTTCATGTTGTTCCGTAAGTGTGCCCTACAAAGTCAGACACATAGTTGCTTCTTTGTGGGAAACTTTGATTCCCAAACAGCTTTTATTTGTAATTTAGCAACAGGTTAGCGTGACTTTCGCACAATTTGTGAAAATTTATCACTTAGAACATCCGTCACTTTTAACAGTTGTGATTAAATAAATCGTAAATGTGATCAGAACAGCCAACTTTGTGTGTTACTCGATTACAGTCGTGCGGAGATACTATTAAACGCCAAAAAAAGATTATATTTCAACATAAGTGCCTCGGATAACCAAACAATGTGTTCATGGAAGCGTTATGAGTTAAAAGTCCTCATTTCTCTCTGTCACCGTCTTCCCTTCAGCACTTACTTATTTCATTAAATGACTTATTATTGATTGTCGCTGAGTTTACATCCCTCTTAGCAATTACTGTTGAGAACTGAGACTCAATAGAAATCCCAACTCTGTTTCCAGCTATTGATTTAATAAAAGGACTATATGAAGGTGAACAGCCATATATTGTAACACCCATCACCACAGACAGCGCACGGATGCTACATTACTGGATTGAAGCCTGCCAGTAATCTTATAATGGCTGGAATCAATGCAGCTATCAGATTTGTGCTTCTTCATCACTGAGGTGCTCATGATAGATGTCACCAGCTGGGAGACGCACTCAAATCCTATTACGGATGTGAGTGGGTGGGTGAGTTGCTGAAACAAGGTTAAACTCTTGCATGTCTTCTTATTCCCTCGTCTGATCTTCATTTGTGTAGAAGTTAAGTTTCTCACGTGCCCTTATTAACCTGCGTGACTAATTTTCTTCGCTCCGTGTTTGCTGGTGGGTGTATTTCACAAGATTATGTTAAGGGTGCTAAAACTTTGCATGTGTGATGCTGAATGTGGGAGTCAAACTCTGCGAGACACATCTAGCTCGCACAAGTAGGGTTAGGGCGGTATAGTGCTGTTTAATACAAGTTTGCACAACTAAATCACAAGTTAAATGTATTTCCCACTGGTGTTAAATGAACAAAATTACACTTAGCAATAGAGGACTTTATAAAATTTACTTCATGAAAAGTTTTTAAAATAAATATGCACAGAATCTGATGTTGAGTAAGCGGAATTTGTATGCATTTTTTTCTTTACAAACAGCATAGGATTGTAGTGTGTAGGATGACCCTGGCAGTGAGGAAGTTTAAGAAAATGAAGGGAGGGTAGAAGACTAAAGGGTGGAAGCTGAAATAGGAAGAGTGCTGCTTAAATTTTATAAAGGAATTGAGACAGGGTTAGATGGAAGAAATAGACTTGCTGTGGTGACCCCTGAAGGGAAATGCCGAAAGTAGAAGATTTTTTTTTTCATTTTCTCTATGGATCTTACAAATCACGCATTTTCTATACTTATGGTGCCAACTCCTCTTCTTTTACGTTTTTCGCTAATCGAAAACAACACACAGGCTTTAAAACTTTACGGTTTTTCTGTTTGCAAATGGTAAAAGTTTTTTATCCCAATCCCAAAATGGGAATTGATTGGTGTCAAGACACGTGGACCCAAGTCCCAGTACAATAAAACACCAGAAAAAATGTTAATAACCATTTAAAATAATCTGGTTCCACAAAAGCAAAGAACAACCTGATGTTTGAATAACAACCAAATACTAAATGAAGTTCTTTGCAAATTAGGTTTAAAAGTGGAAATTTTATAAAGACATGGTCAAAACATCCAAGACATTGATTTGCACAAAAAAATTAACAGATTAAATCTTGCAAAATTAATCATTTTATTACTGCTACAAAAAAATTGTTTTGCAAATTGTTTGTATGCTTGTCCATCTGTCCAGTCAGACAGATGCATGTAGAAATAAAAACACAAGGAAAACTAAAGCTGAGGTAATTGGTCTGAAGAAAATAAACAGAATAAGACTGAATGAATAAGTAGTGTGTGTCATCTAAAGCTAAAACAAAGAATTATAAGATGGGCTGCATACGGTAAGTCCTAATTACCGACCCTGTGGAGTTAGTGATGCTGAGCCAAAGTCTCACGGAATTATTCTGTCTCTCTTCCACTGGTTTTTGTTGCGATTTAGACGAGCTGAGTCACATTAATTAAAATGGGAATTTTGGCTCGCAGCACCATGATGTATGATGTGCAAAGTCTGTTCAGTTTTTTGCTGCAGTGCTGCATGTAAATGTGTGGATTAAATGAACAAATCAGCGCTTTTTGTGGCATAAATTTAGACCACAGAAAAACACAAAGGTCTTGTCTCAACTTTCCGGCTTTCACGGCTGTTCCGTTGCAAAAAAAACAATGTTTCTTTTTAAAACGATGACAGTTACTCAGCTTGACCCTGAAATGCTTTATAAATCCATCAGTGAAAAAAAATAACCAACTAAAAGAACAAAGTTATGTTTAGTGATGCAGTTAAAAAAAGGTTCGTGAGAAAATGTCCAAAACAAGTCTTTTAAAACATGCACAAGCTTTTTTTAGAGAGGATATCTAAGTATTTCTTTCTTTTGAAACAGTCACCTCAGAATAATAAATAAGAAGGTGTGGATGATTAGAATACTAACAATCCTGCGTCATCTGTAGTTAAATATTAAGTTGCAGTAACGGCCATTTTCTGATTGTTTAAATGGAACATTTGCACTTCTTTTTTATGCATTATTTAAAATGTGCACAGATTTGTTTGCATGAAGCTAAATGTCAAGATTTACCGCATTAAAACTCAACCAAAACACTTGGGATTCATGTGAAAACAGTAAGCTTCCTTCTGGATTTGCATACTTTTAAAACAGCGACTAAATGCATGATTGTGTCGGTTGACTGGGTTCATTTATTACAGAGTGTGTAATCTCTAATAAAACGGTATGGACATTATGCTAAGTTTAGACACTCACTCTTTCATGAAGTCATGACTACTGGATACACAAACAGACAAAGAGTGGCAGAAATTTGTCTTTGACAGGACTTTACAAAACATAAAAAACCTGAACTATAAACTCTGAAAAATAGTAATAGACTCATGCTATTCTTTGATTTCTCTATTATTTTCAGAAATTTTTATCTTTTATTCTTTAAACAATGTTTAAATTGATTCAATTAGGTGCAGTTATTTTTTATTTTAAGATTTTAAGTATCTAGAACCAACAGTCCAGAGCAATGGAGAGTGTGGAAAAGAGGTGAAGAAGCGTGTGTAGGCAGGCTGGAACGGGTGGAGGAAAGTATCAGGTGTGATGTGTGATAGAGGAGTTTCAGCTAAAATGAAAGGGAAAGTGTACAAAACCGTGGTGAGACCGGCCATGCTGATTAGTCTAGAGACAGTAGCACTGAAGAAAAGACAGGAAGCAGAGATGGAGGTAGCAGAGATGAAGATGCTGAGGATCTCTCTGGGAGTGACCAGGATGGACAGGATCAGAGGAACAGCACATGTTATAGGTTTTGGAGATAAAGTTAGAGAGGCAAGACTGAGATGGTTTGGACATGTGCAGAGGAGAGAGAGAGAGTACATGGGAAGAAGGATGCTGGATTTGGAACCACCAGGAAAGAGGACTAGAGGAAGACCAAAGAGGAGGTTCATGGATACAATGAAGGAAGACATGAAGATAGTTGGTGTGACCAAAAAGGATGCAGCAGATAGGGTTAGATGGAAGACACTGACTTGCTGTGGCGACCGAAATGCCGAAAGAAGAAGAAGTAGTTATTTTTTATTTTATTTGATTCCATGTTTTTGGATGACTTATGGTTCTTAGCAGGACATTAGTATACAAAATCTGGTCCAACATGGTACGACAGTTTCTTATGCCATCTTTTTTACTAACAAAATGTTAACATGTTTTAAAAATGCCCACTGCATGCATGCATAAAAATAAACAAGGGTAGTTTTACATCTTAAAGAGTTTGCCTTCCATCAAGTTTTCTAAAAAATAAAAATGTAGTTGCATCATGGTTTAAAACTTGGTGGTCATAACCCACATGGACACCCGCTGGCTTTGTGATTTCAGCAGTTCCTCAATACTTCCTGTTGAAGACCTCCGCTGAGCAAAGGTGTTCACAGTTTAATAAAGTAAACCAAAATCCATGTTGCTGTGAAGTGCGGGTCAATGGGAAATGGCAAAACTCACAAAGAAATACTCTGAAGTTATTGGATCAGAAAGGAAGAGGAGACAAGGGAAAAAGATAAAAAAAAAAAAAATATATATCGAATTTGAGTTAGAAATAGAGGAAACCGAGCAGGAAGGTATTGATTAAGACAGACAAGCCTCTAAAGGAGGATTAAACAAATGAGAGGAAAAGGAAAGGTATATAGCACAAAAGAAAAGAAGACTTCAAAGAAGACTTTAAAAAAGTGGACCACGATTTGTTGAAGAGGCTTCCTACAGAGAAGCAGATTGAGAGGGAGGAAAGGTGAGAAATGAAGAGCAAGTGAAGGGCTAGAGAACCTGCTGATGGCCGTCTCGGCTGATGTAGAAAAAAAGCATTGCATGGCTGTAAAAGACCAGCAGACATTTTGGTGGATACATGTTCAGTTTAAAAATCAGGGCAGTTTTTGTGCCTGTGGATTGGTACGCTGCCTGATGGCGACAAATAGAATTTAAAGGGGTTTTATGCAAAATTACATTTCTGTAGGTTTCATTTCTGTTTGAATGTTGTTCCCACATCAAAAACATTTGTGAGGTGGTTTTCTATTTTATTTCTTAAATTTGCAATTCGGAGGGCAGCACGGTGGTGCAGTGGGTAGCACAGTGGCCTCACGGCAAGAAGGTCGTGGGTTCGAGTCCCGCGTGGGGACGAGGCTTGCAACACTGTCCTTTCTCTGTGGAGTTTGTATGTTCTACCCGTGTTTGCGTGGCTTTCCTCCGGGTAATCTTCCCACCCTCCAAAGACATGCATGCTAGGTTGATTGGCCGGTGCCAAATTGCCCTTAGGAATGAGTGTGTGTGGATGGTTGTATGTGTCTGGCCCCGCGACAGACTGGTGACCTGTTCGGGGGTGTACCCTGCCCTTCGCCTTAAATTAGCCGGGATGGGCTCCGGCACCCACCGCAACCCCGAAAGGGACAGACGGATAAGAAGATGACTGACTGAAATTTGCAATCCTGTGCCATCTGGGAGGAGCTCGGTGTCGAGCCGCTCCTCCTCCATGTCGAGAGGAGTCAGATTGGGTGGTTCGGGCATCTGGTCAGGATGCCCCCCGAGCAGTAAATGGTAAATGGACTGTACTTGTATAGCGCTTTTCCACCTATGTCGGCACTCAAAGCGCTTTACAGTGTAGCTCACATTCACCCATTCACACACACATTCATACCTGATGGGGATGCCTCCATGCAAGGAGCAAACCACCATCAGGAGCAATTGGGGGTTCGGTGTCTTGCTCAAGGACACCTCGGCATGAACTCCTGGCGGGGGATCGAACCGGCAACCCTCCGGTTCCAGGGCGGTCACCCTACTCACTGAGCCATCCTTCCCACCGGGACTAGACCCCGGACCCGCTGGAGAGACTATGTCTCACAGCTGGCCGGGGAACGACTTGGGATCCTTCCGGGTGAGCTGGAGGATGCAGCCGGAGTGAGAGAAGCCTGGGCTTGAGGTTGTTGCCCCTGCGACCCGGCCCCGGAACAAGCGGAAGATGACGGATCGGAACGGAAAAAATTTGCAATCTTGGGAATCGTTGCTAACACTGACCGTTTAACATGGTTAATCTTTATCAGCTACCAAAACCACAAACATGGCCGGGATGGATGGTTGTGTTCATGTCACGCTGTAATCTTGGTTCTCTGATTGAGCTGGCATTTTCCAATTTCTGCAAATGTAACTAATATCTGACCAAGTGCTGAGTTAAAGTAAATTGAGTGGAAGGACTACATGGTGCCAACCGAGCTACTAACGTCCCACATTTAATAAAAATCGTTGCTTTAAAAAGATTCATATCCACGTGCAAAATCAATGTATCTATTTTTTTCCGTTTTTAACCCAAAGTTGCAAAGACCAGTTACTATTTGCACAAGTGTCAAAGACCCATTTATAAAAGCAGAAATTTTGAAGTTTGAGAAAGAAAGATAAAAGATTAAAGTTTCCAATCCCTCTAGCTGAGGATAAGAAACAAGATTAGAGAGAAGGAAGGTAGAGGGGAATAAGGTGAATTAAATGCAGGTGCTTAACTCTACTCGTGACCTGAGAAACCAAACATTTTTCTGTTTGAAGTGAAGAAGAAAATAACAAGGTGCTTCGACTCACAAAGAAAGAATTATTTTAATTGCATTTGCATGTGAGAGAAAAAATGTACAGAAATAAAGCTTCTAGCCTTTTTTTATGTGGGCTTTTACGGGTGCTGTTTAACCATCTTCAGTGTTCACACTCTGGGAAATCCAAAATGTTCAGAAAATATACATCTCTGTGCACGGTACATTATCCGTGCACACTGTATATTAGGTTTGGGTAGTTGTGGACCATCTGCAGGTTCCGTGGCATTCCAACAAATAGTCAATCATGAAAAAAGGAAGGCATTAAGATAGAAATTTAGACAAGTAATAACCAAAAAAAAAGTACTAAAAATCAGTTTAATATTCATGGCCTCTGAGGTGTCCATTTATCCACCTTGAATGGACACCTTGAAGGACAGATGCTTACATAATGGTCACCCTGCAGCCAATCAGAATCAAGTATTCACCCAGTCTGTATTACTCCGTTCCGTCATCTTCCGCTTGTTCCGGGGTTGGGTCGCGGGGGCAACAGCCTCAAGCGGGCAGCTCAGGCCTCTCTCTCCCGGGCAGCTTCCCCTAGCTCACCCGGAAGGATCCCAAGTCGTTCCCCGGCCAGCTGTGAGACATAGTCTCTCCAGTGGGTCCGGGGTCTGCCCCTTGGTCTCCTCCCGGTAAGACGTGCCCGAAACACCTCGCCTGCGAGGCGCTCGGGGGGGCATTCTGACCAGATGCCCGAACCACCCCATCTGGCTCCTCTCGACTTGGAGGAGGAGCGGCTCGACACCGAGCTCCTCCCGGATGGCAGAGCTCCTCACCCGATCTCTGAGTGAGAGCCTAGCCACCCTGCGGAGGCAGCTCATTTCGGCCGCTTGTACCCACGATCTCATTCTTTCGGTCACCACCCACATCTGGTGACCATAGGTGAGGGTTGGAACGTAGATCGACTTGTAAATCGAGAGCTTTGCTTTTCGGCTCAGCTCTCTCTTTACCACGACAGACCGATGCAGCGTCCTAGTTATTGCTGATGCCGCACCGATCGGTGTGGGGTAAAAGTTTATTATTGGGAAAAATTGTGGCCATACCAGCCTGTCAATGCCTGATCCCGTCAGACCTCAGAAGCTAAGCAGGCTGGGCCTGGGCTATATTTGGATGGGAGACCGCCGGAACCCCAGGTGCCATGGTGCCACGGTGGGACGGCCGTTGAGATTTAAATTGTTGTTGTGTCTCTGGGCAAGACACTTCACCCATGTTACTTAGTTTGAATGGTGTGTGTGCGATTGGTTGGTGATGGTCAGAAGGGCCGATGGCGCACAATGGCAGCCTCGCTTCTGTCAGTTTGACCCAGAGCAGCTGTGGCTACGACATTAGCTTACCATCACCGGGTATGGCGAGAATGAATAATGCATATGTGAAGCGTCTTTGAGAGTCCTGAAAAGCGCTGTATAAATACAATGCATTATTATTATTATTAAAAAGTCAGAATATTGATCTTGTATATGTGTTGTTTTCCATCTAAAAATGGCCGAGAATAAAGAGGTAATAAAGGGTCCTTCACCTTTAGTTGAAGGTGTATTTTGTTCCACCTGCTCCTGCCACCCAAATAGCTCAGAAAAGGTGCTTCCATTTGTGTTTTCTGTGTGTGTCTGTGCATGTACACCTAAAGTAGCTTATTTGTCCAGCTCCCAGAGTACTTGTAACACAGCCACAGTTCATTTAGCGACTCTATCTGCCCCAATTAGAGAAGAGTGGAGTGGGATTAAGTTCCAACCTCTTATGATAACCACACTAATAGCTGCCTGTGATCCAGAAGAAATGGCTTTAATTATAGCTCTTTTCACTGTTTCCTGGTGGCGCCTTTCTTTACATGCTAAAAAGAACGATGCTAACAATCCCTTCTGTATTTAATTACAGTTGCTCTCCAGAGTGGAGTGTCCCTTGGAGTAGCAGAAAAACAGATCAACCTGGCTTAAAATCTCAGTCTGCTTTATTCCTCTCAAAATCAGTGTGCAGATTTAAAAAAAAATGTCCCTGTTGTTTAAAAGCATCAAAGTCCCTTAGAAAATGACGAGTCTGTGCCAGGGAGGGTTTTTGTTTATTTAGGTACCCAGTGAGCTAAAAATGTGATATCGAATGCTGGCCTATCTGTGTGAAGTTTGCATGTTCTCCCCGTGGATGCGTGGGTTTTCTCCTGCTACTCCAGTTTCTTCCAAATCATGCATGTTAGGTTGATTCACTGCTAGGAAATTGCCCATTGGGATGAGTGTGTGTGTGGATGGTTTTCTGTCTATGTGGCCCCGTGACAGTCTAGCGACCTGTTCAGGGTGTACCCCGCCTCTAGCCTGAAATAAACCAGGATAGGGTCTGGCATGCCAAGCAACCCTGTTAAAGATAAGCGGTTTAGAATATTTTTTTGACCAAATAATATACACAAAAAAATCTTGTTTTGGATCATTCAGGCAATGTGAACCTAGAAAACCAGATTCCCACTGTGTTTTCTCTTCCCTGTGTCTTCTGGCTGACCTGCATGATAGGAGCTGACAGAAGATCACAGTTTACAAGTGCAAAAAGGAAGAGGAGAACACGAAGCTGCTGGACTGCAGACGTAGTAAGTAGGTGTTGGTGCGAAAGGTTTCCTCTGATGCAACTGTCCAAAGCCACATGGGACAGCAGATTACAGGGAATTGCTGTGGGTGGATGGATGGGTAAAAGTGCAGAATATGACAGGACATCCCAACTACTTTATCTGCCTGGCTGATCCCCAGAGGAACGAAGACAGCAGGTACACAAGCAAGAGGAGGTATGCCACAGTCTAAATGTCAAGGTCTTATCCAAGAAAGATTTTTTTCTTTTTGTCTGGTTTGGTTTGTTATCTTTGTTTAAAGGTAGACAAGTTCTCACTGCAGCTTGAACCTCTTCTTTTCCATAGAGACTCGTTGCTCCAGGTCATTTGAGGAAGGAGAGGAAACAATGTTTCTCCTTTCCTAAACAAATAAATTTGTCAGGATTACATTTAAAAGTTCTACTGTTAAGGTTTCTTTAAGCCTTGTCATGAAGGAGGTAAATAAATCCTGTTCCCCTGCGGCCAAGTCATTAATGTGGCTCAAGAAATCTGCAGGAAGTGGCAGGTCTTAATGGCAGTCATTGAAATCCAATAAACCTGAGACTTATGTGGTGTTAGTGTTGAAGAAACATTACGGTTTCCGGCTATTAAACCTTTCTCAGAAGGTAGAGTTATCAGAACGCATTCAGAGTTCAACAATCCTTTTCATTTCAAGCTGTTAACGTTGACTTATGAACGTCTAATGAGTGGAATATTGTTCTGTCACCATCTGCACACTGAGTCAGCTGCTTTTTAAAGCTCAATTTCCTTCTTATTGGAAGCATCTGGGAAGAACAAAGACATTTTACAAAGAGCCGGGGTTGAACTGTACAAGCTGAATGTTGAAAGCAATTTGATAACGACTCCGCTTCTTCTTGGAGAGCCTGTTAAGTAAAAAAAAGTTGTAGATGAAAATAGAGTAGATAAATCAGAAACATCTTGTTTCTGTATATGTTGGGTTTCTGGTAGATGTAGATAAGAGGAAAGCGGGATAGGTTTTTTTTTTTTTTTTTGAACACAAACAAAACAATGTAGTTTTTTTGTTACAAACTTTAATGTATGTTTCAGCCTTCACCACTTAAAATACTAAATAGACTTTATTTCTTTGACCCGATTTGCTTCTTCAACATAGAAACAAAGCAGTGGAGAAATGTTAACGCCTTCAAAGTATTTTTTGCTACAGTAAAAACGTGTAATAACGTGTTTTACTGAGTAAAATGATATTTGTAGGTATCAGGGTGTATCAGGGTTTTTTTTTTGGTCCACAAAAAAAAAAAAAAAGAAGAAGAAAGTAAATGTGACTAGTTACACTATCCCCTTGCAAGACCAGCGAATGGGCCAACAAAATGCAGGAAAATTACTTTTACTTTTCAAAATGTTCTTGCGGGGATGCCCCCGGCACCCCCCTCGCCCTTCTCCCAGCGACCTTATCCCCCCCCTTTAGAAAATCCTGGATCCGCCCCTGGGTATCATTGAATTTTATAGGGGCTTCATGGATTGTTTAGTGTGTTGTGTTTACATGCAGAGGAGACATCGACACAAGATCGTTAATTGTGTAAAGATGATATTTGAAAGATTTTCATCTGTAATACCCAAGCTATTGTTCTGTTATCGTCCGTTTGTTCCGGGATGGGGTCAACAGCCTCAAACAGGAGGCCCAGGCTTCTTTCAGCCCGGCCGCATCCTCCAGCTCACCCGGAAGGATCCAAAGTCGTTCTCCGGCTAGCTGTGAGACATAGTCTCTCCAGCAGGTCCGGGGTCTGCCCCTTGGTCTCCTCCCGGTGGGACGTGCCTGAAACACCTTGCCTGCGAGGTGCTCGGGGGGCATCCTGACCAGATGCCCGAACCACTCCATCTGGCTATTCTCAACCTGGAGGAGGAGCGGCTCGACACCGAGCTCCTCCTGGATGGCAGAGCTCCTCACCCGATCTCTGAGTGAGAGTCCAGCCAAGTTTTTTTTTTTTTAACTCGGCTTTAATTTTTTAATTTTCTTTACTTTCTTTGTTTTTGTGTGTTTTCTTTGGGACAGCTTGGGCCTAGCAGGAATCGAACCAGGTTCTCCCAGTTGAAAGACATTATCTGGACCACTAGGCCTTTACCCCGTGGGACTGAGTCAGCAATAATTCTTGAAATAGTTATTTAGAGGCTGGTTGATGCATGCGGAGCACTATTGAAGACCTGACTGTGTAATCAACGTGGAATCATAAAGAATTGATAGGTGACATAGAGAGTTCAGGAGTATCGTTTAGGGGACCGATCCAATCCTCGTGTTTTCTATCAGGTCCCTAAATATTATCAGTCCAGCTTCAACCGTCACTCCTCCTTTCTCCCCCGACATGCTGCTCCGATCTAAGTTAACTTGATTAAATAGGACCGAATGAGAACCACATGAAGTCCATCATGATGAATTAGTCGACACTGTGTGGCCGTTTAGAAGACTTAGGTTAAGGAAGTTCATTGGAAAAGGAAAATCTAAACCGTTTCAAAACATTACAGGCATGTTATGTCTGGCTACTCTATACCACATACAAACCTTCTTTTATTAAATTTGAGGCCAAGATACCACAATTGGTGACCATCTGTTTAATTTTCACAGCAGTGAGACATCAGTGCATCTATATTAAATAACGTCTAAAGAAGGCACAGCTATACACGACATCTTCAGAAGTGCCTTTATTGCTTAAATTCAACCAGATGTTGGAAACATTTGCATCACATTGACATGATAGCATCACAGTTACTGTGGATCTTTTTGGGTAGAATTTTCTGCAGGGAATCCATTGGAAAACAAGATAAAAAAATAAGTGTATTTGCACTTGTTTTGTAAGTGCAGCTTTGAATTTTCTGTTACAATAAAATTACAATGACTGTCCCAGGCATGATGGCCTGGTAGTGGAGATACCATTTTTCGACCGGGTTAACCGGGTTTGATTCCCACTGGGCCCAAAACTTTCCTGGGACTATTGAAGAAAAAACAAATAAACAAAAAAAAAATTACAATGACAAATTTAAAACACATGGACTCACAACTGGAGGAAAATAGCCCTTTGGATTACGACTGCTCTTTGGTGCAGATCAATAAATATGAAGTAGGGTGAGGGGAACCACGACTCTTTCTATGACAATAAAAGTTGATCTTTGTTTGGCTCTTCCAGAACATTAAAGCACATACCGCATATACTGTATGTACACACATACATGCTGTCTCTAGTTCAGTAACACTTTTCACAAGACAATATTTCACAAACTATTAAAGAAATTTTTATGAAACTACCAAAAGTTACTCATTAGAAACTGTGGATGAGCTAACAAAATTTTTACGGTCAAGTAACCAAAGATCAAGATCACAAAGATCGAGGTCCACATCCATAGGGTATCCATAGGGTAGTCGGAGGCATAAAAAATAAAGTGGAAGATTTGGGTTTAGAAAAAAACAATGTTTTTTTTTTTAATTGGTGTTTTTTCTCTTATCTCAAGTAGTCCAGGAACGTCTTGAGCCCAGTGGGAATCTAACTAGGTTCTCCTAGTCGAAAGATGGTATCTCTACCACGAGGCCAAGCCCCCATGGGACCAGAAAAAAACAATGTTGATTAGAGCAACGCGTTATGTAGTATTAGCCATAGCAAGGTTGCTACGGCTACAGGTTAATCAAGCTTTCCAACAGCACAATCATTAATCTTAGATCATTCTTTGTATCTGCCCACAACTGCCCATAGTTACTCACTATAGAGGGATGAATTTTTAGTGTCGCACAACTACAGATCAAAAAAATTTACAGGAGAATTTTGTTTGCATTGCAACTTATTCTTTTAAACATATGGTAGAAAAAGTTTCAAAAAAGTCTTCTGGACAGTTTAATTCTTGATCTGAATTCTGAATCAGATTGAAAATGATTTCCGGATGGAAGTCGAAACGTCTTGATCAAGAATTAAACTGTCCAGAAGACTTTTTTGAAACCTTTTCTACTATGGATCACTCCTGGATGAATGAGGGACTACACGGACTTTTAAACACATGATTTATTCATGTTATTTAACATATTCCTTATAACTTCCGTTCCATTCTGTCGTCTTCTGCTTATCCGGGGCCGGGTCAATGGGGCAACAGCCTCAGACGGGAAGCCCAGGCTTCTCTCACCCCGGCTGCATCTTCCAGCTCGCCCAGAAGGATACCGAGTTGTTCCCTGGCCATGTGAGACATAGTCTCCCCAGCAGATCCAGGGTCTGCCTCTCGGTATCCTTCCAATGGGACGTACTCGAAACACTTTATAACTGCAGTTTTTTTTTTTTTTTTGCATAAGCTGTGCTATTTGCATTTACAAAATATCAACTGTAAGTGATGGTGTTATTGTGCAACCTGACAAACATTCGACACGAGTGTCTCCTTATGGTGTACATGTTTGCACATACTGCACACATAACGCAGCTGGGCCAGACACATGTAAACCCTCACAGTTTAACCTGATTTCTCCGGGTCTGTATTCCTGAGTCAATCTGTTTGTCTCTGTAGGTGTGCAGACACGCCCCTGGTTATAGTACAGGAACCTCTTTAGTTTTAACTGTCACACAGACACACAGTGGAGACATCCTCTCCTGCCACGCTGTGTCAATGAGTCGATTTCAACCCAATTAGCATCCAGAGACCTGCAGTTCTCTCTCTTTCACTTTGGCTCCCCCAGACACACCCACACACACATTTGTGATATGCCACCCACTCTCGTCTTGATGTGCCAATGAATCAACCTAATTTCCATTGAGAGCACCCCACCAACTCCTACACACATACACGCACAAAGCTAATTGAACACCTGGTGCTGCCTGGCCTGGCTAATAGGAGATTAATTGTTTCCTTGTTGTAAAGGGGCCAAAGTGTGCATGTGTTTTAGTGTGTGTGGAACTCAGATCTAGACTCTAAAAACACTTCTTTGGTAAAATAGTAAAGCAGTATATTATTCCCTACATGTATACTTAAGTATACATACTGTAGAATACCTTATTTTTGTGTGAAATTTGATAAATAACTCGCTAAAAGTAGACGTGCATTATCAGGACAACACAGTTAAGTCAGTTTCATTGTGTTTTTGTTGTATTCTACTTAAGAAGTCAAAAAGTCAGGATCCCTCACCTGCCACCAGAGGGAGCCCTGGATATTCCTGATCAACCTGATTAGGATCACCTGAGGATGATTTCTGATTCCACTGATCTGTGCACCCTGCCATCTATTTAAGGGGAATCACGCCAGACTTCCCTGTTGGGTCTTACTATTCCTTCCAGCCAGGTCACCCTAGTTGCCTGACCATGTTTGAACTTTGTTATTATTTGGACTTTTGAAACCTTGAGTTAACCCTGTGCTTCTTTGCTTCACAGACTTCCTGAATTGAGTTAATAAATTTTGTTTTGAAGTCCTGCAATTGGGTCCTCCTCCATCCACCATCCTAAAATCTTGACAAAAAAAAAAAAAAACAAGCTCCATTTACAGTAAATGATCAAAGTAATCCGATTCTCCTTTGTCAATGCTTTAAATTTTTCCGTTCTGTCATCTTCCGCTCTTTTCGGGGTCGGGTTGCGGGGGCAACAGCCTCAAACGGGTAGCCCTCTCTCACCCCGGTTGTATCCTCCAGCTCACCCGGAAGGATCCCAAGTCGTTCCCCGGCCAGCTGTAAGACATAGTCTCTCCAGCGGGTCCGGGGTATGTTCTTTGGTCTCCTCGCAGTAAGACATGCCCGTAACACCTCGCCCGCGAGGCGCTCGGGGGGCATCCTGACCAGATGCCCGAACCACCCCATCTGGCTTCTCTCGACCTGGAGGAGGAGCTGCTCGACACCGAGCTCTTCCCGGATGGCAGAGCTCCTCACCCGATCTCTGAGTGAGAGCCCAGCCACCCTGCGGAGGAAGCTCATTTCGGCCGCTTGTACCCACAATCATGTTCTTTTGGTCACCACCCACAGCTGGTTACCATGGTGAGGGTAGGAACGTAGATCGACTTGTAAATCGAGAGCTTTGCTTTTTGGCTCAGCTCTCTCTTTACCACGACGGACCGATGCAACACTGTGGTAAAGATGCCGCACCGATCCATCCCCCGCTCATGAACAAGACCCAAGATACTTAAACTCCTCCACTTGGGGCGGGACCCTGTCCCTGACCCGCAGGGGGCATTCCACCCTTTTCCAGGCGAGGACTATGGTCTCAGATTTGGAGGCTTTAAATTTTAAGTTGAAATTTTACTGTAATATTAAATGGCTCAGTTATTCCAATTTTTTCTTTTTTTAGTCCACACATTTTTAAATAAGGTGTTGGCACACGCACACACAAAAACGTGTTGAACTAAATATGAAAAAAGCGTGTTTGTAAGTCTGAGACTGATGCTATTAAAAAAAAAACAAGCTACTGAGGCACATCCACACGCTGCATGCCACCATACATCAAGGTTAATGCATTCCTAACAGAACACAATTAGTTCAGTGTACGACAGGTAACAGACTTTAATGCTTTAATAAAGCCGTGCTGAACACTGCGCCTTTCACTTTAGCTGCGGCTCTGAGCGAATAATCACTTTTATGGCTGAAACTTAATCTACCTATAAATTGCTTCGTTACGGCCTCCAGTGCATTTACAGTGACAGCCTTCAACGTGCACGGACCACCGTTGTGAAGGTGGCTATCAATGGCTGTTCTTCTTTGTTAAATTCTCTTGTTAACCTCATCGTTTTAAAGATGTCATAACCTTCATGTGCAGTCACAGCAAATGCTTTTTTTTTTTTTTTTTTACTATAAACTATCAATTAGGTAGTTCATGCAGAAAAGTTTAATTAGGATTCCTTTGTTCCCAGAATGACCTCAAGAAATCCAACTTATTTGAAAATTTAGAAATGCAATTCTTTTATTAAAAGTTTTGGAGCATTTATACAGGTTAAATTGACCTTTTCTTGTAAGTGGCATAATTTAAAAGGTTAAATCGCAAACAGTTTTGTCCCGAGCGTGTAAATCTAAAGATGCACAAATAGGTTTGCTTTTTACTTTGTTCTTTTTGGTCTCATTGTTTGTCTTTTGTGGAGAAAGTAGCAATTACGTATCAATGAGCCTTTTCTTCCCTTGCTAATGGTCAGATGTGTTTAAAGGCTATCGTGCATTTGTAAGGTGAAAATTCTTATCTTTTAGCATCTGAAGTTAAACATAGTGGGACTTTTTTAAGCACGGGAACCCAAACTGTGCCAGAAGAAGCTTATAAATAAATTTTCACTTTTGTTCAAACCTGGTAGAAGCTTGTAAAATTGTAATATTTTACATGATACAGCCATTTAAACAGTGCATAAATGTCTTGACCGTGCCTTATCTTACACTATTTATCTAACAAAACAAAAACTAAACTGCTTTTAGAGATGGAGAGAACATGTTGTTAAGATGCGATCTTTCCCACCGGATATTTCTGCCTGCATGAAAATAAAATGACTAAACTTTATATCAGTGATTATGAGCCAAAGTCTTTCTGTTAAACATAAAATACCCAACGGATCGTATAAATCCCTTATTCATCTGGAAGTGATCGATTGCCGAAAAGGTAAATTTCTCATCTTTGATTTGTTTATGTTTGCCGTTCTTAGAATAATTTTTTGTTTTAAGGATTTTAGTTTTTTTGAGAAGTTTGTCTGTTCTCCTCGTGTATGTGTGAATTTTTTCCAGGTTTTCCGGTTTCCTCCCACCCTCCAAAAGATTACTACCTGTTCCAGTGTTGTTTTCATCAACAATGACGAAAACTAAATGATTTAGTTGCCGAAGCATTTTTTATGACGATGACGTAACGATAACGAAATAAATGCGACATTTTGGTGACGAAAATATGACGAGACGTTTGCAAGTTTCTGTTGACGAGACGAAAATGTTACAAAATAGGCATCAGACTTTCACATTTCTGTCTGTGAAAAGAAAAAACACAGCAGCTGCATCTGTCTCCCACGGCGGCACGTCCCCCACAATGCTGCACGTTCACACCGTCTACACAACACACCTCCAGCCATGAGGAAGTCACACACCATGGTGAAAACGGTAAGAAAGAGTCTCGGTGGTCAGAAACTTAAAGTTTTCTACATATTTTGCGCAAACAGCATGCTAACTTCAAGCTAATGCTAGCTTGTCGGCGCCGCTAACTTCTTTAGTTAGCTTGGTTGCGCTAACGACTGATTTAAAGACACAGTACAATGTTTACTTTGTTTACAGGATTATTAAGAGGTGTAATTTTTAAGTATGAATAAGTTACAACGTTCCTCACTCACTGAAAAATTTATATTTATTTTACGTTGTTTAACTATGTTTGCTGTTTTTGCGCAAGTTAAAGCTGAGCAGGTTTTTTTTTTTTTTTTAAACAAATAACCTGCATCATTCTCAGTAATAAAGACACAATTATTAAAGTAAGATTTTTTTTTTTTACACTAAAACTAAACTAAACACGTTCTAAGTCTCCTCTGACGAAAACTAGACGAAAACTCTTTTGGGTTTTCGTTGACTAAAACGAAAATATAAAGAGATGATGAAAACGTGACTAAAACTTAAATTAATATTCGTCCAAAGACGAAGACTAAAACAAAAACTTAGATGGCTGCCAAAAACAACAATGCCCTGTTCAGGGTTTATCATGCCTGAAATCATCCGACATAGGCTCTGGCTCCACCGCAGCCTTGTTAGGGTTAAGTGGTTCAGAACATGAATGAATAAGTTTTGTTTGAGACGTTGTAGGATTTTTGGAGGCGTTATATAAGGTCAATTAGTCCTCGGGACACACTCTTGTTTAATTTTTTTAAACACTTCTTAATATAATTTTTCCGTTTTCATTCTTTGCTGTCACTATACTTTTTCACTAGATTAGTCCTCGGTTCACGTCTCAAAATATTTTCCCATCATTTTCCATCTCTCTCACGTCCCCATGTCTGTTTTCTTTGGACTTTCTTTAGAGCGTTTCCAGTCTGCCTTTTGATTTTTTATGAATGTGAAACATTTTACTTGGACGGCCTCAACATTGGAAAACATTATTCTTTTTTTATTTCTTCCAGTCCTTTTTATTTTCTTTAAACTTCATCACTTATTCTTTCACGGGTTTCTTGACTTTGCCTCCTCTGTTTTCCTCTTTATTTTTAATAATTTAATTAATAACCACTGTCTGCATTGTTTTTGCACTCATTTTTCCATTATTGATGGACCTGGGCTTATCTTGATCTAAATATATATAAATTTTGATTTTTTTTTATTTTTTTTTTAAATGTACGAAAATATACTAAACCAGATGGTAGCAAAAGTATGCTCCAGCTCCCCTCACAGTTATGGAGCACAAACTCCAGACAGGATCCTAGTTGAAGGCTGTCAGCTCTGACAAGATGCAGATACTGGGGACAGAGGAAGCATCCACTCCCTGATGGCTCTATGACAAACCAGTGGCGGTCGGTCAGAGCCAGCAGGACCTTCTCTGCATGCCTAACTTAACCAGACATCATTATCATAATTATAATAAAAGTCAATTTAATTTTAAATGTATTTTTCCTAAATATATATATAATTGTTCTCCATATTCTGTTTTCTTCATGTCATATTATATCCATTTGGTTATACAACTTTCAGTGTTGTAACGTTACGTTAACGTTTTTATCCAATCAGAATTCAGCTTGCTGGTGTCGCTAGGCTGGATGAAATCTGCCTCCAGGCCTTCAGATCGAGCAGTGCGGGCCCTTCTTACTGCATTGTAAATGGGCACCTGTAGTTTCTGACAGCCAATCAGATCATGAGTTGTTGACGTTTAAGCCTTCACGAAGGTCCTAAACGTGACATGTACGCATGACATGTACGCGTCTTGTGATTGGATACTCACTTGACGTAAGCGGAAGCAACCTTCAGCATGTCAACAAAACTTACACTAGAGCCAGACCCAGAACCTTTTACAGAAAAATCTGAAATATCTACTCGTTTTTTGGGGGACAGCTGTTTTGGTGATTATATGTTTTATACGTGGGTTTATTGATGTTTAAATGCTCTTGAAAATAGCCTGTGTTGTACACCAGTGGTCCCCAACCACTGGGCCGCGGACTGGTACAGGGCCGTGGGTCATGTGGTACCGGGCCGCACAGAACTGTTATTTTTATTCAGTTTGTTTTTGTGATGTCTTTTATTTTGAAGGTACATGTTTATCGTTACCATGGGAACAAGAGTGCGTTCAAGCAGAGAGAATGTTTCGCGTTATAAAGACGCTGCTAATAAATTTTCTCGTGAAGACAACGTGGATTTAAGTTTATTATTATTGATTTTGAAAAGCCATTTTTTTTCAGGCTGGTCTCATCATCTTAAGACCAGTCTGTGAAAATATTGTCAGACACTAAACCGGTCTGTGGCGCAGAAATGGTTGTGGACCCCTGTTGTACACAATTAAGGTGATGCAACGCCCAGTAGTGCCTACGTCTGCTTCTGTATATAATTTCTCCAGCCGTGGTGTCATTAATGATGGTATTTGAGGGGTATTTATTCAAGTCAGACAAAGTAGGACATCACCGAAGGCCTAGATGTGAAATGCACGGACTGCCACTGTGACAAACCAACTCAAACCGATAAAAGAGGGGATCCCCAACACCCAGAGCTATGGACAGCATGACAGCTGTCCAGCACAGGCCGAAGACCTCCCCAGAACCACATCCTTTACAAATAGTAGATACCCAATCTTAAATCACCTTAAAAGGGATCCCACACTGCCTCGGCTAGTTCTTAAACTTCTGTCCATAAAAGTAATGAATGAAATTGGTGACAAAGGGCAGTCTTGACTGAGTCTAACTGTCCTTGGAAATTAATTTGATATAAATGGTGGGTTTTCTCCTCTTAATGTCCTTTTTATGACCTATACAGTGGATTTCTCTTTTATTAACTGCAATTTTTAGCCCTGTCTGGGTTTTTTATTTGCTCCTATTATCATGGTTCTCCCCTCTTACTGTCACAATTCCCTCACCTGCCACCATATGGAGCCTTGGACCTTCTTCTCCTGAATTCCAGCCTGATTCCAAACACCTGTGGTCATTAGCCTGATGCTAATCACCTGTACTTCATTAGCCTGATGCCTTTCAAAGGTAGTCTATCCTTGAACTCTGTGTACTGTAATACATTCCTTTGTGCTAATCCAGTGCCATTGCTTTACAGCCTTGCTGGACATTTTGTTAATAAATCCTGTTTGTTGGCCTGCATTTGGCTCCTCCTCCTTCTACATCCCCATCTTGACACTTCCGGTCCTCTATCCTCCACCTATTATGGTTATGTGACTTTTTGGTTGCTTATATTTAATTTATTTACAAACTCCACATCCATAATTATTTATTTTCAAGCTGACAGAATTTTATGTTTTATTACAGTCATGTAACGAGCACAATCCACCATGTTCTATTATGCATCTTGGTGGTTTAAAATAAGGAATTCGTCCTTCAAGCCTCCAACTTAAGGACGTTTTGAATATTTCTGAGTGAAAAAAGGACTGCTGCCTCATTTATATTTTATTTTCCTGTGAGCTCTACCAACAAAAAAAAAAAACCAAACCACCTTTGCAAAGGCTCACGTTTCTCCTTTTAAATGATTAATTTAACCTGTTTCTTCTTGAGGGAATTTCACATCATAATGAAACTGCAAACATAACAGAATCAATTAAGGCTAACATTCATGCACATCTTAATGGATCAGTAGGTAAAGAGGACATTTGGGAGACTAGAGAGATAAGCTATAGATCAACATATATCATTAGCTTCAAACAGGCTTATTAACGTGGTCCTTGGGGCGAAATTGTTAAGCCAAAGGACTTGGTTATGCAGAAAGATTGCGATACATGTTTAGGGATAATGTGCTTTGCAATTAGCTTTACTTCTGTGGGCACAAGTGTGGATCTGTGTGTGGCAGTCCATGATTAATATGTTTTTGTCCTGTTTGAACAGGAAGAAATAAGAAAATATGTGGCTCAAGTTTTGACCCAAATAAAGATTTTTTTTTTAATCCACCATATGGATGAATTGGAAATCACTGGTTAGTCTTGATTTTATATTTTTCTCCTACTTATTAAATCCTTGACTTTGTTCCAGATACAATATTCAAAAACTGACCCTAAAAAATCCACAATTTCTCACAAAAGCCGAATACCTTTGATTGTCTATTTGCGGACAATGGCTTAATAAGGTAGTTCAAAAATTTTGGGGCGAGGTTAAGAATCACGTCTGTGTTTATAAGTCAAATTTTTACAAATAAGATAACAAAGGAAACAAATGACATTCACTTTGAACAATCATCCAATCAATAAATGAAAAAGACTATTTTCTCATGCCTTTAGATGATGAACAATAACAGCATCAATGCTAATCATGTTAGCACCACATAAGAGGGATTGAGCAGCTCGGGACGCTGCGGTAACGACCTTTCTATTAATCATTATCCTTTGTGTGTAAAATGCACTCCATATATAACCAGAAAATGTCTATGCAAATAATCTTTTTTCTTTGTTTCATGGTTTCAATTGCGCCTCAAGTTTATAATTTTTTTGAGAACCAATCATAGACTCAATATAAACACATCAAAGCAACAAAACTTTTAGAGTTTATAATTTTCTAAATATTGGTTCCACATATGTGAACATTTTTAAAATTCACAAGGAGGAAATGAGATAAATCATTTGCCTAGATAACATATGGCGAGACGAGAGGCGCACTCATACCAGAATTGAGCATCTCATGTGATTCCCCTTACGTCACTTAGCAGATTCCAAAACTGAAACAGACATCTAGACAAAGAGTCAAATCCAAACAACAACAATTTGGTGAACATTGCTGCATCATAGGAGCTGAATCAATGCAGGATTTGGTGTCCTTTGTTGATGTGTAGTGAACTGTATACATATAGTATGTACTGTAGATCCAAAAAATGTTGCACTTGAGGTAAAAAACAGGCATTAAACGCTTGCAAAACTAGAATATGTGCAATTACCTTTGACTTTATGTTAAAACTGTATTGTAAACTGTAAACTTTAGAGCAGAGCAAAAGTTTGTGCGGAGCATTGTGTGCTGTGCTGGCTGCTGTAATCTGATCTCTCCTTGCATGGGTGTTCATGACCCCGATTTGTGGTCTAAAAGATTAAATAGTTCACACTACTAGACAAATAGCATAATTAGATTTAAATGTGCATTGAAATGTTAAAAAGCCTCATACTGTAGCTCTTTTAGCCCTTGGATAGTAAAATTTATTAGTGTCAATAAGCAACATATTTGCTGATTACCAATATCTCGAGTGCAATATTGGCTGATTTAATCGACCTATCAATTAATCGATCGGGTTCTAACCCTGACTTATGTAAGTGAGGCACTCTCTATAACAAACATTTTAAGTACAAATACTGGTGTAACTGACTTTTAAATTGCACGAAAACCATTTTTATATCATTTTTTAAGGCTTTTCATGGTTTACCACCAATAAATGAGATAAGAATGAATTAAAACTGAACAGTAAGCCGGCCGGTGTCATGACGTATGGACTCTATTATGCTCTCCAGGTGATGAGCTCTGCACCACAGCTCCCTGTCAGACAATACACAACGGTAGATCTGGCAAACCTCCCAGCAACCGTGCCATCTGTTCTTGGAATGCTAAAGATTCATCAGGTGGTGGCAAAGTAGAGAAGCCATGTTATCAGCAACAGTTAATCTGCAACATTAGAGGAGGGAGACGCACTCCTGCAGAAATAGAAACTTCAGCAGGTTTTTATTTTCTTTGTTTCTTGGAGGAATCAGAAAAATACAGTGGCTGCCAACAGACCCTTCCATCAGCAGAAGAAACAGTTGAGGCTTGCATCAGGGATTTTTCTATGGCAGTTGTCTTACTAGTTTGTTGATTTTTAATTATTAAGATTTCAGTTTAAAGTTCCTTGACCTAGTCTCTACAAGCTTTAGGATCTAGAAAAAGCCATTCTGATTATTTTTTTTCTACATGATTTAATCAAAATTATGCGTCAAGGCAAAATGAGCATTCTCACTGACACAAAACGATCAGAGACAGTGAGGACATTGTTGTTAGTAAACCAGATACTCCATAAAAGTGGTTGTTCACGAGTGGGGGAGGGATGGAGTGGGAGATCGACAGGCGGATCGGTACGGCATCAGCAATAACTAGGACACTGCATCGGTCCGTCGTGGTAAAGAGAGAGCTGAGCCGAAAAGCAAAGCTCTCGATTTACAAGACGATCTACGTTCCAACCCTCACCTATGGCCACCAGCTGTGGGTGGTGATTGAAAGAATGAGATCACGGTTACAAACGGCCGAAATGAGCTTCCCCCGCAGGGTGGCTGGGCTCTCACTCAGAGATCGGATGAGGAGCTCTGCCATCCGGGAGGAGCTCGGTGCCGAGCTGCTCCTCCTCCAGGTTGAGAGGAGCCAGATGGGGTGGTTCAAGCATCTGGTCAGGCTGCCCCCTGAGCGCCTCGCGGGTGGGGTGTTTTGGGCATGTACCTCCGGGAGGAGATTAAGGGGCAGACCCCGGACGCGCTGGAGAGACTATGTCTCACAGCTGGCTGGGGAACGACTTGGGATCCTTCCGGGTGAGCTGGAAGACGCAGCCGGGGTGAGAGAGGCCTGGGCTACCCGCTTAAGGCTGTTGCCCCGCGACCCGACCCCGGAACAAGCAGAACGGAACGGGAAGTTTTATAAGATGTCTGTTGAAGCATCTGAATAGACGACCAACCTATAAACATTGCAAACTTCTCAGTTCGCTAATTAGCTAAATATTTTTAGATTTCTTCATTCGTAATACCTAACCTAGTTGCTGGAGTGAAATGCACTAGGTGGCGCCAGCGGACTTGTTAATTATTGCTTAAAGAGCATGTTTGTAAATGTAGAACCTTGGAACAAACCAGCTACCGGTATGAGGCTGGATCTAATATAAAAAACCCAGCCTGATGTCCTCAGGCTGACCCAAAACTCTATCCTACTTCAACTATTTCATATTTATTTTTCTTGGACTCTCATCGTAATTTCTTCTTTTGCATTTATTTCAACTTTTTTTTTTTCCATCTTTTCTCAGGCTTCTGCCGTTTTATTTTCACTGGATCGACTCCCGCTGGGACAACGGTCTAATGGTGTTCCTGACAGGAAAAATGCCACAGCTGACTTCCATTAGAGAAACCAAGACAGTCCTGTATTGTCAGGTAGGATTTCATACGGCAGCTTGGCCCAGAAAACCATGTGGCTGAAAGAGGGGAGCAGCTAAAGTTGACTCGACACGGGTCAGACGAAAAGGACAAAAAGTTTCATACGATCTAATGTTACATCACATCAATTTTTTTTGTACATTGTGGTTTTAAAACAAAGAAAACAAAAAGCTAATAGAAATGCCTCTGGGTCTGATTGATGCGATCGACTTTCCCTCTCTTGGTATTGGTGATATATTGAAATCCTTTGGTTGAACCTGTGTTATTTAGAGCCAAACACGTCTCAGCTCCTGGGATCTTACTGACTGGTTATTTGAATGCTTTTCCTTCCAAATGTTGCCTGGCGTTGCCTAGCAACCAACACCCCTAAACAGCAAGCAAGAGTTTGGGCAAAAAAATTTTGAAAAGTTTGGAATCATTTACCAAAGCCAGCTTTTTGCAGAGTTTCCATGGTAACCTAATTAATGTAAGAGAAGCAATAAATCAATTTCTTTTTAACTTAATATGACGTGTTGAATGTTATGAAAGAATCACGTGAATCTTTGTAGAAGCATAAGCAATAAGAATGACCACCATATATTTCTGAAGATGCCCCCCGAGCGAGGTGCCCGAACCACCCCATCTGGCTCCTCTCAACCTGGAGGAGGAGTGGCTCGACACCGAGCTCTTCCCGGATGGCAGAGCTCCTCATCCGATCTCTGAGTGAGAGCCCTGCCACCCTGCAGAGGAAGCTCATTTCGGCCGCTTGTACCCGCGATCTCATTCTTTTGGTCACCACCCACAGCTGGTGATCATAGGTGAGGGTTGGAACGTAGATCGACTTATAAATCGAGAGCTTTGCGGCTCAGCTCTCTCTTTACTACGACGGAATTAGCGCCTCCAAATCCGAGACCATGGTCCTCCAGCTCCCTCCAGCTCCACCCTTTCACCATTCCACCCTTTTCCCCGGGAAAAGGGTGGAATGCCCCCCACGGTTCAGGGACAGGGTCCTGCCCCAAGTGGAGGAGTTTAAGTATCTCGGGGTCTTGTTCACGAGTGGGGGAAAGATGGAGCGGGAGATCGACAGGCGGATCGGTGTGGCGTCAGCAATAACTAGGATGCTGCATCGTAGTTTAAAAGTGATCGAGAGAAAACCCTGTTTCTTCTTTTCTTCTTCTTTAAGCATTTCCCTTCAGGAGGCGCCACAGCAAGTCAGTTCCTTCCATCTAACCCTATCTCCTGCATCCTCTTCGGTCACACAAACTATCTTCATGTCTTCCTTCACTGTATCCATGAACCTCCTCTTTGGTCTTCCTCTAGTCCTCTTTCCTGGTGGTTCCAAATCCAGATCCTTCTTCTGATGTACTCTCTCTCTCTCCTCTGCACATGGCCAAACCATCTCAGTCTGTCCTCTCTGACTTTAAAACCTCGAACATGTGCTGTGAACAGATTAAACATTACTTAATCTGCTTGCGTTCTTTCGATCCATTTGATTTAGAATCCTGATAGTTGATTTATTGCAGCCTTTATTCACAATTTGAGTTTGTGGAACAAAATGTTCACAAAAGTATTTTGAACGACTGCTTATTTTGTTGCTACCAGGTAAAAAGGAAAAATGGAAAGCGGATTGTAACTCCATCCAAACATCTTATTCTTTTAAATCCAGGCCTCTTACGGGAACCTGTGAGTGGGCTGATGATGATGGAGTAGAGTGTCTATCCTGAACGACTGCAGCCGTCAAGTTCTCACTTTTCCGCCGCCGTGTGTTCGAGCGAAGGTTTCACTTTACTGCAGAGTTCAGGAAGTCGAGAAAGCGGTGGGGGTGCGAGGGAGGGTGCATCTGACACTGTCAAGACTGGCTTGTAAAAAAAAACCCCAAGAGAGATGGAGAGTGATTGAGAGAGGGAAGGAACAGGAAAAGGAGGGAGGAATGAGGGATTTGGAGAAGGAGGTGAAGGGTGCAGCAGGAAGAAGACAATAAGGCTTTTTGACGAGGCTTTTCTGGGAGCAAATGTGGGTCATGGTGTGAAGAAAGAGACTTTTCACCGCACGGATATGATGATTTACACACATTCAGATTTGTGTTGTGTTGTTTATGTTCTGCTTTTAGCCCCCAGGATTTCACATATCATCTTTAAAACCAGACACTAAAACCACTTGCTTTCATTGTTTGTTTCTCCATTTCACTCATTTATAAATGTGACCCCGCCATGCCCCCTCTCTTTAAATCTATCAGCAGGGTCTTTTTTTTTTTTTTTTTCCATGCACCACTGTTTCTACCCACTCACTCATTGCCTTGCTCTCAGCCAGCATTCTCAAACCCTGGCAGGACACCACAAAAAGCATCCAAACTGCTTTTTTCACTTAATTTTTTTCCTAAGCAGCGTCTGATCTTAAGTTACAGTCAAACAGGACATAATAGACCGGGTCTTGTCGGGGAATTTTCTACAGCTGGCTCACACCAGACCAGTTGGACCCTCAACAAATGACAAAGTAAATCCTTGGCTCCATGCCCCCATTTTTTCTAAGACCTTTTTTTTTTTTATTATTATTTATTTATTTATTTCGGTCACAGTGCAACCTCATATCAATGAAATAAAGAAAACAACCATATTCCAGCAAAGGACCGAAAAGGTAACGGCTGAAGCAAACGCTTATTACGCCGACCCTTTTTTTTTTTTTTTATGTCATAATAAAAGCAAAAAGACATAAGTAAATACTAAGCCATCATAATTGTTATAACGCATAACATAATACTTTGTAATATCATAATACATCATAACATAATCATAACACATCATAACATATAACATAATCATAACACATATTCGTAACACATAACATAATCATAACACATCATAATTGTTTACTTTTTATAGAAGCTTGAATTTAACCATCAAGACTTGCATATTTTTTAAGTATTAATAACTTAAATTTCTTTTTTAAACATAAAAGATTTAAACACAATTTAAGTTCATCATTACAATTATTCCAAAGATCCACACCTTTAATAGAAATACAGAATTTTTTAACATTTGTTCTAAATTTATTTTTAATGAACACATCATTTCCTCTTAGTTCGTATGGACTTTTCCTAATAATAAACATATTTTGTAGAGAGTTTGACATCATGTTTTTTTTTATCTTAAACATAAATTTTAAAGTGTGTAATTCCACTAAATCATAGAACTTTAATGTTTTTAAATTTATAAATAGATTATTGGTAGGTTGATTATAAGATGAGAATGTTATTGCTCGTATTGCTTTTTTTTGTAAAATATAAATTGGTTTTGTGTTAGTTTTGTACGTATTTCCCCAAATCTCGATACAATGAGTTATATATGGAAGTACTAATGTATTATTTAACATAAACAAACTTTTTTTATTTAGGACAAATCTGAATTTATAAATGATTGCTATTACTTTAGACAGTTTATTTTTTGTATAATTTATGTGTGATTTCCAGCTTAATTTGTGATCTATAATCATTCCAAGGAACTTACTGTCGTAAGCTCGTTCCAATGGGGTGTTATTAAGCATAATTTGAATTTGTTTAGGTACTTTTAATTTTGTAAATACTATAAATTTCGTTTTTTCAATATTTAATGATAATTTATTTATGTCAAACCATATTTTTATTTTACTCAATTCTCTTTCAACTGATTGTATCATTTGGTTCAGGTCTTTTCCTGAAAAGTAAAGAGTAGTGTCGTCTGCAAACAGTACATAATTTATTAGTTTGGATGTGTAACACAAATCATTGATGTACAGGATAAAGAGTTTAGGCCCCAGCGTTGAGCCTTGTGGAATTCCACATATGACTTTTAATAAATCAGATTTTTCCTCCTTTATTTGTACATATTGATATCTATTTTCTAAGTAGCTCTGAAGCCATGTATATGCAGCTCCTCGAAAACCAAATCTGTCTAGTTTGCTCAGTAATATATTATGATCTATGGTGTCGAAAGCTTTCTTAAGGTCTATGAAAATACCGATGCCATAATTATTTGAGTCTATTGATGTAGTAATATTTTCTATTAGTTCTGTAACAGCCATATTAGTGGATCGGTTTTGTCTAAACCCATATTGTTTGTCACTAAGGAGCTGGTGTTTCTCTATAAATTTATCTAATCTTATTACAAATACTTTTTCTATTATTTTTGAAAACTGTGGAAGTATGGATATAGGCCGATAATTTGAAAATAATTGTTTATTGCCATTTTTATAGACTGGAATAACTCTAGTTATTTTCATTTTTTCAGGAAATTTACCGATTTGAAAAGACTTATTGCAAATATATGTTAGAGGCTGTGCAATATGTTCTATTGTATTCTTTATTAAATTCATATCAATGTTAAGTGTATCTTTAGATGTTTTTGATTTAAATTGCTTTACTATTTTAATTATTTCATTTTCATTTGTTGGGTTTAAATAAAATGTAAAAGGATTTCTGTTTACAGCATCACTTGGACTTATGTTATGCTTCTCAATACTTTCAGCCAAGGTATTTCCTACATTAACAAAATAATGATTAAATTCTTCTATAATTTCTTTTATATTTTCCAGCTTTGAGCTTTTGTTCATGAATTGTTTTGGTATTTTATATTTTTTATCTTTTATTTTAATTATTTTATTAATGACATTCCATGTTCCCTTAATATTTTCTTTTTGTTCTTCAAATAATTTATGAAAGTATTCTTTTTTGGTTTTCCGCAAAATACTAGTCAATTTGTTTTTATAATTTTTATATTTTATTTCAGATTCCTTGGTTTTGTGTTGAATAAACTTTTTATATAACATATTTTTCTTCTTACATGCATTTTGTAATCCACTTGTTATTCATGGCTTTGTTTTAGAATTTTCTTTAAGTCTTACCTTTTTTAATGGGCAGTTTTTATTGTAGATTTCTAAAAACATGGATATAAAAATTTCATACGCTTCACTTGGGTCAGTTTGGTTGTAGACCTCGTCCCATTTCTGTTTTAATAAGTCTTCTTTAAGTTTATTTAGAGTTTGGTCTGTCACTCGCCTAATATATCTGAATGTTTCAGAGTTTTCTTTGTCATCAGTTATAATTTTATTTTGAAATATAGCAAAAACTGGTAGGTGGTCACTTATATCACTGACAAGAAGGCCACCAACAATTTTAGCTTCAATATTGTTTATAAAGATATTATCTATTAGAGTGGAGGAATCAATCGTTATCCTGCTGGGTTTATCAATAATTGGTAATAACATATTTGAATGCATCATATTTATGAAATCAGTTGTTTTCCCATGGGTAGTTGCTTTAAGCAAATTTATATTTAAATCTCCACATATTATTAATTCCTTTGTGGAATATCCATTTATATTTATAATTTCATTCATTTTTTCATTAAATGTATCAATCGGTGAACCAGGTGTTCGGTATACACAAGTAACATGTACATTTTTTGTTTTTTTAAATTCAATTTCGACAGTGATTAATTCCATTATATTGTGAACAGATACTGATTTATCTTCAATGATTTTACAGTTAAAGTTTGAGTCCACATAGAGGGCAACTCCACCTCCTTTTTTGTTGTTTCTGGTGACTGTAAATAGTTCGTATCCCTCTATCTTTACTAGTGTTAGAGGGTGCTTTAGCTCGTCCAGCCACGTTTCAGATACAGCTATAACATTAAATTTACCGTACATATGCAGTAGGTCTTTGATTTTTGATATGTTCTTCCAGAGACTCCTAATGTTAATATGTAGCACTGAAAAGTTTTTCTCCAGTTTAACGTTCTCTTTAAATTGTTCGCTTGTGTAATAGTCACAGCTTAAGTCCAAGTTATTGTAGAAATATAATTCTGGATCAAGTTGTTGATCAATACAAGTCATAGTTTGTCTTGTGTTCAGTGCACATATGTTCACCTGTCTCCTTTTCCGCGATGCGTAATCCGTGCATCATCAAGCGCTCTTTACAATCTTCCGAGAAATCATAATCCTTTTTTAAAGTAACATAATCCAAATAATTATTCATACGGATTCAGGTCTTTCAGCTCTCTTATCGTGATCACTTTCGCTTCTTCTGGCGTACCATTGAGTTTAATCATCACTTGCCCGTTCCGAGTCCACGTAGCTTGTATTTTTTTCTGTTTTCGCAAGTTTCTTGCATGTCTTGCGATGTCTGCACGTCTTTTTGTTAAGTGTTCATTCAGATATACCCCCGTGCCTCTTAACTTCTTAGCTTGTCGTAATAGCTCTATTTTGTGTTTCCTGTTAACAAAACGCACAATAATATTTGGTTTTGCGTTTTTTTCCTTCTTCGGAAGTGTGTGACAAGCGGATATGTTCTCTGGATCAACTTTTATGTCTTTATTTGCCAGAAATTGAATGACTTGCCTCTCCAGAGTTTGTTGCTCCTCTGGCGTCGCGTTCTCCTCTTCGGCCTGTGCTGTAGCGTTAGCATAGCTGCGGTGTCTAGTTTCCAGTCCACTCACAATAATATCCTCCATCCGAGTATACTGTTCCAAGTCATCAACTCTTCGTTCCAGTCCAGAAATAAGGGCGTCTTTCGTCTTTATTATTTGCTTTAATTCTGCCACTTCATTCATCAGGGCTATTAGCTTCTTTTGCTGCTGAACTACTGTAGTCATTTCTTCCGACATAAAAGTCAGCGATTTGCGGATCTCTTGTAATTCTTCGTCAATGGCAACTTGTGACTTGTGACTTTCTTGTGACTTTCTTGGTGCCATAATTTCAGAAAATCAGGAGCAAAAACACACAGAATTGGTGGCCGCTAAAAGCTTAAGAGCTAATAGGCTAATAGCTAATAGGCTAAAAGCTAATGGGCGCTCTCTTTATCTGTGTCTCTTGCGTTTCTTTCATCCTTTCTACCTTCATGTGTAGATCCTTTGTATACCCAGTCTGGTTATCCGTGAAGATTCTATCTTAGAACCACTTTAAACGTTGTTTAGAAAAGTTTTATAAAAAAGAAACGGAGAAAAGTTTGATCTGCTGTCTTCCTGCTCAACCGGAAGTTGATGTGTGTCCTCAATATAAATGCTAATTTTTTTCATCTCCTAATGATTCAGAGTCCATTGTGTAATTATCAGGAGATCTGTCATCATACAGTTAGATTATTAAAATATTAATATTAGAACGGATCCTAAGGCAATTACTTTTTCTATTCAAGAGCCGTTCCTCCTCTCTGCTTGATCATTTACAATTGTCCTGTGGCTTTGTGACTTTCATCATTATTGTGTTGTGGTTGTTCTAATTTTTTTTTTTCCATTTTTAACTTATGATCTTGTCTGTTTTCGGGGCTGAATTTACTCGTCTGTCAGTTTTCTGTTTTCCTCCTCATTTCTCCTTCCCACTTTTTTCTCTTTGTCAACTTGCAGCCTTTGGGAGTGTAAACAAAATGTTAACCTGAACAAATGTATTCAAAAGCCTGAGGCTCGGTGCCGTTGCAACATCGTTACATCACCAGTCTCAGAACAATGTGCAAAAGACAAACTGCTCTGAAGGTTTTTTTTAAAACTGTGAATAACTCAATTAACAAGTGTTTAGTGGTTTATTTGTAACATAATATTAATAAAAATGTCAATTTATTGAAGAAAAACCAACATCAAATGTTTGACTTTTACTTGTTTCTTTATGACGAGACCCATTATTGAGACAATTTTTTGGAGCTTTTTAAATGAACTTCGTGCTTATTGTTTTCATTTGAAAACGTTTGAACGCGTGCCAAGTAAGCAGATACGAATATATTGGTTTTCTAAACTCTGTTGGTCTAGATTCGAAATGTAGCCCGTGTTTACGATTTTAAGACCATGTAGGCACAGTCTTGACTTGGTTTCCAATTGGAACACAAATTTTAAATATTATTTTTCAAAAGTTGCCAAGAATTTCTTTTCTCAATTAAAGTGTAATGATTGTCTGCCCTTCTGCCCTTTTCTCCTTCCCTCTTGTTCTGTCATTCTGACCTGATTCCTCACCTGTGGTCCGGGTGACAAATGTGGTCCGGATTGCCTCTCACTTATGTTTGCAGCTATCTTGTTTTTCCCTTGCTTTGTAAGCCTTGGTGGCCTTCACTGTTTTGTCAGGCTGTCTGTTGGTTTGTTCATGTTTGGTCCCTCCACATCTGGTTTACCAAAGTCTGCCAAAGACCGGATCCTCCCCAGGTTGGCTACCAGGCATTACCTGCCTGTATCTACTCTCTGACCCTCCTTTAACGCAATAATCTGTCTACATTTGACTGTCTGTCCGGGTCTTGCTTTCCACTAATGTGAAAATACTACATGAACTGAACCGACTACATCTGCAGGGAAATTTTTTGAAATGATGCAACTTTGGTAAGAAAAAAACCCCAAGTTTTTGACATGTATTTATTTTGTTTATAAATACATCAACATTACCAATCGCATGTAAAACGACTCCTCGACCAGTTTTGATGTTTCATTTTGCTTTTTTATACCTTGAGCAAGTTTTCGTTCATTTTTAACACCCATGCCCTCAGAATGTGGCGAAGGCCTTAAGTAGTCAGGCTGTCTGTGTATTTATAAAGTTTGAGATTTAGCGAAGGCAAAGGCACATCATCTCATGCCTTGGCATCTCCAATGAGATCGCTTCCACAATATTTTATATATATGTACATTTCACATTGTTTTACATGAAGAACTTTGTCTAAATTCCATCAATTCCCTTTTTGGAGATTCTACAATGTTTGAATGTTTTTCTTGCATCAAAAGCATATTCTTGCCTCAGATCGTACCGTTTCTTTCAATTCCGAAAACAGTCTGACCTTGCAACATTGGGGCTCATTCACTTCCCGTAACAATAGGTAGTTTTTTTGGTTTAGTCAATCACTCCTTTCTGGTTGGAACCAGACGTAATGTGTGTCGTTTGCTAACGGGGCTAGCTGAAAAATTAAACTTTACCCACATTCTGTTAGCAGCAGAGCAACCATGTCCTTACCCTCAATAACAATCTTTTATTGTATTTATTTGTTCGGTTGTCTTCCACGTATCCAAGGTCGGGTCCTGAGGACAAAAGTATTTGTATTTGTTTTTAAATTCTCAATTTTGGAAGTTATTGCTAGCACAGACTCATGGCTTGCTCGTGATCTGTCGTGACCTACAAACAAACCTGAACGAATGCTTTTGTGTTTGACGTCATAGATAAAATAATAGGGAGACAGTGGCTTTGTGGTTAAAGCGTTCGCCCGCGTTCCTCCGCGGACCTTAAGTTTGCGGGTTTGCCTACCACTGGTTGCACATCTCGGGCCTTTTTAGAAGACCTAAGCCCCTATTACTCCCACCATTGGCGCCGTCATGGCAGCCTGCTGCGGTGTAGGAGTGCAGCACACTAATTTCCCCGGTGAGGGATGAATAGAGTAAAATATTTTTTATTTTTTTTATTTTATTAAAATAGAAAAACACAGTGTTTCTCTGCATTTGCAATAACATAAAAATTATTTCCCAAAGAAAGCACAACACATCTTTTAAGATTTTTAGTCCGATCATCTGCATTGAAAAAAGTTAGAGGAGGTGATTGGCTTATCTATTTGGCATGCCTTCTGAATGCTTCCTTGGTGAGGTTTTCTGGGAATCCTCTGAGTAAGACTGAGTATGTGTTGGGGGTTTACATCTACCAGGTGGTTCCTGGAACCCCATATGATTACTCGAATAAGCGTAAAAAAGTGTCCAAAGCAAGAGAAGCTCAAATTCTCTCACTTTTCCCACCAGACACTTTGACCCTTGATAAGCAGAGGGCAATGAATGGATGGATTTTCTGTCACACTTTCTTTCCACAACCATAAAGGTCATCCGTTCATACTCTCATTTCTTTCCATCTTCACTTTGCCAACAACCATAAAATAGAGGGACAATCTGTTGTTAGCACAGACATGGATGTAATTTCTTCAAACCGTCATGGTTTTTTGCTGTTATTGGTACCCGATGGTCAACCAGCTCCACTAGTAGCTCCTACACAAACACCCGCAGGCTGTACAGGAAATGGAAGCCATTTGGAAATGTTTAGGTTGCAATAATATGCTCAAAATATGTCTGTAAAAATTCTCATGAACTTAAACAAAAAAAAATGAGCTTTGGTTTAATTCAGAGCCATGATTGTGGGTTTCGCTCATGTTTCTGTTTTTTTCTCCATCAAAGAATAAATTAAAGATTAAGTTTAAATCCGTCTCCATTCAAACATCTGTCCTTGTTTGTCTTTCGCTGGCTGACCTTGACATTTCTAATAACATCACTCCATCTCCATTTGTTTGAGGTCATGAAAGAAACGTAAAAGCTTTGTGTTGGATGACATTTTGATCTAACTGCTGTGTTTAACTATTTCAAATCCCCCCCAAAAAACTCACAAAACATGATAAATTCTATTTATAGATTATTGGGGACTGTGAAGCAGATGTTTGGATTCAGACTGGCTTTGTCTTCTTTTGCAAACAATCAGTAAGTGGCTAAATGCTTTTAAGAAAACAGATAAAAGGATGTGTCATGGAAAAAACGACATTATTAATTCCACCTTCAGATTTTCTTTCTAAACAGATCAGTGGTTGAACCCTGCGTGCACCGTGAGCAGTTTGTGTTTCATCATTTTTGTATCAGACCCATTTATCTTAAAACAAGGAGCTTGTGGTTTGAAAGCTAATTTAAAAAAAAGTTTAATCACTTAAAGAAACAGTAACAAAACAATTCCTGAAATGATATCTGTTTAAATGACAATGTCTAATCCAGAGGTGGATTTGACACCATCAGACTCCCTTATGAGATGAGGAAGGATTCTGTCAGACAAATATGCCAGAATAAGAGAGCAGCTGCTAAAATGCCATTACAAAGCAGAAACAGGAAGTGATAGCTACATCATAATGTAGAATCCGATAAAAGCTTGGAATTCAAAAAACTTTCTACAGAAAGTTTGAAGAATAATTTGGAACGATGTGTATTTATTCATGTGGAAAAAAAAAATAAACTTGTTGAAGGTTCAAGACACGTCTCTCTCTCTCTGTCTCTCTCTCTTTCTATGTGGCGTTTAAATGTTTTCTACATGTATGCGTGGGTTTTCTCTCTTTTGTTGACGCTCTAAGAATATAGGTGTCAGCAATGTTCCCTCTAATTTTTTATGTGTCTGAACTAGGGCTGAAACAACTAATCGAATTAATCGATTACAATCGATTATAGAAATAGTTGTCAACTAATTTAGTCGTCGATTAATTGTTTAGAAAGTTTTTGCTGTCAACTGCATTTAATATTACACAACTTGATTGTTTTTTGTGTATTTTTACTCATGTTAACCTCGGCCATTTTTGTTTGGTACTATACCTCTGAACAAGGTTAAGTTTGCAAATCTAAAACTGTTAACGATTTCTTATTTTTAAATGTGATCCTGGATGGTCAACAGTTTACAATTTATGTTTTTTTAGCCAGTACTATAAAACACATTTTATGGGTGCTCGTGATTTACCTTTACTGTACACAGTAAGTAGATTTATTATTTTATATTTGCTGTAGAAATGGTAACACACTCCCTCTTTTTTCGCAGAAAGATTAACATTTTTACTTATTAGAATGAGCCCAACGTGTTGTTTAAATGGTTATGAGTTGTGTTTTGCATAACTACATTCAATAAAATGCCAAAAAACTATTATTTATTAAGTTGTCAATTCTACCCGATTAATCGATTAATCGAGTCAATAATCGCCAGATTAATCGATCATCGAAATAATCGTTAGTTGCAGGCCTAGTCTGAACAAATACACAAGCTTCCTGAGCAGAAGGGGGCGGAGCAAAAACTTTTACTCTTTTGTGACGTCACCAGTAGTGACGCGCCAAATTCCGAAGCGGTAGTTTGAAGCAATTTGTTTCAGAAAGAAAGAAGAAAGAGGTATGTTCCGAAGCTCTGTCTTGTTTTACCATCTTTAGTTTAAACTGAGTTTTTTTTTTTGTGCGCTGCATAAGTCTTCTTGTGCGCTATTGATCTGCAAGCAGCGCGCAATTGCGCAGGCGCGCAGCTTAGAGGGAACACTGTGTGTCAGGCTGATTGACCTTTAGAAAACATGAATGTGTGTGTTTGTATGTGGTTGTCTTTGGCCCTGCAGCAGATTGGTGACTTAATTAGGTGTACCCCACCTCTTAGCTTTGAACTTGCTAGCATAGTGTTTTTTCATTTGCCTTTTTAAAAACCAATACTTTTTTCAAATTTTTCTTCTTAAATTTGATCAATTGTTCATTTTGTTTTTAGTAAAACAAAAAAATACATTATTAAACCATCCGTTTTCAGCCGATGTGTTACTCATTGAAACTTTCTCATCCAATTTAAAACAATGCTGACCTACTTGAAAAAGAAACAAAAACTCCAATTAGTAGCTGACATTTTCACACGTGAGGGAAAAACCCATCAAACGTGGTACAGTAATTACAGCATGTAAAAAATGAAAGTTCATCCCTCCGAGTCAATTCTCCGTTTGAGTTTGGGAGTGTTTTCACAAGCGGAGACTTTGTAAAGGTTGGTTTACTTTAAACGAATCGAGAGGAAACCCGATGATGAAAAATGTGTTGAAGTGAATCAACATCAGCCCTCGGCTCCGGACTCATCTTTTGGCATCACGGGGATCCCTGGGAGTCCACACGAACTCAGTTACATTTCATTTCCTTCCAGCTGAGTCCGTTTAGCTCGTCCTCATCACTGATTGCCAATCCCACAGGCCCAACTGGACATGTGATACCCAAAAAGGTCGTCTCCGCGGTGACGCCAAGTCTTTGATCTGACAGCCAGGACGGCTTTGATATGTGCTTATCAGTGAAAACAAGGTTCCTTGCTCTTCTTCTGTCTTCTCTTCCTCATTCATTTTCTCGGTTTCATCCTTTCTTGGCACACTCCATCTTGTCTTCTCCGCAGCTCTCCCATTTCATACCCCCCCTCTGCCTTTTTTGCCGTCGTACCTCACACTTTCCTTTCTCTTATCACTCCTTCTTTGCCGCTTTTGATCTCACACATTTCCTTCTTTTCTCCAACACACTCTCTTACTCTTGACTTTAACGCCCCTTGGTCTGCATGCCAATACACACACACACCACCAGATGAACTTCAAGATAAATATCTACTTAAGTGGCGACGTGATGGACTAAGTAAAATCATTTGTAGTTTTGTTTAGTGTTTGAAATGCGATTACAGTTTGATCTTCGTCATTTTTGTTCAGTTGATTCTCATCGTACCATAGGAGCGGACTACAAGGCTTCTCGGTTTTTTTTCCTTGAGTCTGACCAGGCATGTTTGATAGACCAATCACTGGTCCTTGGACCACATTTTAAAGACAAGCATCTACCGTTCCGTTCTGTCATCTTCCGCTTGTTCCGGGGTCGGGTTGCGGGGGCAACAGCCTCAAACGGGCAGCCCAGGCCTCTCTCACCCCGGCTGCATCCTCTAGCTCACCTGGAAGGATCCCAAGTCGATCCCAAGTCGTTCTCTGGCCAGCTGTGAGACATAGTCTCTCCGGCGGGTCCGGGGTCTGCCCCTTGGTCTCCTCCCGGTGGGACGTGCCTAAAACACCTCGCCCGCGAGGCACTCGGGGGGGCATCCTGACCAGATGCCCGAACCACCCCATCTTGCTCCTCTCGACCTAGAGGAGGAGCGGCTCGACAATTTTTTTTTTTTTTCAGACTGGTACTCATATCAATCTAAATGCTCCTCTAAAGGACATTTCCTGTTTAATCAGCCAATTAAAAAAAAAAAAAGTTTAATATTCATGTATGATATCAAACTGTTATAATTTACATGTTAAGGTTGTTAAAATCAAGGCTCAAATAATCAACAATATTAAATTTGGCAACTCGGTGGAAAAAACTTGTCACGATTTAACCATTTGTAGATGTGGATGTTTTTATTTTAAAGTTATACAATTTAGATATTTTTTTCATTAGAATTAAAAAATTAGATAGCAAACTGATTTCTCATATTTGTCAAAGAAAAGTTTTATTTTTTAAGAAGTCTTATCATCTCATGGTGTGATCTGGTCAAATGCCCATTTAAATGCAGCCAAAAAAAAAAAAAAAATCACAAATTTTTACAAGTACTATTGTTGTACATTTATTCCATTTTAATGGAATGGAGGATGACAATATGCTCCATATTGTTTTAACTCTCAATGAGATCTATAACAAATATACTTTTTTTACGTTTTGCACTTTTAATCTTAAAACAATTCGGTTTTGATTCAAATTTTGTTCATCAATACCTCAGCCCGCTTTCTCTCACTGTACGTTTTGTTTCATTGCTCATTCTTACAGTAAAAACTGTCTCTGTTTGCATGTTTTAAGTCTGCACAACCTTTCCATCTTCTAATCACTACCTCATCCCTTTATCAACTTCATCTCTGGTCTTTCAATACGAGAGAGTTTCTGTTTTCTTGTTCTGTGTCACTTTTCCGATCGAATGATGGATCGGAGTCTAATTAACAACAAAAATGTTTTATTCTCAATTCGTCAATAAGTTTGTATGACCTTTTCATTTGAGGCTATTGTGTTGTTTTGCAGCAGAATAAAAGACGTTGAATGATGTAGGCCGTTTATTGAATTGAATTAAAAATACTTTATTTATTCCCGAAGAAAAATTTGAGTGCTGCAGTGCAAAACAGAGAACACAGAGAAAAAAAAAAAACAACAACAGAGAAAACCAAAGAAGAACCAAAAATAAGAAGAAATCAACAATCAGACTATCAAGAACTTATTAACATTTGTACATGATGTTTTTTAAACAGCAAGTAGTTACAGCTTTAATATTTTGATGGAGGACGGCAGAAATGATTTTCTGTACCGTTCCTGTGAGCAGCCGGGTTGCAGGAGTCTGTTGCTGAAGCTGCTCTTCAGATGACTCACAGATTCACGGAGGAATCTGTGAAAATAAAATTAATGAATGAGAATCATTTGTTCTTGTACAATATTAAAGCCCACCTACTCTTTTCAAATTTATATTTGGTTGATTAATTAGAGTTTTTAAACATTGCGCTTCACTGTCTCATGTACTCTGTACAGTGATTTGTAATGATGGCAATTAAATCCCCCCAAAAAGTTATTAAACATGTTTTCTGCGAATAATTTCCTCTGATTATTTTTTGCTCCCTTGTTATTTTTTTGATTTCCTTCCTTATAATTTTTCTTACGGCCTCGCTTTTTTCTTTTTTTGTATTTACATCTTCTGTTCGTTATTTAGTCATCTTTATTTCTGTAGTCTCTAATAATTCATTGGTTTTGTTTGATCTCCATCTGTTCAATGTGTTTGTCAGAGCGTTAATTATGCGGTCGCGTTCCATCATAGTTGGTATTTGTTTTTAGTTTGAAATATTATCTGACTCAATCCACCACTTTTCATAGTCCAATTTATATATATATATATATAAATATTTTTTCCGTTCCGTCGTCTTCCACATCTGGGGCTGGGTCGGGGGGCAATAGTCTCAGACGGGAAGCCAGGCTTCTCTCACCCTCAAATATTTGTGACCTCAAATATTGGTTCACGCGGAAACCTAATCGATTTATCTACAGTCGATACGGAGGAACTGTGGACAGTTTCTTTAAGCCTTGACGGCAGCTCAGTGGTTAGAGCGTTCGCGCGCGGAACCGGAAGGTCGCGGGTTTGCGTCCCACAGAGAGCACATTTAGGGTCCTTGGAGAAGACACCTAACCCCCGCTTCTCCCGCCATTGGCGCTGTCGAAGGGCAGCCTGCTGCGGTGTAAGGAGTGCAGCAGACAAATTTCCCCGGTGAGGGATGACTGGAGTAATTTATTTATTTATAATCAGTTCATCTATAGGTGCTGTTGAGTAAATGTGGGTAATTTGCTTAAATCCATTTGGGAGATATTGCGTTCACAAAGATGTTCCAGAAGCCCAGATGGACGGATGAAAAAACATTTTTGGGTTCTTTTTATATTTTACTTCATGTGTTTCATATTTTATGTAAATGTAAGCTTTATTTCATTTAAATCTTTTATCAATTGCTTTGGACTGACTTCCTGTAAAGTCAATTTTAATAATGTGTTGCAGTGCCGACCACAATCCAGGTAATAACAGATTTCAATTAACTGCCCCATAGATGTAGTTAATGCTCAGTGGTGAAAATTGAGTTTTTTTTAATGAATCCCGTGTGAGTGAAAACACCCCACAGACTTTGAGTTTGGCTGGTACAGTAAGTTTCAGATGCTGCTGATCCACAGCAGCTCACAGCAGTAACAGGACGAGACGTTCTCACTGCTCTGCACATCATGTGCTTTGGAACTTCTTCCAGCAGGAGGGTCTTCCTTCCACCGGCGATAAAAAGAAAATCCTAAATGGCTCCAACAGTTGTTTTCCATCAATATTTCTCTGACCTACTTTCTCTTCTATCACGGTCGCTTCATTTCTTGGATTTTTTTTTTTAACCACCTTCTGCTTTTTCATGCTTCTTAACAAACACAAGAACTAACAAAATATGACATCTATGATTTTATTTTCCCTTTGTAAGTATTCCCTATGGATCGTAACAATGTTATTGTTATTTTGCCCATAGCACAAGTTATCATGGTTAATAACTGCTTAATCAGATGCTCAGATAAATAAATGTAGCGACTGTTCACCCCCAAGAGGGGGCATTTGGAACTTCTGACTGACAGATTTTACCTAGTTAATAACGACACTAAGCCAAGCAGTGAGCCTGGCTCTCTAAGATGGAGTAGGATCTTCAGTGGGAGGGGCGTGTACCTTCAAAAAGGTCGCTTCTGGTTGGCATGGTGGTCACCATGTGAACGCAGATTGAAACTCTTACTGCATGTTTCTGGTTCCAAAAATTCAACGTGATCATGACTGTTGATTTTCAATTGGCATATCAACTCACATAAAGTGGTAATAAAGTGTCAAATTTTAGAAATGATTTGGAAGAGCTTTATTAACTCCTATTTTGCAATACTACTTAAATTAGACTTTCATGGTTGTACTTGTGCTGATGATGGGTGCACTGAAAAAAAACCCCTAATATGTATGTATATATTGTCATGATCCCCTCCCCTGCCACCAGAGGGAGCCCTGGACCTTCCCTCATCACCCTGATTAGGGACACCTGAGGGAGATTGGTCTGATAACACACACCTGTGGACCCTGCTGACTATTCAAAGGCAATCCCCTGGATTTTGGTTGTTCTTGTGCTACTGATAGGTGCACTGAAAAAACAAATATGTACATATTGTCATGATCCCCTCCCCCTTCCCTTATCACCCTGATTCGGGACACCTGAGGGTGATTGGTCTGACAACACACACCTATTGATCCCGTTGCCTATTTAAAGGCAATCCCCTGGATTTTTTGTCGAGCCAAGGGCTTCCTGGCTGCCAGACCATAATCTTTGAACTTTGTCATATCATTTGAACTTTTTGATCCTGACTTAATCCTGTGCCTTTGCCTTGACTTTTGGTTAAATAAATCCTGTTTTGTTGACCTGCATTTGGGTCCTCCTCCTCCTTCCACGTCTTGACACATATTAATAAATTGTGGAGTTTTTGGGACATTGAAAACCTCAACCGATCCTTTTTGTACAGTGAGCAAAAACAATTTTCACAGAGTCTATTAATTAATCCAACTTCCTGGTTTTGCAACAAGTATTTTTATTGATTAGCGACACAAACTAAGAAAAAGTAAAAGATTACCAATGTCTTCCATATTGCTTTTAATATGTTTATTTTTTGTATCCTCAGTTAAGACATAGTTGCACGAAGTAGTAGTTTTACTAATACTAAATTTGTAACTTGTATAATATTCTTTCGCAGCTGTGAAGCCGGCTGGAGGCATGAACACCCCAGATAGGCTGTCAGTCCTTTGCAACCTCACACAGAGAGATAAACACACCCTGTGACTGTGGAGCAGAATTCACAGAGAAATTAACCCAACAGAACTTCTTTAACTGTCAGGAAGATGCCTGAAAAAAATTGTCTTTCTGGAAAAATTTACAAAATCTGCACAGAAAGGTTGGCGATTTGCCCCGAATTGGTATTGCACCAATCTCCATGCATGATAACTATTCAAATGAATTTCATGATGCTTTCATTCAGTTTGGATATAAAGTTGCTCTAAGTTTTATTGCTTTTTTTGTCACGAAAAGAAAAAAAACACATTAAAAAAATCTTGTATTTTTAAAAGCCTAAACAAAGAGTGCTTGCAGACAGGTGAGAGCTCTGAAAAATCTGCAAAATTAATTGAATTCTCAATCCAATGTTCGTCTTCTCTTCTTTTGAGTCCCATGAGTTCACTGATAGTCATTTAAATTAAGGGAAAAGAGAAGGGACCCGTAATTATCCTGGTGAAATGATGTCCCAATCACCCAGCTGCTTTAATGAGAGAACTACACAGACTATGGAAAATAATTTGGTGAAATGGCTCAGTTTCCTTTTTAGTTTATAAGTGTATACATCATTAATTCATTCGGTAGTTTAATCAATGTGAAAAGAGAATTAAAACTAGAGCAAGAGAGAGAGCAATGACCACAAATATTAAAACTCACAGTCATAAAAAAAAATCAAGAAATTTAGGCTTTCAATGTGTAAAAAATGTCTTAAATTTGATTGCTTTTTAAAATATTTTTGGACAAATGCAAAACAAATGATCTTTAATCTTTTTTTTTTTACTTACTTTTAAAAAATTATTTGACTTAACCTAGCTTTCATGGAAAAATGGAAATGATTAATTTCCTGTTTGTACGGTTTATTTAAATTGGCATGTAAAAAAAATAAACATACTTTTTTTTGGGAGTTTAATATATAAAAATATAGTTGACTTTGTTTCAGTATTTCATCCTTTTTTAGGCATAAAAAAAATTCAAAATCACATTTTAAAGTCCTCCCAGCAAATAAAAATGAAGAAAAACAAGAATATAGACATTTTAAACTGCACAACCATTAGCTTTTGTTTTTTGGTGAAACAGTATTAGAAAACAATTTTACTTGACCTATTTACTTCTTATTATAGCTTTTTGATGGTTAAAATGCTTCCAAAAATGTGTTTTTATATTAAAACAGTTAACTAATCAAATTTCAACATGTTAATTTTTAGGTATGAATTTCAATGTTAAATTGACGTCAAAATATTGACCTGTTACATATTTTGACACGTCGACTGAATCGTGTCTAGTCTTTGATGTCAAATTGACGTTCTGATGCCCGCTGGGATCATTTGTTGCCAAGCAGAGTAGAAGTAGTTTACCTGGAGGCTTCCCCAATCCATTTGTGCGATTATCTAACAGAAAATAAACGCTGATTAAATTTTGGCTTTAACTCATCAAACTTAAGACTGGTCCACCCAAATCCTACCAGCTTCTCCATGACAATGTTATTGTATTCACACATCCTGGTTGGATGGTCCGGAAGGGAGTTAAGTTAGCAAACAACATGTAGGTGAATGTAAATATTTCATGGATGTGAAAGTAATTGTCTTAAACAATTGATATGAAATGCATTTCAAAGATGGTGGAAAACGCCAAAATGTTAGTGTAGCGTAACATCTGATCTTTAAGAAATTTGACTGAGTGGAATGAAGCTACCGCCTGTGCAACAACTTCACCTTGATAAAGCAAGATTTAAACCACCAATTTTCTTTGTTGAATCAATCTAAGACGAGAAAGAAGAGGAATGAAGATTAGTCAGAATTAGACAGAGTACATGTGTGTGAATGAGAGGGATCCAAATGGAATCCAAGTGAGGTTACAGGGACAAGAGATGAAGAAGGTGGAAGATTGTAAGTAGTTAGGATCAACATCCAGAGCAATGGAGAGTGTGGAAAAGAGGTGAAGAAGTGTGTGCAGGCAGGCTGGAACGGGTGGAGGAAAGTATCAGGTGTGATGTGTGACAGAAGAGTTTCAAGATAAAATGAAAGGAAAAGTGTACAAAACTGTGGTGAGACCAGCCATGCTGATTGGTCTAGAGACAGTGGCACTGAGGAAAAGACAGGAAACAGAGATGGAGATAGCAGAGATGAAGATGCTGAGGATCTCTCTGGGAGTGACCAGGATGGACAGGATTAGAGGAACAACACATGTTAGAGGTTTTGGAGATAAAGTCAGAGAGGTCAGACTGAGATGGTCTGGACATGTGCATAGGAGAGACAGAGAGTACATCGGCAGAAGGATGCTGGGTTTGGAACCACCAGGAAAGAGGACTAGAGGAAGACCAAAGAGGAGGTTCATGGATACAGTGAAGGAAGACATGAAGATAGTTGGTGTGACCAAAGAGGATGCAGGAGATAGGGTTAGATGGAAGAAACTGACTTTTATGTATGTTAATTCATGCTCTGTAATGTTTTTGTTTCAAACCAGAAATTTACAGTAAATGCTTCATGTGAAGTCTCTTTATTTCTGTGGTCGTTGTGACACAGCAAGCATCTTTCTGACCATTTGGTATTTTTGTGACTTTGCTGGGAATCATGGTTATATTTTCTTTCTCGGTGCATCTGTCTTGTTGTGTAGAGGTCATGTAAATGAGGCAGCACAAAGTGAGCTGTTATTCTTCATTTAGCAATCAGAGTAAAACGATCCGATCTACGTCTGTTTTCTGCACATTCTCCACCTGCTACCACTTTGCTCATTTCAAGCCCAAACTGAAAATCTGCACTGAAGTGATACAAAGATGCGAAAAATGTAAACAAACAGCTTCATTTGACACTCTCCAATCTGTGGATGCTTTGAAAAATACAATAAAACCGAACATTACGGATGTAAAACACAGATGTATCAATGAATTAGTTTACATTCAGATTGTGAAAAATGAGAATTCCTGCAAGATTTACTGTTTGCAGATGTTTTACATGGCAGGATATTTTTCCCTCGTTTCATAAAAACCTTCCAGCCCACTAAAAAGGAAAATATGAAAAAATCACTTGCAGCTGTACAAACTATGTAAACGAAAACCAGCCTAAAACTTTCTGAATTGTATTGACCTGTTGGAACGTTACGATGTAATCTGGCTGCAGATCATGACCGACTCCGTTAGAAACTTTAATGTTCTCTACTTATTCCAAAGGGCAAAAATGCAAGATAGAAGTCAGAAATAATTCTACCAAGATACCAATTCTTGATAGTGTGAAGAAATCAGCCAGTTATCCTAAAATAAACCCAGTGGGAAGTTAGGAAGTAAAACCATTAAAATTAAAAACAACACCAGAAGAAAAAAACATGTAGCTGGGTAACTTAAAGTTTGGAAAAAGGTGTGAATATCTTCCACCTCGTGACCTACTTTGATGCAATAACTTTCAGGATCCCCTCACCTGCCGCCAGAGGGAGCCCTGGATGTTCCTAACCACCCTGATTAGGGTCACCTGAGGATGATTTCTGATCCACACATCTGTAGACCCTGCCATCTATTTAAAGGCAATCACCCCGGACTTCCCTGTCGGGTCATACAATCCCATCCAGCCAGGTCACCTTGGTTGCCTGACCATGTTTGAACTATGTTATTATTTGAACTTTTGAAATCCTGAGTTAATCCTGTGCTCTTTGCTTACCTGAACTGTGTCAATAAACCTTGTTTTGAAGTCCTGCAATTGGGTCCTCCTCCTTCCACATCCCTAAAATCCTGACAATAACTAGAAATTACAGACATCAGACTATTTATGGATGTACAGGGAAAAGGGTTTTTTTGTATGTGTGGACAGATATTTGTAAATGTAATGCTTAAAAACTGAAGCAATTCTTCTTCTTCTTTCGACCTCTCCCTTCAGGGGTCGCCACAGCAAGTCAGTATCTTCCATCTAACCCTATCTGCTGCATCTTCTTTGGTCACACCAACTATCTTCATGTCTTCCTTCACTGTATCCATGAACCTCCTCTTTGGCCTTCCTCTAGTCCTCTTTCCTGGTGGTTCCAAATCCAGCATCCTTCTTCCGATGTACTCTCTCTCTCTCCTCTGCACATGTCCAAACCAGCAATAATCTTCTACAACCTGTGTGGTTTTAAAATGAAATAAAAGTTGATTTGTAGATTTAAATTTTTGCTTCATTCATGGATGGGGAGCAGAGATGGCAGCTTTAGTAGGGTCAAGCTTATCCCGATTGTTTGTCCTTGAGATTTTGTTCCTTTGGTTACAAAACACTTCTGGTTAACATAGGAATGTAGACTGACAGATAATTAGAAAATTTGTTTGAGAATTTGTTTTTTGACTGTTCTTTGAACAGTTCCAGCTCTCACTGGATTGATTTGCTGCAGAGTGTGAAGCGCCCGGGATGGGAATTAGCGCCTCCAAATCCGAGACCATGGTCCTCGCCCAGAAAAGGGTGGAATGCCCCCTGCGGGTCAGGAACAGGGTCCTGCCCCAAGTGGAGGAGTTTAAGTATCTCGGTGTCTTGTTCACGAGTGGGGGAGGGATGGAGCGGGAGATCGACAGGTGGATCGGTGCGGCATCAGCAATAACTAGGACGCTGCATCGGTCCGTCGTGGTAAAAAGAGAGCTGAGCCGAAAAGCAAAGCTCTCAATTTACAAGTCGATCTACGTTCCTACCCTCACCTATGTTCACCAGCTGTGGGTGGTGACCGAAAGAATGAGATCGCGGGTACAAGCGGACGAAATGAGCTTCCTTCGCAGGGTGGCTGGGCTCTCACTCAGAGATCGGGTGAGTAGCTCTGCCATCCGGGAGGAGCTCGGTGTTGAGCCGCTCCTCCTCCAGGTCGAGAGGAGCCAGATGGGGTGGTTCAGGCATCTGATCAGGGTGCCCCCCGAGCGCCTTGCGGGTGGGGTGTTTCGGGCACGTCTCACCGGGAGGAGACCAAGGGGCAGACCCCGGACCCGCTGTAGAGACTATGTCTCACAGCTAGCCGGGGAGCGACTTGGGATCCTTCCGGGTGAGCTGGAGGATGCAGCCGGGGTGAGAGAGGCCTGGGCTGCCCGTTTGAGGCTGTTGCCCCTGCGACCCGACCCCGGAACAAGCGGAAGATGACGGAACGGACGGAACGGAACTGTTCTTTGATTCGCTCTCTCTTCACCCTATCGAACAAATCAAGCATCCTAATTATTATGGAAGCCACAATAATTCTCATTCCTCTTCTTTTGGCATTTACCTTCAGGGGTCGCCACAGCAAGTCTTAGAACACCATAAACCATACGAAACTTTTTTTCTGGGGGTTGCTGGTCGATGGGCCTAAAAAAATTTTTTTTTCTCAGTTCCAAAATGTAGGATTTATAAAATTGGCAATAACGATTTTATCTAGTTTACGTTGAAATAATATATCACTAGAGCAGGTTATTAAATTCAGTTTGTTTTGTTGTATCGTTTGTATTAAAGAAGAATAAACTGGTCTTATCTGGAGTTGACAGGAAGATTTATGGAACCGTCTGACACACACATAGACATCTAGCCCAGTACTTATCCCAATACAAAGACAGATGTTCTGTTTGATAGTACATCTGTTTCGGCAATGCTCACACATTTCAAAGACACAAGCATTAAAGAGAAATAACACACACGACACCAATACATTTTTTTTCCCCTCTGGAACAAGAAAAGGATTCTCTGTCCAAAACCGTCCAACAAATCCTGACTGCTGGCTTTATGAGAGTGACTTGGAAAACAGAAATACAGAGAGAGGATGAAAGAAATGGAGAATGAAGAGCAAAGTGAAGAGGGAGGAGTGTATCACAAGCTCTGGTACATGAGTAGTTCAATTACTTTCAGGAGCCGTGGCCAAAATGGATGGAGGGATGACTAGTTGGCAAGCTGACTCAAGAACTCTCTGGCTCTTTGGAAGGCAGGCTGGGTGGATGAATGAGTGCCCTTGAGCAAGACACTTAATCCCCATCTACAGTTTCTCTCTATCATTTGAGGTGTTGGACATTTCCGATGCATGTAAATGTATTTTAAAAACCAGAATCTGACTTTTTACATCATCGAACCACATAAAATGATCCAGTTCAACTGTGTAATGAATCCAATAAAACTCTGATGACAGATTTTTTTTCTACATGGTTAAAAAATCTAATCTAAAGAACTCAAATTTCAAAAATAGTCTGAAGTTTAGTTAGAGATAAAATTTAGATTACAGACCCTCTTTTTAGCTTCCGTGCTTTAAATTGCGGTCGACAATCAAGTCGTCAGTCATGCCGATTGAAATTCTCTTCCTCCTCCCATCCTCTCAGCCCACCACCCGTCACTCTCTGCACGCATCATGCATTTACACACACGTACATGCACAAAGACACCCTTCCCCTCTTCAACCGAATCTGCCACCTCTGACAAGCCCCCCGCATTGTAACTTCAAAATGGGTCTTTTTTTATGGGGCTGTCACAATGTCATCACTCCCTGATTTAGTCGCAGGCAGAGAAATGGATGGAAAGAGGAGGAGATATTGACACAGAATGAGTGAGAAAGTGAGAGAGTGTGACAGAGAGAAATGTCACCCACGCTCTTTTGCTCTGTTGGAACAAGTTGCATGGTACCAACTGCTCCCACGTTCAGCTTTAAAAACACACACACACCTTCCACTCTCTGCTTTTCTTTTTTTTTCGGTTGTTAAAAGGCTTTCAGGATCTTTGTAGATTTTGATAAAAGACAGCAGAATAGCAGAGGTGTATGTAGCTTCCCGGCGGAGAGAGGAACAGTAATTCAGGTGTCTGGGGGTGCTTCTGCTGAACGAGAATCGGTCTCGTCACTGCTGAACTGTGTGACTTCTTGGGGTTTGCATTTCAGAGCGTGACATTGTACTTTTTTATGTTCAACTCAACCTGAAAGCAAAAACTTACTGTTCAAAAAGTTTACTGTAAAATCAAATAAAACGTACACAAAACTTACTGTTGATTTTTGTTTTACCAGAAAATTACAAACACATCTTTATCCCATTTATTGAAGGAATAAAACTTTACTTAATTAAAAGAAATTAGCTTTAGAGGAGCGAGATAATTATTCACAGAGGATTGAGCTATGTGTTCACCAGCAGAGAATTCCTTCCAGGCTTTTTCATTGAACAGATGCTCTTGTCAAACAACTGTGACAGATGTTGATGATGCTGGTCTCGAGAAACCTGGGTCTCCAGGAGATATGCAGAAATGCAGCCTGCCTTGTTATGTACACATTACGGCAAGCAAAGAGGTAACTCTTACTGGCAGACACGGCTAGTTTCCTACAAAAACCTACAAAAACAAAAGCAGCGAGAAGATGTGCAGTATGGTGTTGGATAGTTGCATAAAAAAATATTCTTTATTTTCTTTATTCCTCCATGGAAAACTGATTTGTTTTAGAAATATTCCTGTTAGACTTGGCTACAACACAAAATGTGTAAATGGAAACAATTGTGACAATTAAAGAAAGCTTTTTGCTCCTAATGGACCTATTTGTGTCGGATTCACAGTGATGACTCTCTATAGGAAGTGGACAAAACAAGCCGTGAAGTTTTAGTAATGTCCCATTAATCAATAATAATAATAATAAAATTTTTTATTTGTAACGCACTTTCTATCTCCAGTGGAGATCTCAAAGTGCTACAATGACCAAAAGGAACAACAAACAGCAAAATTAAATAAAACCACAACACAAAAAAAAAACAACACTAAAAACTTTGCCGAAAAGCCTTTAGAAATAAAAATGTCTTCAGTCATTTCTTAAAAACCTCAAGGCTCTGTGGAGTCCTCAAGCTCTTGAGAAGAGCGTTCCAGAGCCGTGAAGCAGCTGCCTGGAAGGCCCTGTCCCCCATAGTGGAGAGTTTGGTCCTTGGTTGGTGCAGGCAGTAGGAGGAGGAGCGCAGGTCTCGGACAGTGGTGTGTAGGGTTAGGAAGAGGAGGAGGAGCGCAGGTCTCGGACAGTGGTGTGTAGGGTTAGGAAGAGGAGGAGGAGCGCAGGTCTTGGACAGTGGTGTGGAGGGTTAGGAGAACGAGGAGGAGAGCAGGTCTCGGACAGTGGTGTGGAGGGTTAGGAGTTCTTGGACAGTGGTGTGGAGGGTTAGGAGTTCTTGGACAGTGGTGTGGAGGGTTAGGAGTTCTTGGACAGTGGTGTAGAGGGTTAGGAGTTCTTGGATAGTGGTGTGGAGGGTTAGGAGAAGGAGGAGGAGGAGCGCAGGTCTCGGACAGTGGTGTGGAGGGTTAGGAGTTCTTGGAGATAAACAGGTGCAGTGCCGTGTATGCACTGATGGGTGAGGAGGCAGAGCTTGTACTGAATTCTGTATTTAACGGGTAGCCAGTGGAGGGATTTGAGGATGGGAGTGATATGGTCATATTTGCGCCTTCTTATCAGGATCCGGGCAGCGCAGTTCTGGATGTGCTGAATGTGCTGGATGTTTATTATCCACATTGTATTTGAAGTGGCACGCCTGCTTCTTCAGTTTGGGAAACAGCACTTTAAATGGTTCTAACTTCATTTGCTGGAATGTGCAGAGGACATTTCTTCTGGTTTCCGTGGTAATAACTTTGATATTAGATGCTCTGTTTTGAACGCAGCAACCTGACAGCCTAATAGAGACATCATCCTCATGTCTGTCCACTAAATGAACTCCATTCCAGGAAAAGAACATTCGGCTAAATGGCTTCTTTCCTGGTGACACAAACTGGAAATGAACTGTTATCTGGCAGCAGATATGTCTGATGTCAAAACTGTTATTGAAGGCTGTTTTAACCAAAACAAAATGTTCGCTGTAACCTTCTTCTTGCCCGCTCCAATTGGCTGTCAAACACCTCTTGCAGCGGTGTCACATTTACTTTATGCAAATGCATGAATCTCAAATGCATTGTTGCCATTTACAAAAATACATACATAAAAATAAATACCCACATCTGGATCGTGCAGTTTGGATAAACAAATGACTGAATACTGCCATCATGATGGAGAGTCGATGTGTTTAGAAATCAGCACGTATCTGCAGACTGTCACCTAAATATGTTTTAAAAATGACATTCAACACTAAAAACCAGCTTGATATTTTCAGTCACGAAAGAATTCGACCAAATATTGTAAAATAATAAACTCTAGCATATAGAGTAATATCTGCGACAAATATGATACCTTGATAATCAGAATTTAGGCTTTTCTTTTAATTAACCCTGCAGGACCACTGAAATACCAAGGATTTAAGTGGCTTAATTATTTATTTAAGAGCATTTTTTTTTAAGTGAGTATGTGTTTCTACGCAATTTGGTTGAGTTTTTATTAGTAATAGTCCAGCAACATATGTTTTTTATAGTGTGTGAATGAAAGTAAAAAAAAAAAAAAATTGGTAGATTAAATTTTTTTAAATGTTCCGTTCCGTCATCTTCTGCTTGTTCCGGGGTCGGGTCGCGGGGGCAACAGCCTCAAATGGGTAACCCAGGCCTCTCTCTCCCCGGCTGCATCCTCCAGCTCACTCGGAAGGATCCCATGTCGTTCCCCGGCCAGCTGTGAGAAATAGTCTCTCCAGCGGGTCTGGGGTCTGCCCCCTGCTCTCCTCCCGGTGGGAGGTGCCTGAAACACCTCGCTCGCGCGGCGCTCAGGGGGCATCGTAACCAGATGCCCGAACCACCCCATCTGGCTCCTCTCGACCTGGAGGAGGAGCGGCTCGACACAGAGCTCCTCCCGAATGGCAGAGCTCCTCACCCGATCTCTGAGTGAGAGCCCAGCCACTCTGCGGAGGGAGCTCATTTCGGCCGCTTGTACCCGCGATCTCATTCTTTCGGTCACCACCCACAGCTGGTGACCATAGGTGAGGGTTGGAACGTAGATCGACTTGTAAATCGAGAGCTTTGCTTTTCGGCTTTACCACGACGGACCGATGCAGCGTCCTAGTTATTGCTGATGCCGCACCGATCCGCCTGTCAATCTCCTGCTCCATCCTGCCCCCACTCGTGAACAAGACCCCGAGATACTTAAACTCCTCCACTTGGGGCAGGACCCTGTCCCTGACCCGCAGGGGCATTCCACCCTTTTCCGGGCGAGGACCATGGTCTTGGATTTGGAGGCGCTGATTCCCATCCTGCCTGCTTCACACTCGGCAGCAAATCGATCCAGTGAGAGCTGGAGATCGCGTTCCAATGAAGGCAACAGAACCACATTATACGCACAAAGCAGAGATCCGATCCTGAGGTCACCAAACTGGATCCCTCCAACGCCTCGGCTGCGCCTAGATTTTCTGTCCATAAAGGTGATGAACAGAATCGGTGACAAAGGGTAGCCTTGGCGGAGTATTTTTTAATTTTTTAAAAGTCAGTAAACAAAATGGTATTTTGGCACATATTTTTAATACTTTTTTTTTTAGCAGAAGTAACGAGAAGTTTAAAGCAAATAAAATCCCAAGGAACCATTTCATATTTCCTCAGGTTAATAAACTTCAAACACAATCTGGAAATTTGGGCGTTTTCTCTGCACTCCTCCACAATCTGGTCAAGTTTTGTGTTGCATTGACTCGGCTGACTACAATAAGTTGCAGGTGTTGGGGTAGGTGTGGAAAATGAGAAAAGGAAACTGAAATAGAATCCAGACTGTGGAAGTTGTGTAAGAAAGTTACAGTTTTCTTTTCTCTCTGCCCACATTCCCTCTGAACACATACACATTTAAATTTTATCCCTGAATCACATTTCTGGCCTTCGGACATATGCACAAAAGCCCAAGAGCGGGCTCACAGCATCTTTCTACCATTTTCCCAGTGCACCCACTCGCTCCAGGGTTTAACACCAAATTTGCAAAGTGGTGACAAACAATGAACTGATGCTATGGTCTACCTTTTTCAAATGTAGAGAAAGAAGTCTTTTATGCCCTGAGGCAGAGCAGATTGGTTTCTCTAGAATAACTAAAGGAATAGGAATGTCCACAGATGATCTTTTAAAATATTTTTGTTTCAGCCCAAGTGTGAGAGGAGCATGTAGTTTTTTTGTCATGAAGTGGATGCAGGTGGAAGGAGGAGGACCCAATTGTAGGACGAGAAACATGGTTCATTTAAAGAAGGAGTCCAGTAAAGCTGTAAAGAAAGTGAAATGTCTTTGAGTTATTGTTCTAAATGTTAATCATGGTCAGGCAGTCAGGAACACCTGGCAGGGAAGGGATCTAATGACCCGACTCCTGAAGAAAAGACAGACTGCCTACACAAAGATCCTCATGTGTGTAAAATCAGGCAAATGAGGGCAGGCCCCAGGTTGCCTCTGGTGGTGGGCGAAGGAACCAGGACATTTTTTAGTTGTAGATATTTTTTTTTTTATTTTTTAGCAGTGGTCATTTTACTTCAACCAATGGTGAAATTTTGTCTGATTTCTAAATTGATCTCATCAAAATTGTTACAAAAATCAGAAGTTGAAAAAACCCGGTCCTCTATTAACACTTCATGACTGGGTAAGCATATTATATCCAATCATACTAGTCATACCAATCATTACCAGTTTACACCGAAGACTTATATCTATAGAAGATTTATTTTCATTCAAATCCCTCTATTTCAGGGCTAATTTATTGATATTTTAAATGCACATGTGGATCCTTCCTTGTATTATTTCCTTGTATAATTGATGTAAATCTCAGAATTGAACACTTTCTTGCAATATTCTCACTGCATTATTCAGCATAGGTCTTCATTCCCCTGATGACGCAGTTGAAGCCTTAAAATAATTTTACATTTATTGGCTACTTTTTGCTTAAGAATGTCTATCATTGTATTCTTCGATTTTCCTCTGGGGTGACCACGCAGATACATAAATCAAACCAAGTCTAAAAGATTTGACGATTATAAATGTGTTTAAATTTAAAGGTGTAGTTTGCCAAATATTTTATGTAGCGTTATGATATATAGCGGCAGAGTAGAAGGAACTAATATTTAATTAACAGTCGTAACAGTCGTATGCCCATTGGCTGTGGAGGTTTCCCACTATGAGGTTTCTTCTTTTGTCCCCACTGCTGGAGTTTTTTGGAGTTTTTCGACTCCTTGAACAACGGTCTAAGCGCAGGAATGCACTGAAATTGTTTAGTTAGTTTATTACCTGTTTATTTGTGTTTATGCATTTTTTTGTTTTTGTACTTCTTTCTTTTGCTCTATAGTGTGACACCCTTTGAGACAATTTTTTATGATATTGGGTCATGCAAATAAAATTGAATTGAATTTATCAAAAATATGTAAGTAGTGAAATGTGCTTAAATTCAAAAAGGATACCAAAAGCATCTCATACTAAACACTTGATTGCTTTATACACTATTTTTCCACTATTCAGCTCTGAGGTTACAGGGAGAAGAGATGAAGAAGATGGAAGATTTTAAGTACTTGAGATCAACAGTCCAGAACAATGGAGAGTGTGGAAAAGAGGTGAAGAAGCGTGTGCAGACAGGCTGGAACGGGTGAAGAAAAGTATCAGGTGTGATATGTGACAGAAGAGTTTCAGATAAAATGAAAGGAAAAGTGTACAAAACCGTGATGAGACCGGCCATGCTGTTTGGTCCAGAGACGGTGGCCCTTAGAAAAAGACAGGACACAGAGATGGAGGTAGCAGAGATGAAGATGCTGAGGATCTCTCTGGGAGTGACCAGGATGGACAGGATCAGAAGAACAGCACATGTTAGAGGTTTTGGAGATAAAGTTAGAGAGGCCCGACTGAGATGGTTTGGACATGTGCAGAGGAGAGAGAGAGAGTACATTTATTATTTATTTATTTATTTATTTCGGTCACAGTGCAACCTCATATCAATGAAATAAAGAAAATAACCATATTCCAGCAAAGGACCGAAAAGGTAACGGCTGAAGCAAACGCTTATTACGCCGACCCTTTTTTTTTTTTTTTTTTTATGTCATAATAAAAGCAAAAAGACATAAGTAAATACTAAGTCATCATAATTGTTATAACGCATAACATAATAATATCATAATACATCATAACATAATCATAACACATCATAACATATAACATAATCATAATACATTTTCGTAACACATAACATAATCATAACACATCATAATTGTTTACTTTTTATAGAAGCTTGAATTTAACCATCAAGACTTGCATATTTTTTAAGTATTAATAACTTAAATTTCTTTTTTAAACATAAAAGATTTAAACACAATTTAAGTTCATCATTACAATTATTCCAAAGATCCACACCTTTAATAGAAATACAGAATTTTTTAACATTTGTTCTAAATTTATTTTTAATGAACACATCATTTCCTCTTAGTTCGTTTGGACTTTTCCTAATAATAAACATATTTTGTATAGAGTTTGACATCATGTTTTTTTTTATCTTAAACATAAATTTTGGATGCTGGATTTGGAACCACCAGGAAAGAGGACTAGAGGAAGACCAAAGAGGAGGTTCATGGATACAGTGTAGGAAGACAGATACAGAGACAGGATTAGATGGAGGAAACTGATTTGCAGTGGCGACACTTGAAGGGAAATGCCATAAGGAGAAGAAGAAACCGTTGGCATGGCTGATGGATTGTAAAGACATACTGTTCAAATCGCAGAGCATGATTTGTTTACTTCCCCGCATCAACCTATATGTCCCATATAGAAGGGTTTGGGACAAATACATAGACTGTTACATCACTAATAACAGAAAAGCATTGTCAACCTTTGAAATAATGAACCCCAATCCCCCAATTTGCTCTAATTCAAATGAGATCAAAGGAAACTGGATGAATAGGCAATGCAAAGTATTTTCTGCACTCGTTAAGTTAGTCAATCATCCATCCAACCTTTCACTCAGCCACATTAATGTCCTTAAGTTAAATGTCTGTTATCAGTGAGGAGCCCACACTTAATCACATTAATTAATCTGACAGTCTTTATCAAAGACATTATGAGCACCACAGAATAGAGAGGAGTGGAGAGAAGAGCAGTTTAATGACGTGAATGGATTAGAAGATGAGGAAAAGAAAAGATGACAGGTTTATAAATTTGTCATCACAGGATGGAAAAGACGGGACGAGGAAGAGAGAAAATTAAAGCAGGACAAAGAAGCCAAGAAGACAGACATAATGACAATAGATCTGAACTGGGTTACTTTGTGGTTAATCCTCTATAATTCTGCCTCATTTCACAGCCGGAAAGTTTCCATAGGAGCTCATTATAGGCTTATAAATTCACAGGAGTCATTTCGGGAGGCCAGTGGTCAAAGCGTGCTTTCAAAAGCATTTGGATTACTGTACCCAAAGAAAAGGTTCCATGCAGTGAAAAACATGACAGATTGAGGCAATAAAGCTGGCCTATTTCAGCTGGTCACTCTTTGGGGAACTGAACTGAATGTATTAGTTCAACATGGAGTAAAAGGGGAGGCAGAGAGAAAATATGGCGCCGAGGCAGGAATCATATTATCATACAGAGTAAAATGCGTTATCATTGGACAGAATAAATGTCAGTAGCGATGACTGGGGCACCTTGACAAATTCATTCTGCTTCCTACGCAGCACATTTTCACTCACAGAGTCCTAAAGTAACATATTAAAAGGAAATAATGGATTCATCCATTCTGATTACTACTTCAAATGTTTGAATATCACACATCCAGTTTGGTGGTTAGGTGTTAATAATACTTTTTCGGGCTCTTTTCAAGTAGTCTTTTTGAAATTCACTTCTAATGTTAATGTGATCTAGTCATAAAAATAACATTAAAAAGTTGTGGAAATGAAAAGAAATAACCTAAATGTTATTTCCTTGAGCACAAAAATTAGATTACGCCTTCAATTGTTTAATTTTGTGAGCTTTGTGACGTTTGTTTTGACCATAAAACTGGTCATTTGAGTTGGTTTTGGGTTTCTATTATCTTTAATGAGTCCTATTTTCTCTCAAATAAAATATTTTGAGTTGGGCAGCTGCAATGAATGGTGTATTATTTTGTCGACACTTCATTGTAAAGAGAGCAGCGTATGAGGCCATGCTGTTTGGTCTAGAGACAGTAGTACGCAGAAAAAGACAGGAAACAGAGACGGAGGTAGCAGAGATGAAGATGCTGAGGAAATGTGTTTAAATTTAAAAAGGATACCAAAAGCATCTCAAACAAAACACTTGATTTATACACTGTTGATCCACTATTCAGCTCTGAGGTTACAGGGAGAAGAGATGAAGAAGGTGGAAGATTTTAAGTACTTGAGATCAACAGTCCAGAGCAATGGAGAGTGTGGAAAAGAGGTGAAGAAGCGTGTGCAGGCAGGCTGGAACGGGTGGAGAAAAGTATCAGGTGTGATGTGTGACAGAAGAGTTTCAGCTAAAATGAAAGGGAAAGTTTACAAAACCATGGTGAGACCGGCCATGCTGTTTGGTCTAGAGACAGTGGCACTGAGGAAAAGACGATGGAGGTAGCAGAGATGAAGATGCTGAGGATCTCTCTGGGAGTGACCAGGATGGACAGGATCAAAGGAACTGCACATGTTAGAGGTTTTAAAGTCAGAGAGGCCAGACTGAGATGGTTTGGACATGTGCAGAGGAGAGAGAGAGAGTACATTGGCAGAAGGATGCTGGGTTTGGAACCACCAGGAAAGAGGACTAGAGGAAGACCAAAGAGGAGGTTCATGGATACAGTGAAGGAAGACATGAAGATAGTTGGTGTGACTGAAAAAGATGCAGCAGATATGAACAGATAGTTTAGGTTTAAAATTTGTGCAATTTTGTAAGAGACAGGGGGATGATGCTTTGTTGGAGGCAGTGTTGTTTTCGTCAATGACAACTACACTGAAATGATTTTGTTCGCAAAGGGTTTTTTCATGACGATGATGTAACAATAACAAAATAAATGCAGCTCTTTGGTGACAAAATTGTAACGAAACGTTTGCAAGTTTCTCTTGACGAAACAAAAATACAACAAAGTAATAGGCGTTAGGCTTTCACATTTCTGTCTGAGAAAAGAAAAAAGCACAGCGGCTGCATCTGTCTGTCTGCATCTGCATCTCACAGCAGCACGTCCCCCTACAATGCTGCACGTTCACACCGTCTACACAACACACCTGCAGCCACGAGAAACTCACACAACTTGGCGGCAACAGCAACAAAGGCGCTTGGTGGTCGGAAACCTAAAGTTTTCCACATATGTTGCGCAAACGGCATGTCGACTTCCAGCTATTGCTAGCTTGTCAGCGCTGCTAACTTCCTCAGTTAGTTTGGTTGCGCGAATGACTGCTTTAAATGCATTCCAATTTTTACTGTATTTACAGGAGTCTTTGAGAGATGTCATTTTTAAGTAGGTATAAATTTCAACGTACCTTACTCACGGAAGAACTTGAATTATTTTACTTTTTCCGTTCCGTTCCGTCATCTTCCGCTTGTTCCGGGGTCGGGTCGCGGGGGCAACAGCCTCAAACAGGCAGCCCAGGCCTCTCTCTCCCCGGCTGCATCCTCCAGCTCACCTGGAAGGATCCCAAGTCTTTCCCCGGCCAGCTGTGAGACATAGTCTCTCCAGCGGGGCCTGGGTCTGCCTCTTGGTCTCCTCCCGGTGGGATGTGCCCGAAAACAACTCGCCCGTGAGGCGATCGGGGGCATCCTGATCAGATGCCTGAACCACCCCATCTGGCTCTTCTCGACCTGGAGGAGGAGCGGCTCGACACCGAGCTCCTCCCGGATGGCAGAGCTCCTCACCCGATCTCTGAGTGAGAGCCCAGCCACCCTGCGGAGGAAGCTCATTTCGGCCACTTGTACCCGCGATCTCATTCTTTCTGTCACCACCCACAGCTGGTTACCATGGTGAGGGTAGGAACGTAGATAGACTTGTAAATCAAGAGCTTTGCTTTTCGGCTCAGCTCTCTCTTTACTTTATTTTACTTTTTATTTATTTTATTTTACATATATTTGTTCATTGCTTTTTTTTTTTCTTTACACTAAAACTGAAATAAAAACATTTTAAGTCTCCCTTGACTAAAACTAGACAAAAACTAGACAAAAATGAGACAAAACTCTTTTGGGTTTTTGTCGACTAAAACTTAAATATATAGAAATAAGACTAAGACTAAAACAAAAACTCAGATGGCTGCCAAAAACAACACTGGTTGGAGGAAACGGGTCGGTTGTTGCAGTGAAGAAATTTCTTAACTTTGCAACACCTACACGCCAGTTTGACCTTTCCTTCTGCTGCCTGTCCCCTCCGACAGCTCGACAGCCGAGACCGAACCTCAGGCAAAACACAGAGTTACTTTTTTCAATAATCCACCAAAGACCTTTGTCATTTTGGCTTCAACTTAAACGAGGCGTTAATGAGGGAAGGTCATTACACTGTGACATTACACAATCATAACAAGGTCAACAGGGTATTTCCTGGAAATAGGGAGCATAAGAAGGTGTTGTAATAATGGCGACATGATAGTGGCGTGTCAACAAGATGACCACGGTAACCTGGAACGACTGTTTATCCCAATTAAAAACATGAGAGACATACAGCAGGGAGAGAGAGAGACGTGAAAAGGACCAGAGGGTAGAGAAGAGCAAAGAGGAAGAGGTAAAAAGAAACAAAGGAGAGGAGTAAGATGAGCAGCAGCATCGAAAAAAAAATAGATGGACAGAAAAGAGATTGAAGGGGCAGGGTGTAGTGATTAGAATGTGATGGCCTGTGTGTGTGTGTGTGTTTGTGTGTGTGTGCGGATCTTTGAATTAATGAGAATCCCAGATGAGAGAAGAGGGTCATCATGACTTGCATGCAAATGGCACCAAACACACATGGCAACTGCACACTCATCCGTGCACACTCACACTGAGTTCCCAGCTTAAATAACAGTCTTTATTCCACACAGAGGCAGCACTCACTTTCTCTGACATGTACAACCCCAATCTCATTCCTTTTTGTCTAGTCTGAGGTATGGCATGCATCAATCTGCCGGTGCGGCGTTGAGCGACACGGCTGATCCATCTGCAGTGCAACATGACACAGTGTCAGTCATTGCTCTGGAACATGTGGAGAAGTTTAGGCTGCTTCTTATTATTCTAGAGTCAGACACTCACCTTCTAACCACATCTGTTTGTCAAGGGAATGTTTGCCCACACTTCCTAATCGAAAAGTGTCAAAAAGTAGATACATATAGCACGGGTAAAATGAGAGAGGAGTGGGTGGAAGAATTCAGTGGTTTAATATAACCCCTAAAAAACAGATACACAGTACAACAAAAAGTATTTAACAATGAAATACATTTTGTTAAGATCCAAATCAACTTTTCAGAGCTTAAAACCCTCTGACAGTGATGTGTGGGTCTTGTTATGTCACCATAGTGAATTTTAAAGTGATTCAACAATTTAAAAAAAAAAAAAAATCGTATCCCCTCCTACACAACACCTACAGTGATGACACGCTAGTTACAGCCATCTAGTCTCCCCTCACAGTTCCCCCCTCTATGATCCTCCCACTCGTCTCCTCCTCTATGATTTGGGTGGTTCTCTTAATACCGGTATCAAATTTCAGTATTTTCTTAGATGAAGCGAGAGGATGAGCAACAGTAAGGCTTTCACAGTTCAATTCAATTTATTTGTATAGCCCAAAATCACAGAATTTCTGTCTCAATGGGCTTCAAATCAGAAAGATTTTATTAATATTGTGTCATGGGAGTTCCAAAACACAGATTGGGCTTTTATTATTTACATAAGATACATGGAGAAAGGAGTTCATTTGCAGGGGCAGATCCAGGGGAGGTTATAAAGCATCCACACCCACCATATCCCCCCACTCCTTTGGTCCTCAACAAAAAACAAAAAAGAAGAAGAAAGACAAGCGGACTAGCTATCCCCTTGCAGGGCCAGCGAATGGACCACCAAAATGCAGGAAAATTACTCTTATTTTTCAAAATGTTTTGAGGGGGAGAGGAAAAATGCTCTCGCGACCTCTCGCGACCCCCCCTTTAGAAAATCCTGGATCCGCCCCTGATTTGCATGAGATGGTACCTTTTAAGAAAAAAAATGCTTAAAATTGACAAGTTCAAATGAGTAAATGCAGTTTGTAAATAATAGCAGATGAGTCCAAAACTCCTCTAGTCTTATCGCTGCCCTCATTTTAGTCCAATCAGAAACATAATTATCCATAAATTGAATTCTTCAAACGTCTACCTCATCTGACGTACTTCATGATTATTGTGAATGAGCAGCTGCTGTTTCTAGAAACTGGTGTATGTTGATTTCAACAGGTTAAATATATGTCTACCGTGTAAAAAAAAACATCTCCAGGCAACGTCAACTATGGTTCACAGCAGCATCAGGCCAGATGTTTATTTTATTGACTGTTTTTTTTTTTTTTAACTCAGTGAAAAAAGAAAGTAGCTGCTGTTCAGTAGGAATCAGAGCGACTGGGAAATGGGGGTCTGGGGCGTCTGATGTGGTGGGAATATCAATGCATGTGTGCAGAGTTTTCTACAAGTGAGGGATTTTTTTTTAATGTCTGTTTGCTTTTAATTTGTTTTTTTTTTTTAATGATCTAGATTTTAATTCTTGTCTGAGTTTTGTCTGACTACTATGTTGTGGACCAGATGAGTACATACGTGAGTGAAATTCAGAGTGTTCTTGGGATGATCGAGATGATGTGGCCGGGGGAAGTTGGTCTTTCTCTGCAACCCAATTATTGATGTAACAAAAGGAGACAATATGGCTTTGTTTTTTACCCCTCCATATTCTTAGTTATTATTTGATTTTATCTTTGAACGATCTTCGTAGTTCAGGTTCTGTTTAAAACTACGATAGTTGAAACTACGATTGACCTTTGTTGTTTTTATCATTTTGGTGGGATCATTGAGTCAAAGATGTTATCTCAATGCTTGAGGCGGTGGCTCAGCGGTAGAGCATTTGCCCTTGGACTGGAAGTTAATTGAGTTAAAGGAGTTCACGTCTAGGGTCCTTGGAGAAGACACCTAACCCCCTGTTTCTCCCACCATTGTTGGCAGCCTGCTGCAGTGTAATGCAGAGTCAGACACTCACCTTTTAACCACATCTGTTTGTCAAGGGAATGTTTGCCCACACTTCCTAATCGTGTGGGACTTTTGATTTTTTATTTCTTTCAGTCGTAAAAATCAAAAGTCTACAACAAATATGTTGTAGACATTTTTTTTTCAATTTGTTTGCAAATTTCCCCAATAGGGAATCAATAAAGTTTACATTATTATTAATCTAACAAGTTCTTCTTGAAAAAATGATCTTCCTTTAAAAGTGAAAGGGCTGGATCACTGGAGTCAATAATAAAAAAAAAATTGAGCTAAAATATATTGACCCCAGTGAAAAAAAACTACCTTCATAACAGTAGAATTATTAGTTCCAACACAAAGTAAAGGTAAAACCTGTACTGGATGATCATGTAAAGTTTTAATATATAAGCTTTCTTAAATTGTAAAATTTCCGCCCTTTTCTTCCCCACTTTTTTCGTCTACTTTATTCTGCAATCAAAGCTTGAGAAGTTTAACAGGTTGAAGAGCGGGTTAAAGATTGTTCGGAAATGGTGGCATTTCAAATTGTTCTTTTTTTATGTGAGAATTTTGCAGAAAGGCTTAAAAACCAACCAAATCTAACATACTTCAGAAACCAGGAATCTACTTTTGTCTTTTCCGTTAAAAAGAAACGATGAAGGAGTTTCTCGTGTATGACAGCCAGTGCCATTAAAGTGACTGTTCATAACAAACGAAAATGAGGTATTAAGACAAAAGGAAAGTGTTCACAGGTGGTGCATTTTTATGGTTTACCCCGCCATCTTTTAAGTAAGAGTTCTGCTTCCACTTCCACCAGTTCATCCATAATGCATGAGAAATTTACCGAGAGGCAGTAACTGAGGGATGAAGCGACATAAAAAGAGAAGATAGAAATTTGATAAATCTTCAGAATGATAGCCTATATATTTATTATATGAGCAGAGATTATCAGGATGTTTTAAACGGAGGCACAACAGTGTGTAAATTCAAAATGAACGACCCATTTATGTTTTATTTATACATAGGGAGAGCACTGCCACTCTTCTCCCATGGGCAGTCTCTTCTTGGAGCATCATCAGCCAGACTTTCCTGTCATTGCTAACCTTAAACTCTTCAATGTGTGTGTGTGTGTGAGAGAGAGAGACTATTATGGTTGTTTGTCCTTGAAATAAATGCCCTCAGCAGATTGCATGCACCGACTGACAAAGTCACAATGGTTAAACGTCTTCCAAATAAAAAAATGAGACAAAAGCAATTTAATTACATTTTTTTAATCACCAGTCTATAAAACTGAATAACTTTTTTTTTCATGCTTACAGTTTTTTTTATGCAGTGAACCACTTGGTTTTTCGGTCCTAGCCAAACTGCCAATTTAGCATTTGTGGCCTTTCAAAATTTGGGTGTGTCGGTGTTGCCCGACCAAAATAATGCACTCATCTAGATCTATTAAATTTATGTGAGATTACAATGTGCACAAATCACCGCAAAAAGCAACCTTTTGCCCAAAGTGATCAGCTTGTAAAATGTAACACAGTTCGGTGAAATTTATAGAATAAAATAAGAATGTGACTGAGCTTGGATCTGAATATACAGTATGTATTTGTCTTAGTAATCATTATGCTTCTTTTGCATTTATGAAGATCGCAGCTTGTGTACACCAAAAATGTAAAGATACACCCCTGTTAATAAATGCTAGACGCTCTTCTGTGTATTTTTTCTAAAATTTGCCCATTTACTTTGTATTTTTGGTAAATGACTGCCATTGGCTGATATCTGTTCTAATTGGCACATGTACAAACCTTCACATATAAAATCACTCACAACCTTCAAACCTAAGAAATGTAACGATGCAGGATTTCACTGAAGTTAGCATTTCTTAAAACTTCATTTAAGTTGTTAAAAATAAATAAATAAAAAAAACTAATTCCCGAACTTTAATGGTTGCACTTTAGTAAAGGTTAATTTGATTAAATAAAAAAAAAGAAGTTGTAATCCAAAAGTTGCATCACAGATCATTAAGTTGTCTAATTAAAAGTCTAAAAAAACACGTTCCGCATGTTCTTCGCAAATGTCAAGAGGAATGCCGTTAACTTTTATTAATTAATGACCAAAAGGATTGTGTAAATTTATTTTTCTAATTGTTGGAGGAGTGAAGATGATGAGGAGCATCATAACTAATTCCTGAGATTAGAACAGATACAACTTAATTAAATCACAGTCGTTTAGCATGACTTTTTAAGTTTAATTTACCTGCAGTTTACGTTACCCTCTATCAGGGATATGTCTTTTTTTTTTTATTTAGCATTTTTAGTTTCTGTTTTGTTCTTTTTAAATTGTACGGAACTTTGATTTAGTGACAATTTGTCTGAAACGTGAACTGTTCTCGTTGTTTGTTTGCGGCCATTGTTGGTGGGTGAGACAAACAGCATGACCCAGATGTAATTAGAAACTGAAAGCTGGTAAACACAATCAGCCAATCTGCCAAAGACAATGTTGATTTTCTTTCTTCCTTTTTCCTCCAATGTCAATAACAATTTTTCTAACCGGTCCTCAACCAATTATCTCCACGCTTTGCCGCCATAGTTGCACACTCATAATTAGTTTGGAAAAGGTCACGGGAGGAGGCTGGTGATAATTTTCACAGCGTAATATGAATATTTCCATTTATTTATCATCGGGTGTCGCGCTAATATCATTCTGCTCCATTTGATTACCTTTTTTTTTTGTGGACGCGGTTTTTTTTTTGTGTGTGTGTGTGTTTTCTAAATAACACTGCAGATTGCATCACATCAGTCGGGCTGATTTCATCACTTTTTCCGCCATGAGGGACGCTTTCAACTCCCTCTAATAAAACCAAGCCTCAGCACATTTAATGCCCCTGTCTTTCATCCTCCTCTTTCTTTGCCTCTGTTACTTCCTTCCTGTTGATGCCACCTTTGAAGGCAGGGAGGCGAATAAAAAAAAAAGAGAAGTGCTTTTGTTGTTTTGGAAGACTGTACGAGAAATGGCCGCCGGCTCAGCTGTGTGAGTACCTTTACTGCACAGCTACCGTGTTTAAAATGAAATGATCTTATTGTAAATGTGTATGTGTGAGCGCACAGCTAAGAATGTAAAATAAAATGTAAATGGTTTGTCCCACGACGGAGATGTTTCAGAAGCTGTTGCTCGGACAATAGAATTTTTTTTTTTTTGTGTGTTTTGAGAAAAATCTTTTTTTTTTTTTTTTTTTTACATCAGAAAAAAAAAACAAGATAAAATCCGTGTTCCTCTTTCTAGCCTATCCAGTCATTTTTCTGCATTATTTTCCCACAAATGTCCATACCTGTTCTGTCCAATGCCACTCGGATTTCTTTATTTTACTCAAATTCTTTTGGAAAGTTTGTAATGAGAATGGCCCACAAAGTAAATCAGCCACCAAATCTATTTGTTCACCTCCTTCATTTGTTGTTTGTTGAAAATATTTTACCCCAGCAACCATTACCATCGACCGCCATTGACAGTGTCTGCGAGATTTCCTAGTGTGCCATTTGAAAAGCCAATCAGTAGGTGAAAAAACGTGATACAACCTGGGCCTTCTGGAAGGCACTGATAAACAAACTCAACATTTTATCATTGAAACAAAAGTTTTATAAAATCAATTTTAAGTTGAAGCAAATTAACAGATGAATTCTGAAGGCCTCTATGGAGGCTACATTGATTTTAGTCTAGCTAGCAACAAATACCGGCTGAAATGTAATTACAAGTCTAAAAGCTTTATTTTGAACACACATTTGGAAGCAGCACAACTATTAAAAAAAAAGCCTTGAAAAGAAACGAACAGAAAAAATACAAACCCCCGTTTGTAATTCAGATTTTTTCAGGCCAGCAGAGAATACTCTGAAGGCATGAATAAAACATTGATAGTAAAAAAAAAAAAAAAAACTCTCGATTTTGTTCACCTAAACTAAATATATTGGTGAGACATTTGTGTGGATTAAATTAGTTTTATTTATTGTTTTCTTGTCTTTTTTCACCTTCAAGCAAACTACTGATGTGTAGAGTGGAGATATACAGTAGATTATATCTCAATGAAGCTTTTCAGTGTGTTTATTCACGAGTGTTTGGTGATGACAGTGACACTCCTCATCCATCTTTAAAATCCAACACGGCCTGGAGTCAAATTATTCCTTCTGTTTCCAGATGTGATAGTTCTACCAGGAAAATGAACCATTTTAGAAACAAGTTATTTTCTAGTTAAAGAATCTTAGGCACAATGTATTCTGTTCTGTTCCGTTGTCTTCCGCTTGTCCAGGGCTTAGCTGGAAAGGTACCAGCCTCAGACGGGAAGCTCATGCTTCTCTCACCCTCCAGCCTGCATCCTCCAGCTCTCCCAATAGGATCCCTATGTGTTTTTCCAGTCCAACTGGGAGACATTGTCTCTCCAGCAGGTCTGCCTCTGGATCTCCTTCGGTTGGGAGTGCCTGAAACCCCTCACCGGCCTGGTGCTCCGGAAACATCCTAACCAGATGCCTCCCAGCTGCCCCATCTGGCTTCTGTCGACCCGGAGGAGAAACGGCTCTACTCCGAGCTCCTCCTGGATGGCAGAACTCTTCACCCGATCTCTGAGTGAGAGACCAGCCACCCTGCGGAGAAGGATCATTTTGACTGCTTGTATCTGTAATTTTGTTCTTTCGGTCACCACCCACAGCTGGTGACCATAGGTGAGGGTAGGAACCTAGGTCCTGGTTACCATGGTGAGGGTAGGAACGTAGATCCTGGTTATCATGGTGAGGGTAGGAACGTAGATTTTGGTTAACATGGTGGAGGGTAGGAACGTAGATCCTGGTTACCATGGTGAGGGTAGGAACCTAGGTCCTGGTTACCATGGTGAGGGTAGGAACGTAGATCCTGGTTATCATGGTGAGGGTAGGAACGTAGATTTTGGTTAACATGGTGGAGGGTAGGAACGTAGATCCTGGTTACCATGGTGAAGGTAGGAACGGAGATCCTGGTTACCATGGTGAGGGTAGGAACGTAGATCCTGGTTACCATGGTGAGGGTAGGAACGTAGATCCTGGTTACCATGGTGAGGGTAGGAACGTAGATCCTGGTTACCATGGTGAGGGTAGGATCGTAGATCCTGTTTGCCATGGTGAAGGTAGGAAAGTAGTTCGTGGTTACCATGGTGTGGATAGGAAGTTAGATCCTGGTTACGATGGTGAGGGTAGGAACGTAGATCCTGGTTACCATGGTGAAGGTGGGAATGTAGATCCTGGTTACCATGGTGAGGGTAGGAACGTAGATCCTAGTCACCATGGTGTGGGTAGGAATGTAGATCCTTGTTACCATGGTGAGGGTAGGAAAGTAGTTCGTGGTTACCATGGTGAGGGTAGGAACGTAGATCCTGGTTACCATGGTGAGGGTAGGATCGTAAATCCTGGTTACCATGGTGAGGGTAGGAACGTAGATCCTAGTCACCATGGTGTGGGTAGGAATGTAGATCCTTGTTACCATGGTGAGGGTAGGAATGTAGATCCTTGTTACCATGGTGTGGGTAGGAATGTAGATCCTTGTTACCATGGTGAGGGTAGGAAAGTAGTTCGTGGTTACCATGGTGAGGGAAGGAACGTAGATCCTGGTCACCCTGGTGAGGGTAGGAACGTAGATTCTGGTTACCATGTTGTGGGTAAGATCGTAGATCCTGGTTGCCATGGTGAGGGTAGGAACGTAGATCCTGGTTACCATGGTGAGGGTAGGAACGTAGATCCTGGTTACCATGGTGAGGGACGGAACGTAGATCCTGGTTACCATGTTGAGGGTAGGAACGTTGATCGACTGTTCAATCTAGAGCTTTGGTTTTTGGCTCAGCTTTTTCTTCACCACGACAGATCGATACAACGTCCAGATTACTGGGTACGTTGCACCGATCCGTCTGTGTAAAGCATTTCATTACTTTACAAGATAATTGTTTTAAAATTCTTTTATACATCTTTTATTTACGGTAACACACACATAAAAAGCAAAGACACAAGTTTATATTGATATTTGCTTCCAGTCGTAGAAATAAAAGTCTACAACTGTGATGGACCAAGCAGTGCAAATAGACAGGCACAAGGTTTTAAGTAAAAAAGGGGTCTTTTTATTGAACCCAAAAAAATATCAAATGTTCAACAATTATAAAAGAGGTCAAAATAACTAACTCAACTCAAGATAAGGTTTAACAAAAGAGAATTAACTCAAACAAACAGACCTCACTGACTGAGAACAGCATGACCTTAAATGAAAGAATACTAAACCACTGCAACATAAAGAAGGGGGTGTTAACAAAACAGCTTAACTAAATCTAAGCTAACAAAACCAATTTCACCCCTAAAGAAAATAAATAGTTCAGTCCAATTAGGTGACTCCAGCCCAGGACAGCAGGTGATCCTTCAGCCCAGGAACTGGAGCACCTGCAAAACTCAAGAAAATCAAATTAATGTGAATCAACAACATAAATCAAACATGTGCACTAATCTAAACTTGTATTAAGTCCAAAGTAAAGAAAAGTGGTTTAACAAACAAAATATCTAAATTATATTCATAAAGTGAATAAATTATAAAGTTTACAAACTAAATGGTTGTGTGGCTGTAGCCATCACAACAACATAGACATCTTTGTTTTTTTTTTTTTTCATTTGTTTACAAAAAAAGAGTACATTGACATTCATTTGATGATGCAAAACTTTACATATTTATTTTTTTATAATTATTTAATCTCGGGAGCAAATTAATGATGTAACAAACCTTACATCCAATACAACACGTTTTGTTTTTGCTTCTTTTTTATGGCAGTACTACGTCCCCACGTTTTCCTGCCATCATTGCAAAAGGATACACACACAAGGGGGTTAAAGCACCACTGACGGCTTTATGGACTGAAACAATGTGAATGTGGGTCACACCTACCATATTCAGTCGCTGTGAGCCCAAGGCTAAGGTCTGACGGGCTTGCATGTTTAATATATTTTTAGTACATTTTATTCACAATAACATATGAGCAAACTTGTGCTGCAGGAATAATTTACTCTTATTCTGCAGAAATAATAGAAAACACAAGGAATCCTAAATATTTGCATTAAAAATCAGATTTTTTTCAAGTCGCATCCCAGTTTATTTTAGTGTTTATTCTCCTCAAGATTAAACATCATGTAGTATTTATTCATTTTTAGTTTTAAGTCTTTTTTATGTTTGCTAATTATCTCGTTTTTTTAAATTTTGTAACCATAGAAATTATTCATGTTAGATAACGATTCTTTTTTCATAACTGAGCAAATTAAAAGTTTCTGAACAAAATGTCCTGAAAATAACTTCTCTTTCACACATTTTGCAACGCTGTAATTAATAATTGTTTACATGCTTTTAGATTAATCTGAACTTGTAAACAGACTAATTAATGTGCAAGAAGTGAAACTTCATCAGACTAGTTATTACTCTTTTTTTTTTAAAAAAAGAAATTGCTTCTCAGACAAACTCTAAACAACTATTTACCAAAAAAAAGTGTTTGTCCTCATAAAAAAGATTTTATTCTCATTTTGAATTCATACAATGTTTTTCTAAAAATTATGGTTTGATTTTTTTTTCATTCTAACATTACATTTTCTCATTCAAAACCTCAAGATTTGGTCATGAGCAATGCTGCCTCTAATTTTTTATGCGTCTGTGCAAACACATAAACTTCCTGAGTAGAAGGGGGCGGAGCAAAAACTTTTACTCTTTTGTGATGTCATCAGCAGTGATGAGCCAAACCTCGAAGCAGCGGTTTGAAGCAATTTGTTTCAGAAAGAAAAAAGAAAGAGATATTTTCTAGAGTTTGGTCTCATTTTCCCATCTTTAGTTTAAATTGAGTGTTATTTTGTGCGCTGCATAGGTTTTCTTGTGCGTTGTTAATATACGAGCAGCGCGCAATTGCGCAGGCGTGTAGCTTAGAGGGAACATTGTTCATGAGCAGATCATCTTCAGGCATATTTTAAAAATCAATGTGTATGCATTACATTTTTGTTTCTACCTGGAAATGAATGCCCCCAAATTTATCCCAAGGTTTCACAACCACCGTAAGGCTTCACTAGCATCAAAATGTTGAGTTTTTTTTTTTTTTTTCAATCAAGCCTTACATTTCGAGTCACACCAATTGACAGTGCTTTGATTTGTCTGAAAACAAAATCAGTCCCTACAAAATCAGTCCCTACAGTGTAATTCTGGTAATTCTGTATTTGTTGAGCCATATTTTTTCCCTCGTTGCCGTGCCACGAGAATCCTTATAGATTTGTTGCATCAAATTTAGAACATTTTGATCAATTGTTTCATCTCTATAACTTAGATTTTAAGTGTTCAATGTGATTTACCGTAATTTCACGGCTATAAGGCGCATCTAATTGTCTTAGATTTTCTTCAAAATGAGCGGTGCGCCCTTTTGTGTGGTGCGCCTTGTGTGTGAGAAAAGGCGGACCTAAAAGAAAAAGCGGTGCCCGTGAAGCGAGGCGGACCTGAAAGAAAAGGCGTGAGAACGTTAAAGAGTGAAGTGTGGGCGTGGATTGTGTATAAAAAAGGTATGTGCTGTATGCACAACATTGCTGTTTTAACCCTGAAAATGACAAAGAGAAACGCTTATGACGCTCAGTTTAAGCTGAAGGCAATCAGCTGCGCGGAGGAACATGGGAATCGAGCCTCCGCAAAAAATTTCAGCATTAACGAGTCAATGGATTGTAGATGCTTGGACTAACGTGTCTGCTGGTACTGTTATCTGAGCTTTCGCAAAAGCTGGTATCCTTTCTGAGGAGCCGCACAGTACAGACAGTGACTTTGACAGCGAGGAGCGAAGTGGACCTGCTCTGTTGGATTTTGCGCAGCTGTTCGATTCAGAAACAGAGGATGAGGACTTTGACGGATTTGAATAAAGACTATTACCGGTAATGTGCTTGTTTAGTATCGTTACTACTTAAATAAAGCACAACCAAACTCAGTTTTGCTCCCAGTCTATTTTTTAATACGCACATTTGCATGCTTGCGTGTGTGTTGTTGTAAGGCGGTGTGTGACTGAGACTGCGCCTTTTCGTACGGTGCGCCTAATGTTCGTGAAATTACTGTAATCTATCAATGTTTTCTCAGCATCAGACAACGATGCAAAACACAAGTATGTTTTGCTTTTAAAGACAACGTGTGTTGTTTTCATTGGGTAATAATTCTCTTTTCTCATGTGCATTTCCTCATTTAAACTAATCATCAGAACTTATTTAGTTTGTTATTTTAATTTCAATGCATGTTGTATTTGAAATTGACTACTTCATATATTTTATCTCTAGAGTAACACATTTTAAATCCAACATTCACCATCAATAATTTTTCAGAAGGCAGTTTGATTCATAACACCTGTAAATAATTTTACACTGAGGAAATACTCAAAAAAAAAAAAAAGCATATTTCAAACACCATATGTTATCACAGAACACATCAAAGGTAAAAACATTGCATGCTTTCTGCAGGTTAAATAGAAATTAATTAAAATGGACTTGATGAAGATAACTTCATTTCGGTTCACCTGGTGAGGAAACACTGTGGACATGAACACATAGTCACTGTTGCCACAAGAGCCAACCCGATTCCAACGTTCACAAAGCAGCCATGTTTCGTGATCAGATGGACTCACTTTGGCTAAACAGTAAAGTCAAACTTGATCAAATTATTTCAACAACATGTATTATACATACATTAAAAAAACATATTAAAATGATGAACTTTTCAAAAATAATAAAATAAATAATACTTTTTAAAACTTCTACACAGACAGTAACTTCCGTTCTGTTCGGTCGTCTTCCGCTCATCCAGGACCGGGTCGTGGGGGCAACAGCTCAGGGGGCATCCTGACCAGATTGCCCGAAACACCCCATCTGGCTCCTCTTGACCAGGAGGAGGAGCGGCTCGACACCGAGCTCCTCCCGGATGGCAGATAGTAGTAAACTCCAAATAGTGGAGTTTAAGTATCTCGGGGTCTTGTTTACGAGTGGGGAAAGGATGGAGTGGGAGATCGACAGGCGGATCGGTGCAGCATCAACAATAACTAGGACGCTGCATCGGTCCGTCGTGGTGAAGAGAGAGCTGAGCCAAAAAGCAAAGCTCTCGATTTACAAGTCGATCTATGTTCCTACCCTCACCCTGGTAACCAGGATCTACGTTCCTACCCTCACCATGGTAACCAGGATCTACGTTCCTACCCTCACCATGGTAACCAGGATCTATGTTCCTACCCTCACCAAGGTAACCAGGATCTACGTTCCTACCCTCACCATGGTAACCAGGATCTAAGTTCTTACCCTCACTTATGGTCACCAGCTGTGGGTGGTGACCGAAAGAATGAGATCGCGGATACAAACGGCCGAAATGAGCTTCCTCTGCAGGGTGGCTGGGCTCTCAGAGTTCGGATAGTAACTACAGAATTAATAATTAGATATCTGTGAAAATGAAAAAATGTTTAGATTTATATTTCAGTCAGAGGCTATGATTTTTTTATTTTTTGGCAGAAGATGAGCGGGTGACTCAGACCCCAAGGACTGAATATGGTCATACTATAACACTTTTTGGTTTTATAAATCAATAACTGTCGTGTTTTTCCAAAACCCAAACTGGGGTTATCCGTGTGTATAGGATGTAGTGTGAAAATGAACCTTGGATAAAATGAGACCTTACATTTACGCGGTAATTATAAAAATAAATGAATAAAATCTTGCATCACATGTCCAATGGGTAATATAGGTATTCATTTGAGGTTTCTTTCTTAAACCATTAAAAAAGAAAAAAAAAAAAAAACTTCTGAGGTGTAACGTTAGACCATCTGTTGTTATCTACACCTGTGTATCTGTATTGGTACATAATTGACCTCTTGGGATGAAAATCAATTACCAGGCATTAGTCTTTGGGTAAATTCCATATGGGAGCGTGCCGGTCCCTCTTTAACACAAAGAGAAAATATAGTCTAACTGCGTTTCCTTCAGTCTCTTTCTCAGTTCTTTCTACACGTTTTTTTCTTTTGTCTACCTCCTCTCCAGCAGCCGGCCTTAAGGGGATTACTCTCTTGGGAAAACAGCTCGTTCTGAATTGCTTGTCAAGATTAAGAATATAATCGTTCCCAAAGGGGTGGGAAAACTTCTGTCTGAAAGTGTGAGGATTTCGGACAAGGACTTGTTGCTGCTGGTGACTCTGAGGGAATGGTTCCATGCAAAGCTTCTTTGAGCTCCTGTTTTCCCTTGGGTTTTAAGTAAAACCTCCTCCCAATGATTTCTGCCTTTGAGAGCAAACACTGGCCAATTATTGAATATTTTTTCTTAACTCCGCACTAATGAGCAGCTAACACTCACTGACATCTGGCTCTTGAGTCCGATGGAAGTTGTCTTAAATTAACACATGGTAATGTTTGTTGGGAGCACAACGCCTAGGGCAACAAGTGTGGACAACATTGACCTTTTCTTTACATAAAAGTTTAACTTTTCATTATAGCATACTTAGGTTTGCTGGTTCTGACAACAACTTATGAAAAACAGATATGAAATGTATTTTTTTACCATTTTGCCAAGCAGCTGGCTGCCCACTCTTTGTGTGGGCTTACAGATGCAGGTAGAGCATGGCCCCTCTGGAGATTGTAAATGATCCAACTCCACCATGAGAAGACAACTTACTCCAGTTGTTTTTGTTTGGAGTCTCGTTCTTCGAGTCCTTGCCTATTTGTATGTACTGTATGTTGTGCGGGGTTTAATACCCCTGATAGGGGCAGCCAAGGCAAACAGGTCCTAGGTGAGGGGCCGGACAAAGCGTGGCTCAAAAACCCCTATGAAGAGATCAAGCATGGCCAAGTTGCCCAGACGCGGGTCACTGGAGCCCGCCCTTGGAGCTAGGCCCGAGGGTGGGGCATGAGAGTGAGCGCCTGGTGGCCGGGCTTTTACCCATGGGGCCCTGTCGGGCTCAGCCCGAACAGGGGACATGGGCCGCCCTTCCAGTGGACTCACCACCTGCAGAAGGGGGGTCCACCTGCATAGGGGTTGGGTGAAGGAGGAGATGGGTGGCAGCCAACGACGGGGACCCTGGCAGTCAGATCTTCGGCTACATAAGCTAGCTCTAACAGGAGCTATAAGAGGAGCTCTGCCATCCGGGTGGAGCTCGGTGTCGAACCGCTCCTCCAGGTCGAGTGGAGCCAAATGGAATGGTTCGGGCATCTGGTAAGGATGCACCCCCGAGCGCCCCGCTGGTGAGATGTTTTGGGCACTTCCCACCAGGAGGAGACCAAGAGGCAGACCCCGTAACCGCTGCAGAGACTATGTCCCATAGCTGGCTGGGGAACGACTCGGGATCCTTCCGGGTGAGCTGGAGGATGCAGCCGGGGCAAGAGAAGCCTGGGCTCCGCATCTGAGGCTGTTGCCCCCGTGACCTGGCCCCGGATGAGCGGAAGATAACGGAATGGAAAAGTCTGATAGGAAAATGCTTCCGCATGCTGTGCTGTTGCTATTCGTCATTTGGCTGAAAGGACCACTTGACCGATGGTGGCATTGTGTGTGCTTAAATTAAACAAGGGGGGGTCTGCCTACACCTTTGATTTTTGCTAAAACGCACTAGCACATCCTTGGCAAAACACGCGGTGAACACAACTTAAAAATACTCAGCATGTCATTATTTAAATAAAGAGACAGCGATCAAGCTTGAATTATCACACATCATGTTCCAAAGCGAAGCCTCTTGACAAGAACTTGTTGTAGAAAAGTTTTCTCTCCTATGCACCCATTCAGAGAATGTTAAAGTGTGTGTGAGGGCTCTTGTCCTGCTAAAGTCACTTTCCTTGCACACACACACATCTTTTTAATATGTATGTTTATGTGGCCGTGGGTGGAATTCAAATATTTTGTGGTACACAAAAGTAGAAGTTTTATGATAACTTTTCTTTATCTTCACTTAAGTGGAATCTGAAGTGTGTGAAGAGGTGACAGCGGGAGGTCCAAATTCTTGAAGAGCAAATAGTACTCAAAGAGTAAACACATATTTCTTGTTGCATTTCAAAATAAGAAGCAATAGTGGAGAAAAGTCAACTTTGTTTAGTTTTCAGTGGTATGTAAAGCACCAAAGGGAAATGCTCCAGTTGAAATATTGATGCTAAATTGAAACCAGTATGAACTTTGTGCGGTTTTTTTCAAGTTAACAGAACACCTGGTGGGATGAAAGAAAAAAATGGCGGCGTCCTTGTTTTGTTGTGTGAAGAAATACTTTTATGGATTTGAGAATTTGTGATTTCTTTTCCCCTTGACTTGAACTCTGTATAACTACCTGCTCAAATACAAAACTAACTAGAGATGAACTGAATCACATTTTCATGATCACTTTTGATCCATTTCTTTTTATTGTCCTATCCGATCCTTCGTAAGCTTTCATTGTTCACAATATCCGCTTTTAAACCGGACATTAAATAAAAACTTTTTCCTGTGACAGAACTTCTGTATGAGTTACTTTCATAGATCAAAATGTTTCAGCATGACAATGTGCCTCACTGGCTTTGACTTCAGGACAGTATGAGGTCTGGCTCCATTTTGAGTTGGGTGGGGGATGGGCGGTTCATTCAGGACTATTGTCAAATTTCCAAGGCAGAGCTGAGCTTTCTCAAAAACGGGCGTAACAATGTGCACTAGCTAGATTTCCACTTGATTAAGTTCTATATTAAAGTATTATTTCATTACTATTGTGTATCAAACGCTCCAAAACCCAAATTGTGGTTGTTTATGTGCGTAAGATAGAACAAAAAAAGATTAATTTAGCATCAGATGGATGAATAAGTGACTTCTACTGTAGTTTTTTTTTCTTTAAAAAAGTCCTGTTAAGATTTGAAAATGAGATATAACCAACTGGCTACTTCCCTGTGATGTTACAGGGAGGTGAAATAGAATAAGTGGAGGATTTTAAATGCTTTTGCTAAAGCATTAGGGGGAGGTGGTGGCTCAATGGTAGAGCGCTCGCCCTCGGAGTGGAAGGTAACCGGAAGTTCGTAAGTTCGAATCCTATTGAGTTCACGTCTAGGGTCCTTGGAGAAGATACCTATGCACCATTGGTGCCATCGTGGCAGCCTGCTGTGGTGTAATGTGGCACACAAATTTCCCTAGTGAAGGATCAATAAAGTATACATTATTATTAAACTGCCTGGTGCAGTGTACAGTAGAGTGTGGACAAGTGGTGAAGAAGCATTTGCAGGCAGGTTGGAATTTGTGAAGAAAAATATAATTGGAACTGGCTGGCAAGATATCCAGAGGAAAACCAAAGAGGAGGTTTCTTAATGTTGCCCACAGAATACAAAAGACAGGGTTAGATGGAGAAAAATATTTTGTTGTGAGTCATCCTGTGGGGAAGAGACAAAAAAATTTTAAATGCTAACAGGAGAGAAAAAAGAATATTCAGAGCAATGGTTCAAGTTGTACAGAATTTAATTCTTATTAAAAATGCCTAACATCATATTAATTTGTGCTCCCTTTTTCTTCCTAAAAATGGAAAAGATTAAAAGTGGAATTTTCAACTTTTCTGCATGTATTTGCTTCAGGCATTTTCTAAAATTAATTAAACGAATTAAAGTCGGGGTGAACGGTTTCTTTACTCTTATTAAGTTTAGCTTATGTGGTAAGTTGGTCAAAAATATATTTAAATAAACTAATACTTGTGGCGTTTGTCATTTTTTTTAAGCCTTGTAGGCTTAAAAGTTTGTAGTTCACAATTTCTCAAACACTATACAGTATTAGGATTACATTTTCATTGATCGAGTGACTAATGCATGTACAAAATATGCATCATAATCATCTGTATCAAACAGAAAAATTCTCTGTGAGAAAAAAGTTTATGTGAGATGTTAATATAATGTCATGCTGTCTTCCAAGAAGAATGTAAAGATGAATGAATCATATCTTTTTTCTTTTCATACGGATGGCTGACCGTTGGGCGCAACCACCAACTGACAGATAACCAACACAAAATGATCATCTAAAATAAAATGTTATGCAGTGTTATGGAATTTTATGATGTTTTAAAAGTAAACTTTGTTTATAACTTTAGTAACTTGTCAATTGAAACTTCATCTGATTCAGAGGAAGAGTTTTTGGAATGTAACCTTGCCAAAATAAATCACTGCTTATCCTAACATTACAAAAATACCAAGGAGGTGGCATTTATTTTATCTACAATCATGACATAGGTAAAAAAAAGAGGATTTTAGGTACTTAAGATCAATAATCCAGAGTAATGGAAAGTGAGGAAAAGAGGTGAAGAAGCGTGTGCAGGCAGGTTGGAACAAATGAAGAAAACGTATCAGTGTCGCGTGTGATCGAAGTATGTCAGCTAAAATAAAAGGAACGCTATAAAAAAACTGTGGTAAGACCAGCCGTGTTGTTTAGGCCAAGAGGATGCAGGAGACAAGATTGAGGATACTGACTTTTTGGCTGTGCGTCCCATCAGAGACAAATGATCGGCCATCTGAATTTACAACGTTTCATAAAAAGTGCATATAAATAAAAAATATTGCAACTACTTTTTGTTCAGAGTACTGTATTTCACAAAAGAAAGGAATAAAAAGTTACTTTACAAGGTAAAAAAGAATTCACCAGTTTTAAAAAAACAGTTTTATTACTTATTGAATATTGCAGAATAAACATGTATTTATACGCCACATTTTATACTGTCACACTTTCAAGGTTCCAGTTCAAGTTTTTTCTAAAAAAAAAAAAAAAAAAAAAGCCTTATTATGTAAGTGTTTAATACTAACACAGAAAATCTCTACATTTTTTCTGCTCTCCTCTACATACTTCTCATCTTCTCTCACTTTCCATCCTCTCATACTGACTTTCCTCACCTCATGAGATCTGTTCATACTCATCTTTTTGAACATCTATTATTTTTCTTACCTCCATTTACCCTCTCATAGCGGCTTCCTTTCTTTCAGAGCGTGTGAAGCTGCATTAATAAAGCCCGTCGTAGCAGCGGTTTTGTGTCTCTTTCCAGCTTGGTGTGAACAAGTAGTTCGTGTTCATTCTTATCAGAGAAAACAAAGCGACCTCGATACGAGTGCAAACCTCTTAACAGCACAGCTGACCTTCATCTACGCTAGCAACAAGATAATAGTGCTGTTTTGGTCCATGTTAACGGCCTTGTGGGAGCTTAAATGGTGTTTCTTATCAGAGGAATGCACGTACAAGTCTGACTGTATAAACCTGTAAACTGCACATCACCGCTTTAAAAGGATTCACACTAAAAATAATGCTCCTCTCGTTTATCGTTTCTTTTTGGAGAGCCTGACATCAGTTTAAATTTGCAATGTTTTATACTGTTAATTCTCAATGTGTCCGTGGAAGGGTTGTAATTAGAGCTGGACAATAATGACGAAAATTGCTTTTTTCTGTTTAATATTGCACAACAATTTGATATTTAATTTTCAATACATATTTATTTACAAGTTGTTTTACAATTATTGTAAAATAATAATAGCGAGGCGTTCAGGAGGCATCCTAACTAGATGTCTGAACCACCCAATATGACTTCTCGCACCCTAGAAGAGCTATGGTTCTACTCCAGGCTCCTCCTGGATGGCAGAGCTCCTCACTCTATTTCTGAGTGAGAGGACCACCCATACTACAGAGGATGCTCATTTCGGCCGCTTGTATCGACAATCTCATTCTTTTGGTCACCAGCATAAGGGAGGGTTGGAACAAAGACCCAGAGGCAGACCCCAGATCTGCTGGAGAGACTATGCTCCACAGCTGGAAAGGGAACACCTCAGGATCCTCCCGGGTGAGCTGGAGGATGCAGCCGCGATGAGAGAAATCGGGGTTTCCAGTCTGATGCTGTTGCCCAGGCGACTCGGCCCCAGATTAGCGGAAGACAACGGAACGAAAAGGAAATGATAACCATAGAAACAATTTAAAAAATAATCTTCACTACACGTTTTAACTGTCAAACTGTAAAGCTATGGATATCCATGTTTACAAGCTGCACGAGTTACTTCCTGACCTGGCTTAACTGCGAAACAGCCTGACCAATCAGTTGGCTGCTCAGAGTGTTCATGGATACATTTAAGCTGGGAGAGAATAAACAAACAAATTAAAGGAAAATAATATGCATCCTATGTTAATCTGAATGCTCCCCAATCGTTCGTATTTATTGTGAGTAATACTTTCTTATCCAGTAATATTTGACTTGGAAACAAACTCAGTTCCTTTTTTTGGTTGAATGAGTCACAGAGTAACACCGCTGTGATCATGATCTTCATTCTAGAGCTGTATCAACTTTCAAGGTGAGAGGCTGTTGTTAGAAAATATCCACGTCGGCAGCAGCGATCACATTATGCATGCAGTCTTTAAATGAGTCTGGTGCCAGATGCCTGCATCAATAAATCCAGGAGTAAAACCTGCAAACAAAGGCAGGAATGTGTGTAAATATTCTATTTCACAGTTTTTAAAACCTTACACGTGTGCAATAAAACAAGATTTGGATGTGTAAACCTCATTTCCACCACCTAAAGAATATGAATCATTTGAATAAAGTAGCTAAGATTTGCACAGTGAGTCTCATTAAAAAAATACTGTGGGATGCCTTCAGTCTCCCAGTGGGTGAGCTGAGTTTAAAATAAGTCAAACATAACTTGTACTGAGCATGGATGGAAGTTTTAAATGGGTGGGGATTTAAAGTAAAATCATACCCACGATTACTGACATCAATTTTTACTCACAGAAACAAATGATCAACTCATTTTTTAGGTAGATTATGTAGAAACTGTGAAATGTTATTTGTCGTTGATTTACTCCCATTGAGCGTCCCGGACCTCTGATCAAGTGAGTGGAAGGTTGGAGTGTGAGATCGACTGGTATCAGTGCAGCGTCTGCAATAATTAGGTGTCAGGAGAGTAGTCTGTTTCCCCCTCCCTCTTGTCTGTGTGTGTGCAACAAGTCACACCTGAAACTCATCTACTCATTTGCTGGAGTATAAATGGATCAGTTTTTGACACACTCTTCGCCAGATCATTGTTTTTCATGCTTGACCTGTTATCCTGTTTTTTGGCTCCAGCTCCTACATTAGAACCTGCCTAGTTTATCTGTTTTTGTCTTCTTTATTTCGACTTTTTATCAATCTAATAAATCTGCTTGTGATTTTTCATCTGAGTCTGTCTGTTGTGTCAAGGGTATATTTTTGGTCTCAGCTCCACATCATGACATTAGGACACTGTATTGTGTGAATAAGGTAAATAAAGGTAGATAAGTCAAATGAGCGAAAAAGCAACTTTTTCAATTTAATATTCAATCGTTCACACTCACGTGAAATATTAATGAGGGTTCAGTCGGGTAGACTATGTTTGTTTGTTCCCACTTAACTCGTCGTTTATTCCCCTTCTCTGCTCTCCTTCCCTGCCCCTGGCCCAAGAGGGGATTTGGGACAGGGGCTAGATCTTCATTAGGTTCAAGATCTTCTTAAATCCAGATCTTCATTAGGTTTTTTTTTTTCTTCACTTTTTGCTGCAACTATCGTTTTTTTACGGGTAGAAGAAAGGGTCAAACCCCTGGTTTTACTTTTAGGGTTTTAGAATTAAAATCTATATTTTTTGCCATCCACATCTATTTTGCTTCAATCATCTTTGTAATTTCACTTTTATTTTGCTGCCTAGATGAAGCCCATCCGCTTGGGATTTTGGACAGTATAAAGACAAAGCCAGGCCAATTGCAAGGCCTGCTGGTGAAGCTGGTGAAACTGGTTAATCCTAACCCTAACCCTATGTTAATTCTAACCCTAACCCTATGTTAGGGTTAACATAGGGTTAGGGTTAATCCTAACCCTATGTTAGGGTTAACATAGGGTTAGGATTAACCCTAACCCTATGTTAATTCTAACCCTAACCCTATGTTAGGGTTAACATAGGGTTAGGATTAACCCTAACCCTATGTTAGGGTTAATCCTAACCCTATGTGAATATGCGTGAGGGTTATTCACGCGTCAATTCACATAATTACCCTAAAATATCTAAAACCCATCAAAGTCTACCACCATTCATGCCTGCCTCATGTGTGCAAATCATGTATTTCCTTTTCCGATTTTAGATTTTTTTTTCTCCTGATGTCACCAGTAACAGCCACAATCTGAACCACCAGTTTTTGATAAGTCAGCATGGCAGATGGACTGTGAGTAGAAGAGGAGATTGCCATAAAAACTGATGCTTCAACATTCCTTTTGCACACATAGACAGTTTTTGGACATCTTGCACATTTGAAGGAGTGGAGGTACTTGTCTGCATTTTGAGAATGCTCATGCTGCATTCGCCGCAGCAAGATGTTGTAAGGATTAAACTCTTTTCCAGTGCTCTAGAGCAGTGCTTGGATTTTTTGGCATTTGGCTCTGCTCTTCTTCAGCCCCAGCTTGGAGGACAGCTCTATGTGAGGAGATGATTCTCATTTCTAGTTTTAATCACGGAATTCTGCCAAAACTGCAATTTAAACTGCAATTTTCCGATTGTGGGAAAAATAAAAAGTTTTCTTGATTCTTGAAACTCAACCCGATTGATCTTATTTCTTCACAATAGCTGACCCGGAATTTATATACATACCTCGCCAGCAAGGTGCTTGGGCAAAACCACCCCATCTAGCTTCTCTCAACCTGGAAGAGCTGCATTTGACCTGGAGGAGCTCTACTCCAAGCTCCTCACCCAATCTCTGAGTGAGAGGACAGCCACCCTGTGGAGGAAGCCTGGTGGCTGAGCTTTTACCCATAGTGCCTGGAAGGGCTCAGCCTGATCAGGGGACATGGGCTGCCCATCCAATGGGCTCACCACCTGCATTAGGGGCCATAGGGCTTTGGTGAAGGAGGAGATGGGCAGCATTAGCTAGATATTTAAGTACGTCTCTTTTGAAAACCAGCTATCTTGCTTCTTTGTAACACCCACCCAAACACACCCATCTTTCAACCATAATCCAGTTAATAAAAAAGTCATTTAACATTTGAAATAATATCGAATGTACCATAGAAACATCATTTAATATACGTTATACTTCATTAATCCCTGATCAGGAAATATGTGTGCTGCACTATACCGCAGTAGGCTGCCATCTATGACAGCGCTAATGGTGTGAGAAATGGGGGGTTATGTGTCTCCTCCAAGGAACCTATACGTGATAGGTTCCTTGGAGTTGGATGCAAAACCGCAAATTTCCAGTCCGCGGGCGAACGCGCTAACCACTCAGCCACCAACTGTCGGTTTCAAACGACACTCATTAAATGATAAATGCTCACTTTCCGGCTCACCGATACACAATCCCATCCAGGCTAGCAGAAAACTAACAGTCAGGTTAAAGAAGTGACATTAAAAGTCTTTTCTCAGGATTATTTGTGCAGACATAATAAAGTGAAGCTAATAAAAAGGAAGTCAGGATTCCTGTGCATTCAGTAGACGATGCAGCAGCAGTTCTTCTAACTCACTTCCCATCGCCTGAGGAGCACATCATCTTAAACACACACAGTCATTAACAGGCAGCCCACATCTTTAACAGAACCACCCACCAAATACTGGTGGAGTTTCTATTTTTCTCCTTATTTCCCACCTCTTCTTCTTCGTCCTCTCCACCGAACCCCTCATCATCTCACCTTCTTTTTTCGACATGTCTGTCCTCTCATTATTTGTTTATTGGAGGGTAAACAATGAGCGACAGAGACTCAAACAGGTTTAGAAAATTAATCAAAATGTAAAATATATTTTGACTGGCTCAATCAAATCAATTCACTCGGAGCTGGAGCACTCACAAAGCCATCATGCTTTTTTTTTTTTTTATTATTACCTGGCATCTTGTTGAGTTTGTTTTTCTAAGCAGCTGCAATTCCACTGAAATATTAGAGAGGAAAGTGGCGTGTGAAGGACTGGCAGCGTGATTTCGATCAGAAAACAAGCAAGCTAATTGCATTTTCCTGGAAGATTGGCAGCACATAAAGGTGTTTGCTAGCGGAAACTCTTTCAGAAGGAGGAGAAATGACACAGAAACAAATTCTAAAGGACAATGTCTTTGCTCTACAAACCCTGGTAACATGGGATTTTCTCAGAGAATGTGAGGAACAGAAGGAGAGAGAAAAGCTGTGGAGATGGGGTGAGAGGACGATAATGACTGAGACAGTCTGAAAAGACTACAAATTCTGCCTGAATGTCTCTCTGTATTAGTTCCCGCAGTCACTCATGCCAATCAGGGCTGCAAAGCATCATTTCTGGCTTGTTTCAAAGCCGAGCTTTATTCTTCTTTTCTCCAACTCCGTCAGACTCGGACTGATTTAGAATATATCAGTGGTGATGAGGTAGCTTTAGATTTCACAAAGCACTCAGGAAACTGACATTCCTGCTTCTTTTTCTTTTCATAGGCAAATATATATTCATGAATGTAGATGATTTATTTATGATTCAGATTTAAATGAGGCAAAAATAGAGTTTTGAAGAACTCTGCTGAGGTTAAAGTCTAAATTTGGATTGAGGGACCATATTGTCATCACACAATAAATCCATTTGTAGAAGGGTTTTATTTGATAGTTAAAAAAAACCCATAAGCTTCTTAAACGACTTTGTGGTCGGCCATTTTTGTTCAATTTTCTATCCAAATGATCAAAAAACGTTAAGTTTAAAGTTAGAGCGATTACTCATGCTTAAATTAAATGTATTCCTTCAAATGTAAAGCCAGTTTTTGTGACATTTGTACTTGTTGGAGACAGATGTTGAAGAAGTTTGACTAAACATAAAGTGAATTGGCACTGATTCGGATGTTTTCTCTGATTATTTTCAGGGCTGCATTTTGTTTGGTTGATATCTGTTGAAAACTTGTGTCAAATTTATTTACAATTTATTGTTTTAACTCTAAGTCAAACTTTTTACATTTCTAAATACCAGATGAAGAGGATTTTTTGTGTGTGTCATGGCATGCAGAAAGGTGTTAGGTTTTCAAAAATATGCTGAACAAATTTACTATGAGAAAAGTTCCAATTCCTTTAATTTAACCACTGAAACATCATTTTGCTTGCATCATCTTTAAAGTAGAGCACATAAAACATGTAGATCCTCCACTGGGTCCTGGGTCACTTCTCGGTGACGTGCCTGCAACACCTCAGCAGCAACGTTTCGAGTGGCCACGGTGACCATATGCACAAACATATCATCTGCATAGCGGTAGTCACCAGAAGCATTATTACAGATGTGTGCTCATGACTGCAGCGTCAAATTATTTGATCAAAATCCTCATATATGAGGTGTACTTATGTCCAAGTCTGATGTTGTTCGCCTGATGTACTCATTTCTAAACCTGTCCATTCTGGTCACTCCCAGAGAGATCCTCAGCATCTTCATCTCTGCTACCTCCATCTCTGTTTCCTGTCTTTTCCTCAGTGCTACTGTTTCTAGACCAATCAGCATGGACGGTCTCACCACGGTTTTGTACACTTTTCCTTTTATTGTAGTTGAAACTCTTCTATCACACATCACACCTGATACTTTCCTCCACCCGTTCCAGCCTGCCTGCACACGCTTCTGCACCTCTTTTCCACATTCTCAATCACCAAAAAGAAAAGGAAGGAGATGGGTGTCAAGTTGCCATGGAAGTAAATATTGTACAGTACATTACTTATGATGGACAAAATAAGAAAATAAATGGACAGTAAAATCATTCTTCTGCTAAATCTGCACAGAAGGTATTCAGAGAACAATATGAAGGAATAAACGGCAGCAAGTACACAGACTGAGGAAGCAAGGAAAGAAAACGGGAGGGATATAAATTGTACAGGTGTGTGAGTTTTGAAGTGCACACACTCTGCGATGGTGATAAAACTACTTTATGAGACCAGAGACTTTATCTGCTATATGACTAAAGTCTTTATGGGAAATAAATGCCACTTCTATTCACTATTATCTTCCTCCTGGCTCTGCTGTAACTGGTACACTCTCTGATCAGCAAGTAACGTCTTAACAAAGCTGTTGAGAGTGTGATCTTTGTATTTTTTTTTTTTTGTTATTATCATTATCTTATCAACTAGTTGAATTTCAGTCTGCTCTCATTGTGGATTTTCATCTTTTAAAAGGTTGTTTTCAAATTGCCGTCTACTCAGATGGAATTGTTAGGCTTTTCTTATCTCCACCAGATTTCTGCTGTGAATTAGTTCCATGGAAATGAAGATGTAGAAAATGAATAAATTAAGGTGAAGCAGAGAGAGTTTGGATTTCATACAGAAAAAAACAACAACTTGTTAATTCAGTTCTTCAGTGCTTGGTGCAAAAGGTACAGATAGTAGTAAAATCACATAAATATGAGGGATAAGAGCCATAAGATGTAATATTATTATTAAGCACAATATATTTTAACATGTTATAAAATTGGTTGGACAGGCGACAAACAATGTTAGACAGGAATCTCCATGGACAATGATGTTTGCAGATGACATTGTGATCTGTAGTGAGAGGAGGGAAGAGGTGGAGGAAAAGCTGGAGAGGTGGAGGTTTGCACTAGAAAGAAGAGGAATGAAGATTAGTCAGAGTAAAACAGAGTACATGTGTGTTAATGAGAGGGATCCAAATGGAAAAGTGAGGTTACAGGGAGCAATGGAGAGTGTGGAAAAGAGGTGCAGAAGCATGTGCAGGCAGGTTGGAATGGGTGGAGAAAAGAATCAGGTGTGATGTGTGACAGAAGAGTTTCAGCTAACATGAAAGGAAAAGTGTACAAAATCGTGGTGAGAGCGGCCATGCTGATTGGTCTAGAGACAGTGGCACAGAGGAAAAGACAGGAAACAGAGATGAAGATGCTGAGGATCTCTCTGGGAGTGACCAGGACAGACAAGATCAGAGGACTAAGACATGTTAGAGGTTTTGGAGATAAAGTCAGAGAGGCCAGACTGAGATGGTTTGGACATGTACAGAGGAGAGAGAAAGCGAGTACATCGGAAGAAGGATGCTGGATTTGGAACCACCAGGAAAGAGGCCTAGAGGAAGACCAAAGAGGAGGTTCATGGATACAGTGAATGAAGACATGTAGTTGGTGTGACTGAAGAAGATGCAGCAGATAGGGTTAGATGGAAGAAACTGATTTGTTGTGGCGCCCTCTCAAGGGAAATGCCGAAAGAAGAAGAGGATTGTGCTTTTGTGTGGTATCAACCCTTATCTGATAGAGTATGAAACATGGTAGCTTTCATTGACTCAAAAGTACAATTTTAATAAAAATAAGAAAAATAGCTGTAAATGTTTATGTTAATTTTCATTTATAACATTGAATTCCTCTTCCTCTCGCTCCACGCTTGATTTTGTATTTTGGGCACATCAAGGAAGGGAGAGCAGTACTTATGTGGGGGGATTGAAAGTGAGCGGAATGTGTGCACCTTATAATCCGATGCCCATTATATATGAATCAATATTGGTTAATTATGGCTACCGTAGTCAGCAGGCGTTGCCAAAGTAACAGCTGTAAAACCACCAGTGAAGATGCTTTTGGAATTCCAGTCACACACCACGCGTGTGTATAAAGACCCCAAAAAGGCTCCTTTCAAGAGACACAAGTTCAAACTGAAGGCTATCAGTCATGCAGTAGAACAAGGAAAGAGAGCTGCAGCCAAAGAATTTAAAGTTAATGAATTAATGATGCAGAAGTGAAGCAAACAACCAGATGACCTGCTCATAAGGACGGACGGCTAGTGTGTAAATTCTGCACATCACAATGTTACTTGGATATTAAAAAAAGTTTTAATGAGCGCAACATTTCATTAGAAACCATAAAAAAAGCACAAATGCTCACCAAATAAATTATGTCTAAGTTCTTTCTATTAGAAGGCCATCAACTTTTTCTGTTTCTTTTGTCTTCTGTAGTTTTATTATTAGCACCAAAGTCTCCATTAAGATTCTCTTTTGCAGTCAAATTGCTTTGCCTGTCTGCAAAAATGGTTGAAAATTCTCTCCGATGCTCCACACCATTGCTTTCCACTGAGCATTCCTCCTGCAGCTCTTTAACTTGTGGTGGGTGTTGCAGTCACTAGACTTGCCAGTTAAGATTGTAGTCTGCCGGCTCGGACTAAAAGCATTAGCATTTAAATTCAAGTGCCTCAAGGTATCATAGATCAGAGTCTTGGATCTGTCTGTTTGGAGGTTTGGAAGAGTGTAAAAGTAACTCATTAAATCTTTTGAGATTTCCAGTTTATGAACTACGTAAGTATGAACTGAAGACATTGTATCGAGATGGTTTTTTTTTTCTGTTTTCAAGGTAGAAGACAGGGATTTGGTTGTTGTTGTTGTTTTTGAGAAATCTTTTTCGATCAAAGTAAAAAATCACCCCATTCTATTGAATAATTTTCACACTAAAGTCTTTATCTTAGAAAGAAGAAATCCTTAGGCTGTTACAAATGCTCGATGGTAGCAAACGGTACATGTACGGGTCATTTTCAAATTTCTTTCCATTTTAGTTAGTGAAAAAATAAAATATAAGTATATCCATAGGTTCCTACTCTCTTTTGTTTTTGATAAAGGATTGATTTAGAGACCCAGATCTGCCGATGGCCCCCTTTTTTTTACAGATGTACTTTTAATTACAACTAAATTTAAGTTTGGCCATTCACCTCTTTGTGTCCACTCTGTTACATACCTGATTGGAGTCATTTACAATAACAGTATAGTAACAGTTTCAGTAACAGAGTGGACAGTAACAGAGTGGACAAATTTTGTTTCTTCTGTTCACAACAGCTAGGAAAGTTGATGTATTATCACTCACATTACATCATTTAAAACTACAGTATTTCACAAATGTTATCACCAGTAAATGGCATTTCTCTTATATTCAAGATAATCTATATATTATGCTGGTAACAGAGAAGACATTTCAAAATGAACCTTACCCTTTTTAAGATTTGAAACCTTCATAAACTTTAGCCAAAATACTTTAGCCACATGGCTTCTTCTCCAAAAGTTACTTCCTGTCTGCAGCAGTGAATCCTGGTGGCAGTTGTTGGAACTTGATGAACATTATGATGTACAATATGGTAACAGAGTAAAAGTAACAGAGTGGACATCATATTGAGGGACAGGTCTTTTTGCGTGTATTATGTCATTTTTTGGTAACATTTTCATGCAAACAGTTAATAGGGTCTATAACCTTAGATGACTTTGTTTATTTAAGGCAAAAAATTAATATTTTTTATTACAGAAAAGATTCTTGATATGCTACTGAAAGAGAAGCATTTTATTGAGGGACATTGAAATTTGGCTGGGTAGAGATTTTTGATCATCACAAAGTGAATAAAATATTTATCATATGACAGTTTTAAATAAATGTGTATGCAACATTATAGTAGCAGACTTACAATTAACAGTGAAATCAACTTTTCAATCATTTAGATAACTGAAACTTTGCCCTTTCAGGCTAGGACACAAAACGGAAAGAAATTTTAAATTGACCCGTACACTGTTTGAGAACAGCTTGAAAGAAAGTAATCAAAGAAAAAGCAAAGAAGAGAAAATGTCTACTGTGAATGAGCACAAGGGTTTCAACGAAACATGGGAAAGAACAAAATCCATGGCAAAGAAGAACTTGGCCTTTAAATTAGGCCCAAAAGACAAACTGGAGAAAACCGTATATGTACACACCACCAGTGGCAGCATGTCAGCGTGAAGAGGTCTTGACTTCCTCACTTCGGAGGAAATAACACTCTAACCGAACATAGTCATGACAGCACAGCTCAGCACATTCGGATCTATCTGCAGTACACACTCTCACCTTCAAATCTGTCACTCCGTTGTACCAATACACACATTCCTACACGTGGTAGACAGCCATCAGACTTTCAGAATCACAAATCAGTTCAAGCACATAAACATGTTCACATTGACACTGTCATAATCCTCCTGATACACACTCCCAACATGTTTGTTCCAGTGGCAGGTACACACTGGTAGAGATGTGTGTAGTGGGAGTTAAAGCTGTCCAACATAACGTTCCTGACACTTCAGGTCAGATTCTGAGGTTCAGCTGTACTCTACAGTACTGCTGTCTTCTGCTTCACCTCGGGTTGGGTCTGAGGAAGAAATCCAGACTTCTCTCTCCCGGGCCACATCCTCCAGCTCAACTTGAAGGAATCCGAAGTGTTCCCAAATCAGCTCGTTCCTCCTGTTTGGGTGTCCCAAGAACACATAACCAAAGAGGCGTCTGAGAGACATCCTCACCAGGTAACCAAACCCCTCCATCTTGTTCCTTTTCATCCAGTAGAGCAACTTTTCTACTTCAAGTTAAGCTAAGCGAGATTCCGACCATCCTGCCTTTGAAGCTCTCTTGGAGTCAAGCTTGTATTCACAATTTTGTCTTTATGAAGAACCACCTACAGCTGATGATCAACAGTGAGGTTAACAAAGGAGACCAACTAGTAAATCAAGAGCTTCACTTCTAGACAGATCTCTTGACCACAACAGGGGATGCAGTGTCCTAATTATTGCGTAGGTCATGCCGATCTACCACTTCATCTCCAACCTTCCTTTACTTTTAAAGCTGCGTTCACACCACACACGTTAAAACAGATTGAGCCTAGATGTATTGTGCACATATGCTTGCCAAATCGGTTACGTACATTGCCAGGGGCTAAGATACACATGTTGCCGGAAGTACAACATGTAGACTTCCCGTAGAAGTGTTTGTCACCATACCTGCCTCCTTAAGGACATGTATGCTTCTATAGACTTTACATGGGAAATGGTTTGGCTCTTTTTGACGTGTGTTGTGTGAACGCTGTTTAAAATACTCAAAATTTCTCCACACAGAGTAGGACATTGTCCGTGACCTCCATGAGGCAGCCATACTTTTCCAGTTGAAGACCATCGTGTTAGATTTGGAGGTACTGATTTCCATTCTGATTGCTTCACACTCAACTGCAGCTTGAACCAGTGATAGTTGAAGATCACGGGTCACAACAAGACATCATCCACAAAACCTCTTTGTGGATGATGGTTTATAGAAGTTTTACACCAGGGGTCACCAACCCGGTGCCCACGGGCACCAGGTTGCCCGCAGCGACCGCATCAGTCGCCCGCAGGCCAGTTCTAAAAATAGCACTAATTACAAATTAGCTCTGTCAAATTTTTTTTTAAACATGTTGATTTTCTTTTTGAATTTTATTTACAGTGATGTAAATTTAAAAACAAATACATAAAAACGTAAACGTGGGCGCTGCAAAGATGAGGTTACAAACGCGTTTTCTACCCACAAAAACATGGCAGAAAAAAATGAAGAAAACTTATCATTTTCACAGTGAATGGGAGGAAGAGTTCTTTTTTACTAACGTGAAAGAAAACTGTGTGCGTCTCATCTGCGGTGCGACTATGGCACCGCACAGTCGCATCGTCCTTATTTTGAAAGGAGTAGATTTTTTGTTAAATCTTACATAATTGATCATTTGTACAAACATGGTTCAGAGTTTATGATTTGATAACTGTTGTAAAAATGGAAAAAGATTTCCTGCAAAATGTTATGGAAGTGATCATTTGAAAATGAAACACTTGGATCTTGCATATTGAAATGTATCTGTTTCTGTTTAATCATACTGAAATAATTATTGTGATGGATCATTAACAATCAGTGTCTTCACATAGAATATTATTAATAATAACATAAAATTAAAGGTACACTGTGTAACTTTGTTATTTCAGAAGTGTATTATCAAAGTGGTAGCCCTTTGCATTACTCAGTGCCCTTGAAGTAGCTCTCAGTTTCAAAAAGGTTTGTGACCCCTTCTTTACACAACAAAGCATAAGCTACTTTGACCAAGTAGCAACCTTTGCAAGGTGTATCATTCTTCATCTGTTTATGAGATAATGAGTTTCACATTTTAACAAAGTCACAGTTTTAATTATTAAAAACAATTATTTGAAACTAATCTTCTGATTTGTTCTAACTTGTGTGTTGGACGTATTGACGAGCTTTGAATCTGTGAGCACGACAGCAGAGGTTTATTGCACTTTTCAAGCACAAGACTGTTTCAAGTGCTTTGCATTAAATATTAAAAGCATTACTGCAGGATGCAAATAACAAAGAACAAATAAAATCTAAAGGGGGAATTGATTCGTGCAGAGCAGAGCTACTGGCTGGATGCTGGTGTGTAGTTCAAAGATGGGTGCAGCAAAGGTTCTGCCCACAACTTTAGACAGAAAATGATATCTATCAAAACTTTTAGTTATTAATCTTTTTTATAGCTTCAAAACACTTTGTTAAAAACATGTTTTGTATACTTGCGTTGCAAAAAATCTTGGCTGCTGTTTCTTTATCATATCAAAACCAAAATGAAAGTAGTTCACAATGGTTGTAGAAAAAGTTTCAAAAAAGTCTGCTGGACAGTTTAATTCTTGATTGAGATGTTTCGACTTCCATCCGGAAATCATTTTCAATCTGATTGAAATGGACTGAAAACTGGGTCTATATATACTAACCTAAGTAAAAGGTAAAAAAAATAAAAAATAAATAAATAATAAGGAAGGGCTCGACCAATGAGCCTGCGTTACCTATGATGGCCGTGAGTGGCTCCTATTGTAACCACAGACCAGTAGACGATCCCTATTATAATAATGCTAAAAGCCTAGTGAAAAGAAATTCCTGCTAACGAGAGGTGTGAATCTGGGTCACAAGGTGTCATCTTTGGTCCAGGGCTTCAGAATGCTGCTGTAAATCCCGGGCAGAATGTATCTAACGCCTCCACTCCGATTCAGTGAGGGATTTTCTTTCTTCACAAAGATGGCTTCCTTCACCCCTCTTTCAAACCATCCTTTCTCTCTACTTTGAATATTCACCTCACTGTCCTCAAAAGTGTGTTTGGTGGATTTAAGATGCAGATGTACAGCAGACTGTGGACCACTTGAGGCTTCTCTTCTGTGTTGGTAAAGTCTTTTGTGGAGTGGTTGCTTAGTTTCCCCAATGTAGTGTTCTTTGCAGCTCCCTTCACTGCACCGGATCGAATAAACTACATTGCTCTGTTTTTCTGTAGGCATCTTGTCTTTAGGATGTACTAGTTTCTGCCGTAATGTACAGCCTAGTTCACGAAGGCTTTCAAATGAATCTTTGCTCTACTGTAATAAAGAAAATTCTAGTCACAAATTCGATTCCAATCGTGACTCAAACATGGAGTTTACTCAAAACAAGGTGTCTTTTGGAAGTCATCAGAGTTTTATTTAAGTATTCAGTTCATTTCAGTTTAGAAATGTACCGTCATGATGGTTTTAGAAGTTTGTGAACCATATCGCTAAAGTGACGAGACGGAATGTGATTTATGTTAATTGGTTTGATGATTTCTTATCAGAACGATTTCATGCTTTTATGTGATGCAACAGACTTCCACCTGAAAGAAATCTTGTTGCTCTGTTTTCTGTCACCGTCTTCTATATGTACACAGAATACATAACTTTCACCTTAACCAAACCAAACGTCGCTCCTAAACATACTGGAATTAATATGTTTTCAAATTTTGAACTTCTGCGATGACGTGATAAAAACACAATGGAGAAGTTCCACTGGCATCCAAAAGTTACTGAGAAAAAATACAAACTGGTTCTGATAAGGGAGATGGAGTGGAGGCAATAAGAGGTGCCAGTCTGGCGACAGATTCACCTCTCAATGACTGCTTACTGCATCCAGATTGTGTCCTGAGCTCCGAGTTCTCTGTAGCTGGTAAAAATCCATCTTGTTGATTCTTGTCTCACTTCCAGTGCTTTACTTCCATCTTCTTTCGGCATTTCTCTTCAGGGGTCACACATCACACCTGATAATCTACTCCACCCGTTCCAACCTGCCTGCACCCGCTTCTTCACCTCTTTTCCACACTCTGGACTGTTCATCCTCAGTACTTCAAACCTTCCACCTTCTTTATCTCATCTCCCTGTAACCTCATATTTCCAAAAGTATTTCTTTGCATTGTTTTAAAATCCCGATTTGCTCCTACTGAAGAAAAAAAAAAAGTTACCCTATTTAAGTGTGATTGAGGCTTGTTTAGAGACTCTACATCAGTTTTTTTTTTGTTTGTTTTGTGGATTAAAACTGATTGAATTTTTAAATTAAATTTAATTACACATCATAATAACTTTTTTTAGAAACCCTCTTTTCCAATTTCAGAGAAATACTAATGGTTGAGGTGTGTTTTTTAAAATTATTATTACATCATTTGCGATCGTAGCAAAAAAAAAAAAAAAAAAAAAAGTCAGATTTGCGAAGTTTGTAAATAAATAATTAAACCATCAAAACCAGAGCGAAATTTTAACACATGGGCTCAGTGGGGTAGAGAATAAGTAGCAGACACTCAGGGAGCCTCTGGCTAGAAGCTGAGCCTGCTCTGTTCTCGTCCTGCTGAGGCCTTCTTCTCAAGAAGAGGAGGTGAAAAACTTTCTGAATCAGGTGGGTGAGACATCTCACGGTGCAGGCAGCACTTCTCCCACTGATATAAATGCCTACATTGGGAGGAAAGTTGCTAAAGAAATTTCAGGTGGCCTCCACCATGCTCTGCAGAACTGCTGTGAATTGGTTTCCAGCCATGATAATGGGGTATTTTTTAGAACACACAGTAACAGGAAAAGGCCAAGCTGTCTCTGCCAACTTAGGCTTGAAGGCTTTTATGAACCACACTTAAATACCTAATGTGGTGTCGAGATTTGATGTGTTCAGAACAATCCCAAATTACCAACCTTCCACCACCATGCTTGGCAGTTTGTTTAGATTAATCGTAATGTGTGCAGTGTGATTGGATCAAACGTACTTACAAAGTAATGCTTAAAAATCTCATTTTCATCATCTTCTGTTCAGATGCAGCTTTGCCAATTCCTTTTTTTTTTTTGAGAAATGAGGCTTTATCTTACAACTTCCTGCCCTTCTAAAACTCATTGACTCATCTTCTAATTAAAGTTAAAGTCATTAACTTTAACATCTTGAAGTCTAAGTTAGTGTAACCTAAATGTGACAAGGTCAATATTAATAGTCTTTATCTATCAAACAAGGGGTGTACAGGGAGTAAAATGGTGAGTCAGGAGGTGCATTTCTTTTTTAACTATTTAGAAAAAATATAAATCCATAAATCTTTAAAAAATGTCATTTCAAAAGAAAGTTTAAAAAAATACTAATTCAAATTCCATCCCTTTGTTTAGGTAGTGAAGAAAAAATATAAACATATGTACATGTTAATTTACACAAACAGACATGCCAAGACTCCCGGATTGGACGGGAGACACCCGCAATTAGGACTTATCTTACGCTCACCCGCCAAGGCTAATAAAACTCCTGCATGATGAACACTCTAGTGCATTCCACGAACATAATTAGGTATAATAAAGCTAAGCACATGGCATCTCCTTCTGCTGTAGCTGTGCATCTGAAAGCTGCTAGTAGCGATCTGGATGGTCTAATACCAGTATTGTTTTTGGTGAGCGTATGGAAGAAGTTGGACATCTGGGAACTTTGGTCTTGTGACAGCTTGTGTGCGTGAGCCACAAAACAAAGTGCAAACAAGCAGTTCAGAGGTGTATTCCTGGTGGTAATTACTTTCCGTACTGATACATAACACTAGCTGGTAACACACTTAAGATTTTCCAGCTGCTTTCTAATGTTTTGAATGGTTTGTTTTACGTTAATTGACATGGTGGGTGTTGTCCATTGGCGGATGTGATGTCAAGCTCCTCCTCTTGGCTCCGCCTCCTCAAATCTCCCCACCCCCAAAATCTCCTGCTTTGTGAAGCAAACACTTCACATCTCTACACAACACTAAAAAAAAAAAAAAAAAAAAAAAAAAACGAATAGAAAGTTCAGAAAACAGACACTAAAAGAAACATTTCACTCTAAAGAAAACAACAGTTACAATCTGATTTACTCAGAACTTACATTTGGACACACGTCTGCTGCTCTGCAAAAACTTGAAAAAAAATTTTGCAAAACAACAACTTCATTAAAATGACAGTGAACTTTATACAAACTGAACTAGAGATGGAAAAGTAGCAGGTGAATCCTGGCAAACCACAGCTTGAAGGAACAACAAATTATTGATTCCATTACTGCAGATACACTAAATGCGGTGAAACGTTTGCTTTTTAACTTTCTGCTGAAAAATAGAAAATTTGGACTAGAAGTTAACCAGAGTTTTGTGAGTTCGAATCCCACTGAGTTCACATGAAGGGTCCTTGGAGAAGACACCTAACTCCCTGTTTCTCCCACCATTGGTGCTGTCGTGGCAGCCTGCTGTGGTGTAATGCAGCACACAAATTCCCTGCTTAGGGATCAATAAAGTATACATTATTCCTATTTGTCTTGACTTTTTCAGATATTTAGCTGTAAGAGTAGAATAAGCTCATATTTAAACAATAGTCTTAGACACATTGGACGCTCGTTCCAGGGGAGGGATCTCTCTTTCATGTGGATCCCCACGAGGTTTCTCATTTTTTCCCCACTGATGGGTTTTTTAAGAGTTTTTCACTACCGTGTAGGAGAGTCTTAGGGCAGGAATGTGCTAATATTGTCTAGCTAGTATTTGTTAGTTAGTTTTCTTGCTGTGTATTTGCGTTTACACATTCCTCTTTTTCTTGTTTCACGTCTTTTCGAATCCGCAATGTGAAGCATAGTGAGACAAAAAATCTGTGATTTTGGGCTATACAGATAAAATTGAAGTTGAATTATGCACACTAAGATTTTTTTTCCATTTTTTTATGCTTTCTATCTTGTAAGTGATATATTGATGGAAATAGTATTATCCAAAAATATTTCAAGTGGAATGTAACTGCTTGATTTGTACAAGTACATGTCTAAAAACCCGGAGGATCGTTGCATACTTTAGCACGTTAAATCTTTAATCATGTTCACAGTCAGCTGAGTGATGTTTGCTCTACAGTTGCTGAACAAAATCACACCACAGTTAAGTCAAGAATGGATTTTTCTTTTTATTTTCGCCTGAAGGGATGCTATAATCTATCAAGAGGAAGTTGAGCGTGTTGGCTTCTGTTAAAATTTGGCAACTTTTGATTATTTATCTCTGCTGGGAAATTTAAGAGGAGGAATGAGGCAAATGCTGCTTATGATACAGAACACATGCAATTAATCTTTTTACACACTTATGTGAACAATAGTGTAAATATTTAAACAATGGATTTCAAAATGCTCAGTAACAGATAGGACCAGACTTTTCTGGTTTTATCTGCAGTTTTTCTGAAACGTTAACATTTAATATTATCACCAGGCTGAGTGTAATGCTTACAGCGCCATGTTTGCTTTTTTTTCCCAAGGAAGAAGTCAAAATGTCGCTGTTTCCATGTTTAATCTGAGTTTAATTAATTCTCTCATTTTCATGATTCCGTCCACAAAATCTGGGGGAGGCATCGAGCATGCGGACAGCCTGTTCATCCGCACTTCTGTAACAGTTTTGTGAATGAACTTCTAAACTATTGAGGGGATTTTAATCAAACTGCCCACAGTTACTAACTTCCCAAAGATAGGAAAATTGATTGGGTTTTCAAGTGGTTTTCAGAGGTTTTGGAAATAAAGTCAGAGAGGCCAGACTGAGATGGTTTGGACATGTGCAGAGGAGAGCAAGAGAGAGTCAATTTTTGTAAGGCGATCGCTTAGTGTTAGAACGTTTGCCCTCAGACCAGTTCTCTGAAAGTTCACGGGATTGAATCCCACTGAGCTCATGTCTAGGTGTCCTTAGGGAAGACACCTAATCCCTTGTTTCTCTCACTTTGGTATCATCGTGGCAGCATGCTGCGAAGTAATGCAGCACAAAAATTCCCACGGTCAGGAATAAATAAAGTATAATTCTTTCTTTCTCTCTTAATTTCCGGCTTACCTGTCTTTTCGGTTCTAAATTACCGTATTTTCTGCACTATAAGGCGCACCTAAAAACCTTAAATTTTCTCTAAAGTCCACAAAGTGCATTTTAACCCAGAGCGCCTTATATATGGATTAATATTGAGCTACAACAGGTGTCGCAGCTGCGGTAAGCAGCCGCCGACTCCATTTCCCCCGTAAAAGAAGTAGTGCGCGGTGCATGCTGGGATATATGAAAGGGTGTCTCATTAAGTGTGCTTTGCATTCAAAAACTAACCGGCATGCATTGCGTACCAATCTGCGCCGATCAGAACCGCGTCTGCCTGTGTCATCTCGAACGCACCTATTTCCATTTGTGTGTTTGTGTAAAGACCCGGAAATGGCTCCTACCAAGAGACACTGTTACACAGCAGAGTTTAAACTCAGGGTGATCGGTCACGCAGTAGAACACGGGAATAGAGCCGCAGCGAGAGAGTTTAACATCAATGAATCAATGGTGAGGAAGTGGAGGAAGCAAGAGGATGCGCTGCGCCAAGTAAACAAGACTAAACAGAGTTTATCTCCAATGGAAGATAAACCGTGTCACGAAAATACCAATACTTTATCTCGGAGAAAATAATAAAACAGCTGTTTATTCATTTTGGGAGTAAAAACAAAAAGCTGTTTTGTAATTGTTGATAAAGTCTGACTGACCTATCTGATTTTTTTTTTACATTCGCTTTAGCGCAGCACCATTTAGTGAATGCATAACGTAACCCCAGGCTTTACTGTAGCGCCTTAGAATGCGGTGTGCCTTATAGAGTATATGGAAAAAGTTTTTAAAAATGTCATCTATTGAAGGTGTGCCTTATAGTGCGGAAAGTACGGTAATTATTTTTTTAACTGAACCATAAATTCTTCCCCAGACAATAGATGACGCTCACACATCGATGGCTGGTGAGCACTTTTGGGACACAACAGAATAGAGCTGAGCACAGGCTGACGCATGCTGGGTTGTGAATGAGTGTGATTTGAACAGAAGGCGGTGGGAGTTGTGTTGTTGTTTGTTCACTCTTTACTACTTTGAAGCCTCCTATCACGGCCAATCCAAATTTCTGTGCTGAAATGACTCATCTGCACATCTACGGTCACCTGATGACGTAAATTTTTATTTAAAAAAAATACTTATTTTGTAATCTGATTTGGAATATTTATGCACGTACACGTGGTCCCATAGTGGAAATTATTTGCCAGCTCAGCAACTCTGCATCATAAAAATGCACATTTTAAAACTGAGGTCGCTTCTAGCTTTAACTGATGTTTAAATAACTCATTCATATGCTAGAAAATATTGTAGAATAATTCCATACCAGAGAAAATTTTACAGCTCAATCATGTTCCTCAGGAAAAAATAAAAGGGATTTTTATATATTTCTAAAAAAAAAAAAAAAAAAAGATCATTTGTCCCTGTTTTTTTTTTTTTTTACTAAAGATTCCCAAAAAAGTAACAAACTACAAGTTACAAAAATATCAAATTAAACCGTAAGTAGTTACAATTTGTTATTATTTGGATAAGTTTTATTAGTTTAAAATAGTGGCACAAAATCAGAGAGCATAACGAGTTTCCCAATTTAAAAAAAATGCAAACTTTACAATCAATTTTTTTTTTTTTTAAAAAAAACCTTGGTGAGTATTTAGACATGTATTTATTAAGTGACATATTCTTATTTCTGGGCACAAAAAGTCCGGATGTTTTAGAATCATGACTTGGCATTTGCTTCAGTGAACACTGGATTTCTCAATTTTGAAAATTTGGGGTTTGTTGAAACTACTTTAAAGACATCATTATGGTTCAATAGACTTCCAATCTTCTTCTTTTGGCATTTCTCTTCAGGGGTCGCCACAGCAAGTCAGTTTCTTCCATCTAACCCTATCTGCTGCATCCTCTTCGGTCACACCAACTATCTTCATGTCTTCCTTCACTGTATCACATGAACCTTGTCTTTGGTCTTCCTCTAGTCCTCTTTCCTGATGGTTCCAAATCCAGCATCCTTCTGCCGATGTACAGAAGTCTATTGGTCAATGACTTGAATCTGAGGGATTTTTCCTCTTTAGGCTTTCTGTGAAGGAGAGATAGAGGATCCATCAAGTTATTAAACTCTGATTGAATAGCCAGTGTGTTTTTGGGAACGGTTTTATTAGATTTGGTAAAATTTACAATTCAGCACATGTTCTGTGAACAACGGCATCCGAGAGAAACATTTGCAATCAGGTGACATCTTTTACATATTAAAGATGTTTGTGGTATTTAATTCAAGATGGAAATGTCAGCATTTCATTCCGTGTGGGGTCCAAACACCTCTTTAAACACAGACCTTCACTTCTCCAGTTATGTCCTCCAGACCCTCTCACAGGAATCTGGGGCATTCAAAGGCCAAATGGGACGTGTAATCCCTTCAGCATGTTAAAGGTCTACTTGTGGCCTCTTCTTTGTAGGTTGTACCCAGAATATCTTTACGGTGAACCATCCTGAAGGCATCCGAATCAGCTGTCTAAATCTCAGCTGACACCTTTTATTGAAATGGAACAGTGGTTCTTCATCAGGATGCCTGAGTGAGCATCTCTGTCAGTAGGACAAGGTTTCCAGTCCAACAAATAAAAAAAAGCTAGAGAGCTTAGAAAAATGAGACCCTAGATTTGGTGATGCCTTTTTCTATATATTTTTTTCCTTTTAGAAAGAGCTGAGCCCAAAAGCAAAGCTCTTGATTTACCAGTCGATCTACCTTCCTACCCTCACCTATGGTCACCAGCTGTGGGTGGTGACCAGAAGAACGGGATTGCGGATACAAGCGGCCGAAATGAGAGTCCTCTGCAGGGTGGCTGGACTCTCACTCAGAAATAGAGTGAGGAGCTTTCCATCCAGGAGGGGCTCGGAGTAGAGCCGCTGCTCCTCCTGGATTAGAGAAACCACATGGGGTGATTTGGGCATCTGATTAGGATGCTGGTGAAGTGTTTCAGGTACGTCCAGATGGAAGGAGACCGAGAGGCAGACCCTGGACCAGCAAGAGAGATTGTCTCACAACTGGCTGGGGAACACCTTGGGATCCTCCCAGCTGAGCTGGAGGATGCAGCCGGAGTCAAGGAATCTTGGGCTTCCCGTCTGAGGCTGTTGCCCCCGCGACTCGGTCCTGGATAAGCGGAAGACAACAGAACAGAATGTTTTGTGGCCTAGTTGAAGTAGACACATTGAGTGGTTTAGCAATGGTGTGTTGACGTGTGTAAAATGACTGAAGTTACAAACATTCCTTTTTGTTCATTTGCACAATCCGTAAAACTTTCATTTTAGCAAGATGTCGCATACGTCAAAGTGAACTGTACCATTAAAATGATCTCATGTCGGAATGCCATAAAAAGGTTCAAATCTGACAGGTTTTGTGTAAAATAAAGGAATACCACCAGTTCCTGCTCCACGGCATTTTTTCCACATACAATGCAAAGGTGAGTGGTGAATAATTAGCACTGTTAGCACAATTAGCACCAGCGCAGAGATGTAAAAGCATTCTGGCAAAGGAATGCTAAAAGTGTTAGTTAATGATGTTCACGAGGACATCTCACATTGAAGCGTTTTCACACAAAACAGGAACAAGTTAAATGAGTAAAAACATAAAAATATTGACAACTAAACAAACCAGAAAATCCAAAGTTTGTCTCCTTTTTGTTAAAGTCTGCGGGAGTGTCAGATACACGTTTGTGTCTGTCTCAACTTTTGTAGTGAATCGTTGTAGTAGAAAAAGTTTCAAAAAAGTCTTCTGGACAGTTCAGTTTTTGAACGAGACGTTTCGACTTCCATCCGGAAATCATTTTCAATCTGAATGAAATGAACTGGAAACTGGATCGGAGTAGAGGCGTTAGATACATTTTGCCCGGGATTTACAGCAGCCTTTTGAAGCCATGGCCTAAAGATGACACATGACCCAGTTTCACGCCTCTCGTTAGCAGGAGTTTCTATTCACTAGGCTTTTAGCATTTTTATAATAGGGCTCGTTTACTGGTCTGTGGCTACATTAGGAGCCATTCACGGCCATCTTAGGTAACACAGGCTCATTGGTCGAGCCCTGCCTTACTATTTTTTTTACCTTTTAATTCAATTCAATTTTATTTGTATAGCCCAAAATCACAGAATGTCCGTCTCAATGGGCTTCACAAGAAAAAGAGGAATGTATTAACACAAATAATACACAACAAGAAAAATAACTAACAAATGCTAACTAAACAAGACTAGCACATTAATGCACTTAGACTCTCCTTCTCGGTGAGGAAAAACTCCTAAAAAACCCATCAGTGGGAAAAAATAAGAAACCTCATGGGGATCCACGTGAAAGAGAGATCCCTCCCCCGGGACGAGCAAACAATGTGTCAAAGATTATTGTTTAAATATTAGCTTATTCTAATCTACAGCTAAATATCTAAAGAAGTCAATAAATGTTCTTCATCCTGATGGAAACACGGGGGGCTCTTCAGCCCGGAGATGTCAAGTACGGGGATGAGTAGATGTTCTTCATCCTGATGGAAACACTGGGGGACTCCTCAGCCCGGAGATGTCCAGTACGGGGATGAGTAGATGTTCTTCATGCTGATGGAAACACGGGGGGCTCTTCAGCCCGGAGATGTCAAGTACGGGGATGAGTAGATGTTCTTCATCCTGATGGAAACACTGGGGGACTCCTCAGCCCGGAGATGTCCAGAACGGGGATGAGTAGATGTTCTTCATGCTGATGGAAACACGGGGGACTCCTCAGCCCGGAGATGTCCAGTACGGGGATGAGTAGATGTTCTTCATCCTGAAGGAGACACGGGAGACTCCTCAGCCCAGCGATGCCCACGGCAGAGATGAGTAGATGGATTTCGTCCTGATGGAGCGGGGATGAAGAAGCGCGGAGGTCTCCTCGGTGTGGCCATGCCCAGGACAGGAACGCAGAGTCCTGAATGGGGCTCTCTCCCAGAGAGGAGGGAGAGAGGTGGACAACATGTGAATTGTATTGTACCAACTAGCAGTGTAATTCTAAATAAACAGACAATTGAGAACAATGAATGAGATAGCAAGCCAGGGGTTTAGGGTAGAGGGTTAGAGTAGGGGGTAGGGGGAAAGAGCCAAGACAGTCTGGCAGAGAATAGTAGATAGAATTAGAGGACAGAACCCCAATGTACCATACTTTCCCCAGCTTTTACTATCTAGCAGCCAACTATTAATTATATCAGCTAAATGAAACTGTTTCTATCTGGCCTGTTGATAAGCTTGTTCAAACAGGAATGCTTTAAGCCTCCCTTTAAATGTAAGAACACTGTCTGCCTCTCTCACTTGAGCTGGGAGCTTATTCCAGCTGGGAGCTTATTCCATTCCTTTTACTCAGGTTAGTATAAATAGATCCAGTTTCCAGTCCATTTCATTCAGATTGAAAATGATTTCCGGATGGAAGTCGAAACGTCTCGTTCAAGAATTAAACTGTCCAGAAGACTTTTTTGAAACTTTTTCTACTATGGATCACTCCTGGATGAATGAGGGACTACACAGACTTGTGAACCGTTGTGAAAAAAAGTGAAGCTTATTCTTGTGCCCTTTACCCAAACAGAAAGAAAAAGTATAACTCTGTAATTTTCTGTAAAACTATGAAGTACCATCACTAATATCGCAAATGTTCAATTTAGATAATTGTAGATCATCATTAGTAAAACCATTAATGGTAAAATGGGCTGTAATTTCCCTCTTATTACAGTTTGAATTAGAGCCCAATCAAAGAGTACCAATCTCTGCAGCCAAAATTAATTTGGTAGGTCAGAAAGGGATTATATCAAAGATTTTTTTGCTCGTTGATGAAATTTTTAAAACTCAGGTTAATAATGACTGAATATCTTTGGATTTATTGTAATTAGTTTGGAACCCAATGTAACAAAAAATAGTTGAAATAGTAGAAATAAGTTGAATTTAGTGAGTAAGACTGCTGAAATGAACAGACATAGTCTTGTGATTTCTTGGATTTGAGCCCACTAACTTTATTTTTATAAAGAAATTGTAGGTGATCGGAAGCTGGCACACAACAATTTATTTTATTTTTTGTGATTTCAAAGCAAATTTAATATGCCCAGTTTGTTGCGGGGCCGGGCACCAGTGGTGGATGAAGTACTCACTTTTTGTACTTAAGTAAAAGTACAGATAATTAGGAAAAAAATTTACTTAAGTAAAAGTAAAAGTACCAATAAAAAGTCTACTTAAGTAAAAGTACAAAAGTAGTTGGTGTAAATTGTACTTTTTAAGTAAAAAATAAAAGTATTCAATCATAATTCAAATGTTATTTTTTGTGCCAAAGAGCGTCACCATGGTAACCAGGATAAATACTCTGCAAGGGTGTGACACCCCCTCTCCCGCCTCTTTTGGTCCACAAAAAAATAAATAAATAAAATAAAAGGAAAGGGGACACGTCAAGCTATCCCGTAGAAGGGCCAGTGAATGGGCTCCAAAATGGAGGAAAATGACACTTATTTTTTAAAATGTTTTGGGGGGAGGCCCCCAGTCACTATATATTGGCTTTGTCAAAGCCCCAACCCCCCCCTTGGAAAATTCTAGATCCGCCCCTGCTCTGTGCAATGATGGCTCAACTTTTTATTTAGAAGTAAACACAACGAACAACGATCTTCTGACTCTTTTTAATTTGTACTAAAATGTTTCTCGATTCATTGCTTCTTCTCCCGATCAACTGCATCTTTTGATTTTGGGGATGCGGCTTCAAGATGCGCTAAAAAAACTGTGTATTTTTCAAATTCCTGAACGAAAATGTAACGAAAAATGTAAAACACACTTTTAAATAATAGCGAAGTAAAAGTACAGATATTTACTCTAAAAATGTAGCGAAGTAAAAGTAAAAGTACCGGTCTTAAATTTTACTTAAGTAAAGTACAGATACACAATTTTTTTCACTTAAGTAAAGTAACGAAGTACATTTACTTCGTTACGTTCCACCACTGCCGGGCACACACACAAACATCCGTACATACTCATTCCCTGGGGCAATTTTGTAGCTGCCAATTGACCTAACATGAATGTTTTTGGACGGAGGGAGGAAAACAGAGTAGATGAACGAAACCCACGCATACAACTCCACACAGAAAGGCCGGTGTTCTAAGCCTCATCCACACCTGGGATTCAAACCCCGACATTTCTTGCTGTGACGCCACTGTGCAATCTATTGTGCCACCATGCAGCCCTAAAAGAGATTATGTATTTTGAATTTTTTTTTAACCCTATATTAGGGCTGCAACTAGCGATTATTTTTATGATCGATTAATCTCGCGATTATTGGCTCGATTAATCGATTAATTGGGTAGAATTGACAACTTAATAAATAATAGTTTTTTGGCATTTTATTGAATGTAGTTATGCAAAACACAACTCATAACCACTTAAACAACACGTTGGGCTCATTCTAATAAGTAAAAATGTTAATCTTTCTGTGAAATAAAGAGGGAGAATATTACCATTTCTACAGCAAATATAAAATAATAAATCTACTTACTGTATACAGTAAAGGTAAATCACGAGCACCCATAAAATGTGTTTTAGATTTGCAAATTTAACCTTGTTCAGAGGTATAGTACCAAACAAAAATGGCCTAGGTTAACATGAGTAAAAATACACAAAAAACAATCAAGTTGTGTAATATTAGGTGCATTGACAGTAAAAACTTTCTACACGATTAATCGATGACTAAATTGGTTGACAACTATTTCAATAATCGATTATTATCGATTAATTTGATTAGTTGTTTCAGCCCTACTCTATATTTATCAAACATTTTGAATTTTTTTAAATTCCATATTTGATCATCGAGAAGGCATTTCCTCTTTTATTGATTAATATGGCAACCATTTCTCCATGAATGAATATTGCTTTGCGTAATCTCTGCTGCCAACAAAAATGATCTTAGAGCTTTAACATATCCTAGGATGGAGTCATGGTAGGGTTTGTGTTATAATGAGATTTACAAAGACTCAACAGATCATAAATAATGTTCTGGAAATGCAGCAGAGATGTGATCTTTAGAAAAGGTGTTATCTAAAACGAGGTAAAATCCACGTGCCGTGGTTCAAAATGCTTTTCCTTCCCGATAACGTGACACCTCTCACCTTCCTGTCTTTGAAACGTAATATGTGGGAGCGGGCTGCACACACTTACACTTGATCTCTTGAAATGTACACATTCCTTTAAAGAGACTAAGCCTGCTAAGGCGGTGGGTACATTCACTGTTATCGACTCATCATAAAAGTAAGCCTGAGTGTATGTAACTGATATAAACATAAGAATCCGTTGGTGCTGAATACGTGCCCAAAGTTTCTCAGTGTGTTAGCATCCTGCACATAACATTTCTAATATAGCTCCCCAATCATTCAGACTTGATATGTTTAATATGCACATCAGGACCACACTGTCTGCTGGAACATTATGATGTGACATATCAATGAAAGGTGACCAGCCTTACAATATAATTATTAGTCCAATTACACCAGTAAATGTCACATTTGAAGAGTGAGGCTTTGCAGAAAATTCCAGTCCATAAGTCTGCTTTCCACACCCAGGATTTCAGCTCCTGAGAACTTGTCTTGCAGAGCGGCAGAGATTTAAGATGCTCATTGTAAAGCAGGAAGGATTTATGTCTGGATCCTAAAATACTCCAGAGGAGAATGAAGCTGCAGGGGTTTGAACCCACAATGGGTTTCCTGTTGTCAAAAACACAATCACATTGTCGTGAAGATTTTGTGTGTTGTAACAGATTTAACATTATTGGATGTAAACACAAAGACATGCATGTTTCTAAGCATGTGCAGCTTATGTGTTTCAAAATAATGACGTACATATACTTTATGTACATCTTCTTCTCCTTCCAGCATTTCCATTCAGGGGTCGCTACAGCAAGTCATTTTCTTCAATCACACCAACTATCTTCGTGTCTTCCTTCACTGTATCCATAAACCTCCTCTTTGGTCTTCCTCTTGGCCTCTTTCCTGGTGGTTCCAAATCCAGCATCCTGCTTCTGATGTACTCTCTCTCTCTCCTCTGCACATGTCCAAACCATCTCAGTCTGGCCTCTCTGACTTTATTTCCAAAACCTCTAACATGTGCTGTTTCTCTGATCCTGTCCATCCTGGTCCCTCCCAGAGAGATCCTCAGCATCTTCATCTCTTCTACCTCCATCTCTGTTTCCTGTCTTTTCCTCAGTGCCATTGTCTCTAGACCAATCAGCATGGCCGCTCTCACCAAGGTTTTGTACACTTTCCTTTTCATTTTAGCTGAACCTCTTCAATAACATATCACACCTGATACTTTTCTCCACCCGTTCCAGCCTGCCTGCACACACTTCTTCACTTCTTTTCCACACTCTACATGACGATAGAATAAGATTGTGGATTTAATAAACACGAAAACCAGACTTCATTTTTATAGCAAAACTCAGACATGCTAGATCTAGAATTGGAATGGTTTTTGTTGTTTTTTGAGACAATCTTAAATTTTTCTGAAGCAGTTTGAACATCATACATCATTACGTTTTACAGTCAGACTAATGTGTCTGGGGCTTTAGTAATGTGTTTGTTCAGTAAACATGAAAAGAACCTGTGACTTTTAATCACATTTATAAATGTCAAGTACCAACAAAGCCTTCACAACGAGAAAAAAAAGGCAGATTTATCATTAATTTATTAATGCCATCTCATTATTCAGCAATTAGAAAAATCAAACGGTGCACATTTTATATTTTAATAAGCGTCTTGATACAAAGCATATTGGATTGAGAATGATCCGATTTAAAGCATTCCTTGAAATTATTTTGATTGGAAACCGTTCAGGTTGTCTATTTGATCACCAATCCGGCTAGAAAGAAAATCCCATTCTGCAAACGCTCTGAATCCAAATAAAGAAAGAAGAGAGAAAACCAAACAGAGGCGTCAGAAAGAGAAAACCTGAACCTGACCACCAGCTGTTTCGCCCTGGTTTATTTAGCCTGAACAGCTGGACGGTGGAGAAGGAAAGTTGTGACTGATGGTAGAGGAGTGGGGTGCGGAGAAGGAGGGTGGAGGAGGGGAGAAGACATTACCGTAGTGTTGGATTAATGGGTCCCAAAGGGTGGAGTGAGGGAGAAAAGACACAACATGAAAAAAGAGTGATACGGGGTTAAAATGAAAAGTAGGGAGAGAAAGTAAAATAAAAAGGAGACAGAGAGAAAGAAAGAAAACATAGAAGCCAGACGGGGTGTGTGAAAGCGGTCTTTGTTTGAAGGGAGTTAAAAATACTGCTAATACCAGTCTGGACACCCTGTTGCTTTAAACACACCCTCTATGTATGTGTGTGTGGGGGTGTTAAAGATTAGATTTCAACATGGTCAAGATTGGGGCTTTACTTTAGAGGTCATGTCACCACACACACACACCCTTTGCAACAGATGCTCATACATTACAGCGACACACACACATTCAGGAACCCGAGCATCCCTCTGGGTTCATTCTTTAGTTTTTAACTGTGTCTTTGAAGTGTGTGTAAATGGGATGGATTAGTGTAATGTCTAATGTTACACTGGCATATTTCTTTCCGCTATTCGCCACAGTGCTTCACGCTGAGCTCTGCATCAGACACATGTCTGAATTCCTTGATTAATAATTGTTTTGCAACTCTTAAATGTTTGGATCCGAATACTTCCGACACATGTTGGCGGGGTTCTATCCCTCCATCTTTTTATGGATCAGCATGGTCGTCATAAAAATTAAATGAGTCAGAGTTAATGAATAGTTTTTATCTTTGTTTTATTACCATTTAATAACAATAATTATTATGTATACTTTACTGATCCCTTGCCGGGCAAATTTGTGTGCTGCATTACATCAGAGCAGGCTGCCATGTCAGTGCCAATGGTGGGAGAAACAGGGGGATAGGTGTCTTCTCCAAAGACCCTAGGTGTGAACTCAGTGGAATTTGAATCTGCAAATTGTTGGTTAACTTCCGGTCCGAGGGCGGACGCTCTACCACTGAGCCAATGCCTCCCCCTTGTGTGTTTGGGTTTTTTTTTTTTTTTTAAATCAATTGAAAAATTCAAGGCATTTGATTAAAAAAATGGTTTTGCTTAAAAATTCAACTCAAATTTACAGTTTTTGGTGCGTTTCTCCAAATAGTGTGTGTAAAACGTAAAACCTGGGATAACCTACGAAATCAAGTCACTTGTTTAAAATCGTTTGCTCATCACTAAAACAAGTCTTGATGTGGGTCGATGTGTCAACATAAAAAGTCTGACATCACTATTAAGCACAAGACCCCAAATTAATTAAAACAGTTCTCATTCGTTGTACAAAATCGGCTACTTGTTTGGGGTGTACCCTGCCTCTTGCCTGTAATGAGCTGGTATACGCTTCCTTTTTTTTTAGTGTCCATCGAATAACATCTGAAAGGAGGACAGTGAGGTTTGTAACCGTTGTTCTGCTATAAAGAAGAAAAATGGCCGTCTCACAGGGATCTAGATTCTTGCAACACTGGAGAAAAAAAAATCAAACTATAGATTTACTGGTTTGTCTGGTGTTACTTTTCAAACAAAAACTTTCCAATGGAGGTCAAAGGGATAAACAGCCATGATTGTACCCTCGCTTGTTCTATAATCCTAAATGGTGTCTCATATAAGTCCAACAATTGACCAGATGCAGTGCAACAGTTTATTGAGTATATTACACGTTTTTTCCTATGTTTGAGTCTGACTCGTGTGGACGTCATAATGGACGGCAAACACTGGTCTATGACCATCACGTACGTTGTAAAGCAGGAATACCCACACTTTTCCAGCTCGTGAGCTACTTATAAAATAGCCACGATGAATTGATCTGTCAACAAAATCAGTGACAAAAACAGAAGTGAAGCTGGAAGTATTTTTAAAATCGTTAAAATTGTTGTTTGGTGAAAATTACAAGCCCATACGTTACTGTTCAAAGGTTAAAAGTTCTGAAAAGTTCATTTAGCATGAGCTGAAACCTTTACCACATCTTGCTGCTGCTTTACATTATTAACCTAAAGAACGAGATCTCCCACTTGCAAATAAAAACGACCACTTCACACGACCAAACAGATTGCATTTCAAAAGGACCCTCTCCCGCTGAGTTGTGGACAGTTTGACCTCCCAAACAGCCACAGCTTGGTCTCTGTCAGTGTTTCATGTTTCCAACAACCAGTTCTAGTTTCCCCACAAAGAACACAGCCCAGATATCAAATGATGAACCAAAGGGAATTCAGTGAGTCATGTAGTTCTGTCTGATCCAACATCTGCATGTGGCCATGAGGGGAACAGGAGAACAACAGAGGGTAGGAAGGAGGGAGAGAAAACAACCAGAAAAGCTGGTGTAGTACATGCATGCCAGCGGAAAGAAAAGATGGTAGATATCCGTAAAAAAGAGGACAAACAAGTATTGCAAAGAGATAAAAGACTTGTTTGAGAGAAAGATGAAGGAGGGAGAGTTGTACAGTCGTAGATGAAACAGATAAAAGATGAGAATGACGGACTCAAATAGCTTTAAGGCTCAAGAAAGATACGTTTCACCTCAGCAGGGGGGCTTCCTTCCTTTTTACAAAGAAAAAAAAAACAGGAAACTGAACAGATCAATAATTCATATACTTACATAATAATGTGCACAGAAATCCAATCACAAGCAGTCATTATTCTTTTACATGTCCAAAGCTGACCTGCTAATCGCTGAAAAACGTTTGCTAGTATAGTGTGTCTTTCATGGAAACTCCAGAGGGATCCCTTTATGTATTACATGGAAATTGAGTCAGTCATCATGGGCTGGATTTAAATAGAATAAGCAGTGTGTATAGACACAGTACAAAAGCTTGAGAAAATGAGGGCAGAGCAGGCGTGAGCCATTCTGAGACGTTGACAAAAAAAAATGAAAGTGTTATCAGCCTTAAGTGACAAGAATTCCTTTCATCCGTTGGTTAAATTATGACGCTGGTTGTGGTTTTAGGGTATTTATTCAGTTGGTAAACGGTGCCTCTTATCTGAAAAAAAGTTGGCGTCATCATGACATGTTTGTTGTCATGCAGGAATAATTCATAAACCGTTTCTCATGTTGCTCCAGCATTTTTTTTTTCCTGTAAACACAAAATTTATTCTGATATGACAATTTACATTGTGCGTAAAGATCAAAGTAGATGTTTATAACGAGTCTTACGAGTAGCATCGCTGTCGTCCGAAATGCATCAGAGAATGAAATGCTTTAATGTTTTTATCTTCTCTCCTTTTTTTTTTTTTTTCAGTGATGAATGTATTGCTCTCGTTTGTGCGTGTGCATGGTGAATTGTGCCATATATTTTGCATATGATTACGTTAAAAATAAGACGCCCTCTAGTTGTGGCTCTATGTGCTGCAAGTGGTACCTGTACTATTTCAATTCGTCTTCAACTACTACTTCCTAATGGGGTTCCTGGAGGGTGTCAGAGCCTATCCTGGCTAACCCTGAACAGGTCGACAGTCTGTTGTGGGGCCACAAACACACATACTCATTCCGCGGGGCAATTTTGTATCAGCCAACCAGCCTAAAATGCATGTTTTTCAAAGGTGGGAGAAAACCGGAGTACCCGGAGAAAACCCACACATATACGGGGAGAACATGCAAAATCCACACAGAAAGGCCACTGTTTCAAGCTGTGCCTCCACTTTGGGACTCAAATCCCAGACCATCTTGGTCTAAGGCCACTTGCCCCATAGTGCAGCCCGTACCTGTACTGTGTTAGTTATTAAAAATTAGGGCTGCAACTAACGATTATTTTGGTGATCGATTAATCTGTCGATTATTGGTTCGATTAATCGATTAATCTGATAAAAATGACAACTTAATAAATATTATTTTTTGGCATATTATTGAATGCAATTGTGCAAACACAACTCATAACCATTTAAAGAACACGTTGGGCTTGTTCAAATAAGTGCAAAAGTTAATTTTCTTTCCGCCATCTTGTTAAATCTGCCTGATCACGTGAGATGAGGTGAAATGAAGGCCAATGATTGGCTGCTTTCTACTTCTCCTCCTATTTTGGTAGCTCGCATCGTCAATTTGCTTTCTACTGTCCACCTGGAGACCAATTTCAGTCCAGTTGACAGTAAAAACTTGTTAGACGATTAATCGATGACCAAATTAGTTGACAACTATTTCAATAATCGATTAAATCGATTAGTTGTTTCAGCCCTATTAAAAATACAAACATTTTAAAAACAACAACTTTGGTCCTATCACAAACCACCAGATTTTATGGAATGTACGTAGGTGTGTGCATATAGAATAAGACATCAAGTCCAATTATCGCAAACGTGTTCAATCAAGAAAATTTGATAGACTTCAGTAAGATTTTTTGGTTTTTCTTTTTTAAAATTTTGTGAAGAACGTGCTTCCCTCAATCTGTCAGTAGGTTTTTAGGCATATCTTTTTGTAAAAGGAACAATTGGTTTTTCTCTCATTTTGTCTTCTTTCCTGAAGAAAAAAGAAAAGTATTCCAGTCATTTAAAAAAAAAAGTTTTTTGTTGTTTTTATTTCAATTGTAATTGGTTCTGTCAAAAGTTTTACAGAATAATAACAACAAAAAACTCTTCTTTTGTAAAAAAAAAATCTTTTCTCAAAAATTACATCTTGCAGATGAAATTTTTTTTTGTTATCTCATTTATTAAAGGACGAGTGGAATTCATTGCATAGAAATTAAATATTTGAGAAGAAGGAAGATATTCCTATGTCAATAAACAGCTTGATTGGACTTATATTTTTAGACTTTTTTATGGTCCGTTTTTTCTGTTAACCAATCTGTATACAATAAAAAGCTGATTTATTTAGATTTTTCCACTTGACATTTTAATTTTCCTGCTCTTATTTCCGTTGAACATTTGTGTTAATTTGAGCTCTCTGATTGGTGCAATGACATCTTCATTGTCAACCCTCATTAACCAAATGGTATGGTATCTTAGAGATTGTAGTCATGGTGGTCATGTTTATCATAGAAGAATTAAAATTGGTGTCATGGATCACATTGAGCCTTTTGATAAAAATTTCGTGTTATGGTATGATCGGAAACTTTTGAAGGGGAAAGAAATTTCTGTAAAAACTTTGAAATCATCCAAAAGGTTAGGGTTAGGCTGCCAAAAACAACAATGGCTGTTTTTGGCAGCCATCTAAGTTTTCGTTTTAGTCTTAGTCTTTGGAACAAAAATTAATTTAAGTTTTAGTCACATTTTCGTCATCTCTTTATATTTTCGTTTTAGTCAACGAAAACTTATTTTGTCACATCATTGTCTTGTCAATAGAAACTTGCAAACGTCTCGTCACATTTTCGTCACCAAAAAGTCGCATTTACTCAGTTATCGTTACGCCATTGTCCTGAAAAAATCATTTTGTTGTCGTCATTGTTGATGAAAACAACACTGGCACAAACATCCCAGAGAAAATGCTGATGATAAAAAAAAAAATGTGGTTAGAGTTTAAGGAGTTAAATTTTCTGTTAAATATTTGAATGTGTTGATTGGATGACTTTTGGGCTGTCTCCTGCTGCTTTTTGAGAACAAGAACCAGAGCAACGACCAGAGCAATGGTTGATTTTTATTTTTGAAATCACAGGGGATTTCGGTTCCCTGTTAAGTGTAATATACCAACACTGGTATCTCGCAACATTCAGTAGTAGAGTAACCCGGTAACCATGAGAAAGAAGCTAATCACAGCTGGTTGCAATGAATTTTTAGAACTTAGGGTTTGACCGATTAGGGGTGAGAGGTGATACAGTTGTCAGTGTTTGTGTGACTGTATTTCGAAACACATCTTCTTCTTCTTTTGGCATTTGCCTTCAGGGTCGCCACAGCAAGTCAGTTTCTTCCATCTAACCCTATCTCCTGCATCCTCTTTGGTCACACCAACTATCTTCATGTCTTCCTTCACTGTATCCATGAACCTCCTCTTTGGTCTTCCTCTAGGCCTCTTTCCTGGTGGTTCCAAACCCAGCATCCTTCTTCCGATGTACTCTCTCTCCTCTGCAAATGTCCAAATCATGTCTCCTTGAAACACATACATTTATACAAATCTAAACTTGAATATACTAACATTTAAATCCAGCGAAACAATAGCAAAACATACTTATTTATTCACACAACATTTGAATGAATCTTAGTCTCTTACAAGAGTTCAATATTTGCCAATTTAATAGACCAGACAATAAATCGGTTTGGCCTCGTTGAGAACATGCTGTATGTCAGCTGGTAAATTGAGAGCTTTGCATATTGGCTCAACGTTCTCTTCAATGTCCCAATGCAGCATCGTAACTATTGCAGATGCTGCATTGATCTGGCTGTCGATCTCCTCCTCTATCTTTCATTCGCTTTTGAAACACGACCGATCTTAGCATCTCATTATTTTTGACAAGCAAAATCACAAAAGATTTTTTTTCTTATAGGTCAGAATGATGAAAAAAAAAATACTTTCAATCTCATTAGAAATCATTTAGCAGTCATTTAGTTTACTACCATCAGGACAGAAATACAAAGTCCCATTGGCCAAAAAGTAATCCATCAAAACTTAATCATTCCTACTGCAATCAATACCCTGAACCATGAGAAATTTTATCACACATTATGATTTCACTAATGGTTTTTTTAATTATTGCTGTGTGTAATTTTTTACAGTTTGATTTAATGTTTTTGTTTTTTTTTAAAATCTCTCTCATGTGCAAGTTAATGTCAAAAACACATTTCTGTTACCTTTTGGTGTCGTTCAAATAGAATTTTTTTGTCTGTCTGTTCTTCTATTTTGTTTCAACCTTAAAAAACTAAACCGAGCAAGAAACAACCATAACCCAGTATGTACGTACACACAGATATGGAAGTGTAAAAAAAAACAAAAAGAAAGAAAAGAAAAACATTTATCATCAAGCATGTGTACTATTGGCAGAACACTGCTGCTTTCTCTCCTTTTATTCTCTTCCCCTTCATCTCTCTGTTCCTCTAAAGCTCTTTTCAGAAGTAATAAATGTCATAATCTGGAAAAGAGGATGATTTCATCTAAAGCTTTTAGCTGCTGGACTAAGCATGAAAGCTTCTGTGCTTTAACATGGTGTTCCCAACGGGTTGCTGTTCCCACAGAAAAAAAAGCTTCTCTGAGCATCAAAAACACCGGTTTAGTTTGTGAAGCACTACAACTGGGTACTAATGTGATGTGTGATCATAAAGAAACAGTTTTTGGCTTTACAAAGAGGGAGATTTGGGGGCGGGACCAAAAGGAGGAGGGGCTATAACATAACGTGACGTCACATCTGCCAATGGCCAACACCCGCCATGACAGTTGGCGTAAATCAAACTGCTCAGAACATGAGGAAAGCAGCTGGAAATTTGTGCGTCTTATATGTATTATCACCTAGCGTTATTTATCATTACAAAGACGCCTCTGTACTCCTTGTTCACGCTTTGTTTTACGGCCCACGCACATAAGCTGTGACATGTCCAAAGTCCCTGGATGTCCGAATTCTTCCATACGTTCACCATGCAGATATCTACCAGCGGCTTTTAGATGCGCATCTGCGGCAGCAGGAGATACCATGTGCTTAGCCTCATTATACCTAATCATGTTCATGGAATGCACTGGGGTTTTTCTCATGCAGGAGTTTTTTTAGTCTTGAGATATATCCTAATTCCGGGTGTCTCCCGCCCAGTACGGGAGACTTGGCATGTCTGAAGAAATAGTGAGCTATCCCTAATTCCGGGTGTCTCCCGCCCAGTACGGGAGACTTGGCATGTCTGAAGAAATAGTGAGCTATCCCTTTAAAATATATTGTTTTTTTTTTTTTTTTTAAAGGTCCCCTATTATGCAAAACCGACTTTTATGAGGTTTTAACCTTTTATTTTACTTAGTACTACCCCAAACAATCCCCCAAAGTGTGTTTTATTGTGATTCATGCTATTTTGAGATATTTAAATTCAAAGTAAGGGGCGTGTTCTCCAAACCTCTAACGACTGGTGGAACATAGTGACGTACATCTGTTTTTTGTTCAGCTCCCTGCAGCTCAAACACCCTCCCCCACTTCTACCTGCTCTTCACCCTGATATCCACCCATTTCCGTGCTTCACTCTACTGTGAAGCACACCTCGCCCCTCCCGCTCCACGCTGTGCTGGGTGGGTGGGGAAATCACAATGAATGACAACCAATCGCAACCAACGGGGCGGGTCCCGGGAAAAAAAAAAGAAAAAAAAGACTGAAACAAGCTGTTTTGAGTTCCGGGTATGAAACTGCGCTCCAAAACAGGCTAGTATTTATAACCTTTTGTGTTGAGATTGTGGCGGAATGTAAAATTATGCATATCAGATACATAGCACAGGATAAAATAAGGGAAAAAAGGCATAATAGGGGACCTTTAACTATTTTCTGTATATAATCTTTTTCTATAATTTGATTGTCACTGAGAGCTCACACATGCTCGGAAATACTCAAAAAAGTTTACTACTGATAATCTCCCAGCTAACCCACTTTTTTTTTTGCTTTGGCTTCCTTGTTGCCCCATGAGAATTTGACCCTCTATCCTATGGATTTAGGGAAGAAACCACACAGTGTATCTTTAACCTGCATTGATTTGGGTGTCACAGTATTGAAACAGGAAATTGCGGCCCATGTTATTTGACTAAAATGTCAAAGCGTTATAGAGGTCATGGTGTTGTGAAAGTGAAGGTAGAAACACTCCGAGGTGAGAATACCAATTCCTGTAGGAAGAAGAAGCAAGGGAAGAATGGAAGAAAAAAAATACACATTGGAAACCACAAAGAAGCCTTTGAGTCTTTTTGAATCCATTTCAAGTCCATTTCAAGACTTCATTCATTTGGACACTAGTCTTTTAACTGTGTTGCAACTGGACTACAATAGAATTCTTTGGCATTTATTTCTTTAAAGGAATATTTTTTTCGGTGAATAAAAACATTCCATATTTCACAAAAAATGAAAGTCTCTACAGAGACTCGTGCCTCTGTAGTTCCTCTTTAAAGTTTTTTAAAAACTTCAAATGTTGGTACATTGTTTTTTTTTCTAATGCATTCATAAAGAAAACTTTTGAGATGACAGAACTTATGCAGGTTTACAGTGTGTGGATTATGTTAATCTATGTAAAATATATCCCAGGGCATAAATCAAGATGTAGCTTGGTTCTGACTCTGTGGCTTCTGCATGATTTGTACGATAAATGTTCTGATAAATATGGCTGTGGATGTTTCTTGCTATCAGGTTTCCTTTCCATTTGATGGTCACACTTGGTCGTTCTTTCTGCTGCTTCACCACAAACACAAGAGACACTAACCTCCTGCACCGAGTACTACACAGAGAAATGTAAATAGGAAGCATATGTTTTTCTGCTGTCTTTAAACCTTTTGTCGACATTGTTGCCAGACCGACGAGGCACCCGCCCTTGATCTACCATTCCATCTCCATCAGGATAAGCCCATCTACTACTCTCCTACCTGAGCATCACCAGGCTGTGGAGGCGCCCGTGCTTGCTTAACCATCCCGTTTCCATCAGGATGAAGAACCTCTACTGACTTTTACAGATATCAAACTGTAGAGTAGAATAAGTTAATATTTAAACAATAATCTTTGACACATTGGATGCTCGTCCCAGAGGAGGGATCTCTCTTTTGTGTGGACCCCCATGAGGTTTCTTATTTTTCCCCACTGATCTTTTTTTTTAGGAGTTTTTCCTCACCGTTAAGGAGAATCTAAGGGCAGGAACGTGCTAATATTGACTAGCTAGCATTTGTTATTTAGCTTTTCGTTGTGTATTGTTTAATATGCATTCTTCTTTTTTCTTATTTTTGTTCTTTTAAATCTGCAATGTGAAGCCCGTGGTGACAAAAAAATTGTGATTTTGGGAAATTGAATTGTTTGTGATTTTTGTACAATGAATATTAGCAAACAATGAATGACCACATTTACAAATCAACATATTAACTAGCTGTGATCGCGCGTAAGTACAAATTTTGTTAGATGCAAAAACGAAGGAAAAAAAAACATCTCACGCATTTTCTCCAATATTCTGTGCAAAACATTTGATAAAAAAAACATACGATCATATATTAAAAAAAAGTAATGAAGGAATCAAGTGAAACATATAGTCTCTCCTTCTTCTATCGGCATTTCCCTTTAGGGGGCGCCACAGTAAGTCAGTTTCTTCCATCTAAACCTATCTGCTGTATCCTCTTTGGTCACACCAACTATCTTCATGTCTTTCTTCACTGTATCCACGAACATCCTCTTTGCCCTTCCCCTAGTCCTCTTTCATGGTGGTTCCAAATCCAGCATCTTTCTTCCGATGTACTCTCTCTCTCCTCTGCACATGTCCAAACCATCTCAGTCTTGTCTCTTGAACTTTATCCCCAAAACCTCTAACATGTGCTGTTCCACTGTTGTACTCATTTCTAATCCTGTCCATCCTGGTCTCTCCCAGAGAGATCCTCAGCATCTTCATCTCTGCTACTTCCATCTCTGCTCATTCCCGTTCCAGCCTGCCAGAACACGCTTCTTCACCTCTTTTCCACACTTTCCAAGTGAAACATATAGTGTTTTCACTAGTTAAAAAATGTAGTTAGATTTAACCTCTGCTCTTTTTTACTAAACAATTTTACTACCCTTTGTGGTTCATTTACTTCAGGTTCAAGTGAGCATTGTATGCAGAATAATTACATCAAGATTCAGCCATTTTTCTGCCAGATTTTACTGCTGGGTTGAATAGTGTTAGATAAAATCATTCAGTGTATTAATGCTGAGAATTTTACACATATTTTGTGTCATTAAAGATTTTTCAGAGGTTCTAAAAGACATCTATCTTGTCTCACTTTAACCTTGGCCAATCCTGTCTTATTTAATGCTATGAATGGGTAAAGTGCTGCGTGCAGGATAAGGTCACATTTTCATTCTTAGATACCATTCTAGAATATAATTTAACTCCCGAACCACTATTGGGATTTTGACAAAACTGCCCACTGTTAGTACCAACTATAGATGAACTGAATATGTTTTCAAGGTCATACAATGCAATTATTTTGAACAGAATTTTTTTCAAAAACTTTTTCTATTTTTCTGAAAAAACAAACAAACATCTGTTTCACAACATGGTATAATAACACCAATTTAATAATGGTTTATCTTTAATTAATGGTTTTCATCTTGCTTTTTTTGTTACCCACAGCTGTCATTTTTCAGCTTATTGCAACCTAAAATTTTATTGAGTTTTAATTGCCTCGTTAAAAACACATTATTTTAATTTTACCCCAACAGTCTCAACACCATTCATATTTTAGATAAAACTTAATGGCCATCCAATCAAATCCCTTCATTTCAGCTTGTTTGGGATTAAAGTAATAACTAGATTAAAAAAAAAAAAAAAAAAAAAGCATCCTTTTTCACTACTTACACTGAAAAAAGTAAATTTTTTAGGCTCGACCTTTTGGTTGAACATTAAAATTAAATAATTTTTCAGAAAACCAAGCTTTTTTGTTTTTGTGTTTCGGTAAATAAAAACTGTGCAGCTGAAATATTTTACATTACACTCTCAGCGTTGAATAAAACTTCTTTTTTTTTCTGTTTTGTTTTTGCTACTGATGTGTGAAGTGCAATCGCAGCTACGCTAATGTGATTACACATGCACAGCGGTTTGAGTGCATGTGTATTTTTGTGCGTCATGGACAGAAAAATAAAACAGGAATGGAAACAAGAGTGGTTTTTTTTTTCTCCTTTGTGAATAATTTAGAACCTTGAAACCTATGAGTATTTTCTGTTAAGTAGCGAGAGTGATGAAATGAACACAATCATAAACCTGAATTATGTGCTACATTATGGGATTTTGCTTACATGCAAAGCAACGTGGAAAAGTCTGAGGTGAAAAAGAACTCATAAAATGAGTTACGTGTTCAGATTAAAAGACAGAGACATTAATGTAAACGTGAACAAAGATCTGTTGTATCAGTGATTTATTTTATACTGTTGAATCTTCACTGATATTTTTTTACATATTAAAAATATTTTCACCTTTAAAAAGTGGGCAGCACGGTGGTGCAATGGTTATGCTTATGCTTAGTAGTTTACTGATCCCTCACCAGGGAAACTTGTGTGCTGCATTACACCGCAGCAGGCTGCCACCTATGACAGCAACAATGGTGGCAGAAACAGGGGGTTAGGCGTCTTCTCCAAGGACCCTTGTAACGACTCGTATGGTCTAGGGCAGGCATGGGCGAACTACGGCCCGTGGGCCACATGCGGCCCATTAAACGGTTTAATACGGCCCTCCGAACTTTAAATCATTAAGTTAATAAACTATGTCAAGGTTTTATATTCCCTGCAATTTTGATATTTGCTCACTAGATGGCGAACCCGAGACATACCAGCTTTGTTGAGAAAACAACAACATTGCTCCCATTTAATTGTGTGTGTCTCCGTAATGCGTCAAAATAAACTGTGCGCGCATATAGGAAACCATCGAGACCAATACACGCACGTAAAAAAGCGCGTTAGATTTCAAACCTTGTGCACTACTGTGGAAAGCCATTGGGGTCACTACATGTGTACTCTAGCACTAAATGTTACATCACGCGCATTAGATGCACATTTTTTAATCGCTCGTGCGCTAGAGTTGAAATTTAACACGCTTGATGTTTTTGAAGATTTTTTTGTAATGATTTTCTTTATTTTCATTGGAAATTAAAGCACATGTTTTCTCCACATCCCAAGATGTGTATTTTTTTTCCAATGAGGTGAAGTTACCAAAGCATGCCATCCATCTCCTCCGGTTCCGGCCCTTTTGTCGAATGTTAGAACTCAATGTGGCCCGCGAATTAAAAAGTTTGCCCACCCCTGGTCCAGGGTTAGGCCAATACGTAGATGTCATGATTAATCCCCAGGAGGGGGAACACAATTGAAGAATGAGGCATAGAAGGGTGTTGAAGAAATAAACTATTTATTTACAATCAATCTTAACAACTGAAAAGCCTCTTTAGGGAGTGCTGCAGACGGGTCTTCTCTCAGCTTGGCACTAGACCTACTTAATCAGCCAACTAGCAATCATCTGTAACTGCCAACAAGTGGGGAAGTTGGGAGCCTGGGTGGCAGAGGTAAGGGAAAAACACAAGAGGGCGACAAAAACAAAACCCCAAACATCCCCAAAATGGCTTTGCCCATAACGTTCAGGGTTATCATGTTAGCACAGTGGTCTCACAACAAGAAGGTCGGGGTTTGAGTCCTAGGTGGGTTGAGGTTTGAAACACTGTTCCTTTCTGTTTGGAGTTTGCATGTTCCCCCCGTAAATGTTTGGGTTTCCTCTCACTCTCCTAAAACATGCATGTTAAGTTGATTGTGCACTAACAACAAATGCACACTCACTCACATGCACACATACAGTACAGACCAAAAGTTTGGACACACCTTCTCATTCAAAGAGTTTTCTTTATTTTCATGACTATGAACATTGTAGATTCACACTGAAGGCATCCAAACTATGAATTACCACATGTGGAAGTATAGTACATAACCAAAAAGTGTGAAACAACTGAAAATATGTCATATTCTAGGTTCTTCAAAGTAGCCACCTTTTGCTTTGATTACTGCTTTGCACACTCTTGCCATTCTCTTGATGAGCTTCAAGAGGTAGTCACCTGAAATGCTCTTCCAACAATCTTGAAGGAGTTCCCAGAGATACTTAGCACTTGTTGGCCCTTTTGCCTTCACTCTGCGGTCCAGCTCACCCCAAACCATCTCGATTGGGTTCAGGTCTGGTGACTGTGGAGGCCAGGTCATCTGGCGCAGCACCCCATCACTCTCCTTCCTGGTCAAATAGCCCTTACACAACCTGGAGGTGTGTTTGGGGTCATTGTCCTGTTGAAAAATAAATGATGGTCCAACTAAATGCAAACCGGACGGAATAGCATGCCGCTGCAAGATGCTGTGGTAGCCATGCTGGTTCAGTATGCCTTCAATTTTGAATAAATCCCCAACAGTGTCACCAGCAACGCACCCCCACACCATCACACCTCCTCCTCCATGCTTCACGGTGGGAACCAGGCATGTAGAGACCATCCGTTCACCTTTTCTACGTCGCACAAAGACATGGTGGTTGGAACCAAAAATCTCAAATTTGGACTCATCAGACCGAAGCACAGATTTCCACTGGTCTAATGTCCATTTCTTGAGTTCTTTAGCCCAAACAAGTCTCTTCTGCTTGTTGCCTGTCCTTAGCAGTGGTTTCCTAGCAGATATTCTACCATGAAGGCCTGATTCACACAGTCTCCTCTTAACTGTTGTTCGAGAGATGTGTCTGCTGCTAGAACTCTGTGTGGCATTGACCTGGTCTCTAATCTAAGCTGCTGTTAACCTGTGATTTCTGAGGCTGGTGACTCGGATGAACTTATCCTCCGCAGCAGAGGTGACTCTCGGTCTTCCTTTCCTGGGGCGGTCCGCATGTGAGCCAGTTTCTTTGATGGTTTCTTTGAGCCAGTTTGATGGTTTTTGAGACTGCACTTGGGGACACTTTCAAAGTTTTCCCAATTGTTTGGACTGACTGACCTTCATTTCTTAAAGTAATGATGGCCACTCGTTTTTCTTTACTTAGCTGCTTCTTTCTTGCCATAATACAAATTCTAACAGTCTATTCAGTAGGACTATCAGCTGTGTATCCACCTGACTTCTCCACAATGCAACTGATGGTCCCAACCCCATTTATAAGGCAAGAAATCCCACTTTTTAAACCTGACAGGGCACACCTGTGAAATGAAAACCATTTCAGGTGACTACCTCTTGAAGCTCATCAAGATAATGCCAAGAGTGTGCAAAGCAGTAATCAAAACAAAAGGTGGCTACTTTGAAGAACCTAGAATATGACATATTTTCAGTTGTTTCACACTTTTTGGTTATGTACTATACTTCCACATGTGTTAGTTCATAGTTTGGATGCCTTCAGTGTGAATCTACAATGTTCATAGTCATGAAAATAAAGAAAACTCTTTGAATGAGAAGGTGTGTCCAAACTTTTGGTCTGTACTGTACATACAGCATATACACACACTATCACACTCTCACATGCAGGGACACATGCACATATACACACAACACAAAAAAAACACTTGCACAGATGCACACACTTATGCACACTGTCACATAAAAACAGGCTTAGACTCACATACACAACCACATGCACTTACACACTCACACCAAACCACACTAATACTAACACACACGCATACACACATGCAGAAATAGACTTAGTTACTCACTCACTTATAATGGACACACACATAGATACAGCCTTGGACATACACTCTCACTCTCATACCCACACACACACTCACTGCAACACCCGCTCAGATGCACACATACATACGTTTGAGCACACACACTCACACTCACACCCACACCGTGAGTGTCCCGGTTGCTAAGGACTTTACCCGGCCAGTTACCCCGCAGCTCTGTTAGTTAAAAGCTTTCAGATTAGATGTACTTGTATCCGGTTTCAGTTTAAAGAGCTGCGGGAAGCATCGCCGCTGCTATCAGCGGGAAAACATCACGTTCCGGGAACGCCGGAGAGAATGAGCCGCTGACCGGCAGCACAGATAGATGGATGAGGAGTGGGGTTCCGTTGTAATTAGTTTAGCTAAAATCACTTTGCTTCTATCTCTCCTCTCGTCCACTTATTCCTTTTTTTTTAACAACTTTTACTCTCCTCACTTGACCTCTGATGTTTACTCTTTCAGGTGATGATGCCATCACTCCTTCTTCACCTCCTGCACTTCTTCTTACCTTCCATTCACTCATCCATTCTCTCTCTTCCTTTACTCCCATATGCCTGACTCTGTTCTTCCTCACTTAATCCCATCCATCTATTTTGCTGCCTCGTCTTTTCAATCCATTCATCCATTCATTCAACCGGTGTAAAGTGTCTCTAAGTAAGTTATCCTCACTACTAGAGTGGGTCACGTCACCGTGAGGATTACATCATCCAGCAGGTATTGTGGATGCTACGGTTTGCCGTGTGAATGTGCTGTCTTTTAGAATGACGGAACACTTCAGTTTATAATTCTAATTGCTTTAAATCGATCTTTTATTTTCATAAACAACCTTTAAAGGATGAGTTTTGTGCAAGTTAACTTTTTCCTTGTCCTAAATATACCTGAAGGGGTTTTTTATTTTTCATTCATGTATATCTGAGCAACATGCACACTCTCCCAACAGTATTCAGATATTTTCCAAATAACAGGTTGTTCTTGACCACAGATTTTGTTGTCCAACATGCCAACACTCTAATATAAAAAGGAAGTGTTTTCACTGCTTCAGTGCAGGTACTCTACTCATGCTTAGAGCCACCCTTTAAGAGGAAATGCCAGATAAGGACCACATGTGTTTTTATGTGAACGCACCCACATACGTATGCTCTATCTTTACTAACTTGTTGAGTATTACATTTTGTTTGTAGGCCTCAAATGAGATTTACAATGTCATGCACATACCCAGGAGACAGAATTAAGTGGGGAACGCAAGAAGGGGATCATCTGTTTGATCCCATCTGGGCTTAGGGAGCCTTTTTCACAGATGCCATGCTTGAGTAAAGTGAAAGGTGCGGAGGTAGGGACACAAGCCATTTCTCCAATCTTTAATTACGGCGTACAAAAACTTCCTGTATAAAAAATGCAAAGAGTTGGAGGTGTAGTGTAGAACGACAAGATTCTCCAGGAGTGCCTGTTCCTGTCTGAACATTACCGACTTCACTACAGTGTGTGCAGAGACGTGAGAAGTGCAGCAAAACTAAAGATGGTGGACTAGTTGTGTTTGTAAACAACAAATGGTGTTCCAATCACATTGCATTGAAGGATATGATTGGTTGTTGAGATGTGGACCTTTAATAATGATAACGTATACTTTATTGATACCTCACCGTGAATATTTGTGCGCTGCAGTAAACCGCAGGAGGCGGCCACAACGATGCCATTGGTGGGAGAAACGAGGGTTAGGTGCCTTCTCCAAGGACTCTGGAGATAAACTCAGTGGGAATTGAACCCGCAAACGTCTGGCACGAGGGCGAACACTCTACCACTGAGCCAGTTTAAAACTTTGTTATACAGTATGTCACGAGAGTTTTCTCACATCGCTGTCATGGTAACCTACATTCCAGCTTGTGAAGAGTCGCGTGCTATGTTCATGCAGTGTTTCTGTTCCACCAAGTGGCTGTTACAGCTCCATGCCATTCAACTCAGTTTCACTTAGCAGATGTTCAGAAGCTGACTGGAGTTCAGGGAGCTCACTCTTTGGACTTAGGACACTTGAATTTCCCCTGCAGGGGTTAAATAAAGTAAATTGTAGTCTGTCAAATAGGATATTATAGTATGGCATTGGGTTAATTTTTGAGCATTTTAACATGTTTAACCACTTTTTAATTACCAAAAAAAATGTTGTAATCTAGAAAATTAAGATTAGATTTTTTTTCTCTTGACTGCAGCATAATTTCAAATTGTCCTCCCCGCCCCAGTTTTTATCTCAGGACCGCCACTTTACCCGCATTTTGTCAAAATAGAAGAAAAAAGAAGAAACATAAAAAAAAATCTATCAGGAAAATTTTATGTTTAGTGTGTCTTGATAATAATAATAATAATAAAAATTTTATTTGTAACGCACTTTCTATCTCCAGTGGAGATCTCAAAGTGCTACAATGACCAAAAGGAACAACAAACAGCAAAATTAAATAAAACCACAAATAGTATATACAGTATGTGTGTATATACACACATACATACTATTATATATAACCATATATGTATGATAAGGGGTGGATCTCTCTTTCATGTGGACCCTCATGAGGTTTCTTTTTTTTTTTTTCCCACTGATGGGTTTTAAGGAGTTTGTCCTCACTGTGGAGGAGAGCCGAGGGCAGGAATGCACTTAAATTGTTTAGCTAGCATTTGTTAGTTGGCTTTTAGCTGTTTATTGTGTTGATACATTTTTCATTCAACCCAATAAAAAAGTTTGTCCAGCACTTTGACTGGTTGCATTTTCCAGCCAATAATTCTACCATCGCGTTGATGGAATAAAAGTGAGTATTTTAAGTATCCAAATGAAATTTACCAGGTCATATATTGATAGTTGCTATTAAGCAGGATTTTGTTTAAAGATTGCTGTTTCTAGAAAATAAAATCTCAGACACTTTGCGAACATTTCAGTTGGATATTTTCTGATAGAAAACTCCATTGGGGTGAAACCCCCAAAGGTCCCCAAGTGTTTCTAAGCAGCACAAGTGTGGAAACGTTTTCGGCTATTTTGCCTTTTTTTGGACAGGTTGACAGGTAGGAGTGACAGGAAACAGGAAAAGTAGCAGACCATGCGTCCAAAGAGTCAGGTCAGATTTAAACTAGAGATGTTTCCTCTCAGCACACCATCCTCACTACCGGTTTAAAAAGCTGATGTCTGATGCATGGAAACATATGAAACTGTAGAAAACAATTAGATAGAACTCTAAAGTAAAACCTGGAAAGAGTAATCAGTAGGCCAGACGCGTGAAGAGAAATATGGTAGCTTATTTAGTTGTGTTCCTAGAAATTTGTTAAAATGAAACATGCCAAAATCTTTACAATAGCAGAGACTTCTATATCATATGATTATCAATACCAGTTACTCAAAAACCAAAAATATATTAAATCAATGTTGGGCATCTAAAAAATAATGGTCCTCTCACACAACCAAGATCTTTTTATGTTTTATTGATTTCTTTAGATATTTAGCCATAGAGTACAATAAGCTAATATTTAAACAATAGTTTTAGACACATTGGATGCTCATCCCGGGGAGGGATCTCGCTTTCGTGTGGATCCCCACTAGGTTTCTCATTTTTTTCCCACCGATGGGTTTTTAGGAGTTTTTCCTCACCGTGAAGGACAAGGGCAGGAATGTGCTAGTATTGTCCAGTTAGCATTTGCTAGTTAGTTTTCTTGCTGTGTATTTGTGTTTATACAGTGGCTGAAACAACTAATCAATTTATTCTATTAAAATCGATTTTTGAAATAGTTGTCAACTAATTTGGTCATCGATTAATCTTCTAAAAAGTTTTTACTGTCAACTGCAGTTGAATTGGTCTCCAAGTGTGGCAGTAGCGAGCCAATTGACGATGCAAGCTACCAAAACAGGAGGAGGAGTAGAACACAGCCGATCAATCGTCTTCATTTCACCCCACCTCACGTGATCCGTCAGATTCAACAAGATGGCGGAAAGAAATTTGTGTTTATATGTTCTAGTTTTCTAGTGGAGGAGTTTAAGCATCTCAGGGTCTTGTTCACAAGTGGGGGAAAGATGGACCGGGAGATCGACAGGCGGATCGGTGCGGCATCAGCAATAACTAGGATGCTGCATCGGTCTGTCGTGGTAAACAGAGAGCTGAGCCGGAAAGCAAAGCTCTCAATTTACAAGTCGATCTACGTTCCTACCCTCACCAATGGTCACCAGCTGTGGGTGGTGACCGAAAGAATGAGATCGCGGGTACAAGCGGCCGAAATGAGCTTCCTCCGCAGGGTGGCTGGGCTCTCACTCAGAGATCGGGTGAGGAGCTCTGCCATCCGGGAAGAGCTCGGTGTCGAGCCGCTCCTCCTCCAGGTCGAGAGGAGCCAGATGGGGTGGTTCGGGCACCTGGTCAGGATGCCCCCTAAGCGCCTCACGGTCGAGATGTTTCGGGCACATTCCTCCGGGAGGAGACCAAGGGGCAGACCCCGGACCCGCTGGAGAGACTATGTCTCACAGCTGGCCGGGGAACGACTTGGGATCCTTCCAGGTGAGCTGGAGGATGCAGCCGGGGAGAGAGAGGCCTGGGCTGCCCGCTTCAGGCTGTTGTCCCCGCGACCCGACCCCGGAACAAGCGGAAGATGACGGAACGGAACAGAATTTTGGGCATCTAAAAAATATTGCTCCTCTCACACAACCAAGATATTTATATGATTTATTGACTTCTTTAGATATTTTTCTATATAGTACAACAAGCTAATATTTTTTAACAATAGTCTTTGACACATTGGATGCTCGTTCCAGGGGGAGGGATCTGTCTTTCGTGTGGATCCCCACAAGGTTTCACTTTTTTTTTTCCCAATGATGGGTTTTTAAAGGAGTTTTTTTTTCTCACCGTGAAGGAGAATCTAAGGGCAGGAATGTGCTAGTATTATCAAGTTAGCATTTGCTAGTTAGTTTTCTTGGTGTGTACTTGTGTTTATACATTCCTCTTTTTCTTGTTTTTCTTCTTTCTGAGCCGCTCCTCCTCCAGGTCGAGAGGAGCCAGATGGGGTGGTTCGGGCATCTGGTCAGAATGCCCCCCGAGCGCCTTGCAGGCGAGGTGTTTTGGGCACATCCCACCGGAAGGAGACCAAGGGGCAGACCCCGGACCCGCTGGAGAGACTATGTCTCACAGCTGGCCGGGGAACGACTTGGGATCCTTCCAGGTGAGCTAGAGGAAGCAGCCGGGGAGAGAGAGGCCTGGGCTGCCCGCTTGAGGCTGTTGCCCCCGCGACCCGACCCCGGAACAAGCGGAAAATGACGGAACGGAAATCCGCAATGTGAACCCTTTGAGACAGAAATTCTGTCATTTTGGGCCATACAAGTAAAATTGAATTGAATTGAAAATTGAATTGTTTTTAATATGCAACTCTGAGCCTGCAGGAGGTTTTTCAGGCCATGTGCAAACATGAGATGTGCTTGTTTCCATGCACACACATGTTACCCAGACGTTATCAAGTTCTTTTAGCGATCCAAAAACATGACATGATCAATATAAATTATTATAGAAAAAAATCAATTCAATTTGCTATTAAGGTGATTTAATGTGGGAATTTGATGTTCTTTATTAAACTCATCCATCTACCGCGTTATGCTGGATAAAAAACAGCATATTTTCAGCTCTGTACATACTTTTCTCATTTTATTTACACATATTGTCATATTTTCAAGGGCATAGGTTTTGAACAACTGAAGCTGTTTACCACATGTGAACCAGTTCAGCTTGGAGTCTCACTGGGTTTGATCCACATTACATCACAACATTACAATTTCTGAAAAACGAGTAAAGATGCCAAGAGTTTCCATATGTTTTATCTTTGTAAAAAATCTATGTCCATATAAACAGATGACACCAGAATCCGCTGGGCGCACGAACTGAACAGAAGAGGGAGCCCTAGAATTTCTCGCATCACCCTGCATAGGGACACATGAGGTTGATTAGTCTGATACCACACACCTGTGGATCCTGGTGTCTATTTAATGGCAAGAGATAGTAAAGTGGATTTAAAACAGCAAACCAAACGTCATTAACGAGACAATTAAATGCATGGTCATGACCGCTTATCCCTGTCCAGGTCGCAAGGGTGGCAAAGCCTATTCTGGCTGGTTGTCAGGGTACACCCCGAACAGGTCGCCAGTCTGTGGCTCACTCTTCTTTTCTTGATCTAAGATCTTAATATTTTAATAATTAAAAAGAGTGTTAATAGTTTTTAAAAAAGTTTACTAAACTCTATGAAAAGTTTGCTATTCTGGGATTCGATTAGACCTTTTTTTTTTTTTTTTTATTATTATTTAGTTTTTCATTCTCCATGTTTTTGTCTTGTTCATCTTCCATATCTGATCAGATCTAATTTCCGGCCTAGGCGTACTTATGTTATCACATGTTTATTCTGTCTCTATAAAGTTTATGAAAAAAAAAATCTTAGGACATGATTTTGATGAAACATTTGTTTTCCCGAACAGTCCGAGCGATAATCTCAGATGGGATCTGATTCTATTTTTTTTTTGTCAAAATGGCTTTATTTTATATTCATAAAAACAGGTTTTATGACAAAGCTCAGCCACCATGGTGGAAGGTTGTGTCTACCGACTGAGAAAGAGTCGCTATGTGAAACCTGCAGACTGACACGCAGCAGATTAGGATATTACTGCGAATCAGTGGAATGCAAATGTTTGCTCACCCACGGGAGGACAGAGACATTTGTAGAAGCCAATATGAATTTTTCTGCTTTTATGTTTGTATCAGCTTCCCTCTGAGGGAAAGAGATGCGTGTTTGCATGACAGTGTGTACCTCTGGGTGCATGTTCCTGGAGACTGACAGTGTTTTTCTTCTTGTGACAAAACACTGAAATGTTCTGACTAGATTACAGAATTTTAATTAAGAGGTGTGTGTGATTGTGTTTGTGTGTGCCATTGGAATGTTCTCCGATGTTTTCAGGCTTCGTGCAACTGACTTTGAAAAACTTAAATTTTTTGGTCCATGGATAATTTCTTTTTATGTACAAAAGTGAAAATTATAAAATGTTTCTTTGACAGAAAAAAAGCGTGTTTTGTCTTGTCGATCGTGTAAACTTTCAAACGTAAATTTAAATTTGGATACCTTGTGTCAGGATGTGGGGATGTGGAAGGAGGAGGACCCAAACGGAGGACAACAAAACAGGATTTATAAACCAAAAGTCCAGTAAGAATGCAAAGCAAAGAGCGCAGGATTAAAAGTTCTGACCTGGCTGTTAAGGCTGGTGATGATGACCCGACAAATCTGGAGTGACTGCCATTTAGGCACCAGGATCCACAGGTGTGTGTTATCAGACTAATCAACCTCAGGTGTCCCTAATCAGGTTGATGCGAGAAATTCTAGGGCTCCCTCTTGTGGCAGGGAAGGGGATCTTGACACCTTGTATATATCTTGTACTTGTATACTTTATTGTTTTAAAAAAAAGATCAAGTGAAAGTTTTTACACGTGACCAAAGATCACCCTTTGGTAAATACGTCCTTTGTTCACACTATAGGAGCCTTTCTAGGATCTAGGATCAACAGTCCAGAGCAATGGAGAGTGTGGAAAAGAGGTGAAGAAGCGTGTTCAGGCAGGCTGGAACGTGTGGAGGAAAGTATCAGGTGTGATGTGTGACAGAAGAGTTTGAGCTAAAATGAAAGGAAAAGTGTACAAAACCGTGGTGAGACCGGCCATGCTGATTGGTCTAGAAACAGTAGCACTGAAGAAAAGACAAAAAAATTTGGAACTGTACATTACCGTCTGTATGCAATCACAGACACACACACACACACACACACACACACACACACACACACACACACACACACACTCCCATCCACATCACTGTATTAAAACCTTAATCTTATTCTATTTTTTCTCAACAGTAAGTGACGGGAAGTTCCGTGGCTTCTTTCAGTTTCCAGTAAGCTCGATTAAAAACGATGTTCACTTTTCGTTTCACCCCCTCCGCTGCTATTTACCAAGAAGTCTTTGTAATCTGTTTAGAGGGTGCTCAGAAAGTGCTCTTTCTCCACACCGCGGCTCATTCATCAAGTGAGATTAAGAAATGTGTTTTGAACGCAGACACCTCTCAGTTGCTAATTAAATTGGACCAAGTTGTGTTTTCTGAAGGCAATCTGAACAGCATTTGATAAAAGCTTCAACAGTTTATGGTGATTGTGTTAGGGTTATTCATCCGGAGTCGTTTACCTGCCGTATATAATCTGGATTTATGACAAAGTGGGAGATTTTTTTTCTTGTTCTTACTGTTGCAGATTTGTCGGGGGTACAGATTTTTTTTTAAACCCTTGTGTTATGTTGATAACATTTTTTTAATTTTTTTTTTTTACCAAATTCCAATCTTTCTTTTAACCACATTTACTTTGTTTCCTACCTTCCTTCTTACCTATGATTACCTACCTGCTTATCACTGCCTCACGTATGCATGTGGTTGCACATAAAGCTTTGTTTTGACATTCCCATTGCACATGCTGACGTTCACACCTGCTGAACATCAACTTAAGCTTGACTCTTTTCTTTCAAATTGAGGAACCGTTTACAGCTGTTATCTTGCAGGTATGTGAAAAGCATCATTGCAGAAAGTCTGCAAAATGAACTTTTTGGATGTTTGAACATTACTTTCACATTAAAAAGGAAACTTGTAAGCCCCATTCCAGTATTCAGATACTATTCAAACGTCAGATTGTTCTTGGCCATGGGTTTTGTTCTCCAATGTGGCCACATTCTAACTAAAGAAGGAAGTGTTTTAGTGCATGCACTCTGCTCATGTTCAGGGCAATTCCTCCCCGCTCAATAGGAATTGCCATTCTTCGGTAAATGAGAGAATATAAAAGTATGCGATAGTTATGTACCATAATTTCACGGCCATTAGGCGCACCGTACGAAAAGGCGCAGCCTCAGTTATGTGCGCCATTAATAGTCTTTATTCAAATCCGTCAAAGTCCTCATCCTCTGTTTCCGAATCGAACAGCTGCGCAAAATCCAACAGAGCAGGTCCACTTCGCTCCTCGCTGTCAAAGTCACTGTCTGTACTGTGTGGCTCCTCAGAAAGGATACTAGCTTTTGAGAAAGCTCGGATAACAGTACCAGCAGACACGTTAGTCCAAGCATCTACAATCCATTGGCAAACTGTAGCGTAACTCGCCCGGCGCTGCCTTCCACCCTTCGTGAAACTGTGGTCTCCTTCGGTCATTCATCGCTCCCACGCCGCTCACATTTCACTCTTTAATGTTCTCATGTGTTTTCTTTCAGGTCCGCCTCGCGGGCACCGTGTTTTCGTTTAGGTCCGCCTTTTCTCACACACAAGGTGCACCGCACGAAAAGGCGCACCGCTCATTTTGAAGAAAATCTAAGACTTTTATATGCGCCTTCTAGCCGTGAAATTACGGTAATTTGTTGGGTTTTACACTGAAGTCGTGGCCTAATTCACACTGCGTCATGTACCCTTGAGGAGGAAGGATTACTGTAAGTTGGGAGTGAGAGGAGGGAGGGATTCATCATTTAAAAAACAATAGGGAAACTGAACAAATGTATTTCTAGGCTGTTTTTTTTTTTTGGCAAATTTTGCATTTCCGAACAAAGGAACTTTTTTTTTTGTGCTATAAAATGAAATAACTAATCTGAGAATCTGAGACTTTGGAAAACTTCACATTCAGATCCAAAAACAACATATTATTTATATGTGGGACTGAGTTCGACCTAAAAATGCATAGTTGACCATATGGAATCATTTTCAACTCAAAGTCTCCAAGATAACAAACATTTGTGCATTTTGGATTCCACCCAGGAGCTTGTTGCATTTCTCCAAACATTCCTTTTTAATACTAATAATGTAATAGAAGAACAGATGTTGTATCTCTTGAATTGACCCTTGGTAAACTAACGTTCTTACTGGAACCAAATGTCCACTTCCACGGTGAAGGACGTTAGTGGTCAGAGGACAGGAAATGAATGAAGCGTGTGTTTGCACATGTGTGTTTGCTAAAAGTTCAACTTGTCAAATTCAGGCAGAAAAATTGGAATTGAAAAGCTTTTAGCTGCACCCTACCTCACCCCAAAGCTTATGTTGTACCGAGTAAGAACTTTTTTTCTCTGCTTCGTACTTCAGATTCTTTGTTGTGATTTTGTTTGTTTCTGGAGTTGTTCTGTCTCTGATTTTTTTCTTTACAAGTCACGTTACAGCCAATCTTTGCAGATTGAATCCTTTGTGGTGTTTGCACATTAGCATTTGGTTTGTGTCCCTTGTCACAACAAATATTTGTTTGTGGATTGTTTTGCTCATATTTGACAGTCGATCATCAGTGGCTCTGTTTGGATTGCGAGTACCGATTGTTTCGTCCGATGGGATTACATTCAGGCTTTACTTCCATGATGTAGCTTTTGGTGGTCCACGTGAAACTCCTCAACTGTTTCCATCGTGTTTGTTGATGCTTTCTTTTCCTCTTTTTTTATTCATTCTTATTCATGTCGCACAAGACTGAATGATTGGTAACAAAGATGGTTCACAACGCTGCAACACAATGTCACTTTCAGCTAGTTAAATTATTGTCTGATCATTTTTGCGATATTTTCCACATTTTTGTGTTTCTGTCAACGTATATATTCGACTGATCTTCAGAATCGATTTCTTGTAATAGTGTAAAATTTTTTATTTTTACATACTCTATTGATCCTTCACTGGGGAAATTTGTGTGTTGCACTACTTCACCGCAGCAGGCTGCCACAATGGTGCCAAAGGTGGAAGAAATGGGCGGTTAAGTGTCTTCTTCAAGGACCCTAGACGTGAACTCCGTGGGAATCAAACCTGCGAACTTCCAATTAACTTCCGGTCCACAGGCGAATGCTCTACCACTGAGCCACTGTCCACCGCCATCATCTACGATTTCCACATTTCTCACACATACCTGTTTATTGTGCTTGTTTTTATTTAGTTTGAACTAAAGAGCCTTCTTTTGAAGCAAGATTTTTTAATAAAACAGCAAAATAGAAATATGAAATAAACAATTTTTCTGAAACACAAACAGGACTTGACAAAAAAATATTCAAAATTAAGCTGTGAATAGAAGAACTGAAAAGACATTGAAAAGTTTAAACTCCTTGGTCTCATTTGGACGTTCTTCATGGCTCAAAATTGCAAAAAAAAAACAAAACAACAAAAAATACCTATTGAATGTGTAAAACGTACTGTACATATTACAACAAATGAGGATTTTTTTTCTTATGAAATGATATTATATTTTCATGGCACAGCCACACCGAAGTACTTACAACTTTTTTTTTAGATGTTTCAAAATTTTACTTACTAAACACCCTCACGCCCCCAAGCATATAAAACTGCTTTCTGGCGCCCATTTTCCCAAACCCATCTTGTCGACTTGTAACTTTTTCACAAACAAACCTTCCTTTAGACCAGGGGAAAATATGGCAATTTTTCAATAACAAATACCAATATTTTATTTTTTTCATTCAGTGTAATCTAACCGCAAAGCAACCTGGCAAACCCACCCGTCATCATCCATTATCTGCAGACATTCGTAATAAAAGGGTCTCTAATGTTTGTAAAAATGTCTGCCTTCATTGATAAATTTGAGAAGAAAAATACTCCATTATAGTAAATACCGTACATCAGTAATATCCTATTTGAACATGTCATTTATATTTTTTATAAACCATTTCCTGCAATTTCGTTCTTTGTAGGGCTGCAACTAACGATTATTTTGATGATCGATTAATCTGGCGATTAGTGACTCGATTAATCGATTAATCGGGTAAAATTGTCAACTTAATAAATAATAGTTTTTTGGCATTTTATTGAATGTAGTTATGCAAAATACAACTCATAACCACTTAAACAACACGTTGGGCTCATTCTAATAAGTAAAAATGTTAATCTTTCTGTGAAATAAAGAGGGAGAATATTACCATTTCTACAGCAAATATAAAATAATAAATCTACTTACTGTGTACAGTAAAGGTAAATCAGAGCACCCATAAAATATGTTTTATAGTACTGGCTAAAAAAACATAAAATGTAAACTGTTGACCATCCAGGATCACATTTAAGAACAAGAAATTGTTAACAGTTTTAGATTTGCAAATTTAACCTTGTTCAGAGGTATAGTACCAAACAAAAATGGCCGAGGTTAACGTGAGTAAAAATACACAAAAAACAATCAAGTTGTGTAATATTAGGTGCAGTTGACAGCAAAAACTTTATAAACGATTAATCGATGACTAAATTAGTTGACAACTATTTCAATAATCGATAATAATTGATTAATTCGATTAGTTGTTTCAGCCCTAGTTCTTTGTGATGCTTTCTTTGGTAAATTTTGCAAAATAAGAATTATTTTGTAAGAAATTTTTCAAAGAAACAATTTGGAACAGTTTCTCAAAATCTCAAAGCTTTCAAACGTCTCAACCTGACTCTAAATGTATTTTTTTCCTTCAAGACTTGTGATGAATCTGGTTAGATTGTGACGGTCTATTTGATCAGGGTTTTTTTTTTTTTTCTGCAAATGAAAACACAGATTTTTGGAGAGATATGAATAGTAAAATCTTATGGACGACGGTTTCGGAATTCTCTAATGTTTAAAATGTGTTTAAAAATAATGCTGCTTTTAATATTGAACAAAAAAAACAAAAAAACAAAACTCGATGACAAGAAATATGTCTGACAAACACCAATCAAAGGAAGGGAATTTTAAAGAGAAGGATTTTTCCTTTTGTGTGGTGATAATTCTTAAAGCATAACAATTAAAGTGGTATCTTTTGTTAACACAAAAACTTAATACCCCCAAAAAATGAATAAATAAAAAATCTTATAAATACATTAATTCAGTTTCACTTTTGTTTTTGACACTCTGTCATCCAGGAGGAGATCGGTGTCGAGCCGCTCCTGCTCCAGGTCGAGAGAAGCCAGATGGGGTGGTTCGGGCATCCCAGAGCGCCTTGCTGGTGAGGTGTTTCAGGCATGTCCCACCGGGAGGAGACCAAGAAGCAGACCCCGGACCCAGTGGAGAGACTATGTTTCACAGCTGGCTGGGGAACGACTTGGGATCCTTCTGGGTGAGCGGGAGGATGCAGCTGGTGTGAGAAAAGCCTAGGCTTCTCGTCTGAGGCTGTTGCCCGCGATCCAGCCCCTGATAAGCGGAAGACGACGGAACTATGAATTCCTCCCTCCTCTCGACCCCTGCCTAATCCCACCCCTTGGACCTGTGCACAACACAATGTAAACCTCACTAATTGCTCTAACGTGCAAGACTGAAATAACTTTCATGATGATCTCTCAGTGGTAGAGTGTCCGCCCTTGGACCAGGAGAAGCTGATTAAAATCCCACTGTTCTCATGTCGAGGTGTCCTTGGGGAAAACAACTAACCACCCCATTTCTCCCACCATTAGTGCTGTTGTGGCTGCCTACTGCGGTGCAGTGCAGCACAGAAATTTCCCCATTAAGAGATGAATAAAGTACGATGAAATAAAAATAAACCTCCTAAAAGTTCATTTTTGAGCGTTGCTACGTGGATGCTTAGCTCTAGAACATGAAGACAATCTTCAAGGTATTATCTGAATGTGACACTCTTTCACCAATTATTTCAACTCAGTCACCCATGACAGTGTGACAAATTTATAGATTTTTTTGGGTGTTGCAACCACTGAGGTAACTTTAGCACAAAAAAAAAAGTGAGATAATAGACCGGAGAAGATGCAGTTTTTTTTAATAGTTTTGCCAACCATCATGCAAAGTGTTATTTATTAAATTGAATTGAATATACTTTATTAATCCTTGAAAAAAATTTGAGTCCTGCAGTGCAAACACCAGGTGTTTAACTCCTCGATGCCCACTTGCCCCTATCCACCGGTGTGCTGGAACGGTTGCACTCTGGCAGGAAACAGCAGGCTTTTCACAGTCAACTACTTCAGAGTGAATATTTATATATTTTTTTTTTATTTTAATATACTTTATTAATCCCTCACTGGGAAATTTATGTGCTGCATTTCACCTATGACAGTGCCAATGGTGGGAGCAACAAGTGGTTACATGTCTTCTCCAAGGACCCTAGATGTGCACTCAGTGGAATATGAACCCGCGAACTTCTGATTTACTTCTAATTTGCGGGCGAGTGCTCTAACCACTGAGCCACCATCTCCATAGTGCATTTAAAGTGACTCCATGACCTTGGACGAAGTCAGAAAGAGGGACTCTTTAAAACCGCAAGACGTTTATTTTGTGAAAATTACTTCTTAATTTTAACATATATAAAATCAGAGTATGCATGGTGACCAAATGCATTTGTCTACAAGAGTTACACATTTGTACGTGAACGGTTATTTTTATTTTGGTTTCTTTAAACAATAATTTACATAATCAGAAAGATATTTTTTTGCATGCATTTTCCATTTAATTCTATTTTACAAACTGAAAAATAATTATAGAAAACAAAAGGGTCAGAAATCCAAAAATGTAAAAATAATACTGTTTCGCTTTAAACTGATTTTTGCAGATAAAAGGACTTTGCACATAAAATGCAGACCCCGACGTGTGCACTTAGGTTCTTCATTAGATTTTCTACAGAAAATAATAATGATCATAAAGTTTAACTGGACTGAATCCAACCTTCATTTGCACTCAAAGACCAATTTTACAGGGTTAATGAGTTTTCTAAGCTAAAGACTTAGATTAGTTTTAAGGACCTATTGAGAAGAAAAAAAAAAGCTTTATTACATTAAGTAAATTACAAAAAGTCCAGAGGCGAAACGTTAGGTCCTGCCTCTTTTTTCTCTGCTTTTTCTTTCTTCGATTATGCATGTGGGCTGCTGCATGTCTGCGTGCACACCAGCCTGAGCGTGCACGTGCACATCACCTTTGCTGACACTGTTCCCCACACTTACCCATCTGACAGCTCATGATTGATCGGCTGCTAAATGCTCCCTTCACACACATGTGCACACCCACACACACGGACAGGAGAGTCCATTATACATCTATCAGTGGCTCTGTCCTAATCGTAATGGGAGACAGATGTAAGGTGCAGAGGGGTACCAGTTTCTCACACACCCCGAAAAAGCAGACTTCCAAAAACACAATCTACATCACACACATGCAGAAAGAGACATAGACTCACACCGTCTGCTTCTGCTTGATGATATCACATATGTTCACATTTCTTTTCATCTCAAATTACGCCTACACACCCCATCAGACATCTTTGTATCCATTGCAAATGCTTAGCTTTAGTTGACAACAATGATCAGAAGTCTCCTTGAGAAAGGGTGGTAAGAAGGTGAGCTGTCTTCTTCACTAAAACCACTCATTACTCAGCTGCCTGCCTGGCTGAATGGCCACGGTGTGCATGTTCCTAATGCGTGTGTATGAAAAAGTAAAAAGGAAGGAGGGGCATGCCCCCATCTCTCCCGCTTTCTCTTTCTTATCACAGAGGGAGAGAACAGAGTGGATGGAGAATGAAGTCCACCTAAAGAGAGCTTCTGAATGTGTTTCTGCATGACAGCCTTATTGATTCCATTTCATATTACAGCTAAAACAACCTGCTGGGAAAAGTTCAGAGTCTGCAGGGGTTTCTGCTCATGGCTTTTAGAAATATGGAAACAATTCCTAGAGGGAGAAACTACGGTTTGATTTGAAGAAATTTGTATTTATCCTCCTCCTCTCGTTCCCCTCAGTTGTATAAACCACATGCTAAAACCTCAGGAAACACCTGAAACACATGTTCAGACACAGAAGAACCGCTATTCTTTCAGGTGCTGTGCTTATTGTGGATTTGGAATTCTACATTCTATTTGAATTCATTCCTATTATTTTGGTGTAAAAACACATTTAGTTTGCATGTGACAGAGCAGGGTACACAACTACACGGTAAAAGCTCCAAACGCCAACAGAGGCAGACTGAATCGCACTGCAGGGTTACTGTGACTCATTTTTATTCTGTGGCAGGTTTCCAATATTGTATCCATCACTATGTGTCCTGGCATGAATTTCACTGCTTGGAACGATGTCCCGCATACAAAAAACTAGCAATTCAGATTCATTCTGTGTGTTTTAAAGACAACTGAGAATTTGCGATGAAATGATGACAAACTTTAAACTCTTCTTTAAAAATCGACACTAACTTCAATTTTGATATTTTAATCGGAGCAAAGAAAGGTAAAAATATTTCCAATATGACTGTTTATGATGGTATTTTGGACACATTACTGTCAAATTATTGTTGTTATTCTTGTGGTTTACTCGATAAATTGTTAAATTTTTCTTGATTGTAAAACCTTCTTCTTCAGGGGGCGCCACAGCAAGTCAGCTTCTTCCATCTAACCCTATCTGCTGCATCCTTTTTGGTCACACCAACTATCTTCATGTCTTCCTTCACTGTATCCATGAACCTCCTCTTTGGTCTTCCTCTAGTCCTCTTTCCTGGTGGTTCCAAATCCAGCATCCTTCTTCTGATGTACTCTCTCTCTCCTCTGCATCAGTCCATCTCAGTCTGGCCTCTCTGACTTTAAAACCTCTAACATGTGCTGTTCCTCTGATCATGTCCATCCTGGTCACTCCCAGAGAGATCCTCAGCATCTTCATCTCTGCTACCTGTCTTCTCTTCAGTGCTACTGCCTCTAGACCAATCAGCATGGCTGGTCTTGCCACGGTTTTGTACACTTTTCCTTTTCATTTTAGCTGAAACTCTTCTATCACACATCACACCTGATATTTTTCTCCACCAGTTCCAGCCTGCCTGCACACGCTTCTTCACCTCTTTTCCACACCCTCCACTGCTCTGGACTGTTGATACTTAAAATCTTCTTTATCTCTTCTCCCTGTAACCTCATTAATGGTCCTGTTACCTGGGTTTTGTTTTATTCTTGGAGCCATAACATAATGGAGTTCTCTTCTGGGGTTAAAACTCAGACTTTTTCAACCCGGCCTCGACAGGCAGTTCAGTTAAACTCAGGCAGAACCGTGCAATAAAAATGACTTACCTCACCAGTTATTTGCAACATCATTTTCCCCAATGACCAAAAGAAAGAGGATACAGCAACCAACCAGTAGTTTCATTTAGTGGTAAAATCTGACTTTTTGCTGCAATAAAAACTAACACAAGTCATTGATTGGTTTCGCCCGCACTAGCCACGACCATTCACTTTTTCTACTTTCAGAACAGAGCCTGTTTTACTTCCATAAAGATACTCGTCTGGTCACTTTGCGGATGCCATATCCGTTCTCTCACTCGATCCCTCTGTTATTGTGTTTGCATGACATTTGAAACAGAGTTGCCTCAAAGAGGGACCAGCCTGATTTACTGATCCAGCAATGAGACTAATTTCCAAACAAGAAATATTTTGGAGCTAGCTTATGCAGCCGAGGATCTGGCCACCAGGGTCCCCGCCGTTGGCTGCCACCCATCTCCTCCTTCACCCAACCCCTATGGCCTCTCCTGCAGGTGGTGAGTCTGCAGGGTGGCTGGGCTCTCACGCAGAGATCGGGTGAGGAACTCTGCCATCAGGAAGGAGCTCAGTGTTGAGCTGCTCCTCCTCCAGGTCGAGAGGAGCCAGATGGGGCGGTTCGGGCATCTGGTCAGGATGCCCGCCGAGCGGGCGCTTTTACTTTGCCATTAAATTACCAACCGTGTTTCCTGCTCTGATTCTTCTTCTAAAATCAATCTGCAAACAGTATCCCAAACATCAGTTAATTATTTACGTTTGTATCACAGATGTGTCCGTCCAGGCCTAAAGACTGTTTAAGAATAAATCTCAGATTTAAATATTGATACAATCAACAATTAACTTTATTAGAAATTTAATCAAATCAGCTTTTCTAACCTTTATCAGTATAAAAGTCAAAGATATCAACCAGCTTCGGAAATGAAGTCTTTCCTTATCACTTATCAGTTTATTGAGTAGGAGCCAACGGATTTCCTGGATTTTTTGAAGGGGGTTGGTCCTGGAGTGTACGAGGGGTTTAAAGTGATGATGGATGTCAGACCTACATTACACAGAGCCATCAAAACAGGGTTAAGTGGTTCAGAAGATGAAGAAAAAAAACCTTCTTGAAATACTAAATTAATAAAGGTAAAAGTACCCCTTCGGCCTCACAAATTATTTTTATTGTTTTTAGGGAAGCTTTGTGATTTTTTTTTTTTTTGCAAGATTTCTTTTTTGTGCACATGTTTAAAGTAAAATATGTGAAGGTTCCGTTCCGTCGTCTTCTGCTTATCCAGGACGGGGTCGCGGGGGCAACAGCCTCAGACAGAAAGCCTAGTCTTCTCTCACCCCGGCTGCATCCTCCAGCTCTCCCGGAAGGATCCTGAGTAGTTCCCCGGCCAGCCGTGAGACACAGCGAGACATATTCTCCACAGCGGGGCTGGGGTCTGCCTCTTGGTCTCCTCCCAGTGGGATGTGCCCAAAACACCTTACAAGTGAGGTGCTCAGGGGGCATCGTGACCAGATGCTCAAACCACCCCATCTGGCTCCTCTTGACCTGGAGGAGGAGCACCTCGACATCGTGCTCCTCCCGAATGACAGAGCTCCTCACCCAAATGAGTGAGAGCCTAGCCACCTTGCGGGGGAAGCTCATTTCGGTCGCTTGAATCTGCGATCTCATTCTTTCGGTCACCACCCACAGCTGGTGACCATAGGTGAGGGTGGGAACGTAGATCGATTTGTTAATCGAGAGCTTTGCTTTTCGGCTCAGTTCTTTCTTTACCACGATGGAACAATGCAGCGTCCTCATTATTGCTGACAATTATTGCTATGTGAAGATTATTTTAAAAAATTTAATAAATTTACCATTTTGTACTTGTTTGTAAATTCAAAATACAATTGATCACAATTAATCACTGACAAGGACCAATTACAATTAATTGTTTCAGATATGCAATTAATTGAAATAATTTTTTTTCAGATTTGTGATAACTTTGTTGTCGTTCCTCCCATGATCAGTTGATCATTAGAATGCAAAGACCTGAGATATTGTAGAATGAATGTAGTTGCTAATTGTATTAATATTGAGCGGACCAGGTTGGGAAGAGAAGCATGGGGGCACACACTCATGTCCTCCCACATCTTGAGTTAGTCATTATAAAGGGTGAGTCATTAGGACAGAAGAAGATCGTTCATGCAGACAGATCATTACCAGAACCCACCTTTTTGTCCTTTTATTGAACAGAGAAGTTTTATTTTCACATGTCGTTCATTTTTAGGCCAACGGAGCAGAAATAGACTCATTGGCAGAAAAACCAAAAACACTCACCGGACTTTCTTTTTGCCCTCCGACTTGTCAAAACTAGTTTCTAAAGTTTCCATCTTCATGTCAGAGTTAAAGTGTCAAAGATGGAAGAAGGAACCATTCCAGTTGTGGGACAGAAAAAGATAGATTTCTGTTCTTCTTATTGGTGTAAAATACGAACATAGCTGCCACCCATCTCCTACTTCACCCGACCCCTATAGCCCCTCTTGCAGGTGGTGAGCCCACTGGAAGGGTGGCCCATGTCCCCTGTTTGGGCTGAGCCCAGCCGGGCACCATAGGTAAAAGTGCTCAGTCTCGTGCTTTCCGGGAGGAGCTCAGTATCAAGCCACTCCTGCTCCAGGTCGAGAGGAGCCAGATGGGGTGGTTCGGGTATCAGGTCAGGATGCCCCCCAAGCGCATCGCTCTGAGGTGTTTCGGGCACGCCCCACTGGGAGGAGACCAAGAGGCAGACCCCGACCATCCGGGGTGGCCATCCTTTTTACTTTTTCATATTGCGCCCTCACCTATTGTGAGGGTGTTCCCACCCTCACCTATGGTCACCAGTTGTGGGTGGTACCCAAAAGAATGAGATTGCATGTTCAAGCGACCGAAATGAGCATCCTCCGCAGGGTGGCTGGGCTCTCACTCAGAGATCAGGTGAGAAGCTCTGCCATCCGGAAGGAGCTCAGTGTTAAGCCGTTCCTGCTCCAGGTCGAGAGAAGCCAGACGGGGTGGTTTGGGCATCTGGTCAGGATGCCTCCCGAGCACCTCACTAATGAGGTGTTACGGGCACGTCCCACTGGGAGGAGACCAAGAGGCAGACCCCGGCCTCTCACAACAATATCTCACAACTAGCCGGGGAACGACTCAGGATCCTCCCAGGTGAGCTTGGGGATACAGCTGGGGTGGGAGAAGCCTGTGCTTCCCGTTTGAGGCTGTTGCCCCCGAGACCTGTTTGTTATTGTAGAAAAATAAAGCGGATCTTTGCTCGTGAGCGTCATCACATCTTTGGCACGTTTGGTTTTCCACCTCTTTCATATGGTCCCAAAAGATATTTTAAATCAAAGCTTTTTGAGTTTTTCTTTTGGGAGTTCATATGCAAACTACCAGATATTAGTTTCTAATAGAGGGCGAGAAATTGTTCTTGACCTTGTTGAAAAATGCAGAGAATCCACAATAATGGAAGGCGAGTGAGACGCTGGCAGAAGAATGAAGCAATACAAATGCTAATGTTGGCCTCACTCATCTTTTCCTTGCCCTTCTCTGTTTCTATCCCAGTTTCTCATTTGCTGGTCTTCTGTGTCTTCACATTAGCTAAGATTAAAACCCTGTGGTCCCAAAGGAGTGATAAAAAAAACGGGAATATCCCCTTACTCTTCATTTCCTTTCCACTCTAGAACACCTTTATTTTTTATCTCCTTCTAATTGTCTGCAGCCTCCAGTTAATATGGCGTAGCCTGTATTTGCATTAGAGTCTTCTCCTGGGCCTCGAGGAGCCGCCATCCAACCTGAACGAGCGTCATTAGTATTGGCGACGAGACCAGAGTCAATTCACTTCACTCATTTGAGAACTTGAAAAGAGAAGGCGAATCTCTTTTAATGATGCAGCTCATCCTAAATTATTTCTCAATTTGGCAGACATTAAAACTAATCAGATTTTTTTTTTTCAACTGTCTTGGTTTTAAAAAAAGACCTGTTCCCCTGTAAGTTAATTGAAACCGGCCGTCCTTCATTTCATCACAAAGTTAATAAAGCCTTAGAATCCAATTCGTTTTTTAAAAAATACATTTTGATTTGCTCCCAGGCAAAACTTTTCACTTCAGTAATTTTAACGGAATTCAATTTAATTTGATAAAAAAACAACAACTTTTCAATTTAAATGTTGACCCGTTTGTTATTAGGAAAAAAAGCCAAATTGTAGTTGTTTGACCTTGTGGTTCTATGTTAGATTGAGAAAATGAACATTTTGACATTAGAATTGAACGTAGTGTCTCCGTTCAATTTAATTTCACTCCTGCCACTAGGTCAGGGTTCACACTCGTTAGCTTGCAATTGAAAGCTACCTCAAAGTGGCGGTTAGTCAGCAAATTGCGAGTACAGTGTTCCTCTGAGTTTCTTTGTAGCTCAGTAGCGAAGTATGAAGGTCGACCAAGATGTAGCAACAAATTTCTAAATTGAAATTTAAGCCATGACAAAGACAGTCTTTAAAGGGTTTTATTCTAGGGAAAGATGCGATTGCCCTGCTCATGATTAAATTAGGGGCACATTTGAATTTTCAGCGAGCCCTTTAGCGCATTAGGCACATCACGTAAGGTTCAAACCAGAAAGCACCAACTGGGTAAAGTACTCTTCTGCAATGGCGCAAACACATCCCACTATTGTGAAGTGAGGCATGGCTCACTGGAAAGAGTGGTAGAACTGGAGGTTGTAGGTTTGATGCCCAGAATGTCGACATGTCCTTAACCAAGACCCCAGACCTCTAATTGCTCTTGTCTGGTTATGATTTACAGCTTGCATGGTAGCTTCTCACCATGAAGGCATAAGACTGTGCGTGTGTATGTGTGTGAATGGGTGAATGTGAGGTTCCATAGGAGCGCTTTGGGGTACTCTCAGGTATAATAAAGCCTCCTATGAGTATAGCCCATTCACCATTTACTAAAGTTGAACGGTCAATCTGTTTCCAGGGAGTGAAAGAAAAAGGCTGTTGTATCAGGTTAACAATTTAGACCACGTGTGAATGGAAAGGTGTGTAAATTTGGCCCAAATGCACTGAAACTAAACCTCAGCAACAATGTGGGTGTTTTGTTTTGTCTCTTCTCCAGCTTCTCTTTACGCAATGAAATAAGAATGATTAACCAATGAAAGTGGAGCAACTCCTCCTTAATTTATCACAAAATCTGTTTTAAAACATGTTGTTCATGCTGAATAATCAGTGTAACTTTGGATACTTTAACTCAAAACTTTCCAAACGCAGATTACACAGCAGTGTCTAATGAGGATTGACTGCACAGCTGGGTGCGACATTGCAAAGTTTTATCGCGAACTCTCAGATCCGACGGCACTTTGTGTTGTTTCTGCTTCGGTTTGCGTCGTCCCTCCATAGAGAACATTGCCATGTCTTTGTTGTGTTAATGAAATATTTTTTTTATTTGTGTTAGCATGAGAACATAATGTAAGTAAAGCCTGTAGCAGTTCAAGCTAAGTGTTAGCTTCACTGCAATCTAGAAACAATTAAAGGTTAAGTAAGGGAGTTAATGAAAATTTGCGTTTTAATATTTGAATTTGTGATTTTGGAATTAAATTTTGACATCAAACTGCCCTCCTAGTTTTTTAGAATATACATGTAGATTTATATTTTTAGTTTTTTTATATTTTTATTTTATTTATTTATTATTTATTTATTATTATTTATTATTTATTTATTTATTTATTTATTTATTTATTTATTTATTTATTTTTTATTTTTATTTTTATATTTTAGTTTTTTAGAATATACATGTAGATTTATATTTTTAGTTTTTTTATATTTTTATTTTATTTATTTATTATTTATTTATTTATTTATTTTATTTTTATATTTTAATTTTTTAGAATATACATGTAGATTTATATTATATAGATTTATTTACATTTAGAATATACATAAAAAGAACAACGGAGCTCCTTCTCCAAGAGGCTCAGACAGCTCCGCTCGAGAACATCTCGTTACCGGAGGTCTTTCTTTCCGTACGTGATCGGGCTCTACAACGACTCACTTAGCAGATAGGAAGTTGTTGCTGTGACACACAAATTTCCCCTGTGTGGGATCAATAAAGTATATTCTGATTCTGATTCTGATGTATACTTAAGAAGTACCCAATATTTATACTAACGACGCAAAGTTTCCATTGCCTACGCATGGGCGATACGTCACCGATGTGTCGGTATTATGTTTGCGATGCATTGCCTTTCAGTCTGCAAGTGCTTTAGGGTCGATTGTTGCCAAACAGGCAACACAGCATTGTTTAATGTTGTCCTGACATTTGGTTGATTTAGATTACCACATCTTCGGATTTGGAGGAATTAGCGCCTCCAAATCCGAGACCATGGTCCTCGCCCTGAAAAGGGTGGAGATTCCTCTGCGGGTCAGGGACAGGGTCCTGCCCCAAGTGGAGGAGTTTAAGTATCTCGGGGTCTTGTTCATGAGTGGGGGAAAGATGGAGCGGGAGATCGACAGGCGAATCGGTGCAGCATCAGCAATAACTAGGATACTGCATCGGTCCGTCGTGGTAAAGAGAGAGCTGAGCTGAAAAGCAAAGCTCTCGATTTACAAGTCGATCTACGTTCCAACCCTCACCTATTGTCACCAGCTGTGGGTGGTGACCGAAAGAATGAGATCGCGGGTACAAGCGGCCGAAATGATCTTCCTCTGCAGGTTGGCTGGGCTCTCACTCAGAGATCGGGTGAGGAACTCTGCCATCCGGGAGGAGCTTGGTGTCGAGCCACTCCTCCCCCAGGTCGAGAGGAGCCAGATGGGGTGGTTCGGGCATCTGGTCAGGATGCCCCCCGAGCGCCTCGCCGGTGAGGTGTTTTGGGCACGTCCCACCGGGAGGAGACCAAGAGGCAGACCCCGGACCCGCTGGAGGGACTATGTCTCACAGCTGGCCGGGGAACGACTTGAGATCCTTCCAGGTGAGCTGGAGGATGCAGCCGTGGTGAGAGAAGCCTGGGCTACCCGTTTGAGGCTGTTGCCCCGCGACCCGACCCCGGGACAAGCGGAAGATGATGGAACGGAACATCTTCCAATTTAAATGGAGACATGACGCCAACAAGTTGCTTTAATGAGAGCAACACCCATCAGAACCCTTTTATCAACACAATTCACAAACACAGAAAAATCGCAACAATTTTCCCAGACGCTGATGCATCTTATTTTACGTGAGCAGGGCATTACGTTTCCTGGGATTTTTTTCTTTTCAATCATTGGGAGTCAAATGCATTTACTTTCATTATTCAGTTCTTAATCACAAATTATTGAGTCACCATGTGAAGAAAACATTCTCTACGCAAGGCCACATTCATCATTTTTTTCTTAGTTTTACAATTTTCTTCAATTAGCATCTTACAGTCATCTTCTACTGATCCAGGTTGATTCCTTGTGGCAGTAGGTTTTCTCCAGCCAAACATCTTTATCAAAGAAGACCTGAAGGAATTCCTGGGCTGGCTTTAAAACGATCACTCCAGCAAGCCATGGGTCTAGATCTGAATGTCATCAGAGTGGACGTGCCAATGAACTTTGGACCCAAGAGATGTTTGGTAGCTCTAATCACCTCGTCTGGCTCCTCTTAACACAGAGGAGCAGTGGAGTGGAGCAGAGCTCCACTCTGGGTACTGATGGAGCTCATCCCTGCTCCATAAGGATGAAATCCATCTGCTCATCCCCATTGAGGGCATCGCTGGGCTGAGGAGTCCCCCGTGTTTCCATCAGGATGAAGAACATCTATTGACTTCTTTAGATATTTAGCTGTAGAGTAGAATAAGCTCATATTTAAACAATAATCTTTGACACATTGGTTGCTCGTCCCGGGGAGGGATCTCTCTTTCCTGTGGATCCCCACAAGGTTTCTTATTTTTTCCCCACTGATGGGTTTTTAGGAGTTTTTCCTCACCATGAAGGAGAGTCTAAGGGTATAAATGTGCTAGTCTTGTTTAGTTAGCATTTGTTGGTTATTTTTCTTGCTCTCTATTTGTGTTAATACATTCCTCTTTTTCTTGTGAAGCCCATTGAGACAAAAACTCTGTGATTTTGGGCTATACAAATAAAATTGAATTGAAATGAATTGAATTGGGGTACCTGGAACAGCTGGTATGTGAGGTTAGGAATGTAAATTCAAATTACGAGCTTCTCTTTTTGCCTCAGATCTCTTCACCAGACCAATGCAGCATTCTAATTATTGCTGACTCTGCACATATCTGCCTGTAATTCTCCAGCTACATTCTTCCCATGTTTGTGAAGAAGGCCAGAGATCTTCAACTCCTACAATTGAGGTTGGATGCCATGTCTGACTTGTAGGGACCACTTCAGTCGCAGACCGGTGTCTCAGTTTTAGAAAGTACTAATTTCGAGACGACATTTTCTTACATATGATAAAATCGAAAAGACGTCTGGGATTCTGCCAAGAAATAAGTCTTACCTCTCAGTTTCAGAACAACTTACTTCCAGTTCACAATTCCCATTTGTTTTTTTTTTTAAACTAAATTTGCGTCCGGCTTTGGCCACGTTTGAATTAAATCGATTGACTTTATCACAAAATGCTTAAATTTGAAAAATGTTTAATCAAAATAATAAATTTGATGTTACATAAAGTTAGGTGAAAGGTTACAGTTCAACCTGAAGTGTAAGCAGACATCTTTGTGCGGCAAGTTTCATTTTTTTTTAGGTTTTAAAGTTGGTTTACGGTCATGTAGACCTTTGCTGACTGCTGGAAGGATGAATTAATACTTTTGGTTTATGTCTTTCTGAAAAGTCTTTCCCGAGTCATTGGGAAAGTATTTTTTTTCACAGCTGGTGTCCCACCTAACTTTATGCACTGTTTGCTTGAAGGCTCTTGACCATATTTCTAATCCATGTCTAGCCTTGAAACAAGTAACCACCTCATCCTCACAAGTTCAACTTGGGTCCTGATGGAAAGGTAGAAAGCTGGATTGGGACGCATGATTTAAAACCAGACTAGAGAGAAGAGTAGAGGTAATAAATTAGAATCAAATAAAGAGGGTACAGAAAGTACAAGAACTGTGAATTGTGGGGAATACACAAACAGCAAGCCAGACGTATAGTGAAGCAATTTTGTGATAAGTGGTTGTTTTCTCAAGTTATTGGAAAATTTCTGATGGGAAAAGGCAATAGAATTTTGTTCAAACTTAGGGGCAATTTTAGAGTGGCCAATCAATGTAGCATGCATGTTTTTGGAGGATGGAAGGAAACTGGAATACCCGGAGAAAACCCACGAATACATAAAGAGAACATGCAAACTCGAACCCCATCCGTGTTGCAGAAATAACAGAAATAATGAACTTTCACCAGGGCAGCACGGTGGCACAGTAGCACAGTGGGTAACACAGTGGGTAACACACATTGGCCTCACAGCAAGAAAGTCATGGGTTCAAGTCCTGGGTGGGGACGAGGCTTGGAACACTGTCCTTTCTGTGTGGAGTTTGCATGTTCTCCTTGTGTCTGAATGGGTTTCCTCCAGATACTCCGGTTTCCTCCCACCCTCCAAAAACATGCATGTTAGGTTGATTGGCCAGTGCCAAATTGCCCCTAGGAAGGAGTGTGTGTGTGGTTGTATGTGTATGGCCTTGTGACCAGTGGTGGAACGGAACGAAGTAAATGTACTTCGTTACTGTACTTAAGTAAAAAAATCGTGTATCTTTACTTAAGTAAAATTTAAGACCGGTACTTTTACTTTTCTACATTTTTAGAGCAAATATCTGTACTTTTACTTCGCTACTTTTTAAAAGTGTGTTTTACATTTTCCATTACAGTTTCGTTCAGGAATTTGAAAAATACACAGTTTTTTTTTTTAGCGCATCTTGAAGCCACATCGCCAAAATCAAAAGAAGCAGTTGATCGGGAGAAGAAGTCATGAATCGAGAAACATTTTCCGCATTCATTCAAAAACCTAACATCAAATATAGAACAAATTAAAAAGAGTCAGAAGATCGTTGTTCGTTGTGTTTACTTCTAAATAAAAAGTTGAGCCATCATTGCACAGAGCAGGGGCGGATCTAGAATTTTCCAAGGGGGGGGGGGCTTTAACAAAGCCAATATATAGTGACTGGGGGCCTCCCCCCCAAAACATTTTAAAAAATAAGTGTCATTTTCCTCCATTTTGGCGGCCCATTCACTGGCCCTTCTAGAGGATAGCTTGACTTGTCCCCTCTCCTTTTAATTTAAGTATTTATTTTTTTTGTGGACCAAAAGAGGTAGGAGAGGGGGGGGTCACACCCCTGCAGAGTATTTATCCTGGTTACCATGGTGACACCCTATAGCACAAAAAAAATAACATTTGAATTATGGTCGAATACTTTTACTTTTTACTTAAAAAGTACAATTTACACCAACTACTTTTGTACTTTTACTTAAGTAGACTTTTTTACTGGTACTTTTACTTTTACTGAAGTAAATTTTTTGCCTAATTATCTGTACTTTTACTTAAGTACAAAAAGTGAGTACTTCATCCACCACTGCTTGTGACAGACTGGCAACCTGTTCGGGGTGTACCCTTCCCCTCGTCTCAAATCAGCCAGGATGGGCTCCGGCACCCCCTGTAACCTCATAAAGGATAGACGGATAAGAAAGTGACTGAATGAACTTTCACTTCATAAAAAATGAACAGGAATTAGGCAGTCGCCACAAAGTAGTACTTTACGTAGTACATCATCACGGTCACACACAAGTGTAGCAAACTCCAAAGCGAGGTGTAAACAACTACCCATCAGGAGCAATTTGAGGATAGTTGTCTTACTAAAAAACATGTTGGCATGAATTCAAGACCCAGGAATTAAACCTGTGATCTTCTGGTTGTAGAAAGCCAATCTACCCACTGAGATGCCACGCCCCTTGGATATTTTCTATTATGTCTTTTTTATCTCCTCAGCGATGCTAAAAGTCAAGCCTGTACTGTTATATTTTGGCATCTATTTTCTACAGATGTAAACACCTGTCCTGTTCCATGCTTCTTGGATTTCTTTACTTTGTTCAACTTATTTTCTTCATTAAATTTAGCAACAACTGCTTGCTGGATTGTTCCGTTCCGTCATCTTCCGCTTATCCGGGGTCGGGTCGCGAGGGCAACAGCCTTAAACGGGCAGCCAGGCCTCTCTCACCCCGGCTGCATCCTCTAGCTCACCAGGAAGGATCCCAAGTCGTTCCCTGGCCAGCTGTGAGACATAGTCTCTCCAGCGGGTCCGGGGTCTGCCCCTCAGTCTCCTATCGGTGGGACGTGCCCAAAACACCTCGCCTGCAAGGCGCTCGGGGGGCATCCTGACCAGATGCTCGAACCACCCCATCTGGCTCCTCTCGACCCGGAGGAGCGGCTCGAGACCAAGCTCCTCTCGGATGGAAGAGTTCCTCATCTCTGAGTGAGAGCCCAGCCACCCTGCGGAGGAAGCTCATTTCAACCACTTGTACCCGCGATCTCATTCTTTCGGTCACCACCCACAGCTGGTGACCATAGGTGAGGGTTGGAACGTAGATCGACTTTTGTGATCGATTGCTGGATTATGATCGGTCAAATGTTTTAGTATGAAAACACTTTTTTGGAAGCAGAGCGGACGTCGGGAAAGCCATGAAAGGAAAGAAACATACCGTTTAAAAAAAAAAATGTGTTGATTTTTTTTTGCTGAAATTAACAAAGGTTTGTGATTTAAATCTGTTTTACATCAGAATTCACTGTTTATGTTTCTTTATGAGTATTTTAATATTCATATATATATGGATTCCTTTGGCAACACATTTGTCCCCCCAGTTAATTTTATGCTCTCTCTCTGCTGGAGATGTTTCATCACACACACGTCATGGTCATTAGAGACTGGTTTGAGTGTCTGTGCAAAGCCAGGCATCCTCTTTCTGTGCATGTTCTGTGCATGTGTCTGGTGGGAAATCAGAAGTAGCCTTTTGAGATGCAGACGCCTCAACAGATTATTGTCCTTATGTGCTTCTGTAATTACACAAACAAACATACGCACACAAAAAGCCTGCAACCTCCTACAGCCCGGATCCGCCGGCCAAAGATCGCTCTTAAATCCTAGAAGATGAAGCCGCCACAAGTTCTATATGATTACTCATCCAAACTCCCACACACACTCACACACACTGCCATCAAAATTCAGACGGCATCAAAGATATCCAAGCTGATAAGGAGGTTAGATGTGGAAGAGGTCAAAGGAGCAAAGTGATGGCAGTTCAAATAGGGTGCAAAGGAGAAGAAAAGGTGATGTTGGAGACGAAAATGAAGGACGAGGGACCAAATTGAGAAGAAAAACTTATTAGAAAAGATATTCCGTGAAAATTCAAGAGGCAAGAAGAAAGCGGGGGAGAGGAATTAGAGAATGATGGGGAGAAAGAAGACGGGAGGAGAGAAAAGCAAATTCCATATCAACTTCTGACCTCCTTTGAGCTCTTCTAAATGAGATGTTAGATTAAAGGCACAGATGGAGAATATAAAGACTTTAAAACGGAGAGTGTGAGGGAAGGATGAGATGGTCGGGTGAAAAGAAATTAGTGATAATGGAGTAGGAGGACATTTTCGTGCAGTTGTTATAAATAAAATGAGAAAATCTAAAAAAGAAACATTGAAAATGATTGAGCGAAAGAGGCAAATGGATGCTTTTTTCTCGTAATTTGAACAGCAATACCACTTTATCCTCGTAACTGATTCATAAGGAATAAATTTTGGCTTCTTAATGAATGCTTAATGAAGTGTCGGGAGAGACGTGTTTACATCCACACGCGTAGACACACATTCACACGCCATAAATAAAAAGGGATTCAAGACATTTGTTAGCGGACATGTAGTCATTTCCCATTAAGGCACACATAATTGCCTCGTTCTGAGTTATGGCGGATGTAGGACACGGCTAGCACTGACTGCTAATGCAGCTTGACAATAAATCTGCAAGTTAAATGCATCAAATAGAGACCAGAGGGATGGAGGAAACCACTTTAACAACTTGGCAGTCAGCTTTACATAAATTTTCTAACAGCGAATGTTTTAAGATTTAGTTTTGCACAAAAAAGAAACAGTTTTAATGTGTATTTTCAAGCATGATTAAGTGTGAATTTCTTGAATCTCAGTTTTGGTGTGAATTCACTGGCTTTTAATGATAGAAAATCAAAACTAGAATGTGTGTTGTGCTGGGTAATAGTTTAAGTATAGTGATGGTTTCTCTACTTCCATGTGGACTAGGATTTAGTCCAGGTGGAAAAACATCATATTCTGTTTGAATAAACATGCAGACATCTCAACCTGCACAGCGTAGGTGGACTAATCTGCTTTCATGATGATGTACTGCTTTGCAATGAATGCTTTTAACAGTATTTGACACATGTCTAATCTTGCCAAGCAGCATCTGCACTTGCAAGGATGGATCATGTGTGTATGGTGCACAACGGAAATCTTTGGATCATGAGAGTTGATGAAGAAGTGTCCGGTAGCTGGCAGCATGTTTACAAAAGAAAAACTCAGAGAAGACCATGTTTTGTTCATTAAAAATAATGAAACTGTGTTTTATATAAAACACTTGAGGTTTTTTTTTTGCATCGAAGCTTCTTTCAGTTGTGCTAACTTCTCTGCTAATTTTCACACCCGAAAGAAATAGATCACAGATACAAGCGGCCGAAATGAGCTTCCTCTGCAGGGTGGCAAGGCTCTCACTCAGAGAACGGTTGAAGAGCTCGGTGTCGAGCCGCTTCTCCTTCAGGTCGAGAAGAAACCAGATGGGGGGTTCGGGCATCTGGTCAGGATGCCACCAGAGCGCCTCGCTGGTGAGGTGTTTCGGGCATGTCCCACTGGGAGGAGACCGAGAGGCAGACCCCAGACCCGTTGGAGAGACTATGTCTCACAGCTGGCCGGGGAACGACTCAGGATCCTTCCAGGTGAGCTGGAGGATGCAGCCGGGGTGAGAGAAGCCTGGGCTTCGCATCTGAGGCTGTTGCCCCCGCGACTCGGTCCCGGATGAGCGGAAGATGACGGAACGGAAAATAACTGGTAAAAAGATGTGAAAAACACACCTTTTCAGAGTTGGTAAGAATAATAGTGCTATATAAGCGCCATGGAATCAAGTAGGGTCTAATGTATTCGTGTCAAAGACGTATATTTTCATAGACAAGTAAATCAAGAGTTTTGTTTTTTGGCTCAGCTCTTATTCCACCATAATGGAACAATGCAGCTTCCTAATTTTTGTGGATGCTGCACCAATCTGTGTCAATCTCCCAATTCATCTTTTCCTCACTTGTGTAAAAAAAAAGAGCCTAAGATACTTAAATGTTTCTACTTGGGGGATGGCCCTATCCCTAGCTCGGCCATGGTTTTGGCTTCGGAGTCTCTGATTCCCATTCCGGCCGCTTCATACTTGTTAGCAAATCCCATTGAGAGTCGGAGATAATGAAGAGGTTTATCATGTAATCGAAAAACCCACACAATCACAGTAGGATGCAGCAGAAATAGTTTATTACACTTTAGAATAAGTTCTTATCGTCACAACATCTCGTTTACTCATGCAAATTTGAGTTATTAAAACTAAAGCCCATTGAACAGTTGTTTTTTTTTTTTTTTTTTTTTTAGATTGGTTCAAATGCTGCAATTTTTTGACTGCATGAAATAAGTTTTTTAAAAATTCCAATGTGCGTGCTCACGTAAAGTATGTAGTAACAACGATACTTTTTTTTTTCATTAAACTATGATTACTATAACTGAAATAGTTTAAAAAATAAATAGCTTTTTGTCTTTATGCCTCGCATCTTCTTCTTCTTTCATCATTTTCCTTCAGGGGGCGCCACACCAAGTCAGTTTCTTCCATCTAACCCTATCTGCTGCATCCTCTTTGGTCACACCAATTATCTTCATGTCTTCCTTCACTGTATCCATGAACCTCCTCTATGGTCTTCCTCTAATCCTCTTTCCTGGTGGTTCCAAATGCAGCATCCTTCTTCTGATGTACTCTCTCTCTCTCCTCTGTACATGTCCAAACCATCTCAGTCTGGCCTCTCTGACTTTAAAACCTCTAACATGTGCTGTTCCTCTGATCCTGTCCATCCAGGTCACTCCCAGAGAGATCCTCAGCATCTTCATCTCTGCTACCTCCATCTTCGTTTCCTGTCTTTTTCCCAGTGCTACTGTCTCTAGACCAATCAGCATGGCCGCTCTCACCACGGTTTTGTACACTTTCATTTCATTTTAGCTGAAACTCTTCTATCACACATCACACCTGATACTTTTCTCCACCCGTTCCAGCCTGCCTGCACATGCTTCTTCACCTCTTTTCCACACTCTCCATTGCTCCGTACTGATCAATCAGCATGGCCGCTCTCACCGCTGTTTTGCACACTTTTACCTGAGCTAAAATTACACCTGAAATTGAGGAGCTGATGGGGGTCTTAGTAAACAAAGGAACAAATAACACAAATTCCTATGACTGTCACATCTGTTTTCCACTGGAAATTCTGCTTTTTTTTTACCTTCAAATTTACATCATAATATCTGGTTAGAAGGAAACAGTGAAATAAAAAGGCAGAAAGTACCTGCAAAAATTATTGCAGTTAATAAAAAAAAAAAAAAAACTGTTTGCTGATTTTCCATCTGATAGTTTAGATTTATAAACTTTAATAATTTCTGTTCCCAAGTTGTTAAAGCACAACAGAAAAAAAAATTACATTTGCAAAATCTTTTGCTGTTTGCGTTTGCACATGTGCAAGCATATAAATCTCTGCTCCACATGCGGGTGTGAACTTTCATTACCCGTGTGAGCGTGCATGCTTTGGGACAGCGGGGTAAAACAGATGACTTGTCACGTCTGTCTCCCAGGAAGTGCATCTTCATTAGTAACCAATCAAAATCCAATTACAGCCGGTATCTTGGCATATTAGGGCCTTGGCATTAAAATGATATGGTGTACAGATATATTTCCAATCACTGCAGACTTTAATTACCATCGAGGAGCACGGGCCACTCTTTACAGACGTAGGGTGGGAGCTGAAGGATGAAAGTTAAGAAATGGGAAAGAAAGGGAGCATAAAATGAGCATTAGTGAGAGGAAAAGGAAAAAAAAAGGAGTGTCTTTAATAAGAAATAGGATGGAGTAATGGTGTGGGTGATTGTGTGCATCATTCCCGTGTCTTAGCACACCACACGCCGAACTCTTCAGCAAAGCTGGAATGTGGATTTAGTTATCTTTTTTTTTTTTTTTTTACAAACACGTTTGCCCGGGGCTTGTTGCCATTAGAAGCGGGTTGGGAGCCCCATAGGCTCCATAGGATAAATACTCCAATGGTAAGGGTTCGTATGGTAAAGAAGGAGCAGGAATTAAACTGACTCATCCTGAGGTTCGCTGAGTATGTTAATCCAATGGTTTATCAGTCCGATGGGTGAAAAGAAGTCAGTCAGGAATGGTCCGGGTTGCTGAGCCACAGGGATGGTTGTTTGACGATGTAGCTTAAGTTTTCTGCAACTACTGTTTTGTCTTTCGACGTGAGGTTGATGATTTAAAGCACAGGTGTCAAAGTCCGGTCCTGGACGGGCGGTGTCCTGAAGGTGTTCCAAATGTTCTTGCATCTACACCCTGATCCAGGTTATTGAATCAATGTGCTAAATTTTATTGACTATTGATTTCACTTTTTGTGCCTCAGCTGTTTTGAACACATGGAAAACCTTCAGAGCACCGTCCCCGTGGACTGCAGTTTGACACCCCTGGTTTACAGCATCAACATTCTAGCGTTCAGACGAGGGGGTAACATCCTCACCAGTTAAAAACATGCTTGCTGTGTTCATGGACTTCCCATATAGACTGATTTGCTGAGCACATAAATGACTGCCTTGTTTTGTGAGGTCTTGTAATAGACTGGTGACCTGTTCAGGTTGTACCCTCATTTCACCTGCAGCTTTTACAACTATGGGTCCCATTTCATGCATTTTTTGTAATCTTTCTTTTTTGTACAGAAACAACCACAACTTGGGTTCTAGAGTATTTATTACGCAATAATTACAATATCTTACTGATAAATGGAGCTTTATCCCAGATCCGGGGTCTGAAAGCCTGACTATTGCTCATCCTGCTGCCCATCCTGGGAAAGAGATGATTAGGCCTCCACAATTGGACTAGACCTTGTGTGTAAACCTAACATCTTCCAAGGAGCATATGAAAATATTTCCTAATACGTAATAAACATCATAAAATAATATTGTACAAAATTTTATTGGCCGACTAAAAGAATGAGATTGCAAATATAAGTGGCCAAAATGAGCTTCCTTTGCAGGGTGGCTAGGCTCTCACTTAGAGATCGGGTGAGAAGTTCTGCCATCCGGCAGGTGCTTGGTGTCAAGCCACTCCCCCTTCAGGTCGAGAGGAGCCAGATGGGGTGGTTTGGGCATGTGGTCAGGATGCCCTCCGACCGCCTCGCAGGTGAGGTGTTTTGGGCACGTCCCACCGGGAAGAGACCAAGAGGCAGACCTCGGGCCCGCTGGAGAGACTATGTCTCACAGCTGGCTGGGGAACGACTCAGGATCATTCCAGGTGAGTTGGAGGATGCGGCCGGGTGAGAAAAGCCTAGGCTTCCCATCTGAGGCTGTTGCCCCCGCGACCCGTTCCTGGATAAGTGGAAGACCAATAATTATTGGTTTCACAACGACAATAAAGCTTCTTGAATCTTGAATCTAATACTGTTTGTTTTGAGCTTCTGTTGCCATGGTTACAACCTGACATTTAGGCAGGTGTGATAATACGTATTGAACACAGGTTATTTTGATCTTTGTACAAAAAGTATACAATCCGTAGAAATATTTTCCCCCCTCCTATCAGTTGAATAAAAATTTGAACTCATTACTTGTCAAAAATGCAGAAAAGGACATAACGACTTGTTTTTATTTCTTTTATTTTTTTTTCATCCAAATTACTGGCTTTAACCTTGAAAAATCCAGTAAAACTGAGACAAGGAGAACCGTGCATCAACAAGAGGATTCTTTCTCTAAAAGCTTGTTGATCATTCTATTTTATTTGAGGGAAGCGGTGCTCATGTAACAGTGTAAACTAAAATAACGGTGTTGGAGGACAACACTCAGTGTGCAATGCGGGCTGCATGGCAGATGTGGAAGTGGCTTCATTATGATCCCACTCTTCTTAAGATTACATAAAAACATCAAAGTGAGTGCTAGACTGAATGAGAAGGTGAGAGAATGGATTTACATAAAAATATACGCATTTCATAGAAAATGCATGCATTTGAATGAATTTTATAAGAAAAAATACAACCTCTCTAACAGTTTTTTTTTAATATTTGTCAAAGTCCTGCGTGGTTGAAGTGTTTACATGAACACAATGAGAACGTGTTTTCACTTTGTAAAAAGCTACCATCCAGATTTTTGCCTGCAAGACATCAATTTACTGCAAAACTCTCTTCTCATCCATCGATGCAACCCACTGTTCATCCCATCACAATTCTTTTTATGATTTGGGACTGGAGCTGATTTTGTTGCCACGCTGTAGGTGGGAAACCATTTTGAATTTGCAATAACAAACAATTCAGGAGCAGTGGATGATTCAGACATCACAGATAGAAAAACATCCACATCTTCTTTAATATGATGATTGGGAATGCCTGGCCTAGAGCAACTGATGATCCAACCAGTGATGATCTGACTGTTTAATGAAACAATCATACTATGCCTGGTTTTGGTAAACAAAACAAAACAAAAAAAGAGTCATGAGAATATTTGGTGAAAAAACCTAAAAACTGTTGACAACATAAATAGATTGTCTTATTTTGAAGATGCTGAGGATCTCTCTGGGAGTGACCAGGATGGACAGGATTAGAAATGAGTACATCAGGGGAACAGCACATGTTAGAGGTTTTGGGGATAAAGTTTGAGAGGCCAAACTGAGATGGTTTGGGCATGTACAGAGGAGAGAGAGAGAGAGTACATAGGAAGAAGGATGCTGGATTTGGGACCACCATGAAAGAAGACTAGAGGAAGGCCAAAGAGAAGGTTCATGGACGCAGTGAAAGAAGACATGAAGATAGTTGGTGTGACCAAAGAGGATGCAGCAGATAGGGTTAGATGGAAGAAACTGAGTTGCTGTGGCGACCCCTAAAGGGAAAAGCCGAAAGAAGAAGAAGAAAATTTTGGAGATTTTCCGATCGCTGCAATTGCTCGCTAATCCCTGCAAAAACTGACTTTGTTGCTGGAGAAAAATTAAAATTGAGCCGAGGCACTAGGTGGCGCTAGCCAGGCTGTGACAATGCATATCCAGACCATAAACATAAAGGCATAAATCATACATACGTATGTATAACGTTTTATGGATGTAATTTATGACAACAGTCATTTTAATCTACTTGATGATATTTTATAGTGTGTTTTCATATTTGCCACTCTGTTTTTGTTCTCAGCAACATTTTTTCGGAGTGTTAATCATCATAACCAGACTCGTGTGAAGAAAAGGATCCGCAGTCCTTCAAAATTTGGAGTATTTTGTCACTCGTGCTACCGTTTTTGGAGACGGATTATGTCTAAGATGAAGCATAAGCTTGTAGGAACACAATGCTTAGAAAGAGGCTCAGACACTAAAAGCTTAAAATTCCTGGCAAATCTGCTTTTTAAAAACCTCATTTAGTGTCAGGTTTATTTTGAGGAATTCAAAGTATCATTCTTTCTTTGACCATCAAGGATTTTCTTTCTTTTTTCTTGGCTTATGGTGTCTTTTTAAAAGATCCGGCCAATACAAAGATAATTGTCATCATTGAGAAATTATTTACGACCATCTATTAATTTTAATCAACCAAAACACAACTTATTAAAAAAGCATGACTTTCAGATCAGAAACATCTAAATGATGTAGAAACTGTTGGTTGTATTCTGACTATAGATCTACGGTAAACTGTCATAGTTCCCTCGCCCACCACCAGAGGGAGCCAAGGACAATCCCTCATCTGCCTGATTTGAGACACCTGATGGTAGTTGTGCGGCTGCCTATTTAAAGGCAGTCTACTTTCCCTTCAGGGTCGGGTGATCAACCATTCCAGCCAGGTCTTCCTGGTTGCCTGACCATGAGATTCATTTTGAAAAATAACCCCAAGACATTCCACTAAACCATGTGTTTTTCTTTTTCAGCTTTACTGGGCTGCCTTACTAAAAAAAAACATGTTTGTTGTCCTGCATTTGGGTCCTCCACCTCCTTCTGATTCCGCATTGTGACATAAGCAACAAACTGTCCGTTTTTGATAAATGGCAAACTATGCGGACAAAACTCAACCCAAGTCATCCCAACCATTGCCATCAATAACTGAGTGAGTATCCAGTTATTCATCTTAAAGATGCAATTCAGCAGTAAATGATGAAAAAAACCAAACCAAAAGTTAAATACTTGATGCAAAGAGGCTTTCAAATGTTTTCATCTGACTCATTACAGGAAATGCCTAAATTGATCAAATACAAAAAGATGACTAACCTTTTTTAAAATTCTACATTAGAGAAAAACGGTACATTTGGTTATGTACGACCGCTTATGTGCACACAAAACAGACTGTTTCCTTTCTTTCACCACATCCACAGTGTTACTATGGAATCATCTGATCGTCTTCTGAATCATTCTTGGTCAAATGCAAAAAGTTTCAACGTGTTTCCGTTCCGTTCCGTCATCTTCCGCTTGTTCCGCTTGGGTCACGGGGGGCAACAGCCTCAAGCGGGCAGCCCAGGCCTCTCTCTCCCAGGCTGCATCCTCCAGCTCACCCAGAAGGATCCCAAGTCGTTCCCCGGCCAGCTGTGAGACATAGTCTCTCCAGCAAGGGTCTGCCCCTTGGTCTCCTCCCGGTGGGATGTGCCCAAAACACCTCGCCGGCGAGGCGCTCGGGGGGCATCCTGACCAGATGCCCGAACCACCCCATCTGGCTCCTCTCGACCTGGAGCGGCTCAACACCGAGCTCCTCTCGGATGGCAGAGCTCCTCACCTGATTTCTGAGTGAGAGCCCAGCCACCCTGCGGAGGAAGCTCATTTCGGCCGCTTGTACCTGCGATCTCATTCTTTCGGTCACCACCCACAGCTGGTGACCATAGGTGAGGGTGGGAACGTAAATCCTGGTTACCATGGTGAGGGTTGGAACGTAGATCCTGGTTACCATGGTGAGGGTTGGAACGTAGATCCTGGTTACCATGGTGAGGGTTGGAACGTAGATCGACTTGTAAATCGAGAGCTTTGCTTTTCGGCTCAGCTCTCTCTTTACCACGACGGACCGATGCAGCGTCCTTCATGTTTCGTGTTTCAATTTTATTTTCTATTTTTTCTTTTCTCTTTTCTATTTTTCTTCTATTTCTTTCAATTTTTCTTTCTAAGATTTAATTAACGTTTCCTTTTCTACATGACAGAGCCTGAATGTTTTACTGTTTGGTCTCTCACTTTCCTTATCCTCCTTTCCATTTGACCACCTCTACTTTCATTCATCACCATTGTCTGGTCCAGCAAATTAACAACAATTTATTAAAAAGTATTAAGACATTGAAGAAAAATGATAAAAAAAAATGTTTTAAACTCGTCAAGAATGATACATAGTGCCATCCCTGAAAAGGCTGGATGGGCCAATGAAAAAATAAACATAAATTTAAGAAAAAATTTGGGCTGAGCTTGAAAAATTTCAGTATACAAATACGGACACATGAATCAAGCTGAAGCAATAAGGTGTACCAGAACACGTACTTATAATTGAGGGCCCGATACAACAATAAACCCATGTTATTTATTGATTGATCAAACCATAGATTTTAATAAAGATTTCTAAATATCTTTATGAATGTATATGCGTTGCACCATGCATTGTTTGCAGTCGCTTTATGGCAGTTTTTTGCAGCTTTTTGCGACACTAGAGAATTACGCTGTTTGTTTTCAGTACGCTAGCACATGCAAGCTGCCATCTTTGGCCCTTCCAATGGTGATGAAGTAGTGATGCAAATAACTTCGACTTTCCCTTTTTTCAGTCCATCCCGGCTGATTCAAGACGAGGGGCAGGGTACACCCCGAACAGGTCGTTAGTCTGTCGCAGGACGTTCCTTTCCTTTTTAAGCAAACTAACTGAGTACTATTTTCTTCTTTTTTTTCGAGCATCACAAACACTACTAATTTTAAGTCATGGTGCATCTTAGACCGGATGTTGTACAGAACAGTTGAAGTGAGTATTTGAAATATTTTTTATGCAAACTATTCATCCCCAGAAGTTTTTTTGTAGCTTGTGATTTGAACGAGTAACCTTCCACATCAGAATACCCAGCATAAATATGAGATTACACGAGGAGCATACAAATGTGGGACCTTAATCTGTTTGAGCTATGAAAGATTATTACTCCTAACTTATTATCTGTTCTTTCAGACTTCTGCCACTATAGAGGCTATTATGGGCACAATGGCCCACAGCCAGACACCAAGATTAGACTCATTTACCTCACTTTTATTACTTCTCAGATAGGAGCGACTTATCTCCGTGTCGGTCCATCTGTCTTTATGAGTACATATGTGTGCGTTGAACCATCTCACAGATTACTTTATTATCCTGGAGTTTCATTTTTGATAGCCACAACTTTATCAGCCGATCACGCTTCTTTTCATAATAATTCTCAGTTTACCTCCGATTGGAGCACAACGGAGAAGAAAATGACGAAAAAAAAAGAGTTTTCTGAACAATAACAAAATGTCTATCAGTAGAAACATACCTGCAGAAATTTAACCAAAACAGTATGTGTTCAAATTGCAAATAAACTGATGCTTGAAAGAATGTGAATCTTTCAGACTTTTTTTTTTTTAAATATACTTTATTCATTGCATTTCACCGCAGCAGGCTGCCACCTGTGACGGTGCCAATGGTGGGAGAAACAGTGGGTTGGGTGTCTTCTCCAAGGACCCTAGACGTGAACTCAGTGGGATGCAAACCCGCAAACTCCTGGTTAACTTCCATTTTGTGGGCGGATGCTCTGACCACAGAGCCATCACCTCCCCCCACATTGTCAAATTGTCACTGTAGAAAACTTTGCAAAAACAGACCTGATTTGTAGAGCATACTTTCCAAATACTTGGCTAACATTCCAAAAGAGAATTTTTCATGATGTGATTCAACAAATGTGGTTAATTCCACAAAAACTCAAAACCGTTCCAGCTGCACTGTACATGTGTTTGCCCCGAAACACAAAATAAAACTTTGTTAGGTCAAAGGAATGGCGTCGAAGTGACAAGAGTGGCTTGAAGATCTGAAACCAAAAATCCTCATCTGGGAAAGGATGGAATGTTTTTGATGAGTCAGGAATGAGGTATTGCTATTGCTCCAAGCAGACGAGGTCAAGTATTTTGCGGTTTTGTTCATGACTGAGGGGAGAAGGAAGTGGTTTCCAAGTCAGTAAAAAAAAAATATTTATCACAATGACTGAGAGGAGAAGGAAGAGGGAGATAGACAAACAGATCAGATCATCTACAGTAATTATGAGTATGGATCAGTCGGTTGTGAAGAGAGTGTTAAGCGAAAATAACTATCCGGGATGAGCATAGAGAAGATCCAAATCCTGATAAGGAGGCGCAAATATGACCATATCACTCCCATCCTCAAATCCCTCCACTAGCTACCCGTTAAATACAGAATTCAGTACAAGGCCTGCCTCCTCACCCATCAGTGCATACACGGCACTGTTTATCTCCAAGAACTCCTAACCCTCCACACCACTGTCCGAGACCTGCGCTCCCTCTCCTCCTCCTACTGCCTGCACCAACTAAGAACTAAACTCTCCACTATGGGGGACAGGGCCTTCCAGGCAACGCTCTTCCCGAGAGCTTGAGGGCTCCACAGAGCGTTGAGGTTTTTAAAAAAAGACTGAAGACATTTTTATTTCTAAAGGCTTTTCAACAAAGTTTTTAGTGTTGTTTTTTTTGTTGTGGTTTTATTTAATTTTGCTGTTTGTTGTTCCTTTTTGGTCATTGTAGCACTTTGAGATATAAAGTGCGTTACAAATAAAATTTTTATTATTATCATTATAGAAGAGCCAGATGAGGTGGTTTGGGCCTCCAGTAAGGCTACCTCTCAGACAGTTAGCAAATCAGGTGAAAACGATAAATTATTATTTCTATCAGAGAAGACTCGAGAGACCTAAACTGAATAAATGAGTTTGGTTGTTTTTTTTAATACTATGAAAATAAAGAGGAGTTGGCAAATTACACCCTGTTGTCGTGTTCGAATAGGAGGAAGGTACCCAAAAAGAGAGTCAATGAACTTAGACAATCCCGTGGGATTAGGCCGAAGTGGTAGAGGAGAATTGAATCTAACTTGGTTTTATCCAAACAGAAACAGAGGGAGTTTCACAATGACTAAAAATAACATTTTATCTCTGAGAAAATCCAGCCACGCTGCAGAAGAAACTCATTTGGCCTGCTTGAATTCATATTCTAGTTCTTTGGGTCAACACCCGCATTTGTGACAATCCGCCTTTAGGGGCTGAACTCCCCCTTATACCTGATTTGAACCCTATTAAAGGTACAACCCCATAAGTTGACCTACTACCCCAAAATCTACTCTAATGTAGCAAATCCTCAATGGACCACATCAGAATAAGACACTGACCCATCTTCCATTTCTTAATCTTATTTAAATTCCCTTCTCGCTCTATTATTAGACAAGAGCAAGAGGAAACCCTGAAGCATTTTATTTTAAGAAAAAAAATACTCGTTTACTTTCAGTGCAGAATAATCCATCTGAACCATTCATAATCCATCAATGATGATTACATATTTATCTGTGTATTTTATTTTTTTGGCTCCGCCCACCGACTGGTGAGGAGGAATTATGCACACGGGCTGTCTGTGCCCCGTCCTTTCAGAACACTTTTATGCAAGTGATATATCCTAGTACCAAAAAACTTATTGATGATTGGGTGTAAAGGGTCATGCAACCAAGTCAAAGTGACAAATGTCGAGGTCACAAAATACAAAATCCTCACTCATGTAACAATCATATTTCATATTAAGAGGGAGACAGTGGCTCAGTGGTTAGAGCGTTCGCCCGTGGACTGGAAGTCAACCGGAAGTTTGCGGGTTTGCATCCTACTGAGTGCACGTCCTTGGAGAAGACACCTAAACCCCTGTTTCTCCCACCATTGGTGCCATCATGGCAGCCTGCTGCGGTGTAGGAGTGCAGCACACAAATTTCCACGGTGAGGGATGAATAGAGTGAGTAAAAATTGAAAAAAGTATTTGATTCCTTTTAATTTCTAAGTGTCTACGCCTACCTCACATTTGCTATCGGTGTGTAAAAATCCAAACAAAAACCTATGTCTACACGTAAACATTATTTTGATTAAACCAGATCAATCTTGTGTAAAAACGGAGCGCTAAAAATTCATAATGACATAAAAAAAGTGAATTGTGGATTTTTTTAGTTGCAGACCATGCTTGATGCACACACCCAGATAGATTTAATCAATTCATAGTGTAAAATGTTTTAAGATAACAAAATGTCATATAAGACATTTTATCAAATTCTGAATTCTAGTACACTGTATGATGGCATGCATCCATTTTTTTCACCTATCAGAAGTTTCCAAATCAGAAAAGAAACAACATATTTATCATAATTCATACACAAATCCTCATCTGAATATGATGAATACCATGTTTCTCTGCTAATTATAGCCCAGAATAAAAACCAGTAGGATCCCATGAGAGCTGCGGAAATGAGGAGCTAAACGCAACTGCTCTGCTAAAACATTAATCTTAATGATACATACAAGACATTTTCAGGGTGTTGATGAAACAAGACTTTTTTTTTTTTCTAATTTTTTCTTCAATGTAGCTTCCGTAGAAGTTACAATTATCTCTTTCAATTATTATCATATTTACAGCAACGGTAAAAGGCACCATTATCTTAACATATCGACTATTTTTTAATCTAAATATGAAAGTATTTGAAAGAAATTGTATTTTTTAATAATTAGCACCATGTTTATTAAAAGTTTCCCGTTTACTTGTGTCTAGACAGATACTTTGTACAGTTTGTATGTTAAAATCTGGGCATGACAGTGAACAAAATCCATGGCCAAGTTTAACCTTAATCCAAAATAGTATCAGGTGTGATGTGTGATAGAAGAGTTTCAGCTAGAATGAAAGGGAAAGTGTACAAAACCATGGAGAGACTGGCTATTCTGTTGAAATGAGTACATCAGGGGAACAGCACATGTTAGAGGTTTTAAAGTCAGAGAGGCCAGACTGAAATGGTTTGGACATGTGCAGAGGAGAGAGAGAGTACATCAGAAGAAGGATGCTGGGTTTGAAACCACCAAAAAAGAGGATTAGAGGAAGACCAAAGAGGAGGTTCATGGATACAGTGAAGGAAGACATGAAAATAGTTGGTGTGACTGAAGAGGATGCAGCAGATAGGGTTAGATGGAAGAAACTGACTTGGTGTGGCGCCCCCTGAAGGGAAATGGTGATGACGCGACTGCTTGACATCGAGGAAGAAGAGACCGCAGACTAGTGTTTGAATAGTACAGTGCTTCTCAAATAGTCAAGCGCGCCCACCAGAGGGGGTGCGGTGCAATGCGCGGGGGGGGGGGGCCTTATGACCCTGTGGAACATATTGAGGTTTTTTTTTTGCCGCACTAGAATAAAGTGTAATTGCACATCCACTACAGGAGTTGGCGCTCTCATTGTCAGAGTGTGCGCAGGGAGTATTAACTCATTGGTGTGGAGACAATTTTATAGACAAATGATACTAGTTATAGTCACGGCGGGGACTGGGGGCAGGGAGGGCGCGAAATTTTTTCTTCTTCCTAAGGGGGCGGGGTGCACAACAGGAAATAATTGAGATGCACTGTTTTGGTATCAGAATAGTGAACCGAAACACTTGTAAATAACTCAAACATTAATGATTAAAATTAATACCTCTTCAAGTATGTTTTTGATGTGGGAGGGGGAACCTTCGAAAATGGTAGAAACAGGCAACAAGTTTTTTTACAGAATTCCCCCTTTAATGTCAGCAATCAAAATTAATTCCCCCAATTAATCAATATTATTGTTGCCACATTATTTCTTTAAGCTTGCAACAATTTCTTCTACATTCTTGACATCATGATAACATTTAAAGTTTGGGTGCTGATTGAAAATTCTACATTAAAAAAAAAAAAAAATCCACATACGTACAGACTCTCTTTTTGTCTCCATTTTTGTTCCACAAACATGCACGCGTGCATCTGTTGGGGATCTTTTGAGTTTGCGGTGTCTCTATAGTGCTGACATAGGTAGTAAACAAAAGCAGACATTTCTGGAGCATGTTGTTATCCAATAAAATCAAATCAAATACCATCAACCTCCGTTCGGTGTGCTGCAGCTCCACATTAATTACATCCAAATGACGGGATTGGATTTTTATTAAAGGCTCATCAAGATAAAGAAGATAATTACAGAAATGAAGCACACGGGGAGGTCGGCTTTTTTGTTGTGGCTTGATTTAGATAAAACCTTCTAATGAACATAAAAGGATGAGAGTGGATAATTGTTTAGGACAGCTGGAAAATTTAACATACAAACAGAAAGGAGAAATCATGCAGCTGAAACAAATGCATGTGTTCTGATGAGTTCATTTCAATAAAGAGCATTTTTTATGTGCACAGCCATGGCATTTAATGGGTATACGGGCTAATCATTTTTCTCAATATAAAATTATTTCCACATCTACATTTTTACGTAATTTGAGTTAACATTTGCAAAAAATTTCTTCTTAAGTTTGTCCAGCAAACTGACACATGCCATATGTTTGATTTCATAATTTTTTTTTAGGTGCCATTCCTGTTTTGTGCCCTCATCAAGGTCTTAGGACCGTTGACTAAACACCCCGCTAAACTTCTTTCAAAACAAACTGACGAATTGTGTTGTAACTTGTCCATTTAATAACGATTATTTCATTAAGAACAGGAGTAAAAACTGTAAGAGAAATCCAGAACAAATACAGCTTCACCTTACAGGAATAAACGAGTGCCACATCAACACAAGAAAACAAAAGCCTGTGCCATTTACTCTATCTGAACCGTTTTGGCATGCGGTCATATTCCTCTAATTTAACAAAGATATTACACGCCTTTCGAACAATAAACATTGGTAAAACCGTCATTAAACACTCAAAAACAATTTACAACATTGAATAGATTAAGCTGCAGATTCTGTGGCTGCCTTGTTGCTTCGTCTGTTGGCCGTTAACAAATACAGGAAGTGATGTAAAGGATACCAACTATGTCAACACTATAAAATTAAAGAATCACACAACGGATTGTGGGGCACACATGTGATCCCAGGGACGGGTTGGGCCCAGTGGGAACGAACCAGGTTCTCCTGGTCAATAGACTGAAATTCTACCACTGAGCCAATGCCTCCTGGTGGTCAGATTTTATGATTTTTATTGTATTTTGCACATCTGTATTTTATTTCGTCTGTAAAACATGCAGCTATTGGCTGATAATTTATGGCTAATCTATTAGCCGCTAGCAGTACTGCTTTAAAACTGTGCAGTGTTAATAAAAACTTAGCATCCAGTTCTAGTCTGTTTTATGATTGTTCTATTCCTCAATATAAAATAGGATAGTATATAATATTTATCTATTAATAAGATCTAGTTATAATGTGACAGTAAAGCTCTGTGAGGATAATTGTTCGCTTTACGGCACACATGAAGAAGATGACTTTTATATTCCAATCAACTTGGGGACACAAACCGTCTGATCGGAAATATGACGATGCCTCACGGGCTGAACCTGCAAAAAATACCTCTGATCATTTTATTTAATTTTCACGCAGTTAAAGAGTTCATTAAAGAGTTCATTAGACAAAATGATGAGCAGCTATTGTACGCTCATCTATTGAGGAATGACGTGTTCAAAAAATCTGCACGTTTTGGTGCATGTGCAAAGGACACTGGATGGTGGCAGAGATTAAGTATGCAGATGTACAGCAAGGCCGGAAGGCTAACATCTCCACTGTTATTGTGTGTGTGTGTGTGTGTGTGTGTGTATTAGCCTCAGGCTGATGTGTCTGATTATGTCTCCCATAAAGTGCATGAACTCATAATTCAGAGTGTGTGTGTTTGTGTGTGTGCACCATGGTGCTTGTAGAAAAGTGTGCTAGCTCTAAGATCTCTGCATAGATCATGAAGAGAAGATGAAAAGGTGTTTTCATTATTAAAAACTACACTAAGCTCTTTTCTAAAACGATTACATTCAGTAGAAATTGTGTTAATTTTTCCATTTGTCGGTATTAATATCATGTATTTGCTCTGATAGCGCTGAATCTAACTCCATGACATCATTAGACCATCTACAATACGTAAATGGGATTTTTTATTCAGACGCTATTTGGAAATGCACACAGCATGAGGTAAAAAAAATATTTCACTTAAGAGCAAAGCTCTTCATTTACAAGTTGATCTACCATCCCGCCCACACCTACGGTCACCAGCTGTTGGTGGTGACCGAAAGAATGAAATCGTGGATACAAGCGGCCGAAATGAGCTTCCACTGCAGGGTGGCTGGGCTCTCACTCAGAGATCAGGTGAGGAGTTCTGCCATCCGGGAGTAGCTCAGTGTCGAGCCGCTCCTCCTCCAGGTCAAGAGAAGCCAGATGGAGTGGTTCGGGCATCTGGTCAGGATGCCCCCCGAGCGCCTTGTTGGTAAGATGTTTTGGGCACGTCCCATCGGGAGGAGACCAAGAGGCAGACCTCGGACCCGCTGGAGAGACTATGTCTCACAGCTGGCAGGCGAACGACTTGGGATCCTTCTGGTTGAGAGAAGCCTGGGCTTCCCGTCTGAGGCTGTTGCCCCCGCGACTACAGATAAGCAGAACCCGATGGAATATAACAAAAACAAAAAATAGCAGCAAGAAAGATTTGGGAATTTTGTAAAATTGCATAGATTATGTAACTTAAACATTTGCACATTGTATGAAGATTTTCTCTAACTTTTTCACCTCGCCTTCTCAAAAAGGTCACACTATTTGTTTCAAGAGTGACTTTAAAAATTTTGTTCTCCACCATGCCCATATTCTAATATGAGCTGAGAATTATTTGCACATGCTGCGTACCCCAAAAAGGAGTGGCATTTTTATGTTTAAATGCATCAAAATAAGAATATAAAAGAGTGACCTGGAGGAGCGGCCTGCATTTCAAATCAAGTGGGGCGCACTTGATCAGAGGCACAGACCACAAAGACCATTTAAAGAGATTTAGTGAATAAAACCTGAGCAAAAACCGTCCGCAAGCAAGTCTATTCTTTACCGTGTCAAGGGTAGATGTACAGATTCCGTAAATCTTGCCTTGTCATCACTAGTGAATATGACTTTGTGCCACAGAGAGAGATTTAGGGAGAGGTTCAGAGTGACAGCATGGATGCCAGCCTGCTAACCATCATGCTTTGGTGTATAGGCTGAAGATTGAAGTCACCTACGGTGCTGGAACGGGGAGAGATGTGTACCTGCGGCAGCTTTGCCAGCTTGCTGCATTGTACACCATATTTGTGGCCTTATACCAACTTTTTTTAAATGACAAAATAGACTTGCAATAAAAAAGAAATTACGACGCAAACTGATTCCAATCAGCTATGAAAGGTTCATGTCGGAAAGATGCATGCAAATTTTTCCATTCCGTCATCGTCCGCTTGTTCCGGGGTTGGTTCGTGGGGGCAACAGCCTCAAACAGGCAGCCCAGGCCTCTCTCTACCCGGCTGCATCCTCCAGCTCACCCGGAAGGATCCCAAGTCGTTCCCCGGCCAGATGTGAGACATAGTCTCTCAAGCGGGTCCGGGGTCTGCCCCTTAGTCTCCTCCCAGTGGGACGTGCCCGAAACACCTTTCCCGCTAGGCGCTTGGGAGGCATCCTGACCAGATGCCCGATCTGGCTCCTCTCGACCTGGAGGAGGAGCGGCTCGCCACCAAGCTCCTCCCGGATGGCAGAGCTCCTCACCCGATCTCTGAGTGAGAGCCCAGCCACCCTGCGGAGGAATCTCATTTCTGCAAATTTTTCTGCATGTGATCTCCAGGTGATCCGAACTGGGTATCACCAGGAGGGCTGATATACGTAAACAGTTGTGAAAACTCTGAATATGTTTCTGATGTTTATAATATTCATTTGTTCATTCGCCTGAAGCAGCAGCATGATGAATTCTGGCTTTTATTTGATTGTCCTTCCTCATTACTGTTTCCTGGCAGAGACAGATCTTCCCACATATCAAATGTGACAGACGGATCTAATGAGCTAAAGTTCCAGACTCGACCTTAATCAGATTAAATGACAAAGTTTATGTGTAAAGCATGTTTATCACCAATCATTTCTGAAGTATTTTTTCCTTTTTAAAAATTAGGTTGGATACATAATTAAAAAATCACATATTTGAATACTTGATGAAACCAATATAAACGACCGAATGACGTAGATTTTTGATGAAACACAGAGTGGTGATGATGGAGAGATAACCAGCTTGCAGGAAACAAAATCAGCCAACCCTTACAGCCCCTCTGTCATAGAAAGAGCAATCATCTGAAAAAGTGACATCCAGTCTGCCCTTTGACTGAAACTTGAAATGTGGCCAAAGACTACCTGATATAAAACGGATAAGCTGCTAGGACTGAAACCTCAGGCAAACTCGCTGCTTTTTCCTTGAGAAGCTAGCAATCTGTCGCCTCAAAAGCCCGGCCAAGCTGTCAACATTTCTCACAGCGAGGGGACCAAACTGGTTGGAATGAAACTCAGTCGACCCCTCTACCCCACTCAGCTGAAGCCAATGGATCAATCTTACTTTAACAGCCCTGCTCACTCATGTGTGGGCACACACATCCCTCCACACACGCAGACACAGACGGAACTGGTGCAAAAGTGAGGGTGATTTCATTCTAACAGCCCTGACTTTCTATCCCCAATACTCGCTGAGGGAGAAAGTCAGAAAGGACTGAGGGGTAGATAGAAGGAGAGATCAAAAAACGAAGCAAATGATGACAAGGAGGGAAAAAAGAGACCGAACAAAGAAACTATAAATGGTGGGGCTATAATTCTTATTTCATCACACATAGATACATGGAAATATGGTACCTTTTGTTGGCTCAAAAATAAGATCTGCACCGTAAAAGAGCAAATAAAAGCATTTATTTATTTTCACTTCCATTATATATGTGAATTCCCTCCTCCTCTCGCTCCCTGCTGAGTCGCTCCCCTCAGGTGTATGCACAACAAAGTGTAGATCTCATTTGAGGTTGCAAATCCAGTTTACAGTGGATTAAGTTAGCAAACCTTGAGAATATTCTTTTGAATTCTCATTTCAGTTACAGCAGATTTTGCACAGCTGTTGCAAAAACACTTCCTGTTTACGTTAGAAGGATAGCGTAACAGAGAACAAAGCTAGTGGCCGAGAACAACCTGTGAATTGTAACCAAATATTAGATGGAAAAGCTCACAACTTTCATAAATAGGCATGAAATAGAAAACCTCAAATGTATGTTTACAAGGGAAAAGAGATAAAGAAGGTGGAAGATTTTAAGTACTTAGGATCAACAGTACAGAGTAATGGAGAGTGTGGAAAAGAGGTGAAGAAGCATATGCAGGCAGGCTGGAACGGGTGGAGAAAAGTATCAGGTGTGACGTTTGACACAAGAGTTTCAGCTAAAATGAAAGAAAAGTGTACAAAACCGTGGTGAGAGCGGCCATGCTGATTGGTCTAGAAACAGTAGCACTGAGAAAAAGACAGGAAGCAGAGATGGAGGTAGCAGAGATGAAGATGCTGAGGATCTCTCTGGGAGTGACCAGGATGGACAGGATCAGAGGAACAGCTCATGTTAGAGATTTTAAAGTCAGAGAGACCAGACTAAGATGGTTTGGACATGTGCAGAGGAGAGAGAGAGAGTACATCAGAAGAAGGATGCTGGGTTTAGAACCACCAGGAAAGAGGACTAGAGGAAGACCAAAGAGGAGGTTCATGGATACAGTGAAGGAAGGCATGAAGATAGTTGTTGTGACCGAAGAAGATGCAGCAGATAGGGTTAGATGGAAGACACTGACTTGCTGTGGCGCCCCCTAAAGGGAAATGATGAAAGAAGAAGATGTTTTTTTATGTGGGAATAATTTCCAAACTTGCTAAAAACTTCCAAAAAGTTTATTTATAAAATATCCTTTTTATTTTTTTCTTTTGTTCATTTACAGAAATGTGTCTTTAATTGTGTTCAAAATAAAACCAGAAACACATCACTGTAACATAGGTCCTGTTATGTAAGATTCAATCTGTCATCAATGAGCTGTTTTTACATGTGCTCGTTAAGATTGAAAGCGTTAACATCACTTTGCTAGACGGATATATGTTTAGATGGACGTGATGGATTTCGTGGTGCATGCAAATTGGTCCATTGGCACATGGATGCAAATAACTGCCCCGTGTGTCATGACAGGATCACACAACCCCCTCCTGTTTCAGAACGGGGTGCTAAAAGCACATGAATGTTCTCACCTTTTTGACAATGTGTTATGAATATCAAACAGTTTTGGCTCGATGTTCAGAGAAAGCAGGGTTCTTTTTGTTTGTTTTAAATTTGCTTTGTAAAAAAGATAGACGCATCTCCCAAACACAGAAACAGTTTATGGATATTTCCTCATAATCTCGTTTTTTTTTCACTCACATGTTGTATGTAAAACTGCAAAAGAGGCTCATGCATTTTATTTATTTTTACAGCAAGAGTCTCACAAATCATGTTAAAATTTCAAATTAAAAAGCAAGAAAAAGCAAAACAGAAGGGAATTACAGGGACCAAAAAGACAAACTTCGGTCATTTTTCTTGTTTTTGTTTCCATTTTAAAGCTTCTTGGTCAGATTCTTGTGTTTTCTTGATTTTTTTTTTTTACTCCTGGGAAATTCAGGATTTGTGAGTTTTTTTTTTTGTTTCCCAAATGTTTTAAAAATTGAATGACTTATTTGCTCTCTTCTGAACGTGTTTCTCTGAGATAAACCCGACTGACAATTGAGTCGGAGTAAGTTTAATTTCGAAGCTAACTTGTGTTTGCATGAAAAAAATTTTAAAAAAACTCGCACATTGTCTTGTAATCTTAGCTCGTGCAATGACGGCATGTGATCCTATTACACATATTTTAGAAGAATCAGAGCCAAAAATAAAGGCACTATGTGTTTTAGATCAAATTTGTCCGCCCTTGGTTTTCTACGTACGATTGGGAGAGGCCCAAAGAACATAAGCAGGTCTAAAACGTATTCGTTATGGCAGTGGTGGACAAACTATGACCTGAGGGCCGTATGTAGCCTGTTGAGACTTTTAATTCAGCCTGCCAAGCTTGAATAAATTTGAGTAAACAAATCGTTTGTCATGATGGAAGCTGTGGAGAAGCAGGATCCCCATACACAGCCAGTTTAAATCAGTTTATTGAGGAGAGAAGGTTTAAAGATGTAGACTGGTAGCCTTCCTGGGAGGACTTGGTTCTTGGTGAGGCATGGCAGGCATGGCAGAGATTTTGGGTCTTTGGATTTTGAATTAATAATAATAATAATGCATTATACAGTATTTATAAAGCGCTTTTCAGGACTCTCAAAGACGCTTCACATATGCGTTATTCATTCACTCCATACCAGGTAATGGTGAGCTACTGTTGCAGCCACAACTATCCTGGGGCAAACTGACAGAAGCGAGGCTGCCATTTTGTGCCATTGGCCCTTTGAACATCACCAACCAATCGCATAGACACAATTCAGACTAGGTAACGTGGGTGAAGTGTCTTGCCCAGGGACACAACGACAATTTAATCTCAACGGCCATCCCACTGTGGCACTTGGAGTTCCGGTGGTGTCCCATCCAAGTACAGCCCAATACGAGTAAATTCCAAGTTCACATGTCATAAAAAAACAATATACTGCTCAGCAATTCAGCCAATGATCTATGTAGTCTCAGTAAAGGAGCCCCGGAACAGCAGAGGACCTGACTAAGGAGCGAAGATCACCAATTCCCATGGTTGACAATAGATGGCGCACTGAATAAAATTTGAGTGTTAAGTCATAGTGATGGAAATGTTAGAAGAGCAGCTGCTTTGAGTTATTTTTACCAACACAATTGGTAATTCTTGCAAATTTATGAAATTGGGATAATTATATTTAATCAACTCGACATCACTTGAACGCACAACCATTATGTTTTATGATCTAATTGAATTTTTTCTAATAAGTCATATTACATAAACACATCAGAAATCTACACTTCATTCGGCAAATTGGTCCTGTTATGGGATTGTTAGAGGCCACCAGTGAACATTTTCCGCAAACCTTTGGGCTATGAAGTATTGAGAAAAGGTAAGAAGCTCATCCAGAAGTCACATGCATTCATTTTTTGCACAGTTAGTAATGAATAAATCCACAAAACAATGTTTGAAAGATAATTTTAAGAAATTAAACATCCTCTTCAGAAGCCATAAGCATTATGAAACACAGTGGTGGTAGTGTCATGGTATGTGACACTGATATACGGATTAGTAACATAATTTATACACAAGTGCAGTAACTCAGTAAGTTTATTTCAAGCAACAAAAATACTACTATGGAAGGACTTGATAATTACTGTTAATTAAAAAAAAAAAAAAACTTTTTAGACCGATTTGTTTCCAATCAACAATCATTGATGCCACAAGATGACGCCTGTGGAAATTTGGCCTATTTGTTATATATTTATATAACATTTGCAACACTTTAGAGTTTTGTATGATGTTAAATAGTTGTTTTTTATAAAAACTAAACTTTCCTGTTTTGAATGTTCAAACATATTTATTTCACTTTAATAGTTATGCTCATACTTATGTTTGCGTGTCCATGTGGTGATAGAAACTATAAATGGTTTTCCAAAGTAATGTGAAGTCATAAAACCATCAAGCCCACTCGAGCATAGCCCAATAAGATGATTAGACACAGTTATGTAGGTTAACGAAGACAGTTATCACTAATTTAAGCAAACAGATCTGTCCAAAGAAAACGCAAGGTCAATGGGATGTTAAAATTATCCCCAGAAAAATGTCCCGTAGCCTGTATGTGTGGGTTTTTTTGAGTGAGACATCAGGCGTGTGGCAGAGAGGAAATTGCTACATTAGTGTATGATAGAGAGGCAGCTGGAGAGATTGCTAGAAAGAGACAGAGGAAGGAAACCGACCCAAGGGAGAAAACACTGCATCGGTTTTACTGAGAGAGGAGAAGAGGGGAAGATGTTGGTGTGGCTGCGGGAATAAAAAAAAAAAAATCTCCTGTTCTAATACCTGAGCCTGAAGGCTAAATCCTCTCTGTGTCGGCATGTGTTTGAATATGCACACACTGTTTTGTTGAACCTCTTTAACATTCAAAATCACATGCAAATTCCTTTAGAGTTCAGTGGATTCAGATGATGTCTCTTAAGTGTGTGTGGGATGGTGTGCCCCGTATTTCTGGTATTTTTGAACGGATGAGAGTAGAGATTAAATCAGCTGAGTTCCCTTGACAGTTTCACATGCACACACTGATTCTCCACCTGAAGTGTCTGAATCTAATCTCCGTCAGGTCAGACAGATGTACACTGAGCGATGAGAAGCAGGGGAGATCTTTCTGGGTGTGTGTGGGAGGGGCGGGGGGATGCGGGGGGGCTTATGGACATTTCAGCCATGATTGATGGTGGCACATAGACACGGACATAGATGCCCATTTTCCAAAACCAATAACCTGTGCAGCCTGGAAAGTCTATCAGCTGTGTCATTACACGTCAGGTACAAAGAAGATAGACGGAATCAAAATCGCTCCTTTGGTCATAAAGTTTAAATTCAATGATGTAAGAAATGAGGGCTTTTCATTCAAACTGAAAGATTTCAATGCCCAATATAACTCCCAGAGTGGGGTGTCCATACTACGAAAATGAACATGACTGATTTAGATAGGAAAGCGCTCCAAAGAGACCAAAGAAAAAAAAAGTGATTAAACCTGCTCTCCATTGGAGCCAATTCATGCAACAAATGCCTGCACATGCGTTCAAAAGGAAACTTTCTCATAAAAAATCTTTAAATTGTGTGTGCCGAGCAGTAAAAAGCAAGACGAAAGTATCATAAATTGAACATCCATTGAGTGAAAAAGGGCTTTTTTTTTCCATTTTCAGACTGTCTTGTAACGGTTAGTGACTAGAGCTTTTAAAAAACATTGTGACGTTAAAGGCTGGAGATGAGTTCTGCTTCATTATCCTCCTGAATGACAATATGTTATATATAGTGCTGCAAATCACTGTTGCGCAATTGCACATGTCGTCAAAATGCATCAAATGCTTCAAAGCACTTTTGGGCCACAACACTGCGAGCTAAAGCAGTGAGAAATTATCCTTTAAATGGCACATTGGGAAAAAAAAGAACACTCTTATAACGTATTGTGAGATTTATGAAACCAACTGTTGCTTTAAATAATGTGGAAAATAAAAGTGGAAACATTTAAAAAATAAACTGTAGACTCTTCGAGTGGAGGTACTTGTTCAAACAAAAGATGCGGTGTGTTCTAGAGGGGCCGCAAAAAATAAAACTACGAAAGTTGTAATAAACATCGAGAGAGTGCAGACACAAGAATTAACAATATCAGTGCAATCTAAGATAGGGAGCAATAGCATAACAGCAAGTCTTTGCCTACTTGGAAAATTAAAAGAGCTGATTGAATGATAAAGTAATTACAGATTATAATTGAGTTTGTTCCCAATACTGTAAATGTGTTTTAAAGGAGAAATCAGACTCTAGCCAAACACAAAGGTATTCAAATGACTCAACTGGAAAGGAATCTAAGAATTGAAATGAATTGAAAACACTTTGTCAATCCCCTTTGCAGTGCAAACCCCTTGCCCATATCCCCCGGCGTCCTAGTCCGGTCGCAGTGCCAATTTGGCAACCCAAAAGCTGGAGTCCATAATAGGTACACAAAGTCTGGCCACAGTGAAGAACGCCAAACCGGCCTCTCTGTATTTTACTGGGTTGGAATGAGCTTCTCCAGTTCCTCAAGTGAGCAACCACAAAAACACAGGGTCTGAAGCACCCAAGAAACAGAGATCAAGACTCTTTCCAATTGGGTCGAGTGTTCTTTTTTTGAATAACACACCAAACAAGTAAGATTTATTTGGGAGGAGTTTAGCGGACAATGGCTACTGTTGGATAGTGTCAAACTCATGTAGCAGAACAAGATTAATCTAACTATTCATAAACCATGCACATGCATGGATGGCACTATGTTTTCATCGCCATATCAATGTTGTACTCTGATATTAAATCATGATATTAATCAGAATTAGAATCAGAAATGCTTTATTGCCATGGTCAATGAAGAGGATCAGAGACTTGGAACTTGCTGTGGTACTAGTCTGCAAAGTGCTCATAGGTCCCACGGCAGAAGCGAAGAAGCTGTTTTAGTGGCGGGACGTTTTGATACGAATGGACCGGAGCCTCCTGCCCGAGGGGAGTCGCTCAAAAAGTCCATGTCCGGGGTTGGTAGGGTCAGCTGCTATCTGACCGGCAGGCCCCCGAGTCTTGGAGATGTACAGGTCATGGAGAGATGGAAGGCTGCAGACGATCACTAAGTAAGATCATCCCCGTACTTGACATCTCCGGGCTGAGGAGACCCCATGTTACCATCAGGATGAAGAACATCTATTGACTTCTTTAGATATTAAGCTGTAGATTAGAATAAGATCATATTTAAACAATAATCTTTGACACATTGGTTGCTCGTTCCGGGGGAGGGATCTCTCTTTCATGTGAATCCCCACGAGGTTTCTTATTTTTTCCCCACTGATGTTTTTTTTAGGAGTTTTTCCTCAATGTGAAGGAGAGTCTAACGCATAAATGTGCAAGTCTTGTTTAGTTTTTCTTGCTGTGTATTTGTGTTAATACATTCCTCTTTTTCTTGTGAAGCCCATTGAGACGGAAATTCCGTGATTTTGGGCTATACGAATGAAATTGAATTGAATTAAGTACTTACATTTTATTTTTTCCACATATACTGTACATGAATCCATCTGTCTGATCAAATTCTGCAAATGAGTTTCTAAAGTTTCAAAGCAAAGGCTCCTTTTCTTTTTAATTCACTTAAAACTTCTTTCAATATAATAATGTTTGTAGTTGCTGAGGCAATAAATGTAAATCATAAAGCAGATAACGGTTAGTATATATCTCTTGGCTGTACTCTAACTACAAGTAAATCTAATCATTCAAAACCCATGAACGTACCTAGAGGTATTTTGGGGGTTTAACTGTTGACCCGAAGAAACTCATTAAGTTTAATTACCTGTAATCCAATAGTGAAACCCAGTCTTTTTGTTTAAACACCAAAAGGAAACATATCCTTGGCTGGAGTTGAACTAGAGGCCATGAACAAGATAAACTGCAAACATGCTCAGCATACCATCGAGTGCAAAGGACAAACATGACCTTTAAGCTTCATCTTTGAGTGAGAGTGACATGAATATTGAAAAAGGATAAAGACTAATGTTTAGTTAGATTTTTTAAGTGTATAATCTTTGCTTTTTATGTTAATTCTAAAATTGTGAAGAGCTTAAATCTAAGCTTTCAGAAACAGTCAGTCAGTCATCTTCTTATCCGTCTATCCCTTTTGGGTTTGTGGGGGTGCCGGAGCCCATCCCGGCTAATTTAAGGCGAAGGGCAGGGTACATCCTGAACAGGTCACCAGTCTGTCGCGGGGCCACACACACACAACCATCCATAGACACACTCATTCCTAGGGGCAATTTGGCACAGGCCAATCAACCTAGCATGCATATTTTTGGAGGGTGGGAGGAAACCGGAGTACCCGGTGGAAACCCACGCAAACACGGGGAGAACATGCAAAATCCACACAGAAAGGACAGTGTTCCAAGCCTCGTCCCCACCCGGGACTCAAACTTACGACCTTCTTGCTGTGAGGCCACTGTGCTAACCACTGCGCCACCATGCCGCCTATGCTGTACAGTATGTAGCATTTTTAAAATGCATGACTTCAACATTTAAGAACTTGTCCTTTTTGTGGCACCAACCGTAAAACCCAATCAGTTCATCTATAGTTGGTACCATGACTGTGTCAGTAACTGTGGACAGTTTCATTAAAACCCCTTCAGTGGTTTGGCAGATGTTGCATTTTCAAGATTAAGTGACCACAGCTTTTGTGATCTTGGCCATGGCTGGCATGGCCATGAAAACCTAATCAGCTAATCTACAGTTGGTACTGAGTGGCTGTAGGTAGTTGCATTAAAATTCCTTCAGTGGTTTGGGAGATATCACATTCACAAAAATGTTATGAGAGAACAGATGCACGGATGGAAGCATAGACAGCCCGAGTGTGTAACGTCCCTCCACACTACTTGGATAAACAAAGTGTTTTCTGTTATCAAATTGACAAAATTCTACCAGAGTTTTCCAAAAGGAATATTTTAAGAGGAATATTTTGAGGTTTAATGAGTCAAAATGTTGTTTTTCAGCTCTCATAAAAACTTCTAAATCTGATGTAAACCAGTAATCGTTACCTACAGGAACTAGAAATCTGGTCGAAATCAGAAACTGATTGCTGTACAAACAAAAGAAAACCTTTTTGTTTTTGCCTTCAAGCTAAAACAGAGCTTCGGTTTTCTGTTCGATAATGACTGTGACTGTTCTCCCGAAGCAACCTGAGTGGTTTGGGGAACTTTTGACCTTTCATGATTGATGGTCTCAGAGTTTCTCCAGATGTCATGTGCACTACCAGTGTTCACGGTGTTGGATGGGATGACTTTCCTGTCAATCCGTGTTGAAAAGTCCAATTTAAAGCCATACTTATCGGCTGGAGAGAAGAGACCTTTTAAGCAATCCGCAGTGGTTCAGAAAAGTAAAAACTTATCGAGCGTGACTGACTCTTTCACAAGACGGAAAACAGAGTGTAAATCAGATTAACTTTTTTTTTTTTAACAAATAATATGTTTCATAGCTTCATAATTTTACTGTAATTAAGGTCACATTTAGGCTGAATTGTCTTGAAAGCTTTTGAAATAATAAATGTGCTATGATGCAAACCAGCTCAGTTTCACGCTGGCTTAAAGTTTTACATTTAGATCCAGACACTTTCCACACCTCAGTTCTTTTGTCCAAATAGATCTGCGGACTAATCATTTGGGGTTTGAGCTGAAAAATAACTCATGGATTCATGTCAGCAACAGGAAAGATATATGATAGAGAAAAATAGACCATATGCTAATATTACCGCTGTGCCTAGATGCTGTTTACCTTGTTCCAAATCGGCCTTCTGTGCTTTCAATCTTTTACAAACATTAATCTCTGATTCTATCATCTTATTTCACCTCAGTTTTGAGAGTTTCGTTTTTTTCTAAACTTCCTTGTTTTTGCACTTAACCATTTAGATCAGTTTGGTTTTAATTCACAACAATGGGAGGTTAACTTTACAATCTGAATACTCCTATATGCCGATGACACACTTCTGTTAACACAGAGGCTATTCGTTTCTGTAAGTTATGTTATTACCAAACTGAAAGCAAAGTAGAACATAACTAACAATCTTCACCAGTAATCAGAGTATTAGTTGATGACGTATAAGCAATCATTTTTGGGGAGTTTTCTTTCATTCATTTTGTGTTTGAATTGTACCAAATTAAAAACTCCACATGGATTTTGTTGCGCTTTGTGTTTATTCACAATTCCATATTTTCGTTGGGGGGAGGCGGTTGCGCAGTGGTAGAACGTTCGCCCTTGGACTGGAAGTTTTCCGAAAGTTTGCAGAATCGATCCCACTCATCACATGTCTAGGTGTCCAAGGCCAAGACACCTAACCCCCTGTTTCCGACTATTGGCACTGTCCTAGCAGCCTGCTGAGGTGTAATGCAGGACACAATTTTCCTGTTGAGGGATTAATAAAGTATTTATTTATTCATATAGTGGTTCATTGCAATGAGACGGTTTAGCTTTTACAGATATTTTTTAAGTGCAAGTTTGAAGTATTTTGTAGTTTTGTGGCTTTTTTTTTTAAAGCATATTGTTTTCTGTGCCCAAAATGACAGAAATCGCTCTGCTTGCTTGTCTATTGTTTAGAAATCAATTTTTCATGTAGAGTCATGATAAACAGAAACACATTTTTTCCGCCCTGGAGATAAAACTTTTTTTCCGATTTTTTAAAGAAGCGTCTATGCAATGCTTAATTTTTGTTTTGATAACATCTCAACTGAGAAATATGCACTAAACAGAGGTGTCAAGTAGCGAAGTAAGACTACTTCGTTACCTTACTCAAGTAGAAAAACTCGGTAGCTTTACTTTAACGAAGTAATTATTTTTTTGTCTACTTTTTACTTTTACTCACTACTTTTTTATGCAATTATCTGTACTTTTACTTCGTTAATTTTATTAAAAGTAGTCGCTACTTTCGCCATTTTGTCACCGATAAAAAGCCGCGACTGTTTGTCGGATTTTTTTTTTTTTAATGAACCCTGAATGCATCAAACAAAGGAACAGATGAATGATTGGCTGAAAGTTCCAGTCAATCATTACTTTGGGGCGAGTAGCCCCGCCCACAAACTTTTAAAGAGCAGCCAGGAACGTTAATTTCCGTGTTTGAGACTTGATGCGGGCTCGGAAATCAAAGTGTTTCTGATGCAACACTGAACTTTGATTGAATTATAAGTTTTTTAACAGCAAAGAAATGTTTTATTATTATTATTATTTTCAGTCTGCGGTTATTGTAAACGTCTTTGCTGAAAATGTTGCAGATGGTATTTTTATAAAAATAACTTTGATCTGTGACGCACTATTTTATCTTTAGAAACAAAGCTAATTGAACTGATTAATTCATAAATAGTAGTGGATGAAGTATTTGTGCTTAAAAGCATCCAAAATGTTATTGATTAGTTTATAAAGACTGACTGAGGAGATTAAAACTACACATCGCTTAGATTTTTGTATCATGTAGATGTTTGGGTTAACATTAAAAAAAACTTATATGTACACATATATATGTAGATATGTATATATGTAAATTTATATATACCGTCTCCTAAGTCCCGCCCCTACTGGTTTCTTTCTGGGTTTCTTAAAATCTTATTTCCCTGGTTATTTTTTCATTTTAACAGTTCTTAAAATTTTAGAAAAAGAATCCAAGGATTTTGCCTCCTGTGTGTTTCCTTCACTCCCACTGCCTTACGAGTGCATGTAAAGGGTGTTATTTTGTCAATGGGCGTGGTTTTACTGGGTGTACGATATTTTTTGTAAAATACGATAATTTTACGTCATTAGTTCGATAATCCAGCACCTCCCACCTGGCAACGCTGGTTCCAGGTGTCACGCAGGCTGTATGTGGCACTCCCAACCTTATCAACTTGTTAAAGACTATTCAGTATTGCCTCAAAGAACTTTGAAAACTACCTGCCTTCAAGGCTTGAAAAAGCCTTTTGGTCATTTTTTTTCATTTTTTTTTTTTTAACATTCAGTGTGTTTGTGTTTTTTTTAACATTGAGTGTGTTTGTGTCTGATTAAGTTGGTTAAATTAGGTGATGCAGAGTGAAGCTTGGTAGCTGAAGGGACGTTACATAATGCCCTGCTAATGATAATACATTTGATTGTGTTCATTAATCAATTTCCAATAAAGATTATTAAGAAATAAATGTTTCTGATTCATAAAGTTTAACAACAAAACACTTTTATTTATTATCATATTTTCTGCTCCTTAAAGCATGTGATAATAGTTAAAAAATATGTTCATATGCTTTTGTTAACAAAATTCCTTTTTTTTCTGAAAATTACTTTTACTTTTTTACTTTAAGTAGTTTTAAAATAGGTTACTTTTTACTTTTACTTAAGTAGAAAACTTGAGTTGATACTTCTACTTTTACTAAAGTAGTTTTTTAACTCGGTATTTGTACTTCTACTTGAGTAGAAAATGTTGGTACTTTTGACACCTCTGGCACTATATACCGATAGTTTGGTTTGGTCACACGCAGCTGTTACTGTTTTAACTTCATATAATTTTCTATAAAAATGTTCAACTTTCCCTCATTGGGGAAATTTCTGTGCTGCTTTACACCGCAGCAGGCTGCCAGAACGGTGCCAATGGTAGATTAGGTGTCTTCCCAGAGGACATGGAGACAGGATTCTAACCGACTTCTTGGTCGTCCTTGGTCGAATAACCAACCAAGTTTGGTTTTATTTTAGAACTTAAATCAGCCCAGATAGACTTCAGCATCCCCGCAACTTCATTAGGGATGAGTGGTTCAGAAGACGAAACAAAACTAAATTTCTGCGAAATAATACAATCCACTAAAACAAAAACTGCGCATTTTTCCCTTGAGATGATGAAATGATGATACCTGAAAATTCTTCCTACTAAATGCTTAAAAAAAAGATCCAAAAACAAGTTAATCTATCATCTGAGAGCACCTCTGTGGAGAAACGGTGACACTGTGAGCTCTTTCAAATTTAGATGTAGTTTCTTAAAGAAAGCTTTATTCTGTCTGTGTGGAGATCCTTTTAAATCTGAGTTATTTAGCAAACTAAAATACTTATAGGTTGTGTGTGTTTTATGTGTTTTTCCTGATTCAGTAGAACAATGACACATTTAGATGTCTGCACATGTATGAATACATGCATTCTCTTCTTTTTTTACAACTGAAGCAGTTCTACTGGTTCCATTTTTCAAATTCATTACCATTGAAAAGGCCTCATATTTCAATGCCACAAAATGCTGTGCTCAGGGAAATGACCTGTTTCTCAGGTAGACTTTAAGAAGAAAATACCTCTTCATGTTTCTTTTTAAACTGTTTCGAACAGCCTTTTCTGAATTTTTGGTCTTGGAAGAACTCTCCGAGAGTTTTGACCATGTTACGGTCTGCAAAAATAACACAAAGTAATTTAATTATTTGCAAGCAAAATTGGCGAGTAATTCTGGAAAACATAGAGTTCTAATAAGCAATTTTCTTTCCTCCAACTAATATTTTTTTGTAGTAATTTTTATGTAAAGAAACTCTGCTGCATCTTCTTTTCGATCTTAATAAGCTGTGAAGTGGCTGGATTTGAAACACTCTAAAAGGATGTGCCTGTGCTCTGCATACAAGTATGCATATTAGTTTTCTCCTCACCGTCCTGCTTCACTGCCCTCACACACTTCTACTTCATCAGGAAGGTTTGGGCTAAACCCACAGGTTTGCTTCTTAATGGCCAAGAAGAAATAAGCACATCAAAGTTTGAGCAGCCCAACGCAGAAATTCCAAATATTGTATTTTTACAACTTTTAAATCACTATAAATATACCAAACAAATTGGAGATGTATATTTGGGGAGGAGGAATAGGCGGAGGCCAAGAATTTTTTGGTAAAAAAGTAGGCCGATAAACAAACAAAAAAGATGGTCGACGTACAAAGGAGGATGGATGTTGGTCCTGAATTGTGCGGTCTGGTTCGTCATACCTCCGCCGAGCCGTTTTACACTTCATGACACTTAAAAAAATGACAATTTCCAGAGTCGAGATTTTCTTGAGAAGCTCAAAATGTATAAGACAGAGTTCTGACAGTCCCACCACAGCCAGGGATTGGCGATGGGTTCTTTCTTTTAAAGAACCCACTTTAAAGGGTTCTTTAAAAGAAACACACCACGAGAAAGTGAAGACACGTCTCCAAAATACTGAAAATTCTTCACTTGTGACAAAACTCTTTCCCTGACTTATAAAGAGGTAGCCCAAACTGTTTTTTGTTGAGTGCTACAGTTTCAGATGCTGATTACCATCTTGGCTGCTTCACACTTGGAAATCGGTTGATAGACTTTGCAAATTGGTCCAGTTAGAGCTGGTGATCGGAGCCCAATGATCCCGATAGAACCTCATCATCCGCAGAAAGTAGAAGTCACCAAACCGGATAGCAGTTGCACCTTCGCTTTGCTTAGAAATTCTGTTCTTTAAAGTAATGAATAGCGTTACTTTGAAAGCCGTTAAAAAAAAGAAAAAAAAAAGACAGCAGAGTGCAGATTTGTAAACAGATTCCGGACAAGAGGAGGAACACAAATTTTTCTAAAAGGTTTGTTTGCAAAAAGGTTTATCCTAATTGATTTGAATTGCTCGGGAAATGCCAGGTTGGGAGTCACGAGTTTAATGACATGTAAAGAATGCATTTGGATAACTCGTCTTTTTTGAGGGAAGTGTTAAACCTCAATAGTTGGCACTTAAACGTTCCGTTCTGTCATCTTCCGCTTGTTCCAGGGACAGGTAGCGGGGGCAACAGCCTCAAACGGGCAGCCCAGGCCTCTCTCTCCCCGGCTGCATCCTCCAGCTCACCGGAAGGATCCCAAGTCATTCCCCGGCCAGCTGTGAGACATAGTCTCAGCGGGTCCGGGGTCTGCCCCTTGGTCTTCAATTACTTTAGTCAGTAGGGTCTTTAGTGACCCTACCAGGGGGTCACTGGTAAGGGTAGGGTAAGGGTAAGGATGAGGATAAGCCCCTGGTAGGGTTACCCAAGGCAAACAGGTCCTAGGTGAGGGGCCAGACAAAGCGGGGCTCAAAACACCCCTATGAAGTTACCAAACATGGCCATGTTGCCTTTGCCCGGACGCGGGTCACCGGGGCCCCCCCTTGGAGCCAGGCCCGAGGGTGGGGGACGAGAGCGAGCGCCGGGTGGCCGGGCTTTTACGCATGGGGCCCAGTCGGGCTCAGCCAGAACAGGGGACATGAGCCGCCCTTCCAGCTGACTCACCACCTGCAGGAGGGCCCATAGGGGTCAAGTGAAGGAGGAGATGGGTGGCAGCCAACGGTGGCACTTAAACGAGCTTACGTTATTGGTATTAACAGGTACATTCTGGTTGGAAAAATGTAATAAGTGTTTTCACATCAGTTGTAATAATATCCAAATTTTTAGGGGGAAATTGTCATTTTAATTATTAATGAACACAAACGTTCTCGTACTCAGACTGCTTGATGACTAACTTGAAAAGCCCTCCTACCACCATGGCATTAACCCATTGAGAAAATTACACCTACACATATACTGTATGTAAAAAAAAAATTGAATTGTTCGGAAGTAAGTAAATACTTTGATGCAGAATATCTGGAAAAAAAAATAAAAGCAGGTTTTAACCCTTCTTTCTGTATATTTTCAGTCTATCCCCTCTCTTGTATATTTTATTTGCGAGTGTCACAGATTGGACAGACAACAGTCACTGCTTCCTATGGGATGTTTGTGGTTCACAGAGTATTTTATATAAATTATTGAAATATTTAGTTTCACTATTTTTTTTTTGGACAACCATGAAAAGACTGAAGCGTTTGAATTTTCATTTTAAAAGCTTCTCACACGTCCATTGAGTTGCTCTCTCTTCTCATGCGTTGGAACTCAGATGTGCTAGAACATAAAAAGAGGGAGCGGGTGAGATGTTGGATCAGACGGATTCATTTGGCCTTGATAAGAAAGAGTGCTCTCATCTTTAAACAGCCGTTTAGTGTTAATTAATCTCTTTGACTGAAACCTCCCCACACAACACTCTCTTTAGATGGAAATACTTTCATGCTCAAAGTGCTCACATCACCTTCCATGACTGAGCTGTTGGAAAAAAACAAAATCTGACAAAACCCTGGTTGCCATTTCCCTCTGTAGCCATCTGGCTCACATACAACCCTGCTGGTAATTAGGTTTTTTAAGGGTTTAAAATAGAGCTGTTTTCCATCTCTTTGCTACATTTTGGGTTTTCTCCCTAGGAAACATCTCTATTTACACGTATGAAGCCAAACCACTCATTCTAAACGACGAGCTCCTCCTGCCTGATTTCACTTTATTCCTCTATAATCGTCATGCAGTCTTCCTCAAACATGAACAATCTTTTCCTCGTCATCCAGCCAAGCTCCTCTAAGACTGTTGTTCTCTTGAGAAAACCCACACTTAAAAACAAAGGGAACATGGGAAAAGAGTCTTTGTAATGGATTTCTACTTTTTATGTCACCCGTGTTTTCTCAATCAGGACTGTAATTATGTGATTTTCAGTCACATTTTCGGCCATTTGATCAGCTGTAAGTTTCCTTTGCTTAGAGGCTGCTCACATCTGGGATTAGCTTGTGTGGTGGCTCATTCGATTGTGTATTTGTAGTAGGGCTGCAACTAACAATTATTTCGATGATCGATTAATCTGGCGATTATTGGTTCGATTAATCGATTAATCGGGTGAAATTGGCAACTTAATAAATAATAGTTTTTTGGCATTTTATTGAATGTAGTTATGCAAAACACAACTCATAACCACTTAAACAACACGTTGGGCTCATTCTAATAAGTAAAAATGTTAATCTTTCTGTGAAATAAAGAGAGAGAATATTACCATTTCTACAGCAAATATAAAATAATAAATCTACTTACTGTGTACAGTAAAGGTAAATCACGAGCACCCATAAAATGTGTTTTATAGTACTGGCTAAAAAAACATAAATTGTAAACTGTTGACCATCCAGGATCACATTTAAAAACAAGATAACGTTAACAGTTTTAGATTTGCAAATTTAACCTTGTTCAGAGGTATAGTACCAAACAAAAATGGCCGAGGTTAACATGAGTAAAAATACACAAAAAACAATCAAGTTGTGTAATATTAAGTGCAGTTGACAGTAAAAACGTTCTAAACGATTAATCGATGACTAAATTATTCGACAACTATTTCAATAATCGATTATAATCGATTAATTCGATTAGTTGTTTCAGCCCTAATTTGTAGCTCTCTGAATATCAGTTTACACCTGAGAACAGGATTTCTTTAAAATCCTGAGAAAAAATGTTGAATAAACCTTTCAAATAGTTATTTTAGTTTTCCTTCTAACACGCAAAGACAGACTTCAGACATTCGGAAACAAATGGGAAGTGATAAATCTGATGGTTTGTGATGGTTCCCATGCTTCAGGAGTTGTGTGTTTGTTCACGCAGACCTGTCAGTTCACACACAACACAAACACACACACACGTCTGTTTGGTCCTTTCATCCTGCACTACTCTGGTCCTGCTACACATCCGCTGTCTGTCTCCATCCAGCCACACTTCACTCAGAGTTTTGTTGATGTTGCACAGCAGAAACAAATTTGGCATTTAACCTGAAACACGGCTGTTTTTCAGAGAACATGTGCACCAACAAAAACCAGTAGAAAGGAAGTGGTAGAGATGTGGTAAAGTATGTAAACAGACGAAACCTAACATGTATCTAGAAAGGGAAAAAAAAAAAAAAAATCAGCTACATGTTAATGATTCACCGTTTCTAGTCCGTCCAAGACAAATAAATAACAACCAAACCATTTCCAACCGCAGATACAATCACACCAAGATTTAAAATATCAGAAATGGGATTGTTTTGTATCTGTCTGCGGTAATCAGAGGCTCACTGAGTTGTTTTGTTCGACAACACACACATTTTGTGAAATAGTCGGCGATAAATAAAGAAGAGACTGCAGCTCACTCAGGAGATTAGCGGTTTGTATTTGAGGCTCAAAGATGTTGGCAGAGGTAGACACATGGCTCTCAAACTAAAATGAGGGAGTAGAAAACCCAGTGGCGAACTCTGGATACCTTCAAAGCCTTTTTTGTTGATTTACTGAAGTGAATTATCAAAATCAGAATACACTTTAATGATCCCACACATGGGAAATTTGTGTGTCACAGCAACAACTTCCTATCTGCTAAGTGAGTCGTTGTAGAGCCCGATCCCGTACGGAAAGAAAGACCTCCGGTAACGAGATGTTCTCGAGTGGAGCTGTCTGAGCCTCTTGGAGAAGGAGCTCTGCTGTTCGTCCAAGAGTGGGTAGAGAATTATATATAGAATTATATTTTGGCCGTTAATATTTATGAATATTCCCAAATGTTGTGTTTTTTTCTTTATGGTTTTCTGATGACAATCTTTTCAAACGTGTTTTCACTTTACATATTTGACCAATCACATTTCAGCCAGCATTTGTTGCTGAGTAGGCTAAAATCAGTCAGACCTTCAGAATTCATTTTGCTAGCTTTCTCTACATAAAATTAACAACGACACTGCTTCAAGCTGAAAGATTTCAACCTGCTCTTTTAGAAAATTTATATGCCTTTACGGAGGCTTAAGGTTCATCACTGTTGTTAAACCTGATGATTGGGCAGTCGTAGGCAAAGAAAGAGAAAATACTATTTTATTGTTGTGAAATCTTTTATCAGCACACAACGGAAGGATGCAAATAAAAATAAATACATTACGGGGTTGATATTTTTTCAAGATCATTTTCAACAAGAATTTTTTTTGAGCTCAACAAAGAAAAGAGCTCCGAGTATCGTTAGAAATAACAGGTGGACATATCTGTAATGAAAAATGCAGAAATATGGCTGGACTTTCAGCACTGATGAGGTGAGAAAATATGTATTTTGTCTGGAAATAATTCCAGTTTTCAATGAGTAAAATGAAGCTGAAACTGCATATTTCCAAGTTTTTATTGAATAAAAATAAGCGTATGTTATTTTATGAAGTGATTACCGGTCGCCTGGAAAAGTCCTATGTATAAAAAACTCAATTTTCATTGAGTTATACAGTCGATCAAATCTATATCAATGGGCTGTATGTCCAGATAGAGATGCCTAAAATTAAACATCTTCAAGAGAAGATAAAATCTTGTAAACGTGCTAATTGACAGAGAAAAAAAAAGTCGCTCGAATAATAGCGATAGTTAAATGAGATATTCTAGAATTATGTTTCATTCATGCAGAGGAATAAGAGAATGGAAGCAGTCCTCATTCAGACAACTCTAATTACAGAATGAATTCTTTATGATTGAGGGCCTGAATGTTCGGGGACTGTTCGTTTCTCCAGCTGATGACGTGTGGAGTTGCTGAGGGCTGTGTACGATCTAATTGAGTGTTTTTGACATGTTAAATTTTCCATAGGGACAAATTTAGTTTGCACATACTCACAGAGCAGTCTGTCTGTGCCATTTCCTCCCTGTTCGTGTTCTGTTTCCAAACCTCCCCAAGGACAGCGAAATGTCATACTAACTAGTTGTGTCATGAGGTGAGTTTTTCTCTTCCAGTTGGTCCTAAAACTTTTTCAACTATGATGTGAACTGAGAACAATTAGCCTTTCACCAGTGGGACCCAGTTTAATTGACCCATGAGAGGTCTGTGACCCCGTAGTGCAACTTGGGCTTCGTTTTCAGTCGTGCCGGTATGCAGGGTGTGGAAGGAAACGTTTAAATATAGTCTCCTACCCTGGGAGCCAACCTAATGAAAACATTCCCTGGCCATGTTGACCCAACAAAAACAGACTCACATTTTATTTCAGGTCTTGAACCGTAGAGAAAAATGCTTTCAGTTAAAGTCTGGCTCCAGACTGGAACTGGGTCACAGAAAGATTAAAACCGGCCATTAATTTATCCACTAGAAATTAATGTTGACTCTCGATTGTTATGCTGAGTTGTGAGACCTTCGGTTGAGCTCACAAAACACAGGCTAAAGTTTTTCACGAGTCAGCATTCAGTTAACAAAAGATTGGAATCAATGTTTTTACAAAGAGAGAGCTGAGCCGAAAAGCAAAGCTCTCGCTTTACAAGTCGATCTACGTTCCTACCCTCACCTATGGTCACCAGTTGTGGGTGGTGACCGAAAGAATGAGATCGCGGATACAAGCAGCTCTGTCATCCGGGAGGAGCTCGGTGTCGAGCCGCTCCTCCTCCAGGTCGAGAGGAGCCACATGAGGTGGTTCGGGCATCTGGTCAGGATGCCCCCCGAGCGCCTCGCAGGTGAGTTGTTTCGGGCACATCCCACCGGGAGGAGACCAAGGGGCAGACCCCGGACCCGCTGGAGAGGCTATGTCTCACCGCTAGCCGGGGAACGACTTGGGATCCTTCCGGGTGAGCTGGAGGATGCAGCCGGGGAGAGAGAGGCCTGGGCTGCCCGTTTGAGGCTATTGCCCCCGCGACCCGACCCCGGATTACGCGGAAGATGACGGATCGGATCTTTTTCTTCACAGGAGGAGCTTCTTAAACTAAAAGAAAATATTGACGATGGTTGCTTGAACAATCCTCAAGATCAACAAGCCTCCAAACATTGAGGATAATTTAAAAAATGTAGCCAAATGTACTACAGCTGGCTGGGGAACAACTCAGGATCCTTCCAGATGAGCTGGAAGATGTAGCTGGGGTGAGAAAAGCCTTTGCCTCCGTCTGAGGCTGCTACCCCTGCGACCCGGCCCCGGATTAGCGGAAGATGACGGAGCGGTACATTTGCAGCAACAGTTTAAAATATCTACTTTTCTTTAAGCTTTTTTTGTCATTTGACCCTAGAAAGTATGTCTTAATTTGAGCAATTTTAAACTTTACTTGTGTTTACTTGCATATTGTCTCTACTTCTTTATTATGTTACCTGTTTGTCTGATTTAAATGAAAGCAAGTTTACTGCCAGGTCTTTATAATCAGTTTTTCCAAAGTTTTCACCATTATTTTGGCTCCAACTCACTGTAGCCTGTAAATGAATGTGTTGCAGTTAGAGCCTCCAGTGGTAGTAATCAGCGGCCATTACCGCTTGCCATTAAATAGGCAGCAGGGTCCACAGGTGTGTAGCATCAGAATAATCACCCTCAGATGTCTCAATCAGGGTGATGAGGGAAGGTCCAGGGCTCTCTCTGGTGGCAGGTGAGGGGATCATGACAATCAGAATCGGTCTTGAAAACCAATAGTCGTCAAATCTTAGTATTTATGTGTCTTTCGGACATTTTTAAATGTTAATTTACTCCAATTTCCATTCCTGTTATTATTCTTTCTTTTTCTATCTGTAAATTTATTTAAAATGGATAAATGATAAACTATCAATTATTTTGGGCTTTTTTTTAATGAGGGGGCTCAATCGATTGGGAGTAAGGATACCCTCAATAGTGTGGTATTGGTTTTGTTGAGTTCTCAAAGCTTCAGAAGTTTATTTGATGAGAATAAATGGGAGAGAATGAAAATAATTTCTTTCTGCTCTACTTACTGCTCCATTTTCTTCCATTTCTGCTCATCTGGCTCCTCCTTTCCTGACCAACAGTATTTCAAAGGGTGTTCTTTTCTCTGCTTCGCCACACAGTCGTTTTCCTCCTTTTTTTTTTGCACAACCCTCCTCTGCTTCTTTTTAAAGAGCTTACCTCACAGAAACTTCAATCTTTCTTCCTCCCCTCTTCTCTTCTCCTCCTGAGACTTTGGACACTGGTGCTGGGTGTATTTTAGAGGGAAGCTGCGGATTTTCCACAAGACTTCAATCTTGGTCTTTTACAGAGCAGCACCACATGAACACACACCAGGCTGCCAAACCAGGGCTTATAATGGCTTAAAATGTCCAGAGGACACTGGGAGTAGAGAGCCTTTAAGAGGGGATGAAAGGAAAATAAAATATAAATACAAGTGAGGAGTTAGAAAGTGGAAACTTGTACTTTATTGAAATTTTCTTTTATTCCATTTAAAGATCTCATTTAATGTAACAACAACTTTTCAGAGTTTTTTTTACCTTCTTAAAGATATGTGTGTGGTCCTTTTTGTCTACTAGACACATCACCATGTTTTAATGATGTGGGATTGAATTAATTAATGTTTAAATGAGACATGATTGATCTCAGAGATCATAATAAAGAATAAAATACAATTTTAAAATTATAAAGAAAGAATGAAATTCAATCACACAAAAAACTCTGAAGAAGAAAACTCATTTCTTTCTCTTCAGGCATTACCAGCTGAGCCACGTGGCCACCACAACTTTCCATTCCGTATGTGTGCGCATTGAAACCGAGCTGCATTTATAGTGTTTTAAAGTGCAGTGTGTGGATGTTAATGGGGTGTGTGTAGACATTTCCAGTCCCAGTCTGCTTTTGTAGTTTTCCGTGATGTGTCCGGGGTGACCGTCGGAGCAGCTGTGGGTTTTTACATGTATTCTTTTGTGGGTTTTATGCACACAGTGGAATGATGTGAGCTGCAGGTCAGAGATTTCCTCTTTGATGCAGTGTGGCAGGTGTGCGGTAATTGTGCATTTGCGTGTGATGCATCGTACAGATGTGTTTGGATTGGCGTCCTTCCACCTCAGCTTCCATATGCAGGGTTGCTACTTTAGCAGGAAATGCTCTGATAGTCGACGTACCTTTTTTCTCTTTAATCTCGGTTGGATATTTTGTTGATATTTGTTCTTTTTTTGAGCTTCTATATTTTATTGTGGGCATTCTGTTGCATCTTATGGAGGAGGTTGGATGCCCTGCTGTCAGATCTTATCAGTCAGATTCCTTTTCAGCCTCTCTACAGGTTTTTTTTTGTGTGACATTAGCATGTTCAGTCAAAATTGCCTAAAGCTACATCTGGGTTGTAAAAGCTTAAGGTGTTTTCTGACCGGGGCATGCTGAGGATATGCTCTCGTGCTGTGACCCTAAAGAAAAAAAATGAAGGTTAACAAATAAAGGTTAGCAGAAAAGAGCTAGCTTGAAGGGTTACTATATGGCTGCTAGATACTCAAAGCTGGGGAAAGTCTGGCACATTGGGGTTCTGTCCTCTGATTATGTCTACACTATACACTTCCTCGATAGATTCAGGAGGCCTTGCTTGATCTATCTGCATCACACTTAGTCCTCAGCTACCATCTTGTTCCAAAAGAATAAAGCCCATGTGGTGATACTCCCGGTGTTTATTTTTTTAGGAGTTTTCCCTCACAGAGAAGGATAGTGACCTGGAGGATGCAACCGGGATGAGAGAAGCCTAAGCTTCCTGTCTGAGGCTCTTGCCCCCATGACTCAGTCCTGGATAAACATCGGAACGGATCTAAAAATTTGAATTGAAAGGGATTTTTTTTTTTCATGCTAATAAACCTTTTGGAGTTTTTTACCACCAAATTTAAGTTTGAACTTTATTCCAAAAATATAACCAGATTTATTTTTTATTTCATTGATGCATGTTTAAATAATTTGCAAGCTTTAACATCCAGTTTTTGGATATTATTTGAACACTATCTTGAAGAACAGCACATGTTAGAGGTTTTGGAGATAAAATCAGAGGCCAGACTGAGATGGTTTGGACATGTGCAGAGGAGAGAGAGAGAGTACATAGGAAGAAGGATGCTGGGTTTGGAACCACCAGGAAAGAGGACTAAAGGAAGACCAAAGAGGAGGTTCATGGATACAGTGAAGGAAGACATGAAGATATTTGGGGTGACCGAAGAGGATGCAGCAGATAGGGTTAGATGGAAGAAACTGACTTGCTGTGGCGACACCCTTGTTTCTGCCACATCCACATTCTGATAAAAGCAGAAAGTGCACTCCGCTCCCGTTTGATTTCTATTTGTCGCTTCTTTCCTGTAGCAAGCACTTGAGTGTCATGGTGGACGGGGCAGAAGGACTACTGGATTTGCTCAAAAACTGCTGAATCATTCCAAAAACCCCTTTGGTGATACTTACAAGGCCCACACATCACTATCAGAAGGGTGAAAACTCTTTATAGTTCTTAAAAAATGTAAAAAAATTGGTCTGCAGGTCATAAAAACTCGGTCACCAGACTCTACTGGTGATGCTTAATCTTTTTCCAGTTTAAGCTTGAGATTCATGGCAGAATAATTTTGATGAGGCAAGGCAAATAGGAGTTGTTTGGAAGTCGTGAAAAGAAAAAAAAAAACATGGCAGCATATTTTTCATCTTGCAAAGCCACATCATAGTCACCAAACCACACAACCCCTGGAAAATCTCCAGTTGAAATGAAAGTGGAGATGTTGGTCTCCAATGAGAACATCTTGTCCAATGAGACCAACGCTAGCTGGAATAGAGAGTGCTGGAAAGTTCATGGTTTTGTCTTTCTCTTACCACAGAAGCAGGGAATTTTTACTAGGACTATGATCTTCTCAACAAGTAAAAATAACCTGGAGTTAAATTTGAAACCGTCTGTCTGACGGCTAAAACAAGACTGAAAGAGGATCGAGCTGCAGGACAATGGTTCAGTAAAAGGCTGCAAGAACTGAAGCAGTAGAATGTATTCACAATAAAACATGGCCGCTGATTGAACCAATACAATGTTGTAACTAGCTACGTGACAATGTTTTGATCTGAAACTGGAATGTATTATTTTCAGAATTCACATGATGAATCTATACATGAAAAACATCTTATTCAGTTCCATGCGTTTCTGATGTTTTCTCTCTTAATGTATGAACGTTTTCTTTCTCTGATCAGTCCCTCCGTGCATTCTTGCTTCTGCACATGTTGTTACATCTACTTAAAATCAGCCGGACAAGCCGTCAGTCAGTTTTCTGTTTGGCGGTATAGGTCAGTGCAAACACTGCAGAAGTCCAAGCCGGTGGGGCCCTGAGATGGTCAGTGTAACCTCTGTAAGCAAGGGTCAGGAGCGGGTCAGTGTCACAAAGCAAAGGAAAACATTATCAATCCTGAATTTTAACACACAGACTTCTGCATATTTTAAAATGTCACGAAGCAGAAAAAGATCAGCAAAAAAAAAAAAAAACAGAAATCAAAATAAGCAGTGCCTTTATTTTCTTAGAGGAGGAAGTTTTCTCGATGCATTGAATTTAAAAATAAGTTAGTTTTTATAATCTTATTTTTCATGCAAGTGTCTGGTTGTTGAAATATATTGCATTTTTAACTTTGGTTAAATTTTCATGACAAAAGGATAAAAATGGAAGCTGAGATGGGAAAGTTAAGAGTTAGGAATCTTTGAATTATGTCTTTTATCTGATAGGGTCATTTTTACTAACGTACCCAAAATAAAGTTCAAAGGTAGCAACTTTGAACTTTTTTGCACAAACCTTTTGCAAAAATGCCAACCATAACCTACCAACTTCAATCATGGCAGAGTGAGGAATAGTTCTCTCTGCTGAGGCGAGGCTTGACTTATTACCATCACTCGAATTTCCGCATTTATCATGGTTCCCTCGCCCACCACCAGAGGGAACCCGGGGCCTTCTCTCATTTGCCTGATTTTAGACACCTGAAGATCTTTGTACAGCTGCCTTTAAATAGGCAGCCTATCTTCCCTTCAGGTGTCTGGTTATACCTTCCTTTCCAGTTAGGTCTTCCTGGCTGCCTGACCATGAAATACATTCAGAACAATAACCTCATGCCATGCCACTAACTTCATTTGACGTTCAGCACGGCATGCATTTTGACAAAGCATGCCCACTTGAGCACCAGTCATGTGCACCTGTACTTACATGCCATGAATACAGCACGTGTAGTCTGAGCCTAAACTGATCTATAAATCAATTAATTGACCAATTAAAAACAAGGGTCACTTCTGTTTTTCTCTGTCCAGGTGTAGCGGGATGATTTTTGCAGGAACAACTTAATGTAACAGCTGATTTTAAAATAAAACTTATACCAAGTATTTGTTTGTGTGCTTTTTGAACAGCTTGTATTTAATTTAAACCGAGAAAAAAAAAGCTATTTTCAGTCAGTCCCAGCAGGCAGCAGTCAGGAGCCTGATGCAGTGAAGGACACTTTGTCATGTGTGAGTGTGTCTCCATGCATGCGTGCAGCATCCCGGCATCCAGGTGTAGTGAAGAGAGGTGGGTCAGAGAGAGGGGATGAATAGATGGAAGAATGAATTTGGCCCAACAGAAAACACTAACAGCCTCCACATCAGGTTCCAGATGAAGTGCTTCCAAAGATGACGAGAAACAGTCATGGCGTTTGGTTTTAGTTTAAGTCCCATAATTTGAGGAAAGACAAAGATAAAAGTGACAGACCAAGTATTTGTTTTAAGTCATGGGTGACGATGTGCGCTCTAAATTTTTAGAGAAATGGTCATTTGCATTTATCCATATTTAACTTGTTTTGAGTGAGGAATAGTTCTCTCTGCTGAGGCGAGGCTTGACTTTTTACGAGCACTTGAATTTCTGCACTTGTCATGGTTCCCTCGCCCACCACCAGAGGGAACCCGGGGCCTTCCCTCATTTGCCTGATTTTAGACACCTGAAGATCAGCTGCCTTTACCCATATTTAACTTGTTTTGTAATTGTAAATTTTGGTTTCACTGATGGCAACGTGGGCTTTACCACATGGCAAATTGTGTACAGGCACAAATATCTACTCTGACTCGACCAGTTCATGTATATCTTTCTGTCTAACATTGCCAGAAGAATCAGTTACTCCCTTTTCTTCCGTGAATCACTTTAATGTGTTACACAGTGGGATTAAATTATTTCTTTGCCAGTCCAGTATCTCAGATTACAGTGTAGAGTAAGCTTTAAATGTGTTGAAACTCGATCCTATTAATTCCTTAACTTCTTACGTTTGTTCTCTTTCATTCCTCAGCAGTTAATCCATTCGCTGGATATCGTGCTACTGGCCCTCATTCATAGAAGTGTGTACACTTTCTGGTACAACACTCACTGACAAAAAAGTGATCACTTTGTAAACATTCAATAACGGAGGGTGAAATTCTTCTTATGTGCCATCTGATGTCTCCTCATCTCGTGCAGTAAGGGAGTGACTGAGCTTGGATCTGAATACATGCAGCTATCTTCAATATAATTATGCTTGTTGTCTGCTTATGGATTTATCAAGGCTTGAGAACATCTAAAAAATGTTCATGAGGTGTACCTTAAGAGAGGTACATCTCTCATTATCAATGCCACAGGCTTTCTGACGTATTGTCTTTAAAAGCCTGATACTTTCCATCATTTTGTGTGCAACTTTGATATATAACAGCCATTGTATTGAATTGAATATAATTTATTGATTCCCGAAGGAAAATTTGAGTGCTGCAGTGCAAACATCTTGATTCCCCCCTGCCTCTATCCACTGGCGTCTCAGTCTGGTCCCACTGTGTCCAACCTCGCAACCCAAAAGTTGGAGTCCAGAATGGATCATGAAGCTGCCCAGGGCAGGGCTTTAGCCGTTATTGACGCTAGCACGTAGTTTTCACACCTATACTACAGTTTTGTCTGTTTTCTTAAGCAGCAGAGCTTATTGGCATGTGTTAAATAGGTTAGCGTTGAGAAAAAAAAACACTTTTAAGAAATTTGTTTCCATCTGATCTAGTAGAAAAAATGTGTTCTGTCTGTGTACATACTGTAGATATTTTCAGTATTTTACCGCCTCAGTTACTCTTGGTCAAATCATCAAATCTCAAGAATAAAGCGTGGAGATGTGCAGTGTGATTTTCAACAGAAAGCCTTTTAGGATTTCACTCAAGCAGTTCAATTTGAAATTACACACATCATTTTCTGGGCTGTAATTATTTTGCACCATCTTAAGAGAATGAAAAGAGAAAAGAACTCTGAAAGCTTTTCTGTTTTTATATTTTGGAGTCTCCTCACCAGCAAATTGATTCCAATCTAATGCTAATCCCAGCTCGGTTTTCCACATTTTTTCATCACTATTACCATTAGACAGTGTTCATGGGGGGAACTAAAAGATGTGAGCAGCTGCACAGCAACGTGAGAAGTTGCGCATGCTCATGATGTGCATGCATGGTGGCTGACGCAGCCACATATGGCAGATGTTAATTCTATTTAAAAGCCATCAGAGGTAGCAGCACCTGTGGTGGATGGAAGTTTGGAGACGTATAATGGTTTTTACTGGGAATCCAGTCACCGCCTAGAATTTCTACCAGATGTGTCCCTAATTATTGTGCAAAAGTCTTGTTCATTTGACTTTAATTGCAAACACAAAATGACGGAGAATATTTCTTGACCACTGGATTCAATTGAAATTTGAATTGAATTTGAATTCAGTAGAATTTTTTTTTTCAATTCAAGTTTATAAATGTGGTCCAACATTACGACACAGTTGTCCCAACAGGACAAAAAAAACAACAAAAAAACACACAAATCAGTTAAAAAAAAAAAAAAAAAAACGACAATAAAAATTTTGAATAATTATTTTTAGTTGTGATAAAACCTTGGATATTTTTTTCTCCAAAAGGTGCATCTTTTAGGAAAATAAATGCACAATCAGACTGTTCTGTGTCTTATTCTGGTGTTTCCTCATGGGGATCACCCATCCCACGAGCTCTGCCTGCTCAGTCTGTGGGGTCTTCTTTTGGGGGTCTGACTGGCATGGGTGGTGCAGGTGCCTCACTTTAGCCAGGTGGCTTCAGTGGGTGCCTGTGCCTCCTGGAGATGGGTGGACCCTTGTGGTTTTGGCCGCTGCAGTCATGGGCTGGCCGACTCCTGGTGTGGATTGATCCCCAGTTATTATTTCTTCGCAGCATCAGGCCAGATGCTTATTTTTATTTCAATTAAAGAGACAGTAGCTACTGGTTCAGATAAAATAAGGGTTGAGGAAGCATGGGGGTATGAGGGATGGGTCGGGGGGGTTGCATGAACGTCGATGCATGTGTGCAGTGTTTTGTATGAGTGTGTGATTTTTGATGTATGCTTGTTTTTTACTTACTTTTTAATGATCTGGATTTTAACGTTGTTTAAGTTTTTATTTGTTCTGTTCAGCACTTTGTGTGACTGTGTTGGAAAAGTGCTTTATAAATAAAATTTGATTTGATTTTAGACGTTAAATGCTTATTTTGAACATCTAAGCATGTCATAAACTTTCATTCATTTTACAGTCTGAATCGAGAGGCAGCACAATAAACGGGCACTTGGAAATAACTTTTGCAAATTTGCTCATTTAAAAAGAGCACCTATTCAGAGACATGAATGTTTTTATGAACGTGTTTAAAGGTGATCATAAACAACTTTATCACCTAGACGCTGCTGTAATAGACCCTTAGTCTATATTTGAGGTTTTTACTGGTGAGTTAAAGTGGTCCATTTGGATTACAACATACCACACACACATCTGAAGAGCAAGCAGCAGGGTTTTCATTTAAGTCATAAAATCGACTCTAACAAACCATAACATTTTACCAATCCCAGATCAGATGTAGTGTGTTCTTAGTGATTCTAAAGTCTCTTTAATCAAATCAGAGCTTATTATTTATCTGCGGTCTGGAGAAGTTTCAGAAGGCTAAAGCTAAAGGCCATTCTAGCAGTGACCTTAGCAACCTTGTTGAAATACAACTGTTAGTACTAATTGGCTGAGGCAGCTGGGATTCATTCTGTCAGTTAAATGAGAGATCAATGTTTTGACCGTCTGAAATCATTTAGACTCAGATTAGAAAGTCGTCAAAGGTCAGAAGAGCTGGTTGGTACAAGATTGCATCTTTGTAGACAAGACAAACTTTGGTTTGAATCTCTTGATATTGTGAAAAGAAGTAATTCACAGTCCTAAACAACGAGCTCAGGGTTAGAGGAGAATACATACGATTGGGAATGATCGATAAGTTATAGATGATTGCCAGTACGTGCAGGTCATGGATCCATGTTGGCCACTATTTGAGAATTCTTAATCACACGAGCCAACAAGGTTTTAGTTCTGTGCACAGAGATCTTAAGACTGGATTGCATGTGCACAGCGATATACGTCACGATCCTTATCCTTTAATTTTGGCAGATTAAGTAAAGTGAACAGTCACATTAAAGCAAAAACATGGTCTGTTGCGGAGATCGGCACTTGTGTTTTACTTCCATTTGCCTGAAATGCCCAGAATCCTTTACCCGGGTTGTTCCCAAATCTGTCTGGAAAACCTCATCGGGGATTTATTCAAGTGGCGCCCAACTCACATCACCTGACTTTATGCACTAGATTTGCTCATTTTCTACACTCTGCACTGTATTCGCTCCTTTAAACAAGATTTGGACTGGGTCGCACAAGTTCCCAAAGTACAGGTGCTAGAGGGGAGTGACAAAACGATGTGATGAAGGAACCATCTAATGTACTAAATTAAACTTCCCACAACCGTTTGGCATGTTTAAGCTGTTTTTAAATAAATAAATAAATTACTCTATTCATCCCTCACCGGGGAAATTTGTGTGCTGAACTCCTTACACCGCAGCAGGCTGCCCTTCAACAGCACCAATGGTGGGAAAAGCAGGGGTTAGGAGTCTTCTCCAAGGATCCTAGATGGTGGTCTCAGTGGGAATTGAACCCACAACCTTCCGGTCCGCGGGCGAGCGCTCTAGCGCTGATCTACTGTCTCCCATTTTCTTATGAGGGCCTAAAACTTTTCATGTGTGTGGCGACATGTTGAACCTCTTTTATCAGTCTGTTGTGGCAACCCCAGTTTTCTTTGCGGTTGTCTGCTGGGGAGGCAGCTTGACCGCAAGGGACAGCAATAGGCTGGACAAACTGATAAGGAAATGTGCATCTGTGGTGGGGAGAAATGTGGACTCTATGGGAACTGTTTTGGAGGGAAGGATGAGGGCTTTAATGCAGGGTATCCTGAATAACCCCCGTCACCTTCTACACGATGTTATCACGACCCAGAAGATGACCCAAAGTAACAAGTTCCTCTCACTGCGCTGCAGGACTGAGTGCTTTAGGAGGTTGTTCATCCCTTCAGCCCTCAGGTAGATGTTTCTGGAAGGAACTGAGCCCTTTTTTATTATGTATGTATGTTGTTTTTATTTATTTAGTAAGTAATTGATTTCTGTTGCTGCTGGACACCAGAATTTCTCCTGCGTGAGGTTAATAAAGTTTTTACCCATCTATCTATCCATCTATCTATCTATCTAACCCCTCACAACGGATATGGACGACTAATTTGCAGGGTTTAAAATGGGTATTTGTTGATGTTTTGAAGCTGTAGGATTGCACAACACAGATGTTTCAGACATCTTTTTGAGAAAATTATATATTTACCAAACAAATGTTTGTCAAGCCTTAATGAAGCAGTGATCTACAGTCCATCATGGTGAGAACTAATGCCTCTTTTTTCTGTTTGCTCTGCATTCATCCCACCTGTGCGTAGGCTAACCACGGCTATATGAACACACTGGAAAACGTCGACTTTCTCCATTGCATTTCGCCTCCTCTGCACTCTTGACAGACATTCGCCTGAAGCCCATGCATCACATTTCCAGCTGTGCGATAACTGCTTCATAGAAAACACTGTTTTCAAGAGCTTGTTTGAACAGCAACCGTGGAAAAAAATGAGAAACATGCTCATTTTCTGCTTATTCTCCAGAATATGTTTGGAAAATCCAGTAAATGTATTTGGGTCTATCCTGATCGTATCAGATGAAACACAACAACACTTAAGATGATGGAAAAAGATTTCCTGTGTCAGCATTGTGCTTTTCCCACTGGTGATGAGTGAATAGGTTTCCCAAAGTTCTGCGTCACACAGGTTGGGTTAAACACAAACCAGATGTTCTAATGACTTCTTTTGAGTGTCTCATTTGTCACTGGAATTTTCACCCTTCATTTTACCAACTCAGCACTCTAAGAATAAAAGATCTAAGAAAAGTAAGAGATGAAGGAGGCACATGTGGTTATTTATAACACCACATCCAATGTGTTCACATGTATTTTCTTTCTTAGCTCACAAACGGCTTCTGTACAGTACTTTGGATATGAACGACAATAAACAAGGCTTAAAATTTTACTCATTTATCAAAGTAACATACAGCAATATTTAAATGCAAAGGGGGTGTAAGACGAAAAGGATGCACTCGTACAGATATATCAAAATGAATCGAGCATGTTACGATCCACACATATCACCACAAATACACATCAAAATCAAATCAGCATGCGAATGATGATCACATGTGAATTATGATTTGAAAATTGTGATAAAATATATATTTCTTTTATCACATTTGACAACCGTTTATCGTCAGAGCGATATAAGAATTAGTATGTTCCTGGCCAACATGCAGGAAATGAAGCTGTCATTGTGGCATGAACTAAGTGCTGATGAAGATATGCATCTTTACAGCCCGTCAAAAAGTGATTATGGCACCGTTTATCGTCCAAAAATAACTGGATTTTTAAAATGATTTAATGTATTCAAAAAGAGCTGATCATCTTTTTATGTCTCTGTTTAAAAATACTTACCGTAATTTCACGGCTATGAGGCGCATATAAATGTCTTAGATTTTCTTCAAAATGAGCGGTGCGCCCTTTTGTGCGATGCGCCTTGTGTGTGAGAAAGGGCGGTGCTCGTGAGAAAAGGCGGACCTAAAAGAAAACGCGGTGCCCGTGAGGCGAGGCGGACCTGAAAGAAAAAGCATGAGAACATTAAAGAGTGAAGTGTGAGCGTGGATTGTGTATAAAAAAGGTATGTGCCGTATGCACAACATTACTGTTTTAACCCTGAAAATGGCAAAGAGACACGCTTATGACGCTCAGCGAGCGGCGTGGGAGCGAATGATGACCAAAGGAGACCACAGTTTCATGAAGGGTGGAAGGCAGCACCGGGCGAGTTACGCTACAGTTTGCCAATGGATTGTAGATGCTTGGACTAACATGTCTGCTGGTACTGTTATCCGAGCTTTCGCACAAGCTGGTATCCTTTCTGAGGAGCCGCACAGTACAGACAGTGACTTCGACAGCGAGGAGCGAAGTGGACCTGCTCTGTTGGATTTTGCGCAGCTGTTCGATTCCGAAACAGAGGATGAGGACTTTGATGGATTTGAATAAAGACTATTACCGGTAATGTGTTTGTTTAGTATCTTTACTACTTAAATAAAGCACAACCAAACTCAGTTTTGCTCCCGATCTATTTTTTAACATGCACATTTGCATGCTTGCGTGTGTTGTTGTAAGGCGGTGTGTGACTGAGACTGCACCTTTTCGTACAGTGCGCCCAATGGTCGTGAAATTACGGTAATATTTATTCTTCTTACACACTGAGGCAACATGTTTTTCTAATGACAGCCCCAAACAGACCATTCGGGATGTGTTTACAGTCTGGTCACTATTTGGCATTGAGTCACTTTCAGGTACAAAACCAATGTTAAGTAGATGCACAGTACCATTCAGTAAAACGCTTCTTATTTACCGTCTTCTGTCCCTTCTTGTCATAAAATAAGGGTATGAACAGGCTTGGATTTCTGCCTGTTTTCTGCCACTTTAAATTTCAAAAGCATGCCATGCCTACGCCTAAATAAGACAGGTGAACAAATTTTCATAAATATCCCACATCCTCTGATTTATTCTCTCTCTACACCTAAAATTTACACCGTTTTGTGTGCAAATTTAATAAACGAGTCAATATTTACAATAAACAAACTAAATGTGGGCTATTTTAGCTCAAAATGGAACTTACGAATTAGGAATGGCATTGCAAAAGCACTGGGGATAAATAGTTTAGAAAAAAAGGGTGAATCGTTTCTATCTCCAGCAGTAGGGAAGAATGAAAGAAAATAAATTGATTAGGTTTCATTTTCTCCAGACTCTTGGCTTCCGGTTGATCTAATTGAACCTTGTAGCGGCGTCTTTCGACACAGGAGGGGTCAAAACATAACTGTACAAAGTAACTCTAGGGGAGATGACACACAGTGAAGGCAATATGGGAGGTAATGTTATTTTCAACTTGAGAAGCTGAACGAGATTTAAGCTGTTGGAAACATGAGTCTGGAATGGGAATTAGCGCCTCCAAATCCAAGACCATGGTCCTCGCCCGGAAAAGGGTGGAATGCCCCCTGCGGGTCAGGGACAGGGTCCTGCCCCAAGTAGAGGAGTTTAAGTATCTCAGGGTCTTGTTCACGAGTGGGGGAAAGATGGAGCGGGAGATCGACAGGCGGATCGGTGCGGCATCAGCAATAACTAGGACGCTGCATCGGTCCGTCGTGGTAAAGAGAGAGCTGAGCCGAAAAGCAAAGCTCTCTATTTACAAGTCGATCTACGTTCCAACCCTCACCATGGTAACCAGGATCTACGTTTCTACCCTCACCTATGGTCACCAGCTGTGGGTGGTCACCGAAAGAATGAGATTGCGGGTACAAGCGGCCGAAATGAGCTTCCTCCGCAGGGTGGCTGGGCTCTCACTCAGAGATCGGGTGAGGAGCTCTGCCATCCGGGAGGAGCTCGGTGTCAAGCCGCTCCTCCTCCGGGTCGAGAGGAGCCAGATGGGGTGGTTCGGGCATCTGGTCAGGATGCCCCCCGATCGCCTCGCGGGCGAGGTGTTTCGGGCACGTCCCACCGGGATGAGACCAAGGGGCAGACCCCGGACCCACTGGAGAGACTATGTCTCACAGCTGGCCGGGGAAAGACTTGGGATCCTTCCAGGTGAGTTAGAGGATGCAGCCGGGGAGAGAGAGGCCTGGGCTGCCCGTTTGAGGCTGTTGCCCCCGCGACCCGACCAAGGAACAAGCGGAAGATGATGTTACGGATCGGAACCACTTATTGGGGATCGCTGGATTTGCACCTAATAATCAAAACATAAAACAATAAAAATTTATATTCACATAATTTCTTTATGCTTTGAGGGCAGGATTAATAGACTTGACTGGATGCATTTGACCACCGGGTCGTAGTTTATCCACTCCTGTTACAGAAGTTGCACATTTCCACGTTTCCCACTCATTGGACAGTGTACACATTGTGTGTATGAACATGTGCGTTTTTTGTACCGTCACTATTATAAGCTGGTTTTGGTTTCCTTCCTGTAAACTCTGAGATTTTCTGCTCCTCACATATTATGGCCATGACATGCTCGACACACATTCACACACATCACCACAACCTTAACAAAGTCTGGTGAATGTGAAGGGAGTAGCCTGGAATTAAATTGAATTAAAGACTCTTTTCTCCTCTTGTCATTTATTCACAGCCTTTTGGCTCCTTTGCTCCCGGGCACCGCTGCTTCACTCTGGCAGCATGAAAAAATGCTCCAGGGTCGTAAACCTACGCGCACACGCTCTCTCTGTTGTGTGTTTGTTCTGATAGCTGTTGGCATCATCTTGACAGAGTTGCACCATCGTTCAAAGCCAATGTAACATGAAAATAATCCTTATAAAAGACCTAAATAACTGTCTCGTCTGCTCTGCTCTGTGAAAGATGCATCATGGCTAAAGCAATTGTACTGCAAAGCATTCTGGACGACGATATATCACAGATTCCTATGAAAACTCATCTGTCAACATTATGTCCACATCTAAGGAAAAACTATCATTCAAATCAGTTCTTTCATTCAATCAAATTCTTGAATAAAAGTGTGAGCTGAAGTTCGAGGTAAATTGAGTGTGTTTTTTTTTTTTTTTTTGCATCTTGTCAATTAATTTTAGAGCTTGTTATCAATGTGATCTTCAACCGAGGAAAAGAGACCAAGCGTGCTCATGAGTTTGCTTTTAAAAGGACAAATTAGAGAGACTGAGAGCTGCAGGAATAGAGGTGAAAAAAAAGAGCGGTGCTTATTTTCTGCCAACATGGTGTGTTTTGAGAACAAACAGCCTGCGGTGCATCAGTAACGTTGTCCATCACTGAAAGAGCGTCTGCAGCGACAAACTAGGAATGAACTTTATCAAGCTGGGATTGCAGCAAAGCTTTTTTGCATAAATTATTTACAAACTGTTAGTGAGATAGCAGAGCTCGAACATATGGTGATTGTTTTAGTTTATTCAGTCGTTAGGTTCAAATTAGATATAGATCAAAAAAAGATAATAAAAATAACACAATACAACGCTAATGATCGAAAGGGCTCAGGTTGAAGTAAAGTTTACGTATTGTACTTGATGTTAACAGAATAATGACAAATGAACAGAAATAACTTGAAAAAAAAAAAAAGCAGTCTAGTACTTCTTACCAATTACCATATTTTCCGCACTATAAGGCGCACCGCATTATAAGGCGCTATTTGAATGCAAAACCTAACCGGCATGCATTGCGCACCGATCTGCGCCGATCAGAACTGTGTCCGCCTGTGTCATCTCGAACGCACCTATTGTCTTTTGGTAGGAGCCATTTCAGGGTCTTTACATAAACACACAAATGGAAATGAGCGCCGTTTCATATATCCCAGCATGCACCGCGCACTACTTCTTCTACGGGGGAAATGGAGTCAGCGGCTGCTTACCGCAGCTGCGACACCTGTTGTAGCTCAATATTAATTCATATATAAGGCGCTCTGGGTTTAAAGGCGCATCGTGGACTTTGGAGAAAATTTTAGGTTTTTAGGTGCGCCTTATAGTGCGGAAAATACGGTAAACGACATTCGACTCAAAGCATTGAGAAAAAAATGACGCAAAACAACAAAGAATGCACGTTGCATTTAAAGACTATCTTGCAAAGGCTGAACATTAGCATCATTGAATGTGCCATATTGTTTGTTTTAAGACATGTTTTTTAAGGACTTCTACCATGTTGTAAGTTTGAAAGGTTGTTCATCAAACAGAAATGATAGTTACTATTTTTTGTTGAAAAAGTGCCACAACGTAAACAAAGAGGGGTATCTAATCACATGCTTGATTCGTCACTACTGATGTATTCAAATCTACAGAATCAAATTATTTCAAGATTTTCAGTTTGGAAACCAGTTTTAACATTTGAATTGTTTCGTTCCGTTCCATCGTCTTAGGCTTATCCGGGGCCAGGGCCGGGTCGCGGGGGCATCAGCCTCAGATGGGAAGCCCAGTCTTCTCCCACCCAGCTGCATCCTCCAGCTCACCCGGAAGAATCCTGAGTCGTTCCCCAGCCAGTTATGAGACATTGTTTCTCCAGTGAGTCCGTGGTCTACCTCTTGGTCTTGGCCTTGATTTGTAGGTGTGTAAAAAAAAAAGAATAATCAAGAAACCCCTGCTCCCTACTTTTCATCTAACTCCACCCACTGATGAAGCAGTCGGAGAAGTCTGAGAGGGCTGTGGAGTTAGCCATTGGTGGAGTTGTAGCTCGGTCATAAACAATATGAGTAAAAGCAATTGGTCAAACGAACAGTCCACTGTGCTGCCAAGGTGGTTTTGGCAGCAGAGTATAAAGTTACAACCATTTTTCTGTTTGCTTTCATATTCCCACACAGATTCAACAAGACGTCTGCAAACCCCTGTACGCACACAAAGTTATCTTCACAAAAATATTTCTTCTGATTAATGAACACCAGGTTGTGACAGCCTCTATGAACACAAGCAAAGCCCTACATTACCAAAACATTTACCTACCATGTGTGAATATAAATACAAGTTTGCATTCGTGTGATCAGTTCGAGGGGTCAGAATGTAACAAGTCAAGTGAAGGACCAAGAGCTTCAAAAACTACCTGTCTTGACTAATTTTTTTCCTATTTTCTTTTGTCATTTTAGAAGTTATTCATGGAGCGTTAGAGCAAAACGATTTTGTTATCCCAATACCAAGACTGAGACTAATACCTAATACCAAGACTAATAGCAAGACTGAGATGGTTTGGACATGTGGTGAGGAGAGAAACAGAGTACATTGGAAGAAGGATGCTGGATTTGGAACCACCAGGAAAGAGGACTAGAGGAAGACCAAAGTGGAGGTTCATGGATACAGTGAAGGAAGACATGAAGATACAGTATTTGGTGTGACCAAAGAGGATGCAGCAGATAGGATTAGATGGAAGGAACTGACTTGCTGTAGCGACCTCTGAAGGGAAATGCCGAAAGAAGTATACCATAGCTTGAAATAGCATACAAAGTTTAGGTTTTGAGTAGGAATTTCTGAGCTATTTGAAAAGAACTACTGTAGACCAGGATCACTCTATCAAGATATCCGTCTGATGCGCGAGGACCTTGGTTTCCCTTAACAAACCTTGATGGGTAACGTTGCTTTACCTCTGACTAGTCTCTGAAGATTTTGTTCTGACAAAACAAGTCCACTTGTCCATCAAGTATCTCAGTAGATTATCACCATAATTCCAGCTGTCTGAAGGTGTCTATCAAGTGTCACAATTCCTTCCTTGCTTGTGTTGGTTTTCACGCTCTGGGAAACTCTCCGGTGTGCAAGAGCACGAGTCTGATTGATGAGAAAATAAGTGCTCCCACAAAAGTTGGCTGATTGGAGGTAACCCACTTTGGAACATGAATGGACTCCGTTGTGTTACCATTGCTTTTCACATTTAGTAATTGATAGTAGTTATAATTTCTAGTTCTTCACATTTTTTGAGGTTTTGAAGGAAAACCTGCCTCGATTGTATGGTTTCAAACCAGCATGTACAAAAAGTCTAAATTAAAGTGGTATTCGATATTTTAGGTAAATAATTCCATATGTCTATATTTTACATTAAAAAAGCTACTACATTTTTTTAATTTCACTTCTGTTCCTTACAGTATGAGTCAGGATGCCACCCGAGCGCTGAGGTGTCTCGGGGCGAGGTGTTTCGGGCACATCCCACCGGGAGGAGACCAAGGGGCAGACCCCGGACTCGCTAGAGAGACATAGTTGAGACATTGTTTCTCGCTGGAGAGACTACATAGAACATAGTTTCTCGCTGGAGAGACTATGTCTCAAAGCTGGCCGGAGAATGACTTCGGATCCGTCCGGGTGAGCTGGAGAATGCAGCCGGGGTGAGTGAAGCCTGGGCTTCCCGTTTGAGGCTGTTGCCGCCGCGACTCGGCCCCGGATGAGCAGAAGATGATGGAACGGAACAGTATGAGTTCTTCCGTCCTCTCATGTCCCATTCAGTCTTGCATATTTACATACGAGACTTTTGATACATACTAGAGGTGAGATCAGGCCTAAAAAAAAATCCAGCCCGACCCGACCTGGCTCACGGTTATTAAAAACTGACCCAGCCAGAGCCCGACCAAAACTTGATTTGCAGGTCCGAGCCCGAAGCTAACCCGAAATGTCATATTTTATTTTTGAGGAGGAGGGAGGAGGAAGGTTATTTATAAATAAGAACATTTTTAGGAACATGCTAAAGTCAGCGAGCGAGAAGCCCGAGCCCGACTTGAGCCCGACTTGAAGTAATGGTTGACATTTTTGGCTTGACACGACCCGAAGGCTTTGGCTTGGGCTCGGGCTCGGTCTTAAGATCTTACCTCTAATACATACTAATGGTGGTTACAGCCTAGTGGATGATTGGTTATGGAGTTTGAAGGATGATGTCTGGAATGATTGTGTATCGTTCCCTGCAGCCACAGGGCTGCTGGAGTTTGCTACTGAAGTTTGTTTGATTTGAAACAAACATTTAAATAAATGACATTTCCAAAGCTCCAATATTTTCATCATGTTTCTGGTAAGACATAAAAGACACATATGGTAAAGAAACACCCGCTGTGGCTGGAAATGCTTTAAGTGTTTGGCAGTTACTAGTATCCAGCGAGTTGAGGATAATGTGACCAGAGGGTTCATATTACATAAAAAACATTGGAATGTGGAGGAAATTAAACCCGCTGAGCGTCTCTTATTGTTTATTATGTTTTTAACAACTTCTGATTAGTCGCAGGTTAGAGTAAAAGATAAAAGCGAGGAACATGATTTAGTCTCAGGTTAAAGACGGCGATAAACCCTTGTAAATATACAATTACGAGCTTGCGTGAAATAGAGGCAGAGTCACCTTTTCATCTCCTTTGTACTTTAAACTATCTCTTTCATCACATTTGCTCTCAATTTCCCTTTCTCCTCTTCTTCTATTCAACTGTTTCCTCACCTTCCTCTTTTCTCGCAGGCGGTTATTACCAGTCTAATTAATTCCACATGCTGATGCAGCTCAGGCCTTGTGTTGCTTATGGTTTCACGCAGATGCCGCAGTTACACACTTGTCCATGTGCACCCCAGCATCCAGACAAAGTCTCCCACTCTGTCTCTCTCACCCCTTAGTAATTGTAGCCAACTGCTCCCAGCCAGAACAATTAAGTTCCCATCAAAGTGAAAGCAGGGGCCTTAAAGCTGGAACGCTGCAGGCTCACGGAGGATTGTTGAGGCTATGCAGAGCGTGCACATGCAGACCGGGGCAAACGCTGCATGGATAGTGTAAACTGCTGCTGCAGGAAGTCTTTCAGAGATCTTTTGTCTCACTCTTGACACAGGGGAATGCACTCCTGTGGAGATGCATTGATTTAATGTTTCTTCTACAAAGTGAATGTGCACAAAGTAACAGTGTGAGTCCTTACTTGCTGACAAAGACGTTATAGCGGCAAGTTAGAGTGGCCTAAAAAAACCTGAACCAATGCTGGTAAGTAAAAACAAAAAGGGAATTAATGAATAACAACAAAAAAAATCCCCCGTTGAATTGAATTTCTCATTTCACTTCTGTGACAAAAAATTCATTTGCAGCCCAAAGTGAAGTCAATGACTGTAAACATTTTAGAAACTCCCAAAAGCAATTTATTATGCTTTAAGAATAACTCAATAATATGTAATTTACTTGTTTATTTTATTTTAATGCTGCTTATTTTGTGTTTTACCAGTAAGTCATGCTTGTGAACAAAAGCCAGACTGGAAACACAAAGAAACGATATCATGGCTCTTTTTTGCTTTTCTTTCTCTTTTTATAGCTGCACAAAAAAATCCCCTTTCTGGCAATCGGTGACACTTGGCCTAAAATGGAACAGAGTTTTGGCCATAAAAAAACAAATCCATATATTTAAGAATTTTTGGCTTGTGGGAGTAGCTTTGTAGAGAGATCCTGCCCTGCCTACTGGTAGCTCCGGCTCCGTAAATAGATTTACAGGCTGTCATTAAAGCAGCCAGCGGGGTAGAGTCTCTTGAATGACTCTGTGTGTGTGTGTGTGCTTGACTTTATGTGATTTTGTGTGTGTGTCCTTAGGCTAGGCCCCTAGATTACTTCCAGAAGTGGCGTTCCACCGGCTGCCGTTTCATTACGCTACAAAGCGACCGCAATGCTACACAAAGAACAGAGTTGCACAAACTTTTTTTTTTTCTCTTCCCTGATCCGTCCAGACTTTCTCTCCCTTTCATGGTTACAGTTGGAATGAGAATCAACATCTGTGCAAATGTATTTTTCTACATTTGAGGCGCTGAGTGAAAAGTGGAGCTGAAACAATCTCGCTTCAAACAGATTTGAATTGGAATCAATATTTCTCTGAGCTGAAACAGCTTATAAATGGCAGCTCCAACAGTTCTTCCTATTTTCCAGCAATAATGCTTTCATGAGGATCAGAACAGGCTTTACTCAAATCTATCTTTACAACTTTTTCCATTTATTACTTCAGTTTTTTTGCGGCACTTGTTTTATTTTGTGGTGCTTAGGCAGATTTATAAAAATAGATTTTTTTCCAAACAAACAAGTAAGTATGCAATAAAACCTAATTAGCCCGTCTGTGATTTGGATTTATCCTACCACGTTGTTTCACTAAAAAGAAATCTCTCCAAATGGATCGAATCAAACAAATAGGTACAAATTATTTATTAGAAAAATGCTCCATGAAGATTAAGTTTAACCTCTACTTGGAATAATGACTTTCTTTTGATTTGACCAGATAGAAAGACACCTAATGAGATCCTGGAAGAAAATTAGTGCGTTTGGAAAGCGGCCGATAACATGCATACCCCAAGCAAAGAAAATCTTTTACATATTTGCAGAAAGTAAGAATAAGTTTAGAACCGCCAAATGTTTTGTTACAAACCGGTAGGATTGGGTTCAAATACATAACTTTGCAGAAAAAACAAACTTTCAGAATTTCCCTTCAGAGGTCGCCAAAGCAAGTCAGTTTCTTCCATTTAACCGTATCAGCTGCCTCCTCTTCGGTTACGCCAACTACCTTCATGTCTTCCTTCACTGTATCCATGAACCTCCTCTTTGGTCTTCCTCTAGTCCTCTTTCCTGGTGGTTCCAAATCCAGCATTCTTCTTCTGATGTACTCTCTCTCTCTCCTCTGCACATGTCCAAACCATCTCAGTCTGGCCTCTCTGACTTTAAAACCTCTAACATGTGCTGTTCCTCTGATCCTGTCCATCCTGGTCACTCCCAGAGAGATCCTCAGCATCTTCATCTCTGCTACCTCCATCTATGTTTCCTGTCTTTTCCTCAGTGCCACTGTCTCTACACCAAAAAGAATGGCCGGTCTCACCACGGTTTTGTACACTTTCTCTTTCATTCTAGCTGAAACTCTTCTATCACACATCACACCTGATACATTTCTCCATCTGTTCCAGCCTGCCTGAACACGCTTCTTCACCTCTTTTCCACACTCTCCATTGCTCTGGACTGTTGATCCTAAGTACTTAAAATGTTCCACTTTTTTTTATCTCTTCTCGCTGTAACCTCACTTTTCCATAAATAAAGTTCACTGTACGACAAAAAATAGTCAAATTTTTCTGTATTTCATGAAAGAAATCAACTACGACAGATTTTGTTCAGTGATGATGATTAAATACAAACTGGAAAAAATTTAAAGCATTATGGTATTTCATTTGCAATACCAAATCATATATCTCGATTTACAAGTCAATCTACAGTACGTTCCTAACCTAACCTATGGTCACCAGCTGTGGGTGGTGACCGAAACAATGAGATCACGGGTACAAGCGGCCAAAACGAGCTTCCTCCGCAGGGTGGCTGGGCTCTCACTCAGAGATCGGGTGAGGAGCTCTGCCATCCGGGAGGAGCTCGGTGTCGAGCCACTCCTCCTCCAGGTCGAGAGGAGCCAGATGGGGTGGTTCGGGCATCTGGTCAGTATGCTCCCCGAGCGCCTCGCGGGCGAGGTGTTTTGGGCACGTCCCACTGGGAGGAGACCCAGAGGCAGACCCGGACCCGCTGGAGAGACTATGTCTCACAGCTGGCTTGCTGTGAGACACAGCCCAGGCCTCTCTCAGCCCAGGCCTGAGAGAAGCCTGGGCTGCCCGTTTGAGGCTGTTGCCCCCGCGACCCGACCCCGGAACAAGCGGAAGATGACGGAACGGAACGGAATGGTATTTCACGTAAAAGTTCAGATTACAAAAAAAGAAAAAAGAACAAGATCCACTTATTTCCATTTTTTAAACCAAATGATGATCATTAAAAAACAAACAAACAGAAATTGTACGGACGTCGTCACAGAAAAGTGATTTTCTTCTGCAGAAGCTTAATGTTTCTAACAAAGAGCCATGTTACAAAGAGGGAAAAAATCCATTTACCTCTTGCTGATTTCTCTAAGTAATCTGATCTTAGCGGCTAAATATGTGCAGAGTTTATAGATTTTAGCAACAGCGGAGTCAGTGGATGTTTTTACCACAGCAGAAGACCTAAACTCAATTATTTGTACTTATTTATTTTAGTCATTCTAAGAATGTGGTAATAATCACAAACAACCACATGTAAACATCTGTTGACATTTCTCAAAGCTGCCCAGAAGGCTTCCAACGTCACATTTCTATCATGGTAACACAAAATTCCACTCTGATAAAACTACCAAAGGGGTCACAAACCTGATTAACTAGTTACCCCTAGTGAGCTTTACAAGCAGAAAACGGGTTTTTCACGGCTCATAAACCGGTTGCATGTTTAGCTTGTTTGTGTGTGAGACATTCGAAGGTCTGACATCGATTCACCACACTTCAAAATTCCAGATGTGGTTGATTCAAACCAGCACCTGGCAAGCTTTTTTCAATAAACACACACACTGCAGTTTGGTGAAAGTGTGTATTTTATTGCATGCTATTCCTGATACTCTGCGTGTAAGTGAGTGGGGGCGGGTGCATGGGTGAATTAATCCACAGCTTGACTCCCTCTAGTTGATCCCACTCGTGCATCACTAAAAGGAGGCATTAGGCTTTCAGGTTATTTGAATCGCGAATTAGATGACAAGAGGAGGGAGAGAAATATGGAGACGGATGAGGAGGAAAAAAAAAAAGGAGAGAAGAGCTTGTGTCTCGTGAGAGTTTTTAGTAACAGGCGGGAAAGAAAGTGAGAAGGAAATAAAGCTGCAGGATGTTAGGAGGTATATTTGTCCCAAAGAAAAAAAAAGAGAAAGCCAGGATCGATTAAAATCTACTCAGGTCCACCACTAGGCCATCCTTAGCTGAACTCGGATGCTTTTTAGGTGTAGTAATTCTCAAAGGTCCCATCTCATGCAAAATCAACATTTTAGAGTTTTTTGTTAAAATTAATGTGTGAACTTTGCATCCTTCACCAGAGTAGATTTAAGAGTGATTCAGTGGTTTTCAGAATACAGTTTTGTATTTCTGCCACTTTTACGTGACTGCGAACGAGTGCATGCTACATCAATCCAGGGTGGGATGAGGCATGTAACACTGGCCTTTCTGTGTGGAGTTTGCATCTTCCCCCATATGTGTGGTTTTTATTTTTCTGGTTTCCTCCCAGCCCCCAAACACATGCATGTTGAGCTGATTTGCCATAATGAAATTGTCCCCAAGTGGAGGAGTTTAAGTATCTCGGGGTCTTGTTCACGAGTGGGGGAAAGATGGAGCGGGAGATCGACAGGCAGGTCGGTGCAGCATCAGCAATAACTAGGACGCTGCATCGGTCCGTCGTGGTGAAGAGAGAGCTGAGCCGAAAAGCAAAGCTCTCGATTTACAAGTCGATCTACGTTCCAACCCTCACCTATGGTCACCAGCTGTGGGTGGTGACCGAAAGAATGAGATCGCGGGTACAAGCGGCCGAAATGAGCTTCCTCCACAGGGTGGCTGGGCTCTCACTCAGAGATCGGGTGAGTAGCTCTGCCATCCGGGAGGAGCTCGGTGTCGAGCCGCTCCTCCTCCAGGTCGAGAGGAGCAAGATAGGGTGGTTCGGGCATCTGGTCAGGATGCCCCCCGAGCACCTTGCGGGCGGGGTGTTTCGGGCATGTCCCACCGGCAGGAGACCAAGGGGCAGACCCCGGACCCGCTGGAGAGACTATGTCTCACAGCTGGCCGGGGAACGACTTGGGATCCTTCCAGGTGAGCTAGAGGATGCAGCTGGGGAGAGAGGCCTGGGCTGCCCGTTTGAGGCTGTTGCCCCCGCGACCCGACCCCAGAACAAGCGGAAGATGACGGAACGGAAATTGTCCCCAGGAATGATTGTGTGTTTTGTGTGTGTGCTGATCGTTGTATGTGCGTTGCCCTGCGACAGACTGGTAACCTTTTTGGAGTGCATCGTGCCTCTTGTCTTGGATAAGCCGGAATAGGCTGTTGGCACTACCCAGCTAACAATTTAATGTTCCCAGAACGTTCTGAGAAGGGTTTTTAAAGGTTAGCAGAACGTTACTTAAAGGTTATTTTTTGGTTCTCTAAAGGTAAATCGGAAAGATTTATGACGGTGCCGAAACGTTATTTTTTTGGTTTTTCTGTATGGTTCCCTTAAGGTTCTCAGAACGTTCTTTCAACCTTAATTATAACCTTCAGGGAACCATCACACAATTTTCTTAGAAAATTCTCTGAATGTTCATGCAACCTAGAAAACTAACCTTCAGGCAACCCTCACAAAACTTTCGAAGAACCTTCTTACAACCTCCACAGAACCTTCAGCTAACCTCAGACGAAACTATATATCCACTTGTGAGTGGTTCAGAAGACAATAAAACAAACAAACAAAAAAAATTATATCAATGTCAAAAATACTGTTTAATTTCTGAAAAATTCCCAATTAAAAGACAATATTAGTCATATTTTTAGAGATAAATTAGTTAAACAAATTAAACAATAATTAGATTTTAAAAAAACGGGACAACTCGTCTCTTCTGTGTTGTACATTACTGAATAACAAGCAGATTAAATGTTCATTTAATCAATAAAATGAAAATTATTTTCACCATCTGTTCCATTCAGATGTTTTGATTTAGTCAAAATAAAAAAAAATAAAAAAAACAGTGACAGACGAAGTAAAGAAAAGATGGAACGAATGAACATCAGTCTGGGTAAAGCAACAGACGGCTCAGATGAAAAAAACAAAAAAATAAGTATCTACAAACACAATTTTTAAAAATTAGCTTCAAATTTCAATGACAAGTCGAGTTTTTACATTATTTGCCAAAAATCAAGTCACGTCGGAACTTGAAATGAATTGTTTCAAATTTTCTTTCAGAACTTTTCTGGACGCGTGAGGTCGTTGTGTGTTTTTATTTCTGTGTGTGTTCACATGGTGTGGTCCTGTTTTCTTCATCAGAATGCAATCGTTAACACTCACTAGAATAGTTTGCAGTCAAGTATGAATCTTGGCTGGACGGAATTAAAAATGATAAATCCTCCTCACATCGAAAACTGTGCTTCTTTTCTCGGAATAGGATGGAATGTTGTCTCTAGGTCAGGAATGAGGTGCTCCCCCCAAAAGGGAGAGTTCATGGAAATCAGGGCTTTTGTTCATGTGTGGGATGAACAAGGAGATGATGTGAAAGATCAGTGTGATGAAGACCATCCAGTTAAAATGACTGTAAAGAAGGATTTCCTCCAGATGGGAATGACCTTCAATTATTTCTATAGCTTGTGGTGATGAGTCATGTCTAAACTGCAAGAACAACGGCCCGTACTCGGGCAGGACCATTTTCCCAACTTCGTTTTTGGCAAAGAAGCTCAGACCATCAGATTTAATCCATTTTCTCTTTAGTTCCGTTCATTCCGTCATCTTCCGCTTGTTCCGGGGTCGGGTTCCGGGGGTAACAGCCTCAAACGGGCAGCCCAGGCCTCTCTCTCCCCGGCTGCATCCTCTAGCTCACCTGGAAGGATCCCAAGTCGTTCACCGGCCAGCTGTGGAACATAGTCTATCCAGCGAGTCCGGGGTCTGCCCCTTGGTCTCCTCCCGGTGGGACGTGCCCAAAACACCTCGCCCGCGAGGCACTCGGGGGGCATCCTGACCAGATGCCCGAACTACCCCATCTGGCTCCTCTCGACCTGGAGGGGGAGCTGCTCGACACCGAGCTCCTCCCGGATGGCAGAGCTCCTCACCCGATCTCTAAGTGAGAGCCCAGCCACCCTGCGGAGGAAGCTCATTTCGGCCGCTTGTACCCGCGATCTCATTCTTTCGGTCACCACCCACATCTGGTGACCATAGGTGAGGGTGGGAACGTAGATCAACTTGTAAATCGAGAGCTTTGCTTTTCGGCTCAGCTCTCTCTTTACCACGACGGACCGATGCAGCGTCCTAGTTATTGCTGATGCCGCACCGATCCGCCTGTCGATCTCCCGCTCCATCCTTCCCCCACTCGACCCCGAGATACTCAAACTCCTCCACTAGGGGCAGGACCCTGTCCCTGACCCGCAGGGGGCATTCCACCCTTTTCCGGGTGAGGACCATGGTCTCGGATTTGGAGGCACTAATTCCCATCCCGGCCGCTTCACACTCGGCAGCAAATCGATCCAGCGAGAGCTGGAGATCACAGTCCGATGAAGCCAACAGAACCACATCATCCGCAAAAAGCAGAGATCCGATCCTGAGGTCACCAAACCGGATCCCTCCAACGCCTCGGCTGCGCCGAGATATTCTGTCCATAAAAGTGATGAACAGAATCGGTGACAAAGGGCAGCCTTGGCGGAGTCCAACTCTCACTGGAAATGGAATCGACATAACTGCCGGCTATACGGACCAAGCTCTGGCTCCGGTCGTACAAAGATCGGACAGCCCGTACTCCCGGAGCACCCCCCACAGGAGTCCCCTAGGGACATGATCGAATGCCTTCTCCAGATCCACAAAACACATGTAGACTTTTTTATTCTCTTTTGTTTTTTAGAAATACAACTTACATAAAAAATGAGGTGAAGCCCTAAAAACTTATTATACAGTGAGTCTGTTAACACTTTGAGTTGGAAGTCTTAAATCATTGTGTGTGTGAGGATTCTGACTTGTATGTGTGGAGGAGGGATGAAGAGTTGAAACGAGTGAAACATCAAACTGAGAAACCGAAGAAGAGATAGCGAGCTTGGAGAGCTTGAAATGTCAAAAGAAAATCATTGGAAATGCTGTCGTAATGTAGATAAACATGTGAGTGTCTGACTGATAACATTTAAGAATCTGACATTTATGTTTGCGTTTGATGAGATTAAAACTTTATGTCCGGTATGGGTGCAGAAATAGTTAAATAAAAGTTTTCTACCAATGTGATACCAGTCAAAGTTCGACATGTTTTTGAGCAGATCCACAATATTCAGCAAAACAAGTGTCGACCATTTAAAAAAGAGGCATTTCATAGAGGATGTAAGTCACCTCCAAAACGTTTTATTTTCGCCCTTCGTCGGACTTACACTGATGGGTGATTAAAGGGCTCCAATCAAGGTCTCTTGACTAAAATAAAGCTATGCCAACGCTTTGCAGCTCCATGCCATATTGAGATGAAGACTGTGTCATTTTATTCCTCCACCCAATCCGGTATAAGAAATTGCCAGGTGGATACTCCATGTCCAGCCATCTGGGAGCTTTAGAAGAGCATAAATAGTCTGTGTTGAGCGTGATTGGTATAAAGTGATTCTGAATATTTTTAGCTTGTTTTCTGCATGAGTCAAGCACTCAGTCACAAAAAAAACAGCTTTAGCTCTTGTAACATCTTGTATTTGTAAATATGAGCCAGATGGATGACGGCTGCTTCTTCATCAGAAGTGGTATGTACGTACATTCTGGTAAAGATCTACGCGGGTTATGATGATCATATGACGACAAATATCAAGGCCCAATGTCGGTGATTGTTCATCAGTTTATCATCGAGATTAAGCACTGGGGAGGATCGGGATCAGAAAACTAGTCCTCTCATCTATCGGCAATTCATCACAGTGTTGCACTCTTCAAAACTTAACTAGAAACACAATGAGGTGAATTATGTAGATCTTGATCAGGGTCCTCTCCACACGTGAGGACAATAAAGAGCAAACCTGGTGCAGGAATGGAAAATATTAAAGGCATTTGAAAAGTCCAGAGCAATGGAGAGTGTGGAAAAGAGGTGATGAAGCGTGTTCAGGCAGGCTGGAACGGGTGGGGGAAAGTATCAGGTGTGATGTGTGATAGAAGAGTTTCAGCTTAAATGAAAGTGAAAGTGTACAAAACAGTGGTGAGAGCGGCCATGCTGATTGGTCTAGAGACAGTAGCACTGAAGAAAAGACAGGAAACAGAGATGGAGGTAGCAGAGATGAAGATGCTGAGGATCTCTCTGGGAGTGACCAGGATGGACAGGATTAGATATGAGTACATCAGGGGAACAGCACATGTTAGAGGTTTGGAGATAAAGTTAGAGAGGCGAGACTGAGATGGTTTGGGCATGTGCAGAGGAGAGAGAGAGAGTACATTGGAAGAAGGATGCTGGGTTTGGAACCACCAGGAAAGAGGACTAGAGGAAGACCAAAGAGGAGGTTCATGGATACAGTGAAGGAAGACATGAAGATAGTTGGTGTGACCAAAGAGGATGCAGCAGATAGGGTTAGATGGAAGAAACTGAATTGCTGTGGCGATCCCTAAAGGGAAAAGCCGAAAGAAGAAGAAGAAGAAAGGCATTTGAAAAGGAAGGATTAGAAGAGGATTCAACGCTTTTCACTGTCATTTTCAGGAAGGCACTGACATTTCAAAATGCTACACGTTTTGCCAGGAAGTTGGATATTAAAGTTTGAACTTTAGTCAGTTCAGGTTCTTTGACTCTCGTTTTGGGTCAGAATGAAGAGTGACGTCCTCTTCAGCCAGGATCTCTGGTTCTTGAAGATGACTGGTAAAGGATATGTGACTGAAACACATATTGACTTTATTCTGTAGGTGTATGTTATCATGTTTCAAAAGCTATAGAATTCTCAACAAAGCTTTTACCCAACAGCATTTGATCTTATTTTTTTTCCACCTTTTGCACTTTAGAAAACCAGCCCCCTCATTCCTGAAAGAAAAGGCTTAAGCAAAACATGCAAACTCCACATTCTTGAAAATCGACTGTATAAATGCTTTTTTCAGACTCTCCGTGCTTCCTTTTTTCTCATAATTCTCAGCATTACACAAAATGATACGTGGCTTTTGTATGTCACAAAGAATCGTGAGCAGAGGAAGAACTCATAGCTCCTTCAGTGAGCTTTCTCGCTTCTCCAGATTCATTCCAGGAATTAAGACATTTTTCAAAATGTTGCGCTGAGATCAGGAGACAGGCATGAGGATGGAGGAGAGAGGAGATAAGGAGGCGCCCTACGGAGAGATAAAAAGACTGTTTGAGGGATTTTCTTCAATTCTTCTTTCAAAAGGCTTCCGGTTCAACGATATGTTTCGGTTGTTAGGCGTTCAATGCTCTTTTAACGTTTCCCTTTACACTTTCAATTTAGGTTGTTGGGTTACGGAAAATCCTCCACTGTATATTTAATTTTTGGGGAACACCCTCTCAAATATGTGGGATATTTTCAGGATCATCCAACCAAAGGTTACAGAAGTCAAGGTGAGAAATTCGTTCCGTTCCGTTCCATCATCTTCCGCATGTTCCGGGGTCGGGTCGCGGGGGCAACAGCCTCAAACGGGCAGCCCAGGCCTCTCTCACCCCGGCTGCATCCTCTAGCTCACCTGGAAGGATCCCAAGTCGTTCCCCGGCCAGCCGTGAAACATGGTCTCTCCAGCGGGTCCGAGGTCTGACCCTTGGTCCCCTCCCGGTGGGACATGCCCGAAACACCTCGCCTGCGAGGCGCTCGGGGGGGCATCCTGACCAGATGCCCGAACCACCCCATCTGGCTCCTCTCGACCTGGAGGAGGAGCCAAATTCGTTTTTGGGAAATTTGAATTTGGGAAATTTTGGGAAATTCGTTTCCAAAAGAGTAAAGTATTTTTTAATAAACTGTCCACGTTTACTCAGAACCATCATCTTTTTATCAGAAGAGATACGCAGTACAGCTGCAAGGCTTGCCCAGATGTTTTCTTTCTTTAACTGTTTATTCTGTTGTAAGAAAAGTCTGGGTGATTTCTGTTTGATGGTTCTTCTAATGCCATTACCATATTTTCCGCACTATAAGGCGCACCTAAAAACCTTAAATTTTCTCTAAAGTCCACGATGCGTCTTTTAACCCGGAGCGCCTTTATATGGATTTATATTGAGCTACAACAGGTGTCGCAACTGCGGTAAGCAGCCGCCGACTCCATTTCCCCTGTAGAAGAAGTAGTGCGCAGTGCATGCTGGGATATATGAAAGGGCATCTCATTTGGTGTGTTCGAGATGACACAGGCAGACGCAGTTCTGATCGGCACCTATTAGTTAGGTTTTGGTTAGGTTTTGAGTGCAAAACCTAACCGGCATGCATTGCGCACCAATCTGCGCCAATCAGAACCGCGTCCGCCTGTGTCATCTCGAACACACCTGTTTCCATTTGTGTGTTTGTGTAAAGACCCGGAAATGGCTCCTACCAAGAGACACTGTTACACGGCAAAGTTTAAACTCAAGGCGATTGGTCATGCAGTAGAACTTGGGAATAGAGCCGCAGCGAGAGAGTTTAACATTAACAAATCAATGGTGAGGAAGTGGAGGAAGCAAGAGGATGCACTTCACCAAGTTAGTAAGACTAAACAGATTTTATCTCCAATGGAAGATAAACTGTGTCACAAAAATACTAATACTTTAGAAAATAATAAAACAGCTGTTTATTCATTTTGGGATTAAAAACAGAAAGCTGTTTTGTAATTGTTAATAAAGTTTGACTGACCTATCTGACTGTTTTTTTTTTTTTTTTTACATTCCCTTTAGCGCAGCACCATTTAGTGAATGCATAACGTAACCCCAGCCTTTATTGCAGCGCCTTATAATGCGGTGCACCTTATAGTGCGGAAAATACGGTATATTTTTGCCAATTGGGCGACAAAGTGGACCAATGGTCCATCCTTCAACTATCTTTCTTAACATTTAGAAATGCCTGCCATGACATTCATGCTCTAAGTTCCCCTCATGTTTTTTGTGGATTAATTGGGCTAAATTATAACAAACATCATCACATTCTTTGCTCATAGTAGAATCTGAGATTTCACTAAAGTAGCATCGTCATTGAGGGGTTTTTTGCATCAGTGTTTAAGATATTGCATCAGTGGTGGGTATTGCTTTCAGGTTGTTCAGAGTTATTACCTTTTCCGCAGCTCTGCAGGTTTTGACCAGTAGAAATTTGAAAGCAAAAAAAAAAAAAAAAAAAACTCCAAAACTTATATCTCTCAATCCTTAGCCACAAAACACACAGACATGAATAAACCCATGCAATAACAATCCATCATGATGATCAGGCAGGAAACGAAAGAGAGCCGACTGATCGTACATCAACCTCTCTGAACTAGTTAAAGAGCAACAGAAACACACTCTACGAGGAAAACACTCCAAAATCTTGTGCCTTTGAAATAACTAGTTGAGTCAAAAGACGATGGTCTACACGGGTCGGATTGGCCGAGAGGCAGAGAAGAAGGGGAGAATGTAATATATTGAGCCTCATAAGAATAAAAGACTTGGTTGAACAGTACCAAACCGTTTTAATCTAGGACAAAAACAAATATCGGTCCTGCAAAGCAAAGTCAAACTCCTCTCAAGAGATTTGATTTGAAATTTGTTTAGTCCTTTTAAATAATCATGAGGGGTTTTTTTTTTCGGCTTACTTGTGGTACATAAAACAACTTGAGGGGATTCCTTAAATTCAAATCAAATAAAACCAAACTTTATAAATAGAACACTTTTCAAAATTGAAGTTACACAAAGCGCTTGTTCATTCATTGTTGTTTGTGAGTAACTGTGGGCAGTTTCATTTAAATCCCCTTATTGGTTAGGGAGGTATCGTGTTCACAGAAGTGTAATGAATGTGGACGGAGGCAGCAAAAATCCAAGAAACTGATGAAGATCCTTGAATTTATATCAAATGACTAGAATATTAATTCCCAGCATGTTTAATGTCCAACAATCAGCGACTAAAAATGTTTTATTTTCTATTAAACATGGATACTAAAAGCCTACTTTTACTTGAGCTAGCATCTGATACTTGAGAGACGTTCGTTTTACTGTCATCTGTAGGCCAACCAAGGTTTTCAAATCAATATGGCCGATAGAAACTAATACAACGAAATACCGTTCTGCAGGTAGAAAAAATTCAAAGTACAATAAGTACAAAAAACAAATGTGAAACAAGCAACGATATTGATTTGGTTGTTCATTTTACTCCTCTGAGATTTTTTTTTTTTCAAAAAGACACATTGTTGTGATCCCCTCGCCTGCCGCCGGAGGGGAAACTGGATTGTCCTCATCACCCTAATATAGGAACACCTGAGATTGATTACTGATGTCACAAATCTGTGGACTCTGTCATCTTTTTAAGGGTAATCACCCCGGACTTTCATGTCAGGCCATGCTACGTATCTCTTCCAGCCAGGTAACCGTGGTTGCCTGACCATGTTTGAACTTTGTTATTATTTGGAATTTTGAAACCTTGAGTTAATTCTGTGCTTCTTGCTTTACAGACTTACCTGAATTGTTAGTAAACCTTGTTTGATGTCCTGCATTTGGGTCCTCCTCCTTCCACAGTACAACACACATGAGCGTTCCCTATCCGTGGCTACCTCATTCTGCTCCTTCAGGTGAATCCCAAACGTGTTTCCAGACATCTTCTCAATATACCATGTACAAAAATATAACATGCAGAGACCCAGCAAGATGATTCAGAAAAGAAACATTTCAAAAGCATGTGGTGATAAAACTCTGGTCATTATCAGGAAATTGCTGTTGGTCAAACAACTGGATAATATGATTTCACTTCACTGAAAAAATAAAACTGATTGTGGTTTTATTATGAATTTGAAAATAGAAATTTAAGAAGCAAAAGTGTATTAACAATTTGTAAAATCGAGTAGAGACAAGATTAAAACCTCAAACACTGGAAAATGCTTTTTGTTTGGTTCAATTTCTTTCTTTTTTATGGTAACTAAAAGCCCAACTGAAACTAGACATGGTTCCATTCCGTTCTGTCATCTTCCGCTTGTTCCGGTGTCGGGTCGCGGGGGCAACACCCTGAAACGGGTAGCCCAGGCCTCTCTCTCCCCGACTGCATCCTCCAGCTCACCCAGAAGGATCCCAAATTGGTCCCCAGCCAGCTGTGAGACATAGTCTCTCCAGCGGGTCCGGGGTCTGCCCCTTGGTCTCCTCCCGGTGGGACGTGACCAAAACACCTCGCCCGTGAGGCGCTCGGGGGGCATCCTGACCAGATGCCCGAACCACCCCATCTGGCTCCTCTCGACCTGGAGGAGGAGCGGTTCGACACCGAGCTCCTCCCGGATGGCAGAGCTCCTCACCTGATCTCTGAGTGAGAGCCCAGCCACCCTACGGAGGAAGCTCATTTCGGCCGCTTGTACCCGCAATCTCATTCTTTTGGTCACTGCCCACAGCTGGTTACCATGGTGAGGGTAGGAACGTAGATCGACTTGTAAATCGAGAGCTTTGCTTTTCGGCTCAGCTCTCTCTTTACCACGACGGACCAATGCAGCGTCCTAGTTATTGCTGATGCCGCACCGATCCGCCTGTCGATCTCCCGCTCCATCCTTCCCCCACTCGTGAACAAGACCCCGAGATACTTAAACTCCTCCACTTGGGGCAGGACCCTGTCCCTGACCCGCAGGGGGCATTCCACCCTTTCCTGGGTGAGGACCATGGTCTCGGATTTGGAGGCGCTAATTCCCATCCCGGCCGCTTCACACTCGCCAGCAAATCGATCCAGCGAGAGCTGGAGATCACGGTCCGATGAAGCCAACAGAACCACATCATCCGCAAAAAGCAGAGATCCGATTCTGAGGTCACCAAACTGGATCCCTCCAACGCCTCAGCTGCGCCTAGATATTCTGTCCATAAAAGTAATGAACAGAATCGGTGACAAAGGGCAGCCTTGGCGGAGTCCAACTCTCACTGGAAATAGAATCGACATAGTGCCGGCTATACGGACCAAGCTCTGGTTTTCTAGACTTTGTTTGGATGTCATTTCTTTGAACATTTAAAACTATTTTCTTAGGAGTTGTAAATTAGAAATCTGATATCAAGTCCATTGCTTGTTTTTCATCCAACAAAGAAACAGAATGACTGTTTGGTTTCAATATTTCAGACGGGGTCATAATGAATGCGAGTTACGCCAACAAATCACTAAGAAAAACAAAAAAGAAAAGCAAAGCAGCAACAAAAAACCACCAAAGGCAGCAGGAGCTGAACCATTCAGTTCTGTAATTACTACCGAACCACAACTTCTACAGCGGACAAACAGAAGGAACGAAGTCGAGATGCATGGAGAGCAAGATAGATTTCTTGAGCGAGAGGCTCCCGAGGAGCCCAGGGGGATTGTGGTTACTATGTTGTACTCTACATCTGTTTACAGCACACAGAAGGACGAGTGCAGCGAAAAAGACGAAGAGATGGAGAAAGAGCTGCTGCTCGCTGTCATCTCAGGGATGTCATAACTGTACCTCATTATCTTTCATTCCAGTCATCATCGCCCATGCATGCTGGCAAACACACACACACACACACACACACACACACACACACACACACACACACACACACACACACACACACACACACACACACACACACACAGATGCATCTCTTTTATCATATTGTGATTTCATGAGGAGGAGGGTTAAAAAAAAACAAACAAAAAATAGAAGTTAGGTATCGAGATGGAAGACCCTGAATGTTAATCAGCTCCTTTTTGTTTCTAGCCCATGGCAAAGATTTTCACTTGACTCTGTTGCTAGTGTGCGAATGTTTGCAAAGATGCAGAAAGCTGTCAAAGTTTGTGTCAGCGACAATAAGCCTGACACTTTTGTCATCAGAGATCCCAACTTGCCTTTGTGTGTGCTCGATCCTGTCAACTATCAAACACTTCGCTAAAAAAAAATGTTTGTGTGCCTGTTGTGTGTGTATCGCAGTTAACCGGATACCGTCGAGAAATTTCCAAGGTCTTCTGTTGTTTTTCAACTCAAAAGTTGGGAAACAAACAACAAGCTTTGACAAAAAAAAAAAAAAAAAAAAAAAGACCCAGCTGAGAAGAACAGAAGCAGATGACACAGTAAGACGTTTAAAGATTAGAGGATAAACCAAATCTAAGGACAAGGGTTTTTTTTCATCTTCATCCCAATTACAATACAATTGCAAAACTGCTTAAATCTTTAGAAGCTGATCAATAATTATAAAGGGGATATTGTGCTTTTTTGGGGTAATAACTCTTTGCATAGAGCATACACTTTGAGTTCCGAACTATTCTGCCAATGAGATTTTTCTATAGAAGGTTTCTGCTTGTGTGAAGCAGCCGGGATGGGAATTAGCACCTCCAAATCTGAGACCAAGGTCCTCGCCCGGAAAAGGGTGGAATGCCCCCTGTAGGTCGAGACAGGGTCCTTCCCCAAGTGGAGGAGTTTAAGTATCTCGGGTCTTGTTCACGAGTGGGGAAGGATGGAGCGGGAGATCGACAGGCGGATCGGTGCGGCATCAGCATTAACTAGGATGCTGCATCGGTCTGTCGTGGTAAAGAGAGAGCTGAGCCGAAAAGCAATGCTCTCGATTTACAAGTCGATCTACGTTCCCACTCACACCTATGGTCACCAGCTGTTTGTGGTGACCGAAAGAATGAGATCGCGGGTACAAGCGGCCGAAATGAGCTTCATCCGCAGGGTGTCTGGGCTCTCACTCAGAGATTGGGTGAAGAGCTCTGCCATCCGGGAGGAGCTTGGTGTCGAGCCGCTCCTCCTCCAGGTCGAGAGGAGCCAGATGGGGTAGTTCGGGCATCTGGTCAGGATGCCCCCCGAGCGCCTCGCGGGTGAGGTGTTTTGGGAACATTTCACCGGGAGGAGACCAAGGGAGAGACTCCAGACCCGCTGGAGAGACTATGTCTCACAGCTGGCCGGGGAACGACTTGGGATCCTTCCAGGTGAGCTGGAGGATGCAGCCGGGGTGAGAGGGGCCTGGGCTGCCCGTTTGAGGCTGTTGCCCCCGCGACCCGACCCTGGAACAAGCGGAAGGTGACAAAACGGTTTCTGCAGAACTGCAGGCCTTCGGAGAATCTTACACATTTCTTATGTCCAGCTTTGTAATGTCACTCTAGCAGCTGCTCTCTTAATCTGGCATTTTTGTCTGGTAGAATCCATCCTCATGGGGGAAGAATGTCTCAGTGTCAAGGACAACTGTAACCGAGCGACTGTAATCCCCCACCCTGAGTTAATGCTGAGGTGTCCTTGAGCAAGACACTGAACCTCCAATTACTCCTGATGGTGGTTTGTGCCTTGCTTGGCAGCTTCCACCATCAGGTATGAATGTGTGTGTGAATGGGTGAATGGGAGCTACAATGTAAAGCACTTGAGTACCAACCCAGGTGGAAAAGCATCATGTCTTTACCTGCACGGCAGAATACGGATTAAGAATCAGACACAAATTTATTCAAATATTAATGTTTCTGTGAAAAGTGTAACGTTTTTATCCACCTATATACTGCTTTTGACAACCAGAAATATTTTTTTCTTTGCCAGATTGCTGGAAATATTGATCTGCTTGATAAAAAAAATGAAATGAATTACTCTATTCATCCCTCACCGGGGAAATTTGTGTGCTGCACTCCTTACACCGCAGCAGGCTGCCCTTTGACGGCGCCAATGGTGGGAGAAGCGGGGGTTAGGTGTCTTCTCCAAGGACCCTAGATGGTGGTTTCAGTGGGAATCAAACCCGCGACCGTCCGGTCCGCAGGCGAGTGCTTTAGCGCTGATCCATCGTCTCCCAAAGTGGAACATCTTCCAGAAGATTTTCTTTAATTGGGCTCTATTGACAAACTGATCATCACAAAAAAATCTGATTTTAAGAATCCAAAATTCTGGGATACAAACCAATCAAGATTAACCGAAGCAATAATATTGATGTTCCAGTTTTATGGAATAAGCTCCCAGCTCAAGTGAGAGAGGCAGACAGTGTTCTTACATTTAAAGGGAGGCTTAAAGCATTCCTGTTTGAACAAGCTTATCAACAGGTCAGATAGAAACAGATTCAATTAGCTGATATAATTAATAGTTGGCTGCTAGATAGTAAAAGCTGGGGAAAGTATGGTACATTGGGGTTCTGTCCTCTAATTCTATCTACTATTCTCTGCCAGGCTGTCTTGGCTCTTTCCCCCTACTCTAACCCTCTACCCTAAACCCCTGGCTTGCTATCTCATTCATTGTTCTAAATTGTCTGTTTATTTAGAATTACACTGCTAGTTGGTACAATACAATTCACATGTTGTCCACCTCTCTCCCTCCTCTCTGGGAGAGAGCCCCATCCAGGACTCTGCGTTCCTGTCCTGGGCATGGCCACACCGAGGAGACCTCCGCGCTTCTTCATCCCCGCTCCATCAGGACGAAATCCATCTACTCATCCCCGCCGTGGGCATCGCTGGGCTGAGGAGTCTCCCGTGTCTCCATCAGGATGAAGAACATCTACTCATCCCCGTACTGGACATCTCCGGGCTGAGGAGTCCCCCGTGTTTCCATCAGGATGAAGAACATTTATTGACTTCTTTAGATATTTAGTTGTAGATTAGAATAAGCTAATATTTAAACAATAATCTTTGACACATTGTTTGCTCGTCCCGGGGGAGGGATCTCTCTTTCACGTGGATCCCCATGAGGTTTCTTATTTTTTCCCCACTGATGGGTTTTTTAGGAGTTTTTCCTCACCGAGAAGGAGAGTCTAAGTGCATTAATGTGCTAGTCTTGTTTAGTTAGCATTTGTTAGTTATTTTTCTTGTTGTGTATTTGTGTTAATACATTCCTCTTTTTCTTGTGAAGCCCATTGAGACGGACATTCTGTGATTTTGGGCTATACAAATAAAATTGAATTGAATTGAATTGAATGTTTGCTTATAAAAATAAAAAAATAATGTCAACCATACTAAACACTTGGTACAACATACACAATCAAATCTGTTGCTCTTGCAACCATTACATAATTGGAAATGATGATCAAAAAGAAAATTAAGCATTTTATTACATTTAATCTGCCCCAATGTGCTTTAAAAAAAAAAAAAGAAAGCTGAAAATGTTCCCATTTTCTGAAGTAGAGAAGGTTTGGTTTTTAGAAACCTGGAAACACCACACACACTCTGTCTTTACCTCATTACTATTCCTTCCATCACTCGGGCAAAAACAACATCCCTGCATGTCCTCTCTTATGTTCCCTCTTAGATTCTCAATCTGCTTCTCTCGTTTATTTGCATGTGTCACTTTCCTTGTGCGTCACGTGCGGCCCACCCTCGCTTTATCTCCTCACTGACTCGTTTGTCAGGCGTTGCAATCGGTCCACTTAGATTGAAATGCAAAACTGTAATTAGCCGCTTCACATTAACTGCAAATGAAAAGGCCGACGATATCCAAATTGGATTCTCTCAGATGCCTTGGCTTAAACTTTTATTTATCCACCCGAGCTTCTCTCTCACCACACACGATGTGTGTTTGAGCTGAGGATGACACATCAAACAGCATCCTTGTTTGTAACTCTTTGTGTGAAGCTGTGTGTGTTTACCTGCACTAGAAAACTTGAAACAGTCAGAGAGGAAAGAAGGTGAAAGCAAACATCATCTCCCAGCAGATGGTGCGGGGTGGACGAAACAAGGCTACGATTTCACAGAAAAACAAGATTTGTACTCTAGTTGTACAATAAATTATACAAACGTACGGCTGCTGTGTTTCATGTGAAGATGGAATGACAAGTCCATCTTATTATTTCAACCCATTTTTATAAGATCTAAGCAGTCATTTTCTTTGAAGAAAATATAGAAAACATTACTGCAGCTTGTTTACAATGGATGCTTGGTTATATTTACAATTTAAAACAAGCACTTCTCTCTTAATTCAACAGCTTATGACTGCAAATTCTCAGAAATGAAGATTAGTCAGAATAAGACAGCATACATGTGTGTGAATGAGAGGGATCCAAATGGAAAAGAGAGGTTACAGGGAGAAGAAATAAAGTAGGTGTAAGATTTTAAGTACTTAGGATCAACAGTCCAGAGCAATGGAGAGTGTGGAAAAGAGGTGAAGAGACGTGTGCAGGCAGGCTGGAACGGGTGGAGAAAAGTACCAGGTGTGATGTGTGATAGAAAAGTTTCAGCTAAAATGAAAAAAAAAAGTGTACAAAACCGTGGTGAGATCAGCCATGCTGTTTGGTCTAGAGACAGTGGCACTGAGGAAAAGACAGGAAGCAGAGATGTTTGTAGCAGAGATGAAGATGCTGAGGATCTCTCTGGAGTGACCAGGATGGACAGGATCCGAGGAACAGCACATGTTAGAGGTTTTAAAGTCAGAGAGGCCGGACTGAGATGGTTTGGACATGTGCAGAGGAGAGAGACCGAGTACATCAGAAGAAGGATGCTGGGTTTGGAACCACCAGGAAAGAGGACTAGAGGAAGACCAAAGAGGAGGTTCATGGATAGAGTGAAGGAAGACATGAAGATAGTTGGCGTGACCAAAGAGGATACAGCAGATAGGGTTAGATGGAAGAAACTGACTTGCTGTGGCGACCCCTGAAGGGAAATGCCGAAACAAGAAAAAGATTACAGCAAATTCTCAGACATTCTTTAAAATCAAAAGTTTTACTGCTAAAACAAACTAATCACGAGCTAAAACTGAACTCTGGTTGCAGATGGAGGAAAGTGGAGCTTATCCTGGACACAAGACATTTAAAGACCAGTTCACAGACGAACAGATTAAATTCAATTGTAGTGGAACCCAATTGTCTTCAAAAACTTTCCTGCTTGAAAATTATTACAGGGCTTTTTTTATTGTAATTTTTTTTATTATTTAACTGTGCTTTCTATAATAATCTGAATCATCGAGGAAGCATCTGTGCTGCTATTTGAAATGATGATTTTTTTTTCCACCATTAGGTGCAAATTCACACTTATGACTGTTTCATAATTTTTCGTCATGGTTTTAATTTTTTACGCTCTTTGTCATCATTATGTTATGTAATCTTTTTACCAACAGACAGTTTATGATTAAGTATGTCTCAGCACTTGTATAACGGAAGAAGATGTTGTTAAAAATAGTTTATATTATTTGTATTTATTATATTATTTAAAATTTTGTCGGGATGATTTTTTTTTCTTTTCCCTCATGGGGAGCACCAGCAAACCAGTGACCTCAATTTTATCAGTCTTCTTCATCTTCTCTTACAACTACTACCCTTGTGTTTTTTCCTACATTCATAAAACTCCTCTTTGGACTTCCTCTAGGCCCCTGCCAGGCAGTTTGAAAATCTGTTTATGTAGCTGTTTTAGGATTGTGAACCAATTCATGGGTCTGTTCCGTTCCGTCATCTTTCGCTTATCCTGACCTGGATCGCGGGGGCAACATCCTTGGACGGGAAGCCCAAGCTTCTCTAGCTCCGACTGCATCCTCCAGCTCACCCGGGAGGATCCCGAGGCATTCCCAGGCCAGCTGTAGGACATAGTCTCTCTAGCAGGTCTGGGGTCTGCCTCTGGATCACCTCCCTGTGTGAAATACCCAAAACAGCTCACAAGCAAGGCACTCAGGAGGCAGCCTGACCAGATGCCCGAACTACCCTATCTGGCTTTTCTTAACTCGGAGAAGCAACTAAAAATGATTTAAAATTCTCAATTAAACCCCAAAAATAATAAAAAACAAAATTGTGATGTTCAGTGGAAAGAAGCAAGTGAGGACACAGGGTAATAACACTTTAATCTGCTCGTGATTTCACTGTTCCAAGTGAATCTATGCTTCATAAAGTTTTTGATTGGCCTCTGATTAATAGATTTTATTTCCTGGTTTTCATACAGGAGACGTCGTAGGAAATGAATGAGTGCTGGGGTTTAGCATTTAGACTGACTCTCTAAATCAACCTGTACTACAAATACACTGACTTATGACTCTAACGGTGACATCATGTCACCACGCATACCATTGCACTGGTGAGATAAGTGTGTGTGTCTTTCAATATGCTTTTGTGGGTTGAAGCATCCAACCAGGAAGAACGTGGGTGATTTATGGTGAAAGATTAGGGATCCCTTTGCCAAACGCCGAGATGAGACAAGGTCAACTCTCCAGTTTACAGTTTGCTTTATCACTAAATTTACATTTAAAGCTGTACTGGACATGCAGTCGGACAGAGCAGGAGCAGAGATTAAGGAAAGGTCACGTAGCAAACAGGATGTAACACGAATATGAGAAGAACAAAAGAATCGTGGGATAAACAGAAAGAGAGATGAAGGTGAGCAGAGATGGATGAAGTACTCACCTTTTATACTTAGGTTTTTTTTTTTTTATTCTATTACCCTAAACAACCCCAAAGTGGCTTTATATTTTATACATGCATGTTTGTGTTTGAGCAACTTACAAACTCTCCCATCCTGTACTCAGATACTATTTAAATGCTTGTTTGTTCTTCACCAAGGATTTTGTTCTCCGCCATGTCCAAGTTCTAATGTAAGTAGGACTTTGCTACACCAGTGTATGCAATAAGTGTGCCTTTTGTGGCATTCGCTCAAGTTACATATTGTTTTGCTGCAATTTTGATTGGTTCTTATTTCTTCTTCTCCTTTTAGCAGACTGCTTGTTATCACATACTGTCTCTACAGTTTGATTGTAGCAATGCAGTTTCAAGATGCACCAAGAAAAGAGAATATTTTTTCATATTCTAGACAAAAAAAAAAAGAAACACAAACTGCAAAACAAAATTTTAGAAAGTTGCAAATTATAATGTACAATTTAAAATATTATTATATGATGAAACAAAGATAAAAACAGAAAGGTTTTAAAATGATCTTAAGTAAGGTACAGATACTCCATTTTTTATACTTAGGTACAAGTAAGAAAATAAAGGGAGACAAAACATAAACGAAAAGGCAAGTAAAATTGAAAATAGATGTTGAGAAAAACACACCCGGATGGAGTTTTGATGTTTATAGTTATGCAAGAAAGGAATAAAAATCATATAGTAAATTCAACTTGGAGTTGATAAGTGAAAAAACTAAAAAGGAAGAAACGGAGAGAAGAAATGAAACAAGAACAAATAAGAGGCATGACGCAAAGAGAACATCAAATAAATGAAGAAAAAAAAAGGAAAAACATTAATAAAAACAGATTAGCAGCAAGTAATGGGTTATTTATTCTTCTGATATTGATCTGTAGAATTAGAATAAAGATTCTCAAAAGTCAGGGTAACGCACGCTTATTATAGCAACATTTTTTATTAATATATTATTGTGTTATTGTAAATTTTTAAGCAGGAAAAATCTCAAGACTAAATAAACTCACTGACTGACTGTCTTCCGTTGGAAAGGAGGGAACAGATTTAAAAAACAAACAAATAAAAAAAAAACTCAGACTGGACTGAAGTAGTGCAGACTGGTGATAATTAGACACCAAGACTAGTGTAAGAACCCTAATTGTTCTCATCAGATTAAGGGAATAATTGTGTGTGAATACATCATCAAAACATGGCCGAGGCAAATTTGATCAGAGCAGATGTTGAATTAATTGGTTTTGAGGCTGATTGCATTAATGCTCTGAGTCTATTAGTGAAACAGAGTGGTAATTAACACCTCGTCCCTAACTAACACGTTGGGCATGACGCCTTCCGCAAAGACACAGCAAACACAACATACGGGGAAACGTATAAAACTTTTACGACAAAACAAAACCTCTGTAATAGGAGGAAATTAATTATTCTAATCTAATTGGGTATTTTTTAAGTCTTGGAAGTTTAAGAGTCACTAATTGTGTCATCTTAAAGGAACACGCCACAATTTCATTTGTTGATTTGTGATTCCCTCAATTGAAACGAGTGGTTAGGGTCCTAACAGAAGTTCTGGATCCAAATGCTAAAATGATCAGCTTTGCTGAAACCTAAAGCAAAAAAGTGAGGTTACATGAAGAAGAGATAAAGAAGGTGGAAGATTATAAGTCCTTAGTGTTAACAGTCCAGAGCAATGGAGAGTGTGGAAAAGAGGTGAAGAAGCGTGTGCAGGCAGGCTGGACGGGTGGAGAAAAGTATCAGGTGTGATGTGTGATAGAAGAGTTTCAGCTAAAATGAATGGGGAAGTGTACAAAACAATGGTGAGACTAGCCATGCTGTTTGGTCTTGAAACAGTAGCACTGAAAAAAAGACAGGAAACAGAGATGGAGGTAGCAGAGATGAAGATGCTGAGGATCTCTCTGGGAGTGACCAGGATGGACAGGATCAGAGGAACAGCACATGTTAGAGATTTGGAGATAGAGTCATAGAGGCCAGACTGAGATGGTTTGGACATGTTCAGAGGAGAGAGAGAGAGAGAGTACATCAGAAGAAGGATGCTGGGTTTGGAACCACCAGGAAAGAGGACTAGAGGAAGACCAAAGAGGAGGTTTATGGATACAGTGAAGGAAGACATGAAGATAGTTGGTGTGACCTTTAATAGAGGATTTTCAAAGAGGGGGCGTTATGCAAAACAACTTTTAAGAGGTTTCATTCATGTTTGAACATTATTCCCACATCATAAACATACCTGAAGAGGTTTTCTATGTATTCAACCGATGTTTGAGTAAATTACAACCTCTTTCATTCAGTATTCAGATATTATTCAAATGGCAGGATGTTTTTTGGCTAAGATTGCTCTTCACCACACCCACATTCAAATGTAAGCAGGAAATATCTACTGTATGTTGTCTACTTCTACTCTACTCCTTCCCCATTTTTATCTACACACCCTAAAACACACACACATTTTTGAGGTATATAGAGGTACCCGACAGGTGCTAAAAAACTCTATACTGTAAAGGCACTGTCCGTTTAACATTTTACAACTTATATTTATGTATATGTCATCTTCTTATCCGTCTATCCCTTTCGCGGTTGCGGGGGTGCCGGAGCCCATCCCGGCCAATTTAAGGTGAAGGGCTGAGTACATCCCGAACAGGTCGCCAGTCTGTCATGGGGCCACACACATACAACCATCCACACACACACACTCATTCCTAGGGGCAATTTCGGCACTGGCCAATCAACCTAGCATGCATGTCTTTGGAGGGTGGGAGGAAACCCACGCGAACACGGGGAGAACATGCAAACTCCACACAGAAAGGCCAATGTTCCAAGCATCGTCCCCACCTGGGACTCGAACCCACGACCTTCTTGCTGTGAGGCCACTGTGCTATCCACTGCGCCACCGTGTATATACTGTATATATTGTATATATACAGTGGTGGTCAAAAGTTTACATACACTTGTAAAGAACATAATGTCATGGCTGTCTTGAGTTTCCAGTTATTTCAACAACTCTGATTTTTCTCTGATATAGTGATTGGAACAGATCCTTCTTTGTCACAAAAAACATTCATGAAGTTTGATTCTTTTATGACTTTATTATGGGTAAACTGAAAATGTGACAAAATCAGCTGGGTCAAAAATATACATACAGCAACATGAATGAGCAATTTTGGAGACTTAGAAAGTTGTGTCAATGACATGAGCTTCATAGCATGACCTCTTAACTTCTTGTGAGTGATTATGAGTGACTACAGTTGGTGACTTCTCTGAAGCCATTTAAAAAGGGCTCATTGGATAAAAACACCCACAAACGCTACAATGGGAAAGTCAAAGAGCTCAGCACAGATTTGAAAAAGAGAATAATTGACTTGAACAAGTCAGGAAAGTCACTTGGAGCCATTTCAAAGCAGCTGCAGGTTCCAAGAGCAACAGTGCAAACAATTGTTTGTAAGTATAAAGTGCATGGCACTGTTTTGTCACTGCCACGATCAGGAAGAAAACGCAAGCTGTCACCTGCTGCTGAGAGAAAACTGGTCAGGAGGGTGAAGAGTCAACCCAGGAGCACCAAAAAGCAGATCTGCCAAGAATTAGAAGCTGCTGGAACACAGGTGTCAGTGTCCACAGTCAAGCGTGTTTTGCATCGCCATGGACTGAGAGGTTGCCGTGCAAGAAGGAAGCCCTTGCTCCAAAAGCGGCACCTTAAGGCTCGACTAAAGTTTGCTGCTGATCACATGGACAAAGATAAGACCTTCTGGAGGAAAGTTCTGTGGTCAGATGAAACAAAAATTGAGCTGTTTGGCCACAATGCCCAGCAATATGTTTGGAGGAGAAAAGGTGAGGCCTTTAACCCCAAGAACACCATGCCTACCATCAAGCACGGTGGGCCTGTTTTGCTGCCAATGGAACTGGTGCTTTACAGAGAGTCAATGGGACAATGAAGAAGGAGGATTACCTTCAAATTCTTCAAGAAAAGCTGAAGTCATCAGCCCAAAGGTTGGGTCTTGGGCGCAGTTGGGTGTTCCAACAGGACAATGACCCCAAACACACATCAAAAGTGGTAATGGAATGGCTAAATCAGGCTAGAATTAAGGTTTTAGAATGGCCTTCCCAAAGTCCTGACTTAAATCCCATTGAGAACATGTGGATAATGCTGAAGAAACAAGTCCATGTCAGAAAGCCAACAAATTTAACTGAACTGCACCAATTCTGTCAAGAGGAGTGGTCAAAGATTCAACCAGAAACTTGCCAGAAGCTTGTGGATGGCTACCAAAAGCACCTAATTGAAGTAAAAATGGCCAAAGGACATGTAACCAAATATTAGCATTGCTGTATGTATATTTTTGACCCAGCTGATTTCGTCACATTTTCAGTTTACCCATAATAAAGTCATAAAAGAATCAAACTTCATGAATGTTTTTTGTGACAAAGAAGGATCTGTTCCAATCACTATATCAGAGAAAAATCAGAATTGTTGAAATAACTGGAAACTCAAGACAGCCATGACATTATGTTCTTTACAAGTGTATGTAAACTTTTGACCACCACTGTATGTATATATATATATATATATATATATATATATATATTTAGTTTTACTATACTTAGTAAAACTAACACATATATTTACATAGGTAAATATATGTGTTAGTTTTACTAATTTGATGCACTTTACACTTTATTTGCAGCATCAAGCGCCAAGTTTAACTGTATTTAAATGTATTCAAATGCATTCATACTGTATGTATGTGCAAGCTTTTCATTTGTTGAATATTTCATTTCTGAGCAAACAAACGGTATCCAGTCTATTTATATATGCTATAAGGTTAGAATTATTAGCCCACAACAGCACAATAGCCATCTATAAATAACGTGTCCAGCAGAATGTGCCTTTTATTATAAATAAACATGCAAAAGCTTCAGGACTTTGGTGGTACTTTTTTACCTTTTGCTCCAGATTAAAGGCCTTTTTTGATGTCGGTTAGAAGGAATATCATGCCAGCTAAATAAAAGCCTGCCCAAAATACCCACAAATCACACATGCAAGGGTAAAGACGTTGATAATCTTTGACAAAAACTGCTTCTTTTCTCCCCACACATATGGTGCATAGCTGACGATTGCACTGTTCTGGAGCATGATAATTCCACTATGCCTGCATAATTCAGTGGGATGATTATAAAACGCTCTTGTAAACCCAACAGGAAAACAACCAGAGTGGTTTTACTGATTTAAGACGACTAAAAAAAATTCTTCCAATAACCTCAGATTTTATTCAAAAGCATCTAAGCCAGTCTTCCAGCTCCATTTTTTTCCTGCCCTCCAAATAAAGACTAAAAGAAATTTCTTATTTGACATCCCTAGTGTTTCAGGCACATGTTGTATGATCATTGTGAAACATTCCTTTCATTCTAGAGTAAAGCGAAATACGAGCTGCAGGGGGATGAAGATTATGAGGCAATCCTGAAGCAATAATGAGGCAATCTCGGACACACTGCCTGCTGACTAGAAGAAATCTAAACATATTAGCAGTAATGTCTCAGCTATGTGTTTTCATAATGACAGTAGACATGTGAAAAGACCATTATTTCTTTATTATGTCATGGTAGGATCGTTTGATTGCATATAATTGCGGTATGTAGCCGCTTAGTCATAAAGAAAATTTAGCTGAGAAGGCTGGAAGCAAAGCGGCTCCTGGTTTTATTTACTTTATCTGTGTGTAAACAAGAACAATGATATAAAATATCTCATCTATAGATTACTTTAAATGGACAAATATCCTTTGTTTCCCCATTCTTTATCCATCCTACGTAACTGTTATTCAAATGACATCAAACAGAAATTCAATGAGTTCCGAATTATTACACATTTGAGATTTTTCGGAACACAATCTCTAGCTGTCACTGGATCGATTTGCTGCCGAGTGTGAAGCGGCCGGGATGGGAATTAACGCCTCCAAATCCGAGACCATGGTCCTCGCCCAGGGTCCTGCCCCAAGTGGAGGAGTTTAAGTATCTCGAAGTCTTTTTCACAAGTGGGGGAAGGATGGAGCGTGAGAGCAACAGGCGGATCAGTGCGGCATCACCAATAACTAGGACGGTCGTGATAAAGAGAGAGCTGGGCCAAAAAGCAAAGCTCTCGATTTACAAGTCGATCTACGTTCCCACCCTCACCTACGGTCACCGGCTGTGGGTGGTGACCAAAAGAAAGAGATCACAGATACAAGCAGCCGAAATTAGCTTCCTCTGCAGGGTGGCTGGGCTCTCACTCAGAGATTGAGTGAGGAGTTCTGCCATCCGGGAGTAGCTAGGTGTCAAGCCGCTTCTCCTCCAGGTTGAGAGAAGCCAACTGGGATGGTTTGGGCATCTGGTCAGGATACCTCACAAACACTTCGCTGGTGAGGTGTGTTGGGCACGTCTCACTGGGAGGAGACCAAGAGGCAGACCCCGGACCTGCTGGAGAGACTATGTCTCACAGCTGGACGGGGAACGACTCGGGGTCCTTACGACTGAGCTGGAGGATGCAGCTGGAGTGAGAGAAGCCTGGGCTTCCCGTCTGAGGCTGTTGGCCCCAACAAACTAATAAAAGAAGGGGAATGACCAATTTAACATGGTTTTCTCATTAAACTTTTTTTTTGTTGTTGTTTAGTAGACTTATAGCTCCTGCTGCTGTTAATTCAGGTCTCTTTTTAGACACAGACCAGACTGTAACTATTTAAAACCTGCTGCACACGGACAAAAGTAATCAAATGCATTCCTCTACATAAAAAAAAAAAAAAATGAGAAACACATTTTGGAAAACAAAAGATCCATTTAAAACTAATTTTCTCTGCTGGGAAGAAAGAATGCAATAAAATCTGATCTATACTTAGAAAAACTGTGTAATTATTTTTATGTTATAAAACTAATCAATACAATGTGAACTCTTATGAGGAACACATAATTTATATTGAAGCGAGAACTTTTTAAAACTCAGAGTCCAATTTTTGTCACAAGAGTTACACAGAAACTTTTTTCAAAGGCAAACATCAAATTTTGTCCTCCGACAACCAAATTAAATTAGGATTCTTCTTTTCAATTACATTATACAAAAGTATTTTTGGCATTTTATTCAAAAGACAGTGAAACAGGAAATAAAATGAATCCTCTACACCCTTTCATCACAGGAACTACAATGACTTCACATTCTGGAACTCTTGCATGGTACTTTCACTTGTTGGGGACTAAAACGTTCCCTTCCGTCATCTTCCGCTTGTTCCAGGGTCGGGTCGCGGGGGCAACAGCCTCAAACAGGTAGCCCAGGCCTCTCTCTCCCCGGCTGCATCCTCCAGCTCACTCGGAAGGATCCCAAGTCGTTCCCCGGCCACCTGTGAGACATAGTCTCTCCAGCGGGTCCGGGGTCTGCCCCTTGGTCTCCTCCCGGTGGGACGTGCCCAAAACACCTCGCCTGCGAGGCGCTCGGGGGGCATCCTGACCAGATGCCCGGACCACCCCATTTGGCTCCTCTCAACCTGGAGGAGCGGCTCGACACCGAGCTCCTCCCGGATGGCAGAGCTCCTCACCCGATCTCTGAGTGAGAGCCAAGCCACTCTGCAGAGGAAGCTCATTTTGGCCGCTTGTACCCGCGATCTCATTCTGTCGGTCACCACCCACAGCTGGTGACCATGGTGAGGGTAGAAACGTAGATCGACTTGTAAATTGAGACCTTTGCTTTTCGGTTCAGCTCTCTCTTTACCACAACGGACCGATGCAGCATCCTAGTCATTGCTGACGCCGCACCGATCCGTCTGTCGATCTCTTACTCCATCCTTCCTCCACTCGTGAACAAGACCCCGAGATACTTAAACTCCTCCACTTGGGGCAGGACCCTGTCTCTGACCCACAGGGGGTATTCCACTAAAACGTTTAAATGTAAATACATCCAATAAACAAAACGAGTTATGAACCAATCAATCAGATGTGCTGATTCAAATGTATTCAAATTTCCCCGGTGAAGGATGAATGGAGTAATTAATTTTCTTTTTTTTCTTTTGATTAGTTTGAACGGGAATGTACACCAACCTGTAAAATTCTTGTTTGTACATTCATTTTATCAGTTTATTGTACATCCAGTTTTAGTATGAAGAACACTTTTTACAACACACGCCCCTGTTGCTCAAGTCCAGTAAGCTGGCAGCAGATTTTGGGGTTCAGAAATTTATGGCCTGGGGTTTATGTGGGACTCCTTGTATCGCACAGTACCCGTGTTCAATCTGGTTGGGATTTGGGGAATTTAAAGCGGTGAAAGACTCAAGCTGTGCAGAGAACTGTGAATGGACCGCAGACATATTTATGGTTGTAATTTGCCATGAACGAAGTTGCCAGAACCCAGTGTTTTCCAGCAGAACAATGCATTGTGGTTCCAATGATCACTGCTATTCATCTATGGGTGGGTTTGAACTTGTGGTTGACTAAAGGTAAATAAAAAAAGACAGCTCCTCATTAAATTCTGTGGATTATGTTCCAGATTGTAAAAAAAAAAAAACAAGATTGTTATGAAAGAATAGGATAAAAAAAAAACCCATATGTTTCTTTGCCCTTTTTTGTCAAACTAATGTTCTTGTTTACTTCAGACAATTTAAGGTATTCAACCTTGAGAAATCTGGTATTATTAAAGACACTCTTACATCTATCACATGTTTAACCGATCTGTCGAGGACTGAACCCTGTAATAGCACCCCTATTACACACACACTTGAATAATGGATCTCCAAACTGAGCCCTGAGAGTATGTGTTTATGTGTAAGGTAGCATTGGTGTGTCAGCGCAAATGTGTGTGTACGGTAGCTTGTATCCTTGTACGTAAGGCACAAAGTGTGTGAGTGTGTGTGATGTGAAAGGAAGAGAGGCCACTATGAGTGTGACAGGCCAGAAAGCTGATGGTATCAACCGTACGGCTATTTATACACACTCATTACTGACAGTATCAGAGGCAGAGCTATCAACAAACTTGATGGACACACACACACACACACACACACACACACACACACGCCATCAGAAAATACACTAGAAAGGGAGCAAGACAGAGGCTGACATCGTGACATCAGCGACCAAGCTTTCACAGCTAACACATGTGTAAGACAAACTCCTCCTGTCTGCGTGTCAATGTGTCCTTGAGGCAGACAGTTCAACCCATAATTGCTCGTAGTGGTTTGACCAGCATCTAAATTGCTTCTGAGGTTTGCTAGCTGGGGGTTTTACCATGCCAACAAAGAGAAAAACATTAAAAATGGTATTTTATTGACATGTTTGTTGTCACAATTGTCAGCACGGATCACCGACCCATTTCTTGACGAAGAAACATGTTGCTTTTGTGGGGTAAAAATTCTTCGATAATATGTAGAATATATAGGTAAACATGCAGCAACACATTTTGATTGTTCGTAAATGTAAAATTAAGCTTTAATTCTGATTAGTCGGAGTAAAACAGAGTACGTGTGTGTGAATGAGAGGGATTCAAATGGAAAAGTGAGGTTACAGGGAGAAGAGATAAAGAAGTTGGAAGATTTTAAGTATCTAGGATCAACAGTCCAGAGCAATCAAGAGTGTGGAAAAGAGGTGAAGAAGCGTGTTCAGGCAGGCTGGAACGGGTGAAGAAAAGTATCAGGTGTAATGTGTGATAGAAGAGTTTCAGCTAAAATGAATGGAAAAGTGTACAAAACCGTGGTGAGACCGGCCATGCTGTTTGGTCTAGAGATAGTAGCACTGAGAAAAAGACAGGAAACAGAGATGGAGGTAGCAGAGATGAAGATGCTGAGGGTCTCTCTGGGAGTGACCAGGATTGACAGGATTAGAAATGAGTACATCAAGGGAACAGCTCATGTTAGAGGTTTTGGAGATAAAGTCAGGGAGGGCAGACTGAGATGGTTTGGACATGTGCAGAGGAGAGAGATAGAGTACATCAGAAGAAGGATGCTGGATTTGGAACCACCAGGAAAGAGGCCTAGAGGAAGACCAAAGAGGAGGTTCATGGATACAGTGAAGGAAGACATGAAGATAGTTGGTGTGACCAAAGAGGATGCAGCAGATAGGGTTAGATGGAAGAAACTGAGTTGCTGTGGCGACCCCTAAAGGGAAATGCCGAAAGAAGAAGAAGTAGAAGAATTCTGGTTTGGCATTGTTAATTTTCAGTCGGCCCCATGATAGACTGGCAACCTGTTCGGGGTGTACCCTGTCTCTAGCCTTGAATAGGCTGGGATTGGTCCTAGCAAATGATCCAATCAATCCTTCCTCTCTGGTTGAGACCAGATGTGAAAAATACAATGTGCTCAAATAGTCAAAGTTATCCTGAAAGCAAAGAGCAAAAACAATCTCTTCCCATTCACAACCAGTCTTTCCCCTGAATAAACTTTGCAAATAATGTCTTTAAATTTCCAATCTCAGGAATCATTGACAACATTGACCAGAAATTATGGTCGACCTTGTTTTTTTTCAACTACCGAACTACAAACATGCCTCAGAAAATTACTAAAACCAAACACCTGCAGTTCTTGAAGAGTTGCTGGAGTAAAATTAAAATGAGTTGAGGCATTAGGTAGCGCCAGCCTGGCTAGCAAAATGCGGTACACTGCATTGATGTGGCTGGAATCAGGTCGCAAACACTCGCAAACACTCAGGTAACTTAATTCAAATAAATACCCTTCTAGTGATGACTCAAATGCACGTAATATAGTGAGTAAAAAACACTTTCTTCTTTCGTTAGGATGTGGGCGTGGTGGAGAACAAAATTCGGGTCTGAGATCAACCTGGCATCAGAGTGATATTAAAATACTGAAATGGGAAAGTCTTAAATTACTTAAAAATGCGTGAACGAAATAGAAACCCACTTGTTTATGTTTTTGATGTTGGAGTAAAAATCAAACATGGTGAAAAACCCTAAAAGTCACTTTTGTTTTCTTTGATTATATCAATGGTTGAACGTGTTTGTTGATACTTTTGTTGTATGATGACGGCTTTTCAACTTGGATGATTAGCAAAATACATGTTGCTGCTCTTCTGCACTTTTTTTCTTTTAAATGGTGTTTAAAGTTTATGTTCAAAAGGACAAAATTGGTGCCAGAAAGATTTCATCCCAAATGTGGCGAGATGAAAAGAGAGGAGCATCACAATGGCTTAGGAAAAAAAATATGTTTTGTGATTTAGAAGGAAAGCTTTTTTTGTTTTGACATCGAGGGCAAAGGAGACACTAAAAAAACAAGGTTAAGATAAGTCCGTAAAGCAAGAGGCACAAGATTAACTCAGGATTTCAAAATTTCAAATAATAACAGAGTTTAAACATGGTCATGCAAACAATGTGACCTGGCTGGAAGCGATGGTATGACCCGACACGGAAGTCTGAGGTGATTGCCCTTAAATAGATGGCAGGGTCCACAGATGTGTGGCATCAGGAATCAAGTTCAGGTGTCCCTGATCAGGGTGATTTGCAACATCCAGGGCTCCCTCTGGCAGCAAGCAAGAGGATCACAACACCTGCAGAAAAACTCATTTCGTCCACCTGTATTTGCAATCTTTCACTTAGTCCATCCGTAGCTGATGATAATATCTGAAATCAGAGTGCGGTACGACTGAGTGAGTCAAGAGCTTTGCCTTTAGGTTTAGCTCCTTCTTCAGCGTGACAGCATTCTAATTATTACAGATTAAATACTGCTTTGAGTCACATTGTGAGAGGATGAATTGAAAAGGTTCTTCCACAGCCCACTGTAGCTGTTTTATTCCACGTGTTTTACATCTAATAAGGTCTCTGTCAGAGTAAGAGGATGTTACAATGTCCTGCTGTGCAGCCTTTAGGAATACTTCGTGCGCTGATGCTCGGAGAAAAACAGTCCCAAATTTTGTGCCATGCTGTTTCCAACCACAAGAACAAAGGAAGAGATAATTAATCCATGTTGGACTGAAGTTATTTGAAAGAAAGAAAGAATTATAATTCAGACAGATATAATTTCAGACAGGAATCCCCATGAACAATTATGTTTGCAGATGACATTGTGATCTGTAGTGAGAGGAGGGAAGAGGTAGAGGAAAAGCTGGAGAGGTGGAGGTTTGCACTAGAAAGAAGAGGAATGAAGTTTAGTCAGAGTAAGACAGAGTACATGTGTGTGAATGAGAGGGATCCAAATGGAAAAGTGAGGCTACAGGGAGAAGAGATAAAGAAGGTAGAAGATTTTAAGTACTTAGGATCAACAGTCCAGAGCAATGGAGAGTGTGGAAAAGAGGTGAAGAAGTGTGTGCAAGCAGGCTGGAACTGGTGGAGAAAAGTATCAGGTGTGATGTGCGACAGAAGAGTTTCAGCTGGAATGAAAGAAAAAGTGTACAAAACCGTGGTGAGACCGGACATGCTGTTTGGTCTAGAAACAGTAGCGAAACAGTGACGAAAAGACAGGAAACAGAGATGATAGTTGGTGTGACCGAAGAAGATGCAGCAGTTAGATGGAAGAAACTGACTTGCTGTGGCGCCCCCTGAAGGGAAATGCCGAAAGAAGAAAAAGAAGAGAGAATTTTAATTTATTGATCCCTCAACGGGGAAATTTATGAGCTGCATTACACCACTGCAGGCTGTCAGGACGGCACCAATGGTGGGAGAAACAGGGGGTTTAGTGTCTTCCCCAAGGACACCTAGACATGAGCTCAGTGGGATTCAACCCTGTGAACTTCCGGAGAACTTCCGATCCAAGGGCTAACGTTCTACCACTGAGCTATCGCCTCCCCCTGAACGGGACCCTTCGTTTGGTAGCATAGAAACAGTATCCACAAACACATCTATCATTCAACATTGAAAGCTGAAGTCTACAAGTTGTTTCACGGGCTTTAACGGAATCAAAATTTAGGTGAAGAAGTCGATAATGATGTTTGAGCTTTTAAAAGGCCGACGGGTCACTTTGGAGTCAGCTAATTTCACTTAATGTTAAGAGTGATGTCCTATCTTAAAATGAAGCTATTAATAATTATTACTGAGTTGTGCTGATGTTGTTGTGTTGTATTTTTGTGCACACACAATCACACTGGTGGCTACTTAATGCAGTGTGACCCCATTTGTCTTTGAGGCTTATCATCCCTGGAGGGTGTCCACTGGGACAGACTGGCTGACTGGCCGTGAGGATGAGTCTGTGTGTGTTTGTGCAGAGAGAGGACAAAAAAAAGGAAAGCGGGATTAAATGAAGGAAAGATATTGCTCTTTGAGTGTCCTAAGGCACCTTCTCTTTCCAATTTTTCTTCCCTCTCCTTCCTCCCTTGTTTCTTTCTTCCCCTGTTGAGCTCCCAAACTGTCATCCCCACTCAAAAGCACATGATTCATTGCCCACTCACACACACATATGCACACACATGGGGTTTCGTCTTTACATGAGGACTGTAAGAGGACCAAACATGCGTAGAGAAGGAAAAAAAAAACTGTCAGTGTGAGGAAAGTAAATCATGTTCGTTCTTCCTGTGCTGCAAATGTTAAACATAAATGTTGAATCCAGCCCATATGCTGGATGACAGAATATATTTTATCAAAGAAACATAAAAAAAAAAGAATTTTGGCTCTCAGTTCAAGTCAAAATCCAAGGTGATGCTGTGGCACATTGATTAATCATCCCGTCGTGACACGGGTCGGAAACCATGCTTTCTAAACGCAGATTCAGAGCAACTGTGGTAAGGTTCATGATCATGAAAACTTACAAGATCTAATTTGAATGTGGCTGCTTGAAATGTAGAGACCCTAAAACATTTCAGATATTTTCTGCTTTGCATTAATCTGTTGGCAGGCGAGTATCTCACATAACCTGAACTTGTAGCATTAGCATCTTACTGACTTGAACATCTTACACACATAAGGAGTCTGGAGTAAACCCCCTTCCGCCTCACCCCCATACACAGTGAAACACTCAGAAGTCTCAGCCTGAAATCAGATTGAACTAAACTTTGCAAATAATGAATAAAAAACACTACTATTTCTTGTCTTCATTTTCCATTTTTTCAAAAAACTTGACAATTATATCATAAAGTCTTTTATTTAAATTTAGTTTCTAAATGTGCAACATGGATCTGGAATGTCAAACTCAAAAACCCAGAGGAACAAAGTTCTAAATGTTAACAGTTGTGGGCAAGCATTAGCAATGATCCCATCAAATCTGCCATTAAAGTCCATCGAGAAAGCAGGGCTAGCGCATATTTTGATATTCTTTAACATTTTTTAATTTGGAAGGGAGGGGTTGAACATCAGTGGTGGAACGTAACGAAGTAAATGTACTTCGTTACTTTACTTAAGTGAAAAAAATTGTGTATCTGTACTTTACTTAAGTAAAATTTAAGCCCGGTACTTTTACTTTTACTTCACTACATTTTTAGAGCAAATATCTGTACTTTTACTTCGCTACTTTTTAAAAGTGTGTTTTACATTTTTTGTTACATTTTCGTTCAGGAATTTGAAAAATACACAGGTTTTTTAGCGCATCTTGAAGCCGCATCGCCAAAATCAAAAGAAGCAGTTGATCGGGAGAAGAAGTAATGAATCGAGAAACATTTTCCGCATTCATTCAGCGCCAAAAACCTAACATCAAATATAGTACAAATTAAAAGAGTCAGAAGATTGTTGTTCGTTGTGTTTACTTCTAAATAAAAAGTTGAGCCATCAGTACACAGAGCAGAGGTGGATCTAGAATTTTCCAAAGGGGGTGGGGCTTTGACAAAGCCAATATATAGTGACTGGGGGGCCTCCCCCCCAAAACATTTTAAAAAATATGTGTCATTTTCCTCCATTTTGGGGCCCATTCACTGGCCCTTCTAGGGGATAGCTTGACTTGTCCCCTTTCCTTTTATTTATTTATTTTTTGTGGACCAAAAGAGGCGGGAGAGGGGTGTCACACCCCTGCAGAGTATTTATCCTGGTTACCATGGTGACACCCTATAGCACAAAAAATAACATTTGAATTACGGCGAATACTTTTACTTTTTACTTAAAAAGTACAATTTACACCAATTACTTTTGTACTTTTACTTAAGTAGATTTTTTTATTGGTACTTTTACTTAAGTAAATTTTTGCCTAATTATCTGTACTTTTACTTAAGTACAAAAGTGAGTACTTCATCCACCACTGTTGAACATAAACAGAGCACTAAAAAACTTTCTGCTCAAGTTAGAAAGTAAGTGCAGTAGAGAACAAAATCCATCACAAAGTTCAACTTGGCATTCAAAAAGTATCCAAATACTGGATTGAAAAGCTGTCAAATTAGTCAAACATTTATGAATAAAATAGAAAAAGACTTCAGATTTGTTTTTAATGTGACAATAACGTTCAAATAGGTAGAAATTTCCAAAAACTTAATTTTATAAAAAAAATCTGGTTTTTAACAAAGTTTTGATCATTGCAAGTTAACCACAATTAATGTTTTAATTTAGAGGTTTAAACAAATCCATAAATCCCTGCATTCTCACCGCTGGTTTCTTCAACTTTTATTCCTTTTTTTTTCCTTTCATCGATGATGAGATATATTTGTCTCAGTCCAACTGTGAGCCAATCGGAGAAACAAGTCAGCGTAGCCACCAGTCACACATCATTAAATTTATCTCTTCCAAAACTTTAAAGTGTAATTTTCTCAGTAATGACTTCTTAATTTCAGTCAGTCATTGATTCATTTTGTCAGCCAATCAGCCGTCCGGTCACTGCTTGCTGCCAGTAAGCTGATTTGCAATGTGGAGCATAAAAATACAGTATGTCTGGTTTCACACCCTAAAACTTTATTTCCAGTTCAGTACTTTAAGAATTCAACAGCTTCACAAATCAGTGAGTCCCGTATTATTAATAAAAAGTCTTACCCGTTGAGTCAAGAGTGATTTAGGATTTCATAGATGGATTAAACTGCAGTTTATTGCCACGGTGAGGTGGATGTGTGGGATGGCACATCGTTTTCAGGTTCAGACCTTGTGCGTGACATTTTGAAAAATGGGCTCTTAAAGGTGAGTTTAGTATGAAGTTTGTTGAAAATAATCAGAAAAAATGAAGTTACAGATCATTATTTTACAAGGGGGGTTGTTATTGTTTGTAGTGGGCAGTATTGACACTGTGCAGTGACACCACGTATTACAGTTAAACAAAAGATGGGAAATGGATTGATGGTTGTGCTGAGCATGAGGCACTTGGGTTTCTCTTGAAAATATCATGTTAACTTGGTGTTCTGTCAGGAAAAGAAGAACAACAGGCGTATGTTTCCATCCTCAAAGGCACAAGCTAGACGTTTGTTCCTGATATGGGTCAGAAATGGATGCCCAGTCTACAAAGTGTATTTTAGTCTTTTTAGGACTTTAAAGTAAATGACTTGTAGGTATCTACAAGTAAATAAATATCTGTTCTTAAAGTTGGAAAAATTGGAGATTCTAATTTGGAAGTAGAAAAAAAATAGTTTGAAAAGATTTGCTCAGATTGTAAAAAAATTTGCTTCGTAACAGGTGTCAAACTCTGGTCTTATGGGTCACAAATGTTATTATATTTGGCCCACAAATTCACATCATGGATCACAGTTCATCTTCTTCTCCTTTCGACATTTCCCTTCAAGAATCACCACAGCAGGTCAGTTTCTTCCATCTAACCCTATCTGCTGCATCCTCGTGGTTTTCCTCTAGGCCTCTTTCCTGGTGGTTCCAAATCCACCATCCTTCTGCCGATGTACTCTCTCTCTCTCGCTTCTCTGAACATGTCCAAACCATCTCAGTCTGGCCTCTCTGACTTTATCTCCAAAACCTCCAACATGTGCTGTCCATCCTGGTCACTCCTAGAGAGATCCTCAGCATCTTCATCTCTGCTACCTCCATGTCTGTTTCCTGTCTTTTCCTCAGTGCCACCAGCATGGCCGGTCTCTCCACAGTTTTGTAGACACTTCTTTACCTCTTTTCCACACTCTCCATTGCTCTGGACTGTTGATCCTAAGTACTTAAAATGTTCCACCTTCTTTATTTCTTCTCCCTGTAACCTCACTTTCATACAGTGCTAATACAACAAATCCCAAAAGTCACAGAACAACAACAAAAAAAAGTTCTTTCTTTTGATGACAGCCATCATGGCAACCTAATGTTCGCTTTGCAATTTTGCATGTTTGCGATGCCAAGTTATATAAAACATAGTTTTCATCTTTGCTTGTTTAACTTATTGTATCCATCCTTCAAATGGGAAAATTTCTGTGATGCATTACACCGCAGTAGGCTGCCACGATGGTGCCAATGGTAGCCTCCTGCCTCCAAAGGAGGTTAGGTTTCCTCCCAAAAAATCGTAGGCATGGACCAGATGGGAATTGAACCAGCTTCTCCTGATCAAAGGGCGGACATTCTACGACTGAGCCAATTCCTCCTTCTGCAATGCTGAATCATGCATGTGTACACTGGCGGGATGAAGTGAGTACCGAGAGGATGGGGGATTCAGTGTCATCAGCAGAAGTGAAACTAAACGATTATATTTGACAAATTTATTTTGACAAATTTCTCATTTCTGAGGTAAGAAAATGAATGAAATAAGATCAGACATTTGGCTCCTCTATTTTACATAAAAAGAGAAAAATCGCTCCATGAAAACCTTACAAATCCCTTGAAAAGAAAAGGAAAATGATTGAAGAAATGAAATAAGTTTTCCTTTCACTGATGCTTTTAATTTGTAGTTCAGAAATAAAACCAGATTCTAAAACTTATTACTTCAAGTACGTTGTCTGGCAAATCGTCTGCATAAAAGAGAAACCAATATTATAATGGAAAGAGACGGCTGATGATGAAAAGCTAATCAAGTTGCAGTGATGTTGTTGAGACAGTTGGAGCGAGCGATGGAGCCCCCTTCAATCTGTCTGATGGGGGGCAATCAACTGATGAAACATGCCAAAAGATGCAGAGATTTAAGAGCTCTCCAGTTTGATTTTCTCGCCCGGCCTCCATTCTTACCCTCTTCTCTGCCTCTCCACCTCCACGCGTCCTTAGTCAAGGCTCCTCTTCTCCTAATCATCCCTCTGTCCCACCTCTCTCTTGCATGAGGACAGGGAATGTACGGGAGGAGTTTCTTGATGAACACACACAGCAGGATAATAGACTATCCTATTACTGAAACGAGCAGGATGGCATTGCACTCATGAACGGTGGAGGGATGGTGAGACCACTGGGAGAGAGAGGCAGTGAGAAGAGAGAGAAACAAGTGAGAGAAATAGTTTGGGAGGAGAAACAATAGAGTTGGGAGTGGATAATAACGTGAATGAAGTGGAACATAACAACAGAGGGAGAATAAAAGGGAATCTCAATGAGACACGGACAATGGTGGGGACACATTTAATGTAAAGTCAACTTTGTGGAAGTCTTTGCCACCTTTGACCATTATTCCAGCATCAAGGATTTTGTTTATGCAGTTTTTTAATAACTTGGAATCTTTGCTGTCTTGTGTTTACAGACCACTAATCCTTGTTTAGTCGAGATGTGCAACTGGCATCACCACCTATCGATTCGTGCTACCTTGTTGAAAAGTGATACAGAGTATCTAACGGGGTGAACTTTCTCCCACTTAGGAAATAACTACATTGGACAAGACGGAATAAAAACACTTTATTGTTATTAACTTGTATGGTCTAAGGTTAGGCCGATATGATTAATCCCAGGAGTGGAACACAATTGAAGAATGAGGTAGAGTAGGGTGAAAGAAATAAACTATTTATTTACAATCAATCTTAACAACTGAAATGCTTCTTTTGGGAGTGCTGCAGACGGGTCTTCTCTCAGCTTGGCACCAGACCTTCTTAATCAGCCAACTAGCAATCAACTGTAACTGCCAACAGGTGGGGAAGTTGGAAGCCTGGGTGGTAGATGTAAAAAAACACAAGAGGGCGACAAAAACAAAACCTACACATCCCCCAAATGGCTTTGCCCATAACAACCGTGACATATTAAACCCTTACCGACACTGATCGTAGCATAGGTAGCATAACTGGAAAAGTAAATTAATTTATGAATTTAAGCTTTTTCTGTATTTAACTCACTTCCTTAAGTCACTAGCAATGTTCCCTCTAAGCTGCGCGCCTGCGCAATTGCGCACTGCTTGCAGATTAATAGCACACAGGAAAACCAATGCAAGCGCACAAAAGAAAACAATTCAAACTAAAGATGGGAAAAGAAGACAAAACTCTGGAGCATATCTCTTTCTTTTTGGAGGCATAACTTTTCTTTTGGAGGCATAACTTGTGTCAAGTTGTGCCTCCAAATTTGGCATCCATATTATAAGTCAACTGGAGAGATATCGAATCCACTAATAGCAAAGAAAGCTGCCAACATTGCAATCAAAAATACTTTCTGGCGAGTCGTTGCTTTTTACCCATTTTTTTTATTTATTGGGCTGTTGTCAAGGTACAACTTTTGTATATTTGCAGTCAGTGCTCTGAACCCAGCATGTTGGGCATGGTTTGTACAGTTATATGCACGTATTTGCAACCCAAAATAAGATTTACCATGTTTTGCTCAAGTACAAGGGGCAGGGCGGAGAGTGATACGAGGGTGGGGGGGATTACAAATGTCAATTTGAATGTCAGTCACCTTCTTAACCGCTATCCTCTACGGGGTTTCAGGAGGTGCCGGAGCCCATCCCAGCTGATTCAAGACGAGGGGCAGGGTACACTCCAAACAGGTCACCAGTCTGTCGCGGGGCCACACACATACAATCATACACACACACTCATGCCTAGGGGCAATTTGGCACCGGCCAATCAACCTGACATGCATGTTTTTGGAGGGAGGGGACACGGGGAGAGCATGCAAACTCTACACAGAAAGGCCAGTGTTCCAAGCCTCGTCCCCACCCGGGACTCAAACCCACAACCTTCCTGCTGTGAGGCCACTGTGCCAACCACTGCGCCACTGTGCTGCCCAAATTGAATGTGAAACTGAAAAAAAAAAGTTTTATCAATTTTATTTGCTGAATATTGCATTTCTAAGTTACCAAAATGTATCATACTAACTATTTAATATGTTGTGATATAAGAATTATGTCCTCATTAAATCCCATTACCGCCCCTTTAAAAATGGCTGCCTTCATCCAGTACGTGGAACATATCAGTTCATCATACAAAAGTAATATTTGGCCATATTAAACCTTTTTATTCACATGTTTTCTAACAAGTAAACCTCTCATTTGCATTTTGTGGAGATTAGCCTGTCACATTATACAATTTCTGGATAAAAACTCCCATAATTTCTCTAGCATTGCTTCCCAACGCCATTTCCCCGGGTTAGAAATAAGCCAAACCAAATGCAGAAATAATGAACTCTTTATGAAAACAGTAAAATTTAACCAGAACATTGCTGAGTCTGTGGATAAAGTCGCTGTCACCATCTGTTTGCAGCATCACATTTCTATTTAAATCTGCATGAGCTGTCATTTCCCTTCTTTTTTTGACCGTTTATTATTTCCTTTCATGGTAAATGTTGTAATTTTTGGTTAGCCTACATCTACAGATGGCTTTGAGCCAGAATACAAGATGGTGTTTAAAGTGCTGTGTGCATGCCGGCGTTTCCTGCAGGAATTAGAATTAATGCGTCTTCAACAACAGCTTATGCCTCTCACCGTCGCAGCCCTTAGTCAGCAACTGAGTGGTGATTTTTCCACTGCCACGTGATATTTTCCTTAGATACTATCTACTCTGCAAAGACTTTATAAATGGTCTCACCTAAAAAAGTCAGCTGCGACTGTGTTTTCTGCATCAGCAGGAAGTAGGCCGCCATGGGTACTTTTCATTATGTTTTTTTTTTACTCACGCATTAGCTACTCCCAGAAAAAAAGTGGTAACCACCGATTGAAAGATCCACAGTTCCACAGTGTCAGCTGAAGTAAGACGAGAAGCTGTACCATTTATCTGTGTAGTGTCTAAGGAAAAAAACTCTCCATGTGATACACCAAACATAAACCACATAAGGACACTTAAGAGGAAGATGGAAACCGACCTACAAAAAATAGAACCTGTGTTGGATTATTTACTTACAGTTTGACCATACAAGTGTTTCTTTTCCTTCTAATGCTCTTTTAAGAATCCATTTAACTGGAGTTATATTACTCATTTAGGAAACCCAAGATTAATCAAAGTGATGGATTGCAGGTGCTGTTCTTATTTGTAACATAAGGGGTTCTAAGTTTGGCTCCATCGGGGTAAAAACAAGAAAAAAAAGTTGATACGTCCGTCTAGTTTTTCTATTAGTATTTACTTATTTCTCTTATTTCTCTATGTAAATGTGTTTAATAAAAACTCATCCAATTTATTCAAATGCATAAACGAGTTTTTCCCAATAATAATTGAAATAAAAAAAAAAAAAGTAATATTTTACAGAATCGGAAGTACAAGTAAAATATCGACTGAAAAAAGTGCTGCTGTTTTTAAATTATTCATGCAACAGAAGGTTAAGTGGCCGGTCTTCAACCTTGCTCATGCACTCAGGCAGACGTGCTTGCTTCTTTTTATGAATGGCTTTTAGAGAAAAACCAAGAGGTAATATCAATACGAAATATGCAATTCATAAAGAGTGAGCAGAATCCATTCTATTTTGTGAAAATTCAAGGTTTGAAATCCACTTTTTTATTCTAATTTTTCAAAATTGTGAACAAAATGTGTTGCTTTTGTTCCATTACAAAAAGAACAGATTTTTTTTTTCTCATGTGGATAATTTATTGTAATTTTTTCTAAGTTTAATTCCCAGGAGTTGCTCCAATCTTCTGGAACCTGAGTGTGCTTTTCTGTTTTCAATCTGAGACCAGTAAAAGTAGCTACTGGGTGAATATTATGCAAATGTGCATTGACGGGATGTCATAAAAAAAAAGAAGACAAATCTGAACATATAATGAGTTTCAGGTAGTTAAGGGAGATTAATTTTTTAATAATAAAAAAGAATAATTTGGCTGGGGCTTTAAAAGTTTTGACTTTCCTCACATGAAAAAAGAAAAAAGAAACAATCGTATTTTACAAAGAGCGGATTTTATAATGAGAACAAAATGATAAGAAATAAAACATTACAAGACTTTGACCTTGTGTTTATATGAAGTGTACAGAAGGAAAAAAAAATACTATTCAAGAGAATAGTGTTGTTAATTTAAAAAAAAAGTGTGGTTACATTACTTTTCACGAAGACGTTAAAAGTTAACAGAATGCCAACATGCACGTAACTTTTCTGTGCCGCTTAATGATAAAACTCGTTAACGTTGGCATTGAAACACCATCTTGATAGTTTGTGGCTGTACTTTTTGAGACTGACGATTATTTACTAGGTCAGTTATATTCACACAACACTCTATGTTAACAGTAAGTTGTTTAAACTAACGACTATAAAATGGGTGAATTGACGATGCTGAGGATCCCTCAGGGAGGGACCAGGATGGACAGGATCAGAGGAACAGCACATTTTAGAGGTTTTCGAGATAAAGTCAGAGAGGCCAGACTGAGATGGTCTAGACATGTGCAGAGGAGAGAGAGAGAGTACATCAGAAGAAGGATGCTGGATTTGGAACCACCAGGAAAGAGGCCTAGAGGAAGACCAAAGAGGAGGTTCATGGATACAGTGAAGGAAGACATGAAGATAGTTGGTGTGACCAAAGAAGATGCAGCAGATAGGGTTAGATGGAAGAAACTGACTTGATGTGGTGACCACTGAAGGGAAATGATGAAAGAAGAAAAAGAAGACTCTTCTCTGGGTGGAGCTAGAAAGTGATGCCATACCCATTCAGCTCCATCCAAATTTAGTTTATTGTGCCTAATAGATTGGGCATTTTTTGAGTCATTGATGTAGTCTGCATTGGCATGGTCACAAACTTTTTTTAATAGAAGTCAATGGGCACTGAGGTTTTCTGAGTGAGTGCCCAGCCACCCTGCGGAGGAAGCTCATTTCGGCTGCTTGTACCCACGATCTCATTCTTTCGGGTGAGGAGTTCTGCCATCCGGGAGGAGCTCGGTGTCGAGCCGCTCCTCCTCCAGGTCGAGAGGAGCCAGATGGGGTGGTTCGGGCATCTGGTGAGGATGTCCCGAGCGCCTCGCGGGCTAGGTATTTTGGGCACGTCCCGGGAGGAGACCAAGGGGCAGACCCCGGACCCGCTGGAGAGACTATGTCTCACAGCTGGCCGGGGAACGACTTGGGATCCTTCCAGGTGAGCTAGAGGATGCAGCCGAGGTGAGAGAGGCCTGGGCTACCCGTTTGAGGCTGTTGCCCCCGCGACCCGACCCTAGAACAAGCGGAAGATGACGGAACGGAATGGGCACTGAGGTTTTATGAAGCCACAATTTTCTGCAAAACGGCTAAACTTTTTTTCTGATGCTGGCTGATATGGTGTGAAAATATACTCAAAAACAGATGAAGGATTACACTATTCTTTTAAGGTGTAGGTTTTTGTTTAATCTTCTGAACTGCTTATCCCTAATGAGGTTGCGGGGGATGCTAAAGCCAATCCTGGCTGATTTCAGGCAAAAGTCAGGAAACACCCTGAACAGGTCACCAGTCTGTTGTGGGGCTAAACTATAGGGTTACTGTGCAATACGAAAAAAAACTACATCATATGTATGATTCATAACGGAGAAAGAGGCCACGCTGTAATTAAATTTTACATTATTTTATTAGTATAGAAAGATCGGACAAGGGGCTCATGTTGTATGATTTGGTGGAGCTAAACAGTACTAGAAAACCAATCTACTAGCTAATTACTTTCACCACTGTTGTGTTAAACTAATGGTCCATGGTTTAAAGAGCCCATCTCATGCAAAATCAACTTTAAAACCTTTTTAACCATTTGATTGCCTCTACTCTATCACACGTCCATCGACTTTAGCCTGTAGGTTACGAATAATTTGTTTGCGATGGTAAATCCAAATTACTTTGAACAAGTGGTTCTTTCTGGATCTCCATCAAATTTTGTAGAGTTGTGTAAAGTGCCATATAAATAAAGTTTTAACATCCCTCTTTATTTAAAATCCATAATTAGGTCTAAAACAACTGTTTTGTACAATTATTTAAGCAAGCTGTTAATTCTGATCCCGACCCAGCAGGGGGTTAATATTAACATCTGTCTTAGTTGTTTGCCAAACTTTATTTCCAACCTTTTGTACAGACTGTCACTCCATCAAAAGTAGCTGTTAATAATTCTCCAAACTTGTGCCGGTGAACCATATGTTGATGCCACTAATTAAATGAACTTTTATGGATTTCTATTGTAAACTGATGCCATCAAGTTGGCTTGCCTCATGTTAGGAAGCAGCTGGGCTCCATCTTTTCACTGCTGCTGTGTTTTTACTGTCAAATACATGTCTTTTAACTTCAATCAGTGAGTTCAGATGTTCCTGTAAATTATTTAGAACTCTCAGAAGTAAAGTATTCCAATATAATCATTCTGTAGTGATGGGATGTGGAAGGAGAAAGTGGACCCACATACAGGACATAAATAAGATTTATTTACCAGTGGGCTGTAAGGCAAAAGCATAGGATTAATCCAAAGGGGTGTTTTTAATTGAATTGAATTGAAAATACTTTATTAATCCCTGAAGCGAAATTTGAAGCTGAGGTGCTAACACCTCGATGCCTTCCTGGTCCGCTCACACAGTGTAAAAGCTGGCGACTGAACGGTTAAAAAACAGTCCATAATGAGTCCACAAAGTCCGGCTTCAATGAAGCACACCAAGTGGTCCCTCCACATTCTTGCTGGGTCAGAACGAGCGTCCCTAGTTCCTCCATCTTGCCAGCGAGCTTCCGGATGTTACTCATGACAACCGCAGGGACACTGGGCTCAAAGTGCCTCCTTTCTGATCGTCTCCTTCTCAGTTCTGTTGGGACTGCATAGACTCCTCCAGCCAAGGTGGATCTTGTTCCGAGAGCTAGCTGCTGGTTGAGTCCACGCTAACAAAGCAAAACGACTTCATGACCAGCAAAATGGAGAGCTAGCCATTGAAACCAAAAACGGCTAGCCTAAAAATAGTCGTCTGAAGCAAAACAGTGCAGTCCAAAACGACGTCCAAAGAGCGCACAAAGTCACATCTCCAGACCGGGACCAAACACAAGCAAAAGACAAACAGAAACCGAGTGGAAAAATGCAAAAATAGACGACCAGACGCCAAAAAAACCCACAAAAAAAAGTAGACACCACAGCAGGCAGCCGCCTGGGGCAGCGCCTTTTAACGTTTTAAGTCCAAAAATATAAAAGTTCAATGATAAACTTGGTCAAGCAGCCAGGAAGACCTGGCTAGGAAGGGTGGTGTGACTTGAAAATGAAGTCTGGTGTGACCTAAGTTTGGGGTTATTGCCTTTGAATAGGCATCAGACTAACGACGCACTGCATCAGGCTAATCACCCAGATGTTCGGGATCAGACTGGAGTCGAGGAGAGGGAGGAAAATCCAGGCCTCCCTCTGGTGGCAGAGTGAGGGGATCAAGACACATTCATTCTTCTTCTGAACTGCTTTTTCATTTCAAGGTCGCACTTGTCTAGTATATTGTCTTTTTTTTGCTGCTTCCTACAGGGGGCGCCACAGATAATTGGTTTCCTCCATTTAACCCTGTCTCCTGCATCTTCTTGTCTAACATCAACTCCCTTTGTGTCCTCCTTTGCAAGATGCATTCTTTCTTACTGAGGACAGCCTTCATTCCTCTCCGTCCGAAGGCAAACATCCACTTCTTCGGCTTGTCCTCCACCTGTTCCCTCATCATACTCTGCTTCACACCGTGATCTGCAAACATCAGTTCATGAAGTTCCCTGTCTAACTAAGTCTGCCAGCCTGTAAAAAAAAAGCTCATACATGTCCTGCACACTTCTAATATATGTACTTCTCTGTACAGACCCTCATGCGGTACCACAGTTTTTATACGGACAAGCTTTGATATTTGGCTGCAGGATGCTGAGTGTATACAGGTACAGTATGTGGATACGTGTGTACGATTTCTTTGTGATTAATAAAGCTCAGTTCATCAAATTTAAAGGATTTTAACGATTCCATTTTGAATTGCAAAGAGTTCAATAAATGGTTTAATAAATATTTCATTTTGTAATAACAGCTCATTCACGTCATCTTTTCAATTTGCAGTATTTTTTGTTTGTTTCTTTTTATTCCGTTAAAATGATTGTCAACAAGCAGAAAGATGATGGATGACAATATTTATAAAAGCCTGAATCCTTGAGATGATGTTGGTTCGATCTCAAAAAAAAGAAAAAGAAAAACACAGCTGAAAAATACAAATTTTTCAAATTTTATAGAAAAGAAGAGTTTTAGAAAAGCTAACAGAATTCTCTCGAACTCGACAAACTACACACTAAACTGTAAGCGCTGATGTTTGACCTTGGTCATTCCACTATGTGTGTGAGTCTGTGTGTGTGTGTGTGTGTGTGTGTATCGGTGTGTATCGGTGTGTTTGGGTCACACAAATCTTAGAGGACTTACAGAGTTTGCTTTGTGTTTTCAGTCATACAAATGTTTCTGTGTGTTTGTCCATATGTCACAACCATAACGTATGTACGGAGAAACCTGTGTGTGTGTGTGTGTGTGTGTGTGTGTGCATCAGTGGGAAATTGTGTTGCCACATCTATCACACAGTCCGGAGAGTTACAGAGTGTGAAATCAACTTTGACATTCACGGTTCTAACCTCCCAAGGCCGACCTAAGGCGGAGCGGAGTGTCACTTTTCAGACGGAGAATAATAGGAAAGTCTTCTCGGCTCTTTGAAGACAACTTCTCATTCTCTCACTGTCGCTTATTCATTTTGACCTATCCAGAGGAAATAATGGACTTAATGCTCTTGTCTTCTTACCCTGCTGAAACTGGCATTCATCTTCACTCTTTTGTGTATTGACAAAAAAAAAACCTCAAAATCAGAGAGTTTTGATATGAAACAAATCTGATGATAAAATGATAATTTGTCACATAAAACTTTTTAAAATGGTAAAACAAAAAAAAAATGTCTCTTTTCTGCTTTTAAATGTTACAAAAAAAGATGATTCATGATCAACAGCTAATGTTAGCCAATTAAAAATCCAGTGAAAACATGAGCAGCATTTAAAATTGATCCCAATTCCTTCCCACATTACCATGACGACCCTTCCATCACACAGCATGAGGAAACACCGGAGATTTTTTTTTTATAAATTATAAGAATGTATACGTTGATCTGGGTAAAAATTGATTCTGATTGGCCGAAGGGTGTCTGACTATTTCTGAACGATATTCAGCTCTGAAATATATTTTGGTCAAATACGTCACTATTCTACAATATTACGCCAACCTAAATGCCACGTTAACGGAAGCTCAAATCAAATTTGATTATAAGTTCTGTTCCGTCGTCTTCCGGTCATTTAGGGCTGGGTCGCGGGGGCAACAGCCTCGGACGGGAAGCCCAGGCTTCTCTCACCCCAGCTGCATCCTCCAGCTCACCCGGAAAGATCCCGAGTCATTCCCCGGCCAGCTGTAAGACATGGTTTCTCCAGTGGGTCCGGGGTCTGTCTCTTGGTCTCCTTCTGGTGGAACGTGCCCGAAACACCTCACCAGCAAGGCGCTCGCGGGCCAGGGGGGATTCCGACCAGTTATAACCACTTATAACCATCCTGATTATAAGGTATGTGACTAATTTGTGACACCGGTAATAAGATATTAGAATCCATGCGTTAGATTCGTTCTATTTGGTTTTGAGACCCACATTAATTCTTATCTACATGTTGCTTTTGTGGTTGAAAACATCCAACATGTTTGTTATCGCAGGGTAAAAAAAAAAAATTCCAAACTGTTTTCATTCCAGTTGTTCCTTTCTCACACATATTCTATCACTGTTTTTGTTCCCGTGCTTCACACGCTCGGATCATGTGAAAGGTTCGCTCTTTGTACACCTGCTAATACAAAGAAAAGAAAAGAAAAAAACACACGTTCTAAAATAGTAGAAAAAGTTTCAAAAAAGTCTTCTGGACAGTTTAATTCTTCAGACTTTTTTGAAACTTTTTCTACTATGGATCACTCCTGGATGAATGAGGGACTACACGGATTTGTCACGTTCTAAAACTAACTTTTTTTACATTTAACCCCAAAGAACCTGAAATCTTTTAAGGGACATGCTAAATTTGCAAAGTGGGTATCACGTCCTGAGGTATGACTTTCTAAAATATTTGCCCCCTGGTTGAGCCTCTGGTTGAGCACTGGCTTACAGGAGTGGGGTCCCTGGGCTCTTGATGTGAATGCTCCCCTCTCGGTCCGGGCCTTGACTTCTGACACCCCCTGGGCTTGCCTGAGGCCGTGGGGTACGGTTGCCGCGTCTGCCCCGTGGCCTGTGGGCCCTGGCATCAGGGACGCCTGTGCCCCTTGGTGCTGGGGGAGCACCAAAAGGGGTTTCTCTTATGCGCCTGGCTGGGCAGGTGAGCGGCTTCTCGCTCCGGCCTCGGGATCCCTGATTGCGTGTGTCTCTGCCTCCCTCCTTCCAATCTTTTGGGGCTGGCGAGAATCCTTTGGTCCTAATAAGCACATGGTTCACATCGGCAGCCTGCATGTACTTTCACTCACACTCGCACACCGTACCACACTGTTTACTGTCCGCTATGTTCCTTGCTCTTAACCAATATTATTATAGCTCTAGTAAAATGTGTTTGTGTTGTACATCATTTGTTCTAGAAGATTTTGTTGTGTGTGTCAGCTTTATCACTGGTTTAATCTCTTGTTTGTACTTTTTTTTTCTCCTTAGATAATCCAGCAGGTTGGTCGTGATGCTGAATACTGTAACTTCAGATTTTCTCTTCACTTTATCCCCCTCTCTTCTCCTTCTGTACCCTATTCCCTTCTTTTCCCCTTTCCCCTTTTTCCTCTTTCTTTTTCATGGTGTTGACCCTGGTAGAACAAAACTGTCCAGCAATACTTCAGATCATCATTCTGCTTTTAACAACGCAGGACAGGACAGGTTAAAAAAAAAACTAATGGGAAGTACATTAATCCACATTTAGAACATTTATTTTTCTCTACTTTTCTTCAAAATCTCATTTCATATAAATTTAAAATCTTAAACATTTAGATTAAATCACCCAAAGTTTCCTCTTGTTCTTATTTAGTCAAAAACTGAAATCTTTGTATTCATTGTTGGCACACATGGTTTTATTTCCTAATCTTTGTTTTAAATAAAGCAGCTAGCCAGCTTAGACGTCTAAGGTTAGAATAAATGAATTTCTTCTGACATTCGCCTCCCACTCCAAGAAATCTACTTCTGACTAATGTGCTTTTGGTACTAGTAATATCCCTTTTTCCGCAGCTCTTTGTGTTTGACATTTTAATAAAGCACTGTATTGTTAGAGCACACTCCCACTCTTCCTCTGTCGCTCTTTTATGCTCCTGCTTTCTTTTATGTTGGGCTCCGTTGAGACTGTCGTCAGCCTGGTGCAGTGTACGGGATGAGCTCTCACTGACAGTCAGAAGCACAGGGAGGAAAGTCAGTGGAAGGTATGCAGAAAAATACTTTGAGGAGGGAATGAATGGAAGTAAATTATCTGTGACTGATGAAAGCAAATGGGAAGAGGGAAGAGTTGAAGAAATCCTGAATCAACCAGCTTGCTTTCATAAAACTTGTAAAACATTAACAGCTCTACCATTGATGACCGATATGCCCCACTTATTTCACATCATTTCACAACCTCAGACAGTTAAATATCAATGCTGGAAAGGAAATTTTACTAGCCAATGGATACAGTTAGCACAGTATTCTCAAAATTTAGATCTTGGTTATCAATTACAGAGTTGTAAACTGTTGAATTTTTCAAGGATTATTTTAAGTGTTTTACTTCTTTCTGAACAACCTGAAATCCGAAGAGGTTAAAAAAAAGAGAAAAGAAAACCAGGTACAGTAGGTTGTGCATCATTTCAGCTGTTACATTTTTTACCCATTTGTGTACATCCATGTGTTGAATATTTTACAACATTTAACGTCATAAGAAAGCATAGGTTTTTTTTCCGCCGCTTAAAGCCCTTGCATCTAGTTATGAAAATATTACCCCCTCCCCCACCCTTTTGCAATTAGAAACTGTATAGCTAAAAACAGCAATTCACATAATTGGTGCACAAGTGTGCATGCATTGACAAAACAACTATACAAGCAAAAGAAAAAAAATCCACTTACGATATCTTCCGAAAGAAAGAGAAGCTTTTCTAAACTGCTGTTGGTAAATCTGCAGCATGGGAGAACGGTATGGCTTTTTATCGCTTTCTATAAACAAATCTTATCAATGCCCCACTTTATGGTCTTAGTAACATGACAGTGTTGTACAGTAACTGTTGGAAAAGTAACTAATTGGATTACTCTTTATTTGTAATTCCATTATACTTAAACAATTTTATTCACAAGACTGGTTGAAATTTTTCTCAATTGCTCTAAATTAAGTAGTTGAATAGAAATAAACACTAATGTTTGGCACTATTTTTAACCACTATATTACTGTTTTATGCCAGATTATGATCAGCCAGCTCAGATTCGGGGACAGTATTAGTCTGGTTCTTTGACGAAAGAACACACTTTTATAATAATGTTTAGATGTTCCTGCTTACAAAACATAAAAGACCAAAAAATACATTCATAAAAATCAATGAATATCAACCCAGCTAGTAGTAAACTCCAAGAGGAATGGTTTATTACCCAGAAACAGTCACATTTTCTGTTAAAATGCTAAAGAAAGGACAGGAATCTTGGCTTTCAACATGGCGATAAAAATCCAGAAGCAAATAAAAGAGAGTTACACGGGTTTGTGGGTTCGCATCCCACTGAGTTCACGTCTAGGGTCCTTGAAGAAGACACCTAACCCCCCCGTTTTCTCCTACTATTGGTGCAGTCATGGCAGTCTGCTGCAGTGTGATACAGCACACAAATTTTAGGGGAGGCGGTGGCTCAGTGGTAGAAAATTCGCTCTCGGACCGGAAGTTCACTGCTTCGAGTTCCACTGAGTTCATGTCTAGGGTCCTTCAGGAAGACCATAGGCACCGTCGTGGCAGCCTGCTGTGGTGTAATGCTGCACACAACTTTTTCCGGTGAGGAATCAATAAAGTATACATTACTATTATTAATAATACTTTAAAAAAATAGAATTGGGGATTTTCTGAGCAACTGAATAACAATAATCATGTGAGTTCACCCATTTAAAAAAAAAAAAAAACCACCAATGGATAATTTGGCGTGCATTTCATTTTGTATATATGTTGGTTTTTTAAGTTACTTGTGTTGGACTGTTCTTTTTTTTTATCTTCAAACTATCGTATTAAGTTTCCATACTTATGTTCATGGATTCCTGCCACATAACATGAGTTATTATGGTGAAGACAAGCAGAAATGCAATGGCCATATGTTAAGATTTTTGTCATAAATCAGACTAAAATCAACATCTGGAGGTTTAAAGAATAAAGGAGCCACTGTAGTGAATGAGTCTCACTCCCACAAGTTACTGATCTTAGGATTTATGGAAGAAGTTGGTGAAAGCAAAAAATGAAAACAACATTATTTTGTTTGAAGTATAACAGTCTAAACAGAATCCAGTTTGGAGGGTTTAGATGTATATAGATTGGATAAATAATCAAGTGGGTTTATTCAAACCCTATAGAAACATCTGGAGACAATATACAGTAGGAATGTGATTAGAGATCCTCTGGAGTCGTTAGTGTGATATTTACCAAATAGAATTTTGGATTTTGCTCCTTATAGGGCTACGGGGGGTGCCGGAGCCCATCCTAGCTGATTCAAGGCAAAGGGACACCCCGGACAGGTCAGCAGTCTGTCACGGGGCCACACACATACACACATTCCTAGGGGCAATTTGGCAACTGCCAATAAACCTGACATGTGTGTTTTTGGAGGGTGAGAAAGGACTGGAATACCTTTAGAAAACCCACGCATACAAGGGGAGAACATGCAAACTCCACACAGAAAGGGCAGTGTTCCAAGCCTCGTCCTGTTGGGTCCAAAATTGGTAATGTCAATTTTGGTACCTTTAAGATCATCATCAACCAATAAGGATCACTCAGAGACAAAGGATAAGTTCAAACACATTGCAATGAGGAGAGGGAGAAAGAGAGCAGTGTTGACCACACGATCTCCAACGCAACTCTGAACTCCTCTACCCTGGTACTTCCTTTATTAAAGCAGCAAAAGTCATACGTAGATGAGGATACAGAATGTTCTGGTTTCAAAACAAGTTGCTCAAAAAGCAGAAGTGTGTCAAAAAACAGAATTCAAAAAGCAGAAGTGTCTCAGTGTCAGACAAGTGTCAGACAAGTTGCAGATGTCAAAAGTGGTCATGCGTTTGGTGTGAAAAGTTGCTTATCAGGCAAAAGTTTTAAAATGGTTGACATATACAGACATGTAGAAAATGGTGGTTATGTGGGGATGTGAAAAACACACACAATTACATTAAGCTTAAATTTATGCAATGGTATATAGAAAGATGAGTAACTGTGAACACATGAGTATCTGAGTAAATAAGAATAAATTTGAGCTTATCTTACACGTCCCCACCCGGGAATCAAACCCATGACCTTCTCGCTGTGGGGCCATTGTGCTAGCCACTGCGCCACTGTGCCGTCACTATAAAATGTATCAGAAAAAATGATGGTTTATATTTCTTTTTTATTAACGACAAGCCAAAAAGAACTTGGTTGATTCATTGTTCCCTAAATGGAAACTATTTTTGCAGGTAAAAGCAGACTGATTTAACTTAAAAGCAACTATTCAGGCTCGTCTGTAGACCCCCTACCCGGCTCTCTTTCTAATGTAAGTCCAAAAAGCAAACATTAAGCAACAAGAGGAGATAAATTAAAAATTCAAACTAAATCTAAACTTGATGTAGAAGAGATTTTAGAATTATTTGGTTTAAAAATGTATCATAGTTTTTGTATCACTACATGACCAGATAGTCAAATGTGAGAGACTTCACCTGTCTTTAAGTGCATCTTTAAAGGTCCCATCTCATGCCAAACAACGTTTTTCTTATCTGTATGTTATGCATATAAACAACCATATCTGGCTTTTGGCATCCATCATTGCAATGTTTAATAATAACATGTACTTTCTTCATCGGGGAAATTTGTGTGCGGCATTACACCGCAGCAGGCTGCCACAACAGGGTCAATGATGGGAGGATGAAGGGTTAGGTGTCTTTTCCAAGGACTTCTTCTTCTTCTTTCGGCTTTTACCTTTAGGGGTCGCCACAGCAAGTCAGTTTCTTCCATCTAATCCTATCTGCTGCATCTTCTTCGGTCACACCAACTATCTTCATGTCTTCCTTCACTGTATCCATGAACCTCCTCTTTTGGTCTTCCTCTAGGCCTCTTTCCTGGTGGTTCCAAATCCAGCATCCTTCTTCCGATGTACTCTCTCCCTCTCCTCTGTACCCGAACCATCTCAGTCTTGCCTCTTTAACTTTATCTCCAAAACCTCTAACATGTGCTGTTCCCATGATCTTGTCCATCCTGGTCACTCCCAGAGAGATCCTCAGCATCTTCATCTCTGCTACCTCCATCTCTGCATCTGTCTTTTCTTCAGTGCTACTGTTTCTAGACCAATCAGCATGGCCGCTCTCACCACGGTTTTGTACACTTTCCCTTTCATTCTAGCTGAAACTCTTCTGTCGTACATCACACCTGATACTTTGCTCCACCCGTTCCAGCCTGCCTGAACATGCTTCTTCACCTCTTTTCCACACTCTCCATTGCTCTGGACTGTTGATCCTAGATACTTAAAATCTTCCACCTTCTTTATCTTTTCCAAGGGCCATAGATGTGAACTCAGTGGGGATTCGAACCCACAAACTTCTGGTTAACTTCCGGTCCGAGGGCAAACGCTCTACCACTGAGCCACCGCCTCAGTAGTACAGCAGTCCTACTGGTTTATAGAGCTTTATCACAGACCAGGCAGTGTGTGAACAAAACACCCATGGGAGGTATAGAAGCCTTACTATTACTTATCCCCCAGCCACTTAAAACAAGCACAGACTCTGCCTCTGAAATTTATCACTAGTCCTGAGTGAAGCGTCCATCCTCGGCCCAACTCTTCGAGAGCCAAGTTGGTGTGAGACCTGTTACGTGGAAGGTGTCAACGATGTAGCAGGTAGTCACCTGTCTTCATAAAAGGGGGGGGCAGAAAAAGCTTTTTTCCTCACATCTGCTGGATTATTCTTAGAACTACTGACAAATACAAGACTTACACGTAACTATTAGAAGGTAGAAACCTCATAAAAGTTGGTTTAGCATGAGCTGAAACCTTTAAATCAATATTTAAGCCCTGGTATCAACTATTTTCTGAACAGAAAAAGTTGTTAATCTGTGATAAAAACTTTTTCAAAAGGATTAATGGTCATTTTTGGACAAGCATTAAACTCAGTGTATTATCAAGTCAAGTGTTATCTCTTTAAAGGCTATCTGTGACTCAACCGGTGGATACTCAAGACAATCGGCAAGACACTGAGTTTATTAATGGTGAAACAACATGTAACATAATTAACCCAGATAAACGAAGTTCCGCTGTGCTTTCAGATTCCAGGTAGTCCTCGCAGCACGGTCTTTCACTGCGTGGTTACAGAGAAAGTAATTAACAGACTTACAGAGGGAATACGACTATATTAGATCCTGGATGAGAGGTCCTTTGGGACAGTTTGTTCTTGTTCTTTCATTTTCTCTTCGTTTCTGCTCTCATTCACACACACACACACACACACACACACACACACACACACACACACACACACACACACATTAAGTCTCCCACCACCAATCTTTTTTCTTTCAGTCAGTGTCTTCATTTCTGTATCTCCACTGAATTGCCACTTTCATTTTCCAGCCACCCTATTTCCATCGTTTTTTTTCCTCATCCCTGCCTCAGGACATCCTTTAAGTGATGTGATGACTTCATTTTCTGGGCTGAGAGAAGATTCTTTATTAGTCTGTCTTAATAGTTCTTCATGATGGCCTACATACAGTGGTAAGTCTTCGCAACGCGTCATCTCTGAGGTGGTATTTAATACATCTAATAGTCTTACAAGCCCGGTCAGCCAAATGAAAATCACCCAGATGCCACCAAACCACCAGTAAGTCGCTTACTCAATAGCAAAATAGAGCACAAAATAATGGACTTTATGTACAGCAATCTTGGCAGGACTGGACTTTATCAATACCTCTTCAAACTATTTCAGAAAAATCTTACCGTTCATTATTCCCACTCTTCTCCAGGGGAGGCAGACCTCATACAAGCAGGAACGATACTGTACTAGGCCATCTTGACCCCCTGATAGCATAAAATATTGTAGAATGGATAGTAAAAATCCTCTCAATCAGCTACACATGATTCACTGAAATCTGAACAAGTTAACGACCTCCATGATCTCCTTTAGTCTTCAATCTTCAGGTTCTCTAAAAGCCATGTGCTTTAAGCCTTGCTAATACTGATATATCACCATGTTGTATGTGGCATTGAAAGGCTCAACATATATTAGAGTTAAGCAATAAACCATTTGCCAGGCTACACCGACAAACACATGACTCATATAAAACGTTTCACCTTCTGTCGGACAGAGAGATTTTTCTTTTTCAGAACTGGATAACCCTCCTATTCATGTCTCATTATTCTAGCTAACTAAGAAATGAATTAAAACAGTCGGCGATGCCAAACAACTTTAAATTCTTCTGTTAAAAACATTTGAATCATAAACTGGAGTTCATTATATTTGGGACATTAAAATTTATAAGATGAGGTGTTTCGCTATTGAGGTGTTTCGGGCACGTCCCACCGGGAGGAGACCAGGCCCTGTCCACACGTAGCCGGGTATTTTTGAAAACGCATATATTTTTATTTGTTTTGGCCTGCCGTCTACACAAAAATGGAGTTTTTTTTTTTTTTTTCTTCACTCAAAACCGGCGTTTTTGAAAACTCCAGCCAAAGTGGAGATTTTGGAAAACTTCGTTTTTGGGTTTGCGTGTGGACATGCAAAAACGAGGATTTGCATTTTTATGCATCACTACCTGCGACAAGTAATGCACATACGTCATTCGTGTCTGTCCTTGTTTACAAAAGCAGACAGTGGCCAGCATGGATCCACAGAAACAGGCATTACTTTTATCCTGTTGCAGACCCTCTTTTCTTGCCTTTTTGTCCACTCTCAACTGCTCTTGCTTCTTGTTGAGGAGCAAAGGGGGAGAAATGATATTTCCAAATGGCCTGTACATTTCCTCTCATTGCTTGTTCGATGGCTGCCTTAAAGCATTTGACCAATCACATTTCAGCCAGCAGTTGTTGCCAGGTAAACTAAAATCGGCAGAGCTTCAGTGAAGGCCCTCATCACATTTCTCTTGGGGCTGGTTTTCTTGAACCATTTCAAAGCCTTCACGAAGCCACAGGGTACCTCGTCATTTTCATTCTGCATACTTAGTATATCAGTCAACACCCCGTTCAGTGTGTACCCTCTTCTCGTCTGCATACCTGGGATAACTTTCACCAGAAGTAAATGAACTAACCTCTTCTTGATTAAATAAGGAATAGTTTCTTTCACTGTCTTTTTTTTTGTGTGTGTTTAAATAAAAATAAATGACTTTAACTCTTAAAATCTGTCTCCTGTATTAAGACCACCACCAGAGATTTTGGGACAGGTCTGATAGTGTGTGCTGGTACCAAATCCGGACTCAGATACAGAGTTTTAAAGAAAAAAAAAAGTAGCACGACTTGGATAAAGTCGTGCTTCCTACACTCTCACTTTGTTTTCTCTGACACTTATTTGGTAACAAGCTCACATCCCAGCTCTCAGAATACCTGTTAGTTTTAGCTGCTTGTCTTACTCTGATTTGCACTATTCACCTTTCCTGTATCGTCTATCTCCCTTAGGCAGCTTTTAATTTTTAATAAGACCAAAATAGTTGCTTTTGAACCAATAAGACATAACGCGGGTTTTCTAGAGAGGAACAGCTGTAGTTGTATTGATTTTCTTTTTTTCAGGCTTTTCTTCTGAACAATGTGGATGCATTCTTTTTGCTGCGGTCCTTTGGAGTTTTCACCATGCGGGTTTCACATTAGCTTTACAGACAGATTGTGTCAGTGTTATTGTTTTGAATTGTTCTTATTGGTTAAAATGAATATAACAACACTGGTTCCTGCATATTTTGTAGATGGATGAACAACATGCTTATCGGACCAAAAACTTTACAGTCATGCTCTGTTTTCATGATCCATCCATTTTCTGAACTGCTTAATAATCGAATTTGGGGTTGCATGAGTTTATCCCTGCTCGTAATAGGCAAAGGTAGGTCAACACCCTGGACAGGATAGCAGTCTGTATTTATAGGTAAAAAACAATGGACAGAAATATCCTGAAGCTTTTCTGCAAACTGTAAATAGTACAGATTGAATCGTGGGGATTCCTTTCAATCTAAAATAAGACTTGAAAACCGCACGGAAACCTACTGATCTGCAGAAAATACAATGATACATGCTGGCTTTGTCATTAAAAGTTAAAGCAAAATTGACTTTTCAAACATTCTAACTGAAAGAAGACGTGGTCTAAGTTCTCCCTGAGAAGTAGAGATTTTTACCTCCTGCTTCCAGTGGTTTGGTTCTTCTTCACATCGAGAAAAGAACAAAAAAACATTCAGAATTCCTCTCAATAGAAGCTTTTCTTCATCTTTTCTTTCAGACTAAATCCACTCCAACACTGAAAACGACAGCTTGGGGTACTTTTATTTCTTTTTATCCAGAAACAAGACTGCTGTTTTGTTCCCGTTTTAATCAATTATGATGTACATTGTATTAAAACTTCATTCTGCCACATCGAAGAGCCGACTGAGCTCACACAGTGTGGATTTATTTTAGCTAAAAAAAATTCTATTTTTTTTTTATTTTCTCACTCACATTATAGATTTTCTTCTCTGGTTTTTACATTTTAACATCTTTAGATTTAATTACTGGGTGATAAAAGAATTTTAATAATGATAACGATATAAATGACTTTGTAAATAGTTGCGGATAAGAGAATAAAATGCAGTAATCTTCTCTGTTCATAGGACGGACTTTAAAACTCTCTGCTAATGAGCCATGAGGTGAGTCCAGTGTCCCACGGCGATGCACAATTAACCAGGAGAGTCATCACACACTTTTATTTAGTCTTTCAGCTTAATCTGAGAAATGTCCTGTAAATGTGAGAGGCTCATTGTGAACTCACGTGTTTAGTTCATCTGTTTTAAAAATCATCAGGGAGAAGAATGAATCTTTCTCAGGCTGCGTGAATACAATGTGGCCCATAGAAGTTAAAATAGAGGCCAGTCTCTTCTTGAGACTGGTGTACAAAACCGTGGTGAGACCTGCCATGCTGTTTGGTCTAGAAACAGTAGCACTGAAGAAAAGACAGGAAGCAGAGATGGAGGTAGCAGAGATGAAGATGCTGAGGATCTCTCTGGGAGTGACCAGGATGGACAGGATTAGAAATGAGTACATCAGGGGAACAGCACATGTTAGAGGTTTTTGGGGATAATGTTCGAGAGGCAAGACTGAGATGGTTTGGGCATGTGCAGAGGAGATAGAGTACATAGGAAGAAGGATGCTGGGTTTGGAACCACCAGGAAAGAGACCTAGAGGAAGACCAAAGAGGAGGTTCATGGATACAGTGAAGGAAGACATGAAGATAGTTGGTGTGACCAAAGAGGATGCAGCAGATAGGGTTAGATGGAAGAAACTGACTTGCTGTGGCGACCCCTAAAGGGAAAAGCCGAAAGAAGAAGAAGAAGTCTCTTCTTGAGGAAACATAAACAATATCACAAATTCATGATGCAAAAAAACTTTTTGGAGATTTCTTGCAATTTGGGAACTTTCCAGCTGAGTATTCGAGTACCATCCAAATGTCAGCTAAATTTCAACCATGTTTATGTCTCACAGCTGGCTGGGGAACGACTTGGTATCCTTCCGGGTGAGCTGGAGAATGCAGTCGGGGAGAGAGAGGCCTGGGCTTCCCGTTTGAGGCTGTTGCCCCGGCGACCCGGCCCTGGAAAAGCGGAAGGTAATGGAATGGATTTTGTTCTCTGCCACGCCCATATTCTAATGTAAGCAAATATTTTTTGCAGCAGCAACAGTTTGCGGGGTCTTTTTTTTTTTTTTTCTTGCCTGAATTGTGTCAACTATTCCAATGTCTGTATCGTTCACATGAACATACTGATCGTCTGATGTTTGATAACAACTTCTGGTTGTGCAACTTCCTCACAATGACGTTAACGTTCTTAGTTTCTTTTTGTTCTTGTTTACATCTGTACATTTCAAAAAAGAAGAGAGCAAGAGTTTGTTTTGTCTTTTGTCTTCATCTTAATTTGTTTCAGTGTTTTTTTTTGTTTGAATGAACTTTTGTAATTGCTTTATGATGACTTCATAACGGTAAAATGCAATGTACAAGGTTGGGAAGTGAAATGATGTGCAAGAAACATTGTAACTTTAACACACACACAAAAAAAATCTTTCCAAAGAAAAGAATTTCTAACAAAAATGGGTAAATTGGAAGAAAAATAAGGGTTAGGGACAAAAAAAAAGGTCAAAAATTAAATGGAATATTTTTTGAGAAAACAGAGCAGATTCTCTCAGGTGGATTTCCACAGCTAGATGTCAGCTTTTGTTTCACAAAAATGTGATTCTTCAACTCCAAGGCAACACAATCTCATTGCACTGCATACCAATTACCCTCATTTCCTGCTTTTTGGAGTAACCACACAGGGAACTGGTGAGAGTTCAGAACATGTAGTCGAGCCGTTGTCGTCCTTTTAATATTTATAGCATGAAAAGCAACACAAAACCAAGAAACCACGAGCTAATAAAACGCAACACGACTCGGTACGCAAAAACACCACCAAGAAAAGAATTGCAAGGTGCAAAATTTGGTAAATTATTCTGAATATTTTAACACACTGTAGTGTGGGGCTGTGTTTAAGGAAAAAGAGCAGCATGGATATACAGTATATGCACGACACAAAGATCAAAGTAGTATGGTAAATATATTTATATTGGAAAACAAATGTATGCAAACAGCTGTGAAATGTATTCACTATGAGACGAAACCAGTCATGTCTATATAATCAAGCTGTAAAACTAATTATTAATAGACATGAGAAGATCATTGATCGTAAAAACTAGAAATAAAGTCCTCTTGAATCAATCAAATAGCCTTTGCTATGCCATTTTCTACCCATCTTTGCCCAATTTTTTACGTTCCCCAATTTTCGCATTTAATGTGACATTTTCTAGCTGCAACAAAACAGAGTACATGTGTGCAAGAAGAAAACCCAAATGGAAGACGGAGGTTACATTTGGAAGAGATGGACATACTTAGACACTCAGGTTAAACAGTCCAGAGTAATGGAGAGTGTAGAAAATAGCTGAAGAAGTGTTTGCAGACAAGTTGGAACGAATACAGTGTTACGATCCTGGGGTTGTGGCCCTTTAAATCTTTCTGCCTGTCTGTCCTCACAGAACCTGGAGCTGCACTTGGCCCGCCCACTGCCACCTGCTCACTATAAAAAGGCCAAACTTGGTTCATCTCAGCTCTGCTGGCTGGTGTCTGCTCCTGGCGCCACCCTGATCCTCTGCCATTCTTTTGTTTCATTGTATCTTTAGTATTGTTTTTTGTAATAAATCCCTTTAAACCTTTTACTTTGTGTGGCCTTCCCCTTAATGTTGCTGCTCTTTGAGCCAGAGTAGTAACAACAGAAAGAAACATTTCGGGTGTGATCTGTTTTGTTTCGTCGTCTTTCGCTTATCCGGGGCCGGGTTGCGAGGGCAACGGCCTCAGATGGGAAGCCCAGGCCTCTCTCACCCCAGCTGCATCCTCCAGCTCACCCGGAAGGATCCCAAGTCGTTCCTTGGCCAGCTGTGAGACATAGTCTCTTCAGCAGATCCGGGGAAGAAGAGATCGTGCATGGCTAAGTTGCCCTGGTCCGGACGCGGGTCACCGGGGCCGCCCCTTGTTGCCAGTCCCGAGGGTGAGGCATGAGAGCGAGCGCCTGGCGGCTGGGCTTCGGCCTATGTCCTCTGTTTGGACTGAGCCCGGCCAGGCCCCATGGATAAAGGGTGTGACCTGTTTCAGCTAAAATGAAATAGGTTGTGTTTGGAATCGCTTTCCAGGAGACCGAGAGGGTTTATGGAAATAGTGAGGGAGGCCATGAAAGTCCTTGGTGTGAAAGGAGTTGCAGGTGACAAGGTTAGATGCAGGAAATAATTTTCTGAGAACGCACTTACGGTAAAAGCCGAAAGAAAGGGAAGAAACACTGAAAGTCAATAAATTTCAACCAAAACCAACCCATACTTGTTTTTTTTTTACTGTCCACTCGGAGAACCTTCTACTTCTGGTTAATTAATCAACTGATGTAAGCTAAAGTATTGCATTTAGCAAGTTACATAAATCACAGTCGAGTCAAACCAGGTCATGAAGTGGTTTTTAACTCCCCGCCTCTAGTTTTACGAGTCAATAAAAAGTTGAAAATTATGGCAAAAGAGAAAGAAGAGCGTATGAAAAGGTTAAAAACGACTGATGGAACCGGACAAGTAAAAGAATGGAGGGATAGATTAGAGGTCAGAGGAAAATGGAAGATTATAAAATTAAGAAAAAGGGAGCACAAAAGAGCAGCTTTTTGCAAATTATTACCTCATTTTCTTCGCTCTGAAAAGCCGACTGGTCTCTGACAAAGATGCTTTGATGGCTGACATCTTGTGAAAAGCAAAGGGAACAAATCACACAAGATGATGACTGCATTACACTTCCTCTGCCATCGAATTAAAGTAATTAGTTTCATCTGAAAAGCTCAAGGGCATCACGGCTCGCTCTTCCCTTTCTTTCTAAATAATTGGTAATGGAGAGGCAACACAGACTGAGATTCTTTGTGAGTTTAAACAGTCTCCAAATATTTCTTTTCTTTTAGTTTTCTTTCAAATGAAAGTGTAAAAGGCTAAAATTAATGAAGAAAAATCAACTTTTATCCCTTCTCTGTTAAAAAAAAGCTTTATGACGTTTTTACCAGTTTAGAAACTCCATTTCTATTTTTTTGTAATGATAAATGAATTAATTGAAGCATGTGCATTTTTTTTTCAATTGTCAATGTAACTGTTATTTTTTCACCACTTTTTAAAGCAAATCCTGCACCAAATAATAATGTATACTTTATTGATCCCTGACTGGGGAAATTGTGTGCTGCATCACAACCAGCTGGTCGCCACCATTGACAACGGGGTTAGGTATCTTCTGCAAGGACCCTAGACATGAACTCAGTGGGAATCGAAATTGCGAAATTCCGGTTAGCTCCCGGTCCAAGGGCGAATGCTCTACCACTGAGCCAGGCCTCATCAAATACTCAAGCAAACAAGTATTTACAAAGTATCAGAATACATGCATGTTTGAGAAAATTGCGAATTCTCCCGTTCAGTATTCGGAAAATCTTTGAACATCAAGTTGTTCATGGTCATACATTTTTGTTCTCTAGCACGCCCACATTTTATTGTAAACAGGAAGTGTTTTGCAGCAGCAGTGCATGTGCTCTACTCATGCTAACCGAGGGTTCGGGACTAACCAGTAAGTGAGAGGAAGGGGGAATATATAGTGTCAAAAATGAAAGTGAATTGATATGTTTTTAAGTATTGCTGAAAAACTGACATTTCTAAGCTGATGGTAGCATGCTTTTCGACTTGACCTATGAAATAGGAGTTTTGGTCCCACTAAAGCACCACACCCCATCAACAAAAATACATTTAGTTGGACACATCATAGTGGCTTCACAGCAAGAACGTTGGGGGTTTGAGTTCCTGAGTGGGGGTGAGGCTTGAAACACTGTTCTTTCTGTTTACATGCTCTCCTTGTGTATGTCTGGGTTTCCTTGGTGTGTTCCGGTTTCCTCCCACCCTCAAATAACATGCATGTTAGGTTAAATGACCACTATGAAATGGCCTCTAGGAATGTGTGTGTGGATGATTGTCTGTCTGTGTGGCCCCGATATAGACTGGTGAACTGTTCGGGAAGGACCCTGCCTCTTTACTAAAAATCAACTCGCAACCTAAAAGCTCAGTTACTACCGGGTTGCGGGGTTCCTACATCCCCAGCAACCCTATTAGAGATAAGCTGTTCAGAAGATGAAAGTTTTTAAATTAAGACATTAAAACAATAAATGAACTGTTGGTGTTATTGAGTTGCTGTAACATAATGACCATCTCGGTGGTCCCCAAGGAGTCACTCCAACTCAAAGTATTGTTTAAACCAGATAATGTTTAAGGTACTTAAAAACTATCCGTTTTTTTTTTCCTTTGTTTCTTTTGTTTCTTAATGTTTGATCCCTTATTAATTTTTTTACAAAGCAGCAAACAGGTTTTTATTTTTTCTATTTTCTCTTTTCACAGCTTATTCCTCTAAATATCCAGTTACAGGTGTAATTATACCAGTTGAAGTGTGAAAACAAGTCAAATTATTAGCTTTTTATCCCTTTGTTCTTGAGCTACTCGCTGCTGTAGCTGTTGAAGTAGTTCTCAAAAAAAAAACTTTTTTTTTTTCGCCAGTGTTCGAGTGAAATTGTGGATTATTTCTGCATTCACAGAGAGTAAAAGATTACTCACACAAAAGTACAAAGAGAAGTGGGGGAAAAAGAGAGCAGGTCTGTTTTGTTTTGGGGTTTATTTCTGCCGTTGCGCGGATAGGGATCCTGTGTCAGATTTATCAGATTTTTCTGTCCTTTATCTGGATTAAAGGATTAAAAGATTACACCTAACACAAGCAGATTATCTGATTAGGCTGCTTCTTTATTAAATTTACAAACCCCACACTGTACTCGTATTGTCGTCTTGTGACGCGTTGAGTATTTATGGTCAAATATGTCGAGGAGCTCAAATCTTCAAACGCTCCTTAATGAATATACTCTAATTCATTTAATCTCAATTACACCTCTTTCAAAGCTGATGAGAGCCTGGTATTAACTTTCAGAAAATAAAAATATTTGTTTTCATTTTAAGCTTTTAAAAGACAAACAAAGATGTTCGGTGACTCCATATGAGGGGGTCTGCTTCCCTCAGCGTTTTGACCTTTCCATGTTTTAGAAGTGACACTTTCTTTATCTTACTCGGTACAGTAAGGAAACTGCTTTTAATGGCAAATTTAAGAGGTAATCTCTGAAGCTCGACAACATTACACACCCTGCTGCTCTTGGATTGAAAGGTCATTTCACTTCTTTCTGCCCTACAGTGGCCGGCAGAGATGGTGTGTTCAAAGTCAGGGAAAAAGAAATGAAATATTTTATGTTTTATTTAAAAAATTTAAAAAACAAAAACAAATCTCAATTCAAGAGATCTGAGAACCTTTTTGTTCAACTTTTGTTGGTTTTCTCTTTTGTTACTTTTTTTTTTGTTGTTGTTGGTGGTGGTTTTCCTACTGTTCCTACACATTTTTTTTCCCGCACTATTTCCGCACTTTTTTTTTTCCGCATCAGTAGTGAGACTATTTGTTGAAATCTGTTGATTGCACGGTGAAGTCACACTGCAACCATCACACTCTGACTTCCTAAGTGTTACACACAACTTGTGATGACCTTGAGAATCACAAATGGATGCAGGATACATTTTACAGTGAAAATAACTGTGATTTTCTAAATCAGTTTGTTCTATCAGGGTGGGGTTCCAGGCAAACGGGTTTTCTTAAAGGAAGGTTTTCATGGAATATCAACTTTTTGGGGGCGGCACGTTGGCACAGTGGCCTCACAGCAAGAAGGACATGTTTAAGTTTCGTATGGGAACGAGGCTTGGAACACTGGCCTTTCCATGTGGAGTTTGCGTGTTCTCCCCATGTATGCGTGGGTTTTCTCCAGGTACTCTGGTTTCCTCCCACCCTCCAAAAACATGCATGTTAGGTTGATTGCCCTCTACATGACTACCATAAGAATGAGAGTGTGTGACTCCTCAACAGACTTACGACCTTTTTGGTGTGTATTCTACCCTTTGCCTCGAATCAGCCAGGATGGTCTACAGCAGGGGTGGGCAATTAATTTTTATCAGGGGCCGCATGAGAAGCCTGAATTGTGTCAGAGGGCCACCAACTTTCTTTCATTGTGAAATACTTAAATATTTTGAATAGCTGGTACTGATAATCAGAAGAATAAAGCACTCTGTAAATATGTATATTAGGTTATGTGAAACTGGTTAAATAAGAAAAACAATTATTGAACAAGTGCAATTTATTTTTTAATCTTCACAAACAATAACTTGCAATGCTTTCCACCTCATGTTACCTCTTCAGTGAGAATAATCCAGTCTGTTCTGGGCTTGAAATCTGGCGGATTGTCTGAAGGGGCTATGCGAAGGACAGCTGAGAGGTGGTCATCAGTCATAGAGGATCTGTGTTTGGATTTGTTGAACTTCATAACTGAGAATGTCTGTTCACATTGATAGGTAGATCCAAAGAGGACTGGGATCCTCTGAGCATGCCTCCTCAGGTGTGGAAAGTTCTCCTCTTTGAGGGCAGAGTAAAAGTCCAGCAGTGAGACTGACTTGAAGTGATCTGCCAGATGTGCATTTCACTCTTAAGAGTTTTGAAATCGCCTTGAAAACTCTGCATGCGTGCATACGTAGCGACGTAACGCTTTTCAAAATAAAATAAAATTTCAAAATAAAAGTTAAAAAAAGTTTAATTTATGGTGTTTATGATTGGCCTCACGCGGGCCGGACAGGGGCGTACAAAGGGCCGGATGTGGCCCGTGGGCCTTATTTTGCCCAGGTCTGGTCTACAGCACTCGCTGCAACTCTGTAAGGGATAGACGGTTTAGAAGGTCACTGACTGATTGATCAACGTTTTGGAGATTTTGCAATGCTTAAAATTATTTTTACAAAAAAATAAAAATGATCTGAAGTGATTTTTATTTTAGTTATTCTTAGAGTCAATTTGAGCTCTTTCAGACAATATACTGGTGTCGTTCATGGCCATGAATTTTGTTCTCCACCGTGCCTACATTCTAATGGAAGCAGGAAGTTTTTTTAATTCCTGTGCTCATGCTCAGTTACCTCCCTCAACATCTAAAGTTGTTTTGAATGCACCAAAGTAAGAATATAAAAGAGCATGTGCTAGCTTTGCTAACTTGATGTGCTTTATTCTTAAAAAAAAAAAAACGCTGTGTCGTGCATGTGCCCCGGGCACTGAAATGAAACGGGAGGTGCGATAAACGTGTATTTTTGGGCTGCAACTATCACTTAATTTAAATTGGCTCTGTCAATTATTGAATCAAATAATCACTTTTAATCAAGTGATTATCAAATCAATTAACCCTTTTTGTTTCATCTTTAAACAATTTATCTCCAATAGGGTCGTGGAGGTGCCGGAGGTGCCGGAGTCTACCCCTAGTGAGAGGCAAGACACACTCTCCACAGGTTGCCAGTCTGTTGCAGGGCCACAAACAAAGACAACCATCCACAAGCATTCATCCCTTTGGGGCAATTTCATAGAGGCCAATCACCCTAACAGGCATGTTTTCGGAGGGCGGGAGGACACCGGAGTAGGAGAAAATTAATGTATTAAATGTTAAATAACTCTATAAATTATTGGGACCTTCAATCTCTAGTCACACACCAAGTGTGTATAAAGACCCCAAAATGGCTCCGCTTACAATCCAGAGTTCAAACTCAAGTCTATCAGTCACGCAGTAGACCGTGAGAACTGACCAGCAGCCAGAGAATTCAACATTACTGAATCAATGGTTAGAAACTAGAGGAAGCAACAACATGACCCACGCTACGTTAAGACGACTAAACAGGGTTTCTGAGGGAATAAAGAGAAATCTGTGCCCCTTTCATGCCCTAAATATAAAATAAAAAAGTTTTAAAATGGGCCATTCATTGGAAGTAAGCCTTAAAATTCAATGAACTTTATTTCTGGTTCTAAAGACATTTTCAGGATATGTTGTCACAGCTGTAGAGTTATATAATTCAAACAAAAGTATTCCTAATTTTTTTCTTAATTTAGGAAGTCAGAGCTAAAGATGTCAGACACGTTGTTAGACTGGCCGTAACCTCCACAAAAAAAAAAAAAAAAAAAAAATGCCGATAGGGGACAAAGAGAGGATTACTTGTTTGTCCCTGAAACTGAAAAACTACAGATATGCTGTTCAGCACATCCAGTAATGGAGTATTTTTCTTAAGCCATAAGCCTGATGCTTTTAAAGCATTTTCTTCTATCTGCTTCATCTTTTAGTAATGACAAAAACACCAGTGTGACATTTCTGCTGCCGTAAAAAACAATTTCACTCTGCTCTTGAGAGTTGACTGTTCTCAAATATTTTACATTGTCAGACTTCAAATGTGCTGTAGACGCATTGTAGACACATAGGTGGTCCTCAAATTAAAAATGGAGCTTTGTTTCAAAGTGTTCATCTTTCTTTCACCAGCCAAAACATTGGATTTTAGGTTATTTGGTCTTGAGTGCAAATGACCTTGCAGGAGAGTGGATAGCTATCATGTGTGCACCCTCATTCCACTAGGTCCATGTATGATTGTCCCTGCTCATACTCTGGCCATCATCCACGCAGGGTTTCATTATTTGTGCTAGAACACGCTTGTGTCAGACTAATGAATCTGTAATGAACTTCAGGATAAACCGAAAATGCAGCAGTCTCACTAAATACAACAGAATCTATCGCTTTAAGTTATTTTGTGGGTATTCATTTTCGGTCTGTGGTGGTCCACTGCCCTCTTACAGCCTGTTGCAGCAAAAGTCGCTTTTGTGGCAAGAGAAAAAGTTTTGGAACGTGACATTGTACATTCTGTTCTATGCTTTAGTTAGCGTTCACACTACATGCAAACCGCGTCCACACTTAACTGAACCGGACCATGGCACACCTATTTAAAGTGGGCCATGGACGATTAAACAAATCTCACCTGGGCAAGCTTTAGAGCACCCAACCAAGTCAAACGCATTCTGTTGAGATTCAAACGGACTAGTGTGAGTGCACTATTGGTGTGTGTATTCAGCATATTCTAACTGTGTCACGAGTCCACTGTGACCTGCTCGGTAATCTGATTGGTCTGATTTTAAAAGACTAAATGAATTGACAACACACGTTTCATGGATATTTTTTTTTTTTTTTTTTCAGAATTAGGAAACTTGCTGCAGTGGGAAATGACGACTATGAGAAATTCTTATTGGGTCTTTTTTCTTTTTTACATGCTTATTTCTATCATTAATTTTTCAGCTTCTGAAAAAGAAACATATATTTAAAGATCTGACTGAAATGTTTTGAATGAAGTGCTTCCAATCCACAATTGGACATTTTGGGTTTTGGTTTAATTCAACTGAAACATAAAAAATAATGAAATGTGTATACTAGGAGAGATTCAATCTTCTAAAAGCAGTGAGATGTCACAAGTTGAATAATTTGTGTAAAAAACAATCCTTCACCATAGGATAGGATTTCAGGGAACACATTTCTTTCTCCCCAACCATCCTTCCTGGAAGCACTGATACACCATCACAGGCTCCGAGTAGGTTTTTGTGTACTTCATACATCATGTTAAGAGGCTATTTCTATAGATCCAGCCTCTCTGTGGCACCATGTCTAACCATAATCACCCTCTGTCTCTGACTGTCTGTCTCTGGATGTCCCCCTTCGTTCCCCATTCACTACCTCCCTCTGACTTTTCTCACAAATAATGGGACCAGTCTAAAGCCTTTTGTCTGCTGAAATTACCTCATCAGCCATTATCCATCCCCATGTTCTCATGGCCAACTCTATTTCAACAACTCCAAGCCTACCAAAGTCACAGTGAAAAGTTTTTTGCACCCACACACTGGATGGGCTTTAGTCTGAATCCCAAGCAGTCGTTACACTAGCATGTTATCATTAAGCATGCTGTTCGATGTTATTTATCTCCGGGGAGCATTAAATGGTCTCTTACTGGAAGCTAAAGACAGTCAGCTGCTATATTTCTTTGCCTGACACGGTTTGCGTGGCCGTATGTCATGGTCTCTACTGTGGTGAATAAAAAGAGAAGGCAGCAAACAACCTCCTGCCAATGCTTGTAATGAAGATATTATGGTTGCACAGAAAAACTAGATTTAAATTAGACTTACTGATGTGGTACTCTGTAACAGTAAATCACAACTGACAAAAGGGCTCAATGAACAGTATTTGATTGTAGCTAAGAAACTATACACACATCCATAATATAAAAGATTAAAGACATGAACTAATTGAGGGCCAATACACATTTTTGTGGTAATAATTTTAGGGTAGTAACTTTGATGGTGATGAACAGGCTGACAAACAAGGTTAGACAGGAATCTCCATGTTTGCAGATGACATTGTGATCTGTAGTGAGAGGAGGGAAGAGGTGGAGGAAAAGCTGGAGAGGTGGAGGTTTGCACTTGAAAGAAGAGGAATGAAGATTAGTCAGAGTAAAACAGAGTACATGTGTGTGAATGAGAGGGATCCAAATGGAAAAGTGAGGTAACAGTGAGAAGAGATAAAGAAGGTAGACGATTTTAAGTACTTAGGATCAACAGTCCAGAGCAAAGGAGAGTGTGGAAAAGAGGTGAAGAAGCATGTGCAGGCAGGCTGGAACGGGTGGAGAAATGTATCAAGTGTGATGTGTGACAGAAGATTTTCAGCTAAAATGAAAAGTGTACAAAACCATGGTGAGACCGGCCATGCTGATTGGTCTAGAAACAGTAGCACTGGGAAAAAGACAGGAAACAGAGATGGAGGTAGCAGAGATGAAGATGCTGAGGATCTCTCTAGGAGTGACCAGGATGGACAGGATCAGAGGAACAGCACATGTTAGAGGTTTTGGAGATAAAGTCAGAGAGGCCAAACTGAGATGGTTTGGACATGTGCAGAGGAGAGAGAGAGAGTACATCGGCAGAAGGATGCTGGATTTGGAACCACCAGGAAAGAGGACTAGATGAAGACCAAAGAGGAGGTTCATGGATACAATGAAGGAAGACATGAAGATAGTTGGTGTGACCGAAGAAGATGCAGCAGATAGGGTTAGATGGAAGAAACTGACTTGCTGTGGCGACCCCTGAAGGGAAATGCCCAAAGACGAAGAATAAGTAACAGTTTCTTGTGATATATAAGCGAGACCTGATTTTCTGGACAACTGTGGACAGTAACCGAAAACCTAATTAAAATGGGCAACTCTTGATTTTAGGGTAACTAAAAGAAAGCATACAATGCAACAACCACACCAGCCACATTTCTTCCCGTCTCCCAAAGTGTGTGCAGATGCTTGCTTTAAACAACTTTTCCTGAGGGTATTTGTCCATGGTTACCTCTTCAGTAATATGATTAGTCTGATGTGGCGAGGCGAAATGTATTGAGCAAGGCACTCACCAAAATGATTCATTAGCTGCATCAGTGTTTAAGAAGAAAAGTTTAAATCGGGGTGGAAGTTGCAGAAAGTTTGGGAATCACGAGTTTTAACATCCCAAATATACCAAATGTAGGTGCCATTAATAGTCGGTCCCTTACTAATATTCATTTTGTATTCATAGAGTTGTTTAAGCAAGACTGAAAGCCACACAAATTGAGAGTGCTAGCTTGTTTCTTACCCAAGAGAAGTGGAATGTGATGATCTGTGTTTCTGCCAGCTCTCCTATCATCCGACAGATATGAGCTGTGACTGGTGGTCAGTCTCCATCTTCACCACAAGCAGCTGATTGGATAAGGTAGATTGGACGCTAGCAGTTCACGGGATCAAGGTTGGCCTGGTTGTGTCTGCGAACAAAAACATCTTCTCTTTAGCCTCTGCCCTGATGGTTGCCAACAACAACATGACGTGATTTTAATCTGGAAAGACAACAGCTGTCCCACATCCTTGTAAACATTACCGTCAAACAGTCTGTTGCTCTTCCTGGTTTGACTCATCAAAACGGACAGACGTTATCTTTTAATTTAGAGTATAATGGTGTTATGATGTGGTTTGTGATGGTCACCCACATACAACCACAAAAGAAGAATAAACTCAGAAGCAAAATAAAATATAGAATAACTCAGGGAATAAGCTGGCCCTCATGTATTATGACAATGCCACAGTTTAACTTGCAAAATTGGAAAAAAAATCTATTGTTTAACATTAAAACCGCTGCAGCGGTTAATTTTACCGCACGTCACACTAGTATGCTAAATAAATTTAAATAAAACACAACCTAGGAGGCTAATTTTTTTATAATTTTTAATATAAAAATGTTTCTATTTTTAAGTAGTTTTTGTGTTCGAAAAATAACAGTAAAAACAGTTCAAAATTAATGAGCATTTTATCTCCTCTAACTGGGGCGCAAAAGGTGGGAGGAAGCGATTTGGAAGTTGTTGCTATGTTGCTATGGCAACAAACACATTGCTATGGCCACACATAAGTATGTGTGTTTATATTTGTGGAGTGAGACAAGGAGCTGCCGTCTCCCCTAATATGGCATATAGCCAATTACGGGACAAACGAGGACATTCTAGAACCAGTAGCGCAAAATTCGGAAAATAAAGTAGGCTATTGACAAATTAGATCATTTTACTTTGGTGTTTGCTTTTTTATTCTAAGCTTTAAAACTATTTAACATTTTATTATTGGTAATACTTTAAAAATTGAGTGTGTAAAAGTTTGTTTATGCAATATGGCAGCAAAAAACATGAATAATTACATAAGCGGTCACATTGGCGGTCATGGCGCTTGCAGGTAGATTTGGAACGTGGCGGTCCTAGAGTTAAGGTAAAATATTGGCTAATTATAATATCTTTCATTTTGGGGTTTTGCATGGAAAAATAAACTTCTGTGCCCCCACTTCCTGTCATTTTTCCAGAAAATGAGTGTGAAATACGTACGCAGCTACTTCATTCTGCATTTTCAGTTAAACAAAGGTTAATAATAAAAAGCGAAGTGCGTTGATCACAAAGAAAATACACACCGGTTTCTAAAAATAGAAAAATAAAGGAACAAAGCTGGACCTTCCTACTGCGGATGATTGAAAAAACCAATTTTTTTTTTCCTTTTTCTTCCCTTTTGTTGTAGAATTACTGCTGTGATTGAGATAGTTTTCCACTTAGTGGCCCAGTTTGAGCCAAGCTTTAGCTGTCAGATTGCTGTCAACTCAATTACTTCCAGGCACCCCCGGTGCTGTGTCTGAGAGTTAAGCTCCAATCATCGAGCCTTCACGACTGGGCGTGACAGTTTGTGCTGATACATTCTGTTTGCTATTCTGTGCAGCATGTTTAACTTTGTGCAGCATATTTAACAAAATACGACAATGTAAAACGAACGTCCAGTAGACGTTATGGAAATCTTGTTACATGCGCAAAAGCATGACTGAAAACCAGTAATTCATAAAAGCAACAAGTGCACATGAATGGTACGCAACTGAACATGGATCGTTTATAGTAGAAAAAGTTTCAAAAAAGTCTTCTGGACAGTTTAATTCTTGAACGAGACGTTTTGACTTCCATCCGGAAATCATTTTCAATCTGAATGAAATGGACTGAAAACTGGATCTAATTATACTAACCTGAGTAAAAGGTAAAAAAATAGTAAGAAGGGCTCGACCAATGAGCCTGTGTTACCTAAGATGGCTCCTATTTTAGCCACAGACCAGTAAACGACCCTATTAAAAAAATTGCTAAAAGCCTAGTGAATAGAAATTCCTGCTAACGAGAGGCGTGAAACTGGGTCACGAGGTGTCATCTTTAGTCCATGGCTTCAAAAGGCAACTGTAAATACCGGGCAGAATGTATCTAACGCCTCCACTCCAATTCAGTGAGGGATTTTCTTTCATCACAAAGATGGCTTCCTTCACCCCTCTGGATCGTTTATGTACGTGATAGACAATGAATCAAACAAATCTCTCTTTCACACCATGACGAAACCAGAAGAGTCAAACAATATCCTTTATAACACCATAGCACAGAAACAATGCTACTTTTGTCATTATGTGTTCCTCACAACACTGTTCAATAAAAATGTTTTGAAGTGCAAAGAGCGGAAAATTGTTTTTACTTTTGCAGCAAATCTCTCCAGAATAACTTGGCACACATTGTGCATGTGTTTCAAGAATGGGTGCATTACTTGGCATTAATTGTTTTTTACTTTTTCACACTGGCTCTACTTTTCGGTTAAATTGTTACACATAAGATGACACGTCACACTCTTTTTATTTATTTATTTATTTCGGTCACGGTGCAATCTCACATTAATGAAATAAAGAAAAGAAATAAAAGCAAAGGACCGAAAACGTATCGGGTGAAGCAAACGCTCATTACGCCGACCTTTTTTTTTTTTTTATATCATCATAAAAGCAAAAAGACATAAGTAAATACTAAGTAATCCACCGTAAAACATATAAGCAAACACTCAGAAATCAATCATAATACATAAAATGAAAATTAGAACATCAAATGAAAAAGTAATACAAGTACAAAAGTAATACAATTGTTACTATAATTGCTTACCTTGTATATATAATTATTATATAATTGCTTACCTTGTATACCTTGCCTGAATTTAACCATCAAGACTTGCATATTTTTTAAGTAATAATAACTTAAATTTCTTTTTTAAACAGAAAAGATTTAAACACAATTTAATTCTTCTATGCATGCAGAGTGGCTTCTATTTTTATTATTTTTTTTAGACTATTTTAGACAGATGTTATCTTTGATGCTGCAAGTTCTCAGTCTGTGAATCTTCATTGACAATGGAAATAAAAAATCTTGATTTATTTGTCTAATTTATTTGTCTATTTTCCATTTCCTAAAAATTTACCAAATAATTTATGGAGAAACACTTTTTCTTTGTCATTTTGTTCCTTTCTCTTCTTTTTTTTTTTTGGCCCTCTTTTTGCTTCCCCAGCTGACAAACTGACTCAGCTCCATTCGTCTTTACTGTGATCACAAACACACTTCCACAATTTCACTCCCTCCCGCAAAACAACTCTTCATGACCTTCAGACAAAATTAAACAATACGATAAGACCAGAAAACTTTAAATTTACTGCCATCAAAGACAAAACAAACCTAACTTTTTGAGTCATTTAAGATGGAAAAATGTTGCCGTCAAATGTGAACATTTCTTATTTTTTTCCAGTTTTATTCCAATATTTTATGACATGTATTTCTAAACTCCTAATATTTTAATTGCATTCTTTTTTAAAAATATTTTGCAGCAACACTCTGTACAGTAACGTCTTTCAGTTCCCAAAACACCTTTTCATTTTCTGAACAGCATATTTTAGTCGACTATCTCCGTACTCTCTGCTTCTCCTTATCTTCCTGCACTCTCCATGAGCTGATATGCCTGACAACATCTTGGTTTTATGAGAACATGTTGTAAAATTGGCAGAAGACCCGGAACATGAAAAACATCTGGTAACATCACAGACATTCATGAACGTTTATCTTTCGCAGGAAATGTGGAAACTTGGATCGTTTTTATCTTCAGTCATGCGTCTAAAATGTTCCTTTTTTTGGTTTAACTCGACCTTGTGTTTCAGAGCATAGTGAGCGAAACTAACCTGTTTGTAAATCAGTGAATCCCTTAAAGAAATGCACTTTGTATGAAAGTGAGTTTATTTACAGCATGGGGTTTCAGAACAAAAGAGCTTTTCCTATTTTTGTTTTTTTGTTATCAGCTGCGAAACGAGAAAAAAAAGATGTCTTCTAACAGACACTAGACGGAGATCAACTTCTTGTTTCTGTCTCAGTAAATAAAGTATTCGGCTTGTATCTATAAAAAGAAATGACGACCAGCGAGAATCCTTAAAGCGTTTTTAATCAAAAATAGGGTTATTTTGAAAAATAAATACAGCAGCATCTTTTTGGGACGAAAGATCTACCATCCTGCTCCCAGCACGTGTTGGTTTCCATGACCACTTCCTCAGCCACCAACGCAAGTCGTGTTCCATCTCAATGTTTCTTGATTCAGCAGATGCTGATCCAATCAGAGTTTAGTACAACTTTATGTACAAACATAAAGATATTTAGCTGTAGATTAGAATAAGCTAATATTTAAACAATAATCTGTGACACATTGTTTGCTCGTTCCGGGGGAGGGATCTCTCTTTCATGTGGATCCCCATGAGGTTTCTTATTTTTTCCCCACTGATGGTTTTTTTAGGATTTTTTCCTCACCGAGAAGGAGAGTCTAAGTGCATAAATGTGCTAGTCTTGTTTGGTTAGCATTTGCTAGTTATTTTTCTTGCTGTGTATTTGTGTTAAGACATTCCTCTTTTTCTTGTGAAGCCCACTGAAAAAGAGTGGGCTTCACAAGAAGTCATTCTGTGATTTTGGGCTATACAAATAAAATTGAATTGAATAAACACTGAAAACAAAGTATATCTTAATTAGCAGAACAGATTGATTTAAAATGCCTCGCAAAGATAAACATTGATAACAATTACTTGTTAAACAATTATCAATCTTTATTGCGATGCAATTTTTTTTTTTTTTTTTTTTTTTTACAATGCTGTTTCTTTCAAACATCTTACAAAATTATTTTGACTACCCCACTAAATTGGTCTATGGGTTTGTCAAAACTAGAGTTCGACCTATAAATTATTTTAATGAAGCAATCTATGATTACGGAATCAGAATATTAGTTTGTCTTCAAGGAAAAGTGAGGTGACAGGGAGAGAAGATAAAGAAGGTGGAAGATTTTAAGTACTTAGGATCAACAGTTCAGAGCAAAGGAGAGTGTGGAAAAGAGGTGAAGAAGCATGTGCAGGCAGGCTGGAACGCATGGAGAAAAGTATCAGGTTTGTTGTGTGATAGAAGAGTTTCAGCTAAAATGAAATGGAAAGTGTACAAAACCGTGGTGAGACCAACGATGCTGTTTGGTCTAGAGACAGTGGCACTGAGAAAGACAGGAAGCAGAGATGGAGGTAACAGAGATGAAGATGCTGAGGATCTCTCTGGGAGTGACCAGGATCAGAGGAACAGCACATGTTAGAGGTTTTGGAGATAAAGTCAGAGAGGCCAGACTGAGATGGTTTAGACATGTGCAGAGGAGAGAGAGAGAGTACATCGGAAGAAGGATGCTGGATTTGGAACCACCAGGAAAGAGGACTAGAGGAAGACCAAAGAGGAGGTTCATGGATACAGTGAAGGAAGACATGAAGATAGTTGGTGTGATCGAAGAGGATGCAGCAGAGAGGGTTAGATGGAAGAAACTGACTGATTGTGGCGACCCCTGAAGGGAAATGCCGAAAGAAGAAGAAGATTTAAGTCTGTCTGATATTTTCAGCTGCCTCTTCCAACATCTCGTCTGCAGTGGCTTTTTGTTGTTTGATACAGTGGTAGTATTAAACAACAGATGTACTACAACTGTTTTAATAATTCATTTTACTTGTTTAAACTGATTAGTTCCAGTCAAAATCAAACTTTTAGGTTTGTCTTAGAAGATATTTCAAAACGGTCGTGGTTAAAAAGAGATCTCAAAACATGCGTCTCAGCCAAACAATTTTTAAACCACTTCTCCAGCACTGGGTCATAGAGGGACACGTTGCTATCCATCAATTCATTTGTTTATCCATCTAATCAAAGCAAATTAATCTCCCTCTACTGCTTATTCTTTTTAATAGTTTCAGGGAATTTAGTCAAATGAATAAATTCTCATTAAATTTTCCAAAAAAATATTTTATTCATGATTTGCATAATTTTTTGTCTTACTTTTTAAAACTGGAGACTGATCTAGTTTTTAGACTTTGTTAGAAATTCATTCCACAAAAAATTGTAATTAAATATAATTTCTAATCTGATTTTCTTTTATTAATCTGTGATGTTTTTTAATAGAGCCAAATTATGTCGAGTGAAAATTGGTCCCTTTGACATAAAACTTTATTACAAAGATTGCTCTTTTTTCACCAGGAATTTAACCTCCTCTGGGCTCATGCTTGCTTCTCTGACGTGTTATGTCTCCCTGGAATAGATTTTCTGTCAGATTAAAATGTATCCTCTTTTTCCCAAAATAACCCCGACAGATCAAGCTGTAAAACACAGACCTTGTCAATTTAGTGTTCATATAATGAGCGCAAACTTCAAAACATGAAAGAAAACACATTTAGTGTAACTTCACCAACCACCTGTGGGAGAAAGCAAACCCACCTCATGGACGCAGAGAGAGAAGAAGATAAAAAAAGAAGTTTCATTTTATGTCAACATTAATAACCTCTTTCTTCTATTTCGTCTTCCGACATTTCCCTTCAGGGGGCGCCACAGCAAGTCAGTTTCTTCCATCTAACCCTATCTCTTGCATCCTCTTCGGTCACACCAACTATCTTCATGTCTTCCTTCACTGTATCCATGAACCTCCTCTTTGGTCTTCCTCTAGTCCTCTTTCCTGGTGGTTCCAAACCCAGCATCCTTTTTTCTTGGTATGCTCTCTCTCTCCCCTCTGCACATGTCCAAACCATCTCAGTCATTGCACGTTGACTGAGATGCAACGTCAACGTGCAAAACTAGAGCTCAAACTAGTTTTGCAGTTCGAGCTCAAGAGTTCGAGATGGGCATTAGCCCAGATAATCACAGAGGTTGTATCAGGAAGGGCATCTGATGTAAAACTATTCCAAATACAAATATGCAAGTCAACATTAATGATCAAGACTGAAAAAAAAAGGTAAAACAGAGAGCTATAAGTCTACATCGTATTTTTTTCACACCATATGAGAATAAAGAAAAAATATTTATATTTTTGCATCATTTTTAGACACCAAGCAGGATGAATGGAGGTTAGTTTATTTCAAAATGTTGTTTTGTGAGTGTATTTTACATTAACTTTTACCATCAAATAACGCACAGTACCCTCCTTTTATTTCCCAAAAGACATGGTTTCCATGTAAACGGTGAACATCCTTCTCTGCAAAGCCACAAGTCATTGTAGTTTGTGAAAGCTCGTGAAAGCTAACTTTTTTTTTTTTCTAAATCTCTTTGTAAAAAGTTGGTAAAGCAAAGACTCCCATAAGTGTGTGTAAATGAGGCTAGACAGGAAACCCCCTACAGTCTGCCAAATTAACATGAATTTTACATGAGTCACTTCAAACGCTTGTCTCTGGCAATAAGTAGGGAACTAAGCCGGTGGAACGGTCATTTTGGCAGCTGCATTAGAAATGTCAAGGCGCACCATACACACATTTGTTCCACTTTATTCAACAAAGAAAAAAAACCAAAGTATAAAGGTTTATAATCCTATCAGTTTTTCTATCAATGCTCCGATTCTCAATCAGCTCAAATGTAAAGAATATTTGGTAAAACTATGATAAGGAATGGTTTAAATATCAAGATTAAAACAATGGCGGATAAGAAATTTGATATTTATGACTTGATTTGAATAAAATACAGACAGTATGAACCTGTTCGGGATGTACCCTGCCCCTCGCCTCGAATCAGCTCAAATTTTGCTCCCATGTTCTCTGTTACTATGCATGTTGCCATGATCACAGTTGTATTTTAGGATATCGTATGATGTTTCCAAGAGTTATGACAAATTTTATGACATGCCAGAAAATCACCTGACCGTCCAAATAGTAGTCGGGATCAACAAATGGCTTCTTGTGACCCCCCTGTATACAGAGCAACCTCGATGCATAATCAAGCTGAATGTCAACATGATCTTAAAATTGATGTCAAACCTGAAACAGGCTAAATTTGGGCCCAATACAGTGTCTGCCCAACTTAAGAATTCGTCATGCAGCCCAAACAAATATTTCTGGTGGCCTCAATGCTCTTTACAAAACCGTCTTTTGAAGTCTAACTCAGAAAGGAGGATTCCTCAAGAAACTCAACAAAACCTGACAAATCAACAAGTAGATGCAAATGGGACTGAAAGTAGAACAAACTTTGAGTGAAGAATGGCTGATGGATGGTAGCCATCACTTCTTCAACCAAATTGTAGGATAAAAGGGGGTCCTATCTACTTAAACACCTTTAATCAGTCCCTCAATCCTACATTTACCAGCAGAAAATTTAAAAAGTTTACTTGTTAGGAGATATGTACAGAAAGAGGCTCTCCTGCTAACTGAATATTTCCCTCACCCTGTTCAAAAAATCAGAGCAACCCTACAGACACTTCCTCATTTATCTCTGATTGAAAAGAAAAGAAAAAAACCCAACAATGACTCAGAGATAAATCAACCAAATTATATCTGTAGATCTATCTGCTATGCCACTCAATTGAGTTTTTGATTTGATTTTTGCAACCCACTGCTTCACTGATGCACTTTCTCTGCCTCTGTCGCATGTTTTATAATAGATTTGAATTATCTTCCAACCAATCTCTCTCTCTCTGTCGCTGTCTGTGTCTTTGAAAGGGGGCAAAAAACAGTTTTTCAATTGGAGCATAATGGATGATTTTCCTGAGTGGAAAATAACGGGTTATTTCCTAGAAGTCCAACATGGCGGCAGCAGTAGAAGCTTCTAAGTCAGTGGGAGTCAGTGGAACAAAGAATGAGTTTAGGTGATTTAGTCTCTTCTGTCTTTGATGTAACAGCGGGAATGATTAGAAGAGTTTTATCTGTTCGGGTAGCTTCCCTTCCAGCTATCAGTTTTTTTCTATTCTCCACTCATCATGTGAGGAGCATTCCCTGCTAAGGTTGATGCCCCCTTAGATGGGTGAAGCAGAAGACAACGGTAAGGTACAGTAAAAAGGGGTCGTAATGGTTGGATAGATAGATAGATACTAACCAGGCTGTGCTCCTTATTTGATCTGCAGCATTGGATGTTCCTTTCATGAGAATATTTAGCCACTGATGTCACAGAGACACTTGCGATAGTTTCAGATGTCCAATAAACTAAGGGAGCTAACCAACCAGCCATACATCTTGTTCTTAGCTTAGTTATCGACATTAAAAGGGTCTAGTTTCGGCCTCAGTGCTGTAAGCCCTCAGAAACAAAACCAATGTTGGTCTTACTAACCTATTTTCCGCACTATAAGGCGCACCTAAAAACCTTAAATTTTCTCTAAAGTCCACGATGCGCCTTTTAACCCGGAGCGCCTTATATATGGATTAATATTGAGCTACAACAGGTGTCGCAACTGCGGTAAGCAGCCGCCGACTCCATTTCCCCTTAGAAGAAGTAGTGCGCGGTGCATGCTGGGATATACGTATGAAAGGGCATCTCATTTCCATTTGTGTGTTTGTGTAAAGACCCGGAAATGGCACCTACTGCGCCAAGTAAACTAAACAGAGTTTCCGCGGGAACAAAGTGAGATGGCCACAGTTAGAGGACAAAGTTGAACAGCCTTTACTGTAGCGCCTTATAATGCAGTGCGCCTATAGTGCAGAAAATACGGTATATATCCTGCTGTCTTGGCAAGGACTCTCTCTTCAGACTCTTGTCCAATCAATTTTAAAACTAAAAGGTAGTCGGATCCCGGGAAGGTCGTCAGTACATCACAAGGATGCCACAGAGCGACAACCAAGCACTTACACTCAGTCATAGGATGGGTTTTGGCAGACAAAATTTAAAAATGACATACAATACACTGAGAAGAAGTCAGACATGATTCACGTGGAGAACATACCAACAGCTTTTCTTATACTTCTGAACAAACCTAGCTAGGTTAGCACCGCCTAGCATCTCTGCTAAATTTAATTCCACTCCTTTTATTTTGTCAGTTGTCAATGAATTTGTGAAACCCAGGAAAAACAGTCAGCCAATGAGCAAATAGACGCTGTGACTTTAAACTCAAGTGTTCATCTGAGTCTTGTTCCATTTGGGCGGGCAATGATTGCTGAATCTCGTTCTCTGCTCTCTAGACGATACCAACCATTCAGGGACATTACACACACCACATCTAGTTCCAACATGAATGCAGCAATTGGTTAAAGTCAAAGAATTACCCACCCACTGTGGAACGATCGATTGTGGAATGATCAAATCTCAATCCTAGGTCAGACTGTTTCCATAGACTGCAAGAAGATACATCAGACTAGAACAAACCACCACACACATCTTTGGGAGCACACCATGGACTGTAAGACCTGGCCCAGACTTCAGTTCTCACACTGAGAATTTAATTAAATTGGCTGACCTCCGCCTGGAGAAACCTTTCAGTGTTTTTGTTTTTTTTCTCCACAACCACTTCTTCTTAGAGGTTTCTTTGCTTTAAAATCTTTATGGCTTTTAATAAAGAATAACCAAGACAGCATCCAAAATTCAAAGGGCAATATCATTGGCCGGAAGGGTTCAAAAGTCTCAGCACCTTCAGCTATGAAGTCTTATTGCACTGAGTTGTCGTTTTAAAAAGCTAGGTTAACCTAGATGTAATAATTCTAAGAAATGTATTGTTTTTAGTTTCTGAATTGATTGAAATTTAAAATATTGTTATCATGCAATACTTACAGGTGTGTTGTGGAGTGGATTTTATGAGGAGCCATTTATCTGTCAAATTTGGCTTTGTTTGATACATTTTTATCCATTTCTCTGCAACACCACAACATCCAATCAGCTTCTCTTTCTGGCGACAAAACTTTGCGCCTGAGCCCAGACACCTGATTAGGATGCAACCGAGAAAGACAAAGCGTGCTCTTTTGCAAAGATCCTGAAAAACCAAGCCAGAAAACACTACAAGAACACACAGCAAATGAATGACACGTCTGGCGAAGCTACTCTGTTTAGTTCATTGCCATCATAAGCCTAACATGGGTACGAAGCAAACGTTGATGGATAGGAAGGACCTTCTTCCTTCAACGTAAATCAGACGGCAAACTGTCTCTCTGGCAGCAGCAGAGATATTTATTTTCCTCCTAGTTTGTTTTTTCAGTAGAAGGTCACACCTGCCAGGCATCTGTCAGTTGTTTTGGAAATTGCAATTATGATTTACAGCATAAAGAAGAAAAAGTTTTTTGCCATTTTATCGATATTTATTTTCTTAAAAGTTTAACCGTATCCATCTCGTGAAAATTCCAAGTTAATGACAACCAATCCACAGAAATAGATTTGCATACACAGCATGTTTTTATTCATGATAAAAAACACAAAAAAGCTCACCCGGAACCCAAAATATGTAAAATCCTGTAATGTTGCCCCAAAGCCAAATATTTTTTTCTCAAACTTAATAAAGTTCTCATCAAAGATGCTCCGAATCTAGACAGAGAGAAAGTTTTCTTATTTCTTTGTATTTCATTCCGGTTCCATTGTATTTTATCTTATTTATTTTTGCTTGCATCCCAGTGCTAAACTTGTTCCAGCTTTCAATCTGATTAATTATCTGCAAATTATTAAGATAAACAGCTAATTATACAAACAGGCCCAACATGTATCCGTCCACTTGTTGTGTTTGCATCTCTTTAAAGGCTGTAATTGGATCAAAGAAAAGAGTTATCACACCCTAATTGCTTAACAAAGTATTTATGAGACACTGCGTGCACTTAAAAGATGCTTTCAGACATGCAAAAAGGTCAAATTGATGAACAAAATCAAATTTCTATCTATTCTGGTGACTAAAGATTGTGTAAAAAGGACTTTCTTATCCCACAAAATAGCATTAGACTAGGAGTTATAGCCAATTTATTTAATAGGGAAGAAATAATTAAAAATGCAAACTTATCCAAATGTAAAGGCAGTTAATCCATTTGCAACCACTTATCTGGAACGGGGGTTTGATGGAACGGCCATCCAAGTAGAAATTCTTAAAGATCTCATTGACATCTCAGCCCTACTTTTCCAAAGGAACACTGATATTCCAAACCAATTAGGAAAATAGATTCCATTCATTTAATACAGCCTGCTCCTCAAAACGAAATCTTGAAAAGAAATGTTTGGAAGACTTTTATTCAGAAGTAAAAATTGAATCATCTTAATAACTTCAACAGGATTATTTGAAAGCAAAAGGCAGCAACTGTGTTTTGACCCATCTTGGATCACTGTAGTCTTCATCCTGTCCTCAATAGTCAGTTTATTCATTTTTTAGGAGAAGCTCAATTCTTTTGCTGATGTTTCTAATTCCATTTTTGGCGACTTTCCACAAACACGTCTCCAAAACGGGTGATCAAGCACCCTCTATTTTCTGGCTCCTGCACAATGTTCATCAGGTGAACAGAAAAAGTCCTCTGTGCCATAAACTCTGCGTGTATTGCCTTTAATAACACATTTTCTTTGTTTGCCGAGAAAGAGTCGGTGGCAACAAATGATTGATTACCCAAATTTTTCACAGTTTTCACAGAGGTCACACACTCCTTTCAGAGCGACTCTCTCCACACACACAATCTTCCATGGGCGGAAAATTGATTCACCATGAGCTTTGTTAACCTTTCATCCAGAAAAAATATGAATACTTGAATAAGTTTTGACCTATTTGCTTTGGTTTCCTGGTGATTGCAGTGACAATGTGCATTAGTTAAAGGTTGCAACAGCTTTTTAAAGCTTGGTGATGTTCTGTTAGCATTTTTGGCTTGTGTGTACCTCCGCTCACTTTCATTGTTAGTGTATGAATAGTGCCGGTTATTATCAGGTAGATATTTCTAATCAAACCAACTAAAGGCAAGTCAGTATTTATGAACAAATGCCGTGGTTTGGTGGGGTAGGAATTCAAACCTCATTACATAGTACATTTTGTTTGCTCGGAAATGCGATATCCTTGACTGATCTGCTAATATTTTTCAAAATCACAACAAAATGATCCAGAAGTGATCATTATGCCGATCACATTCAGGATCAATTTCAATCGGTATTGTGAATTTGGTGTTAAAATGTCTTGACATCTACCCTCTATAATCTACCCTGAATTGATAAATTGTGTTTTTACTTAGACCTGATTTGCCAATGGCCTGTCTGTTATGAAGCAGTGTGCAGGCGAAAGGAGGAGGACCCAATTACAGAACAAAAAACACGGTTTATATGAGCATGGCAGTTTGGTAATGCCGTGAAGGAAAACACAAGGTTTAGTGGCATGGCATGTGGTTATTATTTTGAATGAATTTCATGTTCTGGCAACCAGTAGACCTGGCTGGATTGGAGGGTAATGACCCGACACCTGAAGGGAAGACGGGCTGGCTATTAGCAGCTGCACAAAGATCCTCAGGTGTGTAAAATCAGGCAAATGAGGGAAGGCCCCGGATTCTCTTTGGTGGTGGGCAAAGGAACCATGACACTGATGATAATAATAATAATGCATTGAACTTATATAGCGCTTTTCTAGATACTCAAAGACGCTTCACATATGCATTATTCATTCACTCCATACAACCATTCACACACATTCATTCCTGATGATGGGAGATACCATGCAAGGCGCAGACCACTATCATCAGAAGCAAATGGGGGTCCGGTGTCTTGCTCAAGAACCACTTGACATGGACTCTGGCGGGGGATGGAACCTGCAACCTTCCGGTTACAGGACGGTCGCCCTATCCACCAAGCAATCCTTCCCCCAATGTAAACATGGTATTATAATCAAACTAAGTTGAACTAAGTTTGGTACAACTAGAAAAACCCATAAATATAAGTTGAAAACCGTACAAGCTGATCAAAATAAAGACAACAGATTACAGTTTTAAAGATAAGAGGAAAAAAAAGGAAATGTGATTCCATCTGGTTTTATTTTCAATTGTCCAGGCTGCAACAGAAAGAGGTTTTTCAAATCATTTTAGTACAAGCTGAACAATGTATTGTTTGCAAACTGACAGACTTTAAGCACATTTCTGAAACAATCATCTTCCTGTATCCTCCCAAGACTGAGAAACTCAAATCAACAACTTTGTTTTCTGGCCTCAGGCATCGAGTGGGAGATGATTCGCTTTATGGTTGCTTTTAATTTAGAAAATATACCTCAGAAAGCTACATGAGTCAATGTCAAAGTGATCTTTAACAGCTGAAAGAACCCAAAGAAAATACGGTTTGAGAAAATGTCGGGGAGTGAGTCAGTGTTAGGGGGCGCTACAGAATAATAATCATTCAACAAATTCCAGATGAAGCAAAACTAGCATTAATTTCTGTGCCTGTCTTCCTTACAGCCTGATTATTTGAGCTTATTTAAGACATAACACATTTGGCATGGATACGAGTGAGCATTTTCTGTCTTCTGGTAATAATTACTGAATTTACTAATGCGTTACAAAACTGTCATTATCACTTTCAAACATGTTTCTGGCATCACATCAACAATGTTATGTTGTTAATAAAGTAACTTTTTTCTGTCAGCTATGAATTCATTTCAACACCAATCTGTTCAGTTGTTTGGAAAACTATTTCTTTCTAATATTTGAATTCACACGGCATCCCAGCTTTGATTAAAACATGTTTACTAGTGATTATTTCAAAGCTTTGCTGTTTCCTGGTAGATTAAGTTTTTTAGACAAATCACTGTTCTAGAAATGCAACTATTAAATCCATTTATATTTACTGGAAAAAAAAAATGATGAGAAAACATCACTGCAGAACAAACCTAAACTGAGACTTTGACAAGATTAAAAATGCAGCTTTAGACAAAAAAAAAAAAAAAATGGAAGCGGGAGAAGTTATTTTAGCTACCAACTGATTTTACCAACGGAGACAGTGGCTCAGTGGTTAGAACGTTGGCCCGCGGACTGGAAGTTAACCAGAAGTTCACGGATTTGCATCCCACTAAGTTCACGTCTAGGGTTCTTGGAGAAGACACCTAACCCCCCGTTTCTCCCACATTTGGCGCCGTTATAGATGGCAGCATGCTGCGGTGTAATGCAGAACACAAATTTCCCAGTGAGGGATGAATAAAGTATAATAAATAAATTAAATAAAAATCACAATAAAGTTTTAAAGTTAAATGTTTCATTTTCCCTTCACAGCGAGAAGGCTGTAGTCTCAAGTCCCGGATGGGGACGAGGCTAGGAACACTGGCCTTTCTGTGTGGGGTTTGCATATTCTACCCATGTCTGCATGGTATTTCTCCAGGTACTCTGGTTTTCTCCCACGGTTAAAAAAAATGCATGTTAGGTGACTTGGCTGGTGCCAAATTGCCCCACAGGAATGAGCGTGTGTGTGTATGGTTGTATGTGTGTGGCCCTGCAACAGACTGGCGATCTGTTCGAGTTGTACCCCGCCTTTCGCCTTGAATTAGCCGCGATGGGCTTCGGTGCCTCCTGCACCCTCGTAAGGGATAGACGGTTAAGAAGGTGACGACTGACTAACTGCTTCATTTTCTCAGCTGCTTTGGTGTCCTTTGATATAAACCGTGGCTCTAAAATGTTAAAATAAAATTGTAAAGACTTGATCAAAGTGCAAATGAACCAATTTTTTTTTTTTTGCTTCTTTCATTATTGTATTAATGGCTTTAATGTATTTTCTCTGTCTTGTGTTTAAAGGTAAAAACTTTGGCCTTTCTTCTGCACTCGCTTCTTTAAATTCTTTGGCCCTCCTTTATTTTTTCTTTCAAATCTCTCCTCCTTACCTCTTCCACCTTTATTAATTTTTAAAATGAAGAATGGGGGTTCTGTTCGGGATGTGTAATCTCCATGTTTTAATAATGGAATGGTTCACAACATACATTAATTTGAAGTACAAATTCTCTCCAACCCGCTTGCTCTCTCTCACACACACACACACACACTTGGATTTACACTGTCACCATAAAATGAACAGTTTCATTCCAAAATACGCTGTTCTGCAGATTCTCTGCAAAACAAATCAAAATACGGTTGAAAGTAAAGCACACAGCAGAAAGTAAGTATCTGCAAATATCTGCTTATCGCACACTATCCCACATCCAGTTTATCAGGAGTTTTCAACAAAGTGGTGAGACAAGAGCACGGTGTAAGCTGTAGGGATTTAACCATCATCAGATAACTTCTGTTATATCTAAGTAAACTTCAGTTGGTCTCTTTACAGTTCAGACACTAATGGATCAAAGCCTGAAAAATGTTATTTTGGTATTTACGCCAAAAGATGTAATCACTCCTCATTTCATCAATCAGTTGTTGGACTAGTGGTTAAAAGGATGGCTTGATGCATAGGAGGACTTTATTTTGCTGGTGTATGCATAATCAGACTTTTTTATTTTATGGTTTCCATCAAAATATGTATTTTAAAACATCTACCTGGCATGAGCATGGTTAAGTATGACTGGGACGTTGAGAGCTTTACATCTAGGCTCTGTTCTTTCTTCAATACGACAGACCGATGTTGGACCCTAACCGCTGCAGACACTGCATCAATCCACCTGTTGATTTCTCCCTCCATTCTTTTTACTCATCATTAAATTTGTCCATTTGGGACAAAACCATCCCAGCAAACAAAAAACCTCTAGGGAACGTTAGCCTGAGGTTCTCTAAATGTTTGTTTTTATCTAAAGTAGAAAAAGTTTCAAAAAAGTCTTCTGGACAGTTTAATTCTTGATCGAGACGTTTCGACTTCCATCCGGAAATCATTTTCAATCTGATAGAAATGGACTGAAAACTGGATCTATTTATACTAATCTAAGTAAAAGGTAAAAATATAGTAAGGAGGACTCGACCAATGAGCCTGTGTTACCTATGATGGCCGTGAATGGCTCCTATTGTAGCCATAGACCAGTAAACGAACCCTATTATAATAATGCTAAAAGCCTAGTGAATAGAAATTCCTGCTAAAGAGAGGTGTGAATCTGGGTCACGAGGTGTCATCTTTAGTCCATGGCTTCAGAATGCTGCTGTAAATCCCGGGCAGAATGTATCTAACTTCTCCACTCCGATTCAGTGAGGGATTCTCTTTCTGGGGATTCTCTTTCTTCACAAAGATGGCTTCCTTCACACCTCTTTCAAACCATCGTTTCTGTTAGATACATTCTGCCCGGGATAAATAGATCCAGTTTTCAGTCCATTTCTATCAGATTGAAAATGACTTCCGAATAGAAGTCGAAACGTCTCTATCAAGAATTAAACTGTCCAGAAGACTTTTTTGAAACCTTTTCTACTATGGATCTCTCCTGGATGAATGTGAGGGACTACAGGACTTGTTTTTATCTAACTAAAAACTAATGTTCCCTGAACGTTAGTCGATGTTTGTGTTAGAGCCTAACCTTCCCAGAACGTTGAGAAAACCAAATTCTAAACGCTATGGTTAAAGTTAAGGTTAGAGGAACGTTCTGAAAACCAAAAAAATAACATTTGATCCCGTAATGAACCAAAAAATAACCTTCAAGGAACGTTCTGCTAACCTGTGAAAAACGTTCCCAGGACAAATTGTTAGCTGGGATAACCCTGACCCAATTGGAGGAAACTAGATCTGTTCCAGTGAAAGTAGGAAGTTCTGCTTTGGAAAACAAAACTTAGACATGAGATGTCTAAAACTTAGAAATGAGATGAGTAATGCCATATTTTATCATGGGATGAGATTCAAGAAAAAAAAAATCAGTGCATCCACAAGAGAACAATACTATGCCTCAGCCTATGTGCACAAGACATTAAGAACTCTGGCTTCTTGTGGATTCCTAACACTTTTGTGAATGTTATACCTCTCAAATTATTAGAGGGATTTTAATGAAACTGCCCACAGTAACTCAGTGCCAACTATAGATGAGCTTATGTGCATGATCTGATGGGGATAGATCACCGTCTCTTATGGGGAGACAGTGGCTCAGTGGTAGAGCGTTTCCCCGCGGACCGGAAGCTAACCGTAAGTTTGCGGTTTGATTCCCACTGAATGCACGTCTAGGGTCCTTAGAGAAGACACCAAACCCCCCCGTTTCTCCACCATTGGCACCATCATTGCAGTCTGCTGCGGTGTAGGAGTGCAGCACACAAAATTTCCCCAGTGAGGGATGAATAGAGTATGCAAAGATAAAATAAAATGATCTACCATCCAAAATGACTTCGATCTCCGTCCTGAGCGTCACCAGGCTGAGGAGACCTCAGTGCTAGATCCCGTTACCATCAGGATGAAGAATATCTACTGTTTTTTTTTTCAGATACCAAGCTGTGGAGTAAAAGCTAACATTTAATCAACAGTCAGATACATCGGCTGCTCATTCCGTGGGAGGGATCTCTCTTTCATGTCGGTCCCCAAATTTCAGTGAATGTGATATTTCCCAAAATACCGAAGAGATTTTGATAAAACTGCCCCCACTTACTCAGTAGTTGCACAGGTGGGGGCATGTTGTCCGAAACCTTGGTAACAACTTTTTTTTTTTTTTTTTTTAGCCAGATGATCTATAAAATGCTGAGTCATCGAATTTACAGCTTTAATCTTTATTATAGGATCATTTTATTTTAATCAAATTGTAGCTCTTCTGGTAATAAATCACACATATCATATTCACTAACTGTAATATATTACAAATGATTTTTGCTGGCAGAAAAATTGCTCTCAAACAGTGCAATTAATTTAAACTTTCTTTTCTGTTGTTGAATTTAAACAAAAGTTTTATTAGATTAGTTTTAGGAAAATGAGTTAACTTAAAAGGTTTCCAGCAGATTGTGACCGAACTTGTGAACAGACTTTCAGACAGCAAGGAGCCTTCTGAAGTCCTTTTTTATTGCACTGAGTGGTCTTCATTTATCACTTTTTATGATCAGATCTACTGATCCATGTCTGCTGACATCAGTGTTTCACTTGTTTTTAGGTTGAGTTTATTAACCAGACTCTGAGTGTGAAGAACTGATGCTGAGGGGGGTCAAGACACCTATGTAGTTTAATTTTAATGTGTTTTATGGAACAGATTTATGATGGTATCCACTCCAGGTGAGATTAAACACGACCATCACCTCCTGCTGTAGCATCTCATCTACCTGTTGATCGCCAACAAAAGCAGACTCATTGTGACAGAAATAAACTAATGATGGATGCAATTACTATCCCAGCGGTCGGATTCTAATCCCTCACGGCTCGGCTGGGCTTTATCTTTACATCAGCATCCCTTTTCTCCCCTCTTTACTTAAGCTTTTAACTCCCTCTCTCTGTCTTGTGTTTGTTTCTCGACATGCACCTCTCCACTGACCTCCTGCAACACCAGATAGCTTCTCCATCTCTTTGCTCACAGTTGGACACATCAACGCCTCAGTGAGCTTAAAGAAAGAGAAAAAAAAAAACCTCCTCACCCATCTGCCTCCATCTTTGCATTTCTCAGTTTCTTCTCCTTCACCTCCCCTGATCTTCTTACACGTTTTCTCAGCGAGAGATTGCAGACAAGTGGCCCCGCTGTGGATACAATCCTCACCCCATGTCTCTTTTTTCTCTTTAAGCTCCCAGTCCATGTGTAATGTGCAAATGGTGACTCCAATAAAAAAGAGACGTCTTCAGTGTTGTAGAATATAAAAAGTACTGGATTTTCTGGACTATAAGGGATGTCAGATTATACGGCTCATCCTTGATGAATGGCCTTTTTAAAACTTTTTCCACATATGAAGAGCACTGCATTACAACGCATATAGAACAGAACTGTATTGTAGTGGTGGGGCTCGCCTTAAAGGGTGAAAAACAAAACAAAAACAGCCAGATAAATTAGATGATCAAACGAAAATACCAAGAAGTGCTCTACATTCCTTGATGTTCATGTTGCGTGCTAGCGCTCTAGCCTTCAGTCTAATAGCGATTGTAGAAATCCTTCTATTTGTTGCTTTCTGTTCAATAAATCAATGTTCAAGTGTGTCTTCCAACTTTGGCCATCTCACGTTGTCCCCCTCAGAAACTGGGTTTAGTCATCTTTACTAATTGCTTCCAATGTTGAATTCTCTGGCTGCTCCTTCGCTCCTATGTTCTACTGTGTGACTGATAGCCTTGCGTATGAGCTCGGCACTATAAATGTGTCTCTTAAAAGGTGCAATTTTGTGGTCTTTATGCACACACAGGTGGCGTGTAACTACAATTCCGGAAAAGTGTTTTTACTGTTGTATAAGTAGAAACACAACTGAGATTTTTGCAGTATTTTTTGTAAAACTGGAATAAAAATCAATTCAAGTTTCCTTAGTAGTCATAGTCACCAATATCCTCAAAAAACCAACAGTCACACTAACTGTCGACCAAATTGTTTCCACATTTGTCTCTTACTGTGAAAGAGCCGAGTCAGAAGGTAAGGCTTTGGGTTTACCGGTGGATCTATGAGTCTGTCTTCACCGATGGTCACCAGCTGTGGGTGGAGATGAAATAAAACAGCTCACAAAGGGGCTCTCCCTGAGAGATAGGCGAGAAGCTTTCTAATCCAGGAGGAGATCATCGTAGAGCTGCTGCTTCTTCACATTGACAAAAAACCAGATGGAATAGTTTGGGCATCTGGTTAGCATGCCGCCAGGATGTCTCCACAGAGAGGGTTTTTTGGGTAAAACTCAGTGTGAGGGAACCTCATAGGTTTTCCAGAGGTTGGTTTGCATGGACAAGACGGAAGAACTGTGGAGAGAGAACTCCATCTTTTCTTGTTAGACTGTTGAGCCAGCAAACAGTTTGGAAATTGATGGGTGAATACCCATTTATTTGGTCAGGACTGGATGTGGCATTTGTAATGTACCCAAACAGTCATTGTAGTCCAGGAAACAGAGTTTCTCAACAAACTTTTCCCATTGACAGCAAGGCTACCCACAACTTTCCACTGAATAAATTCTCTAAACACTCTTTAAATTCTCAATCTTGGGAATCGTTGCCAACAAGGATGGTGACTTTTTTAAGCCATCGAACTACAAGCACGGTCTAGAACAGGGGTGGGCAATTAATTTTTATCAGGGGCCGCATGAGAAGCATGAATTGTGTCAGAGGGCCACCAACTTTCTTTCATTGTAAAATACTTCAATATTTTGAATAGGTGTTACTGATAATCAGAAGAATAAAGCACTCTGTAAATATGTATATTAGGTTATGTGAAACTGTGCTCTATTGGTTAAATAAGAAAAACAATTATTGAACCAGTGCAATTTATTTTTTAACTTGTTAATCTCCACAAACAATAACTTGTAATGCTTTCCACCTCATGTTACCTCTTCAGTGAGAATAATCCAGTCTGTTCTGGGCTTGAACATTGAAATCTGGCGGAATGTCTGAAGTGGCTGTACGAAGGACAGCTGAGAGGTGGTCATCAGTCATAGAGGATCTGTGTTTGGATTTATTGAACTTCATAACTGAGAATGTCTGTTCACATTGATAGGTAGATCCAAGAGGACTGGGATCCTCTGAGCATGCCTCCTCAGGTGTGGACGTACAAAGGGCCGGATGTGGCCCGCGGGCCTTATTTTGCCCAGGTCTGGTCTAGAAGAATGCTCCTGTTTATGGTCATTTCTGTTTGCCGATTGGCCCAAAGTTTTCCAATGGATGTAGTCCCAAGCCAATGCCTGTAACAAGTCACCAGAGTAAAATTAAATTGGCGACATTAGGTGGTACAAGCCTAGCTAGAATAAGAAGTCAGGACAAGACAGATTAAAACAGTATTTTTGACATATATTATATGATGAAAAAGGTATCTTACTGATTAATAATTATTTATTTTGTTCCTCCAGATTTTGAATGAGTACAGTGCTCCCCATTTTTAACCCACTGTCCTTTCTGTCTATTATCATCAGGACTTATCTGTCAGAGCGAGTGTGCGAGGACGAGGGCGTCAAAGGCAGATGAGCTCTCCTGCTTAGAGGGAGGAGCAGTATGATGAGTGACCCTGAGGATAGGCAGGAAGGAAGATGAAAAAGAGAAAGTCTACGTCCCATTGTGACAGTTAATATATGCCCCAATATTCATTACATGTTCCTCCCACTCTACCCGCCGCCTTGACTTCTCCACCTGGGTGGGATTCAAATTAAATGATGTGTGCAGGTACGCATGAGTGGTAGCACCAGCAGGAAGGCTGAGGGGTTGGAGGGTGGCTCAGATCTTTGCCGTGTAAAGCCCTTAATAAAGTTTCTGCTTCATTACACAGGAGCATCTCAGAGCCGTGCACGCGTGCTGTTGAGGCTGCAGACATCAGAGTGAACAAATGTAGCACACGTGTTTCCGGGAAGATTTTGTCGGTGCTGTGATGTTTTTGATTTTGCTGGAATTATCTGAAACTCTGCAAGTTAAAGAATGTGCCATAAAGAATGAGTTATACTTCTTATACAAGCATATACAGATGCTAAAAGTAAGAAGACAGAACACATGTTCTTAATGTGCAGATACTGGAGAGCAAATTAGAATGATCTCCTGTTCATTCAGTCAATAAATTACTCTCCTTTCAAGTCACGGTTGCATTGTACTTTTCCCTCTGAATATGTTCTTTTGCTGAGTGATTCCATGTTTTCCAGAGGGTACGTGTTTAATTCTAAGTTGGATGTGAAAAGAATGCGAGCCAGAGACAGAGGGGGTCTAAAAACTAGGATCCCAACCTGCAGCACTGCAGTGAATTAGCTTGCTGGCTTAACCATCCATCCATAAATATCTTTCTTTTCTTTTTCTACCTCTCATTCTTAACGTGTGAAAAATTTCCTCCAACCTGCAGCTGGTTGACTCTGATAGGGGCTCTTAATTTCTGATGGTGCCTCTTTTCTTCCCAATGCGTCACCTTAACTGCAAAAAGGTTTGGTTTGAAACGTTTTTACGGCATGCATTCATTTGTTTTTAAACTTTTTTCTTTATTTCAGAGTCGCTAGTAGAAGCAAAATGAATCAAGTGGTCTTCTCTTTTGTAAACACTGGTTCATTTCAAGGTAACAAAATGACATTGAGGCTACGATGTACGAAAGATGCAAAACAGTTATGCTGCAACGTGGCTGCAACGTTGGTACAATATCTATCACATTGTTAGCTGGTCTACAAGTTATGAATTTTGGAAAATGTTTTGTGAAGTGTTGCAAAAGCATCAATGCAATGTTATTTCTGGAGTCAAACTGCACCTCATTAAAAACTTTACATTTGTGGTACGTGGTAGCTGGGAAAGTACCTGAAATGCTTTATAATTTCAACACTTTTACCATTAGGTTATTTGGGTTGTCATGAGGGTGCGGCTCAAATATACTAAAAAAAATGTTCAAAAGTACTTTAATCATTTAAAAAAAAAAAGTCCACACACTATTATTATTTAAAAATACAAAGTTTATTCTGCATCAGATGGAAATTTCAAAGAGGGGGTTTATTCAAATCAACTTTTTGGAGGTTTCAACAACCATGTTTGAACATTTCCCCTACATCTAAAACATATCTGACGTGGTTTAAATTTAAATTAGAAGTGTGCATCTGTGGTGGGGAGAAATGTGGACTCTGTCGGAGCTGTTTGGAGGGGAGGATGAGGGCTTTAATGCAGGGTATCCTGAATAACCCCCGTCACCATCTACACGATGTTATCACGACCCAGAAAACGACCCGAAGTAACAGGTTCCTCTCACTGCACCGCAGGAGGTTGTTCATCCCTTCAGCCCTCAAGCAATTTAATCGATCAGATGTTTCTGAAAGGAACTTGGTCCTATTTTATTATGTATGTATGTATGTTGTTTTTATTTATTTAGTATGTACTTGATTTCTGTTGCTGCTGGACACCAGAATTTCTCCTGCAGGAGATTAATAAAACTCTTATCTGTCTATCTAAATTATGCATGTTTGAGTAATTTGCAAGCTCTTCCGTTTGATATTTGGATAACATTTGAATGATAGGTTGTTCTTGGCCACAGATTTTGCTCTCTGCAACATCCACCTTCTAACGGAAGGAAGAAGTGTTTTTGCGGCAGCAAACATGCGTTGTGTGTCGAATGAATTGTACGTATGTCTAAAGTTGTACAAGCAGTAAAGGTACTTAATTAAGAATTCAAAATGATATACGTCAGCTTTGATGACTTGATGTTCTTTACACTGAATAACAGCCTCAATCAAAAGGTGCCATGATTATCTCGACATGCTAAGAGAAAATAATTATCACCCCTCTAAAGGATAGAACAGCGCTTTCAGTTAATTTTACTCTCATTTGAATCAATAGGAATAAAATGTTTTGATATGATGAAGCATCACATATTCATGTAAGTCACACATATTTTTCCTCTTGGATCTGAGAGTTTCCAATTCCCATTGGTCTTTGAAATATCACTGAAATTGAGACCCATGCTGTGTTTGTGTCAATCTGCAGCATTACAAGGTCTCTCATCTTAACCATTAAAAAGAAAAAAAAAATGGAATTATTTACATCTTCTGATGGTGACACATAAGTCACTGAATTAAAAACACAAACATTCATATGGAAAGATGATGTAAATTTCTCCAACTTATGCCATCAGTTAATGATGCTGATCAGTCATTTGGTCCAATTAGTCAGAGTAAAACAGAGTATGTGTGTGTGAATGAGAGGGACCCAAGTGGAAAAATGAGGTTGCAGGGAGAAGAAATAAAGAATGTGGAAGATTTTAAGTACTGGGATCAACAGTCCAGAGCAATGGAGAGTGTGGAAAAGAGGTGAAGAAGCAAAGGCAGGCAGGATAGAACGGATGGAGAAAAGTATCAGATGAAACGTGTGATAGAAGAGTTTCAGCTAAAATGAAAAGTGTACAAACCATGGTGAGACCTGCCATGCTGTTTGGCCTAGAGACAGTGGCCCTGAGGATAAGACAGGAAACAGAGATGGAGGTAGCAGAGATGAAGATGCTGAGGATCTCTCTGGGAGTGACCAGGATGGAAAGGATCAGAGGAACAGCACATGTTAGAGGTTTTGGAGACAAAGTCCGAGAAGCCAGACTGAGACGGTTTGGACATGTGCAGAGGAGAGAGAAATAGTACATCGGCAGAAGGATGGTGGATTTGGAACCACCAGGAAAGAGGACTAGAGGAAGACCAAAGAGGAGGTTCATGGATACAGTGAAGGAAGACATGAAGATAGTTGGTGTGACCAAAGAGGATACAGCAGATAGGGTTAGATGGAGGAAACTGACTTGCTGTGGCGACCCCTGAAGGAAAACCTCAAAAGAAGAAGAGTCATTAGGTCCAAATTGGGCAAAGTCTCCACACAGAAAGAGATACAAAGGAGAAAAAAGCCATTTAATGTACTAATCGAGATAAAAAATGTTATTAATGGGATTTAAAAAAGTTAAACTATTCTGATAGTCATTCCATACATGTATCAAATATTTTCTTGCATTCGTTTGCGAACTTTACATCAACAAACCACACCATCTACGCACTATTGTAAAGTTTCTATCAAAAAAAGGCTTAATTGATACTGTATTCATTCTGTTCACTGTGTGAATAAATCAGCTTTGGGTTGATCTTTGAAACCAAATCCCACTCTTCAGATTTAACGTGCAAACAGACATCTTAAAGGTCTTCATTTAGAATCTGCCGGCATAATTCTCGCACACTATTACCATTCACTGCTCTTCTTATGGGGGATTTATGAACATGAGCAGTAGCTCTGAAGTAATTATGGCCTCCACTGTGACTTCACAGACCGTTACACACCTTGCTCTTGTAGTAATTTCTTTCAGAGAGTCAGTCCTGAGGAAAATATTCACTCTGGTACGTCAGTTTCTTCCAAGAAAGGAGGTTTATTTTTAAAATGTCAGTGTATTAACCAAAACAAACTTTTTGGAGATTTCCCACGTCAAAAACATATCTGGCATGGTTTAATATTTAATTTATGCATGTTTGAGTAATTTGGATACTGTTCAAACGCTAGGTTGTCCTTGGACATGGATTTTGCTCTCCACCACAATCACATTCTAATGTAAGCAGGAAGTATTTTAGTGCACATGCTCTGCTCATGCTCAGTCCCTTCCCTCAACAGGAAGAAACAGTTTTTGGAACCAAAAATATTATATATACTGTAATATTATTACATAATAAAATACTCTCTAGTTTCTTCTTTTTTTTTTTTTTTCATTTTCTTTGTGCATAATGAAAGAAATCTGGTTTATGTTGTCGTCACCATTATCCAAGATGAATGTAACAAAAAAAAGTATATATCTATATATATACACATACTGTATATACTGTATATTGGGAACACACATGCTAATCGGGAAAAGGCTTCATTCAAACAGGAAGTAGCAGTAAAGTAGAGGTTCAGGAAATGAGGTTAGCAGATTTTAATCTCATCATACAGTATTCGTAACGCGTCTGATTTTTTTTTTTTTTGTGGCCATTGTTATGACCTAACCCTAATGACCAAACCGGTCCAAAAACTAAATCAGTTCAAATATAGAAAACTTTGCAAAGTTCAAGAATAAAACTCTTAATTAATACACTGCTTTGAATGAACGGTTCTAATTAACAGTCTCCCATTCAGCGCACTGCCTTTTTCACAGCTTATTACACACACTGACTTTTACTAATTAATTGGTTGTTATGCTTTTAAAGAAGTGCAAGGTGCAGCGAACCCTGTCTTTCGATTCAACAATAACAGACTCTAAATTAGGAAATGGGATATAAAGACCCATAGATAATGAGCACACTGTATGGTTTTTATTCATTACAATAATGTATTTCTTTTTGATTTTTAAAACAATTCTTAAACTGTAGAACTCTTTTATCTCATCACAGTAGGTTTTAATGTAACAACCTGCTTGCAAAGAGAATGCTGCAGTGTTGGAAAGCGGTGGATAAAAATTTTACGCAACTACTTTTCTTTGCTTATTTTTCCACAAAGTTATCTGTTTCATTCGGTTGTCTTCCTCTCATTTGGGGCCGGGTCGCGGGGAAACAGCCTCAGACGGGAAGCCCAGGCTTTTCTCATCCTGGCTGCATCCTCCAGCTCACCTCGGAGGATCCTCAGGTGTTCCCTGTCCATCTGTGGGGCATAGTATCTCCAGCGCGTCTGGGATCTACCCGTTTCCCAACCTGATGGGATGAAACACCTCACCAGCGAGAGGCTCGAGAGGCATCCAAACCAGATACCCCAACCACCCCATCTGGCTTCTTTCAACCTGGTTGTCATGATCCCCTCACCTGCCACCAGAGGGAGACCTGGACCTTCCTCTGTCTCCTGAATTCCAACCTGATCCCAAACACCTGGGTAATTAGCCTGATGCTAATCCGCTATGCGTCGTCAGCCTGGTACCTATTTAAACGCAGTCTCTCCTGGCTTCCTTGTCGGGTCCATCCAACCAGATCTTCCTGGCTGCATGGCCACGATAAGAGCCTTGAACTCTGTTATCATGTTTGAACTTTCATCCAAAGACTTTTTGTTGCAGTAATCCTGTGTCCTTTCCCTTACAGCCTAACAGGACCTTTTTGGTTGATAAATCCTGTTTTGTTTGCCCTGCATTTGGGTCCTCCTTCTTCTAAAACACAACACCGGAGCAACAGCTCTACTCCGAGATTTACCAATTAAGAAAATTTGACACTTAATTAAAATTCTTTTTTGTAGAATTTTTTTTGAAGTCATATAAAAAATTCTGGTTATTCCTGATAAAAAGTTTTCTCCCTTTTAGATTTACAAACTAAAACGATTGAAAAATATTCAAAATAGTGGGGATATAAGTACATGAATTCTGCTACAATGTACTGAACAATAATTCAAAGGAAAGGTTATCTTTTGCAACATCCACATCAACGCCTGATGTGAACACCTCTACCTCAGAAACGCACCAAGAAATCATTTAATAATTGTTGACCAAATGTTGATACCCAATGAATTCAGATCAATATACAAGTATTTTTAAATCTATATCTGAAAGGTAGAGTTTGTTAGGAGAGCAGTGAGCCAGGAAGTTTGATTGTGTTTCCACAGAAGAAACAAAGACTGACAGAGGATTAACTTGTATTCTGTCTCAAGAAAATCTTTATCAAGACCTTTCTGTTGCTCTCAGAGTAAACAGTAAGCAAAGGTCTGCTTTTTAGAGACTTGATTCAGCTTCTGAAAAGCTGACCTTTTCTAAATACAAGGTTTTGGCCCGACCAAAAAAACATGTTGTTTGTCGATGCAGGTGGGAGTGCGAGGGTGGGAGGTTTTATTATTATTATTTTAATAGGCACACAGGTAGCAGTCAAAATCAAAAGGAGCACTTTTTTAGTAAAATTCTTAATTTTCTTTTTTAAATTTCCTTATTTCTCATGTGCTGAGCTGCTACAACTGAAACTATCAGGGGGTCTAATTAAGTTCACAATTATATTTGAAATGTGCCAAATGAGAACCGAGTTTAATCCCTGCACATGTTAACAGTTCACTCTTAAAACACTTAGAAGGGAGACACATTTGAGTGTTTATGTGCTTCACACCAATAAAGAATGAAGCCAAGTAGAAACCTGGAGACTGATGGAGGATACAGGAAGAGCGATGTTGAATTAGAAACTACAAAATGAGAGCTTATCTTCTAGTCACTCATTGCACTTCTCTTCCCTGCTGGTAAATTATTCAGAGATGCTGATTTATTACCTCTGATAACAACAGAGATATAACCTTTGTGTTAATGGAGTTTTTGGCTATTGAAGGTTTCCCTACTCCATCCCATAGAGACTTTTACAACAGCAGACTGTTAATGCGGCATGGGGTTAGGGTGGTACCAAAAGGTTTTGACCCGGTCATTCATTTAGAAAAACTGCTTGGTTTAAAAAAGTGACTCAAAGACAGACCACTTAGTTTGTATTTGCATTTAACACTGGAGCTACCAGCATTCTAGAACTACTAGAGCTCCCATGCTGTCAATTTGACGATTAACGCTATGGCCATGACGTCATACATGGAAGTGCGTCAGTGACTGACAAATGTCTTCTCGAATCCATTTTTGCCCACCTAGATTTCGCCTCAGTAGCACCACAATGGTTACTAGGCAACAATAACCGTGCTATGATAAGGCGCGGAGAAAAGTAACAATGTATTTAATAAAGGAGTCAAAATGACGGGTGTGGGAGTTAGAGGAAGAATTATTTGTTAATTACTCGGTTTTGGTGTTTTATTTTAGTATAATCACAACAAAATACAAAAAATATAGAAAAAGTAAAAAGACCAAGATCGTCAAAGATCAACATAACTACAGCAGTTAGATGTTAACATCTGACAAACCTCAAATTGACGGCGTTGGTAGTTCTCGTGTTAAAGGAGAAATAGTATGATTGCTAATATGTTAAAAAAATGTTTGGATTGCATGTAATCGGCTTGAAAATGGCTGCCGTATTTCTCTCCCTGCAGCAGTCAATGTTGAATATACTCTTTATGTCTGTGTGCAACAATCAAGGCAAACTTTGTTTTGCCATATATATGGTGAAAACTTGTGATGTAACAAAGTGGGGAAAAAAATATAACAGTGTAAGCTGAGCAGGAAACAAAAAAGAGATGCCTTGCAAACAGAAGAGGTGGATTTGGCACAATTTCCTCTTATTGGAAACGTAACTGAAGTAAAAAAGAAAAGTAATTTTTTTTGTTCTTTTTAAACCCTGAAAGAGATGAAATAGTCTTATTCTGAGGATGCAGCAGTTCTACAGTGAATTTGTGAGTCTGGATTAACGCAGCTCAGGGTTTCAGTTATAAAAATTTGCATAGATCTTTGACTGAGCAACTGCTCGGCTCATTCATGTCGCTTACACCACACAAAGTCTGGATTTACAAAAACCTTCAAAACTCCCTTCATGTAACTTGAACTTATTACGTATAAGCCAAATCAAAATCCATCCATCCACAACCACACCTGTCGACCTCCAAATTATGATCATCCAAATGACATGATATCTATGTGATAGTTCTTAAATGAGCTGGTGACACTTATCAGTTTTGTGCCCTATGATGAGGAGTTGACATTGTGCAACTGTGTGATCTGTCAGTGAAATAGAAATATTTTTTTCTAACTTCAAAGTAATCAATGTTGCTGCTCACCAGGAATCCATGTCAACTATTGGAACCATTCGAAATATGTCCAGCTGGATGTGTTAATTCTATTATCATTATTGTTATTATCAATTATTTTTATGTGCAGGATGTGAAGGGGGAGTACGTCAGCACACGGTTTCAAAATGAGTTCAAATGATCGACCGTGTGCATATATCTTAGCTTGACTATCTTTTCCATAAAAGGACCTGATTTGATATTATATTGACCACCATTGACAGGCATTTTTGTGTGGTCTCTAATTGTTTTGGACATAAGCATTCCTTACAAATGAAGACCCTCCTCTGGATGCCTGATCATTGGGGTAAAAAGCCTGTTTATAAATGCAGCAACAGCCTTGGTCGCTAACATTTTAATACTATCATTAGTGATTTGCTCCCAATTCCTCCCAATGAGCTCTTTTAAATTCACAGCATGCTTCACAGGTCTATTTGGCTGCTAAAAGCTCAATGTGGGACTCTCGGCCGCTTCAGAAGGCAACACATTCAGGCAGCAGGCTCTATCTCAAATTAATATTCCAGTAACTCACACTCAACCATGGGCTCAAGGATATTTCTTTGCTGCATTCTTTGCTACTTAACCTTTATCTAAATGATCCGACATCATAGAGGAGGAGTTTAAATTGTCATCTGTTTTTTTGTTGGTTAGAATATGTGACTCTGCAACAAACGAATGGAAAGAATGTGGTCTTTAAAATTATCAGACGATGACGGCCTGTTAACTGCATCTTGAATTTACAAAGCCATGGTTTTAGTTATCCAAGATACATATAGATAGATAACTAGATTTACTTTGAGTATGTGTATGAATACTCAATATAGATGTTACCATGACAGCAACGACTGTTGGGTTATGGAGGCTGACAGTTAAAAGCGGTTGATGTATATTTCAAATTTAACAAAAGCGGACCATTAATAACTGTTGGTAATTTGAATTGTGAGTGGTAGAAGGTAAACTAGGAGTGTGGTTGAATATTGTGAAGAGGTGTCTTGGAATTAAATTAATGTTTCAACTCTACCCTGAGTGTGGTCTCCCTGCAAAACAGAACCTGCAAAGAAATCTATTTGTTACCACTCGGCCACCAGTAACAAATTGGCGTTGTCGGCAGGATGAAAGTCGGAAACACCGGTAACAATATATATAGATATATACATAGAATATGAGGGCATGTGAAGGTTTGGGGTTAAAAGACGTGTGTGGATTTGATAAATAAAAGGATGGAGCACATGAATCCAATGGAATCCAAGGAAAATTTCAATCCACAATAACAGACATTAAAATATGACGTCAACAAAGCATGCACCTCCATAAAGGAGAAGCAACAGCACATTGAACACACAGTCTTTGGTGAAGTATGTCTGGTCACCAAACGTGTTTCTTATAAAGAAAACCCTCCATGAGTCGTGAGCTAGTCTTATCTTAAAAAATCAGTTGCATCAAAGTTAAAGTCTTATTGGGTCCCATCGTGATTTTATTTAAAGATTCATCACCTAATAAAATATTCAATAGTCAACATTTAGACTAAATGGAGGGGATTGACTCGATAAAAGTAATGTCTACGTCAGATGGAAAAAAATTAAGGCTGTCCTTTGCGATGAGACTTTAATGTGTCGCTTTAAGTGCTTTAAGTGTAGTTTTTTTATGGTGTAGTTTAAAAAGGAAAAAACAATAATTTAAATATTTAAATTAATGTTTCCGGGAGGACACCAAGAGGTAGACCCCGGACTAGCTGAAGAGACTATATCTCACAGCTGGCTGGGGAATGACCTAAGATCCTTCTCAATGGGTGCAGCCCGGGGTGACAGAAGCCTGGGCTTCCCATCTGAGGCTGTTGCCCCTGCAACACCGCTCCATATTTGCGAAAGACGACGGAATGGAACTTTTAAATAATTAAATAAAATTTAATAACTTAAATTCAACAACAACAAAAAAATCTACCAGCAAACATTTTGTTACAATTATGCCCTTATTTTAGTTGTCATTATTATTTTAACATTAGGTCAAATTAATTAAAAAGTGGAATTTATTCTATATTGTAAATGGTTTTCTTTTAAGTTGCAATACTGTCAGAAAAAATATCCAGTCATCTGTTCACAGAAATGAAGAGAACAAATCTGGCCGTGGGATGAATGACCTTCACTTGTTTTCTAAATTAGATGGTGCCAATAAAATTGACCAGTCCGTAAACAAACAGTGTAGAGTAGCAAATGAAGCATTTGTGAAATTGAACGTCAGATTGTGTCCAGTTTTTGAAGAGCTGCTCACACAAAGCTGGAGATTTTAGTGGTGTTGTTAAGTGGTTTGACACTGAGTTGCAAATGTAAATGAAGAGTCTGTTGGATTTTTTGGATTTTAGTTCTATCATTTATTCCTAACAACACTGTTTAACCAAAGTGTAGTCAGTCTAATTTATTCAACAGTCTAAATATGACTCGAAATCTGAGAGGGATCCAGCAAAGAGGTTCTTGTTTCTTGTTAGCGATCGTGCCGCTAAATGTTGAACACGAGGAAAACTTGAATAACTCCTCAAGCAAGGACGTCAAAGTCCGGTACGGGATGGTTGATATTCTAGAGGGTTTTTATTGTGTTCTTGATTCAATTCTACTGACGCACATAAAGTAAAGTCAACAGTCAATAGTCAACCTTAGCAGGCCAGTCATTAAAATAAACAGTCAATAAAATGTGGCCCAATGACTCAATAACCTGGATCAGGTGTGTAGATGCAATAACACATAGAAAACCTTGAAGACACCAGCCTATCAGGACATTTGAACAGTTGTTCAACTTTACTTTTAGATAGATTATAGCACTTCAAATTCTAAATGTATACCGAGATAAAAAAAGAAAATCTATTGCAAGATTGTTTTATATATACAAATACAACTTTAAAGTTTGTCCCGCTGGATTTTGCAGCCATCAAGCGAAATGGCAGCTTTTAAAATGCAAACAGAAAAAGTTTAAGAACTAAGCCTTGTGGCACTCCGTTGCTTTTGCAAACAGAGAACAGTTTATTTACACTGACAAACTTCTACCTGTCAAATAAATAGTATTTAAGCTATTGCACAGCAGATTTTTGGATCCTATGTCACATTCTGATCTCTGGAGTAAGGTGAAGGAATCAATAGTGTCAAAAGCTGCAAAAGGTCTGACGAGACAAGAATTGAGATTAGTCTCTTCTCTATGGCTGAAAATAAGTAATTTATGGTTCTAAAAAGTGCAGGTTTTTGGGCTTTGGTATAATCTGTAGCCTGAATGAAAAAATTTTAAAAAGCTACAGGTAGTGACATAAATTTTTAACCACAAAATGTCTTAGGAATTTTTTTTTAAACAGAAGAGATCTGACAATGGGCCTCACAGCGAGAAGGTTGGGGTTCAACACCCAGGTGGGGACGAGGTTTGGAACACACGTTTTTTTGTTTTTTTTTTTGGGGGGGGTCTCTGATTTCCTCTCACTCTCCAAAAACATGCATGTTAGGTTGATTGTCCACTACAAAATTGCCCCTAGGAATGTGTGAGTGAGTGAACGGTTGTGAGTGTAGACTCGCGACCAGTTCGGGGTGTATCTTGCCTCTTGCCTTAAATCAGCCGGGATAGGCTCCGGCACCCCCCCACACTCCCTTCAGAAAATGAATGAAGAACTGAAATGGGTCCATAGTTGGGTAGAATGCTAGGATATTGACCTGGCTTTGTCTGATAGGTTTTAATAACTGCATTTTTAAACGTACATACTCTGTGTTTGAATTACTTTGAAGTCCATTACTTTTGCATCACTTCATTTAATTCCAGACTTGTGGTTGGTTGAAATGGTGAGATTTCTTCACAGGTGTGATTTATTCAATTCATCTTGTATAAAAAAATATACGAAGGTTTTAAGGCGTTACAACGTGTGTAACCATAGCAAGAATGCATGGTCACCTAAAGATCTACACAAGTGTTAGTAAACGAGGACCTAGGTGTGTTTCATCGAGTAACTCCAAGAAACTCAGATTTTTTTTCTTGCAATTAATTATTAACAAGAAAGAAATTAAAGCAGCTGCTCTTTTGCAATCAGTTGGATTTGATTCAGTTTAGAACAAATGGGTTTACAGCAGGTTTCTTTTCTGCAGCAAATAACAAGAAATAAATCACAATCACAGAGCTACAAAAAAGACAACAGTGCACAGAAGCACCACTTCTAAATCCCAACCACACAGAGAGGGCTGTTTACCGCTAGGCTTGTCAAAGATCTCGACAGGAGCCGTCCACAAAAACTGCCTGTGGGTTTTTAAACTGTGGGAGGGAAGACATTGTCCCAATGTGGAGGGGTGTTGTTACCCACATTTTGATTGTTTGGAAAAAAGGTTTTTGTCAAGGAGTGCTTTCAAGAGCAGGAAGCATTGTTTGATCTTTGCTTTTAAATGTGTGGTTGTCTTAAAACATTAAAAATGGGATTAAAAAATGGCAGGTTTTGGAGTCAAGAAATAAAAAATCTTGGAAGTTATCTGTGAACAAAAATGACCACAAACTGCACAGGTTTATGTTTTCACTTGACTGACTCCATCAATAACTGCAGCAGAGCAGCAGGAGATGTCCAAAGGGAAGCAGGACCACATAGAAAAACAGATTCCATCCAGGTCAAACTAAATTCAATAAAAATCTCTTCTGGTCGCATCACGATCCCAATTTTGTTGTGTCTGTGGGGCATTGGTTTGAAGCAGGTAGGTGGGCAGTAACACCCCTGTAGGGGTGGCCATTCTGACCAAAGGATTATCCATGAACTGGAGCCAAAATTGTAAGCTTATTTCCTTCTCTTATCTGTGTTCTGTCCTAAAAAGATAATCACTTAATTAAATATTGATGATATTTCAGCCTGGACTTTGTCTGTTTGACTTCAGGAAGGGTGTGATGTCAGTGTTTGCTGAATCATAACAAAAACCCAAAAAAAGGACAGAGTGGAACAGGTTATGTAAACCGTGAAATAAAAAACACAAGTTCAGAGTAAAAGAGAAAACATTTATAGAAAAGAATTTATATGTATTGAGTGCTTTTAAAATCAAATGATTAATTCACTAGGGTGAGTTATGAGCTGGGCTCTGTATCATATCCCATCATGCATTTTTTATACAGCAGCAATTCCAGAATGGGACTATTGGCTCTTCCTCAGGTGGACACATGGGAGCCCTTTGCTCCATTAAAGTATGTGTGTTTGTCTTTGTGCAAGTGACAAAGAGAAATTTGTTGTTTGGAGAAAATCCGAAGAAAGAAAGCTTATTGTTTGGAAAAAGTAAAAAAAAAGTCCCACATACGCAAAGAAGAGGAACTAATGTGAAAAAACTCCATTTTCATCTGCTGATGTTTACTTTAACAAGTAGACACATCTGCTTCTGAAATAATGGCGGCAGAAAAAAGAAAAATGAACGATAAAGCAAATGTAATAACTGAGAGACGAAGCAACAGATTGATGGAAAAGGAAATATTCCTCTGGTAAAAATCTTCAGATTACACGCCTGGTTAGATCTCATTGCCCCCCAAGGCATTTTGTAAGTGAGTCTGTGGCTCCCTATCTCTGTCTGCATGTTCTCCAGTGACTGGACAACCCCCACTTGGGGGATGTACCCTGAAAATGAAAAATGTGACATGTATTTGGTGATTATTGAGATAACCTGGTTCTAGCATTGCCTCCTTATCTGTGAAACATACACATCTTTCAAGGCTTTTTAAAAAGGTCATTTCAGATGCAAAATTATCGCTTTTCTGTCACTGACATCAATAGGAAAACAAAAAGTTGCACCAGCGGGACTAGAAGCAAATTTAACGTACAGAAAAACATTTTTTGCAATTTTCTGAATATTTCGTTTGATCGTCTTCTGCTTATCTGGGGCCGGGTTGCGGGGGCAACAGCCTCAGAAGGGAAACCCAGGCTTCTCTCACCCCGGCTGCATCCTCCAGCTCACCCAGAAGGATCCCGAGTCGATCCCTGACTATGTCAGCTGTGAGACATAGTCTCTCCAGCGCGTTCTGACCAGCCTGAACCACTCCATCTGGCTCCTCTCAACCTGGAGGAGGAGTGGCCCGACACCAAGCCCCTCCCGGTTTGCAGAACTCCTAACCCGATCTCTGAGTGAAAGCCCAGCCACCCTGTGGAGGGAGTTTATTTTGGCTGCTTGGATCCGTGATCTCATTCTTTCGGTCACCACCCACAGCTGGTCACCATGGTGAGGGTAGGAACATAGATCGACTTGTAAATCGAGAGCTTTGCTTTTCAGCTCAGCTCTTTCTTTACCACGACAGATCGATGCAGCGTCCTGGTTATCGCAGATGCTGCACCAATCCATCTGTCAGTTTCCTGCTTAACCCCGGCCTCACTCCGACCCCGAAGACCCCGAAACACTTGAGCTCCTCCACTTGGGGCAGAACCCTGTCCCTGATTTGCAGAGGGCATTCCACCCTTTTCCGGGGGAGGACTATGATCTAGGATTTGGAGGCACATTTTCGAATTTTCTGAAAATGAAAATCTATTTCTCTCACGTTCTCTTTGGTGCATTAAAATACAGTTCTCATTAGATCGTAACGCCATGAGGCTTTTACGGGTCGTTTGCAGCCGGACATTGAAGTCTGTTTGTTCTGGGTTTTAAAGAATTTCACACAAATCAGTGAGTTAATCAACCTCATTTAGAAGGGTTAGAACACCAGAGAGAGGGGCCATTCATTTACTGTAAACCAGATGAGTTTGATTAGTGAAAGTTATAAAACTTGTAGCACTGTAGAACTTAAGGACAGGAACTGGATTTAAGTATTTGGTCCAAACCATGGACAATGACAGAAAGACTCATGAAATCTGGACTTGACAAATACAAGTTGACCCACAATTATTTGATTTTCATACTAGCACCCCACTTTTATTATTAGGTAAATTTCAGCACAAAACAAAGCCCTCTCCTCACTGAAATCAAATAGCGAGGTTACTTTGCACCCTCTGATTTTCATTTGTACTCTCAGACTCATTTCCAACCAACCCAACCAACCGAGCGGTCGACTTCATCAGTGTTGTGTTCAGTCTGAATTGGATTGTGCACCATTTTCAGTGCTTGTTTGGTTTAGCTCAGTAATTATGTGTTAATAAATTTATTCAAACAACAGTCTTAGTGGAATAAATTTTCAGAATTGAATGAAAAGCAGAAAAGAAACAATCATAGTCATTATTCTATTTTCTTACAAAGAATCAGTCTTTGAATATTTCACACTTCTTATCCAAACAAATGTGACTAAAACCAAATGATCTAATTCCAAAGGTGTTAAAACTAGTTGATTGGTTGTAGGCAGGGAAAGTAACCATTCAAGCATACTGATAGTAAAACTTTATCTAGTCTTACCTAGTAAGTTTTGCATTCTGCACAGCAAGTACAACATGATTACATCTGCATGGTATTAAGAGATGAGGTAGTAAGGAATTAATACATTTACTACACAATTGACTGATGCATCATGTAGCTTCATTTTAGTCTTTCCAACTCAATGTTGTCTACTTTCCCTTACAGGTATCGGGTTCCAAGTCTTTATCAGTGGTTTTGTTGTGTTTTTCCTGTTTTATTTTGATATACCGGCCTCCCTTTCATTCCAGATGTCTCAACTTCCCATCCTTGTGTTATCTTTTCCCTGTCTTTTCCTAATGTGTCTCAATTTCTCTCCCTCCCATCTCTATTTGTGGCCATACTAGCCTGTCAAAGCCTGATCCCGTCAGACCTGAGAAGCTAAGCAAGTTGGGCCTGGGCTGTACTTGGATGGCAGACCACTGGAACCCCAGGTGCCATGGTGGGATGGCCGTTGAGATTAAAATTGCCGTTGTGTCCCTGGGTAAGATGTTTCACTCACATTGCTTAGCCTGACTGGTGTGTGTGCGATTGGTTGGTGATGGTCAGAACGGCCGATGGCGCAAAATGGCAGCCTCGCTTCTGTCAGTTTGCTCCAGGGCAGCTGTGGCTACAACAATAGCTTATCATCACCTGGTATGGAGTGAATGAATAATGCATTTGTGTAGCATCTTTGAGAGTCCTGAAAAGCGCTCTGTAAATGCAATGCATTAGTGTTATTTTTTAATGTGTGTCTTGTCTTTCACTCATGACCAGGTTGTCTTGTGCCATCCATGTGCCCAACATGAACCTATAGGCCTTCCTCCAGTTTTGAGTAGTTGTAATATTCTGTGATCTACTTTAGTTACCTTGTTCTTGGATATTTTTTGAGTTGTTTCCAAAAAATGTATAGAGTTACATCACAGAACAGAAAAGTGGAAGCCTGAGTTTGCTCATCGCCCCGCCCATTGTAATAAAGCACAAGCAAAATTAGAAATACTTTTTTAAAAGCAAGCAACAACACCGACCAGTTAACATATTTAAGTATTACAAATATGGGCTTAGACTTGTTGGGTTACATTGGTGACAGGCACATAAAGCCACCTTAAGAGTTCTGATAGGCCTTTCTAAATTAAATGTATTATTATTATTATTATTAAGGCATAAGCACAGAAAGTTGTGTATCGTCTGCAAACTTTTGTAATTCAACACGAAAGGAGCATTTAGATGAAAAAAAAAGAAAGAAATATACATATATTTTATTGACCCCCTCACCAGGAAAATTTGTGTGCTGCATTACACCGCAGCAGGCTGCCACCTATGATGGCAACAATGGAGGGAAAAACAGGAGGTTAGATGTCTTCTTCAAGGACCCTAGACGTGAACTCACTGGGAATCAAACCCATGAACTTCCGGCTAACTTCCGGTCCGAGGGTGAATGCTGCACCACTGATTTACCAAGAAAAAAAAAAAAAACCTAAACCTAATCTAAGAAAAACAAAACCCAAACCCTTTCAGTGCGGATATACGTCCTGTCAAGCCTGGCAATGCAGGTGACGTCACTCTCCTGACCGACCAACCTATGCTACCGTTGCATGACACACCACACTCTGTCATCTTGGTTTCTCTCTGTGGTCTGTGCCTCTCATATCCTGGTGCTTGCCGAGTTTTACCATGTTTTCTCTCTTTTACAATTCGAACAGGGCAGTGTTTCACACTAAAGACTCTGTAAAAATTTCTACAAAACGGTAATTATATTCAGAAGACTTGTAATTAAGATGTTTAATGAACATACATCTACTGCTTAAATAGATCAAAGACTCACTTTAAAAGCAAAGTAGACACCGGAATAAGTTCTAAGCTATTTTTATCCGCTACTAATTACAAATCGCTTTGAAAGAAATTAGCAGAATTCACACAAAAAGGGCTCAGAATAATAACACAAAGTAAGATGGTAACTTATAATGTTATGAACAAGCAATGGGATCAAAGGTTATTCCTCTAAAGATTACAGAAGTTAATTGTGCAATGTTTTAATAGACGATGGTAGTGAGCTACTGCAAAACATGGATATACGCTGTTAAAATCATGTAGCTGCAAACTAACTGTGAAACCTAGTTCAGATGTGAGCGTAGCACCAACCCCAACATTAAATTGCACACGCATACACGCACATTGCAGAAACCTCAAGACAATGCTGCTAGCAAAAGTCTGAACAAAGACTTGCTTTTATGAAGATAAAAAACTTGCTGAAAGCGAAAAGAGATCAAAGCTCCAGGAAGATAATCACCAGGTAATAAATATGCAGAACTTATTTCTTAATGGACTCCATGCCTCTCAGGGTTGCGGAGTTTAGGGATTACATGAAACAAGATTATCTCAATTTAAAGCTGTAACTTTTCTGAGTTTCTGAAAGAAGTGCATTAGTTTGGGAAGGTTTTTTGACCTTTCATTACATTTAGTAGAAATAAGTCAGGCACAATGTTGTCTTTGACATTGATTTAAATCATCTACGAAAAGGTATGGTATTAGACATTCCGTTCCGTCGTCTTCCGCTTAAGCGGGGCAGGGTCGCGGGGGCCCAGGCTTTTCTCACTTTGGCTGCATCCTCCAGCTCACCCAGAAAGATCCTAAGTCGTTCCCTGGCCGGCTGTGAGACATAGTCTCTCCAGCAAATCCGGGGTCTGCCGCTTAGTCAGGGTTAGGATCAAACTGGTTTATAGGTTGGCAGATAAATTTGGCCAAGGTATCAGTAATTAGCAAAAATCTTATAAATTTGTTGATGGATTTCTGTGTAAACCTACTGTATGATTCTAAATTCTTAGATTTAAAGAGTTGATGAGTGCGCTACCAGGTGACAGATCTGACAACTCTGCTCCAACATGGATAAAGAAAATAGAAACAGAATTTTTTTCATCTTGATCATTGTTCTGTGTGCATACAAACACACATGTTTGTTTGTTTTTGCATGACTTTAATGGTAGCATACTTAAGTTTAGATTTGTACAAGTGTATGCGTTTAAAAGAGTCACAACTACTTAGCATAGAAGCTAATGCTAACACTAAATTTCTATTTATTTTCACAAAATAAGGAAATATAAAAAACGCAATGTACTGTATAAACTGAACAAACAGCCAAAAGTGCAGGCAAAATGTACAAGTAAATGGGTGATGGTTGAAATGATTTTTCTGTTATCTCAGGTGTGCCACAAGGGCTTACCTTAGGCCCACTTCCATTCACTGTTTATAGAAATGAGGTAGTACAGAATATGAAAGATGAAAACTGTCATTTTATTGCTGATGACATGATCATTTCTTCCTTAGCATCTTCTCTTGTTGAAACCATGATTTGCTAAATATTTTAGTGTTGTTTGTAACAGTTTTTTTCCAAATTAAGTTTCTATCAATGCAAAGAAACCAAGCTAAATGTTGTTCTCTTGAAGCAGGACGAAACAAAACATTTCTTACTATCCCAGTTGGCTCAATTATTGAAGTTGTAAACACTTTCAAATACTCAGGTGTTACGGTTGACTTTTAAAACTCATATTGACTCTCTTGTTTTCACTGCTGAATTATCCAGTTTAATATTGTATGTTTGAGTATGTGTTTTGACAGTGAAAACACATGGATTGTGAAAACATTTCTATTATTACTTGTGAACTTTTAACATGCTTTTTTAAATCTATTTTATTTAAATAGGAGGACTAATCAGATAATGGTCTTTCTTGCACCCTTCAAATTTGGATCAAAATCGGACTCAAAAAGCCATAGTTGATAGGGCCTCAAATCACACGTGAATACATGTACATATGTACATATACTGTACGTATAGTTATCCGACTCAGCAAAAACTGTGATGTATGTATACCGAAACTATTTTAAATTAACTTTAGCGGCTTGATATTGGTCAATACAGTATTTGTCTCAAATCTTTTTTTTAATTCCACATGGGTTATCTTTTACTTTGTTTCAGGTTCACCGAATTTGTGTCCAGATATATCAATATTTCAGGATTTTGATATTTGAAATTAAATCCCATTCTTCAAAATGGCTAAAAAAAAAAAGATACTAAATAATCTTGAAAAACAGTTGACGGAGTCTATATGAAGGCAAGCTGTCATGCAAGCGGTCCATGAAAGCACCAGTCTAACTGAATGGGTTTGTCAGACAGCAAACAAATATAGAAAAAAATACTGAGAGAGCTAGAAGACATCTATATATCTTACAAAATACCTCAGAGAGGAAAGAATGAGGGAGTAAAGGTGATATAATATGAGCTCTGAAGAGTTGGACTTCACTTAATCCCCATCATAAGGTAATGTCAATGTGATGGTTTTGGACCCCGCGTTTACCTCCAACTCATATATTGTAAAGACAGACACGCACAAGAGGAGATGCTCTGGAGATAAAGACAGATAACAGAGTTCATCATGTGCTTGTGATGGGATGCAGGAATAACGTCAAAGAAAGGAAAACACCCACAAGGATACATTCAGCTTTACTTGTAGACATGATGACTTCGTAAACCAGGCTAAACTAGTTGAACATCTATAAGAAATGTGTCTGTTTAGATCAGGCGCGTCCATTCTGTTTCAGCAAGCAATCTTAAATAAAATTTACAAGTTTATATGATCTACTGTTGATTGTAAAATTGTAAAATTAAAAGTAGATTTTTTCACAGGCTAATCGTAAACTGGTGCAAACCAACAATCCATATTTACTGTGGAAATTTGGTCATATTTATGGTGCAAAAATGCAAACTGCGTACATTTGATTAATGAAAGATTTTACTTTTAAAGATTGATGAAAGATTTAACAAAGAATGTCTAAGCCAAAACTTCATTAAGTTGCAATCAAATTCAAAAATCTCATTTAATTTTAGCTATTAAGTGGTCATACCATGATGAATAAATTATGTATTGTTTCAATTTCACAAAATGAACTGCAATTGCAACACACAACTCACCTACTAATAAAAATATTTTAGTCAGTTGACCTTCTTCGTTAAAACACCTTCCCAGCTGCTTGTGAAAGAACCAAACACCGACGGTTTGTGGATTTTAAACCAAAAATGAAAGTTAAAGTACCAGCTCACGAGATTATTTTTGCTGTTGATTTGCAAGGTTATTCTTGCAGCGATGTTCATGAAACTAGTATTTTCTAACTCTCACTTTGGTAAAAAAAAAAAAAAAAAAAAAAAAAAAAGAAAAATGTTTTAACACACGTCACATAACTAACTTAGGTGTTAAAATTACTGGTACATGTTTTGTAAGGTGGAAAATTTTAAGTACTTAGGATCAGCAGTCCAGAGCAATGGAGAGTGTGGAAAAGAGGTAAAGAAGCATGTGCAGGCAGGCTGGAACGGCTGGAGAAAAGTATCAGGTATGATGTGTGACAGAAGAGTTTCATCTAAAATGAAAGGAAAAGTGTACAAAACCGTGATGAGACCTGACATGCTGTTTGGTCTAGAAACAGTAGCACTGAGAAAAAGACAGGAAACAGAGATGGAGGTAGCAGAGATGAAGATGCTGAGGATCTCTCTGGGAGTGACCAGGATGGACAGGATCAGAGGAACAGCACATGTTACAGGTTTTGGGGATAAAGTCAGAGAGGCCAGACTGAGATGGTTTGGACATGTGCAAAGGAGAGGGATAGAGTACATTGGAAGAAGGATGCTGGGTTTGGAACCACCAGGAAAGAGGACTAGAGGAAGACCAAAGAGGAGGTTCATGGATACAGTGAAGGAAGACATGAAGATAGTTTGTGTGACCGAAGAAGAGGCAGCAGATAGGGTTAGATGGAAGAAACTGATTGTTAAATAAGTAGACATGTTGGAAACTTGGTTTATCTCGTCACTGCGGTTGATCCCAACCCGGTGGATATTACTGGGTTCAAAGATGTTGACATGCAGGGGAATAAAAATAGATGTAGAAATTTGTTGTTCTGATATTTAAATATTCTCTCAGATTTTTCCATTTTGCGTCACTATGTAGAGTCTGAAGTTTCAGAAGAATCAAAAGAATCAAAAGTTAAATTTCTGTGTGAGCTTGAATCTCTTGCCTCATAGAGGTCCACATTCCAGCAGCTACTTTCATTTTTCACCTAAAATAATATTATATTAATGCTCTTCTTTGTGGAGACGTTATGCTTTTCTCCACTAATGTAATTCCACGAACACTGAGACTCATGAATGTTGCATGCGGTGCATTAAGGGTCAAATGCTCAGCGTGTATATTACAGATAGAGCGCATGTGTGTTGGAGAGTGTAGAGGTCGGACGGTGAGGTGGACGAGGCGAAAAGAGAAGCGGCGCAGATAAGAGTCGACCTGACCATAAAGAAGACAGATGTTAAGAGAGAAGGTGGAAGAAGAAAAGAGAGTGAACTTAACGTAGACATCATGCATTAAAGAAGTTATACCTATAAAAAAGAAATGTTGGGGTAAAGTTCAAATTCACAGTTTTTCTGTCCAAATAGCAACACAGTAACTTTTCAAAAATAAATTTTATGTACCATAACTTTTTGCATTTATTGTTCCATCTTGGACAATTTTTAGAACAAGATTAGGAAAAATATTTTAATGTAAAAAGAGAAATTCTATAAAACAGTATTTGATTCAAGATGATTTTTAGTGCGTTCTCATTAAATACAATACAAACTTTAAAAGTTAACAAAACATGCTTTTCTCAAAATTTTTGGATATTAAACACTTATTAAACACTTATTTATGGTGGGAGACAGTGGATCAGCGCTAGAGCGCTCGCCCGTGGACCGGAAGGTCCCGGGTTTGATTCCCATTGAGACCACCGTCTAGGGTCCTTGGAGAAGACACCCAACCCCTGCTTCTCCCACCATTGGTGCCGTTGAAGGGCAGCCTGCTGTGGTGTGAAGAGTGCAGCACACAAATTTCCCCGGGGAGGGATGAATAGAGTAATTCATTTATTTATTTTACAAAATCGTTTAGGAATTAATTTTAGAAAAAAAGAGTCTAAAAGCTAGGCTGCATGGTGACGCAGTGGGTAGCACAGTGGCCCCACTGCAAGATGGTCGGCGGTTCGAGTCCCAAGTGGAGACGAGGCTTGAAACACTGGCCTTTCTGTGTGGAGTTTGCATGTTCTTCCCATGTATGCGTGGGTTTACTTCGGTTTAATCCCACCCTCCAAACACATCCATGTCAGGTTGATTGGCCAGTACCAAATTCCCCCTTGGAATGAGTATGTGTTTAAACTGACGACCTGTTTGGATTGTATCCTACCCCTCGCCTCGAATGAGCCGGGTTGGGTTCCGGCACCCTCGTGATCCTGTAAGGCAGGGGTGTCAAACTCTGGGAGGGCCGGTGTCCCTACAGGTTTTCCATGTGTTCCTGGTTCAATACAGCTGATGCACATACAGTGAAATCAACAGCCAATCGAATTTGGCACAATGACTCGTTAACCTGAATCAGATGTGTAGATGCAAGAACACATGGAAAACCTGCAGGGACACCGACCCTCCATGAACTGAGTTTGACACCCCTGCAGTAAGGGATTAACGGTTAAGAAGATGACTGTCTGAGTCTAACAGCCCGATGTCGGCGCCTAACGTTCGGACAAAAACAATTAATTTTGTAAAGAGTCTTAGAATATTTTTTAATATAAATCTTTAAATGAACGGAATGAAGTATTATTTCATAATAATCGAATGTCCAAGAGTTATGATTTAACAGGGGGAGTCTTTGGCAAAAAAAAAGGTAACTTGCATATTTGATAATGCTAAACATGCAAACTCCACACAGACAGGATAGTGACCACAAAGCAAGAAGGTCGTGGCTCAAATCCTTAGTGGGGAAGGGTTTGAATCACTGGCCTTTCGGTGTGGAGTTTGCATGTTCTATTTGTGTTTGCTTGAGTTTCGCTGGCTACTCCAGTTTCATCCCCACTGTAAAAATGTGAATTAGGTAGCTTAGCTACTGGGAAATTGTATGTGTGAATGTTTGTCTGTCTCTATGTGTGCTCCACAACAGACTGGCAACCTATTTGGAGTGTACCCCGCCTCTCAACTAGGATGGGCTCAGGCACCCATGCAGCAAGGATAAGTGATTCTGAAGATGAATGAATGTGATTCATTCACTCTCCTTGTGATTATCACTCCAACCATGACCACAAAGTTTCACAAAAACTTTGGAATTAAAGTTCTACTTTTGGTAAAATCAGTAAGATTGTCAAAAAGTATTATTTGTCTTTGCAACGATCATGTCAGGTCACATATTTCACCTCCCACCAACTCCTTTTAAGTCATGTTTGCCAGGATGCTTTTCTATCAGTGTCCTGTCACAATGCATTCAAATCCCCTGTGCAGAGCAGCTGCAGGACTCCGAATAAAACTAGATGTGGACCTGTTTGCATTTTAGATGCTCCTCAGACTATTTTTAGTTTCTGGAATTGTCTTACCACACAGAGGCAGGTAAAGCTCTGTCTCCACTTGGGATTAGTACTTGTAATAATTGCTCAGGTCATTAATAATGGTTAGTTTTTATGAAGCAATGGGAATCTGCCAGAAGTTGAAAAAAAAGCTGGTAAATTATGGCTGAAAAAACACCTTTGATACTGATGGTTTTTTTCCATAACTCTAATAAATTGCAAATCAATATGTTTGGAATTTGGGAGTTTTTTTTGTCAGCCCATTCTGTTCCGTCATCTTCCTGTTATCCAGGGCCGGGTCACGGGGACAACAGCCTCAAGCTTGAAGCCCAGGCCTCTGTCACCCCGACTGCATCCTCCAGCTCACCTGAGAGGATACCAAGGTGTTTCCCGGCCAGCTGTGAGACATAGTCTCTCCAGCAGGTCCGAGGTCTGCCTCTTGGTCTCCTCCCAGTGGGACGTGCCAAAACACCTCACCTCATCCTGACCAGATGCCCAAACCACCCAATCTGGCTTCTCTCAACCTGGAGGAGGAGTGGCTAGACACCGAGCTTCTTCTGGATGGGAGAACTTGAGTGGTGTAAAAGTTTATTGATGCAATACAGCAGCGCACAACATGAATAATTACATAAGTGTCACATTGACGGTCATAGCGCTTGCAGGTAGATTTAGAACTCGGGGGTCCTAGTGTGAAGTCGTAACGTAGTCTGATAAACAAAACTTTTTTGTTTTTTTTTATTCATATCCCCTTCTTTTTGTTCTTCTCTTTGCAAGCTGCCCAATCTATTATTGACAGAAAAGCTTTTCTTTGTGCGTTCACACCCTGTCAGAGGTATTCAGGTGGAACAGGAGAAGACATGGACCTAATGGTCAAGACATTAAATAATAAACACAAGTTGTTCATATTTCAAAAGAAGAAAGGCACAGACAAACGGAAGAGTTTGGAAGTTGGGATAAAGAGAGGAACACTTTCTGTCTGAATATATTTTGAATGCAAATAAGGAAAGACAATAAAAATCATGAAGACAAAAGTCAGGAACAGTACAAAAGAGAAAAACAGAGCAAAGGCGTTCCCAGCAGTTCCTAGAGGCTAAGGCGTAGGTGCACAAACACACCAAGTAAAGCAAAGCAGTGAAAACTCTCTGAGCAGAAAAACTGTGATGTCTCTCGTGGCAGGTTGCAAAAAGCTTTTTCTTCACTTGTCTCAATCTCTCCCTCTCTCTCCACTCCTGCCTTCCAAACTCTTTAACCTCTGTCTCAGCTGCAGCACCAACCGCTCACTCTTATCCCTTCATTCATCCATCAATAATTCCAAACACATTTCCCCCTTTCTCCTAATCATCCCTTGTACCCGTTTAGCCCTTCTCTATGCTTCCATCTACATACTCATTAGCATTGTCAAAATAACGGAAGTGACGGTGCTGCTCTCCGGCTGGAATGAAATTCATATTGGATTCATGAGCAGCTGTGACTTCCAGCAAATATGTTCCGCTAGCTAAAACTTCATTTAAGCATCACTCTCGGGTGGCTAAATGAGAGGCGTGTGGATGCGAGATGGAGAATGAGGGAGTAGAAGGGTTGGCGAGAAAGAAGAGTTTAAAAAGAGAGAGTTGGCAGAGCATGAAGCACCTTGCCGAATCCATACGTGCTAATCCCAAGAACGGTAAGTATGTATAGCCATCATGCTTGCTGCAAAGTAAGCATGCATGAAGTACTTTCCCTTTACTTCATACTAAGGCTTTGCAATATGTAAAGGGTCTTGTGCAAGGATGCATGTTGCTCTGAAATCCCAAATGAATTTCAGGAACTTCACAGAAACACAATTTTACCATAAGAAAATAAATGGCTTGTCCATCCGTGCATCTATCAGCTCTTCCTTAACACCTTTGTGAATGCAATATCTCAAAAAGACTGAGGGGATTTTCATAAAATTGTCCACAGTTTCTATAGATACAATGGATACCAACTATAAATGAACTTTTTTTTTTTTTTGTCTTTATAGTGGTTTTCTTTTTATATGATTTCCTGTCGTCCCAAAATGATGTTTAAAGTAAATAAAATATAAATCAGGAGAAATCTGCAAGTTTTTATGTGAAAAATTCAAACTTGCAACAATGCAATCCAACTGGGCTTGGGCCCAGTGGGATTTGAACCAGGTTCTCCCGGTGAAAAGTTGGTAACTCCATCACTAGGTCAACACCCCCTGGGCTAGGCCAACGCCCCCTGGAGACTATAATGAACTTAAGGAATCACTTCCAAGTTGCCAAAATCTTTTTACTACTAATCGAGAGGGAGCCACAGTCCCATGAACTCTACTACTAAAATTCCATCCACTGACCTGTTTTTGGAAATTTATACCATAACATCACATGAAAAATTTTGATAACGTGAGAGCAAAATAAAAATAATAAAACCTAAAGAATATGTCTCATAGCTGACCGGGTAAGCCTTGGGATTCTCCCGGGTGAGCTGGAGGATTCAGCCGGAGTGAGAGAAGTTTGGGCTTTCCATTTGTGGTTGTTCCTCCCGTGACAAAGACCATCACAAGTTTTAAAGGCGATGTGTTTTCCTCCATCACACAAGTATACAAAATAGCAGAGCAACATTTAAGCTTTAAGAAGCCTGCTGCTCTGGAAGAAGTTGTAGCCTCCAATATGGAGTTCATTACCTTTAACTTCCAACACTAAAAAAACGATTAAGTCCAATAATTCAATAGCCCATCATTCTAGAAAGTAAATACTTTGACTAAGCACTTTCAAATTCATTCTACAAACTAATCCGGCAGACTCGGCGTGTTCATCCCTGCTCCCCTTTGGTTCACCTCTTTGTCTCCTCAATCCCCATGTGACGAGACATTGAGTTATGAAGAAAGACAGACATATGAATACACAGCGAGATGATCCTCTAAGAGTTATATTCAATGTCCTACATGTAACCCACATGCTCCAAATCCCTCTTATCAAACCTAAACTGAAAGCAGAGAGAATAGAAATAAATTCCCTGTTAGTAAAAACTCTTTATTCAAACCACATAATGGTGTTTATTTAATTTTGGGGAGCATTGGTTGTTTCAATATTTCCGACTAAGATGCTCCGTTCTGTTCAGTCATCTTCCGCTTGTTTCAGGGTCAGGTCGCGGGGGCAACAGCCTCAAACGGGTAGCCCAGGCCTCTCTCACCCCAACTGCATCCTCCAGCTGACTCGGAAGGATCCCAAGTCGCTCCCCGGCCAGCTGTGAGACATAGTCTCTCCAACGGGTCCGGGGTCTGCCCCTTGGTCTCCTCCCGGTAGGACGTGCCCAAAACACCTCGCCCACGAGGCGCTCGGGGGGGATCCTGACCAGACGCCCAAACCACTCCATCTGGCTCCTCTCGACCTGGAGGAAGAGCGGCTCGACACCGAGCTCCTCCCGGATGGCAGAGCTCCTCACCCGATCTCTGAGTGAGAGCCCAGCCACCCTGCGGAGGAAGCTCATTTCGGCCGCTTGTACCCGTGATCTAAGATGCATTTTGCGTTTTTAGTCTTTCCGTAAATATAAACCAGGCCAGAGGGACTTTATGAAACGTGTTTACCAAGCAAGGCTCAACAATGTGTTTAAAAAGATTTAGGGAGGCGATAGCTCAGTGTTAGAATACTCACCCTAAGACCAGAAGTTTTCCGGAAGTTCGTGGGATCAAATCCCACTGAGTTCATGTCTAGGTGTCCTTTAGGAGACACCTAACCCCCTGTTTCTCCCACCACTTGTGCCATCCTGGTGGTGTAATGCAGAACACAAATTTTTCTGTTGAGGGATGGATAAAATAAAGTATATTTCTATTCTTAAATCTAACTACTTGATTAGTGATGTTTACAGTCAGTAGAAAACTTCTACTAGTTTTACATTCATACATGTTTAAATAAACTAAGTGCAAACGTGGAATCTTTTATATTTTAGCCGAGTATTATTGAATATACTTTGATTTTGATGTTTAAATTCAAAATATCCATTTGTTTCTTCATCAGCCAACATAAGACATGTATAAATCTTCTTTTGTTGACTTGTTTTATTGATCGTGTGGGGGTCTGGTCCATTAATAGATCTGGGCTCTGCCAAACCTATGGTAACAAGTGTATAGCCTGAAGTCATGTAACAGTGCTTTAGCAAGGTTTAATTTTATTCTTTACCAGTGTATAAATCCTGTAACCGGCATACCTTGAGAAACCCTACGTGCACACAGGGAGAACATGCAAACCTCACACGGAAAGGTCAGTATTATGAACATCATCCCAGGCAGGACTCGAACCCTCAACCTCCTAAGTGGTAAGCCAAAGTGCTAACCAACTGTACCACCCCACCCAAAAATGCTTTAACTTATTAATGTTATTTATTTATTTATTTATTTTAATACTAGTTATCAGTGCATTATGTAACATGGACACAATGAAAATGGTCTAATTTCTGGAGGACACTGTGTGCCTGTGGATTTTGACACATCAAATGTGGCTCCAGTGGTGTTAAAACCTGACCTGTGGCTGGTAGAGCAAGTGATTCCTGTTTCTTCACACATTCTTCGCAGCGGAGCTGAAATCGCATGCATTTAAATAGATCCGCACATTTTACTCTGCCAAGCAAGCGATAGATACGTTAATATTTTAAGTATTGCCTGCCATTTACAACGCTGTCTTCTCAATTAATAATGGTGTCTCTTGGCGGTGTCGTCTGATTGCTAAACTCAAAAGGAGTTACAAAAGAACCCAAACCTTAAAAGACCTTTTCTTATATGCATGTTCAGTGAAGCCTACGAGCAATGCACGGGGCTGAAAGAAAGATAGTGATTTAGTGAGAGTGTAAAAAGCAGTGAATGAGGCATCCACAGAGGTGAGACACCAAGGAAAAACATGTTTATATTGCTGAGAGGAGAAAGGATATTAGATACAAATTATTCATGGGCCTGGTCTACTCTGAGTCTCATGAAAGGGGTCCATTTGTTCCTTGAGGACAGCATTGGCCCTGAAAGACAAAAGAGTTGAGTGACAAGCATACTGAGTTAAATTAAAAAGTAAAAGCTTCATAATAAAAGTTAGAATGTTTTCTGCAAGGTTAAGTTTGATGTTGTTGGTAAAATAATCTATTTTCGTGCACAGTTTTAAACCATCTGTGTACGAGTACAATAAACATGACTGAAGTCTGAACCATGTACCGTAATTTCACGGCCATAAGGCGCATATAAACATCTTAGATTTTCTTCAAAATGAGCGGTACGCCCTTTCGTGCGGTGCGCCGTGTGTGAGAAAAGGTGGACCTAAAAGAAAAAGCAGTGCCCGTGAGGCGAGGCGGACCTGAAAGAAAAGGCATGAGAACGTTAAAGAGTGAAGTGTGGGCGTGGATTGTGTATAAAAAAGGTATGTGCTGTATGCACAACATTGCTGTATTAACCCTGAAAATGGCAAAGAGACACGCTTATGACGCTCAGTTTAAGCTGAAGGCAATCAGCTACGCGGAGGAACATGGGAATCGAGCCGCAGCGAGAAATTTCAGCATTAACGAATCAATGGATTGTAGATGCTTGGACCAACGTGTCTGCTGGTACTGTTATCCGAGCTTTCGCAAAAGCTGGTATCCTTTCTGAGGAGCCGCACAGTACAGACAGTGACTTTGACAGCGAGGAGCGAAGTGGACCTGCTCTGTTGGATTTTGCGCAGCTGTTCGATTCGGAAACAGAGGATGAGGACTTTGACGGATTTGAATAAAGACTATTACCGGTAATGTGCTTGTTTAGTATCGTTACTACTTAAATAAAGCACAACCAAACTCAGTTTTGCTCCCGATCTATTTTTTAATACGCACATTTGCATGCTTGCGTGTGTGTTGTTGTAAAGCGGTGTGTGACTGAAACTACGCCTTTTCGTACGGTGCGCCTAATGGTTGTGAAATTACGGTACAATCTATGACTTTAATGTTGGTGAAATGTGAGGTATTCTATTAAAGAAATTATGGCATATCAGCTTCCGGCTCAAATACAGTACATGTTAAAAAAGTACCTGTAGTGTCGTTTACTTCCAAAAACCCAACATAGTGTACTTGATGATATGTCTTCATCTGACACAAGTAAGTGTAAAGAATACACCCCAACAAAATTGAGTAACAATTCTACAGTACTGTCGGAAAAAAAGCAGATTGTTTGAGTACAAAGGCTCTTTTTTGTCGAAAATTCTCTTAAAACACAAAAACGTTGGTTCTTGTACTGTGTTATTCCCAAAAGAAACACACTTTCTAATAGAAGCACACCCCTGTTTTTTTTTTTGTGAAACTTGAGTATGGCGAAGCATAATCCGACAAAAATAAGTCTTTATATGCAACTTTAACTCAAGTCGGAATTGTGCTTTAAATAGCGCTACCGTTCATGTACAGCTTGTGCTGGTACCAGTACCGCACCAAAACTATTTTTTTTTGCAAATAGCTTATTTGTAGACATGCACCCCATCAGTGTGGCCGCACATATGCATGTATTGGGAACATTATCGTTTACACTTTTGTGTTTCTTTGCTTCAAAAGAAACAAATCATGTGTCAGAAACAACATTCGACCAACATTTAACACTTGTTGTATCTTAATGGTGGTTTTTGTAATCTTTGATATTTAGTGTCTCCCCAGGCGATGAGGGGGACCATCAGGCTGAAACAACCAACATGGTCCACCAGGAAGGCAAACTTGAATTAGAAAAAAAAGGGATTTAAGTTAAGTTTTCAATCTAACCAAGTCTAGAAGAATGTCTGTGTGAATGTGTCCTGCTATGTAAAGATCACAGCTAGTCACGTCATTGTTGTAGCAGGCACGCGCTTTTTTCATATTAGAAGGAATCGGAAACAAAAAACACTCAATCAATCTAAAAACCACTTTGGTGACCAATACAAGACCCTATCACTATTAGAAGTCGGAAAGCTCTGAAAAGTTGATTTACATGAGATGCGACCTCTCATATATGCTAGGTTTGATACTTGCAGCCATAATTGCATGTTGAAACCTTATCCCCAGCCATTTGTGTCTCGATCCCCTCACCTGCCGCCAGAGGAAGCCCTGGATATTCCTATTCAACCTGAATGGGGTCACCTGAGGATGATGATTCCACACATCTATGCACCCTGCCATCTATTTTTGGGCAATCACCCCAGACTTCCCTGTCGGATCATGCCATACCTTCCAGCCAGGTCTTCCTGGTTGCCTGACCATGAACACATTCTGACAATAAATTTTGCCATGCCACTGAAACTTTGTTTTTTCTTTCCATGGTATTGATGGACTGCCAAATTTAAATAAACCATGTTTTCTGTCTGCAATTGGGTCCTTCTATTTCCACCTGCACACTGCTTCATGACAATTTGCCTCGTGTCAAGAATGGCAATATATCAATTTGTTGTGAAGAAAAATGACTGAAACATGATGTAACAATTCAGACATAAGAGTGCTTCTTACATTTTATGTCGTACAAGTCAAGTTTTGGTAATAAAGTGAAAACGGTTGTTTTTGTTACTGAATTCTGGCAAAAGATGGTCCCAAACTTTTAGACTTAAATCATTAATTTTCCAAGAGAACAGAAAACCTGAAGGCTCATATATTGTCAGTAAAAAAGCCAGTTGTTGTGAAATTGCAATATGTTCACAGCTGAATTAAGAAGAAAAAAAATCACTGCCACATTTAAATGGTTCTGTTTATTTGGGTTTTTTTTTTTTAATCTAATTTATCCTAGAGTAAAAGATGTTTGTCTGAGCCAATTTCTTTCTGAGAGGTTTGTAAGGCGTTATGCTAGGTTTGGTTGACGGATGTGAAACTAAAACCATGTTTACACCAAGGAAATAAAGAGGTGGAGAGATGGAGAGACAAAGACGGATAGAAGATCTAAGTCAAGCTGGCATTGAAGGGCAAATGCAGCAGGCAGATGATCAATGGGAGATGACTAATAAAGACTCTGATTGCATGTACCACAAAACACTGTGTGTGTGTGTGTGTGTGTGTGTGTGTGTGTGTGTGTGTGTGTGTGTGTGTGTGTGTGTGTGTGTGTGTGTGTGTGTGTGTGTGTGTGTGTGTGTGTGTGTGTATGTGTGTGTGTAACGTAATTTGACACATCTGTGCGCCTCTATCTAATGAAGAGTGAGCAGTTGCTTCTGGAGGACACTAACTGGACGCCACAAATTCAATGAAGAAAAACACACTGGCCAGAACACCACTTCACACATTGAATACAAAAACACACACGTCATGGAAGCACAATAACATTCTCTACCACAAACACACACAGTATGAGTGCTTTAGTAGTGCTTTCACTTTAGTCGGTTAAATAATTCAGCACAATTAAGGCTAAAGTCCCACCTCCCACTTACTCTCACACACTTTTCTATGGTTTCTAACATTCTCAGCCACAGTTTTCTGATGATATATTTAAAAACACGTCTCAGTTCAACATCTCATGCAGCACACTGCAATTTTTTACTTAATCTATTTCTTTTTCCTCACTATTTCTTTCTCTGTTTCACAAAGTCAAATGTGTGAAGTTTCTGTTGTGTTTTACTTGTGTTGCATCTCAAACTTAGAAGTTTTTGGACTCTTGTGTAGATATTTAGTTTTGCTCAGCTTATGCACCTTGCCAAAGGCAGGCATACTCAGGATTTAAAAAAAAAAAAGAATTTCCCTTATAAATTGCAAGTGAGACAAAAATCCTCCTTCCCATACCATTCATTGTAAAAAATACAGCATGCAAAAGTTGCATTGCATATACAATAAAATTCAAATGACCCAGCGGCCAAAAATCTTAGGCTACTTAGCACCTCCAGTTGCACCAGAATGACGTAGTTACGTTGTGTGTGACTTTAGAATCAGAATACACTTTAATGATCCCACACATGAGAAATTTGTGTGTCACAGCAACAACTTCCTATCTGCTAAGTGAGTCGTTGTAGAGCCCGATCACGTACGGAAAGAAAGACCTCCGGTAACGAGATGTTCTCGAGCGGAGCTGTCTGAGCCTCTTGGAGAAGGAGCTCCGCTGTACGTCCAGGAGTGGGTAGAGAGGATGGTCATGATTGTCCATGATGGACAAAAGTTTGTTCAGTGACCTCCTCTCTACCACTGCCTCAAGTGAGTCCTGTTTGCTGCCAATGACAGAGCCAGCCAGTCTGATTAGTTTATTCAGTCTGTTGGTGTCACTGGCTGCGATGCTGCTCCCCCAGCAGATGACAGAGAAGAACAAGGAGCTGGCCACCACTGACTGATAGAAGGTCTCCAGGATCTTTATAATACTGAGACCAACTCAGCGTCAAGTTTCAAGAGTCAACCTATTTCTTTGTATTCACACTAGTCCGATGTTCAGCTTTGAAAGTATTGAGTTTCATTGCAAACCTATGCAACCGTTTGCAAAATGATTCCACCTTACATCTATGTAATTAACTCCCCATTAACGTCGGACACATATCCCACCGTATGTGCATAAAGAGGAGCAGATAGAAAATCCAACTTTGTACTGTTTACTATCAATCAAAAACCATGTTGTCTGGAACAAACTGACCATAGCTCTTTGAATCCAACCATTTTTAAGACGCCTGTTGAAGCGAATGGATTAGCTCAGTGAAGAATATGGTGCGAATTCACCTTTAGAAGGAAAAGAAGACGACAGTTCTGCATTTGGTTCCTAAAAATGTATCATTTTCTAATATAACAGTGTTGTTTAATTTTGTGCAGGCACAGAATAGAGGATAAAATAAAAAAGATGTGATTTATTGCACTAGTCTTTTTCTATTCTTGCAATTCTTCTTGCATGCTGAAGTTATGAGCATGTAGAAAAGTCATTATCTGGTTTTCATTTCTATTAAATCATCTTTCGTTATAGTGAAGGCAAAAAATTGCAGGCATCGTGTTAAAATTCTAAATTAAAAGGTGCAAATAAAACTTGGCTATCTTAAAGCTGGACTTGTGTTTATTCACAGTGACTCACAATCATCCTCCATCTCCTCAGCTTTCTTCTCTCTTTCTCCATATGCGATGCCACTGAAAGGTCGTACTTTGCTAGACGGTGGCGGCTGGCTGACTGCTCCAAGCGTAATCAAGCATGCCAGACTATTTCCCCAAACTCTTTGGCTCTAACACACACACACATGTGTCCAGCTAGGCTATTTTCCAGTGAGGACACCTTGCAATTTGTTACAGAGACATTTCCTCTTATTCCTGAATGAACCGTGAATCGGTTGTTTTTGTGTTTACTTGCCGGTAAGAAAAAGAGATGGAATAAAAGTAAACAACTATGACATATGGTGCGAGGAAACAATAGGACAAGAACAAAGTACAGTATACAATTTATTGAAAACTAATAATAATAATTTGTAAATTTTCCAGGATTTGTAACAGCTAAGATATATATAAAGTGAAGAGAAGAGATAAAGAAGAGATAAGAGATAAAGAAGGTGCAAGATTTTAAGTATCTAGGATCAACAGTCCAGAGCAATGGAGAGTGTGGAAAAGAGGTGAAGAAGCGTGTTCAGGCAGGCTTGAACAGGTAAAGGTAAGTATCAGGTGTGATGTGTGACAGAAGAGTTTCAGCTAAAATGAAAGGGAAAGTGTACAAAACCATGGTGAGACCGGCCATGCTGATTGGTCTAGAAACAATAGCACTGAAGAAAAGACCGGAAACAAAGATGGAAGTAGCAGAGATGAAGATGCTGAGGATCTCACTGGGAGTGACCAGGATGGACAGGATTAGAAATGAGTACATCAGGGGAACAGCACATGTTGCAGGTTTTGGAGATACAGTCAGAGAGGCCAGACTGAGATGGTTTGGACATGTTCAAAGGAGAGAGAGTACATCAGAAGAAGGATGCTGGATTTGGAACCACCAGGAAAGAGGACTAGAGGAAGACCAAAGAGGAGGTTTGTGGACGCAGTGAAGGTAGACATGAAAATAGTTGGTGTAACCAAAGAAGATACAGCAGATAGGGAAAGATGGAAGAAACTGACTTGCTGTGGCGACCCCTGAAAGGAAATGCCGAAAGAAGAAGAAGAAGATATAGATACAGTATAAAGTATGCACATGCTCCTGGGATAAATCCAGTTGCATAACACATAAAGTCTTGGGTAAATTCAAATGAAATTCCTCAAGTGAATAAATTGTTACCCTTACATACGCCCTATACCAGATCAAACCTGCGGTTACACTTACTCTCCACTATTGGGGACACTATTTGGGACACAAAACACTCATGGGATTCCATTGCGTTCAGGAAGAGCACCACTCTTTCTTCATATCCAAAAATTGTCGTGCTATTTCGATGTGAGCGTGCTCCGGCTCAAATGGTGAAAGCCTATGTGAGGGCAGACCAGGAGGAAAGTCGAGATGGAAAGTATGAACACAGGCTCTGTTCACAGCAGGCACTCTTAGTGTGAGTAACTTTTCCGTTCCATTGTCTTCTGCTTATGTGGGGCCGGACCGCGAGGGCAACAGCTTCAGATTTTTTTTCTTGAAAAATGGATATCTGAGGGCGAATGTGACAGAATGTATTGACATTTGGACACGAGAGAACCTTGTGCTTTGAACGTTTATCTTATTAGAAAATTTTAAGAAATGTAAAGTTGTTTTAGTCGATAAGCTGAAAGTTTTTTCCTCATCTTTATTTTTAAGTTCCAGTGGATCAAAATGTGTTTAAAATGAGAAAATAGGGGACAGTTGCATTTGAGGGGAAAAAAAGAATGATATGAGTAGGCAAGTGATGCATGGTGAGTGTGCTGAAAAAGGCAACTGTGACGGATAGAAAAAGAGGGATGGATGAAGTGAGGCCTAGATGAAGTAAATGAGAGAATGATAGGGTGGAGGACTGCGTGGCAGAAAGACACAGTTCATCATGCATGCTGTCTTACAGTGAAAAGAGGAAGGACAAAGTTTAACCAGGATTTATCGCTGGTGTCTGGTCGCTGGAATAAGGCTTGGGACATACATCATTATGGAGGACACAAATAGACCTGCATGCACCTTAACTGAGGTCAGTTCCTTTTTTTCTCTGTTATTTTACAGTTCCAAATGTTCTTCCACTAAGACTAAGTGTACAACCGGGACATCTGTTCGGCACAAATGTCCTGATTCGAAATCATTCTCAGACAATTACCTTGACAGCTGAGTTAAAATTCAAATTTTAAGCAATCTCCGTCTAAACTTTTAACAAACTGTGTCATAAATTCCCAGTCAAGGTAGTTGGGCTTTTTTTGTTTTGATTTTTTTTTTAAAGAAATCAAAACAGAATAAATAAATTTAAGAATTGTGTAAAAGCTCCGTGACTGGATTTGATCTTAACCTGGGTTTTAAGCACATATCAGATGAAATTCTGACGAGGACTTGATCAAACTCTCTACAAACATACACTTGGAAACAAACGTGCTCATTCAAGGGCCATTTTGGTTTGAAGAAAGTTTAGAAAAACTTTTCTAGATGAGGGTGCCCAAAAAAACTCTCACTAAAAATGCATTCAGCAGGTGCTCCAACTAACACATCTGCCTTTTTCAATTTTGCAGACCATAAAAGTCCATAGAATTCCTTCCTGGATGAATACACTGCCCTTCATATTTGTAAGAAAGAAAAACGCAGAATTTCCATTATAACTTTTGTAATTTTTTTTATATAAGATATTTTGAATCACCTTTTTTATTCCTGAACAAAATCACAAACTCTTTAAATTTGTCCATCTGGGCCCAGATCTTGTTAATTAAATAAACAGAACACCATCCTTGTTGAATTTCTAGTAAAACTTAAAAACAAATAGAGTTGCATCATCTGCATAAAGTAGAAACGCAAAACTAACCCCTCTTAATAATGATGACCTCATCCACACCAAATGATTCGTTTTATGATATTAAAAATCAAAACTGCAATAAAGAGCAGTCCTTGATGTAGTTTTGTAGTAAAACTCCTTTCCAGACAGACAATTAAGATGGCCAAGTAACACCGCATCAGGGACTTAATAGCAATTTAAGTTGGATGAAGAGCAGCAAATTAAAGAGCGAAAGCTATTGTCAGAGAGTTCAATATGTTAAGGAGTACATCAGACTCTATTAACATTTAGGCGGATCAAGACAGATGGCCCCAAAGAGAAAAAGACAGAGTGAAAGATGCTCTGTGAGTGTTAAGTAGAAAGACAGTGAGCAGGAGAACCAGGCAGGTGGAGGGAGTGTGTTTGACTGAAAAACTGTGTCTAGACTGCAGAGAGTGTCTCTCTGGAAAGCGTTCTGATGACTCCACTGAGGTCTACAGGTTTAATTAGTGGAAGAGCTGAAAAGTGAAACACCAACGCTCTATAAAATACTTTAGGTGAAGTCAGAAAAGTTGGAGAGTTTTCACATTATGACAAAGTTTGCTGGTATTTATCTTTTTTCTTCTTGTTGTGATGATAAATCAAGTGATCGTTTGAACACCCTTCATCAAAATTATAATAATTTTATTCGTTCGCCAACAGAAAGTGACTTGATGCCAAATATTGAAGAACTGAGGAAATTTTCATTATTTATGAGATAAGAAATATTAATCGACAAAAGTACAATATGCCCTTTTTGATAAAAGAAGAAATCAATTTCAGGTTACACATCAAGCAAAATGTTTTAGCTCAGAAATGCAAAGTTTGTCAAAATCGAGTGCATTGTTCCCCGCTAGGTCCTTCCTCCCAGGCATATCCACGACACAGCAAAAATCTTGTTTAAGGTTGCAAATTTAAATTCAAGAGAAAAAACAAATAGTGTGACCAAACAGTTGTCTGCTGTAATGCAAAAAGTTTCTGCATCATAAAATACGCAATTTTGGTAAAGTTTTAATATTAATAATGTATTCTTTATTGATCCCTCACTGGGAAAATCTGTGTGCTGCATTACACTGCAGCAGGCTGCCACGACAGCAACAATGGTGGGAGAAACAGGGGATTAGGTGTCTTCTCCAAAGACCCTAGAAGTGAACTCAGTGAAAATCAAACCTGCGAATGCCCGGTTGGAGGACGAATGCTTTACCACTGAGCCAACGCCTCCGCATATAAAAGTCCAAAAGACATTTTAGCTTATGTATTCAAACTAAGAGGGGAAAAAAAACTGCATAGCTGAAAAAACAACAACAAAAAAAACCAGTGTAAACCATGGAAACTAGTCAGTATTTTTTCAGATTTACTCATTTCTGAGGTAATTTTCTAAGAACTTACCAATTGATCATTTAAAAAATTACCAGGGCAAAACATGCGAATAATAGAAAGAAAAATAAATAAATACAAATGAACACACTTTGTGTTTTGCAAAAGTGATCAAAACTTAATTGAAAATCTAGTCTGCTCCACATTTTGTTGAATTTTTTTTACATATTACATAATCTCTTTGTCTTGCTTCTATTTGAACACACATTATCTTTTGAAGCAGTTCTAATGACTATGTTCCATTTAATTAAATAATTGTACCACTTATGCAAATGAAGCCCACATTATATAATTACACAGACATAAACACCACTCACTACATACAGTATCACCGTCTTTAGCAAATATGAGTACAGATTGAAAAAAAAGTAAACACTGTTTTAAAAATATCTTTATTATCTTTGTGTTTGTTCTTATTATCTTGGGTGGGGGTTTTTTGTTTGTTTGTTGTTGTTGTTTTTTTTTTTGTCTGGGTCATCTCCTGCTTCCCATTGAACAGAGAGAGTAACCATTTCTACAACTAGGTTTGGTCTAAGACACCAGACATCTCAGCGGGAAACCTTTTAACACACAACACATAAAAGGAAACAAAGGAAATAAAACAAAACAAAAGAGTATGTGTCAATAAACTCGCTGTGAACGATTCATGAACAGTTTGAGACTTTCAGACTTTATCAGGTAATCTTAAATTTAAAAAGGGACAAGTGATAAAATGACCACGCATAGATAAATAAATACAACACATAAATATTTATCACAAAAAAAACAGAAATGAAGATTTACGCACATTATTAATCAACACAAAATGCTTGCTCTGCCAACGATCTACACGATCTTAGAGCTAAGATTGTGTAGATCGTTGGTTCTACAATCTACACCATTTAATTTGGTGGCAAAAAAGCCACCAAATCAAAATTTCATTTCTTCAATGCAATGACTATAAAGCATCTTTATTGTTTACATAAATCGTTTAAAATTAGATTGGACCGTTTGAGAAGTAAAGGTTACACGTTGCTTCCATTCAGTATTATTATAGACATCAATAATAAATGTAATAGTTTTGTCTATTGCCCACTTCTGCTTCTTCTTCTTTTGGCATTTCCCGTTACGGGTTGCCACAGAAAGTCAGTTTCTTCCATCTAACCCTATCTGCTGTATCCTCTTTGGTCACATCAACTATCTTCATGTCTTCCTTCACTGTATCCATGACTCTCCTCTTTGGTCTTCCTCTAGTCCTCTTTCCTGGTAGTTCAGAATCCAGCATCCTTCTTCCGATGTACTCTCTCTCCTCTGCACATGTCCAAACCATCTCAGTTTGGTCTCTTGGACTTTATCCCCAAAACCCCTGACATGTGCTGTTCCCCTGATGTACTCATTTCTAATCCTGTCCATCCTGGTCACTCCCAGAGAGATTCGCAGCATCTTCATCTCTGCTACCTCCATCTCTGTTTCCTGTCTTTTCCTCAGTGGCACTGTCTCTAGACCAAACAGCATGGCCGGTCTCACCATGGTTTTTGTACACTTTTCCTTTCATTTTAGATGAAACTCTTCTGTCACACATCACACCTGATACTTTTCTTCACCCGTTCCAGCCTGCCTGGCCATGCTTCTTCACCTCTTTTCCACATTCTCCATTGCTCTGGACTGTTGATCCTAGATACTTAAAATCTTCCACCTTCTTTATCTCTTCTCCCTGTAACCTCACTTTTCCATTTGGATTCCTCTCATTCACACACATGTACTCTGTTTTACTCTGACTAATCTTCATTCCTCTTCTTTCTAGAGCAAACCTCCACCTCTCCAGCTTTTCGTCAACCTCTTCCCTCCTTTCACTACTAATCACAATATTTTTGTCTGGTGTCTGGTTCCAAATACATTTTCTGATAGCTATAAAGTTTGCATAAGAAGAAAAATAAATTTAGCTTTGTTCAAATAAAACCTTGTCATATTTGTTACTCAAGGCTAATGTTAGTAACAGATTCATGTTGAGCCTGTACCTATTCCTTGAAAGAAAATGCTTTCTTGTAAATCGAAACATTGACTAAACATTGCAAGACTAAAGCTAATTAAAGTATTCATTCATTTTGTAATGCTAAAATACAAATGTAAAAATGCTTTACATTTGTAGGCAAACTGTTGCTAAGCAACAGTGTTTTCTAAGCAACAGTGCTCCAGAACAGTTTTGAAGAAGGTTGATTTTTTTAGCAATCAGCCTTGCATGATTTTGACATCACTGTTCTTTTTTAGGAACATTGTGACATCACAGAACTCTCCGCACACCTCATAGTTGAAGGAAAACTTTTGACTGCAGAAACACAGTACTTTGATCAAAATGGAGAAACATAACCTGACAAAATGGCACACAACAAATGATGTCAATAGTTATTTTAATAAGCTTGCCGGAGAGAAGATCGGGCAAAATTACCAGAAGACAGCAATGGAGAGAGCGTTTCGCAATGCACGAGACACAGCCCAGGCTGTCTTTGTGTACCAAGTTCAACAAACAAATGACGCCTTGTGTAATTTTCGCAAAGATAGAGAGAAGATTGATAAAAGTTTTGATTTACAAGCTGATGCAGAGTGGAGTAAAAATTTGGACCAAATGGAGAAGCAGAGAACTGACAAGACTCGCCAGAGCGAAGAGACTCTACGGCAGGCTTTGAAAAATCATCTTGAAGAAAAAGACAAGTTAGAAAAAATAATGAAAGAACAGCATCAGAGTGAAATAGAGCAACGGAAATGGATAACTCAACAGTATGAGCAATCCCTGAGAAAAGAGGCTGAAGCTCACGCTAATCGTCAGAAGGTCTTTTTGAAACAGCAACATGAGGACATTGCTGAAAAACAGCAGCAGAGAAAACTTGAGATGTTAAAAAGTAAGGTCGATGATGAACTCGTTGACCTGCTTGATAAAGAACACGAGAGACAAAAATCTTTAAAGTTTGTCACCGAAGCGGATAAGGAGCTTCAAAATCGTGCAAATATTGTATGGCAGAATTTAGCTGCCGCAAAGAAAGAGCAAGAAGCAATGTATGCTCAACTAGATAAAAAAATTAAGTTAGATAATGAAATGTACAATGCCAAGAAAGACAATGAGACGAAGGAAAGAGAGGAGAAGAGAGCCACTGAACTCAAGTCCATTGTTGAACATAGACGGGATCAGATGAGAAAGAATGAGGAAAATAAACTTCAAGAACAAAGAGAAAAAAAGGAATGGAAAAAGGAGCTAGAAGACTGTTTGCTCGGTATGGCTGCCAAAGACAGAGAAGAAACAATTCAAAAGCATGCTCGTGAGATGAACGTTTCCTTCGAGAACCTGAGAATTGCAGCTGAACAACAAGCACGCGCAGAGGAGGAGAACAGAGAAAGACATGCAGAATACAGAGCAATCTTAGAGACGGCAAAGAGGGACAAAGAACTTCAGGATTACTACCGAAGTCAACTTCTTAAAAGTCTTGGCGTCAACGAGGCCGAGATTGAAAACCTTGTAGCAGGAACAGGAGATGGGTTGGAAGCTGAATACATGTGCTCGCAAACAGACGCTTCCTTACACAAACACTCCACAGTTTCAACTAGCATAATGAAAGAAATGCAAGAGCACAGAGACATGGGGGACTTTTATGAAAAGTCTGTGCTACCACCGATTCAAAAAAAAAATACTATGGGACCAATTGTGTGCACAGAAGACGATGGAATGGAAGATGAGTATAGATGCATTGTAGATAACGCATGTCTGCCGAAGTATTCTACCGACACGACTCGCTTTATTAAGCACCATCAGGAGGTGAACAGACGTCAGACATCAGATGACAGGTTTATTGTTTTGACCCCTCAATACCGACCTCTAACAACCAAGAGTGAACCCTGCACAGCAAAAGAAATGGCAGAAGTCGTACAGGAAGAGTACAGATCTGCACCGTATTGCAATCGCTTACCAAAGTTTTGCAACAACCAAACCTTTTCCACAAAGCGAAGCCAAGAGTTCAATAGCTTAAAGTCTTTCAAAAACGCAAATGCAGTGCTCCCCCGAGTACCGCCCAGACTCCGCCGTCCACAATCCTATTCCAAACCAGCCTCTCAAGCCAAACCTCAGAGGGAGAAAAGCTCGTACGTTAGCCCCTACATATCAGCTCCTTATCTCCTCCAACCCGATTGGAAAAAATACTGATTAGAAACAAATTACTCTATTGTTACTTTGGAAAAATAAAGTACATGAAAAAATTGAGAATGATTTGCCATTTGTTTTTATGTCTTCAAGTTTGATTTTAGTTGGGGTGTCCATAATTGGTTGTACTCACTGATTAGTGAAAACATCACAATGTCAGACTTCCCTAAGGACAAAAAAACGTGTACAAACTTGTGTTCTAATACACAAAGACATGATGGTATGTTAAAATATCACTGAAGACTAAAAAACATTATCACTGACTCAGTTCATTAACTTTAGAGGCAGTTTCGAGGCGCCACTGGAAAGATGAGGGCAACTGTTCCGATGTCCAAGGTCCAAGGTATGAATCACTGCTTTATAATTGTTGTTCTGTTGGTAGCCAGAAAAGGAATCAGCAGCTCTAAATTTGAGATGATGGTCTTTAACCAGGAAAATGGTCAACATATCTCAGGGTCTTGTTCACAAGTGAAGGATTAACTAAGCATGAGATCAACTGGTGAATCTGTGCGGCAGCTATTATGGTGGGCTAGTCCATTGTGGTGAAATGGAACTTACTCAAATGAAACTTCTCAATTTACCAGTCGAACTATGATCTAATGATTTTAGTGTAGTGTTTTTGCTCAACTCACACACCTGTGGGTGGTGACCGAAAGAATGAGATTCCGGGTACAAGCGGCCAAAATGAGCTTTCTCCACAGCGTGGCTGGGCTCTCACTCAGAGATCGGGTGATGAGCTCTGCCATCCGGGAGGAGCTCGGTGTTGAGCCGCTCCTCCTCCACGTCGAGAGGAGCCAGATGGTGTGGTTCGGGCATCTGGTCAGGATGCCCCCCGATTGCCTCGCGGGTGTGGTGTTTCGGGCACGTCCCACCGGGAGGGGACCAAGGGGTAGACCCCGGACCCGCTGGGGACACTATGTCTCACAGCTAGCCGGGGAACGACTTGGGATCCTTCCAGGTGAGCTGGAGGATGCAGCCGGGGAGAGAGAGGCCTGGGCTACCCATTTGAGGCTGTTGCCCCCGCGACCCGACCCGAACAAGCGGAAGATGACGGAACGGAACACACCTATTTTTATGCAAATTAGAAATTCATAGAAACCCGCAAAGTTTCTCACTCCCCAATGATGCCTCTAGAACAGATATGACACGATGCATAGTGAAGGGTCCTCAAATGAGCCGGTGTCACCTGTTTTTCTAATAACCAATGATGAGAAGTCACTATTGTGGAGCCATGGTAACATATCCCTCAAGCGAAAGACACCAAAGTGGAAGACAGTCACCACAGCAACTGATCTGTCAGTGAAATAAAAGAAAAAACACTAACTTTAAAGTAGTGACCAAAAAAAAAGTAGTTGTGTACCAGGAATTTAAATCAGCCAGTGGAGGCGGTCCTAGTGATTCCTAGTTTGATATTTAATATTATTGGTATTATCAACAATGTGTTGGATGTGAAATATTGCGTAGATGTAGGTATGCAATACCGCACAGTTTCAAAGTGAGTTGAAATGTGACGATTGACTATGTGCAAATATCTTAATCGACTATTTCATGTAGAGGCCCATTTTATTTTATCGGGCATTCAGTTGTGCTTTCTAATTACTTTCTTGGGGCTTCAACCCCGTAGAAGATGCCGTATGCACAAATTTTGCTGTTAGCCGCTTTATAAATGAGGTGCCTAGTGTTTCTGATATGTTTTATCGAGAGGAGAACCACAAGAAGACTAAGGAAGTGCTGGAAGGACTGTATTTAATGGCTGGGCCCATGATTCCCAGAATGAGATGAAAAATTGTTAAGGGATAGAAGTGTGGGCTTCTCTGCTCACAACCTGACCCGTTGGTGAGTGAAAAACTGTACAATATGGTGCATGGCGGCCCTTTCAAGGTCAAACTTGAGGTGGAATGAAAGAGCGAGTAAAGATTACCTCTTCATTTTCAGATTTTGCTTGAGGATGTTGTAACAAACACGTTAAAGCTTTGTCGGTTTCATTTGTCTCCAGCCTCGTTCACCACTGCTTGGTAAAGTTAAACGCCACTGTTTCATTTTAAAAATGGAAGTTGGAGGTTAGCTTTGTTTTCTGTACAAGTTTTTACGAAAAAGAACGACTGATGACTTCAAAAGTCTTACCATGATGTTTTGTGCAGAAAATAAAAACGGTTGGACCAGAAAATAGGAGCAAACAACTGGCTTTACTGATGAAAAATTTCTTTCACCTATTCTTCCACTATTGCGTACGAAGATCCAACCAACAGTTTCAGTGCCTTCATTGCAATTAGCATGTACAGCGTGTGTCTAGACGTACAGTAGGCAAGGCAAGGCAAGGCAAGTTTATTTGTATAGCACAATTCATACAAAATGTAATTCAAAGTGCTTCACAAGAAAGAAAAGAAAAAGAATGCATTAAAATCACAAAACATAGAATCAAAAAGTTTAAAAATTAAATAAATAAAATCATTAAAACAGATTAAAAAAAGAGCAATTAATAAAAAGCACAGTTAAACAGAAGTATTTTCAGCCTAGATTTAAACATTGTCACAGTAGAGGCCTGTCTCACGGCCTCAGGAAGTTTGTTCCAGACTTTTGCAGCATAAAATTGAAATGCAGCTTCTCCATGTTTAGTCCTGACTCTAGGCTCCAGCAGGAGACCGGTCCCGGAGGTCCTCAGAGTTCTAGATGGTTCATAAGGTACTAACATATCACAGATGTACTTTGGTGCTAGACCATGGAGAGACTTAAACACAAGCAGAGCAGCTTTAAAGTCTATTCTCTGAGCCACAGGAAGCCAGTGCAGAGACTTTAGCACAGGACTAATGTGATCGTATTTTCTAGTTCTTGTTAGGACTCGAGCCGCAGCATTTTGAATAAACTGCAGCTGTTTTAAAGCCTTTTTGTTCAGACCAGTGAGTAGACCGTTGCAATAATCTAACTTACTGGAAACAAATGCATGGATAAGAACCTCTAAGTCTGTTTTAGAAACCAAACCTCTGATTTTGGCTGTTTTTCAGGTGGTAAAAGGCTGCTGAAGTAATTGATTTGATGTGACTGTTGAAGTTAAAGTCTGAGTCCATTATTACTCCCAGATTTCTAACTTGATTTGTCGGTTCCAGAGAGAGAGATTGAAGGTAACTGATGACACTTTCTCTTTGTTTCTGTGGGCCAGAGACAATGATTTCAGTTTTGTCTGAGTTTAGCTGGAGAAAGTTATTTTGCATCCAGACTCTGATTTGTTGAATACAGTGACAGAGTGAATCCACAGGTCTAGTATAATGTAATTCATAATTATATATGGTATATATTTATGTGGCACTTTTGATTTTCAATACAGAGACCTGGAAAAACAAATACAGGCTAAAAAGGTAAAATGCCTGAGACTTATTTTATCAATTAAAATCTTCCGGTTGGACTTATCAGTCCATACTGTATGGGATTCCTTTCTTTCTCTTACATTTTTCTTTTCATTCTCTTTTCTTTGTAGCCTCGCCGCTCAATCTTTTTTCCGACCATATTTTCAACAAAACCACAAAAGATTATGCAGACTGCATGGAGTGAGCATTTCCTGCCAAATGAGACGGCCACAGCTGCATACGCCTGGCCTTCTTCCCCCTGTGTACCACTGAGCTAAATTTTGACTGAGGTTATGACTGGTGTTGGTAATCGTACATCACTGGCTAGATGTAGATTGTTTTCAGGCTAGCTTGAACAGGGTCGCCTGGGTCGTAGAGTGAGATTTAATGAATGCCAAATTATCCTGTTTGCAACTGTTGCCCTTAGGGAAGCTGACAGTGCCCTGCGTTAACAAAGAGAAACACACATTAATATAGACACAAATGGTAGCTGTGTCTGCTCGTCATTGTCCACTTTACTCTTTGCCCTGGGGCTGCAAACCTAGTCCATATGGTGGTGCTCATGCTTTTCTTCCTGCCTGTTTACTCGTATGACGCCAGTTTGACATAGAGTGGGCAAGTATAAGCACAGTTATGCATCATTAGAAAACAAAGAGACGACTGGGTAGTGTACTAAACAATACAGCCTCCTTTGGTGTGAAATATGGCATCTGTGGGACAATGGGTGTAGCTCATTCTCATAAAAAAGTGTTGTAAAGTGTCGTAAAGTGTCAAATAAGAGCTAATGGGACCTTACAAGGAACTGGTGTTTTTTCTAAACCATTAAAGCCCTTGTTTTGTTTACTGTCTGAGCTGATTATGAATGAAAGAGGTCTGATTGGAGACAGCATGGCTAAATCCAATATGAGCTTTGGCTGGTGATGTAACATAATGTGTGTGTGGTTGAGGGATGGAAGTTAGCCTGGGATATCACAGTATATTTTGTATTCACTTTTCATTTCATCATCCTATGTTTCAGCAGATTGCAGCTGCAGCAGACTAAACACCCCACTCCTCCCTGGAAGCTACAAAATGTTTTTCTTTGTGTTCACGTTTTTTTCTTGTGGCTCTGCATAAAGTGATATTTTTTATGCTTCTTCCCACAAAATGTGGAGAATCATAGAGCACTTGGGCTGTCTGCATGTCTGTGCTCCTAAAGGGATGTTACTAAAACTGCACACAGTTATTCATTACCAACTTTTGATGAACTGATGAAGTTTGTTATTTGCCCTCGGGGATTAATAAAGTATTTCTGACTCTGATTTCAGTCGAAGATTTATTTTTCAACACCTTGTTAACTTCATCTTGTTCTTTATAAGGTTGCTTGTCAGAGCAGAAGAAAAAAAAAATTGGAGTTTATTTGATCATGTTGAAATGTGACGATTGCTAACATCATGAAAATGCTGTTCAATGCTGTGTTTTATTAAAATGATTTTCGTGATGGATAAATAATGGTTTGCATAATCTGAAATTTTTATCTAGAATACAACAAATTTGTATTTGTTGGTTATAACAAATACAATCCACCGGACTGGGACGCTGGTGGATGGGGTATGGGGGGCATCGAGGTGTTTGCCATGCAGCACTCAAATTTCCCTTTGGGAATTAATAAAGTATATTCAATGCAATTCAACAAAAACCCACTGGATATAATCCCTCTTTTAATAGAAGACTCATAATTGGTATTCATCTGCATTGTAGGGGCTGCAGATTCATAAATCTGAAAGAATTCAGTCACATTTAGACTCAGGGTTCAACAATATTGAAACCTTATGTAACCCGATGATTAGCTTTAACAAACTGATAAGAATCTTAATTCAGAGCTGCAAACTATGAGACTCATTTCTACTTTTCAGGCCTAGTTAACTGTCTCCTCATTAATTAAAATAAACTCTTGATCTTTTGGGGAGGAGCTGACTCCGTGGTAGAGTGTTTGTCCTTGGACTGGGAGACGCCGGTTCAATTCTCACAGTGCGTCTAGGTGTCCCTGGAGCAGATACCAAACCCCTAGGTTCTCCCGTCCATTGGCTATGTTGTATGGCCGCCCGCTGCAGTACCATGCAGCATGGTAATTTCCCCATTGTGGGACTAATAAATGAATTCTTTTCAACTTCTTCAAGGCAAATTTCTATGTTTGTTTTCTTTTTTAGTTGTCCCAATGCACTCCTAAATACCACTTAGAGGAACCACAGCACGGTCCCAGGACAAAGGCTCAACAGAAAGAAGAGCCTCACTCTCCATCAAGGCTCAAGTAACCTTTTTAAAAACCTCAGCCCTTGAATTGGACGCTTATTTACAGCTTTCTGTTCCACCTTGTCAGAAAGGCCTAATGTGAAATCACCATTAAAAAGCCAAGACATTGAGTGGAAATAGTGGCATACCAAAGGCCCCGAAGGTGCAAACATCACAGCAAAGTAGTTTCTGCAAAATTGCTGTGAGAGTGAATAACGCTGCTTTTTAAACTTTTATTATCTAATGACATTTAAAAATAATTTAGGAATGTGGTATTTTTCTATTTAAAACACTGTTTCTTGTGTCCTGAAATTCAAAAATATCTAATCCATTTGTTCCATTTTCCAAGGTTAATTATGAAGTCATATATCTGGAAAACATCAACGTGCATCCAACTGGAAACATCTTGTTTTGCTGTTAAATTGCCTTTAAAAAGTTTAAAAAATGACGAGAGTCCAAATAATAATAATAATACACTTCAATAAATACAAATTAAAGCACACTAGAACGCATTAGAATGCAAACGTTGGCATTTGGTTCAGACAAACCCAGTTAATATAAAGGTAAGAGGTAAGCACACCCCAGAAAGTCGTCTGTAGTCTTTGAATTTGAAACATAGTTTTTTTTTTTGTTTGCAACTGTCACTGGTGCACTGGCATTACTTAATCCACTAATGCAAGAATAATTGCACACAACTTATTTGTCATCTGGTTTGTTCTGTTCCGTCGTCTTCTGCTCATCCGGGGCTAGGCCGCCGGGGCAACAGCCTCAGACGGGAAGCCCAGGCTTCTCTCATCCCAGCTGCATCCTCCAAGCTCACCCGGAAGGAACCCAAGTCGTTCCCGGCCAGCCATGAGACATAGTCCCTCCAGCAGGTCCGGGGTCTGCCTCTTGATCTCCTCCCAGTGGGATGTGCCCGAAACACCTCACCATTTATTTGTCTTGTAACCCTGTCAAAACCTTTATGACATGGACAAGAAGTCCTCCCCCAAAATATTAAAGATAAATTAGAAAAAGGGCTTTATTATTAGAAATGGTTTGAATGCAATCACTCTCCCCATTGAACCAATCAAAGGGTACTAGGCGGAAGAGAGCATGGGGGCAAGCCTAAATTTGCATCTCACGTCGGTACAGATTCGGTGTCGCTCCATGGGCAAACCCTGGTAAACATTGACAACAAGCTAACTCACTTACTTTCGGTATTGGAACTAAGTGGAGAGGCGCATAAGAATGGTTGGAGACAAAACTGGATAAAAAGGATTGAAAAAGTGGCTGTGATCTTGGAGAACCAAAAATGTTAGAACAGATGAAACTTGAAGGAGAAAAAAATAGTTGTAGAATGAGTATCAAAACATTATGGAGCAGAACTATATTAATTATTCTGAGGGAGATATCGCCACGTCTTACTGAGGAGAACATTATCTTTTGTTGTATTCTCATTCCTAATACACAAGATCTAAAAAAAATTCCATGCTTGCAAAAGCTTAAATCATCACAAAGTAATTATTTTTCTGTAGTGTCAGCACATGACAGCCTGTTTGATATGGCATGTGTAATGATTAGGACGCTACATTGGTCCATCATGGCAAAGAGTACCAGAGCCAAAAGCAAAGCTCTCAATTTACACATCAATTTACTGTACATTTCGACCCTCAACAAAAGAACTAGATTGTGAAATAAGTGGCCAGCCTGTGGCTCAAGAATGGTGTGGCTATGGGGTGACATAAGTTTAACACATGCTGTGCCAAATATGAACATGTGCATAGTTCACTGGCTGGTGAATTGGAACAGTCATTGTATACAAAACAGAAACTTGAATGTGATGGATGGGTGATGTGCAAGGTGCAAAACAGTTTAAATCCGGGTTTTTTTTGGACCTGCACCATCTTCCACATCAAGCCCAGACCTGGATTCATTCTTAATCTAAGTTAACATGAAGAAATCCTTCTCACAGAAATATGTTAAACCAGAAGGCTCTAGAATCCCCAGCGCAGATGTCTTTTTTTGTTGCCATTAAACACCACTTGATTTTTATAAGCTTATTCTTGTAATTAGCAAATAATCCCCAGAACGATAACAAAGTCTTCACTTTTTTTCAGCTATTTGTATCAAAATTCACTCCAACAAATATCACAGCAAATAATTTTGACATAAAAAAACAAATAAATACATCAATGACAATAAGAGGAAAAAATAGACCAAAATTTACAGAATTTAAGTGTTTGGAAATCATCTCAAGATCCCCCGCCCGCATCGTTGCAACTCCCGTTTTAGTTCTTTGTTTTTGTTTAATTTTAGTTTTACTGGTCACGTGACCTCTGATTCTTCAGGAAACTAAAAAAAAAACTTTCAAAATTAAAGTCTCTAAAAGCATCTGAAGGAACATTTTAAATAAAAATGTATTTTCTTGTTTTTATGTTAATTTAATTCTGAAAATTATTTAATTATTTTGTTCCTTTGTATAAGTTTTATTTAACTTTTACACCAGTAAAACTAAAACAAAGAACTAAAATGGGAGTCGCAATGGTGCAGGCGAGGGTTCTTGAGATGATTTCCAAACATTTAGATTCTATGAATATCGACCTTTTTTTCTCTCCTATTGTTATTGATTTATTTATTTGTTTTTTATGTCAAAATGAATTGCAGTGATATTAGTTGGAGTGAATTTTGAGGCAAGTAACTGAAAAAAGTGAAGACTTATTTATTGCTCTGGGGATTGCTAGCTAATTACAAGAATAGGCTATAAAAAGAAATGGTGTTTTACAAATGAATGTTAAATGAAATGCATTGCAGCTTCTTGTTTCTGGTTGCAGACTCAGCTCACTGTCACCCGGCGAAGTTTTTAGTTGAATTTTTGTGTTTGCAACATCTGACTATGCTGCTGCGATCTATTGAAAAAGTTAAAGGTGGATGAATTGTGCACCTGTGTGGGTTCTGTCCACCTGCCTATTTCGTTTACAGCGTTAATCCATTACTTTCAGAAACAAATCAAGATAACAGCAGTTGTTGCATGACTACTCAAACTAGAGTTGGATTTAGACACACTCAAGTCACACTCAGCAAGACCAAAACAAAGGAGATCCGGGAGAGTGGGTGTTAATATTTGTGATCGTCTGAAGGATAATAGACTGAAATAAAACAATTTTGAAATATTAATATTTGGAATGAATTTTTTTCTCATATAAAACAAAACAGGAGAGATCATTCCGAAGGCTGGACAGATCTTATATTCTGTGTGCTCGCCCGTTAGGTCGATGTTCTTCCTCTCTCACACACTAAAACATACTGATGCCAATGCCTTTCAGTCATTGTGGTTTTATGAATTATTAACAAATGGTCCTGGTTATCGGTGATATGCGCTACAGCATGTTTCGAGCCTGCTGTCTGACAAATGGAACTGCTTCAAAAAGATCTTGAAACACAATAATGAGCGTTGATTCCCTTTGTAGCTTCTCATTTAGGTAATATCAATCTCAAGAATGGCCAAATCATACTTTCATGTAGACAATGACAGCCTTATATAAAAAAGCAACACATGGTCGCTTACTCTGAATATAAAGAGAGTTGTTCACAAAAGGACAAAGGATGAAATGAAAAAGAGACAAATGACACAAAAACATTGTGATATTGGATTTGTATCCGCTGGAAGCATTGCATTCATGTTTCATTAAAGTGAAATGGATGCAGAATAATATATTTGCTAATGCATACATATTACCACATATCCCTCCTTAGGGCTCGTGTACAGCCTCGTGGCGCTGGATTTTGGGAAGGAACTTTCCATGCATGATGAGGAGCTTTTGTTCTCTAACATTTGCAGTCTGTATCTCCTTCTTTGGTTTACTGAAGTGCTGTTTGAAATAAGGAATTATAGTGGGAGGACAAGGCCCTTCAGAAGATGTACCAACAAATGTCAAAAGCTAATCTTAACTTTTATCAATGCTTTGAAAGGAATATAAGACAGAATAAACAGGAACATCTGGAACTCTGCGGCAGGTAGGACACAGGAATCTCTAGTCAGATTTCTTTGTGGGAGAGCCAAAGCTCATTTGTCTGCATGACCAAATCCAAATCAAGGTCCTTCATCCCATTTGGCATTTAAATTAAACAGTGATAATCATGCTTTGGTAATGGTTTATATTCATGACAACCCGACTGATAGATGTGGCAATACTCCAGAAGAGCAGGAGAAGGTCTGGGATGAGAAGGTAATAATGGTACCCGTGGTGATTGAGAAACTCAGGGCAAGAATCCCTAAACTGGAAGACTGGCTCCAATAGATCCCTGGTTAGATATCGAATATCTCAGTCCACAAGAGAGCAATCTTGGTACCGCAAGGAGTCCTCAAGATCCCTGCGCTATCGTAAAATTCAAGCTTCAAATTCAAACTTAAATTGCCTTCAGGGGTTTGATTCTTGCCTGTGGATAGATGTACTGAAAATAAAATTTAAATAAAAAAACTAAAACAAAAGGAATGATAGAAATTAAATTTGAACTCTGTGATTGATTGTTTTAAGAAATAAATAGAAAATGGGAAAATTAAGCCTGTCGTTGGCTGCCATCCATCTCCTCCTTCACCCGACCCCTATAGTCCCTTCTGCAGGTGGTGCGTCCAATGGAAGGGTCGCCCATGTCCCCTGTTCGGGTTGAGCCCGGCTGGGCCACATGGGTATGCAGCTGCGGTGCATTCATTTCATAAACCAAGCAAAAATTATTGGCTTTGAGCAGGGTCCTCGAAGGCCGGTGTCCTGAAGGTTTTCCATATGTTCTTGCATCTACACACCTGATCTAGTTATTTGAGTCACTGTGCCAAATTCTATTGGCTGGTGATTGCGCTTTCTGTGCATCAGCACAGTTCCTGTATTGAACCAGGAACACAATGAAAACCTTCTGGAAGCCGGCCCTCGAGGACTGACTTTGGACTCCCCTGGCTTAGAGTTTGTCAATCTCTCCAACTTCCCAAACCGTTGGAGGGATTTTAATGAAACTGACTTTATTTACTAAGTTCTAAGGTCACAAATTTATAGGGCAAACAGAGGCATTGATTTGTTCTTGTTAGCAAAGCATGCTATCAATGAACATAAATACTTTTATACAATACCTAAAATTATAACTATCTGGAATAATGTTACTGTTTCATCCCTAATAAACATGTTTCTTCCCACAGCTGTGTGGTCAGGATTAGCTCACATCCAATAATGCAGGCATGCTGTTATAAAAACAGCAATCATTAAACTCTGACATGGTAGCTTTAAAACCAACATGGCCATCAGTATGTGTTCCTTTTATGTCCACTGACCATTTCATGTTTTCTGTGAGACCGAAATGTTCCAACAAACTGATGAAACAGCCTGGAAAAATTCAGTAGCATAAAACCCTCTATCATTACCGGCGAGGTTGTGAAACACGCTTCACAGGAAGTGTTTATTTGATTTATTTATAGCTGCAATCTCTGTCATGGTTCCGGTACGGTTAGAGATGCATTAGTGTGGTTTTTTTTCTTTTGCCAACATGCTGAATAACAGTTTGTAGAAAGTTATATAATTTTTTATTATTAAAAACAACAACAAAAAAATCAAATATGTGAAATTTTGAAGTGTTAAATGATTGCACGGTAAATAAAAATAACATGACATAATTTCGTCTGAAACAGGTTTTAGGTAGAATAAATCTATATGTGTTTCTCCCATTTAATAATTTATTCCTGCATTATCATTTCTGCTCTATTTTTCCTTCTAAGTTGCCCTCGATACCTACTGCGATGATGCAACGTCTTTTTTCGAGCTTCCAAGTGTTCTCACATGGATGAACATTTCCTGCTGCAGATTGTGTCCCTCTTCTATCATATCATTACAAACATTATAACAGAGCATTTTGCAAACCTTTCCAAAAGCAAGGTTCCCATCCAGCCTTCCTTTACAGTCCAATTGATTCCTTTTATGAGCTGACTGCATAAAAAATGACTTCATGCTCTGTACCCCTCTGTTCTTTCCACATTCCCTTCTACTCAGCCTGCCAGACTTTTCATGCATAACAATGAGGGCCCACTTCTCTGTTCCCACCACTAACCCTTTTCTAAAATGTATTCAGACTGTTTTTTTCTCCTTCCTGGTTTCTCATTCACCAAATCCCCGTGCTGTAAGAGCATTAAAATATTCGAAGCAACAGGGAGAAGGGAGATACCATGGGAGACGGGCTGAGTGAGAGACAGAAAAGGGATGGCACAAGAGTGCGTGTTTATGAGAGTGTGCAAAAGACATGGGAGATGTCAGGGAGAAAGATGGAAAAGAGGGAAAGGGTTTGTGTCAAAAACGGTGTGCCTGAAAGACAGGATGTTTGAGATGAGGAGTAGAGGGGGGGAGGTAGAAAAGAGACTCAAAACAAGCTCAAGTCCTACCTTGCTAGCTTGTTAATCTCTCTGGACTTGACATTTGAAAACCTCCACCCTCACTTCTCCTCATCGCCCGTTATTTCCCTACACCCCCCTTCTTCCTGGTGCATTGGTGTGTGTAAACCCAGATCTACCACTGCATATAGATAAACTCTCCTTGGCTTAAAACATTTTTGCTCCTGAAAAATGCTGGAGCAAGTTTCCCAGTGGTGAAATTCACCTTGAGCAGCTCTGCTCGTAGACAAGTTCAGAACTATTTAGAAACAAATTAGGACAATGACAAGTTAGTCATTTTTTGCAGAGTAGCACCTCTTGAATTAAACCAGAATGTATCATAGAATAATATTTACATTGTTAATAGTTTGCCAAATATGTAGGAGGGTGAAAAGTATCCAGTCTAAACATTACATATGTTGCCATTTTTTTGTTACTGTTGCTTTAGTCAAATGAAAAAAAATGTTTCTTTAAAACATGTCCTTTGCTTTGCAGATGGCAAACATTAGAATGAACTGAATTGAATATACTCTATTATTCCCCAAAAGGAAATTTGAGTTCTACTGTGCAAACACCAGGTATTTAACACTACGATGCCCCCTCACCCCTACAGATGAGTAGTCCATTCATACTGTGTCCAACATGGAAACCCAAAAGCTGGAGTCTGGAATGGGTCACAAAGCCAGGCCACGGTGAAGAACACCAAACTGCCTCTCTGTATTTCACTGGGTCCAAGTGAGCACCTCCAGTTCCTTTAGTGAGCAAACGGACGTTTTCATGGAAACCACAAAAACACCAGGCCCGAAGCATCTCCTCTACACGGTCTCCTTCTCCGCACCTCCTCCAGATCAACTCCTTCTCCTCAGCTCCCCCAGGACCTAACCAACTCCTCCAGCCACACACAGATGTTCCTCCGAGACCCAGCAGCTGGTCGTGCATGTCAACATGCATGTCAATGGCAGAATGACTCCATAACCAACTAGCCATTGGGAGCTAGCTGGACGATTTCTGAAAAAATCAGCTGTCTGACACAAACTAAGTCCAAAATGACGTCCAAAGTGTGCTAAAAAAGAAATCTTCAGAAGAACAAAACTCAGTAAAAGTTGTCGATTAAACGCTCAAGTAACAGGGAGCACTGCAGCAAGCAGCTGCCCAGGGCAGTGCCTTAGCCTGCCATAAATGAATGGTGCATTCCAGCTTTACACATTTATGCCAAAAATTGGTTGTGCTTTTAACGACTTTTATGTAAACTGAGAAATCTATAAACGTTGGTGGAGTGTGTGGACTATTGTGTAATTCTAAGCAAATTGTAAAAATGTGGGAAGAGCCTTGCAGACAAAATCTGAAGTAAATGGTGGACAGAAAAAATGAAATTTGAAGCGGCAAAGAAACCAGTTTGAAAGCACACATAAATATACCCGTCATGAGAAAGATGCTCGACATCATGGGGAAAAAAAAGAAATTCTTAATCATCAATGGTTTTTTTTGTCTTTTTTTTTTTTTAGTAGCTCCTGTGGTCCCAGGGACATCTTGGGCCCATAGGGAATCAAACCAGGTTCTCCCGGTCGAAACACAGAAACTCTACCACTGAGCTAATGCTTCCTGGGACCCTTAATCACCACATCTAAATTCATTTTGAAAACACGTGCCGTTGTGCACTCACTTCTACATAACATTTTACATCCTAGTATTATCTATAAAACGCATGCGTAGCTGAAGATTCAAGCAAATTTTTATAAACGAGGCCCCAGGCCAACTGGTCGTGTTACACTAAACCAAATGCACAATTTCACTGAATGCTAAAAATCTGATTGTTCCTCTTTTATTTAGCACATTTATTTACTTCTTCAGGGGTAATGTCTGCAGAGATGTGGATAAAACGCCATATTTTCATCGGACAAAACAACTAAATAAATGTATCTACTGCCATGCGTCACATTACAAAGATTGTGCATTTATTCTGAAGATATTTTGTTTTAGAAAAACTTAACTGGACAAGTTTCTGCTATCTTTTTTCTTAGTAAGAAACACCAGAAACCTTTTGAGAAATAAAACTATATAACAGGACGGATCTCTGTTATTAGAGTTGCCCCACAGAGTCTCAGGTGAGAAGGCGAGCTCCCTTTAGCTCTCGTGTAATTTCAACCCGCCATTCTGTCTAGTCTTGGATCTGTGTTTTCACGTGTCCACTTCACTAGATATATCACAACTTCCTTTTTTGACGAATACATGTTGCCTTTCCGTATCATTGCTAAGCAATGTTCCATGTCATTTAAATGGGAAAAACTGTGATGTTGCAGAATTATCTACAGCTATTTCATGCCGGTTTCATTTAGTTAACCCTACATTAAAATCTGAAATACTTCCAAGCATCTTGAAAACTACTGTGATAAAGCCTGTCCTTAAAAAAAAAGAGAGCAGTCTTATAATAATAATGCATTGAACTTATATAGCGCTTTTTTGGAAACTCAAAGATGCTTCACATATGCATTATTCAGTCACTCCATACTGGGTACACCCATTCATACACACGTTCATTCCTGATGAAGGGAGCTGCCATGCAAGGTGCATTCCACTATCATCAGACGCAGCTGGGGGTTCGGTGTCTTGCACTCTGGTGTTCCAGAGTGCATGCCAAGGACACTCTGGGTGGGAGATCGAACCAGAGCCCTTCTGGTTAAAGGACGGTTGCCCTACCCACCGAGCCATCCTTCCCCCAATGTCTTGATAACATAATCCTCAAAGACAATCTAAACCTATCCAACTTGATGTTTTGAGGTAAATTTCTAGAGAGATTATGCAAAAACAACTTCTGGACTGTCTTTTATAAAACTGCTTCAATTATTTTTAGTCTAATTTTAAGCCCCATCACAAGACTGAAACGCTCTCATCGAGGTAACTAATGACATTCGTGTGAATACTGTCTTGGGCAAGGTCCCTGTCTTAGACCTGCAGGATCTAAGTCCTGCTTTCAATACACTCCATCACAGGATCTTCTATCAATTTAAAAGACTGGCTAGCTGTTCCTTGAACCATCCTGAGTCAGTTTCACCCAAACTTGTGGGATTCCTCAGGTCTCTGTTCTGGGACTCCTGTTGTTCAATCATTTCCTCCTAATTACTTTGCAGCAGTACTATTACTAATAATAGTAGTATTGTATCACTATTTTGTCTTTGAAAAAAAAAACACTGCTTTTATTAATTGCACTCTACAGATAAACTTGCCCGCCTTGTTAGAATGAATCGCCAGTTTAGCGGAAAATATGCCACCTATAGTTTATTCCTAGAGTTAGCATTGGCTGGCTTTTTGTTTCCTAGTTTCTGATTTGGTTCACAAATGCTTGTTCTTTTAGCTAGGATTTTAAACTTTGATCTGAAGACCATTGTTACACCTTCAAAAAGTGAATCAATATCTGTAATTATTCATTTTTTACCAATTAATCTTATACATGTACCATTTTTAAAAGGCAGAGTAAATAGTGAAGCATGAATATTTTGCTTTTGTCTGGTGAATTTTAGTTTTCTCTGTCTCTACTGAAGACAATATTGTTTTTATGGCGGTAGCTGTGCCAATACAAACACAATACAGCTCTACACAATTGAGAATGTGAACTTTGTCCAGAACTCTTCCCATATAAAATGCATTTTCAAGGCATACCATAAGTCATCTGTGTTGGAAAAGCGTGAAGGGGTGTGTGTGAGTGGAATTTCAAGTGCCGCTGATCAGAATCCAGCTGCAGATTCAATCAGCTCAAAGATGTGATGTGTTATAAGAAGTGGCAAGTCCAACTGAATTGATTTCAGAGGTTGAATTTTTTTTTGTGTCAGATTCTGTGTGGGAGTGTGTTTGCTGCATCTCGAGCTTTAAAAGTTCTAGTTACATGAAAATAAAAATGATGGCCATGGAGGTAATGGTGACTGATTAAATGTACAATACTATCTGATTGCAATCACGTGACCTCAAACTGTCACAGCGTAGATGGACGTCTGATTTATTGTATTTCAGGTGGTAATCACAGTGTTGGGAATCATTTCTAATAATAATTTGTAAGTTGGAATATCTATTGTATGAAAAAATAAATCTGATAGCACATAGTATAGGATGGAGACGGCAGCTCAGTGGTTAGAGCGTTCGCGCGCGGACCGGAAGGTCGCGGGTTCGCGTCCCACAGAGAGCATGTCTAGGGTCCTTGGAGAAGACACCTAACCCCCGCTTCTCCCACCATTGGCGCCGTCGAAGGGCAGCCTGCTGCGGTGTAAGGAGTGCAGCACACAAATTTCCCAGGTGAGGGATGACTGGAGTAATTTATTTGTTTATTTTTAGAGAAGCCTGTGATCAACTAAACCTACCAGTTTGGGATTAATGAACTATGCCGATTCTCAGTTATTTTGTTGTGTAAAAAAATTAGGTTACCTTGTCATTGATTGCTTTTTGGTGCCACTAAACCATTCAAAACACTTTCTAAATGTTAGAAAATTAGACCAATTCAGTGTATTTATTCATTTAAATGTGGTATTTCCATCTTAAAACAATTACCAAAAGAATTATCAGTAAGATATCAAAGTGATTACCGGTACTCTTTCTGGCTCCCGGTGTGTGTGTGTGTGTGTGTGGGGGGAGGGGGTTAATCTCCAGCAGCTGGATGCCAGCTGTCAGTCATTCAGATAACTGGCCTGACCACAAACACACACAGGACCACCCAGGGCCAATATATTGGTGTGTGTGTGGGTGAGAGGGAGAGAAGCCAGTTGTTTTCCCTTCAGCAGAAGTCACTGGCCCTCACCCTCAGCTATCCATCACTGGACAGATAAAGATAGAGATCTGGCCAAACATATAAAGAGACAGAACGAGTCAAGGGCTCCTAAACGCTTGGACAGGAGACAGTAAAAGAGAAAAATGGAAGAAAGAAACAGTGGGTGAACTTACACAATGGTTTAACAGCGGAAAGAGTAAAACGGAAGAATGAGTAAAGCAGAAACTGTTTGTTTACACTGTCCTCCTCCAATTTTGGGGCATGCATTCCTTCCCATGAGTCATTGGGTATAACAGAGCATCAACCGTTTTTTTATTGAAACAAGAAAAAAGTCAAACAAGCGGATTCCTTTGAGGCCATGCAGTTAATCTTCTTTTTTATGAGTGCGACGCTCCAGCTGGCGGAAAAACAATGATAGTTGGAAAAAATAACATTGAAATTTTACCAACTTTCTATGACCTTTTCCACTAAGTAGGGCTTCTGTGGGGAAGTAATTAACGAGGAGTTGTATGAATCATTTTTTACACAATCAACTTTTGGGAGGTTTCTACCACGTTGGAACATGATTCCCACATCGAAAACATTCCTGAAGTGGTTTTCCACTATTCAGGTACTATTCAAACCCCACGATTTTCTTGACCACAGCTTTAGTGGACCTCTTTGACGCCCACATTTTAACATAAACAGGAAATGGTTTGTTTTTGCAGGAGCAGTGCATGCGCTTATGTCACACTAAGAGCCTACCCTCATCAGGGAGGCCATTTTTTATATAAACGCATCACAGTAGAAATAGAAAATAAATGCGCTAGTTTTGCTTTACACTGTTTTTCTTTTTTTGCTTCAAACAAGATGCTGTGTCATGTTCACAGCCATGGTGCGTGACCTAGCCAGTGTCCTGACAAGATCTGCGACCATCAAGATCTGCAAATTTGCGCAGAAAATAGTCTCCCTTCCGGATGATCTAACCATCGAGATCTGCGACCTGCCATACTTCTATTAGAATTAGGGTTAGTGTTATCTTTCGGAACTCTGATCTATCGAGATTGATGAGGCTGCAGATCTTGATAGAACACCAGGAGCAGGAAAATTGTATTTATAGTTTGGTTTTGTTCCTTTTGAGCAAATATCAAATTTCTGTGCCAACATATGTTTATCGAGTTTGCATGTTCTCCCCGTGTTTGCGTGGGTTTCCTCCAGGTACTCCGGTTTCCTCCCACCCTCCAAGAAATGCATGCTAGGTTGATTGGCCGGTGCCAAAACTGCCCCTTGGAATGAGTCTGTGTGTGTGTGCATATGGTTGTATGTGTGTTGCCCCGCAACAGACTGGCGACCTGTTTGGGGTGTACCCTGCTCTTCGCCTTACATCAGCCGGGATGGGCTCCGGCACCCCCTGCGACCCTACAAGGGATAGACGGATAAGAAGATGACTGACTGACATACATTTATCTATATCAGTATACAATTTGAGAAACACATACCCAACAAAAGCACAGTTCATCTTTTTTAAAACAATAGATATTATTTAAATTTAAATCCCTGGAAACAAATGCATTTTTAAGATGAAAATTATCTAGAAAAATATCTAAAAATAAAATCTTCCTATGAAAAAAACAGGGTGTGCTTTTTCTGGATAAACCTGAGTCATAAAATAAATAAACTTGCCAAAGGGGAGTTTTGGGTGAGTATGGCTTTCTGTTTACAAAGTGTAATCCTAGATGACTCTGTGGGATTTGGGGTTAACCCTTTAAACTCTGCTGGATATGTTGTGCCCCTGAGCTGACTCTTATTACATATTGTCATTACCAGTTTCTTTAGATTTAGAGTAAAAGTAATCTAGTTTACCATCAGGACGATGCATAGGACAATACCAAAGACCTTTTATGGCACCATAGTAGCATCAGCAACATACCATGCAGCAACCTGTCGGTATAGGGGAAGAACGGAAAGGGACAGCAGGAAACTGGACAACGTGGTCAGGAGGACTAGCTCTGTCCTGGCTGTTCTTTGGACTTAGTAACTCAGAGGAGGTTGCTGAGCATGGTGCACAACATCCTTAACAAATCCTCACACTCTCTGTATGAGACACGAAGAAGCTTGAGCTTGGTTACAAACCATCAGGATTCATAAAGCTAGAAAATAAAATCAACTTCGAGTTAGATTTTGCAAACAGCTCCATCACTGACATTTTCTAAGCGGAGGAGACAAAAATCATTTCCTCTTTTCTTGCATAGGTGGGTCCTGCAGAAATTGTTGACACAAATATGTCCAGAAGGGGCTAACTTTCTTCAGTAAGCAGCACACTATTCCCCATTAGCCGCTAATGCTATGCTGAGGGTGCAGGCTGTCTATACGGAGGAGGACTTTAATGATTTTACATTGTGCTGTCATCTGGTCGGCGGCCCGTAGCAGCCTGGTGTAGCATGCACTGCCATTTTTATTTATTTACTTATTTGTGAGTGTCTGAGGAGGAGATTGTGTGTGACTCCTTATGAGGATCAACATGGCAGCACCATAACTCAGCCAATTCCAGAGTGGGTGGTTGTGTTATGCTATTGTGTTACAAACATGACAAATCGCAGACTCGCTGCACGCTAATTGTCCCTTGAGCCTGGCATGCAAGTGCTTGTTGTGAGTTAATTGTCACCCAAAGGGAATGTGCAAAAGCACTGGAGTGAGCCTAAACAACATGGACGTGTTATTAAAATTAATTTTATGATAAATAACAGATCACCTGGATTTTTTTTAATTCACATGGGACACTTGATGGTTAAAAGCTCTTGATGCCGAGCATTTGGTTTGGATGTGCTCACCCACACAAATTAATTGAAGACGAGGTCAAATGAGCACTAAGGCATCTAATTTTCACTCTCATTCCAAACATCTTAACTGACAATTTAATGGTACCGATGTGGAGATGGCTCATGGGAAAAGAACACAGTTAAAAAAAAAAAAAAACAGCAGGAAGACATCTTGTCCAAAACCTAAGATCCAGCAGACTGCAAAACTTTGCTTTTGGTGTAGACCAATCAGTAGCCAGGAGTGCTTTTCTCTTTGAAAACCTTCAGTAGTGCTCCGTCTGCTGATTTTAGCCAACCTGGCAACAACTGCTGGTTTACAAGGGATTAAAATTAAAACACACGTTTTGAAGCAACGCAGCTGACAGAAAAGTTATGCAAAAAAACAGACAGACTTTTTGCAAAAAAATGTGAATATCAACGATCAAAATACTGTATAATTAACACCATTTTTTTTTTCAGCCCGCCATGAAGATTTTTCAGCCAGACAATTTGCCACTGAGATCATTGTAGGATGAACGGACTCTAGAAAATAATCTATTTATGTTGAAGAATGGAGGTTTATGTCCTTTTTTTTTGTTTCCATTGACTTACTTCCTCTTGCTGAGGAGCATGACGGTATGCATGTGTTAGCTTCTGCCAAAAGGGGGCCCAAAATAAACAAATGACTCCACTAAGCATTACCAGGACACTTTCCTCAGCCAGTGGTGGAAACTTGACCTTAGCCTCAACATCTCCATTAGAGGTTGGTTTCATTTCTTAAAGACCACCAGAGTTGTAAGGCATTTCCCTTCAGTGGCGCCACCCTTCGATCACGCCAACTATTTTCATGTCTTCCTTCACTGTATCCATGAACCTCCTCTTTGGTCTTCCTCTTAGCCTCTTTCCTGGTGGTTCCAAACACAGCCTCCTTCTGCCAACATATTTTCTTTCATTTGCACATGTCCAAACCATCTCAGTCTGGCCTCTCTGACTTTATCGCCATAAGCTTTAACATGTGCTGTTCCTCTGATCCCGTCCATGTTGGTCACACCCAGAGAGATCCTCAGCATCTTCATCTCTGCTACCTTCATCTCTGTTTTCTGTCTTTTCCTCTGTGACACTGTCTCTAGACCAGACAGCATGGCCGGTATCAGCACGGTTTTGTACACTTTTTCCCTTTCATTTTAGCTGAAACTCTTCTATTACACATCACACGTGATACTTTTCTCCACCCATTCCAGCCTGCCTGCACACGCTTCTTCAGCTCTTTTCCACACTCTCCATTGCTCTGGACTAGTGAAATAAAGAAGAAGATCTGGTTTGATGACTGATAGATTTGAATTCATTAGCAACTAATGCATTTAGTCACTAGAAAATTTGGTGTTTATTTTTTTGTTTGTTTAACAGTTTGCTAATTTATTGAAGGCATACTTTTTTAGAGTTTGTCTATAATAAATGTAAGTAATATTAGTTTGATAAATGTGCTTATTGAAAAATAAATGTTTTGCATTATATTTGATTAACTAAATCGCTTTATTATTTTTTTTTTTTTCAATTGACTGATACTTTTTACAAATTGTTGACTGGTTAACAGTTTTTTTGTTACATTAACATTATATTTTTGACTCAGATTAATAAACACCAATCTAACTTTGTTTTTTTAGAAAAGAGAAGTAAAAAAATCCTCAAAATTAATAAAATTACAGTGTGAAATGAGTTGTTTTAATTAATAATTGTTTGAAATGTCTCTTGTTGATAACCATGGGATGTTGCCTCGCATTAAATTAATATTGCGTTCCAAGATTCATGAGCAAAAATCTATTTTTGTGTGAAAAAAAAAGAAGTCTTAATTATTTTTTTTTTTTGATTATTTTGAATTACTCTATTCATCCCTCACCGGGGAAATTTGTTTGCTGCACTCCTTACACCGCAGCAGGCTGCCCTTCAACGACGCTAATTATTTACCAGAATTTAAAATTGCTACTTTTAAAAATAAATTGATAAAAGTTTCATAAGGTAGTTGTTGTTTTACTTTAACCGTCATGTTTATTTTTTAGTCAATTGACTCATACTATTTGATACATTTGCCAAAAAAAGTTGCCAAATTATTTACACAGATTTTGAACTACTTTTGTTTTTTACAGATTTTATTATTTCTAGATTTTTTTCTTCCCTCGATGTTTGTTGTTCTTCTCTATTTATTAGTTTTAACCACAAGATGTCAAGCTTTTTATTGTCTTTTAATTAGCAAGTGTAAACTTTGCTGCTATCTTACTGATCGAATGATCAGGGGCCTTTTTCCTGTCAGTAGATAATCCCAGGTCTCCCACAGAAACCCATCTGGATGCAAAACTAAATGAAGAAAAACATTGCTGAATCAGCAGAAATATTTTATACACAAGTTTTCACTATAAGGATTCAATAGAGAAAATGTGGCATAAAATTTTTGAAAGTTTAATTATGAACTCTGAAATCTAAATCTTTTTAAATCCCCAATTATTTTTAAGTTTTTCTGAAGCAATTCTGACAAAACATAGAAGAATAAATCATGAGTTTTTGGGAGGAAGCCACAGAGATAAGTCCATTTTAAGCACTTAATTTTTTTTTAAAAATGGTTATTTACCCATCTGATTTGCTGCAAGTGTTTTAACAAATTACATTATTATTCAAATGATGTGTGAAAAAAAAAAACATGGTAGGAACATCCATAAAGTAAATTTTACCTAAACCCCCAACTTCCTTTAAATGTGGTGTGGGTGTTGCAGAAGTCAATAGATGTGTGTTTAAGTCTATTTTTGTTTACAGCACACTGGTTAGGTAAGCTTCAAGAGGGGTTGCACAAGTGTTGCAAATCGCCTCTTTTGCAACCCATCAGGAACATTTCAGAGATGGATCTGTAAAAACTAAATTTATAGAGCAATAAAAAGATTGATTCAGCAAAACAAATAAAAGTCCGAAGCTATTTCTGGGACTCGGTGTGCTCTGTGAACTAATAAATAAGTCTACATCCTTTAGATGATATTAGTTTTCTTGTGGTGAAAGAGACAGTTTGAAAAATCCTTCCTGGCCGGAGAAAAAAAACCAACATCATGTCCGACCGTAAAACTGTGGGCGAGAAAAGTCAATATTCAGCATTTATGTGCGTTTGAGTGAAGCAACACTTTTCATGCTTTAGTGGCCAGTAAGAGTAGGTGGTGGGTGCACTGGGAAGCTTAAAGGCTTTTGATTTGCAACTTTAACTGCTGCAAGTAAAATAAACTAGTCGATAGGGAAAAAAAAGTCCTTGAAACTCAGTGTTTACACGTCAACTGTTATAAAGGAGAAAAAAAGGTGTTGTAGTTGTGATTAGCAGTAATAAGAAGAGTGACTGGAGTGTCTCATATGTGGTCACACTCCACCCGGTCATCAGAGAGAGATAAGATAATGACAGGAGATGAGCGGAGACAGGAGTCCTGCTGTGAGGAGATGCAAGAAAAACACAGGGACGCACTGTGAGAGTGTGTCTAAGTGTTTGTGTGTGTGCATCCTATTTGGCCTGTGCTCAGCAGGGGGTCACATCTAAAGAAAACAGAGGGGATTTTCACACATTAACCGGTAACATAACACACACAAAGAAAATCTGAACAGTTTTCACAGGTTTACAAAATCTCAAGAGAACCCAATTCAAAGACCTATTTGAAGGGGGTTTATTGTTGTTTTGATGTTAGAAAAAACGAAAGAAAAAAGCGGTGTCAAGATAAAAAGGCTGCAAAAGCTTTGCTATCTTATAAACAAAGCCCTGTGATTTCACACAAAAAAAGCTGCTGTGCCATCCCACCTTTGCAAAAATAAAAAGCGATATTTAGATTTGGTTGGTTTGGATTTGGCAGCAGCCAAGCCAAAACATCAAATCTTCAATTACTTTTTTTTTTTTTTAATTAATAATCATAAAATTGCAACAAAGGAAAAGCCACAGTTTCCAAAGTAGATACTGCTTTCCCTGACAGTGAGAGGTTGCATGCTAAACGGATGATCAGAGTCTGTGTGACAGATGAAAAGTAATCCATCCGGGGTTCAACTTCTAAAGTTTCACTTTAGAAGTTTTTAATAAAAAGATAAAAAGAATGAATAAAAACTTTCAGCATTGAGCATCCACCTACAAACTATTTGATGGAATAACAAAAAGGCTATTCCAAAATGGCTTAATAATTTTGGAATTTGTTTGGTTGTTTTTTTTGGGGGTTTTTTTGGTCAAACATCTTACAAAATGTTTTTGTATTTTATAAGAATTTTGTAATAATTGGCAGTCTGGACCGATTTGCTGCCGAGTCTAAAGGGGATAGAATGGGCATCAGTACGTTCATTGTCCTCGTTCCAGAAAAGGGAGGATTTCCCCCGACAGGTCAGGGACAGGGCATAACCCCGTGTGGTAGAGATGGTAAATGGACTCTGGTTATATAGGGCTTTGCCATCTGCGTTGGCACTCAAAGCGCTTTACATTGTAGCTCACATTCACCCATTCACACACACATTCATATCTGATGGTGGAAGCTGCCATGCAAGGTGCAGACCAGCATCAGGAGCTATGAGGGGTTCGGTCTCTTGCTCAAGGACACCTTAGCATGAACTCCTGGCAGGGGATCAAACTGGCAGGTCGCCCTCCTCAATGAGCCATCCTTCCCCCTAAGAGACTAAGTTTCTCTTGGTCTTGTTCAAGAAAGAGGATGAAGCAGAATCCCTAGAATTTAGGACGCTGTATCTGAATGTCGGAGAGTACGGAGAGCTGAGGCAAAAAGCAGACCCCACTCTACCAACTGTAAACACAAAGTCTCAAAATCAGAGTATATTACAAAGAGGAGTTTTTACCACTTAAAATCCATATTTTTTGCTAGTGTTTAGCATCCACTGTATGTCCACGGACTTGTTTAACTTCTGAATCCTCGTCGCCAATACATTTGTGTGTTTTTTTTTTAACTGGCTCCCACTTCTACAAAAAAAGTCAACTCAAAGCAGCTAAATTATTCCACCTGTAAAACTGAGTGGGTCAGTGTCGGTTGAGCTTGGACATAAGTTTGTGTAAACATTCTAGCGTTAGCATTTCATTACATCTTGTTACTGTGGTGTGTACTTTTTGTTCGGAAAGTTTGTCTGCGTTTCCCTGTTGGTTTCTGATCCATGCGAGTTGCCTCCCAGTGACATAAAACGAATCAGCAGGAACTAGAAAAACTCACAGCCACTCTGTTTTGCTTCTCCGTTGACTTCTACTTAAAAAACGTCCTGCTGAAAGTCAATGTCTTTCAAATAAGTTTATTTTTATTCAAGAAATAAAAGAACTCCAGATAAACTGACAAAGAGGAACTAAATAATATGCATGTGGTGCAGAGACTGAAACATTCAGAATCCCTCTTGACGATGACAATAAAATGCAAAGAAGCCGTGCCTTCCATGCCTGAAGCCCACCAGCGTGACTACGTCTTGGATGTCTTGAACTGAACAGTAAGTTAAGCTAAAACGGAGGGAGGTCTAACTTGTGAGAATGCTCTCGACCTGCTGCGTACCTGTCAGTGAGGTGAAAGTGTTAAAGGCCATGCTGAGTCTGTGTGGGAGAGTAAAGCAAAAAACAAATAGCAGACGGGTTGTATAATTTATGCAGAAAAACAGGAATTAAGGAGTGTTTCTGTTCTGGGTCGGATCCTTAATCTGTCAGAGTCAATAATCTTTACGCAGTCAAAAGCTAATCTCCCGTTTACTGAAAGTGTAAGGAAGTAATTTTCTCTTTTTCCCCATAAGATGTGAATGTGTTTCGACCTGGCCAAGTTTGAAGACAGTGATCTGATGCTTGTCGGGAATTTAACACTCTTGAGTAACCCGCATTAGATGAAACCTACCTAACTTTTTTACCCTTGAAAAATGACAAAGTTTAAATTGTAATATAAAAATAATATTATAATAGCTCCAATTGCATAAGAAAGACGTGCATTGCCCGACATTTGATTAAACAAACAGATATTATGGATCTATGGTCTATATTCCATGCTAGAAAAGTTATCAAAATAAAAGATGCAGCTACTGTAATTGTGTTTCAAAGCATTTTCCCACAAAAATGGATAAAACTTGCACTTTTTTATACTAGAAACAGTCTTGTTTTAATAATTGTAAACGATAAGTGCAATGTGTTTGATCTGTGGTGCCAGCGTTTCTGTTGGTAAAAGATGTAACATGGAACACCATTTCACCAAGGACCACAGCAACTTTGCGTGGGAATTTCCCGCAGGCAGCGGTCTCCGAAAAGAGAAAATTAAGGGGCTAAAAACAATGCTTCATACACAACAATTGCTGTTCACCAAACCAACGAAGAAGATCAATGCAGCAACAGAGGTATCGTTTAAAGTTGCGCACATTTTAACAAAGTACAAAAAGCCGTACACCTACAGTATGGTGGGCTTGACGGTGGTGGCTGAAACCTTATTTGCCATACCGAGACTTTTGAACACCAACATTTTGTGAATGTTTATATCATAATTAAGGTATGAAAAAAATGTTACAAAGCACAGGTAGCTCTCAGCCTTTTTGAAGGCTGTAAGCTGTTCTCCTACACTGGTGTACAGCCAATCATCATGCAGAACACGATGCATTATTTGGGACACAGAAAACAATTTGCTGCAGAAGTCATAAAGAGGGTTAACCACGTCGTTGAGAAGGACTACTGCACTTTGGTGTATCACGAGTGTCAGCTCAATTTTACCGGGTCAGTCTTGGTTGCCAACTTACACACATAAATTAGACGTCATTATAAACAACTAAAAATCAAACTACAGATTAAATTACTTCTTTGTTAATTCAATACCCAGACCACCGTTAGGAGTATTTTGGAAATATGGAGTCTACCTTCTTGGTGTTCTTGGTGTTAAGCTGGATCCCCGCACTTAATAGTAACAAATTGCTATGAACGAGGAGTGATATGGCAAGAAAGCAAACCAAGGAAAAAAAAACTAAATGTAATTTTTGCTTTTTATTTTTTAGACTGTGCTACTAGGAATGAATAAAATACTGGATACATTGTATTGTATTGTAAAAGAGGAATATTGTGCTTTTTTTGTGGCATAACAATTTTGATCTAAAAGTATATAGAAGAACTTAATGCCTGTTGTTAGCACTGAAATGTAACATTTGTCAAAACAAAGCTTGTAAATACATTTTTCTCAGTTTACTATAGGTTTTGACATTAAACTCCCCCTCCCTTTTGGTTACCAGCTCAGTCCCAACCCCTTGATGCATGCACAAAACACTCTAAACCTTATTTGAGGCCACAAATATATTGTGGCCTCAAATAATGAAAAAGTTAAATTCATGACAATGAATAAAATTAGCTTTGAATCCCAGAGAAGCTGGGTTATACACCGGTGCTGATAGAGTAAGCTGTAAGCTACTGGATTATAAATATTAATATAAAGCTAGGCATCATTACAGTTGGAGACATGGCTGGTTTAGGCTGCAGGAAAACGTTTGAAAGAGACAAAAAAAATGTTTCGATAAACCAGATATTTCTCTGAAAAGGTTCATGGAAACCTTTGAAAGTAATGGAGAAAGCACGACTAACTGAATCAGGACATTAGTTTGGTGACTAGAGGAAGGTTATTGTGTCTTACAGGAATTTGCCCTTTTTTTGCAGCCACCATTCATTCCTCGTGCACTTTGAAATCTGTGTTTATTAGCATCGGGCTTAATAAAGTTGGACTCCATTGTGTCGTCTTTTCTCATTTCGTTTAGTTGTTTTCTTTCTCTAATCAGCTTCAAAGTCACTATCCCCTCCCCCGCCATGTTTACTTGCATCTCCAACACAAAACAAGCCCCCTGTCCCCTCCAGTGCTTTCACTTGTGCCTTTTCATGGGCGGACATGTTTTATTAAAGGAGTGCAAAAGTCAAAAGTGCATTTTCCCTCCATTTCTGTAGCCATCAGTCTCTTTCTCTCTGTGCCTCCCCTGGACCGTACCTCATGGCTGCAGACACTGTGTATACTCACAAAGATGAGGCTAATGCAACAAGTGAGATCTCTGATTAAATGAGTGTGGAGTGTGTGGGAGGCGAGCTAATGTTTAGCGTTGTCTGGCTGATTAAAGTAGAGCAAACAAGTGATTGCTATGCAGCTCTGCTCCTCACCGCCGGCTCATACACAACGCTGCTCTCTGTTCTCTCTCCTTCCACATCCTTCCATCTTTGGATCTTTTTATTTCATTCTTAATCCCTGACCCTCTGCCTCAGTAACTCTTTGTCAGGCTCAGTATTTTTGCAGGTAGTGCAGAAGTGCAAAACTCAAGGGTTCTTCATTTTGGTGATATTTGTTTTGAGGATTGATTGTATAAAAATGAATTGACAATTCTTATCGTTTTTCATACAAATTACCATGTTTCTATATTTAAAAATGCTTGTCTATTTAAAATGGGAAATGACTTCGACCAGAGTCATGCAAGGGTTTAGCCCTCTGTTCCACAAAAGGTCCCATTATGTGATAAAAGAGCCAAAAACAAAGCAGTTGCATGGTGTGGATTGGACAAAAAATCTTAAAAAAAAAAATCACAGATTTATTTTTATGAATTAAAAAGGAATTGTTTTCCAATCACACCTATAATTCTTTGCATCACTGATACTGGTCAATATAAACAAAAATAAATAGAATTAAAAGGGATGTGTGTCCAAGAATGGGGTTTTATCTACTGAATCCAAAAAAGGAAGGAGGACAGGAGGGGACACGGGTATAAGACACAAAAAAATAAACAGGTAAACTTTGATGGATGATGGGGGATTAGGAAAAAAAAGAGTAGGAAATCTGAGGCACAAGTTTAAAGAGTAAAGTGAAACACATGCTTTACTTCTTCCATCTTTAAAAGCTAATGGCCTCCTTCAGGCTCAAGTTAAAACAAACAACTGTGGTTTAAAATGCCTGGTCCATAATCCCTGTGTAATCAGTCAGACGACCTCAGGATACATAACCAAAACACAGGAATAAAAACACAGATACAAGTGTGTGCTTTGGTTTAAGATGAATTGACCAAATTACACATGAAAGCGTAGAAGGTTAAAGCGGTTTATTATCCTGAAAATGTCATCCGAAAGCTGAAATTTGTTCCTGCTTCAAGTGTTTACAAAGAAACTAAAGAAGGATGAATCTAAAAATGATTGTTTAAATTCTGATGATATAGAAAAATTTTGTGAGAGCTGCCATTTTACAAAACTATCATTAAAGCTCACATTTCAAACAAACAACATTTTCATCTAATCTTTCAAGAATTGGTCGTTTGTGAGCAGACAACAACAAAAAAAAAACGCTATCGCATTTTTTATAAGCAATATAAGCTGTGAAAATTACATCTTTGTTTTTCCACTTGACAGGTTTGATTCAGAGCAAATTGCAGGGCATGAAGATTTTGATGCTGAAGTAATGCAAAGCTGTTGAAGTTTCTTTCTATATGTTTGAAAGAGCAACCAGCTCTTCCAGTAAACTTAGGCTCCATCCACACGTAGCCAGATATTTTTGAAAACGCATATCTGCAGTCCTCCGTTTTAGGAAAACGCTCGTGTCCACACGTAACCTTTTTCAAAATATCCGCGTCCACACGGAGCCGTATAAATACGCTTCTGAGTGTGATTATGAGCATGCCAGACCAGTAGTCGGCAGTATTGATGTAAACGTAAGTTCTGAGCTATCCAATCAGAGCACCTCTGTCGTCATTTCCGCAAAACCTGAAACATGGTGCCAGGCATCTCGTTTGTGTGGACCGACAAGGAGTTGGAATTGCTTATAAAAGTCGTCATTGACTATAAAGTTAATAAAATACAGGACAGTATAGATTGGGTCCATGCTGCCCAAACCTTGTTTGCGAACCAAACAAGGACGCATACGAATGACGTATGTCCAATGCTAATGCCTGCAATCCTGACTAAAATGAAATTGAGAGAAGGCTCATACATTATTATATTAAGAAATATATTACAGTAACTCATTACATTTTGAACGCATTACTCCCAACACTGGACATGTGAATAAAACTGATTTCTCTTCCCAGGAGCGATGTTTGTAGAAATAAACACACATAGTAATAATTTTCTATTCATAACTCTTTTAATCCATTTGTTGATAGACGTACAAGTCACTTTAATGGGCATTTCCAGAGTCCATTTAGCATTTATGGAAAGCCGACAAGCTAATTGACAAACATAAATCCATAGCTTGGTTACTGAATTGATTGTTTAGCCGATACATCAATTGAATTCTAATCATTGTCCCCCTCTATTCCTCTGCTACACTGATCTGCTCAGTGGTTTCTTCTTGCAGGCAGTTCAGTTTAACAGCACAAACATTAACATTTCAGACATTAACATTTTATGTAAAGCAGCTATTCTAAAGCAAATGTATGCATGTATGAGTAAATTAATTGCAATTTGTTAGAAAAATCATCTTTTTTTTTCGCCTGCTGGATGCAAATATTATGCAGCTGAAACACACTGCAGTGTGATGCTTGAAACAAGCTCATTGGGTTTCCGTTTCTCCGTCTGAGCAGCGAGAAGATTAACCGAGGCAGAGAAATCTGAGAAAGAAGTGTTTTTGCAGGCGGATCAAATATAATTCTGTGCCTTTCTGACAGACGATTATAAACATACACAACAGACTAACACAAGAACATCTGCAGAGGAAACAGCATCAAACCTGCTGCTCTGATCAAACAACCAAACACACTGTCCTCACACAGATCTGTGTGTGTCCACGCAGCTCGAGGTGGAAACATGGAGTAGATGACATCATCAAGGTGAAGAGGGGAGAATAGCTTTCCCTCAACATGTCACACTTCCTCTGCAAGCTTTTTATTTTGCTTCCTCTTGCAAGATTTCTTTATGCGTCCATTGATTTCAGCTCCTGTGTCTTTTATTTTCAAGATGTCCTTTTATGCATGGACTTCTAGGTGTGCAGCTGTGTGTGTTTGTGTGCGTGTTTGGTCGGTGTTCAGGTTCACTGGGAATATTATGGTTTAGGTTTGTGGGTCAGTGTGCACAACAACAGGCTCGTCTTTAGACTTCTGAAGTGCTGGATCAGCAGAACGATTCCAGCCTGAGACTGCAGGCTTTCATTGTGGCCGCCATGCACGCAGTATTATTCTACTTCTAAGCAGTCCAGAGTTTAGCCTCAGATGTCCTTCATGACCTAGCGAGCCCACAAACAGAGAAAGTGGGACGCTTTCCAAAGTACAAAAAGAGCTTAAATCTTAAATTACAGACTCAGACTTTTTAAACACCCGTCTGAGATCCATAAAGGCAGAAGGCTCTTTGATTTAAGTGAAGAATACAAAGAAAACACCAAAAAACGATTCATTCCAACCTTTTTAAGTGATTCTTAATATTGTTAGTTTGCTTGAAAACAAGCATATAAGCTTTAAAAGCTTGATAAAAATGTTACAGTTGTATTTTTTTGCAGAAAATAATGTTAAAGCCTGTTTTAAATTAAAAGAATGAAGTAAATTTAGCTTCAAGTCAGTCATACTGAAAACACTTTTTTTTTGGCATTCTTTTTACAATTCATTCATTCAGGACAAAAATAGTCTCTAATTACATCTAACAGCCTTCTTTTTATTATCTTAATCTAATTATGTCATTTTATATTCAGCATAATAAAAGCTTAAATGTTAAAATGAAAATGTGCATCATCATCCTTTTGTATCCTCTGAATGGAAGTCTTTGTTGTCCGTGAAGAAAATGGGATGAATCCCAAAGCTTTTCAGAATTCTTCTACTGTTAAACTAAAAATTGAAGATATTCAGTTTCATTAGGAATTTAATATGAGCTTCCTGGATTGTTTCAGTCATCTTTGTTTTGTTTCAAATAAAAGATTTTAAAAGACAAATGGTGCTGTTTAACAATGAGTTGTAGTTCGTTAAAAATTGAAGGCAAACCATAAACTAAAACATAATCAAGTTTTTGTTGAAGCTGGTAAAAGCCTGCCGTTTCCACAAGATCAGGGTTTCTAATCTTTGATGGATGACATTTAAATGTAAGAACAATAAATTTAAAGACAGTATTTATAAAGTTCATTCAGGAGACAGATGGATGTTGGCTTTCTGCAGATGGGAAAAATTTCTTTACACTTTGCTTTCCAGACTACACTGACTGTTTGGGTACATCATACTGTACATGTCTAGCCCTTACCAGGAAGGAACAATTGGTTAAATCAAATAAGTACCTGACCAAGCAGACCCCAATGCTCTAAGGCCAGACTGTTTTTCATGGAGTGGAAAAAAAACAATGTGATGTATCAGGCTAAAAAAAATACCCAAACCAAATAACTTACCATCTGGCCATGTAAATATCTGTAGATTAATTTTGTCTTGATGGATTCATACAGAAAGAGAGTGATAGGGAAACACAAGGAGGAAGAGAAAACGTAAAAGAATAAGAAACAACCAAGTGATTTTAAATATGTGTATATATACTGTATATATATATATATATATAAATATATATGTATATTCATCCAGTAACACACACACACACACACACGGATGACATCAGGGTGTACGCCAAGAGTGAGAGAGACATTGAGTCACTGATCCATACAACCAGGATTTACAGCAATGACATCAGAATGTCATTTGGACTTGAGAAGTGTGGGTGGATGGTGACAAGGAGAGGGAAGGCAGTCCAGACAGAAGGGGTCCCTCTCCCAGACGGCAGAATAGCAGACATAGAGAGTTACAAATACCTTGAAATCCAACAACCAAATGGTGACCTCCAAAGAGTAAAGCAAAGAAGTCAGCTCAATGTCAAGAACAAAGTCCGGGCAATTAACAGCTATGCCTTGTCAATCATCAGATACCCTGCAGGAATAAAAAGCAGGCCAAAACAAAAGATCCAGACCACAAATATAAAACATGGGAGCTCCTGACCATACGTTGTGGATTCCACCCCAAAACCAGCACCTAAAGACTGCACACTAAGCCCAAGGAAGGAGGCAGGGACAAGTGAGTGTCAGAAACACTATTCGGATAAAAATCCAAGATTCTTGAAAACATTAGGAAGATTGGCCTCTATGAATGAAGTGCTCAGTGAATGTCTTAGACAGAAGAAAACAGAGGACGAGTCGCTAAAGGAACTATCATCGGAGGAAAAGCTTTTGTATGGGAAGCAACATTGACAGATAACTGAAGTGGCTGATACACAGAAATCCTACCAATGGATAGAAAGGGCTGGACTGAAGGACAACCATCTATTGACCAAAAATTCTTTTGGTCATTGTTGCACAGGGGCAGGCCTTGAGTACCTGAGCAATCAAGGTTTTGCTCTATCATACAAGACAAATGCCTTTGTTCCTTTTGTTTTTAGTGAGATTTTTTTTGTGCTACAGCAAATTGCCAAAGGAAAGCTGTGAAACAATTGCCCTCTGGGACTAATAAAGTTTTCTGATTCTGAGAAATAGCAATGCCTTATAGAATGACTTGAGAACACTTGGAAAGTGAAAGCAACAGTAGAACCTGTTGTCATCGTAACACTTAGGGCAGTAACCCCCAAACTGGAAGAGTTGCTACAGCAGATCCCAAGAAAAACATCAGACATCTCAGTCAAGAAGAGTGCACTCCTAGGAACAGCCAAGATTCTGCACAGAACCCTCAAGATCCTACACCTCTGGTAGAGAACTTGATCTTGATGGATGAAACCACCTGAGGACAATGAGAAAATCATTTGTATACATATTTTTTTCTAAACCCGACCATGTTTCCTGCCAGTTAATTGGTGCAAGTTAACAAACTTACAGAATCAACAGGAACTCAATACATCCCAAGGTTTCCATAGACACTAAAGTTCCAGTGTTCTCCGCTCCGCCTCTTAAAGTTGCAGCGTCTGACTAGATTTTAGGCTTTAATTTAAACAGAACCTTCCAAACACTCCTGGACCTGAACAGTAACCCAGACCACTCCCAACAATTAATCACTTCTTCATCTTTCCATTGTGAGTATATCCTTATCATTTTAAGAAAATCTAACTCGAACTTTTTGAGTTATCTTGTTCGCACAACACCTCCCATTACATTACCTCCTTAGTGGAGGTAGCAAATGTTTTTTTATCGGCTGGAAAATGGAATATTTGCCAATTTTTTTGGTTTGTTTGTTTGTTTTCCCGTTTTTTTTTATTGTGAATTCTTGTCACATATCTAGACCTGGATTGGATGAAAGCTTAAAATTAATGGTGTATTTTTTTGTACTAAAGATATTGATGTATGTTGGCAGGTGGGCAAGCAGACAGACAAACTGAAGGATTTTCTTTTTTTTATTATTATTATTATTTTTATAAAATTTCTAACGTTTTTTTAAGGGGGGCGGGGGTATCATTTTACCTTACACTACTTTAAATTTACTTTGTAGTAAATTCCACAATCGACCTACTATAAAAAAAAATGATGCAGACACAAAAAAAAACTCAGATTTTATCACACGCAAAAAACCCTTCCCACCATTCAGTGAGTGATGTTTAAACCAATCCCCTCCCTCTTTTCTCCTAATTGGCTGCAAGTGAGACGCGTTTAGAAGCTGCTGTTAGCTAATAAGAGACAAGCAACTGTTGCTGTATAACTGTTCACTGACACCCCATGGTTTGGAACAAGACAAGATGAAAAATACACCCCCTCTGCCCCCCGCTCCCCAAAAAACAGAAAAAAGTCAGCAAGAAAATAAAGATTAGAAATTCCATCAAATATTTTGTTTTGTCTTCTGAGCCTCTTATCCCTAATGGAAGGCAGGATACACCCTCAGCAGGTCTCCAGTCTGCCGAGGGGCCAATCATATATTTTCAGACAATAAAATGAAAGCCCCCCCGACCATCCCCCACCCCTCCAAAAAAAAAACTAATTCTTAATTTTATTCATAATCTGTTACTTATTATTTTAAACATACATGATTTAAAAAAATATTAAAATAAATGTAAAATAACTGAAATAATAAGATGCCTAATAAATGTTTGGGGTTGTGTGAACAGTGAGAGAGAAGGTTTCCTACGCCCTCCATCGGTGGAGACCTCCCTCCCTCTCTCCCTCTCTCTCTGTCCCTCCCTCTCTTTCTGCTCCCTCTCTCTTCTCCTCACAAGCCTGGTGAGACTCGCACAGGGAGGACGGACCCTGTAGAACGGAGGGATGCTCTGGTGATTTGTCCCCCTCTTTAACTCCATCACTTCAGGACCTTATTTCAAACACAGCGGTTGAGTCTTTCTCTTTTTTTAACCTTCTTCTCTTCATATTTTCTTATTTTTTTTTGGAGGTTCTCTACCTTCACTGAGAAGCAACTTGATTTGATTTCATCCTCAATCGGTTCTTCTGCGACCCCGCAGGAGCAAAGAAAGAGACAAGTGTGTGTGGGTTTAAATCCAGTGGATGTGTTGGACATTTGTTTTTGGGAAAGAAGATCCAGATTATTCTGTGTTTTTTGTTTTGAGGGATTTTTTGGGGGGTTTGGAGAAGATCTGAGCGCAGAAACTCACTTCCAAGGTAAGAAAAGGTTGGAGTTTAAAATCCTTTTCCTCAGAAACATACATTCAGATTCTAGTCAGATTAAACTGGATTCGAGATTATTTTTTTTGTCCCACGAACATCACATAAACATTTTCCTTAAATCCATTCTGGAATCAGACTTGCTTGTGTTTGCGTTAACCCCGCGGTGCGTTGCGCTGCGCTGCGCTCCGCACGGTGACATTCTGCGGACTTTAGAATGAAAATGTGTGACTGTGCGCATCTGATGGCTCCTCACCTATGTGTGTGTGTGTGTGTGTGAAAGTGAAATGCATTTATCATCCGTGCTCTGTCTCTAATAGTTTGATCAATAAAACTATCCAGATCATTTTTGTTTGATCTCACACTGAATTTAAAGCAGGATTCATTCATCTAATCTGGATTATTCCATCAAGTACTCACAAGGTTTAAATTTGGTCTCTGATTCCCTCCTCAAATCTTTTTTGAAAACATCACAAAATTTTTCTAAAAGCTGGGCAGTAGATATGCAAAAATCTCTGGAAGTGTGTACATGTGTGTGTGAGTGTACAGCAGGGAGAGAGGGAACTCATTCTGTGGATAATTTGGACATCTGCAATCCCGCTGCTGCTCTTTGGTATTCACTGCACAGCTAAAGATCTGATGCAGGCAATCATCTCTCTGCTCTCCATCCTCTCTGTCTGCCACACTGTTGCTCTATCAAATCTCTCCTGCTTTCTCTTTCACCACCTCCTCCCTCCGTCCTCTCTCCCTGGTCTTGTGGGAACCACTGAGAAAAATCATTTGCTCCTTTTTATTATTATTATTATTTCTGCTGGTTTGTTCCCATTCCTCCCCTGAAAACAGAAATAACTTGTCTTTGGAAGCCAGATCAGGAGTTCTAGACTGATGGAAAATAAGGTTCATGGGTTGTTGTGTGATGTTGAAAGTTTTCTCTCGGTTATGTGGTCACTTTTCCAAACCAGAGCTGAGCGGTGTTTAGTTTTGTCCTTTGCCAGCGAATTTTGGAAAAGAAAAGCAAAATTCCCCTTCTTTTTTCTCTCTGACTCAATATGGTGGTTGAGAGGCCACTTCGGACGCATCAGGGGAGAAGAATGTGCTTTGCTTTTTGGTCGCCGTTAAACGCCACATCAAACCATCCGAGGAATCTTTTCTGTTTATAGAAAATAAAAACTTTTTTTGTTCTTTTTTAAGAGCTGCACATTCCAGGTTGATTTCATCTTCACAGAATGTGGCTTTGATAGGTCACAGAGGGGGTGAGATCAGAAGCAGGGTGAGAAATGGGGATGATGGAGAGAGCGTGACTCTTATCAGACAAGAAGAAGAAGACAAGGCCAGCGTGACTCTCATCAGCATGCTTTTATCTCTGTGAGACACCGCTGTCTGAGCTGTGGAACCTGCAGAATCAGAACCTGCAGAACCTTTTCTCCTTGTGTGTCTTCACTTTACTTCAACTCCTATTTTAAAAACTCCTTTCAGTCACATGCCAAAGATCCCAAATAATCGATTTGATTTGTAAATGTGGATTAAAAGTCCACCATGCACCAGATTAAGCAGATCTGTTTGCAGAGATTAGCCGAATCCAGGTTTGGAGCTACAGACAAAAATCAATTTTCTTTAATCCGCCTCAGATTTTACCTTCAGATTAAGACTAGAGATCTTTCCTCAAGATTCAACAGGACCAACAGACTTTCTCTGTATTATTTAACACACATGATTCACTGTAAGAGCGATTAGTGAAGAGAATTCATCGTTTCAATACAACTAAGAAACTAAACAGGGGATTTAATCTCATTATAAAATGAACATGCTTGTAAGAGATTTGATTTATGTTGATGTTTCTGTGTTTTGGTTGTTTGGGGGGAGGAAAGGGGTTGCTATTTGAAATGTATAATGAGAAAATAAAATGAGAAGAAAAGTCAGAACACAGAAAGAGGTGAGGAGTAGGAACTCCAGGTGACGATAGAGGGTACTGTTGAGCTGTCTGTCACTGCTTTTCTTCTTCTCGTTTTCCCATTTCTCTTTCTCATTTTTAACCAATCTCTTCCTTTCAGAAGGCCAGTCAGAGAGATGGAGAGGTAGTTAGGCTCCCCAGGGAAACAAGGTTCAAGCTCCACACACACACACACACACACACACACACACACACACACAGGCAGTCTGTGTGGATCAGCATGTCCACTCTGACTGCTTTCCTTCACCTCCACATTCACATTACCTCCTAAAGAGGAGGGATGGCTGTATCTAAAGGAAGGAGTTCACTCCATTCCCCCCCCTTACTTAGTTGGTCTGGATGTAAAGCAGAACAGACCACACAACCCAAAGTAAAAACTATTTATATATGCATTTTTTATTTTTTGCAATACTACTTGAAATTTGTTCATTGGTTGAGCTTTTTTGTTAGAAACAAGTGAGGTGAGACTCTAAGACATTCAAATCCTCCACCAATAACCTTTGTATGGTGAACGAAAACAACAAACAAATGACCAAATCCTGTTTTCAATCCTATTTAATGGTGATAAACTGTGGATTCAGTGAGACATTAAAACCTCAACCAAATCGTTGACCTTGACCATCTGACTTCCTTGGCTCAAAAGATCAAGGTGGATCTTAATGTTCGCGTGGTTTTCACAAAGAGTTGCCGGTCTGTCCGCGTTAGAAAGATCCTCCAACTGCCTTTAATGTTCCCAGCTGCATGATGGTAAACCAGGTAGCTGATTTATAATCTGCAATGGGATTAGGACTCTAATACTCCGACTGAGACAGATTAGATGACAGAGGCAGTAATTAGTGTTTTTGACCTCTAATCTTTTGCTTTCCCCCCAGAGAAGGAAAAAGTCAGAGGTGTGGGTGATTTGTCTACATTTCATGGGTTAAGGAAATTATTTTCTGGCTGTTTTATTTTTTTTTCTACATGTGAGGGACACACAGGTGGTTCAGAGATGTTTACACAGAATTCAGTCAGTTTCCATGGCCTCCAGCTTGCACTTTGTATGTTTTTCCTCCCGTCGTCCTCGCCATCATGTGCTTTCAATTAGTCTTCCAGTCTTTCACATACCAGTGACCTCAAGTCTTCAAACTATCAACCCAAAGATGCAGTTCAAATACATTTTTTCTCTATTTTAGTGGTTGAGAATTACCCTAATTTCTTCCAACCCAAACAGAGGAGAATAAATAAATTAAACACAAAACCGAAGTGGAAAACAAGTATTAGTTTTGCTTGGATGGAAATAAAGTGGAAGCAGAACGTCTCTCATGCTCCCTTCATGTGATAACCAAAGTCACATTGGAGTCACACGTAGACCTGATACACCAGATCTTTTCTTTCATTCTGTGGAAACAGTCAGACCTTGCAGCGTTGGGGTTTGTTCACACAACAAAGCAGCCAATATGGTACCAAACATGACATATGTAAAGCACCCAAATAGTCAGGAAAGCGGAGTGTAAAATGAAACTTTTCTGAAACCCAAACCAATAGTCTCCGTCCCTTGAATTAATATCTTTAAACATTGTCTTTGTTCTGGTTTTAAATACTCAATTTTTAGAGTGGTTTCTAATATACTCCATAAAGCATGGTCTGATGCTTTGCTTACAGACTCGATGAACGTTTAAATTTGATGTCACAGTGTCATCCATAATCACTGATAGGCCGCCTGTTGTCCACGGTTTCACAAATAGATCTCAATTTCTTGACACCTGAAGTCGTAGCTGGAATGAAATAAAGTAGAGTGGAGGCACTAGGCAGTGCCAACCTGGCTAATGAAGGCCCAACAGGAGTTCAGGAAGATATAAGCAGCTCTTGGAGGAGACATTTCAGATGTGCTGGTTTGTTAAAATTAAGATGCAGTTGTTGAAGTTCTGTTTGGAAGTGACCGGGATCACAAAACAAGACATCAGAGGGTCTGAGATAGTTAATGCATGTCCAGAGGAGAGAAAAGGAATGTATTGGCAAGAGGATTTGGAACCGCCAGGCAGAAGATCAAGAGGAAAAAAACAAAAACCATCCTTTACTGAAAGAGTGATGTTATAAAAATAACCAGAAAAAAATCCATAAAAAGAGTTAATATTGTTTCTTTTTTCAATTACTCTGAAAGACACTTGGCCTTTAACGGGCCTATAGAAATGAAGCTCGGCACACCTGGTCTACTGAATGTACAGCACGCATAACACGATGCAGAAACAATGTGCTGGTCGAAGTTAATCCAGGATAAATGAGTGATTTATCGATTTGCGTATTGATGATCGCGGCCCTGCTCGGACGGAACGTTGATCCCACTACGATAAAAATTGATTTCTTCAAATAGAAAATGAAATCGATCAGATGGTGTACCTGAGTCCCCTCATGCAGAAAACAGCCGTGCGTGTTTGGCTAATGTGATTTTGCAGGTGTTAGCACGCTGTGGAGAGCGTGCACATCTGTGTAATTTGTTTTCTGTGACAGTGGCGTGTTGCAGTCAGGTGCTTCCTGGTCTCATGACACCAGAAAAGCAAGGTTGTTGTTTTCCTTTAATAATATTACCTCCAAGTTTACCTGAATTTTCTGCTTTAGAAGACTCTACTCAGCAGGAAAGGAAGTCCTGGAGGAGAACTGGGATGAAGGTCAAGACGAAAGTTAATCCCAATTAGGAAGTTTTTTTGTGCGTTTTTTTTTTTTTTTTGCTTTTTTTTTTTGTTTTGCTTCTGGTTTGGTTCTCAATTAACTAAGTTTGGGTTCAGTAAAAAAATTTTGGGGTCTTTTTAAGCGGCAGTTAATAATTCACAGCTGAGAAACTGGGAAGAGGAAGAGTGGAGGCGGTGAGGAGGAAACAGACGAGAGGAGGAAAGGCGAGCTTCTGTGTGCGGGTCAAGGAGAGATTTAATGAGTCGTTTGCTTCTCATTATTTAGTGTAATAATTAACTCTGCGTGGAGAGAATTTGTATGTGTGTCTGTGTGCGGGCGTCTATGAGTGCATGGATTTGAGTGTGTGCTTGTGTATGTGTGTGAATACATGCATGTGTGTGTGTGTGCATGTGTGTTTGTAAGCGTAAGCATGTAAGTGTATCTGTAGATGTGTGCATGGATATATGCGTGCATGCTTGCACGCCTGAATCTGTACATTTGAATGTGTATGTGAGTATAAGATTTTGTGTATGTAAGTGTGAGACTATTTGTGTGTGTCTGTGGTTGTATTTTTGCGTGTGTGTGTGTGTGTGTGTGTGTGCATGTGTGTTTGTATGCGTAGGCGTATAAGTGTAACTGTGGATGTGTGCATGGATATGTGTGTGTATGCTTGCACACCTGAGTCTGTATATGTGAATGTGTGTATAAGTTTTGTGTATGTAAGTGTGAGGCTAGTTGTGTGTGTCTGTGGGTGTGTATTTTTGCGCATGTGTGTGTAAATCTTTTTTCCCTTTCTCACTCCCCATTGAAGCGGTCACTCGTTCCAGTTTCACCTCTGTCGTCCTTCTTTCCTCATTCTTTTTTTTTTTCCCCGCCTCTAAATCTCTTTAATTTCTTTTTAATCAAGAACTTTGCAGAACGAACAAAAAAAAAATTATTGGGTTCATCAACAACTTTAATTAAGAAACTTTTTTATATTTATCAGCTGTCAAGTTGAAGCCATCAGTCTTTGTCATATTCACACTCCCTCTGCTTTCCGGCCTCCATCATTCATCTCTACTTACTTCTACACGTACACACACACACAGGTCTAAGTGTGTATTTACAGATGCTGTACTGTGTTGATGATTATCATAATTAACACGGTTATGTTAATTGTGGCGGGCAGATTTTGCTGATGGAAAACATTTGTAAAAGTGAATTTGAATGGACTGACAGCCAGCCTAAGCAACGAGTGTATGTGTGTGTTGATGTGTGAAGGTTTGTGTAGCACTGTGTGTGTTCCAGCCAGACGGATCTGTTCCTAACAGGTGTGAATCTCCTGTAAACAGAATTTATTTTGCAGCGCATGTGCTGACACAGACACAGCAGGTGAAACCGGACGCTCTGCACACATACACACACACCGGTAGCCGAGCTAAAAAAGCAAATGCAGCACGGTGCTTATCTGATCGTGAGCAGGGTTAGATAGAGGACTTTAAGTCTAAATGCAGATAAACAACCTGATAAACAGTTTTACTTAAAAGTGCCAACAATCTTTGGGCCTAGAAACTTTCTGAACGTGACCTGAAAGTGTCTGAGCGTTGTGTTGTCACACCATCCTTCGTACCAGAGATGGGCGATATGATGTTGTTTACAGTATATAGTCAAAAACATTTTATGCAGGAGGTCTTTTTGATGGATGAACACTCCCCGGGAATGTTGCTACAGTAGTTAGTGGTCCAGCTAATTATCACTTGTCAGAATTCAATCGAAGGTTGGAATGCCACAAAGTAAAATGGTCTCAATAGAAACAATCCATGCACGTATTAAGATAAAAATAAAGGTTAATCCAGATGGTGAAAACACACAAACAGAAAAGGAAAAGGCTCAAAGGCACAAACTAATACACTCGTTGCAGTGGCAATGGTTCTACGCTGTTCACACTGACATAAGACTGGTCTCTATTCAGTCATTTTTGTCATTATCTTACTAAATACCAGAAATTATCTCCGTAAATCTTAGTTTGTGTCACGCATCCGAACGCCATACTTTTCTGTTATGGCGGTCAGAGTGTGAAAAAGGTGAGCGATGGAATTGAATGACCCGGTCATTTCTGGATACAAATAGCTGCATAATGAACATGAAGCTGGGAGGCACAATGCAAAGCAAATTGTTATAAAGTGTGCTGTCTGATGTCGTTTTCAGATGAAGGACTCAGCAGCCTGTTTGTGTGAACTTTCCCAGAGAGGAGCAGAATAATTGCCACAATGGCTGCCTCTCCGTCACTACATTATTTATACTATCATCCATGGTGGTTTTACTTCCCCTCAGGAAGACAAACAGCTGAATTGTTCAGATAAACTGACTCATATCCAATTTTTTGCACTATAATGGATTTTTTGTTGTTCAGCTAACGGGATATAATCATGTCTCTGTGACGAAGCTATAGGAAGATGTAGCAATAATCAGATCTGAATAGAAGATGCAGCTTAGTTCAAAGCACGTGTGCATCACTAGCATTGACGCAGATGCTAGAAAAGCGCTCTCTTGATATCAAAGTGAGGCTTTGATCACACTGCGACTCACCTTGTGGTGCTCATTCATCCCTCTCTTCTGTCTCCTGTCCTACCCTCCTTATCCAATATTCCCCTCCTACTGTCCTCTCCAACATGCTTTGATTCTCCAAGCCCATCTGTAGCCCCTCTTCCCTTCATATGGTACAATGAACCCAGCAAACCTCTGAGGATGGATACCATTTAAAGATCTTTGCTGAGAGTTACGTTCTTTAAGGGCTTGAAGTGGGTCTGTCGACACTAGACACAAGATTAACTAAATAAAGCACCAAAGACATCTTAACAGAGTTGCATTTTGTGGTTGTACAGCCAACATTGGCTCCGGTTTCTGTTGACCGTGTAGTGTTTATGGACTTTTGCCAAGGGGTACCATTGACAGATAACGGCGGACTCACATGTTAATGGTCATTAAAGGTGGCGGGTTGATTTATTTTCTTACATATGGTGAACAAAAAACTTTGGTCAGAGTCTGTTTTTTACTCCAACTTCCTAATATTGGTGAGTATTTACATCAGTTATTTTTTGATTATTTTTTTTTTGATTATTTTGAATTACTCTATTCATCCCTCACCGGGGAAATTTGTTTGCTGCACTCCTTACACCGCAGCAGGCTGCCCTTCAACGGCGCCAATGGTGGGAGAAGTGGGGGCTAGGTGTCTTCTCCAAGGACCCTAGACGTGCTCTCCGTGGGACGCGAACCCGCGACCTTCCGGTCCGCGGGCGAACGCGCTAACCACGCGGCCACCGTCTCCACAACAGTTAGAGACGCAAACCGTGACGAAGTCAAAAAAAAAATCCAATCGAGTCAAAGATCCCCCAGTTTTCACAAAGAGCTGATAAGCTGTCCGCACTTGCAGATCTTCCCCAAAGCCTTTAACTACCAGGCTGAATTGGACAACAAAGTACTTATTTTGCACGTAGCTGCCGAAGATCCTTGATGCTCTAATTACTTGATAGTTAAAGTCATGTTGAAGCAAAACCAAAACTAGCTTCTGGACCAATGAAAGATGTGAGGTGATATAAATTAAACATTAAAAAAATGGACATCCTATGAAGCACATGTTTACAGTATGGCATCCAACATTTTACCTTGGCATCAACATGGAGGATCTCTCTGGGAGTGACTAGGATGGACAGGATTAAAAATGAGTATATCAGGGGAACAGCACGTGTTACAAATTTTGTAAAGAGGCCAGACTGAGAGGGTTTGAACATGTGCACAGGCGAGAGAGGGAGTACATCGGCAGAAGGATGCTGGGTTTTGAACCACCAGGGAAGAGGCCTAGAGGAAGACCAAAGAGGAGGTTCATGGATGCAGTGAAGGAAGACATGAAGAGGATGCAGCAGATAGGGTTAGATGGAAGAAACTGACTTGCTGTGGTGACCCTTGTAGGAAAATGACGAAAGACGAAGATCAACAAAAATGAGTGGCATTAAAAATAATGAAAGAAAAATAAATAGAACTACTAATAATGTATGGTTTCGTCTATGATATCACTGCCTTTAGCTTTCCAGCTTTTTACTTATTCTACACATTTCCCCAATTCCGTTTCCCTCTCTGTCCATGCTTCATTGACCATGGCGCTCATAATAGTGTTATATGATTGAATATGACTTCATTGAACAGTCTTCATTCTGCTGCCTGACTCCACTAATCTCCGTCTCGCATTGTAATCCGTGCCCGTGACTTAAACATTTATAGAGCATCATTTATTGGAAGCAACATTCTTTTTATTTCCTGACTTGTCATCTCTTTAAGTTTCTCTCTTAGTTTCCACATCTGCTCGTTTCCTCTCTAGTGTCTCGCTTTTCTTTTAAGCCGGCTCCATTTCCCATTCTCTCACCGCCTTTATCTCTTCGCCGCTTTGCCGCTTTGGGTTTCAGCTGCAGCTGTGACTGCAGTGACCTTTTCAAGTGAAAGAAGAAGCAGTGAGCGACAGATATATCCTCTACTAGGATTGGTTAATTGTTATTTTGCTATAGTTATATATATATATAAAACGAGTGGAGCGATACGAGGCAGATCCACCAAGCCTCCAGTCACAGACACTATTCCTCACTTTGACTTTAATCCAGTGTGAAATAAAAATTCAAACCCAGTTTAAACCGTGGCAGGAATGTTAGCAAGCGTTCAGTTTCTCTCAGCTTCAACATTAGTAAAACACGCGCTTCTTTGAGACTTTTTTTTTCAGGATTTATTTAGCAAATTTTGTCATTGAACAACCGTTAGATGAGTGATTAAATAATTCCTAATCTGGTTAAAATGGACAGACTTTGATCTATTTTGTTATTTCATATGGATGAAGTCAAATTAAATCCGTCTCAGGGATGCATGTTTGTCTGCGATGCTGGACAACCAAACTCTAGGACCACCTCCCCCTCATCCGTCACACCGTTTTTTTTCTGGCGTTGATATTGAACAAGCGAGGTCACCATGGGGGAGGATGAAACCAGGTGTCACGCGCATGTCTCACTGCATGTGTTTTTAGATGTAACGCTGACCAAGCGAGGTCAGTGTGATCTGTCTGATCCTGCACAGGAGTTTGAGCATGACCATGGCAGCAAAGAAACTCTTTTCAGGCAGTTTGTCTGCGGGAGTCTCCTTCTAAAAGTAAAAAGTCTCTTCTATGGTGTGTATGTGTGTGTTTGAAGACATGTTTGTATGCATATCGACATGCGTGGGTAATTTTTTGGTGTCTGCAATTTTGTGTGTGTATAGACATATATGTCTGTGCATGTGTATGTAAGAGAGTGCGAATGTGTATATGTGTCTGTGTGAATATATGTGTGTTAATGTGCGTGTATGGAGTGATATATGCTTGTACACATCTCCATAATTGTACATATATGGGCAGAAGGGTTTTGTGTGTGTATGAGTCTGTGGAATTGTGTCAATACTGTATGTGTGATTTGAATTTTGGGTGTCATTTTTGTGCGCGGATGTGTACCTGTGTTTGAATACGTGTGTGTATTTGGATGTTTCTACAGGTTAAACCCGAACAAATATAGACTCAGATTAAATCCACGTTGACTACAGAAGGATTAGGAGATTGGAAGAATGATGCAGTGTCTCCTTGGAAGTGTTCTGCATTCGGGGCTAAATGCATCACTGCTTGTCTAGACAGCTGTTTTGACCTTTTAGCTTAGAAAACAGAGCTGATGTTTTATTCACACAGAGTCAGACGGTATTTTTTTCAACCAGCCGTTACACCAATCTGTAGAAGAAGTTTGGAACTATACGAGCTGGTTGTCACCCAGGTCGGCTCGAAACATGAAAGAAAACGAATCAAAGAAAATGTCTTGCCGTGACATTTGAGAAGATTTCTGTTTTTATTTGGTTTTAAATACAGTATAAACTCTGAAAAAGAGTCTGAAAAGCATTTTTTTCACCTGCTGAACTCTTCTTCAATAAAAATGAGGATATTATTACATGTCTCTGAGTTTTGTATTAATTGTTGATCCCAACTGTTGTCTGAGGTTTGGAACTGGTAGGCGAAGTTTGTAGTCGTATTAATTTTATAAAGGGGAAAAAAAAAATTCTACCCATCTTGTTTTGGTTTTTATTCTTAAAATAATTCAGATACTTTTGCTAGAATTATATATATAGAGACGTACGGTGTATAAAAACCCCTCTTAATTCAAATGGTTCCTCTCGAGTAACGAGCATCAATGTAGCAGGTCTTTGGTTTGGGGCCTCGGGAGGAGCAGCAGGGCAGGTTTACTGAACTATGAGATTGTAGCTCTAAACAACAAAGGACTCTCTGTGTCAACCTGAAGAAAGAAGGGAGGGGGACTTGGCCATGTGAGGATAGAAGAGTGGCTTATAATGAGGTACTCAGTGTGTCTAAGCACTGGTTTGGAAAACAGGGCGGTGGAAGGGAGCCAGTAGTTGAGATGATGTTTGGGAACAATGACCCCAGTGTCGTGATGCATGTCGCTGAGGCCAGTTGGTGTCATCGGTGGGAGGGTAAAGGATGTGCTATGAAACTTAGAAGGCTGATTAGGAACATGGTTTATCAGGAGGATTTTGATGATTCAAAAGGTGTGTAACTTCACATAAACTACCGTCTACTAACAGTAGAGTCGCTACGCAGAACAAGACTTAGTTTTATTCCTGATCCATCTGGGAGCCCTTTCCAGTTTAACGACACACATGCAGCTTTAGAAGTAAACCCATATTGGCACTTTATCATTACAGATATAAAAGCTTTAAGGTACTAATGGCCTCCAGACGAGCACTTCGTGACCTGCTTTAAGCTTAAACGCTCATCCTGGAAGGTCTCCATGGGCTAATTTGAGTGTAAACACTGAGCCTCAGTTACTGGGATAAATGGCCTGGAGTGTGGGGGTTACAGGGGGATGGGGGTGCATCCCAGGCTGAAGGCCGGTCTTTAAAAGCTTAGTAGGATCCACTAAGACCTTGTGTTTTGCCCCTTGCCTCCTCAATAGAGCAAAGCTAATCCGGCTCCGCTTACTGGGGGCTTCTTTAGTCGCTGCCTTTCGCTTTTTTCCTCCTTGACCTGGGTGACTCAGCGTCTTGCTCAAGGGCACTCTGACAGGATGCAAGATTGTTGATGCGTACACGGCAAAAGAAGTGCTGACCTTCAGGCCAGTGTGTCGGCTGTCAAAGCACCATGCAAAATCTTCCTGTGAGGTCTCCATCCACCTGGCTGGTTTATCCCGGTCAGGCTTCACGTTCAATCCAGGTGGGATTACAGATGGAAAAATGTTAGAAGGAAATAAAGTGTATACCTCTTCTTTATCTCAGTATCTTGTCTCTTTCTGCTCCTCGCTGGGTCCCGGAGGTCAGGGTGTCAGCTGTTGCACAAAGGGACAGCTGTATCCAGATCAGCCACAGAGCTACATGCCCCTTGGGGCGGGATTAAGCCAATTAGTAGCTGTCAATCACCATGACATATCATGGACAGCTCGATCAATACTGGAATGAATGGGAGGAGGTTTGGAGAGAGGGGTAGACAGGCATACGGGGGGAGGCTGGGAGCACGTCGAAACCGTGGCAGGATGAGATGAAAGGGTAGGGATAGTAAGTAATGTAGGAAAACAAAAAAAAAAAGAGTTAGAGAGGGTTGTTATAACTTTAAGGAAAGATTGTAAAACTAAATGTCAGAAGCTGACTGAAGTGGCTTCAGAAAAAAAGTTAGAGATAAAAATTGAATTGTTCCCTTCCTGATAAAATTTATATATTTAAAATTCAATTTTATTTTATTTGTATAGCGCAAAATCCCTGAATTTCAGTCTCAACGGGCTTCACAGATTCAGAAAGAAGAAAAAAGAAGAGCAAGAAACTAACAAACGCTAGCTAGACAATATTAGCACATTCCTGCCCTTAGACTCTCCTTCACGGTCAGAAAAAACTCCTAAAAAAACATCAGTGGGGAAAAATGAGAAACCTCGTGGGGATCCACACAAAAGAGAGATCCCTCCCCCGGGACGAGCATCCAATGGGTTGTGTAAATGTTAGCTTATTCTAAAAAAAAAAAAAAAAGCCCAACTGTGCCCAGGACTCCAAGAATAATCAAACGGAAATATTCAAGTTTACGGACAGATTTAGCTAAGACTTTAAATATCGCTTCTGCTTTAAGTCTAAACGTAAACAGAGAATAACGGTATTTAATGCGACCATCTTTATTTATTTTGTCGGAAATAACATGAATGGGAATAAAACAGACTGATAAAATAATCTCTTTCTCTTTGTTCCCCATCTGTTCACTTCTACCGATTTATGAGATTGTGGGCTCTGAATCTTTCAGGAGACACACATTCTGTTTTTTTCATAGTTGGGGGGAAGATGAGGAGATCTTATCTTCTTCTGACAGCCAAAAAGAAGCGAGAAGAAAGAAAACGGAGAATCAATAATTCTCGAGAAAAGTGGGAGAGGATGAAGGTGCGTGTGAAATAAAAAAAAAAAAAAAAGTTTAGAGGAGAAGGAGGTGAAAATGCAGATGTTTAATATGAAAACGTGGAAATGTATCAGGATGATGGATGAATCAGTGTAGAAAAGCGATAAAGAAAGAATGAATGTAAATTGTATGAAGGGGAAGTACTGAGCAGAAAGGAAGGATGGGAGATTAAAACTTCTCACACATCTGTTAAATCTAGAATATTAGGATGTGATGGATGTAAATGGGAGCGCTTTCAGCGGGTAAAAGCGTCTTTTCTCTAAAGTTTCAAGCTGATTGAGCGAAACCTGAATGGACCGAGGAAGTATCGATAGAAAGCTGAGAGAGAAAAGAAGAGCTGAGAAGAAAATAGATGAGAAAGGAGAAGAAAACTGATAAGAACTGAAACATAAGATGTTTTTAAAGAAGCAGAGATGAATGATGAATGTGGAGATGGGAGAAATAGAGAGGGGGCAAGATGGAGAAAGAAATGAAGAAAAGACCAGATGAGGGAGAAATGGAGTGGGACAGAAAAAGAGATGAAGGGAACAAGGAGGGAAAATGAGAAGGAGAGGATGTTGTTGTATGAATATGAAGCGGGGAACATCTGGCATGACTCACAGAGTTCCTGGTTCTTTTGAATTTAAATGTGTATGTGTGCGTGTATACTACGGGATGGGGGTTTGTTGATCTAAATCAGTGATCCAGAGACACACCTACCAGGCCTGCCACCCTCACTTATCCACGCCTGGGTGGACACGGAGGGCAGGATCGAAGGTTTCAAGAGGAAGAAGAAAGCCCTAAAAAATAAAGTGGATAAGAAGAGGAGGATGGAAGGAGGAGATAGCGAGAACAGATGGAAAGGAGGGTTGGTGGGAAAGAAAGAACAACTCGAGGATCTGTTGGAGATATTTGTTTTGGATTGATTTACGTTGGTCTCCAAAGCCACCAGGAATGGTCATCATCACACCGTAACACAAAAATACATTGTGATTTGAAACCTTTGCTTGTCCCTAAAGGGCTATAGTCTTCTCGTTGAAAATAATTGGGGAAAAAAATTCTCTAGTCAATTCTGTGATGAACACAAAACCCACTTCAATGTGTTACCCTCACGGAACCAAACATTAAGCTTTTAAACTCAAACACTTACATGGTTTGGTCTTTATGTGATTTCTCTCATCGTTTTCTGTCTTTTTTCGCTCCTAAAGAGCCTTTAAATATTAATACTGTTTCATCAGCGGCACATTGTTCTCCGTTTTAAACCAGAGAACTTTATTCCTTTGTTATTTCACTTGAAATGTCCATCTGCTAAAAGATTTAAGCAGAATACATTTATTTTCCCAAAGAAAAAGAAAGCATGTGCATCATTTCTCATTTCTTTTTTTCTTCTTGTGTTTCTCTAAAAGTGAATTGTGTCTCTGCTTTGAGATCTTAACAAGAATATTTTCCGCCTGTTTTAACTCTTAAAGAGGTTCTGAATAATTCATTGGCTTGTGCTGCCCCCTGCTTTGGTCACAAAGCCATACATTTGTAAATGAGGGTAATCCAGCTTTATTAGCACATCTGCATGTGTCCAGAATGGTGTGTGTGTCTGTGTGTGGGGGTGTAGGTCCTTCTAATGCAAATACACACATTTTAACAACGTTCTAATGTGGCAAAAAATAGTTTTATTTAAGATGATTTATTCCAGAAATTTTAGAAAAAAATCTTCAGACGTTACAAATTTGCGTGTGTCTGTCTGTGATAGTGTGTATTTATGCATGCATGTGTGTTGGAATGTGTCTGGGTCCCGTCCACACATAGTCGGGTATTTTTGAAAACGCATATATTTTTATCTGTTTTGACCTGCCGTGCACATGGAAACTGAGGGGTTTTTTCACTCGAAACCGGCGTTTTTGAAAACTCCAGCCAAAGTGGAGATTTTAAAAAACTCCATTTTTGCGTTTGCCCGTGGACGTGCGAAAACAGAGATTTGCGTTTTTATGCGTCACTACCTGCCACAAGTAATGTGCATATGTCATTTGTGTGCGTTCTTGTTTACAAAAGCAGACAGTGGGAAGCATGGGTCCACGGAAACAGGCATTGCTTTTGACCCTGTTGCAGACCCTCTTTTCGTGCCTTTTTCTCCACTCTCAACTGGCCTTGCTTCTTGTTGAGGAGAAAAGGGGGAGAAACATGTTGCAATCGGCAATTAATAATCACATAAGTCTACCTCCTCCTCCACTCAATACTGCCGACTACTGGTCTGGCATGCTCATAATCGCACTCAGAACCGTATTTATACAGCTCCACGGATATTTTGAAAACGACTACATGTGGACGCCAGCGTTTTCCTAAAACGGAGGACAGCAGATATGTGTTTTCAAAATGCCCGGCTACGCGTGGACAGGGCCTGGGCTTGGTTTTAGGTGGATGTGTATTTGGATGTCTAAGTTAGCAAGTTTTTAGACGTCTCTAACTCGCAGGTTTTTAAACAAGAAGAGTTCTGTCTAACAATTATTTGTGTGTATTCATGAGAGTGTGTTTTAGCTGTCGTGGGGTGAGTGTTGCCAGGATTTGTAGGCACGCCACCACAATGAGCCTTTCATCCACAGAACCATCTGATTGGCGGAGTGTGTATGTGTGTGTAGTCCTCTTTGACCCATCTCTGTCCACAACAATAGACGGTGAAAACCTGAAGATACAGTGGTGGTCAAAAGTTTACATACACTTGTAAAGAACATAATGTCATGGCTGTCTTGAGTTTCCAGTTATTTCAACAACTCTGATTTTTCTCTGATATAGTGATTGGAACAGATCCTTCTTTGTCACAACAAACATTCATGAAGTTTGATTCTTTTATGACTTTATTATGGGTAAACTGAAAATGTGACGAAATCAGCTGGGTCAAAAATATACATACAGCAACATGAATGAGCAATTTTGGAGACTTAGAAAGTTGTGTCAATGACATGAGCTTCATAGCATGACCGCTTAACTTCTTGTGAGTGATTATGAGTGACTACAGCTGGTGACTTCTCTGAGGCCATTTAATAAGGGCTCATTGGATAAAAACACCCACAAACGCTACAATGGGAAAGTCAAAGGAGCTCAGGACAGATTTGAAAAAGAGAATCATTGACTTGAACAAGTCAGGAAAGTCACTTGGAGCCATTTCAAAGCAGCTGCAGGTTCCAAGAGCAACAGTGCAAACAATTGTTTGTAAGTATAAAGTGCATGGCACTGTTCTGTCACTGCCACGATCAGGAAGAAAACGCAAGCTGTCACCTGCTGCTGAGAGAAAACTGGTCAGGAGGGTGAAGAGTCAACCCAGGAGCACCAAAAAGCAGATCTGCCAAGAATTAGAAGCTGCTGGAACACAGGTGTCAGTGTCCACAGTCAAGCGTGTTTTGCATCGCCATGGACTGAGAGGTTGCCGTGCAAGAAGGAAGCCCTTGCTCCAAAAGCGGCACCTTAAGGCTCGACTAAAGTTTGCTGCTGATCACATGGACAAAGTTCTGTGGTCAGATGAAACAAAAATTGAGCTGTTTGGCCACAATGCCCAGCAATATGTTTGGAGGAGAAAAGGTGAGGCCTTTAACCCCAAGAACACCATGCCTACCATCAAGCACGGTGGTGGTAGTATTATGCTGTTGGCCTGTTTTGCTGCCAATTGAACTGGTGCTTTACAGAGAGTCAATGGGACAATGAAGAAGGAGGATTACCTTCAAATTCTTCAAGAAAACCTGAAGTCATCAGCCCGAAGGTTGAGTCTTGGGCGCAGTTGGGTGTTCCAACAGGACAATGACCCCAAACACACATCAAAAGTGGTAATGGAATGGCTAAATCAGGCTAGAATTAAGGTTTTAGAATGGCCTTCCCAAAGTCCTGACTTAAATCCCATTGAGAACATGTGGATAATGCTGAAGAAACAAGTCCATGTCAGAAAGCCAACAAATTTAACTGAAATGCACCAATTCTGTCAAGAGGAGTGGTCAAAGATTCAACCAGAAACTTGCCAGAAGCTTGTGGATGGCTACCAAAAGCGCCTAATTGAAGTAAAAATGGCCAAAGGACATGTAACCAAATATTAGCATTGCTGTATGTATATTTTTGACCCAGCTGATTTCGTCACATTTTCAGTTTACCCATAATAAAGTCATTAAAGAATCAAACTTCATGAATGTTTTTTGTGACAAAGAAGGATCTGTTCCAATCACTATATCAGAGAAAAATCAGAGTTGTTGAAATAACTGGAAACTCAAGACAGCCATGACATTATGTTCTTTACAAGTGTATGTAAACTTTTGACCACCACTGTACACACACAGTTGGACGAACAGATACGTCCACACATGCACACATAGAAGTCTATAATTCAGGTTGAAGTAAAAAAATGATCATTATTCTCTTAAATTAGTTATTTTATCTGAAAAAGTGGTGCTTTTTTGTCTGTCTGTAATTGTTTTTTTAAAATCCACCAATTTCTTAACCTAAAGTTGGAAAAAAAAATTGCACACTGATGCAGAAAATTTCTGTGGGTAGAAAATGTGCATTAAAGAAAGATGGAACAACTTGAAGTTCTTTGTTAGCATGAGAAATTTTTTAGACTGAAATAAATGGCTGCAGCTGCGGGTGGAAAGGCAATTTCCTACAAGGCGTCGCTTTAAAGACAGATCAGTCTTCAATTATATCTACTTAGCAAAAAAAGAAGAATATTTCAGCTTAAGAAAATACTTGAGCTCGAAAGGTTTCATAGTCAGCATGTTCCAGACAGTTTGGCTGCTGAAAAAAAACAGTCGAGTTTAGCAGGAGGTGGGAGGCTCGAAAACTAAAAATGGGGACAGATTGTGGAAGGAGTGATGCAGAGCAGAAAAAGAAAGAGAGAAGCCATAGAACAGGGAGGTGAAACAACTGGAAGAAATAAAGTTAGGGTGCCCACAAAGGAAGGGAGAGTTTTTTGTGGGTGAAGTAAAGTTTACACAAATGGTTTTTGGATTTTTAACAAAGCTAGCAAGACGCCAAACAATCGCTCAGACTTGCAACTCTGATGTGTTCGTTCTTCTTCTCATCCTTTACCCCCCTCTCTTTCTTCCATCTTGGCGTCCTCAGACTCTTAATTTGATGAGTTTTCCATGACTGGGGCCCCTGGTTCCTCCGTCCGGCCGGGCTTCTGTGTGGTTTTGGCAAAAGATCAAGCTATTTTTGGCAGCGCTGATTGGTAGAACTTGCTAAGCAAAGTCTGGGTTTGGTCCCCGCAACTCTTTCTCATATTCCATATGTTTTATTTTTAATGTTTTCTTTCCTCCTGAACGTATGAGTCACACCAACTTCCATATGTTAACTCAGTACTACCAGAAGCAGAAAAAAAGTGTCGTTTTTTTAACCAATTCTATCAAATTTCTAAATACGGATTAAATAAAACTTCTCAATCATGCAGGTTTTAAGGCAAAGACGTGTTTGAATGTTCGCTTTTCTCTTCAAACTAGCAAATAAAATTGAAACTGAAGTTGTGTGACAGCGACCAAAGGCCAAATTTTTTATTCCTCTGTAATGCTAATTTAATCTATCTGCATTCATCGAGTCACCTCGGTGATTCCCCTGGCTGTCCTACGATATGCCTGCATGCAAAGAAGTGCCTCATGTGAATGTTATTACCAGTGAGAAGGTCAACTGTCACTTTCTGAGGCGAAAACAGATGCATGCACAGACGCAACACCCGCAAACACTGGCTTGATAGTTTGAGGCAAAACCCCAACTTTTTAAAGAAGAGATATTGTGGTTTAGTGGGGTAATAATTCTTATCTCATTGCAGGAAGGTCGCCTCGAGGCATTTGAATGTCACAGCATGTATATTTTCCTAAATCAAAAATAGAGAGAGTTAGCAAACGTACTATATTCTTATTTTGGTGGATACACGTAAAAATGGCCCTCATACAAAGAGGAGAGACTGAGTGTGAGCAGAGTGCATGTCAGACTTCCTTTCTTACCACTCAAATGTGGGTTTGCACGGGAACAAAATCCATGCCCTAAAAAACTTGGGCTCGGATAGTTTCTGGTACCAAATGAGGGAGATTATAACGTTCTCAAAAAAGCGTGAATAAAAAAGAATATCTCTTCAGAGGAGTTTTTGATGTGGGAAAAATGTTTAAGTATAATGGAAACCAGAAAAGTTAACTTTCGAGTAGTAAAACCATTGATTTAGTTTCTAATTACCAGGTTAGTTTACCACAGTAGCTTGATGTTAAATCAAAATCTTTAATTACCAATTAGAAAACAGCTTTCTGACTATTGAAAGCTAATAGACAGTAGAGTCTGGGTGGTCCAGGAGGAGGCAAAGCTATTGTAGTGGAAACAGCGGTGGGTGAGACTTCCTTGTCTTACATTCAAGAGGACTAATGGATGTTAGAGACAAAGCTGCTAAGTAGAAACGAAAAAGAGGCCCTGTAACTTTTACTCATTTGCACAACACTATAGTCGGAATGAGTGAGAGGGGAATTTGTTTTTATGGTGTGTGTGGAGGACATACAGAAATGCTCGGCAGGAGGTCAGACAATACATTCACATACAGCGAATGGCTAACAAATGAGAGGACTGTGATGTAAATGCATCCTTTTTTATGTGTTTGTTCCTGTTGAACAGTCACTGGCAGGTTGTAGTGTTCCTTCCTTTTCACTTTAACGCCTCAAACAAAGCAGATAAGTTGAACATTGTAATGTTCGAGATCTTTTCCGAGATTCACTGGTAAATGGGCTGTTTGTGTTGAACGAGTAGGGTATTTCTCAGAGTCTCACATTCCAGATGCGGATACTATTGAAGAACAGTTTCTTATCATTTTAAAAAATAAAGTACATCACTCCATGACCAGATTCATGATAGGTACCGATTATCTTTTAAACGGGAAGTGGAAATTATTCGGTATCAGATCAGCCTGGTTTAAACCCCACAAGCTGGAAGCCAAGACTAAGTTCTGATTGACTCAAAACAGCTTTTGGAATAGTTCTTTTTTTTTTTAAATTCCATAAGATGAAAAAGTCTGGTGAAAAAAATAGCTCCTTTGGAATGAAATGAAACAATGATGCAACATTAGCTCACAGAATTGTCCTCCATTTTTTTTGTAGACAATGTAGACACCACATAATTATATCAGGGACTTTGTTTGATATGCAGCTATGAATGCTGTTATTAAATTTATGGATATTACAGATGTCTTTTTAGAGGCCTGTTAGGTATGTAAAAACATACAGATACAAGTTATCAACATGAGCCACAGATGCTGCATTGAGATCTCAAATAATAAAGTCCTTAAATGTGTTTTTTGTGCAAAAGTATTCACTTAAAGTTTGATCTGTGCGTGTACAGAAATTTTAGAGATGTTGTGTTTGTGCAACAGCAAGAAAGCAGAAAATCTGTCCCATAAAAATTCAGATCAGCTCATCACTCTGTCCTTAGAGATGCCATGTTTTTACCTCCTTCCCCTTTAAGGATTTCTCTTAACTGTGTGTTGAGAACAGAAATATTTGGAGGCCAGAAAGCAGCTTGCATCTATGGAATACGAAAAAAAAAATTAGGGTAAACTGGATTTCATTCTATAAAATTATTTCTAATACATTAGCGGTATGTTTGTCCTTCAAAGAAATACGTCCAATGTAGACTGGAGTGTGACCTGCAGTGGTTGGTTGTTTCAATGACAAGCAGCTCACTTTTTGGATGGATTGCAGTGCGGGTGAAAAAAACACTCAGCAAACGTTCTCAGACTTCAGAATAAAAGCAAAAACAGCTTGAGGGATTCAGATTACTAAAAGTTTCTCAAACAATGACAGCAGCTTTTCTAGGAAGTGATCCCACAAATCCACCAGATGTTTAATATTGGTGAACATGCTGCAGCCGTTACGAGTCAAATCTCCCTCTGTTTTAAAATATAGGAAAAAAAACCTTCAAATGATATTAAAAAAGTGCTTACATTCCTAAAACATTTCTGTTTTCTGTATTAGTTAATGAACGTTTATTTTAAACCTGACCTCGACCAAAGCTTTTGTTTTTACTTAGTTTTCATTTTTCCGCTAAATATTCTCAATGCAACGTAAATCTTTTAGCTTAATCCTCTGTATTTGCTTGCATTAGGTCATCCAATACAGACTGATTCATTCTATATTTATAACCAAGGAAAAACTTTGTGTTTTTATAATTCTGTATATGTAAGGAACACAGCCAGAAATCTGCTCAAGCAAAGAGGAACTTTTTAAAAAAGGGAAACAGCATTTTCAGCATCTTTATTTGAAAAGAAAACACGTTCCTTTAGGCTGACTCATGATTGGACCTAAAGAACTTGAATGCTGAAGTGAAAATGATAAATTAAAGTAATGGAATGAGTTATAAAACTTGGTTGGGAATGTACGGTGGCCATCAGTGGACAAAATACTTCTTAACCATGTTTCTGTTTTTGTTTATGTATCTATGTCTCTGGCTTCGTGTTTTAGGGATTTCTTTTGTTAGATTTTTAAAACTATTTCACACAAAATAGTATTTCCAATTCAATTACTTTCTTTTTATTCTTTTGAGAGGCCCATCTTGTTCTGATTGTTCAGTTGAATTCAAAGGAGTGTGAAGAGCAAGCAGGTGGTTTTCTTTTGTGAACAGTGCCTTGGACTTAAGTGTTTCCTCCATGTGGAAATGTAAAGAATTTAACACTAAACTAGACGTTTCAAAAAGTGGCGGGAGTTCTTTAAATGGAAATAATTTGCATAAACAAGTCTTTAGTAGAACTCTGAAGGAAAAGAGGAAGAACAATGTCAAAACACAGGCCGCAATTCGTATCGATGTTCAACGTCCTCCCAATGTCCCCTTTGTTTGATTTCTCTTTCTAACCAATTAAAATTAGACAAACAATCACAAATAAATCAAAGGGCCTAATTTCACTCTGCTCGGTGGAAATGTTTGAACATGTTGGGAGAAAATGATTCAAAGTTCTGTGAGATTGCTTTGACCTCCGGTCACGTCTCTAATCAACTTCCAACACGTTCCCCAAGTCGATTGTGGAAAGACTTTATTCCAGAAGGTTGGCGCTAATAAAACCACTGATGCCTGATACGATCAGATGTGCCAGAATAGTGTCACAAACCCCACAGACGTGAGATCTGCTTTACCAGAACACTAAAAATAGAACTTTTGCCTTAAATCCTGTGAGTCAGAGAACAGGATGTCGGCTTCATAGAGAGTTTTGCCCTGATTCTTATTTCACCAGCACTACCTTACCTACCGCACAGTACAATCCAGCAGCTCTGCCCCGTCTCTCCTTTTTTTTATCTGTCTTACTCGGTGGACCCCTTCACCCCCTTGAGGCCGTTTAAAAGGGATCAGTGACAGATTCTGCTGTGTTTGCATGTAGCACCGATAGTTCTGCTGGTAATAGCAGCCGGATCGGGTTATTCATCTTCAGACTAGTTTCTACGTGTGAAGCATTTTTCGTCCCCCATTTCTCTCCATGTATTTAGCTAATCCCTCCATCTATTTATCTCTATCTAAACGATGCATCTGAATCATAATAGATAAAAGAAAATCCTCTTCTTTCCTCCTAAGCTCTTTATGTTCTCTGGGTTTTCATTCGTGGGGCTTTGACCTTCCACAGCCACGAGTAGGCTGACATGTTACTGCACCATCAGTTTTCGGCTTGTGTGCTCAACATTAACAATAACCTTAATATCTGAGTTTTTTTTTTTTTTTTTAAAGGCTCTTGATTAATGGTCTGACTTCATGCAAAATTAACTTTTAGTATTTCTGCCCCAACAAACTAATGCCTGCTACAGCAATGACACGACCAGCTACGGTCATGATGCTTTTGATGGATGTACTTCTGTAATAGATGCTCTAAAATCCAAACTTTGGTTTGGTTTTTGTAGTTGTGCTTAAAGACACAACTACAAAAAAAAAAAGAAATTAAATGAAATTTCAAATTAAAATTGTAACTACAAAAATTTCAGATAAATTTAATGGGTCTATGAAAATAAAAGCCTTTTCAAGGGGGGTTCTCATTTTACTTGTGATAGAATTTAAAGCACACACACATGCGAACAATCATGTACGCACTCATACCAACATACACACTCACATACATGCACACATGTGCACAAGTGTGATTTTTTTATGCCATAATTTGTGTATTTTATGTTCTATTTTTATAAAATGCATTGAGTGTTCTTAGAGGCACTTATTGATAAAATGACTTATTATTGTTAGTACATGCAAACAACGCGCACACACACACACACACAAATGTGTTAAACTGCGAATAAAAAAACATCTAATAGATTGGTCATTCACTGATCCATTTTAAGATGTCATCAGGACGACTACAACAATGTTGTTCGACTCTCTTCATATTTTCCTCTCTCTCACACACACACACACAGACACAGACACACACACACACACATCGACAGGCAGAAAGAAATAAAAAAACATTCAAGAAACGACAACAAAAACCAACCTAGAAACACACACCCACACACCGGCACTCTGCAGGGCCACCGCTCCATTATTTCTCTGAAGTGGCTTTTCAATTCCATCGCTGATGCTTGAGGGAGTGTGTATGAGAGAGTGTGTGTGTGTGTGTGTGTATGTGTGTTTTAGTGTGCATTTGAATTTGTGAGATTGTGTGATACTGGGAAGGAGGGGGGCTAGAGTTGGGGAGCGCTTGACAAAGATTGTGACATAAACCATTTATAGAGCTGCCCTGGCATTTGTGCCTATGTGGGTGTGGGTTTTTGTCCGTGTGTGTGTGTGGTGATATCGCTGTTGACATTAAATCCTCTACTCAGGTTAGTTTGGCGCAAACACAGGGAATGATGGGATTTCTAAGAAGCAGCATAAAAAAGAAAAGGGGGAAAAAAACTGATTACAGTTGGAAGCAAAGATTACACAAATGAAAAGATTCGGAATATATTGGTTTCTGATGAGAAAATTAAAGAAAAAATATTTGGGGAATGGTAAAAATTAATATAATATCTAATTTTAAAATAAAGAAAAAGCTAGGAGCACCTAGAGCAGGAGGTTTTTTGTGGAAAAGGAACGAATTGATTTACGGCTATTATACTGCACGTGACTATTTTTTTTTCCTTCTGTACATTATTTGTTATCAGTTTAATTTGCCAGTTTCCCAAATAGAAATAAAATGGTTGGATTTTTAAAGAATAAAAAGGGTTTTTAATGTCAAACTCATTTTCCCAGTAAGACCTGCTGATTGTCTTCTTCAGATGTCCTGCAGCGTTATGGTTCATTAGCAGGTAGACAAAAGTCCAAGTTGATTAAAAAAAAAAAAAAAACACAAAAAAACCCATAAAGCATCATAATTAGGATGAAAAATTACTTGACACATGCGGGGTGTTAAGAGTGCCTTCTTAGTTTTTACAACTAGGGAAGAATAATGAGACGAGAAAAAGATTCTGACAAATGGATCCAATTTGCAAGCAAAAAGTCTTTACAAAAAAAAAAAAAAAACAAGAACAGCTTCCCTACTGTTTGGCTTCACAAATCCAAAATATGTTGAAGTTTTACTGCATCCAGCTGCAACAGGGAAGATTAAAGTAGCAGGAAGCCACATTTGAAGTTCTCTACCCGCTGACATTTTGTCATTCCAGCAGCAGTTAAGAGTCTAATTGATTACGGCGACCCCTATTTTCTAACTGCGGTCTCCTCATTGATCCTCTTACTGCTCCTCCAAGTGATTCTCCCAGTCATTACTGCCGAGACAAGGACTTCTGCTGAGTGGTCCCTCAGAAACAACTTTAATGCAGAACCTCTGAGTAAAAACGGGTCGATCCTATGAAAAAAACCTGTTGGTGCGGGCTTAAAAGTTCAAATTTAAAGTCAAGAAGTGCAACCAGTCAGATGGAGTGAGAGGCCTCATATGTTTCACCCTCTTACAAATCCATTTCATGTCAAGTTCTTGCACGTGTCCTCCAGCAGAGGTCAGAACTTCTACCTGCTGACTGTGTCTCCTTTCCCAAATTAAGAGTGCATCATGTTACATGCAGTTCACACACACATGGACAAGTTGCAAATGGAGCGTCCGTGGCCACACACCCATGCGCTTGCACATCGTATTACCTGCATAAGGACAAAGCTATTGCAGTAACGGCAAAGTAACCCAATAGGCTTTTAAGATTTGTTTAGCCTCGACAGCATAGCTTACTAAAGCTACGCACACTGGATCTGATAGCATGACTAGGATGAACCGAGACCCACTGAATTATGGTTGTTTGATTACACTGGGGAAGGGAAATGACAACAGAGAGGCTACGAAAGAAAGATAGTTAAACACATAAAGAAAAAAACATGTCTGAGATATCTGAGATCTATTGTTCAGTCTAATCAGCACAATGGACTGTACCCCAAAGAAAACCCCAAAGTGCTTGCAATGTACCTCACAATTACCCATTCACACGTAATGGTGGAAGTGGCCATGCAAGATGGTAACCATGACAAATTTGGGGTTTTGTGTCCTAACCATGAACTCTACTCAAACTCTAACACGTCCATTCTACTTATTGAGGAAATAAAGACAAGCACAATCAGTGAAAAGGTTTTGGGTATTGACTAAAAAGTTTTTTCTTTAATTATTAAACCCTGCTTTTATGTTTCACATTAGGCACTTAGTTGGACAGCTAAGAAGTCCTACTCAGACATTATTGTTGTTGCTACCTGATAATAGTCACTAATTAAGGTCATTGTTATACAAATGTTCTGCCATCACTCTAATATTAAATACACATTATGTTAGTTGTAGAGAGTTACTGTTGTGTTGTTTTAATCTGTACATTACAAGTTAAACTAGCACACTGAGGCTACATGCTAGCATTGTATCCCGCTAAGCTCGAAGATACCTCTTCAGATTGCAGTTAACCCTAAATTACTCAAAACAAAACGTCGTACTCTAGGTTGCTGGCTACAGCCGGTCAATCTCTCTGATCATTCTCTAGAGCAATGACCAGAGAAATGGTTGAGTTTTATTTTTGAAATCACAGGGGATTTCGGTTCCCTGTTAGGCGTAATATACCAACACTGGTATCTCGCGACATTCAATAAAGTAAGAAACTAATACTAAAGTTAAAATAATAATAAAAAAAAAGTTAAAAACGTTTGAGAAAAAAACCAAACACGTCTAAAATCGAAAATCAAGTTTTGTGCTAAAAAGCTTACTTCCGGTATGTTTTTAACACCTGAAGGTTCAAACATGGAAGAAACCTGCAAAAGTTGATTTGGCAAGAATCCCTCTTTTGAAGTGTTTGGTAAAGATTCGCTTAAATGATACAAGATGCTAACTTTTTGCAGATATTCAGGTTTAATCTCACTACACCTTCTCACAATAGATTCAAACAAATTGTTCAACAATAGGTTTTTTGGCTTACAGTCATCTAATGACTCTGATTTAAAAGTGCTTTTTTTCTGTCTTTGAAGAGCTGCCACATGACGTTAGTTCTTGCTGGAAGTGTTGAGCTGCTCATTTCATCATTTGAATAGATTTAGAAATACAGGAAAAAAAAACATTCCAGTGAGTATTCACAGCTCTGTGTCGTTAAACAAGCCAAATTAAATCTGGCTCAAAGTTTATTGTGCACAACAGGTTGGCCGATCAGATAGAAGGAACAGTGAGGTGGCAGAAAATAAATGGCAGAGAGGAGTTTAAAAAAAAACCTAAAGAGATGAATGAACGTTTAAAAATGACTTGACTTTGGCTGATAAAACAAACATTCTCTTATTTTATTTGTAGTTGATTCCAGATTAGGACTTTACGTAACTCAGAAGTCATGAACTCACTGTTATTTTTAGCTTTAGATATCAGTTCCAATCAGATTGTTTTTAACTCCAAACTGCTGAATAAAAGAAGGGATTTTAAAGAGAGATTTTAAAACTTAATCCAAGATGAAATAAGAATATTGTTTGATGAAACATTTTTGAGCCTCCTGTTTTTTTATATATATATATATTTATTAGTAGTTTGAAACTTTGAATTTAAAAGTCTCAGATAACTTTTTCGATCTATTTCTGACACAAAAACTGTTCAAATTCACCTTTGAAATGTAAAACCGTATTTGTCAGTATTCATTTAATACATGGCATTTTTTGTAAATGAGCCAAACAAGAATATTTCCAAGTTAGCTTTTGCTAACTTGTTGCGCTTGACACTTTATTTGCGGCTTCAAACAAAGGACCGAGCAGAGGACGGGAATAAGTGGAAATAAGCAGACGTTCATAGTGCCAAAAATAGAAGTAAAACTGAATAAATATCTCTTTACGTTTTTTGTTGACTATCCCCTTTCTGAGCAAACAAACGGTAATAGGTTAAGTTATGAATGTTATGAGAAAAATTACTACCCCACCAAAGCAAAATACCCCCTCTTTAAAATGAAAAAATAAACCTAAAGCGAGGTGAGTGCATTTAAAACTGAGGAAGGACCGCTTCCTGTGTATCTAACCAACATTGACGACATTAATACCGCTCACAGTTGTCCGGCTTAGCCTTTCATTATCGAGGCATATGGTGGCTCTTTGTCGATTTATCAATGCCGCAAGCTTTTACTGGCTCTTGAAATAAACAGCTAAGTCACAGTGAGCCTAAAAAGCCATCAGATGTACAATAACTCTCACAGCGAGCCAGTTATGAGGTCTGTAGACGCTCTAGCGATCCAGCTTAAAACAGAAATCCATATGTTTGCAGCAACCCTCTTCTCTTTAACCCCCTTCTCCCTCGTTGCCTTTTAGACTTGTCATTGGAGAGTGACCTGCATTATCTATCCCTCACTTGCTCTCCCCTGCTCTGTCTGAATGGAGATTTAGATAAGAGAGTTTGAGCTGCGAGAGAGCGGCTGCTGAATACCAAGAGAGCCACTGATAAAGGAGAGCAGGAAGTGAGGGCCAGATTCTCCAAGCTTTGTTTTGCCAGCACACACTCAATGTTTTTATCCAAGAGGCTGAACCAGGCTCAAAGTTCAGGGCAACCTGCATGTGAAGAAGTTTCACCTCTACTTTGTGTGTAGGCACGAGGAGCAAGTTGAAGCAAACGCGCATATTTATGATCATTCAGCTGGTTTTGATGGTATTTTTTCTGTTTGTGTGTGGCAGACGACTAGGACGCGTTTTGAGAAAGAAAGATTTTAACAATCTCAGAGTTTCAGGCTGAACTCTAGCTTGCCTGAAACACAGAGTTTTTGGTTTCAGAACCGTTGAAAGGGGTAGGTTTAAAAAACTCGGAGTTGGTTGACTTAGTGTTAAGCGTTTGTGCAGCAATTTTATAAAGTCATGAACAATTGGAGTGAAAATCTTACGATCTCGCAATAGGACCAAACTAAAGCATTTTCTTTGAACTCTTCCTCCTTCTTTTTATGCACCTTCCATGTGTTTTTTACACTACATGTGCTGGGTGAGGACATTTCTTTCATTTGTCATATTCTGCATATGAAACACACACACATCATTTGAAATGTCGTTGAGGTGATCGATGAAGCCCTGATGGAAATGTCATCTGGTGCTAATACATTTATCATCTCTCATCCAGCTTCATGGATTTCTTCTTTTGCTTTTCAATCATTTTCTGCTCTTTTTCTAGCTGAGCCATCACGAATGCAGAGATTCACGGAACTGTCTGTGCTTTTCTGAGAAGTCAAATTAAACGCTGAGACTCTCACTGGACTAACGAATGGTGTTTTACATTAATTTGTGTGGAAAAAATGGCCAATAAGATGTTGTATTGGGAAAGTGAACATTCGGAAAGCAAATGCCAACATACGCACGTCGGTATCATGTTTGTTAGAAGTCACTAAGTGACCAGTTTCAGAGAAGGAAACCTCTTGTATTTTCAGAGAGCATAATGCTGGCTAAGCTGGTCATTGAAAACTGATAATAAAATATACAATGAAAGACACAGTGAGCTGGAATATGGTGTGCTACTGATCTCAGCAGGGAGCTTCCAGCAATGTGCAAAAAGTCTTAAACCACCTTTCATTTCATAATATTTTACTTTCAAAGAGTCAGACTTTTTAAAAGTGCCTAAAGGCTTTTTTTCTCTAAGTCTTTGTTGGCCAGGTCTCCAGTCGTCTTGAAGGTCTGTCAAAGCTTCTTTTTCTTGGACATTGGCTGCTGTTTCACATATTTTCCAGCCGAGGAATATATACACATTAGCCAAAACCTGAACATTCCCACTATGGTGGGAGGTGTGCTTGAAAGAAAAAGGGCACTTATGCACAATATGTGCTGTTTATTTTGTAACACATTGTAGGTATTTGCCTCCATACACACGCATGTGTGTCAGACACACATTAGTGATTAAACAGTTATCAGTTGGGCTGATTATTAGCACTGAAATTTTTACATTTGATGAATATCAGTATTGATTCCGCTCCAGGGATAAAAACAGTCAATCTTAACTTATCAGTCCTTTTTTTTTTTTAATCCGCAGGGCCGATATCGAGACATGAATTCAAATCAGAGTTAACTCACTTGAGATGCAACAACATTTCTCTTTCCTGCCTCGACCAGGCAGAAGGGCCTTCAGAGCTCTTCATAAAACCCTGGGAAAGTTTTTACCGTAAAAGTTCCAGTGAGAAAGATAAAATGCAAGAAACTCTTCCAAGGTTGTAATAAAACATCTCAGTGCCCTACATCTGACAATTACCCAACGTTTGTCTACATTTTTCTCACACTTTGAACTCTCCTACAGAAAGTTCGGTGTTGCTGATACACACATTTAGCGCTATCAATACTTTTAGTCTCATTATGTTACATTAAAAAAGACTTTTAAAAGTTTAATTTACAAAGTATTTCAAATTTATGCTGCTGAAATGACTTAAAGGAGACTTGGAACCTTTTGAGCACAAATATCTGCCAAAGTGATATTAGTTTAGTTTTACGGTTGTTCTTGATCAACCCCAAAATCTAATCTCTTGTTCCTTAATCCCCTTCTGACGTTTCCTGGAAATGTTTTCAAGATCCATCCATAAATTTCTGATTTATAGATGAACCAAAAAGACAGAAAGTAAAAAAATAATCTGGTAGAGATTTTATAAAAGGATTAGGGACGTATTTATTACTTTTCAGCTAATCCAAGTAAAAATCAGGAAAAGAAGGTTTTATGGGGAGATGATTGTAAAAATGACATTTTCAGGAAGAATAACAGGACGATACGACTGACGTATTCTGCTTTAAAGTAAAATAATGCCAACAGCTCTTTTAAAGTATTAAATCTCCCTTCAGATTCAGAAGCTAAACTTTACTAAAGAATGTGGGATCATGTGGTCAGAAGTTCTGCAGAAGTCCCTGAGATAGTTTCCTAAAGACTAGATACAAAGATTAAACAAAGCTCCACTGAGAGGGTTCCGATCATTGAGTAAATAGAGAATGAAGGCATACAATTTTTTCAAAAGTATTTGCACACCCATCCAAATAATCAGAATCGGTTTTCCATAATAGACATACATTTAAGGCCATACCAGCCTGTCAATGCCTGATCCCGTCAGACCTCAGAAGCTAAGCATGCTGGTTCTGGGTAGTACTCGGATGGGAGACCGCTGGAACCCCAGGCACCACAGTGGGATGACTGTGGGGAATAAATTGTCTCTGTGTCCCTGGGCGAGACACTTCACCCACATTGCCTAGTCTGAATGGTGTGTGAGTGATTGGTTGGTGATGGTCAGAGGGGCTGATGGCGCAAAAATGGCAGCCTCGCTTCTGTCAGTTTGTCCCAGGGCAGCTGTGGCTACAACAGTAGCTTACCATTATCTGATATGGAATGAATGAATGATGCATATGTGTGAAGCGCCTTTGAGAGTCCTGAAAAGCGATGTAGAAGTATAATGCATTATAATTATTTAATTATATTAAAGGCAGATATTATAGGCAAACTGTTTTAATGAACAAACAGAAACGATAGGTTGCACCTAGGAGTCAGTCAATTCCTTTTCGGGGATCCACTGTAAAACAGCCCATGTAAACTGGTGACTAGAACATCTTCGGGATAAAATAGAGGTCTTTTTTTAAAAAATGAGTTTGTAATCTCACATTTGTGCTTCTGGAAGAATGGCTAGAAATCTTTATAAATACATTTGTAAACCTTGTGGCCATCCTTCCTACAGAAGTTGAAGCTGTGATCACTGTAAAGATGGTCCATCGACATATCGTGAACCGAGAAGGTGCAAACTCCAAAAGGTAGTCAAGGCAGGTGGGCAGATGCTATTGGAATTACACCATAGTTCATAACAATTATAAGCCATGGCTGCTGAGAATGATTCAAACGGTCTTTTTGTCTTAAATGGCACTCATGTCTTTTTATGTTTTTACATACTGAGATGACATGAAGAAAAGACTGTGTTAGGTCGAGAGGCGAGGTAAGGATGAACTGGTTCTACATTATAATCAAATCATAAAAAACTCAAATATAGTGTCTGATAAACCTTTAATCAGAGTCATGAGCTGGGAACGAGGGACACAGAAACGACTCAATGCATCTTTCTCTAGCCACTGAATGCTCAGTCTGTCCTCTTTTTAGACAACCTTCTAATTACCAACTAGAAGCACGTAACTCTGGAAATTCCAGATAAAAGAAGACATTTTATGGTCATTTTCACAACATCAGAAAGAAGTTTGACCATAAGTAAATTAGCTTGCTGTACTACAGTCAGATGGTACGCTCTCTGTTAGTGGATATTTAGTTAGAATCGTAGCAGGACTGTGCCACACCACAGTTGAAGAGATCATTTTATATGCATGTGTGTCTGTGAGAACAGCTATGCGAGTAAGAGAGCGTGTCATTAAATAAACTAAATGAAAATCATCAAGTCATAACTGAGTGTTCGCCTGCATCCATAAGCAGACCAATCATGCAGAACTGAATATGTAAAAAGTCTATTTATTGTCTCTCCTACACCAGCACTGACTCCATCATCCATCTCTTCCTTTGCTTTTCATCTCTCCACCCTAACCTGTCAGTCCAATGAATGCCACTCGTTTCTCTCCGTCTCTCTAAGTCAACATGTCAACTGTGATCACTAACACACGGTCATTATCTGTCTGAGGAAGCCCTCGGCGTGCATGCACGTTACGGCGTGTAAATGCAAAGAAAAGTCAACGTGCAAATTGGACCGGCATGTTCAGTCATGGCATTGCTTTTATCAGTTTCATGAATCTCAGCATCTGTTTGGTGTTTTAACAGTGTCTTGATTCCAGAGAAACAGAAATGGGGTTATTTTCATGTTGAGTCAAGATGTTAAATTGAATTTGAGTTGGTACGAAATCTGCATCGTGCGTACGCGATTGGGCGATGTGAACTAAAAAGCCATCCAATCATTTTTGGTATTAAGTGACACAACAATAAATCGACCCAAAACAAAAACAAAGCAGCAACAATGCTTTCTCGAGTTTAGAAATACGTACCTACATTATGACATCATGCCGCAAAGCATTGTGGGTGCTCCGACAAGCAATCATTTGAGTATTGCTTTGCTAATTAGCAGAGCTCCCACTGTGGGCTCTTCCCTCAAAATAAGCTCATCTGTAGATTGCAGTTTTAAGCTCACGTAAAGTTAACTCATTATTTTCTCATCAATTCTAATTGCAGAGTATTTATAGAGGTATTGAGCTTTTTTGTGGGTTGATAATTCTTATCAAAAAAACACAGATGGATAAACATGGTTCCTTTTTTAGTCCTGAAATCTTAAATTTTCCCAAACAAAACATACATTTCAATTTTATTTCTAGTTTCCTAACTTTCAATTCCTCCCTCCTTTTGCTTTTCATTGAGACCTGTCCTTAGGGCGCATGCACGATACAATATCAATCTTCTTCGAGGCCTCAAATATAATGTTAAAGTCTGATTTTAGTTCATTAAAAATTGCACAAAGGGACCCCGTGTGAGCAGAATGCATGCTCAAGAAACACTTCCTGCTTACGTTCAAATGTGGGCACGGACAAATCCACGGCCAAGAACAACTGGGCGTATGAATGATAGATGAGAGAGTTCACAAAATTAATACAACATGCAGGAATCAAGTAAAAACCACTGCAGGTATGTTTAAAATTTAAGCTTGGTATCTCCAAAAAGTTGATTTGCTTTGACCCCTCCTGCTTTAAAGTCTAGAGTTAGTGTTTTTCTTTTACCAAAAGTATTCTGGTTTGTATTTATCTTGCACATGTGTGCACAAGAGTAATAACTTTACTCCTAAAACAGGCTATTCAGCCTAAACTTTTTTTTACTGTAAATCTGTTACTAAAAACAGATCAGAGAACAAAGCTATAGCCCTGTTTTACAACAAATCCTCCAGTTTTGGCCTTACTAGCTATTTTTTGTAAATTTAGATGTAAATCAAATGACTGAAGATTTTAGCCCCGGCAGCTTCTTTGTTCTTTTTTTTCTATTTAGAGATGCGTTAAACTGAGTAATTACATTGTAGGAACCAGTCTTTTCAACTTCCTTTTTCCTTTGTACAGTTTTAGACAAAACAAAAAAAAAAGAGGAATTGCCCAAATAACTCCTTGGAAAAAAAAATTCCACAATGCATATGCTCCGTAACAAACTAAGATAATCTGCAGATGACAAATGAATGTCCTCAGCTTAAAATAAAATCCCAAAAAGTTGAAGTTCAGGTGAAAAAATAGCTCGCTTCAAGCAACAAATACTGGAATTGAGTCATTTATGTGAATATTAACTTCCTGTCATGCTGGGTTTTTTTCAATATTTTTGTTTAAATGTGCAGTAAAGTCATTTTTAACTGGTGTTAATGTAAAGAAATGTGTTGTGGAAAAATCTCTTTATGTATGCTCAGATCAAGTTCTTCAAAATGAACAAAAAGACCACATAGCTCCTAAATTTGACCTCAAAAAGCCTAAAAAGCTACATCTGTGTGTAAAATTTAGCCATACTGTACGTTCAGGTTTTTGTTTTATAACCAATTGTTCATGTAAAGATGAAATGGAGTGGTTTGAAATGGCACTTCTCAGGAGGAGATCAGCATTCGAACGAGAATAGGATTCTCATCGGCACTTTTCAACCACATGAAGATATTTCTGACAGTCAGTGATGTCTGGAGCGAGTGTTGGAACACTAGAGTGAAAGCGGTATGAGTTTGAAAAAAAAAAAAAAAAAACAAGAAGCAAAGCAGCCAATCTTGTGTAAAATAACTACCCGCCACTTGCACCTGCATCTCTTGTACTGCGTTTTTATTTTAGACTCGGCAATGAGTCAGTGAGGGGGTGAGAAGAGGCAGAGGTGGAGGAGGTGGATGAGGACGGTGTTTGCCTGAAGATTAAATATATGAAAGCATGCATGAACCAAAAATAAGTTAAAGAAGAGTCATTACAATTTAACATAAAACAGATTTATTTTTTAGAACTTGAGGCCAAATTTGACAGTCACTGAAAAAAGAAATGTTTTCATGCCGTGACTACTATATCCTGTATCTACATGTATGGGTGTCTCAGACAGGAGGAAACAAAAGGTCTAAAAAACGTGTGTGTGTCTGATTTTGTGCAATATCAATCAGTTTGTGTAAAGTATCATTTTAGTGGCAGTAAGATGAGCATCTCCGTTACTAGGGTCGCACAGAGTAGTCCAAAAAATGTACTAAAAATGTACTAAAATATCTGCTGCATCCTCTTTGGTCACACCAACTATCTTTATGTCTTCCTTCACTGTATCCATGAACCTCCTCTTTGGTCTTCCTCTAGTCCTCTTTCCTGGTGGTTCCAAATCCAGCGTCCTTCTTCCGATGTACTCTCTCTATTCTCTGCACATGTCCAAACCATCTCAGTCTGGTCTCTCTGACTTTAAAACCTCTAACATGTGCTGTTCCTCTGATCCTGTCCATCCTGGTCACTCCCAGAGAGATCCTCAGCATCTTCATCTCTGCTACAAACATCTCTGTTTCCTGTTTTTTCCTCAGTGCTATTGTCCCTTGACCAAACAGCATGGCAGGTTTTTTTTGTGAACACAAATATTCTCACAAAATAAAAATATCAGTAAAAACAAGTGATTGGAAATGTAAAATGCACATATTTTGAATGCATATAATATGAGCCATCTCACGATTTCTAAATAGTGTGTTCACACTTAAATAACCTTTCATTCAAGTATTAAGTGAAAAATGAAGTGTCAACTTTTTTTCTTGGTTTTATGACTGCGTTACTGAAAAAAAGCAATATTTACAGCAATACATTGCACTCTCAAGTCTGTTTGTTGCCCTGCAAATACAAAAGCAGGCGGGTGGATGGATCGTACAAACGCAGCTGGAAGCAACCAGCTGTGCCCACCATGCCCACTTTACCCCGCTATCACATTCCTCTCAAGCCAGCAGCACCTAATTCCCACATGCTAACAGGAGACGTGATAATTACACATCACAAGTGTTCCAATTCACTCACCATGAAAAGATGGTGATGGGATGGAAGAGATTTGTGCTTTAAGTTCATACTGAATCACTTAGTAATCATTGATTATTGTGCACAAAGGTTAAAACGGCTGCCTAACCTGGTCTGAGAATAAAGGTTATGTGTTACACTACCCTGTAAAGGAGGTAGACGTGAACTATAAAATGTTTAACTGGATTTCCTGGCCTGGAAGCAGCTGGCTGCTTTGAAACAGTCATGTGAAATTTGTCTCCTCTCCAGCTATAGAGTTGAAAACCCAGTTGGTCGCAATCAAAGAATAAATCCCCATATCTTTATTTAGAAAGCGCATGAAACACCAGATTGTAATCTGAGAGAGTGTAATGCGTTTGGATGGAGCTCAGCTATGGAGGAGCATAATCATGATAATTATGCTGGTCTGGCTCCAGCTTTAGGCCTTTTAGCTAATGACAGGCGCAACACTAATGGCGAGATTTCAAGCGGGCTATTTTGCATCCGTCTGTAACGTCTGCACACGTTTTGTCTGCGCGGTTGGCATGAGCTGACCATTTGTTCACTGAATGAGAAATTGGGATTACAATAGTAGCACGTGATGTCTTTTTTATCCTGAGACAACCTTGTTAGTGTCAGCGGCTGCACATTCACAGTGACTGCCTGTTTTTGTGAATCCCAGAAAAAACACATCTTCCATTATGAAATGAAAGCAGAGCGAATAAAAGTAGAGTTTTTGCCTATGGGCGGTTGTTGGGTTGCTCTGAAACAATCGATCCATAAGATAGCAACTGATGAAGTTCCATCAGAAAGCACAAAGCAGAACATGGAAATTCACTGTGGCATAAAAATATCCTTTACGATTGTATTTTTTTCCCCTGTATGAAACATTAACCAGCAGCTCCTCTTCGTTCACTTTTATGTTCAACAGAAGTAAATGTAATTCATCAAAAGAAATCAATACTAAACATCATCACCGTGTGTCTGGGTTCACGCGGTGAAACGTGTTTGCAACAGATTGTTGGAAGTGCTCTTCGGATCGATGGGCCATTTTTTCATGCGTTTTACTTTTCATACAAGAACCGATTGAATCTGTGATCGTATTGACAGTGTAGTCTTGGGGTGCCCGGTGATGCTGCGGAATGGAGAAATCCATTTTCCCTCCAATAAACCAGAGAAAGCATGCAGGTTCACATGCAGAAAATATCAATAACTGTTTAATTTTGCAGAAAGAGGTCAAGGAAAAAGCATGTGTCATTTCAAAAGTGTTGGAAAGACCAATGTTATCTCCTTATTAGTGCTGTGTTGGCACATATTGCTTTAGGATATTCTGATCAAAATGCATTTTTCTTCTTTAAGAAGCGGAAAGGAGCCTCTGCATGCAAAGCAGGTTAATCCTCTACATGATAATGATGATAGGATGATAATGACTGCTGTTCTGCTTGAGGGACTCGACGAGCGTTGAATAATGATGATTTGTTATGATGATGTTGATGATGCTGAAATTTGATGCACTGCCGCTGTGAAATTACTTTAATACAAGCAAGTCAAGTCCTTTTTATTGATTAGATAACACAGTTGTGTGTGGTTAAGTAGACAGCGAACACCTAGCTAAACCAGGGAAGTCTGAAAACATGCATTCATTTTAATCTCACATTGTCAGAGAAGGAAAGTCTATCCTAGTTGGGCCGAAAAGAAGTAAATGATTATTAAAAGAGTTATGAACTAATCTGGTAATCAATTAGTTGTTTCAATCAAATTGTGTCTTAACAATCAAAAAGCCTCAAATAAATATGGCCAGCAGTATTTCTTTTTATGCCAGAAATAGAGGTGGAGGAAAAGCTGGAGAGGTGGAGATTTGCACTAGAAAGAAGAGGAATGAAGATTAGTCAGAGTAAAACAGAGTACATGTGTGCGAATGAGAGGGATCCAAATGAAAAAGTGAGGTTACAGGGAGAAGAGATAAAGAAGGTGGAAGATTTTAAGTACTTAGGATCAACAGTCCAGAGCAATGGAGAGTGTGGAAAAGAGGTGAAGAAGCTTGTTCAGACAGGCTGGAATGGGTGTCAAATTTGGAAGGAACTGACTTGCTGTGGCGACCCCTGAAGGGCAATGCCGAAAGAAGAAGAAGAAGAATCGAATAAGTGAGAAAGTGGTTCTATATTTGATAGTTGCCATAATCCTAGATGGCAATGTGTGTGAGGCCGGGTACACACTCTACAAGTCTTCTCTCTTTTATTCATATTCTTTTGTTTTTTTCAGTTGAAGGCAGTGGGAGAAGCCAAAGCCTCTTATCACTTGCTCACAGCCAAAAGGCAGGGTACACCCCGCACAGGTGGCCAGTCTGTAGTAATAAGCTGAAGACACAATAAAAGTAACAATTTCTATTTTTTCTGCTTTGTTTTCCTGACGTGTTATTTATGCTGATCTTTGGTTCTCGTGAGAAAAAAAGATGAAGGAGTTCTTAATGCCTGCAGAGTCTCGCTCCTCAGAGCCGTGTGATCTCCCGTTGCACATTTATGACTATGTGGATGGAAGAGATGTGGCGCTGGAGATAAAGGCATCTCTTGGCCTTTTGATATTTAGCCATTACATTTAGGAAATATCTCCCTCGCAGCACTTTCATCCGTCTGCTCACTCATGAGCCATCACACCCACATAATTACCAGATGGAAAGGAGCAGACTTTAAACATGTTGTTAGACTGATTTCTGCTGTTTTAAACCCACATTTACCTACTCCAGGCTCACACAAGTCACACATTTTCATTTGTAATAGCCCACTGATTCACACTCATGCAGGCGGGCCACTTTACATAGACTCTCAGCCTTGGCATTGACCCTGATCTACTCTAGTGGGGCGTAGCAGGGTTAAGTAGCTCACCTCTGGATTTTTCGGTCGTAGTCAGTGATAGAAACAGTAAAGTGTGACACAAGTTTTAAGCTTAGAATTGAACGATAACAACTTGCAAGATGAGACAAATGATTAGTTAGATCGTTTAATGGCTCGGGAATTTGCTGCCACTTGAAAAAGATAAAACTGCTCTCAGATTTCCTTCACAACAAGCTGCACCAGCACAGTGAAGCAAATGAACAATAAGTCTGTAAGGCACACCAGACATCGTCAATTCATAGATAAAAATGTTTGAAATACAGAAGAGTTTCTGATGGTGGATTTACTTTAGATTTTTAATAACTGGTGGATCAAAGTCTTACCAGTCGGTCATGAAGGCTAAAGCTAATTACAATTCCGATATTCAAATTGGTCGAAATCAAAGGGAAAATGGAAAAGGCCGGTCTTCTCACTATTAGGTGGACTATTTTGTTGTTGAAAGTCATAAACCAAAAAGAAAGAACGTAAAATGGTTGATGGTCAATTTCCCTCAATTGTTTAATGCCAGTAGTAATATTTTCTGTTTAAATTTACCAAAGACATGACAGACAAATCAGTGTCTGGCTTCTGTCCTACTCAAAAAGGGTACGAGTATCTGTACAGAAGCAGCCAGCCCACCACAAGCTGGACTTCTTAGTAGAAATTAAGCTACTAATGCTCTCAAAGACTTATTTTTTCTTGATCTCTCATATGATTGCGATCAGCATTATTTTGTAAACAACTAAGCGAATCAACCGGTTTGCATTCTGCATCTTTTTATGTGGTATTATATATTTTAGGGGGAGGCAATAGCTCAGCGGTAGAGTGTTCATCCTTGGACTGGAATTTCACCGGAAATTCACTGGGTTGAATCCTACTGAGCTCATGTCAAGGTGTCCTTGGGGAAGACACCTAACCCCCTGTTTCTCCCACCATTGACGCCGTCGTGGCAGCCTGCTGCGGTATAATGCAGCACACAATTTTTTCCATTGAGGGATGAACAAAGTATGTAAAAATAAAAAAAAAAACTCACATATCAAATTATGTACTAAAATAATTTTAAAACAGTGTTATATCCCAAACACTATTTATTTTTTGGCCTTCTAAAAAAAGCAAAAAGTTTTTATAATTTTTGTACCATGTGTTAAATGACTTCTATACTTTTCTGTCTGATTTGATATGCATTTTATTTTTGCAACTGTGAATCAAACATTCAAAAGTTTTCTACTCAAAGCATGGTTAATAGTTACGGTGTCTGCCTGTGAAAAACATGCTACCAATTTAAAAAGAAATAAATGTGTACATCCTAGTGTTATAAACGGTTGCATGTGAGTTTTAAGGTCAAAGGATGGTCATAGAAGATACAATCATTCATGCTATGAATAAAAAGTTATTTTGCTTAACATCTTCGAGAGGATTATTTAATATTCAGTCCTATTGTTCGTTTTTATTGGATTATATTCAAGAGAGATTAAAAGCAGAGCTGCGCCTGTTTCCGGGATTTAATGTGTCTGAACTCCTTTGTGGATTATAAATGATATTTCTCACATACACGTAACGGTTTTCTCTCTTTCTCTTCTGTTTGTTTCAGGTTGACCTGTGTTACAGTGCAGGGAGAAAAATCTCCATCTTTTTATCACTGATGAGCTAAAAGGTTTGTTCTGCTATTCATGTGTTTAACATGGCACCAACACAATGCTCCCCACTAACTTTTTAGGCATCCAACTAACAAGCCTTTTGCGCATTCCTTTCTTTTATTCTGTCTAACTTTGCTTTTCAATCTTGTATTTACTGGTTTTGCTTTTGTTTGCAATGAGTTCCGTTCTCCTCGCCTCACAGAAAAATGTTCAGGAATGTTCAGCTTGTGTTTGCCTGCAGCGGCTAGTTAAACAAGATTTGTAGAAATGCATATTTAATGTGATGTTATGGTTAAAAATGTAGCTTATAATGTGTTTGCCCTCTGGTTGCATGTTTTCAAAGTCCCAGAAACGTGCAACACACGTCTCCCTCACTGAGCATTTTTCTCTCTGCCTGCAAAAAAAGCAAGTTGAATAGATTAAAAGGCTGATCTAATCGATCCTGAGTAGGCTTATCTGTGGCCAGCAGGCTGACGAGCTGATTTCAGAGCCATGTTGTCTAATCCTTCAATTGCAGGATGCTTACTGGGAAAAAGACAAATGAGCACAAAGACTTGTTTACAGCAGATCAGACATGGACCATGAAAGTAAAACAACCACAGAATATTCTAATCAAATGTGGGATTGTTGCTGATGCTAACGTACAGTTCAACTTTTAACCTTTGATGCAAACTCAAGGCGGTGGCTCCGTGGTAGAGCGTTCGCTCTCGGACCGGAAGTTAACCGGAATTTCGCAAGTTTGAATCCTACATAGTTCACTTCTTGGGGCATTGGAGAAGACACCTAACCCCCGTTTCTCCCACCAACGCAGCACACAAATTTCCCTGGTGAGGGATAAATAAAGTATGCATTATTATTACAAACTTGTGAATGGACATGATAAACAACAGCAGTAAAGCATGTGTCCATATAACTCCTCCTTGCTTGTGGGGTGGGGTGGTCTATGTGGCTCCTTGAGACATGGTGGGCTTTGGCTTTCCCTGACATCTCCTGATACAGCCGACAACATATTGCGATTCTTTGTTTCAGAAGGGTTTAGCCGTACTGTGGTCTGATTGGATGTTTAACCTTTTAACCTCCATGGGGGATAAGAGCTGATATCCCATAATAAGACACATTTATCCACATGACCTCCTTAGTCACTGGGCGAGCTTCGGAGCTGGCAAACGGACAAAGAAAGCGGGCGTTTGTGTGTCTGTTGGTCTTAGTGATAGAAGAAGAAATAGAAAAGGAACAAAAGAGCTTATCTGAGCAATTCACAGGTCATCCCATCCTTCTGTCTCTCTGTTGCTATTGCTGTTCATCTCCACCTCCCTCTGCTTTAGATTAGCGTTTTCCTCTTTGGACCTTTTGCTGTTAAAAGCAAACAGCAGATTTATTGTCCTGGGTGTGGTAAAAAAGGCACCTCTGGGCTAGTTTTCTGAGATTTTTCATGCTGCACCAATTTCAGAGACAGCAGGAGGAAGACTTTGGGACAAACTTTCATTTTGTCTCCGTCATCCTATTTTGTTTTTGTGACAGTTTGTAACTACAATGGATTTCGGTTTTTAGTGGTTTCGCCCTGAGGCACAAAAGTTTTAAGGAGAGGTGCAATCTTTAAAGTTGGAATATGAAGCAGAATCAAAGTTTTAGATATTTATACCATATTTGAACGTTATCTCCTCATCAAATACACGTTGTCTATTTTGTTTTTTTATACATATTTTTATTATTTTGTGGGTTCTCCCATCCGGTATACGGACTGTTCGAAAGACTGAATGTGCTTGGACACGGATTTGGATATCCGCTATGCCCACAATCTAAGCAGGAAGTGTTATCTTCCAGCTTCGCTTTGCTCATGCTCGGTCTGTCCCATCAGATACTTCTATAACCTCACATTTTTTTCTGTAAATGCATCAAAATAAAACATGAAAGAGTTACGCTGTGTGGTGCATGTGCCCAGTGAACAACTATCGAGTTTCTGAGCTTACAAAAAGCGCAACGTTGATCTATAAGTGCAAAGAGATGCAAATTATTACCCCGTGGAAGCACAACAACCCCTCTTGGAACAACCCCTCCTTCGGAATCAGAACTACAGTATTTCTTCTCGTTAAACCACAAGTGAACAACAAAATTACAGATCCAGTACCTCCAACTCGAGATGAAGACGCACAAACAATGATACACAAGCCACAAAGCCAGGAGACTGAGAACAAAAAGCCAAAACCCTCCCTTACACACAGTAGGGATAGATTGGACACAAGTGGTCAAGTATGGACGCAAAAGGCAGAGAAGGCAAGCAAGTGGGAAGGTGATAGCTCAGCGGTAGAACGTTCACCCTTGGACTAGAAGTTCTCCGGAAGTTTGCAGGATCGAATCCCACCGAGCTCACGTCTAGGTGTCCTTGGGAAAGACGCGTAGCCCCCCATTTCTCTCACCAATGAATAGAATAATTCATTATCATTATCATTTATTCATCCCTCAACAGGGAAATTTGTGTGCTGCACTCCTTACACCGCAGTAGGCTGCCCTTCGACGGTGCCAATAGTGGGAGAAGCAGGGGTTGGGTGTCTTCTCCAAGGACCCTAGACGTGCTCTCTGTGAGACGCAAACCCGCAAACTTCCGGTCCGCGCGCAAACGCTCTAACCACTGAGCTGCCGCCTCCTGGGATGATATAAGTAAAACCTTTTAGCATGTCGATGCAACATACGCAGGAGTGTGCAGAAGGTATTGAGTTGTTTGGAGTTTGAGGGAGAGCCTCTGGTATGGGCCACCGCACAGGAGAGACTGAGACAACCAAACCAAGGTAGGTTTAGAGGGAGTCGGAACAGCATACGCATTAGTTATAGATTTTGTTCTCAGTTTTATAAAAATGATGTAGAAAAAAAAACACACAAAAAGCATTCATATCAGCTGTGTTCGTATCCAGAGCACGTACTGGGTTTTTTAACTCAAAGTCTAATTCTACATGCATTAACTTGAGAAAATATAATGCTTACAGCTGCATGGTTGCACATGAGGCGTAAAGCTGCAGAGTAATGATTACAAAATTGGATATTGAAGTGAGAATTCCCCTGAAACTACGCCGAGCTTCAGCCAGAGGTTTTAAAAAGCCAACTAAAATACTGTTTTCTGATCTAATGATTTGATCTGCTGCACGTAATACACTTGAGCCTCAAGAAGTGAATTAATCGGGTCACGATTGTGCTTCTAAGCGTTTGTTCCTCATTACATGTGCATTTATTCAGAGAGCTGCAATTTTTATACAAAGTTAAAAATCACTGATTACGTGGCCACTTCTCTGAGACAAAAAAATTGGATTTCAAAGTGAAGAGAGTGCCTCCATCCGGGTTTTGCATTTAATAATTTAAAGAACATCACACATGAACTCCTCTGTATTCTGTTTGAAATTAAAGCAGACATCTTTAACCTTGTGAGACGTAAAATTCAGCAGAACATACAAAGTCCAGAGCTTCTTCACATAAAACCAGAGGAAGTTGTAACACAGACCAGATAAGCTCTCCTCAGGAAGGTATAGTGGCAAAACGCTTTTAAAACTCATTAGCTATCAGGCTCATATATCTTAATAAATGTGACACTGATGGGTGTCTGGAAGGACAGATAAGGAGCCGGAATGAGGAAAGAGACTTTTCACCCCACTCTCATGGGATTTACAGGAACATGCTGAGTTTCGGCGTCCTCTACTAGTATTGATTATCCAGCTGACGGACTGATTGAAAACTAGATAGAAAAAGCAAACATCAATCAACTACTCTGGAAGAGAGTGCTGTTATTCCAGATTACACACTGGTCAAACCAGTATAATTTAATAATACAATTACTTCATTCAAAGACGTTTTAATCCCTCTGTTTGTAACTTAGTTCAACAAATACTTTGAACTTAAAAGAAAAACTTATTTACAGTGTGTGGATTTTTTTATGTCAATTATCTTTTGTTCGTTTGGGCCTCCGTGATGAGAGATTCCTTTCCTTAAATATGCAGAAAGAATCCAGCCTGCAGAGGAAACTCATTTGGGACGTGTGAATTCATGCTCTGATTCTTTGGATTACAACACAGCCGGTGGCCATAGGTGGAAATAGAGATCAAACGGTGGCTATTTAATCCTGTATTATTTGCATTTTCTGATATCACAACACAGTTGTTTCAATATGCTCTGCACATCAAACTGAACAAAAAATACACTTAAACACAAAATAAAAACAAGTTTTAAATTGTAGTTATAGATTTTTGTAGAGTAACACATCTGCACAAACTACAAAAGCAGAGACAATCATTTTTGCATTGAGAGACTTGTTAATTACTCAAACCATCTGGTTTTATAGATGCTTAAATATATATGTGTGATATATGTACGCTCTGATACATACACGTATGCGACAATAATCGATTCAAAACTGAAGTAATTTTTTCAATAGCAAAAACAGGATGTTACGTCATAACAGCAAGTCCGACATACTAAGTAACAAGTTCATTACAGTCTGACCAGATGACGGTGAAAATCATTGTGTGGCAGAGAGTGAACAAACCCAGAAAACCCCATAAATACCAAAGTGGGTGTTATTTCTACTCATGCACAGTGTTCACTAAGAGTCACTGGGCACTTTTCAATCTGTCAGGATTTTAGGGATGTGGAAGGAGGAGGACCCAATGCAAGGCTTCAAACATGGTTTATTAACACAATTCAGGAAAGTCTGTAAAGCAAGAAGCCCAGGGTTAACTGAAGGTTTCAAAAGTCCAAATAATAACAAAGTTCAAACATGGTCAGGCAACCAGTGTGCGCTGGCTGGAAGAGATAGTAAGACCCAACAGGGACGTCCGGGGTGATTCCCCTTAAATAGATGGCAGAGTGCACAGAACAATGGAATCAGGAATCATCCTCAGGTGATCCTAATCCGATTGATTAGAAACATCCAGGGCTCCCTCTGGCAGCAGGTGAGGGACCCTGACACAATCTGTTTTTAACTTAAACATTTACCGGTACATCTCAGAGTTTAAAGTTCTGGCTCTATTTATTTTTGTTAAACTCTCCAACTAGCTCAAATTTTCCATCCAGCATTACAAAGTTTCCTATTTCTGATTCGGTGAGAATGTTTGCTTTGCAAAGCAGCTTCACAGATGATGATGTAATCATTGAAGCTTTGGGACCCCTGAGTGATGAGATCAAGTAACAATATTTAATTAAAAAGCTTAAGTGATGCACTATCAGAGAAAACAGCATTTCAGAATAGAGGAAAATTGGTTTTATGTGCTCAAAGGATGCGAAAAATGAAGTTATCCTTCTATATGAGATTACAGGTTCAACCAGGCTTTGCACCACAAAGCCACCTGCTCTGGATTGCCATTCAAACACTTTGTGACCTATATGCAATGTGTCTTTCTTGCTTTTTAAATATAAAGGACACAATCCTCCATCCGCCCTTCCCAAAGTGAAGTAGCAGAGTCTTGCATGGATGAATTTAATTTTAATCCAGCTCTGTTATCTATATCACCGTCAGCTTAATTTGTATTCACAGCTACGTTTGGACTAGTGCAGCTTGGGCCTCGCTCTGTGGGTTCTTCTCTGTTTCACACTCGGATCAAATGCAAACATCCTACAGGTAGCGTTGAGAAACTGCTGAGTAAAAAGAAGGAAAGAAAAAAGAGATTTGTAAAGATGCTTCATAAAGCTAAGTCATCACAAGGATGTAAAACGGTAGGACAAAGGAGAGGGAGAAGTGAATGTCGAGGCAGCTAAACAGAAGAGAATCAAGGCTCAGGTGAAGTAAAGAAAATATCATAAAACAGAATTAGTGAAACAGAGAGGAATGAAGAGATGAAAAGAGGGAGGGGAGAAAAGCAAACAAACAAATGTAAGCCCCCAAGGATTAAGTCTCTCATTTCTCTTTGGGAAAGAAAAAGGAAATAAAAGAGGATTTCCCCCTCCCATCATTTCATATCCCTCTCATATCTCTCTCTATTTCTGTCTCATATTGTAATATTTCTTCTCTCCACTCATGACGCTTGAACAGGCTCACTGAGCATGAACACACATGGCTAACCAGAGCTGGACACAAATCCCTCCATTCTCACACCCATCCTCTGTAATTTCAGCTGATCTCTCCATTTCTGTGCCGCCGTCATCCATTATCTCCTCCTTCCTAATGTCACATGTTCGTCATGCACTTGAAAGCAGCATCAGTTTTTCTCAGCCAGGCTCTGTTCTCCATCTGAGGCTGCTTGGCATCCATGGTAACGCACTTGCTCGCATTAACGAGATGAGTGGGCTTCCCGCTGATTGGTTAATGATGCATTCACTGGTCCTCTGACTTCCAGGTTAAGGTTTGATTACGACTGTAACGCTGTTTGGGGTGTTTTACAAATGAATTAGATGCATTGGCCAAGTTGTGCACAAAATTATGTAATTTTTTTGGCGTGCACAGAAAATATGCATAACATTTCTGAAGAGGTTGGTACTTGTCCCTTTAGTCATACGCAAAGTGGGATCTTAATAATTATGGAAGCGGATGTCAGGAGAGTAATCTGTTCCCCCTCTGTGTCCTGTTTAGGACAGCGGAGAAATAAAAGATTCAATTAGATTGAATATTCCTGCATATATTCAGATCCAAGCTCAGTCACACTCTCAATTTTTTACAACACTGAGGGACAAAAGTCCGCCAACCAAGAAGAATTTCACGACTGAGTAAGTTTTAATAGTCATTCAACAAGTTTGATGTGTTTCTTTTCATGTTTATAAATTCTTAAAACATGCATGTTGGATTATTTTAGGACTTACTTATGTATGTTCACACTGTGGGGGGCGTGGCCCTTTCATGAAACAGCATGCCTCCAACCCCCTATACTGGGTTTGTCAATTACCTCACGCCCCCGGAAAATCTCGGAACCACCCTTGATACAGTATATTCAACTAAATGTGCTGCAAAAAAATTGCATCATTCCACAATTTAGACCCCGTAGATTGTTTTGTTTAGGGTTTTTTTTAAGATTTAAAGAATCAATGGAATAAACACTTCGCTGAAATCTAGTTTCATCATATACAGTATCAGAGGGACTTGATGTTGTTTATGTTTTTGTATGTTCCTCTTATTCCTGTCGTGCGGCTTGTTTCTGGTTCTCTTGTTGTTCTGTCCTAACATAAGGATCACAGTAACCAGCAGCATGAAAAGATGAGTTACCAGCAGCTGCTGGTGAGAAAAGATGAAAAACGAACAGTTTCACAGCTGTGGTGTGAAACAAGTTTTCTCATGTTTTCCTCCATCTCTGCTTTTATTCACCCCGATTTGATTTTTCCTTTTATCTCTCTTTCACACCCGTTCTCACAGCTTCACTTCCTATTTCCCTTTTATGGTTTTATGTTGTGTGAGTGTACTGATGCATGTGTATGGTAGTGCTTGTGTGTACAGTATGTATGTTATTGCGTGAGTATGGGTAACAGTGTCTGTATGCGAGTACAAATATGTGTGTGGTCACTTTCTGAAAAAGTTTTATTTCTTTTTTCACTTCAGTCTGATTTCGGTTAATGACTTCATCTACCATGTTGTTTAGCGTTTGCCATGGAAATCAACAAGCACACAGTAACTAGACAGAAGCACAAAGATCCTGGTTGGAAGTGTGTCTACATTTTGTTACAGTTGTGTTGCTGTGTTAAGAAAAACAAAAAACTTTAAACAGTCTTGTGTACTTGAACTCAGCAGAGGAATAAATCCGTCTTTATCCCTTCTCTTTACAACCATTTTTTTCTGTTCTCCTCCATGTGATTATGTGGTCACTCTCTTTCTCTCCCCATCTCTTTGTGGTCACTTGTCCCTGCACTTCAAACCTCCAAGAATCCAGAGTATTCTATTTTCCCTCCAGCCTCAAATCAGTTCCAGACGCCACTGTTTCCTGCCTTGTCTCTCCTCTTTCACCCCCTTCCCTCGTTCCATCTCTCCCGGGGTCTAAAGAAGAAAACCACACATACACAGAAAAGGGGCCCAGTTTGCTTGCCTTTAATTTTTGTGTCAGAAATTCAGTTTGATCGTATTTTCAGACAAACTGTTCAATCAGAAATGTTCCTAATTACACTTTATCAATCAGTATCTCTTTTTTATTTAATTTTGGCTAAAGCTATGCTTCTTTTTCAGAAGCAAGTTAAAAAAAAACAATTCCAGTCAGATCTTTTTCTTGGCAGAGAACCTTTACTGAACCATAAATATTCTGAGTATGCTTCATTCAAAACAAAACCTTTTCTAAGAATCAGTAATATTTTTGTGACTCAATGAAGTAAAAATTGTCTTTATTTAGACTTTTGTGTTTGTTTTCAGACCATTTTTGGGAAAAATTTCTAAGCGATGAGGTCAGATAATTTCCAGCAAAATGCAGTTGAAATGTGATGTAGATGTACAGCCATAATTTACTGTGGTTTGTACTTACTGTTATTATGTTTTAAATTATTGGTTGCATGTTTGGCCGCAAAGTTTGCTGATACTTCATTTAGAAAAATCCTGCGAAAATTATGTCTCCAAGTATTAAAAGTAAAAAAAAAAAAAATTCATTCTCAATGGCTTAGATAATATATCAATTTGATTTTCATCATATTACCTTTGCATTCAAAATACGTATATATATATATATATATATATATACGTATATACAGTTTTACTCATAACTGGTCTGAACTCCCATAGGATTTCACCATTTGTGCCAGAGCACATTTATGTTAGTATGATGCTACACTTTCAGAATAAACAGAAAAAAAATGGCATCCTTCACTCATTATTTTCTGGGTAATAATTTAGAGCTGTTTGGCCAACGATGGTCCGCAGCTCTCTTACAGACTGTAGCTAAAAAGGTCGGTTTTGTGATAAAATAATTTTAGAGTGTTGCAAAAATGCGATGTCACGCATCTCTGTCCTTACTTCACCAAAATTAGTGCTCACACTATTTTACATGCAAACCACACGCAATTCCAACTTAATTGTATCCTGGTACATCTCATCTAAGTAGTTCCGTGGTCTGGGACAGCACGGTTTAGAGCACTCACACTAATCAAACAAACTGCACTTTGGTGGTCAAGCCTACTTGTGCATGGTAAAAACTGCTCAGTACGAGTGCACCCTTAATTCCTACACTTACTCAAACAGAGAGGTAATGGAATGGGCATCCTTTCAGATCAATGGCACATACAATCTGCCATGAAAAGCACAGTTGTGCAACACAAGTGGAGTAAGTAAAGAAGGAAGATCCAAAGGCCTAAGAGCAGAGCCCTGTGGGGCCCCATGCAATACACAGCAAAGGAAAACTTAACATTGCAAAGTTTACACAAAACATTCTATCTTCCAGGGGGTTCACTGTAAAGGGGTGCAATACATTACCAACTGGTTGCTATGATTCAAGATGCAGATCTTGTGATCTAGTGCTAGGATTTGGTGTGTCAAATTCCGGTTAGATCCTGCTTGGATGTCTGTCAGCGGTCTGTTCCTTGCATCTGGTAAGCAATTTTCTCCAAGTTTGACCAAATATATGATTGTTTACAGCAGCACATAATTATCCACACTCATTTTCTATTTCCAAGTGTACAGTTAAAGTCTTCTGCAGTGGTTACAGCAGCGGTCTAACCTCATATTCCACTGCTGTAATTTAAAAGATGAATCGTACAAAACTGTGACAGTGAGCTAAGAGAGAGAGGTAAATTATATAGAGAGACTAAAGGCAGGGGGAAAAGCAGGACATGGTCAGATCAAAAAGAATTATTAAATAGAAAAATAATTAAGATGCTGCTCAAAAACTGTTCTAAATGTTTCTTTTTAACTCAGCAGAGCCATGTGATGGCAGTTTTAGAGAAAGGTCTTTACCCAACATTGCCCCTTTTTAAACTCTCGCTTCTTGTCACATTGTAATGCTGTGTAAATCCCAGTAATTAACTGTGGACATTTTCAATGTGCACCTCATCTTCCAGGATGTGAACATTCACAAAATTAAATCCCACAAAGAGGGCATTCCAATGCAAACCAGAGCCGATAAATTGTGGTCAGGAGGCTAATTGGAACTGCATTGTCTCGCCTCGAGCTCAACAGAGTCCCATCAGCTTGCCCGTTGTTTTACTGTCTATTCTCGTAGCTCATTTAGGGGAGCGCAGAAACCTGATTGTTGAGCCTTTCACTTGTTTTCACCTCAAAGAATTTCCTCATGAACTTTAAGACAAAATAAGAAAGAACAAAGTGTTACAGTCGCACCAATGTGTTTTGATTTATGCTTAACAGAGTAGGATTTAAAGTGTGAGAAATGAACTTTCCATTCATTTAGAGTGAGACATAATCCTCTCAAAGTACTTCACACACACACAATTAGTACAATATAAACACAATCAGACTTGACACGATCAGCACAAGAATAACTCGTTTAAACAGAGCCTCAACACCAACTATGTGTTTATTTCCAAGAGAGTTCATGAAAATCAGAGCAAAGGGCTTTGAAAAGTTCAAGATGTGCAGACGTGTTCTAAAAAAGAAAAGTACTCATAATCAATAAGAAATTACCCCCTGACAGAAATACTAATAATGAAAATATTTTTATGCAGATGATGTGTTGGTATGACTCGATATCGAATTCAATTCGGTTTCATTTATACAGCTCAGGATCACGACGGGAGGGTCTCAAATTTTCACACACAGTTAACCAAACAAATAGCACAATCAAACTTATCATAATCACTATAAGTAATATCGGTGTCCATAGAGCCTCTTTCTCAAAGAAGAAAAATTAAAAAAATATCCAGTTTGACAAAAAAAGTAACCTTGTTGATATCCAATTGGAGGATAAATCTTCTTTCGGAACAGAAAAAAAACCGAGGACTAGTTCATTTAATTATGAATATGATAACTAATGTTTGTATGTTGCAGAGTTGGGCTTCATTCAGATGTAGCGAGGGAGTCATGCATAGGGTTTAGGAAGTTCTAGCAACATCTGAGTTTTTCTCTTTGATTTAAATGTGTTCTGCTGAACAGATTGAATGAGAATGGTACTTAAGTAGCCATGCAAAGCCCATAATCACGGTTCTCTGAGGAAAATAACGTGTGTGAGTTAGAACCGATCTGTCCTTTGTTGAATGCATGATGCATGAAATTATGCAGCTGTCAGGAAAGAGACGAACCATAGTCACAGCGAGTCAAAGTAGATAAGAACACAGTCTGCTAAACTGTACACACACTTACCCAATACCGTCAGAAAGAAAGCTTGGCTGTGAAATGAGTCCTGATTGCACATAAATTAGCACGTGTCTATGTTTTCTAAGTGTGACTCAGTAATTAGGGATAGATAAATGAGCAAAACAGATATACTTCTAAAATAAACCAAAGTTTAATTAGTTACAAACTTATAAACATAAAACATTTAGAAATGCGTGTTCATCGACACATTTTTGTCACTTCCATTAGCAGCTTTACTCAATTAGTGGTTTGCAGATTAAAAGTGCATGCCAACTCTAATTTGTTGTCAGAGTCTAATATGGAAAATAAAAACCAGAAACATATTTTGAGCAAAGAAAAATAACAAATAACAGGAGACAATGCTACGCAGAGATAATGAACTTGGTTTGGTCATTTTGAGCTTTTCATTGGAGAACTAATTATCACATAGCTAAATTTTGTGTGCATATATAATGTGCATTAATTAGCAGCTGTAATTATAGAAATGGACAACACTTGGGTTTTTTCAACATTAGCGGTGACCAAAAAAAAAAATCGAATGCACTTTTCTTATGGGGCAGCGCGGTGGCGCAGCGGATAGCACAATGGCCTCACAGCAAGAAGGTCGTGGGTTCGGTTTCCTTCGGGTACTCCGGTTTCCTCCCACCCTCCAAAAATATGCATGTTAGGTTGATTGGCCACTACATGATTGCCCCTAGGAATGAGTGTGTGTATGTGAATGGTTGTATGTGTAAGGCCCCGCGAAAGTCTGGCAACCTGTTCGGGTTGTACCTTGCCCCTCGCCTTGAATCAGCCGGGATGGGCTCTGGCACCCTTCGCAACCCTGTAAGGGATAGACGGTTAAGAATTGTGACTGTAACTTTTCTTATGCCTGTAGGTTTTCAAGTCATGGTTATCTATCAAGGTCTAGTTTCTAGTAGGCTCTTGTAAGCCTTTAAAGTGTTACTATAGTACCTATGGACTGTCCATTCCCTAGGTGCCCCAGAGTCTGGTTGGCATTGCAAGTAAGCGGGTTGGGTCTATTTTGAGCGCCTGTCTTTTGTCACTATATTAGGCAAATGCAAGGTGGTGGAAGTATTGGGTTTCTGATTTTTATGGACGATTTGGCGCTGTTAACTTCATCAGGCTATGAATTTACTTTGGCTACACAGAAGACATTATGCAACTACACTGAAAACAGTCGTCGATAGACCACCAAGACTGGCACATTACCTCAGGCAGAGACTCTTCCTTAGCTCTTTTATTCCGCACTAGGAACTAAAAACACAATGTCCCAAATTAACTCCATCCAGGCTGATCCCACCTGCTTTCGTTCACATTGATTTTACACCTTTCATACAATGACACATATTTGCTCGTGGCAGAGTCTTCTGTCTCTCAGGAGGAAACAAATCTGTCCTTCTGTGCAAACTGAGCCGTGTTTTTTTTTAGCTATATTCTCCATCAAAAACCCATCACAGCTCCAGGGCTCTAAGCACATCACTTTTTTTGTTGATGGATAGCAGGTGACAGGATTTGGTTGTGATTAAGGCTCGGCTTTTCCAAAATCTATTTCTAGGACATTTCTGCTTGGTTTTTATTTTACCTTTATTATGTACCCGTATCGGCAGTAATTTCAGTCTGGAGGTACAGCATGTGTGCGTGAAAGTGAAATTGACAAGTTTCTAAAAGTATTTTTTTCTTTATTTTTGTGGACGCAGGTAATACTAATAAACATATTGTTTACACTCCAAAAATAAAAGAGAGGACTTTTTAATAAATATATAGAATATAAAAAATAAATCTTTCCGACTTAAAAAACAAAAATACCTGAACTGCTAGAGGTTTGATACTTTCCTCTTCTTCTGTTATTTATTTATTTTGGGGGAAAGAGGGCCGTCCTATTTTGATTGCATTTTGTGACAAAAAGAGAATCTCAAAAGGGATTTTTTTGATCACTTAAAATCCTAGTTGTGAATTAACAGTGTAATGATTGTAACCTTTTTTTAAGATCAGTTTCTATTTTTTTAACCCCGTTCGTCCTTGTAATTGGAGATCAAGTTGATTAGCCATGATGGTATGTATTAAATGTCGGTGTGTTTAAACACAGCACACAGTCTTTTGATAGAAATTTATACTCAAATTAAACTAATGACTTAATAGAAACGAGCAAACGATGCACATAGAAATGCAAACAGTTGCACACTCAGACACACAAAAGGGCCATTCTGCAGGAGCCCGTGCCTCTCTGAGTGTGTCAGAGTTGCTAGCCTTTCATTAATACCTATTTTTTGTGAATGCTGAGAAAGCGTTGCAGTTCTTTCCTGGTAATTGCTCTGAACCTCCTCTTCCACTCGTGCGCACGCTTCTATTAGTTCCTTTAATTGAAATGCAATTAAGCCTGTGCTTTGGTGGTGTGAGCTAAACGCTGGGTGTCTGTTTTCAGCACCGCTCAGGTTTTTTTTTTTTAGCTTTTAACCGACCACAAAGAGCAGGCCACCGAAACGCGACACTCAGAGTGAACTGTCATTCTCACACTCCAACCGTTTCTACACCTCTTACATTCACATGTCCTTCTTTGACTTTTCCATCGTTCACCCTGTGGTCTTATTACTTTCTGCCAAAAATATGACCCAGTAACTTTAATTGTACCCACGTTTTTATACATCCGCCCACAGAATGTGGGAGAGGTATTAACCAGTTGAGCTGTCTCCGCGTGTCCATCTGGGTATCTGATACCCAGATATGTTATGTTCACTTTTGAAAACATAATATCTCCCAAACTACTAATGGGATTTTAATTAAATTACTCATTACCAACCATAGATGAACTGATTAAATTTTAAGGGTAATGTGACCAAAAGTGAAGGTCACAAATTTACATGAATGTGGAAGGTATACTGTTTAAGACCTTGGTGAGGAATATTTTGGGGTTTTTTGTTGAAAAATGTGCACAATTTGGACAAATTTTAACCTCAAGAGACTTAGATAAATTAGCTTGAGGAATGGATCAAAGTGAAGTGTTAATGTCTCTTTTGGCTTAACATGTTTCACAGCCTCCCTACCTCAGCTTATCAGCTCCATGAAACACACATAAAAAGAGAGCGAAAAAAAAAAAAAGAGGAGGGAGTCCAGGGCTTTGCGTCTGCAGCACAGCAGCTCGGGGATTTGTCTCAGAGAGCAGGGTTGGATTTTTTACAGTAACAGAAAATCTCATTTTAAACCTCCCATGACCCTCTTTCTCATCCTTGCATAAACTTTAAAAAAATGTATCACATCTGTTTCAAATAGTGTGCAAAATAGTGTGGAGGTCACAGTGTGGTCCTAACAACATTTAATTTGCCAGTTTGTTCCATGTTCGAGCCGTTATCCTCAACCAGGACAAGATGAACTGTAAATCAGTTTGGATGACAAGTTTCAAAGTTGCACATAATTTCAGATAAAATAACTCTTATAGATGCAAAAACATGGGGTTCTGTTTGCTTACAAGCAAAAACACAAATAAAAAAATGGATAATTTTGGAGAACTGTGATTGATTAAAAAAACAACACATTTTACATTAATCAAGTTTTTTGTTGTCCGTGTCATAAAAACAAGAGGAAACATAGTAAACCCCCCTAATCAAAAAGAAAAAACTAACAAAAAAAAATGCGGTAGTAGTTGTTTTTATTCTCGTTGTGTCTGAGCTGCAATGTTTTAACAACCTATTTGCACAAGATTAATTCTCTATGCCTATGATTCAGAAACTACTCCCAAAAGTGAATAAATCTCAGCAAAATCATTCAAGTCGTTGGTTAAATTCTAGAAATAAAAAACGCAGAAGATTTTGGATGCTTGGGCTTATCAGTTTTGAGCAATGGAGAATGGTGAAAAGAGGTGAAGAAGCGTGTGCAGGCAGGCTAAATGGGTGGACAAAAGTAGCAAGTGTGATTTGTGATAGAAGAGTTTCAGCTAAAATGAAAGGGAAAGTGTCCAAAACCGTGGTGAGAACGGCCATGCTGATTGGTCTACAGACAGTGGCACTGAGAAAAGACAGGAAACAGAGATGAAGGTAGCAGAGATGAAGATGCTGAGGATCTCTCTGGGAGTGACCAGGTTGGATAGGATTAGAGGAACAGCACATGTTAGAGGTTTTGGAGATAAAGTCAGAGAGGCCAGACTGAGATGGTTTGGACATGTGCAAAGGAGAGAAAGAGTACATCGGAAGAAGGATGCTGGGTTTGGAACCACCAGGAAAGAGGCCTAGAGGAAGACCAAAGAGGAGGTTCATGGATACAGTGAAGGAAGACATGAAGATAGTTGGTGTGACTGAAGAAGATGCAGCAGATAGGGTTAGATGGAAGAAACTGACTTGCTGTGGCGACCCCTGAAGGGAAATGTTGAAAGAAGAGAAGATTTGTCCAAATAAATAGCCGATATTTTGCTAAAAAAAAAAAAACGTGTTACATAGATTTTTTTTTGTTATTTATAATGTTGTAATCAGGTCAGGGAGTTTCCATGAGGAAAAAAAAAACAGAAAGCAGTAAATCTCTGAGCTCAGACAGACTTCATGTATCACTTTGTAATACGCCATCCTCCATCACCATCATTACCGCTGACCTCCACAGAGGGAAAGTTTGAGTAGAAAAATGAACTAAATTAGGGTCAGATTTGTTTTCTGGATGTTATTTTTTGTGTGCATTTACTAAACTTGTTTTAATGACTGCTGTCGTGGGTTTGATTTAGTATGGAAGAAATAATGGAACTCTTGAGATAGAGAGAAAGAAAAGAACAGATAGAGAAAGAAGGTGGAAAAAAGGAGATAAATGTCGACTCTTGTTATAGAACAAGCAGGGATGACTCTGGCCTGGATGGAAGCAAACTGGGTTATAAAGATTTAACATTGTTCAAAGAAGGGTCTTAAAAAATATTGTGTCATGTTCTCTATGAAGACAAAGGGAATAGTCTAAAAGATCAACCATAGGCTTCTTACCTTTTTTTCTTTTAATTAACAAGAAAATTTTTTGCTGTCTGAAGTCATGAAAAAGGGAATGTTTCCCACTTGTGTTCCTTGTCCAGTGGGACCATGACCTCGTCACATCTGAAACCCAAAGCTCAAGTCCTTTTTCTGTCTTGATGAAGCATTCATGCTTCATTCCAGAAAGACGTTGGTGATGAAATCTGTGATCCCAATTCACTGTAATTAGACTGTACTTAGATTACTTAGAATATATGTACACTGTCCATCCTCAGAGAGAATCTCTCCCCTAATTGGTTCTCCATCAGCTCTCTTTTTCCCCCCCTTCTGCACAAGATTTTTGGAGTTTTTTTCTCCCCAAGAAAAAGGCTCTAACGACAAGTATGTTGTACCACTTATGTCGATGGTGTAACAGCACCTTTGAGACAACTCTGCTGTAACGTGAGGCTGTATGAAAACATTCAGTTGAAGTCTACTTGACATGAATGTATACACGAACATCATCTGCATAAAAATCATTTCAAAGTATGAATATTCCAACTGGAGAGGACAACGACTACTTTTGTCGTCTTTTAATTTAAGAAAATGTCAACACATCCTAAACTTTATAACCTCCTTTGCTCTGATCTCTCTGAACACACACACTCACACACTTCGCGTGAAGCTACCATCTAATGTTAGCCAGTGAATCACAGTGGTCCACTCAAGCACTTGACTCACAGATTCTAAGCGTGGCTTTGAACCCGGGGGGGATAGAGTGGGTGTGCGCATTCATATAAGGACATACTGTTCACTATTCAAATGTGATTCTTGAGTCATGTGTGCAGACAGAGGAAGTTGTCTGGCCAAAAGGCAAGCTTGCCCTGGGGAGTCATTATCACTGTCTGTTTCAGTGCCACAGTTTCTGCTTCGCTCTGCGTTGCTCCGTCAACCTTTAGAGAAGCAGAAAATGCAAACACACACACACTCAGGAAAGCCTTGTTAAAGTATTTCAGCATGTGAAGTAGTGTTAAAGAACGGTTAGAGAGGGGATTGCTGCATGTGGGCTGTGTGACATTGTTTTTCTGGTTTATCGTTATTCTTTTCTCTTGGCGTGTTTAACATGTTGATTCCGGGGTAGAATCTTGATTTTTTTTTTGAGAAAATTTCTCAAATTTAGAAAAACAGTTTGGGAAACATTAAAAGCAATTTTATTCCTGAAGTAAAAGGAAAATGAGGCTTTCCGAGGTGCTTTGGGTGAATGGAACGGTGGGTCATGTATGTGTCATCAAACAAGTCGCCCACTATCAAACTCACAGTCACACTGAGTTCATCTGAGCTGTCACCGCACTGTCCCATCAATCTTTTACTCTCCCCTCCTTGTTTTTATTTTCTTTGACTTGACAGTTCTGACAGATTTCCAAAGGAGTAACAGATGACCTGTAGCGAGGAATCGCTCTACTGGAGAAAGCTATTTATTTTGGACACTTTATTTTTACTTGTTAAGCAAAGCCGGTGCTTAATTTGATGCAGAAACGACAGTTTGAAGGCCCACTAATAGATTGTGTGAAGCAGGTGTCAGATCTGCACGCCACGGTGTGTAATTGTCTCCCTGTTTTTCTGGTGTTTTTTTAAGACTACATGAAATGTTTTGCTCATCTTCTATCCAATTAGGTAAATATAGTCAGACAAGTTTGAAAAAGAAAATAGGCAATTTTGAATTGAACTTTTTGGAATCATTTTCGGTTATAAATATTCTTGATTTCTCAACCAGAACAGCGGAAGGTCTTCGCACAAATTCAAACAACTATTTTTTGCTTTAAGGAGTGGGTATCATGCAAAATCAATTTTGTAATTTTTTTTTTTTTTTACCTTGTTTGAATGTTATTTTAACATTAAAACCAAATGAAGTGGTTTCCTACTTCACTCGAGCAATTTTGAGCTATTTAGAATTTTTATACTGTTCAAACACCTGGTTGTTCTCGGCCATTGGCTTTGGTGTCCTTCTTCTTCTTCTTTTGGCATTTCCCTTCAGGGGGCGCCACATGTCCAAATCATCTCAATCTGGTCTCTCTGACATTATCTCCAAAACCTCAAACATGTGCTGTTCCTCTGATCCTGTCTATCCTGGTCACTCCAGCCTGCCTGCACACGCTTCTTCACCTTTTTTCCACACTCTCCGTTGCTCTGGATTGTTGATCCTAAGTACTTAAAATCTTCCACCTTCTTCATCTCTTCTCCCTGTAACCTCACTTTTTCATTTGGATCCCTCTCATTCACACACATGTACTTTGTTTTACTCTGACTAATCTTCATTCCTCGTCTTTCTGGTGCAAACCTCTACCTATCCAGCTTGTCCTCCATCTCTTCCATTCTCTCACTAATGATGTCCATTATGCCTTTATTCTAATACAAACAGGTGTGGTTTACTGCACGTGCACTACTCATACTCAGTCCCTTCCCCCAACAAGGAATTGCCATTTTTCATTTTTGTTATCTCTTTTTTTTCCCCCGTGTATAAGTCGTAGTAAGCATCCACTTTGATTTGTAGCAAACAAGCTGAGATAAATGAGTGACAAAATAATCACACATGCATTCAAATCTGCAAACCTATGTGTGCATCAATCAAAAAGACCCTGGAATAATTGGACAGATGATGAGCTGGTAAGGGAGGAGTTGTCAACACTCTCGGATTGGCTGGTCGCACAATCCCACTGAAAAAAGATGAGCCTCTAGGGAGCAATCTTATCTACTTAAGATTAAAACCTGTTTGTCTGCACATTGCTCATTTGGTTCGGGCAAAGAAAGAGCAGCAAGTGTAGAGAATAAAATAAAACGTAGCACAAAACCAGAACTAAAGTGTAAAGAGTGGTTCTGAGAGGCAACATGGATCCGACTTTGTTGCCACTTTGTGTTTTTGAGCAGCTTTTTTCTGTTACTACCAGCTCTAGCAGAATTATTTCAGAGTGGAGATGCAGCAACACGCTGCACAAGCCCGGAGCCAAATAAATCTAAAAGCTCATGTTTTATTTGCTCTGTCAGAACGCATCTCGCCTCCCTCTCTTATTAACACATTCCCACCCATTCCCGAGCTGCCTGCACCAATCAAAATCAGTTTATTAAAACCAAGTGGGATGAATTGTATAGATACAAACAGGCCATGAGGAACGTTGCCCAGAGCTAGTTTACACATTATTGTTCCTTGGATTTGTTGGTTGTGTCCAAAAACAAAGTTGTGAAAGCCCTGCAATGTGTGATGGACAAATTATGACCCTTTCTGATAAAAAGAAACAATACTTTTTTTATTCCAGCCCTGTTTCGCAGCAATTACGCTGCATAGCCGGCAGAAACAAAACGAAGTAACAAAAAAAGCCTTAAAAATTCACATCGGTACAAAACTAGCATCACTAGTTTTTGCTACTAAATTACCCACTCCTCTTGTTCCTACCCCTCGAGGGCATGCCTGGCACAGCGTAAATCTTGTTTCAGGCTGTAAAATACAGCGGAAAGCACCTCAAATCAGCAAAGCTAGCACATTTTTCTGCATATTTTTAGTTAGGTGCATTTACATAAAAATGGCACCGTGTTGTATAACCTTACATGTGCAATCTCTCATCAGACATAAAACGCACGTCGGGTTGCTGCACAAATATTTCCTGCCTACGACAGCCATGGTGCATGGCTAAAAACAACCAGGCATTCGAATGGTATCCAGATACTGGATGAATGAGCGTACAGATCACTCAAACATGAATTAATCAAATAGAAAACCATTTTCAGAAATTTTATTATGTGGGAATAACATTCACAAATTGTAAATCCCTCAAAAGAGCCAAGTAGAGCCGAGTTAGTACAAGACCCCCTTGTTAACACACAAATAAAGACCATCAAATAGAAGGTGGATAAATTAAATCGACCTTGTTTTTAAATAAAAAGCGAACCCACCAACCTCACAGAGATTCACTTCATCCTTCATCTTGGCAACACTTGATTAATTCCTTCATCTTTCTCATTAAATGCATTTCGTGGGATCTTTAATTGCCGATACATTTCAGAGAGATTGTTCTCGGGGCATTGAGCTCATCGGAGTCTCCAACTTGAGCGTGCGCAAATCAAATTTTCTCTAATTTCTACAGATTAGATTTGAAGACACTTTGAATCAGAGACTTAAATGAACTCTGCAGTTCAGAATCAGCTCTGCAGAGTGGAAAATATTTGATTAGAATCCATTTTGAAGAGCTGTAAATAGACTCGCCGAAGTGACCTGCTGGGACATAAGCAATGAATTTGTCGGTATCTAATGAAATAATAGCGGAGGGTTTTACAAACAACATTGTGTGTGTAATTAGTGTATAGTCCTAATTATCTTGATGTGCTGCTGATAAGCTAGCGTCAATTAAAACTCATGAGTCGTTGTGCAACACGAAGGCATTTAACCATAAGTATCACATTTCCCTTCATTACTGACCAACTTTCTTTTTCTTCTGCTTTATTTCAGGTTCATTGACAAGAAGAAAGAAAAGTAAGAGAGCAAAAGCAGCAACAAACGAATTGGTGATGAGAATCTGCAGAAGCCACATCTGAACAAATGATCTAGGACGGTCCGAATCAACATTTGGTTAACAAAACAGTGCATATCGCCTCAGTGGGAGCAGAGCTCCACTGAGAGGGAAGCTGAGGAAAGCTGCACGGTCGCTCCAAGATGGCCATGCTAATGACACGGCAGGGCGTTGGGCTGCTGAAGGTCCTCCTGGTGCTGCTGGGAGTTTGTCTTCTTTGCAGTGTTGCGTTGGGAACAAGGAAAGAAAACGCCTCCCTGGAGCACAAACGCCACAAACACAGACATCCAGGTAGGAAAATATCCCAAGTTCCTGCATTAAATACGTCACTTTCTTTCATAACAACAAATATCTACTTTGTTTAATTATGCTTACATTTCATCAGAAAATTAATTTCCCTTTTTCTCCATTGTGGAAAAAGCACACAATACAATCATTATGCCACACAATACATCTCACAGCTACTTGTTGAAACAAGTGTTTTTTTTGTTTGAAACAAGATTGATTTAGCTGTTTGTTTTTCTACTGAGCACTCTTCAGTTCCAGATGTCGCTTAGTGAAAACACATACGGCACCTGCCACAACAGCAAACAGGTTAAGTGCCTCACCGAGAGAAACCACCTGACGCACCGTTTCAAGTGCGTTGTTCATGCAAACTATGCAGTTTTATTCAGCTGCATTTTAAACATTTGCCTGCAACTCAGAAAAGCTACTCTCAAGGTTCTCTGAGAAGTGGTCAGAAAATAAAGTGATGCTTTCAAGTATTCACTTTACAAAAAGATCAAATCAAGCTTTTTTATTTTATTACAGGACCAACTCTTTAGAATGGGGTGCCCAACCGGTCGACTGCAGTCTACCGGTAGATGGCGGACTGATCCCGAGTCGACCACGAGACATGTTTTTTTTTTTCAATGACAGAAAGTCAGTGTTGCCAATTTAGTGACTTTGACGCTAAATTTAGTGTCCATTCAGCCGCTCAAAAAAGCGACTAGCGGTGATGTAGCGCCTTTCTTGTGTTACAGAGCGCATCCACCCATGTGACTAAAACCCGGAAGTCGGCCAGGATCAGGAGGAAACTATCAAAGCAGTATTTTTTGTTGACTGGTCGAGAAGATCCCTATACAATTCTAAATAATTTACTTTTTTATATGTGAGACGTCATCAATCCAAATGTTGATTGGATAATCAACTGCAGTTTTTTAAAATAAATTTTCTAACGGGCTGTGGATCTGGAGGAAGTACTCAGGACCGAAATTAGTTTTAATACAGGCTGGAAAAATCTGTGGTGGTTTGCAATGTTGCCGCGGGACTGGTAGATCTCAAGAGGTTTGCTACTTAAAAAGTAGATCTTGGGACAATTAAAGGTTGGGCATTCCTGCTTTAGAAAGAAGAGAGACGAAGAATCATGCTTTATTCATCCTTCCACAGAGAAATTAGTGGGCTGCATTACACTGCAGCAGGCTGCCATGACGGCGCCAATATTGTGAGAAACAGAGGGTTAGGTGTCTTCCCCAAGGACACCTAGACAATAGCTCAGTGGGATTCAATCCTGCGAACTTCGGGAGAACTTGAGACAGTGTCTAGAGAAAGACTGTTGTATTGTAGGAGGGAGTCTGGAATGACAATCAAAGCCATGGAGGTCACATACGAGGACTGTCAGGCAACGTACAGTGTAATGTAGTGGTGTGCTGTAGATGTGATGGAGGGGTTCAAAGTGGCGGTGGGACTGCATCAGGGATCTGTTCTGAGTTTTGTTGTTTTTGCTATGGTGATGAACAGGTAAAAAGACGAGGTCAGACAGGAATTTTCATGAACAATGTTTCTAGATGACATTGTGACATATAGTGAGAGCAGGAAACAAGTGGAAGAAAAGTTAGGGAGGTGAAGGTTTGTCCCAGAAAGGAGAGGAATGAATGTTAGCCGCAACAAGACAGAGTACATGTGTGTGAATAAGAGCAACCCAAATAGAGAGGTTACAGGAATATAAAGATAAACAAAGTGGAAGAATTGGGCACTTGAGCTCAAGGAGAGTCAAGTTTAATCACCTCCTTTAATCAAATCCTTTTTATTCCGAAAAAATGATTGATTTGCAGTTTTGCATTTAGACTGATGTTCACATGACCTTGATCATTGAATTTAAAAACTTTCCAAATAACCTGAAGGACCTTGAAAAAAACAACTTAACACCTCACCAGCGAGTTAAGTTTCGGGCACGTCCCACCGGGAGGGGACCAAGAGGCAGACCCGTACCTGCTGGAGAGACCATGTCTCACAGCTGAGGCTGTTACCCCGGCGCCCGGCCCTGGATAAATGAAAGACGACAGAACGGAATAATTTTACCAGTAATAATTTGTTTTCTTGTTTCTTTCCCATTTTTTTTTTTGGTTCAGGTCATTTATCGTTGCACAGACACAAACAGCGGTCGGGAAAGGAAGGCCAGGTTCTCCACAGGTCTAAACGTGGATGGGTGTGGAATCAGTTCTTTGTCATTGAGGAGTATACCGGGCCAGACCCAGTTCTGGTGGGCAGGGTGAGTACTTAATCATTTTTTCTAGAATAAGATTCACTATTGGGTCAAAGTTTAATTTAAAACCACTGGAATTTGTGGATGCCGTCATAGTGTGGACCCAACTTATTGGTCTTCATGTGATAAGAAAAAAATAACTTTGATAGTTTGAAGCTGTTTTAGACATAGCTGCTTAAATAACCATCTAACCACTTCTTCATCCCCTTAGCTTCACTCTGATGTCGACTCAGGGGACGGCAACATCAAGTACATCCTCTCTGGCGAAGGTGCAGGAACAATCTTCGTAATTGATGACAAGACTGGCAACATCCATGCCACCAAAACCCTGGACCGAGAGGAACAAGCCCAGTACACGCTGACTGCCCAGGCTGTGGCCAGAGACACTAATAAGCCTCTGGAGCCTCCATCAGAGTTCATAGTCAAAGTTCAGGACATCAACGATAATCCACCTGAGTTTCTACATGGGCCGTATTACGCCAGAGTGCCTGAGATGTCCAATGTTGGTGAGTAATGAAAGCAGAGGATCAGAGAGCAGGAGGGAGGCTGAGTTTGGAGATAAGGAAAGAGGAAAGTTAGGTCAGAGATTGTTTAGTGAGGACAGCCAACGAGGTAATCCTACAAGCTGTAAATCGAATAGGAGACCTTTACTGGAAGTAAATCTGATTTTTTTCTATCTATTTTTTTACTTTTATGAAGAGTAAAAAAAGTCACTGCTATCATCGGTAACAATTTAATCAATGGTAATGGGTATCTTTTATTGTTTTAATTTTTAAGTAAGATTTCGACATGCATTTTTTTGTAATTTGCGACAATAAAAACGAAGAAAAGTTCCTCTTTGTAAACAGAAAACTTTGCACTGACTGACATTTGCAAATGAATTCTCTGATGGAGTTCATCTGCTGTGTTGTTTGTCTGGTAAACAGCCTTCCATGCATTATTAATAATCAGAGAGATTTCCAAACAGGAGGTGTGACAAATAACAAGAGATGGAACAATTAGCGGACTCGTTTCACTCCTCACTACTCTGATATTGTTCGGTTTCAACAATTATATAAGCATAGGAAGTATGTAAGAAAAAAAAAGTCAACTTTAAACCAACATAAGTAGGAATCCAACAGTAGATCAACATCCCAGAGGCCTCTCTATTACTTTCAGCTTTTGATCCAGAAGATTTTCTCTCGGAATATTATGCGGGTTTGGACATTTTTCAATCCCGAGGGTTCACCTGAAATGAACTGCACGAGCAGCGGTGTTTGTTAAAGCCACAAAGCCCTAAATAAAAAGAATATCTAAACCTTCACAATCAGAGCATCGTCATTCTGGCTTGAGAACCTTTAAAAAGAGCTGCTGTGTGACCTTTTGAGGAAAGACACATTTTTATGAATACCTAAAGAAATGGTGGTAAAAGAGTCTTAATTTTATTTTAAGGTGCTGAAATAAAGATTTATTTTATTTATAGACCCGGTTGCAACAGAGTATAGATATCTAAGACAAATAGTTAAAGCTCTAAACCGGTCGAAGTCCGGTCCTCGAGGGCAAGTGTCCTGAAGGTTTTCCATGTGCTCTTGTGTTTACACACCTGATCCAGGTTAGTGAGTCATTGTGCCAAATTTGATTGGCTGTTGATTTCACTTAACGTGCATCAGCTGTTTTAAAGCAGAAACACAATGAAAACCTTCAGGACATCGGTCCTCGAGGACCGGACTTTGACACCCCTGCTCTAAACAGATTTGTGAGAGGTTTTCTAGACTCTGTAACTGTGTCAGAACACGGATGAAGTAATCTTCTTGAATAAAATATTAAAATCAGTCAAACTTCAGCCTAGACGTTGCTAGCATCTATGATGAAACATGGAGAAATAAGAGTGTAGATCAGGCCTGTAGGATTGCTTAAAAGGAGACAGGATGTGTCCTTTTCCTGACCAGGCAGGTGAATCCACAAACTCTCTTGAACCAAATCACTGAGATAGAGTTTGCTCCTGACTTGACTGTCTGGTCTGTCTTGTAGGCACGTCGGTGATCCAGGTGACGGCTACAGATGCAGACGACCCCACCTATGGCAACAGTGCCAGACTGGTGTACAGCATCCTGCTAGGGCAGCCGTACTTCTCAGTGGAGCCTCAAACAGGTAATTATAAAATACAAAATCCTGTCTTTTGGTTCAATTCTTATATAGATATGAGAAAAACTTGTGGTTATTGGATGCTGCATTTTTTTAACAGTGTTTTATATCATATGAAGACGCTTGTTTTATGAAGTCTCTAATATATCATTTTGATGTGCAGCGCGGCATGTATTTTGACAAGACGTGCACACCTGTAACACATACTGTATGTACTAATGGCATTGATGAGAACGCACAACCTCACCGTTCAGTCATCTTATCCGGGGCATGGTCGCTGGGGCAACAACCTCAGATGAGAAGCCCAGGCTTCTCTCACCCCAGCTGCATCCCCCAGCTTAACCGGAAGGATCCTGAGTTGTTCCCCAGCCAGCTGTGAGACAGTCTGTCCAGCGGGACCGGGGTCTGCCTCTTGCTCTCCTCCCGGTGAGACTTTCCCAAAATCCCTCACCAGCGAGGGACTCGGGACACATCCTTACAAGATGCCTGAACCACCCCATCTGGCTCCTCTCGACCTGGAGGAGGAGCGGCTCGACACCGAGCTCCTCCCGGATGGCAGAACTCCACACCCGATCTCTGAGTGAGAGCCCAGCCACCCTGCGGAGGAAGCTCATTTTGGCCGCTTGTATCAGGGATCTCATTCTTTCCGTCACCACCCACAGCTGGTGACCATAGGTGAAGGTGGGAACGTAGATCGACTTGTAAATCAAGAGCTTTGCTTTCACTTTTGGCCCAAGTGGAGGAGTTTAAGTATCTCACAACCTCACCAAATCTTGCAAACTAGAAAATTAAAACCCTATTTCTGATGCAAGATTTTTTTTTCATTTTCCCATGTTTTATAAAGAATTTCACAACCTCCTGCTGCAGGGACCAGGCATGTTCTTTTCAGCCAGGACGAGAAGGCATAGGTGATAAAGCTACAAAAAAAAATCCTGAAGAGACATCCTGCTTGGTCGCTGCAGAGCACAGCCTGGATATTTGGTTTGCATTAAAAGTAAAAATTAGATGTGAAAGAAGAGGCTAGGGCAGACTGAGAGTTGTGCGAGGTCAGGAGCAGAAAGAAAGAGCTTCCAGCGAGAGGTTAGAGGAGAAAATTTGGTTTAGAAGAAGTGAGCTCATGGAAAGAGAGTGGTTAGGGCAAAAAGAGACGGAGAGATTTAAGCAGAGTAAATCTGCCTAATCAAACCAGTGTTGTGTATTTGACTGGCTCAAATCCATAGCTCACATTTCTAATTGGTTTGGAGATTATCAGCTTTTCATGCTGTCACACACATACGTGCACACACACTAGGCATAATATGACAGCAGTGAGCCTCGGCGACACTGCAGCCAGACATGAAGAGAAAGAAAAGCAGGAAGATGGAAATAGTGGCGGCTGATGATTAAAACAGACAGAAAAGATTACTGAGACTGGAAATAAGCAAGAAAAAGATTTTACAAGTGTTGATCCACTGTTCATATTTATGTAGAAGATTAAAAATGATTTTCTCCACATGGAATATTTCAAACAAGTTTGCCAAAATAAAACTTGTGGTGGATCTGCTTAGTTTTTATTCACGGGGTGTGATCAGTACATTCAGACTGACAATAATAATCATCAGCCAATAATGAGCACCAGACGATCCTGAATAGCATGTTTGGTGGAGGTGGAGGCGAGGTGGAGCATTGCACTAGAAAGAAGAGGAATGAAGATTAGTCAGAGTAAGACAGAGTACATGTGTGTGATTGAGAGGGATCCAAATGGAAAAGTGAGGTTACAGGGAGAAGAGATAAAGAAGGTGGAAGATTTTAAGTATCTAGGATCAACAGTCCAGAGCAATGGAGAGTGTGGAAAAGAGGTGAAGAAGTATGTGCAGGCAGGCTGGAACGGGTGGAGAAAAGTATCAGGTGTGATGTGTGATAGAAGAGTTTCAGTAAAAATGAAAGGGAAAGTGTCCAAAACCGTGGTGAGAACGGCCATGCTGATTGGTCTAGAGACAGTGGCACTGAGGAAAAGACAGGAAACAGAGATGGAGGTATCAGAGATGAAGATGCTGAGGATCTCTCTGGGAGTGACCAGGATGGATAGGATCAGAGGAACAGCACATGTTAGAGGTTTTGGAGATAAAGTCAGAGAGGCCAGACTGAGATGGTCTAGACATGTGCAGAGGAGAGAGAGTACATCGGGAGAAGGATGCTAGATTTGGAACCACCAGGAAAGAGGGCTAGAGGAAGACCAAAGAGGAGGTTCATGGATACAGTGAAGGAAGACATGAAGATAGTTGGTGTGACCGAAGAAGACGCAGCAGATAGGGTTAGATGGAAGAAACTGACTTGCTGTGGCGACCCCTGAAGGGAAATTCTGAAAGAAGAAGCACTGAAAGATCCTGAAAAACATGTTTGCATACAATTTTTCAGGATTAAACATTTGAAACATCTATCAATTAAATCTCTTATTCCAGTTTAAACTGGCTTGTTTGGGATGTGATGCACATACGTGACCTGCATATTTAGTCTTACATAATCATATCTACAGTGTATAAATAAGTCTGTTCATGCATAAGCTAACACCTACATACATCCACAGCACACACCTACACACACACATACATTTGTATATGTTTAAACACATATTAACCCATGAATGCAGAGATTCCACCAAACTAAAACACTGACTCTTCTCTCTCAGGTATAATTCGCACTGCGTTGCCCAACATGGACCGTGAGGCTCGTCAAGAGTATGACGTGGTCATCCAAGCCAAGGACATGGGCGGTCACATGGGTGGGTTGTCAGGAACCACAGAGGTCAAAATCACCCTCACCGACGTCAATGACAACCCTCCGAAATTCCCGCAAAGTAAGTAGACTTTACCGTCATCTTTACACCACTACAACATCTACCATGTGCTTGTTATGACTCTGACGTGATATTTCTGTCAGAGGTGTGACATTATCAAACTGCTTCTGTGAACGACTATTTTTAATGGATAGTCTGGAACTCAAACCCAAAACTTCATCTTTCTTGCTGAATCATTGTGGATACATGTAAGCTTCAATCATTTGGGAGAGTTATGTTCTAAAAATAACTTGCAACAACCAAACTCGGCTGTTTTTTCTATGTTGTGCAACACTCCCAAAGTTCAAAACTTCCTAAAAAATAATATGGGGTTAAAACTGTGACAATTCTGTTGCATTAGAAAGGTACGCATGCACCAAAAATTAATGTAATAAAACTGTACATTTCACGCCAGAAATATTATCAAAACAAAGATTCAGATTCATGCAAATAAAAATATACATGAATTTTTTTTCGGCAGTTATGTGACCTTAACAAGGTACTTAGAAAGATTTAGATTCAGAGACTATTGCATAGAAAAATATGCATGATTTTTTTTTTTGGCAGTCATGGGACCTTAAACAGGTTCATAGAAATGGAGAAATAAAACGTTGGTACCAGGCAGGTGTAAATTGCTATCTCCTGTTCCACCAATCAGCACACAGAACAAAAAGCCTCAAACGGGATGCAGAGAACAATGCTGCAATTAAAAAATAAAAAAAAAAAAACAGCAAAAGCTGAGGAGTATTTTGGTGAAGGACCAATGCAATTCATGCAAACCCTCTAACAATTTAAATGATCTTTTTTTCTTTCCAGTATTTTGTTTAATTTTTCCCTTTGCAATCTTTACCATGCTACTCCTCTCTCCACTGCTGTACATCCGCGCGAAGGGATTCCTGGCAAAGATTCAGCTGAGTAGCTGCAGGAATGGATAGAGAGATGATAGAGAAAGAAGAAGAGATGAGGATTTAGCCTGTGGAGAAGCTGAATAGGCGAGAAAAGAGAGAAACATGAGCAGAAGCAGTGAGAGAACACATGCAAACAACGGAGCAGAAAGAGTGTCAAAAGAGTCCAGATGACAGAAGTTCATTGTGTTGCAAGAAAAAGGGCTAAAAATCTGATCCTGTCGGCCACAACAAAAACCACTCTTTATTTTTTGCCCTTCTTCAAAAGCACTTTGAAGTATCCATTTTGACATTTCTGCATTTTTTTCTAGTGCCATGTATTCTGAGAAAATGACAGATAACACAAACTTGAAACCAAAAAAAGCTCCAGAGCAGATCTCTGGTGGGGGATGGATGAAAGCTAAGGTCTAAACAAGAATAGCCGTCTGCTTTTTTTTCATGCTACTTCATTACTTTGGATAACCTTCTGACCACTTAAGCTCCTCACAACCCGCCCAGCAGCACACACAGACTTTTAACAACCACAAAATATGCTCTTATCAAGCCTTATCAGAGCAGAGGTTGTCTTTAGCAGAAAGTGGAAATGACAAGAACCAGGCAGAGGCTTTAAAAGAAGGCTGTAATCTCTGCTCATCGACATGTTGCATCCCCAGACTGACGTTATTTCTCTTACATTCAGTCCAACCTATCACACTGCCCAAGTGAGAGAATTTTTTAAAACCCAGCTGCTTAGGTGTGCTGGAGCAGACACCCATCCCCCCGTTTCTCCCACCATTGGCGAAGTCCTGGCTGCCTGCTGCGGTGCAACGCAGCAAAGTAATTTTCCCATTAGAGGATTGATAAAGGTTTAGTTCTTCTTCTTAGTCTCAAGATGACTTTTAAAAATATTCACAAGGGTTAGGTTACACAGGGACACATCTGTGATGCACGTCGTGGGAAAGCGGTGTAAAAGTAGACATTCTTGTTGAAAAATAAGCAGCAAAAGCACCTGCCTGAAAGTCTCCCAGATGGTGTGAATGAGGACAGTTATTACTTATTTAGTAGTGGTCTGAATGGGAGAAAGAAAAGAAGGGAAGGAATGAAAAACAAACCTGATGCACTCCATCATGTCAAATTTCACTTTACATATCTCCAAGGTTTCTGAGTAATGTTGATCAGAAATCATCTGTTAGCTGCTTTATCCCCAAACACAGAATTTAAAAACTCTTTCTGCTTCTGGTCATGGTTGTCGAAGTGAGTGAGAAATAATGAAGAGAAAACACATGTAAAAAAAAGCCACACTGAGACACAGAATAATGGATATGCTGTTCATGCCACACTTATAATAAACTCTAAAAGAGTTTCTGTTTCCATTCACTCCACTGCTTTGTCGCTTTGTTTCTCGCAGGCTTTCTGTCCCTTTCACCTCATTACAGGCTGGCTCTAAACTCCATCAGATTCTTAAGCAGAGTTAGCAGGAACAGAAAAAGGGAATAAAAAGCAAAGCACAATAACTCTCTGACTTCAGTCTCTATTAGACTGAGATGACAGATGTTGGCATTGAACGTTGGGAATAAACGTCAGCAAAAAGACTTCAAAGTGAACTCCTGGTTTAATATGAATACTAAAAAAGTGGATATAATTTTTTTCTAAAGATTTTTTTAGTCATTTCATCCTCAACAAATTAGCATATTATGACAAGAGAGGGTTTATGTAGTGATGAACAGGTCCAAAGGACAGGCCAACCTCATATAAACAGTTAATAACTCAGTTTATAATGACCCACAGACCACTACACGCACATACAATACATACACAAAGATTTTCTGTAAGTGGTTAGTTTCATTGTAAAAACATAACTAATCAGTGAATTACTAACAACAAAAATAACGTCCTTAACATGCTCTTGTTTTTTAACAATAAGCCAACATAATTTCCAGTTAAAAATCCTCCCCTGCCACCAGAGGGAGCCCTGGACCTTCCCTCATCACCTTGATTAGGGACATCTGAGGGTGATTGACCTCACAACACATATCAGTGTATCCTGCTGCCTATTTAAAGGCAATCCCCGAGAATTTTTTATTTGAATTATTTAAATTTTTTGATCCTGAGTTAATCCTGTGCCCTTTGCCTTTAAGCCTTTCTGGACTTTTTGGTTAATAAATCCTGTTTTGTTGTCCTGTAATTGGGTGGTTCTCTTTACACCACCTGCACCCACATCCAAGACAAAAACAAACTATTTTGGTTGATTCAAAGTAACCATGTCGGATTTCCAGGGGTACATTTTGATATGCTCAACTACGGTATGTAATGATCTGATATAATTTGTGGCAGACTGGAAACTTGTCTTGGGTATACCCTTCCTAATACTGGCTAAGTATAGACTCCGATGGTCCCCTCTGTCTTGTGTGGTTCAAGAGTTATACGACGGGGTGTTATGCAAAATCAAGTTGTTGAAGGTTTCTGACATTTTTAAATGTAATTCTCATATTTTATGGCTTTCTACATGTTTAAGTAATTTGCGAGCTTTTCTGTCCAGAATTCAGATGGTAAATGGACTCTACATATCTAGCGCTTTTCCACCTGCATTGGCACACTTTACATTGTAGCTTACATTCACCCATTCACACACACATTCATACTCGATGGGGATGCTGCCATGCAAGGTGCAAACAAACATCAGGAGCAAATGGTGTTTCAGTGTCTTGCCCAAAAACACCTCAGCATGAACTCAGGGTGGAGGGTTGAACTGGCAACCCATCGGTTACAAGGTGGTCACCATACTCACTGAGCCATACTTCCCCTGACATAGTTTGAACTGCCGGTTGATACTGTTTGAATGCCGATTGTTCTTGGCCATGGAATATACTCTATACCGACATTCTAACATAAGCCAGAAACGTTTTTGCAGCAGCAATGCATGCACTCTGTTCCTGCTGACCTGGAAGGGTATGACTAAGCAAGGAGCGAGAGGAGGAATTCACAATGTCCAAAATGCAAGGGAAACTGGACAAATGCATTTACAGTATTTTACGGCAAATATTAAATTTCTGAGATAACAAAAGTACTATAACATAACTACAGGCAAAGCACGTTCCTACTTTTCAAGATGCATTTCAGTGTGTTTGTGAAACAGTCATTTAAGTTGCTGAAGAAGAGTCTAACAGAAAGCATCCATCAGGTAAATGTAATGCGGTGTAATTTAGGGCACATTGACACAAAGCCAAGCTTATTTGCTGGATTTACGAAGACAATTTAATTCGTTTTATAAATTCTCCTCCACCTACTGCCTTCCGTTGAGGATCCCCAACACAAATCTCACACTTATGGAAGAATTATAAAACTATAAACTTCACCCAACTTTTTTTTTTCTAGTGATGACCCTATGCATTGAAAACAAAACTATTTTCTTTAGTTTGCAGCCTGTTAAGGCGAGCTGTCAAATGATGTTTAACTCAACTGCCGGAAGCCACTGAAGTTAAGCTACTTAGGAGAAGCAGGAATATGTCAAGAGTAGAACAGGAGGAAAAGGGCACAAGGTAGGAGTGGGAAGGAGAAAATGAGCTTTCACCCACAAATGGGACAGAAAAGTAGGGGGGACATTCATGTGAGAAATGGGCCAATAAGTAGGAAGAGGACTGAAGAGATTTAGTGGCAAATGAAGGTGAGCGGAGGGGTTAGAGGCAAAAAGGCACAGCATGAGGGAGGTGTAGGTATGGTTGGTGAAAAAAGGTGAAAGAGCTAGAGGGGAGCTGGTGGGATGAATCTCATCCTGGGAATCACTTTCTTTTACCACCACGTAACTAGATAAATTTCACAATTCAGGGATTTCTTCAGCTGGATGAGCATGCTAATAGAGCAGAGCTCGTTAAATTAGAAGCTAGCTCTCTGCACAACGCCCAATTCCTGGAGCGAGAGGAGGCGAGGAACAGTGGAGGAGGACGAGAGCAAAACAAGAAAATTGGGAAGCTGCACAGAGCTGAATGGAGGGGGTAAAATGGGTTTATGACAAAAGCAGCAGGGGTAGATGAAGAATGAGCTAAAATGAGGAAGAATGGCCCGGGGTAGAGTGAGGGAAGAGGCGGAAAGAACACATGAGAAATTGAAAAGGAGGAAGCATGAAAGAAAAGAGAGAGAGTGGACATATGGTCCTATTGCTCACATTTTCAAAATCAGGTGTATACACCTTCACACACACACGCCTGACACTGTGGGAGATATTAATATCCTTTGGGCCATATGAGACAGATGGTATAGTTCATGTTAATCCCTTGCTGCCCCCCAAACTGACCCCGCCTCAGACTGTAAACACAGTGGCAGCCAGCCAGTAATTCTCCAAAGACTTGAGGAGTGTTGAATACCAAAGCACGCTCAGAACCGGAAGATGACACCACTATCACCGACCAGCCAAGCAAAGCAAAGCCAAGTAACCATTCTGCTTGTTTCTCTCCAGGTGTGTACACCATGTCTGTGTCAGAAGATAAAGTACCAGGAGAGGAGGTGGGCCGTCTCAAGGCCAAGGACCCTGATCTTGGAGACAATGGACTGGTGAACTATCGCTTAATAGATGGAGATGGAATGAGCATGTTTGAACTGTCGACAAACTCAGAGACGAGAGAGGCTGTGATTAAACTGAAGAAGGTAAGACATGACGGAGTGTTTGTGTTGGCTTGGGAAAGAGCTTAGATGCTTCTTACGAATTCAAATCTATGATCAATTTTGGGTCTTTAAAATGTGAGGCATGTGGATATAACGTCTTTCTCACCAATTACCATCCCTTAAAGCACAAAAAGTCTTTGTTAGATCATTTTTATGGACGAGAATTTATGTGAAATTAACTTTTGGAAGGTTTCTACCATTTGGATGATCTTGTTGAAAATCCTGAAGTGGTTTTCTGTTTCATTCAAGTATGTTTGAGTAATCCAGTTTTTAAATTTTAATCTGGCAATTTCTTGTAATTACTTGACTGTTGTCTGAAACTGCTTAGTTTATTCTAAGGAGATGTTAAGGCTCTTTCCGTTCTGTTCCGTCGTCTTCTGTCTATCTGGGCGGGGTCGCAGAGGCAACAGCCTCAAACAGGAAGCCCAGGCTTCTCTCACCCCAGCTCCATCATCCAGCTCACCTGGAAGGATCCCAAGTTGTTCCCCGGCCAGCTGTGAGACAGTCTTTCCAGCGGCTCTGGGGTCTACCTCTTGGTCTAACAGGAGTTAGGAGTTAAATGTGTAGTGTTAGTTAAATTTAAACAGAGAGTTGTGTGTGTGACATCCACTGAAGCTTTAGGCTTTCACAACTCGCTCATATGGAAACTCAGCGTTTCTCATGAGCTACTTTCTCAAATGACCAACTCAGAAATGTAGATGACTCTGCAATTTCCTGAAGACAAATCAAGAGTGTGAATCCTACTCCACCCAGACACGCGTATTGTGTTATAGAGAAAACGAAGATAAATGTCCAGCTTGAGGGAAGTTGAAAATGAAATTGGATCTTTTTTATGTGTGCAAAGTGTTTAAGACTTAAAATATGAAGACTTTACCAAATGTGTGTGTAGATTAGCGCACACACTCATGCCTACGCACAATCACTTCCTCTCCTCAAGTCATTCTAACATGCATACACAACCACTGATCAAATCATTCACACACACAGTAGTAAGTGTGTCTACAGGCTGGGATTATGGGCTCAATCCCCAAGTGAGCAATGATAGCGAGCTTTTCCTTCCAGGCCTTCTGACCTCTGGGTCTCCCATGTGATAACATTGTAGCTTTGCAATCAATAAGTCAAGGAAATAAGAAATAATTCAAGTAAAAGAAAATTAGCTTCTTCATTCTAGATTTTTTTTTCAAAAAGCATCAATTAGTCCCATCCTTGCTTTGTTCTGTCAGAACATCATATTCGTCATTGTGTTTTTATGATGTCAGATGGCGTTTGCGGTCAGCTGGATTTCCTGTCCAGACGGCATTGATGCTTATCAAAGAAGCAGCCAGCCTGAACCCACATTCTGTTCCCTCTGATGCCACGGGGGAAATCACTGGCTGAAATAATCGATACATCTAGTTTTCGGTCATTTTAAATTCTCATAACTGTCTGAACGATTGTTTGGCCTCGGAATTGAAAAAGGCATTGACTGGAAAGGCTGGAAGCATTCCTCAGGGTGACGTCGCCGTGAATAAGAATGAATGAATAAGAATACAAAGACTGTCGCCATGGTACAGAAATTCTAAGTGCATGTTCACGAACATCAAATTTCCAATCTGACCAGCTGAAACACCTCAGCGTCTCTGGAGGATGACTTAAAGAAATGTGTAGAACATGTTGCTTCTTTCAAAACACTCGTTCCACTCCAGTGATGCTCAGATTTCATGTGTTTGAATACAAAACAGGTTTTACTGTAAAAAGACATGCCATTTTGATATTTTCATTTGAACTGAGTATAAGAGTGTTTTTTGCTCCTTCAATTTTAATATCTTCCACATAAGCACCAAGAGTTTAACTGCACATACTCTGCTCATGCTCAGTCCCTTCTCTTTACATGGAATGCAATTTTTGTCTAAACGCACCAAAATAAGCATCTAAAACAACATGTGGCAGCTTTGCTAACTTGATGTGCTTTACACTGGATTTGCATGTCAGAAACAAAATTGAAACTGAATCATTGTACGTATGGAATTTTTTGGAGAATTTCCCATTTCTGAACTAACAAAGGTATCATGTGTATGCGCTCTGACAAGAATTATTTTTTGATGAAAGCACGATGGTCCCTTTTTAAAGAAACTAATTTGAACCCCCTTCAAATTCAGACCTCACAAGAAAATGTTCTATGATCATTCTAATCTGACAGACTTCTCCGATGCTGATTTTAAAACAATAATCTGTGCCTAAGTGTGTGTTTATGGAGCAACTGACTGACATGAGGAGCTGTCACACATCACTTCTTCCATATTTCCCTCTCTCCTGGAATAACAGCTCAATAGGCTGGGGCTGATTAAACGTGTGTGAGAGCAGACTCACACTTTGCATCGCCCACTTCTGCTCTCTCGACCTGATGACAGCGTCTTGACTTGGATGTGTTTGCATGTATGTGTTTGCACAAGGCAGAGTGTGCATGTGTGAGAGATTATTGGGTCTTGATGCCTCTCGAGGGAAATCAAAACCTTTTGCACCCCGTAGGCACTGCCATGCCAAATTAAAAGCTAAGTGCACACATTTACATGCACATACTCATACACACTTTCAAGAGTAGCCTTCACTAATCTCTATTCTCTCACTCTCCTCCTCACAAACACACACACTCACGGGGATGAGCTTTAATCAGCTATTCTCTTTCAACTGTGTCCTGACGAAAACGGTCCACAGAATATTAAGAAGCTGAATGTGTGTCTTTGTGTTTGTGTGTGGAACACAGGAGAGGGAGGGGCTTTATTTTGAATATTCTGCATCATTATCACACACTGATCACACAGAGCTGTAGAGAATACACGATGGAGAGGGTGTGTTGGACAAAGAATGACAGTAAAGAGAAAATGAGAGAACTGGGTCACATCTGCAATGGCTCTGCATTAAAGTCGTTTTTACCTGCAGCTTCTGGCCTTCATGTCGGATCCCAGAGAACCCATTCAGAGATACCATCTTGATTGGATTCAGTCTTTCATCAATGATGAACTGGGTTGCCTGCCTCTAATCCAAAGTGGTGTGTTATTACTGGACCGGAGAGGTTAGGCTAGTCCCCAAACTCACAAATCTCCAACAAAAGCATACATGTTGTTTCTATTTCTCTCCCACTGAGACTGGAGCCTTGAAATGAGAAGATCCAGCTTGTTTGTGGTCGTCTGCCACATCAAAGATCAAAACCTCAAAATCAACTACCATGTTTGAGCGTTGTTCCCACATCAAAAACAGTCATTTTCTATTTCCTCATGCATGTTTGAGCAATTTGTGAGCGCTCACACAATTTACGCTGTGTCATGCACGTGGCATATAAGGGCTAGTGGGCTTTTTGACAGCTGTGGCATTTCTGAGCTAACAGAAGATACCGTGTTTATCTATGAACGCTAAGAGATAAGAATTATATCCCAACAAGAGAACAATACACTCTTTAATGTCACTTTTAGTGCAAAAATACCAGGAGATCAAAGCTGTTTTATTTGGATTCAGGACAAAACAATAAAACCTACAGTGTGTCAATTACAGTGGTTATGGTTACGATTGGCCTGCAGGTGATTCTACTGCCAAGAGCTTTTTGGCAAAGCATGATTCATGCTAATCATAGTGAAGAGAAGCTCTCGGGCATGGCTTCATACTAGAACCGCCTTAACATCTCTCCGCACAGTGTTATAGATTCAGTAGTTAATAAGAGAAGTCAATGGAAAGGAGAGGATTCATTAATCCCACACAACACATTTAGATATTTTGCTGAGGGTCATTGCTTCATAATTACTTTGTTACTATTTTATAAGCTTAAATGGAATAGAGTGTGTGTTTTTGTGCGTTTGCGCGGCTCCGAATTGGAAACCATTTAAGCACACAATTGAAATCAATTCAATACAAAAACACATTTTGCATTAATTCAGAAGAAATAAAGCGGTGCTTAGTTAAATGTGACGAAACTGAACCCATTTCACTTGGTTTTTATTAAAGTTTCATGGATAAAGTTTTAAAATGAAATCTTTATTCCTAATCTCGTAGCTCTCATGATGAAGGTGGAACAGATGAAATATTGTATCAGCACCCAGCTTGTGGTCTCACCTCGTCTTTTCGTCTTCATCTTGTGACTGAAAATTCTTTTTATTTCTTATTACCACGTGGTATCTAAGACTCCCAAACCTCATCCTGGCTCATCAAAAACAGGCCAGCTTTGTTTTCATCTAATGATGAAAGCTGAGAGAACAAAAAAAAAGAAAAGAAAAGAAAAAAAGGAGCCAAAATGCTTCATTCACATCCAAAAATAATTCATACATATCATAGAACAGAAAGATCTTGAAATGAAAGTGTGTTTGGGGATCTATTGGTTCAGCTGGTTGGCTAAAGTAGTAAGATGATGGATGAGCTGCTTTGGTTCATGTGTGCAGCAACAGCTACCCCTAGCAGAGAAAACTAACATGGCAGGGGTCTCTCGGTCTCTGTTCTGATTTTAATGTGACTTCTTTCTTTATTTAATTATATAATAGTGTTTTGAATGAATGCAATGACAAAATATTGACTGAATTCATCTCAAAATGTGCTTCTTTGTTCTTTCTATCTTTCAGCAAGTGGATTTTGAGACAAAGCGTTCGTACACATTAAAGGTGGAGGGGTCGAACCCTCATGTGGACCCTCAGTATTCCGCTTGGGGGCCATACAAAGATGAAGCCACGATTAAGGTCTGTATGAGGGGATTATTTTGACATACAAAAACAAAATAGCATGTTTTTACATTAACTGTAGAAGGGGTGGAGTCACTAAATGAATGTGACATCACCCACTGACACAAATGAAGCAAGATCGGTTAGAATTTTCTGCCTTACGCATGGCATTGGCGCCATGTTGAGTTTTTGAAACCAGAAACATGCAGTGATTGTTCTAGTCTGCATTTGCATGGCAACCACTTTGCCAACCAGGAGCAAGCTCTTTGAAGTGCCCCTACCACTTATTAACTTGAATAATTTGTGTTATGAAGCAAATGACAGAAAAAAAATCAGACAAGTGGAGAATGTGGTTATAACAAAGATAAAAGAACCGGAATGGTAACTGTGACAGCCGTAGTGAGTGAGTATTGGCTGCCATTTCTTCAGTAGAACTCTATGGACACTAAGAGTTTTTGCAGTCCAATAGCTACAGTACTTCCTATTTGGCAGACGTAACTCTCATGTTCACCTAGTAAACCACCAACATATTCACCATGCGTGTATATTTATGATTTTGTGCAGGTTTCGGTGGAGGATGCAGATGAGCCTCCGGTTTTTGTTGCTCCTAGTTATACTTTTGAAGTGGAAGAGAACGCACCGCAAGGCACCCTGGTGGGGCGGGTTCACGCCAAGGACACGGATGTTGCCAACAATCCTGTCAGGTATGAGCACTGCATGATAAAAACAGGACGTAGAATTGGTCTTTTTAAAGTTCAACCACACTTTTCTTTAGGAAAAGCCGGCAATAGGAATAGACAACATGGACTTTAAAAGATAATGAACCCTGATTATTTTTGGTCTTTAGTGCAATAACAATGAAAAAACAACTATAGCGCTTTCCTCAGCTAAATAGATTTGTGAAATCATGCCGCAAAGCATTGTGGGTACTCAGAAAAAGGAATTAGCTAGGGCGCATACTTAGTATGACTTGTTTTTTCACAACAATTTTCTGGCCTTACAAAGTGTTTCAGTTAAAGTTTGTGACTTTTGATCGAAAGTATTGGGGTTTTTGTGTAATTTGCTCCAAAAGTACTTGCACGCCAGATTAGCGATGTCACTTGTAAGCAGGATATTCAGCCTAAACTTTTTGACTAAATCGCTATCAATGACAACATAAAAAAATCCAGATTATTCTAGATTTATTTGTTATAAGTTCCATTCCGTACCATCATCTTCTGCTCATCCGGGGCCGGGTCGCAGGGGCAATAGCCTCAAACGGGAAACCCAGGCTTCTCTCTTCCCGGCTGCATCTTCCAGCTCACCTGGAAGGATCCCAAGCCAGCTGTCTCTCCAGCGGGTCCAGGGTCTGTCTCTTGGTCTCCTCCCGGTGCGACGTGCCCAAACACCTCACCATTGAGGCGCTCGGGGGGCATCCTGACCAGATGCCCGAACCACCCCATCTGGCTCCTCTCAACCTGGAGGAGGACCGGCTCGACACCGAGCCATGGCATAACTCCTCACCCGATCTCTGAGTGAGAGCCCAGCCACCCAGCGGAGGATCCTCATTTCGGCCCCTTGTATCCGCGATCTCATTCTTTCGGTCAATACCCACAGCTGGTGACCATGATGAGGGTGGGAACATAGATCGACTTGTAAATTGAGAGCTTTGCTTTTCGGCTCAGCTCTCTCTTTACCACGACGGATCGATGCAGCATCTTTATTAATATGTATATCATACGTATATTAAGAATAAGGTCTTCACTGCATGGAGCACCTGCTCCATTATTGTAGTCTCTGATCCACAAGCGTTGGTAGGAGAGTGTTTCGTGCATTAAAATGCATCGTCAATTTTTATTGCTTTTATTAGGGGAGGACAAATTGTTACTACGGGAAATATATATGAAGATATATTGGAAACAATAACATAATGCCCATCCATAGCTGGCAGTATTTGTTATGGGAACAAAAGCTTCACTATGGTGTATAATGGTTTTCATATTTGATGGTAATCAATGTGTGGAAACTCTCTGTGCAGGTATATGATCCCTCGCTACACAGACGTAGAACAGTTCTTCAGTATTTCAGAGGACGGCAAAATAACCACAACAAGACCTCTGGACAGAGAAACACAACCCTGGCACAACATATCTGTGTCCGCCATCGAGATAGGTGTGTACTTTTACAAACATACACACACACTCTCACCCTAATACATGTTGACATTTGCTTTTCTCTCATTGTGTCTGTTTTTTTTTTTTTTTAGATAAAGGCTATAAGCATGTCACTGTGATGGTTTTCAAAGCATAAAAGAATACTTTTATTCTTTTGTTGTAATTCTGTGAATTATTCCATTTGAAAGCAGAGCGGTTCGATGGTGATGAAACTGTCAGGGTGGATTTATTTTTTTTCCAGAATGAACAGCCACTTAATGAGAATAATTCTTCTCAGTTTTGGCCTCCCCTGTTGTGTGATCTGTCTTGAATTCTTCTTTTGTTTATTCCAAAGCAGTCAGTGAGAGGAGAGTTAAACAGACAGGTTTCTGAACAAGAATCTAAAAGCCTGCATGTAAGGTAACAAAACCGTTAAAAAGGGATGCTTAAATAGTTATATTTTAGAGAGAAAAAAAAGCCTGATTTACTTTCTTCCACTTTAAAATCACTCATTGAGTTAAAGATGCCATCTTAAGTAAATTCAACTCAGGACCTTCTAGCTTCCTGATAATGATGTGTGGGGCTTCTCTTTGTCAGTACGATTCAGCAGTTTTTGGACTAATTGTATTACTATCAATGCCTTCCTCCTAGTTGACAACATATGAGTTGCTCCTCCAGGGTTGACATCACCACCTTTATCAATGATGCTTTTTAAGTAGCAGGAAGCGTTTCACTCACTGTCGCCTCCCTACATGTTACTCCTGCTCCTCCCCTAGGAGTTGGTGGAGGGTGAACGGTTCACTCTAGACGTGTGTCAAAATTCAGAGGCGGAGCCCATCGATTCTCAAGATGGGGGGAGGATTGGCTGTAGACAGGTTTTTACACTTCCTAGTTTGTGATAAAGCTCAATAATTCAGAAAGATTTTATAGTTATTTTGTGATGGATCTTCCCAAACCCAACTTGTAGGCCAAATGGGATCTTTCTGTCATTCTGTCATCTTCCACTTATCCCGTCCGACTGGCAGGGGGCAACAGCCTCAGACGAGAGACAGCCTTCTCTCACCATAGCTGTATCCTCCAACTCATTTGGAAGGATTCCGAGTCGTTCCCCGACCAACTGTGAGACATAGTCTCTCCAGCCGGTCCAGGCTCTGCCTCTTGGTCTCCGGTGGGACGTGCCTGAAACACCTCGCCAGCGAGATGCTCGGGAGGCATCCTGAGCAGATGCTCGAACCACCCCATCTGGCTTCTCTCGACCTGGAGGACGAGTGGCTCGACACCGAGCTCCTCCTGGATGGCAGAGCTCCTCACCCAATCTCTGAATGAGCCACCCTGTAGAGGAAGCTCATTGGGACCTTTGGGAATCTCTGTTACAAGTTGTTTATTTGTAGTTGGAGTAATTTCCTCATTTCTTGTTAGGATTGAAAAAAAACCTAAACGACTGAACATTTTTTTGGCCTGGCTTGAATACAAAGTTCATGCATGCACACATTTTCACTTGGCTTCCTGGATTGGTTTGGTGCCAAACTTTGGCAAGAGACGGAAAAAACAAAGACCTGTTGTTTCCGCCTGTACTAAGTTCAGTCTATTTGTAAAGGTGTTTTATGTTTCGTACAAATAAAGGTCTGGTGCCAAAAAGACAAAACAGAAACATATAGAAAATTTGTGGTCTGTGCCGCCTCTAAAGCTTGCACCACAGCTCCAGCTTCATACATCTATTCTCTGCTTCACTTACTGTAAATATTTAACATGTGGTTACAACATAGTTTTTTCAGCCTACACTCAACGGGCTTCAACGGTATCACTGTAAAAGAGATGTGGAAAAACACAAGTACGCCCTCCACTACAAGCACTTTTTGCAAACTGCACAAAAAAGTGTGGGCACAGAAAAAGGGGAAAAGCTTGCATCCCACAGGCCAGCTAGATTTTTTTTTTCTTCATGGTTAAAAAAAAAAAAATCCACAAACCCCTCACAATCCCCACCAGGCCCCACCCTGGTATTCTGTGGTTGGGGTGAGAGCTAATGTAGCGCCGAGTGGTTTTAGTGTGACGTGTTAGACGCCAGACGGACACATGGAAACAGGCTCGCCGCCCAGAAAACTTGTATCATTGCAGGCTATGCTAACCGTCTCAGACCTTGGGAAGCTAAATAACTGCTTCCTAATAACAGGGTAGTGGAAAAAAAATTACCCTGGCTACAGCATGAAATATGCAAGGCGCTCCAGCTTTGAAATGTACACCCCTTTTTTGTAAAAGCTTATGTAAGATTGATAAACAAGAACACTGGTTCAAATGTTTGGATTAATTTTCAACAATTATTTTGATGTATTAAAATAAAATTGGTAAAAGAATTTAAATACTAACATTAGCCGATTGGCTGATGTTTCACCACTGCAATTTTTGCCAATAAAATTGGAAAATTGGCGACCTTGTGCGCGACTGGCAGGCGATTTCTAACAGTAGTTCTTTGTTTGCTCTAAGCTTGCTCAAAGTTTTAGAACTAACTGGTTCTAAAAATAAATGTGTCTGATTCTACCATCCTCTCCAAAGAGTTTCAATTGCATGAAAACTCATAATTGTTATGTGTGCTTGCAGGCGGCCACCACCAGGACACCAAAGTGCGTGTTAACATCAAAGTGAAAGACGTTAACGACAACCCACCCGAGTTTGCTTCCATCAATGAAGCCCTCATGTGTGAAACTGTAACACCAGGGAAGGTGAGTCAGACTTGTCAAAAATTTGTCAACTATAGAAGAGGTAAACCCAGGTGAGTGTTACGCTCCATTCAAATTGAACCAATTCAGTCGCCTTTTTCTGCCAATATGATCAATGGCATGTTGAATTTTTGGAGCTGGAAATGTATAGTAGTTATTTCTGTCCGCAATTATAGGGCAACAGCCCTGCCAACACCCTTCCCAACCAGGAGTGAGTTTTTTAAAAGTACATGCCGTACCCCCAAAAGTCTGTAACTGCAGCTAATCTGGCTGACTCACAGTCTGGCCTCCTTGTGTTGGTTCAGTAAAATTTGTCAATCTAACCTATCAAACATCCGGACATGGGGCTGAACAACTGTTATATTGTTTAAAAGAGGAATGTCATGCAGTTTCTATTTTATTCATGCATGTATCTGGATGCTGTTCAAACACTCAGTTGTTCATGGCTACTGACTTTGTTTTCCACCATTGGTGAATTTGATTGAAAATTGAAAAAACTTGTGCAATGAAGTATATAACAACAAGATTCAGGACGATAGAGAAAGTGTAATTGTAAATGTAATAGAGTCAAAAGGGTTCATGGCAAATAATGGATGGCGATATTTCAATAGAAATCTGCAGGTGGTGAGTCGTTCAGGTACTTCACATTTGGCTCGCTTGCTTCGAGACATACAGTAAATACATACATTGTAGTGAACGGCCCATGATCAAATCCATGTGTGGTCTGCTAACCTATGATCTGTGTCTTTGTTCTTTCAGATTATTGAAACAGTAAGCGCAGTGGACAAAGACGAGATGACTGACAGGCAGTACTTCACCTACAGCCTCACCCCAGAAGTTGCAAACAACCACAACTTCTCCCTCAAAAGCAACAGAGGTGAACCACTTTTTTAAAAGTCTCTTTTCCTCTCCTGTTTTTATCTCTCCATCTCTTCCTGACAGTGTATCTGCTTCTTGATTTGCAGACTCTCACTCACCTCTTCTTTTCACTCAGATTAGATCAAAGCACAGCCAGATGGAGGCTTATAGTACTCTGTAGAAATCAGCAGGTGCTCTGGATCCTCCACACACACTTATGTATGCATACATGTCCTGGGGGTTGTATTAATTGCAGTGGGGTCTCCGTCCTTCTGTACATATTTCTTAGAGGGAGCGAGTGATTGAATTAAGTTCAGCGAGAGCTGGAAGGAACAACGGTAAGATGGACTAGAAAACTAGAATAAAGATGGAGGGCACAAAGAAAAATTTAAATTGTCTTAAAGTGGGTTTCGTTTCATCATTTCATGCCTACAAAAAATAGTCAGTGGTGAAACGAGATATCCTGGTCGCTCAGAATATGACTCAGATTATCTGCATATCAACAGATGTGTGTATTGCTTTTTTTTATTGGTTGTTTTTTTTTTTTTTAACGTAACCATTGCCCAAACCTATGCCAATTACTTTCTTCACTAATGCACGGTTTAATAATCCAAACCGGTTAATATTAGTAACATCTTTTTTTAAAAAAACTGGTAAAAGTGCAATTGGTGTTTTTTTCCTTTTGTTTGTCATTTTTATCGTTTTCGTACCAAATACCGAAAGAAATAAGTAGGATTTATTTTAGTCCATACAGCTCACACTCAAATTTCCTTTCGATGTTCTCCTCCACAGATGGCACAGCCAGCATCTACGTTCTTCGTAAAGGGTTTAGCCGTCTCACCCAGGACGTTTTCTTCCTTCCAATTGAGATTAATGACAACGGCTTCCCGTCCATGAGCAGCACCAACACCCTGACCATCAGGGTTTGTTCCTGTGATAGTAAAGACACCATCCTGTCCTGCAATGTGGAGCCATACGTTCTACCAGCTGGCCTCAGCACTGGAGCTCTCATCGCCATACTGGCCTGCATTGTTATTCTACTTGGTGAGAAGACATACAAATGTTCTTTTAGAGGTGAAACTGGGGTTATTGGAAGGTTGTACGCTCTAACGTTTAATCATTCTTTTAGTGAAATATTGAAAACAATTTGGAGCAATTCAAGAAATTAGTGACATGAAATAATTGCTCTAAAATGATCAACATGCACATCAAACAACCAAATTCTTATGAGACGCTGGTTCAGTGGCTAGAGCGTTTGCCCGCAGACCGGAAGTTAACCAGAAGTTTGCAGATTTGCATCCCACTGAGTGCATGTCTCGGGTCCTTGGAGAAGACACCTAACCCCCGTTTTTCCTACCATTGGCGCCGTCATAGGTGGCAGCCTGCTGCGGTAATGTGCAGCATACAAATTTCCTGATCAGGGATTAATGAAGTATATTAAAAAAATAATAATAATTTTGTCCATTTACCAATTGGTGGACAATAACAGTTTTTGTTTTTTATGTTTGCAGCAATCGTGGTTCTGTTTGTTGCATTACGGCGTCAGAAGAAGGAGCCCTTGATAGTGTTTGAAGAGGAGGACATCAGGGAGAACATCATCACTTATGATGATGAAGGTGGAGGCGAGGAGGACACAGAGGCTTTTGACATTGCAACTTTGCAGGTAAGAAAAGAGTACCTGGAGTCGTGCTTACTCATCTTGATATTCAATATGAAATTAAAATTACATGCGAGAAAAATCCATCTTCACATAAAAGATGTGCGATATGTCTGGATATCTCTGTGAAGCTAAATTAAATACAACCATGTTCTGTGATGTTGTCAGTATTTACAGCTTTTTTTTCTTCTTTCTTTTCAGAATCCAGATGGTGCCAATGGTTTTCTGCCAAGAAAAGACATCAAACCAGAACTTCAATTCCCCATTAGGCCCGGCCTTGGGCGTCCTGCAGCCAACAGCGTTGACGTTGATGACTTCATTAAGACGAGAATTGCAGAGGCTGACAGTGATCCAACAGCACCTCCTTACGACTCTATTCAGATCTATGGCTATGAAGGCAGAGGATCATTGGCTGGGTCACTGAGTTCGCTTGAGTCCGTCACAACAGAGTCTGACTTGGATTATGACTATCTGCAGAGTTGGGGGCCAAGGTTTAAGAAGCTGGCAGATATGTACGGGACCAAAGACTGCTGCATTAACGATGGCGATGAAGGAGAGGACTCTTAACAGTGGTCTTCCTCGGTGGATGTTCAAGATTTCTGATTTACTGATTCCGTGAGGATTTCTTAACTGAGGAACTTTAAGGTCTCCCAGTTTCTAGTTGTTACCATCTTCCAACTGATCAGTTTATGCCAATTTGTCATTGAACTTTAACAGCTCTCTATTCCTGTGGCTCCAGCTTGGTCCTTCAAGATCAAGTTAAGCAGACACAAACCGAATGCTTGGATTTGCTTCCAAAATTCCCAAATCTCCTCAGCCTTGACCCACTGCTCTTCCCCTTGGCTGATTTCTGAAGACTTGAGCTTTGCGGGGTTGAGAGGTTTAAGTCACAACTTTCTCTGTTTGGGAGCAGTTTGATGGAAACATTGTTGCTGTATCATCAAAATGATTTACTTCTAGAAAATTGTTGAGTGTTTCTGAGGTTCTTCTAGCGTTTATGAACTTGATTCATACATTTCCTCAATGGTTTTTGAGAATTTTTTAGTCATTTAGAAGGTTCCAGCAGAGAGCATATCCACGTTTTAATCTCCAAAAGAAAATATGGAAAAGCAAAACAAAAAAATTGGATCAAGGAGCTGCTCTCTAAAGGATACAATAGCTAAAGATGTGTCTGTAGAGTCAAATTTGTTGTTTTATCTGCTGAATTAGGCAGGTGCTGTTTAGATGGCGTGACAGACTCTGGGTTGTTGATACTTTGAAGATGCTCGCTGCATCCTCACAGTACGGTGGCCTTATAATAATTAAACAACAACTCCAGGGGTAAACACAACAACACTGAAGATAGAGACCGCTAGCTTCAGTAGCTACACAGACAACCACTTGTGGAATACTGGTGACAATGCTACATCAAAATACAGTTTTTATACTCCCTAAAAAAACAGACTCAACATGGATTCAACTGTAAAACTGTGGATTTTTTTTTTTTTTTTTGCTTTTATCCTTCACTACAAAGAAGACGTTAAAGGAAAAGCGTCCCTTTTCCGCAACCCTGGTGTCAGAAAACTTCCCATCAGCAATCATTCCCATCCTGAGCCCACTCATCAATGATCACCACTATTGAAGACAATGAGTATAAACCTGTGAGCTCTAAAAAAAATCGCCTTAAACTTAACAGACACTCTTGCAACGCAGTGCATTGTCCTTTTTTTTCTCCTTTTATTTCTTTTTTTGTAACTTGAAACATATATTCAGAAAGCAAACTATTCTCCATGTTAGGTGTGTACAGAGCAATGTGCAGATGTGTGATATATCACTCTGAGAATCCAACCCGCGCCTCATGCACTCTTAACGGGATGTGCTGTTTCTGCAAGAGTGGGAAATGTATACTGGTTGGAATCTCCCTTTCACCATAGATGTCGACATTTAAACATGTGCAGAAGGGGAGAATACAACATGAAATAGTTCAAGCCGGAACCAGAACATCCTTTTTAAGCGTGTACGTTTTTCAATCTCTTTTTAATGTTATTATATTATTATTATTAGTGGGTTTTTTATTATTATTATTATTATCATGACAAGCTTTTTGTTTTTTTTGCTTTTGTTCTTTTGGCTGCAGCTACACAGAAAACCCCCTGATATTTAACAAAAGGAGAGATTCTTGCAGCCGTTTGAACATTAAAGTTCACTTTCATTTTTGAGAAAGCTGTAATTATTTTTTAACCTAGAGTTAAATATCAGCTTTTGCTTCCAGTGTGCACACAACTTTTTCTCCTCTCTTTTGTTTTTGTGTTTATTACTACCATCATCTGGCGTTTCTTCGTTCTTTCCCCCGACCAAGAGGAAAACTAGCAATCTGTGTTTGTTGCAGTGAGAGAACGCCTCATTTTTATTCTCTGTCAAGTTTTATGGTACCGATTTGTACAATTTTAAAAGTTCTTATTTTAGTATACATGCAGAATATTCCAGTATTACAACAAAAAAATCATGTTAAGATTTAAGAAAAAAAAAGTTACAGCATCACACTTATATTTTCTGAACATTGTACTGTTGCTTTATTATGTGCTTCAATCTCTGAAGCAAAAAAAAGAAGAAAAAAAAAAAACAACTTTGAAATAAATGCTCTTTTTATAAAATGATATTAAATTGTGTGTGGAAGTGGAGTTTGTGTTGGATTTCAGATTTGATTTGTTGGTTCGATTGCCAATGAGCCCTTGCCTAGGTGTAGCCGGATCCCAAACACCCAGTTACTCCCACCATTGGCGCTGTCATGGCTGCCTGCTCCGGTGCAATGCAGCACAGTAATTTCCCCATAAAGGATTAATAAAGTACTATTATTATTATTATTCTAATCCCAATGTGCTAACAAGAAAGGATTTCAAGAAATAACGCACACAAAAAAAAATTGGATTTTGGATTTGGATTTTTGGAGTTTTGTTGTTTGTAGGCAGTTAGGGTGATCTTTTAGCAATGATGCCCAATTATTGGTGAAAAATGCACTTAAATAACAGCAAACCTTGTTGGCTTCCTGCTAAATGTACACTACTTCACCAGTGATTCTTTACACTGCCATGTTTTTGAACTGTAATGAACTCATTACTTAGGATGTCGGACTCACTTTTGATAAGTAATATTTAGCGCTACACATATAGAGCTACACATGGGGTGGCTTCATACATAATTTTTCAAATTAAAGAGTAGCTACATAAATAAATAATGTTCATTAATCCAATAATGTTCACACTTCATATGTGAAGGCACGTGACACATGTACACTTAACACACACACTTAAATATTAGCAAGAAATAACGATCGTTCAAACAACCTTTAACTTGATTTTGTTGGAAATTAGATATTTGCTTTTGAATTTTATTCAAACTTTCTCATATGACATTAAAAAATTGTAAGAAAATCGATAAAAATCAAGACAATAAAAATTTACGATAAAATACAAGTATGTACAGAAAGCTCGTTTATTCCCTTATTTTTCCAGCAGGAATCCGTCGTAGAAAAAGCTTAAAAGTTGTCTTATGGACAGTGTGTTATCTGATCGAGACGTTTTGATTTCCATACAGAAATCATGTAATTCCATGTAAACTATTGTGAGTCCCTAAGGATGCCGGGCTAACCAGCCTCCTTTGGGCTGTTTGTTAGGGCCAACCACCCTAACAAACCCGTTTACAGCCAGATCTTTAACGGTTAATAACAATAATACATTGTACTTCTGTAGCACTTTTCAAGACACTCAACGACGCTTCACATATGCATTGTTCATTCACTCCATACCAGGTAATGGTAAGCTAATGTTGTAGCCACAGCTGCCCTGGGGCAAACTGACAGAAGCGAGGCTGCCATTTTATATCGCCCCCTCTGACCATCACCAACCAATCACACACACATCATCCAGAATAGGCAACGTGGGTGAAGTGTCTTGCCCAGGTAAATAGTGACAATTTAATCTCAGCGGCCATCCCACTGTGGCATCTGGGGTTTCGGCAGTCTCCCATCCAAATACTGCCCAGGCCCAGCATGCTTAGCTTCTCAGGTCTGACGGGATCAGGCATTGACAGGCTGGTATGGCCACATACAAGAAGGGAGGGGAAGGAGGACCTAATACGATATTTACAAATCCACAATAAGTATGCTTACTTCATATTGAGAAAGCCAATATCATTTTATATTTTGAAAATGCTGAAATGATGACAGGTGTTATTCAACACCTCTGAAAGGAGTAACACTTTCCAGAAGTTTTTTCTGAAAATATGACTGGAAAAGTGGTTTCTTTCCAGTGGAAAGCCAGCCTCATCATGATGGCCGATGAGAAATGCATCAGCCAACATTCCTCATCCTCATGCTGGCTGATGAGGAAAGCAAGAAAAAGAAATCAAACTCAGAGAAAGATTAGAGGAAAAACAGATGAGAGCATTTAGAGAGCGAGAAAGCAGAGAATGAAAGGCATGGAACAACAAAATGATACCAAACGCTACATTACAACGTTATTACAGATTATTATTTCCATGTAGAAGAGAACGGTAATAATTTTGTGCTATAAGAGATTTTTCTACAGCTGAAGTCTTCATCCGCTGTAACTGTGATGCTTTCCTGATTACTCATCTAAAAACCAACTTCACAACTTCAACATAAACACGAAGTCGGAGTGGAAATGAAAAGATTTATGTCACTGTGGTGGTTTGATTAAAGACCTTAAAAATACTCCCAAAACCAGCCTAGAATTTCTAAAACCAGCAAGAAGTAAATGTTAAATTAGTAAATGCTGAGAACATGGAATTGAAATCAGGCATCAAAGTCATGTTGGTTTTTTGAGTCTTTTAAAATATATTTTCTCATCTCCAGCCGCTTTATGAAGAATTAATTACTTGTTCATCAGCAAAACACTCCATGTCGGCTGTGTTCCCACCGCCTAATGTTTGCACAGCAGGTGTGTCTGTGAAACAACCCTATGAAACTACAAGCAAGCATCTTGAAGCTATGATATATGTAGAATTCGAAGCCTGAACTGCATACGCTTGCAGCCAGACTCCTTCCCACTTTGTAAGATCTGGAAACAGGCTGATGGCAGATGTGTGTGTCCATTTGGAAGGTGTGTGAACAGGAATGTGCATGCCAAATCTATTTTGTTGTGTTAAAGTCGTCATTAGTATTCTTGTCACAATAGGCTGTGTGGCAGTTTGAGGTTGCCTGCGGTTCTCTCTCTGATTTTTGGTGCCTCATGTGGAGATGATACTGCTGCTTTGTCTCTGCACGATGTTCCACAGTCAGTTTGTGTTTGAGCCAAGGCCTGTGTGTACTTTTTCCAACTTCTGTTTGCAGTTTGGCTGTCATGATGTGGGGATGTGGAAGGAGGAGGAGGAGCCAAATGCAGGACAACAAAACAGAATTTACTGAACAAAAAGTCCAGTAAGACTAAAGTCCAGTAAGGCTGTATGGCAAAGGTCCCAGGATTAACTCAGAATCAAAAGTTCAAATAATATAACAGGTTCAAAGATTAAACTTATGGTCATGCAGCCAGAAAACCCTGTCTGGAAGGGATGATGGTGATGATGATCACCCAACAAAGATGTCTGGAGTGATTGCCTTGAAATGGGCACCAGCATCCACAGGTGTGTGTTATCAGATTAATCACCCTCAGGTGTCCCTTATAAGAGTGATGAGGGAAGACCCAGGGCTCCCTCTGGTGGCAGGTGATGGCATCATGACAGTGGCTGGTTTTAGAAGATAAAGACTGGTCTATTTTGTTTTAAAGTTACACTTTCATTTATTCAATACCCATCCAAAAATATCATGAAATCAAACCTATTATTTTGCATATTTCTGGAAGGAAGTGTATGTTTTCAGCATCACCAAAGACACACATAAAGAGCAGTGAAGGAAAAATATCAGACCAGTCCAACGGCAGTTGTTGCAATGGTCCAAAAACATAGATCGTTCTTGAACATGAACGAGTGCTGCTTTGTTTTTGTTTTTTTTCTTCTTTCCGATGGAATCTCACAACCATTATTTACTTTTTGATTTGTGGCAGAAACAATCATGTTCCATTTCCCTCTCCTAACTGTGCTCAGAAAACTAAGCTGTAGTGTTTTACAAGGTTCAAAATGTTAAACTTCACAAAGCCAGAAATCAATAAAACAACAATGCAGAATAAAACATATGACAAGATCCTAAATGTTCACTTTGGAGACTACTGAAGCATTTAACCTGCTTTAAAAGAGTTTTTGGCACACTAAAGTATTTTTTTTTTTTCAAAAATGTAAACGGTAAACCTTATAGGCTGTTGTATTTGACACCTAAGAGGTTTTTTGTTCGCGGATACAAGCGGCTGAAATGAGCTTCCTCTGCAGGATAGCTGGGCTCTCACTCAGAGATCGGGTGAGGAGCTCTGCCATCCAGGAGGAGCTTGGTGTCAAGCCACTCCTCCTCCAGGTCGAGAGTAGCCAGATGGGGTGATTTGGGCATCTGGTCAGGATGCCTCCCAAGCACCTCACTAGTAAGGTGTTTTGGGCACGTCCCACTGGGAGGAGACTAAGAGACAGATCCCAGACCTGCTGGAGGGATGACGTCTCACAGCTGGACAGGGAACGACTCAGGATCCTTCAAGGTGAGCTGGAGGATGCAGCTGGAGTGAGAGAAGCCTGAGCTTCCGGTCCCCCAGGACTTGGCGCTGGATATGCGGAAGACGACAGAACGAAACTTCTTTTTTGTTTACTATTTTTTTACCTTACCTGTAAGGTTTGTTTGTTTAGTCTGACCAGGCACCAGTTCTCCGCAGATGCAGTTTGATTCTCCTCCACTCCGTTCATGCGTCTCTTCTCCGTCCTCTGTTGAGATAATTACAGTTCATTCTGTCAGTGTGTAGGGGGATTCCAGCCTGGCTGAGACCTGATTAGTTTTTAATCATCAAGTGGCACTTGAGTAAACAGGGAAATATTCTCCCCATCACTCCAGAGGAGAGATGTTTCGGTGTGTGAGAATGTCTGTGTCAAATAGTTTGTGGTGCTCCAAGGACAGCCATCCACCTTGTACACAAACAGACAGTAAGTTAATTAACCAGCCAGGCAGCCGCTCGGTGATGTGGTTATTCCTTAAGTTTGCAATCCTTGTTAGATGCAAGGGGAATGGTTTTTCCATCAACCTGATGTCCTTGAAGACACCACAAACTGAAACAGTAAGCAACCGTTGACGTGGAAAAACAAATCCATCAGTAGGTTAATTAATGAAATAGAAAGTTTCTCTTATTAAACGTATGACAACATCCCATTAGTCTCCCACCCACATGAGCTGGTAAGGTGCTGGAATCTTCTGAACCATTAAAAGCACAAAGTCTATCACATTAAACATAATGAGACAACAATAAAGCTATTAGTCTTTATTTTAAAGCTACACCTTCTGTAAACAAAGCATTTGAATATGAAAAGGTAGGACTCATCATTTCCAACAAATCAGTAACGATCCAGAGCAAAAACGTTGAGTTAGAGGTTTCTTCCCAAGCGGAATCATCCGCTGGGATGTCGGGTCAGAAGCAAATCTGTTAAACTAATCAGATTTCATAATGACAGCTGGATTTACTGGTGAGAGTTGGTCTGTCCTATCAGCACAGAGCAGAACCTCGCTGGCACCCCCGTTAGTGTGTTTACGGTTTATCTCCGTTTTGTCAGACAGTAACGCTGGGTAGAATATTTATGGTGTACTGACAGCAAACAGTTTCTATCTGCGGGACGGGACAAGGTCAGCGTACGGTGGCAAATAAAAGTCCTCATCAGCTGTGTCATCATCTATCCCGGTAGATGCTGTGTAACTGGGTAATAGAGGGGTCACAGCCTGAGCAGAAGAAGAAAAAATTCTCAGCTTTTTTGCTGGATAGCAAGACCTTCTCAAGAAGGCCAGATACAGTGGTGGTCAAAAGTTTACATACACTTGTAAAGAACATAATGTCATGGCTGTCTTGAGTTTCCAGTAATTTCAACAACTCTGATTTTTCTCTGATATAGTGATTGGAACAGATCCTTCTTTGTCACAAAAAACATTCATGAAGTTTGATTCTTTTATGACTTTATTATGGGTAAACTGAAAATGTGACGAAATCAGCTGGGTCAAAAATATACATACAACAATGCTAATATTTGGTTACATGTCCTTTGGCCATTTTTACTTCAATCAGGCGCTTTTGGTAGCCATCCACAAGCTTCTGGCAAGTTTCTGGTTGAATCTTTGACCACTCCTCTTGACAGAATTGGTGCAGTTCAGTTAAATTTGTTGGCTTTCTGATATGGACTTGTTTCTTCAGCATTATCCACATGTTCTCAATGGGATTTAAGTCAGGACTTTGGGAAGGCCATTCTAAAACCTTAATTCTAGCCTGATTTAGCCATTCCATTACCACTTTTGATGTGTGTTTGGGGTCATTGTCCTGTTGGAACACCCAACTGCGCCCAAGACCCAACCTTCGGGCTGATGACTTCAGGTTTTCTTGAAGAATTTGAAGGTAATCCTCCTTCTTCATTGTCCCATTGACTCTCTGTAAAGCACCAGTTCCATTGGCAGCAAAACAGGCCCACGGTGCTTGATGGTAGGCATGGTGTTCTTGGGGTTAAAGGCCTCACCTTTTCTCCTCCAAACATATTGCTAGGCATTGTGGCCAAACAGCTCAATTTTTGTTTCATCTGACCACAGAACTTTCCTCCAGAAGGTCTTATCTTTGTCCATGTGATCAGCAGCAAACTTTAGTCGAGCCTTAAGGTGCCGCTTTTGGAGCAAGGGCTTCCTTCTTGCACGGCAACCTCTCAGTCCATGGCGATGCAAAACACGCTTGACTGTGGACACTGACACCTGTGTTCCAGCAGCTTCTAATTCTTGGCAGATCTGCTTTTTGGTGCTCCTGGGTTGACTCTTCACCCTCCTGACCAGTTTTCTCTCAGCAGCAGGTGACAGCTTGCGTTTTCTTCCTGATCGTGGCAGTGACAAAACAGTGCCATGCACTTTATACTTACAAACAATTGTTTGCACTGTTGCTCTTGGAACCTGCAGCTGCTTTGAAATGGCTCCAAGTGACTTTCCTGACTTGTTCAAGTCAATGATTCTCTTTTTTAAATCTATGCTGAGCTCCTTTGACTTTCCCATTGTAGCGTTTGTGGGTGTTTTTATACAATGAGCCCTTTTTAAATGGCCTCAGAGAAGTCACCAGCTGTAGTCACTCATAATCACTCACAAGAAGTTAAGAGGTCATGCTATGAAGCTCATGTCATTGACACAACTTTCTAAGTCTCCAAAATTGCTCATTCATGTTGCTGTATGTATATTTTTGACCCAGCTGATTTCGTCACATTTTCAGTTTACCCATAATAAAGTCATAAAAGAATCAAACTTCATGAAAGTTTTTTGTGTCAAAGAAGGATCTGTTCCAATCACTATATCAGAGAAAAATCAGAGTTGTTGAAATAACTGGAAACTCAAGACAGCCATGACATTATGTTCTTTACAAGTGTATGTAAACTTTTGACCACCACTATACGTAGTTCCTCCCGTGCTTCCTGGGAGGTTTGACCCCATCACAGTGACTTAAACTCACGTTTTCATGTACTGTGGGCTTTTTTCCTACAACTTGTTTGACACTGAAAAATTATCAATGCTCCTTACATATGTTTGATCTTAATTTATAATCAAATGCATCATATTTAAGAACTGGCAAAAAAAAAACATTAACTGGGCTTTTATAAGCTGGTAGTTTTTTTGTTTAGATCTCAATTTAAAGAGCAAATTTTCTCCTATATGCAGAAGCAGATGTGACAAAAAGCTGCTTGCTGTGTCCAGCTACAAAAACAAACCATGACAAATCGTCATGAAGCAATGTGCCGCAAACCCAATACGACATAATGCTGCAAAATCACAAGCAAGCTAAATTTGTTCATTTGATGTCTCATCCTATTCTTTTCACTCTGTTTTTAGTGATGGCATAGCCTTTGTAAGTAAAAGAAAAGGTTGGACACATTTCATTATATTTTACTTGCAGTGCAGCATGTATTTAAAGGTGCAGACTAATTACGCACACCTCTAAATATGAAAAGATGCCAAGTTTTTGGCTTCCCTAAGAGGGAGATTTTTTTTTTTCTGGGGGGGTGAGGGGGCAAAAAAGGCGGGGCTATGATGTAACATGACATCACATCTGCCTATGGAAAACACCCGCCATGACAGCTGGTGTAAACAAAGGGTTCAAAACATGAAAAAAGCAGCCCGAAAATTGTGCGTCTTACGTGTGTTACCACCTAGCATTATGTATCAGTACGAGGAGGAATTACCACCAGGAATACACTCCTAAACTGCTTGTTCGTGCTTTGTTTTGTGGCTCACACACATAAGTTGTCACATGACCAAAGTTCCCGGATGTCCAACTTTTTCCATGCATTCAGCATACAGATCACTTCTAGCGGCTTTCAGATGCACAGCTGCAGCAGGAGGAGATGCCATGTGCTTAGTAGCCTCATTGTACCTAATTGTGTTCATGGAATGCACTAGAGTGTTCATCATGTGGGAGTTTTATCAGCCTCAGCGAGTGAGCGTGACATAGGTCCTAATTGTGGGTGTCTCCTGGCATGTCTGAATATGAACCGGGTTTCTTTTTGTTTTCTTCAAGAAGAGTCCTTACTTGTTAAGCCAGAGAATTTTGTTTAGGAATTTGAGCAATAGATAAAAACTAAATGCTACATTCAGACCAATCTGCCAAACGGTCCTACCCAGATGAAGGGATAAAAAGCTAGTAACACCTGGTATGTCAACACAGATGAAGAAAGCCCAGAGTTTCTAAAATGAAGCCAATACATTCGTGATATGAAAGTTACATCTTACATCTGACCGCAACAAATGAGCCTCTCACACAAAATCTGCAAAACTATTAACTCGGTCAGATGTGGTGTGTGACCAGTTTGCAACCAACAACTGCCCCGCGTAAGCAGGTGGGATGAGAGGATGGCCCTGCATGATGGGGGTTACACACAACACAAAGGAAGATGTGACAGCCATTTGAGGTGTGATACTCCAGAGACCAGGGAGAAAAACTGCTGGCAGACAGAAACAGGAATAGAAATAGGAGATGAAATGAAAAAAAACATAAAACACACACACATTCCTCATATTTAATGCCTCTTTAATGATCTGATATTTTATTGCAAATCTGAAGCTAATTTGCTTTTATGAGTCCGCTGGTTAGCAAACGTTCTAATGCTAACAGTCACTATGGTGTGTATGAGTGTGCAAAGAGGATTCCGATGCGGTAATGTGTGTGTGCATCAGTTGGTTTTGGTGTGTGTATGAGTATGGGCACAGATGGGTTGGATATGCAGGCTGGGCACAGAGGGGCTGGCTGTGCTGCATGCCATATCAGCCAATAGCATCATTACTCACAATTAGACCCTGAGCAGATTAAGGAACACCAGCCAGCCCAAAAGCTGCATAGATGAAAAGAAACTTCAACTTGTCCGGACCTCTGTGTGTTTAATCTAAATGTAGAGCCATCAATAGTTAACGTAGTTTGTTTTCTGTCGACTGTCATTTGTTTGCATTGCTTTCATAACTTTGACGTCATCTGAAGATTTGAAGCTATGTTTTTCTTCTTTTGGTCCCACAAAGCAACTCCAGTTCTATTCTTGCCATCAGGTGGTTTTAGCCTGCTCACACCAGTAATAAAACGAGTAATCCAGATAGTCAAATTAGTCATTTAACCAACGACAGTGAGACAGGACAACTGCTGCTGCCACAAATTCCATGTGAAGGTCACTACGACTCATTTATTAACCTGTCATTTTGATTTGTATTAAAATCCCTGTGAAAGAGAAAATTGTTACATCGCAGATACATTAAGACTTGAGGAGGACGAATTTGATTTTCTGAACAGCTTCGAGAGCACTGCAAGTTAGCTTTCGGGTCTTCTTCTTTTGGCATTTCCGTTCAGGGTACGCCACAGCAAGTCAGTTTCTTCCATCTACGGTAATCCTATCTCCTGCATCTTCCAGTCACACCAACTATCTTCATGTCTTCTTTCACTGTATCCATGAACCTCCTCTTTTGTCTTCCTCTAGACCTCTTCCCTGATGGTTCCAAATCCAGCATCCTTCTTCAGATGTACTCTCTCTCTCTCCTCTGCACATGTCCAAACCATCTCAGTCTGGCCTCTCTGACTTTATCTCCAAAACCTCTAACATGTGCTGTTCCCCTAATATACTCATTTCTAATCCTGTCCATCCTGGTCCTCAGCATCTTCATCTCTGCTACCTCCATCTCTGTTTCCTGTCTTTTCCTCAGTACCACTGAGGAACAAACAGCATGGCGGGTCTCACCACAGTTGTACACTTTCCCTTTCATTTTAGCTGAAACTCTTCGATCACACATCACACCTGATTTTTTTCTCCACCCTTTCCAGCTTGCCTACACACACTTCTTCTCCTCTTTTCCACACTCTCCATATCCAGTGGTTATTTGAAAATACTGTCTACTGGTATTTGAATCTCGTGCAGAGTAACAGTTGCAATACAATAATTAGAAACTTGAACACAGTTGTGATGGCTTCTTTAAACCTGTTTTTTGGTGATATTTAGAGTTCTTGAGGTTTGGTTGGGATGGGATAAGAAAGAACCGTTTTGATAAATTCTAAATTTGGGTGGTGTTATACAAGTAAATGGTACTTCTACAGAGCTTTTCCACCTGCGTTGGCACTCAAAACGCTTTGCAGCTACATTCATACATACACATTCATACCTGGTGGGCATACTGCCATGCAAGGTGCAAATCTCCATGAGCAAGTGGGGACTCAGTGTCTTGCTCAAGGACACCTCGGTGTGAATTCCTGGTGGGGAATCGAACCGGCAACCCTCTGTTTACAGGCCGGTTGCCCTAATCACTGAGCCATCCTTCCCCCTTTGTCAATATATTCTGTCCAATCATATTGTAATCTAAGTTACTGTATCTGATGTGAATGTGCTGTGGAAGATCTTTGTGTCTCTGAAGTTGATCTAATGTCCAGAAACTCTGCAGGTGGTTTGATGTCTGAGGAAACAGGTTCTAGTCTCTGGACTAGAAACATATGGCATGGATATAATATCACAAGAAATAGAAATATACTTTATTCATCCCTCAGCGTGAAAATGTATGCGCTGCATTACATCACGGTAGGCTGCAATGATGGCGCCAATGGTGGGAGAAACCGGGGGTAAGGTGTCTTCCCCAAGGACACCTAGATATGAGCTCAGTGGGATTCGATCCCACAAACTTCTGGAGAACTTCCGGGAGGTTCCTGGAGGTCCGAGGGCGAACGTTCTGCTACTGAGCTATCACCTCCCCCCTAAGTTTAAATACAATTTAAACAAGTTTAAAGACAACAAATTGTCCATGTTAAAGAAAGTTAAAAAGAATATTGTATGGTATTTAATTCAATTCAATTCAATTCAATTCAATTTTATTTGTATAGCCCAAAATCACAGAATGTCCGTCTCAATGGGCTTCACAAGAAAAAGAGGAATGTATTAACACAGATACACAACAAGAAAAATAACTAACAAATGCTAACTAAACAAGACTAGCACATTAATGCACTTAGACTCTCCTTCTCGGTGAGGAAAAACTCCTAAAAAACCCATCAGTGGGGAAAAAATAAGAAACCTCATGGGGATCCACGTGAAAGAGAGATCCCTCCCCCGGGACGAGCAAACAATGTGTCACAGATTATTGTTTAAATATTAGCTTATTCTAATCTACAGCTAAATATCTAAAGAAGTCAATAGATGTTCTTCATCCTGATGGAAACACGGGAGACTCCTCAGCCCAGCGATGCCCACGGCGGGGATGAGTAGATGGATTTCGTCCTGATGGAGTGGGGATGAAGAAGCGCGGAGGTCTCCTCGGTGTGGCCATGCCCAGGACAGGAACGCAGAGTCCTGGATGGGGCTCTCTCCCAGAGAGGAGGGAGAGAGGTGGACAACATGTGAATTGTATTGTACCAACTAGCAGTGTAATTCTAAATAAACAGACAATTTAAAACAATGAATGAGATAGCAAGCCAGGGGTTTAGGGTAGAGGGTTGGAGTAGGGGGTACGGGGAAAGAGCCAAGACAGTCTGGCAGAGAATAGTAGATAGAATTAGAGGACAGAACCCCAATGTACCATACTTTCCCCAGCTTTTACTATCTAGCAGCCAACTAGTAATTATATCAGCTAATTGAATCTGTTTCTATCTGGCCTGTTGATAAGCTTGTTCAAACAGGAATGCTTTAAGCCTCCCTTTAAATGTAGGAACACTGTCTGCCTCTCTCACTTGAGCTGGGAGCTTATTCCATAAAACTGGAGCTTGGAGGCTCTACCTCCAACTGTACTTTTAGAAATCCTAGGAACCACCAACAGCCCTGCATTTTGTGAGCGGAGTGTTCTGCTTGGTTGATAAGGTACTATAAGTTCACTAATGTAAGATGGAGCCATGCCGTTTAGGGCCTTGTAGGTTAGTAAGATGATTTTAAACTTGATCCTAAACTCAATAGGAAGCCAATGGAGAGACGCTAGCACGGGAGTAATATGATCTCTTCTATGAGTTCCTGCTAATAGTCTTGCTGCTGCATTTTGAACCAGCTGAAGACTTTTTAGGGAAGACTTAGGGCATGCTACGAGCAAAGCGTTACAATAATCCAATCTTGATGTAACAAATGCATGGATGAGTTTTTCAGCATCACTTTTACATAAGATATTTCGGATTCTAGAAATGTTGCGAAGGTGAAAGAATGCAGTTTTACAAGTCTGTGCTATGTGAGCTTTAAATGATAAATCTGGATCAAATAAAACTCCTAAGTTTCTAACGGTGAGGTCAGAGGCCACAGTTACTTCGTCGAAGAAGACTGCTTGGTCAGTAAAAACATCTCTCAGATTTTTAGGACCTACTACAATAACTTCAGTCTTATCTGAGTTTAAAAGGAGATAATTGATTGTCATCCAAGTCTTTATGTCCCTGATACAGGTATTAAGTTTTTCTATATGGTCACTCTGGTCAGGTTTGACTGATAAGTACAATTGTGTATCATCTGCGTAACAGTGAAAATTAATACTGTGTTTTCTGATTATGTTTCCCAGAGGCAGCATGTAGAGCATGAACAGAATAGGTCCAAGAACTGAGCCCTGAGGCACACCAAAACTAACTTTGGTAGAAGTAGAGGACTGATCATTTACATGAACAAACTGGTATCTATCAGATAAATAAGATTTAAACCATTGAAGAGCTGCTCCTCTGATCCCTAAGTCATATTCTAATCTTTGAAGTAAAATGCTGTGGTCAATTGTGTCAAAGGCTGCACTAAGGTCCAAGAGAACTACAATTGAAACCAGTCCCTTTTCTTTGGCTAATAAAAGGTCATTTGTCACTCTAACTAGCGCAGTTTCTGTGCTGTGGTGTGATCTAAACCCTGATTGAAATTCTTTCAATTTAAGTGTTGAACAAGCTGGAAAAGTTGTGTTTGGGGGTTTCTTTTTTAGAGAAGGAGGGAAATGGAATTTTTTGCAATTAGCTGCCCTAATGAGGACGATTTAGCAACATCAGACGACTCCTTAAAAGCTTGGGTATTGACTAATCACAACACGGGTAGGGATGTGAGTGTAACGTGCATTCTGATTAAAAAAATAAATAAATAACTAAAACCCAGACATATTACCTAATTACATTGAGGGCCCAGCGTGGTTGTAATTATTACATAATGATTTTTTGTTTTATTTTTTTTTTTATAGACCCAATGCGGGTCTATATGGATGAAGATGGAAAAAGATGGGAAAACAAAAAGAAACTCATTTCTTGGGTGTTTTCCTTCCTGTAGGTTTCCTCCTGTCTGAAATAGTCCATTTTTATTCCTCCTCTTCCATTTTGTCCCTTTAAATCATCTGTTCTGTCTGCCTTTGCGGCCTCCTTCCCTCTCCTCTTCTTTTTATCTCCTCTCTTCAACATCCTCCTCTCTTCTCATTCTCTCCTCCTCCTCTCCTGACAGAGCTATGAATAACAATTAGAGGATATACAAGTCACAGAGAAACCATTTAAAAGTTTGAAATCGCTTCTCTGTAAAGTATCAGTGGGTTTCAGCCTGCAGGAGAGAGGATGGAGTGATGGCCAAAGCAGGGCTGTTGCCGGGGATACTGAAGAGAAAAAAAAAAAGGAGGGTAAAATTATTATTTTTCCTCCGTGCTGTCTGCCAGTCCTCGGTAAAAAGGAGATTATTTATCGGGCGTTCCCGTCTGGTGCTCTGAGAGTCCTGCTTATCATGTGAGAGGCGCTTGAACAGAAACACAAAGCAAGTCGTCATGCTGCTGCGGCTTTAATAACAAGATGTTAACAAAGAAACGGCGTCACAGTGTGGCTTATTAAACAACCCGATTTAACAATACGCACAAACAACATCAGTACAGCTGGATAAGTAATTAAAGTTCACCTTTTAATCTGAAAGCAAAGTGATCAGAGTCACAGAGGGAGTTGCTGGCAAGTTTTTTTTTACAACATCAATATAAAACTCTTCAGTTGTTGCAAGGTTATTTAACTATCCTCTTCTTCTATCGGCATTTCCCTTCAGGGGTCGCAATGCCCTGAAGGGGCATCTGCACAAGTCCAAACGATCTCACTCTGGCCTCTCTGACTTTATCCCCAAAGCCTCTAATATGTGCTGTTCCTCTAATCCTGTCCATCCTGGTCACTCCCAGAGAGATCCTCAGCATCTTCATCTCTGTTACCTCCATCTCTGCTTCCTGTCTTTTCCTCAGTGCCGCTGTCTCTAGACCAATCAGCATGGCCGGTCTCACCACGGTTTTCTACACTTTCCCTTTCATTTTAGCTGAAACTCTTCTATCACACATCACACCTGATAGTTTTCTCCACCCGTTCCAGCCTGCCTGCACATACTTCTTCACCTCTTTTCCACATTCTCCATTGCTCTGGACTGTCGATCCTAAGTACTTAAAATCTTCCACCTTCTTTATCTCTTCTCTCTGTAACCTCATTTTTCCATTTGGATCCCTCTCATTCACACACATGTACTCTGTTTTACTCTGACTAATCTTCATTCCTCTTCTTTCTAGTGCAAACCTCCACCTCTCCAGCTTTTCCTCCACCTCTTCCTTCCTCTCACTACAGATCACAATGTCATCTGCATCGCAAGGTTATTTAACTACATATACTGTGTGTGTGGTTTTATATATATATATATATATATATATATATATATATACATACAGTATATATGTACATATATGCAGTGTATCCCCAATACTCTAATGATGTCAGACATCTAGAAATCCAGGAAAAGAATCAAAGAAATAATATCCGGAGCTTTTGGAAAATATGCATTACCTGTGATGACCAATTATTTTTCTCAGTTTGGATTTATATTCTGAATTACAGGGGGGAGAAAAAATCTTATCACGAATAATAATTTCTTTAATATGAAATGTAATTTGCTGCCTATATTTTTTTCCCGCAGACATTACTCTGTTCCCCACACGTTCCTATAGGTCATCACATTCTTTGCAAGATGTAATTTATTGGAATTATTCCGATGATTTCTACACTGTATTACTGACCTTGAAAAGCCTCCTTGCTGCTGATCCAATCTACACTTCATGTTTATGCTATGGCTGTAATTCCCGCTGGTCACGCACAGGAGCGTGCATGCCACACATCAACCTGGTTTGCATCAGTTTTAATCAAATAATAACTGGGTTTTGCACATTTACTCTGTGTATTGCAGTCTCAATTCTAAAAAAAAAAAAAAAAAAGAAAAAGAAAAACTGGTCTGAAAGTGTAAACAAACAATATATTTTTCATTCCCAAACACCCTTCATGCTACCAGCCCTCCACCCTTATTTTTGAGTCTCCCTCCACAAACCAATTTCCAGCCCAGTCACCTCTGTCCCCGGCGCCGGCTCGGACTGGCTAATTGAAATTGACACATTTAATTTTGCCCCACAGCCAGCTTCATTCCAGTGATGGATGGCAGTGAATGAATGTAATTGAACTTTGGAGAAAAAAGGAAGGAAGCAAAGGAGGAGACATCAATTAACATAACCTGACTGGCCACTTCATTTATCAGCAGGGACTGAGGGAATGACAGAATAGAGTCAAATCAAATAGAAATAAAACCTCTATTTTTTTTCTTTTTGATTCTATTTAGAAAAAATAAGATTTAATGCTTTTTAATCAGATGCATAACTTTTATTCTTTTTTTAAGTGTTAAATTTTTTTTTGATTTAATCGTTTGGATTTATGTTCAGTTGTAACCTCGTAGCAGGTATTGAATGAATCATTGATGTCATAATGTGTCACACATATCAAAGGTCTGAAAAGATTAAACATGTTTAAATCTCTGTGTTTGAGGGTTCATATTAATTTGATTTGTTGTGGCTTTTTTTTAATATATATATACAACAAGTACCAGCTATTCTTCAGACAGCACTGTACTTCAGGTTTGGATTAGTTTGTCTCTAAACTGTTTAGAACTTTTTGACAGAATGTTCATTCTGTCATTTCCAGTTAGATTCAAGCAACAAATCATTTGGCAAGTTTGTTTTTTTGTTTTTTTTCTCAAGCTGCAGGAGAGCCAGTGAGGGACTGTTATAAAATAAAAGAGGAAAGTTGAAGAGGAAATGGACCAAAACTCAGGCTGATGGGAATTTTATTCTTTATTTATAAAGAATATCTTTATGATTTTACTTGCAAAGAAATGCCCATTGACTGCGCAAACAGTTTGTGTTTTTTTTTTTTAAGTTTGATGCATGTGTAAATTTAATAATAACAAGAAATATAAAAAATATATATATCTTGATTTACAACTGAGGTTACATGGAAAAGAGATAAAGAAGGTGGAAGATTTTAAGTACTTAAGGATCAAGAGTCCACAGCAATGAAGAGTGTGGAAAAGAGGTGAAAAAGCGTGTGCAGGCAGGCTGAAACGGGTGGAGAAAAATATCAGGTGTGATTTGTGATGGAAGAGTTTCAGCTAAAATGAAAGGGAAAGTGTAGAAAACCGTGGTGAGACCAGCCATGCTGTTTGGTCTAGAGACAGTGGCACTGAGGAAAATACAGGAAACAGAGATGGAGGTAGCAGAGATGAAGATGCTGAGAGGATCTCTCTGGGAGTGACCAGGATGGACAGGATCAGAGGAACTGCACATGTTAGAGGTTTTGGAGATAAAGTCAGAGAGGCCAGACTGAGATGGTTTGGACATGTGCAGAGGAGAGAGAGAGAATACATCGGCAGAAGGATGCTGGGTTTGGAACCACCAAGAAAGAGACCTAGAGGAAGACCAAAGAGGAGGTTCATAGATACAGTGAAGGAAGACATGAAGATAGTTGGTGTGACCGAAGAGGATACAGCAGATAGGGTTAGATGGAAGAAACTGACTAGCTGTGGGGACTCCTGAAGGGAAATGCCAAAAGGAGAAGAAGCAGACACTTAAAAGCCCAAACAGTAACACATATTTTGTAAAGTTCTCCAGTGACACAGTTGTGATGTCTCTCTTTATGGACAGTGACTCTGGCCTTAGTTCAGATCTTTCCTCCTTTGTTACATGGTGTGACCACAACTGCCTCCTCATAAATGTCTCAAAAACGAAAAAAGTAAAAAATGTAAACTTTAGGCCTAGGAAAATGTCACTAATGGTTGAGTTTCATTCACTGTAAAGTTCAATCAGTTGAGCTAAAAAAAATATCTAGAAAGTATGCTTGACTCTAAACTCAAGTTAAATGTTGACACAGAATAGATCGTTAAAAAAAAATCCCAACAGAGAACATTTATTTTGCGCAAACTTTGTTCTTTTAAAGTAGGGAAGAAAATGTCCAGATTTTTTTATTCTAGTTTTTATATTGAGAGTCAACTCATTTTTTTCTATTATTTTATGATTTGCATCGTTACTTGTAAAATGTAAAAAAAAAAAAAAAAAAAAAGCTTATACTGTGTGGTCAAACTGTGTTCAAGAATAATTTCTGCTTAGCAGAAGGATCTTATGTCTCTCTGGAGACGTAAAGTCCCCAGGAAAGCCCATCATATTATCAGAAACACTTTTTATCTAGTCTTACTTTATCAAATAACACAGCTCACGGATATCAAAAGCCTCTTATCAAAACTAGTCGCTACGCCATGTCTTTTATTTCATTTGGCTTCTTAAATCTGAGCTCCTTTACTTTTAGGGTTTTTTTTAGCCTTTTTAAATACAATTTTTATGTACATATTTTAACAGACTGGTGACCTGTTTGGGGTGTACCCTGCCCTTCGCCTTAAATTAGCCAGGATGGGCTCCGGCACCCTCCGCAACCCCGAAAGGGACAGACGGATAAGAAGATGAATGATGAATGAATGAATGTACATATTTTATTCCTAATTTGACTCCTTTTTGTGTTGATCTGTGTTTTATCTCTTCCTACATCATGTCACATGTCTCACAGCTGGCTGGGGAATGACTCGGGATCCTTTCGGGTGAGCTGGAGGATGCAGCCGGGGTGAGAGAAGCCTGGGCTTCCCGTCTGAGGCTGTTGCCCCAGCGACCCGGCCCCGGATAAGCGGAAGATGACGGAACAGAACATTATGTTTTGTGATCCCTGCTCCTGCTTCTAAGAGGGTGTCTGTCTCCATGGCAACTTGCTTGCCACCTGCAGATCATCAGCAATCAGCAAGCTACAGAAGCCATCCTCCACCCCCAGCCTGCGTCAGATTGTTGAGTTACATGCGAAACTTGCCTGCCTTGGATTACCCGCCTGCCTCAGAAGAACCTGCCTGCTTCAAAGAATCTGTTTTTACCTGATTAGAAATAAATTTGATGTTTCTGCTTTTCATCCTGTTTCCCGCGCTTGGATTCTACCTCACCTCCCCCCGACATTATGTCATTGTGTTTGCTTTGTGTGCGTTTTGGTAACACTCTTTAACTTGAGTTTCTTATTCTGAAAAACAAAAATAACTTTTTTTTTTTTTTAATTGTACCAGTATTAATAAACAACAGTCCAGTTAGAAACAGTTCTTTCATGTTCTTGTTTCTATCCATTTCTTTTCAGTCATTTCTTTTCCATACATATATTTTCCATCACCCTTTTTCTTTACACTTTCCCGTCCGTCTGTTCGCTGGTAATTAGATCAAGACATAGAGCGGCTTGTGAGACAGTTTTCTCCTCAGAGTGCAGAGGCAGTGTGAATAATTGAGAAGCTATTATCCCCTGCTATTACACCCCGAATGGAGCAACAGGAACGTCTGACATGGATTATATCATAATCCCAATCATTTGTCATCATTTCAGACTCTTAATGAATCAGCAGACATATTGTTTTTCATTTGTCTGTGTTATCACCATTAAAGCACCACATGGCTTTGTTTTATTGATTTTCAAATGGTCTGCAAATACATCTACAATTAAAGCTTATATCAACATATAATTTATTATTAATTTTGAATCAAACAAATTTGCAATGAAACCGAACTATGGCAGACTGACATATTTTATTTCAATGACTATTTCTATAGGCTGCACGTTGGCGCAGTGGTTAGCACAGTGAATAATTTCAAGAAGATCAGGGTTCAAGACCCAATTAAGACAAGGCTTAAAACACTGGCCTTTCTGTGTGGAGTTTGCCTGTCCCCCCCATGTATGTGTGGGTGACTTCCCACTCTCCAAAAACATGCTTGTTAGGTTGATTGGCCACTATGAAATTGACCCCAGGTTTTTTGTGTGGTTGAGTGACTCCGTAGCAGACTGAGGACCTGTTACGGGTGTATCCTTACTCTTGCCTGAAATCAGCCTGGATAGGCTCCAGCACCCCTGGAGACTCCGTTGGGGCTAAGTAGTTCAAAAGATAATAATTGTAAATAGTTCTGACACAGAACTCTGGTCAGTGTTTGGTGACGCGTTTGGTTAATTTTACACTAAATACCACAAAAAAATTATACCCTCCACAATTTTCAATTATTTGCAAGCATTAAAAAAATATAAATCTTGAAAGAAAAAAAAAATGACCAATTTGCATTAATTTAAATCATTCAAAAGAATACTTTCTGCCAAGAAATTGATCAGGCTAAACTCAAACAATTATACAAGATTTTCTCCCACAATTTAATTTTTTAATGAGTAATTTTACAAGGAATGTGTTCATTTTGCTGGAAGTTCATTTTGTCATTTTTTGCCTGCATTTATTCTGAAAAGCTCGTACAAATTTTTACACCTGAAGTGACTTTCAGACCTTTATTCAAACTCAGAAAGTCTCCTTTTTATTTACGTAAAATTTAAACAAAATGCACCAGCTTTCTAGTCGTGCACGTACGAGCTGAAACGTGCATACCACATGGGAGCAGACAAAAGTAGGGCAAGTTGCACCTCTCTGCTTACTGAACTGAAAAAAAAAATATCAAATAGACGTATGATGTGAAGATATTATTTCTGTCAAGCCACAAGAGAACTGCTGGATGAAAACAATTAGTCTCATTTCCTCAGGTTTGATTAACACTGTACCTAATAGTTAAGCCCTGAGGCCCCGGGGCCACAGGAGACAGTACCAATTAAAACATATACCCTCAGCCTTTCATCGCCAGCTAATTAAAACATATAGCACCTTCAATCGCCAGAAACGGCTAATTTAAATTGTATTATACTTTGATTGCTGCCTAATTAGATGATATGACTCTCATTCTTTACTATTGGCTAATTAAAACATGCCTCTTTTGATAATATTTTGACTCTTTTTACAGAAATAGTGCCGTTAAATCTGCAGGTGATGTCTACATTAAAACGTGACTGATTGGAGATGGAAACCACGTAAGTAGAATTTTATATATCGATTTACAAGTCAATCTACATTCCCATCCTCACTGTGGTCACCAGCCGTGGGTGGAGACCGAAAGAATGAGATCACGGATACAAGCAGCCTAAATGAGCTTGCTCCACTGGGTGGCAGGGCTCTCACTCGGAGATCTGGTGAGGAGCTCCGCCATCTGGGAGGAGCTCGGTGTCGAGCCGCACCTCCTCCCGGTCGAGAGGAGCCAGATGGGATGGTTCGGGCATCTGGTCAGGAAGCCTCCCGAGCGCCTCACTAGTGAGGTGTTTCGGGCACGTCCCACTGGGAGGAGACTAAGAGGCAGACCCCAGACCTCCTGGAGAGACGATGTCTCACAACTGGACAGGGAACGACTTGGGATCCTTCCGGGTGAGCTGGAGGATGCAGCTGGGGTGAGAGAAACATGGGCTTCCCGTCTGAGGCTATTGCCCCCGCAACCCGGCCCCAGATAAGCGGAAGACGACTGAACGGACTGGAACCTTTTCAAGATAACGATCCCTGTGGTTCGCAAAAAACCCCACAAGATGTTTGATCAAACACAAACCACTCCATTCTCGGTAATTTGAACAGCGAGGGATACACTGGGCATTTCATTCCTCCATTTTTTTCCACACCATCCTATAGCTTCTCATAACGACAGCCGTAGAACCAAACAAATAAAACTACTCTGAAATTGAACAAAACACATTTTAAGTTGGACAAATTTATCGATTTTCCGCGCAGACCTAAGTGAATTTTTTGGTGGATGTCCAACTATTGCAAACAGGGTGTAAATCCGACCTTACAGCCATGCAATTGTTTGAACTCCACAAACTGATGGAATATTTTTATAATAAAACATTGTCTTGTTGTGTGTGGTTCCAAGCTTTACTGCATGAACGTGAGGAAATGAACAGCATTGTCAGACAATATGAGCATAATGCTTCCCTCTTCCCATAGTGACAGTAACATTATTCCCTCATCATCTCCAGTCTGGTTTGATTTTCTGCTCTGAGTCTTGTGTGAGTAACGTATAAGGAAAGGCTTAACAAAGAGGAAATGTAAATTCATGTACAAGAAAATAGTCCATCCTCTTCAAACTACAAAAATGTGTGTTTTCTTAAATAGAATTGGTTTGCTTTCATGCATCAATGTATGTTTCATACAAGGGGTTTCTATAGTTTCAGAAAGCTGCAGATACTTTGGCAACCATGGAATAAGATGTGACACATTCGGTATTCATAGAGAGGCAGACAGCGTGAGACACAAGAACGTGAGACACAAGAGGTGGCTTGAAAGTAAAAATGTAAATCATGCTGAGATTTTTATAATGAGGTTTAAAAATTAATGAGACATCGGAATGAATTCATTTTCAGTTTGTGACAAAGTTGAGTGATTTTGAGTTTTTAGTGGCATATCAGCACCTCCTAAAATGAAGGGTTGTGTTCAGGTTAGAATTGACGTCCTGTCTCATTTTGAGGAGTTGAAGAATCATTAGTCTCTTCTTCCACAAAGAAGAGAGGGGAGAATGGAGGTAAGAAGTGATGTTTCAGCAGAAATGAGAACTGAACTGCATGGTCCCTTTGCCGGGATGTTGGATCTTCTTCTTCTTCCGGCATTTCCCTTTAGGGGTCACCACAACAAGTCAGTTTCTTCCATCTAACCCTATCTGCTGCATCTTCTTCGGTCACGCCAACTATCTTCATGCCTTCCTTCACTGTATCCTGTGTGGTTCCAAATCCAGCATCCTTCTTCCAATGTACTCTCTCTCCTCTGCACATATACAAACCATTTCAGTCTGGCCTCTCGAACTTTATCTCCAAAACCTCTAACATGTGCTGTTCCTCTGATCCTGTCCATCCTGGTCACTCCCAGAGAGATCCTCAGCATCTTCATCTCTGCTACTTCCATCTCTGTTTCCTGTCTTTTCCTCTGTACCACTGTCTCTAGACCAAACAGCATGGCCAATCTCACTGCGGTTTTGTACACTTTCCCTTTCATTTCAGCTGAAACTCTTCTGTCACACATCACAGCTGATACTTTTGTCCACCCGGTAAGGACTTGGTATGAAATGGAAGAACAGATCTTGAAGTCTGAATTTACTTGATTAGACTACGGAGGCAGTTTTAAAGGTACAGTCGCTGCAATAAAGCAGCTCTGGAGATTCCATAAAAAATTGTGACATACATTTTAAACCAGAATAGAAGAACAGGTGTATTTCAGTAACATAAAAACTGATGGTGTCCAATTGAACAACATTACAAGTAAAATTATTTTGACTGGTCACAGATGTTGGCTTTAAATTCAATTGAAAGCAGAAAAATTCTATTTTGTAATTTAATTTTCGGGGTTGGGAGGTTATGGCTTTCTTTACAGTGGCGAGTCAGTTTATTATGTTTTTAATTGCAGCACAAAAAGAAAATACTTCCAAGTCAGAGAAAATTAATAGAGTTGGATCCGTTTAATTGAAAAAAATACCAAAGCAGTGTTGTCTTGTCTTCTGAGAAACGAAAGGTCACTTAACTGTTTGCTTTTTTCCCCTCGGTGTTACAAAGACTTGACTCACCCAACAACCGAAACTCTTATATAAGTCAACTATATTATTATTTAATGTTTCCTGCAGTAATTTAAGCCAGGGCTCATTTTTTCTGTTTGTGTAAGAATATTTTCCAATTCGCTGTATTGATATTAAATTGCAAAGCATGCAAGATTTTCTGCTGTGAGTCGCAAACCGTGTGCAAACAGCTAACCGTGGGATAAATCAAAGACGTTCATTCAAATATCAGCGTTACCAAAAGAAGGATACGACTTATGGATTCCTAATTAATAGGGCATACAGTATGTAGTATTGAATTTACTTCACTTCTTTTACTTTCAGCATTCTTTTAATCCAAACACGAGCAGTCAGACAAAATTTTAAAAGCATAAATATTAAAATGATCAACCATGGAAATAAAAGATGTCAAAAGGCAGATAGATCTACTTTAGGAAAGTATTGTCTCTTTTCGATGTACTATCATGTTGTGTCGTTTTTTTTGGGTTTTTTTTGGTTGGTACCATATTCTACATTTGGTCTTTGAATAGATTAAAAAAAAATTCTCTGAAAACATTTAATTGTTGTTGGTTTCCTTAGTCACTGATCCAATTGGTAGAAGCCATTAAAAGTTGCTGTGTGTCATGAAGCGGTGTGCAGGTGGAAAGAGGAGGACAGAAAATATGGTTTATTTGAATTTGGCAGACCAATAATACCGTGAAAGAAAAACAACGTTTCAGTGGCATGGCATAAGGTTATTGTTTGAATGTGTTCATGGTCAGGCAACCCGGGAGACTTGGCCTGAAGGGATGGTATGACCCGGCAGGGACGTCCCGGGTGATTGCCCTTAAATAGATGGCAGGGTCCACAGATGTGTGGCATCAGGAAAAATCTCATGTGTCCCAAATCAGGTTGATGAGGAACATCAAGGCCTCCTGCTGGCAGGAAAAGGGATCCTAACACTGTGTCTTAATATTAAAGTGACACTGATATGTCAAAACTTCAAACTGCCCTCTCCTCTCCAGTTTCTGTAGTTTTGCCCCAAATATAAACATATTACAAATTCTGGCAAACAAAGTTCTAATTTTCTTGGAAACAAGGTCTGTGCAACTGATTAAGAAACCTAAAATTATTAGAGAACCTCAGTCAGCCAAGATACAGAAGAAGATATACTTTATTCATCCCTCGACGGGGAAATTTGTGTGCTGCATTACACCGCAGCAGGCTGCCATGACGGCACCATTGGTGGTAGAAATAGGGGGTTAGATGAGCTCAGTGGGATTCAAACCAGCTAACTCCCAGTCCAAGGGTGTATATTTTCACCACTGAGCTATCGCCAGATATGGTAGGTCATTTTTAGAATTTTTCTAACGTCATAGCAAACTACCACGGAATGATGAGAGAAAAAAAATCACACACATCTGTGGTTACGCAGTACCAAAAGCTCTTAGATTAAACTATTATGCAAAACAGGATCTTTGACTGGATAAAAAAATAAATCTCTCCCCAAAGGACAAGAAAAACTTCAAACATGTAATTAAAACTTGCTTCAAGCTGTTTGCTGTAAAGTTGTCCTCATTTCCCTGCAAACAACATCAGTAGAGGAAAATAGTTTTCTCAATTCTGTCATTTTCTGTATTGGTTTTCTATTTTTTCTAATCACAGTCGCATGACACATTTTAATCTTCAATTTCATCTAAAAAAGTTAGAAACAAGATAGTTTGATAAGCCAACTGTAAATTTAGAGTATTTCAATAAAAAACTGACAAAAACTTTTGTTATTTTCAGTACATGAACCCCTCAGAAATCTATAGATTTTTCCTTTCCATTGTCTTCCGCTTATCTGGAGCCGAGTAGCGGGTGCAACAGCTTCAGATGGGATGCCCAGGCTTCTCTCACCCCGGCAGCATCCTCCAGCTCACCTGGGAGGATCCCAAGGCGTTCCCTGTTCAGCTGTGAAACATAGTCGCTCCAGTGTCTGGAATCTGCCCCTGGGTCTGCTCCCAGTGGTACATAACTGAAACACCGCAAGGCGTTTGGGGGGCATCTGGTCAGGGTGCCTCCCAAACCACTCCATTTGGCTTCTCTCGACCTGGAGGAGCAACGGCTCTACTCTGAGCTCCTCCCAGGAGGCAGAGCACCACACTATCTCTGAGGAAATGCATAGCCACTTGATGGAAGAAGCTCATTTCAGCCACTTGTATTCGTGATCCCGTTCTTTCAGTCAGCACCCAGAGCACCGAGAGGGTGGGAACATAGAAAGCTTTGCTTTTCAGCTCAGCTCTTTCTCTACCACGATGGACCGACGCAGGGTCCTATTTGTGGCAGATGCCGCACCGATCCATCTGTCGCTCACCTGCTCCATCAGTCTCCTGCATGTGAACAAGATCCCGAGATTATCAAACTCTGCCACTCCTGAACTGCAGGGGGCATTCCACCCTTTTTTGGGTGAGGACCGTGATCTCGGATTTGAAGGCATTGATTCCCATCCCTACTGGTTCACACTCGGCAGCAAATCGGTCCAGTGAGAGTTTAAGATCACGGCCCAACAAAGCCAACTGAACCACATCATCCTCAAAAAGCACAGATTTTTGGGTGAACATACTTTTAACGGTTCATGGAATCTGCACAAATGATCATGAGGGTACATTTAAACCATCAGAAGGTAATAACTTAATGCAGACTCTGATTGAATCATTAAATCAAATGCTCACTTTTGCATGCTATCTCTCTACAGATACCACTGGGATCCAGGCTCATTAAAAAAAGAACTATTGTTACAAAGACAGAAAGAGGTCTGTGCTTTAATGTATTATGGGTCCCCAGCCAGATGAATTCACCTCTAAAGAAGTCAATGTCTCTCTGAAGTGCAGATTTCTAATAGCACTGAACTCTTTTCTTTCTTTCTAATGGGATCCCTTTCCACTAAAACATGAACGTTACCCTTTGAAATAGGTTAACTAAACCGAGGCATTTAGTCTCGCAGAAAGAAATTGATGTTTCCACGAATGGTGTCGTTATGCTTTAAATGCTTTATTGATGTTACAGACGCAATTATAGGAAATAATTATTGATGTAGCCCCTTGCAGGCAAATGGGTGTTTTGAGAAACTTCTTTTGTAAAACATTTAGACCCTGGCATCTCTGGTGAAGCTACATATTTGATTTCATTTGTCAGTTTTAAAGACCTTTACTCATTTTTAACCAAAACAAAGCTCTACAGAGCCTCGTAGTTAGAAGGTCTGAGTTTGAGTCCCGGAGTGGGAACAAGGCTTCGAACATTGGCCTTTCTGTGTGGACTTTGCATGTTCTCCCGGTACTCCGATTTCCTCCTACACCCCAAAAAAGCATGCATGTTAGGTTAATTAGGCCCTTTTAAATTGTGTTTGTGTATATGGTTGTGTGTGGCCCTGCAACAGACTGGCGACTTCTATCCTCTCTATCACCTTAACACAGCTGGGATAAGCTCCAGCACCCCTGCGACCACCTCAGGGAGAAGCAGTTCAGAAGACGAAACTAAAAAATAAAGCTCAGCGATATTATAAAAATGAAACTCTTCTTCATAACTTTTTTAGTCATGTTTTTCAGGTAAAAAGGTTGATTAAAATAATACATCATTCAACTTTATAATAACCTGAGGTCAATTATTACTTGAAAACTAAATGAATTCAATATTAATGATCTCTGGTGAACCCTCTTGTGATAAAGGTGCTCATTGCTGATTTAACAAGACTAAATAAATCATTATGACAATTCTGTATCAAAACTTGAGCAACTATACAAGTAAAAGTGGTCACAGACCAATAAAATTATTTACATACTAACGACTTACATCCCATCTGGAGTCTTGTTTTAAAACATAAAGATCTTAGAAGAATCAGAGGCAGATGGAGATGGGAAAACAAACCGATGCAACGACTATGATTTTTTTTTTTACCATATGAAAAGAATATTCAAGAGGAATTGTCCATCTGTTTTTCAGATGCACACTTTTTAATGTTCCAAGGTGCAGATTCACAGTAAATGGTAAATGGACTCTACTTATACACCGCTTTTCCACCTGTGTCGGCACTCAAAGCACCTTACAGTGTAGCACCCATTCACACACACACTCATACCTGATGGGGATGCTACCATGCAAGGCGCAAACCACTGTCAGGAGCAATTGGGTTAGCAGTGTCTAGCTCAAGGACAATTCGGCATAAACTCCGGGTGGGGATCTAACCGGACACCCTCCAGATACACGTTGGTCGCCCTACTCACTGAGCCATCCTTCCCCCGACATAGTTCGAACTGCCCGTTGATACTGTTCGAATGCCGATTGTTGGGATGGAATACTGATACTTGGTATTTTAAAGCCTTCCCTTGCCTGCTTGAGGGGCGGAGCCTCCTCCAGGCAGGGGGAGGACCAGCTGGGCTCGTTTGAAGGAGATGCCTGCACTAATTGTTCTCTCTCTGTATTTTTTCATCAGTAGGTCAGGTATGCTTTTGGTTTTTCAGTTTCTTCAATGTTGAATTTGTATTTATGATGTGTCTTTATTTTATAATAAACTTAATTTGATTTGGCCCATACTTTGCCTCGGTTTCCCTCATTTTTGTTCCAGAGCCAGTCTGTGACAGTGTGTTTAACAGTAGTGGTATGGCAACAGCATGAACAAATTAGATGCAGACAGATGCACCGTCTCAAATCTAATAAAACCAAATTTTGCAAGAACTGTAACACCAGCAACCTGTGCAGGGACCTCACATCATACTCTAGGAGAATGTTGCATGTGCTTGAAGAGCTGAGAGAGACGGGTAGCGCAGTTGGTATTTCAACAAGTGTGTGTCCTGGCAGCACACACGTGGAGCACTGAGCGTTTCACTACGCAATACGGAGAGAAGTCAAGCTGCTTTAATTACAATCTTTACAAGCAGTTGTGGTTCATATTAATTTTTGTAAATTTAGGGTGAAATAATTTGAAAGACTATTTAAAACAGTGCTCCCAGTTCTCTTACTGCCACCCTGTTGCAATCACAACCAGCCATTTGGTTTTGTCTGAAATGCTGACTGCTCCGTATCCCGGTAGCAGTGACTGTTGGCAACCTTTTTCCTTTAGCTGAAATGTGCCAACATCTCAGGGCCAAAAGGAAATGTGGAAAGACTCACAGACAGACAGACGCCATCAATGTGCAAAAGGCATTCATGGCTTTTGTGTGCTTGAATCCACCATGAAGTGTTTAGACCTTGTGAAATCTGATTGACATTGAAATGTGCCAAAGCTTCCTTGCAGTTTTTTCTTTGTTAATTTTGAAAAAAAAATTGCCTCAGTATGTTAAATTAGTGTCTTGCTTTGTCATGTTTTTCTACATATAGATATTTTTAAATGGACATATCTTGATGGGAAAAAGTCTGTGAAAAGCTCTACATTTTTGTTGCGTTTTCAAGAGATGACCTACTGCAGCTGTGAGGAGTGCAGACTGGAATCATTCATCTGATCTCACCTGAGCTCGGGGAGGCTTTTCACAAATGTGCCATGCGAGAGTGAAGTGAAAGACGAGAAAGTGGAGACACAAGCCGTTTCTGCCATCGGCTGTTATTGGGGAACATTAACTCAAAGAGTGCGAAGAGTTGGAGGCCCGATGAAGAACGACGGGATCTTCTGGGAGGGCAGCTTACTTTGTTTGACAGTGGCTGAGCGACATCAGCAGGGATTCCTGTCTGAAAATACGCAGTTTCACTATGGTGCATGTGTACAGAGACATGGAAAAATCTGGCAAACGCTAAAGGTTAATGAGCTTGTGTTGTTTTTGGGATGGTGTTGGTCCTACCACAATACAGTGAAGGATGAATGTTGCTGTCAAGATTTGAAGGTGTTAGTGGTCAGTTTAAGACCTTATTATGGGTCACAGTAGTTGTCCCTCATCATTGCCATTGTAACCAACATTCCACCCCACACAAAAAAAAAACAGTCAAGTGTCACATCCACCCAGCAACTTTTCCAGCTCTGTTCCACCAAGTGCCAGTTCCAGCTCCACCACACCCAACTAAGCATCAACCAGCAGTTTTTAAGAAGCTGAATGGAGCTCAGGAGGCTCACCATTCTCCTTGCACTGCACTACCAGATACTCGAATTTCCTCAGTAGGGGATAAATAAATTATATGGAATATATACATAAACACACACACAGCTTTATTTGTATATCTATTGTTTGTTGTGATCCCTGACTTAGTACCTGAAGTAAAAGAATGAGTGGAGTATTTGATGGCACCATCCTGACAAGAAGAGCATAGCATACTTGTTGGATGCAAAAAAAAAAAAAAATCCTTTTTTTTGTCTTTGCATTTTTGAAGTTTTGGCATTCAACTTGCACTTAGCAGAAAAAATATGCCGAAAAAGTGTTTTCTTTTTTTTTCCATTCAGATGATTTCCTCCAACTCATTTTTCAGACTTAGAGATGAATGAGGGTGTTTCCACAAAAAAATAAAAAAATAAAAAAACAATTCTCCTCATTTGTAAAACAACAACCTGCATAATTTTCCATTCATTTCGAAAATCAGCATGAAAAATCTGTCGCTTTCTGATTGGGATGAACTCTGCACCTCCTGCTTCCTGTCTCATCTGTTGGAGGCTTGCTGCGAGAAAACGAGTGTGTGTCGAGTGTTACACATCACGTTCGGACTGTGTTGTTCAGAGCACAAAGTGAACTCTGGTGACTCACTGCGGGGGTTTGAACAGTTTTCTCTGGAAGGAAGGTAAAGTTAGCCAGACGGCTGTCATCAGAAAACAGTGCTTCCTTTTTCAGGAACTCATCAGTCTGCTGATAGGAACTGACAAAGTTTGTAGAGCAATAATGATGTTTGCTAACTTGTAGATTTGAGATGATTTGTGATCTCGGTTCATTTCCTAAACTGCTTCATCTGTCATTGGGTTGCCAGAACCTGTCAACCCAATAACGGGGTGTTGTAACTCCAAGGATAGAGTTAAAAACAGGGTACAACCAGTAGAGACTGCCAGTCTGGCACAGTGCCACCCTGAGACAGACAACCAATCAGTCAAATGTGTATTTTTTTTTTAGTGGCAGATAGAAACTGGGGTGTTCTGGATAACCTGTGCATCTACAGGAAATTCTTCACACTTTCTTTAATTAGGGCTTGATACTGCGATCCTTCTTTGAGGCTTGTATGCTTACAGGAGCACAACTGTGTGAGTTGGTGAATAAAATCTGACATATTCTACCATCTTCTTTTCACCTCAGATACCTTTTATTTATGGTTTAGTTCTTTCCCCCTCCCCCACACCTGATGACCTTTGGTGAGAGAGTAAACATAAACCATAAACAGAAGCTTCACTTTTGGGCTGATCCCTATCTTCAAACCCATGGCGCACTGATTCAAGTGGCTCTAAAAGATGGCGAACACACTTTTACTAAGACTGGGGGGCAGCGTTGGGCAAGTTACACCACAATTTGTGAATGGATCGTACTGTAGATACTTGGGCTAAGATACACGCTAGCTAAGCATGTCTGGACTAAGCTTTGCTAGCCCAGCATGTCTGGCGAACAGCTAGCCCAGCATGTCTCGGCTGGCTAAGCTTAGCCCAGCATGCTAAGCTTGCTGGGATGGCTTGCTGGGCTAGCTCAGCATGCCCAGCTAAGCTAGCCTAGTGTTCTTCTAGGTTTCACAAAGTCCAACATCTTTCATGAGGAGCCACAAGGCAACAAAACAGACTCTTGACAACATAAAACCTTGTGTGTTTGATAGATATCTAGCTCAGCTCTTCTTTTCAGATACACAAGACGAGAATTTTGGATGCTGATTGAAAAAAATAATGTGAGCACCTCGCTGAATCACTAAATCCCAACTGAAATCAGTTTTGCTCCTGCTACCTTTTTGAAAACACACGTTAGTCTGCATGATGAACTGGTATGATTTAACGCACCTGTGCCCTAAAACCTGGTGTATCTTATGAATGTGTTAAACACAGATAAAGCATCTACAACAGAAACTGCGTCCTTTAATCCAGATCACCGTATGGTCGTGAAAATACGTTGCTATCACAAACACTAAATTAACAACAAAGTGTTTTGACATAGTTGCATAATTTTTATACAAATAAAAGTCAGTCAGTCACCTTCTGTAGTTGGGGTAGGGAAGGGCGCCAGAGCCCATCCTAGCTGATTCGAGGTGAGGGGCAGGGTACTCCCCGAACAGGTAGGCAGTCTGTCGCAGGGCCACACACACACACTCATTCCTTGGGGCAATGTAGTGGCCAATTGACCTAACACGCATGTTTTTGGATGGTGGGAGGAAACCCACGTATACATGGGGAGAACATGCAAATTTCACACAAAAAGGCCAGTGTTCTAAACCTCGTTCCCACCCGGGACTTGAACACACGACCTTCTTGCTGTGAGGCCATTGTGCTACCCACTGCACCACCGTGGGCCGCCCCAAATAAAAATTTAAGACATTTTTAACAAACACGTTGAATGAGCGTGGAAGACTGGATAAAAGACATGTCTTGTCAGGACAATTTTTATTAGAACAATTCTAGCAGCAAGAAATTGGGTAAAAAAAAAAAAAAAAAGCCTCGCTATAATTCTAACTTTCACATTCTATATATTAGAAAAACAAGCAAAGCTTTTAAAAGAGAGATTTGTTGATTTAATCGTCATAATTAGAAGATTCTGCAGACCATCTGTTGATAATCCAGGAGAATGGCTACATGGAATAATAATTGGCATGCCTGTTCTATTACCAAGTACTGGATGTCAGAGCGTTTAATCAGCTGTGTAATTAAGACTATGAATGAAAGATGAAGAAGAGGTTTTAATTTATGTATCTAAGATGCTGAGTCAGACTTTGAAATATCAAATGTTTGCTAGAGATGAGAATGGCGGTATGGAGAGGATGATCAACAGTGTCAACAGCTGGATTAAGATCTATGGCAAAAACAGCCGAGTCATTTATCACTTTAAAGAGACCTGTCTCAGAGCAATGAAGAGCTCTGCAGCCAGACGGGAACTTCTCAAATGACTCAATTTACCCACCTTCCAAGCTATTTGGGGCTTTATTTTATATAAGTAAAGCTTTTAGACAACTATTTACAGGCAGACAGATGGGGTGAATCACCACATCTTCTTCCAGGCCTTGAGCTTCTCTGGGATTATCAGAAAATGTGAAAATGAGAGAGTAGGTTCCAACTTGGAGAATAAAATCTCTCATTGTATCATTGAGGATTCTAATGGTGACTCATTATCTTTATAATTCCAGGAGATCTAAAATTTCTTTCTGGTTTTATTGAAATAGGTTCATTTTGGTTTCAAGTAGTTTTCAATATGATTACTTTGAAAAAAAACATTGGACTTTTGGGACATGTTTTGATTGTGGCTTTTTTAAACAGCGATGAGATAATTTAGCAGTCAGTTCAGTCATTTTGGCTATTTTTACCAGATAAAATGCTACATACGTGTCGTCATAATAGAAATACATTTTAACACAGAACAGTGGAAAATATTCATATTTATGATTTCTTTATTTTTTGATGACAGTTTAAGGCTCCTCCGCAGGGTGGCTGGCCTCTAACTCCTAAGCGCCTCGCTAGTGAGGTGTTTCGGGCACGTCCCACCAGGAGGAGACCAAGAAGCAGAGCTGCGACCCGCTGGAGAGACTATGTCCCACAGCTGGCCGGGAAACAACTCGGCATCCTTCCAGGTAAGCTGGAGGATGAAACTGGGGTGAAAGAAGCCTAGGCTTCCCGTTTGAGGCTATTGCCCCCGTGACCCGGCGCCAGATAAGCGGAAGATGACTCGACGGAACGAAAAAGTTTCCTCACCTCTCTCCCCTCTCTGTACGTCACTTATACACAGAGGTGAGTATAACTGGTGTGCAGGTGCACAGGCATTGTCTGCAATTTTGCAACGACCAATCAACCTAATGTATACAAAACCAGACTACCCAGAAAAAATCCACACATGCACGGGGTAACATGGAAAATCCACCCCGGGACTGAAACCACAACGTTCTTGCTGTGAGGCCACTGTGCTAACCACTGTACCATCATGCATCCCCAAGCTGGAATAGAAGAGAATGTATTTTTTAAATAGCTGGTTTGCTTATAGTATATCAAACAAAACAAAATCACTGCAACAAGATAACCTCAACCGAACCAAGTTTACCTTCATCAAATGAGTCTGAGTTTATCTTTATTGAATGAGTCCAAGTTTAATTGGACTAAACTTAACAGCCATGTCTAGAGACAGTGGCACTGAGGAAAAGACAGGACGCAGAGATGCAGGTATCAGAGATGAAGATGCTGAGGATCTCTCTGGGAGTGACCAGGATGGACAGGATCAGAGGAACAGCTCATGTTAGAGGTTTTGGAGATAAAGTCAGAGAGGCCAGACTGAAATGGTTTGGACATGTGCAGAGGAGAGAGTGAGAGTACATTGGCAGAAGATTGCTGGATTTGGAACCACCAGGAAAGAGGCCTAGAGGAAGACCAAAGAGGAGGTTCATGGATACAGTGAAGGAAGACATGAAGATAGTTGGCGTGACCGAAGAGGATGCAGGAGATAGGGTAATAGAGAAGAAGAATGAGTCCAAGTTTTTAGTGTTGAACTCAACCTAAAATGAATTTTAATGATCAAAAAATCTTTAAATGATTTCGAACAAGTGTTTGTGGTAACTTTTATGACATTGAACAATGTGAGATGTCCCTGAAGTAGATGTGCCTGATGCCACCACATTTCCAACCTCGAGGAGACATGTTTGGTTCTAAACCATGGCTTATATAATGTGACCTTTTCTTTTCAAAGAAAGCACCGAGTTTGTTGTTCTATCAATAATTAGAGCTGTCAGAGACGCGCGCCTGTGACGGACGGTAATTTTCTACAGATAATGCCCTTCTCTGTCCTGTGGCTGTCTGCCTATTTATTTGTTTGCGTCGGCTTTGTTTCGCACGGTGCTTATCGTCGTCTCTGCTCTGTAATATTTCAAGCCTCATCTCAGCCTCAGAAATTAATCAGGGGTTTCCACAATGAGCTTAGATGGAATTACATATGCAAACACAAGTCTGATATTAAAAATCTTGCTTTACCACAAAGAAAGATGGAAAAATAATATTCTTCAAAAATAACATTCACTGTTCTTTCAGATTGGAAAACGTTAGAATTACACTGTTTAAATTATTTTGATTTTTTTTAAAGCTTACAGCTCATAAGCAGATGACTTGTTGTTACAAATCACTCTCTCAGACCTCGTGTTTTTTGGGGGGGTTTCTAACAATTACTTGTACATCTAGTGTTTTGTTTTTCTGGCTTCAGTCTCTAGACGCATAGTAACCACTTATTTTTCGAACGACCTCATGGGCACTATTTTAATATTTTATGTAAGAAGTAGGCCGAATCGAAGAAATTGGAGGATATAAATGTCATAAAATAAGTATCAAAGAAATGTTGAGTTCAGTTTCAAACAGAGTCCAGTTATGTACAGAAATACTCTATCTAAAAACAGACCGACAAAAAAAGAATTCAAGTTTAAGAATCATGTTTGACTTCAGAGGTCCTTCGATGTGATGGATCAAGGAATTTAATCGAATGTTTGATTTGTCAATCATAATAATACCCAATCCAAATTAGATTGGCTCCAACTCTGATCCTGTTACAAATAATAAATGAGTTAAAGCTTATTTTGGTGGTAAAAAAATAAAGCTCTTGATTACAAAGTTGAACTAAAAGTAATCAAACTTGTCAATTTCTTTTCTAATGATTCTAACCGGGCTTCGAAGGTGAAAGGATTCTGGCATCCAAGTATATAAACACGAAGGTTCATGACTTAGTAATGAAATATAACTAAAAAGGAAATTGAGTCAGATGGAGGGCATCGCTCATACTGCTCCGAACTAAATTAGAATTAGAGTGGGCCAGACACGCCAAGTGTGCACATCTTCTCAACTCGTGCTGAGTATGTGTGTCTGGCTGATTAACTCTTGGTGGAATGCATTTATTACTCGTAGCCAGGATGGTCATCCATCACCATCAACAAGTATCAAGTATGAATATATGCGAAATATATGTAACAGGACCTTAATACTTAACTTTGTTTATGTCTAGTTTTAGTGTAGAACGTCCAAATATTCATACAAACATTTTAAAAGTTATGCCTTAGATCATTGGAGAGTTAAATTAGAAGGAAAATTTTGTATGAAGTACAGATGGTCTCAGCGTCATGGGTCATTCAATGAGTGTTTGGTGTGTTCGGTCATGAAAACAAGCAAAAGCAACACTTGTTTTGACCAGTGGGCTGGAAAACACATCACTGAATGCTTGTGTAGAATTAGCGAGTGTGAGAGCTTCTAGCACCGGGACACAACATCCAAGATCTATCAGTACATTAGGGCAAGACTCCAACAGACGACATTCTCAGAATAGAGAATGAGGTTCGTCTTGAGAGAACAAACCCATCAGAAATCCTTCCAATGATTGGAAAAGGCTTAAGGAGAGAAGAGAATGCCCTGAGGACCAGAGTCTAACAAACCCAAATCTACCACAAGAGTCAAGACCCAAAGTGTAGGTTGTGCAAAGTAGATGGATTCCTAAATAATCTAACACATCACTGCTGGGTGTAAAAAACTGGCAGGAAAATGATACATGGAACAGCGGAATCAGAGGGCTAGGCTGGCACTCAAGAACCTTTGTATAGAGTGTGGATAGGATCATGTCAGTCGTGTACGACCCCAAAGCTGCAAGTTAATCGCCGAGCCAAAATCCTGTGGGACATCCAAATCCAGGCTGACCAAATGGCGATGGAGAGCCAATCAGACATTATAATGGTAGACAAAAAGTAGAGGAAAGGAGTGGTGAATGTGGCAATACCAAGAAGGGGTAATAGCTGGATGGCGATGCATAGAGACGGACAAGAATCCAAGAACGTCCTCACACGTAGGTGCAATTTCTCAGTATTCAATGAACCTAGCATGCATGTTCGTGTAGGTTTGGAGGAAACCAGAGTACTCGGAGAAAACCCACACATTCACTGAGCCAATCTATATTTTTTAAACAGTCATCGCTTTTAGTTTAGTCATCTGTTGTCTAACCTTTCTTCCTGGAACAAGAGAAACTTTTCAATCAACAAACCCTCTATCCAATCATTTTGGACACAAAAGAACTCTACACATTACAGCATAGATTACCACACCAAGAGTCAACAAAAAGCCTGGCATCTTCCATCAGCCAGGCAATCCCAGCGAGAACCAGGGGATTACTAACTGAGTGAAAGTCTGTGGCAGATAAAGAGGTTGAGAGAGAAAATGAGATGTTGGTGGAGGGAAAGAGCAGAAGCAAATGGTGTCAAGAAACGAATAAAAAAAACCTTGGGGAAGTAAAGAAAAGGTGGACGGGGCCAAACAGTATGAGGAAAGAGAGAGAAAATCCCCAGAGGTAATTCAGGAGATGCAGGACTTTGTACAGTCCATCAGGAACGCAGGAGGTCAAAGAACAGGTGAATGAAGGATAAAGCGATGGATTAAAAGGAAGGAGGAAGAAGTCATAAAGAAAGATGGGGTGTAAAGGTAAGCACAGAAGGCCTGAATAGAATGGTGGATGGGTGGACATTGCTAGAAAAGTGGTATTAAAAGTGCTTTAGAAAAATGGAAAAGGACCAAAGGACCATGACATGTTCAGCCCCATTCCTCACAGCCCTGCAGGATTTAAACATTTCCCAGCTCCAACGTAACAGAAGTCACAACAGAATATCATCTGACTGTGTGGGAGCAGTAAAACATTGGAAACCTGCAGAACAATGATATTTAAAAATTAGGGCTGTGGCATAATTGTAAAACAGGTCCAAATAAGGATGAGGAATAATACATCACTATTACCGTATGCTAACATTTTTGTCTTTGTTGCGAAACTACGCTCTGAAAGACTCAACTTCACTTTGTTATTGTGAAGTTTCACATCTGGCACCATCACTTTTATGGTGCCAGATGTGTAGAGGGGGACAATAAGACTGCGGTGTGGTCTGAGGGTGCGTTAAGTTTTAGCTAATGGTCATGTGACATCTCATTTACTGGTGTAATGTCAAACAGTGACGCTACCGGGTAAGAATCTCTTGCAACATAACCTCTTTTTGCCACAACATCAGCTCTTTTGTTCTCGTTTGCTCAGAACCCAAAAATACTCTCAATTTAAAGCAGTTGAATTTTGACACAAAGTTTGAAGCTGCATGACCAATCAAACAACAAACCAACCAAATGAAACCAAAAATTTAAGCTTACATAAAGATATTTGAAAGTAGGATTATTTTTATGCACTAATTACTTATTTGACCTTTACATGTAATATTAGAGCATTGCTTTTTTTTTATGATGGTATTGAAACTAAAACCTTTTCCATTTTAAATATTACCAGCATCTGGTGCAACTGTAACAGTACCCAAATCAAATTGTTTTTATTTTCACATTTTTAACATATAGGCATTAGATCCTGAGAATACTTTTAATTTAGCCCATATTGCTTTAAAATGTTTGTCTTAATGCCTTCATTTAAAATTCCTTCATTTTGCATTTATTCATTTAGTATTCATTCATTCCTTCATTAATTGGCTAAGGCACTGCTGCCACCTGCTGCAATGCACCCTGTTACTCAAAGCGTTTAATTGCCAACTTTCGCTGAGTTTCTGTCCCTTCTTGTGGTTATGTTTTGTCTCTTTCTGAAGATTTTATTTTGAGCGCACTTTGGACGTCATTTTGGATTTTGTTGTTTTGTGTCGGACAATTGATTTTTCAGAAGTCGTCCGGCTAGCTCCCAACGGCTAGCTGGTTATGGAGTCATTCTGCCGTTGACATACTACATGTTGACATGCGCGACCAACCTGCTGGCTCTCGGAGGCACATCCGTGTGTGGCTGGAGGAATTGGTTCGGTACCGGGGGAGCTGAGGAGAAGGAGTAGATCTGGAGGAGGTGCGGAGAAGGAGACCGTCTAGAGGAGGTGCTTCCTGTGTTTTTGTGGTTTGTATAGAAACGTCCAGTTGCTCACTTGGGGAACTGGAGGCGCACACTCAAACCCAGTGAAATACAGAGAGGCCAGTTTGGTGTTCTTCACTGCCGCCTGGCATTGTGACCTATTCTGGACTCCAGCTTTTGGGTGCCAAGGTTGGACACAGTGCGACCAGATTGGTAGGCCGGTGAATAGGGATTCACTTCGAGGATTGATAAAGTATTTTCTATACAATTCAATTAAATATTGAAATAAAAAATTTTTAAAAAATAAGGTATGTCTGAAAAACATTTCTGATGCTTGATTTTTACCTACTCTTGATTAATTTTTTTTTTTTTTAGATATTATAATGAATTGCACGTTTGTGAAAATAAAAAACACATTTTGGCATATTTTGGAACATTTTGAGGACATTCATGTTTCTTTTTTTATTTTACTGAGACAGCTGAAATCAATCGTCGTAATGCGTTAGGACAGGCGTAAAAATGCTTGACCAAAGCCACAAAGAAAGGGAGTAAGTCCCTATTTTCCCTAAAATAAAACTCCTAACAGATGTGTTGTCTTTGGTTGGAATTAGTGCTGCTCTATGGGTTCTTTCTTGAGTCACAGTTAAAATAATTTGTACCCTCACAGGTCTTTGCTAATTTACATGCATTGGAAATCCTTCATGTGTGGCTAATTAGATGGGCTCTTATTGTGTCTGATGCTGGAATTTCCATCTGAAGGACAATCCCCCCATAATAGGAGAGAGGAGACACTGAAAGAAAAGATTACCACGAGGCGAAGAGGTTGTGTTTAAATGCAGGGACTAAAAGGTTCAAGTTTATGGAAAAGAGGAAGGTTGGCGTGAGGAATATTGAGACGTAGATATTTATAGATGTACTCACAATATTTATAGGTTGTGTTCTTCTGGGTAGCCATGTAGACAAGGACCTTGGACAACAAGTACTATAAGTTGATGCCAAGACGTAAAACAATCCTCTGCCTGCCCAAAATCGTAAACCGTATTACTGATGACTGGTTCAGATCTCTGTCAAAACTAGATCGAAGTAGTCATGTGTGTTATTTTTTTTAATTTGACGACCTCAATCTGTGACTTTGACCTGAAAACCTAATCAGTCCATATATAGTTGGTACTGAGTAAGAGAAAAGTTTAATTAAAACTGTGTTCTGCTATTGCGTTCACAAAAATTTGTGACCTCAACTTCTGTGACTTTGACCGTTAGTCCAATAAGCTCGAAAATTCAGTCCATCTAACGTTGGAACTAAGTATTTGTGGGCAGGTTCTTAGGAAACACATATGTACACACTTAAAACAACAAACATAAAAGAAAAATAAACTAATTTAAGGTCTAAATCGGAGGTCGTCTTATATTTGCCTGGAAACGTCGCAATTTCAATGCTAAAAGTGTTTTGAAAATGTGATTTTACCAATATGAGTCACATAGATCCAGAGCAACGGAGAGTGTGGAAAAGAGGTGAAGAAGCGTGTGCAGGCAGGCTAGAACAGGTGGAGAAAAATATCAGGTGGGATGTGTGATAGATGAATGTCAGCTAAAATGAAAGGGAAAGTGTACAAAACCGTGGTGAGACCGGCCATGCTGTTTGATCTAGAAACAGTAGCACTAAAAAAAAGACAGGAAACAGAGATGGAGGTAGCAGAGATGAAGATGCTGAGGATCTCTCTGGGAGTGACCAGGATGGACAGGATTAGAAATGCGTACATCAGGGGAACAGCACATGTTAGAGGTTTTAGAGATAAAGTCAGAGAGGCCAGACTGAGATGGTTTGGACATGTGCAGAGGAGAGAGAGAGTACATTAGCAGAGTACCTGCTGGATTTGGAACCAACAGGAAAGAGTTCTAGAGGAAGACCAAAGAGGAGGTTCATGGATGCAGTGAAGGAAGGCATGAAGATAGTTGGTGTGACCGAAGAAGATGCAGCAGATAGGGTTAGATGGAAGAAACTGACTTGCTCTGGCGCCCCCTGAAGGGAAATGCCGAAAGAAGAAAAAGAAGAAGAGTCGCATGGATCTACGTTAGTGGAGCCCATTACCTCTATCACGGTCAAGGGGTTGTTTCAAGGGAAAGTTTGGCAGATATGCTTTAAAGAGGTACGTAAGCAAAAGAAAGTCACTTTGTATTCGACTTGTTCTTATAGATTTTTTCCACAGAAGGAGATGAGGGCAACATCGCTCGACACAGACAGAAAGTGTAGTTAAACAAGAATTTTACAGAAAGCTTGCAAAATGTCCCCATTAAGACATTTATACAGCTGTTGACCTTGGGGAAGCATTGACGGCTCAGAGGCAGAAAAAACATGATAAGAGCTTTTATTTAGATAAGCCTCTCTTTTGCTACTTGTCCCGGTTCTAATCTGCATAACGCTGTGAAGTACTAGAGGGTAATTTTTCAGAACAGAATAATAACACTGCTTGCTTTTTAGTGAAAACCGTCTAATTACTGCAACCTTGCAGAGAAAAGGAAAAGGGCAAAGCACCTGTCACTTGGCACGAAGTAGCTCTTTATTTTATTTCCAATGCATGATTCACATGTTTTTCTTTTGGTATGGATTTGACAGCCTGGAAGATGATGTTATACATTAAAAAAAATCAGAGTTTTTTGGTTGTGGGAAAATTTGAGAAGGATTTAAGTTACTTAACTCTGAACTCCAGCAATAATGGGAACGAGTGGTGGCGTTCCAATGACATTTCTCCATTTCTCCTTCCATACAGAAGAAACCATGCAGAGCTCTTTTCAAACACAGAGTTTTTAATCAAAGAGTTGCTAGGGGCCGCTCCTCAGGAGACAAACTTGTTGCAGTCTCCATCTTTTCTTCCTTTTGGTTCTTTTCTCCTTTTTTTTTTTCCTTCTCTGTGATAATCCCCCAGACTCAGAATATTGCTCAATGACATTAAAGTGTGTTTCATGTTGTAATCAACTTTTTATAGGTTTTATAAGTTATTTCCACATCAGAAACATACTTGAAGTGTTTTGCATTTCATTCATTTATGCATGGTTTTTTGGAGGTTCAGATACTATTTGAACATCCAGTTGTTTGTGGTTATGAATTTTGTTCTCAGCCACACACACACTGTTTTATATCTAAGAAATGTTTCGGTGCATGGAATATGCGCTCGACTGGTTCGTCCCCTCAACAGAGAAAAACACCACAATAAGGCCATGTCCACACGTAGCCAGGTATTTTTGAAAACGTATATTGACTGTCCTTCATTTTAGAAAAAGGCTCGCGTCCACACATAACCGTTTTCAAAATATCCGCGTCCACACAGAGCTGTTTAAATACGCTTCTGAGTGCGGTTATAAGCATGCCAGACCAGTAGTGGGCAGTATTTATCTAAACGTAAGCTCTGAGCTGGGAAAGCTTATGTAATGAATAATAGCCGATTGCAACGCATTTCTCCTCCTTTGTTCCTCCACAAGAACTAAGAGCGGTTGAGAGTGGACAAAAAGGCAAGAAAAGAGGGTCTGCAACAGGGTAAAAAGTAATGTCTTAAAAAAAACCTCCGTTTTTGTGTGGAGGACATGCCAAAACGGATAAAAATGTATGCAGTTTCAAAAGTACCCGGCTATGTGTGGACAGGGCCTAAGAGTCTGAAAGAACATCCACCAGCTTTGCTAATTTGATGAGCTACACACTTACACACAATTTGATGAGATACACACTTTGTAAGAAATAGGAGTGAAACTGAAAATTGATTTTTTTTTGAGCAAATATCCCCCCACAAAAGCACAAAACTCCTTCTGTAAAAAGGAGACGAGATTGCAAACGTGTAGTCTCCAAGTGGTCTCTCTTCACCAGTCAGGGAGGGAGATGCACTAGACATTACTTTTGCTGCTCATCGGCTGAAACACACTTCTATTCAAGTGCGTGTGTGTGCAATAATTGCTCATTAGAACTGCGTTCTGTTCAATGAGACCAACTAACTGCTCCCAAGTTCCGACGGTTTTAAAGATGCCACCCACTGACTTGCTTTCACTTCCACGCCTTCGCCTCCACAGTTTGTTTCCATACATTTTTTTTTAACCGCTACTCCCTGTCTTTGGATAATAATAACCTACCACACTGGGCTCATTAAAGCTTCAAAGAAGTTCTTCATGCAAACAGTGATCACTGTGTTGAGAGCAGAGCACTCAGCTTTGATTGCCTCCAACTCCCACATAAAAAAAAAAAAAAAACAGCTGAAAGAGACAGAAAAAAATAAGCATGACATTTTTGGTGGTTTTTAAGATTGAAGCTTTTTGGACTGTGAAAATACAAAACTGGTGTGATTAAAAAACATTGTGTTTACACTTTATTTAAATTGATTTTATTGACCTCTGGGTTGGTTTATAGAGGATCAGTTCCTTTTCAAAGTAATTGTGAAGATTCGGATGGATTTGGGGTTTTTAGCAAAAGATTTTCTTTAATTTTCTGTCTTTTTTTTTAAAGCCAAAAGGGATGATGATTCAATCAGACACCTTCCTAAAAACTTACCTCCTCAAACAAGAATGAACTACATTCTTTTTCTACCTAAAAACTCTAAATCGAAAAAAGAAAACCAAAAGCGACAAATATTGCTAGCACATTGACATTTAGATGAACATTTTTACGTCTGTTTTTGATATAAAAGCAAAGTGAGAGGCACCCGATGACAGGTACGTTGTAATATGATATGTACGGTATATTGTAAAAACGGGATGAATCCAAACTGGAGAGGCTACAGTTAGTATTGATCCCCCTGCGATGCCTATGCAGGGGGGTCAAACTCTGTTCCTGGAGGGCCGGTGTCCCTGCAGGTTTTCAATGTGTTCTTGCATCTACTCTACACACCCGATCCAGGTTATTAAGTCAATGTGTCAAATTTCATTGGCTGTTGATTTCACTTTATATGCATCAGCTGTATTGAACCAGGAAGACATGGAAAACCTTCAGGTCGCCGGCCCTTGAGGACCAGAATGTGACACCCCTGCTGTGGAGCATTTGTGTGGAAGTCTGAGAGCAGCGTGTTACAGTTTCTCCGGGTTACTAGTAGTAAAACATCCTCATCAGGAACACTCAGCCTCACATCTGAAGGGTTTACTAGTTTAATTACTAACTCTGTGAAGCCCTTTGAGACGACTGTGTCCATACACGGCAACCAAGTAAACCTAAATTTTTTTTGTTTGCCAGACATTGGAAATAAAATTAAAGGAGAGCATTTTTAAAAATTGATTTGAGGTCAAACTATGTGGAAATTCAGAGAAACATTAAGTTAAAAAAAGTAATTAAATAGAAAATAAGGCACCAGTAGACCTGTACTAGTCAAACCAAAGCATCCAAAAAGATCACATGAAAAGTAATTAAGAAAAACGATAGAATTTTTTATTTTAACTTTATCTCAACAACCAGTAAAAAGAAGTAGTTCTCAAACAAGAATCTAAAACCAGTGTTGAAAGAAAAGGATGATCTTAGTTTGGCATGTATTTAAATTCATCTTGACTCTCTTGCGCCCCTCTCTAAACTGATCTACTTTTCATAGAGATGACCTTGATGCTAAAGAGCAGCTGTATTGAAATTCAGAAGAGATGAGAAGAAATCAGTCTGAAGGGTTGCAATTATCACACAGAAATTGCTTCGAGGGAAAGTGAGTCCAAAGTTACTTTCATACAAACACACACATACACACACACACACACACACACACACACACACAAAATGGGAGTTGCTGGATAAAATACAAGAGACACATGTAGCATAGCCTTTAGCATTAGCATAGTTATTTTCACTTTTATTTCTACTTCTTATTTATATATACATATACGTATGTTTGGGTTTTTTTAGCCTGACGCCGATCTGAACTTCACCGGGAGAATGGTGACAATAAAGAATCTTGAATCATGGATGTTGTTCAGAACACATGGGAAAAAAAACCATCTCTGTTATACACAAAGCACTACACACTATACCACAGAAATAATAGAACGCACATGTTCTACATATTGGCTGTTATGAAATTTCCCTTGAGAATGAGTGTGTTGCGCCGCGAAGGTCTGGTGACCTGTTCGGGGTGTACCCTGCCCTATCACCCGCAATCAGCCGGCATAGGCTCTGGTAGGGTGTAAGCGGTTCAGAAAAGGAAACTATTCAATATTCAAAATGTATGAGTATGTCAGTCAGTCACCTTCTTATCTGTCTATTCCTTACGCGGTTACAGGGGTGCCGGAGCCCATCCTGGCTGAATCAAGGCGAGGAGCAGGGTACATCCCAAACAGGTCGCTAGTCTGTCGCAGGCCACGCACATACAGCCATACGCACACACTCATTCCTAGGGGCAATCTAGCGCCAGCCAATCAACCTAACATACATGTTTTTGGAGGATGGGGGGAAACTGGGGTACCCGGAGAAAACCCAGGCATACACAGGAAGAACATGCAAACTCCACACAGAAAGGCCAAATAATCTGATTATTTAAGATCAAATAATCCTAAACAAGATGCTTAGGTGTTGCCTAGTGTCTCTTAAAGCAAGTTAAAAGAAAAATGTAAAGGGTGTGTTTGAAATCTTAATGTAATAATCCCGTGACATAAATAATCAAGCGTACTTTTCTTCTGATGGATTTGTGTTTACATTATATACAATATGCAATAAACAGAAAATCTGGACAAAAAAATGACAACTCTTCTCATGAGGGCTGCCTCAATGAAAACCAAAAAGAATCTAGTTAAATTTAAAAAAAATTCATTTACCAGAATTTTCGGTTTCTTATTCGTGTCCGACCTTCATTTGAGGCGACTCCTGCTGATGTTGATCTGACTCCACAAGAAAAACTCAATTTAGCCTCAAATTATCTTCCTCTCGTATCCGTGGAGAGATCTCACATCGCAAAGATGCAACAAAATTAACAACCAAACTTTTCTTCAGTGACACCCACCAAATACTAAGGAATATAACGTTGAACAAAACAGTATCATTAAGTGTCCTCATCAGGTGTCTTTTGCATGTTGAATAAAAGCAATGGTTGAACAGCAGAAACTCCGAGTAGAAGTGTCTTCTGCAAATAACTGATTGCCAGGCAACCAGCCGTCACCGTGCATGAGTTATCATTACAGCACACAACTGTTCTGTTATGCATGAGAGTGATTACGCTTTCACAGATTACAACCTGACCCCATTGCCTTTGCTTTACCTGAAGTGTAATTTGGATTTGGGAGAGAGGTGATGGGATGTTTTGACCATTAATCTCCTGATATGTGGAGATTTAAATGCAGTAGCGTAGAATAAGACGGGTCGAAGCGAAATTACTTTCAAGACATTGTGTTCAAATGGAAAGAAACAACAACGTGATGGAAATTTCTTTTAGTCTTTCAGACAAGAAAAAACTTCACAAACAGGACGCTTTTCAAGCAGAGTTTTGTCTTCTGATTGAGGGCTGAAAGTGACCTCCACTCCAATTCTCTCTGGACCACTAATTCATTTAATTTAGGACATCTTAACTCCGTACCCTCACACAGACTGAGAATTACTCCTCTTAAATGATTTCATTAGAAATGTAATCCACAAGAAAGACAGGGAAGCAGAAGGTAAACATGATTTAAATAATCACACTGAAAAAAGAAGAAAGTTAGAAAAATCCTAATCAGTTCATGATGTGATTATTTTTTTTTATTTTTTTTACATACTCTATTCATCCCTCACAGCTGATGAAAAGATAGGACACAGAGATGGAAGTAGCAGAGATGAAGATGCTGAGGATCTCTCTGGGAGTGACCAGGATGGACAGGATCAGAGGAACAGCACATGTTAGAGATTTTGGAGATAAAGTCAGAGAGGCCAGACTGAGATGGTTTGAACATGTGCAGAAGAGAGAGAGAGTACATCGGAAGAAGGATGCTGGATTTGGAACCCCCAGGAAAGAGGCCTAGAGGAAGACCAAAGGATACAGGAGGAGGTTCATGGATACAGTGAAGGAAGACATGAAGATAGTTGGTGTGACCGAAGAGGATGCAGCAGATAGGGTTAGATGGAAGAAACTGACTTGCTGTGGCGACCCCTGAAGGGAAATGCCGAAAGGAGAAGAAGAAGATTCATCCCTCACCAGGGAAATTTGTGTACTGCATTACTCCGCAGCAGGCAGCCACGACAGCGCCATTGGTGAGAGAAACGGGGGTTAGGTGTCTTCTCCAAGGACCCTAGACCTGAACTCAGTGGGAATCAAACCTGTGAACTTCCGGTTGACTTCCAGTTCGTGGGCGAATGTTCTACCACTGAGCCACCATCTCCTGACGGTATTTGTAGGACAAGTTTAGGTTACTTAGTTTTTCAGCATTCGAGTGCAACTTGTCTTTTTACATAACCTCTGGAGTCTTTCACACTTCTCAGAGTCACAATTCTATTCTTTTTTTTTTACCCTTCAGACACACACTTGTGCCACTCAAATAGACTTGAGACTCTGGTTTCAATGGTCTCTTCAGATGTGGCGTGAATATAGACGCACGTTCTCTCCTTCTCCTTATCGAAGGTTAGGATCAAAAGGCCAGTTTCTACCTGTCCTTTTTCTCTCAAGTGTGTCTCTTTCATGTGAAATAGCCAAAAAGACAATATACACACTCTGGTATTCTCCTTTTACTGAAACACACACACATACACGGTAGTCAGATCAAAGGTCTGATGTCCAGACTCTCCTCTTTGTCTGATCCAGCTTCAAACAGTCACATGTTGACAGAGCACGCCTAGGTTTGAATCTTAATCAGATATTAAAGGACAGCAACATTCGAAATGAAAAAAAAAAACCTTTTCAAATCCCTTTTTGATAATTATTTAATGTCCCGATGGCATTTTACTGGTGTGGGTCTGCCAGAGAAAAGTAAATGTGACAAACTGTAGCTTGATGGTAATTCAATTACAACTAAACTGTGACATATCATTAAATCAGGTATCAGACATGAAAGCGGAGGGTTGATGTGGACACACATACACAGCATGAAAAATACAATGTACACAAGCAAAAATGATTCCTGGTGATTCAAAGAGGGAGAAACTGAGAGTCTTAGACTAAATAATGTCAAATTAAAAATGGTAAAATAAAGCAAACACCTTTTGTGCATTGTGGGTGATGACCGAAAACATGAGATCATGGATACAAGCAACCGAAATGAGCTTCCTCCGCAGGGTGGCTGGGCTCTCACTCAGAGATTGGGTGAGGAGTTCTGCCATCCGAGAGGAGATCGGTGTCAAGCCGCTCCTCCTCCAGGTTGAGAGAAGCCAGATGGGGTGGTTCAGGCATCTGGTCAGGATGCCTCCCGAGCGCCTTGCTGTTGAGGTGTTTCAGGCACATCCCACCGAGGAGAGAGCAAGAGGCAGACCCCGGACCCGCTGAAGGGACTGTCACACAGCTAGCCAGGGAACAACTCGGGATCCCTCCAGGTGAGCTGGAGGATGCAGCCGGGGTGAGTGATGCCTGGGCTTCCCGTCTAAGGCCTCCGTGACCCGGCTCTGGATAAGCGGAAGATGACGGAACATTTGATCTTACTGACAATAACACATGAATTCTCGGTTTGGGACAATTCATTGAAAAAAAACAGATGTGTGGTATGTGCGTTAAGACAAAAACTGCAAAAATAAGAGAACAGTTTTCACTGAAACATCCCAATAATCAATTTCAATATTGCACTAATTGCATTAATTATTCTGCAAAAATCCTCCATTTGTCTATTCATACTGCTTTTTTTTTTCTACTTTTTATGCATGTGTCTAAATTTCACTATGAGAAAATTTCACTATTGACAATAAAAAATCTTGAAAGGGATTTTTACTTACTTTAAGTTTCAAATTAATTATAACATAAATTGTATTTTTGTTGGTTTTTTTTAGACGGGGGAATTCCCTTTTTTCTGTGTCCGTCGTGTGTGTATTTGTGTGTATTTGGTCAGGATCCCAGCTGCCAGGATGGCCATGTCCACTACAGTTCTATGTCTCCCAACTAATTGTCGAGGACAGCCTGGTAATTTGGCAGGTAATTGTGGAGCAGGCCTTTGATAATGGATTCCGGCCCAGAAAAGGAGACTTTGGAAACATGATGACAAGATGAATGACAGCTACATTAGAGCACAAACCGAGGGAGGAATGAAAAGAAAAAGAGACGGAGGCATGAATATAAACAGAGAATATAAAAGGAAGAAACCAAACAATGGAGAAGAGGAAAGGACGTGTATAATGGAAGAACAGAACGTGCGATAAGAAGAGATGGAACCGTGAAACACAATTCAAAAAAGCAAATGTTCCTCTCAAAAAAAAAAAATTGGCTGCTTCCTTCAGATTTTTGTTCTTGTACCCTGTTCAATTTAAATGGCATCAAATTTTAGCACGTTATGATAAAACATGAGGGTGACATGATGACTCCTGGAGACACCATTGAAGGTCAAAACAAGTTAGATTTTTTTTTTCCGTTCCGTTTCATCATCTTCCACTTGTTCCGGGGCCGGGTTGCAGGGGCAACAGCCTCAAACGGGCAGCCCAGGCCTCTCTCTCCCCGGCTTCATCCTCTAGCTCACCTGGAAGGATCCCAAGTCGTTCCCCAGCCAGCTGTGAGACCTAGTCTCTCCAGCGGGTCCGTGGTCTGCCCCTTGTTCTCCTCCCGGTGGGACGTGCCCAAAACACCTCGCCCGCGAGGCGCTCATAGGGCATCCTGACCAGATGCCCGAACCACCCCATCTGGCTCCTCTCGACCTGGAGGAGGAGCGGCTCGACACCAAGCTCCTCCCGGATGGCAGAGCTCCTCAGCCGATCCTCACCCGATCTCTGAGTGAGAGCCCAGCCACCCTGCGGAGGAAGCTCATTTCGGCCGCCTGTACCCGCAATCTCATTCTCTCAGTCACCACCCACAGCTGGTGACCATAGGTGAGGGTCGGAACGTAGATCGACTTGTAAATCGAGAGATTTTATTTTTTTTGGCCAAAATAAACTTTAATACAGTATGTGAGCTGGTTATAGATGGTTCACTGATTCACTTGGCCTTTCACTTGGCCTGAATCTGATGCCACTTCTCTTCGTGGACCTCTAAAAGTGACCGGGAGGGGGTTTTCCTAACACTATAACAAAAAAAAAAAAAAAAAAAACAGGGTTTTCTAGGGATTGCTCTGAGGGTGAACGCATTACCATCGGGACATCATTCAGACAGCGACAGATGGAGCAGGTCTCAATACCAGGCCATGGCGCTGTAGGTGCGTTGTAACCATGATCAGGGCCTGATTGCTTCCTTCCCTATAATAGAGGAAATGACAGCTTGAAGCAGCTGAAAGCATTTCTGAAAGAAATCAAATATTGTGCTCGGATGAAATCCTCCTCTCACATCAGCTTAGTTTTTAGGAATCTAAGGGTAAACATGATAGCTTTCACACTGGTCATCATCCTCTGGGTAAGCTGGATTTGCTGGTGTGACAACATGAAGATAATCTCTTTGCCAGGATGGAAAACGCGCATCTAAATGTTTAACTCCAATCGACCATCTCTGTCCCACTTTTCTTTACATCTCCACATACTAGACATTGTTACCAGCAGTAAAATGTGTCATCCCAGAATAAAAAAATAATCTAGTGATGAAGTATTTAAGTCAGATTTGGTTCACATTAAAAAACAAAGCAGTCGATTAACCCTGATCTAACCCAAAATGAGTTGTATTACAGTCTTTTTCAGACACAGCTGAAGGAATTTAGTCATCCATACGGAGATCAGAGAAGTGCTACAGCTCCTCCAAGTCAAGATGAGCCAGATGAGGTGGCTCGGCCATCTGGAGAGGATTCCTAAAGATCAGATGTGTTATCGGAAAGATGTACCCGTTGTAGGCGTGTCTAAAGTTGGTAGTAGGAGTCATTTTCTTCCTTTGTATTTTATAATACCACTAAAAGAGGGTTTACTTTCATTTCTCTACAATATTAAAGGGTACTCGAAGTAGAGACGTAGCTCCTCCAAGTCAAGAGAAGCCAGACAGGGTGGTTCGGCATCTGGTTAAGAAGCCTGGGTTTCTACGATCCTGCCCCAGATAAGCAGAAGAGAACAGAACAAATTTTTTTATAAGACTTTTAAATATTTTGTTTTTATGGGCTCATTGGATCGTTCATTTATTATTTATATTTTAACATCATTCCAAAGTAAACAAACACGAGTTCTCATGGGAACAAAAAAATATTACCTGCGAGGTAGCACTGGCATTCAAAATCCAAATTAGTAAAAAAAAAAAAAGTTGAAAACCAGTAAGAACATGTGGCCTTCAATGACTAGGGCTGGACGCCTCAGCCTTACGTCCCCGTACTGGTCAGAGAACACCTTAGGGTGCGTTGAATGGGTAAGAAGTTAAAGAGAGGTGTTTTGTGACTGGACTTAACAGTTCTTCCTCTTTCAAAACTCCTTTTTTATTTGCTAATGCTTCTAAAACTGTCTGCCACCTTTTTTTTTTATACACATGCCCTATTTTCTCTAATATTCCATCTTGGGTTGCTGTGTAGCAATAAAAAAATATTCCTGCCTCCTGCTTGTTCTCTCTGAGCTTCTCTTGTTTTGTGTTAGTCTGACGGCTTGGGTCAAGCACACTGACCCTCTCTGCATCTCTAATGTGCTCCAGGGGAGCCAGTTAAATTATTCTCACTGCAGGAATAAAAAATATACATAAAACTGGCAGTAAACTCCTCAAGGTTACACAGTGTTTAGCCCGGAAGCTCCCAGCTGTTACCAAAAGATGTTTTTACAAACTGACAGTTGCTATCAGAGGCAAACTACAGGGCATGTGCGCCTGAGCTTTCAGTGGACTCAGCAAAGATAGAAAATAAGACTTTGTTGGCTGATAGCCAGCATTTCACAGCTGCACTAGAACTTTATAAAAACCCTTCATCAAATAGTAACCAGAAAAACGCAAAAAGCTAGGAGCTTGTAATGAAGATGATGTGTTTTATCGTCAAAAAAATGCAGGTTTGTGAGGTTTTTTGATTAATGAGGATGTTTGGTGTATGAGATGACTCACTTGCTAGTTGTAGATCAGCCACAGATGCTTCAAAGTCATGAACAGGCAGCATCCATGCAGGTGGTCCATTCAGGGGTGTTGGACCTTCTCAGAGGGTCAAACTTATCCATGATAAGGTGCAGCCTAAAGAAGTCCTGACCAATTTCTATGAGTTTACCAGAGGAAAACCCCCCAAAAAAGAAGGAAATTAGATGAAAATGAAAGGTTTGCAGAGAGTCTGAAAGGTAATCCTGCTCATGAGAGACTCAGGTGAATGCATTGTAATTACAGGAAGTGGCCATACATGGTATGGAGCCAGACAGGAAACTGAAAACCTACAACCAAGAAGTAAAAGCAGGCAAAACTACACATAACACTAAGTGAAATTTATTTTCTTTTTAATATTAGCTAAATTTGACATCATATATGGTATTTATTTTGTTCATATGAATAGTAAAGTCAAATAAATTATTAAAATATTAAAAGTTGGGGGTTTTTTTCTTCTTGGACAACCGAATTAAATAGTCGAATCACAGACAATGCACAGTAGATGCAGCAGTTTTTGGATGAAGGAGCTGCTCGATTTTCTCACTGTCTCATCCAGAGAGTAGGAGGTGTTGTTACGGCTCTTATACAGCTTGATCAGCATCATTTTCAGACCTGCAGAGTTTACTGAGTCCAAAGAACAGCCCATGACAGAGTTAGCCCCGATGACCAGCTGGAATTGTCCTAATACAGGATATTATTTATTTATTTATTTGACCTTTATTTAACCAGGTTCAGGCTCATTGAGATTAAAAATCTCCTTTACAAGCGTGACCTGGCCAAGAGGCACCGGCCTCCAGGACCAAACAAACATTTCAAATTAAAATACATTTACATTAAAAATATCACAATAAAACATTCAATCAAAACATTTACAACCACATCGACTATTCTCCAAGTCTATCAGTTGAGATTTAAAAGAGTTTAGAGAGACCAGTTCTTGCAGACATAGCTCTTTTTGCAGATTGTTCCAGTCATTTGGGGCACAAAACTGAAAGGCTTTCTTCTCCATCTCAGTTCGAACTCTGGGCACTGACAAAAGATAGTGGTCCTGAGATCGTAGCCTGTAGCTGGCATTCTGTTTAAGTGTAAATAAGAAGGAAGGAGTCCAAGTAATGATTTATAAATGAACATGGGCCAATGAATGAAATGCCGTGAAGAAAGAGACGGCCATCCAACACGAGAATAAAGCAGACAGTGATGAGTAAGTGATCGGAGGTTTGAAAAAAACCTGAGACCTCCGTGATAAACTATGTCAAGTGACTGTAGAGACTGTGCAGATGCATGTCTGTATATTATGTCCCCATAGTCAAGGACTGGGAGAAATGCTAGGATGAATCTGGGGAGAATCTGACTATTTAGATACAGTTTGGATGAAAAACTTCTACAGCATTTTAGACATTCATTTATCTTCTGAACTTCTTATCCCTAAAGGTGTTGCGTGGGTGCTGGAGTCCATCCCGGCTGATATCAGGCCAGAGGCAGAGGCAGGATTCGCCATGAACAGGTCACCAGTCTGTTGTGGGGCCACAATACACGCACACACACACACGTTGCTATTGGCAATTTTGGTAGCAGTCATTCAACCTAACATGCATGTTTTTAGAGGGTGGGAGGAAATGCATGAGAAAACCCACGCACACATGGGGAGAACATGCAAACTCCACACAGAAAGACCAATGTTTCAAGCCCTGCTTCCACTCCTGAACTACAACCCTTGACCTTCTTGCTGTGAGGCCACTTTGTAAACCATTGCACCACCGTGAAGCCGGAATTTTTTTCAGTCAGTCGTGACGTTCTACGTAAACCATATTTTTTTATTATTGTGTACAAGTAAAAGTTACTATTGATTATTAAAGAAATCAAACAAAGTATAAGCACATTAAACAACACACATTTCTACCTTTTTGTTAGTATTTAAAAATCAAACGTGTACAATTTTTTATTATTCTGAATTATAATTGATGTAGTAAGAAAAAAAAAAGAATTTTTTTATTAAAAGCAGCTTGTCAATTCCCACAATTTTCTCACAATCCTGCGAACGTCTACACAAACTGGTTGTACATATTTTCTGCTTGGTATTAGACGAGGAGGCAAGAAGGCAGAAAACATCAGACACATGAAGCCGCAGGCCCGAATGTCCAGGTCAGATTTTATGATGTGAAACATCACAACACATCTAAATCAAATATAAATATCAACAAAATTCTATTTTATGACTTTTTGCATTCATTTTCGAGCAAACCTTTAGTTTTTTTTTTTTTTTCCTAACTATGAATAAAATGAACATATTTAAAAGAACTCGTGTCATTTTTAAGTTCAACTTTTATTCAAGTAACCTTTTTTTTCACTACTTGTATTTATAATTAAAAAAAGTCCATCGGATCCATCTTACACACATAATTACGTGTGAGTTAGGTAATCTATGGTAATCTTTAATTCTCAGCGTCATGATCCCCTCCCCTGCCACCAGAGGGAGCCCTGGACCTTCCCTGATCACCCTGATTAGGGACACCTGCGGGTGATTTGTCTGATAACACAGGCAATCTCCCCCTGACTTCCATGTCGTGTCATCACCATCATTCCCAGCCAGGTCTTCCTTGCTGCTTGACCAAGTTTTTCATTCAACTGTTATATTTTTGGACTTAAAGATACTCCTTTGGATTAATACTATGTTTTTGCCTTACGGCCTTGCCTGACTTCTGTTAGATAAATCCTGTTCATGACCTGCATTTGGGTCCTCCTCCTTCCACATCCTAACACCCAGTCTCATATATAGTATGTATGTGTATCTTTGCTCCAACTACAATATTCCATGAGATTTTTTGGGTTTTTTATTCCATCAACTGGAGTTTTCCTTCCTGAGAAGGAGGCTTATAAACACAGAAATTCATGTGTGAAATTAAAAAAAAAAAAAACTATGTTACAACTGTTTACATGTATATACTGTAGTTTAGTGCATGCAATGAAAAGCTAAATAACTAGTGTCTCCTATTGAATCGACAAAGGGTACTAGTCGGGCGTGACGCACTGACTTTCTAATTAAATTATTTGAACTTTAAACAAACTTCAAATAGTTTTCAACATGTTCAATTGAACCTGTTCTCTAGGGAATGGAACTTAATAAATATAGGTGAATTAAAAACACACTCCTATCATATGAGGGCAAAATGCGAGAAAATATAGTAACTTTAAAATAATCCAGGCTAATTAAAAATCAGGATTTGTGGTTTGGAAATGTTATAATACTCTGTCTCACCTGAGGCTCAGTCAAGGTGACATTTTTGTTTTATTATTTGTTGATGATTAGATTCTGTTTACAAGCTAAGAGTCAAACTTTATTGCAGCACAAATACAATGCATCTATGAGGGTGATTTTTTTCTTCCTTTTCTAAGCATACCAGTTGCTCACGGTAAATTGTGGCTGGTGTGTTGAAGTATTTGATTATTTTTTACACTATCATATGTATGCTTAAATCTCACTGTGTTATTGACATACATAGATATAAGTGGAGAACACTTTCGCTGCTGGACGAAAAACTATTTGAATGCCATACTGCTGTTGAATATATTTTGTCCTTTATTACTTGTAAAAATTTCCCAAATGCTCTGTTTCCTTACAAGGGTTTTCAATAAATCTCCAGCTTTCAAAAGTGTGTTTAGATACAAATCATTTGTCCAGTCACATTTCAGCCAACATTTGTTGCCAGGTAGGTAAAAATCAGCAGAGCTTCTCTAATGGTGTGTTGTGAAGTGGAAGGAGGAGGACCCAAATGCAGGACATGAACAGGATTTATTTAATAGAAGTCAGGCAAGGCTGTAAACCAAAAGCATAGGATTAATCCAAAGCAATGTCTTTAAGTCCAAAACCAAAACGGTTCAATTAAAGACTTGGTCTTTAATTTCGGGAAGACTTGGCTGGGAAGGATGGTGATGAACCGACGTGGAAGTCAGGGGAGACTGCCGTTAAACAGGCACCAGGATCCATAGGAAATTAGTATCGGGTCACTCACACACACACACTCAAGCACCTGACGGGAGTTTAATGAAAACATCAAGAACAAAGATGTGAAAGATTTAGGAATGAATTGTGTCATTGAAAAGAAGCCCCATGAAGGTGGAGTAGGAAACAAAATATTCTATTCTACCCTCTTCTCACGAGGATTTGAAGATTTAAGTGAACCAAATATGCAATTTATTATTCTGATAATATATACGGTATTCTGAAATTTAACACTTCATATGATTGTTTACAAACTAGTGTACATAATAAACCTTAATTGTACAGAAAAAAACGGCTGTCTCGTGCAAACCATTTTCTGGCAGGGCTGCACATACTTTTTATAGTGAAGATGTTACTACTGGCCTCACTACAAGAAAGTCAAGGGGTTTGAGTCCCGGAGTGGGGGCGAGGCTTGAAATACTGGCTTCTCTGTGTGTAGTTTGCATGTTCTCCTGTTGTTTTCTTGTAGATGATCATTGATTCCCAAGACAAATATAAATTTAATAAAACCTTTAGAATTCATTCTTGAATGACTCTTCTATTGGCTCTTTGTACAAAAAGTGAACGGCAATACAACTTTTTCAACCAATCGGATTTTAAGCAAGATTCTCAGTAGGGAACAGGGGGGGAGTCTGATTGGATGAGCCCAACAGAGAAAAATTAAATGACACACACTGTACAAACACACACTCACACAGTCACATTCATATTTCTGTAGCAATCTATGAGACTGAAGAAGTTGGTGAGAATAAAACAGTGTGGATGCCGGGTGAACATCTGGATGAATAAAGACTTTAGATGTTGTGTAGGAGCAATAAAAAATAGACTTATACAATGATCATGACGTGTCAGGCTTGGTTTACTTTATCTGTGGAAAAATCAAGCAATCACATAAAACAAATACTTATAGATTATGACAAATATGTATGAGATTAAAGGGTTTTTAAACTTAATGAAAGGTTTTTATTTAAAAAAAAACAAAATCTTTAGAGTTTTGACCAGCATGCACATCAAGCAGACATCCAAGAATAGTAAGGTAGATCCTGACATCTAGTGGCTGATTTGATTACTATACCTATTTGAAAAGGTCAAATCTCATTGTTAAAAGAATTCATTTTAAAGTATTTTACCTGGTTTAGTTTGTTAAATTTTTAACAAAACATTAAATGGACAGACGTTTTCTTCTAAAAATATCTTGACCCCTTGTTGTGTGTGAGATTTATAACTGATGTGATGGTGGTGAGTTTGGGTGATGTTATCGTACATGTTCCTGTTTGTGTATGCATGTGTACTATCCTTGTGGGCCTTTATGAGACATCAGCATGTTTGGACATACTTCTCACGTCATCACTACCAGCTCTCAGCTGGTCCTCCTGTACATACCCTTATCCCCCCACCATGGTCTACCAACCCCATACTTTTTTTCCCTCTTGTGTCCTACTGCGTCTGTCGTTCATCTTCGTACAGCCAGGAGTTTATGGTGAGGTCATTGCCCCTGAAAGAAATTTTTAAAACATTAACTAAGACAAAAAAAAAAAATTCACCCCTCCACTGAGAATGAAAAATATGTCAGTGTGCACTCACACACTTCCAGCACTCTCCTGCATTTCTGCCTCAATCTGAAAGCTATTTGGCATTCCCTTTCTTGTCCACAGGTAACCCTCGCCCCACCAGTATCATCTACCAGTCTCCAATCTTCAAAAACCCGGATGTGCAAAGTGCAATAGAAGGAGTGAAATACATTGCTGAGACCATGAAGTCAGACGAGGAGTCAAACAATGTATGAGAATGCATGCATGAATAATACGGCCTGGTTCTGATTCAGTTTGATACACAATGTATCACAGTATTGCCAAAAGTAATCCATTAGTTTGATAGTGATGTTAGTCCAAATTCTACAGGTATACTCAGTTTTATTTGTCCACTTTCACAAAACAATTGTCTCAACGTGCTTCACATCTTAAATTGAACCATTTACATTCCATTGTCTTCCACTTATCCGGAGTCAGGTTTCGGGAGCAACAGCCTCAAACGGGAAGCCCAGGCTTCTCTCACCCCCGCTGCATCCTCCAGCTCACCTGGAAGGATCCCAAATTGTTCCCTGTCCCCTGCAGTGAGACATAGTCTCTCCAGCAGGTCCAGGGTATGCTTTTGGTCGTGTCCGAAAGACCTCATCAGCGAGGCGCTCGGGAGGCATCCTGACCAGATGCCCAAACCACCCCATCTGGCTTCTCTCGACCTGCAGGAGGTGCGTCTCTACTCCGAGCTCCTCCGGATGACAAAACTCCTCACTCGATCTCAGAGTGAGAGCCCAGACACCCTGCGAACATACATGTTTTCATATTCATATATATACACATACAGTACGTATGTGTGCACACACACAAAACCGGATATATTCTTTGTGAATTTTTATGTACACCTAGTTGAAATGTATATATGGTTGTTAACAAATGCTTTTAATTTTGATGATCACTCACTTTGCCATGTGAAATTGTATAAATGTTTTTGTTCTTCTATGTGGACGCAGGCAGCAGAGGAATGGAAGTTTGTCGCCATGGTTCTGGATCACATCCTGCTGTGTGTGTTCATGGCAGTGTGCATTATTGGGGCGCTGATTGTATTCGCAGGAAGACTCATCGAGCTCAACAGTCTGTGAACAGACCATACGATGCATCCAATCATCTTTGGATTGTTTTTTTTTTTTTTTTATCACTGTCATGTTTAACTGTGTGAGTTTGGTTTTGACTAAAATTGAGATGCACTAACTCAGAAACAAATTAGTTTGTTGTTCTGAATGGTTACACTGTTGATGTTCTATAGATAAAGATGGCTGCCATCACTTCGATGAGGCAATAAGTCCAGCTAGAGGAAATCTGATGCACTGTATGCTCTGACAGCTTTATAAATGAGTTTTTATAATAGATTCAAGCAAAATATTTTCCTTTTAGGAAGTTTTATCGATTTGTTTTTGCCTCGTTTATTCCTTGGTGGGGTTTTATTTTTGACCACAAGCCCTCTGCTTTGCTTAATTTGAGGAATTAGGACTTTTTTAAATTGGAATTTCTTTGTAGAAGTCATTTACATGAATAACTATGAAGAAGGAATGGTGTAAATAGTTGACTAAAAATACCAATTTTGTGATGTTCTGACATGACAGTGACACAAAAATAGCAACAAAAAAATTTTAAGCACACAAGTTTGTATGAACGTATTTTTTACTTTAAGTATCAAAGCTGCACAATTGCCACTTATGTTTCAACAAGCTTAAAGGTGGCATATTTTTTTGGAGGCTTTGCAAACATAACCAAACACTTAATTACAATCTAATGAATACTTATTGCTTTTTTTCTAAGTATTGTGTGGATGTGGAACAAAGAAAGAATAAAAACCATGTTAACCATTTGTGTTTGCCTTATTTCATCATCTAAATCAGATGCCACCAGAACTGGTGGAACATTAGTTATGGGGGACATATTGTGTTAAATGCCTATTTTTTGTTTTTAACAGCTGACTATTGAAAGCATGACTCTGGGATTTCTTTTTACAAACCTGAACATTTTTATGTGGTTATATTTTGTGAATAGAATTTTATTTACTGTGTTTATGCCCACAAGCAAAATGTTGGCCTACTAACATTAGTTTTCTACCTAGTGTTCTATCAAGATTTGCAGCCTCATAGATAGATCGGAGTTCCAAAAGCTAACCATATCGCTAATTCCAAAAGAAGTATGATAGGTTGCAGATCTCGATGGATAGATCATCTGGAAGGGAGGGGGAGCGTTCTGGGCATGCGCAGAGGCGCAAAGTCGCAGATCTCGATGGTCGCAGATCTCGTCAGTACACTGGCTGGGAATACTTAACACACTTAGATTACAACTGTAGAAATAAAAACAATACTCTTTAAAGAAAATAACTTTCATTTCTGAATATTTGACTGAAGACTTGTTTGCGTAGTCTGGTGGGGTTTTTTTTGTCTATGGTTGCGCACATCAGAAACACAAGATCAAGGTTGGGTTGTACTGTATTTAAGGGGAGCCGTACAAAACAAGCTGTGGCTTTTCAGTACCTGACAAAAAGTTTTATATAGTAGTTAGATTAAATAACTATGAGACAAGAGGACATAATATCACATACAATACGTAATCCTCGAGCCCCACCGATTAGAATGAGAGTACACCACACAGTGGTCAGACGTCACATCTACAAACACAGTTTTGGTTTGCTCTCTCAAAATGAAACGACAACTCCCCGCTTGTGTTGCTGAAAAACTTTATTTAGTGTGCCATGCACATGACAAACACCTTTGGCAGAAATGCAAATGATTAATCTTGCAAATGCGAGCTATGAAAACAAAATCAGCAACCATGATGAATCTACATCTTATTCGGAAATGAAACAGCATTCAGGTGACCTCACAAGGTGTGGCATGCTGGGGCATTTTAGAACCTAAATGATCAGGCAGTGTTGGGTCATGTAGTAGGTTGGCCACGTTTCATCATGGCACCATTTCCTTACCTCTAATCTGATTCGTTAGCTACGTAAACCTACGTAAGGATCCAGAACTAAAACATTATGTTAAAATATCTAACCAGCAGTTAGCAAGGCACGCATGTTGGCACAACACACAAATAGTGTTCTAACTAAGAGAAAACTGAAATATTTCTAACGTCGATAATTGTTAAATAAAACCTAACCCAGTAAAACTCTAGACGTACTACTAAGCATTTTGGCCACTCAGGGTTTTTCTTCTTAACATCTAAAATCAGTGCGGAATTCACTAAAAACAAAACCTAGACGACAAAACGGGGCAATAAATAAATAAATAACAGTGCAACTGTGGAGGTAAAATGGCAGATTTATGTTTCTCCTGCAGCTTTTCAGATCCTAGTTCTACCCCAAACTGAACAACGTAAATCTAAAAAAATACTACTAATAATTATGAGACTAATTCCAATATTTTAACTAAAACTTAAGTTTTCCTATAACCTTCCATCTATGAGAAAATCTACATACAGCCCAAGCAAGTCAGGAATAAGAATTTTGATATCGGAGCTACAAAACAGGAGAAATAAAATTTAAAGTAAAAGCCCTGCTGCAATGTTTGGTGTTTATAAAAAAAAAAAAACAGCCACAATGGGGCTAAAAACCCACAAACTCAAGGGGGTGTTCATATGATGAAGAGCTTCTGTGCATGGTAAACAGGCTGATCTGAGGTGATTACTTGGGTCTAAAAACATCTCAGTTTCATCAGCAAACAACAAGTGGCACTTCAAGGGGATCAAAAAAAAAATAGCACAGGTGCAAAGAAAAAGAAAACGTTTTCAACACATAATTAAGCATAATCAGGTTACGCCCCCAGTAATCCTGAGGAAATCAGTAAATGTCGTACGACATGAGTTTTCGAGGCAAAACTTGCTTTCACCTTTTTCACCTTATAAAAACGAGCGGATCTAAACAAGTCAGTAAACACCGCCATCTTTGGCCACAGGATTTTCAGGATAACAGACAGAACATTTGCTCCAAGCGGTCTGAACTGAGAACGGTAGTTTATATTCCACAACTGACCTGGACTCAAACATTACGAAAAACAGGTTGAAAATTCAACAGGTTGAAAAATGCATGGATGAAGCATGATAAGAAAAATCTGCTCTGCTTCAATACAGATTAAAACATTGCTTCAAGGGGTCGGAAGATATTTGGAACGGTGAAGATAACCTGCTACAGAATTTGAGAACTAACAGTTGTCTGTGTTTTACTGTAAACAGATTCATTTCAGTCTTAATGTACTTTTCTTGCATTACAACTGAATTTTTTTCAAACATAACCTCGGCTCACATTTAGAAGTGCAGATACATCTGCTGTTCAAGCTCAACTGTGGATCTAAAAATAAACAAATAATGCAGCTTCCTGTTATATTAAACCTACACGTACCTTTCAGTGTAAACACTACAACTTAACACTAAGCTAACGGAAAAAAAACAGCTTCAGGATTAAAACTACATTCGTCTGGCCCAATCAGACTCCACGTTGGTTTTTAATAGGTACCGATCCCTCATCACAGATCCCTGCGTCTCCATTTTAGCTACACATCTGAGATTCTGTCTCACTAGGTTCCGTACTCAGATATGGTTCCTCCTTGTTTTCACCATCCTGAAGCTGCTGCTCCTCTTCTTCTTCTTCATCTTCAACGACTTCTTCTTCTTCTTCCTGCTTTGGCTGCTCCTCAGATTGGCTCTCGCTCTCCGTTTTATCAGCAGCTACGTCCTCCTCTTCCATTTCTTTCTCATCTGCAAAAAGCAAACAAAGTTTTAGACATTTCTGTTTAGGTTTCAAAGTTAAGAAAAATGATTAGTTTTAAAAGTTAATGATTATTGATGAAATGAAAATGATTAACATTTCTTTTTAGAGGTGGCGTGCGCAGCATGCAACGTCAGCAATTTTTACAAACAAATCCCAGAATTTCCTTCTTCCATTCAACCAAAGAAAAAAAAGTGGATGTTAAATCAACAAAAGTTTAAATAATTGAATCATTTGAGATTAAAACATAGCCTCATTTTACAAATCAAGATTGTTATTTAAGCACAATTGACATCTCATTTACCATTTACTTTATTCCAGCACATTGGTGACGGGCATAACTTCACTATTTTTTTTTTTGATTCCTAAGAAATGGAGCAATAATCACATGACCCGACTTTACTTGAGAATATGAATTGAAACGTTAAAGTAGCAAAAAAATGTAAAGTAGAAAACTAGGTTAAAATCTGGCGGACATGGGCAAAACAATGATTATCTGAAAAGTAGGGATGTAACAATATTAGCAACATCTCTATATTGTAATACGGGATGGTTTAATATTGTCATGGTTTTTCCGGGAACGGAAAGACCAGTGCTGAGTTTGTCTGAGTTAGTGTGTGAGTGGTTGTCACGATATGTGTCCCTCCATTGAACAGGCGACCTGTTGAGTGTGAGCTTTGCATCTCGTCTGTAACTAGCTCTCCTCTGACTCCCCCACAATACACTTCAACAACTGCCAGATCAAACTAACCACGATTCCCATGATGCTTTGCGTTGTTGGATGCACACTGCACATTGTACACACACTACTCAGTGAATGATGATAGTGAATAGTGGTAAATTAAGTATGAATTTAGAAGCATTTAAGTCAGATGTATAAAAGCATTTTGGTTTCAAGAGCCGCTAAAAAGGACTGCATGTAAACACTCGCACACCGTTATCAGGGACAGCCAAGAATCCTGATCATTTTCAGGAAGCTTCCATCGAAAAACAAAAAAATGCCCAGTCCAACAACTTTATAGAAGAAATTATCAACAGTAATTCCTCGCAACAGCACCTTCCTTCTACTTCTCTATCAACATCCTCAAAGCAAATACTGCATCTATTGTGATCTTCTTTTGGGCGTAAAAAAAGCACTGTTGCTCACAAATTCTCACTTCTGTCCTGAGTTTAGCTTTGACTGCTCTTTCCTATAACTCAATTGAGTGGCTCATCGGTTCATTCCTCTGCAGCTCTGCAAATCTTTATTAATTTTAAAAATTGGAACCAACACACTTCTTGAAGCACAAAACTTCATAAAGTTAATTTCATGATAATATTGGATTGTGAGATTTGCATATTGTTACATCCCAATCTGAAAGTAATACAATTATTTTACTTAAAGTCTATTTCTTTTAGTCTAAATCGTAGACGCTGAAATAAAATACATGCTTTTTCAAACTATTCCCCAACAATGAGGCTGGACTTCTTATATTTGTTTTAGCAGGATTTATGTGGCTTAAACCTACAGCAGTGAAGGCCGACACACTCGGGGAAAAAAATCAGAAGAATAGGAGTTAAATAACACCCGATTGGACAGAGGATGAAGGAAGGGCCAGTGGGAAACCTGGACTCTGTAGGGGTCTGCTTTGATGTCTCTTTGGTTTCTGCTGGATCCTGAAACTGTGGACCGAATTCCATGGAGCTGGAGCTTTGGCTAGAAGCAAGACCACACTGTTAAACTTACTGATGCTGCAGGGAAATGTGGTGATGTTCATCTTGAATAAAACTGCTGTGAGAGGAAATAAATGTGTGGTTGTTTTGCTGCAAAAAGTTATAATAAAATGAAGCTGACATCTAACCTTCATATGAAGTAAATTTGATTAGTAATGGCTTAATTTATCAACCAACAGGAAGGTGTATTAGACCTATGGAGACTGAAATCAAAAAGATGAATCAATTAACATTAGGAATAAATAAAATGTGTGAGGTATCAGTAAACACAAAGCACAAATGAAACATGTTGAGGAACATAAACATGAACAGCAGAAAGAAACATCTGTTTGAGTAAAACACTTCTTTTTCTTAAATTTCTTCAGATCTCAACTAAATTGTTAGTATATTTCAGTACCTTCAGAAGGTGCTGCATCCTCGCCACTTAAGCCAGGCCGCTGTGAAGGTCCAGGGGAATGTGGATCTGCTTTGAGTTTCCTTTCAAAGCTAAACTCTGGAAGTCTCGGAGCCTGAGGTCGCGTCTTCCGAGCCGGATTCATGAAGTAGCAATATGCACAACGAAACGCTGGGAGAGTCAATATTGTGTCAGAAGAATTTAGAAGAAAGTACACCGATATATTTAAGTTACACTGTTTTAGAACTATTAACCATTATTTCTTTTTCATATTCATGGACAGAAAAGTAAACAAAGTTTGTAACATTGCCTCTCAGTTCTCACCTAAATATTCAAACTCTTCTTTCAGGGCCATACCATTGTGAGAGAAACACTGCTGGCAGATCAATGCGTATCTAAGGCAAACGAGAATGGTCAATAAAAACAGCTAATAAACATGTGATCAATGGTCTTATTTTTAAAAATCTTTATTACTTCGGTGTAATCTGTCTCGAAACTCCTTAAAATACTATTTCCCTTACACCTGCTGATTGTGGAGTCAGCAGTAGTAGCTTAAAAAATCAAATATTTGATCCAGTATAAGCCAGAAAATAGATGTAAAATGTGTGAAAGTAAAAATATTAGTAGATAAGGTTCGTCACCTGTTCTGTGGTCCATCTCCTACCAGGTATTCGATGACCCTGTCCATGGCTCCCCTCTCTTTGGGTAGAATTGGTCTGGCTAATGGAGGACCAGGTGGATGCAGCCCTGCAAAAAAAACCCTACAGTGATTATGTGTTAAGCAGACGTGTGTAGACAGTGTCCTGACAGAACTGAGAAGGAGAGTATCTGAAAAGATAGAGCCCAGTGTCCCTGCGGTTGTCATGGGTGTCATCAGTCGCTCGCTGGCAAGATGGAGGAACTGGGGATGCTCGTTCTGGCCCAACAGGAATGTGATGGGGCCGCTTTGGTGTGCTTCATTGAAGCCCGACTCCGTGGACTAATTTCGAACGGGTTTTTCAACTGTTCGGATGCCAGCTTTTACACCGTGTAAGCGGAGCGGAAAGGCATTGAGGTGTTAGCAGCATCAAATTTCCCTTTGGGGATTAATAAAGTATTTTCAATTCAATTTCAGCCTTTTGTTTGAGAACACAATTTGAAGGTGGGTTTCAGTAGATTACCAGCAAAACATGTGGCAGCAGCTTGATATGTGAACGTGCAAACAAACTCTGGCCCACTTTAAAAAAAAAATATTGTGTGGTTTGTTTTACATGCAGCACAAAAAAATACATTTATAAAAAATATTTTAAAATACAGAGACTGCTGAGATCTGAGGCACTTCCACGTTCGCCATATTTCAGCATCCGGAAGATGATCAGTAACTAGTAAAAGGTTTTGGTTTTTTATTTAAATGACATGATGCAAACCATCGATCCCACTTACCAACACCTGGTATGGGGGAGCAGAGGGTCCTTGGAACGGCTCCCAGGGGGCTGGGTCCTATTGGGGTGGATTTTTCTGGCGGTCCTCCTGGAGCTGAGAGAGGAAGACGTTCTGTTGGAAGAGCAACATCAAGTGATAGGGTTGCACCGATACCACTTTTTTTAACTATGACTTCTTTTATTTGAGTGTAGTATTTGCAGATACAGAGTACCAATACAAATACTTTTCTAACTTAAAAAGAAACCAGTTTAACATTATTGAATTACTTTGGAATTGATTTTTCCTCCATTCTGATACTGATCAAGCAAAAGTGACAAAACGGGAATGCTCCAAAATGTGTCAATTATTCAATATTACTGAACTACAAGATGTTGTTGAATGGGTGCTTCTGGGAAGTCTATTAATTTCAGGTATTGAACACCTCAAACTCACACTATACATACAAATAATATTTTCCGCACTATAAGGCGCACCTAAAACCCTTAAATTTTCTCTAAGGTTCACGATGCGCCTTTTAACCAGGAGCGCCTTATATATGGGTTAATATTGAGCTACAACCGGTGTCGTAACTGCGGTAAGCAGCCGCCGACTCCGTTTCCCCCATAGAAGAAGTAGTGCGCGGTGCATGCTGGGATATATGAAAGGGTGTCTCATTAGGTGTGTTCGAGATGACACAGGCGGACGCAGTTCTGATCGGCGCAGATCGGTGCGTTATGCATGCCGGTTAGTTTTTTAATGCAAAACCTACATGCATTGCGCACCGATCTGCGCCGATCAGAACCGCGTCCGCCGTGTCATCTCGAACGCACCTATTTCCATTTGTGTGTTTGTGTAAAGACCCGGAAATGGCTCCTACCAAGAGACACTGTTACACCGCAGAGTTTAAACTCAAGGCGATCGGTCACGCAGTAGAACACGGGAATAGAGCCACAGCGAGAGAGTTTAACATCAATGAATCAATGGTGAGGAAGTGGAGGAAGCAAGAGGATGAGCTGCGCCAAGTAAGTAAGACTAAACAGAGTTTATCTCCAATGGAAAATAAACTGTGTCACGAAAATACTAATACTTTATCTTGGAGAAAATAATAAAACAGCTGTTTATTCATTTTCGGAGTAAAAACAGAAAGCTGTTTTGTAATTGTTAATAACGTTTGACTGACCTATCTGGCTGGTTTTTTTTACATTCCCTTTAGCGCAGCACCATTTAGTGAATGCATAACGTAATCCCAGGCTTTACTGTAGCGCCTTAGAATGCGGTGCGTCTTATATATGGAAAAAGTTTTTGAAAATGTCATTTATTGAAGGTGCGCCTTATAGTGTGGAAAATACGGTATGTTATTTTGTTTATTTTTCTATTTAAACTATAGGGGTTTTTTTTAACTGCTGTGAAAAGGCGTTAAAAACGACCACAAACAGAAGATGGTTAAATACAGACATTAACAAAGATCTGCCTTGATCTTTGTTTAATGTCTATAGTTAAATGAATAAACAAATTCCACAAATTTATCATAGTATCACGCTTCAAACGCAATACCAACTATTGGTCCATTCCTATCAAGAAAAGTCAACATACTATCTTAGTAAGCCAATCAGAAACCAGCTCCTCATTTGCTGAAGGTACTTTTTTCTTTGTTTTTCTCCATTGTCAATATTTATTATTAACTAATGGAGCTCTTGACGTCCGCTTACCCACAGGTGCACCCCCAGGTCCCAGCACTGGCCGGGCTCCTGACTGGGGGGTCATCAACATCTGAGGGGGTGTACCCATTGGCATGGGTCTCATTGGGACCCCTCGCTGGCGAATCTCTGCATAAAGAAAGCAGAAATTATTGATTTGTAAAGTTCAACATCTTAAGTGACATTTCCTTTTAAAGAGCAGCAGCAGCTTGGCGCGTCAGCATACTGTACGTTACCTTGACCTGGTCTGGGGGTCATCTGAGGTCGCAGTGGAGTTGACTCTAACTCCTATGGAAAAGCATATTTAAATAAAGAAAATAAAACCCTAAAATAATGCTTTTGAAATTTAAATCTGAACACTGACCGCTTTCTTTTTAGCTTCTGGATCGAAACGTTCAAGGATCAATTTGGCATTTTTATATGTCTCTGTTTCCATTACTTCCTCCAGCTGTAAACCAAAAACAAACTCAATCTTAACTGAGATCAAACACAAACAATGATGAGAATAAAAGCCATTTTTTTCTTCTTTACTTCGATTGGCTGGAGCTACAAATTGAGTAAGATGTTGGATATATTTTAGATAAGTACAGGTATGTAAAGCTTAGTAGAATTATTAGTATAATTGTGTAATTAGGTAAGCTGATGATGAATTGATGAACATAGACTCTATGTAGATTAATATTGCATCCCAATCACTAAATGAAGATAATAAACAGTTCTTGAAAATTTGATGCTAATGAATAAAAATGCCCCTCAGAGATCTTTGCATCTTACAATTTTTTTCTTGGAAGCTTTTAAGTCTTCAAGCTTGTCATCTGAAAAAAACAAGAGATCAAGTAAACAAAGTTCTCTCAGTTTTTTCCATGTCAAACAACTTTTTTTTCTTCATTTAAACAACAGTGATATTTTGTTTTGTTTCAGTTCATTTGTAACACTTGTTTCTCTTCCTGACCAATGTGGTGTTTGCTTTTTTTTTTTTTTTTTTAAAAACACAGACTTACTGTTTCTTTCAGTGCGTTTGGAAAAGAGGAAAATCAGTAACTTCCTGATGAACCAAACACTGAGAAAAAAAACAGAAAAATACATTTTCATTTATTCTTTTCATTCAAACATCTTAGAATATCAAAACATAAAGTTGCTAAACCTAAAAATAACATCTTGAAAAAAGTAAATTTGGTAAATAATTGTATAAGTGTTTGACAAAGTCACATTTATACCCTACAACTCGTACATTTATATTTATCTGAAAGATGAGAACAAGTGTGGAAAACAAAACTCACAGAACAGGATATAAAAAGAAAGGCAGGGCCAAGGCAAGTCTTTGTAACCACTCCTCAGGAAGGTAGAGGCAGTAGACACCCAGAGAGGTCAACAAATACAGAACGGATGAATAGAGAAGCAACCTGCCAACCCACAGCTGCAGACAAATACAAACATTATGAGGGAACAAAAAAAAAACCAACTGTTCTTTATGTGGGGGGCTTATTTACCTTTTTTAAGCGCTGATTTTTGGCTCGAAACTCCTCCAACTCTTTAATTTCCTATGACAAAAATGCTGGTTAATGTTGAATGAAAGAGCAAACCACATTGTGAAACTGCAATGTTACATTTAGCTATAATTATAACTTGTATTTGATTTTTTTTTTTTCTTACGGAGAAATCAACTTTTTACTGTCTGAACATTATTCCTGTATCAAAAACTCTCTGAAAATGTTTTCTATTTTATTCATGCAGTTTCAGTAAATAGACTCTACTTATATACTGCTTTTCTACCTGCTTTCGTACTCAAAAGCGCTTTACATTGTAGCTCACATTCACACACACATTCATACCCGATGGTGGAAGCTGCCATGCAAGCTGCTAACCACCATCAGGAGCAATTTTGAGTTTGGTGTCTTGCTCAAGGACACCTCGGCATGAATTGCCGGCGGGGAATCAAACCATCAACCAGCTAGTTACAAGACGGTTACCGTACCCATTGAGCGGTCCTTAACCTACTGAGTCAAAATGTGCCATTTTTCCCATTCTGTATTCAAATACCACTCAAACCATGTTTCCATAGTTTTGATTTCAGCCACAAATTTTGTTCTGCCACGCCTAAACAGGAAGTGTTTTATTATACACTATCTGCTCATGCTCAGCCCCTCATGTTGACAGGAAGTGACTTTTTGTGTAAATGCACCAAAATAAGAAAATAAAAGAATATGTTTTAGCTATGCAAACTTAATGCGCTTTAAACTCTATTTGCAGCAATAAACCTGTTTTGAAAAGTAAAATTGGGTATAAAACATGTGGCTGTCATTCATTAAGAAGTAGTAAGTACCTTATCAATGTTCTCCAGCTGTTCCACTGTGGTTGGTTTTGTCTGAGTAGAAGATAAAGATCAGAAAATGAGCATTATCACTTTTACACAGATGGACTAAAAATACTAAGCTGATGTTCATTTATTGAACAAAATCTCACTTTATAACCATTTATGAGCTAGAATAAATCAGCAACACAAACTTCATTAACAATAGAAAGATGACTTTCACACCATCATGTAAATAAAAACAAAATTACATAAATCTTTAGAAAATCAAGCTTCACTTGATAAACTCTTATCTTTATCGTTGTAAACAACTCCATCTCAAATGTTTAACCTTTAACTATGACAACAGAAATCTAAGTTTTACTACTGTTCTGTGTCTTGGCGATTCTTCTGTTTTCACTTTTTGGTTGTGATTAAAAATAAAACTCAAAAATTTTCAGTTTGATGTGCAATGTGTTTTATGGCCACCTCACAAGAAAAGACACACAGAAGTCATTTGATTTAGTATAAAAGAGTCTGAAAATTTTGTGTGAATAGAAATGAAGTGAATAGAAAGCATATGACAGGATGAACTATACAATGAAGTCTTTTATAAGTAAGCGGGTAAATCTTATTGATTTCTATCCACAGAGAAAACTACAAGATCTGTTGTTCTCTACATCTAAAATGACCCATTTTACTTCTTCTTTCGGCTTTTCCCTTTAGGGGTCGCCACAGCAAGTCAGTTTCTTCCATCTAATCCTATCTGCTGTATCCTCTTTGGTCACACCAACTATCTTTACTATGAGTTTACTATGATCACATTTATGTTTATGAGTACATCACTTACTTTCCACCGAGAAATGAGGGCCCCCATGGTTGGGTTCCTTACTTCTTCACTTTACTATAAAACAGAGAAATAAACAGATTAAAGATTGTAACTGAGAATCCGTTGCCTTTTAGGGCTACATGTGCTGTATACACTCCTTACAACATCTATTTTTATCCCGAGATGTCTAAAGTTAGACTAAATAGGTAAGAAATGCTCCTCTGAAACAAAAAGACAGCTTTTAAAAGAATATCTAAAGTTAGAAACAGCAAAAAACACAACATGGTCAGCTAGCGTTACGAAGTAGTAGCTCATATTAACCTGAAATTAAACTCTACAGCTTGTAAACTCCAACAGAGCAGGGCACAGGCTTGATATAATGAGGACAAGTTTTTTTAAAAGAGAGAAACAATGTAAAGAATATTGAGAACAAAAGAAATGCAATAAGAAAAGTGACTAAACGGAGGTGCTTAGCCGTTAGCTGCTAACAGCGCGGGTGTGTATTTTAGTGTACTTTGGATTTTTCTTTTTTTAGATTGTTTTGATTTGATAATACTTACATTAAATCTGTTTCCCAGTTAAAAAAAATTAAAAAAAATAATCATGAGAAAAACACACTTCTAGTCAAACACGCTTGAATAAGCGTTTCAACCGACAACCAAACAAGAAGCAGGCGCGGGGTAAATACGTCGCGCGAAAATGACGTCTAAAGGTCAAGGGGCGTGCTTCTAACCCAGAAATCTTTGCGTTGTAGTTTATACCAGCATTTAATTGAATAGTGGGGTTTGTAGTCATACAACTTTTTAAAAATTTAATTAAAAAAAAAATTAAATCAACTAAATCTGACAACTACAAACCAATCAAATTGCACTGCAAACGTTTCGTTAAATAAACAAATAGCTTGAAAAAGAACAATTACAACACACATCTTTCCGATTTTACTTAGTTGATCTATTTTTAATAGTGGATTAGATAAACATTGTCTCTTAATTTTTTCAAGATTGTTTAAAGTTCTATAAGTCAAACATGTGTAAGATCCATAAGCAAGCTGAATAGAAGGAAAATGTTGGATAGAAACTAATAATCACTACAAAGATCTTGGAGTTTTATTTGCCTGAAATTTAACTTTTAAAGATCATGTTTAAAAAAAATACTAATTTTCCTGAACCAAACTTGTATTATTTTATATCTATCAAGTTTTTATTCTTTACTGAGTCAGATCAAATTGATCTGCTTTGTTTTAGACAATGAGAGCAATTAAAAACCTTTCAAAGCACCGAATTTACATACATGAAGTCTTGACATTTTCACCACTGCAATATTTTAAACAAGTACAGTTTTATTGGATTTTGAAAAGTTCATAATTGTTCTTTTTTAAAAAAAATCTACAAGGTTCTTTTTAATGGATTTAATTGTTTTAGCAAATACTTTTAATGCTGCCACTAATTTTATTTGTGTGTATGACTATTTTCAGGACAAATCAGTTATATTTTAAGAGATCAATAAAAGTTATCCATAGATATGGTAAAATCTAGACCAGCGTTTTTACATTCAGTGTTCAACGTCACACTACTGTACCATGAGAGATCATTAAGTATTTCTGGGGAAATGATTATGTGTGTGGCCCCGCGACAGACTGGCGACCTGTTCGTGGTGTACTCTGCCTTTCGCCTTGAATTGGCCGGGATGGGCTCCAGCACCCCCTGGAACCCTGGGAGGGATAGACGGATAAGAACATTCTATTTCATCTCATACGGTGATCAGGATCTACCGGTAGTTCCAAAAAATTATTTTGGTTGATCTCATGGTGTTTGTGTTAAAAAAGAAAAAAGAAAAAGTCAAATCGTATTTATATATGCGTATCAATATTAAATTTTGTCATTTTATTTAGAGCCAGGTAGCAATGTCTGTAACCATAGCAATCCACTCTTCTTCTCTACTTTTTTATGCATGCTGATTTCCATCCCTCCCAAAAAACTATTCCACCTTTTTCATTTTCTACATGTTTTTGAGACATTAATAAATTTATGTTAATGCAGAAAAATTGTGAATTCTAATCAAATTCACATTTTTGCAAGACATTTAAGAGGAAAATGTAGCTGCACTTTTTATTACAAAGATGAATCATAAAAGATGACAAAATAGATGTTGATTTGATTCCTATTCAGAACACTTCGATGAGAATCATTGAATTGTTAATAAAGACAAATAAAAAAGAATAGTTTTATTTAGCATTTTTTTAGTGCCTCAAGATTTTTTGATGGAAAAATGTACCTTGACTTAAAAAATATTAAAAAAGTCTGCACTGGATTATGATTTTTTTTTTGTATTGTATACATCTGATCAGAATCAGAATGCTTTTATTGCCATGTCAATGAAAAATATCAGAGAGTAGGAACTTGCTATGATACAGGTGTGCAAAAAAAATTCTGATTTGTTTATATGTACTTTTTTGTGTCTATGTTTCAGTTTATTTCCCTGCCTTTTGAGACCACAGAAGAAATTTGTCAAATTTATGTTGAATACATTGTTTTAAATTAAGAAAAAAAAATCCAAACCATGATCTTAGTTTTTCTAACATTTGCCACCAGATAGCAGCATTGGATTAATCTCTCTCACACACGTGCACACACACACTCCTGTCCAGTTTTCACCAGGACACAAAGGCTTTTTTTTCTCCTTTTTTTTTTTTGCAGCATTTCTTTCTAATTAAATAATTTTTAAAAAATTATATGGAATATTTTTCCACACATTTAGTCAAATATTGCTAACATTATAATACATAAGAAACTAGTTAGTTTGTCTCAATTACTCAATTTATGAAGAATTCACACCTGAACAAAAAAAGAATTGTAGAAAAAACTTGGGAGTTTTTCGTCCTCCAAATTTTGGCATCTTTTTTCCCTCCTTGCAGAGCTGCCTTAGATTTGGCAGCAGTTTGCAGAGTTGGCCTTCAACTTTAGTGCTCAAAGTTTCCTCAGGAGCCCTGAAGAATTATAGGCCCAATAAAACTTCTTCTCTCAGTCTCACACACACCACACGTAGGCCTTTCCACTCTTCTTGTATATCACAGCTGATGAGTAATCCTGATGCTAATGTTATTTCCTTTTCATTAACTTATAATAAATTTAATTCTGAATGAAAAAGACTTTCAACTAACTCCCAGAAATTACATGCATTGATTTTTTTCGTTGGGAAATTTTTCAAGTCAATTTATATTAATGATATTTTTCTACTTTATTTGACTGAGAAAATTGTTGAGATTTATTTGAGTAATTTTGAATTCATATTTCTCTGGTTTTGATCCGAAATACACAAAAACAGGTTTAATGCATTTTATGCAAAACTTTTGAAGTAAAATAAATTAGTTTCTAGTGGGGTTTTTTTTAACTTCTTTTTGTTTCTTTCAGCTTCATTTTTAAATGTCGGTTAAATTAAACTGAGGATTCTCCAACTTAATTTTGTCATTTTGGATTTTTTTTCTTCCAAAATAACATAAAATAAAGTATTATATCTGATCTTTTTTCATTTTTCAACTGGTTATTTTGTACTCATAAAGATGCACTAATGCACATGAATAAATTTATTTTTATTAAACTGGAATATTTAATGATAAAATAAATAGACTAATTTAAACCAGAAAAATTTGCTTGCAAATTAACAGAATTTTCTTACTGAATTGTTTCATCTCAAAAAGGGAAAAAAATGAGTTGAGAAACAGATTTAAAATTTCACTCAAAGTTTATGATTTAAATAGAAATGTGCGTTTTTTGTCTCTGAAAGTTTTTTTTCTTGCTTTTTTTCAGAATTAAAACACGATCAAGATTTTATTTCTTTTCAATGAACAAAAACTGTACAAAAAAGCAAAATATAAGTTTTTTTTTCTTGTCTATTTTTGTCAAGAATCCAGTCACTTCTTACACATTAATATTAGCCTTTAGAGAGAAATTAGAAATACTTTAAAAATCATTCACGAGACACGTTTTCAACTAGCCTGACTCGTTCAAATTAATTTTATATAATCTTGTTTTGAAGCCGAGATAGTCATTTTATTCTCAAACAGATCATCTCGAATTAACCCTTTGTGTGTATGTATTAGGACTTATTGTTGAAAAAAACAGCATCAAATATGAAAAGCGGATCCTGTAGAAAAAAGGCGATGCAATTTTTTTGAGATGTTTTACTCTGAACAGATTCAAATTAAATGCATCTTACGGAATCCTAGCATGCAGTAAAAAAGCAAGTTCTCATTTCCGCAGCTTTGCAATAAAAAAACCCGCATTGCATGGGATTATTTGACGCAAAAATCCGAGAAAAAACAGCATTGAGAATTTAAAAAATCAAATATTGAATCAAATATTACAAATTCAATTATTCTTAGTTCAATATTTTTGTGATTATTATACGATGATAATACAGTAGTAAATATAATAGAACCACTCCATGCTGTGATTTTTATTTTCTACAAGCTGCAACAGATCCCTTCACAATAAAGCAGCTTTTCCTCACTGCGGGTTTCTGATGTCCTTATCCTCTCATGTGGATGCAAGAGACAATCAAAGTAAGAATATAAAACCATCAAGCTGAGATACAGAAGATAAACTCTTATCTAACACATAGTTTGAGAAAATTCTTGTGTTTAGATTTAGAATGCTGAATGCTTGTTCTGTGGGTACAGTAAAAAAGGAAGGAGGGGGAGCTAGTAAGGTCTCATATTGACCGCAGAGAGGATTTTCTGATGTTGTCCAGAGAAAATGTCCTTCTATAACCTCCCTGGGAGATTATTTTCTGCCATCATGCATCCATACAGCTTTTATGTTATCAGCCTCTATATGCTGATCAAAGGCCGTGCGAAATCACACACGTTATATGGCCCATATCTAATAAGAAGATCAAAAAGACCACTGTGGCCTGTATGTGGGTGTGACCTTCCCATTAGAACAGCACACAGAGAAATGTTCTTACAGGGAGTCAACCTCTGATATTGATTAGAGTCATATTTTCTATCAGGGAATAACTGTATCATCCATTTATGCCACAAGGTCTTGTTGTTATGGAGCTTTTCCAGTAAGAGAACAAAAAACAGATAAAGTTGGAGGGTGATTAAAAAAACATCAAGATGTAACCTGAGTATCTTCATGCTCCTATAATAAACATTTGTGTCTGTATTTGTAGTAAATCCTACTTTAGGTTCTTTAGCCAAACCAAGTCACCATCTCATGTCAGAACGCATCCTAGTTGTAAATATGAACACAAGCATGAACATGTGAATATTTTTAAAGGTGTGGTTAAAATTGTGGAGGTTTCTATCATGTTTGATTGTTATTTACACGCTATAAAAAACATAACTGCATTTTTGAGCAGTCCACAAGCTCTCCTGTACGATATTTGGATACAATTTGAACGCAAGGTTGTTCTTGGTTACAAATTTGGTTTACCGCCACGCTTACATTGTAATATTATGAGGAAGGGTTTATTGCATGTGTTCTGCTCACGCTCAGACCCTCCCTTCAATGGGGAGTGTAAAAGCATCAAAATAGAAAAACTTGCTAGCCCATGCTTTTCAACATCCAGGATGGAGCTCTGTTACAAAGTTAAAATTTCTTTTTTTTTTTCCTCTAAAAAACAAATGTACCACTAAAAAAGCCCAGGAAGTCTAAAAGGTTTGTCTGGTCAAAGTGAAGGGAATTAAATGTTGAACATTTTTTAATTGTACCTTCTTATGCACTTTACCTCTCAATACAACTTGGGCTGTATGCAGATGACAATCTAGTTTATATAAGAAAACGAGTTACTAGGATTCTGCTGTTATTGTTGATTCTTGACAACAAAGGTGGTTTGAACATGGAATAGATGGTGTATGTGTGTGTGTGTGTGTGTGTGTGTGTGTGTGTGTGTGTGTGTGTGTGTGTGTGTGTGTGTGTGTGTGTGTGTGTGTGTGTGTGTGTGTGTGTGTGTGTGTGTGTGTGTGTGTGTGTGTGTGTGTGTGTGTGTGTGTGTGTGTTTGAGAGGGAGAGAAAAAGAGAGAAAGATGGGAATGGCAGGGTTTTTAGTGATGGTATGTACCAAGTTTACAGAAATGGTAGCATTATTTTTAGAGCTCAGGCCACAGTTTCACTTTACATGTTTTTCCTCCATGTTTTTCCTCCATGTTTACAGGCGATGTTTAGTTTTAAAAAAATTTAATATATCTCGAAGATTTATAAAATTATGAAAATAAAGTGTCTCACCCTCATAAAAAACTTGGCTCAAATAATTTTAAAGTCTATTTTGTAATATTTCCCACAAGATAAATGTCCTTTCTTTACGTTTGACAATAGAATAGATTAATTTGGAAGAATTATCAATACAAATATAGTCCATGTTGAAACATAAAGATGAGTAACACTTTTAGGTTACAAAATAGTGCAAATGTTTCAAGTTTAAAACCCTTTTAAATGTGGAAACGATTCTGAATCCTGATAAAAAAAAAACCGTAAATGTAAACTGTTCTAATTTTATTTCAAGTTTTAGGGTTTTAACTCCAATTTGCTGTTTTTTGGTAAAAAGCATAATTGTTTTTTGTTACCGACTAAAAGAAGAGACAAGAACCATTTTCATGGGTGACAGCTGTAAAGACTTGAGCAGCCATTGGTCAATCATCTAAATGAATCACTAATCCCTTTGGACACAAAAAAAACTGCAGATGGTTACAAAAGTCATTTTGTCTTCAACAACCCAGCATACACCCTCAAGATTTTCTTTGAATCATTATGATGTTTTAAATGAACAACACAAGAGTCCATGTTTAGCAGCAAGTGTGCCCGTAACCTGCAAAAACTTGTTTGGTCTGATCCAGATAAGTTTAAAGAGAAATATGGTAAACACTTCCAATAATTGAGGAAGAAGATAAAGAACAAACCGTGTTAATGTGATTTTTATGGACGTACATAAACACTTCCTTTTAATCTTACCCTGGTTGGAGCATAGGGCATGACGTGTTCAACATAGGAAGTGTTGAACGTGGAGACGTGCAGCTTTTATCTTTGTGTTTGGACATTTTAACCCAGTATGGTTTTATGGTTGTATGTGATCATTTTCTCATCCATCATCTTTCTATTTTACAACTTAGGGATTATTAGTTTGGCTTCTGTAACACTACCGGTAGATTTTGTTTTGGCTAGGTCTCCCCAGACTTGAATGAGATGTGGAAAAAACTGTAAAATATGTGGAGCAGTCTGAGGATTTAGGGTTCAGGTTATACTCCAGAGAAAATCCAAAGCTAAGACACAGAGAGCTTATTTTTGGTTAGATATGAAAGGTTTTTTTTTTTTTTTTTTTTTTTTTAATCTTTGTGCATCTTCATACGCTTCCTGTTTCAGAATACTTTGAATGTTTGAAAAACTCTTCAGCAGAGCAGTCCTTTATTAACTAATGTGTTGTGGCTGCAGTTATCAACACATCTTACCAATCTCTTATTTTATTTTTCCAGGATCTGAATCAGAGTTTAATTCATCATGATTTTTTTTGTTTCCCAAGCATCACACAGTATAACCTTCTAAATTAAATCTAAACTCTTATTGCCATGTAAAAACTTTACTGCAGTGACCAAAGTATTACTAAAAGTAAATAAGCCGCATGGCAGCAGCTGTTTAATTTTTTTTAAATAAGCTGGGATTTTAGAAGCAGAAAACTTTTAATTACCTTGATTTACCAGAAAATGGGAAAATATCAGCTAATTCATTAATGTGTGACAAAACGCTGGATTTTGCAAAGAGAAAAAAGGCATTAAATAAAAATATAAGCTGTGTTTTTCTCAGCCTTGCCTGGTGTACCATTTACTGGTTGGTAAGACTCCTTTGGCTCTACATGAGTGTATACTAATATTAATGGAATTTTGATGGCAAATGTACACTTCCAGATTTGTTGTCTACATCCTCATTTATAAGTAATTAAAACCGCAGACTATTAAAGAGTAGAGATAAATTTGTGGTGTTCCCCAAAAAAAAATTCAGACCCAATTTTGTAAATACAGTTTCATACAATACCAGATATTATTTAACCCCATAAAACTACACCCTGCGGATGGGATTGATGTCCGATTTGCTCTGCATAATGGTGGCAATAAAATAAAAGATTATAAATGGAGAGGTTTGTTCATGCAACTCTGTGAACAATGTTGAATTTCTGGTTTTATTTAACAACATTTAGGATTGGTTTCAGGGTCAGAGTTCTGGTTGAGATTGAAAAAGTGGAACAGTGGAGAATGTAAATTTATTGGGATGATGATTGATGTCATTTGGATTTTTAAAAGTGACTAAATTAGTTTGTATTTGTATTTTATTTCTCGTTTTTAAAATATTTTAGATTTAATGTTTGGCGTATTTCTAAAAATCATTTAACATTAACTTTAAATGCTGTGCTAAGTTCAAAATTCTTGTGCATATGAGTTTTTTCTGAAGAGGTTTTTCCAGACCTGGAAGCTTCTGGAGGATCCTCCACACTTCCTGTTCACTGTTTTGTAATGTCAGTTTAGCAGCTGCACATTTATCTTGCAGAATTTTTCCTTCTCATGTCTTCATGCCCATCACGCCCACACAGCACACTGTGGACTCGGAATCAAACCCAAATCTTTTTTAAATGCTTCTGTGAGAAATGGGGTGATTACACTCGTCTTTTTTCTGATTTCCAGAAGTAGACATTTTTCTTTCTCTAATTGCTGGGAAAATTGATCTAGTTAATAATGTGGAACAGCATCCTGGAATTATTCTTTGACTTGGGCTCAACAGACAAAAAAATGTTCACAAAAATTTGATTTTAGAAATCCAGAACCCTGAGATACAATCCCAATAAACCCAAGCAATCATCTCAATAACACCTTAATTCCATTTGCGTACTAATTTGGAACATAATACAACTCCAAGTGTATAGTTTTTGTCAGTATCATTAACTACCAGCCCATCTCATAAGGACCTAAAGGAGCTGGTTGAAGATTTACAGGAAGAAATGAAAAAGTGAAAAGAAAAGACAAATATTCTCGAGACATTATTCAAAACTCGGCTGGGGGTTTCAAAGCGTTTATTGCTGTATCATGTGGTGTAAGTTTAAAATGTGTGTGTCTGCGCTGGTTATTCACTATCTGAGAACATTTTTTATATCAAACCTTATTAAAATAGCCTGCAGAGATTTTTGTAGTAGAATTAAAATGAAGTTTTACTTTGATTCGCACTATAAAATGTGCAAAGTTTCTGAATGAGCACGAACAGAAGCAAAAAATGGAGTCATTTAAAAGTTAGATCAACCAGTTTGAAGGTTTTAATCATCTGCTGGAATAAATATGAACTGAAACTAAACAGCTAGTTTTCATATTTTCCGCATGTTTGTTGATCTTTGGACTTCGGTCTCGGTTCTCGAATCAAAGTGAAGTTAGTGTCATGCACAATTACTTTTGCAAGAAATTAAGCACGCCCAGAGGCCCAGTTAAATAGGCTGTAAAGCAGAAAGCATGTCGTCAGGCAGTTTTACATGACCTCACTGCTAACTCTAGAACAAAGAGCGAAAATGGCGTCTTTGTATCGATCAGATCGACAAATACAGAGAAGAGAAGCAGAGACACAGAGATAGAGTTTTCTCCATCTTGTATTTCAGCTAGCTTTGCAACATGGGGTCCTGACTTTGAACAACAGGGGTCCAGACACCAAAAGCACACAATGAGTCCAAGGCTGCTAATAAACCTTGAACCGCAAACCAATCACACCACACCCCACCATCATAACCCCTCTGTCCACCATTGATTCCTTTTATTGGGGCAATTTAAAAAGTCTGCATGTGTCTTTCTTTGTCTCTAGGCTTTTTCTTGGTCTGTGTGAGGGTGGGAATGGGGCTGCTGGTGTATTTATGTGTGACGTCAAGGAGATGAAAGAGGAGATTGTGTCTGGATGAGACTGAAAGAATTCAACCTCATGACCGATAATAAACTCTGTTACAAACAGTTTAACCCCAAAACCAAAACGGCAAATACTTGCACTGATCTCTGACCGGTTCACACACTGAAATTAGATTAAATAGATAGATTAGAATAAATAGACGGATTAAATAGATTTGATTAGAAAAATAGATGGGTGGGTGGATAAGATAGAGGAACACAGGGAGAAAAAGAGAGAGAGCGAACATCAGCGAACGGCCTCTTTCAGTGTCCTATAAATTAATACAGCAGCAGTGAGTGACTTTTATACAGCTAACACTTTGCTTTCTTTTACAGCAGCTTCAGCTTGACCCTCATCTTCATTACTGGGACATTTATTGTTATAGTGCCACCTATAGGCAGTTGGAACACATTCCCACCAATCCTGCTCCAAAGCTGTCAGGGTGAAACTCCACTGAATTACAGTCGCTTAAAAGTGTACGTGTTCACATTATCACTAAAAGCAGCTGACAGATATAGAACTTATGTGCTAAATGAAAAGCCAATGAAGTGTCCTGAATGCTGAAATACACAGCTGGCAGCTTCAATGGGGAGTTATTTATGCTGAAGAGTGGAATGGCTGCCAAAACAACATCCAGAATGTCCCATAACTCTGGAGTTTTTGGACATTTTAAAACAATCTGAGCATCGAAAGCATATTTTAGACCTGTTAGATGTTTATCTCTGTACTCTGATTGAAGAATGAAGTTATTTCACTCAAAGATCTCCACTAAATGCTCAAAAGCACCTCATGAAGTTGTGTCCTCCCTCAGATGAACCCTGGAGGCAGAAGGATGCTCACAGATTGTTCTGCAGTTTCTCTTAGCAGGCAACAGGTGGCGCAATGAATGCATAAAAGCCTGCTGACTTTTTTTTTTCTCTCCAACACACACCCAAAGATTTTTAATTTTTTGAACAAATACGGACAAAACACAATTTAATTATATGAATATATATTTGTTTTTATTCTAAAAAATTCATATATGCAGCTTCATGATCACAATGTTCCTATATACTTTTATAATAATAATAATTTTAACATTTCTATAACACACACACAGATGCGCATATAAATGCATCCTTATGTGTAAAGATGCATTAGGATTAAGCATTAATTATTCAAACTAATGAGTTTCTGTTTCTCTTGAAACCCCAATTTTTCTTTATGTTGATGATAAATTTTGCAGAAAATAACAAAATAAAATATTTTCAACCAATTAAAAGCACTTTCCAGACATTTGCAGGTAAAAAAAAATACAATAAACTGGATTAAATATTCTTCTGTATTATGGGATGCACATCAAATTAAATCCAGATGAGTTGTGTTGTCTAAATTATTAAAAAGATAATTAACAGAAAGAAATTAAATGCTTTAAATGTGTGTAAATATAACTTGGAAGTTGCAATGTTTGAGTTTCTTTTATTTTCTGATATTAGTTTAAAATTTAAATAAATGATTGATCAGTAAAAAAAAAAAAAAAGAAACTATGTAGCTTTTCAGTTTAATACTAAAAATATTAGTATTACTAATAACAATTCAGTGCTTAATAATGACTAATCATTAACACTGAAATATTTTTCTTGGCATCAAACTGGTCAATGAGAACAGAAAGACTCATCGCGAGGCCACAATGACTCAAAAACAGCAAAAAAAAAAAAAAAGTAAATGACTCATACATTCTCTCACATTTGCAACAAGTGTGGTAGGAGCTGCAGCTCCCGCATTGGCTTATTCAGCCACAGCCGACGCTGCACCAACAAGTAAGTTGTTTCTTTAAAGACAGAAGGATGCCAACAAACAACTAAAATATCACAAAATCTGCTCCATTCTGGAAGATAATTAATCTGCTGGGTAATCATGAAAAACAAATTAACACAGACAAAAATCTTTTAACAGATTAATGCAAATAAATAAATAAATAAATAAAAACAACAAGATAATTTATAATCTCAAACATATGCATTCATTTCAAATAAATTTTCTGAGAGATCTTAAATTCTTGTAAGATCTAAACCAAAGAAAGATTGTAAAGAAAAATCAGAGGTAATATTACTTCCTTTCTCCTGTGCATGTAAAACCTGATTTGTGTTTTCTTAGATGTAGGTATGTGTGTATGTGTGTGTGTGTGTGTGTGTGTGTGTGTGTGTGTGTGTGTGTGTGTGTGTGTGTGTGTGTGTGTGTGTGTGTGTGTGTGTGTGTGTGTGTGTTCTGATAGATTTGATTGATTTGCTTCTGACTGAATACAGTCTAACCATGTGATTCTCACTGGAACCAATAGCAGCAAAGAAGAAGGTAAAGGCTTGAAAAAAATACTAGCATTTTAGGGGAGGATGTAAGACACTATACCAGCCCATCTAACCTTTTACAGTCGCACTTAAGTGTCTTTTTATTGAAATAATAAAATAAACATGTCGCTAACGAATTATTATTCCATGATGGGTCTGCAGAGCGAAGAACCGTACGGTGCACATTTCATCCCGGGAGCTTTGCAGGGTCCTGCGGCCGTCTGTGCGAAACCATCCCGGGGATCAGAGGAGGAGGAGGGGACCCCTGCTTCCCACATCCCGGATTTTTCACATTTTTCCAACAAAACCAGCCTAAATGGTTTCTCTCCTTGGACAAACACCACCACACCTCCTTCATCGTCTTCTCCTCAGCTGCAGTCCGGCCTTTTTCATCCACATCCCCTCCTAAACCACCACCATCACCATCCTTACTACGGACCGCAGCCTCAGAGCCACGCCGAGCATCTCGCCTCTGCGGCGGCGTCAGAAAGCAGGTTTGTCCGCTGCTGGGAGGGATCCACCCCGGATACCACTTTCCCCACACAGGGAGATCTCTCCAACCCCAGTCCGACTTATGAGAGCATCAAACCAGAGAGTTCCCCGCTGTCCCACGGAAGCCCCGAGCAATCCAGCTTCACTAGCCCGACAGAGGTGGTCCTGGAGCGGCTTGGGAGTGTGGAGGAGCTGGGTGGTAAAGCAGAACCCAAGAAGGAGGATGAGGAGAGGAAAAGCCAACAGCAGCAGATTGACCCTGGTAAAGACTCCTCTACTAAACTCAGGAATCTTTATTAGCTGTAAGACGTGCCAACTCACAGGTGTGTGTATGTGTGTGTGTTTGTGTGTGTGTGTGAGGGGATCGCATGAAAGTGAGTGTGCAGAACTTTTATTGCCCTATAAATGTCTTGTAAACGGTCAAATATAAAACTTTATTGTCCATTAAAATAATTAAGGAGCAATTGTTATTTAGCAGTTTGTCACTAAATGAAAAAAGCAGTTTTTTTTCATGCAGAGATCTGGACTTGACAGTTTTTCTATTTTCTTTAAATGTACTTTTTTTCCAATTAAAAATATAAGCTTCCTAAAATGCCTTTTAAAAAACTAAGTATTTTTGGTGCAGCAAGCTTCAAAGTTTCTAACACTGCAATGTAAGTTGGCCAAGTTTAACTTGGGAGAAAAAAAGTGTTTTTTCATCCAATTTTACTCTTTTATTGGCACTTTGAATGAGATTGGAATCCATTTGTCTGCAGAGCAAGAAGCAGCCACAAAATCACAAGCAGGAAGGATACAACACAATGAAGAAATCAATAAAAAAGAGTTAGAAAACTAATAAAAACCACAGGGAAATGGATGGGCCTGCAATTTGGAATTTATTTCACAACAAACTGCAGGTTTTTTTTTGTTGCTACAGATTCTTCATTATGCATGGATCCCTATCAAAACTTTAAGGTTTATTTCAGTTTGAAATATTGCTTTAAATACCTTTTATTTTGTTTTAAAAAGCCAAAAGATGCAAGCAGCCATTTGTGATGTAGCTGCTGGTCATCTTGTAAAATTAGTTTTAATTTTATTTTAAGTGATTTAATTTTTAAAAAATAGTCTTTTGAATCTATAAAATTATCCTATTTTAATCTCTATGTTTAAAAATTATAATTGAACTTGTTGCTTTTGCAAAAAAAGTAATGCAATCAAAATGAATATTTGTTCAAACTAACAAATAAATTTAAATAATTTTCTTGCACAAAATGTTTACGCTTTTTCTTCATTAGCAGTTATAAAAATATGTGATAATTTAATTGGATTTTGTAACAATTTAAAGCATATGCACTTTGTTTTATTGTGCTATTTTTTATGCAGAAAACAAAATCTATTTGCATGAGGAATAATTTTCCCTTCTGTTCCAGATTCTGCAGTTTTAATCTGAAAACATTAAGGTTCTTTTTGCCAAAACTCAGATTGAAATTTAAGTATTTCATGAGTTTATTCATCTCAATTTTTATTGTTGCTTTGTTTCCTTCCAAAATTAATCTAAAAAACATTTTGATGAAAAATGAAAAGGAATTTTACATCTAATTATGCCGATTCCATCCCATTAAATCAGTCAGTGTTTTATTTGGATTAAACAAAGTTTATGTTGTAGAAAAAAAAAGAAAAGAAAAGAAAGATGGAGGCCTGTTGGGAGCAGGCAGAGTGGTGACGGCTCAAAAAGTTTGTTTTCTTCGGTCTTACACACTCTTACACACCAGGGAAAGAAAAGTAAATACACTGATGAGAGCTTGAAGTAAAAATGTTTGTCTCCTCGTCTTTTCCTTCGCAGATAATCCATCAGCCAGCTGGATACACGCTAAATCAACACGAAAAAAGAGATGTCCGTACACTAAGCACCAGACCTTGGAGCTGGAGAAGGAGTTCCTCTATAACATGTACCTGACCAGGGATCGACGCCTGGAGGTGGCCGGACTCCTAAACCTGACCGAGAGACAGGTCAAGATCTGGTTCCAGAACAGGCGGATGAAGATGAAGAAGCTGATGATCCGGGAACGGAGGAATATCAACGAATGATAGCTGCATCATAGAGTGGGCACGTTATTTCCCACTCGAAGAGATAGGTGAGAAGGTGATGGATTAAAGCAGAGAAAAGGAAACAGTGCTCCAACATGCCCTGCCACAATCAGCTGTTTCTGAGCATCCGGTTGTGGGGTTAACATAGCCGCCTTAAAAAACTGCAGTGCTAAACCTCATCTGGGGAGACCAAGACAAGCTGGAACACCTTTTTTTTTTTTGAGAAATAGATTTCTTCTACCATCATTATCTGCATGTTGAAAACAGTCTTCACTTCCAGTGAGAACCAAGATGGGAATGACAAGTTTTCAAATCAAAGACTTCTTTTTCTTAAAGTTCTTTCTGTCACATCTCAAACTGGAAGCAGTTCACACATACTTGACTTCCCTTAAAAAAAAAAGTTATAGCTAAATTGTGAAACTTCCATCTTCATGAGAACTGCTTGACACGAAGCAGAACACTTGTACACGTTTATAGTCAAATAATTAACTCCTAGACAAATTTTCAGAATAGTGTAAGAGTTTATATGCTAACTGTGAAGATGCATCGAATAGATTATCTGATGGAGAAAAAAGGATCAAAAATGTTTTAATAACTAGTCTGGTGTCATTTAAAATGTTTTACTGTATAATAATTAGCATGTTCCAGTTTCTCAGACGACCTTAGATGGCATCAGTTTAACAAAACAGCCTCAAAAACACTATTTTCCCATGTGGATGTGAACGCATCACGGCACAGCCTCGTGTGTAAGTGTGTCTACCAGTGTGTGTGTGAAACATCTGAATGGCTGAGCTAATGTGACAAACATGTGAAATGTGCGTAAGATGGAATGAAATCGTATTTGTGCTGCTTTAGTGAACTTCCTTTGAAACTGAAACAAATGTTCCTGCAGCGTGGAAATGAATCAGACATGAGAAGATGTCACAGATTATCTTTTTCTTTTTAAATCACCAACACACACCCTGCAGAGGAGCTACTGATGATGGGATTAGATGCTTTCACACTGATTTTAATCTGTTTTATAAATAATATACATTCATGTTCAATTTAATTATTCTTAAAAACTCAATATCAGATACAAAATGGTGTTTCTTTTTTTCAAGTTTAGCGTATGCTTGAACAATTTGGAAACACGCAAGCGCACACACACACACACTCATCCAAATAGGTCATGAGTAGGTATGTGGACTTGAAAATGAACACATGAAAGATTCCACTGTTCAATTCAAAGATTTAGCCGTGTAACATCGGCGAATTTGATCTAAACAAGATGAATTAACAAGACAAAAATTACAAGAACAAATTCTGAATAACTTTTTGAAAACATGTCGATTAACTCAGTTTGATTGGGATTATGCTTCGTTTGTCATGAACAAAAGAAATCATTTGGAAAACAAAAACAGCTATACTGATTGAGCTTACGTTGAGATGCTGAGCTGGTTTACTTGGAGGTAAAAGATTAGCTTGTTCGTTCCAGGTGGGATTTTGGTGACACCTATGAGTCCAATCCTTTCGCGACTCTGAGAACGAAGCTATTTATGTGGTGTTTTCAAAGAAAGCTGGACACGTGTTTTACATTGCTTTTTTTAAGCAACCATACAACACCCAGAGAATTTGGCTCAAACTATCACCTTCCTATTCATTTCTATCCTATCAGAATCTTTTTTATCTAACTGCCAGTGTAAGAGTGTGATGATCTTCTGAACCTGGACTAACAGTTTTATTCTTGCTGTGGTAAAACACTGTTCCAGCACATGATCATCTGCTTATGTTTAAATTGTGGTGCACGTGGAGTACTTCCACCTCTTGGAATCCCTGGATTTGAACAATAAAATCTCTCACTGGGTTTTCCTCAGAACATGCTAGCAAAATATGACACAGGCATTAAAAAACAATTTCCTCCATTTACCATATAAAGCAGTGCTTGTTAAAAAGGGGCCAATGTGCTTTTGTGGGGTGATAATTTTTTTTTTATCCTGTTGCACATTTGAAAATTTATTTTTGTTAGCTCAGAAATGTGATCCTCATCAACCAAAAAAGTTTTTTAAAAATGTATTCAGTTTTATTTCCATTTTGATACTAAATTTTGACACCCTCCTCTTGCTCCGTACTTAAACCTGTACCCTAACTGTATGCACGACAAAGCGTAACTCTCAATTGAGGGTGCAAATAACATGTTAAGTGCATCAAGTTAGCAAAGCTTGTGCATATTATTTTATGTCATTATTTTGGTCTATTTACATAAAAACGGTTCTCCCTATTGGGTGAGGGATGAAGCGTGACCAGAGCTCGTGCACTTAAAACTCTTCCATACGTTAGGATAAGGGCCTGGATAAGAACAAAAGGCACGGCATAGTACAACTTCACATTCAAATGGAATCTGAATACAGGATGGAAGAATACTGCAGAGCTCACAAATTACTCCAACATGCATGAATAAAATAGAAGAAAAATTGGAATGTTTTAGATGTAAAATTAAGACTCAAACATGGTGGAAAGCTCCTGGAATTGATTCAGTAAAATTCTCCCCTCATTTAAAAAACCATGAAACACAATAGTTGTTTAAAAAAAAAAAAACATCTGGCATCTAAGTGCCTCACATGATCTCTTGAGAGGAATTTGGTGATGAATTCCTGCTCCTTGGTTTGAGTTTCTAGCCACATACCAGCAGCTGGACACTCAATAAAAACAGAATTTCCACCTTACTTTTAGATAAACGGGGGATTTTAAATTTGTCTTTAATCTGATGGGATCAGAGAGTGGGATTATGTCTATAAATAAAGCAAACTAAAAGAAAGAAATACCTGAACAATTAAATAAGTTTAATGAAAAAGTGCTACATGCTTCCCAATATGGCACAGTTCTGTCTGTGTGTGTATGTGTGTGTGATGCTCTCAGGAAGGCATGTGTATCACATGCTTTTCAGTCGGCCTCTAATAACAGAAAAGGTGTGTTCCAGCTAACCGCGGTCTCCTCCTGGAAGCTGAGAGGACTTTTAAACATGTTGTAAGCTCGTTTTTCTTTGTTGTTTTGCTAAACTTCGCATGTAGCCTCGGAGGTGTGTTTGTTCCTGTCATTGTTGTGTTTTCTTGTTGCTATGTGTACCTGTGGTTTCTGTGGCTCTGATATGAACATGTGGTCATGCCTATATTCCATACACACGCACCAGTCATGGCTAAGCTATGGTGTGACAGCAGTCTGATGTTTGTTTGTAAGAATAAACAGTGATGTACTTATAAGATGCTTTTTTACATGTAGGATTAACGCACAACTACACAACTGTACCGGTACAGTGAGAGGGTTAGGAATGTATTAAATGTTTCCTGATGTGTGTGTGAGAGCTTGTGTGTGTGTTTGTTGGAGGGATGGACAGAAAGCAGCACATTCTTTGGGAGAAAATAAGGACAGCAGCTTATTTTGTCCTTCTGACAGGACTAACAGTATGCTACCCTGTGACAGCTATGCTAGGTTACAGCAGGCTGTGTTAGCATCATTGACTCTACAAGGTGTGTACCGAATGTGTGTGATATCCCTCATCGTGTGTGACTCCCTTGAAATGAATCCCATTCAGTCGCCATTTTCAGCCTTACACACTGTGTCCTGTGTATCTGAGCTACCCGTCGAGTTCTGATGTCTCAAGTTTCTGTGCATGCCGACGACTAAGAAACTGCTCTCCGATCCTCTTCGTCTGAGCTACATGTGGAGTGTAGGTACAGATATTAAGTAGCATAACTCGACATGGTGGTGCACAAATGGAGCCCCAATTGATAAATCAACCTGTCGAGTTGTTCTACCTTTGTTAATAATAATAATAAAGCGTGTACATAGTGATGTGTCGAGCTATGTTACCAATGCTACAGTCTGAACCGGTCAGGATCTGTATGCTGTGGTCGAAATCAATAAGTATTTATTAGACGTGATTTTGTTTAACGTGATTTTTTTCTTTGATGAAACAGAGTAAACCTCGTAAGGTACTCGGAGGCACTTTTTGATAAGATTAAAAATTGATAGGCAGAGCTGCTGACGTCATCTCAATGAGGCATCACATCTTGACAGACCAAGGGTGACGTGTTAAATGTTTGAAAGTGGAAATTGCGTTCACTTGGCAGCCATCTTTTTAACCAGGAGTGAGGTTTTTGAAGGTACACACCCATGCCACTGGAGATCTTAATTGCAGCTGATTCGTCCAACTCATTTATGTCAATCCAACTTGTCTTCGAGGTGGTTGCCATGCAAATGCAGACTACATATTTCCAGTTTAAAAAATTTAACACAATTCCATCCGTGAGGCAGAAAATGGCGACTGAATGGGCTTTGTTTCAAGAGTCAAACACTATGAGTGTGAAATTACTTCATTTGGATAGAACCAAACCTTTGGTCAGTTTACAACAGGCTTTGTTAGACCGCAGGCTGTGCTGGTTTAGATGTGATGATCCATCAGGCCTCCATCCAATCATTTCCACTAAATATGCTGCTCATGGTGATTTTTATTCAATGAAATAAAAGACTGGTTTTACAACCGCTTTGCTCGTCTGGGTGGTTTGTTTGCCTTATTAAGTCCCAGTTTAGCTTTAAAATGAACATTTTTTGATTATCACAGTAGAAAACAAACTGAGCGAAATGACAATAAATGTAATACATTTCTGTTTGTTAGATGAACATAGAGATAATGAGAAAATCTGCATTTTCTTCAGATTTGTTAGTGTTTTAAGACAATTTTTCAATAAAAAAGTAAAAACGCTTGTGTCAAATTTGACATTTACCTGGATTATTGGCCAGTTATCCTGTTTATTAGTTTGTATTTTTCATTAGGATTATATTCCATTGTCAAGGTGTCTGCTTGCCTGCAGCTTTGCAGTCTGCTTGGAGTCCACAGAGACACATTCTCTTTCTGTCTCCTTGTTTTGTCAAAGTCAGCCCTGCTTCTAGTAGTTTCCCTCATTTATGACCGTCATATAATCTCATCCTACTGCAGGGTCATAAAGCAACAGCATGCATTTGGAGAATAAACGTGACTTTCCGCCCAGAGATGCGCACACAGAGCCGCAATAAAGTCATTTAGCGCAGACAGCCTGCGGGATCAGATGCTTTTATTGGACTCTTTGTTTCTGCCTGAAGAATCCATCTAAATGTTAAAGTCATTGTCTGCAAATGTGAGCAGACAGTCTGAAAAAAACAGAAAAAACACAGAAAACCACATTAAAAACACAAGCAGGATTCAAATCACATTTGAGCAGCTCTTAAAAAAAGGATTTAAAATAATCACTCATTTTGAATTATCGCAAAAACCGGATTATGATACAAAAAATGTATCATTTTTTTGGTCGCAATTTTAGTTTTATTTTTGTTAATTTAGTGATATTTTCTAGAAAAAAAACAATGTAAATTTTGGTGCGGGCCTTTAATTGAAATACACACAGAATGATCTAATTAATTATTAGGTTTTTTACTTTTTAAATGAAGGCATTTAATATTCTTTTTGAAAGAACATATTAAGGGCTTTTAATGGAAAATTTCTGTCTTACTTTTTCCCACCAGATTCTTACAAATTTTAAACTGATCACAATGATTTTTAAATGCATTGATGTCAATTTTTTTTTAAAAAAGCAACTTTTTTCGCGAATAAAATCTTTGAGATTTTTTTTTTTTTATTCCTGCAGATATTTTTTTTCAAAATTGCTTTTTTGATGTAAAAAAAAATAAATCAAATTTAAATCACCAACTAATTTAGCAAAATACCATTTGTAACCGCCAGAAATTCATATTCCGTAAAATGAGTAATAAAAATAGAATAAAAGAGCTTTTTATTAAAAGTTAAAATTTTAAAAAAGTTGTTAGAAAAACTAATTCGTTAGAAAACTTTTTCTTTTTACAAAATAAAATGTTTGCAACCCACCTCAAATATATTTTTGTGTCTATTTAAAATCTATTCAAATCAATTAATACACTTCAAATTATGTCACTTGTATTCTTCTTCACATTAATTCCTCGTATTTTTTTTTTTAATTATTCCCTATTTTTGTATATTTACTTACTATTTCTTTTTTTTATGAATACAGTGATGCTGTTGTGACATACACATTTTCCAGGTCTGGATCAATGAAGCATTTCTCATTCTGAAATATTTATAAAAACTTGTATTTCTGATGTTTAAAAAACACTTTAGTTTTTTTTTTTTTTTTAATTGCCTTTTACCATAATAACCACATACAGGTTTAGGGTTATGTGGTGGTCTAGGATTTTATTCTTATTATAAAAAAGTTTGGGGTTTTTTTATCCCCACTGAAAGAAATTTAATTGTAATTCTATAAAATAATTGATAAAGTAAACGTTCATAGAAAAAAGAGGGATGTGTGTAATTCTCCATGTTTTCCGCTAGGTGGTAGTGTTGTTTAAATGTTTTTTATTTCTGCAGCTTTTCTGAATAAAAAAGTAAACAAAAACATGAATTTATGACCTAGATATTTATGAGCATCACTTCATTTTAATAAAAACCTTCCGAAATAATAGATTTAAAAAGGAATATTTTGAAGGCATTTTATTTTATGATAAATTTTCAACACATTTGACACTTTTTAAAAATATTTTCAACAGGAAAAAATGTAACAATTTATGTAAAAATACACTAAAACAAAAAATGCGTTTTAAGAAAACTTGAAGAAAACTCAGAGCAAATTTAAGCCCAGTTAGACTCCTTTTGCCTGATTTTTTTTCTTTTTTTCAGTTTTCAGTCAAAAAATAATAATAAAATAACTCCATCTTCCAAACCGCTTATTTCTAACAAGACTGCAGGGGTTACTGGAGCCGGTCCGAGGCAGGGTACACCCAGAGTAGGTCGCCAGTTTGACGCGGGGCCACACACACACACAACCATACACACACATTTCTGGGGGCAATTTCAAAGCAGCCAGTCAACTTAACATGCATATTTTTGAAGGGTGGGAGGAAACAGAAGTCCCTGGAAAAAAATCCACACATACACGAGGAGAACATGTAAACTCCACATAGAAAGGAAAGTATTCCAAGCCTCCTGTCCCTCTGGGACTCGAACCCAGAAGGTATTGTGTTAATTTCACACCAAAATCACACAATCATCACAACACAAGCAAAACAGTTAGTTAAAAAAAAAAAAAAAAAGATAAACGACACAAAATAACTTAAAGAAAGGAAAAAAAACCAACAGTTGTTCATATGCCAAGATATAAAGGTTACTTTTTTATTATTTAAATTTGATCCCATTACGAAAGTAAAAAATCTAAAAAGATTTGAAAAAATTAACACTTCAAATACAAAAAAATTCAAAATATCTCCACATGAAGAATTTAGCAGATTTTTAGGGATCTTCACCTTTAAAACAGTCAGAAAATCAAAATTTGTCCTGACAAAGATGGAAACCTGCTAATGTCTAAATATTCAAAATCCAAGAAAATTCTCTCTAATTAATTAATTCATTCTACATATTTTATCTATCTTTTCAGCATTTTATATGTGTGTACGTGTGTGCGTGTGTGTGTGTGTGTGTGTGTGTGTGTGTGTGTGTGTGTGTAAGGCCGTCTTCAGAAGAGCATACTGTATCCAGAAAAGGAGTACCAGAAAAACTCGTTTTCTTATTAAAATTTACAGTATTTTTTTTATGCAAAATTGAAAAAAAAAATTTTCCTCCCAATGAATTCTAGTTATTTATTTTGCAAAAAAAAACGATGATATATTAATCTATATTTTATAAATGTACCACTGTGTCTAAAAATCTTCTGCAATGCAGGCACACCACAATTTGTACTTATTTTGAGTATTTTAAGTTAAGTTGTATTTAAGCTACTTTTATGGAATTTTTTTTATCCTTTTCAAACGTATCAAGTTCTGCACTTTTCTCAGAGCACAAAGTTGAGACCATTGAAATATTTTGAGTCTAACTTTTGGTTTAACAACCATAACCCACATGTTTTCTAACAGGAGCTTAACCACCACCAGGACAGAATCAAATCCATGGGTCTGTATTATATTGACCCATGGATTATATTGTCATCATCATAAAAAACACAATCTGTCCAAAAAAGTAGAGAGATTTTTGGACTTATTTTTAGCTTGTTTCAAATAAAATATTCAAAAAGTGCACCAAAAGCAAATCCTTTTCTAACAGAGTGTTTCATATTTTTATAGTTAAAGGAAAACTTTTCATTTTCAAACTTTTCAAATCTCTTTTGAAAAAATGATTTTTGAGGAACATTATGAAAAATGACATCCTGTTTAATACCTTTCAAAATAAAACTTCAAACCAAGGTCTTGTAACACACACATATACAAACACACACACACTCACACACACACATCTCACAGCCGATGTTAGATGAAAAAACCATATGCACATTTCAGTTTTTCAGTTTGACTTTTTCTGTTTTCTTTTTCATCCATTCTTTCACTTTTTGTGTTATTTTTTTTTTGCTTTTTGGACATTTTTTGCTCTCAATAAGATGGTTTGTAAAAGATTTTTTTCTAAATGTTTTTAGATCATGTCTAACCAAACATTTTACACCATTTACATCGTGGGAATTTATACACTGCTTTGTTGTAAAATAGATATATAAATTCCAAGAACAATTCCTAAAACAATGTTATTGGTTTGGAAACAAAATCTTTGTTTTTTTTTACTACATTTTTTAAAAAATGATAGTAAAAAATTACAACATTTTTAAAAAAAAAATTATTGTAAAATGGATGTTGAATTCTGATTTAATCACATCACAAAAATTGAACCCAAACAAATTTTTCATTTATTTAATTTGAGCTTCTGATTTCATAAAGAAAAACATCAAAACCAGCAATGAAATGAAATCCAAAAGATTTCAAACCACTGAGGCTGGTTTTTGTCTTTCTTTAATGTCAATATATTCATAAATAAACTTTTTCTGGGATTACAGTGCTTTGAAATTTTCTGGAATGACTTTATGGAATACTAAAAATCTCAGTTGCACATGAAAACATAGGAGACGAAACATGGGCCTGAGTGTGTGTGAGTGAATCTGTGTGAGTGTGTGTTTCTGCCTTCTTTTTCCTCATCTACTAGATCTTTCTAACATCTGAATGAAGACACTTCAAATCATCCTAAAATAAATACATCACATGAGGTATTTGAAATCATTTATTTGGACACATCATGTTATTATAAAAACTGAGCTGGAACGTTTAATTGTTGCAGCAGCAATTATAGAAATATGGATGTAAATATTAAGAAATAACAGATAAAAGAGTGAAGAAAGCATAAATAAAATGATGTTAACGAGTGAGGAATAAATTAAATGAAATTTACTTTCAAGCCGTAAAAATCAGAAATAAAAATGTACAAATAATCATAGTTCATGTGTTTAGGTTTGATGACATCATCCTTCCTGAAGCTCCACAGGCCTGTACAGGGCCAAAGCAGCCTGATGCATTAAAGAAAAATAATAATGCTAATAAATGTGAAATATAAGCTTTAGAAATGTTAACAATCCAAGTAGATTTTGCTTGATTTTTTTGTAAGATTGAGTTAATGTAAATAAAAGTGAGTGATAAAAGTTGAGATGTGAATCTGAGAGGATGTTTTACACACAAAGTTCAGACAAAATTTGTGTGTGAAACATAAAAAAGTGATTAAGAAGGAAAATAAATGGAAAAAATATGAGTGTGTGTATTACAGATTGTCTGGAATGGAGCCACAAGAAATCCCTTTTTTCTTCTTTGTGTACGTCTCCTTCATATAAACCCCCACATACACATACACACACACTCACATACACACTCACACAGGCCATAAAAAAACGTTTTACGAGCTAACACTGTCCGTTATTGGCCGCTGACGTGCCTGTGTGCGCATGCACAGCGTTGGGCAGCTTTACTCCTGCTGCTACAGATCTGCATCTCAGCATCCCTGTGCCTCAATGCTTGGTAAGATGTTTATCATTTCTTTCTTTACAAAACCATCATTTGTCATATTTTCTCTGTTGATGTTTTTCTTCCTGATGATTTCAAATCAGTTAGATTGAGAGGAAAAAAAAGATTTGACATGTTTCCATCCAAACTAAACCGTATGAAGATGTTATGAGGATTTTTATTGCTGATTCTTTTTGGTTTTCAGGATGTTGCAAAGACAAACCTACACGACGCTCGCACCAGGTAACATACACACACACACACACACACACACACACACACACACAAAGAAAACTCCATATTGAACAATCGTACTGAATCCATGACCGAGTTGCATTGAAACTATTTAACTGGCTGCACATTTGGCTGCATTATCCAAATCTGAATCTATTGTTTTATCGATATTAAAGGAGGTTTTGTGTGTCTGTGAAGGCCTGAAAGGTGTGACTGTTGTTGTATTTCTGTTCCAACGAGGTCAAATGTTTCCTAGAGGTATTACAACTTCACTGTAATCACGTTTGATTAATTACATTAAGATCATATCCCAAATTTAGCAACGAAACTCTCATACATGATCAGATTTTACCCCAAAACATGCTCAGACGTGAACACAGGGGAAAAAAGCCCCACATTTCCTCCATATGTACTTTGTACATGCACTCATTCAGATTTGGGCTCAAATCTAAAAAGCTGATGAATATCTGAGAGTTTCATTAATAAGTGAAGGAAATGATCTAAATATAATTATGAAAATGTGAATAAAGTGAAGCTTTAAAACATTTCCTCTTAAACTTATTTAAAAAGCATTTCTTTGCATTTTTCAAAACACAAAGATTCAGTTTTTTTTCTTCCTGCAGACATTTCAGTGTCTTTTTAAAAAAAAATTTCACCAACAAGCAAAGCATCAGAAGGTATTTATCCATCTGTTTGTCACAATTTGTCTACTTTTTTCCCTGTGAATTTGAGTCTTGTGTTTTAAAGCTTTCTGCAGACAGCAGGATGTTTTCTTATTCCTGGACAGATGGACAGAATCAACCAGAAGGAATCTTTTCCCCCCTTCTTCTTCTGTTTTTCTTTTCACTGACATTCTGTTTTATGAGGGCAGTCTGAGTGTCAGAGAAACAAAGAGACTTTATTTTTACACCCTTCTTTTTCTACCCAAAATTTTGCATTTCTTTTTTCCATGAGGGCAGCAGTTGGGGTGTGAGAGATAGAAAGAAACAAAGACAGTATTTCACTGGTGCTGCTCAGCTGGCATTGAGTATTTACAACCCACTGCAATGCGGCAGAGAATCTATGAGTGTGTGTGTACGTGTGTGAACGTGTGTATGTGCATTCATGTGTCTGGGACAAAAGAAGATAGGGAAGGCAATGACGCAAAGCCCACAATGGACAGAAAAAAAGAAGAGGACAAAAGAAAGCAAAGATATAAGATGTGTTTGTGTGATTTTGACTTAAATCATTTTGTTTTGTTGCAGAACAGAGCCTGGCTGATCTTGGAGGAGAGAAAAGAGACTAAATTCAACTTGAAGGTTTGTTCTGAGAAAAAAAAAAAAAAAAATTATTAAAACCTTTCTTGAATCTTACCTGTAAGAATAATAACCTTTGACTCATGTTTTATCATTTTTTTTAACAGACACACTTTTATAGATTGATTGTTTTAGTTGAAGCACATAAAAATTTTCACAATCCTTTTAAAAATTAATTTACCAAACAGAAAATAGAACTATGATCTCAAATAAATTGATTACAGAAAATAAGTCAGTGCTGATGTATATTTTTGAAAAGTTGTTGTTGTTAAATTTAAACACAAGATGGTGCTAAAACTCAATGAAGAATACAAAGCAGGAGGAACAATTAATGGAAAAATTCTGAAAAGAAAAAGGTGAACAATCTATATCAAATTCTCATTAAAAAAGTTAAAAATAAATCTAAATATTTGTGTTACATTCTGACTGTGAATGGGAGTGAGATTTAACTGCAGATGTGCTGCTGTTTTCTGCAGAAGGAGCTGTTTCACTTATAAACACTAGAGGGCGGTGCAGACTGGTAAAAAAAACACTGCGGATTTTTTTTTGTTCAAATCATTTTCACTGCAGTTTGGTTGTTCGTGAAGCAGTGAGATCTCGTTTTTCCCATTTCTTTTGAATGCACCTAAATGAAGCTGTTGTTTTCTCTCTTTTTTTTAATGAATGAGACTTTTTTTGCCATGTTTATAAAAAATATTGATCATTATTCATGGCTATACATACATAGCAATGATTAAAATGTGTGCAATGCTTTTAAAATACAATAATGTGGAGGTAAAATATGTTTTAGATAGATGTGTGCAGAGGATAAATGAAAAAATATAGAATTTTAAGTTATTATTAACTTGAGAATTTTAGAGAGAATGGTAGTTTAAAGTTTTTGTTTGCAGTTTGAGAGTTAAAAGAAAGAGCTAGAAAAAAAAGGAAAACAGTGTCCAGTTTGACACAGAGTCTCTCTCACACACACACTTACACACGGTTTGTTTTCTCAGAGCCACTTTATGGCTTTATTGCTCTTAAGCAAATCAAAGCAGGAAACAAATGTTCCAACAGCATTCCAGACACATCCGGAAAAACAGAAACAGATTTCTGACTTTTCCCCCTTTTTTTTGGGGTGCAAAACACTTTGACGCACACAAAAAAACCCAATCTGTTCAGTTTTCGTCTAAAATGCGCTCCATATATATTTTTTTTAAATCCTTCAAAATGAAAAGTAATTGTAAATGTGAGTAAAAGAGAAATTGCAGTCCAACCAACAACCAACCCCCTCACAGATTAAAGACTTCTTTCTTTGGAGTCATTATGGAATAAAGTGGCTGATGGTGCAGGCCTAATAATTTATGAACCCTTGTGGGAGTAGCAGGGGGGAAAAAAAGAACACGTGATGGTAATAAAGTGTGTTTTATTGCTGGCGTTTGACAAGCCCCAAAATATAACTCAGAGAGAAAAGCGGACAGCAGGACAGATGGGACTGCTTGCACAGATTTATCCCAAATCAACAGAATGCGCTTTTGTATCTCAGAGACACAACAAGAACAGACCCTCATCCTGCAGGACTTTACTGGACTCAATAATCCTGTTTAAACCTCAGATCAGGACAGAAAAAGTAAGTGTGCCTCATTTTCATATTTGTTGATATGAAGTTATGAGTGTAAGAAAAAGGGGGGTTGCTCCACAGAATGGGGGTGGGCTCCACAGAAGTCTGCAGACCCCCAAAGGGCCTCTGTTTGTGAATGAGGAGGTTCAGGTTAAGCTCTTGTTTAAAACAGTCTAATTTAATTAAAACAATCCACAAATTTGGATGAAAATTTTAGAATTTTAATATTCAAAATGAGCCTTTTTTTTTTCAAATTTTGAAAAGTCAACTATAAAGGATTGTATTTTTAAATAAGTTCTTTTAAAATAATTTTTCTTTGGAAAAAAAATGCAACCCTATCCTGCATGAATTATGCAAATGTAATTATCTAAAAATGTACATATAAAAATATAGATATTATCAAGATATTATCATGGATATTTCTACATGTTTATTTATGAATAAATCCAGTCAAATGTATTTAATTTTTATTTTTTTTGTAACGGCTTTCATTCAATCAACCATTTCTGGATTTAATTCTTATAAAAAAGATTTTTTTTTCCCACAAATGTTCGACATAAATAATTCAAGATATTTTCACTGGATTTTTGAACACAGGGGTTCAAATAAATCCACAAAAACTTTTTCAAGATTATAATACTAATCATTTTAAATAATGTGGCACCTTCAGAAAACATAAAAACGTTTTTATTGAAATAAGGTGTTTTTTTTGTCCCAGGTTCATGGCTATTTAGCTTCATTGTGTTTAAATTTAAATAAATATATTTGACTATTTTTCAAAAGGGCTGAAAAATTGCATGTTGGTTTTATGATTTATTTTAACTGCAAGTTTGATTTATTTATTTATTTATTTATTTTTTAACCATTTCAGGATGTTGCTCTTGTTTTGATCAGGACTGGAATTAAAAATAGGTTTAAATCAAATGATAGAAAATAAAATATACAGATTTGTTAAAGTGTTGGATTTAAATTATAATAAAAGAAAAATAGATTCAAAATAAACTTAAATACAAAATAACATTATTTATGACCTTTTAAAGTTTTTTATGGCTGAGGTGTTTTATTAATTTGACAATTCTAATTTTATATTTTGATGAATTATAAAGTGACAAATGCACAAATTTTACAAACAAGAATATGCTTCATTTGAATTAATAAAGACTTATTTAATTGTTTGACTTTTATAGAAGCAGCTTAATGAAATTAAATATGGATTTTTGAGAATTCTAGTGACGCTTCCATTTTAATTATATAATTATTTATTTTGACTAAAATCGTAAGGATTTTCTTTAGTTTTGAGAAATAAAATCAGATTAAATTTCAGATCCATTTTTTATTGAAATGAATAAAAACATTTTTCTTATATATTTGAACAAAAAGTGATATTTAAGCTCTCATCAATTTTGATTTGATCCCTGATTGCGCTTTTTTTTTTTTTTTGCCTGCTTGTCTCCTGTTTGGTTTCTTTGCGGTTCTTCCAGGTTAATGTCTAAACCGGGTTAAAGCTCGGCTTTGACCCGGTGGAGGGTCTGGGGGTGGAGGGGTGATCCTGCGGTCAGCCTGTCTAAGATGAAAAAGTGAAACGACCCCAAAAAGAAAAGGCGCAACTCAAAGCCTTAAACCCGCAAATTTTTTGGAGCGCGTTTTGGCGCATGCTTTATATTCCTACTGCGCATGTTTGTGTCACCTTTAAAAATGCATCTAAATTCACATCAGGAATGAAAAATATGAATGTGATTTTTTAAGGTATTTGTGATTGTTTGAATTATTTTAATTTGATCTAAATTTAAATAAAATGGGTATTAGATTGCGGAATGGTGTGCCGCTACATGTGCAGAACATTAATTCATCTCGAGAAAGAGAGAAGGAGAACCAGAGGAACAATAGGCCGTATGAACTCTGCGTGGTCCCCACCATGAGCCCCTGGTTGGCCTGTCCAGAGAGGACTAATGAAACGGTGAACCAGCGGTCAACGATTCTGAATTGACCCTATGGCGACCTGAAGGCAGCTAGGCTACATTCTTCCAGAAGAATGCTCAGAGAGAAAAGCGAAACATCACTCTGCTGCTGTTGTTGTCTCCAAAAAAAGAGATCCAGCAAAGTTCAGATGAGCTTCTTTTCAAAAGTTGTGAGCTAATGACTCCTGGTTCTTTAGACCAGCAGAATCTAAACTAGCAGCAGTGTGAAAAATGACAGATTTTTAGGTCAAAGTCCCTTTTTTAAACTGATTAATAGTTAAATGTGAGGAGCATTCAGATTATCTGCACATCTGCAGAAAAGGTGGACTTTCATTACTCAACCAAATCAGTTTGGATTGTTCAGAATCAGGCTGTTTGCTTCCTTTGTGTTTAGTTTTCTCAGTGTTTAATGTGAAAGCGATCACGCATTACGCAAAGTTTAACTGTTCTTCTCACCGTGAAAGCCAAATCTTTCTTTTTTGCTTCAGAGGGACAAATGGTTGTGAGAGCGTGCAGCTCTGCCAGCTATGGGAATTTACTAGGATGTGTAAACAGGGTATAAAAAAATGTCTCCAAGAAGAGAAAATTGCCCTGAGGCAAACAAAGGAAACATAAACTTCCAAAGGTATCTCAAGCAAAACTTAGATTATAAACGCTGCTGTCAGCCATAAAAGAGTGAGATATCCAAAGAGAGAATGAAAAAAGACCATTTAGAGGATCAGAAGGAGCTCGTATGAGGAACTCTTCCCTTTTTTTCCATGACTGATCCTCCCTAACGGATGGTTTGGTTTATAGGCTGTTAAAGCACAAACATTCACCACATCAGCTTTGCTTTCAGTCATTTTTCCTCAAACAGACCTGATTAAAAGCCCCGCATGGTACCACTGCATATGCTGGATGGAAAACATCTATCCATGCAGAAAATGAATGATGTTTAGCTTCAAACTAAATCTACTCAACCACAAAGAAGTTCATTTTATGCTTAAATTAAACCCAAAAGGGAGATATTGTGTTTTTTGTGGGATACTAATTCTTATCTCAAAGCAAATACAGATAATCATGATACAATTTGTAGGCTTAGAAATGCAATATATCAAGATCCAAGATTCAATAAATATGCCCAGTAAAGCTCATAAACAGTTACCCAATCCTTCATCTTCTTGCCCCACGTCCTGGGTGCATGCATGACACAGCGTAAATTTTGTTCAATGCCACATAAACAGTGTAAAGAGCCAATTCAGCAAAGATAGCGCGTATTTTTGTATTTTTACTTTGGTGCGTTTAAAATAAAAACAGAGGTCCCCTTTTGTTGGCTCAGAAATGCAAGACTTTCCCAAAAAAAAAATGGATTAAAAATCATTTGTTCTGTTTGTCTTGTTTCGGAAACAGTGAATTCTTCCCTTCTATTGCATGTGCTATCACCATCTATAGCACATGCACTACACAGTGTAAATCTAGTTTTTAGGCTACAAATGGAAGCACACTACACCTTCAAAAACACTTTGTGCTTACACTAGTACATGCATTTGTGCATGGCGGACGACCAATTCCATGGCCAAGAACAATACTGCATTTTATTAGTATCCGAATAGGGCTACAAATTACCCAAACATGCATCAAAGAAACAGAAAACCTTTAGAGGTACGTTTTGAGAGAATAACATTGAAGATGGGAGAAACTCCCAAAAGGTTGTTTTTTGCAAAATGGCCACTGATGTCTTTTGAATGCACCAAGATGTTTGCTTTGATCGGTAATAAATTGGGAAGATTTTTATGCTAAATATGCTTTGGCTTGTTATCAACTAGTGGCATCACCTGAAAGAAGGAAAACAGATTGATGGTACATTGTGCTTTGGTCTGCTGCAATAATGAGGTATAACACTCATTTGCATATTCAGGATATTTCATGTCATAACGCAGACGCAACCGACTCAAAGAGATGTTTCACAACGACAACATCCAGTCCATGTGCACCATGTGAACGGCACGCTTTCTCTGCTTTGTTGTAATTAATGTGCTGCGATGGTTTTATTGATGTCAACAGCTTCATGTTACAGCATCACCGAATGACACCCAACACAAGAAGTAAAAGAGACAATCTGTAGAGCAATGGCTCTAAGTGCTGTAATTACTTTGCAGCCAAACATTAGTCAATTCTCTGCCTTCTGAGAAAAAAAAGACTCCATGGGTTTGGTGGGGGTGTTCAAAGCAAGTGTAAATCTCTGTCAAAAACAAAAAGAAGTCATCAGCAGCAGAGCATGAAGTGAAGCTTCGCCTATACATACCCTGTAGAACCGAATGTGTGTGGAGCTGCCTCAGTCACAGATTGGGTTCTAGGGGAGTCTATGGGTGATGAATAGCCATCCATCAAAATCCATGACAGAGAATAAAAAAAAAAAAAAATCCTCAGATGAGTGTTTGCTTTGCCCAGGGAGCTCTCCTTTAACCCTCTGCTTCATTAAGTCCAATACCTCCCGTACGTTTGAGAATTTGCTCGACATTTGGGTTGTTTTAAAAGAAAAAAATGGAGTAAAACACAAAACTGAAATGTAATGATGAACTTTTGGGTTGTTCATGTGAGGTTTAAGAATGTAAAATGTTCTTTTGGTTACTTTAAACAATCTGATTGGCAAAGGTCTCCTGAATTAGTTAAAATCAAACTAATACAGTTCATTTGCTCACAACCGTTCCGATTGCTTTGAAACTCAAGATTGATTTTCTTTCCCTTAAAGCAGGGGTGCGTTATGTTGGAACAAAAATGTAAAAAAAAAAACCTTCTCACAATAAAATATGATGAATAGAAATCTTGTTGGAGTGTTTTTTTATGACCATGGCTTATTTTAGGTTAAAAAAATGCATGGCATGTTTGGATAACAACATGGAAAAGAGGGATAATTTATCTGAAAAGACTAAATAAAAGTGAATGTTAAGACTTCTACTTATTTGGCCGGCTTTGAGGATTGGCTCATTAAACCAGATAACCTCCAAATTACTTCTCTTTTACTCTGAATGTGGACGCCAGGCAAAAACAAGCTGGTCTTTTTCTCCCGATGCAAATGCCAGAAGGTTTTTGGCTGAACATCAGAACTGCTACCGGAGAAAAGAGCAAATCCTCATCAAATCCTTTAGGTTTCAACTTGGATCTGAAGTCTACAGTATATAAGCTCTTTAAACATCTCATCAAGTCTGGTTTTGACATTAATAAGAGGAAAACAACCCACCAAAGTAACCTCATCTTTCCCTTTATTCAACCTGTTTTTTAATATTTAGAAAAAAAAGTCACTTTTTGGATCCATTTGCTGCAGCATCATTTTTTAGGTAAAGCATCCCATTTGAACCCCCTCCTTCTTCTCATTTAAAAGCAGTGTTGGTGGTTTGTGTGCGGGACAACTCAGCCTGACCCCAAACTAACAAAGACAACTACTAGTCACTGTCTGGGAAGCTTTTATCCTATTCTTTCATTTAAGGTCTTTCTGACCGGCCAACGTTTTGTTGTCCGTTCTTTGACCAGTCACAAGGCCAAATATGGACGCGTAATCTTTCAATATGGACCAGATTAATTTTTCAGCTCTGGCCTTTTGTTGGGGGGTTGAATAAGTCATAAATCTGGCAGAGGGTGCATTTTGTATAGATGCCGCCTGTGAGATAGATAAAGAGATAGATAAATGAAAGGATTGTTGGATAAATGAATGGATAAATTAATGGATCGATAGATGAATTAATGGATAGATGGATAAATTAATTGATCTAGAAAGAAATGAATGAATAGATGGATTAATGAATGAATAGAAGGACAAATTGTTTCTTAAAAGTTATTTTTAAGCTTAACTAAAAGTGGTAATTTTTTCCCAACAGCAAATCTTGATTTGCCCAAAGACTTTTTTTTTTTTAACCAAATGATCCCGTTACGTCTGAAATAAACAAGCCAAATCACGGCCTGTGATTGGCTAGCCGCAGGGTCATGTGGCCCGCACGGCAGTCCGTCTATTTGACAGCCGCAGGATGGCAGGATGCCAGAGGGGGGAAAAGAGACAGAGAGAGGGGAGAGAAAGAAAAATTAGTATTCTCCTACTAGCCTCGCTATAAATCAATCATGGACTCCTACGTGGTGAGCTGTAAATATGCTGAGCCGCAGTTCCCGCCTTGTGAAGAAGATTACAGTCATTTTACTGACCAAGGGGGGTATTATAACACCCCCCAGGACAGTGGTAGCTATGGAGGGGGCTTCCAGCCAATGCAGCCTCCTCCACCTCCATACACACAACAACAAACCAGCTATCAACATGCCCTGCAGGATCATCCAAGAGAAGATGGAGAGGACCCCTCTCAGCATCACACAGGGTCCTATCCGATCTACAGAGACCCCGAGGGGAACAGAAAGGATCTGCAGTCCCAGACCTGGATGAGCTTTCCTAATAAAGCAGATCAGGTGCAAAGGAAAGGGGTCTACCAATGCAAAGACAAGCCCCCCATTGTTGTCTATCCTTGGATGAAGAAAGTGCACGTCGCGCATGGTGAGATCAATAATAGATTTAAATCTCCTCTTTGGAAAATTCACACTGCCTGGATTTTTATTCCATTATTTATGTCTTTATTTGCTGGGATGTATCTTCCAATCTTTTTTCCTTTTTTTTTTCTCTCCATTTGTGAGCTGGTTTTTTGTTGTGGAGTTATTTACGAGCTCAGTGAGAGCTGGAGAGAATTACAACCCCTATAAAGTTTTATGGCCCTTCCACAGTCTGTGTATGTGTGTGTATGTGTGTGTGAAAGAGAGAGAGAGAGAGAGAGACAAAAAAAAGCTAAATGCAAAAGTAGTTTGTTGGATGTCTTCCCAGTAAACCACAAATGGAGATTAACAAGTCCAAAAAAAGGTAGCAGTAGTTTCAATAAAAGTATCACTTGTTAAATAGTTTCATTTAAAGTGAGAGGATTTTTAGATAAAATCAAATGAAAAAATCTGATATTTATCGACTGAAAATTACAAAATACTCTAGATGTGCAGAAATTAAATTATATTTTAACTCCTGATCTTTTGATTTGAGCAAAAAGTTGTTGAGCTAACAGAAAAAAATGGGTTTATTCAAAACAAAAAAAAGAAGAAGAAGAAGCTGCAAAAAAAAAAATGTTTACAAAATAAATGAAGCAAATTGCAATATGTTGCAGACCAGATGCAGAGAGGATTGCATCTCTGCAAAGAGCTCTGAAGATGCATGAATGAATTCATTTGTTCATTTTCTCTGATTTTTTTTTTCTCCACAGTAAATCCAAACCACACAGGACCAGAACCAAAGCGGCTTCGAACGGCTTACACCCGCCAGCAGGTCCTGGAGCTTGAAAAAGAATTTCATTTCAGCAGATACCTAACGCGCCGCCGCAGAGTGGAGGTCTCTCATGCGCTCTGCCTATCCGAACGCCAAGTCAAGGTGTGGTTCCAAAACCGGCGCATGCGCTGGAAGAAGGACAACAAACTACCCAACACTAAAGGAAAAAATAAGAAAAAATCAACAGACAGCAACAACAACAGCGAGAAGGTGAAGGCGGTGATAACAGCATGAGGTTACCATGGCAACGACATCATCTTGATAGAAAACAATGGATGGATTCAGGATGGAATGGCATGAAAAATCTTCTCACATCAACATGAATCTTTGTTTTTTTTTTTCTTTTTTTAAAATATTTTGGTTCCTATTATTTAAAAAATATATTTCAAAGTTATCTTTTAGCATCTGATAGTTTTATGTATTAAAAAATTGAATGTTTTTTTGTAGTTAGGCAGTATATTTCCTTCCATTTTTGCGTCATCAGAGGAATATGACTGCTATATCCAGTGCCATTTTTATTATCATATGATTTCTTTTTGGATCAAACAGGGTTTTCTTTAATTATTTCTACAGGGTAAATAAAACAGGGTTTTATACTTAACTACCTAAAAAAATATGTATGAAAATGCACATTACCAAAATACTTCACAAAAAACAGCAAATATCAGCAGAAAAAACAATTCTTCTTTGGTTTATTTGCTGTGATTATTTTATAAAAGAATGCTTGTAATGATGTTATAGCTTTTTAGGAATGTAGCCATATTGTGCAGATGTGTGTTTCCTTTTTAAAATACAAATAAATGGTCATTTGAAGGATTCAAAAAGAGCACATCGACCTAAAAAAAAAAAAAAGAATAAGGAAAAAATCCAGCTGTTTTTCTCAGGGTTACAGGGTTTTAAGAAACAATTTCCTGAAATGTTTGATAAAGATTAGATTTTAGATTTAGACATTTGAATTTGTTTCCAGTTTGATATGCTACCCCAGTACTTATCTGTATTATGTAGACTCTCTTATCATTCCTTTTCTTATTCTTTGATATGTTCATTCTTTGGGAAAGAAAAATAAACATGTGTAATAATTTTATATGTATGAATGTTTTGATAAAATAGATGAAGAATAAAAAGAAAACAACAGAAAAGTTGAGTGAATTATGTTTGTAGTCCAGATGCTCTTTTTCTCTGAATGGGTTGAAGTGTGTGTGTTTGTGTGTGTGTGTGTGTGTGTGTGTGTGTGTGTGTGTGTGTGCCTTTGACACCTATTCAAAGGCAAACAAATGGTGGGAAACAAATGTACACTGCTATTTTTTTATTTAGAAATTTAAAAAAAAATCCAATCCATTTTAGGTTGAAAATAACAAGTTTATTCTATAAAAAATGCATATAAAATTCTTCAAAAATGGAAACTAATTAGTAGAAATAAAAGAGTTTGCCTTTTTTTTTTTCAGAAATATCACAATGAATTCTTAAGTATCCAATTGTTCTAACAAATATGCTCTTAATGCAATCCATAGTGTGTGAGAAATTAAGAAAAAAATGCTTTATTTTTAGTATAAATCTTGGCATGAATCCTGTCTCTGCGTGTGTGTGTGTGTGTGTGTGTGTGTGTGAGGGAGAGTGTGTGTGTGGCTCACAATGATGTCATACTTTGTGAATGATTCTGTAAAAACCTTTAATATGATCATAACAAAAAACAAACAGACAAAAAAACTCAGTTATCCACAAAAATTTGACTTAGAAGCTTGTTTTTGTAAAAATGTCAGCAGGTAATTATTAGACTAAAAAAATCTGTCTCTGTTGAGTTTTCTGGTTTAATCTGATGGAAGCACTAAGAGCATTTAATTGGCTGTTTCCTGTTTGACATTGTTGGAAGTGAAGGAAAACCTGAATATGGGCTCACACACACTGAGTGACCACAAACACACCTTAAAAAAGAGAAATAAATTAAATCAAATTAAATGTAATCAACTGTGTGAGGTTAAATTAACATAAAAAAATAATATCTCCCAGGATATTGTCAACAAAATGTCTAAACATTATACATTTTTAAATTAAAATTTTTGTGGTCAATGTTATTAATAGTAAATAACTTTTCATTTTTTATCAAGTTATTTTAATTATTAATCTAATTTATATGATTTAACAAAGCAACAGCTCTTCCTGGCGGCATCTTTTAAAAGTGCATCATAATGAATCAAAATTGGGCTTTAAAAAATGTCGTTTGCTTTTTGTTTCTTATTTTAAATAATTCCTATTTTGTGATATTTTTTTTAATTTATTTATTAGCATTTTAATTTAAAATTTTATTTTTGCTTCATGATGAAGACATATCAAGAATGCAAAAAATAGTTTTTATTTGATGATTCATATTGGATTTTCAAAAATTCACCCTGTACATAAACTAATAAATAAAATGACTCTCAAATTAAAAATAAAAGATTAGAATAATTTATTCCATCTTCAAAAAAAAAGCTGCAAAGCGGAACAAAAATGTGTCCCCGGACACTTTTAACAGACGGACCTGTGCAGAACAGCATTTTGTCCTTAAACTGACATGAAGCTAAACTGAGCAAAATCTGCACCTAAAAACACGTTTTTAAAAGGATCTAATTAAATAAAAATGCCTCTCGCTGCTGATGCTTTCGTGTCTCAGATTGCAGGTAATGTTTGAATGTTTTTGGCTCATTTTATTTATGTTTTTTGTCTGTTTAGCTGGCTAAGACATACATGCTAACCGTCAGATGAATTAAAACACATTTATTTACATTGAAAAACAACTGAATTAAAAACTGATTCTTTAAATATTTTTACAAGAAGATGTTTTAAAATAATTTGGCTGTTCAGGTTGTTAAATGTAGTCAGTGTTTGGTAAATTGAACATAAACAGTTGAGATTTTTTTATCTTCATCATAGTGAATATGTAACATAAAATCAACTTGATTTTAAATGAAACTAGTGGAATCTTTGTCAGCATTCATAAAAACAGATTTAACTGGTAATATTTAATATTTAATTAAAGCAAAATTTACCAAATAAAATATATTAATAATTTTTGCCGACTCAAGTGCGACCTCACTGGTATAACGTTGCATTGCAGCGTTTGTATTATGACCAGATTTTTTTTTTAAATGTACGTAGGATATGAAGTCATATTAATATTTCTAATTAATTTTATTCTAATTCATTTATAAGTTAAATTGCATCTCAAAAGTAGGTAGTGGATAGAATTCTACATCAAACACCACTTGGCTTTGTTCATATATGTTTTTTAATGTAAATTTTACATCTAATTTGATCATAGTTGTGCTGCGTCTCAAAAAATCAGGACACAGTATTAGTCTGTTGTGGTGAAGAAAAAGCTCAGCCGAAAATCAAACCTCTCGATTTACCTGTTGATCTACGTTCCCACGCTAACCCATGGTCACCAGCTATGGGTGGTGACCAAAAGAACGAGGTTGTGGATACAAGCGGCTGACACAAGCTTCCTCTGCAGGATGGCTGGGCTCTCACTCACTGGAGTAGACCCAGATGTAGGCACCAGACTTGCTGGAGAGACAATGTCTCACAGCTGGACTGCGTAACACCTCGTGGGTGAGCTGGGCAGCGTTGCCACCGGCCGCAATCTGGCCCCGGATAAGCGGAAGACAATGAACAGAATTTGACTCCTATTTTTACTATTTTAATCTTGTTGTTGTGTGTTGTTGTTGTCGTGCATCAATGTTTTACACGATTATTAAAGTTTTTTAATTATTATGGTTCAAACTTTATGGACAGAAATAGTCATTTATGGCAATTTTTATTTTGAATATAATGACAATGAAGTGATTCCAATTTGAGTCGAAAGCAGGAACGTGATTAAAAGTTACACGCAGCAGTAAACCAGATGTACTCCTTACAAACTGCCAAGAAATATTAAGCAGTTCCTGTGGCACTGATCTAAATCTTTATGATTTCATTTGTTCTACCAGCCTGATGGCCTGATGGGTGAATAATAATAATGAAAAAAAAACAAACACCTGAACAGTTTAACAGCAAACCAACTGTAGTTTTGGATTAATTCACACTTAAATGCATTTCTTGTTTTTGTCTGAACAGCTGCTGAACCTTGGCCTGAAAATGCAACCCTGTACCAACCATTGAAAAGTAAACCAGATTCTTAATCAGAAATACAGTTTGTGTGCGCTGATAGAAATTATTAAATATTTTTCTGTTTCAACAGATGATCAGATTCTGCTTTCAGACTGTGCCTCGTCGCTCGCTGTTCAGGTGACATTTTTTTTTCTCATTTATACATTAATTTGTCTCTGTTTTATATTTTATTGTTTTAACAAAAGATATTTTCTGAAGATTTTACAAGTGATTCAAATAAAATTTACATGTATAGTTACACCTTTGACCAGTGTAAATATGTTATTGCATTTGCATCTATTTAAATCCTTTAGAATCTTTAGAAAAAGAGTGTTTTTAAGTAAAAAGGTTTTTATTCCTTGCATCTTATAATCTAATTATTACGTGATATGAAGTTTAATTATGCAACGATCATAAAGTTATTACATGCAATCTTTTTCTTTGAATTGGCCGTTTTTCAGTCTCAAGGTGAAGGTTAACTTCTCCTCCACTCGGTCGGGGTCGGTCTTCTAGTTCTGGCCTTCCCTGCTGCCATTAACAATAATTTTAACCGTGTCTGGATCTGTTTATTTGACGCCCCCAGAGCCCATCGAATACAAAAACACATGTTGTGAAAAGGATTTTATATCACATAATACTTGTTAAAGAACTCATAGTCGACATTATCAGCAAAAAACTCCAGTAAATATGAGATTAACTATTTTTGTCACAATGTTCTACATGCTTCTCATTTTATACTTTAAACTGGATTGTTGGGAGTTCACAGCTTATATGTTTTTCAAATTTTCTACGTCATACCCGAATCCTAAGAGTCATTTCATCAGCTGATGTTTGTTTTCTGCAGGCGTACCTGCGGATGTGTGGTCTGCCCATAGAGGTGGTTTACAGAGCAAATGCTGAGTATATGTCACCGTCTGGTCAGTATAAATCCTATCCCAGTTTCTCAGTCTGGTTCTCACCATGGGATCCTAATCCCTGCTGAAGCTGATTCAAAGTGTTTAAAGCGGATTTAATGCTAAACGAACCTTTTGGAGGTTTCTACCATGTTTGAATGCTGTTCTGTTATCACAAACACACCGGAAGTGGTTTTCTATTTCATGAGTGTTTACATCATTTGCAAGCTCTCCTGTCCAATATTCTGGTATTATTTGAATGCCAGGTTGTTCTTTGCTACAGATCTGGTTCTTTTTCATGCCCAAACTTTAGCATTAAAGCTAAAAGTGTCTTAATGCACACACTCTGTCTCACTTTCAAGGTTTTTCTTGACAGATATTGTATTTCTGAGTGGAAAAAAAGTATCTTGTTTATCTTTAAAAAACTATGAGATCATAACTATTACCCCAGAAAAGCATGACCCCCCCTTTTTAAAGTTGTCTGTGACTGTTTTCTTTCAGGAAAAATTCCTTTTATTCATGTAGGAAACCAAGTGGTGTCAGAACTTGGACCCATTGTGCAGTTCACCAAAGCCAAGGTAAAAGGAAGGATTCTGTCAGACAAATATGCAGCTGCTAAAATGACACTTGAAATCAGTAAACAGAAAACAGAAGTGTGAAATATCCTCCAGAAACTCTAAGTTTTGCAGAAACCTCTACAAAAAATCTCATGGGTATCATTTTGAACTCAGCGTAATCATTGCCATTTGGTTTTTAGGGTCACTCTCTGAGCGACGGATTAGATGATATGCAGAGAGCTGAAATGAAAGCTTACATGGAGCTGGTGAACAACATGCTGCTTACTGCTGAGGTACACACACACATACAGACACACATTTCTTCTCACACACACCCTCATTAATGTCCACTTTCTTCTCTCCAGCTGTACATCCAGTGGTGTGACGACACTACAGCTGCTGAGGTCTGTTCATGTCTTGTGATTGGACATCAAGAAGATGTTGGTTTTTCCTAAACGTGTGTGTGTGTTTGTGTTACAGATCTCTCGTCCCAGGTACAGCAGTCCCTACTCATGGCCTCTCAACACCATCCTGGCCTTTCAGAAGCAGTGGGAAGTGCGTAGGAAGATGAATGCCATCGGCTGGGGAGGCAAAACACTAGAGCAGGTTAGCAATGATGCTTTTTCTTTATATTTTATTGGAGTTTTTTTTTTTTCTTTTTTTTTTCTATTGAATTCATCTGACTTCTATTTCAGGTTTATGAGGATGTGAATCAATGCTGCCAAGCTCTCTCTCAGAGGCTCGGAACACAACCGTTCTTCTTTAACAAACAGTACGTAGTTTGTCCAGAACTGTTTATTTCGCCGATACAAATTTTTTATTATTACTATTTACTTTTTTTTAGTTGCTCTTTATTTTTATTTTAAATCAGAATTAAGTCTAAAGTTTTTCCTATAGCACCACCTTGTGTTGGAAACATGACATACTATTACAACATGACAATTTAGTCTTATTTTTTTTTTCTTATAAATAATCTTAGTAGTTTAAAAAAAAAAATCTCCAAATTATTTAATATAAAGGCGACTGTTTTATAGTCATAAAAAAAAAACAAAAACACAATATCATTGTTAAATGGCATTGCTTGCAAATTTGTGGTCAAGCTTTTCTAGCTTTTCCATACATTTAAATAAGCAGTTTAGTTCAGCTAACAGGGTGAATATGTTATGGTGTGTCGCAGGCCTACTGAGCTGGATGCGTTGGTGTTCGGTCACCTCTTCACCATACTGACCACCAGACTGACTAACACCGAGCTGGCGGAGAGGATCAAAAGCTACAACAACCTGCTTTCCTTCTGCCGACGCATCGAGCAGAGCTACTTTGAAAGCAAAGACTCGTGAAGGACTTGTGTTAAATCATTTTGTACATTCTTACATTTCCTTCTCTCATTCCCCTTGATGTCACACTGAGAAGCTACAAACCAACCCTTTTTATTTTGCTTGCTTTTTTTGAGCCCATTTGCCATCTGGTTGTGTTTTGCCACATGCCTGTTCTTTTAAGAATAAAGATGTGCCAGAGAGAAATAATCTGTTTTAAAAAAGCAGGAAACAAGAGTCAGATGCGTTACGCAGAATAACATCAGCCCATCTTTAATTAGTTTTAGCTGTAATGTGGAGAGTTTTTCAGAAACAGTATGAAAGCACTAAATGTTTGTGCTCACTGAGATGAAATCTATGCTGTTGTTTTATTAGCTGCACCGGTTCTAATTTATTGTGTGTTCATCAGAAGACTATATGCTAATCTGCTCTCCGAGTGCTGGATTATGGGTTCCACAGCTGTGTGACACGGCCGCCCTTTCAGGAGACAGACTCCACTTGACCTGACTTTAAGGTCAAACGGCATGTTGTGTTTTTCCTCCAGAAAATCTCACAGTTCTTAAATGCTTTCTGTGGGTTGAAAACTAAAGATTTGATTGATTCTGGTTGTTCATATGGTTTTATGTGTGTAAATAGGAAGTGCCTATATGATTAAAACATCCTGCTCAATCCCCAATAAAAACGATTTAAACCACAATCTCTTTGTTTTGGTGAAACAAATGCACACACATCAAAGAAACATTTAGAACCAAATATAATTCAGTTTAGATTAAAAAGAAGTGAGGCAAAATCATCTGGATTTTATTACTATGTGTGAATGTTGTTCCCACATCAAAACCATTTTGATTTCATTCATGCTTGCTTGTGCAATTTGCAAACTCTACTATTTGAACACCACATAGAGTCCTAATCCATTCCAATTTTGACATAGAAACATGCAAGAACTATCAGCATATCCCTTCAGGGGTCGCCACAACAAGTCAGTTTCTTCCATCTAACCCTATCTGCTGCATCTTTTTCGGTTACACCAACTATCTTCATGTCTTCCTTCACTGTATCCATGAACCTCCTCTTTGGTCTTCCTCTAGTCCTCTTTCCTGGCGGTTTCAAATCCAGCATCCTTCTTCCGATGTAGTCTCTCTCTCTCCTCTGCACATGTCCAAACCATCTCAGTCTGGTCTCTCTGACTTTATCTCCAAAACCTCTAACATGTGCTGTTCCTCTGATCCTGCCCATCCTAGTCACTCCCAGAGAGATCCTGAGCATCTTCATCTCTGCTACCTCCATCTCTGTTTCCTGTCTTTTCCTCAGTGCTATTGTCTTAAGACCAATCAGCATGGCCGGTCTCACCATGGTTTTGTACACTTTTCCTTTCGTTTTAGCTGAAACTCTTCTATCACACATCACACCTGATACTTTTCTCCACCCGTTCCAGCCTGCCTGAACACGCTTCTTCACCTCTTTTCCACACTCTCCATTGCTCTGGACTGTTGATCCCAAGTACTTAAAATCTTCCACCTTCTTTATCCCTTCTCCCTGTAACCTCACTTTTCAATTTGGATCCCTCTCATTCACACACATGTACTCTGTTTTACTCTGACTAATCTTCATTCCTCTTCTTTCTAGTGCAAACCTGTAATTTCAGTATGTAGAGATGTTCATACATAAAGTAGAGGAATATCTGTATTGCATATCTGAGCTACGATAGGTACAATCTGTTCTACATTTGCAATGAGATAAGAGTTGTACCCCCAATGGAGGGTGATACCCTCCCTACAGCGTCTGGTAGTTTGATTCTTAAACTTGCCTGTTCCTAATCGGGAACGTCTGATCACCTCTGATTGCCCTGTCATTGATCAGGCTGTAAGTTCGAGACAAACAGAGCAAGGGTCTGTCTTCCAGGTTTCCTGTGAGGTCAGGGTTTGAACTTTGAACTTCCAGTAGCTCTGGCATCTTGACTGATGACCCATAGTAGCCAAACGGTGCAAAACTGGAGGTCATCAGTCGACTTGCAGACAGAGAAATAAACAGATTCATCCAGAGGAGAAAGAAGAGATCGGACTTTGTTGTTTAAGTATCTTAAGACTTTCAGCCACTAAATTCTTTGTGGAAATGAAACATTATGGTTCACTTCAGATTTTTAAAATAATTTCTGGTGCCTTGATTTACGGTTAAGTTGCACATTTTACAAGAAAACCCCTGAAAAAGAGTTTTAATGAATTGGGACATAGAAACAATCTGACGTTTGTGACCTCGGAGGTCATAGCAGGAGAGCTGAATTTACTCTGATTGCCATTCAGTTCATCCTGCTGGGAGCCACTGTGGGAACAGGATGATTACTGCTGATTCACAGATTCTCTGACCTCCTGGATTCTTTATGTAACCACAGTGTGGTTTCAGTAAGCAGACTGTTGGAACATCTTTGTTGTGTTTTATAATCAGACTGAACGTTTCAGACAGATTCTCAAAGTCACTGCATTTCATTTACAGATCGGTTTCTTCCAACAAAGTGATTTCTGAATCTCTCCATTTATGTTTAGAAAGTTATTTTTGTGGTTCATGGCCGATCACCAAACACACGCCTAAATATGCCTGACTCTGAAATCTATGCAAGGTTGGGTCTGGTCAGTACTTGGAGGGGAGACTACTTTGGAAGACCGGGTGCTGTAAAAATCTGTGACTGTTTTTTTTTCCGTGTAAATAAAAATAGAGTTTGAGTAATTTTGACCTTTTCTTTGAGGATCCTTTACACATTTGATCTTCTCACTTTAAGACAAAAAATAGATACTTTGGAAATAAATTTTTTTGGATAAAATTTTTTTGGCTTGGACTTTCTAGCTTGGACTTTCTGTGTGGAGTTTGCATGTTCTCCCCATCCCATGTCTGTGTGAGTTTTCGCCCACCCTCCAAAAATATGCATGTTAGGTTGATTGGCCAGTGACAAATTGCCACTAAGAATGAGTGTGTGGCCTCGCGACAGTCTGGCGACCTGTTTGGGGTGTACTCTGCCCCTCGCTTTGATCAGCCGGGATTGTCTCTGGCACCCCCCTCAACCCTGCAAGGGATAGATGGTTAAGAAAGGTGACTTTTCTTTTACATTTTCTTAGAAAAAATAGGTTTTAGGCTGAATGGTGGTGCAGTGGTTAACCTCAGGAACATCAGAGTTCAAGTCCCAGAGTGGGGCGAGGGTTGAAACACAGGCCTTTCTGTGTGGAGTTTGCATGTACTACTGTGTATGTGTGGATTTTCTCCATGTACACTGATTCCCTTCTACTCTCCATAAACATGCATGTGAGGTTGATTAGCCACTATGAAAACTACCCCTGGTAATGAGTGTGTGGATGGTGACCAATAGACTGGTGACCTGTGCAGGGTGTATCCTACCTCTCGCCTGAAATTAGTTGGGGTAGACTTCATCATCCCCCATTTTTTTTGAACGGTAGTGTTTTTCCAAATGACAAAATTCATCTGAGTTTGAATGGATTTAGTTTCTATCTGTAACCTGTAATGACATACTTTGTCCGCAGAGAGGTGCTATGGGACTAAAGACTGGTTTTTAAGGTTCAGATGATGATCATTTTTGGCAGGTTTTTATGAAAATTTTGGGGACATTTTTTCTTTAATCAGCAGCTTGTTTGAATCAATGTGAAATTTAATCTGAAACACTTCTTGAAAATCATCGTCTTCCTTTTAAAACTTTGATTGCTAATTTTTTAAAAGATTACAACAAGAAGTAAAGATTTAAAAAAAAAATCATTGCTATTACTTGTAGTCACTATTTTTTCAGCCAGTTTTGCTGTGATCTTCATTCTGTAACTGTTTGCTAGATTATGATGCAACAAAATGCAAAACATTACAAGTTAAAGATGTTTTTTTTTTCTTTAAATTCTAATGAATATTGATGCACAACATACATCATTTTATAACGGAACTCTACTGCTTTTCATCTTTTCCAAAATGGGAATTTATAAATGTATTTCACACCTACTTTGCTATTAATTAACTGTGTGTTTTTAAATTAAACCTAGCATTATTCATCATCCAACAGGAACTAAACACAGACAAAAAGCAAATGAGAAAAAATGATGAAGTTTGCAAAATTCCAGAAAATTTGCCTCCTTTTCTATATTTTTAGGTTAAGTTTAGAGGGTTTTAAGTTAAACAGATATCTGTCCTAATTACAAAGATAACTGTGTGTGTGGTGGGTTGTTGAAATGCATTAAAAAGTTTTTGGGGTGTGAATGTGCATCTGTGCGTGAGCTGGGATGCAAACTGTCAGATTAGAAGATGTGTCTGGAGGCGAGTAATTACATAGCTTAATGATCAGGCTGAGTGATGATTCATAATCTGGACTTTAAGAGAATATCAGCGAAGAAGAGGATTGTTGTCTGACTCACTGAAATTCATCCAGTATGTGGGTTGAGCAGGTTTGTTCATGTGTTTGCACATGATGCATATTCCTTTAGTCTGATTAAACCAGTGCAATATGTCCAATCTGGTGTTGATCCAGTTTACGTCTAATCTCATTCTCATAACCTGGATCAGTCTGATGTCTCAGGTGTCAGAGCAGTGATGCAGCTTTCGTGCTTTGGCTGCCTGAGGCTGCCAGGGAAGGAGCCTAGGGCTTGTGGCTTTGTCTCTGTAAGCCATGCACGCACAGGGAAGCCTGTGCATTACATCCTCAGATGGCAACAAATCCGCGCACCCTTGAAAAGAACAATTTCACTAAAGTTTAGTGGTTGACTTTTATCAAATAGAATGTGACACAAGCCTTGAGATTCCCTGTGATTTCCCACCACTTTGCTGTGACTCTGCCAGCACAGCGCTGCGGGAAATCCTCCAAACTCCTATTACACACTCATGGCAAGAAGACAGAAAACAATTTGCATGGAACATTTTGATGGAAAAAAGGACAATTTACTTTAGTTTGTTAGAAAAACAACTTTGCTCTTAAAGATAATGTCAGGATTTACCTAAAGTAATTGGATTTGTTTTAGATTAATGCAACAGCTGTAAAAATCTCCTCCATGATATTATTACTGTCTCCTACAAGCTTTCTAAAATAAGAAAAAGATTATCCCAGATTTTACATGACACTTACCTGACCTGAACAAAATTGGATTTAGAGAATGTTGACCATTTGAAACACGCAAGAATCTATTCAATAAATCAGTTATTTTGATATTTTACTTCTCAGCTCGTTAGCTCAACAAAGTTTAAAGAAAAGAAACCCAGAGGGAAGCATTTAAAAACATATTGAATGATTTTCTATACATGCATTAGCTTTGTCAGGGTGGGTGGGAGGCGGTTTGCATTCAAGCAACTTTTTGGCAAGTCCCAAGTTTCATCACAGGACCTGGCAAAGAGACATGGCCACTAAAACAAAGCTGGCTGGTCGCTGGGCTGTGCTGGAAAAAAAAATGAAGAGAACAGTTTTTGTTGTGGATAAAACAAGCATTAGAGATGACAAGTCTGGTCCTTGTGGGCCACAATGCTGCATGTTTTAAATGTTCTCATGTCCTAAACTCCTGATTCAAATGAAATGGACATTTTCAACAACTTGGCAGATTTTTCACAGACCTCTAATGGATCTAATTAAATGTGTTGGAGCAGGGATTAGAAAAAAAATAATGTAATGCAGGTTTGAATGTTGTGCTTTATTTTTTAATCTAGCAAGTTTAAAAGAAATGTGATCAAACCCTGATGCAGAAAGACAGACAAGGAGCCACACTGAGCTAGAAGATAGATATAACATGACCTTTTAGATCAATAGTCTTCTTTAGTGCCCCCATATCAAAGTGGCTAACGGTTAAAAAATGGGAGTTTGTGCAGTCACAAAAAATTTGAACATGGGTGACATTGGAAGAGAAAATTGGATTTGAGCCACTTTTGATGGCAGTGTGAAAATAATCTGTAACCCGCGAGGCAGTAGGCATGCCAGTCCAATTTTATGATTATATTTATAAAGTTAAGGTCACAACTTTCACTCTAAAAATGCAAAAAATCCCAAACAAAACAAAAAACATTGTTCTGGAGGTCGGAAGCAACTACTTCACATTTTAACATTTACCGGTAAGTTTTGGTTTTTTTCCCACGTAATGTCATTTATTTCCACCAAAATATTCCTCATCAAAAACAGAATTTAAGCAGATAAAATAGGAGATCATCTGCATAGAGGTGCTCTTTCAGGTGCCTCTAAAGTCAACATGTTCTGCAAACAAATTCGGGCCCAAAATGGAACCCTGTGGTGCACCATAGATTAAAGAAACTGATAAGGATGACATCATTTCTATTTTTTATGTCTCAATGTCTGCGTGCAATTACACAAATATGCATTTTTCAGTTTAAAGCATGTTCTTTTAAAATTTTGACTATCACATATTCCTTCAACCACTCTCTTAAAAGTAATAAACACACTCGTATTTAATAACGTTCTTTCCTGATTTCCATGCCTCATCCCATCAGCCACACCAGGGTCTCATTGTCATGCCCAACCTCATTCTCCACAGTTCATGCTGATAAATCTGCTTTTATGCTGTAGACTTTAACTCATTTAGAAAAAAAAAGCTCTGATTTGCCTCCAAGCAAAGCTGCTGTTTACTCTAATTGGCTTAAACATTTGAATGTCTCACGACTGGTCTTACATTAATTCTCAGTGTTACAAACAGACCAGCCAATGTTTTAATCTCAGCCTAACAACATCTATTTACAGACAGCTCAAATGCATTTTGCATTCCCACAAACACTACACATCTTTATTTATAAGTTGCATCTCAATCTTTTCAGTTAAAAATAAAAACAGTTGATTTTAATTATCCTGTGCAAGTAAAACCACATTCCAGCACTTAGTTTTTTTGGGAAATAAATATGCATTTTAATATTAATGGAGAAAAGACTAACATGTTGAATCTGAGCCCAGACTCTTGGATTCCTTCCATCCACACTGAAGGAGTTTTGTACGCAGACGCTTCGAATCCAAAAGCAGTTTGTTAATGATTAATTTCCAATGAAGAAAAATAAAATCTAATATTTTTGTTCTGGTTGGGACTCCATTGATGATTTTTTTTTTTGCATGTTTCAGATTGAAACTTTAGTTCCATTCATCAGTGTAACTTTGTTTCCATTTGTGTGTGGTTTACAGTCCAATCAGAGCTGAGCTGCAGGGACGTGTGTGCAAACCGAGACAAATAAAGCATGTTTAGTCAATTGTTGGCGGAGAACACAAGTGCCTTTTGAACATAATGAGTTGAAGGTTGACTGGAAGAGAAGAGGATTATGTTGTGAGAGGGTTCATAACAATCTGCTCATGTCACTGTTGGAATCAAGTGTAATTTGTGAATAGAATTTCCCAGACAGAGCAAACTAAGAACCTTTTTAAAGTGTAGCAAGTAAAGTTTATTCTTTAACCTGCTTGCTATTAGCTCTAATTGCTCACTTAAAAATGTTTGAAAATATTATTTCAGAGCACTGCTTCGTCTATCCTGCACGACAAACTACAATGAAATATAATTTAAGACGTTAATATCTGGCATGCACATGTTCATTCAAGCCCAAAATGTGTCTTGCATGAACATTTATGGTCGAACACACCAAATATTTTCACATTAGCTCCTCCCCTCCTCTAACACCTAGATTTCTAGTGCCAAGAAAAATGATGACAAGTATGTATTTAGTCCTAAATCATGTAAAATTGTTGCAGGTCTTTAGCAGCTCAGAGTTGTATTTATGGGGGAAACATGAACATTTAAAATGAAGCTGCTCCACTTACAGAACATCTGGCTTTTATTAACACATCTACAAACCAACAGCATGCAGGAAAACCAGCAGTCGGACACAGAGACTGATAGATTTAATTTACCAGGTTGGGGTTTAGTTTTAGTTAAAGTGACAATGACGTCCATCAGAAATGGTAAACTCTCCAAACTGTGGTGAAACTTTGTCTTTAAATGACAATGTAATGCTATCCGTTAGCTTTCAGGTTGGCTCCGGGGAGCTGGAAGGTTCTCCAGTTTTCCATAAGAGGTGCCATTTGAGCACTGAAAGTAAACATGGTTCTTACATGGAAAAAGATCCAATCAGTTTTCTGAACTTCGTTAAGTAAAACAAACATGAGGGATGTTTCAACATTTTAGTGTTAGCTTTGCACCATTGTTGGGTTTTTCTAAAGTCTCACCAGATCAGATGAATCCTGTGTTTATTAGAATAATAACGAAATAAAAAGAGAAAAAATTAAACTACTGGTGATTCACTCTTAACACTCAGTTTACAAAAACATACTCAAAACGTGATTCATTTTTAACGTCTTAGAACACAAACCTTCCTGCAAAACACAACATGCAACAATCTTCTGTGTCAATCGCGGCCCATATTTTAGCCTTGAGTTCTGTGGTGACGCCGACCTTTCCCTTATCAATCATTGACAATCAGGGATTTAGACATATTTGGTTTAGATTTAAGAATGCTGCAATAATTTTACATTTATGTCCAAATATTGTTTCTTTACAAAATATGTCTATTAAAGGGTGAAGATTAGGCTTTCAGTTTTTCTGGCTTCAAACCTGCTACACATGCTTGGTGGTCAGACTGTTTTTCAAAAAGTGAAAGAAAAAGTTTGGCGTATCATACTAATACTCCAGTTGACTCTGGAATATTAGGGAGTCAGAAATTTTCAACCCTGTTAAGGGTAATGGGTTCAGACAACAAAACAGAAGAATATTTTGACATTTTTCTTTTACATTTCAAGACTTGAATTCACAGAGCTAATCTAGAAATGTGTAAAAACAGTCATCATGTTTGGTGCTTGATTTGACTTGTGGCCATAAAAATATATTTTATTGGCTTGAATGATACTTGAATGTGTGATACTTCTGCAAACAATGTATTAGTCGGGATTTAGATTATATGAACATGTTTACATGCAACAAAATTTACAATTAGACCTTTAAAATCTTCACATGGATATATTTTTAGGATTTCTGACAATTCCAGATTGGGGTTTTTGTAGTATGACATGCAAGAAACTAAAGTGTAGAGTCCTTTTATCCACAATCTACAGCTATATCATGAATCAAACCACTGCAGCTTTTTAAAATGTATGATCACATGAAGTCCATGAACGAGCATATGAAAGCACAGATGTAGCTTTAATGATTCAATCTGGTTTGGTTACTATTTAACCCACCAGCGACTAAAGGAACATGTCTGACTTTATGAAGCAAACACAGAACGATAACTAAAAAGCTGAAAAACTATATTAAAAAAGAATGCATGTCCACACATTTCCTACATCTAAAGAAAAATCCTTTTTTTTTTTTATTGTTCCTAGAAGGTTATTTGCTGGATGAGGAAACATGCGTAATGCTCATCTTTTCTCCAACTTATGCAAATCTAACATGATGTGTCATTTTTTTTTGACTGTCGGGGAAAAACAACTATTTTGAAAACCATAAAATACGTCTGTTGATGCCTCCAGGGTTTAGAAAGCTAGATGTATTAAAAATAAACACAATGAGGTGCAGATGTGTGCAGATGTGTTCGTCTACACACATCTAATTTATAAATGATAACATCAGGTCTTCACAACATCACAGATCGCTTACAAAGAAAGCCTTTTATAAAAAAAGGAACATTTTAAAAAGTATCACTTTTATATAAACCAGCTGCCTTCTTTCTCTTTGATTCAAACTAAGATACTTTTTCTTTTCTAATTGAAGTGCTGCTGTGACACTCAAGTGTGTGAGGTACAGTAACATTTCTGCGGATCATTTCCAGATGGAGAATGTTGTTGTGATGTAAAGAGACCGACAGCAGGCAAAGAGTAACTTAATGCATGTGCTGATCCAAAAACACCCGGTAGAAACCTGCTTGTTTGCAGCCATGGTTTACTTAAGTGGGAAACTCGGTTTTAATATTAAACAGCAGCAGATGGCGTCTTCTGAAGGGAAGAAAACAAGCCCTGATATCTCCTGCCAGGCTGAATCTATGCAGACAACAGCGGGAACAATGCAAAGACAAAAAAAATTTGAGAGATGAGGGTAGAAGGAAGGGGGATGGGGGGGTTGCTTGCAAAAATAGTGAGAATAACAAACAGTGTAGCATTGAACCTGGTGAGTGTGTTCTGGGTGTTCTCAGTGGGACGTCTTCACACTCTGCTGCTTGTGTTCTCAGCAGTGGAGAGAAGAAGGAAAGGTTTCAATCAAACAGCGCACGGAGAGGGCGAGTCTTTGCTAGCCACATGTTTTACATGTTAGTTAATGTTGTTTAGCTGTAATTCGAGGTGTGTTTCATTTCCTGAGGCTGTCACTCTTTCTCCAATGACCTCACTCTGAGTATGTGCATGCATGGGAGGCCCGCTTGCGACCAAGGGGTGAACCGGCCCCAGAGACCCCGACACCATGCAATCACGCACATACACATGTGTGCGTCCTGAAATTTAATGATCATGTGAAGCAGAAAAAAGGTGCTGCAGTGCAGAGATGTGTGTGTAGACTAAACACTGACCTACATTGCTATTTTCACTGATTGGAGCTTGTTCATAATGAGAGCTATTATCATCAAACCTTAAACAACGTGCACACATACGGACTTCTATTCTAGACCAGATCGGCATGCAAAACGGGGCAAACCCTTAATATAAAAACTGGATTCCAGAACAATAAAGAACTTGAATTTTCTCACAGATTGTCTTAAAGAACATTCTTTTATTGTTACTCTTATGAAGAGCTCTGCACCAACATGGGTGCTGTTTTTGGTTTTCCAGAAAACAGCATCCATATTTATATGTATTTTGCGTTGCACCACAGCAGGCAGCCATGAAGACGCCAATGGTGGAAGTAACTGGGGTTAGGTATCTTCTCCAGGGACACTTAGGCATAAGCCCACTGGCAATCAAACCGCCGGATTCTAATCCAGAAACAGACTTTCTATCACTGAGCCAATGCCTCCCCATATTTCGACATTATTCCCACATCAAAAACGTAAACAATTTTCTTTTTTATTTGTGCATTTTTTGAGTAAATGCTTTTCACCTCTCTCACATTCCAACACAAGCAGGAAGTGTTTTTTTGTTTTTGCAGCAACATTATGCTCGCTCTACTCACGCTTGGTCCTCACAAAAAGGGATTGAATGTGGAAGGTTTTACAACAGATAGGGACATTTTTATGTAAATGTAAAATAAGAATATGATCCATCTCTGCTAAGCTGGTGCACTTTACACTGTTCTATTGTACTCTTTATCCCTCAAACAAGATTTACGCCGTGCCATGCATGCAATCAACGAGCTAGACTACGCGGGGAGCGAGAGGAAGGAGGAATTCACAGTTTCAAAAATGGAAGTGGAAACTGAATAAAAGTATTTATAAGCTTTTTGTTTTTAAAAACATCACATTTCTTCTTCATTTAAGCCAACTGAAGGTACCTTATTAATTAAAAATGCTACAAAACAAGAATTATTATCCCCCAAAAGCACAATTTGCTCTCTTCAAAGTTTTTGTTTCACTTTCTGAATTTAGGTTGGCTAAATTCAGCACAGCTGGATCCACTCCGTGTGTGTGTGTTTACTGGAAACATGAGAGCTGAAAGTGAAAATGTGTGATTGGGTGTGGAGAAATGTGTTGCTCTCGTACTTGTCATGTTTTCAGACCGAACACCCTGAAAGGTGTGTGAGTGTGTGTCTGCTTTCTTTCTTCTCCTTGTCTTATTTTCTTTCATTTCATCTCTCCAACCCACACGTGCTCTAAAAGAGTTCATGCTCATATTTTGTTACTTTTTTCCATGCATTTGGAACCAGTGTTGCTGATGATTGGATATTTAATTTGTATTGTTGAAGGACTTTCAGAATCTCACACTTTTAAATAACACTCAGCCTTATCATGAAGACAAAGAAGTACTAATTTCCTAAATGATAGTTGATTTTGATCTAATCTGATGCTGCTGCCAGGCAGAATCTGACTCCTTTTATTCCACCTTCCCAAAATAGGCAATCTGTAAGAAGAAACAAAAAAACACACCCCAATATACAATATCACGTAACATATTTATCGACTAAAATTGTTTCTTCATCTTACATGCAGGAACGTGTTAAAATGTGTCCTAAAATCATGGCCATGTACAGTAGTTATGGGCATTACACAAAAGGTGTATTTGCTCTGAGTTTGGAGACACGAAGCTGAGTTCAAAATAATTAGCTCGACACTTGACCACATATCATCAGATAACTGAATGCAATTGGCAAGATAAATGTATAGATTTATCCACTGTGTGTAGGATCAGTCCAGAGCAATGGAGAGTGTGGAAAAGAGGTGAAGAAGCGTGTGCAGGCAGACTGGAATGGGTGGAGAAATGTATCAGGTGTGATGTGTGATAGAAGAGTTTCAGCTAAAATGAAAGGAAAAGTGTTCAAAACCGTGGTGAGACCGGCCATGCTGATTGGTCTAGAGACAGTAGCACTGAGAAAAAGACAGGAAACACAGATGGAGGTAGCAGAGATGAAGATGCTGAGGATCTCTCTGAGAGTGGCCAGAATGAACAGGATCAGAGGAACAGCACATGTTAGAGGTTTTGGAGATAAAGTCAGAGAGACCAGACTGAGATGGTTTGGACATGTGCAGAGGAGAGAGAGAGTACATCGAAAGAAGGATGCTGGGTTTGGAACCACCAGGAAAGAGGCCTAGAGGAAGACCAAAGAGGAGGTTCATGGATACAGTGAAGGAAGACATGAAGATAGTTGGTGTGACCAAAGAGGATGCAGCAGATAGGGTTCGATAAACTGACTTGCTGTGGAGACCCCTGTAAGGTAAATGCCGAAAGAAGTAGACATAAATTATGTATTTTATTGGTTGTGCTGCTCTGGCCCAGGACGTCGTTGTAAATGAGAAATTGTTCTCAATCGAACACCTGGTTAAATAAAGTTTAAATAAAACAAATGAAATATACTTGTGTTCCCGCAAGTGTTGAAAAGTTCAACTACAGTAAGTACTAATACCTCTGCTGAGAACCAGCAAGGCTAAATAAAGCTACGTAATTAGAACTCCAGACTTTCTTTATTATTATGAGAATGTACACACACACGCATAAGCGCACACACACACTAATCAGTGGTGTAGAAAAACCTAAACGATGCTAACTACGCAGATCCTCTTAATGATGCTAATGTCATTATTTTGTTGGAGATTAATGGGTGCTATTTATGGCTCATTAATCCATATTGAGTGGGACCACAGATTAATTTGGTAATCATGCATCAAATGTAACTCCTGCCACCGGCTGTTGGCTTTGTACCTCTGTGTGTGTGTGTGTGTGTGTGTGTGTGTGTGTGTGTGTGTGTGTTTGGGTTCACCAGAAATCCTCTCCTCTGGCTCCTGTTTCTTTCATTCTCACTCATATTTATCTATTTTTTCTCCATCATGCCTCTCTAATGTTCTTCAGTCTGATTAGCTTTTAGCCCCAAAGCCACAGAAAAACTGGGCTTTAGTCCTAAAATCCAATCTCCCTGCCTGAGTTTGAGCTGCAGTGCCAGAAAACCAGCAAGATGAAATAGTGTTTCGTTTTTGTATGCTAACCGAGTGCTGGCCTCCTCACTCTGGTGGCTCCATTTATTTGTCACTAACGCTGTCTTGTTGTGTTGCATGTATTGAGTTTTTCAAGTGAGATTCTTTTCTTCTGCATCTTCCTTTTAAAGCCATCAGAATTGAAAAACCCACCGTGAACCTGAGATTGTCAGAAAGATCTTTTCTTGCATTTCCATGATGTTTTCAGATTATTTTTGACCCTGGATAACATTTATGTTCTATTTTGCACATTCAAAAATAGTGTTAATTTCAAATGAGTTATGATTCAGCTGATTTTTCCGAAATCATCCGGCTAGCTCCCAACGGCTAGCCATCTATGAAGTCATTCTGCCATTAACAGGCATGTTGACATGCGCAACCAGCTGCTGGCTCTAAGAGGCACGTCCTTGTGTGGCTGGAGGAGTTGGTTCGGTCCCGAGGGGGGCTGAGAAGAAGGAGTCGATCTGGAGGAGGTGTGGAGAAGGAGATGGTCTAGAGCTTGAGGAACTGGAGGCGCACACTCGGACCGAGTGAAATACAGAGAGGCCAGTTTGGTGTTCTTCGCTGCGGCCTGGCTTTGTGACCCATTCCAGACTCCAGCTCTTGAGTTGCCAGGTTGGACACAGTACGACCGGATTGGGACGCCGGTGGACAGGGCCAAGGAGGTATCGAGGTGTTAAACACCTGGTGTTTGCACTGCAGCACTCAAATTTCTCTTCAGAATTAATAAAGTATATTCAATTCAATTTACTGGGAAAAGTTGTTTTCAACCTGTTATCATGATCCTCCTCCATTCTGGATTACTTCCTCTCTCCAATCCTGGCCGATCAGCCTAATTCAGCACACCTGGTACCAATTACCTCTCCCTAATGTCTCCACCTATGTCTCATCTTCCCCCTGTTTTTTTAACTGCAGGTATTCGTCACTCCTTCATCAGATCACCCGCTGTTTGCCTCTCCTGCTGTAGCCATGATGGTGTCCCCTCCATGTCGGTTTCCAGAATGCACATGCCTACCCCTCTTCATTAACCTCTGATTATCTGCAAAAAATGTTTTAAATTGAACAGAAAAAAAGGAAATAAGAAGTAAAAATTTCACACAGAGAATAGACTATGTGTATATACTGACGTCTTTAAAAAACAGTGAAACAGTGAAATTGATCAAAATTTAATGTGGAGGCCACTGGTTGATGGTGATCAGTTTGATGAAGACCGTTCTAGAAGAAACTGACAGGGGTCAGCAACTGACTGGACAGCACTAGAGGATGTCCCTGGTAGTAGTGGCCAGGAAGAGGAAAATCCATATTGTTCTGCTTTTGTTGCTATTGTCAAGACTTTACTACTGACCGGACAGATGGTGGCATGTGTCAAAGGTCCAGAAAAAAATTGTGGAAAAAAAAAATGCTCATCTGTGTGTCATGACTTTTGTTCTGGTTTAATGAATTCATATTTACGTACAGTATATACCAAATCTCAAAATCAAGAGACTTTGGATTTTTTTTTTAGCAGTCTTTGGATTGGGGTCAGTGATATACCTGACATATCTGATGAAACCAAGCAAAATAATAGATATTTACTCCACCGTTCACGCTGGATTGTAAAAAATGAATTGTATGACACACACTCTCACACACACATGGCTTAAACAAAAAGAAAATCTGGATTTGTCTAGATTTAAACCTTAAATCTTTTCATTCTTTTAGTTTTTATGAATCTCTTTTCATCATATACAGATAAAGAAAAACATGAAGCAGGTATTAGAATTCTTTCAGCACTTTATTCTAATCCCATTCCTTTGAGTGGGGGTGGGCTTGTTGTGCAGACATTAGCACTCCCTAAACCCTCTAACAATCAATTTTCTGTTGCTTTCTGGGAAATCTTTCTTATTCCACAGTTGCACAAGCAGTGAGTGAGAATAGATTGGTTGAGGGGGGGGCGTTCAAATCCACTGAGAAATATACAGATGCAAAGACAGAAAGGGATTTCCTCTTTCCAGAGAATCTGGCCGCTCCTAATAACAAGCTTAGACCACCCCCTACTACTCCCCGTCTCATCCAGTGGATACTGAGGCAGATCATCCACCAGCGCTTTAAACACACACTCTGCTCAGATTAATGTACACTCACTCCAGATGCTGTTGTCGCCTGGGATAAAATCCGATGTCAAACCCCCTGCTGTCCTGGGTGTTTATCACTGAGCTTCAGTGTTTCCTACCTGGAAGCTTTTTCTGACCTCTTCAGAGGTCGGTCATGATTTAAGCAGGACTTAGAACAAATGCAGAAGATAAAAACTGATCTGTTATTTAGGTTTGTTAACATGGGAAGTTATTCTGTCTGACTAGTGGCCTGGCAAACAGTCAGCATACGGACTTTATCTACAGGATGATGGAAAATAAAAAGCAAAAACAAGGCATTCGAGACAACTTTCTGACATGATTGTTGGTGATTTAATATCCGTCCATTCAGACAGTGGCTTGTTAATAGTAGATTTTCTTGAGTCACAGCATAAAGGTCCTATTTCCTGCAAAATCAACATTGTATAGTATCTTTTAATAATGACGTGTGAACCTCGTTTTTGTTACCAGAGTGATTTTCCGAATAATTCAGTGTTTTTAACAAATTATTTTAGCATTTCTGTTCCCCTCCTATGTGAAAACATACAAGCACATGTCACAATCAGGATGCCTTTTCACTTTTTTCCCACTCAAAACCCTTATTCCGCTCAGAACTTCACACTGACACTCCCTTAACCTCTGACTGCTTCTTATAGGTTATGGTTCCGTCATATGGTACTGTGTGTGAATGATTGAATCTGAGGTCCATTTCCAGTCCATTTACGCACTGGGCATCCCCTGCCTTGATGAGTTCACTCATGACTCGTGTCAAATTTTGGAGGTAGTAAATTGCCTGTCTATCCCAGGAGGGGATCTCTTCTTCAACCAGGTCTCCGTGAGGTTTCTCCTTTTTTTCTCATCACTTTTTGTTTGTCATATGAAGGTCATGTCGGGGTCTATTATCCCACAGCACGTCTGTTGTCATGGATTTAATATATATATATAAATATCCATTCACTTTTGGTCGCCTGAATCTCTGTGTCGAGCCGCTCCTCCTCCAGGTCGAGAGAAGCCAGACAGGGTGGTTTGGTCATCTGGTCAGGATGTCCCCCGAGTACATCTCTGGTGAGGTGTTTCAGGCACGTCCCACCGGGAGGGACCAAGAGTCGTTCCCCAGCCGCTGGCGCTGGCTGGGGAACGACTCGGGATCCTTCTGGCAGAGCTGGAGGATGCAACTGGGGTGAGAGAAGCCCAGGTTTTTCGTCTGAAGCTGTTGCTCCTGAGACCTGGCCCTGGATAAGCGGAAGATAATGGAACGGAGCCTCTCCAGACTGAAGTGACTTTAGACGTTTATCAGTCATGCACTAAAAAATAGTCCATTTGAACCAAAACCAAATACTAACTTTAGGGGCTTTTTTATGTCCTGCATCTCTTTGACAATGATGACACTAACTAATGCACCTGTTAATTCTGTTAAATAATCAATATTTATTCTGTTAATTGTTAGTGTTTTTGACATGTGCAAATGTCATTTTATTTTGCACTAGTAGAAACACTTGCAAAATCTTGGAGGGACTGAGTTACAAATCTAAATAATTTTTTTGGAAATGACTTGAATGTGGAAAAGAGGTGAAGACGCATGTGCAGGCAGGCTGGAGCGGGTGGAGAAAAGTATCAGGCGGGACATGTGACAGAAGAGTTTCAGCTAAAATGAAAGGGAAAGTGTACAAAAACCATAGTGAGACCTGCCATGCTGTTTGGTCTAGAAACAGTGGTACTGAGAAAAAGACAGGAAACATAAATGGAGGTAGAGATGAAGATGCTGAGGATCTCTCCAGGATTTACCAGGATGGACAGGATCAGAGGGACAGCACGTGTTAGAGGTTTTGGAGATAAAGTCAGAGAGGCCAGACCGATATGGTTTGGATATTTGCAGGGGAGAAAGTACATTAGAAGATAGATGGTGGGTTTGGAACCACCAGGAAAGAGGACTAGAGGAAGACCAAAGAGGAGGTTCATTGACACAGTGAAAGAAGACATGAAGATAGTTGGTGTGATTGAAGAGGATGCAGCAGATAGGGTTAGATGGAAAAAATTGACTTGCTGTGGTGACCCCTGAAGGGAAATGCCAAAAAAATGGATTAAAAATATTGATACTAATTTAAATTGAGATGAAATAGTCAAACTTAAATCACTAAATAATTCAACGCTCATTCTTGATAGCCTGTGCCCTGCCTTTCCCTGACACCTAAAAAAAGTAAGATCAATGACAATTACAGGAACTCATCCTGACTATGGAAAAATAAAAAATACACATTCACCAAAAAAGATCTTCAAAACTTAGTACATGTCATGTTTTTTTTAGAATTTAAATGATATGATTTATAATCAAAGCAAGAAAAATAAGAGAGAGAAAAAAGTAAGATTTGTTAAATTTTGCTGTCCGTCCCCCCGTGAACCTCCAGTAAGAGTTTACAGTTTTTTGGACAAAGACATAAAATTGTTCCCCATCTGGCCGTAATATGCTGAACAATGTGACCCCTGTAGAGTACAGATGTTAGGCGTAGGATTAATCTATTCTATTTTTAAAAAACGTTATGTACTTTAATCATTTTTTATGTCCACAGCGTCTTTTTTAGACAAAAAACTTGAGAATTTTCTTCAATTTATTTTTTTCATTTTTATTATGCAACTTGTTTTTACATTTCGTTCCCTAAGGAGATTGTAGAGATCGCATAAATGCAAAGCCTCTATAAAGTAACATGTCCCAATGGTGGAAAGAGAGAGGAAAAGAAGATAGAGGTGAGGATTTGTTTAAATGGGAAAAGAGAGAAAGAGGATTTAGGTTTTGGCTTGTAAGCAGTATCACTCCGCTCAGCTATTATTTCATCTCATCTCTATTTTGGAAGAGAAAATCCACATAATGGATCCTGAGGACAGAATGAACCTGGAAAGATTTAGTTTGCACATGGTTAGAGAGAGGCTGATAGGAATTCCAACATCTCTTTTCATCATCTGATCACATGGTTTATGATCATGTTTCACACAGCAGAGAACATCATAAAACAATTCAACAGCTGCTGGCGCACGAAGCAGAAACAAGTCCCTCCAAAAGACACACTAACATGACCAAACTCAAACCAGTGCTTGTTTTCATCACCGACAGTCAAGATTTTTTGATTATCAATGTCCAAAAAAAAGCACTTAATACCAAACTTTTTGAAACTTTAGTTGAAATCAAACACTTTCCAATTAAGCTTTTTTTTTTTTTTTTTTTTAAGACAATTAGAATTTTCTTCCCTGAGAAGTATTTGAATGATAAATTACAAAAACTCTATTTGAAATGTTTTTGCATGAATAACTTCAGGCGGTGAAACTTACCAACACAAAGTAAAGCATCTCAAAACATAACATTTAATCACTTTGTTGGATTGTTGTGTGTCATTATCTGAACTTTACACTTTACTAACAAAAATAATGGCTTGAAAATAGTTATTTAGCAATTTTCTTGCTCTGTCTCAGTACTGAAGCTTATTTCTAATTTAAAACAAGAACCTGTGTCTCTTCAGGTGGCAGATCTACTGGTATACCTGCCAAATTGGCAGCGAGAGTAGCAGAAAAGTGTTAATTTATTTGCGGAGCAAAAATAATCACACAAAAAAAACCCCATGTCTGCTTCTCTGCAGTTAATTAAAGCAAATATAGTAAATCAGCAGAGATTCTTTGTCGTGTTGGTGATAATGAAAGCCCCTTAGAAATATAACGAATCACTAAAAAAGAGGTTTAAAAAATTCACGCTAAGAAAGTTAATGCAGAAATTTACAAGAAGAAAAACATGTTAGTTTCGACACAAATCCGACCAAGCACAGTCTGAGAATGTTGTTATGTGGAAGGAAGAAGGACCCAAATGCAAGACAACTAACGTGGAATGGGTATAACAGCAAAAAAGTGGGAGAATTCAACACATGCAGGCCATTTAAAAAGGTACCCACAGGAGTATCTGTCCACCTTAGACACATTTCTCCACTCCCTTCAAATCAATCAATTAAAGGCCAAGATGTGATCCTCCAAACTGCACTTGGTATCTCGTGGTTTTTATTTTTTTTTTCTTTCGTCTTGTTCGGAGGGCCATTTACAAACACTTCATTTCAGCAAGGCAACAGAGTTCAAGGACGTAACTTATAGGAAGGATGGCGATGATGGTGGCAATGACGATGATGATGCGACCAAGACGTCTGGAGTGATCACCTTTAAATAGCCACCAAATCCACAGGTGTGTGTCATCAGACTAATCACCCTCAGGTGTCCCTAATCAGGGTCATGAGGGAAGGTCCAGGGCTCCCTCTGGTGGCAGGGGAGGGGATCATGACAGAGAAGGGTCTTTACAGCAAAGCCGCAGGTGGAATTCAGACTGAACAGACCACAATCTAGCTTGATGAGTCTTTGCTCCTTCAAACTGGATTTACACTGTGTCATGCATTCGCCCATGTGGCGGCACAAAGTGGTAAGCAAGAGGGGAGATTCATAGTGTCAAACAGACACAATTCATAGTCCCGAACTGTCCTTCATTTTAAAATGACTCTTCTCTTGCTTTACAAAACACACACTGATTGGCTGTTTAGTTCCATAGTTTTTGTTCTCACCTGTAATCTGATGAGATTAACCTCTGAGTCACCAAAGTGACGAACGAGAACAGAAACAGGACGTCATGAAAAGCTGAACAATTTTAACGGTGGACAACTGAGGAATTTTTCTTCGCAGGGTCACACCGACTTCCTCCCATTGAAACAGAAGCCATGTTCAACACGCACACACTCACTTACACACACATTACACAAAGGACTGGGAAACCCAGTGACCTTTATCTTCCTGTTGAGTTGATGGAAACTTCTGACCAAACCACAGCTGGACACAAACCTAACTGAAACATCTCCACACCCATCTAAAACCTGTTAAACAAAGCCTTGGAATGATCCACAATCACTGATTTAGAAAGTATAGACAGAAAGGAAGGATTTTAACACAACTCTAATACATACAATCTTTGTTTATTTACATATTTATCTGGTACTACGAAGAAAACACTGTTTGTTCATTTTTATGGCTCCGTTCACAAAATTCAAAGAGGTATGAAGCAGATGTGAACACAATATTGCCCAAATAACTGGACTTTCCCTTATCACCCTGATTAGGGACGCCTGCGGGTGATTAATCTGATGACACTCACCTGTGGATCCTGGTGTCTATGAAAAGGGAGTCTCCCATGACTTCCATGTCAGGTCATCAACATCCTTCCCAGCCAGGTCTTCCTGGCTGCCTGACCAAGTTTTTCATCAAACTGTCATATTTTTGGACTTACAGTAAAGACATTCCTTTGGATTAATCCAATGCTTTTGCTTTACAGCCTTGCCTGATTTCTGTTAAATAAATCCTGTTTATGTCCTGCATTTGGGTCCTCCTCCATCTACATCTCCACATCACAACACATTCTGCCCATTCATTGGACCATTTTAATGTTATTTCTTTCTTGAGTCTTTTCTTGACAAAACTGAACATTCTCCCTGATGGCATCTAAAAATTAAAAACTTAAGATCAAATTATATTAATTTTTATTTAAATTTGATGCTTTTAGGGATGAAAACAATAAATAAAAAAATAGATTTAAAGTCTGCCCTTATTTGAACATGGTTTAACTTTAAAAATACACAAGCATGGGACAGAAAACGTACAGTCCTCGTGTCTCGGAAGCTACATTCTCCAAACAAACACAACAGGATGAGAGGAAAACTGACCAAACTGTTGGTCGGAAACAAAAAATCCAGAGAGGAAGAGCTGGAGTGAGCTGATTAAAGTTTGCCTAGATGAGATTAAGATTTTTTTCCCATCCTCTTATGCAAACAAATACGTGCCCCTGAATTGCACTGATTCTCTAGATGTGAGGAAATCCTTTTATGGAAATATCTTTTCATGTAGAACTCAATTTTACTAATGGTGGTCTGATGCTGGGTGTTGAAGAAATGTGATAAATTCCTGAATATTTCAGCCTGGTTGGAAGTGTCTGAGTCAACAGCTAGCAGGTCTATGACTAATTTCCGTTTAGAGCTAAAGCAACAATGACACAACCGCACCTGCTTAGTTCAAAGTAAAATAATAAATGTCCGAGTTATCGTAGGTCTTGGCTGTTAGATAATCTGTTGTCTGAAAATTCCTGGCTGGAACTAGTAAAACATTCTAATGTCAGCATGATTATTACGTTTCAATTTATTTTGATCTCATCTAACAAGTTTTGTTTAATAAAAAATTAAAATGACTATAATTTTATATAATTTTTTTAGTTCACTCACTCCTTTCCCGATAGGCAGATAGTACCTTTGTGCAGCTAACCCCTCTTAAAAAATATATAAACAAAAATAAACAAAAAATCTGTCAATCACTTGTGCTGTAAATGTTTTTGTGCTATTTTAGTTGTTTTTATTGTAAGAAATACGATTTGGAAGACGACGTCATCAAAGATGGCATCATCAAAGATGGCATCATCAAAGATGGCGACGCCCGAAAATAAATGAAAGCCTGCATGGCGTAATCGTCCAATTTTGAGTTGCATCTTGTTATTTAACCGTCTATCCGTTGCGGGGTCGTGGATGGTGCCGGAGTCCATCCCGGCTGATTCGAGGTGTGAAGCAGGGTACACCACTAGGGTCGCCTAAATCAATAATAATAGTGCCAAATGTGCTTTTTTAAAACATTAGTTTAGACTTTTTTGCTTGCATGTTTCACTTTTATCATTTCTGCTTTTTGTAAGAATTTTTCAACAAGATAAATATGTCAGATTTGGAATAGTTTGATTATGGAAATGGGGTTGATGAGTCTGCACTGCTGGGAGTAATGCCAGTTTTTCTTTGTTTGGTAAAAAGTAATGCCATGTCTCTCTAAATCTGCTCAGATGTCGTCTGAGAACCTGAGCATTTTAAGTTTTTTGTAAAGCCGTTTAATAACTTAACAGTTTCATAAATGTATACCAAATGCAATCCCCACCCCTCTTGTGTGTAATATGTGTCAATATGCCACGTCTGGATCCATATCCTGTGGCGTGTGGATGCATGACACTAAGTGTTAATATAAAACTTGGGTATGCGTGTATGTTAGGAGTAGACAGGGTTGTATGGGGGAGACGAAGAGCTTCATCAATGTTTAATATTCTTCCCTCTTGAAAATTTGCCCTCTGAGTCAATTTGTTCAAAAAGTTCAATAAAAAGTTGGATTAACATGGAAATAGGCAGTCTAAATCTCAAAAAGCACGTTAATATATCAAACGGAAACTTTAAATGATTGGATCCAATGTTGAACTTGGATCTCATCTGGCTCCTGGTCTGCCTGGCAGAAACGAAAAGCAAAACGTCTTTACACATGATGGCACAGTGAAGGAGAAGCTTGTTGCTTTCTGCGGTGCTGGCACATTATTCTAACACATCACATGACCCCACTGTGTCTGCAGTGTCGAGATGTTGTGCTTATTTGACAGAACTCTGTGGGAACTTGCAGACCTCCTGCAGAGAATATTCTAGCTCATGAGCAGTGCGGTTCCACATGCCGCTGTCTGAGATACCAGCTGGAAAAAATGAGCTTTAAACCTGAGGTATTAGGCTATTTTTTCTAGCATCATCTGTCTTTCTAATATTACTTTCAAAAAAGCCTGTTTTAGATTGTGAAGATAAATCAAAGAATTGGCAGAAACCAGAAGATTCAATTCAATAGTTTCAATTGGACACAAATCAATAGATTGATTCGATATGTTTCGGGTCTTGGTGTCTATTGAGGTGACCGGGAGGAATCTTGATCAGATGCCTGAGTACCCCATCTGGCTTGTCTCAAAAAGGAAGAGCAACAGTTCTGCTGTAAACCCCTCTTGGATGGTACTTGCATAGTATCCCAAAGAACATTACAATGCCGCTCAAATTTATACAGACGCATTCATACCTGAGTTGCCATGCAACACTTTTAACAATGATTCATAACGAGCTCTTGTCAAGGACACATCATGAGAAAGACCTCTATCCTTACCGGATCTCTGAAAAAGAGCCCGACTACTCTGTGGAGGAATCTCATTTAAGCCACTTGTACTTGTAATCTAGATCTTTTGGTCACGATACACAGTGGTAACCAACTCTGAAAATCGAGGGCTTGATTTTTTTTTTTTTTAGCTCAGCTCTCTTTTCCCCATGGACCAATGATGAGCCTAATCAACGCAAATACTGCCCTAAAGTTCCGTTCATTATATTGTGTGTGATGTAAACTGTTTCAAATAAGTAAGGGGCATTTGTTGAGTAAGGTGCATTTGTGGTGCCATTGAATAGTTTACCAGTTAAAGAAACTGGTAAACTATTCAATGGCATAGGTTCCCGAATGCAGCCTAAATTTGTGAAACAGTTAGAGGATAGTGTAACGACTTAGCACGTTAGAAAAACACACAAAGAAAAGTAGATGGAATTTTCCTCCATTAGCAACATTTTACCATAACCAATTTCAGCTCAACGCAAGACGAAGTTTGAGATGCAAATCCTGGCAGAATTAAAGAGTGTGGTGGATGTTTTGTTGGGATTTGCTGGATTTCCTCCGATTGAAGGTGTTGACGTGTCACGGAGCGCTCTACCTCAGACACTATTCTTTCAACTTTCAGTGTCGAGTCTTCAGAAGGTTCCCTTGACTGATCTGTGTTTATACTAGGAAACAAATGGATATAAATGGAGATGGAAACCGAGAAGAGCTTCTATTTCATCTCATGCAACAGCAGCTAAGAGCAGCAAATCATCTAAAGAGATTTTTTCCCAACGTAGATGGTCTTCCAAACATATTTGCAAGTTTTATATCCGGAAATTTGTTTTCCAAGGCAAAGAAATTCCTTGCAATGTGCAACTGCTGGCAGAGCGGTGTCGAGTTTCAAACTTAAAAAAACTTAAGTGGCAAGTGTTTAACACTTAAGTGACGGAACTTCCACTTCTACTACTATTATCTATGGTGTGCTGCAATGTCCTCTTTCAGGTCTGATTGTCTTGTCTGTATGATTTAATTCTCTTTTGGACAAATTATTTCCTGCCATAATGTGTCATTCAATTGCTATGCAGGCGACACACAGATCCACCTCTCAAAGAGACCAAATAATCCTCGGAGCGTTGTCTACTATATTGAACTGCTCATCAATGCTGCAGAATATCCTCCAGCTCAACACCTTCAAATCTGAGGTAATCTTAATCAACTCGCCACAATCCATTTCCCATGTTCACAATCACTTTGGGTTCCTCTCTGCCAACATCCCCCCCTACCACCAGAGACGTTGGAGTAATCTTTTACTCCTGCGTCACCTTCCTAACCCCCAACCACTAGCTGGACTGCTACTGGGGATTTTGAGACATGACGAGAAGACCTAAACCCACAAAGATTTTCGTCCACACACCCAGCAGGAAGCCCATGTGAACCATTAGCAGTTTATCAACATGCATTTAATGTGAATTACTGTTTGAGTAACCCATACCCTTCTCTTGGACTCAGAAGAGTAGAAGGATTTGGAATTTCAGTCTTGCTAGTGTTAAAACTACTGTTTTACTTTTGGTATCCCTCTGCCTTGTCCGTAAACTATTTGAACTTCTCTGTCTTCATAAGATTGTCACGTTAGCCAGAAAAGAATTCTAAATATTTGCTATTAATATAATGATACAGAGACAGAAAAAAAACATGTGAGATTTAGTTAAATCATGTAAATCTTGTAAATATCTGGGAACAAACTTCAGCGTGAATTTTTTTTCTAATAAACTATAAACTTGTAAAGATAATAAGAAGACCTAAAACACAGGGATGCTGCTTCCCTGGATGTGTTTTTAACGTATTTTGTGCAGTTTCTGTGTTTAACATCTGATAAAAGGCATCAACAAATGACCCGTGAAGTTATTTTTAGCATTACTTTTATGTAAACCTGTTAAATAACTCTGACACGGATGTTTACTTGCATTAGCAAAAGAAATAGAAAGGTGTGACATTTTAAAAGCAACACCCGAATCCCGAAGGCCATCCAGGGGGCGGTGATTGTACCTGCATATAAATCTGCCAACGTGTTTGCCTGTTTGTGCAGAAAATAGTTAATTGCAGCCACAGGGAGATCACTGAGCTCAAAACACACCGTCTGCCTATTTGCATGGAACGTTTCAACCATTCTTATCTCTCTCTCTCTCTCTCAACGGTTTTGTGTGCTTGTGTTTATTCGTGCACATCAAACAGTTTCAAAAGATTTTTTTTCCCCCACTTTTGCAAACAAAAGACATCATTTTTTTTCCTCCCCTTCCATGTGGATTTATCCATGTTTTTATTTATTTATTTTAGAGCTTACTTCTCCACCAATTGTTTTGACAATGAATTTGGTGGTCTGTTAGAATGAGCCCGCGTGTGCGCTTTTATATCTTTGTGTGTTTTGGCAGGAGGCAACAAGGGCAGCGATGGAGGAGAGTGGGGCTTTCTGATGAAATTCAGTGGCAATTTGAAGTCTCCAATCATTGAACCGTACAAGGAAAAGAAGGCAAAAAGGGAAAGGGAGAGACGTGAGAGAAGACAGAATTAGTTTAGAAGACAGAGAAGTGGAAGTGGGTTCAGAAAAAAAAAGCAGAGAGAGAGACAAAGCAAAGAGAGACAGTTAATTGCTTCATCACATAGTTAACCGAGAGACATGAAAGCATCGCCTCAGTCTGTTTATTGTGGGGGAAAAAAAATTCTGTGTCTGTTTATGTCTCTGATTGCACTGTTGCATCTCTGGTGAGCTTTTTGTGTGTCTGCCAGTCTGTGTAATTACTCTCGCTGCTTTCCATAGAACGCGCCATCGCTGCAGGTTTCACCACGCTGACATTCAAGTGATAATGATAAACAGCTCAGTCAGATTTGTTTGGCTTGCTCGGTGTGCCATGTGCTTCCAGGGAGGGCATCTGAATCACACGGAGTGAAAAAACACCAATAAAAGGAGAAAAACACACACACAACACACCCAAAAGAGAGGCAGTCCCACAGTCTGGCACTAGTTAACACAATTTGGCAAGGAGTGATGAGAGGTTGCATCATCTGAGAGAGAAGAAGCGAGAGAGATCACCTACTGGAAACATCCAAACATTTTAAACTTGATGCCCACCGTATCACAGCTGGATGATGTTGTGTCAACAATAATCACACAATCTGCTGACCTCGGCAAATCACATTAGATTTACATTACATTTTTATCTTTTAATTCATCTAATACTCATGTGACCCTACGATGATGTGCATTAGCTCCTCAAGCTTGAATTTTTCACAGCCAGAGGCAAAGTGTGTAAAAGGGTGGTATTGTGCCAAATCAGCTTTTTTGGGGGGGTTCTATATTATTTCTATGACAAAAACATACCTGAAGTGTTTTTCAATTTCACTCATCCATATCTGGGAAATTCACGAACTCTCCTGTCCAGTATTTACATATCACTAGAACACCAGGTCGTTCTGGGCCATAGATGTTCTTCTCTGCCACACCCACAGTTTAACATAAACAGGAAGTTCTTCAGTGCTTGCGCTCTGCTCATGTTCATAAAGCTTGTGGCGAGATTTGGCAGCCTCAACCAAGGATTACTCTATGTCGTGCACATACCCGTGGTTATAGCAATTGATGGTAACCAAGTGGAGGGAAAAGAATGACAGTGTCAAAAACAGAAGCAAAACTGAACAAATGAATAATTATGAGCTGTTTTCAGCTAAAATTGCATTTCTAAGCCAAAAAATATAATATGTTGATCTATACCTAAAAATTCTTTCAGTTGATCCATTCAGGAATTCCTTCTGGAAAATGAAATAGAAATAAATATACTATCCTTCACAGGGTGGCTGGGCTCTCACTCGGAGATAGAATGAGGACTTCTGCCATCAGGGAGGAGCTTGGAGTGTGCTGTTGCTCCTCCCGGATGGAGAGAAGCCAGATGGGGTAGTTCGGGCATCCCAACGGGAGGGGATCCAAAAGCAGAGCCTGGACTCGCTGGAGAGACTATGTCTCAGAGCTGGACAGGGTCACCCCCCGGGTGAGCTGGAGGATGCAGTCGGGTGAAAGAAGCCCATGTTCCTTGCCTGAGGCCGTTGCCCCCACGACTCGGCCTCGTGTAAGTCGAAGACAACGGAACGCTTATTTGTATTATTTACCCCTCTTTAGAGTAAATAAAATATTGATGCCACTAAAGCAGAAAATTAGAGCGACAACTGTGTGCATGTTGCTGTTTTAGAAATATGTGAAGCAAGAGTGAGCATTTATTGTGCCTAATGTTGTGTGGAAGGGAATCATTAAAAAAAACTACACATACTTTGTGATATATGTTTTCTCTGTAAATGTGAAATGGCAAATAGATGCAGAATTTCTTTTTTCTGACTGAAATGCAGGAGGAATAACAAAAGAAGGCGTGAGTAGCATGTTTATTTCTCTCTTTCAGCCTCGGGTGTTTTAAAAAGAGCATATTTTCCTTCATGCTGTGACTTCATTTGAATTCAGTCATTTGAAAAGATAAAGTCTTTGTCTGCCACTTTTTCATATAAATGGGAACTCTTTGTTTTCAGCTTGTTTCAGCTTGCCACCAAAAAATCCAAACAAAGTGTGCACCAGCTTTACGGAGGTGTTTCCATGTGGCTATGTGAGCTGTTTCTCTGCTTTAGAAGTTAACATCACTCGCTCTGCTTCAAACAAAATGCTGAAATGTGCTGCTAACCAACACAAAGAAAAGCTTTCCTAAACATCAACATCCTAAAATAGCAGTAAAATGATTTTTTGTTGTGAAAAAGCAAAGCAAACATGACCTAAAAGTGGCATTGAAGAATTTGATAAATTCTTTTTTGGTTTGATTTTTGCTTGTAAAACAATGTAATGAAAATTTTAAAAAAGTACAATAATCTGCAAACTTACTGGAACATTAAAAAGACAAGGATTTTTGTACGGTAACTCCAACTTCCTGGTTTCGGTTACAAGTATTTCAAATAGCTTCAGACGCATATTTAGAAGAAGCCAGAATAGATAAAAACAAGTCGTATCATTTATTCAATATGTTACTAAATATTTTAATATTTATTCAATGAGGTTACAGGGAGAAGAGATAAAGAAGGTGGAAGATTCTAAGTCCTTAGGATCAACAGTCCAGAGTGATGGAGAGTGTGGAAAAGAGGTGAAGAAGCGTGTGCAGGCAGGCTGGAGCGGGTGGAGAAAAGTATCAGATGTGATGTGTGATAGAGGAGTTTCAGCTAAAATGAAAAGTGTACAAAACCATGATGAGACCAGCCATGCTATTTGGTCTAGAGACAGTGCCACTGAGAAAAAGACAGGAAACAGAGATGGCGGTAGCAGAGATGAAGATGCTGAGGATCTCTCTGGGAGTGACCAGGATGGACAGATCAGAGGAACAGCACATGTTAGAGGTTTGGGAGATAAAGTCAGAGAGGCCAGACTGAGATGGTTTGCACATGTGCAGAGGAGAATGAGAGAATACATCGGAACAAGGATGCTGGGTTTGGAACCACCAGGAAAGAGGACTAGAGGAAGACCAAAGAGGAGGTTCATGGATACAGTGAAGGAAGACATGAAGATAGTTGGTGTGACCGAAGAGGATGCAGCAGATAGGGTTAGATGGAAGAAACTGACTTGTTGTGGCGCCCCCTGAAGGGAAATGCCGAAAGAAGAAGAAGATGCATGGTAACAGTCTGACGTTAGCCCAGTAATTTGCTCTAGACTAGGTTTTACTCGTTATCAGTCTATAGCTGTAATTAATCTCAATGGTTCTAAATTTAACATTTATAAAGAAATAGAAGGCCATTTCAGAATAAATACATCCATCTCATTGCCAAATTTGTATATCCCGCTGTATTGCACTTCTGATTGTTAGACCCGTTGTTCTTTTTTTTGTCATTTTTAGCAATTTTCATCCTCAAACTTAAATGTCATAAAATGCAATCCAATATTTCAATGAATTTCACCACATACACCAATAAATAAAAAAAAACCAATGCCTTATTCACCAGGAAGAGTCAAATTTTCTGTCAAGATACAAAGTAAAGGAGTGATTCTAAGCATCCAACATAGCAACAAAAACCTGATAGTAATAAAAAAGTCACAAGGGTGTGATATCCTGATTCTACATAAAAAAGCCAAGGACATAAAATACTTTTGAAAGATATGAAATCTATTAACTTTCACACATTTTCTAAACATATTTCACAAAAATGAAAAAAAAATGGCGTGTTTTAAAAGAATTGACCTTTGATTTTATCGCAGATCTCTTTGTCTTAAACATCACCACAAATGGAAAAAAATCAGGGGGGAGCATTGCATGGAAAACAATAGAGGCCATATGATTCAAGAGCACAGACTGCTGTAGCAATATGATCAATAATTGATCATTCCTGCTTTTCTAACCTCTTTCTTTTTCACCCACATGTCCAAATGTGTGTTGTTTGTGTGTTTGAAAGAGTTATCTGTGTGTTTCGTGTGTGCCCGCCTGCCACTGTGTGGCTTCATGCTAATTTGTCTGTCCAGCATTCCAGCTGTCCGTGTGTGAAGACAGTGTGTGAGGCTCCTCTGTCCCGCTATTTTGGACAGTTTGATGTGAACAAGGAGTGACTGCGTTAAAAGCATTAACATTTTCAAACCCCGAGTCACTAATCAGGATGTTGTCAGGGAGGAGAGGCATTCGGCACAGCCATGAATTATTTAACATCCACTAGTTTGCATACTCTAAAAATGAGAAAAAAAAACACACAAACATGCCGAGAAATGATGCTAATGGGAAATTTGTGAAAAAATGATGAAAACTGGGTTAAAGGAATGAACCGAACACACATTCGGTGTGCTAACACATGCGGTTTTGTCTCAGAACACTACAAAAAAAACCACCATCTGACATCTCATCTTTGATTGAAGCTGTGATGGGTTTCGGCCAGAGAGCGAGGGAGTGATGAAAGATAGCAGCAATAAGAGATAGACAGGTAGCAAATACAAAAAGAGCGGGGAAGTCAAACAAACCACGGCAAGAAGGACGGGAGCCTGTTTGGGAGAAATTTGTAGCTTGTTATCTTGGGATTTTAATAGGGATGTTGCATACAGATTCCTTGTAAGTATGCCCATGTGTGTCTCAAAATACTCACGGTATCCTTAAGTGACTTCTTACCATTTTCCTTTTTTACCTTCATCATATTTCTTTCCAGGTTTCAGCTCTGAGTCTGAAAATAGAAGCTTGAATCAGCATTTAGAACTAAAAAAAAGCAGAGCGAAAATATGGTCTGTCCTATTTTCTAATTCTACTTTAAAAAAATCTCTCTGATTTTAGAACATTATTCTGTAGAAGAAAAAAAAAGTTTTCCCCAGCTCTTTGATATTTAAATTGAGTCAAAAAAGATTTTTCTACTAATTTTTTCAGTTTTCAAATGAACTAAAAACTTAAGAACTTAGAAGGAACTTGATTGTTTGGGACTGTCTCACTTTTTCCTTGAAGAGGAGATACTTTGCTTTTGTGTGGTCATACTTTTTTTTATTATGGAAATATATAAATATTGAACATTATGTTAAATCTGAAATGCAATACTTGCCTAAAAATCCTAGAAATACATTTATTAAGTTTCACGTCCGTTTTTGACACGCAAGTCCCCCTCCTCTCGGTTCGTGCTTGGCCACAACCCTAAGCCCTGTGCAAGACGTGGTATGAATCTTATTTCAGGCTACAAAAACGAGCGTTCGGAGAGCTCATGCAATGTTGTTGTGAAAATATTTCCTGCCATTGTTAGAATGTCAGTGTAACAGAGAACAAAATCCTCGGCCAAGAACATACTGGCATTCAAATAGTTTCCAAATACTGGATTGGAGAGCTCACAAATTACTCAAACACAAGTAATCGAAATAGAAAACCACTTTCGTTACTACTATGATTTATATGTAAAATAACATTCAAACACGATGGAAAACAATTCGATGTTGCATGAAACCACCTCTTTAAGAAATCAAGAAAGGTTGATGGGAAAAAATAATAATCTACCTCAGATGTATAAAAATTTGATTCTGAAAATTATGTGGCCCTAGGATATTGGATTTACATTGGGAAAGAATGTTATGGGATAGAAAAGAGGTCAATAAATAATTCTCCTATCATGTGTTGTGCTTACTGTACAAACCTGGGGAGGGAGTTTCATGATCTGGGCTTGCTGCAGTCAGTCAGGTCTATATACAAATATAAAAATAGAATCAACTATCAATGCCTTTTTATGTTTAAAACAAAGATGAATACTGAACACCTGTTACCAAGCTTTAGTTTGCTGGTTTATAAAAGCTCTAGACAAGTGAAACAGGAGTTCACCTCGTCTGTCTGGCTGCCTGCAGGCTAACTGTGGGAGTCCTGCTTTCTCTCAGCAGTTTAAACAGGTCAGAGTGAGTTGCACGTGTATAAATGAGTGTTTTTGTCAGTGTCTAAAATTTAGAACCGACAGGCTTTCCTTCACGCTCACAGTCAGCTTGACGTAGATGTTTAGAAGGTGAATTAAAGTTTCTACATTAAACCGTGGAAGGTACAAGCAATAAAACTGGAGCATTGTTGTTTAATTTAGTAGCTTCTCCTGTTTTCTATCATAAAAAAGTATTTTTTCCATGAGGTTGCAGTTTTTTAATAAGAGTTGTACTTTATTTATCAGTATAAGATGAGTACCCAATTTAATAAACATGAAGTTGGAGTGAAAACAAAGTGGTTTTTGACAATGAAACAACCTCTCCTTTGACTTTGGCACCAAAAAAAACATCGTTTCAATTTTTCGTTAGCATGAGTGTTTATGACACAAATCCAGAAAGATATACGTTTGGACATTAACCCCCACCATGCTTGTGTGTGTAAGTACTTCACTGTGACTCTATCAGGGTTACTTCCATGTGTGTCCACATATTTTGTGTGTGCGCTGGTTGTGTAAATAGACAAAGATCCCTGAGGACAAATGACGAGGAGATGATATCTTGTGAAGTGTGCCCTTTAAAAATAGCAGGGTCGCTGTCAACATTACTTGGCTCTGGATGAGCTCACTGTCTGTGTGTGTGTGTGTGTGTGTGTGTGTGTGTGTGTGTGTGTGTGTGTATGAACTCACACACACCACCATGATCTGGGTGAGTTTCCCAGAACATGCGGTTCTCTACTGTATTCTAGTTTTCTGCTTTTTACGTAGACAAGTAACAGCTATTAGGACCTGTCATCATGCATGGCTGGCTTCCACATGCCTGTGTGTAAGTGTGTGTGAATAAACATGTAAGTGCCTTCAAAGAGGTACAGGATGCATTTAAACCGAGCCCCTGTGACTGATGTTCATAGTAATGTGAAATATTGCCTGAGGGTGACATGGATAGAGAGAAAGAAAGGATGGATGGGAGGTAATAAAGAGGAGCCATGTTGAACAAAAGATGCAAGTGTGTACATTTTATTATGTTATCAAAAACAGTGGCAGACCATGCATTTTACAACTGGTGCTCCATCTGCATCCATCAATCCCTCAATAACTATTTTAATCCAACTTAATAGAAAAAAATCAGCTTGGACATTGGAAAATAAAAAGTTCCTTAATAAGCCCTGTTACTGAATAAGCAATTCACGGGTAAAATATTCTCCCGAAAGATGTTATGGCGTGCTGGAGCCTATCCCAGCTGATTTCAGTCGCGAGGCAGGATACACCCTAAACAGGTTTCCAGTCTGTTGTGGGGCAACACACACAACCAGCTACACACATACCTAGGGGCAATTTTGTAGCGGCCAATCGACCTAAAATTCATTATTTTGGAACGAAAGTGGAAACCAGAGCACCTGGAGAAACCCTATATGTACACAGGGTGAACATGCAAACTCAACACAGAAAGGCCAGTGTTTCAAGCCTCACTTTCCAATTTAAACATTAAACATTAAATAAGAGCAACATTAAATAAGAGAACTGAAAACAGCGATATAAAGAGCCTTTGAGAAGTTCCAAAATGAACCACTTCAGAAGTGAATTGGTTGAACCATGTTTCATTCATATGTAGGAAGAGCTAGTAAGGATTCCACAGGCATCTTGAAAGCTTATTTTAATCTACTTGGCAACAAATTTTGGTGGAAACGATATGTTTCCATATCGGTGGATATGTTTCCACCGAAATTTCAATATCAAAAGCTTTGAAATTTCAATATCAAAAGTTTTGACATTTCAATATCAAAAGCTTTGAAAATACCTAATTACAACCAGGCTTGCTGTCAGAAAAACTATAAAAGGAAGTAAACAGACCATTTGGAAATTTTTATGAATACTACTTGGCAAAATATAATTGACATCGGTTTGTGTTTCGGTTTTTTTAGGCCAGCAGAGTGAGCTTTGAAGGCATACAGGGTTTTCCACCAGTAAAAGGTTTTTTCTTCTTATCTTTTGTTTGCCAGACCTCTGCCATGCAACATATTAGTACTTGCATGAGTAAGTCCAAACATGACCCCCACCGGTGCCATGGAATGCGATTCCTCCTAAATTTCCAACTTTGAAACTCTCAAAATATCTTTAGCAAAATGGTGTCGTATTTTTTCAACTTACTGCGTGTCCGGGCGTATAACTTGAAGCACCTCTGACGGTTTTACACTGACTATGAACATAACAGAGTGTTTAGCAGATAAAAGTCCACATTTCCCAGGATGTATGTGGAAGTGATTTCCCCCGGGATGCGGTAAAGTTCAGACTGAAGCCAGCTAGGGTGTAAATATCGGATTCTTCGCAGACAGTGTGAAATATATCTCAAAATAAATGTTAATGTTGCTTTGCCGACTAAACATGTGCACAGACTTTCTGTTTTAGCTGCATCTCTGCGGGGTAAAAAAAAATGGTTGAGTTTGCTAGAAGAAAGAAAATAATTTAGGAAGCAGCTTGAACAAGTTTTAAATTATCTTTATTTTCTTTGTTCAGCGATGAGGAAATAAATTACGTGATTGTATCTCAAAGGTTCTTGATTAAATCATGGATGTTTTACAGGCTAATAATGACTAAAATATTGTCTTTTCCATCATGCATATTAACTGTAATGAAGTTATATATTTGTTAACAAATTTGTTCCATCCTATCTTAATATAGATTGATCGATTGGAGGACATCCATACCTCCAACTCTTTTCTAACACCACTGGGCCTCAGAAGGCAAAGCAGCTAATGGTGTCTCATCCCCATGAGTGTAATATGTTACACACGATAGCGTCTACTGGGAATCAGTGCATATGTTTGTAATTTAGGCCGCTCAGACCAGTGAAGCTAAGCCAGAGACTCAGGATAACACGACGGCTTGCATAATCACAGGAATGATATTGGATTTTTTTTACTTTATCTGTTAAGTATCTACATTGAATTGGATAAAGATAATACTTGTATTTGACCCAAATTCATAACATTTGCTAAGAATGAAGGAATATTGGGGATAAACAGCTTTTGAAAAGAAATTAGTGCTGCATCGGATGCACTAAAGGAGAGGCCGATAAAACGCTCTGCAGAAATTTACATAATGCTTTCTTAACAGCCTACTCTCGGTGTGTTGGTGATTAACAATTATCTAGCGGCGCCACTAATGAATCACGACTGAAAACAAACACCAAATTTATTTAGAGATCAGGCTGTGTAGTGATTAGTCTTCAGCATGCAGGTCAGACACCATGGAAAACATATACACCGACCGGCCTCTGGTTTATTACAGAAATCAGTTCAACGTTTATGTGTAAAAAAGACTGAAAATTAGTCAAACTTGGGCTCCTTCAGTTGGATCAGGAGAGGAGAATGTACAATGTCAAAATCTGAAGTGAAAATAAATAAATATATTCATAAGCGTTTTTTTTTTTTTTTTTTGTGGGTGAATTTCGAACTTCTGAGTGAACAAAAGACACTAGGTTTGTCTATGTAAGCCACTCCCGCAAAAGTACAATACAATTTGTTTCAAGTCTTATTGCGTTTCCATCTGATTATTTGTGTGTGCGGGATTTTAGACAATTTGGGTGCAAAACTGGGTTACAGAGATGAACTGAATTGAACATTGAATTGAATTCAATTACAGTGAAATAAATCGAACTGAAGTGCTGCTAGAACGACTCTCGAAAAAAAGTAAAGATACATGTTGCTTCTTTTTTCATAATTCAATTTTTTTTACTTTTATCTACAGCCATTCTTTTTCTTCTAGTTGTAAGTAAACATAGTCTTGCTTGTTTCTTTTGGTAACGATGCAGTGACCCCGACCATTGCAACAGATGATGCAATCAATGGCCAAGCAGCAGTAAGAATGACAAATTTTAGCTCGATAAATAATAATCAACTCTTTTTGGAAATTAAAATTTACAAGGTTGACAAACATTGGATTTAAAGGTAGAAAAAGTAGCTTTTCGTCCTAATTGACAGAAAACGAAAATAAGAAATTCAACTGTATCTGTTAAATGGAAGATTGTTCGTCACTAAAACAGAAAAACATACAGCAGTGCTCATTAAAAAGACTGATAGAAAATAAACTTTTCTTTCAAGTGATAATTAGAGATCTCACCAGTTTCCAGGATGGACAGATGTTCAGCTGCTGTCAGCTCTTCTGTTAAGCACGTGCTGAAGTGCTTAACAGAAGAAAAAAACACAGTTGCAAAAACAACGGGTGGGATGAAATCTGTTGTAGTGAAAGATTGTGAACCGAGAAGGTGTGAAAGAAACTGGAAATAGCAGATGATCTCTCTGTTTTAAAGTTTAAAGAACAAAAGAAAAATTAAACTCTAAGTTTAATCAAATATAATAAGTATAAGCATTATTTCTCAAAAGCTCCAAATTCATATGTACGTATGAGAGGACCAGGAAACCTTTGCAGGTAGATATTTTTTACTACTACTAACCTTTAGAATAAAATACACACATGAATAAGCGTATAAAACAACAACAACAACAACAAAAAAAGCATGAATAGAGAATAACTTTGGCTTTGTTGAAAAAAAAAAAAAAAGAAAAAACAAAGAATATCAAACAAGAAAACCCATGAAACTGGAGCAGATCAAATCTTAATGAGGATAAATATTGCATTTTTTTTTAACTTCAGATGCATGATGATACCACCAGTGACATTGAACCGGTGTTCAAATAGTATCCGATTACTGGATGGGAGAGTTTGCAAATTCCTCAAAATTGCATTGAGAAAACAAATAAGAACTGTAGGTGTTGTATGTTATTGACGTGCAAAAAACATTTAACACTAGGACCGCTGCAGCCATCAATTTAACTGCACGTCACTTTTATATGCCAATTAGAATAAATAAAACACAACCTAGAAGGCTGACCTTTTATGACATTTAATATAAACATGTTTTCTATTTTATCATTTAGTTTTTGTGTTCTAAAAATGAACATTTCAAATTTTATAAGCATTTTATCTCCTCTAATCGGGGCGTAGCAGCTGGGAGGTAGTTTGCGTTACCATAGCAACAACTTCTGCAGGAAGTTGTTGTTATGTTGCTATGGCAACAAACACATTGCTATAGCCATACATAAGTGTGTGTGTTTTTATATTTGTGAAGAGAGACAAGTAGAACAGTTTTTAGCACAATTAAAACCCTGGAAAGTTAAACTAATGCAGTCGTGCTAAGAGCAGAAATTTGCTTCCCCAAAAGAGCTGTAACATTAGTTACCTTGAAATATTACTGATTCTAATGTGACCATTTAAACCCCATGGCCCAGATTTATGTAGAGTTTAGTCATTTATGTGCCCAGAGAAGGTTTGTGGCTGCAGAATTGTAGGTGTTATTGATGAAAGAGGAGCCTCTGGGTAAAAAAAAATCTATTTTAAAAGATCTGTCATGTTAAACATTTTCCCATCTGTCAATCACTTTCTTCCGTCTCGGTCCTCTGGTTCTTGATGTTCTGCTCATGTGGTCTTCTTCCAGTCAAACCACCAGGGGGGGAATGTTGCCCATTTCCCTACATGTCAAGAGTGGAAAGCAGATTTTAAAAGTCAGAGAGTTTTATAGAAAAGTAGGCCAAGAGCAGGAGGATTTTTTTTTTTTTTACTAAAAAAGGAAGACAGGAAGACACAAAGGGGTACAAGGAAAGTGATGTGGAAACAAAATGGTTTCCATCATAAATGTGACATTTTGTTGGTTTGTTAAGGGACAACTGTCACCTTAGTGCATGTTGAAGTGGTAAAACTGACAACCATCAGTTCACATTTACAGATCATGTTTTTTGCTCATTTGAACTGATTTAAAGTTCATTGTTAGCTTTGCTGTTTAAATTCTATCACTTGATTAATTTAACATGTCATAAATAGTTCATGAATGACATTAAATTTGTGATCAAAAAGTCATTTTTAAAAAATCAGGTGATAAATCAGAGGAGACCGATCCCTTTTCAGTTGGCCTCCACCGGGCTTTTATTTCTCTCTAGTGGTTAACTGTCATCCAGCAGCCTCTTATCTGCCTGAAAAGCCTGTTTTACACACTCTCACACATGCACACCCATTTTCAGGCAGAAAATCTTTCAATCTCCCTCAAGGTGAGAAGAGAGTGAAAGATTTCCATCCAGTTTGCCTCTTTTTCAGAAACAAGGAGACACTTAGACAGCGTGGTTCACCAGGGAAAAGAAAACCTTCAGTCCAGCAGGAGGGAAAACAAGAGAAAATGAACCGTAATATTTTTAAAACACTGCAAGAGCTCTTAGGCAGGATGTATTAATTATCTTGGCGTCAATAATTTGGTAATTTTATCCCCCTTCCATATGATGAAGAGGTGAAGCGTTGAAATGGGACGTTCATGTTGCAAAGTGAGTTAGCAGGCTGGCGTTCTTGAGTGTGTTTGATGGGCCCGAGTGATTCTGTGGCAGCTCGTGACGTGATTAAGTGTTATTGGCTAACAACCCGACTTCTTTCTTTTAATTACCACAGGAGCTCCTGGCATTGCCGCTCCTCCATGCATTGTGTTTCTGAGGTATTAGCAGCCCTAACAACACAGTGAGAATGGAAACGCAGTGATGCCAGTGGACAAGTAAATAATATACTTCCATCCCACACAGATTCAGACACATTCAACTCCCTCTTTTGTTCATGCGTATATCCTGTGATGTTATGGTAAAAGATAACTTTTATCTTAGAAAGTAGATTATTTTTGGCCCAAAAGTATGTCTGGTTCTGGATGAAATTTGGATGACTTTCTCCAGGTTTCACTTGAGAAAACAAGAAATTCATACATTACATTGTAGGTTTTTTTTTTATTCAATTTTTCTGACATCCTGTCTGTAAACCTGGAATAGCATATGTTTTGGGTTTCGGGATCGCTTGGACCATACCCAAGTGTACTTCAAATTACTTTGGAGATTCAGTTTGGCTGTTGAACCTCCAACAATTTTCATCTAAACTGATTATATGGCTATAAATGGATAAAACAAGTTATTTTTGTGACATATTGAACAAATCTTTACCTTTCACAGGATTAAAGTGCAGGTTAGAATGAAGTGGCCAGAATGGAAATCTGGACCCACAAATCTTAAAACCATGGTCCTCGACTGGAAAAAGGTATTCTACCTACAAGTCAGGGACTGTGACTTGTACCATCAAGTTTGGTGAGTTTAATTTTTTTTGGGTTCATGTTTTTCTTGTTCATAAAGGGGAAGTGCACAAAACCGTGGTGAGACCGGCCATGCTGTTTGGTCTAGAGACAGTGGTACTGAAGAAAAGACAGGAAACAGAGATGGAGGTAGCAGAGATGAAGATGCTGAGGATCTTTCTGGGAGAGACCAGGATGGACAAGATCAGTGGAACAACACATGTTAGAGGTTGGTTTGGACATGTGCAGAGGAGAGAGAGAGAGAGTACATCGGAAGAAGTAAGAACCACCAACTGGTTCCAAATCCTGCTGGGTTTGGAACCACCAGGAAAGAGGACTTGAGGAAGGCCAAAGAGGAGGTTCATGGATACAGTGAAGGAAGACATGAAGATAGTTGGTGCGACTGAAGAGGATGCAGCAGATAGGGTTAGATGGAAGAAACTGACTTGCTGTGGCGACCCCTGGATGGAAATGCAGAAACAAGAAGAAGAAGGGTTCTTGTTCATAGGAGATGAAAGGAAGGAAAGTGGGATCCTAATATGGATTAGTGCAGTGTCAGCAATAAGTATCATGCATCCATCCTTCATAGTGAAGGAAAGTCTGGGCATGCTACTAAGTACTGTTGCGCTCACAATTCAGCCTGGATAAACATGGCATGGTACAGCGACAAGTGGACATAATTATTTGAAATTGCGTGGACTCATTGCCTCACTGGTCACCGAGTTCAATTTGAATGAATTGAATCTTCAATATTGTGCTCCCTGATTGCTTTAAACTGCTTGTCAAAACCATCTTAACATTGTGTTTTCTATTCTTAAACTTCTCTTTAATTTAATTTTTAGAGAAAATAATTTTTTCTGGTTACTTTGACTCTTGAAAGTTACTTTTAAAACTGCACAGCTGACTTAAAGAAGTTAGATTGTTTCTTTTATCGTCCTGTAAAGCAGGACCACTCTGTTTAAAGACCATCTTTCTTTCTTTCACAACACAGCAAATTGGAAATAGATGTTGATGTGTGTTTTGCTGCACAGAGCAACTGAGCAGAATTCTTTTAAATCACATGAGAACGAGCAAAAGAAAACAAAAGACAGCGAGGGGAGAGGTGGGAGTAACAAAAAATGACTGGACCGCTGTAGCCTCGGGAGAGACTGCATGGAAGAACACACAGCTGGCTTTCCCGTGCAATTCGCCAAATTACTGACGAAAATCTCCCCCTCAAAAAAAGAAAAGGAGGGGGGTCGAATAAAGAGTGTGTGCGTGTGTGTGTGTGGGGCATCTTGTTCATCTCATTTACCAGATTTGACAAGATCTATTTTTCAGATACAAATACACACACACACATAAAAGCAAAAGTCAGCCTCTGAAAATTTTACTATCTGCATGTCGGGAAATCTCAGGGGATTATCCCCAATAACCTGTTTAACTTAATCCTTATCACACACACATGAATAATAAATCCCCTCCCTCCACTCTCCATCGCTCTCTCCCTCTCTGAGACGGAGTGAGGAGGAACGCCCCTCTCACCTTACTCTCCATCACCCTCCCTTCATCCTCCTCCCTCACACATTCACTTCGACTTGATGAGCCGGCTGCTTTCTCTGCATCTGTTCTGACTGTTTCTCTCCTGCTTTCTTCTCCTCCCATAGCACACCTATCCATGCAGCCACCTCTGGAACAAGAGCAGTAGCAGGACACACCAGCAAAGAGGACTGACTACAATAACAGGAAAAGGAAAAGGGCAGTGACCTGAGTGAGAGGGGTCTATGGTCAGACAGCTGGAGCTCAGCAGTGTCCATGAGAAAACCACATCAGAGCTGATGAGAAGATGAACAACAGAGAGTAGGATCCTGTTGGATTCACATTGGAGGAAAACTCTCATCAACCTGCGGAGAGAGACGAGGAGATAAAGACTTTTTGAAGTGAGAAAAAACTCCTCCTTTGGAGTTTGAAGAAACTTTTGAATTTTTTGTTCTTGACAGTTAAAGACTGTTGGAGATCCATCGATTTCAGATTTCTATCTGGGTAATAAACCAGGAGAGGATTTATGCAAGGGTGAGATCTCCTGTGGACCACCTGCTTCCTCTTTTTACGTTGAAACAAAAAAGGATAACAAGCTTCACAAAGTGGCGATTGTTATTTTTGCCTCTGAGCTTCAATCTTCTATTTGTTCACCCAAAACTGAACTATAGTGAGAACAACCCAGATCTGACGAGAAGTTCTTCCCAACCTTCATCCATTTGGTAAGTTTTTTTTTTTGTCTCAGCTGTAAAAAAAAAAAAAATCATGTTTGCTGGTGTGTTTTGTGGGTCTCTGCCAGACAGAACATCCAAAAATTCCCTGTTCAGCAAATGGGACTGTGAATATACATTTTCCTCTGATTGAAAAGCTGTGTAGCGCTGCGCTGCCAAAAAAATGTAACCTAGATCCCTTGAAAATGCCCCAGGCTTCTTCCCTATTCACTCCAGGGTGAAATACTAATGAATACTGGTAAAACTGTCTCAAAGAAGGCACAGAAATAACTTGGGATGATGGTGATAACCCTTTTAAGGACAGGCTGTCGCCCTCCCCGTCACTTTTCACATATGTTAGCCCAATGATGTCGGACAGCTCGGTGTGGATTTGAGCTCTGTAATTGAGTGCTGACCCTCTTTCCCCTGAGGATGGAGTGTCATTCCCAGAGACAGACGGCTGCGGCCATTAAGATGATACAGGATAATCTGTAGACAGCAGGAAATAAAAAATTAACCCAATCCACCCCCCAGGAGCACTCAGGTGTTTATTTGAAAAAAAAAAAAAATCCATAGAAAAAAAATCCTCATTTTTGGTTCAGGTTAGTCTCACCATAAAGTATTGATGTTGTACATCTAATATTCGATACTCGATTTAACTCAAGAACTTTTTTTATTTTTTTCTGCAGCTGTTTGGCATATTTTGTTTGTTCACACGAGAGTCTTTTGTTCATCCAGTAATTTCCTTCTTGGTTTTCCCTCTGAGTCCATACTGATGGAAATGATTTGATTTGGTTTTTACTTGGAAAGCCGTTGATGCAACTAAACCCAGTGGTCTAATTCCTGAAGAGGGAACGATCAGGGAAAATCCTTTGGGTGCCATCTGGGAGGCTTCACCCTTTCTCCCACACACAAACAGACCCACACACACACACACACACGGAGGAAACAAACAAGATTCCTGATTAGAGTTGTGCATTGGTTGCTTCGTTTGTATGTCAGTGAGTTTGACAAGCTGTCCAAATGGGACAATCTCTGTTCAGCCAAAGTCAATGAGAACCACTGAAAGACCCTGTTATGGTTTCATTGTCTGAAATGAAGCTGTTCTTTCCATTTAACATTGACCACAACTCTTGATCCTGCTCAAGAATGTTTTCTATTTCGGGACCAATCCATTACAAAAGAAAAAGTAGTGAGTTTATTACACATGATAGCTTGCTTAGAGTCAGAGGTTCAAACACAGGACACTTTTCTTCAGGCGAAAACAGCCTCAAATGAAGTTTGGATTACTTTTATGTTGATTAAGATTTGCCTCAAACAAATAGGTCTTTTTGGAGATATTTGGACACTTTTCTAAAATTCGTTCCAGTAGATAAATGTTTTATTTTCCTAATGAACAATCTCTAACTCTGAGAACCTCAGGAACAGGCCTTGTAGAGGTACTCAGAGTAAGTACTAAACTTGGGGAAGCAGCTAAAATCTGGAATGTTTTTCCGGACTACGTGAGACGGGCTTCTACTCTGACTAAAAACTGTACTCGTTAGCTGTACATATAATATTTGAAAGCATTCCGTCTGCACTCTCCTGTCATAGTTAATGGCAATATGGAAGATCTTCAAGCCCAGCATCTCTTTGTAAATTCCGGGCAATTATTCAGATCCCCCTGAGGCTTTTCTGGCTTTTTCTGGGTTTCCTGCTCTAACCAATAGAAATACTTGTCACTAAAACCAAGATGTTGGAGACAATTATTTCTGGCCAGAGGTCTTGTTCACCATACAGAATGTGATTGTCTGAGGTGTTCATTCTCTTTCTATTTCTTTTGTTATTTTCAGTGAAGGCAGATTTAAGTCATATTACAAAAGATTCATTTTTAAAAATCTTCCACAACACATTTGAATTTATACTAATTCTTAGCTATAAATTGTTGAATTCTATTTGACAGTTTTAACTGTAATTATTGTGGTTAAATTACTTTGAGAGAAGCCAGATGGGGTGAGTCGGGCATTTGATTGGGACGCCTCCTAAACGACTCGCCGGTGAGGGGTTTCGGGCACATCTCACCTGGAGGAGCCCCAAAGGCAGACCCTGGACCCACTGGAGAGAGTATGTCTTACAATTGGCCAGGGATCCTCCCGGGTGAGCTGGAGGATGCAGCTAGGGTGAGAGAAGCTTGGGCTTCCCGTCTGAGGCTGTTACCCCCGCGACCCAGCCCTGGATAAGCGGAAGACAACAAAACGAAATGGTACTTCTTCACTTGAATTGTGTTATACAAATACACTTACCTTGTCAATTTTACTTTTAGCAAACTTTAATGAAACTTAGATCTAACCCTTGACAACGTAATCATGAGCCAATATGCTGTTCTTTAAACAACTTCTTCTCAATTAGAAGTTGAAGCTAGTAGTAAGTCATCATCATTCATAACTGAGTTTCAGTCTGAGTAATCTACGTGAAGCTTATGAAACATATACGAAATAAACTGGTGCATAAATTCATATTTATATGTAAACTATGACACATCTTTGTCGAGACTTACTACCATAAGAAGGCAATGATTATCTTTTCAATTACTCTATACGCAGATGACAATCTGATTTTCTTAAGTTATTTCATTTCTATCTGCAAATCCCATCCCAGTCAATCTATTTCCATTTTTATATTTCAATTTAGCTTTTTCTAGCATTGAGGATGAGGGAGGACACATTTGTCTCATGACCATCCTCAGCTGACAAATAAGCTCTTCAGAGCCGCTAATCCTTCTCACAATGAGTAAAGCATTTAAGTTTTTTTTTCTTTTTTGCAAATCAGCTTAAAACATTTAAAGATGCAACATCCAATATCCAGAACTGCTACAATTCCATTCCCCTCGACACAATCTGATCAAGTGGGAACTTACGAAGTGGTAATAACAACGAGGATGACACGAGAGACGTGTTTTGATTTGTGCAGAGTGTCATGCATGGACAGAAACATACTGCATGTATGAATTGGGAGGTTTCTGTCAAGCAAAAAGAATCTTCGGCTCTCCACCACAAGGTGTCAAGATGTGATGAGTGACACAGTAAGAAACAGACAGATTTTTTTTTTCCTCCACAGATTACATCATGGGGGACTAAATCAAATTGCATTTCAATCTTTAAAGCACAGACATGACAAAAAGAGTTAAACATTAACTTCAAACGCCCTTCAGCGACCCGTAGGATTATGAAGTCTTCTGCGTTTCTGTGCTTTAGCCTTCGGTGGACTAAAACTAGGTCAGACCTGTCTGTCAGTCACGAAACATCCTGGAGAATGACAACTGTATCTCAGCGTCTGCCTGTTTTTTGCACATCTGTCACACTTGTACACACTCTCCTGCCCGCGGACAGTGTACAGATGCAATTACAGATATTTCAAAATTTTATTTATTCTGCATATTTCTGAAAGATGCTCGGATGAAAGAACCCGTGTGTAACTTTGCGTAACCGTCTAGTGACTCTTTCTGTTTGAATAGACATGACGAGAAAAGCTGGTGATGGAGACTCGTTGGTTTTAAACACCGGAATGCTTTATTTGAGATGAGCTTTTGTTTCTGGTTCTAGGGACGATAGTTGGAGGATTTGACGGGATGGTAGAGCTGACAGCAGCAATAATTGATTAAAGAAACAATTAGTGTGCAAGAAATAATCAGTTTAGCCGTCATCTTTTGGGCAGATCTGGTTGAATAAAACAAGAAATCAAAAAGAATAAAAAAAAAAAAAAAAATCAAACATGGTCATTTTAAGTTAGAAACAGGCAAAGAAAACAAGGACAGAACCAAAAATAACTGGATCATTACTAAAAACTAAGCAATCAAAAATGGCATTAGTAGAACTAATGTCAAACACCGATAGACGTAATTTGGGTTGACATGTAGTCAGAGTGAATGCCAGGAAGGGTGTTTCAACTTGCTAATGACCGTAAATTAACAGACCCGTTGGTATTTCCCCAAAGGTATTGTGTTTACACTTCCTGGCACTGATAGGAAGAGGAGTGGACACCGAGGAGGAAATGATGTTTGAAAAAACCCTTTGTAGGTAAAATGTCTTAATCTTCTCAGAAATAGTCCAGGCTAAACTTGGTCATCGGATATCCAAAAATGATTTAGTACATTGGATCTTATGGCATAAAAAAAATCCTGGAAAGGGTATAACTCTTGTATTGTAAGTTGTTTTTTGGATTCTGAAAAGAAATCTGTTACAGAAACAACTGTAAACAGAAAGTGTTCAATCACTTACAGACAGACATCAAAATGATGCATCATATCATGTCTAAAAAAAAAGTTAAGATACAAATATCAATGTTCTGGAAAAAAATTCTAACTGAACCCAAAAATGAAAAGCAGAAAATTGTGTTTAGTTTTTCTAACGTGTCGACCATCCCTCCCTAAAAATGACAATGGAATGAGTCACAGTTGGGAGAGGCAGAAAATGAATTACACGATCTTCTTGGTGAAGATTTCCAGTATCCTTACAATCCAAATACATGTCAAACAAAGTAAAAAAAATTTAGTTTAATGAAGTTTTTGGGCTTTTAAATGAAGGAAAAAGCTTTCCTAAAAACAGTCTCAGTTTTGATCCCTATGAGATCATTCCGCTCCAGAACTCCTTATTCAGAACCTGTTTGGAGAAAGGATACGCAACATAAAACATTGCTAAAAGAAGACCCGCCTCAGGAAACACCTCAGTTTGAACAGTAACCACGTCTTCATGTGAGGCAGAGTTTGTGTGAGGAAGCCAAAAAAAAGAAAAAGCCAAAAACTTCTGGCGTTTGACAGAAGAGAAAATGAATTAAAATCTTCAAGCAAAATTCACTGTTTGTTAAAAACAAGCCAATACACTTGTGAAGGTTTGACAATCTAAATGATTAACATCTTTTCAGCATAGCTCTTTATTTATTAAAAACGGGGCATTGTTCTTTTATACGCCAGTGTACACCTCTGCTGCAAAAACACTTCCTGTGTACATTAGAAAGTGGGCATGGTGGAGAACAAAATGCATGGGCAAGAACAGCCTTGCATTCGGATAGTGAATAAGAGAGTGTGCAAATGGCTACAAGATGTATGACTGAAAAAAAAAGCACCCAGGAATTTTTTTGTTGTGGTAATAACTTCCAATATGGCAGAAACCCACCCAAAAAACCCTGGTATGTTGAATCTAAACTTGTAGTTTTTAGGGTTTATTTGCCAAAAAGGAAGTTAAAAGCATGCATAATAAAGTGGACATGAAGTGCAAATATTCAGTGAATTTTTTTAAATTATTGCCACATTTTACATCATGTTTGATGTATGCAAACATTATGGATGAACGCCCCGTTCATCCAGCATCCACAGCTTAAACTCCTCAGCAGTTTATCCAACACTCCCGAGAGCAGTAATGATAACAGCTGGAAGACATCATAGAAAGACTTTTGCTGATATGGAGGAGCCGGATTTTCCGTAACACACTGTTCAGCACATTTAATGCCAATTTTTCCTCTCACTGTTTGCCAATGTTACCCGTATCAACAAGTTACTTGTTGATCTTTCTATTGTTTAGCTGCTAGGTTGTAGCATCAGTGGAACGGCTGGATGCTAATTTAATTGAGTTGTGAAAGAAAAGGAAAGCAGAGAACACAAAGTGAAAAACAAAACCTTCCCAAAAGGGTGCCGAGCAAAGTTCTAAAACACACTGCTGAGTCTTTGTGCGCGCTGATTTGTGGAGAGCTGTGTGAAGAGGTGAGGGGAGGTCAACAGAATACGAGATTAGGCCATTAAAGAGAGAAGAACTATGCTAGAATAATCCCCTCATCATAATCTCTCTTTCTCTCTCCCTGCTGCTAATGGCTGGAAGACAATAAGATGCACTAATCTGTCTACTGGGACCGCAGGGCCGCGCTGAGATATCTACTGGAGTGCAGAGCACATAGGCTAAAGTGTGTTGAAGATTATTTCCCTGGCATTTCTGTTTTATTAGATAGAGCCTGGAGGGGGGAGACTTGTACAACGGGGTGACACAGAGACAGACAGGGAGGGTGAGGCAGAAAAAAACATTCTTCTGTGACTGTTTGTACATTTTTATTTTGGTTAAATGATGCTAAATGGCTCATAGGCACAAGTGATGCAAGATACTGAAACGTCTTCCAACTTGTAACCAGTTAAAAACCATTCATCAAATGAAGTGCCAGTTTGTTTTTTATTTCATCTGATTTCTTAATGTGATTTTTTCTGATGTAGTCTGTCTTGGCCAATCCGTGATTGCGCGCGTTATATTGTGAGTTACATCGCTGCTTCATGATGTAACACAGCTCTGAAGTGATACGAGGCTTAAAAGTTTTAAATAATTTGACTCCGACTGCTTTTAAGGGTGGAGTCAAGCAGACATGTGGGTTACCTCACACACTGTAATATTGATGGAGGCAGAAATCAGCAAGTCTCTTTTAACATTGCTGAGATTTTACCATCATTAGTCAGACTGAACCATTAAAAAAGATTTTTTGGGGGTCCACAGTTGGTGAAACTCACCACATAACTATGTATTTTAGGAACACAGAGGACACAATCTAATAGTTAGTTTATTCAGTTGATTATTGGAAAAACAGCATTTTAATCAGATGTATTTTTAGTTAATCATCTTCAGATTCAGTTTAAAACTATGAAATTAAACGCAGACTCATTATATTCTAATTAAGATACATTTATCATGTGACCTACACGGTCGAAGTTTTACATATCCTTTTATCCATAAAGAAAAATGATTAGTCTAACAAAATATTGCAAGAGGAGTCGGAGGTAATCCTGACTAATGAGCAGGGTACACCCTAAACAAGTCACCAGTACATCACAGGAACGCCTATATGTTCATTACAAGTCTAAAGTAAGCCAGTACAACGTTTCATTCAGCTCAAATTTCTCTCTGTGTTGTTAAATTACATATTCTGGTCCTTATTTGCCACCAGGTCTGACATGCCGAAGCTTAAAAAACATAAAAGCAGGAAATAAAATGACAGAAAAGAAACCATTTCCATATGAATGTGGCATCTGTATGCGATAGACCAAATTTTTCATCCTGGAAGTTTTTGTTTCGAATAAAAGCAGGTCCAGGATTTGACTGTATGGAGGGTCTTTGAATATATTCCAAAGACGTTGGGATGAAATGAAAGTTGTTTTGGAGTCGGATAAATTTTTCTGAGTGGAAACTGTGATAAGAGATGTTTAAATAACTACTGAAGGAAAGCGGTGTCAAACTTTCCTTGTTCGATATTTTCTTTTAGTAAAACATATATTTGAATCTTTTTCAAATGAAAGACAAATTCTGTACCACAATTCCAAGAGGTGGAAACATTCAAAGTTACGTTCAGCTGCAATTATTCAGCTGTTGGTTAAAAATGTAGTTTTTATCTTATGGCATATTCAGATAAACATAGTTTTTTTTTTTTTTTTTTGCTTTCTTAGTGCAAAAATGCAGTATTTGCTGAAAAAAAAACCTCATAAATAACTCTATTTAGTTTCACTTTTATTTTCTAATTTGGGATTTGGGTCGCCACAGCAAGTCAGTTTCTTCCATCTAACCCTATCTGCTGCATCCTCTTCGGTCACACCAACTATCTTCATGTCTTCCTTCACTGTATCCATGAACCTCCTCTTTGGTCTTCCTCTAGGCCTCTTTCCTGGTGGTTCCAAACCCAGCATGCTTCTTCCGATGTACTCTCTCTCTCTCTCCTCTGCACATGTCCAAACCATCTCAGTTTGGCCTCTCTGACTTTATATCCAAAACCTCTAACATGTGCTGTTCCTCTGATCCTGTCTATCCTGGTCACTCCCAGAGAGATCCTCAGCATCTTCATCTCTGCTACCTCCATCTCTGTTTCCTGGCTTTTCCTCAGTGCGACTGTCTCTAGACCAAACAGCAAGGCCGGTCTCACCACGGTTTTGTACACTTTCCTTTCCATTTTAGCTGAAACTCTTCTGTCACACATCACACCTGATACTTTCCTCCACCTGTTCAAGCCTGCCTGAACATGCTTCTTCACCTCTTTTTCACACTCTCCATTGCTCTCGACTGTTGATCCTAAGTACTTAAAATCTTCCACCTTCTTTATCTCTTCTTCCTGTAACCTCACTTTTCCATTTGGATCCCTCTCATTCACACACATGTACTCTGTCTTACTCTGGCTAATCTTCATTCCTCTTCGTTGTAGTGCAAACCTCCATCTCTCCGGCTTTCCAGTGCATTATATGTAGTTTTACAAGGTATAGTGCACTAAGTTTGCTTATGTGAGCTCCTGAAGTGAGTGCATATGGTACTTATGTTGCAATAAATCATGGCGGAGAACAGAAGGCATGGTGAAGAATAACTTCAAATAGCTTCTAAAAACCAGACAGGAAAAATCACAAAATACTCACCCATGCATGAATAACATACAAAACCCACAAAGTGGGATTTTGATGAGAGAATAACATTCAAACCTGATATAAAGCTTCCAAAAGTTGATTTAGTATGAAACCTTCCTCTTTAGAAAAATTAAAGGCAGACTTTCCTAAAATACTTGTAATTCTCAGCTAAAAGTGTTGCAAATGATAGTTTGGCCTACGCCAGTTACATGTCAAGCTTTAAAAATTGAAGCCTCCATTTTTGATGCACACATCAATCTAATTTGCATATTTGTTATCTAATTATCTAGTAGCTGCACTAATTTTCCACCCCGCAGGCTTTTTTTTTTTTTATCCTTCTGGACTCATAGAATAAATTTTGGTCCATTTGTCGGAGTTGGTATGGTGCCGTCTACCAGATCATGACGGACCATGTCGTAACCTTTAGAAAGCTGTATTTTTATGCAAACAGATGTCAGTGTGAGTTAATTATTAAAACCAGAATGATTGAATCATGAACCGCCGTCAGCCACAAAAATCTGATTTTCTTCTCCATTGTCCTCAATTTATTGTGGCATGTTCAAAGGAAGGAATGAATCTGCTATTAGCATTTTTTTTTTTTCTAATTTGGGGCTTTTTTAAGTGAGAGATTTACATCTGGAATAGTGTTGATCAAATATTTTATTTCTGGGTATCTTTTAAGCCTTTGGTTCCTGTGACGTAGACCTCTCAGTCAGTCAGATTTTCAATGCTTTATTCTGAAAAAAAAAAAAAAAACAACTACAAAAGTATAGTTAGTGGGTTTTTATATGATCGTAAATTAATGTGCATTTTACTTATTGGAACATTTAAGCAAACATTAGGGATCAATTCTGCGTAAAACCTCCTGTATTTTTTTTTTTCAATTTATTATCAATTAAACAATATATTTTCTGAAAATCAAACTCTCTGAGGTTGTTCAAACATAAACAACATGACTACATGTAGCACATACACTTTTGAGAAAGACCCCCAGGATACATATGACTTCTTTTTAATTTGAATTATCAGCAAGGAAAAAATTATCTGGTTCATAACAATTTAATTCTTGTAGAAAAAAAAATAGCAGACCCTCAGTAATACACCCACAGAACAGTAGGGGCCGTCTACCCCAGCTGGTATAGATGGTCATCGTTCTCCATCTGTATCAGTATCTCTCTCTGTCTCCCTCTCTTGCTTCTCCAATGGGTCAAGACCTAAACTAGGTCATGAGCGTATGTTTAATGGATCCCCATAAGACCACAGCGTTGATGCTTTCAGAAGAAGTCCCATGATGAGAGGCTAAATGTTTCACTTGCGTCCCCGGCCACGAAGGTTTAAGAGCCCTGGTTTTAAATGATAGCTAGCACACTGGAAGGGGACACTGAGTCCTTGGCCTTCACTCTAATTCTCATCCAGGCCCAGTGAAGGGTCTGTCCATGGCTGATAAGTGGTTTTAATGTGATCCCCACTCTTCTTTCTGCTCCCTTGCTCTTTTCCTTCTTTTTTCTCTCTCCATTCCTTATTCCTCTTCTTGCCATTTGGCTCACTTCTTTTTTTCACTGCTCCCTCGCCTTCTGGTTTCCTTCCCAAACTTTCTCAGATGATGGCGTGGCTCCAGGTGTGGATGAAAGGACTCTTGGCTTCTTTGGCTTTGTCCTCCTTTGCCGTTGCTGCTCTAGGCGATGAACTTCAAGGCATGACAGGAGAAAAGCACGACTTCACATACATTGTGAAGAAGGAGTCCCACCCGGTGCTCCGCAGACAAAAGAGACATTGGATCTGGAACAGTCTTTATGTAGAAGAAGAGAAACCTGCACCCATCCCTTACAAGATAGGACAAGTAGGTCAACATCAGTATTTTTACTATTTCTAAGTTTGTAGATTTTCTACAATAAGATGACAATTCCTAATTTTTTTGTTTATGTTTGATAGCTCAAATCCAGTGTGACAGCAGTGGTGAAAAAGTTTAAAATAGAAGGTGAAGGAGCGAACACCATCTTTACCGTGGACCAAAATGGAGACCTGTACGTGACCAGATCTCTAGATAGAGAGAAGAAGGCCATCTATAATCTGACTGCCACCATGTATGACGGAAACAACAAGTTGATTGAAGAATCCGGAGACTTTTCTGTTCATGTGACTGATATAAATGACAACAGCCCGGTTTTCTCCCACAAGTTCAATGGATCCATTGTGGAAAGGTCTTCAATAGGTATGTGGAGTCACTCTTGAGTTGAATTGAATATATTTTATTGTTCCCCACAGAAAAAATAATGTGCAGCAGTGAAAAAAACCCCCAAAAACATTAAGACGGAGACATAAAGACAAGCAGGAATTTTACAAATGGATTTCAATATACCAAAGCAAGCTTTGAGACTTTTGACTTTTCAATAATAACTAATATGCACTTTAGCTGGAAATCATTTCCTGTACTGTTCCTTTGAGCAGCAGGGTTGCAGGAGTCTTTTGATGGAGACTAAAAAAAGAGAACTTTTCAGAGACTAAAATTCTTGATGAATGTTCTCATAATTTCCTTCAAACAAGACTTATAGTGCTGCCAGTAGTTTATAATTTTGCAGACAATGACGTAAAAGGTTTGGGAGGAACACTTTTGACGTGGCTTGACCTTTTCATCTTTAGATTAAAAATAAACTGCACTGAGAGCGATTATGGCGGACCAACGCTTGTATCTCACACCTGTCACAATCATTAGTGCAGTCATGTGTAAAATAAAGCACATTAGGGATTCAAGTAACTACATTTCACCAATTAATCATATTCCATTAATCAAGCGGCTATGATGGAAAAAAGATTACGCCTAATTTAATTGCATTTCTGAAAAATTTTGCAAGAAAATAATAGGATGTCTGTTCAGTCTGCTCAGATAAGCTTTATCTATTTAACACTTATTCAAACATAACCGAGACGGATGAAGAAATAAAATGGAAAATTGCCGTTGAGTTAGAACTCAGGCTGCAGTCTGGTAGAAATTAAAAGTAGAACATTTTTACTGTAATATGCACGCATGATTTTGTCCTTCTCCCAGGAACCGAAGTGGTCCAGGTGTATGCAACTGATGCAGATGACATCAACACAGCTAATGCAGATCTCAAATACACTTTGATGGGAAATGTTCCTGCCTTTGAAATTGACCCCAAATCAGGTAGGCAGGCAGTGTTGTGATAATTCAGAGGAATCAAAGGACATGTCGGCTTGCCATGCAAATTGACCTTAAAGTTCAAACTTTCAACATTACTTTATAGGTTGGATCAGCTGTAAGGTAGATTCACTAGACCGGGAACATAAGAGCCAGTATGTGTTGGTGGTTCAAGCTCAAGACATGAGAGGGATGAAATCTGGAAGCACTGCTACCACCTCTGTGACCATCGACATCCGGGATACCAACGATAACATTGCATCGTTTTCTGACAGTAAGGGACAAATCTTTATTTGGTATTCTTGCTAAGATTTTTTTTTTTTAAAAACTCCTATAAAATCTTTAACGCGTATTTTCTTCCTATAGGTATATACGAACTAAACGTTCCAGAGAATCACAGGCTGAATGAACAGATTGGCACTCTGAAGCTGGAGGATAGGGATGAGGAGCAGAATAAAGTGCCCTTGTTGACCGTTCAAAGTGACTACAACAGAATATTCAACTTCATCCTCAGCCGTGAAAAAAATGGAAACCTCGTGCTTAGACAGGTAGACAGACGAATATGTTCAAATACATATGTATGAGGCTCAGGATAGAGAACGAAATTCTTATTCCTAATAATAGTTCTCCCTCTGCACACACAATACATACATTTTGAAGTAGGGAAATAAGTAACACAGTAACACCTCGTTGATTTTTTCCAAAATTAAATAGGAAACGAAGTTTAAAATATCCTCATTCCCCTGTGTTCAAACCCCAAACTGATGAGAAGCTCTGCCTTGCTCAAACATTTCGGCGGGATCACAACCATCCAAGAACTGAGCTTCAGGTTGATTCTGACAGGATTTCCATAAATTTTAGTTCACAGACACACTGACGTTTTCATGATACTTCTTATTTTTCTTTTTTGCATCATGCAAACACTTGGCCACTGCAGCTTTTAAACCTGTAACATCAGGTATGTTTTACCATGTGTCCTAGTTGTGGAAAGATTTGCTAGAGAGGATTTGACCAGTTTTTTTTTTCCACTGGCTTGTGCTCTCCCCAGATTAAATGTTTAGGACATCAGAGAGCTGAAGGTGTATTCTAATGAGATGAGTAATAAATTGCACCCATGCTGGTGTAAAACTCAGCTCGATGTGCAGGCCTCCTCATCCTCTACCTCGGCTGGATTTACATGTGCAAACTAAGCCGGCTATCAGCCACACACTGGTTAAGGAATTACTCTTGAGCTGTTTACAAACGCCTTTCATACCCTGCAACTGATTATCCTTGTTGCCATGGATAATCCGTTTAACTGAATATTCCCGTCTACCTGTGATGTCCCGTTCATACAAAAACACAAACAGCTGTTTTTAGCAGAGAAAAAAATCAGAATGGAGACAAGATTGCTGTCACTAAAGCAGCGAGTTGAAGCAATGTTTTAATTCATACATTGAAAAAAGTGGAAAATAATTCTGGAAATTTTTTTCCAAAAAACTCCCAAAAAAATTGTGTAAAAAAAAAAAAAAAAAAAAAGAAAAAAGGTCATCAACGTCAATAAAGAAGACATTTTTTTTTAAATCTAATTCCTGATTCACACTTTAAATGTTTAGAAATATACCAGTACTATTGAGGCTCTGCAGATTGAAAAAAGACAAAAAAAAAGCTTCTATTTCCAGCCTGCGATATTATTTAGTAGCTTAGTAATGGAGTACGGGAGACCGTGTGTTTGGTTCCAATATTAAGCATTAACAATCTCCTTTTTAGAGAAAGAAAGTGGCTAAAAATGTTGACTCTGAAAACTCCTCAAAGTCTGGTTAAAAGAGGATCTGAACTGGGTCGATGTGTGACGTCCACAACCTTTTAACACCTGAAATCATTAGAGATCCCTGCTGTGCAGATGGAATTGCTGTTTCACTGTCGAAACTAGAAGTGATGTGCTAGTGCAACAGACGAAACAAAAAGGTGTAAATGCAAAGTCCTCTACAACAAGGACGCTTAATGCAAACATCTTTAAATATTCAAAGGAAATAAATTCACCCCTTTAGACGTCATGTTTGTACAACTGAGATTATTGGTTATGCTAAATAAAGATGCTGAAAGAGAAAAAACATAAAACTTTAAGGTTTTTGTGAACTAATTTTCTTGGTTTTTTTTCTTCTTTTGTACAGCCTTTGGATTATGAGACCAGAAACACCTACACCTTTTATGTCTACGTCCATGAAAACCTGCGTTATCCAGCAGAAAATAAAAACATTGCAATCACAACAGCTCAGGTAGGAAGATTTAAAACATCCTTAAACAAGTAAACAAACAGCATCGGTACTTTTTGAGTTCAACTTGTTGTTGTAATGCAACATCTATTTAATATTTTCTAGGTCACCGTCAGGGTCTTGGATGTAGATGAACCCCCTTATTTCACTCTTCCCATCTACAACTTCACTGTAATGGAAGAACAGATGGTGAATAAAATAGGAATCATTACAGCCAAGGATCCTGACAAACCCGAGAAACCCATTCGGTATATCTGTGAACTCCACCTCTACAATATCTCTCAATGTTTGTGTCGTGTGGAGTTGTTTGGCTGAACTCTCGTTCTTCTCTCTTAGGTACTCTATCATTGGCGAGGATTGTCCTATCAGTATTAACCCTTTTACGGGTCAGCTGTCCACCCTGACAAAGCTGGACAGAGAGCTGAAAGCCGTTCACACGTTTGAAGTTGAAGCCCGAGAAGAGCAAAGCGGTATGACATACTCGTGTAAAAATTGCATTGCTTTATTAATCCCATTTGCTTCAAACAATGAAACTCAGATTGAAAATGAGGACCATGTGTTCTCTAACAATGTCAATGTGTAGAGGGAGTTACACAAGAAAGACCAAAAGAGACACGGTGTTCTCATGTCTGCTGAGCAATTCATTCCTGGTTTCTCAGACAGATGGGAGTGCAACACTTTAATAAGGATTTATATACGTAGATTTAACATTCTGCCATTACACCTGGTTGACCCACATGGGGAAGGAGGAGAATGAGCAGGAAAATCACATTAGTGTGTTTCTTTGTTCACTTGCTGCTTCCAAGCCAAACTCTGTATTTTTAGATCAGCCATGAATGGAATTCAAAGATCTATTTTAGTGGCTTGTCATGATGTTTAAGGAACACAATGGTCCCCTGAGCTTGACAAGGTCCTCAATATACACTATTTGTACTGCACTAAAGATAGTTTTAAAATCTTACAACCAGAGACGTCTCGATTTATCAGAAGACAGATATCGGATTGGAGCAGCAAAGATGAAAAATTAATGTAAAAAAATGCTTTAATGTGACAGAAATAAACACCAGAGGGATCTTTCAAATCAAAATCTTTCAATCGCTTGGCCTTAATCTTAAATTTATGATAGAGATGCACACAGTTTATCATCATGGTGTGTAAAAAACTGCTGGATTTGCCTGTTTAGGTGAATAACAAACTAGCTCAGTGCAACAAAACTGGGGGGAAAAACAATGAATATTTATGAGCATATTTCTCTGGATGAATTTGGAAAGTTGTTAAGAAAAATTAGAAGCTGTCTGACTGAGAATTAAAATTTTAGTTGTGAGTTAAATATTCCATTTCATTGCATTTTAATATGTCATGATAACTCATTCAGCAGATTTATGGGCATTTGCATTTGTTATTTTTACATAAGTATTCATTTTCATAGAAAATAAAGCTCCACAAGCAATAAATTGGAAACCAGCAACAGACTAAAGTGTGTGTCTTTGGCTTGGAACATCAAATTATTTAAGTTGGACTGTTTCATTATTCGTTTTCAGAATGCTGTAGTTAACCTTCGGGCTGTTTGTTTCTATTCTGCAGATCTGGCATCGAGAGTAAAAGTAAACGTCATCGTTCAGGACATCAATGACCATCCACCTGAGCTGGTCGTGGAGGATGTCTACATATGTGAAAAAGATAGACCAAATACAGTAAGACTATTTGTTTGCATATAAATTACAGTATAAATATCCTCACCAGCTGTGGGTGGTGACCAAAAGAACGAGATCGCAGATACAAGCGGCCAAAATGAGCTTCCTCTGCAGGATGGCTGGACTCTCACTCAGCGATAGAGTGAGGAGTTGTGTCATCCTAAGGAGCTCAGAGTAGAGCCGTTGCTCCTCTGGGTCGAGAGAAGCCAGATTGGGTGGTTCGGGGATCTGGTTAGGATGCCTCCTGAACGCCTTGCTGGTGAGGTGGAGACCAGGTGGCAAACCCCAGACTGTCTCATAGCTGGACAGGGAACACCTGGGGATCCTCCCGGATGAGCTGAAGGAGGCAGCCAGGATGAGGCTGTTGCCTCCACTACCCGGCCCCGGATAAGCAGGAGCCAACGGAACAGAACGAAAATATCCTTCCAGAGCAGTTCTTGGTAAATCCCAGCCAATTAACTTAAAAGTAACCAAACAAAATACAGTACTAACTCAGTTAAATATGTAAGCAGTGAATCTAGAGGACTGGGGTTTTTTTTCCAATTTATGAATTTTTCCCTTCTCTTTTTTCAGGTGATAGGAATTTTGAGAGCAGCAGACAAAGATGACCAACGAGCCACTTTTACTTTCAAGCTGGCCAGTCCGAGCTCCAACTTTTCCATCAAAGACTATGGCAGTAAGTCCTTTTCTACTCAGCGCACCTATTTACCCTTTTATTTCCTCGGCTTTCAAAAGAGAAAGAGGGGTTGGCATTGTCCTTTGAGCATGTTGCTATGCAACACTGGAGACTCCATCTCAGGCTTTTGTACTGAAAAAAGATGTTATTCTAACTTTTAAACCAGAATATGGTCTGTCAAGTTTTTTTTTAAGAATTATGTCTGGCGATATATAAAAGACCATGTGTTAAATCTGCTGACTTGTTGTGATTTATACTGTAATTACATCTTCAAATGAAATTTACACTATGTCGTCTACACACCCAGACGGTGAGACAAATAGGGGAGGAAGAGGTGAGTAAATTCTGTTCCGTCGTCTTCCACTTATCTGGGGCCGGGTCGCAGGGGCAACAGCCTCAGACAGAAGCCCAGGCTACTCTCACTTCGGCTGCATCCTCCAGCTCACCCGGAAGGATCCCGAGTCTTTCCCCGGCTGGAGATATGCTCTCTCCAGCGGGTCCGGGGTCTGCCTCTTGATCTCCTCCCAGTGGGACGCACCCAAAACACCTCACCAACAAGGCGCTTGGGAGGCATCCTGACCAGATGTCCGAACCACCCCATCTGGCTTCTCTCGACCTGGAGAGGAGTGGCTCGACACCGAACTCCTCCCGGATGGCAGAGTTCTTACCCAATCTCTAAGCGAGAACCCAGTCACCCTGCAGAGGAAGCTCGTTTCAGCCGCTTGTATCCGTGATCTCATTCTTTCGGTCACCACCCACAGGTGATGACGATAAGTGAGGGTAGGAACGAAAATCGACTTGTAATTTGAGAGCTTCTCTTTTCGACTCAGCTCTTTCTCAACCACGAAAGATGAATGCAACATCCTAGTTATTGCTGACGCTGCACCAATCCATCTGTCGAGTTACCGTTACATCTTTTCCCCAATCATGAACAAGACCCCGTGTAAATTTACCCCGGGGTAAATGCAAAGTGTCAAAAATAAAAGTGATAGTGGTGTAAATATGTTCACATAGATAGAGACAAATGTTGAACTCTTACGTCTTTGTGTTGTGTGAGGGTGGTGTGATGATGAAGGGATGAGGATCCACATGCAGGTTTTTAACAGTTTATTCAAAGTACGTAACAAAGGAAGGGTCCAAAAGTGTCCAAAGGGAAGTGCTGGATGGCCAGGAGGAAAGGCTGACGGTTCCTGGGGGGAGAATGAAAAATATAAGTTCATGTGACAAAAAACATAAACATAGTGAAAGTGGTCAGTTTACCACAGGGTTAGCTGAAGAACTGACGATGACTGTAGATAAGACCAGGTCTTTTATGTCCAATGGTTAAGTACACGCAGCTGGGGGAAATCAGCCAATCCTCTCATCAGAAGCCATCCAGCACCTGTGAGTGTTGCAGAAGGGGAGAAAGGAGAAACAAAGAAAAATGCAGGCCCTTAAAGGCCTCACACAACACTTTGAGCGTTTTCAGTCTTGCTTCAATACATTGGCTTCCATTTAAATTGCTTCAACTCCCAATAATGTTCTGCACAATTACTCCTGAGTGTTGAAGCAGAATCAGAGTTGGACACTCCTGTCTTAATCCCTTGGTTACAAATGTATGTCCCTTTGTTTGAATGACAAAACATCAAAAAAAAAAGAAAAAGAGAGAGAATAGAAAAGAACTCATTTTACATCCACAGCCACCAAAAATATTGAATTCTGAGGTTTCTGTGGTTTTTCTTCTATTTCTGTCCCACATTTGTGCTGTTTTTTGTCTTGACAACACAAAACCATGCAAAGTAACATTGAACGCAAGAGAGGGGACTTTGAATAAAACCACATGTTAAAGATCAAGTTCAAACATTTTTTCCATAGTGTGAAATTCTGTCTTGAGAAAGACATAAAAAGTAAAACAAAAAGTATTAAAAAATGGTCCCAACATGAGCCTCATATTGTGTGAATGTTTAACGTCATTGTGTGAATGACAAACTGACAAAATTTGATTTAACAATTGCAGCTAATCATCTGTCACACAAATCCAAGACCGTGGTCCTCGCCCAGAAAAGGGTGGAATGCCCACTGCAGCTCAGGGGGAGGGTCCTTCCCCTAGTGCAGGAGTTTAAGTATCTCGGTGTCTTGTTCATGAGTGGGGGAAGGATGGAGCGGGAGATCGACTGGCGGATTGGTACAGCGTCAGCAATAACTAGGACGCTGCATCGGTCTGTCACGGTAAAGAGAGAGCTGAGGCGAAAAGCAAAGCTCTCAATTTACAAGTCAATCTACATTCCTACCCTCACCTATTTTCACCAGCTGTAGATGGTGACCGAACGAATGAGATTGCAGATACAAGCGGCTAAAATGAGCTTCCTTCACAGGGTGGCTGGGCTCTCACTCAGAGATCGGGTGAGGAGCTCTGCCACCCGGGAGGAGCTTGATGTCGAGCCACTCCTCCTCCAGGTCGAGAGGAGCCAGATGGGGAGGTTCAGGCATCTGGTCAGGACGCTCCCGGAGCGCCTGACTGGTGAGGTGTTTCAGGCACGTCCCACCGTCAGCAGACCAAGAGGCAGACCCCGGACCCGCTGGAGAGACTATGTCTCACAGCTGGCCGGGGAATGACTCAGGATCCCTCCGGGTGAGCTGGAGGATGCAGACGGGGAGAGAGAAGCCTGGGCTTTCCATCTGAGCGGAAAACGACGGAACGAACGGATCAACAGGTCTTGCTGTAGAAAGCATGTTGACAGAAATGTTTGCTTAGTGGTTGGTGTTCAGTTACATCAGGTTTCAAGAGTTAATTTAGTCTGTGAACAAAGAATAAGAGACAAGTGAAACCGTTTTCATCATTTCTGAGTATCCCAAGTTGTTTTAATCCATATAAACTCAGATATTTGACTTTCTGTTGAAGTCAAATATCAAAAGTCATGACTGAATAACAGCCTCGGGTGTTCAGATGAAAGATTCAGGTGAAGCGTTGATTTTTCATTTAAGGGCAACATAAACTTGAACCATGCTGAAAGGAAGATAAACATGGAAAAAAGGGGGTTGAATTTTCCTCTTCCTCCACTACAGTGCTCATGCCTGCAGGGTTTGACATGTTGAACTGATGGAGGGAAGCAAAACGAGGAGAGCTAAAGAAAAGAGATGAGGCAAAGGTGGGAAAAAAAAGATGAAAGGAGGCAAAAGGGAGCCATTAGAAGGTGTAACAATGCTGTTATACTAGCAAATGTGGCGAGGAAGTACAAAGAGGTGGAAAAGGCAACAGATGAGGATGATGAGAGGATGATAGAAGCAAGGCTCGAAAATACGGAATGAAAAACAAGCAATGACAATGAAGGGGAATAATTGACAGAGAATTTTGCAGAGCAGGAGAATAGCCGAGTGACAATGAGAGAGGCGACTTGAGAAGAGAAGAAAGAAAATATAAAAAGGATGACATGAAGAAAGGATTACATCAGAAACATCAAATACCTGAATGAAAGGGTTGTTAAAAAGATTTTTTTAAACAAGTAAATTTCACTGAAATGCACAATCTCTGGTCACCAGTTCCAAAAAAAATTAGAGAAAAAAATAGCTTTTTTCAAAACTCCTAGTTTTCAATAGCTTATTTTCATTTCCTGTTGTTGCTCCATTCAAAATGACTCATTGAATATAAATAAAGTGTGTTTTCAGAGTCTTAGTTTCCATTTGAGAACCCACAAAGAATCACAGAGAGTGTCGAAGCTTCCGTTTTAGAGTAAAAGTCACTAATCATGAATATTGTCAAACAGTAAAATTGTAAAGAAAAGCAATAATTGAGAGAATAGTGAAATACATTCAGAAAAAAAGAATTTACTACAAAGAGTGAGAGATGACATTGGAAAGAGGAATGAGATGAAGGACAGACAGATGCTGTTTTCATCTTTTATTCAGTCAGTAGTCATGCTCCCCGCTCGCCTTCATCAGAAAGACGTGTGAAAGATGGACACGGTCACAGAGGCTGACAAGTGAAGACTTCTCAGAAGGTCCTTCAACCTGTCTTGAGAAAGAGACTACTTTGGTCACAGAATTTCTTTTGCAGGAATTGTAGACGATCATCGTCCAGCAGCAGAGAATCAATAAATAAACTTAAACCTTCATATAAAGCCATCTATCCATTTAATTTAAATCAATTCAATTTTATTTGTATAGCCCATAATCACAGAATTTCTGTCTCAATGGGCTTCACATTCCAGATTCAAAAAGAAGAAAACAAGAAAAAGAAGAACGTATAAACACAAATATACAGCAAGAAAACTAACGAACAAATGCTAGCTAGACGATGTTAGCAAATTCCTGCCCTTAGACCAGCGGTCGGCAACCTTTGACACCGAAAGAGCCATTTGAACCCGGTTTCCACGGAAAAGAAAACACCGGGAGCCGCACATCTAAAATGAAAAAAAAAACAAACTTCTACTACTTTACCGCAGCATGTTTCTTATGAAATCCACGCGCTACAGAGAAAATTACATTTTATTCATTTAATGAACACATTTTGAACATTTTGAATTGTTGAAAAATAATAACAAGGAATGTCTCTTTCAAATAAATTAAAAAGCTGAATTTAAATTGTCCATGTAGCAAACGAAAGCAGAAAAATGCCATGAGGCGTCATCCTTATATCCATTTATCTTATCTAAAATGATATATTGCTTTTTCTTACCTTTACACTTTGTATAAACAACTATAGTGTGGTTATGTCTTATGAAGTGCTACGGAGAAATTTAAATTTTACCGATGTAATGAACACATTTTGAATTCTTGAAAAAATAATAATGTCTGAATGTCTCTTTCGAATAAATTAAAAAGCTGAATTTAAATTCTGCATGCAGCAAACAAAAGGGAAAAATCCGTGAGCCGTCATCCTTATATCGCCTTGGGCTTTCAAAGTATGCAGCGGAGCATACTTTGTGATATTTCAAGATCACAATAATCTTCAAATTTAGAACTAAAATAATATAAAAACTAACACAAATAAAACACACTTCAATTAAATACAAAAATTTTTTTTTTTAGTAATTTATTTTCCCAAGCCAATCAGAGCCGCATTATAAGGATGAAAGAGCCGCATGAGGCTCCGGAGCCGCGGGTTGCCGACCGCTGCCTTAGACTCTTCTTCATGGTGAGGAAAAACTACTACAAAAAACATCATTGAGGAAAAAATGAGAAGCCTTGTGGGGATCCACATGAAAGAGAGATCCCTCCCTTGGGACGAACATCCAATGTGTCTACCACTATTGTTTAAATATTAGCTTATTCTACTCAACAGCTAAATATCTAAAGAAGTCAAGTTGTTAATGAACAACTTCTCAAACCCTGGGTCACTGTGGGTATAGTACACTATCCCAGAAGGGTACATCATAGACAGGTCAGCCCTTCAGTGCAGATCAATGACCTGCTTATGCATTTCTAAATGACTTGGCATTGACTTACTGTTTCCTGTTTGCAAAAATCCAGATTTTAATATACAGCTTTCTAGCTCTATAATTAAAACTTTCTGAATATTCTCAAAAGGAACAAAATAGATGTTTCAAATGGTTTTGGTTGGTCCTGCGTCCGTTCACAAAAATAGTTTCTTCGCAAAGTTCAGCCTTGGATCTGAATGTCAGTAAAGTTCAATGTGTTTTTATTCAAACTTGCCCTTAAAGCAGTGCTGTTGTTTCTTTGTCTGAAAGTCCTTTCCTGCCATTGTGCAGTCTGAAATTCCTCCAGTTGTTAAATATTGTGCAAAGCAGCTCTCTCCATCATCTCAGCAGGAAACTTCTGCCTGCCAGGAATTCGCTTAATGACCACATTGTTGGTCAGACTGAGCAGAGCGGCCTTGCTTTATTTTTCTCAACACTTTTTATGGCTTTCAACCAAATGATGGTAATGACTGCTGGTCAGCAAACTAGATAGAATCTGTCTTTGGGGAAACTATTACAAAAGAGAGGACTTTGGTTTTTGTGGGATTCTGAGCATTTTCAAAAACATATCATGCTCCTGTTCTTGAGATTCCGACTTACACTGCCGTATGCCCAATATTCTGAATTAACCAATAGTGAGGCGGTAGATACACACCAATGTTAGAAGAAAAAACTTTATCATAATTACGGATAGATATTTTATTAAGAAGCATGATCCATTTATTAAAAAGCATCATCCGTGGACAATCATGTTTGCAGATGTCATTGTGATCTGTAGTGAGAGGAGGGAAGAGGTGGAGGAAAAGCTGAGAGGTGGAGGTTTGCACTAGAAAGAAGAGGAATGAAGATTAGTGAGAATAAGACAGAGTACGTGTGTGTGAATGAGAGGGATCCAAATGGAAAAGTGATGTTACAGGGAGAAGAGATAAAAAAGGTGGAAAATTTTAAGTACTTAGGATCAACAGTCCAGAGCAATGGAGAGTGTGGAAAAGAGGGGAAGAAGCGTGTGCAGACAGGCTGGAATGGGCTGAGAAAAGTATCAGGTGTGATGTGTGAAAGAAGAATTTCAGCTAAAATGAAAAGGAAAGTGTACAAAACCGTGGTGAGACTGGCCATGCTGTTTGGTCTGGCTGGAGACAGTGGCACTGAAGAAAAGACAGGAAACAGAGATGGAGGTAGCAGAGATGAAGATGCTGAGGATTTTTTACGTCAGCAGAATGATGCCGGGTCTGGAACCACCAGGAAAGAGGTCTAGAGGAAGACCAAAAGAGGAGGTTCATGGATACAGAGAAGAAAGACATGAAGATACAGTAGTTGGTGTGACCAAAGAAGATGCAGCAGATAGGGTTAGATGGAAGACACTGACTTACTGTGTTGACCCCTGAAGGGAAATGCTGAAAGAAGAAAAAGAAGATTTTATCAAGACGCACGAATACCTCCTTGGCGCATCATGTTAATTCTATGTCCTTTTTTTTTACAGACAGCACAGCTGCTGTGATGGTGAAGCAAGGTCTGTTCAGTCTTGAAGACCCCAATGATTACAGTGTGGACGTGCTCATCAGTGACGGAGGACTGAGCAGTGTCACTAAAATGTCAATCAAGGTCTTTGTGCTTTCTTTAATTTAATTTTTCATAAGCGCTGATGAAAAATGTTAACTGTAAAATTGGAGATGGATTAACTAACTGTTATGTCTTCTGCCACATGTTGTAGATGTGCCAGTGTGATGCCAGGAGGGTTTCTACACATTGCCGAGCACGTGCTCAGAGGATGGGAGTCAGCGTGCACGCCCTGATTGCCATACTGCTTTGCATTCTTACTATACTGGGTGAGCTCATTTTTTATAATCCCTAAATGTTTTTATTTTCATACATACTCACTTTTCTTCATCTTGCTATACACATGTTTCTGTTTTCTTGCCTCTTTTCAAAGTGACTTTCATTCTTTTCACCATCGTTTTACATCTTTAAAAGTGCCTGCATGGGGAATTCCAAATGTTTCCTGGTCTGTAAAATCTGTTTACAAGTGTTAGGGAGTGCAGAAGCACATATGAAAAAGCATTTTGTTGCTCTGGAGGGAGCGGCTTAAAATCAGATAAACTCCCTTAAGTGATGTCATCGTGCATGACTTCAAATGAAAAAAAAAAAAGTGTAGGTGTAGAGGTAGAAGGCAGCAACCTTTTAGCTTGTTCGATATTTGCTGCTTGAGGACGTTTTTGTTGCCGCTAGTCAAACAGCTTCAGGTTACGGTCGGGTTAACCAGAAAATGAATACATCAGTTTAGTTTAACCTTCAATTGAAAAGTTAATGATTGTGAAGGAGGGAATTTTTCAGTTTGAGATGTTTAGTTCGACAAAATAAGAAAACAAATGATAGTATGTTTCAATACCTGTGTTAAAACTTTCCAAAGACTGCAGAGATGCCAAGTTTTTGGCTTCAGAAAGAGGGAGATTTTGAGGCGTGGGCCAAAAGGAGGAGGGGCTATGATGTGACACATCTGCTAATGAACAACACCCACAGTTGGCGTAAAACAAACCGTTCAAGACCTGAGAAAGCAGCTGGAAAATTGTGCATCTTACATGTGTTACCACCTAGCGTTATGTATCATATGAAGAGCAATTACCACCAGGAATACACCCCTGTGCTGCTTGTGCGCGCTTTGTTTTGCGGCTCACGCACATAAGCTGTCACATAACCAAAGTTCCCGGATGACCGACTTCTTCCATACATTCACCAAAAACAATACTGGTAATAGACCATGCAGATCACTACTAGCGGCTTTCAAATGCACAGCTGCAGCAGCAGGAGATGCCATGTGCTTAGCCTCATTATACCTAATCATGTTCATGGAATGCACAAGAGTGTTCATCATGCAGAAGTTTTATTAGCCTTGGCGGGTGAGCATGAGATTGGTCCTAATTGCCGGAGTCTCTCGGGGTAATTAGGATTCAAGATTTACGTGAGAAAGATTGGAGACAAATTGACATTGCTGGTTTTTTTTTTTTTCTTTTTTGGTTTTACATTACATTAAATGACAACACGGTACGTCCTGAACAACAACAACAAAAAAAGTGTCTTATAACAAAAAATATACTATGTAAAACCAGACATACCAGGCAGATTGCTCCTATATACTGTATGTAAATCAAATAAGGAGTTGATGCCAAGACGCCAGACAAGATGCCCCAGCCAGCCAAATGCCAAAAACTTTGTTACCAATGAATGATTGATCTCTATGTGAAAACTGGTTTGAAGAAGTTTGATTTTGATATAAAATTATCCAACCTCAACCTGACCTTGATCTTTGCTTGCATGGTCCTGAATACTTAATCAGGTCATCTGTAGTTGGTACTGAGCAATTGTGATTGGTTTAATTCAAATCTCTTCACTGTGTTGGGTGATTTGTGTTTCACAACTGTCACGGAAGCACGTATGGACGGATGCATTCTGTGCATGGAGGCATTAAAAAGTTTGCATTGTGATCATATGAGCTGCTGAGAACACTTGCGGATGAGGTTTTTTTTTCTTGTTTATCTAGTCACACTTTATTATAATTATTAAAACATTATGTTTATATAGTTTTGTTTGTCACCTCTTGAGTCATTACATTGCAACATAGTTTCATAAAGTTTTGCTCCCCTTCTGTTTAACTTCTGAACATGAGCATTTTTTTTTTTTTTTTTGCATAAAGAACATCTGGTGCTTCTAGTGATGGTGGATTTATTTGATTTTTATAATCCAGTTAAAATGTTGTTCATATGCCTTTCTGTTTGTCTTCAGATGGAAAGCGTGAACATACGGCTGCAATAATTGATGCAAAAACATAGTGTGAACTGATTGCTTTGCGCACAGTTCCTTACTCTGCAATAAATAAGATTGTCGTTCTGTAGGGAACTTCTTCCCTCCAGGTGATGTTGGTTTTATGAATAATGCAGTGGCGGATGTAAAAAATAATGCCCACAGTCATAAGTTCAATATTCTCTTTGAAACCTTCGCCCCTTGCTCCTCGTTCTTTTCTGAGTGAAAAAGAAGCTCTTGTCATGTCATATCAGAGGCCCACTGGAGATCGTCAGCTAAACATGAAGCATCTTCAGCAGACGTTGAATGAAAAGAAGGGATGAAGTTAATGATGCTGAGGGATTGAGATGAAGAGACGTGGAAAAAAATGTTTATGCAGACTCAGAATCGAGAAGTTGAGAAGAGTGAAGGAAGTAGTGATGTGAAGTGAGACCAAAGAAGTGACGGAAAGACAGAAAAAAAAAGGTTGAAGAAGGATAAGCTTGACAAGGAGGATGGTGGGAAAAGCAGGAGAAGAATAGGAGTGGTAATGAGGAGTTTATCAGCTCTTTAGGTGCCGTCTGCTTATCAAACACACCAAACACTCAACCTATTAACTATTAATACACTCCTCCACTATCGCACGACTTTTCTTTCATTTTTCCTTCATCTCTCGCTTCCTCTCTTCCCCTCTGGGTCTCCCTCTTTGCCTACCACCCTTCCTCATTCCATCTCTCTCGTTCTCTTTATCAAACACCCCCAAAGCAGACGAGATTAACTATTTAATGCACTTGTCATTATCTGTCAGAACCCAAAGTAATTTACCGTGCGCTCCATTCACTGGCACATTTTCTCACATCATGTCAGGTTCAAAATTTTCTCAGTCGTCTTTAACAAAGCCGGGCTTCCTTTTTATTTTCCGCCTTTTTTCCTCTTGTCCCTCTAAGTCTGATATCTCCAGAGCTTATTAAACTGCAGAGCATGTGTTATAAAAGATTAATCTGTTGGTTTCCCATGCAAACTTAAATTAGTCTCGCTCGCCCTCAACTAAAAGGCATGGCTAATGCTGCCCCGTCCGCTGAGAGAGAAAGAGGTTTATTTCAAGCTTAGGGCATAATCTAATGTCAAACGTCTCCTCTCCTTCTCCTTGCCTGTGATTTCCTCGCCCCTTACTTGCCCATTTCTTCCACTTCCTCCTCCTCCCAGTTAGCAGCTGCTTGCCTCATTTCTTCCTTCTGGTCTTTTGTTTTTTTTCTTGTCATCCCTCCTGTTTCCTTGTCCTTGTTATTTAAGGCCACTCTCAAAGAAGAGCGAGCAAGAGAAACTTTACACAGTTTCACTTGGAAAATTTTAATTCAGTTGAGCTTCAGTGTTCGACTTTTTTTTCATAGTTTTACCAGTGATGAAAGGAAGGGGATTGTTTTGACAGAATAAAAGTTGTTTAAATCTTTAATCACACTAAGGTCTTAAATGACAAGAGGAAATGTGGTGTGAGAGGTGTAGAGAACTCTAATGAGAGCTGACTTGTTTGGTCTAGAGACAGTGAGGAAACTACAGGAGGCGTATCAGAAGGTAGCAGAGGTGAAGATCTTGAGGTTCTATGAAACAGGATGTACATGACGAGGAATGAGGACATCAAAGGGAACAAACATATTAGTACTTTTGGAGTTGAAGTCAGAGAGGCCAGACTGAGATGGTTCTAACATGTCGAGAGGAGAGAAAGAGAGAGTTTAATGGCAGCAAGATGCTGAGTTTGGAACTGGCAGGCAGGAAGCTGAGAGGTTTCAAGAGGTTTATGGATGTGGTGAAGGAGGACATTAAGATAACTAGAGTGAACGAAGAGGAAAAAAGTAAATGCAATGGTGGCCTTTACGTAGCAGGAAGTGTTTTTAAATGTTGTATTGTTGTACGCTATCCTTTCAGCATTTCCCTTCAGGGTCGCCACAGCAAGTCAATTTCTTCCCACTAACCCTATCTGCTGCATCCTCTTCGGTCACACCAACTATTTTCATGTCTTCCTTCACTGTATCCATGAACCTCCTCTTTGGTCTTCCGCCCGGCCTATTTCCTGGTGGTTCCAAACCCAGGAAACACTGTTGAACGGTGTTTTTTCCAAAACCTAAATTGTGATTATTTAGATGCAAAAACAATGAGGAAAGGTTTTTTTTTTTTTCTTGCACGAGTTGGGACATTTAAGGAGAAAATTGTGCAAATTCAAATACCAAAGTTGTAAACATGTATTTAAACCAACATATATGTAAAGAAATTTGCCCACATTATGTTCTTAAAACTTGTAAATTTGTCAGCATGGGGATTGATTCAGAGTCCCTTGTGACCCAATTTAATGAGCCTTTTTACTGATTACGCTCCATCTTTGTTCCTGGAAGACTTTTAAAACTGCCTTGCCACTTTTCAGATCAAACTGTTTAGAGAAACCATTTTTAGAACCCCTATTGTTCCATCAGTTTCTTTAGTCTCTTATTTCCTTCCCTATTATTTCACCTCTTGTCACCCTTTCTGCCCTTCGGTTGTTTATTTCTCCGGCATCTGCTCGGAGCGATTCTCCTTTCTTTGCCATCCTCCTCCACCTTGTTTTCTCGTGCTCATTTCCACTTCCCCCCTGTGTTTACTGGAGCTTTCTTCCTGTTTCTTCTGCTCTCTCTTTGAGTTCTTGCCTGTTTTTCTCTGGCTGAGTAGGGTCATTACAAGTTTTCTTGAAGTAGATGAATAATTTCACCACATAGTGCCCGTCCCTGGGAGCTTCTTACTTTTACTCTTTTTCTCACTTCTTCCCCGATCTGGTTTGGTTAAAATATGTACACACATACATATTTATACACATGTATAAGAATCTGATGGATATGTGCAAATCCATGCGCACTGATTTACCTCCCCAGTGAACCAGATGAATCAGAAATTTTGGTATTCATATTTTTTATACATACACTCCTCACTTATTTATTGTCTTTGTTTACTTATTCCATCCATCAATTGCTTTCCTGTGCAGTTTACATACAAAACTTTGTTTCGGCAAAATAATGCAGATACAATTCTGTACAAAGAATATTCGATGATCATCGAGAGCTAATGTTTTCTATCGGTGTTCCTCTGGGCTTTTACAGTGATAGTGATCCTGTTTGTGATGAGGAAACGTTACCAGAAAGATTCTCTTGCCGGCATGAAGAACAGCGGAGAGATTCACGAGCAGCTGGTCACGTACGACGAGGAGGGAGGTGGAGAGATGGACACTAATGGGTATGGAAACAACAAACTTCTGCAAGCTCTAACCAAATTTGCATTATTGTATTCAAGACGAACTTCTGGTTAAACCACCAAAACTTGGAATTAGTCTCAATAAATCTTAATCTAGACTAAAAGAACTGACACTGCAAACACCACGGCAACTGAATTTTGTTTTCTGATGATGATCCTGCACTGTTTTGTTACAAAAAAAAATTCCACCCATTTATAATCAAAAACATATTTTCAGACCCAAAACTTGCGTTCCAGTTTGTTTTTGCCACCACACTGACATCTGCAATGTATTTCTACAGCTTTGTCTCTGGCAAGGTTTCACTTATAAGTTATGTGTATAATTCAGATTGTATGGAGATAAAACATCATTTCCTACTTGGATAGAACTCATACTATAGGAAAATAAGATAGATCCAGAGTTGACTGTCATGGCTCAGTGTTAAGGTAGTGTTCTGGACATCTAATTAGTTGATCCTTATTCCATGTCTGACATTTATAAAATTTATTAAAAAAGTCCATCCACAACTTGATGAATTATTCTGCAGGCAGACGAATGCATGTCACTGCAAACATAACCTTTCTTTCTTTGCAAAAGTAATATGGAATCCATCACAATATGCAGACTTTTCATGACATCATGGTTAAAAAAATAGAGAAGATGTTGGAAAAACAATGTATTTTGGAACATTATTTTATTTATTCACCTTCTGGAACAAAACAAGATTTCTTGTATAAGATTTACCAAAAGAATGTGTTCTTTTTTCATCCAATATACCAGTGTACAAGTATATGAATTTTTTTTTTTATAATTATTTTAATATACTTAAATCATAACTCACCAGGAAATTCGTGTGCTGGATCACATCACAGCTGACTGCCACCTGTGACGGTGACAATGGTGGGAGAAATGGGGTGAGGGGTTTGGTGTCTTTTCCAAGGAGCCTAGACGTGAACTCAGTGGGATGCGAACCCGTAAACTTCCGGTTAACTTTCGGTCTGCGGGCGAATGCTCTAACCACTGAGCCACCGTCTCTTATTGTCGCATTAGAAAAAAATGAACCACTTAACAAACGCATTGTCTCTTTCTTTCAGCTACGACGTGTCAATCCTCACCTCCGCCTGCAACGACGGCTCCCTGCTGCGCCACCCAGATTGCCACCCATCCTTGTACGCTATGGTCCAGAAACCCCACCACCACCCTCACCCTGCTGCATGTAAGGGGGACATGGCCACCATGATCGAGGTGAAGAAAGACGAAGCCGATCACGATAGAGACGGATTTCCGTATGATACTCTTCACATCTATGGCTATGAAGGACCCGAGTCTTTAGCTGGAAGTCTCAGCTCTCTGGAAAGTTCTTCAACCGGTTCGAACTTGGATTACGACTTCCTAAACGAATGGGGCCCAAGGTTTAGGGCCCTGGCTGAGCTGTACGGTGTGGATGGATCTGACTACTACCACCACTACTGATGCATCATGCACACACGGTGTAGATCAGGGTTCAAAGGAGCCATAAAAACACAGCATACAGGAAGTATACATATTTGTACACACAGTAGACCCAGACAGTCAGAGGAACTGCTCAGCTCCTCATTCCACAGCTAAGGGGCTCGACTAAAAACCCCACAGATAGTCTTAGTTATGATATGTAATTCATTGATGTGTTGTGCCTGTTGTTCACTTGTAATCTGTTCAGAGTTTCTTCAAAGAAGCTCACACCAACAACATTGAGGATTTTTATCTGTTTTTTTATGACATTTAGCCTTTTTACTTTTTCAAGCAAGGTGCTGGAAAGATTTTTTTATATATATAATCTAAAGATGTGAGTTAGAAAGTGAGAAATAATAACCTCACATTTTAGCATGAAGTGTGCTAGTTGGTGACAGAGTTCGAACGTCATCGCCACAATGATTTTTTTATTTTGCGGGAAAAAATGTTAGTTGTACAGCAAAATTATTTTAAATGACCTGCAAATGGTGAATTTTGTCATGAGTTTATATGGATAACTCTACGGCTCCAATGAGGTGTTCATAACATCCAAATTGATTTTGGATTCTTCGAAGTCTGCCGCCACCACAATTCCATTTTCACATTGCACTACTCGCACGTGTTTAACCCAAATTTGCTGAAAATATTTGTGGCCATGGTTTGACATAATACAAAACACTCCTCCCATTTTCTAATGTGTTTGATAAAGCAAATAGTTTTACATTGACCCAATTTGCTTTTTTGTTTCATTGTTTTTTTTTTTTTTAAATCAGTGCGAAACGTTCAAATCAGGACTTTAAAAAATCATAAAATTATAATTGCATATCATAAAAGGTAAAAACTTGATAAACTCAGACTTTTTCTTTTGTTTCCCCAAAGCCAGTCATTTCATACGACAGAGCAGCCATTTTCATCATGAGTCATTTGATCATTTTCCTGGTTATCTTCTCCTCCGAGAGGAGACAATAGACGGAGAGGAAACAAGTTTTACTGCAGCCAAGACAGAATTATAGGTTGTATTTGACAGAAACTATCTTCACAGTTATTGTTGTGATGAAAGCCAAATCCTCGGTGGCCCACTCGAACAAAAGTAACTCCGACACATCAGGAAGCTCAAACTTGCAAAAAGTAGCTAGTTGGGCTTCCACAGTGACCCCGATCTGGTCTGAATAACTTTAACCTTTCATCTTTTCTGGTTCTGTCAGGTCTGAAAAACTCTGACCAGAAATACATCTGAAGTTCTATGAGATTTCAATATGTTTATTCACATATATACACAAGAATATAGAATTATCTTTGTCTGCGTTGGTGGGTTAACTCTGTGTTTGAAGATCTTTCCTCCAAAATTTCACACCAGTGACTGAACAACCCTGTAAATGTGATGATTGTGAGTCACTAAATTGCTAAAACTTTCTTTGATTAAACAAATCAAGAACAAAATTCACAAATTGCTGAGTAAAATCTGTCCAAAATTTAAGAAATATAACTTTTTGGCCACTAAAGAGTTACAAACAGAAGTTTTTCAGTAAAAGCTTATCTTACAAATTAAATGTGTCTTCCACGACCAAAGCCAAAATAACAAAAGAGAAATATAGGGAACATGAGAGAGTTTTGAAATCAAACAGATAAAGTGGGGACACGAGGGGAAAATGTGGCTCAGTGGTAGAGCATTTACCTGCGGACTGGAAGTCAACCAGAAGTTTGCGGGTTCGTTTCCCACTGAGTTCATGTCTAGGGTCCTTGAAGAAGACATCTAAATCCCTGTTTTCCCCACCATTGGCGCTGTCGTGGCAGCCTGCGGTGGTGTAGATGTGCCGCACACAAATTTCCCCGTGAGGGATGAATAGAGTATGTAAAAATAATAGTAAAAAAAATAAATTAAGAGTTAAAATTGGGAAGTGGAAGGGGGAGGCGATAGCTCCGTGGTAGAATATTCGCCCATGGACTGGATGTTTCCCACAAGTTAGCCTGGTTGAATCTCACTGAGCTCATGTCTAGGTTTCTGTAGGGAAGACACCTAACCCCCCGTTTCTCCCGCCATTGGCGCCATCAAGCAGCTTGTTGAGGTTTAAAGTATGTAAAAATTGTATCAATTGTCACCTGGGACTGGTCTAGATTATTAAAAGTGACCATTTATAAAGTAAACTCTAAAGAAAATCTAAATGTATGCCGCTATTTGAACTTTAACATCCGTTCAGTCTTTTTAAGAGAAGCACATTTGTTTTAATTTGCATACAACTTGTGAAATCAGTAAAATCACATAATTTAACAATGTTTTAAAATTTCTATCTGTATTTCTATTTCAATTTTAATGTCTTTTTGTCAATAGACTTTTTTATTTTCAATGCTTTTACTTCTATTTACCAAATGTTTTTCAAAACTTGATGCTTACTCTTGGTTTTTTTGTTCATACCCGCTCATTACCGTTATGTGCACCTTTTTTTATTTTTAGTATACAGTGCCAACTTTTATTAACATATTTAATGTGTTCATTGTTCTGCGCAGATATGCAATCTCATCTGTTTAAAATAATCAGGAACAACTGTTCTCAGTGGACCGGGTGACCCCCTAACTGGTCCTGTAGGTCAACCACAACAATCCATTTATGAACCCTTAATTAATATTTGTAGTCCTCATGGCAAAACGTGTGAGGTCTGTGTGTATGCTTTGAATTGCAATTCCAAAGTACCCTAACTGTTGGTCTCTACTTGTTTGCTCCACCATATCTCCCTCATTTTATCCCCTTCTTTGTCCTTTAATCAGCTAAACCAAACATTAGACTCAACTTCCTGTCCATCTGGGCCTGCGTCTGCCCCTTCCTGTGTGTGTTATCTCTCTGGTGAGCCAACACATTGTGCTAACTTCCCTTTAACTCAGCCTGAGAAACAATCTTATGAGGGGGGTGATGGGGTTGAACAAGGAGAAACCAGGATAAGGTTGGAGGTTAGCTGGGAAGAAAGATTAAGAAGGAACACAGCGGACCGGTGATGAGTTTGCCAGTTAAGCAGAAATAAAACATGAGCAATAAAACGCTGACAAAGCACGGTGGTCATCTTAAAGGTCGAAAAGTGTTATCCTACACTCAATCAAAAAAGAAATTTTATAGAAACAATCTCAAAAAATGTCTTCTAAAAAATAATTGCCAGTAAATCTCAGAAGTTTTAATGATGATCTTCAAGTTAAAATCAATATAAATTTTTGTCCTACCTCCCCTAATTTTAAAAAAAAAACCAACACATGTCGAACCATTTATCATGGGTTTTTTTCTGGTAGCCATAATAAAATTTCAATCCCCATTCTGTTGTTTTCCTCTTATCTGGGGCTGCGTTGAGAGGGCAACAGCCTCTCACCCCGGCTGCATCCTCCAGCTCGTCCAAGAGGATCACTGGGTGTTCCCTGTCCAGTGGGTCTGGGGTCTGCCTCTGGGTCTCCTGCTGCTGGGACATGCCCGAAACACCTCACCATCGAGGGACACATCTTAACCAGATGCTTCTCCTGACTAGTAGAGCAACGCCTCTACTCCAAGCTTCCCCCGATGGCAGAGCTCCTCACTCTATCTCTGAGTGAGAGCCCAGCCATACTGTGCAGGAAGCTCATTTTGGCCGCTTGTTTCCACAATTTTTTTCTTTCACCAACAGCTGGTGACCATAAGTGAATTTAATCTCAACTTAGAATTTCTTTCTGTTAGGTTCAATATTTATCTGTTACAAATGTGCACTGGCTTTTGTGAGAAAGCATCACTAATTTTCCTAAAATAATCTGTGATTGCCCAAATCACACGTTATAGAAATCTTTATAAAGCAGTATTAATAAATACTGCTGCTCTTTAAACAGAAATAAGTGGCAGCGCAGTAATTAAAAAAGGATTTATTGTTTGATATTTTTTTATTTTTTTGCCATCTCTACCAACAGCAGAAAAATCTTGTTGACATAATAAATCCCAGCGCTTTTTCAGATAATGACCGATATCTAATTTTTCACATGGAAACATGATTCAGTCACTTTAGACAAATGTGACCAGAATTATTTTCAATAGGCGTAGTTTAATGAGTTTTAAGTCTGTGTTTGGTTTTTTTTTTGTCTCCTCAGTTTGGATTCAACAACTATATAAAATTTCTCAGGATGGGATCCAGACAAAAATCTTTTTTGCATGTGTTAGTAAAACCAAAAAAGCAGTACTATTTACTATCAGAGTTTAAAATTGAGGTAAACTTGTTTTCTTTGGGTGTTTGATGAAGGGACTGGAGTTTAAGGGAAAATCATGGAGAATTAAATGTGCCTAATTGTTCTCTTTAGTTTTTTTTTCTTTTGCCTAATTTACTGTATTTAAAGGATTTTAAACTTGACTTGTGCTTTTTTTTTATGGCTGTAAACATTGAACGAGTGAGGAAATATGTATTGTTTTCAGCTTGTGTGTGTACTTGTGAATGCCTGTGATTGTACTTGTGTACATACACGTAAACAAGTGGAAAACCAATGAGAAAAAGCAACTATAGATTTTATTCTTTGCTTCTGTAAATATAACAGGGGTCTACGAGTGAACAACATGTGCCTTCATTCTCTAAAAAAAAAAAGAAAAGAAACTGTAATTCATTTTTTGATGTTGAACACAATGTTTTCTATATTGTTTTTATGGTGTATAGCAGCTACTTTTTATTACCTGAATTTTTTGTAAGTGTAAAAAAAAACCAAAATAAACACTGAAATATCTTCATTGGTATGTATGTGACTTTTTGAAAAAAACAAAACAAAACAATAATTTTAGTTTATAGAAAAACGAGTGATTAAATTTCCAGATCTGGAGCTTAAATGATGTTGAAAATTCCGTTTTGCTGCGTCGTCTTCCGCTCATCCGGGGCCGGGTCGCGGGGATAACAGCCTCAGACGGGAAGCTCAGGCTTCTCTCACCCTGGCTGCATCCTCCAGCTCACCCAGAAGGATCACGAGTCAGTCCCCAGCCAGCTGGCAGACATATTGTCTCCAGCAGATCTGGAGTCTGCCTCCTGGTCTCCTCCCGGTGGGGTGTGCCCGAAACACCTCACCAGCGAGGCGCTAAGGGGGCATCCTGACCAGATGCCCAGACCACCCCATCTGGCTTTTCTCGACCTGGAGGAGAAGCGGCTTGACACCGAGCTCCTCCCGGATGGCAGAGCTCCTCACCCGATCTCTGAGTGAGAGCACAGCCACCCCTGGGAGTAAGCTCATTTCGGCTGCTTATATCCATGGTCTCATTCTTTTGGTCACCACTCACAGTTGGTGACCATAGGTGAGGGTTGGAATGAAGATCGACTTACAAATTGGGGGCTTTGCTTTTTGGCTCAGCTCTCTCTTTACCAAGATGAACCGATGCTGTAAATGATGCTATTTTTTCTACTTCTTTCTATTTCTATTCATTTCTGCAGAAATAACAATAAATGTAATTTGATAAAGATCCAGCAGAATAAATGACGGAGATAGGGATATTTTTATGCTGATAATGTTTAAATATTTCAATCAAGTCCAGAACAGTTAAATGTCATTATGCTATAATGTATCTTGATATTTGCACAAATTAATGAATCTCTGTTCTTGTTTCCATGGCTACACATCTAGTCATCTGCATGTTATTTCTGGCTGTTGAGATGAAAAAAATGAGTATGTCAGAGGAACAGCACATGTTAGAAATTTTGGAGATAAAGTCAGAGAGGCCAGACTGAGATGGTTTGGACATGTGCAGAGGAGAGAGAGAGAGTACATCGACAGAAGGATGCTGGATTTGGAACCACCAGGAAAGAGGACTAGAGGAAGACCAAAGAGGAGGTTCATGGACGCAGTGAAGGAAAACATGAAGAAAGTTGGTGTGACCGAAGAAGATGCAGCAGATAGGGTTAGATGGAAAAAACTGACTTGCTGTGGCGACCCATGAAGGGAAATGCCGAAATAAGAAGTAACAAATATGTCTGTGCCTGTTAGTTTTTAAAATGTATTTTAAAAGAGAATTTTATTGATTGAAATTATTTTTTACAGTATATAAAAAAAAACCTGGTACTTTTAGTTGGGTGAAAAATGATATTTTCCAAAAAGCACATAATTTTTTATTTCACTTTCATATGACACAATAGGTTGCTGCCCCCTGGTCTTAATTAGTTCTGTCCCCTGGGAGTGTGCACGGCACAGCGATATTCTCATTTGAGGCTGCAAACACAGTATAAAGAGCATCTGCAAAACTAACCTATAGTCGTTACATTGTCATTTTAGTGCGTTTTCATAAAAAGACACTTAATGTTGGGGGAGGAACCAAACATGAGCAGAGCATGTTCACTAAAACAATTCCTGCTTGTTTTAGACTGCGTGTGTGGCAGAGAACAAAATCCATGGCCAAGAACATGACATTCAAATAGTACTGAATGGAAAAGCTTGAAAGTTTCTCAAACTTGCATGAATAAAATTGAAAACCACATCATGGGTGCTTTTGATGTGGGACTAATGTTCAAACATGACAGAAATCTCCAAAAAGTTAATGTTAAATGAAATCCTGTCCTTCATTGTCTGCAATGTGGGTTTAGAAATGTAAAATAAAAAAATGTGTTTTGGAAAGAAAAATATCCTCTTTTATGTAAAAGAGAAGTCGTCTACATAAGCTAAGACCTGCTGTGGGGGTGATTTATCGAGAACAGTTCAAGTGTGGACATGGATCTGAAAATAACACAGAACATATTAACCACATGTGTCCATAAAGTGTGACATCAGCCATCTTTCTTTTGGGTAAGATGAGGCCAGGAGAAGAAAGCTCTGATCTCCTCCATCCTAATCTCTGACATGTCATCAGACATGACCTCAAGGATATCCTGTGTTTTTTTCCTCTTCGGGCCAAGTGTAAATTCACCGCAGGTTCGTGCGGTTTTGTTATTGTTTGAGGCTGGCGGGTTGAAGGGTCAGACCTCCATATGTGTGATCACGTCCATATGAGACCTGATTGATTGTTTAAGATCACAGGAGGGAAAACAAGAGAGCCGCAGACATTCCACAAGCGGGAAATGCCAAAGTGACGTTAATTCTCCTAAGACGTTTTAGTGGTTCAATACGCACACACAAATTCACCCTTATTTTCTTTGCACAGGCAAACCCTGCCTGCTTTAACCAAATCCAGGATCTCAGAAATGATATTTTGTCTCATTAGGATCAGCCTTTGGTCTCTATAAGGGCAACTTATTGCAAACAAAGTTGGTGATTATATTAGAAAAAAATCCTAATGAGGTAACAAAAACAACAAAAAACAAAAAAAGCAACCACACGTGCTCCTTAAACCACTGCCATAATTTTTGGCTTATAGTTGAAGTTTTAAAATGAGAGCAGATGTAGATACATTTAGCCTTTTCCATGTTGAGACATTAAGAGAGTCCTCCAAGCTGAAACATGATATGAAACATAATTTTAGACTAAACACCAAAGGAATCTGATCATCTTAATCGCAATATGAACTCTAAGGATGTGCTGATGAGAATGATACCTGCTATATCAGACAAAATTGGAAATGACATCTGACCTCAATCTAACACCAAATCGATATACAACCCCTTACTTGGCGCTATAACAAAAAGAACGAACTTGAAAAAAATGTTTAAGTAAAGCAATTATATTCCAATAAAACATAATACAGCAGATCAGCTCTAACATTAAAACCACCTGCTAGATACTGTCTTTTAAACAGCTCTAAATTATCTGTGGAAGAGATAAGATCTCCTCTCATGGGGATCTGTGGGTTGGAAAAAAGGGCTTTAGTGGATCAGATGAAGCTCATGTGGTGAATACCCAGTAAGACTTGTACATGGGAACTTGAAGTCAGATTTTATTACATTTGGTATTTCTGAGCAGTTTTGAGGGCCAATGGGTAGCAGTGTCCAAAACCAGTATGGATAGCTGGTACTCACCAGTGACGTGTGGTCAGGGGAGGCAGGTCGCCATGACATAAAAGGAAAAAAGAAAGTGTAGATTAAAAAAATAATAATATTTTTCACACTTATGTGTTTTTCTGTCAACTTAGTGGGTAAAAATGATCAAAAAATTTTTTTAATCAAATTCAGAGCAGAAATGAGGTGAGGCAGGGGCGAACTCAGCCTCACATCCAACTGCATGATTCAACACAAACTGGGTGGCATGATGTGTACAAGTTTCTGTTCGTCAGCATTTCGCCAGTAGAATTTTCCAGAATTTTTGTTATCAACCACAATTTTCTGCAGTCTAAGTAATGTTTTTTTTTTTTATCTGTGTGTGTGAGATCACTTTTCCTGCACAACAATGTGCAGAGACAAGGCAGCAGGTGAGGCACGCAGTACACTGCCTCAACTGAAGGGGGAACAGATGGGTGTTTTATTCATAGCTATAAAAGAAAGTTCTTTGTTGGAAAAATCTGTTCATTTGTATATGTTTGTGTTTGTTTGACAGTGTAATTGAGAGAGGAATGCAGAGGGGATATGAAGCTTTGTTAGTAGTAGTACGCAGTTGAAAAATGATGAAAAAGGTGCATTTTTCAGTTCTTACGATTATAAATCTGACCCTTGAGGAAGTGCCTCATCAGCTATGAACTCCAGTGATGTCACTGGTACTAAAGGGGTTTGACTGGTATAATTAACAGAAAATTATCATCCCACAATTGTGCTGGAACTAGAATTAAGTCCTGAAACCACCTTCTTTTTTTTTCTTTTTTTCTCGAGCATGACATCCGTGTACTACCCATTTAAACTTTGTTTCCCTTGAAATCTGAAGCTGTTTACAGACTGTTTGATATTCTTAAGCAGCTGTGTGATATGCTTTTAAATAGCTTTTACTGACTGGTGTGAACTGCAAAGACATCAAATCCACCCTGTCATTAGTTATTCAGGCACACAGGATGGCCTGGAGATGTGACAGATGTCTGCAAAAAGAACGGGGTACTGATGAGAAGGAAAGATGAACGAATAAAAAATTCCCCAAGAAGATGGAAGAATAGTTCTTTTTGTAGTTTAGTTTTGGTTTACTAGCATGAAGGGTGGGGCAGGACCAGCCAGCGGCCAAACACAAAGCACTGTGTGACATCCCTCGAACTAGAAACCGGACTATTAAAAGTCCGGCATGCTGGATGTTTGAATACGATTACACGGGGACTCCGAGTGGATAATCCTTTGAAGCCTCATCAAAGAAAATCTGAATTTAGGAAGTGGGCTGTGGTTTGTGTTTCCATGAGCTGTTTACATGACTACAGTATGTAATCCAGTTAAAGAACACCGTGTCTGGTTGAGCGATGATGATGAAAGTGTAACAAAACTTTGCACAATGTGGTGAAATTGTTTGCACGAAATATACATTGCAATATTATGAATAATTTTTTTACATGGGCATTGTTTTTAACTTTATCCCCCTTTAATCTCTTATTTGTTTGAGAAAAGTAATGTCTTTGCTTTATCATTTTTTTATTTGTCATAATCATATGAAAACACCTTGAAACTTCCTGTGTTGCCAAAAAGTCAACCTTAAGCCATGAAATGTTCCACCTAACAGATGGAGCTCTTGCAAAATAAACCCAGAGGGCAGACAAAGACAGATGTTATCACACGCACGCAAAAGAATCAATCCGTATGCTTTGGTCATTCATTACAGACGCTGGAAGTACACACACGCAACATTCAAACCACCAAAAAGCAGTGATTCTCCGTGTAATGTGGAGACTACAAACCACTCCAGGAAAAGATGCACACACCACCTGAAATTTGCAGCCTAATGTGATTCTGAAGCCAGAAAAATGGAAAGTGTATGATGCATCCAAAAAGTGATCTCAATATGAAGCTATTTGAGGGGAAGGTTTGCGGGAACCAAAGATCAAGGGGAAGAAAAATATTATTCCTCATACTGCGAGGAAATGTCACATGAAGACGGTGAAATCCAAAACAGCTTTTTCTTTTTAAAAAAGAAACACAAATACTGTTTGCAGATGCGAAAACCCCAAAATTTTCTCTCACTTCCAACACATGCGGCTAATCACGCTAGTATTTGGCTACAAAGGAATCTTTCAAAACAATCCAGAGAAAAGACATGAAAAGAAATGTCCACTTTAACAGAAAACATCTTTCTGTATTCTACTGGAAGTTTCAGATCAAAGTCTGATCAATCTGAACATCACCAATGGAGCATTTCAGCCGGACACACTCACCAATCATTGCTTTTAATGTTAAGCAAACCCACCTTCTCATCATATTGTTATGACGTATTCCAATAAAGAATGTTGGTCGCTATTGTGAAAGCAAATATTTTAATCCCAAACTAAAAATGTATTGCAAGGTGACGTAGTGATTTACACCATAACTTCATAGGAAGAAGATTGCGGGTTCAAATTCCACACAATGAAACAAAGACTCGGAACACTAGTTTTTCATTGTGATGTTCACTTTTATACCTTTTGTTTTTGTATGTGGATTCCACCTTCCGAAAACATTCTTCTTCTTTCGTCATTTCCTTTCAGGAAAGTCACAGCAAGTCAGTTTCTTCCTTTTTACCCTATCTGCTGCATTTTCTTCGGTCACTCCAACTATCTTCATGTCTTCCTTCACTGTAACTTCCTCTTTGGTCTTCCGTAGAGGAAGATCAGTTCTCTTACCTGGTGGTTTCAAACCCAGCATCCTTCTGCCGATGTACTCTCTCTCTCTCCTCCGCACATGTCCAAACCATCTCAGTCTGGCCTCTCTGACTTTATCTCCAAAACCTCTAACATGTGCTGTTCCTCTGATCCTGCCCATCCTGGTCACTCCCAGAGAGATCCTCAGCATCTTCATCTCTGCTACCTCCATCTCTGCTTCCTGTCTTTTCCTCAGTGCCACTGCCTCTAGACCAAACAGCATGGCCGGTCTCACCACGGTTTTGTACACTTTCCCTTTCATTTTAGCTGAAACTCTTCAATCACACATCACACCTGACACTTTTCGCCACCCATTCCAGCCTGCATGCACATGCTTCTTCACCTCTTTTCCACACTCTCCATTGCTCTGGACTGTTGATCCTACGTACTTAAAATCTTCCACCTTCTTTATCTCTTCTTACTGTAACCTCATGTTAGACATATTAATAACTATAAATATTCTAAAAAAAAAAAAAGTGACTGTGAGCAATTAATTGTCTGTATGTGACCCTTAGTGTGGTGTACCCCGCTTCTGCTTACTAGCTCAAATAGGTTCCAGCAGCCTCTGTAATTCTGCATATAATGAGAAGGTCTGGGAGATGGATGATTGAATGCGTAGGTATAATACTGAAGGGCAATATAAACATGGTACTGAACATGGCAACATGTGGAACAGCGTTTGCGCATGGGATGTTTTATTTCCTTTTTCTGTGGTGGTCTACAAAGCAGGTGTGTTTGAAAAGTAGAAACCACACATGGACTGGTTGTGGCGTTGCCACATATGCTAGAGGTATAATTCTCCATGTACGAGTCCCAGCAAAGCGAATTACTGAAAAATACCCGGTATCCTATGCGAAGGAAACATGGCAAGTTCTACTTCCTGGTCTGAGGAGCCCTGCAGTCAACCATCACAGAGACTGAGCTGCATCAAACATCCTGCTGACTCAAACAAACAAACCTGCTTCTAATACAGAGGCCACCAAAGCTACACATGTACACATTGCTTATCCCTAACAGTTTAATGAATGGTTCAGACAACCACAGACATGTGGTGGATTCTAAGAATAAAACGTGTAAAGATCTGAAGCAGGCCCATCGAACCACTCAGATGGGGGTGTGAGGAATATTCACTTAGGATATTTAACAGGAACAATAAACCAGAAAACAGTGAAGAAATATAAAGTAAAAAAGTAAATATAAATACATTATTGTAAAGATAATGGTTATCGACCCGGAGGAGTAACAGCTCTACTTGGAGCTCCTCCCAGATGGCAGACCTGCTCACTCTATCTGAGTGAGAGCCAAGCCACCCTGCGGAGAGAGAGTCTGTGATCTTGTTCTTTCGGTCACCACCCACAGCTGGTGACCATAGGTGAGGGTAGGAACATTGATCGACTTGTAAATTGAGAGCTTTGCTTTTCAGCTCAGCTCTTTTTTTACTAAAATGGATCAATGCAGCATCCTCATTATTGTGGATGCCACATTGATCTGTCTGTATATTTCCCATCTTCCCACATCGTCCACCCCCCGGCCCGGCCCCCCACTCATGAATAAGACCCAGATATAATTAAACTCCTCCACTTCCACCCCCACTGCAGGGTGTATTCTGCCTGTTTTCAAGCAACGACAATGGTCTCTGATTTTGGAGGTGCTGATTCCCATCCTGGCAGGAACAAATTGGTCCGGCAAGAGTTGTCACAGTCCGACAAAGCCAATAGGATCACGCCATCTGCAAACAGCAGGGACCCAATCCTGAGGTCACCAAACCCGGAACCCCTCATTAACCTCGAATGCGACAAGAAATTCTGGCTACCTGGATTTAAGTATGTTATCTGTAGCAGCTGGTTTTACATTTCTTTGGTTATTGTTTTTTATTTAAAAACTTTATTCACATTTTTCATATTTTCCTGCTCATTTATCCAACATGAGCATTTTTATTTCTCCTCTTTTTTCCAATTCTTTTACTTGGTCAAGTAAATATATAGCAATAACAGCCTTAATCACATAAAAAGAAACAAGTTATCCTCAAAGTACCAGAAAGAGGATTGAAACAGTAACTTCAGATTTTTTCAAACTAAGAAGAGCAAATAAAATTATGATTCTCTGTCGCCACACTGTGGTTGAAAGTAAAAACTACAACATTGTTTTATTTTGTGCTCTTAAATTGAAAGTACTTCACTATAGATTTTTTTTAATTATTTTTTTAATTAGGCTTGTTGTTTTTACCAAAAAAATTTTCACAAAAAAGGGGCCATTTTTGTCCCTATATTTTCATGTATATACTGTGTATCTTTATGCATTTATTTATATGTATAAATTTTAATACACTTTATTATTCTAAATAGTAGTTTCTTGCTTGCTTGCATGCATTCAGCCAGATGTTCAAAAGCAATTAATGAAGAACAGGAGGTTTTTTGCATACATTTTAAGAAAGCGTTTGGATTGAAAACTGGTGAAATCAAATGCTGTTTGGATTGAGTTTAGAAAATTTTACATGTCACACAATATCCCAGGGGGAAAGAGGACAGTGCCTGACATTAAACTCATCCATGTTCAGGTGTACAAATTAGTAACACTAGACTGGAAAATTATGTTAGAGCGTCCTTCTACGTTAAATATGAATCCAGTCTAAAACTTAAATACGGGATGAAATGTCTGTAAATAGATCATAAAATGTGCAGAAATGATATAATTCCTTTATTTTGAAAAACATTGCTCATTATTTTTCAGGTTGACAGTTAAATTGGAATTTTAAGAACATTTAATCTCATCTTCATCCTTTATGTCATGAGGTGGGATGGTGGAGATGTATGACCCTGAAGCAAAGCCAGTTTATTTCAATTAATCAAGGATTAGGGAAGAGGGGTAGGTCTGTTCAGCCTAAAAGCCAAACTGGACAGGCCTGTGTATCCAGGCAGGATCAGACAAAGGCGCCATCGAAGGTGGAACACGAGGCTTGGAGACCAGACGTGGATGGACATCATCCTGGCTACAGCAGAAGAGCAGAGCCACAGATGATCTGACAATTAAATAATGGACACCAGGGTTCAAAATAACCAGGGGATGACAAGACACAGGTGCGGACACCCGGGGGAGGCAATTGGTAAACGATACGCTGAATTAGAGCAGCGGGCAGCAGGATCTGAAGGCAGGAAATGTTCTAAGGGATGAAATGGGAGGATCATGACATCATAAAAGTACATTCAGAACAAATGCAGTTTTATATTTAAAATTTTTTTGCTAACTTTTTTGCTTTTTAAGTTTCCCCCACCCCTCTTGGATTCGAACCCCCAACCCTCTTGCTGTGACGCCACTGCGCAGCCCTGAAAATGAATCTCAATAAATGGTTATTTTTCATGCTAATATCTTTTTATCTGAGCTTACAAGGTGAAATGTTTATCTACTCATCCCATGAAGAGAGGATTGTCCCCTCAAGAAATCACAAGATCTTCTTCATGAGGCTGTGTTGGCGTCATGGCCACCACTAGAGGACTCTGTAATGTGTTGTTTTGGTGCAACAGATTTTGCTCTGCAGACTGAATCAAAGTAAATATTGATACACCAGATCAATTTCTAGCAGCTTAAAAAGCAAATGTGGGATGATTTTCAGGGGAGGAATGTTTCAGGTTATATTTAAACCTCAAAAACATCCCATCATGTTCACTGGTGCAGCATCTTCAAATGGAGTATTTTTACATGAATTGTAAAAATATCACTTGTTCTCGTGTGATTGCGCATCTATTATTTTTTACTGGTGTTAAAATAGTTTACATTTAAATATGCACCGTTCTTTTTTTCTCCAATCATTAGTGATAATGGAATGTATACATGCATAGTTGTCTTTATGATGTTAGAAGATCAAAGTTGATTCTTTTAGTTTGCTTGATGAGTGATTTTTCAGGCTGTCTCACCATCAGCATATGCCTGCTCTGGGTGATCACTCCTCTTTCCTGAGCATGACACACTTTCTGGGCTGCAGAGCAAAGCACGGGACGAGCCAGAGGACATCATGAGGAGGCTGCTGATGAGCAGAGAGGAGCAGTGGGTACAAACACAAAGCTGAAAAGGAGGAATGTGGAAAAGATTTCAGGATGGGGTTTTGCACAAGAGGATGTTCGGACTGCACGCTCGTGGGTAAATCACAAAGAGTTTAACGAAGCGCTATTCTGAGGAGGTGGGCCAAGTCTCAGGAGGGAGAGGAGAAAGAAGAAGAGGAGGGGGGAGGTCCATCAGAGGGGATACTGGTGACCAAACTGGGATGCTGTTACCAGTGATGTGAGGCAGCATCAGGGAGCTGATGAGAGGACACCTGGCACATCTTCTGCAGGTTTGCAGGTAGGTCCTTTTTTCATGTCTCCTCTTTTTTTTGTTATTATCAATTCTGCTGAAATATTTCAGTGAGTTTGCTGCAGGTTTGCTGGCTGCTAATTTCTAAAACACTTGGGAGTAAGTTTGTGCTGACATCCTCCTCTGTGCACGTGCCTCCCACGTTATTACATAAGATCCAGGATCCCTTCAGGGAGATTATTAAACATGTCTAACATGAGTTTTTTAATCAAGAATGAGAGAATGAGCTTGTGATATTCATGATCCCAATTTGTAGACAACATATCCATCTTGTGTTTTAAATAGCAAACATATGTGTGGGTATTTCACCTTAAATTTTAGACAAAAATAGATACAAACTTTGAGAAAATCACAGTAAAAAAAAATCTTTTGAACTGAGGACACTTTTTAAAGAAGAGCTATGAATTTTAACAAGATTCTGCAGCTTATTTTACCAGTGCTTTTTATTTTTTTATTTAAACGTCTGCTTAGATGTAGTTTTTGCAGAGTGTGCAGGAAATGTTCATCCAGGGGATTATTGTGTACGAGTGTTGTTGCCGATAAGAGCGTCAATAAAAATGTTCATATTGTGAGGTTTGTTGCATTCAATTTAATTAAAAAGGAATAACAAAACTTTAAATTAAATATCAAATCTGCATCTAACTTTGGAATAAGACTGGAAGAGTCGAAAGTAGTCACAGAACAAATTCATACTAAATCAGACTCTCTGCAGGAAAAAAAAAGAAAAGTAATTTAAGGATTTAGAACATTTCCACACAAACTGAGGCCTGTTTTGTTTCAGTCAGTAATTTAGGAATTCAGCTTAGATGCCAGTATCTAAAGAAATGATGAGAAAAGGTTGACGGGACATACAAAATATGGCTTTAATAATGACAAGATGTGCGGTTTTGGATTTAATAGTGAAAGCATCTGCTGACCCTCACCCTATTGAAGTGGACATCTAAACCCCTCTGAACGCATAAAAAGGAGTGCTGCAGGCAGTCTTTTGTTCCGTCCATGGTGAGATTATTTAATTCACTTGTCCAAAAAAAAGAAGAAAAAGAAGAAACATTAGTATTTTTATAGCAAAATAATTGGACATTAAAAGAGAATATTTGTAGAAGCAATAGAAGAAAAAATATTTCAAACTCAATATGACTGTTGAGGACCGTCAGCCTCTGGACTGTTCTGTAGTGGAATTTTTTAAAATACCAGACGTCGTGGTGAGAAGTTTTCAGTTTTATTCATTGCAATGAGAGATGCACTATACAGTACAAGAAGTCATGTTACAAATCTGATTTAAAGAAAAAAAAAACTTGAGTTTTCACAGCTCACAACTAAAGATTGACCCACTCTGGCTGATTCAAGGAAACATGACCCACACTGTGACTAAAACCTGGTCCAGATTGATTGAAACAAAGAGGACATGCACCGATGAATAACAGATAAAGAAATACGAGGGGAAGTGGCCTCCGTCCGACCTGGCATATGAAATGGCCCTGTTCCAACTACGACAAAGAATATGGTGAATTGTCTCAGGTGTGGGGCATGATGTGTCCCTGCTAACACATCTTATACGTGCTGTATTGTCATGTGTGAGTTTCTGAGGTCCCGTTTTGCGAAGGCAAAGGGGATAACTTTAGAAAGGAGGTAGGACACAAAATAAATAGTTGGTGGGACTGAAGAGAATGCAGGAGATAGGGTTAAATGGAAGAAACTGACTTGCTGTGGCAACCCCTGAAGGGAAAATGCCTGAAGAAGAAGAATGCAAAATAAACGTTTTGGAGGTTCCCACTGTGTTAGAACATTACCCCGCCATCAGAAACCTACGTTATAAGTGTTTTTTTATTTTTTTTATGCATGCTTGAACAATTTGCGACTTCTTCCATCCACTATTTAGGTACTATTTGAACTCCGATTTGTTCTTGGCCACATATTTTGTTCTCCACTATGCCTACATTCCAAAATAAGCTGGAAGGGTTGTTGCCGCAGTACACACACTCTGTGAAACTGAAAAGATTTTTATATATTGCTTTTCTGATCTGACAAATAATAGCATGTTCATCTCTACATGCTAAGAGAAAAGAATCACTGACCCACAAAAGCGCTGAACCCTTTTTAAGTTTTTTCTGTTTTCTCGCCATCAAGAGTTTGAAAACAAACATGTAAAAAAAAATCTGATGTGTCGTAGAATTGAGGTTACGAGGCCTGCCGTGGGGCAGTGAAAGGCAGAAGCATTAGACTACCCTTTGCATTCAAATAATGTGTCCCATATAAAGCCGTCTGGTGTCCGCCGGTGTTGGGGGGAAACTCGTTGCAAGGATGTTTCATTTTTAAAATAAGTCAGTTTATATCACTCATTGTTTTAGTGTAACAAATAATCAACCAATCTAAAATTAATTTTTAAACTCTTAACATCTGCCTTATAGGTCCCATGTACATTATATTTGAATTGTTTTTGCAGCATGTCACACTGTAATTAAATGATATGTTTTACAGCATTTTCTTACAGCTAATTAGCATTCAATTTCTTTTTGTGTCCAATATTTAAGTCAGAAATTGGAAAGCAATATTTAAAAATGAGCAACTGTCAGGGTTTTGTGGATGTGGAAGGATGAGGACCCAATTGCAGGACATCAAACAAGATTTATTAACACAATTTAGGTACCTTTGTAAATCAAAGGGAACAGGATTAACTCAGGATTTCAAACGTTCAAAATAATAATAAAGTTCAAACATGGTCAGGCAACCAGGGTGACCTGGCTGGAAGGGATGGTATGACCCGACAGGGAAGTCCGGGATGATTGCTCTTAATTAGATGCCAGGGTGCACAGATGTGTGGAATCAGGAATCATCCTCAGGTGACCCTAATCAGGCTGATTTGAAACATCTAGGGCTCCCTCTTGCGGCAGGTCAGAGAATCCTGACAGCAACAACTTCAATACACACAAATTAATTTGGAATGCTTAATTTTTTTATGATTTTTAAACAGACATTCATCCCAAAAATATTTAGAGGGATTTTTTTTTATATGAACTAAATGTAAAGCATAAGTTAGGTTAGAATTGTTTAGTGGGTGTATCATATGATTTTGGATGAACTCGTCTTTTTTTCACACAGATTTCCTCCCACACACTCTGACTTCTTTGTTTCTGCAGAGATGTACAGTAGCCTTACAACCTCGCACTCATAGCAACAAGAACCCAGAGGACTCCTGTTCATGTATTAACATGAGTGGAATTCATTAATAAAATGCATCTGAAGAAAAACGCTTTATATATAGATTCGATTTATTTTTACAGACAGGTAGGTAAACATATTAGATTTAGCCAATGGATTTTGTGCAAAGGAAAGGTTATGAAAAATCAATTTTTCTGGAGATTTCTATGCTTGAATATTATTCCTAAATCAAAAAATCAGGGCCAAAGTGTCATTAGCGCTAAACTGTGTAAACGACTTAAACACTCTCTAACATCAGCCGTCTTCATCCAATATATTTGTTCCAGCCCACAGTTAAAGTAGAAGTGCAAAGTCAAGATTTTTTTTTATTGCTCCGACCTTCACAGCTGGCTGAAAAGAAGCACCTCTTAGATAACCCTCAGCAGGAATTATTACTCTCCAGGGAAACCAGGATTAAGTCCTACATGCAGCCGTGACTTTCTGGAGCTGTTTTAAATAAGATAAAAAAGAAGAAAGTGGAAACAAATTTAAACAAGATTAACTCTTTTGTGCTATTTTGTTATTTTCTCAAGTTTCTCTTACGTTTGTTTCACTTAAGACCGGATATAAGGCTTTTGTAGGGTAATAATTCTCATCTCATGACATAGATGAATACACACATACTAAATTTTGTAGCTCAGAAATGCAACATTTGCAGAAAAAAACCTAGTAAAGACGTGTAGTCGGTTTTACTTCCATTTTTGCCTTTGTGAAGTCAATCTTTCAGCTACCTGCCAGCTGGAAAGATTTTTTTTTAACTAGCCAGTCTAATATTTTAGCCTTCAGCTCACTTTTTGTTCAAATCTAAGTCAAATCGTAATATTAATACTACTATAATATTTGTTTAAAACAGAAAGCATCAACCTTTTCCGTTCTGTTGTCTTCCGTTTATCCGGTGCCGGATCACAGGGGCAACAGCCTCAGATGAAAAGCCCTGATTTCTCTCACCCTGGCTGCATCCTCCAGCTCACCCGGAAGGAGGATAAGGAGGACCCTAATAGTCGCTCCCCGGCCAGCTGTGAGATAGTTTCTCTAGCTGGTCCAGAAGCCTACCTCTTCTGTGAGGTAGGCTCTTTTGTGAGACGTGCCCGAGACACCTCACAAGGGGCTCGGGAGGCATCCTTATCAGATGCCCTGACCACCTCATCTGGCTTCTCTCGACCTGGAGAAACGGCTAGACTCCGAGCTCCTCACAAATAGTAGAGCTCCTTATTCTATCTCTGAGGCTAGGCAAACGTCAAGCTGTTCTCCAAAAATAAGTAAAACTGTGCACACTATGATGTCATTTTTTTAGAAGCTTGAAATTTAAAAACAGCAAAGTTTTATTTCCTATTTGTGATCACCAGAGCGCCAATTTTTTGCGCGGCCTGAAAAAATACGTTGTGGACACTCTTTCTAATGTAGAGAGAAAATAGTCTGAAGTGGAATTTTTTAGGTACATTTTTTTGAGTGGCCAACCCAGTGCGTGTAACTCCTCATTCGTTAAGGACATTCATCGTAGAAAAGGTCTCAACGTTGTGTTCTGGACAGTCTGTTTGATGACCGATTTTCGACTTTAGACCTTTTCTAATTGGTCAACATAATTAAAACTCTTGGGACAAACTCTTGTTTGTCAACCTGACCACGCAAGATCAGTAAAGCATTTTTTTTTTTAATCCTTTGTGTTGAACTCTGAAAATGACCTGACCATCACTAATGAGTGGGAGGAGCTCTTTGTTTCTATTTTTTGTTTAATTGACCAGCATGTGCTTGATCATTTGAAAAATCTTATTGACCACTATTGAGCCAGTGACCCACTTTAATCTGGTTTATTCACTTGAGGGAGGCAATACTTCATTAGCTGAAATTACAATTGGACTACTATTGATTTGTTTTGATTGGGACTCATGGATTTGGCTTGATTAATTGTGCAGCATGACAGGAATGATTTAACACAGAACTCACTTATTGAGAAACTATTCTACCCCAAAAAAAGTGACATTACTTTTGCTTTTGTTTTCTCATTTTATTTGCATAATCTGAATTTAATGACAGTTTTATAAAGTTCTGAGATGACGTGTGCCAACGACGCCATGCAACAATTATGAGCTTGAAATACAAATGAATTTGAAATATTTATCTACATGTGCTCATCTCACTCATTGACACCAGTTATAATAAGAACAAGTTATCTCTTGTCTTGCAAATGCTCAAAGTCCCTGAACTGCTTATTTTATGAAGTCATCCATCCATCTGAAATTCTGTTACAGGGTCTCTGGTGAGGGGGAGAAGACAATTGCAACTGTCATCAAGCCAGAGGTGTGGTCCAAACCTCATCAAGTAGATGGTCCATCACAGGGTCAATGAGTCAAAACAGTCACACACACAATCCATCAAAATGAAAATTACCATTTTTTTTATCTAAACTAAATGCAGAAAAAAAAATTAAGAGTCAAAAGATTTTCAGATGTAGTTTGAAATTCTTTTAAAGATGAACTTTTACCAAAAATGAGATTTAAATTAACATTTTTAATCAATCAAATTAAAATTAATCATATCCAAACACGGACTTCATTTTTGATGTGTATGTCAGATGTTTGGAGGTTTCATACCTGCAGGAATTTTCTATTTTATTCACGCATATTTTGGGTAATTTGCCAACTTTTCTGTCAAGTTTTCAGACACTATTCAAATGCTGGTAAGTTCTTGGTCATGGATTTTGTTTTGTTGCCACGCCCACATTCTTTCATAAGCAGAAGTGTTTTTGCAGCAGCGATATATGTGCTCTCAGCATGCTAAACAATGGGGTTGGTCAAAGCATGGTGGGACGGTGTCAAAAATGGAAGTGAGATCCCAGGGGGCATTGGCCTAGAGGTAAAAATACCGTTTTTCGACTGTGAGAACCTGGTTTGATTCCTGGCCCAAGCCATCCCTGGGACCACAGAAAAGACATGAAAACAAAGAAAGTTGAAAAAAAAAACAAAAAAAATGGAAGTGAAACTGAAAAATGTATTTATAAGCTTATTTCTGAGAATATTGCACGTCTGACATACAAAAATGTCCCATACCAATCAACACAAATAAAAACAGAATCCTCTCTCTTTAGATCTAATCAACTTACTGAACCCTTAAATCCAATTGGGTTTCAACCTTCAGAAGTGGTTGAGAACAAGCCAAATTTTTCATATGAAAAGTGGTGAAAACCCCAAAACATTGGATAAACGCTCTTCTGTTCACCATGGACCAAACCACTTATCCGCTCACTGTGGGGTCGACCCCGTGACCCAGTTGTTGCAGAAACTGAACTCTTGGGTTTTTTCGTAATGGCCCGGATTCACTAAACGCGGTTCCTGCTCACCCGACTACAAACATGAGTCAGTCTGAGATTGGTGACACGGCCAAGACTGACAGGTGGAATGGATGACAGGGCTGTGTGGGCCAAATGGACTGTCAGAGAGAGCTAGGAGGAGATGGATGAGACGAGAGAGAAGAGGACATCAGAGAGCATCACATGGAGGGAATTCCAGGAAGCGAGATAAAGAAATGATGGAGTACATTGGTAGCTACTGGCCTTATATGATATTGTCAGTTTTTCTTTCTCTAACTAGTCTTGTTTCTAATTCACTTCTTCTTTACCTCGTTCATCGTGACCAGTCGTAAAAAATCTGACAAACTATGAGGTCCTCCACAGTGTTTGAAGGACGTTTCAAACCAAACAAACCATAAATGTATGCAAAATGGGTTCTTAAATGTGTGTAAATGTTTACCTGAAACAGTCTTTGTTCTGTTTACAATATAACAGCCTTTGAAATTTGAGGAATTTACATCATTTGCTGATCTGCCCGTCCAATTGGGAATTTCACAAGCCTTTCATCTCCAACCAAGTCTCTCTGAGGACACTTACACGCGATTTGGCAGTCGTGTGATGTTGGCAAACTAAGCGAAGCAACTCTGTAGAGAAATTATGTCATCTCCATATTTAAACCACACTCATATCTATGAAAACTAATCCATGTGTTATGCTGCTTTGTGATGATGTATTTCCATCATAGGAGTGTATTAATGGATGTTTGAGAGTGTATGTAATGTTTCAAAGACAGCTTTACACTGTTGCTGTCATTAGATTGTTTTTTTTTGCCAAGACATCCCACTTTTTGATGGTTTTCATCTTAAATTTTAGAATGTCTGAAAAAGAATTATCAATGCATACTTAAATGGCATCTTGATGGCTTTACAATGTATGTTTTTTTTTTTTTTTAAATACTTTGAAGGTAAAGTTTCTCTGACTTTTAGAATGAAAATAGAGTTGTGCATGGTTGGACTTCCTCTGCAAGCTGTTTTTAAATCGTATTTTGTTGCCTTTGACCCAAAACCATCAAGCTAACTTTGCTAATTCAATCAGCATTGACTTGTTTTTAAATTTTGGGAGAAAATTGTCGCCGAAGCTCTTGGCTGCCATATTTCTTGTGGACGGGACTTTTGAAATGCTAACGTATGGAGTGGTTTATCTGGCAGTTTGACATCATCAAGACCTGCTGAGCGTTATTCAGCTTAAATTGAAACACAGTTTACAAGAACATGAAATGAATTTTGAATGAAGATACTGTCAAGTTTTCATCAAACATGAACACATTGTTAGATGACTGGTACATAAATTTAGTAATTTTTTTTTTTTTTTTTTTACAAATATCTGAATTTGCAAATAGCCTTGAATTTCATAAATGGCCTAGTAAATTAGCCTGGCCAGTTTACAGTGTCATGTAAACCCCACGACCCAATAGGAGAAGGTGGCTCATAAGATGAATGAATTAGACCCAAAGAAGAGAGACTTTCCCACTCTGATAAGGACCACCTGCTGAAAGGAGTCCACAGCGTGGTACAGTAGGCCCCTGGTGCTTAAAACTGCCACAGCTGCTGTTAACAAGCTGATGAAGAGCCAACTTGGACACACTTTATAAGAGACATTTTAAACCTGGACAGTCAAGAAACTTGGTGCGACTTGCAGCATAATTTTTCTGCCAAGTCAACCAGATTTTTTGATCAATTTTTCAGCAGTAAACATGCTTGGAATTTGGGTTTTTTCCCGGGTACTCCAGTTTCCTCTCACTTTCCAAAAAAATGCATTTAATTGGCCACTATGAATTGCCCGTAGGAATGTATGTGTGTGGATGGTTGCTGTGCGTAGCCCCGCAACAGACTGGTGACCTGTTCTGGGTGTACCATGCCTCTCACCTTAAAATCAGCCGAGATAGGTTCCGGCACCCCCTGCGACCCAGTTAGGGATAAGCAGTTTAGAAAACTCTGTCTGATCTATTTAACTTTTTGCGGTTTCATTCTTATAGGTTTTGAACCTCTTTTGAGGCTTTAAAAACTGTTTCACACAAAGAAAGAGTGTTTTAAAGATAAAATTTTACTTTTTTTATTAAAAGGTATGGAACATCAGTGTCAATACTCTAGAAAAAAAGTCTGATTTTTAACTTGTGTCAAAAGCTAAACTTGGCACAGACAATCTGATGGATTATTCTTTACCATGATACTGTACGTCGAATGGAAAACCACTGCAGGAGTAATGAATCAGACACTCCAAAACAGGCAAAGTTTTTTTTTCTCAAACTCTAAATATAACTATTTCACGAAAACTGAGGACTTTCTCTCCTAGTGGAGCTGTTTCTGTGCAAGCCTCAGTTCTTCTTCCTTCATTTGGGTGCAGAGTTGACACTAATCCTATGAGCTCTCTTCACTCTCTCCCAAAGATACACAATCACTCAACTGTAGTATGGGGTGAGAACACTTCACTGTACAACTGTGTGTGTTTGTGTGGAAGATGAAATATTCTTCAGTGTAGTCGCCTGAGCGTGTTGTCTGTAATTTTGGTCTGTGTGTACAAGGACAGTTACGTAACAACAACTCAGGATGCAAGTACACTCACACTCCTGTGCAAACCGTGCGCTGACAGGTAGTAAGTAACGTCTTACACTATCTGCATTTTAAATTCCGCTTAGTTAGCGCGTTGCAACATTTATGGTGCATTTTGACAACCAGGTTTCTGTCAAAACATCTCAAATCTCCTCACAGAGAGCTACCGTGCACAATCCAGGAGTCGGTTTCGGCTGTTAGTTAGGAAGAGGAGGGTTGATTAGTGGAAAATAAATAAACATTAGTCAATTTTCACTGTTCAGAAAATTGACTATTATAACTAATATTCCAAGAATATTATTAAAGACACAAAATCATGCAAAATCAACTTTTTGAACGTTTGAATTTTGTTTCTGCATTTTGGAGGATAGTGGGAGGACCACTATCTATGTTTCAACCCTCACCTATAGTCACCAGCTGTGGGTGGTGACCGAAAGAATGAGATCGCGGGTACAAGCGGCCGAAATGAGCTTCCTCCGCAGGGTGGCTGGGCTCTCACTCAGAGATTGGGTGAGGAGCTCTGCCATCCGGGAGGACCTCGGTGTCGAGCCGCTCCTCCTCCAGGTCGAGAAGAGCCAGATGGGGTGGTTCAGGCATCTGGTCAGGATGCCCCCCGAGCGCCTCGCGGGCGAGGTGTTTTGGGCACGTCCCACCGGGAGGAGACCAAGGGGCAGACCCCAGACCCGCTGGAGAGACTATGTCTCACAGCTGGCCGGGGAAGGACTTGGGATCCTTCCAGGTGAGCTGGAGGATGCAGCTGGGGAGAGAGAGGCCTGGGCTGCCCGCTTGAGGCTGTTGCCCCCGTGACCCGACCCCGGAACAAGCGGAAGATGACGGAACGGAAAGTGGAAGGACCAGTCACAATAAAAAAAATGAAAGAGTCCAAAACTCCCCTTGATAAAAAAACAAAAAAACTTTTGAATAAAGTAAACTCAAAATAGCATCAGCAAAATAGTAAGTTGAGATTGGTTGAGTTGAAAATAACTCAACCAAACAGATGACATGACACTGAAAATGTTGTGATGTGGAAGGAGGAGGACCCAACTGCAGGACGATACAGAATTTATTAACAGTAGTCAGGTTAGTCTGTAAGGCAAAGGACACAGGATTAACTCAGGATAAAAAATTCAGATAAAACGACAGCGTTCCAGGATGTAAATCATCATCAGGGAGGATGGTGAAGATGACAATGACCCGACGTGGAAGTCCGGGGTGATTGCCCTTGAATAGGCAGCAGGGTCCACAGGTGTGGCATGAGAAATAAATCTCAGGTGTCCCTCATCAGGGTGATGAGAAAGGTCCAGGACTCCCTCTAGCGGCAGGCGAGGAGATCACGACAGAAAATGCCCAATCTAGAAGGAGTAGTAGTCATTGGAGTACATCCACTTATCAAGTGTTGATGGAAAACATGTTTATTCAAGAGGAATTGATGAAGCCAATTCAGTCGTCTGGGCGCATGGACAACTGAATGCGCCCAGACAACTATGTCGTCTATGCGCCCAGGGAGCAGGGCTAAGTATGGAGCAAGAGGAGGGGGGAATTCACGGTGTCAAAAACGGAAGTGAAACTGAATAAAATCCTCTGTAACCTGTGGATGTCTGTGGATATCTCAAAAGGCAACATGTTTATCTGGATATCCGAGAACTACTAACCAAACAGAAATTGTTCGACACTGAGATAGATCTCTAACATCTCAGCCTCTCTCTACAAGTCTCTGCATATATGAAGCATTTTTTAATTTTCTGAAAAGCGCTATTTAAGTATAATGTATTATTATTATTATTATAATCTGTATTTAATCAAGAAATGTGTGACTTTGAACTTTTGTTGCATCATCTTGTACACTTATTTAATTATGTGATAATTGGTACTGAGTAATTGTGAGCAGTTTTACTAAAATGATTTCAATGGTTCAGGGCATGTTGGGTTTGCAAAATTACACAGAAACACAGACGCAAGGAAAACCAAAGTGCATAATTACAAAATATTGTACATAAAAGTTCCAAAAATGACTTGCATGTGACATTGTAAAATATTTTTGTCATACTCTTTACAAAATTAGATGCCTTAAATTCCACAAAAAAATTTCTGGAACCATAAAATAATGTCTTGAAGCTGTACTGCTTTGAGACGAACAAATGATGGGCACATTTATTTACTGTTGGATATGAAGCTGTAGTGGCAATATGACCTACTCCTGCTTTGCTGCAGAGGAACCAACCAATCAAAACCAGCTTCACATCTCTCATTAGTCTAATTTATTTGATTTTCACCATGACTTATTAGGGACTCATTTCACTTCCTCCGACTTGTGTGTTGCTCGTCCTTCTCAAACTAATTCAATAATTAAATTGCTATAAGTCCTTTTACTAAACGCGTTTATGTCCAATTAGCTTCATCTATTAGCCTCCGTCCTCTGCTTCCGAATAAACGAATATGGTGTCTTAGAATGCTGAAACCCAAGCTTCAAAACAGCAGAAACTCTTCAAAGACGGCATGAAGGATTTCTTTATCTACTGTACCTCTGTAATCGTTTCAGCTATGAACAATATTGATTTGTGTGAGAACAGCTTACGTAAGTGTAAATCAATAATGAAAACATCTAAAACATGTATTCTGGTGGCCCTTATGGACCAAAGGACTTGTGCAGATCTTAAGCTGAGCAAGTGTTTTTGCTCACACAACGTGCTTACCCCACGCACATTTTAGATTTATAAAAACCTCTGTACCTCTCTTTGTACGTTGTAAGCTTTATAAATAACACCTGCAACAAATTTCAGGCATAACTAAACTTAATCTTCATCGCACCCCAAACATTTATGACTACAAAAATAGATCATGCAAATGATGGGGTGCAAATACAATTGTCTCCAAATGAGTCGGTGCTGCTGGTACTCTTCATACACAGTAGAGAAGGGTGCGGCTGTGCTGGTATCTCCCAAAAACAAAAGACAATCGAGTCGGAGGTAGTCATGATGGCAACTCAGTAAGTGGCACACTGATCTGTCGGTGAAAAAAAAATCGTCCAACTTTTAAACAGCTACGTAAACAAAAGCAATAAAAAAAAGCCATTCACCAGGAATCTTTGCCAGCCATTGGAGATGGTTCAACTTAACCCCATCTAGATATTACAGTTGTTATTGTAGCATATATTATTGCATGTAGCAGGTTGCACAAACCCACACAGTTTCAAAGTGACTTCAAATGTAGTGATTTGCAATGTGCATGACATGTAATGTGCTTGACAATCTTTTCCATGTTGCAGTCTATTTTTCTGAAAAAGTATTTATTTGTGCTTTCTAATTGTTTCCTCGTTGTTTCACACACCTCCTTTTACTGTCCTTAGCTCACTTCAGGTTGTGTTCATGAGAAAGTTGGTGACATACATTTTTTGTCATCCGCCCGCTTTCTAAATGAAGCCGTCAAACAGGAAAATCCTACACTGGAGCTAATGTAGGCCGCACCTGTAAAATCTAAAAAGTTGGTTTTAGTTCAACAAGAACAAAGAAAAAAAAATAAATAGGTTAACTCACTTCTCTAAAAATGAGACCTTTTTTTTGTTTTTTAGTGACTGAGATCTAGTAATATGAATATGTTTCTGTTCCGTTGTCTTTCGCTTATCTGGGGCTGGATCGCGAGGCAACAGCCTCAGACGGGAAGCTCAGGCTTCTCTTACCCCAGCTGCATCCTCCCGCTCACTCTGAAAGATCCTGGGTGAGGTGGTTCCCTGGCCAGCTATGAGACATAGTCTCTCCAGCGAGTCCGGGGTCTGCCTCTTGGTCTCCTCCAGCTGGGGTATGCCCAAAACTATTTACCAGCGAGGCGCTCGGGGGGCATCCTCACCAGATGCCCGAATTACCCCATCTGGCTTATCTTGACCTGTAGGAGGAGCGGCTCGACAGGGAGCTCCTCCAATCTCTGAGTGAGAGCCCAGCCACCCTGCGGAGGAAACTCATTTCAGCCGCTTGTATCCGCAATCTCATTCTATCGGTCACCAACCCCAAATTCCTACATTAAATAATAAATTGGTTTTGCATTATAAAAATCATCAAAAAAGGAATTTAAAATGACAAAGGAGAGAAAAATTTAAAAAATCAATTTCATAATTTGTAAAAGGATGTCATATTGAAGCTAATTAACTCCAATAAAAATTTATTCATCATCTTCCTTTTTTTTTTTTTAAATTACCTCTACCAAACATTGTTGAAGAGGCTTCCAGAGTCGGTTATCTTATGATAGTTAAGAGGCGGGGTACAGCGGTACAAGTCAACATGGTATCTCAGAGATGAACAACCAATCATCTTCACACTTATCTTGGGAATTTAAACCAAAACCAGCCCATATATATCAACTACATTGCATGTTTTTGACAAACTAACTAAATCCCCATTTCTATTTTGCTTTGTACATGTACGTAAGTGTTATTTTAAAAAGTAAAAGAATAAGAATTAATTTTTACTTAAACTATTAGGCAAAATGGAAAATCTAACAAGCTTGTTGTGAAACAGTAGTATTCAATTCTGTGTGTATGTGTGTGTGTTCGTGTGTCTGGTTAAGGTATTGATTGGAACACTTCAACCCTGTGGCTATGTTCCGGAAACAGCAGTGATATACAAACGCACACACTAACACACATCTGCACAGCCACATGTTGGTGTAGGCGACCACTTGACTCTCACGCACACACATATGCACACACACATGCATGTACGCACACACTCACACACATATGAACCGCCTGGGGCTTTATAAACAGCCAGGCTTGGAGGTTGTGACTCTCACATCAGTCTCTGCTGTCTCCTTCTTTCCTCTCCCTCTCCTCTCTGAAACAACACAGCTTCTTTTACGTTCTTTCATTTATTTCACTCGTTTGCCATCGAGCCACCTGCTGTTTGTTGTCTTTCCCTGCTCTCTTTTGGGCCTGCACCTCACTTTTTCTCCCACTAATGTGCTGATATTCCCGTCTCTGCCCCTCTCTCCTTGCATTTGTAGTCTGCTACGTGGCAGCAGTGTGTGCTGGAGAGAAGCTCGACTTGGCTTCCTGCCTGTTGACATGTGCCAATAGGAGACACTCAGAAGGGGGGTTCATGCTGATGAAATTGATCTGCTCAGGTAAGACATGAGATTCTCTTTCTACCTGAAATATTTAGTTTCTGTTCATTAACGCCACAGCTTGATTTAAACGGAGATGATTTTTCCTTTTTTCTTCTCTGCGACAAAGTGGTGAAACAATTTTAAAAAATCAGCCACTTTGTTTTTATTATGGAATATGATTTTTTTTCTTTTTTCAAATGATTGAAATATTTAGGACAGTTAAGAATGACTTTATAAGAAATTTTTCTGTTTGTAGAAAGAATTTTCCACAAATAGCTATAATTAGCAGGTGTTTTAGAAAGAAAGAAATATACTTTATTCATCGCTCAACAAGGAAATTTGTGTGCTGCGTTACTCCGCAGCAGGCTGCCACTAAGGCACTAAAGGTGGGAGAGATGGGTGGTTAGGTGTCTTAGGTGTTGACATCTCCCCTTTTGTTTGGGCCGTGTAGCAGGTTCCAGATAACAAGTTGGACTTATTTATAGACGTGTCCCACCTCAATAAAAGATTCATTTCTACCTTATGTAAGAATGCCTGAGCAGAATGGACAAATATGATGAATGAATGGATGACAGATGCTTGGATCAAAGGATGGATGAATGGATAAACAGATCCTTTAATGAAGGAGAGGAGGGAAGATAGACATATGATATGACTTTCTGTTAAAGTTTCCCTCTGTTTTAAAATATCCACCATCTTTCGTCCTTCTTTTCCCATGAATAATTTTGTCTTTCTCTGACTTTCTGATTTCTCCTTTATATCTGTTTCCCTTCTATTCACCTCCCTTCTTCCCACCTTTAATGTCTCCCCTTTCTCTCCTCCTGACTCCTTTTACGTTTTCTTTCACCTCTGATCTATTATTCACGTGTCTCTCTGACTCTTCCTCTCTCTCCCTTGGCACCTGAAATCTCTCCATTCCCTTCAGGGCGTTTAGACCTCCACCAACAGAGCTCCCCTTCTAGGAAAAGAAATAGAGTGATGAATAAAAGAACAGAGTGAGGAGACAGATAAAAAGCTTTGGGATGAGGGGGGGCCGGGCGACGTACCGAGGTATTTCTTCATGTGCGCTTTGTGCACGTTGACATTTTACACACTGCCGTGGAATTTCACTAAAAGACCAGCTCTTGTGAACATCTGGTTTTTACTCAGTTTGGAGATACGGTGAGAAAAAGGATTTAAACACGATAGAAACCTAACAGTCTTATTGAGTCAGGGTATTTGGTGTGAAATGATGTGCAAAAAGGGGTTAGTGTTAGAGCAGGGGGTTGTTTTTGAAGACGAGTTAATGAGTGAAATAACATTTTAAAAAATCAAAATTGCAAATTACAAATAAGCAACTTTCCTCATTCTGTTTGTGTGCATGTTGTTCTACGTTAACACGATTGGAAAAACTTAGTTATTGAAAGTTAGAGATTTCTTTTTTAGCCAAAGTCGGAAGAAAATGGAAAGTAGCTTTTCTTTTTGCTGTGCTTCTTTATCTCCCTCATACAGAAGGCTGGTGTTCGGTTGCAGGTGCAAAAGATGGTTTGTTGTGGTATTTTTCTTCTTAATGATGTTTGTAAATAAAATCTATTCAGCGTGGCAACTTTTGTCCAAAGATCAGTTTGGGACGTTGTTGAGATAAACTTTAGATCGACTTATAAACCCTATTCAGAAAAAAGGTGGAAGACAGTGGTACGAGAACCAATTTCTGACCCTCTGAATCCAACTCCCTCGCAACCCCGAAAGGGATAGATGGATAAGAAGATGACTGACTGAATCCAACTCATGAACAGGAATATATTGGAGCAAACTCCACCCAGTATCAAGAAAGCGGTGGGGAACTCCCTAGTCAGGTAACCATTCTGTGCAAAACAAACACAAGGCAGACGATAAAAAAATTAGTTGCATGTGCCACAGGAGGGATTTTTGTCACTTATTTTGGCTACTCACTGGTGCTTGTTTATGTCCCTGAATGAGTGGGGCTTCAAATACTGGCCTTTCTTTGCAGAATTTGCATGTTCTCTCTCCGTGGGTTTTCTCCTACTTCTCTGAAGTAGGTGTAGAAATAGGCACATTGGTCATTTTGAAGGTTTTCCCAGGTGTGAATACGAGATGTGTGTCTCTATGTGAGAGACTTGTGACCAGTCCAGGGTGTACTCTGCCTCTCACCTGCTTTCTTAAACTCCTTGTGCTATCTTACTCTGACCAGTGGTTGAAAAATGAATGGATAAATGGCACATTTGTCTAAAAATGCTAGAAACTTGTTGTTTAAAGTGTGTCTTTTGGGGAAAAGTTTGAATATTTAACATTTAGCTTATTAAACCACTTGAACAAGACCCCCAAGACTCCTCCAGGTCAGGACCCTGTTCCTGTCCTGCAGGGGGGCAGTAAAGATAGCGGAAAGATGAAACGTGAGATCGACAGACGGATTGGTGCAGCGTCAGCAATAACCAGGACGCTGCATCAATCCATCGTAGTAATGAAAGAGCTGAGCTGGAAAGCAAAGCTCTCAATTTACAAGTCGATCTACCTTCCCACCCTCACCTACGGTCACCAGTTGTGCGTGGTGACTGAAAGAATGAGATTGCGGGTACAAGTGGCCGAAATGAGCTTCCTCTGCAAAGTAGGTAGGCTCTCACTCAGAGATCGGATGAGGAGCTCTGCCATCCAGGAGGAGCTCGGTGTAGAGCAGCTCCTCTCCCAGGTTGAGAGAAGCCAAATGGGGGCGTTCGCGCATCTGGTCAGATTGCCCCCTGCGCCTCACTGGCGAGGTGTTTTGTGCACATCCCACAGGGAGGAGACCAAGTGGCAGTCCCCGGACTTGCTGGAGAGAGTATGTCTCACAGCTAGTCGGGGAACGACTCCGGATCCTTCCGGGTAAGCTGGAGGATGCAGCTTGATTGAGAGAAGCCTTGGCTTCCCGTCTGAGGCTGTTGCCCCTGCGACCTGGCCCCGGATAAGCGGAAGACGACGAAACAAAATAGAACAGAATGTACCACTTGCTTACATAGATAGGTTTGTCTTTGTGAATTCATTTTAATCTCTCCTGATAAACAGGTTGGCTCATGTACAAAGTAAAGGTTAAAGAGGTGATAGGAGAGGGTTTTGAAATAGTTTTAATTTGTTTACCGTGATAACGTCTTAAAAACAATAACAAATGTCTTTTGTCTCACCAAGGTATAGGATTACAGTCATTTAACCATGTTTTGAAGTATCAATGTTCAGTTTTGGTTTCAATTGAAAGACTGGGTGCACCCCGATCAGGTCACCAGTCTGTTTGCAGATAATTCAATTCAACACACTAAAAGCCACTGTTGTGTAACTATTTGATACTGCAAACTTAGTTTTTATTACAAGAATTATTTTTACTTTAAATAAGCTGAGGGTCACTGTCTTTTTACAGAGTTTGAAGGAGACTGTTTCGTGCCACATGGCAGCAGATTTCTGCCTGAGGAATGCTGCTGATCTACTGAAGTGAAGGGCACGCAGTTCCCATCTGTCAGCGAAAACATTCACATCTGTCAGTAAAGATGTTTCATATGTGTGTGTGTGTGTGTGTGTGTGTGAGAAGAGAGATGCTGCCATGCCCTTTAAAACTGTTTCTTTTCATCCCCTTTTTTGACTAAGACCAATAACGTCTTAATTTCCACAGGTGGTGGAGAGTTTTTTTGTTTGTGTTAGTGTGTGTGTGCCCCACCCCTCATATCACCCCTGAAGATAAACTATCTACATATTAGAGCATTGGCATGTGTGTGCATCAGATGAGAGAAGATCTGAAATAGAATCTCCTTCTGTTCCCCCTCGTTGCACACATCATCTATCCATCTATCAGCACCGCACAATGCCTTTCCTTCCTAATGCCGAGCTATCAATCATCACATTCCTATGCTTTATGGAAATAAGTGGGAAAAAACTGCATTTAATGGCATTTTACTTTTCATTCCATCCACCCATCTGTCTTTGGTCGACCATCCATCCACCTGCCTATGCCCTCATCCAATTTAGTCACAGTGTAAGGTCGTTTATTTAAATCTATTTAAATGGATATGAGGCGTGTGCATGTGCAGAGAGATTTCACGGCCTGGCAGGTCAGCAAATACCAAGGCCGTTCCAGCCCTCTAACTTCTGATCAGCAGATCAGGGCCAACTGACAATTATTACACAACACACAACGTCAAGTAAAAATCTCCTTCTAACACCTCCTATCTATCTATTTGATAAAAGAAAAGAGTGAAACTACTGTGTGGGGCACAATGTCATTGTTGAGAGAAAGGTGATGAGTGGGAGACGACTAAAATGTCTGGAGAAAAAAAAACGAAGCTAGAAGATAAAGTGAGAGGGAGAATGAGTAACAAGGAACAGAAGACAGGAAGGAGAAGTGAAGGGTAAAAGTATCTGCTAATGTTTTCAGTTCCAGTATCGACTAACTCAGGCTTCTTCTGACTTACTTGTCATCGTCCTCCTCAGTTCACCAGTTCAGTCATTTAGAAACAGAGGTATCGGCCCATCTGATTGGTGTCGACATGATGGATGGATTTTTATTGTATAAAACCCAGAAAAGGATAGGATTGTGGTTCAGTTATCAAATCCGCAGTCCTCAGAATTTCTAATCTCAATGTTTTTGTAAATTTTGGGTTTACAGGAGTAAAGACATAGAAAAAGATATTTTTATTGTTTTGGAGAGCATGTGGAAGAAACAACCAAAAACAAGAAGTTAGGCTTTAATCTGTGTCAACTTTAACACTAGGACCGATGCGTTTTAAATCTACCTGCAAGCGCCATGACCATCAATGTGACGCTTATGTAGTTATTCATGTTTTGCGCGGCTATTTTGCATAAATAAACTTTTACACCACTCAATTTTTAAAGTAATAAAAATGATAAAATGTTAAATATTTTTAAAACCTAGAATAAAGAAATAAACACCAAAGTAAAGTGATCTAATTTGTCAATAGCCTACTTTTTGTCAGCATTTTGCGCTGCTGCTTCAAAAACGTCCTTGTTAAAAATTGGCTATATGCTATATTCCAATATGTTAATCTTAACTTTCAAGACTAGAAAACATGACATACTTTATTCAGACAACAATTTTCTTACTCTCTTTTCAATATTATCACACTCAACCTTTCTAAAATGTTTCTGTAATGGCGTCAGAGTCCCCCTTGTCTCTCTCCACAAATATAAACACACACTTATGTGTGGCAATGTGTTTAGCAACATACGTAGCAACAACTTCACGCATAAATTGTTATTATGTTGCTATGGTGGCAATGCACGCTTCCTTTCAGCTGCTGTGGGGCGCAGCAGGTCAGAAGAGATAAAATGCTTATAAATTTTGAAATGTTAATTTTTAGAACACAAAAATACATGATAAAATAAAAAAACATGTTCATATTAAAAGTCATAAAAGGTCAGCATCCTCGGCTGTGTTTTATTATTCTAATTAGCATATTGAAGTGACATGTGGTCATTTTGACGACTGCTGCGGTCCTAGTGTTAAAGCCATATCAGAGTGGTAGAAACTTTTCCCCAGGATCAGAAAATATCTCCTCTGACTTCTGTGTTTTTAGTGGTTCATTTGAACAGAGAAACACATTATTGTTTTCACTTTAACAACTTTTATTCTGAAAGTGACTTTGGCCACTTGTTTGGCCACACTTGGCCAAACAACATCTCATAGAATTCTCGGTACATGTGTGAGTGTCCGGAGGGCAAAAGGCTAAGACAGCGAGGTGCGTTTAAATGAAATTAAACATCACCTCTTTCTCCCCTTTTTATTTCATCAACTCATCTTCTCTGCCTCTCTCCAGTCACCAGTTTCCGCGACACAGCATTTCTGAGAAAGAGGCAGAGTAAGGGAAAGTGGGAAGAAAGACATAAAAGGGCTTCACATGGATTCCCAGACAAAAAGAAAGACAGAGACACAGTGTGAGACGAACAAGGTCAAGGAGGAAAAGATCTCTCTGTCATTCGCTCTGATTCATCCAGCCTGTGATATGATGTTATGACTATTTCTGCTTTTATTTATGGGACTGTTTCACTGGCTCCTGTGCCACCGGCGCTGACTGGATCAGCCGTAATCACACTTCAGCAGACAGGCAGGGAAAGAAGGAAAAACATACAGAAAGCTTTTTTTTCTGCAGATTATCTTCTGGATGGATGGAAATAGGAAGATTTTCTTCAAATCACACAGATGATTTCTAGGATCTATAAATACACACTGAGTGAAGCATCTAAAGCTGAGGCAATAAAAGAAAAGAAATAGCTTTTGGTATCTTTCTGGATGAACCCTAAAGCCGGCCAAAGTTACATTTTCATCTCAAACACAAGGCGTGTATGTTCTCTGAAGTGCTTCAGTTTGACATGTGCATGCTTGTCCAACTCTCAGCGGACACATCAGCCTCTTCCCTTTGGTCACAGATGTACTGTTGTGCACATTATCAAGTTGTCTTTAAAGAAAAATTTAAAACAATCTAAAAGTTATTGTTTTAGCTGGTTTAGCTTTTTCTTTTTCTCAAGCAATTAAAACACTTTAAAAAATATTTTTACTGCAAATTTCTGCGTGGTTTTAAAGAACAACCCCATAGAATATGGTTTAGGATCGAGGCGTGTAGTTTTAATGTTGCTGTAAGTTATTATTTGTGAGGTAGGAGTTGGCGTCACTGATGCGAGACCAGAATAATCACAACTCATGAATAAAAAGGATTGTATGTTTTTTTACCTTATGAATGATTTAAACAATGGAGCGTGTGTTTTAGAGACGTACATGTGAGGGTTTGACCTTTGCAAAGCGATCACAAATTGCTTTGGGGGGTAATTTTTCTGAGATGTTCTCTTTTTCATTAATTTACAAATGGTTGACCCAACATTTAGTCAGACTGGATGTTCTGTTGGAATAATTAACAAAGTGTGATACCTTTAGTCAGCTCAGAAAATTCATATTCACAGAAAAAAGCTTAAATATACATTGATTCAGATTCACCTACGTTTTTGAACATTCCTACTTAGCCCCAGTCTCTGGGCACATGCACAACACAGCATAAATCTTGTTTGGTTCTTCCTTAGATTCACATGAAAATAGCACTACTTATTGAAAGGAGGCATTGAACATGAGCTGAGCGTGTGCAATAAAGCATTTCCTGCTTATGTTGGGACGTAACAGCAGCGGGGAACAAAAGAGATGGCCACAAACAACCAGACATTCGAACATTATAGAAACCTAAAAAAAGTTGCATGAAAATAGCTTACTAAAATCCTCACAAAAAAAAAGTAAATTTACAACATCTCAATATTTGCACGAGTACCAGGATTAAAGGAAACTAACTGGACATGGAATGGCTCATTAGTAATCTCATTACATTTTCAAAAGGGAAAAATCTTGTAAAATATCGTAATGTAATACAATTCTTTAAATCTCATAAAGAAAAACCCTCTTGTTAGTAAACTCAAAATACTTGCGATCATTTCTACAGAACAAAAACAGTCATTCCTCTCCTCGCCGCTCACAGCTAAGCTGCTAATTCTCCGATAAAAACTGCTTCCATCAGAGCCAATCAGGAGTTGAAGGACAGTGTTTATTGAACAATCAAAACTGGATTCACAAAGATGACCAACCAATCACAGTAGTACATGCTGTGAGGATTTATCACCCCTCAGATGTGTGTACCACAAAAACGTAGGCTTTATATCTTTCCTTTTTGTTCTGAAAAAGAAAAAATATTTCTTTTTGGTTGTATAGCTCTGAATTCTGACACAACCAGACCACGAGAGATGTTGTAAATCTCAGAGGTCTCTGTGAACCTGTTAGTCTGAAAAGATCTTAATTCAAACATCCCAAAGCTCAAAAATAACTTATGGAGAACTTGCATGAAACAAACACGAGTTAGATCTTTCAGCACAAGAAGACAATATCAAAGATTAAATTAAACACAGATTAGTTTCCTCTTCATTAGAAAATAAACACAATGTGATATCCTAAAAACAAAACACACAACTCTGTCCTTCATTTCTTTACTGTCTAGAAAAAAAGCCTTCGAGTTTTTTATTTTATTTTACTACATATTCTTGTATAAACTATTTTTTGGTGAGATTTTGTGGTGAATCTCAGATGTATGCATGTCCAGAAACATCAATGGTATTTATTTTTAAAAGAACGTACGAAGCACTTCCACCTTTTCTTCTGCATAAAACTGATACTTAAAGTCACACAAACTGTTTAAAGAGTAATTATTATGCTTTTGTGGGATAATAATCATTGCATCATACCATACCGTATATAGACAAGATACATTTTGAAAGCCCAAATCATGTGTGATGTGTGATATAAGAGTTTCAGCTAAAATAAATAGTGTACAAAACCGTGGTGAGAGCGGCCATGCTGTTTGGTCTAGAGACAGTGGCACTGAAGAAAAGAGAGGAAACAGAGATGGAGGTAGCAGAGATGAAGATGCTGAGGGTCTCTCTGGGAGTGACCAGAATGGACAGGATTATAAACGAGTATATCAGGGGAACAGCACATGTTAGAGGTTTTAGAGATAATTTTATTTGCATGTAACACTGCATTTCCACTTTGTTCCACGACCTTAAAATGTGCACAACACATTGTAAATCTTGCTTGAGGTCGCAAATACTGTGTGGATTCAAGTTTGATTGTGTGCTCTACAGATGCAAAAACGCTGCTTACATTAGAATGTGGGTGTGTTGAACAAAATCCACGGCCAAGAACAACCTGGCATTCAAATATTGTCTGGATACTGGATGGGAGTGTTTGCAAATTACTGAAACATGCATAAATAAAATAGAAAAAAAACCTCTGGAAACAGCCAAAAAGTTTTTTGCCTAATAGCTAATCGTGTCAGACATTTTTGCAGACTCACTCCTAAATCTTCTGATCATAATTCCTCTTGTGTTACAGCGTGTTAATGTTATCAGGATCAGGTCCGATTAGTCGGGCAGTCAGTGCTTGTTTATGGAGATAAATGATCAAAACAAGTAATCACTATAAAGGACATCAGTAGACAAATGAATTAAACGAGGTGGCTGATTAAACAAGAGGAAAACAAGAATATGGGCCAGCAGGGTGTTATAATCTGTCTCTTCGCCAACTGTCCCACATGAGGGAGGCAAGGAGGAGGATTAAAGGGAAGTATGATGTATTCTGACCCATATTCAGACACACACACTCGTGTCTTGTGACCCATATTCCACCTCATCTAAATACACAGTCCAGTTTCATCTTAATGTGTAAAAGAGTGAGGGAAACCTGGAGTCTGTGTTTAAGGATGGAGGCTGGGTGGTGCGTCAGATACCGCCGCAGTGTGGTGGTTATATAACCGGTTAAGTTATATTTTAGATGCAGCAGGGTGCTTTGAGCTTTTGATTTTCAGAAGATCCCAGTAGCTCGATAGACGGTGGATAATGCTACTTGTATTTCCTGCTCAAGTGGGGTTTCCAGAAACAGCGATTAGAAGATTGGGGAAAAAAACACATATTTCTTCTTCTTCTTTCGGCATTTCCCTTTAGGGGTCGCCACAGCAAGTCAGTTTCTTCCATCTAATCCTATCTGCTGTATCCTCTTTGGTCACACCAACTATCTTCATGTCTTCATTCACTGCGTCCATGAACCTCCCCTTTGGCCTTCCTCTAGTCCTCTTTCCTGGTGGTTCCAAATCACGCATCCTTCTTGTACTCTCTCTCTCTCCTCTGTACATGCCCAAACCATCTCAGTCTTGCCTCTCGAACTTTATCCCCAAAACCTCTAACATGTGCTGTTCCCCTGATGTACTTATTTCTAATCCTGTCCATCCTGGTCACTCCCAGAGAGATCCTCAGCATCTTCATCTCTGCTACCTCCATCTCTGTTTCCTGTCTTTTCCTCAGTGCCACTGTCACTAGACCAAACAGCATGGCCGGTCTCACCACGGTTTTGTAAACTTTCCCTTTCATTCTAGCTGAAACTCTTCTGTTGCACATCGCACCTGATACTTTCCTCCACCCATTCCAGCCTGCCTGCACACGCTTCTTCACCTCTTTTCCACACTCTCCATTGCTCTGGACTGTTGATCCTAGATACTTAAAATCTTCTTAAAATCTTAAAAAAACACATATTTGATCGCATAGATTTTTGGATGAGTTCAGAATCCAACGTTATTAATGTACCTCTTTATTTAACAATTTTAACTTTAAATAGAAATACATTTTTTAAAACATAAACCAAAAGGCAGATTTTACAACCTCACAGCTCCAGAGCTTTTTACTTGTTTGTTAAAACCCAGTGAAGTTTATGATGCTTCGCTCCAACCTTCATTACTCATTTCCTACTCCTACTACTGTCAATCCTCCTAACAAGCTGTCAAGTTTAAAGCAACACTCAGGAAGTGTGTGTCATGCGTTCACGGGCCTTGGAGAGAGAACTGCTGAACACATTCACAATGCAACACAACAAAATGAGAAGAAAAGTTTGATCTGTTACTTTACTCCAGGGGAGAGTTACTCTTGTTGTTCCTGCCTGAATGACCATACACGCTCTCACTCACACACCAGCAAACAAACCCCAAAAAACTGAATCATTTAATCTGAGTTCTTAGTGATGGAACTGGAACATAGTCGGAAAACAAAACCAACCAAACTCCAGTTTGATTTGGAAAAAAAGCTCAACCTGAATCCACAGTATATTCCTTCTGAACAGTAGCTTAATTAAAGATATTTTAACATTGTTATAATTTTGTTTTGGTTATTTAGTTATAGTTATTTATGGTGAAATTACACATAAAACTTCTCATAATTTTTTTTTTTTTTACATCAACATTTCCCACCTATGGTCACCAGCTGTGGGTGGTGACCGAAAGAATGAGATCGCGGGTACAAGCGGCCGAAATGCGGGTACGAGCTTCCTCCGCAGGGTGGCTGGTCTCTCACTCAGAGATCGGGTGAGGAGCTCTGCCATCCAGGAGGAGCTCAGTGTCGAGCCGCTCCTCCTCCAGGTCGAGAGGAGCCAGATGAGGTGGTTCGGGCATCTGGTCAGGATGCCCACCGAGCGCCTCGTGGGCAAGGTGTTTTGGGCACGTCCCACCGTGAGGAGACCAAGGGGCAGACCCCGGACTCGCTGGAGAGACTATGTCTCACAGCTGGCCAGGGAACGACTTGGGATCCTTCCAGGTGAGCTGGAGGATGCAGCCGGGGAGAGAGAGGCCTGGGCTGCCAGTTTGAGGCTGTTGCCCCCGCGACCCGACCCCGGACCAAGCGGAAGATGACGGAACATTTCCCCACTCAAAACAACACCCAAAAATTATATATTTTTTCAACTTCAATAAGTAGAGTCAGACTATTAAATCTAAATTTAATCGTACAGGCAATAGCTTAGTGGTAGAACGTTCACCCTTAAACTGGAAGTTTGCTAAATCAAATCTCACTGAGCTCATATATAGGTGTCCTTGGAAAAGACATCTAACCCCCTGTTTCTCCCATCATTGGCGCCACATGGCAAGCTGCTGCGGTGTAATGCAGCACACAAATGTCGCTGTTGAGGAATGAATAAAGTATACATTTATTTTATTTTTTTACTTTAGTTGTAGTTTTTTTTTTTTTTTTTTACTTCTCCAAACAACATTGATGAGAAGAAAAACTTTATGTTTTAACTGGGCATTGTGACAGTGTGCATCTCATGTGTTTGCAGAAATCTTCTTAGTAACTGTGTATTCACCCATAAAGACAAAAACATAAAGGGACTTTACTTTTCATCTAATAATTGGAAACTGAGCTCTCTTCCTGTGTAGGATGGTTATCCTAAAAAAAAAAAAAAAAAAAAAAAAAAAACACTGCATAGGGCACAGTTTATCATTTACAGCAGCATAAACTAGGTGGAAACCACCTGAGAGGGAGCCTGGGCAAGAATGTGAACTGCAAGCTACTTCTTGTATGAGTTGTGAAGAAGAGTAAAGCCCAAAAAACATTCAATAAAATCACAACAACTGCAAAGGTAGGCTATATTGGGACCAAAGCTGAAATAAGTTGTAAAAAATTGTGCGGCAATTATGAACTTATTTACACATTTACATGGCAAACTGTTGGGAATGTGGACCTTTCATCCACCACAGCCTGGTGGGTGAAGGATTGATTTTTTTTGTACCATTCCTTTGTTGCGATTTACACTCTATCTACGACCACATTGTTTTACACTGTGTTGAGTACATACCTTGGCGGCTGGACTAAAGATGTAGCGAAAAGACGAAGAAATTCACAGTCTGAAAACCTAAACATGACTAATTTAATTATAAGTTATTTATGAATGTCGTCTATAAGGTGATTATTTCTACTCAATGAGAGCACAACGCCACGTCTTTAAGACAACGCTGCTTTTATGGAGTTACTTACTGAATGTGTAGCTCATCTGAACAACTCCACAAAGGCAGCAATCAAAGTGAAAATTTGTTATAACAGCTTTTATGAAATGTATTTTTTAAAACAAAACAGCCTTGTAAAAGTAATACATGGGTGATACAGAAGTAATTAGTACAAGATGTCAACAAACTGTGTCATGATTCCCTGCCACCAGAGGGAGCCCTGGACCTTCCTTCATTACCCTGATTAGGGACACTTGAGGATGATTAGTCTGATTACACACACCTGTAGATCCTGGTGGGCAATCACTCCAGACGTCTTTGTCGGGTGATCGTCATCGCCACCCCTCCAGCCAGGTCTTCCGTCCTGGCTGCCTGACCATAAGTTGCATCTTTGAACTCTGTTATATTATTTGACCTTTTGATCCTGAGTCAATCCTGTGCCCTTTACTTCACAGCTTTACTGAACTTTGGGCCTTACTGGACTTTTGGTTACTAAATCCTGTTTTGTTGTCCTGCATTTGAGTCCTCCTCCTCCTCCTTCCATATCCCCACATCCCGACAAACTGAAAAGAGCAAAAACTTTGATGCATTAATTCTATTTTGTTAAAAGAAGTTTTGGAAAAAATTAAGCAACTGAAAAAAAAATTGCATACAATATTTTGGAAATTATTGCCATAAAGTTTACACATTCAAATGAATATTTTTGTCGTTCACAAAAAAGCCAATTTCATTGGTCAAGTAATCATAACTAACTGAACTGAAACAGAGCACATGTATCCCTTTCTCATCCAGATGAAGTATTTTTAGACAAAGTTATTTCCACCTTTCAATGTGCTCGAAAACTCCCGAACACTTAGTGAGAAAGTTTTTACTCTTACGTATGTTGATGAGTAAGTCTCCTCCTTCGTTTGCTCCAGTGGTTTTAGAACATGATGCTTTAATGGCCGATGACCTGCGTCCTTCAGGGTCTCCTGGGATTTGTTCGACACAACAGGAAAAATCTGAGACAGAGAAAGGACGAAGCAGTCAGGCAGAAATAAAACTTAGAAAACGTCCTCCCTGTTGTTCTCTGACCTGCCAAATGAGAGGTCAAAGCTTTTCCAGCACACTACACAACTGAAGAGATCATATTTGTCGCTGAATGCCACATCCGCAGGCCCGCCACCAACGCTTTTTTCCTCAGGGAGAATCAATTATTCACCAGGTTTTCTACAACGGTTAAGTGTGTTTAAAAAAGCTTCACTTTTATGAACTTTCAGGTACACACAATTTTACTTAAACATCTGCATTTTCAATAGAAACAAAGTTGTTTCTGAGTCATTCTGAAAGAATAATTCTAGTGTCAAAATGTGTTATATCCCATCAGTTTTGCAATTCACAAATGATTATATGCCTTATTTTTCTGGCTTATGGTCGGATGTTTTGTTCAAATTAAGAGGTTTATTCTGCGACTATGCAATTACTTTTAGTAGGAAAATAATCTAAAATTGTTTATTATAAGCATGCTAATGATTATATTAAAAACGCCAGCTGGGGGGTTAATTAGCGTCTGTGCTTGTTGATGCTGACCCAGTGCAGGTCAGAGTTGAAGCCTCTTTCCAGGACTGTCTGTGCACGATGGAAAATGGAAAGAAAAGAAACGCTTTGATTTTGGGAAGGACGTCAAAACTCTGCTAATTAATCACATTATGGATTTTTTAAAAATCCTTCTGTAGAAACTTTTTAATCTACAAAAATTTATTTTAAGTTATTGTGAAAAAAAAAAATCAGCAATTTTTCAGTTTTTTTAAACAGCAAATTTAGGAGAATTAGACAGTGATTGAAGCAATTTTAGAAGTCATTGAGGTCTTTTCCGATTTTTTCTGATGGCGCTGCTGTGTTTAGTTGTCTGTAAGCATTCCAAGCTGGAAAACCTCATGTTGAAACCAATTAAAAAACCACATTGCTTTTAGCGTCTGTTGATATCTGGTTGCCTTGCTTTGCCAAACAAATTTACTTCATGAATTAATTATTAGGCGAGAATTCCTTCTATGTTTTTGTACGAACCCCCGGGGTTGAATCTAAAAGATCATTTGGAAATTAAAACCGTTAAACACCTAACGACTAAACCAACTACCGGTAATCAACATTAAAAAAATAAAATCAGAAATGACTGTGGAAAAATTAAAACGACACCATGGTAAGAGTTATTAACACATGAAAGAACCCCCACTTCAAAATGGAAAGAAAAAAACCATAATGACCATCATATAACTTGGAGATTCATCAGAAGATACACACTCCTTGTCTAGTATCAAAAACAGCTTACGCCAAGTGTTTACCTGCTTTTAATCCAAAATGAAAAGTGTAAACAAAGGGTTTTTGACACTGCTGTTCCCAAAAAGAAAAAAAGAAAAAAACTTGGAATTGTATCGGCTGAGGTTACCAGCAGAGTGAAAATGCTCCACTGAGATTGGTGTTCGGGTTTGTGAGGTTATATCTAGACTGATCTAATCTAACACTAGCAGATGAGAAACAGCTGCACGCTGAGCTGCAGATTATTTCAATATCACTTAGTATAATTGGCTTTAAAACCCAGCTGTGTGGTCAGACGCTTGCAAAGATGGTGATGACTCCTAATGAGCATCCAAGTCTGGCTGTATCGATGCAGACTAATAAAGAAAACTGGGCTAACAGAAATGGGTTCAAATTTACTGTGAACTTACATCTGGACATTATTTTTGTCCAACACTATTGGTAGCTTATTAGAGACGTGTAATGCTGAACATGTATCACACGGAGATCTGAAAACATCTCTGGCTTTCAGTCGTTCAAGATCTGATTATGATGTTTGGTCCTTTCAGGCTGTTGCGCCAATTGGTAACAACAGGTGCGCTGTTGTGCCCAGCACCCCTGGGCACAACAGCGTCAGGGGCGCAGCAACAGCCCCTGACGGGAAGCCTGGGCTTCTTTCACCCCGGCTGCATCCTCCAGCTCACCCGGAGGAACTGAGTGGTGAGAGGTTTTTTTTTTTATGTTAACGTGTGATAGCTTGGGTCAGAGGGGAATCAACCACATACAGTACCTGTGACAGGAACAAAGATCATCTATCTATCTGGAATCAACCTCACTCTCCTGGAAGAGGGTGGGAGAGGGACATCATGTGATCCTTACCAAAAAGCTAACACAAGGTACTACGTTTATCTACAGTATATACTATGAGGCCAAAATTAGCACCCCACAAAAGCCCATTATCCCCCTTTTAAACTAATGTTAAATTAGAAAATCGCAAAAGACACAAAGTTGTTTGTGTACAGTTTAAATCTATTTGTGTGCCTCCTACGCAGAGATCCTATATGAATAAAAAGAAGAAAAAGAGAAGGAACGGCAAAAGAAAAGGTCAGAAGGAGTGATAAATGGATGCCACTTTGGGAGGTAAACACATAGCTGCGTAAGTTATGTGGCACTGCGGCGTCAGAGTACTGAGTGTGCGTTTTAGGAAGGAATTGTTAATCATCAAAACACAGCTGAACGCAGCTGAACTTTGACATTATATTTTAATATAAAGTACTGCTTACATTTTACTCACATGCTTGTCCCTCAGTATAGAACTGTAGTTAAACTGACAGTAAATCTTAGCATCATTTCTTTGGTTATTTTTTTCTCCTTCTATCTTCATTCAGGTGGAACATTTTCTTCCTTTGCAAGAAATTTTGTGTACATGTTTTAGTAAAAAAGATCAACATGAAGATCGTTTTAACTTCTAATGACAAGTCGTCAGAATGAATCAGAGTAGCTACGTGATGCTTGTGTTTAATATATGCAACTAACGTATATAGTGAAGCTCTGCGTGCAGCTGTAGACATCATCTGAACTTGTTTGCTTTCTTCTTCTCTTTTCGGCATTTTACTTCAGGAGTTGCCACAGCAAGTCAGTTTCTTCCCCTAACCCTATCTGCTGCATCTTATTCGTACACTCCAACTATCTTCATGTCTCCTTCACTGTATCCATGAACCTCCTCTTTGGTCTTCCTCTAGTCCTCGTTCCTAGTGGTTCCAAACCCGGCATTTTTCTGCCAATGTACTCTCTCTCCTCATGTCCAAACCATCTCAGTCTGGCCTCTATTGTTTGTGTTTGCTATGACACCTGAAATTAAATTCTCTGCATGCATACACATAGGGCGAGCTGATGCAGAAAACAGTTTACATCTTCTTCTTCTCCTTTCGGCATTTCCCTTCAGGGGTCGCCACAGCAAGTCAGTTTCTTCCATCTAATCCTATCTGCTGTATCCTCTTTGGTCACACCAACTATCTTCATGTCTTCCTTCACTGTATCCATGAACCTCCTCTTTGGTCTTCCTCTAGCCCTCTTTCCTGGTGGTTCCAAATCCAGCATCCTTCTGCCGATGTACTCGGCCTCTCTCCTTTGTACATGTCCAAACCATCTCAGTCTGGCCTCCCGGACTTTATCTCCAAAACCTCTGACATGTGCTGTTCCTCTGATATACTCATTTCTGATCCTGTCCATCTGATCCTGTCCATCCTGGTCACTCCCAGAGAGAGTGGGAGTGACCAGGATGGTCTCTGTTTACATACAGAGTCAAAATGCAAGAGGTGAATGAAAAGAAACTCAAAACAATATTTCATTTTTGTATTCAGTTAGTAATAAAGCACCATTAAGTTGGATACTGTGGTTATTTCCATACACCTGTCAAATAAATCAAATGTGAACTTTCCAAGAATTAAATCAGATCCATTTTTCAGAGATAAAACACAGAATAACCTTTCTCATCCACATCAGCCCCATTTTAAAATGACTTGTTTTATAATAACAAGTTCCACTAAGCAATATAGTATTGTGACGCATTTCTGAGAAAGCACCACATTACACAATTTTAAAACTTCTACTTATGTTTATTCAACTTATTCACAAAATTCCCCGTTCCTCTTGTTTCCTGCTTATACCTGGCTGCCCTCCTGAGTGGAAGCACGACGCAACATAAACTCAATTCAGGTTTAAAAACACCAGTGTCTCAACAGTTTCAACAGACTTCAAATAAAAAAAATATACCAAAAAAAAAAAAAAAGAAATTCTTGTGCGGAAATATACAAGAAATTGAACAAAAATGTAAAAAAAAAAAAAAAAAAAGAAAAATACACACAAAGATTAGTTTTAAGAAAAACAGTTCTGAAGCAAACTAAACAAATCCAAGGCAGTTCTGCCCTTAGACTGACCTTCTTAGTGAAGACAAACTCCTAAAAACCGTGTTGTTGAAAATACATGTAAAAAACCTCATGGAGAGCCAAATGAGGAAGGGATCCACCCCTGAGACAAACAGGCAAAGTTTCTAGTACTGGTAATTAAATATGAGCTAATTCAACTCAGTGGACTCAACTTAGTGGAGACGGTGGCCGCGTGGTTAGCGCTTTCGCCCACGGACCGGAAGGTCGCGGGTTCGCGTCCCACGGAGAGCACGTCTAGGGTCCTTGGAGAAGACACCTAACCCCTGCTTCTCCCACCATTGGTGCCGTTGAAGGGCAGCCTGCTGTGGTCTAAGGAGTGCAGCAAACAAATTTCCCCGGTGAGGGATGACTAGAGTAATTCAAAATAAACAAAATAAAAAAATAAAAAATAAAACAATTAGCAAAGTCAGCACATATCCTTTTATATTTTCATCATGCATTTACAAAAAGTAGCACTTCCTCCCTGAACAAGTGTTCTGCTGCAAAAACACCTCCTGTTTATGTTACAGTGTGGGCGTGGCAAAGAACAATATCCATGGCAAAGGTGTGTGTAACATTCAAACGTAGTAGAAATTTCCAAAAAAAATGTACATTTCCATTAAACCTCTTTTGTTTTTGTTAAATCTACAAGATTAGATTTAACACTAAGATACTTTGTGTCATGATGAGGCAAGATGGAAGGAGGAGGAGGACCCAAATGCAGGACAACAAAACAGGATTTTTATGCCAGTGAGGCATAAAGTCCAGTAAGGCAAAGGGCACAGGATTAACTCAGAATCAAAACTTCAAATAATATGACAGAGTTCAAGATGCAAATCATGGTTAGACAGCCAGGAATACGTGGCTGGGAGGGAAGGTGCTGATGGTAGTGATGACAATGACCCGATAAAGACATTTGAAGAGATTGCCGGGCATCGGGATCCACAGGTGTGCGTCATAAAACTAATCACCGTCAGGTGTCCCTAATCAGGGAGATGAGGGATGGTCCAGGGTTCCCTCTGGTGGCAGGGGAGGGGATCATGACACTTTGCCAGGGGAATTTTGGGGCCATGAGGCACGATTCACCTTGGATAGGTCACTAATCTATTGCAGTAAATGTGTGATGTATAAAAAACCACTAAAAGTAAAAAAATTTAGAAGTTTTTAAAAAGTCTTTAAAAACTTGAACAGGTTGTGCAGCTCCGGCAGGTTTTTCCAACAAGTTTAGTTTCGTCTTCTGAAGTGAGTATTTCAATGTTAAAACAGTCAAAAAGTGAGTTGTATTCTGGTAAAAAGTTTTTAATTCTAGGAAAAAAAATGGTCTCAGAATAAATTTGATACAAAGCAGTTATTTTGCTGACATGCCAGCTAAGGGACGCTTTGTATTCTTTATAGAGCCTCCACATAGACATCTTGCTGCCTCTATCTGTCCTTTTGAAGTAAATAGCCTGAAGCTTGACTGTATTTTTTGTTGTTACTCTTTGACAGGGATGTGAACATCTCACTTCTGTGGCCAAACACTCCTGCCTCATGTCAAAAAACTTCTTGGCTCAGCCCTGTTTGACTCAAACTCTTCCAGACCGTAAAAGCACATTCATACCTAGGGCTGCTATGACTTGGCTTCATTAAGAAGAAGCAGGTTTTATCTCAAGGACAGAAGAAGAAGAAGCTTCTCCATAGGACTACTGTATACAATGATGAAGGCGTGTGTTCCTTCAACAATAAATTTTAGTGACAAGCTGTCAAAGTGAATTACCTTCGTTGCTGTTTCATTATACATCACCGTTCAGCCTCACACACACACACGACACTGGGTCGGAGGAGAAGAGGTCACTGTGTGTTTCTCCTGCAGTGACCAACGCAGACAGATATTAGGATGAGAAAAGACAGCTTTCATCTTCTCATATCAGTTATATTTATAAACTCTGCCTGCTTGTGACATCACATTTAAAAGAAACATCTTCTTCTTCTTTCAGCATTTCCCTTCAGGGGTCGCCACAGCAAGTCAACCTCTTCCATCTAACCCTATCTGCTGTATCCTCTTTGGTCACACCAACTATCTTCATGTCTTCCTTCACTGCGTCCATGAGCCTCCTCTTTGGTCTTCCTCTAGTCCTCTTTCCTGGTGGTTCCAAATCCAGCATCCTTCTTCCTATGTACTCTCTCTCTCCTCTGCACATGTCCAAACCATCTCAGTCTTGCCTCTCAAACTTTATCCCCAAAACCTCTAACATGTGCTGTTCTCCTGATGTACTCATTTCTAATCCTGTCCATCCTGGTCACTCCCAGAGAGATCCTCAGCATCTTCATCTCTGCTACCTCCATCTCTGTCTGCTTCCTGTCTTTTCTTCAGTGCTTTTGTCTCTAGACCAATCAGTATGGCCGGTCTCACCACGGTTTTGTACACTTTCCCTTTCATTCTAGCTGAAACTCTTCTGTCGCACATCACACCTGATACTTTCCTCCACCCGTTCCAGCCTTCCTGAACACGCTTCTTCACCTCTTTTCCACACTCTCCATTGCTCTGGACTGTTGATCCTAGATACTTAAAATCTTCCACCTTCTTTATCTCTTCTCCCTGTAACCTTTATTTAAAAGAAATATCTGTTTTCATCATTTTGAAATCATTTGTCATCATGGTCATACGTTATTTGGAGGCGTCGTTGATGTTTGAACAAATCAAGTAACATTTACAGTATATATCCTCACGTTAAAGAATGATTTTAAGATTTATAGATTTCTTCCTAACTGTCTCTATCGGTTTATTTAGCAAGAAAAGCTTGTACAACCTCATTTGTTTCCCTTTCTAAACCTTTCAAAATCTTCAACACACACACATACAAACCATATTTCTCCCCCTTTCTTGCTTTCTCCGTGCAGCTGTGTCCATTCCCCCCAGGGTTTGGAAATATATCACCATCTTTTTTTATTCCCCTTTTATTTCCTCTGTCTTCACCAACCAACTTGAGAAATATAGAGTGCATGCTTTTTGTACCTTCTCCTACTTAGCTCTTTTTATTGTTAAATCAAACTAAAAAGGGGCAACGGTTAAACATGATGATAAAATTAGCTTCAAACTGCGGTTATTACGAGCCTGACATCATAAAATGATCCGTAATAAAATCTGATTTAATTTGCAGTCTCTTTATATTCTTTTTATGTGTGTGTAACTTATTTTAATGGAAATGTGTTGGTAAAAAAACTGATGACACTCATCGGGGTCTATTTCTTTTACATGTTTTGAACGGTTTTACTCGAGCACCTAAAAGAAATCTTGCATCATAGTCATTTTGTGACATTGTATATTCTTTTTAGGAACATTGTTGCCTATATTAGTCGGCAAACAAAGCTTAACTTAGCTTGATTTTAATTAAAAGGTGCAGAGTAAGCACAGTAAACACAGAACAGATGGATTATATACCATGTGTGCACTGATAGCAGCTTACTGTGACCAAGAGCTTTATGTTAATGGAGTCGACGCAAAAGAGATTAAAACTGTAGCTCACACATCTGAGCGAAATTAAGCGAGATATATGTTTTAGACCAGTGGGAGGAAGTCAAGTCATTAAAAAAAGAGCATTCAATATCATCCACATCCTATTTCCACACTGCTTATCCAACTTTTATAAGGTAACACAAGACGCAAAGGATTGCGTCTTGTGTTAAGTTGTGTTATCCTAACACACGTTGATGTGTGATAGAAGAGTTTCAGCTAAAATGAAAAAAAAAGTACAAAACTGAGGTGAGACCGGCAATGCTGTTTTGTATAGAGACAGTGGCACTGAGAAAGATAGGAAACAGTGATGGAAGTAGCATAAATGAAGATGCTGAGGATCTCTCTGGGAGTGACCAGGATGGACAGGATCAGAGGAACACCACATGTGAGAGGTTTTAAAGTCAGAGAGGCCAGACTGAGATGGTTTGGACATGTGCAGAGGAGAGAGGGAGTATACATCGGCAGAAGGATGTTGGGTTTGGAACCACCAGGAAAGAGGCCTAGAGGAAGACCAAAGAGGAGGTTCATGGATACAGTGAAGGATAGTTGGCATGATCGAAGAGGATACAGCAGATAGGGTTCAATGGAAGCAACTGACTTGCTGCGGCGACCCTTGAAGGGAATGCCAAAAGAAGAAGAAGACAAGATGCAAAAGGTTGATGAAACCACATTTTAATAGAAGGAGGACTAAACAGTTTCCTCTCAATGTTAAGAAATGTATCAAGTTACAGAGTTTTAAAATGTAAAGAAGTGAAATTTTGTCAGAGAAGCTGGTGGATGAATACAAAGTCACATATAGCATGATAGAGTAACACCTCACACATTATGTCATAACAACACTGTTGCTTCAGTCGAGATGAGACGTGAGCAATTTGCCAATAATACCTAAAATGACAACAAGTGTTTGGAGATGTTAGATATACTTTTCTGTGACAAGAAAAAGCCATTAAACCACAGACAGAGTTTTTTTTTCGGCTCGGTTTCTTTGTCATCTCCCCTTGTCAGTTAAAGTATCATTATAAAAGAGTTGTATAGAAACATAAATCCTCCTGAGAGCGCGTCAAGTAGAGCGAGGTCTGTGCAAATCTAAATCTATACAATTATGGATTTCTGTGCCGGTTATCTGTCAGGGTAATGAGACAAAATGGAGTTTATGTGGTGGAGATGAGAAGTAAAATGAAGAGAAAATCATGTTAGTAGAGAGAGAGAGCGAGTAAGAAAGACAAAGAGGTCTGCAGGAAAGGAAAGATTACGGAGAGAGTAGGGAGGTCTGGTGGGAATGGTTTGGGTGAGAGAACATTTCACTCCTCTGGGAATCTGTGTGAAACCAAATTACTATAGACAACTGAATTACATACGCTGCCATTCAGGGGAGAGGGAGACGAGTACTGACGGTGAAATGAAAATTATATTGTGATTGTAAAACATTTAGAGGTTTTGATTGCTCACCCTGCTTTATATTCAGCCCGAGGATAGAAAAGTGTCAGGAGACGTCTGTTTCGGTCATGTGCTCATTTTCCTCTGGGTCACACCTTTACTTTTGTTCAGAAAAAGATGCAATTGGTTCACATTTGCATATAAAAAATGATTTCTATTGTTGCATCTTTTTTTATTTTGGACCCCAAACTCATTCAGAACATGGAAGCATGATGTATAGAAATCATCAATTTCTTTTCAAATGATTTTGTGGGTCATATTAGTTTCTAAGCATAGTTTCTAAAGGCTTTAATAAAAAAGAATCAACACATCTTTTGATTTTGATGCACATTTTTCTTATATATCTGGCTCCTTTTGTTTAATCCTCTAAGTTTTGAAATCTCTTGATACGTTTGATTGAGACTCAGGACTTTCTGTTCAGGAGTTGTGAGAAGGTTGTTAATTTTTATTAATTTTGATAAAATAGATTAACAATGCAAAATGAACACAAGGTCTATAAACAAGGAGTTAAGTAAATTCTTCAAAAAAATACATAAAAAAAATACAAAGTAACTGATGAGTTATTTGTATGGAGTCTGTGGAAAAGAGGTGAAGAAGCATGTGCAGGCAGGCTGGAATGGGTGGAGAAAAGTATCAGATGTGATGTGTGACAGAAGAGTTTCAGCTAAAATGAAAGGAAAATGTACAAAACCGTGGTGAGACCGACCATTCTGTTTGGTTTAGAGACAGTGGCACTGAGAAAAAGACAGGAAGCAGACAGAGATGGAGGTAGCAGAGATGAAGATGCTGAGGATCTCTCTGGGAGTGACCAGGATGGACAGGATCAGAGGAACAGCACATGTTAGAGGTTTTGGAGATAAAGTCAGAGAGGTCAGACTGAGATGGTTTGGACATGTGCAGAGGAGAGAGAGAGACTACATGAGAAGAAGAATGCTGGATTTGAAACCACCAGGAAAGAGGACACGAGGGAGATTAAAAAGGAGGCTCATGGATACAGTGAAGGAAGACATGAAGATAGCTGGTGTGACCGAAGAAGATGCAGCAGATAAGGTTCGATGAAAGAAACTGACTTGGTGTGGAAGAAGAATAATTGAAAGTACTTTATTTAACCCAGAAAAATAATCGCTGCGCAAAGCAGCCTTTTACTTGGTCAAAAAAAATGGTTGTGTATCTTCGATTATATTTTGCACAAAAATTCCTAAAATTACTCTGATTTCCAAAAAAAATCAAGATAATTTAACTTTTTTTTTAAGAAAAGAAGAAACAATGCAGTAAATTTGAATGTGGTTCAATCTCAAATTTGTCTCATTTTAATTAGTGTTCCAGGTATATTTTTATTTGTTAAATATTAATATCTTAATGGTGAATGAGTAAAACCGAATGCGTAAAATACCGCTCCATTTGGATGAATCTGTGACACCACAAACTGAATTCATTGAATTGATAGAAAAACTGAAGATTTAATTTACTAAAAGTCCAAAAGAATAAAGATGAATACTGAAAAATTTGGAATCTTCTAGTGTTTGATTCAAAGCAACAGGGGGTGATACGAAAGAGAAACAGAAGCACAGACCGATGAGACAGAGGAACAGGATTGTTCTATGATCTAATGACAATGAAGACGGTTGGCTCCAGCTCTAATTTTCTGTCACACATTGAAATGGAAGAAAGTCCTCAGGGAGTTTTAGCTGGAATGAGGGGGTGAGCAGGAAGCGAGGCAAAGCCATGTGCGCATCACAGCCGTTACACAACATGACCCCCTGGTGTCCCGCTGATGTAAGACCAGACCCCAGCACAGACTGGGATGAGCTACCAGATTACCCAACATCCAGTTGCTAAACAGAGGCAATAAATACAATCTTATAACACATGTTCACAACCATGATCCTTTTGGCAAATATCCCCCAAAAACCTTATTAAAAATACGATTTAACATAGTTTTTGACACTGAAATCCCCCCTCCTATTGCTCCCCACTTAGTCCTGCTGTCTACTGGTTACGTCTACAACACAGGTATACCTCGTGTGTGGCTGAAAATACAGTGTAATCTATTATATTACTTGGGTGCATTTACATCAAAATGTCTGTTGAGGTGAGCGATTGAGCATGAGCAGAGCATGTGCCATAAAATACTTTTTGCTTACGATAGAAATTTCTGGCTAAGAACAACCTAATGTTTCGAAAAGGAGAAAGGTTGATTAACTCATTTGCATCAGAAGTACAGTGTAAAAAAAAAAAAGAATGCATCAAAGTAAAATCCTTCAAACAGATTATTTGAATTTGAAGGGAATGTAAAGAAAACACAAAACATGGTTAAAACAAACAGTTTTATATTTAGATGTAAAGTACATCAGGGGTTTTATAGATTCGTCAGGATACCAATAGCCAATGGGACAAAGAAGCTCCTGTTTGCTCTAGACCGGGGCGAAGTGTTTAAGGTTAGTGTTAAACTCGACGTTCAAAGGATTGGTCAAGTCATCTAAAATATTCTTGGCTTTTGTTAAACATCAGATTTTAAAAAGGTCCCAAGTTCTATTGCGTTATATATACTGATGATTTTTTGGGCGATTGGGTTGTACAGTGGTCTCACAGCAAGAACGTTGTGGGTTCGAGTCCCAATTAGGGAGAAGCCTTGGAACACTGGCCTTTCTGTGTGGATTTTGCATGTTCTCCTCGTGTATGCATGGGTTTTCTCCAGGTACTCCGGTTTTCTCCCACCCGCCAAAAACATGCATGTTAGGTTGATTGGCCGGTGCCAAATTGACCCTAGGAATGAGTGTTTGTGTGTGTGGCCTCGCAACTTGCAACCTGTTTGGAGTGTGTCCTTCCCCTCGCCTTGAATCAGCCAGGATGGACTCTGGCACCCCCCTGCAACTTCAGAAGGAATAGATGGTTAAGAAGGCGACTGACCAATGATTTTACAACATTCTTTCATTATACTTAGGGTGTGACCATGGTTTTTCAGATTTAACAAACAAACAGACAAAAACAGATCTGACTGATTCAGAGCACCTGTAGAACATTTTCATGATGTATCCAAATCCATATCAGAATACTGGAAGGAAGAGCTCGCAAATTAATCAAACGTGTATTGATAAAATCGAAAACCGCTTCAGGTGTGTTTTTGATATTTGAATAATGTTCAAACAAGTAGAAACTTCCAAAAGAGGTTTCTACTTGAAACCCTCTACACCCTCCGTTTTGAGTTTCTGCATAATAAAGCTAATGATATGTATCTCATGTTTGGCGCAGCAAACCTTTAAATTCTTCTTGAAATAAACAAATATTACTGCCAGAAAAAAAGAGATGCAAAACAACTCTAGGCGACATAACTCTGAAACTATGACTGAAAAAAAGCCAGCAGAACTTTGTTAATCCCACTGCTAGCGGTGAAGATTGTCAGATAAAGTAAAGAGAATCAACAACTTCAACTCTTGCTCACTCTGGCCTTTTTTAGTTCTTTCATGAATGAACCAGTCGTCCATGGTCATATTGTGCTTTTGTGGGATGATTTTTTTTTTCTTTTGTCTCATGGCATGCATATAGTTAAACATGATGTCTGTCTTTAGCTCAGAAATGTAATATTTGTAAAAAAAAAAAAAAAACCTTGTAAATATATTTATTCATTTTCACTCCTGTGTAGGGCTCTTTATTCCCTCGCTCTCTGCGTTTTCCTGCCCGAGAATGCATGGCCAACACAATTTTGTCAGAAGCTGGTAGCACAAATTTCCCAAGTGTGGAATCAATAAAGTAATTCTAATCTAATCTAATCTGAGTACAGTGTTTGTAAAGCTATTTTTTATTCTAATTTTGGTGCGCGTACGTACAAAATGGGGCGGCACGATTGTTGGTAGCACAATGGCCTCACAGCAAGAAGGTCGTGGGAGTGCCGGGTGGGGACGAGGCTTGGAACACTGGCCTTTCTGTGTGGAGTTTGCATGTTCTCCCCATGTATACATGGGTTTCCTCTGGGGTATTCCGGTTTCCACCCACCCTCCAAAAATATGCGTATAAGGTTATATGGCCACTACATGATTGCCCCTAGGAGTGTGTATGTGTGTGGCCCCGTGACAGATTGGCGACCTTTTCGGGGTGTATTCTGCCCCTCGCCGTGAATCAGCCGGGATGGGCTCCGGCACCCTCCGTGAGGAATAGATGATTAAGAAGGTGACTAACTACATTAAAATGTTACTCCCTGTTGCACATCCTTTCATGTATGATTCCCGATCAGACATGGAGCTTGTGCACTCCTGATGTAAATACAATTCAACCATCAGGATTGATCCTTTCCTTTGAATCCTTGTAATATTTTGTCATGACTGCTTCTAATTTATTCTCTGAAGTTCATTGTGTGGCTTCAAACTCTTATCATTATCTTCAGATAATCACAAATAACATTGGTGTTGTTTGTGGCTTTAACGGCTCCACTAATGATTGTGTTTGTAATAAACATAGAAAAGTGTCCTTGCAAGGCGTCCGCACTCTAATATTTGATGTATAATTATGATGGATGAAAGAAAAAACATTTTTGGTCTGTTTGAATCTTTATTAGATGAAAATGTAACAAAAAGGTTCAATCAATTATGATTTTTTAAATAACATTAATCATCAACAAAAATGAAAAATTTCTCTTGACTTTTTGATTTAGTCATTTGAAGATTTTAAAAACTTTGAAGACATGTTTTCTTTTATCTTCTACGTAACTGCTTTTTTAATACTAACTTTCTACTTTCTGAAAGGGTAAAACGATAAGTTGATGACAAATATTCTTAAACTGGTTATTTTTAAACCAGTATCATCCTTGTCAGTCTGAAAGCCAAACAAACACACTGTGCACTCCTGTACACACACATCAGACATTAAAGCCTGACCTTCTCCTTTCTGTCCGTCTTCCTGCAGTGAGCTCCAACCAGAGCCATGGGGAGTACCCAGACTGTCGGAGTGAGAGGGAGTCAGGAGGGGAGGCATCGCTCCTGGTGTCTCCGCTGGTGGTGGCCGGGATTGTTATAGGTCTCGTCCTTTTCCTCTCTTGCATCACCATCATCATTGGCAGCCTTCGCAAAGACAGCCGACTCAGAAACCCACACCTGCGAGCCAGCTATGGTCAGTCTCTGAGACGCTTATGGATTTTCTGCCAAGCCAGACACAAAGCGAATAAATAATAAAGCATCTAACAAATGCTTGGCTGACGACTGTGTAACTGTGAGGATGCTGAGAGCTTTTACATCTTCATGCAGCTGCTTAAAGAACTTGTTTTATGCAAAATAGATACTTTTTATTTCATTTTATGTCCATAAAAAACAACAATTTAGGGTTGAACATTCATTACTGATTTATAAAAGTTTATTACTAATTAGGAAGCTTGAAAATCTGACTATTGCTGATCTCCCAGCCCATACAAAGAAAGCACAATCGCCAACTATGAAATTTAACAGAGTGAACCGCTCATCCTCCCAACTGATGAGGATAAAGGGTTATCGGGGTTGAGGTGTGTCTAAATCAGTTCATGTCTCCATAAAGTGCGTCATTGGTGTAGATTGTTATGATGTGGGATGTGGAAGGAGGTGGACCTAAATGCAGGACAAAACAGGATTTATCAACAGAAGTCAGGTAAGTCTGTAAGGCAAAGGGCACAGGATTAATTCAGGATAAAAAAAAAGTTCAGATAATACAACAGGATGTAATTCATCATCAGGGAGAATGTTGAAGTCGACGATGACCCGATGTGAAAGTCTGGGGTGATTGCCCTTAAATAGGCAGCAGGGTCCACAGGTGTGTGGCATCAAAAATCAACCTCAGGTGTCCCTAATCAGGACGATGAGGAAGGTTTAGGTCTCCCTCTGGCGGCAGGCGAGAGGATCGCGACATACCGTAGCTAGTCGTGTAATTGCTCTCCCAGGCAGCGGTTCATTATCACGTCAAAGGAGGGCAGAAATACTATCACTAATATTAAATCTAAAATGATAATTATCTTTTTAAAAACTTCTGAATCATTCTAAAAAGCTCTTTGGTAACAAAGAGTCATGTCACTGTGAAAATACCTGAAAAGTTGAAAAACTAAAGAACTCAGAGCTAAAACGTCTTCATAAATAAGCTGCTGTCTTCCCTTCAAGTTGTAATTACACGTCTGAACATTATGTTTATATCTTTATCCCTGTAGGACCAGATGGTTTTTCCTACGGAGGCTCAGCAGGAGAACTGAGGTCTAGTTGCTTGGAAGACTTCCCTCCTGGTTTAGACTTTGACTCCTACAGAGATAACCTATCACAGATCAATAACCTGTATCCTGACTCACCGCCACGGTAAGTCCTTTAACCCTGTCCTGCTTGTGTAAGACAATTTTCTGCTTGGCCTTAATAAAAACTGGCCTTATTTAAACTATTTTGAATTACCTCAAATTATTCACAAGGAACAGTACGTTCACTATGAAGCTTGATCCTAATTTTTTTTGCCAATTATGTCAAATGTCAACATAAACATGCAGCCGAGCGTCCCCCCACTGCTTTCAGTCTACTTATTCTGACCCATCTTCTGTAGTAATCCATTCATTAGAGAGCACCACTACCTCTGGTGCCCTTTCAAAGGGTGATGAAATGATTGTGAATCTTCTGTGTCCGTGTGAAGGAAAGAGGAAAAGAAGGAGCTTGCTAAAAGCCAATGCCATGGTGTTTCTGATCTAAATGTCAGCTGGCCTAATTGGCAACTTTAATAATTCACATAAATCCCACTCCTGCAGTGCGCACGGGCTTCCTCCATTTCTTTGCACCACCTTAAACATTCACTCTATCCAGATGATCTGAGCTGAGGTCTGGCTGCCTAAATTTGCTCATCCAGTGTGAAATGCATGGAACTGATTTCAAAGATCTTACTGAAATCTTTTGATGTTTTTACTTTGAGATCTTCATCCTCAAACATCAGCCATTATTATCTGAACAAGACATAAGCTTTAATTGATTTTCTTTTCTCTTCCCCACAACGCCATTCCTCCCTTTGTACTTGAATTTGAGCAGACTCAGCAGAGTGTTGGTAAAGCTCTTTGTGGATTTCAGTTTTTTGCTGATTCAACAGTGCTCTGCAGCTCGAGCAGGCTTTTTACCCAAACATCTATCACGTTATTTTGAAGGATAGTCCTCGGTTTTGGAGTTGTGATCCGAAGGCCCGACCTTAAGCTTGTGTTCCTATTTATCACAGATGAATCACAGACCTGCAGAATAAATCTATCATCTCTGAAGGTGTGCACCTGGAAGCAGCAGGGTTCACTGGTGTTTAGATGATCTGTGTCACGATGCAGGGGTGGAAGTGTGAGGTAGGACTAGTTTATTGAGCAAAGAGGGTCAGGGTGCAGATGCACATACTGTACGTAGAACCATCCTAAACAGGATTGGTGGGACCAGATGTGAACAACACAACATAACAAATGACCTGACAAGGAAGTGAAAGGCACCAAGGTTCATGTAGCAAAGGAAAAACAAGACTGGCGCTAATATTAGGGATTAGCAATCATGACTGGGTGTGAGGAATCAGGGCATAGGTCTGAATGAGAGGGAAGGAGGAAGGCAGTGGTGGAACGTAACGAAGTAAATATACTTCGTTACTGTACTTAAGTAAAAAAATTGTGTATCTGTACTTTACTTAAGTAAAATTTAAGCCCGGTACTTTTACTTTACTACATTTTTAGAGCAAATATCTGTACTTTTACTTCGCTACTTTTTAAAAGTGTGTTTTACATTTTTTGTTACATTTTCGTTCAGGAATTTGAAAAATACACAGGTTTTTTTAGCGCATCTTGAAGCCGCATCCCCAAAATCAAAAGATGCAGTTGATCGGGAGAAGAAGCAATGAATCGAGAAACATTTTCCGCATTCATTCAGCGCCAAAAACCTAACATCAAATATACGTAGTACAAATTAAAAAGAGTCAGAAGATCGTTGTTCGTTGTGTTTACTTCTAAATAAAAAGTCGAGCCATCATTACACGGAGCAGGGGCGGATCTAGAATTTTCCAAAGGGGGTGGGGCTTTGACAAAGCCAATATATAGTGACTGGGGGCCTCCCCCCCAAAACATTTTAAAAAATAAGTGTCATTTTCCTCCATTTTGGAGCCCATTCACTGGCGCTTCTAGGGGATAGCTTGACTTGTCCCCTTTTATTTTATTTATTTATTTTTTTTTAACCAAAAGAGGCGGGAGAGGGGGTCACACCCCTGCAGAGTATTTATCCTGGTTACCATGGTGACACCCTATAGCACAACAAATATCATTTGAATTATGGTCGAATACTTTTACTTTTTACTTAAAAGTACAATTTACACCAACTACTTTTGTACTTTTACTTAAGTAGACTTTTTTTATTGGTACTTTTACTTTTACTTAAGTAATTTTTTTGCCTAATTATCTGTACTTTTACTTAAGTACAAAAAGTGAGTACTTCATCCACCACTGGAGGAAGGGCATCATGACGATGACGTCATGACGATCTAACAATGTGGGGTAAAGGCAAACTTCTGCCTTCAGCTTAAGATAATTTTTTTACTCGCTTGGCTCATCATACAAGTATGCAAAAGCGCTTCAACGCATATGAATTGCAATTGACAACGGATAAGTCCTTGCTCACAAGTTATGTGAACCGCAGCTCATGGTGTATGTGTTCAAAGAGGGGAGAACTAGTGAACCACGTCAGAGTATTCTGGACCACCTGTGTGAGAGCAAGATTTTTTGGCCTACATGATGAGCCCAGAGCCAACACATTCAAATGCACACACACACAAAACATGCATTTTGTTTAGCATAAATTTAGGCAAGTAGACATTTGGTTCCTGATCAACATGCAGGTATCTGCAGTCATGTGATGCTCCGGCAGAGCGTGCATGTGTGTGTGAGTGTGTGTGTGCATGTAGGGGCCACAGATGGTCGAGGGAAACTCAGAGAACTCCGATCAACAGCTTACCTACTGAGACTGTGAATGTTGAGACTTCCTTCACAAAAACACGCATACACACTATCACCTGCACAAACACAGACACACTCACGGATCAGTGGCTCACCTGTGGAGACTGAAAGCTTCTGCTTCCTCTCAGGGAGAAGCTGGGCAAGATATACACACAAATAGAGTAACATAGACTCTCATACAGCTCTGATCAAAAGTAAATTTACCATTTGAAACATAAAACTGTGGTATTTTTTTTTCTTTTTAAAACTTTTTTCTCTTTATATTGAATAAAAAGTCATTTTTCTTGCAGGTTTATAATTTTCAAATGTGAAAATAGGCCAGAATTAAAGTATCCAGATGTTGGTACACACACCATCTGGATTTTACTGTACAACCTGCAGATTGAAGTAAAAAAGAAACAATTTCAGTTTTATTCTGAAATCTATCACCTTGTGAATTTGGTCACATACTTTTCTAAGAGGGCAGCACGGTGGCGCAGTGGGTAGGACAGTGGCCTCGCAGTAAGAAGGTCATGGGTTTGCACCCGATTGGGTATGAGGCTTGGAACACTGGCCTTTCTGTGTGGAGTTTGCATGTTCTCCCTGGGTATGCGTGAGTTTTCTCTGGGTACTCTGGTTTCCTCCCACCCTCCAAAAACCTGTATGCTAGGTTGATTGGCTTCGACATGATTGCCCCTTGGAATGAGTGTGTGTATGGTTGTATGCGTGTGGCCCTGTGACAGACCGATGACCTGTTTGGGGTGCACCCTGCCCTTCACCTTGAATCAGCCGGGATGGGCTCCGGCACCCTATGCATCCCGCAAGGGATAGACAGATAAGAAGCTGACTGACTGACTGACTTAGCTAAGATATGCTAATTAGCTTGATTTGTTGGGAATGATAAAAAATTAAGAAAAAAATAGTCTTTATTGTATTTCTATTGTTTGGTGAAGTCAAATTCAATCTTAACGCTTGCACAATTTTCACAAAACATTGCTGGGCTTTCAGCGTTAGAAGATCTTCTATGCACATTTTAATTTGGAGAAAAACATTTGCAGGGTAATAAAATTATTCATGATGTTTGCTACTGTTGAGTTGCCGGCTCACGCAGCCATGAAGCGGACATTTCTGTAATCAGCTGAATTTGTGCTTGTACATGACACATAGTTTATCTGGCTTGTTTTAATAAATAATCAAGCTTTAAATTGGACTGAACTGTTCTCATTTTTGTTTTTCTCCCATTTTAATGCTCGAGCTTCGACTTGTACTAAATCCCGCTGGGTGTTCTTCTTAAAATTGTTTAATCAAGTTTTTCTCTATGATTTAGATTTTATACATTTTAAAGATGTTATTTTCTATGGACGCGAAAATTCTCTGCGATAAATATATCTCACACAGCCACCATTATGGGTTTCTTCAAGTCAAGATTTTATTATTTCATCCTTTTATGCTGTAAGTGGCTTGCATCTGTTGCTCAGAAAGTAGAGTGGACATCTTTCAGCCTCCCAATCTAGAACATTTTAGGACATTATTAAACCAAGAAACCTCTAATAAAATTTGTGAAATCAAATCAAGCCTTTTCCTGTGTAGGTCTTGGCAGTGCCGTGTGATTTTCTGTTCCTCTCTCTGTGGTAAAATGATGCTTCGTGCCAGCTTTAATGTACACTCATAAATACGCACACTCACATGCACAGCCTCGACCATATGCCATCAGCTGTTGCTGGAGATGTCCGGTGCTCGGCTCTGTGAAGCGTCATAACCGTATCGTGGGTGGATGGCCAGAGGTCCTCCTTTTTCTACTGACCTGTGTGGATCTGACTTCCAATTGCAGAAACAGCCTGTATGGACATATGGACTCATGTGGAAAGCAGAAAAAGGTTCATGGTGTACTCTCAGCACATCTAAATTTGATATACATTCTCAATAATACATTTATCGTAAAAGGAACTCTGACAGAGAACTTTAAGATGAGATTTAACTCTAAAATGTCTGGTGATTGGGAAGACAGGATTGTAGAATAAATTATACATCCTACAGTTGGAGAATGCTACATAGATATTTTATATTTTAAGAGACTAAATGTAAATTACAGGTGGAAGATTAAGTAAAAAAAAAAAAGCTTATGCCATCGGTAATAACTGCTCTAAACGGAACAATAAAACAGAAAGAAAATGCATTCATACTTCTTAGTATTCTAGAATACCAGTTTAGCATGGGTTTCTGCTTTGTTTGAAGCCTTCTATACGTACTAGTGTCATGATTCCCTCGCCCACCACCAGACGGAACCCGGTACTTTCCCTCATTTGCCAGATTTTAGACACCTGAAGGGCTTTGCGCAGCTGCCTTTCAATAGGCAGGCTGTCTTCCCTTCAAGGGCGGTTCATACCTTCTATTCCAGCCAGGTCTTCCTGGCTGTCTGACCATAAAATACATTCAGAACAATAGTCATTTGTCATGCCACTAAACCTTATGTTTTTCCTTCACTGCATTACCGGACTGCCATACTCAAATAAACCATTTTTTTTCCTGCAATTGGGTCCTCCTCTATCCACCTACACCACATCATGAGACCTAGCCATGAAAGACCATATATATCTGACCCAGGCTGTCAGTTGTGTTCCTCATTAATTATTTAATGGTTATAAAATGATTGGTACAATTGGTCATCTTACTGTATTGACTTGATACAGGAAAAATTAGCTCAAGCGTCACAGATTTAAAAATCTACACAAAAAGCACCTTTACTCAATAAATAGACTCTACTTACATAGTGCTTTTCCACCTGTGTTGGCACTCAAAGCGCTTTACAGTGTACTGTGGCTCACATTCACATCTGATGGGGATGCTGCCATACAAGGTGTAAACCACTAGCAATTGGGGATTCGGTGTCTTGCCCAAGGACACCTTGGCATGAACTCCTAGCTGGGGATCGAGCCGGCAACCCTCCGGTTACAGGGCAGTCGACTCACTGAGCTATCCTTCCCCCAAATAAACAATCCTGTGGTGAAAAGATTTCCTATTTTATGTACTTTCAACAAAAAGAACCCTCTAGTCATAAATAGTACAGAAAAACATTGTATTCAGCAAAACTTGGATTATTTGTTGATAAAATCCATCTTTCTCTCTCTCCACCAAAACTAAAATTCCAGCCTGTTCTGGTATTTCTCTGTTATAAGTTTTCTACAGATCCCAACACCCGTCATGTCCCGTGTTACTTGGATTTCTTTACTTTGTAAAGTATGTGTCAGAAATCTTCAACAGGTCATCAAATCTGTTTGCTCTCCTCCTTCAGTTCTTATTTGCTGATAAAAATAAAAAAAATTACAGCAGCAAACAATGTTGCAATTGACGTTGCCCTCTATAGATGCTGCTTGTCCATTGAGGGCAAGCTGCTCTACTTTTTGACTGTCAAATCTGCAGGTCTGAAAAAAAGCACTTGCATAGGCTCAGGCACAGGCCAGTGACCAGGGAAAAAATCTGATCAGTTGGAGCAAACGTTTCATCACTATTGATTTAGAAAATGCTGGTAGGAATGCTCTCTGAAGACTTTACATAAATTCCTCTGATTTTAGCCTATCTGGCAACAAATGCTGGTTGAAATCAGATTGGTCAAATGCTGTAATACAAAAAAACGTTTGAAACATATGCAGCCATCAAAATAGCCATAAAACAAAACACACACCATTTGGAAGTTCAAAATATATGATGGTGGTGAATAGATGTGGTAAGCAGTTTGTGATTCAGATGGGGTTTTTTTTCCAAGGCCAGCAGAAAAGGCTGTGATAATGTTTAGGGTTCACCTGTTCCTCCTACACACTGACTCCTTTTTACACATTTCTGTACTATGGAGATTTGTTTTTCCATGTCAGTTTTTCCTTATACTTTTTATTTGATGGATTTCTGTGTCTGAAATAAACATTTAATTAAATTTAAGTAATGAATCTGGATGTAAACAAAACAAGCTGATGAACGCAAGTAAGCCAGTTGTGTTTATCTCAACACACATCTCAGAGGTTGCCAAATTATTTTTACTCTCCAGTCACACCTAGCTAACACACGTAGCAGCCAAACACACCGATGTGCAAAACTGTGTGTTCATAATCTAGTCTAAGGTTTATGCAGAAAAGCACAGTGTGAGGGATGTGTGTGTGTGTGTGTGTGTTTTGTTCCTGAGAGACCAGAGACACAGGGGTTTACTCTGTGTGTTTACACCTTGTCGTAACCGCCACAAACTTTCCACTGTCTTCAATTTTCACCTCAATAGGCCATTTTTTCAAATGTGCAAGGTCAGTTCGTCAAAAATAAGCACAAACAAAAATAAAACAGGTTGAATTAAGAGAAATCTGTTGATAGAAGTTTTATGAAAACATTAACATTGTTAAGTCAATAGAACCCCAAAATAACTGTTCTACTGATAAGTTGTCTAAGTTTGGTTCAAAGATGCTATTATTCTTGTTATTGTTCAGTTTTTGGGATTTTCATATGACCGGATTTAATTTCATTTCATTTTCTGTAGAAACCATTGATGATTTTGCTGTAAATCAATCAGTTTCTTCAATAATATTCAACAAAACACTGAAAACCAAGCATTTATCTATTGTGTTGTTTGGCTTTTTCTGTTATCCTGAAATTGTTTGTCGATCAATTAGAACCCAGTTTGTCCGCAGCGAAGAAGAAGAAGTCGTGACTTCATAATTTGGGTCAGGCACGAACTCCTTGAGATTGAATTTTTTAAAGGATGTAGAAGGGTAGATCTGTTGTGAACGCCTGCCCACGATTGTGCAGAGTGTCTAAGGTTGGGTGCAAAGGGTCACATAAATGCAAGAAAGATTTCCCTTAGCAAGAGCTGAGATGGAAAGAGCCAGAAAATGTCTGAATACACGCCTGCATCAGTAGAAGCAGGCTGATTAAATAAAGCAGTGAGCAGATTGAGTTACGCTGAATCCTTGCTTCCTGTGGTCCTATCCACTTCTGTCCTTTACCACACTCATTTTTTTTGGTCTGTTTTTCATTCAGTGTTTTAGTTTGATCTCATTTATCCTCGCTTCTGTTTCTGTTTGGAGAGAAAAGAGGTTGGTGGAACAATAAGAACTACATCAGAAAAAAAAGGGTTTTAGATTTTTTAAATTGTGTTATTCAATATCAGTTCCTGCTGAGTTAGTCGTGGAACCCTCCTCACATCTATCCACCTGTTTTCTATAGGATGTATTCACGTTTTTTTTTTTTGTCCCAAACTTCTCCTTGAGCAAAATCCGACTTCAGCTAGTTGACTGAGTTTTTCCACTGTTAACAAATTGGTTGCAGTGGAAAAAAATTCAATCTCATACATTTTCACTGATAATTAAAAAGAGGAAATCTTTAACTAAAAGGAGATCCTGTTGTGATGTGGAAGGAGGTGGACCCAAATGCAGGACAAAACAGGATTTATTAACAGAAGTCAGGTAAGTCTTTAAGGCAAAGGGCACAAGATTGACTCAGGATAAAAAAGTTCAGATAATACAACAAAGTTCCAGGATGTAACTTATCGTCTGTGAGGACAGTCAAGTAAGTTCTGAGCTATACAATCGGACCACCTCTGTCGTCATTTCCGCAAAACCTGAAACATGGCGCCATCCATATTGTTTGTGTGGACCGACAAGGAGGTGGAATTGCTTTTAAAAGTCGTTATCGACTCTAAAGTTAATAAAACACAGAAAAATATAGATTGGGTCCATGCTGCCCAAACCTTGTTTCCAAACAAGGAAACGATCCAAACAAGATTGCGACATACACGAATAACGTATGTGCATTTTTTGTCACAGGCAGTAACACATAAAAACGCAAATCTCTGTTTTCGCATGTCCACACACAAACGCAAAACTGGAGTTTTCCAAAATTGCCACTTTAGCCTGACTTTTCAAAAATGCCGGTCTTCAGTGAAAAAAAACTAAGTTTTGTGTGGACAGCAGGCCAAAACAGATAAAAATATATGCGTTTTCAAAAATACCTGGCTACGGGTGGACGGGGCCTAGAATACAATAGAAACATTGACTCCTTAAAGGAAGACTAGAAGATAGTTGGCGTGACTGAATTGGATGCAGCAGATAGGATTAGATGGAAAAAACTGACTTCTGTGGCGACCCTTAAAGGAAATGCCCAAAGAAGAAGAAGAAAAAGCATTGGCTCTAGAACGGATGGATCTACTGAGTGTGATGTCACCAGTAGAATTCGGCTCCAAACAAACTAAGCTAATTCAGTCGCCATTTTCTGCCTAACGGACAGATCCGTGTAATCCCTCATTCATCCAGGAGTGATCCATAGTAGAAAAAGTTTCAAAAAAGTCTTCTGGACAGTTTAATTCTTCAACGAGACGTTTCGACTTCCATCCGGAAATCATTTTCAATCTGAATGAAATGGACTGGAACCTGGATCCATTTATACTAACCTGAGTAACAGGTAAAAAAATTTGTAAGAAGGGCTCGACCAATGAGAATGTTCCTTAAGATGGCCGTGAATGGCTCCTATTGTAGCCACAGACCAGTAAACAAACCTATTATAAAAATGCTAAAAGCCTAGTGAAAAGAGAAACCTGCTAACGAGAGGCGTGAAACTGAGTCACGAGGTGTCATCTTTAGTCCATGGCTTCAAAAGGCTGCTATAGATACCGGGCAAAACGTATCTAACGCCTCCACTCCGATTCAGTGAGGGATTCTCTTTCATCACAAAAATGGCTTCTTTCACCCCTCTTTCAAACCAACCTTTCTCTCTACTTAGAATCTTCACCTCACTGTCCTCAAAAGTGTGTTTGGTGGATTTAAGATGCAGATGTACGGCAGACTGTGGACCACTAGAGGCTTCTCTTCTGTGTTGGTAAAGTCTTTTGTGGAGTGGTTGCTTTGTTTCCCCAATGTAGTTTTCTTTGCAGCTCCCTTCACTGCACCGGATCGAATAAACTACATTGCTCTGTTTTTCCGTAGGCATCTTGTCTTTAGGATGTACTAGTTTTTGACGTAATGTGTTGACCGGTTTAAAGAAAACCGGGATGTCATGTTGTCTGAAGATTCTCTGTAACTTCTCGGACAGTCCTGACACGTAGGGAATAGAGACTCCATTTTTTCTCTTCTCAGTTTCTGTTTCCCTCTTCTCATGTTTCTTGGACGCTCTCACCCTATTCAGGGCCCATTTGGGGTAGCCACAGACCGAGAGGGCTTTTCGGACATGCTGTGTCTCCTTCTCCTTAGCCTCTGTGCTCGTGGGTACCTCCTCCGCCCTGTGTTGTAAAGTTCTGATGACACCCAGTTTGTGTTGCAATGGATGATTAGAGTCAAACTGTAGGTATTGGTCTGTGTGCGTGGGTTTCCTGTATACCTCTCCACAAAGCAACCACTCCACAAAAGACTTTACCAACACAGAAGAGAAGCCTCTAGTGGTCCACAGTCTGCCGTACATCTGCATCTTAAATCCACCAAACACACTTTTGAGGACAGTGAGGTGAAGATTCTAAGTAGAGAGAAAGGTTGGTTTGAAAGAGGGGTGAAAGAAGCCATTTTTGTGATGAAAGAGAATCCCTCACTGAATCGGAGTGGAGGCGTTAGATACGTTTTGCCCGGTATCTATAGCAGCCTTTTGAAGCCATGGACTAAAGATGACACCTCGTGACTCAGTTTCACGCCTCTCGTTAGCAGGTTTCTCTTTTCACTAGGCTTTTAGCATTTTTATAATAGGTTTGTTTACTGGTCTGTGGCTACAATAGGAGCCATTCACGGCCATCTTAAGGAACATTCTCATTGGTCGAGCCCTTCTTACAAATTTTTTTACCTGTTACTCAGGTTAGTATAAATGGATCCAGGTTCCAGTCCATTTCATTCAGATTGAAAATGATTTCCGGATGGAAGTCGAAACGTCTCGTTGAAGAATTAAACTGTCCAGAAGACTTTTTTGAAACTTTTTCTACTAACGGACAGAGATATTTTAAATATTTGGAGTCGAAAATATGAGGTCATTGGTCCATTCTGTGTTTGCACGAAAACCACATTGTCAACCAAGAGCAAGCCTTTTGAAGGTTCTATAAGAGAACAATTAACTGCCAATTTGTCTGGCTCACAATCTGGCTTGGAAAGGCAATATATTTTTAATCAGTGTATTTATCGGTGAGTTGTTACTTTGAATAACTTGTACAACAGGGTAAATAGTGACAAAAAAAATCAGAACTATGGAGAATGCATCATAATAACAGTACAATGGCCACATTGTTTTTTGTGACAATAAATTCCATTACAGCTACACTGACGTTACCCGTTTTGTCTGTGTCTCTGTAGGTACGATGAGTGTGTGGCCCCAGGTTCAACTCAAATCTACATCCCTACAGATGACCCTCCTCCGTACTCTCTACTGGACCCCTGTCAGAGCGGAGCAGCATCAGAGGAGCAGCGTAGTCCAGATGCTTCTTCACATGGTGGAGAGACCTCAGCCAGTGCTGCCTGGCTCTCCCCCTCCCACTGGCCCCTGGGACTGCAGGAGCACCAACACATCGCATCCATCTCCTTCCCATTGGAGGCAGCGCCCCCTTATGAATCAGTACTGGCAGAGCAAGAACAACCCCTCCCTCTCATGCCATGTGAGCTTTATAAACACCAATCAGAAAGAGGGGATGAAGGAAGCTCCCAGCAACTCCCAACAAACCAGATCTCATAGGACATTTCATTTATTTTCTTCACTCTTCGTTCCCAGCTGAATGTACTGAACACACAAACGTTGGGAAATGCTTGATGGAGCAGCTGCGGCACCAAACAATGGACACCAGTGCGGTGAAACATTGTCCACACGTACAAACTGTTAATGTGGCTCATAATTCTGGGGATGCAAAACAAGCAGAATGGTCACAGCTTTTTCCCACGAGCATCCATCCTAGTGATGCTTCATCACACTGAGACTCATGTAAATGACTGGGTTTAGTTTTTTTTTCCCTCCATGTTTTGTGTTTCTGTGTTTTAAACTAGGACGAAGTAACAATTGTGCATCATGTGTCGAGTTTAGAACTCCGATAAAGAGAACGAGACATTTTTAATTGTATCGTTTTAGATGATTTAAAAGCAAACACCAAACTTGATGTATTTTATGTGATACATCTCTTATCTAAGATTTAGGGTGTTAACATTAAAGATGTGTGCTATTCTTTAGCTTCAAGTGATCCTAGGTTTTAGGAGAAAGATCGTGTTGTAAAGACAGAAACCAATGAAAAATCTACTACGTTGTGTTTATGAAAGAAAAAGTGAAATGTCTGAATTGGTTCCATGTTTGTTGTAACACCATTTTAGAGGCTTTGGTTTTAAAATCGATCCGATACCAGCAGCTTGATGTAGCTCAGAGCCTTTCCTCCTCACGAGGTTTTATCGATGCAACTGAGATGTTACACAGAAAACTGTAGACGTCATAAAAACATTTAACGGAACGAAAAATGCAGAAAAGATAATTTCACTTTGAGTTTAAAACAAAAATGAAAGGAGATTAAATTAGCTGTGATTTGGAACCAAAGCTCTTAAGGTGAAGGATTAAAAATCAGTTGTTACTAAGTTACTCAAGAAGTTCAAGATCATTTCAGTTCAAACCAAAAATTATATTTTATTAATATTATAGGAACGAATTCTGTTTTGTTACAGTTATTAAAAAAAATTGCACGCTTTACACAAATCGTTTCATCCACCAGAATTGTGGATCTTATTCTATCGGATTAACAAAGCTTCAACAAATATGCAAAACTACCAATGAGACAAATGAACTTGAGAAAAACTGACTTCTTCATCTAGAAATGAAGAATTCAGCAGCAAATTAACCAAAATCTACCAACAGATTTGGTTTTACAAACCAAACCGTCATTTATTAGAGTGTTTTCAATGAAACTAAGATCTTTCATAAATGATTCTAAAATGCATGTAAGAGTGTGTTTGGGATGAAATCTGTAGATTTAATGAGAAAAAAGTGAAACAGAGTTAATTATTATAGAAATAAAAAAAGATAACATTGGAAGAATTTCCTCACCCCTGTTTTTTTTTTTTTTTCAGCATTTGCCGTAGTTTTAAAAGGTCATCAGTGAAGAGGCAGTGTGTGTGTGTGAGTGTATGAGTGTGTGTGTGAAATAAACCTTAGTGATGCTGGAGACACTAAAACCTGTAGACATTTCTCACCTGTTATTGAAGCAGGAAGTCTTGAGACTGAGCCTCAATAACAATATTACCGTGTTGTCATTTAATCTGTGTTTGTCAGTGACTTTGGCATTTTTTCCATCTTGATTTGGAAAACCGTGCTTAGTTTTGTGTTTAATGACGTGCCTAGAAGCTCCCTCGACTGTTAGCCAGAACGTTGTAGCTAAATTCAGTTAAACTTACAAATGCTGTGCTGTTTTCACAACTGATGGTTATTTATGATTTTTTATAAACTTTTAAATTCATTTACCGAACCTTGATGACACAGAAATTCAGATGAGAGAATAAATTTGCACTTTTTTGATGTCTTTAATTAAAAAAATGTCCCAAAATATTCATCAGATAATTCAAAAAGCTAGAACCAGTAAGCAGTGGATGCATCAATAAAATTGGAAACAACAAATCCTATTTTAGACTCAACGTGTTTAAATTAATATCATAGATTCTAAAATATGTAAGTAACATTTTTTAAAAGTTTAATCATTTTGTCTGATTTGGATTTTTTGTTGCTGACTGTGAAATGTTGAATCTTTGACCAACTGGCAGAATGATGTTGTGAGAGATGTTGTTTTTATTTCAGCTCATCTCCATTGAACCAAGAAGAAAAAAAATCCTGATAATTTGTTAATTTGGAAGTGATTTTAATTAATTAGCCAAAGGTAGATTAATTATTTCCCCATTAGTCAGTGAAAAAAAACTTCAATGCAGACAAATTCACAATCATAGAACTGAAAGAAAATGACTATTTCAAACTTTTTCTAAAAGTCACACAAAAAGTTAAGTACTAATTGAGTTCTACAAACGGGATTTTTAAATCCTGGTTTAGTAGGTTCACTAATCCAGCAGCACATCGTCAGTAGGATAAAACTCACCATCAGAAGGGTTTGGGATGTAACGGATTTAACTGTTTTAATGGAAAACAAGTATATTACGAGTATAGTAACATTTTATTTTTCTATTCATGTTCACAAACTTTGATTTTTTTAGACCTCTTTCCACTTCATATTTCTTTCATCCATTCTGGCAGAAATAATTAAAAACGGGAAAAAAAATTCAAACATTGGTCCTTGAAATACAAAAAGCAGTAAAACGAAATGTGTTTTTACGAAGCAACTTAAATTTTTCAGAGACAGTGATAAGGTAAGACTGTGGTGAGGTGTGCTGTAGGTGAGACAGAGGAGTTCAGTGTGGGGGTGGGACTGCACCAAGGATCTGCTCTGAGTCCTTTGCTGTTTGCTATGGTGATGGACAGGCTGACAGAGAAGGTTAGACGGGAATCTCCATGGACAATGATGTTTGCAGATGACATTGTGATCTGTAGTGAGAGGAGGGAAGAGGTGGAGGAAAAGCTGGAGAGGTGGAGATTTGCACTAGAAAGAAGAGGAATGAAGATTAGTCAGAGTAAAACAGAGTACATGTGTGTGAATGAGAAAGATCCAAATTGAAAAGTGAGGTTACAGGGAGAAGAGATAAAGATGGTGGAAGCTATTAAGTAGTTAGGATCAACAGTCCAGAGCAATGGAGAGTGTGGAAAAGAGGTGAAGAAGCGTGTTCAGGCAGGCTGGAACGGGTGGAGGAAAGTATCGGGTGTGATGTGTGACAGAAGAGTTTCAGCTAAAATGAAAGGGAAAGTGTACAAAACCGTGCTGAGACCCACCATGCTGTTTGGTCTAGGGACAATGGCACTGAGGAAAAGATAGGAAACAGAAATCGAGGTAGCAGAGATGAAGATGCTGAGGATCTCTCTGGGAGTGACCAGAATGGACAGGATTAGAGGAACAAAGGAACAGCACATGTTAGAGGTTTTGGAGATAAAGTCAGAGAGATTTAACACGACAAATTTGATCAAAATGTATAATTTAAACTGATGTCCCTCAAATTCTTCAAAATAATTTACGTACTGGCTTTGAAACAATTATATTTTATATTAATCTTTTGAAACTTGGACTCAAAAAATGAAAAGATTTGACAAACAGTTTTACCGTCACATTCAAATTTATTTAAATTAACTTCCTAGAATCAAACATGAAAGGAAGGTAATAAAAATCACACTTAATGATTTTACCATCTCTAATTAGATTCAGTGCAGTCACTTTTCTCATTATTACTATCTTTGTTAGAAAAGTGAGCTGATCTCTTCTAGAATAGAACAAAAAATATGTCACGTTGTCAGTATTAAAGTATTTGCTCATTTTAAAGAGAAAGAATGAACGTGGCTCCGCTTTGTGTCAGATTAGAAAAAAAAAAACGTCTCTCCAATGCATCAGTGTTGCACTTGTTTGCATAGGGTTACACCAGCCGTCACTAATCTATAGGCACAGTCTGTAAGTAAGGTATCTAGGTGTTACACGTGTATCGGTTCCACTTTTTTTATTCCTTCATGTCCTTAAAATAAACTTCCTAAATGATGTTTTAATACTATGTACGTTCAAATGGTTTGTTTGTTTCTTTATGTAAAACCGAATGAATAAATCTGATCCAATCTGATTTGTGTGGCTGCTTTTAGGAACCCCAAAATGGACAGAGGCTGAAGAAGGTGACTGACTGCTTTTAGGAAGACTTGTTTAACAATTAGAGAACAGCTCATTATCAGATTTAATCACATTTTTCATGCAACTTGGAATATATTTTATAGGCACGAACAGATTTTATGGTCAATAGACATTCACTTCTAAATTGGTTTACAGCAAGAAAATGTGTTTTTCTTTCCAAAAAAGTGCTGGATTTAACATGTTTTATTATTTACATTTTTTGACGCAAAAATGCAGAATCAAATTGAAAGGGAACAAATTTATTCAGAGTGAAATTATTTTTCAAAATAATTACTTCTTTTTATTTAAATGAGACATTTAAGTCTATTTTTGTTGATAGAATGTTGCTGCATTCTTTTAGAAAATACTTCAGACCGTCCCATCGTCTTCCGCTTATCCGAGGCTTGATCGGGGGCCAGCAGCCTCGACGGGAAGCCCAGGCTTCTCTCAGCCCAGCTGCATCCTCCAGCTCACCTGGAAGGATCCCGAGTCGTTTCCCGGCCAGCTGTGAGACATACAGTAGTCTCTCTAGTCTGCCATCCTGACCAGATGCTCGAACTACCCCATCTGTCTTCTCTCGACCTGGAGGAGCGGCTTGACACCAAGCTCCTCTCGGATGGCAGAGCTCCTCACCCGATCTCTGAGTGAGAGCCCAGCCACCCTGCAGAGGAAGCTCATTTCGGCCGCTTGTATCCGCAATCTCATTCTTTCACCCACAGCTGGTGACCATAGGTGAGGGTTGGAACGTAGATCGACTCGTAGATCGAGAGCTGTGCTTTTCGGCTCAGCTCTTTCTTTACCACAACAGATCAATGCAGCGACCTATCATCCAGGTAATAATGGGGGGGAAATACATTTTTTACTTTTAAGACCTTTTTATAACTTTTAAGACCAGAAGGTTGTGGGTTCACCTCCCACAGAGAGCACATCTAGGGTCCTTGGAGAAGACACCTAACCCCCGCTTCTCCCATCATTGGCGCCGTTGAAGGGCAGCCTGCTGCGGTGTAAGGAGTGCAGCACACAAATTTCCCCGGTGAGGAAATTTCTTTCTTTTTTTTTTTTTTCCATCGTCCAGGTCATGACGAGGGAAAAAAAGTTAAAAAATCAACTCGACAAAGTATTCAAACCAGAACATCTTCAAACCAGAAACTTTATCCAGGAGATTTTTTAAAACTTCTTTTCCACTTGGGCCATCTTTAACCAAAAGTCAAGTCATTTTTTCAATTTAAAAAAAAAACACAAAAAACGAGCAACATGCCGTCCTGCATTTGCTACAACAAAGAGTCAAAGTGTGCGTCTGTTCACACCAAACAAATAGATACTAAACCATTTGGAGTGAAATTGAACAAATTAAATAGATCGTCTGCAGGTCGAAACAAATCCTATTTACACCAAAGAGTAAGTTATTAGAACAATAAATCAACCAGTTACACAAACACATTCAGAATTGGAAAAAAAGTCTCTTGGTTTAGTTTAGCTCTTGTTTACCAGTCAGTTCGACATTTTCATTTAGTGTCATTCTAGATGTGGTCAATTATTCTTTTATGAAATGGTGAAAAATGCATTGGAAAAAGGGAGCGATAACGTCCCTGTTGGAATCATGAGTCCCACTGTTAGTTAATGGAAAAAGCTATTTGAGACGAGGACTTTTTGTACTCAGAGTGAAAGCAAAGTAAATCCACATTTTTCACAAACTGGTTGAATCGACATGTATGAGCTTGATAAGCTGGAACATGGCTGACTGGGGAAGTGGTGTGTGATCAGGTGGAAAACTGAAGGACTAGCTTTTATCTTGATTGGAGATGCTTCACTGCTGGAGTTCAATCCTGCTCACCAAGAACTACTTCAGCAATCAGACACAGAGAGAAGGAAGAAAGAAAAATAATGTGTAAAAAGCTGACTTGAGCACTAAAACCCATACCGTTTAAAATAATGACTCTAACAAGATCATTTTAAACGTTTTAAACATGCATAAAAGCACAGAGAATCAAAATAATGGGTTTAAAGGCAATGAAGTTTTAGGGAAATTATTTTCATTTTAATGTACAATATTAATGTCTTGCGGAAAAATTACTTTCGGTGCTGTCATGTCTCCCTGCTGCGGAGACATGACGACATCAATGTTGAGAGTAACTGGGGGTTAGGTGTCTTCTCCGGGGATAACTAGACATGTGCCAAGTGGGAATCAAACTGGCTTTTCCCGGTCCAACGACAGACATTCTACCACTGTAGAAAGTGACTACTCCTCCTAATTCATTGGCCATGGACGATTCGTTAGTCATATGTTTCACGGCAGGGTTAGTGTGTGGTGTTAGGTGTTAAGTGCAGTGTTTAGCTTTGAACTCGACAATTTTTGTTTGTGGACAGTTTAATATGACACTGGGACAGACTGGTGTACTCTGCCAGTCACAATGTGGGGATATGGAAGGAGCAGGACATAAACAGGATTTATTTAACAGAAGTCAGGCACAGCTGTAAAGCAAAAGCACAGGATTAATCAACAAGGAATGTCTTCAAGTCCAAAAATATAACGGCTTTCAAAGATTAACTAGATCAGGGAACCAGGAAGACCTGGCTGGGAAGGATGACAATGACCCCACATGAAAGTCTGGAGTGACTGCCTTTTCATAGGAAGCAGGTAGAATGATCCACAGGTGAGTGTCATCAGAACAATCACCCTCAGGTGTCCCTGATCAGGGTGCTAAGGGAAGGTCCTTCTGGTGGCCAGTGAGAGGATCATGACACTGCCTGCTACGACTCTGACAACCAATTGACTACACAGTTTGAAAAGTGAAAATAAAGTTTCTTAAAGTTTCCAATGAAGCTAACATAAGCAAAGCTAAATGAATGACTTCTTAAATACTTTTGGAATCTTATTCACCTCTCAGGGATTTCAGTTGTTTGAAGCTTCACAGTCTCTGTGTTTTAGTGGTAGAAGTAAATTATTTTCCCCTCATATGTTTCACTGCTTGAAGCCATTTTCATTTTTTAAACTCTGCTTCAGGCTCTTCTGTCAACACAATCCATTTAATCTAAGCTTCCTACACTTAAAAACAAGTCGTACGGTTTCTATTTTTAGAAATAATTCTCACTGAACTAACTGGTATGAATTGTTCAGATGCTTTACATGTAATGCCAAACCAGTTTGACCAGTAATAAGTAAGCAAATAAAAACCAGAAAATCAGAAACAGTACCTTCAGTTTTACTAGCCATTCAACAGCTCAAAGACTTACTGTACGTCCACCGGAAAGTTGGGTTTTTATTAAGTATATCGATTTAATTCTCAAGATGAAAGCTCAGGTTGTGTTCCTGTTTCTCATCCTTGTTATTGGGGTTCAAGCACAGTCCGTCGTGCATAATGCCGAACAGAGTGGTGAGTTTTTAAAAGAAGATTAGAGATCTTTTAATATTTCTGTGTTGAATTTTGTGTGTCACTTATTGTTCCAGTCATCCCAGATGAGATAGCCCTCGCTGAGATTCATAACGGGGAAGATGTGAGCAGTAGGAATACTGGAGCATCTGAAACCAGCAAAGAGTCGGAACGGTGAATGGTTTCAGCATCATTTTGATGAGTGAAAAGAATGGAAGACTTACAGTAAGAAGTAAGCTTACTATTTCTGTGGAGCTATTGACTATTTCTTGACTAGATTTACTGTATTTCATCTTGAGATAGAAACACAAAAAATTGCAATCAAAGGTCATCAGACTGTGTTAGAAAAAAATTAGAAACATTGTCTTTGAGTGCCTGATGTACAAAGTTTAATGAAACCAATGAACATTGTTTTGTTTTTTTTAAGAGGTCACATCGATTTTAATATTTACCTCTCAGTAAGTCAGAAATAAATACGGAAAGAAATAGTGTATAAAAATGTAATTATTCAACACTTTTAAGCGCAACACAAACAATTGATTGAATTGAAGATACTCTATTTATCTTCTGAAGTGAAATTTGAGTGCTGCAGTGCTACATTCATACAATATCATACAACAAGTTTTTTTGTGTGTTTTTTCTTTTTTTTAACTGTTGTGATTGGCAAGTAATTACAGGTTTGAGAGAGAAAGGTTAAATAGTTTGATGGAGGATGGTAAGAATGATTTTCTGTACCGTTCCTTTGAGCAGCGGGGTTGCAGGAGTCTGTTGCTGAAGCTGCTTTTCAGATGGTCAACAGATTCATGGAGAGGGTGGGAGAGATTTAGCATGATTAGAATTAGCATGAAGGGAATTGTATAGAAAGAGTGAAATCTGAAAAAAAGAATTCAAGTATTGATGCCCCTGTATGGATGTAAAAATGTGCTTTGCATTTATAAATATTAAGGGATGTAGAGGTAATGTTTTGTTTCGTCTTCTGAACCGTGTCTCCTCATTGTGGCTTTTGGGGCTGCCAGAGCGTATCCTGGCTGATTTCATGCAAGGATGTAGTACAGCCAATACAGGTCGCCAGTTTGTTGCAGAAACTCATGCCTAGGGGCAATTTCATAGTGGCCAATCAACCTAACAGTGTGAGTAAACCAGAGGGCCTGGAGAAATCCTCCATGGGGAAAACATAAAAACTCCACACAGAAAGACCAGTAATTCAGCCCCGTTCCCATTCTTGGACTCAAACACCAACCGTCTTGCTGTGAGGCCACCGTGCAGTCTTTTGTGACAATATATTTGTACCAAAATAAAAATTTTTGGAAGAGGTTGAAAAAAATATACATACATCTGAGAGTGGATATCATTTTAGTAAAAAGTTATTTTAATTTACACACAGGGTTACTTCATGCTTTTGTAGAAGCCATCATGCACACGGCGGTTATCAGGTGATCAAATTCATATCATACTCTTTGTGTTTTTTTTCTTTTACATGCTGCTCGACTTGCACGTTAAAGATTCTAAAGATTGATAACATCAGCTAACCCTTTTTTTAAAGACCACAAATGTAGTCTTGAAAATATATCCACTGTACTTATTTACATTATAAACTGAATGTAGACATTGGACTGGGTGTATCTTATTTTGTGACATTTTTTTTTTTTTTTTTGTCGTTGCAGGTGAAGATGTGATGAATGAGGATTTTTTTTTTTGATAAAATGTTTCTCTACATTTTCTTCATCAGCCAATGTAAGCAAAATAAGCCAAAAAGTGGTTACATCTGAATGTAAAAACAACCAAATAAAGATAACAGCTCTACAAAATCCACTTTTATAATCAGATTATTTCTTAATAAAGATCAGCGTAGATGAGACAAAGGAGTATAATATCGATGGAAACGATCTGGCCTTGATTTTGTGAGTCTTTGTGTGAGTGGGATTATGAACTGTCATAAAGCTGGGTGAAATTGGAAAGAAAAAAGATTATCATAATGACATGCATACAATCTTGCACAGTTGTTTTCTGAAAAATTTGACAAAGGTTTTTTTGGACCTACTTTATTTTGAAGTGATACTTAAGCAGAATGTTACAAATGTTCTAGTGCAACAACATAAATTTATCACTTATTTTAAAAAAACGTATAGTTATTTGAATTGAAATATCAAAATAAACTGAAATTTTAACATTTAATCAAATTTAAATTTGACCAATCTTATCTTTGTCTCCCTCAAGTGGCATGTTTCTTTATTAAGAATTCATTCTATTCTGTTCTTGATGGAAAATAATTTTTAAAAGTTAAGAAAAATAACAATATGAAAATAAATCAAAACATGATAGTTTTAGATGTTTTTAATATAGATTTGATTCACGTTGAAGTTATCAAGAACTTTCCTCTAAGACTGGAAAAAGCCCGTCCTCTTGTGGCAGAAGTCATTATGAAAAAAAAACATATGTTAAGAAAAAATATATTTAAAAAAAAAAGCAGAAACAAAATTAAAACAATACAACATTAGACTTTTATCTTATTTGTGTGATTTTTATACATTTCCCATTTTTTTTCTGTATGTCTAGAGAAAGTTTGCCATCTCGTGGCTGCACTTGTTATTACACATTCATACTTCACTGAAGTTAAAGGAACTCTTTTTTAAACTTCATTAAAGTACCATAAAAAATATATTTTTTAATTATAATAAAATAAGACACCATTAAATATATTTATTATCCGTTTTTTTTTTTTTTTTGTTTGTTTTTTTTTTTTTTTTTTTTTTCAAAAATTGCATTTTTCTATTTGGCCGGAGAAAGATTGACATCTAGTGGCTGTTTTTATTATTACACAATTAAGTGGAATTTAAAGTGAAATTTTTTTTAAAAAACAGTTGGAAATTTTAATTTTCCGAAAATTAAAAAAAAAAATACCACAATAAACTTAAAACATTAGATTGTGTTTTATTATCTACCCAATAGATATAAAAGTTTTAAATAAAAAAAAAGGGAAAAATGATATCAATTTAATTTTTTATCTTGTTTCTGATTTTTGGACTTTTCAAACTAAAATAATGCAACAAATGAATTTTCATTTTTGAGATAAATTAATTAAGTTAGGGTTTATCTTTTTTTTAAAAACATTCTTCTAAATTTGGAGAACGACTGACCTCTAGTGGCTAGTTTAATTACTGCATGTTTTCTCTATTAAAATAAAAGAGAAACAATATTTTCAAAGTTTGAGAACATTCCACAATTTGGTGAAAAAAGCAAACACCAAATAATAGTCATTTTACTGTCCATTCAATTGACATCAAAGTTTTACATAAAAAATAATTTATTAAATTATATTTTGTTCCTTCAAATCAGGAGAAAGCCTGCCCTCCAGTGGCTTCTTTTATTATTGTACCTTAGTCTCCATTGAACTCAAAGCGGATTGATTTTTAAAAATCTTTGAGAAGAAACTATCATTTAAAATAAAAAGTTTATGCAAATCTAATTCAGTTTAAAGAAAATGTTTTTCTTTCTATGATTCGATCAAGTTATAAAAACTTTTCTTTAAGTTTATAAAAAGTTGAGTCACCATGTTGCCATCTGATCCTTCATTCGAACCCTCGGTCAGAATGTCAGCCACCATCTACAGCCTGAATCCGCTGAACGGTGTCATCCAACTGAACCACAACACGTCAACTTTATCTCACCGGTTTTCCCCTCAGCTTAAATTTAACCCGAGTTTCCAGAGAAAGTAAACAGTGAGGAGTGATCGTGTCCTTGAAGCAACATGCGTTCTTTATTGGGACTGGTTGCCATAGTGGGGACAGCCACCGTGTACCTCTACCTGCTCTCCACGCACCTTCCACCAGCTACCAGCAGACTACAGCCGGCCTCTGATGGAGAACCAGAGCAGATCCAGGAATACAGGTAAAAATAATCAAATACAAACTATTTAACAAACTCAAAAGTCTTCATTTTAGCATTTTAAAATACAAATGAAAAAGTGTTAAAGTATCAATATCAATTGTACTAATTTGCTACAAAATCTTGAAAACTTGTCTTATTTAAATAAAAAAATCAAAAAAAAAAATCAGAATTACAGTTACTTTACTGTTCCAGCAGCAGAATAATAATTATATAAAAAGTAATAATACAAGTTCAAGTCTGGTGCAACAGGTCTACAAACCACTTTGTGAATGAGTGAATCTCATAATTATTGGTTTGATGCATTTAGTCACATTAATTGTAAAAAAAAAAAATCAAAGTTATTAAAATACACAGAAGGTAGAAAGTCTTGATTTTTGTGTGAATTAGATTATTAATATGTTAGTAACAGTTTGAAATCATTTGGAGACTAAAACAAGATTTTACAGGACGGCAAATAAGTATAACTTTGGTTTGAATTAATTTTATGTATGTAAAAAAACAAGAATAGTACATTTTAAATGTCTTTATAAAGTTTAGTAAAGTTCTAAACAATACAAATTTAAACAGTTAATTAGCTCAAAAGTAATTTATTTTATTGCTAGAATATTTTACAGGTCATATATAGATGTAAATATCTGTGTAGATAAACATTAATACTGACTTATTACTAAAAAAAAGATTAAAATAGTCTTTTTGTATTTAAAGCCATGTTTCTTCACTATTTTCTCAAAAATATCATTTTTACTGTCATGCTGGGATTGAACAATACTTATAAAGCATGGATTTTCAAGAAAATCTATTTACATTTTGTATGTTTTGAGTTTTAATCATGCCAACATCCCTGTGTAGAAAATGTTCCCGTTCCCAGTCAGTTCCCCCTCGTTATCTTTATTTTTAATGACCGGTCCGTCCACTGGTTTCCATCTCACACATTTCATCTTGGGGTGATGAAAGTAAATGATAAATATAGGCGGACAGTCGGGGAAGTCGGGGTACTTTATGCAACAGATCATTTCCAGATAGACTCACATGTCTTAAGAAAACCCCCGTGGGGAATTCCATAAAGACAAGACACTCCATAACCTGTCCAGTTCCCTTGTTCAGTGTAATTAACTACACCAATATAATTGATCCATATCACATACTAAATGAGTTTGTAAATGGTGTACGACACTAAAATAATCCAACTTGTGTAAATAATAATCATAAAAACTATTATTACCAAGGCACTAAAATAATAACTTCATCATTAAAGTGTTTAATTTTATTTCTACTCATGTGCATATCACACTGATTACATCATCTCCTGGATTTTATGGGATCACCAGTATGTCGAGCTATGTGTGTGTAAAGTGTGCATGTGAGATTGTGGGTTTGTGGGGGGACGATAGAATAACACTGACTAGACACTTCCATGCCAAACGCAGTGTGAGTGCCCACCGTAAGATGATATCATGCATTAGTACCCTGTTTACACACATGCTGGTTAGAGGGAGGGAACACAAGCAGGGAGCTAATGGCCAATAAAGAAAAAAATTATATAATTATTTAATTTGAAAAGGAGTTTTTAGTCAGAAAACAAATCAAATTTTTAAAAATGTCTCTGAAGAAAATGTGTTTGTGTATACTTTAGTCAATTTTTGTGTGTATGCATGCATGCATGCTTACATGCATATGTGTGTATTATGTTGTGTGTATATTTTTGTATATACATATAGGTGTATCAATTGCGCCTATATACTTGTGCATATGCATTTGTATGTGAGTGTGTGTATTTGTGTGTCTGTGTGGTGCACAGTAAAGGTGTGTGTGTTATACGTCTAGTCAGTACGTCTCTCATGGGGTTACATGTAAGCAAAATTAAAAGTGCCTACGATGACGCAGCATCTTTGAAATACTGTACATACATGCACACAGTTTCATATGTTCACACACTAACACACCAGCTGACCAATGAAAGAGCAGAATATTTATCCACTGACCAATAGAAAGAGGGAATGCTGAGAGCAGGTGGTGGAGGGAACATCTTGAGTTTCACTGAAGGGGGATTTAGCTCAGTGTGAGTTTTCAGAAGCAACTTTCTACCCTCGATTATTCCTGTTCATCAATCAAATGTATCCTGTTACTTTTTCACACACACAAACTTTATTCTTAATTTGTCAGTTGATGTCCTTTTAGAACCTAAATATCACACCTCACAGTGTGTTTGATGTGGTCAGTGCCGGGCAAGATACTCCAAAACTGTAATACCTTACATATTACATTTCTATTACAACATTACTGCTTCATGTTGCACTATGAAGATGCGTTAGTACAGTACTTATCCTATTTTTTTGTACTTGATCACAGACTAATTTATGCAAATTTCACATCTTAAAACTTGATCCTTTCTTTATATTTTACTTCTTCTTAGTCAACTATTGTTGTGATGTGGGGATGTGGAAGGAGGACCCAAATGCAGGACCAAAAAGCAGGATTTATTAACCAAAAGTCCAGTAAAACTGTAAGGTAAAGAGCAAAGGATTAAAAGTTCAGTATAACAACGTTCACAGATGTAACTCATTGTCAGGCAGCCAAGAAGACCTGGCTGGAAGGGATGGTGATGACCCATTGTGGAAGTCAGGAGACTGCCTTTAAATAGGCACCAGGCTGACAATGCACAGCCGATTTGCATCAGGCTAATCAGTCAGGTGTTCGGGATCAGGATGAGATCCAGGATGTTAACACCAGAATGTTTGAATTATGTACGCTGATATTCAAACTAACATTCATAAATAAAAACAAGTCCTGCTTCGAAGTCTCAAGCTTGTCGCTTTTCAATAGAAAAAAAGTTAGCGCTGAAATTTTCTTCTATGCAGACCGTCAGTATTTCATCACAATATTACAATATAAAACACTTTATTATGTATATATGTAACTTCTAGTATGAGTTTGTAACGAGTGATACAATGTCAACCTTCTCATGTTACTGAAAAAAGGAATGTATTACATTAACTCATTAATTGTCCTACACCAGATATGACTGAATGGATGGTTTGTGAAGTTTATTTTCCTGTTTTGTGTCTCTCTTCCTGTACAGTTTGAAGTTCCCGTCAGATCTGGAATCTCTTCGGGAACTTGCAGACACACTCAAGTTCTACAAACAGGAAAACTATGGCTACGTTCTGCTGCTGTACTGCAGCGCCTACCTGTACAAGCAGTCCTTCGCCATCCCCGGCTCCTCGTTCCTGGTGAGATACACAGATATATTGATAAGCTGTACAGCCACACACACTTTGTCTGAACATCATCAAATGAAGTTTTACAAATTTGTGCCTCTAACATTTCATCTTGTTGCAGAACATGCTAGCTGGGGCAATATTCGGGCCTTGGGAAGGTCTGTTGTTGGCCTGCTTATTGGCAACGTCAGGTTCTACATTCTGTTTCCTGCTTTCTTCAGTGTTCGGAAAGCAGTATGTGGTTCACTTCTTTCCTGGGAAGGTGAACCTGCTGCAGAGGAAGGTGGGTATGGAAAAGAAATGCTGTGTTAAGCTATCTACAGTAGATAGTCTTGGATTCTACTGATCAGCACATATTCCCCAATTCTTTTATCCTTTTTTCATTTCCACGTTTCTCTTATTTCTGTTCTCTCTCTCCTTCTGTTTTCCACCCCTCCAGGTGGAGGAAAACCGCAGCAGTTTGTTCTTTTTCCTTCTTTTCCTTCGTTTCTTCCCAATGACCCCTAACTGGTTCCTTAACATCACCTGTCCTGTCCTGAACATCCCAATTCCTATTTTCTTCTTCTCAGTGTTTATTGGTGAGCTCACAAACCCACACGAGCAAAAATGGCTGCACTCACACAGACTCAGAGACAGACGAACAAACATGCACACACACTCTCTAGTCACAAAAACAAATACTGTACACAAACACGCACATACTCCACTTTCTCAGACACATGAAGACACAAATGCACACGCAGACATCATATACACGGATGTACAAAGATACACACATGCACATACTCACGTACACATGCGGACACACACACCTATATTCTTTTGTCTATGTACTACATGCAGACACACATACAGGTTCACATACGCAGGAACATAAATTCATATGTGCACACTCACTGACACATTTTCTCATATTATTCCAATCATCTCCTGTTCTGTCCTGCAGGTTTGATCCCATATAACTTCATCTGTGTGCGTACGGGCTCCATCCTCTCTCAGATTTCCTCCCTGGATGATATTTTCTCCTGGGGGACTCTGGCTCAGCTGCTGGCCATCGCCCTCATGGCTCTGCTTCCTGGAGCGCTGATTAAACATTACAGCAAGTCCCACCTGAAGGTGGACGGCCCGGCGGAAGTCAGCCTGGACCGCAAGACTCGATGATGGTTGCACGAGGAGGAATTTTTAAAGGAAGTTCATGAGAAAAACTTTCCCACTTGCAGGCGTGTGACATTTAATCCTGACCAGCCGTGTGTTTTCTGGAAGGTCATGCTCCAGGCCCGCCATACTGGAGGGTATGATCTGTTCTGAACTTCACTGATTATGTTACATCTCTGTGGATTCCTGAACACCTCACAATACTGATATAAATACACACAGATAAAGTTTTAGGGGATTTTTTCTGGATGAGGAATGAAGTCCCAGAAACTCCTCGATCCCTTCAAACCTCTGAGAGGTTTATTCTGTAAAAGCAGGACATTTAATTTCCTGCTGTCTTATTAGTACATAAGTAACTTTTGTAATTAAAAAAGCAACGTAAATATTTTTTAGATTAATATGCTAGTTTTATAACATAAAATATTATGTCTCTTATAAAATAAGAAGTCCAGTGATGGGTTTTGTTAGAAAAAAGTTTGAATTTGATTCATTTTTATATTTTGACCAGAAACTAAATAGAGATTTAATAAGAAAAAAATTAATGATAATAATCTATTTGCTCTTTTTGAAAAAATGAACAAAAAAATGTCCCTCAGCAAGTCCAAACTTGTTTCTTTGTTTATCTGTTAGTGAATAGTTTAATTTTCTTATTTTTTATGGATGTGATGCCTCTATTTTTGTCTTAAAAATTAGAATTTGTCTCTGTGTTTTCAGGAGGCTGGCATTGTGCCAAAAGGTTTCTTTTCTAAGACTTACACACTTTCTGAAGACAAGTATTTTGATACTACTTTGGGTCTTAAAGAGTTAGAAACTCATTTTTGTTGAAAATTTTTTTTAGTTCAAGGTTGAACGACTTCAGTGGCCTACGCATAGATTTATTTTCATCCTTTAGATATGATGTGCAGAACCAACAAAAATGAAAATGCACTTTTCTGAAGTACATCTCAAAGTTATACATTTGCATCTTCCCTAAAACACTTCAAGAAAAAATCCTCATAGATAATAATAAATACTTTGATCCCTCACCAGGAATATTTGTGTGCTGCATTACACCGCAGCAGGCTGCCACCACAGCACCAATGGTGGGAGAAACAGGGGGTTAGGTGTCATCTCTAAGGACCCTAGATGTGAACTCAGTGGGAATTGAACCCGCAAACTTCCGGTCTGAGGGTGAGCGCTCTACCACTGAGCCACCGCCTCCCCTCAAATGCACATAAGTACAAAATAAATTCAATAATTTCAGATTACCGGTACATGCTTTTTAAAAATTTTATCTGTCACGAAGAGGAGCAAGTATTTAAATGGCGGACAGGAGACCGCAAATTTCTCAAACCCTTTAGGAATAAAGTTCAAACATGGTAAAAATCTCCAAAAAATGTATTCTGCATAATGTCTCTACACCTGTAATGCCGTACTGATGACCAGTTGGAATGTTTTGAAAGTTGTGAATGCCTATGCACAGATGTTCTTACAAAGTTCGGCATCTTTCAGACTGCATCACTGTGCACACAACAGTTTTGTCGATCATTTATCCTGCCCTCATGTTTCTTAAAGCACTTTGATATGTCTTAATGAGGTTTGAGCCTCATACGAGTAGGATCTTCTTGTGTTCTTTTGAATATGTTTTAGGTTTAAATCTCTTAAGTTTTTTTAGTCTTATTTGTGAGAAAAACTTGCTAATGTGCAGAAGAAATTTACCTCCTAGTTTGCAACAAAATCCCAGTAGTGTTTATGTAAAGATCAAATCATGAGTTTCATTCTTTGAGAAGCTTTTTAAGACATTCTTATCAGAACAGAAATTTTGTTTCTTTACAGTCTTAATCTTGAGTTTTTCAAATAAGTTTGTGATGTGCTTACAATGTGAATTTAACCAGAGCAAAAGAAATATTTATATAAAAAGATAAAGTCTTTATGAAACTTGGCTTTGTCGTTTTTGTGTTTCAGTATCTTGGTGCGCACACACACACACACACACAGGTGTGTACATACATGCACAAATAAAGTTCTGTTCCATTCCATTGTCTCCGCTTATCCGGGGTCGGGTCACAGCAGTAACAACTTCAGATAGGAAGCCCAGGCTTCTCTCAACTCAAGGACATAGTCTCTCCAGCCTGTTTGGGGTCTGCTGCTGCATTTTCTCCCGGTGGGACATCCCTGAAACACTTCACCAGCGAGACATTCAGGAGGCTTCCTAACCAGATGCCCAAACTACCCCATCTGGCTTCTCTTGATCCGGAGGAGCATCAGCTTTACTCCAACCTTGCAGAGGAAGCTTGTTTTTAAAAAATAAAACTTGAGCATTTTATACAATGTTCATAATTCTTTTGGATTTTATTTTTAAAAAAAAGGTTTTTCCTTCTTTTTGGGTTATTTATGAACTATTTGGATTGTGGGCTTCCAAAATTTATGGAAATATTTGTTTGATCATATTTTATTTAGTAGATTATGTTAAAATGAAGTAAAACACAAAAACTTGGATGCAAACAGTGTTTTAATTGTTATTTTATCAGTCATTAATCCTGATTTTCTCACAGCGACCAACTGTAAATTTGACATACACATCCCAAATAGAAACTTAAGATTTGTTTTCTTACACTTTCACCAAAATAGAATCCATTTTTTTTCATGCAAACACACACCTTCACATTGGCATTGGGAGGCACTCTGACAAAAAATGAAAAAAAAACAAAAAACAAAAAATGTAATCATGTAACTTACATTTTTACATGTTCATGTAAAAATGTTCATATTCATTTTCATGTAAAAATGTAACGTGCAGAGTCTCTTATGGAGAAAAAAGTTGAAAAAAAACTTCTGAGCTTATTTCCAGTTATCTGCTCAAATAAATTCAGCTTTCATCTGATTTACAGAAAACATTTAAACAATCAGCATCAAACAGCTGTAGTTCACAGTTCAAATACAGTAAAAAAAAAACAACAAACAAACATAAAATCAGAGCTTGTACACATGAAAAAAATACAAGAGGAGTGCTCTGCTCCGTGGCCACATGCATTTGGCGTCTAAAGTTCAGAATAACAGAACAAGAACTTCCAATCTGCATTCAGTGATGAAGACATCTCATTAAACCACTTATGATGAATATTTTATCTTGCAAAACAAAATGAATCATGAGATGCAATAATAACGTTGTCATAATGGAAACAACCAGAGTTGCATAATTTATACATAGACTTTGTTGTTCAGTGCAAACGGTTTGTGTGGATCGGACGACTGTTCTGCAGCACCCAAAGAGAAAGAGCATTGTTACTACATGCAGAAACATCTCCAAAAAAGAAGTGGATTTAGTCTGATGAAATGTAGCCGGTACCTGGAAGGAAAGTTTGTGTCCGCAAATAAAATGAGCATGAAGCCCATCAACGCAAACCTTTTTTTCAGAGTATGTACAAACTTACATTCTTGTGATGGATTGGGGAAGAAATCCTGATCCTGAATGGTAAAAGTAGCAGAAAAAAAATATGTTTCCTTGCAGTGCCTCGTTTTTAAGCCACCTAAACAACATCCCTCTTCATGTAATAACCTTAGTCTCTTGGTGTCGAACTGACGCAGATATTTCAGGGAGGGGTCACAGAAATCCCTTTGAGAAAATCACACATTCTAAAACAGCCTGTAATCTCTTCATAAAACTCTGTAACTACTACACGCCCGAAACATAGAAAGCTTGCCCCATAAGACACTTCTGCTTTGGTTCAGGTCCTCTCTCTTTCATCTCACGCATTCACTGACCATCTCTCCTCTGGTGTAAACTGGTAGAAGAGGGTGGGCTCATCCTCAAAGCCATGTTGACCCCCCAGATGGTGCAGAACTCCTCCCTGCTGGAGGCGAACACCATAACATCTGGCATCAGCACGTCCCGCGCACAGACCTCGTTCTACCAGCCAAGACGACAAGTCACTGCCTCGGAAAAAACTTTCCACAGGCAACGAGTTAGAAATTTGCAGGTGAAGATTATGAACAGGGTCAGACGGTCTTATCTGCTCTTCATCTGCGTCCGTGGGGGACATGTACCCTTGATGTTCACCCCCTCCCGCTGGGCTCTGATCAGAGAGGCTGTACGGGCGGTGAAAGGAAGGAAAAAGTCCATCTCCATTCTCCTCTTGTCCTCTGAGCCTGTGCAAATCAGAGGAAGGATTCACCGGTGGAAGTGTTCATACTCTCCCCTGAGCCACTAGAAAGAGACGGCGGAGTGCAGCAGCCCAGAAAAAGATGTGAGAAGAAAGAGAAGTAAGAAAAAAAAAGGATTAAACAGAGAAAACTGAGCAGAATGGTGTTAGCAAACAGCAAAGAACAGCAGCCAAAGACTCGAGCAGAATACGACATGCAGAATTATTAGTTCAGATTAAAAAGTAGAACTGAAACCAGAATGTAGGGGTTTTTTTTACCTGCGTGTGTGTACGATATTTTGTACGCACTGCTCTTTGTGGTAGCGGACAAACTGTGTGCAGGTCAGCCTGACCTCCTCAGGAGCACCTGATGGACTCAAATCCTCACTGTCCCGGCCGTGCCACAGACCTAGCAGCCTGGCACCACAGAAAAAAACAAAATTTATTGTAAGTATTCAATAAAATAATGAGATTTTTCAATCTAAACTGACCTTTTCTTAAACGGTAAGATGATGAGGTGTCTGTCCAGGCCAAATATACCAAAGGAAATGAAACCCTGCAGAGAAAAGAGAGAGAGAGAGTTAAAAATTCTGTTTGTATTCATTGAGTCCAGCAAGGTTGTTCTTGGCCACAGATTTTGTTCTGGTACACACCCACATTCTAACATAAGCAGGAAGAAATTTTTGCAGCACTACGGAAGCAACAGGACAGAGAATAAAGGTTGACTACCTGCAATCGGCATGTTAATAAAACTAAACTAAATTTATAGTAGATAGCAATATTAAAGAGAAAAAAATGCAATTTGATATTCAGTCATTGTGGTGCAGTCCTAAATCTAAATGACATGTTTACATCAGTACCTGGCCGTAGTTTGCCACCGCACAGAAGAACTGCAGCTCCAGATACAGCCTTCCTGGATCTTTATTAAATAACCACCACAAACAGCTCGATAGGTTCTGTAGAGAGATGGGTCAGATTCATGGAGGGCGTTTTCCTATTCACATATCATAGATATGTTCTAATTAAAACTTAATCAAATCTATTATTTTTAATTACTTTCAATAAAAAATGATCATTTCTTTGTTTTTTTAATCAGACATGTTAAAAAGATAAAAGGAAATTGATAAATTCAATTACTTATCAATAATATTAGTTTCTTTATCTCATTTAAATAGTTACAAGTTTCTCACGTCCTCATGATAAGAAATTGTGTCTTGTGTTTAAAGTCCATATTCAGTGTTGGCCATCTTTTATAAAGGCAGAGTGTTTCTGTCTGCTTACCGCCAGCAGGCTGACGAAGAGCAGCAGACACAGCAGAACGTGTCTCACAGTCTGTTTATCTTCTGTTGTTTGAAGTCCTGGTGGAGGCAAATTCAGTGGTTGCTCCGAGCTAAGAGACCCTGGTTGCTGCTGCACGTCACACAGCTCTGGTCCACTGTGACCTGAAAGAGATCATTAAAACAATAAGGTATTTATAAGCTCCATTCCACCAGAGGAAAAAAAAAAATTCTAAAACTAAGTCAGAATTAGAAAATTAAAGTGTATATGACTTCATAATTGAGATAAAAAGTTGAACTTATGAGATAAAGAGTCATCATCATGAGAAAAAACTCAAAAGCTTAAACGAACTTCATCTCAAAATTAAGACTTTTTATGTCATAATTTTACCATTTATCTCATCGTTTTAACTTTTTTGAATTTCATCATTTTGACTTTTTGAATTGATTGAGCTTTTTTGTCATTAGATTCCCACAAAAACATTCCCCATATGTGTCGACTAACTAAATCTGAAACTATTTCGAGTGCAGATCTTTTTCAATCACAAGAATAATAAAAGAGGGGGGAGGGAAACCTCTAAGTTTTTATTTTATTTGGAGTGATATTTTTTAAGTTGGAGTTAAATCTCAGAGCAGAAACAATTTGTTACCTGTGCTATTGGTGTGATTCCTCTGTGTGCTGGTGATCATATCTGGCATCGGCTGGAGTGAGGAGAAACCTTGAAGGAGGTCTGCAACACGTTAAAAACACATAAAACAGTATGTTTAATGTGATCAAAATTAAATTAGTTTAAAATTGTTGGATTAAAGGCAAACAATGAGAGATGTACCAGAGTTTCCACTGCATGCTGTTGAATTGGTTGTTTGTGCTTGCTGCTGTTCATCCTCCAGACCAGCAGGAGGTCTCGTTTCATCTGTTACCGTAGCTCTGTTCAGAGCCTGGTACCCACTCTGCTCTCTGTCTCCCTGGCTCAAACCCATCATAGAAATCGCACCGATAGCCAAACTCACAGCTAAAACCACCGCAGAGCTGATAATCTGAAATATCAGACGGAAATTTAAATGGACGGAATTGCACCAGCACAAGAAACGATACAATGGACTGGGCCAATAAAGTCCTAGATACTTTCATTCTTCAACTGATTCAAATTTTTATATATAGATTTTTATATATAGATAGATTAATTGACTTCATTTGAATCAAATTTGTTGGACAATTTTGTTTTTTCAATTTATTAGTCTTATAATCATATCAAAATGAACTAGATTGGCAGTAAAAAGGAAGAATAGAGTAATCTGAAGTTTCTCTAACCTGAGCTCTGCCATAGAAGAAAGCAGAGTCTATAGAATCTGTTCGTTCCCCTAAAATTAGGAGGCATCCAACAATGAGAAAAGGAACCCTGTGCAAAGAGAAAAGAAATTCTATTTCAGTCAAATAGTTTCTATTTTTGGTGACATTTGACTAACTTTAGCTTCTACTGTTCATTTTAAATCATCTATTAGCCGTTGGAAAGATGTTTGAACTCAAATTTTGTAAAATTCAAACTCTTTCCTTCTCACTCAAACAGTTCAATCTGATATGAATTTATGTCGCTTCATAACTTACCCCCAACCAAAGACCATAAAAATTGCAGGTCGGAGTCTCAGCTGATCATCTCTGTTAGTCAGTGCCAGACTCAGGGGGATTAAACCTGAGAACACATGCAAACTTAATATAAATCCACATTTTACTGATTTTGATTCAATTTAATAAGTATCATTAATACTTTAAACTTGCCTGTCCAGATGTACGTGCTGTACAAAGCACCATACAACATGGTAAAGGTGATCAGTTTCCCAACAAGATTATCATCTTGTTTCACTAAGAAGTTCCATAGGATCATACTGACGCACACCATGAACTGCGGAGGAAATTAGAGATTTCAAGCAAAAGGGAGGAAAAGACCAACAACCAAAAACTTGGAGAACTGGGATGTGAAACTAGAAAAAAACTCAACTGTTTTTATAAGTTACTGTATTTGAATCAGAGCTTGTGCAACCCACCTGAGCCAGGAAGAGATTTAATACAAAGAGATGAGGAAGTCCATTGAATTTTCTGCTCAGGAGCAGCACGCCGATGGTCCATACCTAATGGAGAGGTTAATATGCAATATCTCAGCCTGGATGCATGCACTCTATCTGAGATTACTTTGTTCCTAATCCTTAAAACTACTCATTTATGAATGTCTTTGTCTCACATGAAAGCCTTACGAGGAGGTTTTTTATGTATGTGCTTACCAGAGCTATGAGGCTGATGATGCTAATGTTAAAGCTGACATTTTCCAGCTCCGTCACCAGTGGGGTTGGATCCATTAACGGGATTGTCAGTAACCAGGCCGACACGTACATGATCGGTGCAGACAGAAACGTGCTGATCACCATCCCTGATGTCACCTACAAATCAGAAAGTTCAAAACATTTTATTTTCTGAACATAAAACATCTGATGTTTTAGTTTAGAACTATTAGTTTGCTGTAAAAACAGAACAGGGTCCTGTTTTCCCTTCTAGTTTTGTTTTAAGTGTTTTTCATTGAATAAATACCACTTTTAACCATGTTATTATTTACATACAGGGGTGCACAAATTTTTTATAGTCCCGTACTCAGAGGATCATTTGACTTTCAACCTGCCTCACAGGAAGGCTAATCAAGTCACTGTTTTCTATCCAGTTAGCATTTGTTGCAGTACTTACCACCTCTAGCTCCATATTGTAATGTCCAGCATAAATAGCCACGCTGGGCGCGGTTGGGAAAACTCCATAAAGAAAAGCAAAGTTGGACAAACTAGTGTGGTTGGCACTGGTACTATTCACCCCGATATCCAAAATATCCACCAAGTCTTTGCAAACCAGCGGCATCACCAGGCTGGAAAGAAGAATACAAAATGAAATTAGAAAAGTAAGTGTGGATGTGAGGAAGAAATACATACATATATATATACATATATATACATATATATATATAGATATATATATATATACATATACATATATATATATACACATATACATATATATATATACATATACATATATACATATACATATATACACATATACATATATATATATACATATACATATATACATATATATATATATATATATATATATATACATATACATATACATATACACATATATATATATATATACATATATATACATATATATACATATATATACATATATATACATATATATACATATTTGGAAGATAGAACCCCAAGTTTTACTACAAGTTGCTTTCCTTTTTTTGCCCCAAACATTAAACAATTCTATTGCATCCAGTTATTTCTATGAACCTTCTTACAGTTTAGCTGTGATCAGCAGAATCAAGGCAACTCCCGTGTCTCTGGTTAATTTCCTGAGCTGGCCGACCTGCACAGATGGAAAAAAGAAAATGTGTTTTGAAGAGTATGTTGTGCATGACCAACAAGAGAGTTGAAGCTCACCATAGTCAAACCAAGGTAGAACAAAGCCGTGCCTCCAAAAGAGTTGGCTAGTCCATCTATAAACTCTGACAGCACAGCAGGAATCCGTTGGCCCAGGGCAAAGTGGGAGATGATACCCACTATCACCATGAACACGATTGGGTTCTTCAAAACCTTCAAACATAATAATATAAGTCAAGTGAAAAAACGCACTTGTACAAACCGGATTCCGAAAAAGTTGGGACACTTTAGAAATTGTGAATAAAAACTGAATGCAATGATGTGGAGGTGCCAACTTCTAATTTTTTATTCAGAATACAACATAAATCACAGGTCAATAGTTTAAACTGAGAAATTGTATGATATTAAGGAAAAATATACTCATTCAAAACTTCATGGTGTCAACAAATCCCCAAAAAGTTGGGACAAGGCCATTTTCACCACTGTGTGACACCCCCCCTTCTTCTTAGAACACTCAACAGACGTCTGGGCATTGAGGAGACCAGCTTCTCAAGTGTAGACATAGGAATGTTCTCCCATTCTTGTCTAATACAGGCCTCTAAGTGTTCAATCGTCTTGGGTCTTCTTTGTCTGACCTTCCTCTTAATGATGCGCCAAATGTTTTCTATAGGTGAAAGATCTGGACTGTTGGCTGGCCAGGTCAGTACCCGAATCCTTCTCCCACGCAGCCATGATGTTGTGATTGATGCAGAATGTGGTCTGGCATTATCTTGTTGAAAAATGCAGGGTCTTCCATGAAAGAGACGACGTTTGGATGGGAGCATATGTTGCTCTAGAACCTGAATATATTTTTCTGCATTGATGGTGCCTTTCCAGATGTGCAAGCTGCCCATGCCACACGCATTCATGCAACCCCATACCATCAGAGATGCAGGCTTCTGAACAGAGCGTTGATAGCAACTTGGGTTGTCACTGTCCTCTTTGGTCCTGATGACATGGCGCCCCAGATTTCCAAAAAGAACCTCAAAACGTGATTCGTCTGACCACAGAACAGTCTTCCATTTTGCCACACTCCATTTTAAATGACTCCTGGCCCAGTGAAAACGTCTTCGCTTGTGGATCTTTGTTAGAAATGGCTTCTTCTTTGCAGAATAGAGTTTCAGCTGGCAACGGCGGATGGCACGGTGGATTGTGTTCACTGACAATGGTTTCTGGAAGTACTCCTGAGCCCATGCTGTGATTTCCTTCACAGTAGCACTCCTGTTTTTGATGCAGTGTCGTTTAAGGGCCCGGAGATCACAGGCATTCAGTATGGTTCTCCGGCCTTGACCTTTACGCACAGAGATTTTTCCAGATTCTCTGAATCTTCTGATGATATTATTCACAGTTGATGATGACAACTGCAAACTCTTTGCAATTTTTCGCTGGGTAACACCTCTCTGATACTGTTCCACTATCTTTTTACGCAACATTGTGGGAGTTGGTGATCCTCTACCCATCTTGGCTTCTGAGAGACACTGCCAATCTGAGAAGCACTTTTTATACCCATCATATTGCCAATTGACCTGATTAGTGCTGATTGGTCTTCCAGGTGTTTGTTGTATGCTCAAATGACTTTTTCCAGCCTCTAATAGGTTCTTGTCCCAACTTTTTTGGGATTTGTTGACACCATGAAATTTTGAATGAGCATATTTTTCCTTAATATCATACAATTTCTCAGTTTAAACTATTGACCTGTGATTTATGTTGTATTCTGAATAAAATATTAGAAGTTGGCACCTCCACATCATTGCATTCAGTTTTTATTCACAATTTCTAAAGTGTCCCAACTTTTTTGGAATCCGGTTGTACAAGTTGTGTGAATAAACAAATTATTGATAAATACTTATTTATACCTGTAAAACTACAACTCCCATGATGGCCAGACTACTACGCTGTGGATGGGTGGTCTGCCTCCAGCGCTGCATCTCACAGAGAGCGAAACCAATCGGATTGAGAAGCATAAGGGAGACTGGGGCAACCAGGTATATGTACTGGAGATACTCTGGATATGTGCTTCGATACAAAGCATCGACTAAAGAGAGTGAGAATGACATTAAACTTAATGTAAATGAATATTCAAACAATAAAACTAAAAGCTGGAAATTTCATCTCACCTATTGGGTATCCTAAAGCAAAGTCATTACTCTGAGTGGCAAAGATGGCGTATAAACCAGCTTTGCTGTATCTGTGGTCTGGACCGGCCACTATCAGTGTCAGCACACACACCAGCACAAATACAGAGACCTTCAAAAAGACCAAAGCAAGCAGGTTACGTTAATTATTTTCCATTCAGTTGTCTTTATGAACTCTTTATAACCTGGATCCCCACATATCTTAGTCACTTCACTATCTTTATTATTTTCTATGACATTGCACTACTTTTCTTTTTCTTCTGAGCACTCTTAGTTTTGTTAAAATTATTATTATTATTATTTATTTTATATGTTTGCACACCTTTATCAAAACAAGTTTCTAGTCTCTGATATTTTTCACTGACATGGCAATAAAAGCATTCTGATACTGATTTAGCTTATCCAGGGCTGGGTCGCGGGGCAACACCCTCAGACGGGAAGCCCAGGCTTCTCTCACTCTAACTGCATCCTCCTGCTCACCCAGGATGATCCTGAGATGTTCGCTGTTCAGCTGTGAGACATGGTCTCTCCAGCAAACCAGGGGTCTGCCTCTGAGTCTCCTCCCAATGGATCATGCCTGGAACACCTCACCAGCGAGGCGCTGGGGAGGTATCCTAACCAGATGCCAGAACCACATCATTGGGCTTCTCTCGACCCGGAGGAGCAATGGCTCTACTCCAACCTTCTTCCAGATGGCAGAACTCCACACTCTATCTATGAGTGAGAGCCCAGCCACCCTACGGAGGAAGCGTTATTCGGCCGCTTGCATCCGTGATCTCGTTCTTTCGGTCACTACCCACAGCTGGTGACGATAGGTGAGGTAAAAAGTAATTATTGCAAAGCAGAAAATCTTATATAAAACTGAGACAGATACAAACCTTTGCAATCAGGACACTCCAAAGAAATGCCCATATGACATCGCCAAAGTCCAACAACACCATGTTCTTAAAGAGTAAAGCGGGAAGAGCAAACTTAGACACAAAGTTCCCCAAACCCTTTGCTTGGCCTTCTGTGATCAGATCAGCCCTGTTGGGAAAAAAAATAAAATCCATTAGCCTGAGATTTAAATATAATACATTTCATTCTAATTTTCAATGCAGACTTACCGTCCAGCTATGTAACCACACATTATGATGCCAAAACATTCTAACAGAGCTGGAAAAAGTTTATCAATGGACATGTGGGGTCCTGATGGTGGTCCTGCAAAGGTATTATGGGATATGTTCTTCCCATGGATCAATACATAATTGGTTATCTCCATGGTGATTATGTATGTAGGATGAAGATCACAGGTGCTGCAGTAAATCAAAGCATAGAAAAACAATTTGAATCATTACAAAAGGCCCACCAGCATCATTTTCCTGCTGTGTGTAGGATAACAAGCATCCATATGTTGATTTAATTAGCATTAGCATTGTGTTAGCATTTTGCATGATTTGGACTATTTTAACATTACCACCATAAAACTATTTAATGCCAATACAAACATTTAAACAACGTAACACGTGTAAAACAATTCAGAAGATGACACATGAAACATTTTGTGTTTCAACTAGATTTTTAATAAAAACTGTAGTCATTGTTAGCTGAGCATGCTAAGCTAATGATGCTAAAAACAAATAGAGGGCTCTGCAAAACAAGATAGACCACGTTTTTTTTTTTTTTTTTAGAAATAAAATCAATAATGTTTCCTACCTTTGTGTGTTAAACAGCTGTCAGTGTGTTTAGTTCCATTATTTCTAATGTGAAGCTATTTTTTCCGTTTAGATTAAATTCTAGTGTTTTTTAAAATGACAGCTGCAGAGGTAGCACCGCCTTCCCATTTGATTGACAGGTATGGGAACCAATCGGTGCAGGAATAAAAGGCTGTGGTTCTCTTTTTTATTTTTTTAATATATCTTTTTTCAACCGGGATAAAAAAAAACTCTGAGTTTTTTTTATTTTTTGCACGAGTGTCCTATCCGGCCAAGAAGGAGAAAATAAAAACAAACACACAAAACATGCAAAGAAAAAAACAGCCATGAAAACCAGGCATGGGCAAACTGCGGCCCGCGGGCCACATGCGGCTCGTTAAACGGTTTAATACGGCCCGCCAAACTTGAAAAAAAATATAAAAAAAAACAATAAACCATGTTAGTTTGATTTTTCTTGATTTTCTTGATTATTTTTATGTTCGTCACTAGATGGCGCCAAAAACAACAACACTGTTCCCATTACAACGTGTGTGTCTTGGTGATGCTCACCCTTTCAAAATAAACAGTGTGCACATATAAGGAAAGCCATTGGGGCCAATAGACGAACGTAAACAAGCGTGTTTGATGTTAAAACAAGCAAAATGTTACATCAAGCGCTGAGATTTCAAACCTAATGCCGCTCAATGCACGTTTTTAGATTTTAGACCTAGCGTCGCCAAATTAGAAATTTAACACTCTTAATGTAACATTTAACGCACTTATTTAAAACCTAGCGCCATTCTATTGATCTAATCTAGCAATTACCAAAGCATGCCATCCATCTGCTCCTGTTCCCAGGGGCGAATGCAGGATTTTCTATTGTAGCGGGCTTGGGGGGCACAAAACCAGCACTTATGGTGCTCGCCAGTATAGAAGGGTCTGGGGCATGCCTCCAGAACCTTTTTGAAAAATAAGTAATTTTTCTGCATTTTGGTGCATATTTTAACCGAAGTTTACGATAATTAAAGTAGTAAGAACAAATTTTTTTGTCGACTTTGGGGGCTGGGGGGCACACCTTTGGTCCGGCCCGTTTGTCAAATGTTAGAACTCAATGTGACCTGTGAGTCAAAAAGTTTGTCCACCCCGACATGTACAGTCATACTCACACAAAACATATGGAAAGCCTCCACACCCCTCCACACTTTTTTTGCAAGCGTGTCCAGGCACACAAAGTAAAAATGAAAGGAATCACACTTTTGTTTTTTATTTTATTTCCAATGTTATTGCACAAGTGTGTAAATGTATGAAATGCTGTATAAGGTAATGTAAAACATGCTGCTTCATTGTGCTGTTGACACCTTTCAGTGCCATCGTCTATGATTAAACATCATCATTATGACTCGTACCCTCCAATAAAGCATCTGTTAAGTACTTTTTGTCTTTCAGCGTTTTACTGCAGTATGATTGTCTTAGACAGAAGTTTGCTGATACTTTATAACACATCTTGTATAGAAAAGAACATTCAAAGCAGTGCTGTATGAAGCAAAATTATAACACACATAACTTAAAAATACAATCCATCAAGGATGCTTTGATCAAATGGAAAACACACATTAGCCCTTCCATTGTGTGTGAGCTTTAACAGCAATTCACTGAGATCAGGAGTTTACTGATGCTGTCAGAAGCTCAAGAAAGTCTCTAGAAATACCTGAACATTAAACATTACATGCATATTGACATCATATGCCACTTTGATAAAAAAAAAATAAATACCAATTGGTGGTTCAAACGGAACCCACAGATGATTCTACATTCAGCTGTGAAGGCACATGTGACTCAAGCTAATCAACCACATTTGGGATATTTTAAGTTCTGGAGGCTGGAAGTTTGGATCTTATGGTTTGGTAAAAGTACTGCTGGTACATGATTATTTCAGATTGTATTTAGCCTTGCACATTAAAAAAAAAAATTCAAAACAAACACATGATGTAACAAAATCTTTCCGAAGTTGATTCTGCTCTGCGGCTCCGTTAAGTTAGCCCTTACAATCTCAAGTTGCTACAAACCTCCTTATCAAATAGATTTAAAAAATATTCTTTAACGCTATCGTCAGGACTGGTGATAATGTAATAATTTTTGGTTAATCGGTTTGTTATAAGATTAAAAAAAAATAAGGCAACATCTCTGTTTCAAAATTTTCTCAACCAGTCTCCTTTAAAAGCTTGGATGTAAACCTTAAGACCCAGGCCAGAGTGATGAGCAAGCTTTGGCTTTTTTACGTGGACATGATACAAACGCTCTCTCTGTAAACTCATTATCATAAATTTGTTCGTCTCATTTTTGTCAGCTACCATCCCAGTTCATTTTATGATGCTCCAGATAGGAGTTCCAATGTGGCCGCCTTCTTTTCTTCACCTGGGTAAAGGAGGAAGAGGGGGAGCTCCTCTTTCTTTTCGACCGGGACCTGGAGTAAAACAAATCAACAACTTGTTAGATTTAGTTAATAAATAAAGTTTAATTAATCAAACTAGAAGTATTTTTAAGCAAAAATGTCATTTTTCTGGGTTATTCCATCAGTCTATTTTTTTACCACTCACAAATTTCAAAATAAAATAAACAGCTGACATGACAAAATAACTAACAATCCCTCAAATTTATCACCAAATAAGGAATCTTTCTATTTTTGAAGTGTCAGCAATACAGCATCTAAAAAGAACTGTGGATTTTCCCACAAAATCCTTTTTCGTAATCGTCCAAGCTTTTATCAATTTAACAGATTATCATCATTATGTAGGCAAGGGTAACCATTGTATCACCAGCATTTATGTGCCTTCATTTTTTTTTTTTTTTCACCTTTTCGGTCTAGTTGCTTTTCAACTGTAACATTTTTTGGAAGCTTTTTTCTCATATCTGAAAGTTTTACACTTCCTTCTTAACCACATTACACTTCCTGCTAAGATCGTTTCAGCTCAAACCACACGCATGGAGGAAACAAGTGGGGTGATTACAAAGTACAGCTCCCATGAAACCCTAACAGTTCAAATAAAGACCAGAATGGAAACCATTTTTCTTTCAAATGCCAAAAAAAACAAACAAAATACGAATGAAAAATAATTACAAATTTGACCATGGCTTACAGTAGGCATGGGCAAACTACGGCCCGTGGGCCACACGAGGCCCGATAAATGTTTTAATCTGGCCCGTTGGGACTTGTAAAAATAAAATAAACCATGTTAATGTTTTATTTCCCCTGCGATTCTGATGTTTCCTCACTTGATGGCGTACTCTAGATAATATTGGATTTGTTGATAAAACAACAATACCGCTTCCATTAAAATGTGTGTCTCTGTTATGCGCACGTTTTCAAAATAAACAGTGCGTGTTGATATGTAAAGCCATTCCGCCCAATACATGCACGTAAACAAGCGCGTTAGATGTTAAAACAAGCAAAATGTTACATCAAACGCTTAGATTTCAAACCTAGTGCCGCTAAATGCACATTTTTAAGCGCTATTGCACTAGATTTCTGACCTAGCGCCGCTAGATTTGAAATTTAACGCTCTTGGTGTAACATTTAGTGTGCTTGTTTTAAATCGAACGCATCATTCTACTGTCTAATCTAGCGGTTTGCAAAGCATGACATTCATTTGCTCCTGTTCCGGCCCCTTTGTCAAATGTGGCTCCCGAACCAAAAAGTTTGCCCACCCCTGGCTTAGAGGCGCTTTGATAAGATTTGATAAATTTCTGAGTGAATATAGTAGAAAAAGTTTCAAAAAAGTCTTCTGGACAGTTTAATTCTTCAACGAGACGTTTCGACTTCCATCCGGAAATTTTTTTGAAACTTTTTCTACTATGGATCACTCCTGGATGAATGAGGGACTACACGGATTTGTTTCTGAGTGAATAACAAATGAGAAAATATTTTATTAAAACAAATGTTCTGACCTTTACTCTCTGTCTTTGAGGCCTGGCTGGGGTAGGTCTTCTGAAAAGGCACGTACGGTTCAGGAGGCGGAAAGTCTGACACTGGATGAAAAGTGAACCGACACTCCCACTCATCTGTTTAAAGAAAACAGTTAGAAAACAGTTTATTATTTCAAGAGAGTTGATCATGCAACAAACAGAACAGGAATGGATGGGGTGGAAAAAAAAATGAGATGGGATCTGTGACTCCAGTCTGCTTCTGTAAGGAATGACTTTTAATCCACCCTGAGACTTTTAGACTTAGCTGACTTCCAAAACAAACCTGCAGAGCAGAAATTGGGTTCAGTAGGTTTTTCTGAAAAAAAATATACTGAGTGCCCAATGTTCTTCTAACAGAACTGAGCAGAACACAGGAGAACTCGCTGTTTCATGTTTGCACAAATGAATACTGTGTCTAGATCAGGGATATCAAAGTTAGATACAAATTGATACAAATAGATACAAATTGGCGATCCAGATACTACATGGATCGCCAACAAAAAAAAGGGCGGGACTTTTGCAAATATTAAATTTCTGTCCTAAAGTACCACGTTTATAAGTATATCTATAAGAATAAGAAGTGTCAAAGAAGCTGCACACACTGCCGCAGAGTATGGGCAAAGTAGAGGATGCCTGCTACATGCTCCGTGTCTGCCGCTCAGAGATCCCCAAACACATCCCGGCTGATGTTTTCTGCAGCAGGGTCACACTCATGGACTCGGAGGAAGGAGTGGTTTAATCCTAGCTGCTGTTGCTCCCATTTTGGTGTTTTTTTTTTAATTGAGTTTTTGTTCATTTTATGTTAAAGTCAGTGTTAAAATTGTTTGTTTTTTTGTCTTCGATAAACATCTGGCAACCTAAATTATTACCCAACCCTTTACCCCTCGGTTAAGTGTTTTTCCTCACCTTGTATGTGGTTGTGGTGGGAGTTCTGGAATCCATTTCCTATTGGTGGAGGTGGAAAACCTCCTCCTGTCCCTGGTCTGTCCGGGGGAAGCGGTGGGCGACCTCCTGGTCCTCCACGTGGTGGCTCGGGACCCGGCCGACCAATAGGAGAAGCAGTTGGTGAAGACCTTATACTCCCACCACCGACGCGACTCGAAAGAGGAGGGGGCGGAAGGGGACCTTTAAAACACGGAAATAAAGAGTTTTTAAATCAGGCAGGGAATGATTTCTGATGTGAATCAAATCCTTCAGATTTCTACCCTCCATTGCTGAGTTGATTGCTCACCTGTACGTGGTGATGGCTGGTTCTTCCCCAGAGCAGGTGGTCTCTCATTTGGTGGAGGAGGGAGAGGTCCTGCTCGAGCATGTCCTGGTTGTGGACCCTGACTGATCAGCAGAAAAATACCCAATTCATGCCCATCTTTTGAAGAAAGAGTATTGTGCTTTTGTGGTGCAACAATTCTCATCTTATAGTCCATATGAAATTATTTTTAAAAACTTTTAAAATCAACTTGGCACATTTTTTTACTCAGACATTCAGAATCAGAAATGCTTTTAATTCACTATTAATCAGGAAAAAAAATCCCAAATACATGTATTTATTTCTACTTTCCCTCTTCCTCACATGTGTGACCAACATTGCATGAAACTTGTTTGGGGCTGCAAATACAGTATAATAATTAAACTTGAGGGAATGGAACGAGCATGAACAGAGTGCATTCACTGCTGCTGTAAAAACGCTTCTTGCTTATGTTAAAGTATGGGTATGCTCCGTTCCATCATCTTCTGCTTATCTGGGAAAGATCCATTAGGAAAGAGGCCTAGAGGAAGACCAAGAGGACGAAGAGGAGGTTCATGGAAACCGTCAAGGAAGACATGAAGCTAGTTGGTGTGATCGAAGAAGATGCAGGAGATAGGGTTAAATGGAAGAAACTGACTTGCTGTGGCGCCCCCTGAAGGGAATTTGTTCTACATTAGATTTGTTCTACATTAACCATCTTACCGTATTTTCCGCACTATAAGGCGCACCTAAAAACCTTAAATTTTCTCTAAAGTCCAGGGTGCACCTTTTAACCCGGAGCGCCTTATATATGGATTAATATTGAGTTACAACAGGTGTCGCAACTGCGGTAAGCAGCCGCCGACTCCATTTCCCCCGAAGAAGAAGTAGTGCGCGGTGCATGCTGGGATATATGAAAGGGCATCTCATTTCCATTTGTGTGTTTGTGTAAAGACCCGGAAATGGCTTCTACCAAGAGACACTGTTACACCGCAGAGTTTAAACTCAAGGTGATCGGTCACGCAGTAGAACACGGGAATAGAGCCACAGCCAGTGGTGAGATCGGGCCTAAAAAAATCCAGCCCGACCCGAGCCCGCGGATATTAAAACCGCGGGCCTGCGGTAAAAAAAAAAAAAAAACGATATTAGCCTATATATAAAAATTTATAAATTGGAACATTTTCAAGAACACGCTTTTTTAATTAAAAAAAAAAAAAAAAAATCACACTATCGGACCCTAACACACTTGTCTGTGATGGCCTGCTTTGCGTGAAGAGGAGGGACGGTCTTTGAAACAAATGCTCAAATAGCGATCATCCCTTTTGCCGGTCCAGCTGTTTAAATGCCTGCTCAGTGGCGAGGTTCCAGTCTTTTGGTGTCGTATGAAAGCAATTTAGTTTATCCTTAACTTCTTACTCCTTCATATGGGGATAGCAGTTCAAAATAAATAAAATAAAGACGTGCGCAGGAGAGGATTACCAAATTAAGAGGAGGCGTTCTCGTGCGCAGAGCATGAGCTGGCTCTGCGGATCCTGTTTAGTAGTTAAACATTACTTCTCTGTTTGATCCAAATTATTATTTTTTTAACAAGTATTCCTTAGTTTAGTACCCACGCCTCGTTTTAGTTTACATTATATAAATATATAAATATTTAAAAAAAAAAAAAAAGAAAAAAGTCAGCGAGAGAAAAGCCCGACCCGACGTAATGATTGACATTTTTAGGCCCGACCCGAATTTTGGGTCGGGCTTAAGATCTTACCTCTGGCCGCAGTGACAGAGTTTAACATCAATGAATCAATGGTGAGGAAGTGGAGGAAGCAAGAGGATGTGCTGCGCCAAGTAAACAAGACAAAACAGAGTTTCCGCGGAACAAAGCGAGATGGTCACAGTTAGAGGACAAAGTTGAACAACCTTTACTGTAGCGCCTTATAATGCGGTGCGCCTTATACTTTGTATATGGAAAAAGTTTTAAAAATAGTCGTTTATTGAAGGTGCGCCTTATAATGCAGTGCGCCTTATAGGGCGGAAAATACGGTAATTTGATCCTTCCTCGTGAATCAAATTAGGGAATTCGTTTCAAATAAACGGACTTTGTAATAGTTTTCTTTGTTACTTTTTCGGTTTCCCCCTTTTTGTGACTTAATTCAGATCAGATTTTTCTCCAGTTTTCCCCTTGTGCCAGTTTATCTCCTCCGTTACAAATTAAGTTATTATTTTGATGCTTAAAGTTTGCATTTTGTTGAGCTCTTATTGGCCCAAAATATTCTTATTCTAAGTTTATTTGTGACTATATTTGAAAGACTTTTCATCCAACTCTCTGTGCGCTTCTCATTCTCCTCGACAGTCCCTCACATATTTTAGTCATCGTTTCTTTAACTGATATATTGTTCTGAAAAATGGGGGGATGCATAAAAAACATCTGTATTCAATAACTAAACCACAAAAAGAGAGTGGGAAAAACTATTAGTGCTGGATTCTATAATCCTACCAATCAACTTGGTTTAGAATAAAAAATATTAAAATTGGAAGTTTTAGTGAGGTTCAAAGTTGTGGAAATTTTGATCATGATGCAAAGTACGATCTAACATTCAAACACTGCAATGTATTCTTTTTTCAGCATTTCCCTTCACTGGTCTTCCATCTAACCTTATCTGCTGCATCGTCTTTGTTCACGCCAACTATCTTCCTGTCTTCCTTCACTGTATCCATGAACCTCCTCTTTGGTCTTCCTCTAGGCCTCTATCCTCGTGGTTCCAAATCCAGCATCCTTCTTCCGATGTACTCTCTCTCTCCTCTGCACATGTCCAAACCATTTCAGTCTGGCCTCCTGGACTTTATCTCCAAAACCTCTAGCATGTGCTGTTCCTCTGATCCTGTCCATCCTGGTCACTCCCAGAGAGATCCTCAGCATCTTCATCTCTGCTACCTCCATCTCTGTTTCCTGTCTTTACTTCAGTGCCACTGTCTCTAGACAAATCAGCATGGCCGGTCTCACCACGGTTTTGTACACTTTTCCTTTCATTTTAGCTGAAACTCTTCTATCAAACATCACACCTGATACTTTTCTCCACCCGTTCCAGCCTGCCTGCACACGCTTCTTCACATCATTTCCATACTCTCCATTGCTCTGCACATAAACAAACATGTTATTTGTTAAAACAAGCAAAATGTTACATCAAGCCCTTAGATTTCCAACCTAGTACCGCTAAATGCACATTTTTAAGAGCTATCGCACTAAATTTCAAACCTAGTGCGCTAGACTTGAAATTTAACGCTCTTAATGTAACATTTTGCGTGCTTGTTTTAAATTTAGCCTGCCATTCCATCGGTCTAATCTAGCAGTGTCAAATACATGCAAACCATGCCATCCTTGTGCTCCTGTTCCGGCCCCTTTGTCAAATGTTAGAACTCAATGTGGCCCGCGAACCAAAAAGTTTGCCCACCCGTGATCTAACCTTATCTCCTACATCCTCTTCAGTCACACCAACTATCTTCATGTCTTCCTTCACTGTATCCATGAACCTCCTCTTTGGTCTTCCTCTAGTCCTCTTTCCTGGTGGTTCCAAACCCAGCATCCTTCTTCTGATGTTCTCTCTCTCTCTCTCCTCTGCACTTGTCCAAACCATCTCAGTCTGGCCTCTCTGACTTTAAACCTCTAACATGTGCTGTTCCTCTGATCCTGTCCATCCTGGTCACTCCCAGAGAGATCCTCAGCATCTTCACCTCTGCTACCTCCATCTTCGTTTCCTGTCTTTTCCTCACTGTCTCTCTGTTGTAACGGTAATAAAAGGTTTTGATTCTGAGTTGTGTGGTTTTTTTTTGCAGATAAGGTCATAAAAAAGTTTTCTACCTGATATTTTTTGCTGTTTATAATATTTTCATAATTGGTATTTTTTCTTTTTGTGTTTAGTAAAAAAATTTGTCAAAATAAAAATGAACTCATTCTTTCAATTTACTCTAGCTGTTACCTGTTCAACGAGCTGTTCCTCTGTGGAAGGCGGGGCATGTTTTGGTCCTCCCGTCCAGCCGGAACGGGGGGAACAGGGGGAGGACCTGGTCGTCCTGTTGGCAAAGGAGGAGCACCCCCACCAACCGGGGAACGGTTGGTAGAGGGAGAGGGTTTGGAGTTGACAGACGGGGGTGGAGGCGGTAAATCGCGGGGCATTGATGGGCGATGACCACCTACAGGAGCCGGCGGTGGTGGGGGTCGCTCATCAGGAAGCGGCGGCCTCCCTCCTGGAGCTGGAGGTCTTCCGCTGTTGGGGGGTGGTGGTAATGGTGCAGAGAAACCTGAACGAGATGAGGAGTTGACTGGTGGTGGGGGGAGAGCTCCGTGCCTTCCTGGTGGTACGCTGGGAGGTGAAGGAGCACTAGCGGGGCTGGGTCTGGGTGCGCAAGGGAGCGAGGGTGGGGGCGGACCTCCACGAGATGGAAAGTTCTGGTTTGGTCTTGGTGTGTTGGGGACAAGAGGAGGGCCTCCTCCGGGGGAGTCCTGTCTGGATGAAAAGTTAGGCCGACCCCTCGGAAGATCCGGAGCATTGCTGCGAGGACCTCCAGGAACACCGGGAAGTTTAGGTGGGCCAGGAGAGGTGCCACCCCCTCCGAAAGGAGATGGTCCACTTGGACGGCCTCCTGGTGGGAGAATTGGTCCTCGATTAGGGACAGAATCTGAAAGAAAAAAAGAAAGTAGGATAAATTCTCAGCTGTAAGCAGAGGATGCGTTTGTGACGTGAACCTTTACCGTTAGAATCTCTATTTCCTGAAGACCTCAGTTTTGGCATTCCTCCTGCAAAGAGACCTCCTAAACCACCACCCCCACCACCTCCGCCACCACCACCACCTCCACCACCACCTCCGCCTCCACCACCACCACCTCCTTTAGGCTCTACAAAGAAAGAAAAGATCAACATCAGTTCAGCTGGAGAAACACTTTACTTCACTTTAAAGTTGTTGTTCATGGGGCAGTGTTTTGTGGCAGGGGGTTCAGGGGGGAGATCATCGCATAAAGTGTAATTACACATCCACAACAATAGTTGGCAGTGGAGCTCTCATCATCAGAGTGTATGCAGGGAGTATTAGCTCTATGGGGATGTTTTTGGGGTTTTTTTTAGCACCAAGCAGTAGATAGAAGATGCCGTATTTATAGTTGCAGCAGAGAGTGGGGTCGCATATTGTCTTGCTAGGGGGGGGCGTAAACAGAAAATAATTGAGAGGCACTGGAGTATGCTTTTACACACAGCGCGTTTTTAAAAAAAAAAAAAAAAAAAAAAAAAAAATTGTTTTCTGATTTAGTTGTTTTTTTTATTTCTAATTTTATACAAACTGACCAAAGCCAGCAGATTTTGAGTCTTAGATTTGCTGCGCAATGTTTTAAACTTGAGTTTCAAACTTAAGCCTATGGGGCAAATAACAGCCTTCAAATGATCATTTTCAGCCCTAGTTTGAAATAAATTAATATTACTGCTGCCTACATGTTTATGGCAACATAGTCGGAGCTGACTGTATCATCCAATCAGGTGATGGTCGTATGTCTCCTGAGAGTGGGACATCAGCAGAGACATTTCTCAAGGATTAAAAGCAGTTTTGCAATGGAGAACTGTGTGACTGGTTTCCTCTATTTTGGGTCACAGTTGTTATACGCAACAAATTTAAAGTTTTAAAGTTACTGCCCAGAAGAGCATATTTTTTCCATTCTAAATATAATTTTCTTATGTGAACCTGATGCACCCCATCATCTCTCAGACTCTACCGTAGATTGACATATCAGAATCAAGACACCTGCTTTAAATGAATGTTAATTGATTCATACAAAGTAACCCTTGCAGAGCTGATCTGAATATTTTAGAACTCTCCATTTAATACTTTGTTGTCCTCTTATGAACTTTCAACTGTTTGGTTTTCCTGAATGACTGGGAGAAACATCAGCCATTATCCATTGAGAACTGGAAGTTAATTATTCATGTAAAAGTCTTCTATCGATTGAGGGAAGCATACACAGGAAGTACTTGGCAACTCTAAAAAAAACATCCGGCATTAATGCATTCGTGAAATACAGAAAGTCATTTTATTACAAGAAAATAATCCTTCAACCTACAAGTAAAGAAAGTCATTACTGAGTTTCTAAATGCAGGTTATTGTCTTTGTTCAAGTAAACAATCTAAAAATATCTTCGTAACCATGACACTCACTCAAAAAGCACCAGAGTTTAAAAGGTGTAAAGACGAGATGAGGTCAAACATTTAGAGTAATCTGAGTAAGTTTTATGTAAAGTACTAACAGACTGGGGCTAAAGCAAAGATTACTCCAGATCCACACTTACTGTCTAAAACAGGTCCACTCCGGTCGTTTGTAACAGTTTTCTTTAATCTGGCCCCTTTACAGATGTCGCCTAATAGAGCATTTCTTCCCTGCTGCTCTGAACGGTTTAGAGATGGTTTCTCTGTGTTGGCCTGAAACACACACACACACACAAAAAAAACCACATTTCATATGTAAGAAAAGATGAACACTCCAGAAATGGGACAAAATATATCCAGAATATATCAAATAAACCAAGAACATCAACTTTGAAACCTATTTTTCTTTTTCTCAGCAGCAAAGTGTAAGTGTGCTGATTTGGCCAGTAGATGTCGAGCGTGTTCAGTTAGGTACTCACAATATTGAAGGTGGGAGGAGGGGGAGGCCCGGGAGGTGGAGGTGGGCCTGGCATCTTCTGCTCTTAGTTTTACTTCGTTTGGATTGAATGTTGAACTCTGCAGAACGAATCACACAGTTAATAAAATTACAAGCTCGAGATTTTCGTTTCACGAACAAAACTCCTGGATCGGCAGGATTAAAGGTCAAATTTTGGAAGACAGGGGGTTTTAAAGTTTAGTCAAGATTCTGGTATTTAATATGAAGAAGGAAATACAAACACTTAACTCGACACAGAAACTAATATTTGAAAAAATGAGTAAAGATTGATATTTATGGAGAGCAACACATTGGCAACCTTTTTTTTTCAGCGTCAAAATGATCCAATCAGCTACTTTCATTTCCTTAAATGTATTTATAAGCACATGTTTGCTGACACCAGCATGTAGGAAATGACATAAGTGAGGAAAATGACGACAATTATCAGATTAAATAAAAAAAGAGGAAAACTGGAGCGGAGGATAAAAAAAAAATAATAATAATCACACATTCAGAAAGGTGTGAGGAGTCAGGAGGAGGAGTGAGAAATTCTGCCATCCTGGAGGAATTCTGTGATGAGCCGCTCCTCTTCCAGTTCGAGAGAAGCCAGATGAGGTGGTTCGGGTATCTAGTCAGGATGCCCCTCGAACGCCTCGCTGGTGAGGTGTTTCGGGTACGTCCCACCAGGAGGAGACCAAGAGGCAGACCCTAGACCCGCTGGAGAGACTATGTCTCACAGCTGGCTGGTGGAGTGACTCGGGATCCTTCCGGGTGAGCTGGAGGATACAGCCGGGGTGAGAGAAGCCTGGGCTTCCCGTCTGAGGCTGTTGACCCCACAGCCCGGCTCCAGATAAGCGGAAGACGACAGAACGGAAAAAATCTAAATTTCCAAGTATTATTTTTTTAAGATAATTTTTACAGAGAAATCTGTCTCCCTGCAGAAAGACAAGTGATGCAATGCTGTTATTTTTTTATCATATGAAAAAAAGAACATTAATGAGGAAGTTCTAATCATCTGCCTCTCCTTTACGAGAGTCATATATAAAAATATTACGCATTGAGCTGTGACTTTAATAGGCTGATATTTGAAATTTTAAGTGTGCATAATGAAATACATAGAAAAAGTTTCAAAAAAGTCTTCTGGACAGTTTAATTCTTCAACGAGACGTTTCGACTTCCATCCGGAAATCATTTTCAATCTGAATGAAATGGACTGAAACCTGGATCCATATATACTAACCTGAGTAACAGGTAAAAAAATAGTAAGAAGGGCTCGACCAATGAGACTGTGTTACTTAAGATGGCCGTGAATGGCTCCTATTGTAGCCACAGACCAGTAAACAAACCTATTATAAAAATGCTAAAAGCCTAGTGAATAGAGAAACCTGCTAACGAGAGGCGTGAAACTGAGTCACGAGGTGTCATCTTTAGTCCATGGCTTCAAAAGGCTGCTATAGATACCGGGCAAAACGTATCTAACGCCTCCACTCCGATTCAATGAGGGATTCTCTTTCACCACAAAGATGGCTTCTTTCACCCCTCTTTCAAACCAACCTTTCTCTCTACTTAGAATCTTCACCTCGCTGTCCTCAAAAGTGTGTTTGGTGGATTTAAGATGCAGATGTACGGCAGACTGTGGACCACTTGAGGCTTCTCTTCTGTGTTGGTAAAGTCTTTTGTGGAGTGGCTGTTTTGTTTCTCCAATGTAGTGTTCTTTGCAGCTCCCTTCACTGCACCGGATCGAATAAACTACATTGCTCTGTTTTTCTGTGGGCATCTTGTCTTTAGGATGTACTAGTTTCTGCCGTAATGTGTTGACCGGTTTAAAGAAAACCGGGATGTCATGTTGTCTGAAGATTCTCTGTAACTTCTCGGACAGTCCTGACACGTAGGGAATAGAGACTCCATTTTTTCTCTTCTCAGTTTCTGTTTCCCTCTTCTCACGTTTCTTGGACTCTCTCACCCTATTCAGGGCCCATTTGGGGTATCCACAGACCGAGAGGGCTTTTTGGACATGCTGTGTCTCCTTCTCCTTAGCCTCTGTGCTCGTGGGTACCTCCTCCGCCCTGTGTTGTAAAGTTCTGATGACACCCAGTTTGTGTTGCAATGGATGATTAGAGTCAAACTGTAGGTATTGGTCTGTGTGCGTTGGTTTCCTGTATACTTCCAGTTGCAAATTCCCGTCCTCTCCTATGATCACAGCGCAGTCTAAAAAGGCCAACCGGTTGTCCTTGGAGTCTTCACGTGTAAACTTGATGTTAGGATCCACAACGTTGATGTGTGAAGTGAAGGCTTCCAGATCTTGCTTGTTGATCTTTACAAAAGTGTCATCAACATAGCGGAACCAGTGACTGGGCGGATCTCGTTAGCAGGTTTCTCTATTCACTAGGCTTTTAGCATTTTTATAATAGGTTTGTTTACTGGTCTGTGGCTACAATAGGAGCCATTCACGGCCATCTTAAGTAACACAGTCTCATTGGTCGAGCCCTTCTTACTATTTTTTTACCTGTTACTCAGGTTAGTATAAATGGATCCAGGTTTCAGTCCATTTCATTCAGATTGAAAATGATTTCCGGATGGAAGTCGAAATGTCTCGTTGAAGAATTAAACTGTCCAGAAGACTTTTTTGAAACTTTTTCTACTATGGATCACTCCTGGATGAATGAGGGACTACACGGATATAATGAAATACAAGATAAAAAAAGCATGTTCACTCAAGTTGTTTGTGTTTTACAGTATGTGAGGTGAGGATGTCTCCCGAACACCTCGCTGGTGAGGTGTTTCGGGCCCATCCCACCGGGAAGAGGACCAGAGGCAGACCCCAGGATCATTTAGAGATTTTATGTCCCACAGCTAGACATGGAACACAGATGGATCCTCCCGGGTGGGCTGGAGGATGCAGCGGGGTTGAGGTAAACCCTGGGTTTCCTGTCTGAGGCTGTTACCACTGTGACCCGGCCCCAGATAAGCAGAAGACAACGGAACAAAAAAAAAAAAATTTAGGATGTAGGAAGATTTCAAAGAGCAAAATATTCAAGTGTAATTTAAATCATTTGTTTATTTGTGTTGCAGGAGGATTTTAGTCGCTATTTTCTCTATTCATTTTCCCAAATCTTTGGAATTTAGTTTTTCCTTTTATTATTATTAAAGAGAGTTTAAATCTGTTTCATATCATTTTAACAACTTAAAAGCTCGGCTTGTCCAATTCTAAACCTAAGAAGCAGTGAGGCGCTCACGTCTTGGATGAATATAGTTCAGCAGCTCCAATGCACTTGACTTCATCAACGATAAAAACAACTACGATCGTTGGAGAGGGTTAAACTGTCACTAATCAGGAAGCCAGCTAACAGCACACTACACACTCACTCACAAACACAAGGGTTTAGTCAAGAGCACACTGAAATCCTCACATCTCCCTCAGAAAAACACGAACAGCTCTGCTTCTCACGTCTTTAGAAGTCACACACACTTTAGTCCATTCTCGAGGGGCCTCGTACTTCCTGCATGCTGCAACAAACAGGAAGTCACCACGCGCCTACAGCACCACAAGCTTTCCGCCTGCTGAGGTGATGATGACACCTCAACAAAGACGCCAACTATTTTTTTCCGGATATTCTCATTTTCTCTCAATTAAGTTGATGTGTTTTCTAACAACAGATCGATGCCTTTGAGAAACACCTCTTTCTCAGCTTCCACAGGCTGTGAAAGGTACTAGTGATGTTAATGTATGCACCAAGCAAACAGTACACTAAATATAAAAAATGCAGGGCTGGTAAGGGTTCTTGCAATTTCAAAAAGTCCAGTTGGAGGTAGAGCCTTCAGCCACTAAGCCCCTGTTTTATGGTGAAAGCTCCCAGCATCCCAACCCTCTGCATGTATGGCTAAACTTAAAATATTATGATTTTAAGTTTAGCCATGCAGAAAAGCTTATTATCAGGCCAGCTAGAAAAGAAGAGCAACAAAACAATATTTTCATTTAAGTAACCCGCCACTGACGCCATTTGCTAGCTCCTCCTATACTGTCCAAACAACAGGTCTGAAAACGGTGACATTCTCTGAGCTTTCGAAAAAGGAGTACACAGTTAATCTGTAATAGTTAATTGAATTAACCACAAAAAAAAAATCAGTCTTTGTTACTGATGCAAATTTCTATCGTAGGTTCTTCTGTGTTTTTTTTTTTTTTCCCCCCAAAGTCTTGAATGCAGCCAAGGATCAGACCGCCAGGATCCCCATTGTTAGCTGCTGCCCATCTTCTCCTTCACTTGACCGCTACGGCTCCTACTGCAAGTGGTGAGCCCGCTGGAAGGTTGGCCCATGTCCCCTGTTCGGGCTCAGCCCAGCCAAGCCTGGCCACCAGGCGCTTGCTCGCTCTGGTGCCTCACCCTCAGGCCTATTGCGTCTCGCCCCACCCGAGCGCCTCGCTGGTGAGGCGTTTCAAACACATCCCACCGGGAGGAGACCAAGAAGAAGACCCCGGGCCCGCTGGAGAGATTGTGTCTCACAGCTGGCCGGGGAACGATTCGGGATCCGTCCGGGTGAGCTACAGGATGCAGCCGGGGGGAGAGAAGCCTGGGCTTCCCATTCCAGGCTGTTGCCGCAGCGACCCAGTCCCAGATAAGCAGAAGACGACCAAATGGAACTCTTGAATGAATGTTTGTTTCTTTAAAATCACATACAGATAACTTGTGGTGCTTTGTTGAAGAGTTTTGCGTGGTATCAGTCCGAGTTTATTCGCTTTCCTTCAATTTTTTTAAAGAAAGGCATGTTTAGCCATCAGATCATTTTAAATTAGCTGCAGGTGTAACTGTAAACATGTGCAGTCCTGTTTTGGTTAATCACCTTTACGCAATCTATTCATACAGCAACCCTTAGAAGAAGGACAGAATTATATTATAGGTATGAGTGCATGTGTGCGCTTGTTGCATCATTTTGATTTTGAAATAACGATACTTAAAAACAATTCTCATTGAGAGAAGAAAAAAGGAGCATTTATTTTTCTCTAAAAATTTATTTCAATTATTTTTTAGAAAAGTTCTATCTTTGAATTGATATGAAAATCCTTTTTCATATCAATTCAAAAATCTATTTTTTGGAAAAATAAACACGGAAATGTGCATCAATAATTTCCCAAAATACAAAGTGGGTTGCACGGTGGTGCAGTGGTTAGCACAATGGCCTCACAGTAGAAATGTAAGGGGTTCGAGTCCCAGAGTGGGGGCAAGGTTTTGAATTACTGGGCTTTCTGTGTGGAGTTTGCATGTTCTCCCTGTGTATGTGTGGGTTTTCTTTAGTCCCCGCCCCCCCTCCAAAAACATGCATTAGATTGATTGACCGCTATGAAATTGCCCGTAGGAATGATTGTAGATGGCTGTGTGTGTGTGGCCCTGCCAAACACTGGCGACCTGTTCTGAAATCAGCAGGGATAGGTTCCAGCACCACCCGCGACACCATTAGGGATAAGCAGTTCAGAAGACGAAACGAAACAAAGAAAGAGCAAAAATGATCGACACCATCTTATTTTAAAGTCATCCAAGAATTTCTCTGGACCCGAAACACAAAGACAGATTGTTTCAAAATGAATGTATTCATTTATTAATTAATTATACGAGGTGATCAAGATTGTTGTGTGTATAAAAACTGTTAAATTAATAATCCATTTACTGCTTTATCTTTAAATGATTAAACAAAATTCAATAAACCATTAGTTATCACCTGCAAAACAATGACTGTACTTAGCATTTGCTTCTGTAAAATTGTTTATTCGACAGTTTTTATAAGATTAGCTGAAACCAGATGTTTTTTGCAGATAAAGGTGACTTTAAAAATAAACAGTGGTCATCGGTGCAATGCTGACATTGAAGGACGTTGGCTTCTATTTAAATATGTGGTTTGTTTCTTTAAGTATGACTAATTTACTTTCACAGTTTTGCAGACTTACAGGAGGTAGCACATCGTCTCATTTCCTGTAGCTGTTACAGCAAAACACCACCACAACGGCAGATAAAAAGATCAGTTTGTTATTCTGGGATGTTTTTTCTTGAAGTGACAAGATGGGAGGTCTTCAAAGAATTTGCATGGTTTTTATATTTAACAACATTTTACTGAAAAAGAATAAGTAACTTAGCAATGAAAAGCTGGATAAACAGACGACTTCTGCTTTAGCAAACAGAGCCATCTGCAGAAACTGAAAGAGTCGACACAACTTCTTGAAATTTATTTCAAACACAATCTATTATTAGTGAGGCATTCACAATGGCTAGACTCCACCGAGAAAAGCAAAGCCCATATGAGAAGATAAATACAAACACACACACTCAATGTGCTTCACACATGTTTCAGTTTATCCACAGCTGTAAAAAAAAAAAAAAAAAGCACAACTTCCTGCCACTGGACCTCATCTGCTCCAGAACAGCACTACACATTAAAACACACTTTTAAACACAGATGACCACAGAGCTCAGGATTAGTGGATTTTAAGCAGCTATTGATGTTTGAATTCTTTAAAGGTGGATTTGCCAGGCAAAATTGGCGCAACTCATTTTCTCTGGAAATATTTGCCTTTTTTTTTCCAAGAAGTTGTCTCTCGTTTTCCAACCTTACATACTTTTTCTGAAGAATGTGTGTTGTACAACCAACAGGGCACACATCGACATTTCTTAACTTCTCTAAAATCCTTTCACAGAAACAGCTTTTATAATATAAATTTTTATCATATATAACCATCAAGCCAAATATTGAGTTCACACAACAATTTCTGAACATTTAAATATAGAAGTTGACTGAATAGAGTGAAATGAAATAGGGAATAAGTTTTTAATACAAAAAATAGATGCAAAATTCCACAGAAATCCAGACGATGACCAGATAATCTGCCAGTACTTAGGATCAACAGTCCAGAGCAATGGAGAGTGTGGAAAAGAGGTAAAAGAAGCGTGTGCAGGCAGGCTGGAACGGGTGGAGAAAAGTATCACGTGTAATGTGTGACAGAAGAGTTTCAGCTAAAATGAAAGGAAAAGTGTACAAAACCGTGGTGAGACCGGCCATGCTGATTTGTCTAGAGACAGTAGCACTGAAGAAAAGACAGGAAACAGAGATGGAGGTAGCAGAGATGAAGATGCTGAGGATCTCTCTGGGAGTGAACAGGATGGACAGGATCAGAGGAACAGCACATGTTAGAGGTTTTGGAGATAAAGTCAGAGGCCAGACTGAGATGGTTTGAACATGTGCAGAGGATAGAGAGAGAGAGTACATTGGAAGAAGGATGCTAGGTTTGGAACCACCAGGAAAGAGGCCTAGAGGAAGACCAAAGAGGAGGTTCATGGATACAGTGAAGGAAGACATGAAGATAGTTGGCGTGACCAAAGAAGATGAAACAGATAGGGTTAGATGGAAGAAACTGACTTGGTCTAGCACCCCCTGAAGGGAAATGATGAAAGAAGAAGAAGACCAGACAATCTACCAATAAACCATGGCCCACCATCAGAACTAATTAAATTACCTTTCGTTTAGTCCTAACCGATGGCCTATAAAGGCATCTCATCACACAGGAGTCCAAAGAGAAATGATCAAAGTTCTCCAAGAGCCAAGAACCACTCAGCATGACTTCAGAAACACCTGACATGGGGTGTTTTTGAAGAAGCAGAACAGAAGGTTCTGTTGTTTCAAAGAAACTAGAAGCAATGCACTGAACTGCCATGGGATTCATACTCTATATAAATCATGTCGAGGGCTGGTTAAAACCTGTGGAATTTTGGGAGCCATGGTCAAATGAAAACATAGTTGACCTTTTTGGCACAGCAGGTAACAAATGACGCTAAAACCCACCCCATGGAGACCATACCAATGGCTCAGTGTGGGGGTGGAGGCATCATCATCTGGGGCTGCTTTTTAACAAGGAGTCCAGGAAGACTTCATTTCATCAAAGGGTGAATGATAAAAGAAATGTGTGGGGACAGTTCGGACAAAAATATGCAGCCATCTATCAGAAGCTGAAAATGAAAGAAAAGTGGACATTTCAGAAAGACAATGAGACCACACACAGGTTCAAAGAAACAACGACGTGATGTCAATGAATAAAATCTATTTGGTTGATTATGGCTTTAATCAAATAGAAAATATGTGATGAAAATTTGTGTGAAAGAACAATCTAGACCAGTGCTTTTCAATTATTTTCCAATACGCCCCTCCAGCGAGAAGAAAACCATTTGCGCACCTCAGTCATTTGTTTACTGCACTTCCTATCACCTGCTCGGTACAAACAAACCCCACACCATAGAGCTAATACTCCATGTGCACACACTGCCAATGACTGTAGTGGATGTGCAATTACACTTTGTTCTAGTACGGCAAAGAAAAAAAAAAGAAAGAGCATGTTCTCCATGGTTCAACACGCCCCACCGTTTGAGAAGCACTGATCTACCTAGACTATTGGTCTCTCAATTCAAAACATGTCTAGAAGCTGTGATCACCAATAACTGCTTTTTTTCGCTTGGATTATCACAAGTCAAGTTTGTAAAACTTCAATGTTTGGCTGGATATATACGTCCGGTTGCTCACTTAAAATTACCCTTCCTAATATAGGTAACGTATATGGAGTATATAAAGTATATGAAGGCGTAGCCCAGTGGTAGAATGTTCTCCCTGAACCAGGAGAAGTCTGTTCAAATCCCACTGAGCTCATGCTTAGGTGTCCTTGGGGACGACACCTAACCCCCCATTCTCCCACCATTGGCGCTGACCTGGTAGCCTGCAGCGCTGCAATGTCCCCGTAGAGGGATGAATACAGTACTTTAAAATAAATAAATAAAAATACTGAAGTGCCAAACGCTTATTTTCCCTTCTGCACACGTGTAACATCCATATACCTTAGAAGAGATTGGAGAAAAACCTTGGAGTACAGAAAAAGTGAATATGAGCCTGTGGTAAAGATAAATTTAGCTGCTGTGAATACAGGGGAGAGACGAGATAAATGTGTCTGAGACCAAACAGAAACTGTGCTGAGTGGCTAAACTAACATCCTGTGGTGAGTTAATGCAAATCCAAAGACATATTATCTCACATATACACAGACATACAGCAGTGGTATTTGGTCAAAAATAATAATAAAAAAAAAGTAGTTCTATTTTTGTCATTTTTGCCCTTAAATTAGCAGGTTACTTTAACCATTTTTGAAAAGGAAGTTAAAATGCCGACTACACATGTGTTTATTCAGAGAATTGGTGTCCATACTGTTAAATTAAATCTGTTTAGGAGTTTAATTTTTAGGAGTTTAAAATTCTAATCTATACTAATGTTAACAGACAGAACTGAGTTTTTAGGGCTTCAAATCAACAGCGTAATGTCACAAAATCTGCTCGCTTAGAAACAAGTTGAGAGTTTATGGAAAAAAAATTTTTGCATTTAAGGAAGATAAATACACCAGTTAGCGTGTGTGGAGGCAAGTCAGTTTGTTGTGGTTTTCATCAATTTGTTTCCACAGTTGTTGAATCTAACGTCAAAGTTCACTTTTTTGTTCCGGTGTAAAGTTACACTGAAGGATTTTTTGCACTGTACGACATATACAGCTTTTATGGTAACGTTATTCCCACCGTGTTACCTTTTGATTCCTTTTTTCTGTTTGAACCTTCATTTGTGATGGTGTTGCTTCATCCACAAGATGTTTCTGCAGAGCTGTAAGCTTATAGAGGAGCTTATGTTTTGATGTTGATAGCACTTCAGATTTGCTGCTTTGTAATTTCATTTTAGCAGCTGCTCTCTTAATCTGGCATATTTGTCTGGCAGAAGTATTTCATTTTAAAAGTGCAGTTTAAAGATGGTGTGCAGTGTTTTGTGGGTAATTTTTATCTAGAAGCTTAGCTAAGAAATGCAAAATTCACCTCAGAAAAAAATTGCTTATAAACAAATTTATTTAGACCTACTTCTGCTTTTGACAGTGCAAATTACTCCTCTCATTCTCTACTTGATACAGCTTCATCGATGCGTGCACGATGCGGTGCAAGTCTCATTTGAGGCCGCAAATACAGTATGAAGCACATCAAATTAGCAACGATAGCATATATTACTTTATGGTTTTATTTTGGTGCATTTACATAAATATGTAAAGATGGAGAGCAGTACCTTAGGGGAGTGACTGAGCATGAGCAGACTGCGTTCACTGCTGCTTACATTCAAAAGTGAAATATGGGCTTGGTTAAAGAGGTGTCAGTATTCAACGCTGATCAAGTGTACAAAGTAATATGCTTAGATTTTTGCATGCACGCATTGAAATTATCAGTGCACAGGAAAAAATTTAAGTTTTAGTTTGAAACAAGCTTGGAAATAAAATCTGCACAAGTTTGTGCATAGGGTTCCACTTTATTTGAAAGTGCAAGGTCCAGAATAATGTTCTATATATCCTAAAAAAACTGTATTTTGTTATCATTTATAGATGTTTAACAATGAGTTTAGTGTTTTTTGTCTTTGGTAAAACTAAATGGGAAGATTACGGACACTTTTTTTTAGTTTTTAACTTGCAAATTGTATGTCACTGACATACTTCTTCTTCTTTTGGCATTTCCCTTCAGGGGTCGTCACGTCTCTTAAAACAAAAACTAATATCTAGGCAACTATTGCCAGTTCACAAGTCATCATGTAGGGATCCATGTACGTTCCCTACAAAACCTTCCAAAAAAGTCATTTTAACCCAATAACCCAACCCGATACAATCTTTTCAAATGATTTCTTGTGTGTAATCAGTATTGGATCAGACGTAGAGATCATTTTCAAGAAGATAATAAAAGAAACTTAAATCTAATTATGTTAATTGATTAAAAAAAGAAAATAGAGCCAACTTACTCAAACTGTGTCCATAGAAGAAGAATCAGTAGATTCAATAGGCAGAAGAAAAAACACTGTAGTTCCCTCCTCAGAAAAAGACAAAACGTAAAAAGCAGCAACATGCAGCTGAAAACAAACAAAAAAAGCAGAAGATTAGCAGCACCTAACAAGTTTTTAAAAAATTTTCAGCGTTGACACAACTTCTCGATTCTTCTTCCTCTAAATGCACAGCACATGCATTCGGAGAAGTCCCACTTTAACACAACTTTATGTACCATGTGTGACACTTCCTCTTTTAAGTTCCCCACCTGGTGGAAGAGGGAGGCTAGTAGAGTCACCTCTTGAGAAAATGCACTGTAAAGGGGCTTTTAAAGCATTTAAATGCTCAAAACTGTTACTGCAGTATGAAAATAAAATCCTCCACTGAGGTGACACAAACTTCTTAAAGAAAATAAAAGAATTGATTGAAACAAAAAGCAGAAATTGGACATTTTTTGGACGCACACTCAAAACAATGATTGTTTTGTTTAAGTAAATAAGAAAATGATTTGCACATTCTCTACATTTTTGCAAAAGAATTCCCTAAATAAGACGATCTATGACCAAAACACAAATTTTTTATCATCCTCCATCTTTCCAGTGCAGCCCGACTTTTACACCAGATAGAAGATCTTTTATTTAACTGCATGGAAATTGATTCCAGCTTTTGGTACAGTTAGAATAAAAGGTTAGCATAGCCCCACAGCAGTCGCTTCCTGTGCTCTGTGTCACACTTCCTGCCGCGCAACATGCTTGTGGGCACTTCGCCAACCCACCATCAGCTTTGCTTCAGTCTTCTGACTCTTGTCTCCACTTTAAAGCCAACTTCCAGCAGCTCAGAGCCACCTTGGCCCGTTACTGTATACTCAGCTGTTTTTCTTTACCAGACTTCCCCACAGATAGAAAAATATGTATCTGAGCTGGCATGTTAATCGTATGAAAAGGCCAGTGTTCCTTTCATTACAGCAAGGAAATAACGCACCTAAATATCTTCACAGTAACTAACTACGAGCTATAAGAAGACGCACGTAGAGATTAAGTCCTGAACGTATTTGCATCAGATTTTCCTTGTTTGTTAAAAACCTAGTTTCCATCGTCTTATTTTCCACTTGAAAACCAACGTGATGCCTTTTCCCTCACATTAAAATGAAGCTCATGGGACTGCAAAGAAGGCAGAACTGAAGTAGTAGCTCTTTCAATAGATTGTTTGAGGTAAAATAATCAAACAATCTGCAGAGAATTCAAGAGGTATCAGTTTTTTATGACCCAAACAAACAGATTTTGTGCATAAAACTAAACACCAAATTGCACTTTTTTTACATGCAAAGCTCAAAAATGTAAAATTCTAGAGTCTTTGGATAGTGCAAATGTCATTTAATAAACGAATTCTTAGAGCATTATGTCACAGCAACTGGATTTCAAGACTGGTTTGAATACACATAGAGGTTGAATCATTTTTTTAAAATGTAGGTGGATTTTATTGGAATAACGGAAGCGAGACGAAGAAGAAAAAATGAAAATCTTTAACATGAAACTGTTGCTCACAGAAACGTAACTAAAGACAGTTTTAATAATGAGACGATGACAGATATTTAACAAATTAACTAAAGTCAAGTAACCCAAAAACAGCTTTATTACAAAGCTTTATGTTTCACTGGGAAATATTTCTACAGGCGACTATTTCAAGACAGAATAGTTACAAAACCAGCATTTGTCTGAGCGTGAATGAAGGAAAACCAGATGCTGGAACCATCCCATCTGACTGATCTCAACCTTAACTGCTGGGATCATTTACCAAACTAATTTTTTTTCAATTTTCTTTTGGTTGTTGCTGTGTGAAGGTTTCTGGGACGAGTGACATCTCACAAAATATGTCAAAACTTTTGAGAAAAAAAATCCATGTTGAAGACAGTGATTGCACCTAAATAAGCTCCCGGATGCAAATACGCATTTGAATCACGCTTTAACATAATTTTGTCAACTCGTGCATTTTCCAAATACCTCTTTACACGAGTTGAGGAAGTGTAGTTGTTTAATATGAGTGTTTTTTCTTGTTATTTTGGCTTAACAGGGTTTGAGCGTGTGTGTGTGTGTGTGTGTGTGTGTGTGTGTGTTTGTGTGTGTGTGTCACAGTCACATGAACATTAGCACAGCATCCCTGCAGGCCTTTTGGACACTTCAAATGTTCTGTAATCAGACATGACTCATAAAATACAGAGCAATAAAAGATCTGTAACACAAAGAGAAAGCTCAAAACTGGAAGAAGAATCAGATGAATAATTCCTGCATTGCAGCACTTCCTGATCTAACACATCATAGAGTTATTTATAACGGGCTATTCAGTTGGTAACACAATGTGACACACACAGCCATAAATTTAAACATTGATTGTGCAAATGTGAGAATTTAGTCATTTTGTGCACAGTTAACAAAGACAAGGAAAGCAGGAACAGTGATGTTGTTTGTTAGTTATTCCCCTTTGAGTTCACGACAGGAAGTGACTGTTTAAGATGAATCTGGCTTCATTTAGAAAGACTGTGTACACTTAATTGTGCCAACTTCAACTCAAATTACGCAATCTCCAAAAGTGGTGGAGTGCGTGGACTTTTGCGTAACTGTAGACCAACTTGGGAACTGTAGCTGTATACAAATTGCAAGACTTGGAAAAAGTTGGCACTTGTGAGCAGAACCAGAAGTGAACTGAGGACAGTGAACTGAAGGAAACAATTGGAAAACACACATACCATGGTGTGTTTTCTCACCCTCACCAATGGGCACCAACTATGGTGACTGAAGAACAAGATCACAGATACAATCAGCTGAAATGAGCTTCCTCCACAGGGTGGCTGGACCCTCACTCGCATACAGGGAGGAGCTCAGCCATCTGGGAAAGCTTGGAGTAGTGCCGTTGCTCTTCCAGGTTGAGTGAAGCCAGATGGGAGAGTTTGGGCATCTGGTTAGGATACCTCCCAAACACCTGGCTGGTGAGGTTCTAGGGGGTGTTGGCCTAGAGGTAGAATTAACGTCTTTCAACCCGGAGAACCGGTTCGAATCCCACTGGGCCAAAGCTCTCCCTGGGACTGGGAAACACTGGAAGATGTTTCTGGCATGACCCACCGGGTGGAGACCCAGAGGCCGACCCTGGACCTGCTGGAGAGACTATCTCTCATAGAACTCCTCGGGATCCTCCCGGGTGAGCTTGAGGGTGCAGCCCGGGTGAGGGAAGCCTGGGTTACATGTATGAGGCTGTTAAACCCACGTCCCGGCCATAGGTAAGCGGAAAACGACGGAACATAAATGCCTGTTGTTAAAAAAATTGATCTACATCAAGGAAAAGCTTGTCCGTGAAAATATTTGCGCATTGGCAAAATGTTCAAACTTATTTTGTGCACCTTCATACATGCACCTCTACGCAATTTTTCCGATCTTACACGTAAAGATAATTAGTAATAACAGTGTTGACACACATGATAACATACGTTAGGAAGAGATTTACTTCGCCTGCTTCTGGTGCTGACAAGAACTCCCGATGTGCCACTAGCTCTTGACAAAAACATTTGAAGCCCATTGCATTAGTGTCATCATTTACAGTACATGATCCAACTCTTGAAGTTTGGGAGGCGTGTTTGTTTGCAGTGGGATGGTGAGATTTGTCCCAGGTGTAGTCCTTAAAACTTAAATTGTGTAAAGGTGAATTATGGAGGTTTTTATAAACCTCAAATGGCGTAATCGAGTGGCATAAGCAATAACATTCGCTCAGCTCAACATTTACGCACATCTTTTTAAATGAAGCCTCATCACTGGGAATGCCTCAGTCTGGTCTAGGGGAATGCAAAGACCTCAAAGCTTTAATGAGCTCAAACCAGTTCAGAGAAAAAAAACACATAAATTAGAACACAACCAGAGGCAAAATGAGTACATGCACAAGGTTCTTCTCTGTTGTACAACGTCTAATACATAGAATGATTAAGATTTGTAGGCATTGAAGAGAGGAAGGATACACCCCGAACAGGTCGCCGGTACATTGTGGGGCCACAAACAGACAACCATCCACACACACTCATTCCTACGGGCAATTTCATAGTGGCCAATCAAGCTAGCATGCATGTTTTTGGAGAGTGGGAGGAAACCGGAGTACCTGGAGGACACCTGTGCATACACAGGGAAAACATGCAAACTGCACACAGAAAGAGCAGTGTTTAAAGCCTCACCCCCAGTTCAAGACTCAAAGACTACTTGCTGTGAGGTCACAGTGCAAGCCCCTACAATATATACCGTACTACATTTATCCTTCATGGGGAAATGACTTTGCTGCATTGCACCGCAGCAGGCAACAAAAATGAAGCCAATGTGGGAACAACTAGAGGGTTAGGTGTCTGCTTCAGGACCACTTAGGCATAGACTCAGTGAGAATCGAACCGACGTCTCCTGGTCTAAATACGGACTTCCTACCACTGAGAGGTGGAATATCAAATTATGTTTCATTTTAACAAACAGACATGTCACAAAACAAAGGTGGTTGATGAGACAACACGTCCCTGATTTAATACTTCTATTTCAATTAGAGCAAGCATAAATGAAAGAACTAATCTGGTTTAAATACTAGTCCACCCAAGACTACAGGATTACCAGATTGTAGCAAATTATGAGCAGTCTGTTTTATTTTCGTCTTCTAAACTGCTTATCCCCAATGGTTATCACAGGCAGTGCTGGAGCCAATTCAGGGTGATTTCAGGCAAGAGGCAGGGTATACCCTAAACAGGTCACCAGTCTGTTGTAGAGTCAGCAGTCTGTTTATTCAGAGCAAAATGAGGAACTTCTTCTATAAGTTATGGCAGGGATGCCCAACCTTTTTCATCCCAAGATCTACTTTCCAAATGTATTCTCAACAACTTTTTATTCTCTCTTTTTTTTCTTTTTTACTTTTTTTTTCAGTGTCATGCAATCTACCCATAATGCCTTTGCGATCGACCAGTCGATCGCGGTCGACGTAATAGGCACATTTAAGACGCTAAAAGTGATTTTTTTTTTTTTTGCATTAAAAAAAAAAAAAAACTCCCAAGACATGCATTAAATGCAACTTGGAAAAAAATTAGTTTCCGCACATAAACACAACATGCATGTGTGTTTCTGTCTACTGGTACATGTGTTTCTGTTCCCAGAAAGGAATTCTGGAAAAAAAAAAAAAAACTTTTTGCAAGCAGCTTTGAAGCTGAAATGACCAGAACAACACAATCTAAGTTACTTGGTGTAAACAGGAGAAAACAAGCCACTAGATCTGGACACATCACTGCATGCAAAGTTTCAAACTAAAATCTACTTTGGAAAATATTTTTTTTAAAAAAAGGAAAACCATGTTACTCGCCATCACCACTGGAATGATTCCCAGCTGCTGGAACTTGGAAAACCAACGCGTTTTTCTCAGTTTCCGCTTTAGCTGAGGTTTATTTTCAGCATGAAACCAGACTTTAAAAAGCTGTTTGTTTGATTACCTGAAGAAATCTGAAATGTTTTCGTAGATCTTCTGTTTGAGAGCAGCTGAAGAAGTGATCCTGTCTATGTCGTCCTGCCCAGAGTCATGCTTTACAAAAATAAAAAAAAACTCTAAAAACAAGGACGTTGCTTCACAAATTTATGTAAATTTTACGCAAAAAACCGCGATCAAGCTCATTGGACGTTAACTTTTTATGCCTTAACAGGAGATTAAAACTATTTATGCCACTCCCACTGCGAAAAAAAATCATAAAAAGTGGAAGTTTAAAAGCTTTCTGAGTTTTTTTAGATTCTTAAATCCTATCATCGATAGATACATAAATGTATCTATGTGCAAGTTTTTAAAGAAAAAAAATATTTTTAATGCAAGCTTTAGTTTTTTTATTTTTATTACTTTAATAAGAGTTTTGTAAAATTTAGAAAATAAAAACATTTTTTGCTACATTTATTTTTCTCAGGTTTGCTCCGTCTGTATGGAAAGCGACTCAGGCCACATGTCGTGCCAAAAAGAGTGCGTTAGATTTTAAAAAACGTTTTGTACGCCAATAAATTTCAGCTAGTCTGGTCCAATCAGCAGATAAACACATCAGACAATTGTAATTTATCCCTGATCCACTTTGACGTGGATTTTAATCATCTAAAGTTGCAACTTGTCAGTTTCTAAGCAACTATATGGAAAGCCATTCGTGTTACGTCAATGACAAGCAGTCTTGTATGTACCTCATGCCAGTTTACATTCAGAATACTAAACCTTACTTACATTATTTAAAAGTTGTGTTACCTAAAGACCCACTTGGACAGTTTAAGGAGTTTTTTTTGTTCAAAATTTATGTTAATTAATTAAGTCTTATGCACTGCAGGTCAAGGACATGGTCCTTCCCCAGGTGAAGGGGTTTAATATTTTGGGCTCTTTCACAAGTGGAGCAGCAGATCGAGAGACAAATCGGTGCAGCGTCTGCAAAAATTAGCACGGTACATCGTTTGTCAGGATGAAGAAAGAACTGAGCCAAAAAGCAAAGCTCTCCATGTACTATTCAAGCTACGTACGTTCCTCCCCTCACCTATGAAAGATCAAGATTACAGTTGCAAGCGGCCGAAATGAGCGTCCTCCGCAGGGTTGCTGGGGTCACTCTCAGAGATAGAGTGAGGAGCTCTGCCATCTGGGAGGAGCTCGGAGCAGAGACGTTGCACATTCGGGTCGAGAAAAGCCAGATGGGATGGTTAGGGCATCCTGTTAGGCTACCTCCCAGAAGCATACGTATACAGTACATCTTATCTTAGTTTGTAAGTGAAGGTGAAATAAACCCCCCCCCCCGAAAATTTTCAGTCTGCTTTTTATTTACAAAAATAAACTTTATAGATTGAAAATGGAAACAAAGAACATTAGTAAAAAAGGAGCTTCAATAAAAAAACACTTTGTAGGATTTTACTTAATATTTGAAACATAAACAAGGGAAAGACAGCCAAAGGCACAAGGACAAAGCACTGAACTATTAGCAAGTTTTTTGTTTTTTCTTAAAGTCTTAAGCCGTTTGACTTGGCTGCAATGTTTCCAGATGTCAAAGTAGAGAAAGATAGAAAAAATGCATGTGCTGGCCTTCCTGAGAAACAATCATCAGATTTTGCTCTGAAGGACATCATCAACAAGAAAATGAGTCTGACAACATGGAATAAGCATGTCTTTATTCATGCTGGAATATGTTACAAGTAAAAGTCTCACAAGACCATTTAAACATCTTAGACAGACTTTTCTTCCCTGGTTGTGTAATGTAACCAGAGTCAACAGCTGTGATCTGGATGATGGAAAAGTGAACATGCGTAACATCTGTGACATCTGCCAGACAGTCTGGAAATCTATATTGTAGTGCAATCTAGTGGAGAAACATGCAAAACGCACATTTTGTTACCATGTTGCTTGACTAACATGTCGTGTTACTTTAATATGTTCACTGCTTTTTGTGAATATACGGTATTTCTACTTTGCCTCTAAATAATTAAGTCCTGCCTTTTGAGAGATTTTTCTACCTCATAGCACTAGCTATTTTGATTTTTTTTTTGGAATGTTATATTCTTCTGATTTCCATCCCACAAATTTCTGCTCCAGTACACAACCTGCTTTTTAGAATGCGGGTGTGACTGAGAACGAAATCCTTGGCCAAAAACAGATGCGTGCTTAAACAGTATACTTATTCGTCTCCAAAGAAACCCATGGTCTATGCTAAAACACATCTTCAAGTAAAAATCTTCATTTAAAATGGTAAAATTTATTGCTATCTTAAGGTTTTATTTGTTCGTCCAGAATTGGAGTATATTCAGACAAAATTTTAAAAGTTAAAATATGCTTCGTTTTATTTGTTGGCTAATCTTGGTCGGTTATTTTTTCTAAAAGTGTTGTAAAATGTCATTTAAATGAACACACAATTTATCCAATGCAAAATATTTTTATTATTTCAAGTGATACAGTAAATTTTAGATATTTTATCATTTGATTTTAAAAAATAAAAATGCATAAATTTTTTTACTGATCTGTATATTTTTATTAAAATTTCACAAGCATTATTATTTACAACCCACTAAAAAGTGAAAAATATGGACTTGGAGAGTCTCCAGTATAACTGGAGAATTTGGCAATATCTTCACATTTGATGATTTCTGTGTCATTGAGAAGCAGTTGTTGGAAAAAAAAAAGCCGTTGGAGAAAAATACATCAGATAAAAGAAGAGAAAAAAAATGTGATTCATGCTTAATGAGGATGATTATAAACTCAGAGGCTCCTGGTGGAAAGGCACTGGTTGACCACCTCTAAGAGAGACGAGTTCTCCAAAGCTGCTGCAACTCTCTCTTTGTCCGCAAGCTGTTTGTTCACTGCATAGAAAAAGTTAGATGTGAAAACAGTTGACGTATGAAGAACCAACATATTGTGAAATACAGTGACTGATCATGACCACTATCTCTATTTTACCTGCTTCTTCTGAGGCATGAGTCCCAGGAGTTATCTGAACATCAATCTGGAGGATGAAGAGAAACACGTGTTTCTAACTAACAGAAAATTAAAAGTGCATCACTAGAGGGAACATCAGTTAACATACTTTGAATCTGTCAGGCAGGGAGCGAAGGAGCTTGACTTTGATCGACAGACCGATGAGTGTGGCCATGCTGCAGTGAGGGATGGTTGGTGTAAATTCTACACCCACTGTACTCTCAGCATCGTTCACCTGCAGGAAATGACAAATGGGAAAACAAAAAAAACATTTTGTGTTGCCTAAAAGCACAAGAACATTTTTTCAAATACTAGTGTACCGGCAGTATTAAATTATACAGTAACTTAACACCTGCAAAACAAAATGTGATTGCTCTTTTTTAAAACCAGAGCAAAAAAAAAAATTCTGTTCCGTTCCGTCGTCTTCCGCTCATCCGGAGCTGGGTCGCAGGGGCAACAGCCGCAGGTGGGAAGCCCAGGCTTCTCTCATCCCAGCTGCATCCTCCAGCTCACCTAGAAGGATCCTGAGTTGTTCCCTGGCCAACTGTGAGACATAGTCTCTTCAGTGGGTCCTGGGTCTGCCTCTTGGTCTCCTCCTGGTGGGACGTACCCGAAACACCTCACCAGCAAGGTGCTCGGGGAGGCATTCTGACCAGATGCTTGAACCACCCCAACTGGCTCCTCTCGATCTGGAGAAAAAGCGCCTCGACACCGAGCTCCTCCGGATGGCAGAGCTCCTCACCCGATCTCTGAGTGAGAGCCCAGCCACCCTGCGGAGGAAGCAAAGGCAAAGGTTTGTTGAGGCAAAGGCCGGGCTTGGGAGGAGTTCAGCGAGCAATAAAATATCTGCAATAAACCTAAGTTGAGTTTAATTCACTTTCAAAGAAATATATCTAACAGAAGACACGTGAGACTTCATTTAAGCAGATAATTAAGCTGTACTCTATCTGAGTGCAGATAAAAACAGGTTCTCTACTTCATTATCTATAGAAGTGGGTCGACTTAAGACTTCCTCACAAGGACATTCATTCATCTTCTAAACTGTCCATCCCTGATGGGGTTGCAATGGGTGCCAGAGTCTGTCCCTGCTGATTGAAGGTGAGAGGTGGGGTACACCCTGAACAGGTCGCCAGTCTGTATCTGGGCCACACACCCACACTCATTCCTAGAGGCAATTCTATAGTGGCCAATCAATCTAACATGCATATTTTTGATGAGAGGGAGGAAACCGGAGTACCCGGAAAAAACCCACACATATGCGGGGAGAACATGCAAACTCCACACAGAAAGGCCAGCGCACCAAGCAAGCCTTGTTCCACTCGGGACTCAAACCCCCGACTCTCTTGTTGTGAGGCCTGCTATTCACTGCACCCTCATCCCACCATCTCACAACAGTCAGGATCAAGTCACCATGGAAACCCTTTCTTTACCTTAACATGAACTTGTTCCACCACATTGAGCTCCTCCAGAGAGAGAGGATGTTCTGGATCATTGATGGATCTGATCAGATGTACAATCAGTTAAAGAATTAAACATCAAACACATCAGATCAAAAAGAAGAACTTATTGGTCCTACAAATGATCTGCTTCATTTTGAAGTTACAGTTAACTAAAAAAAAAAAATAGACTAATTGTTTTGCAAATCAATTGAACTTTTGTATTATTACAAATAATCATTCACTAATAATTTATTTTTAAAACTAAATTTTTAGTAGAGAAAGACAAAAATTAAGATGCCATTTGAATAGTTTGGGCTTTTCTAGTAAATGTATTTTTTTTTAAAAAAAAAAAAACTTTTTTCCTAATAATCTATTCATTACATATTTTCCAAAATCAAACTGTCAGAAATAACCTTTATTTTAAAAATGATAATAATGGTCATTTCTAAATAAATCAAAGATTTGGGTTTAAAAACAGGATATCAAATATTTCTCTGTCGTCGATCGGATCGTGAACATCTTCATCCTCATCAGAAGCTGTGAGTAATCTATCCACCGATCGTTCAAAGATAACAGGGTTTGCATTCTCCAGCTGAGCTGAGGAAGACATTTTAGACATTTTTATCATTAAAATATTTAGTAAAAACAAGCTGCCATGAGCAGGGCTTCACTTCCGGTAAAGCTACGGAAAGCGACATGGACAAAATTATCCCAGGTGAAAACTTTAAAACATTATTGCACACATTAAATACTTATAATATGTAAAATTGTGTTTTGTTTTTTTTTGGGGGGGGGCGGCGGGGGGGGGCTCGTTTTTGTGTGTTTATTTGATCTTTGACAAACAGGTTTTCATTAAGAATTGCATTTCCTCTTGGGTCCACTAGATGTCAGTAACATTATCATTTATCCATTCTTTTCCACAGAAGAGCCACGCAGATACATTCAGATATCTTAGTGAATCATTTTTACAGAAGTTGAAGCTATTTCTACAGAAATCAAAAGGGGTTTCATATTATTTTTAGAAATATATTTTTAAAAAGTGTCTATTTTCTCTGTCTGCATTTGGAAGTCCACAGAATCCTTGCTCGGTCATGCTCCATCACTTTGACCTCAGGGTTTTCAGGCCATACTCTGCACATTTGTTCCTATACACTAAATCAGCCGCTTGGTTCTGACACTTCTTTGCATGCTTTACCTGCCAGCATCTTACACCCTGCAGTTATGTGTTGGATTGTCTTGGGGTCCTCTTTGCACAGTCTTGATTGCTCTGGTTCTCAAGGCCTGCTCCTGGGCAGCCATGATCAGTGCCTCTGTGCTGTCCTAGAAAGTCCAGTCCTGTCTAGCCATTGGTAGTTATCTGTCGATGGTGCTTCCCATATAAAGGCTTTTCCTCCCCATGATGGTTTCTCTGGCAACTCGTCCTCTGTTTTCTACTGTCTGAGATGTTCACTGAGCACTTCATCCGACGAGACCATCTTCTCGTCGGATGACGAGATTAATTTTGGATTTTGGATGTTATTAGTTGGCATCCTTCAGTTCTATAGAGACAATGGAGTCAGCACCTGGATACGTACTAAACCCAGACAGAAAATCCAGTATGGAGACCAATAGGCAGTTGGCTGAGCTCTGGGATGCTTCCTGGTAACTTCTGCACTGGCTGTATTGGCTAGTATTTCAATTGGACTCTGTCAACAATGCTGAGAGGGGGATCCTGGCACTGGGCACTCCAGGATCTCCATACCACTTGCCCAGGATTGCACTTGGGGATGTCGCTCAAGCTTCACTGTCTTGGGTGATGTTATTTATACACATACTATTCTGAAGACATTTTGGGAGTGTTTGTTGACTTGTGTGTGAAAAAAAAATTGCTTGAATTGGTATCCAGAAAGCTTGTTTAGTAAGTCTCAGGACTTGAGAGTGGGGGATCTATGTGCAATTCCTTCTGGAAGGTTTAAAATATGAAGGTCTTTGAGCGAGATACCTCGGTGTACAGCCTTTGTCTGTTCATTAAACACAAAAAGTATCAAGATTATAGCAGCCTACACGTGATACTAACTTTTTTCTAATTTATTTAACATTAAAGCTAAATAAATTGTAACCCTGACTGCAGCATTTTACCATAAAGATAAGTACTTTAAAAGCCCGTATTTTACTGTGTTTTTCGGCATCATCAATGACTTCAAAAGAAATAACAATATAAAGATCATTGTAGATATTAAAACTTTTGGTCTTATATTGGAAAGTTTGTGCTTGTTTGCAGTAAATTGTGCTTTAATGTGACCTATTGATGTGTTCCAATTATCCTGGTTTCACATTATCAAAACTTTGACTTCAGGAAAGTCAACACATGTTTGTGTCAATTATTTTAACCACAGTAAAGGCTGTTTAAAACACTGAGGAGAAGACGAAAAAAAAAAAGAATTAGATCAAATCTGGACACCAATTAGTTTGTTATCTGAAAAGGTTGCTGATTTCATCAAGCTGGAATCCTAATGAGCTGCTTAAGTCTGTAGAAATGTGAGAGACAGGTCGATATAAAACACTTCAACACACTCTATTCACCTTTTGGGGAAAAAAAAGAAGATGAAAACCAGTGTGCATAATGGGACTGCAAACAAGCCTGACAGTTTGTGATAAAAATGTCATAAATCAAACCAGCAGCAGAAATAAAGGGTGATATACTCTGCTATCGAATATATGAAAACATCAAACTTTGATTGGTCCCCTTTCACATGTTTAGGGAGAAATAAGTCACCTCCTACTGGAAAAGGCCTTTTGTCTCAGTTTATATAGAATAAATTTCTTGGAAAAATCTCACGATGCAGAATATTTGACGCATGTGGTTGAAAAAACAAATAACCAGAGACACAATGGAATTCATAATTGAAGCCAGAAACCTTACACTGTAAAAAGAACAGATCAATGGATCATCCATGTAGTCTGAATTGTCAATTGGTTACACGAGTGTCAAGTGGCTAATTAAGTTTTTTCATTTTCATTTTGCTGATTTTTAACACTATACATTTTATTTTCACATAAAGCCAGATTCCATCATCACCTATAGCTACTGTTGAGACCAGAGTGAAACACCTGATGTGCCTAATAAGCCTGCAAAGCTGCTGACAACCTGCAGCCTGCCTGCTTTATAAATAGCAACACTGGTCAGCAACATGCAGGCTTATAGGCAGATGACAATCTAAGAAATACATTGCATTTTACATCTACCCACAAAAGGCAGACTTCTTAGAGGGATGAAGTTATGTTTGTTAATAACACTGTAACTGAAAACTGCTTTGCCGTTACCTTTCAAAGTCAAGGAGCTGTGCATATGCCGTGTGGAACGGTCTGACCGCACATGTCTCATACAGACATCCTGAACATGTATCAGGCTTTTCTCATGCTGAAGCTCCCGTCTTCTCTTTTTGTTCACTAAAATACCATAAATCTTTCAAAGCTTCAACAAAAAGCTTTGCACTACAAAGAGTTTTTCCTCAATGTGAGATTCTGACAAAATTCCTGGATTATTATGTTTTCTGAGGAGCTCCCTTTAAAGTTAGGAAGTAGATTTTGGATCAAAGTTATGATCAAAAAAATAAATAAATAAATAAAAAAGCTAACCTGCACTGATCTGCTGTGAGAAATGAAAGTCAAGAAACTATTTTCAGAGGCAGTTTCTAAAGTAGGTTAATTTAGATTGTGTTGGGATGTTTTTCTCATTGGAGCTGTGCTCACTTTCTCTGATAAATAACAGCAAAAGTTGGACATAATAAATCATGCTGCAAGGCTTTATACTGAAAGTTATTTTGACTCAGTCGTGTTGGAAGAGTTGTGGTTAGCTAGAATAAAAAATTGGCTGAAAAACTGAACTGTTACATACAGTATACTCGGGATGGATTTGCTGCGCATCATGTGTTGGATGACGGTGGAAGATTTTAAATACTTAGAATCAACAGTCCAGAGCAATAGAGAATGTGGAAAAGAGGTGAAGAAGCGTGTGCAGGCAGGCTGGAACGGGTGGAGAAATGTATCAGGTGTGATGTGTGACAGAAGAGTTTCAGCTAAAATGAAAGGGAAAGAGGTACAAAACCGCGGTGAGATCGGCCATGCTGTTTGGTCTAGAGACAGTGGCACTGAGAAAAAGACAGGAAACAGAGATGGAGGTAGCAGAGATGAAGATGCTGAGGATCTCTCTGGGAGTGACCAGGATGGACAGGATCAGAGGAACAGCACATGTTAGAGGTTTTGGAGATAAAGTCAGAGAGGCCAGACTGAGATGGTTTGGACATGTGCAGAGCAGAGAGAGTACATTGGCAGAAGGATGCTGGGTGTGGAGCCACCAGGAAAGAGGTCCAGAGGAAGGCCAAAGAGGAGGTTAATTGATACAGTGAAGGAAGACATGAAGATCGTTGGTGTGACCGAAGAGGATGCAGCCGATAGGGTTAGATGGAAGAAACTGACTTGCTGTGGCTACCCCTGAAGGGACATGCTGAAAGAAGAAGTATCTGAAAGAATGAATGATTTTGGAGACATCAAAATAAAAATAAACTAAAAAAAAACAGACTGTCCTCACCAGTGAAGAAAGCCCTGGAACTATTCTGATCCAGTTTGTAAAGACAGTCTTGTATATATTAAGTACACCATAGTTTGTTTTAACCTTTGCAGGTCCACAGAGAGCCTCATGTTTTCTGAGAGGTGAAGCTTTCTGTAATTTATGATTCCAAGAACAGCAGCTGCATTTGCAAGGTCGAAGTTAAACACATGGCTGAAAACAGCAAAAAAGGATTCATACTCGTGTTTTTTCTACTGTCACACGTCGCCTTCCATGTGAAGGAGCATGTGGTGCACAACATGCATTTAATGAGGCAAGACAGCCTTCCAAAAAAATTTTTATTTAAATGTTTTTACTGACTGAAGCTCAGTACCTTAAACAAATTTGATGGCACTCTGCAGGATGTTGCGGTTTATATCAGGAGACAGTATTAATTAATCATTTTACAACTGGGACTCAGGAAAGTAGCTTCAGAGTTTCCAGGAAGACTAAAAAAGACGAGGATAGAATAAGAGAGTATTTGCTTAGAGAAAAGTCACTTGTCATTAGTAATCACCTTTATTTGACCATAAGGTGGTTATGGTTTTTATATGGAGAGCAGAGCTTTCAGACGCTCTGCTCCTCGTCTCTGTAACTCACTCGCTCCTGACCTCCGCAACACTAACACACTCTCACATTTCAAATCTGGATTAAAACTCATCTTTTTCATCAGGCTTATTCTCTTTCTTAAATCTATGTTTTTTATACTGATAAATGTTTAAATTTGTATGTATTTGATGTTTTATGTTGTTTTTAACTATTACTGTATTTCTTTATATTTCTAAATGTGATATACAGCGACATTGAGGGCCTAGAAAGGCGCCTTAGAATAAAATATATTATCATAATTATTAGAAGAGCAGGAAAACCACTAGAAACAAATGTTTCTGACTCTCTCTCTGCATATGAGAAACAGCTCTTCTTTGATGTGGGAGACAGCTCTTGCCCTATCTCAAATGGAGAACATAGCTGAACAATTGAGAAAATGGATTGTGGTCTACTAAATGTGGGATGTCTTCCTTTCTGGACCACCTCCAGCTGGAAACCAACTGGTAAATCCAGACGTTTGCTTTTTTGGCCCAGCTCTGTCTTAAGTATGATGGGCTAGTGTAGCATTTCAATTACGGTACAACAGCAACCCATGAGGGAGAGACTTTGAATGCTTGGCAACTTGCATGTGAACACAAAGCTTAGTTGGTAAGTTTCAAGACTTGTTAGAAGTTGGAAACCAGGGTGGAAATCACACTGTTAGAATAAAATTCCAACAGTTTTAGTGTGAGACTCTTCAAGCAAATTTCTTTTTCTGACCAGTTTTTGAAAAACATATTAGCTCAGATGTAACACAACCCCCCCTCCCACTTCTCTGAAGAGGCTGCTTGGATCCCCTATCTCTTTTTTTTTTTTGTCGGTCACAAAACATCACTGCGGAAGCTGCCCTGATCCGCCTGTGGGTCTCAGCAAAATCATGAAATACTTTAGCACATCCAGATGTAGTTAGACTACATTCCTGTTGAACATGCTGTAATAAAAAAGCATTTCTTTATCCCCTTTTTCCATTAACCAAATAGTTGGCTGCATGCCAGACTTGTTGAATCACAGCTTTTCAGATTGTCTTTGGTTAAATCCTGTGACTTCAAAAGGAAGAGTCGGAGCCATTATTCACTTAAGCAAAACAAATTATCTGTTTCCACATTTTTGAGAAAAAAAATGAAAAAGCAGGAGGATACTCGTTGATTCCCCTCTTTTACTGTCTTGTGTTTTCTTCTCAGGTTGACTGCTCTTCATTTCTCTGATTCAGCAAACAGAGAACGTCAGCTTTTAAAAAACTGAAAACTATCTAACGTGTCTTTTTCTTTCTGTGAAAGGTCTTATTGAAGGTTTTTTTTTTTTCTCTTTTGAACCACTTCTGAATTGCCTCTACAGGCGTTACCCCATCTTTGATGTTGTAAAGCAAGTTTAAAGATCACAGAAACTGGAATTGTTCAGTTTTTATGCCAACGCCAACAGAATTTGCAAATAAAAATAATGTACCCAAAGAATGTCCTTTGACTCTCTCTGCATCCGCTCAGTATAATTAAAACCATACTCATTCCATTAAAATTCCTTAAGTGTTATGGAAAATATTGGGTTTCCAAAAATATGTGACCCCGATCTTCGGTCACATAACTTTGAAAACCTAACCTGTTCATATATAGGTGGTATTGAGGAACTGTACATAATTATGTTGAAATCCCTTTAGCGGTTTGCAAGATATCGCATTCACAAAAGTGTTAAGGAAGACACACGGATAGCACAAGTATTTTGCACCGCCCCCACATTTTGTGGGCAGCATAAAAATGTGTCTCCTGCTTTTTCATGGATCTTTGCCTGGTGTAATGTGCCTGGATGGCTCTCTAGAAATGGTGTTCTGGAAACACTCAGATGCCTGAGCATTGACCAACTGGTACATCGAGAGCTTTGCTTCTTGGGTTAGCTGCTTCTTCATAATGACGTACGAATGAAGCATCTTGATTATTGCAGAGGCCGCTTCAGTCACTAAGTGAGAGGTCATTTCACTCCAGTAAAAAAAAAGGAGGAGGAAAAAAAAGCCATTTCTGGTTTGTTAAAGCTTTGAAAAATGAGCTAATATAAGTTTTTATCATTTGTATCTTATATGGCGAAAAACAATTTGTCACTCTAAATGGCTCATTTCGGTATCAGATGTCGGTTGTCAGAGAATTTTTTTATTATTTTATTTTTACATCGTATTCGAAGTATTCGAAACGTCTTAAAATGATCAAATCTAGCACACATTTGATGTTCCACAGCTTTGTGATTATAAAAGTGAAATGTGGGACTAAATCTACTTTCAAAAGCATCCAAAATTCTTCTTTTTTTTTTTTTGCAGTGTTGTATAAAAGTTGACGGGAGGGAATTTAATATGAAGGTGTGAAAGCTGACCAACATCTCTTTTCTATATCCTTCAGGTCTTTTTTAGTTAAGGCTTGGGAAAGAAAAATGGTTGTTTGTTCAAAGAAAAATGGCTTGTTGACAAGAGCATGAGCAGCAGGAAGTGTGTTTATTTTATGAAAGAGGGAAAGATAGCAGAGATGGATTATGACATTTGGGCTTGCTCAGCAGCAAACAGGGACGGTTGTTTTTCTCACCATTTATTTAAATTTTTAGAAGAAAGACTATGATGAATGTAGCTGCTGTCTTGGGAGCGATGAGAAACACAAATTCTAGAGGCAGCCTTTAGATTTAAGAAAACAGAAAGGGAAGGTTGGAGGAGATGGGATTTTGTGTAGAGAAAATAGCAATGAAAGCATTTCTATCAAGACATGCTTTACACAATATAAAGTAAAGATAAAATCAAATTTAGAACTTTTACTTTTATCTTTATTTTCATTTATAACATCCAACCTTGGAGGTAAAAAGTTACTGGTCTTTGAGCACTAGAGTTTTACATCCCTGCTGTACATGTTTAAAAGAGTGGAATTAACCAGACTGCTCGTTTCGTATCTCTAGTCTTCTGGCCAAGATGTTAAAACGCAATAAAATGAGAACCTCTGGCAAAATGTTGAGTGACTCTCTCAGAGGCTCTTTTTCAGCTGATGAAGTCCCTCAGAAAATCTTGATTGTGAAGAACTTTGTAGATCTGTATTAACTAATCTCTGATGACCAGCATGTTTTTTGTCTGTCCATTCTGGAAGACCTTCATACATTCATCTTCTAAACCATTTGTCCCTGTTGGGGTTACAGGAGATCCCTGAAACTATCCCGGCTGATTACAGGCCTCCCTGGAGTAAAAATTATCTCCCGGAAGACATTTTTTCAAAGTTTATTAATCTCAAATGATTTCATTAAAAATAGATTTGACAAAATAATTTTTTGTGTGTAAAAAAACTGGCCCAAACTTAGAAATTATGTCTTAGAAAAGGACACCCCCGCCCCCCCGCTGTATAAGATTTGATAAATAATTCACAACTTTCCTTTAATCTAAACAATTATTCTTCAATTTGCAAATGTTATTTACTGTGAAACCTGAGGTTGTATGAGGAGCTGAGGCTTAAAATGAGAATTAGAAGAACCCTTCCGACAAAACCCCACGATGCATGGTAATGTGCTGTAGCATCTAAACGCTCAGCTAGCGGGGATGTGTCTACATGTTCCTGAGCTGCACAAACAGGTTGTGAAGTGCACTCACTTCAAACCGCTTTATAAGGATCATCAGCTGTCTTTCTCTCGCACTCTACCAGCATGTACCACCCTCTGGCCCACCCGACGTTTCCCATCCTGTGATTACAGCAGATTGAATCTCTGTTGACCTTTTCCTGTAATTACGTCGTGTCGGTGCGGCGTGTCAGCTGCTCTTTGTCTGATTCATGTTTGGCTTCACAAAAAGAACTGACTGACTGCAAAATTGCCAACAACAACAAATGTGGACAAAGCTGATTTTATAGTAAAAGCCGATCATCCATCTGTTCGCTTCGTGTGGTCCTGAAAAGGGAACTAAGTAACCATATTCTGACTTGCTGTTTAGGGTCCTTACAAACATGGCAGCTGGATTTTGGACTTTTTAATAGAGTGGGAGACAAACTGTGTTGGGGATGTAATGCAAGTCACATTCCAGAAAAAAAACAGCTGTACAGTTAGATATATTTTTGGAATAGTCGTCAGAAAAAGTGGTAAAAAATGTATGAAGTCCATGTTAAACATCTGATCATACACCTCTCTGTGACCTTGCTCACTCTCTGTACAGCCTGACATCTTTTCTTGAAGGATGAATGCTTCCCAGCAGATTCCCACTGTGAAAGATTGATTTATTTATACTGAGGGAAGTTAGTCCTGCAAGCTGAATCTGACTCTTCATGTTGGGTCAAAAGATTCTACCTTCCTGGGAGGCTGTGCATACTCAGAAAACAAACATATACCATACAAAATTCTTATTTGATGTAGACCTACTTGGTAGGTTTTTTGCTGAAGCAGAAAACTTCAATTTTGAACAATTAATACACAAATACAACACACACTGAAGGTTGAAGATACTTCATGATGATGATGTGAATAACAAACCCTAAACATGGAAGCAATAGTACGACAGATGTAGACAACACACAGGAATGTAGTGAGACACATAGGCAGTATCTGACTGCTCACAGGGGGAGTATGGATGCGGACGAAATAGTGGTGTGCGGGGACAGAGCATCTGGTGAGGGTAGCTTCACAGGAAAATACTTGAAAGCAAACCACGACCAAGGTCAGAATTAGGGAATCCAGATTGGTATAGGCTTGGAAGCTTTCTCAGTCTCTGCTTTGTTCTTAAGTGGTGATACCAACAGACTGAAACAGGGGGAGGACTGACTTTTAATTTCCATCTGAGGTAAGCAAAAATCTTCTCCAAGCTGGGGTTAGTTTGTAAACTGCATTTATATAGTAGGAAAAAAAAGGAAGAAAATTTTAAGGTGTTGAAAATAATTTGAGGGGGCTTAAAAATAGTCTTGAATCACCCATGTTACGATAATATTTTTAGCACATTCAGAAATCAAGATTTTACTGGACAGCGTTTATTAATTGACAGGACATCGAGGAGCTTTGTATTTACTCACATTAACAGTTCATGACAGCTTGTTTTAAAATCCCAAACCCACAGTGGTCACGATTCTTCTGTCCTTGCGGGCCTTGAATACATTAGAATTAAATTTGCCAGATTTAGACCAAGACATCTTTTGCTCTAAGAAATTTTATTCAAAGTATTCATGCTTTTGGTGAAAAGGACAAGGCTGCTTCCAACTCCAACAAATGAGAAATTTATTAACATTTCTAACGGGCTCTGTGGAAGATTTTTTATGATCCAAAACACGATTACTGTTTTATGGAGAGAATACTGAGGCAGATAGCAAGATGATGAGATAAACTCAGCATCTCTACAGAATAGTGAGCTGGATAAAGGGCAGATAAAACAATGTTCAGGTAAAATAATGACAGGTAAAAAAGCTACATATTTAATAATGTGCAAAATGCTGTAAAGGTTCATTTAAAAGCATGTAAACAGGAACAGACGTGAAGAGCTGGTCTAATTAAAGCAGAACTTTTTAAAGAGTCTATTCCTTTTTAAATCCTCACCACTGGGATTACATTATAAAATAACAGGAAAATGTAAACCACATAATAACTTCATACTGTTAAAGCAATTATAATTTCATACACGTGCGTATTCCCCTCTTGCGATTTGAATACGCCATTAAATGGAAACAGTGAGTGAAAACTTTAATAAAACTTCATAACTAAAAATCTAACTTTGCTGAAGCAGTTTTTTTAAATCCCCTTTTTTGCTTCATTTTGTTATTTTATTTTTTACTTCAAGATAAGATTCAGTTTATTAAGCCCCGGAGGGAAATTGATTTGTTACAGTGGTCAAATAAATATGGGAAGGCGTTGGCTCAGTGGTAGAGTGTTTGTCCTTGGACCGGGAGAAGTTGGTTTGATTCCCACAAAGCACTGTTGGTGTCTCTGAAGCAGACACCTTATATACTACTTATTCCCACGTTTGACACCGTTGTGGATGACTGCTGGTGTGCAATACAGCAAAAGTAATTACCCCATTGAGGGAATCAACATAGTACAGCAATAATTAAATATATTGAAATACAGTGTCTTGTATCACATCAAGTTATTTATTTTTTATTGATATTTCCAACGTGAAATAAACTCCAGAGAAAAAGCACAGAAAAAAAAACCTATCCATGTAGTGGATTTGTTTCATGGTCAACACAACGTCCATAAAGAAAAATAGCCTGCAGGTACAAACATGACATAAAAAATACATATATGTGTTTCAACACCTCACAAATATTCCAATTTTTTTTATTTATTTACCATGTGATAAATTAAATTGTGAAAAAATCATGAATAGTGTTTAAAAAAAAGGTCTCTTATGATCTCTAAAGGGGTCTTATGACATTAAATCCTAGAAAAGATAAAAGTAATCAACAGTATTAAATTTTTAAGATCCAACAGTGTTAAGACCAAAAAAAGTTGACTAAATAATTCTTTCCATGTCGGCGAAGAATTGACTTTTTTTCACTCTGTTAACGTTTAAAATGCATGTTCTGGTTAAATGTGTTGGAGTAAGTTTTCATTTCAGCTCCTGAACCATTTATCCCTAATGAGGTCGCATGGAATGCCAGGGTTTATCCCAACTGATTTCAGGCGGGAGGCAGGATACACTCCAAAAAGGTAGCCGGTTCGTTGCAGGACCACACACACAGACAACCATTCACAAACACACTCATTCCTAAGGGCAATTTTGTGGCGGCCAATAAACCTAACATTGAATATACTTTATCCCGAAAGGACACCTCGATGACCCCTTGCCCATAACCATCGGCGTCCCAATATGGTCACATTGTGTCCAACCTGGAAAACCAAAAACTGGGGTCTGGAACAGGTCCACAAAGCCAGTCTGCAGTGAAGAACCCTTAACTGGTATCTCTGTATTTCACTTGGTCCAAGTATGCGCCTCGAGTTCCTCAAGCGAGCAACCAGACGTTTCTCTGAAAAACAACGGGCCCGAAGCACCTTCTCTAGACAATGGTGGACACGCATGTTTTTGGAGAGTGGGAGGAAACCAGAGTACCGTACGTGGAGAAAACCCACACATACACAGAAAGAACATGCAAACTCCACACAGAAAGGCGGGTGTTTCAAGCCTCCACCCCCGACTCCGGAACTCTAACCGCCGACCTTCTAACAATGAGGTCACTCTGCTACCCACTGCGCCCCCCTAAAAACCAATACAATACGTACACACTCAATTTTTGACATATACAACTTTACATATAAGGCCTTTATCTCAATCTGTACCGTGTACTTTATTCATTGGTTGAAGACCCGAAGACCGCAGTCTGGTGGTGCTTGTATTTTAACAACATCCAGAGAAATAAAGTTGTCTTGGCAAAACATAAAATAAAATTTGAAACTCACATCGACCTCTACCAGGTGACGGTAGCTATGGAGACAAATGAAAGGACAAGAACCGTTACACTAAGCATGTGAGAGGATCACAGTCAGCGAAAACATAATTCTAAATCTCCCCGACAATTCGGCTCCGGCATGCCGTTAATGTGCTTTCTGTACACGCAGCACATGAGGATCAATAGGAAACGGTCCTCTGATAAACCTGAAACAAACAGCTAGACTGGAGCATTTATTAGCAAACTCATTTAATTTACAATCTAATTTAACCCCATGCATTGATTACTTAATGAGGCTATTTACTCCCTTCACCAAAAGGATTTTATTGAAAATTTTGAACAACTTAGTGTCCTTTTCTTAGAATTGTGACGCTTCATGTTAGCCTCTGTCTTCTACACGTTAACCCCTGTCTCCTGGAAGCACTGAAGTAGATGACTTGCCACTTCACATGTGGTAAGTAATACCCCATTAGTTCTTGTGATTCTGGATCCACTGATGCACAAAGAGCTCCATTACCCCTCCATGCACTTGCAGGGCTTTTGGTTAATTTATCCCCTCTTTACTATCCTGGATTGCCACCATTGCCTGCCAGAGGAGATCCTGCTGATTACACATTTTCACTGACAGATATCTCACTGAAAAAGACAGATGTGAAGCCACTTAGACTCCTAAAGAATCCACATGCTTAGTTTAATAAGTTACGCAAAGTAAATTTATCTTTTTTCTTGAATTATCATTTTTCTGCTGATCAGCATCATTTCCTTAGCTTGTCGAACACGCTGTTGGACAAACAAACACAAAACTGTCCAAATTGGTGCCCAAAGATAAATTTCCGCAAATCCAAACCTATACTTTTTAACAAAGATGAACCGATGCTGAGCAAGAGAATTTTTTTCTTTTATCACTCACATATGATGTAAATGGATTGACTGCTAAGTTTTGTCCAGCCAGGCAACAGAAATCCTTAAAAAGCATGTGTTTCTGTCTGAAATTTCAAATGTCTGCTAAATACACCTTGATTGCGTTATGTTCTATTTTGACTTCTCATATGTATTTTTGTCACAAAAATCAGCAACACTTCATAGAAAAGGTATGAAGTGTTCCTTGAAAACATTCCCCCTCCAACGCTTGTCGCCTTAGGCATTCAGTAACGCCAGGGTAAAGGCAATGCAACACTTTTATGATCTTCATCTGTTTGAATTGTTACCTTTTTTTTGCCTGTAATTCAGAAATTAGAGGCATTTCAAAGGTTGTAGGTCACCACATTGACTCATTTATTGACCTGCTGTAATGCTGCTAACACATCTACCATCCAGAATATCTGATCTCTCTCCAGATCAATTTTTGGGCTAATTTCATGGGTTGTGTGTGACTTTAATTAATGCTTCGGTGCACATCTTCTCCTTTGCTGTGTACAGAAACAGGGTGAAGTTGATTGTACAATTTTATAGTGTCAAAGTGATCCTGAAATCGTTCTCCCAGAGGTTCACAAAAGAAGATGCTTAAAGCGAGAAACTAATACCAGCTAAACTTTCATTGCCTGAGTTAGAAGTTAAATAGAGCTTAAATTTAAACCTGTTTATATTTTAAAAGTTAATTAAGGATCTGAAGGCCTTACATTTTTATCTTCAATACCACACAAACGCAATAATAATAGATTTAGCAAAATAAACACCAGGTTCTTGTTTTCCGTTCAAATTTTTTTTTTAATTTACAGTAATTGTAAAATTTTTTCTCTAAAACAGTTTTTAAAATCTATTTATTATGTTTATTTCCAGCTCGGCGCCTCCCGCCTATCACTGTAAATGTTTTTGAGTGCAACCCTACGAATCGTTAAGGCTTTGAAGCATCCTGGCATGAAGACCCGCAGCTAATATCACGCTTCACAACACGGTCAATACCCAACAACATCGCAACAGAGAAAAGAAAACCCATCCAGCCCAGCATGAGTGCTCCTAGAACACCTGAGGGCAAAGTTTGAAATACACCAGTGCTCACGAAGGTCAGGTCCACCACCAGCAGATCCACCGTCGTCAATGCAAGAGGTGTGTCAATCAGCTACAAAGGAGTCGGGTTAAAAATGATTCACTGAGATGTTTTTCTACTTCTTAAGCATAATTTTGTTGACCAATTTTTATGTCTGGAGTCAAGCCTCGGGATTCAAAATTGTTCACTGTTCCAATGAAAGCAGAGTGGAATTTTCATAGACTCCGCCTACTTAATAAAGTATTTGTCATTGTCATTGTCACAAGTGTAAGAAATTTGATATCAAAAATCATGCATCGGATAAAAACAGCATAAATAGACATTGTACGGTGAGTCAAGGTATGTTATGGTTAGTTACAGAATAATTTACTATACCGTACATTATTAAAGTGACGGTGCAATATCACAGTAACTCATAGTGAGTGCGGCCGTAAAATGTCCTTAGTGCCACCCAACCGGTTAGTTGGGTGTGCAAGACGGAATGGAAGGTGGAGGGTGATTGCTTTCAAAGCTCTCGGGACAAAAACAGTCTCTAAGTCGTGAAGTAATTGTCTTGATGGTCATGAACCACTTCTTCGATGAGAGAAGCATAAACTGTTTGTTTCCTGGGTGCGTGAGGACAGTTGTGTTTGTCCTTCTGCTGAACTCGGGAGTGGTAGAGCAAGTCCAGATCTGGCAGATGGCAGCCAACGATCACTCATGCAGTCCTTACCACCCACACCAAGTCCTTTTTTGTCTTGTGTAGTGCAACTGTCATACCACACAGTCATGCCAAGAGACAGGTTACTTTCAATTAGGCCACTGTAGAAGTTCATCAGAAGTTGGGAGGAGAATCTACAGAGGTTTTTGGGCCTTCTTTATCAGGTATCTCGTGTTAGCAGTTCATGAGAGGTCAGAGGAAATGTTGATGTCCAGCAACTTTATGTTGTCAACATGCTCCACAGCCTTCCCGGTATGCAGAGAAAAAGTCCTCCATCTGAACCTTTTTGAATCAAACATCAGAAGTGAGGCAAAAACCCCACAAAATCTAGCACATTGAGTAAAACTGTACCATTTTTGTCTCATGTTCAGTTAATGGAAAAAGATGATGACACCAAATTTTGCCGTGTGGTTGGACTTCGTACCGCTCAGTGTTTGATGTCAAAGCAATACTTGTCCGTGAGGATTTCATATTGAAAAGTCAATGATTTTTGGTTCCGAATATTGAGGAACTTTTCATCACTTTCAATAAGAACTAATGACTGACTATCGTTAGTTCCGTTACATACAATAATTTGGACTAAGACTAGTGACCACAATTTTTCTTGGGGTTGTTTGTTTGTTATGGTTACAGTAAAAAATGAGGCAACAGGAGAGCTTTCTCTCTGGACGGCCCTTATATGTAAACAAAATGACAAAAATTGCTTTAAGGGACAAAGTATACAATTATGTCTTTTATTTTCCAGACCATAAGACCTACTAAAACGTTCAGTTTGTTCATGTTGCTGTTTGCAATATGCATGCTTAGATATAAAAAGATATTTAAAGAGAAAGGTAAACAATCGAAACAAACAAAAAAAACTTATTTGAAGCGAGAGTTTCTGAAGAAGAGGTCTGTGGTTGAAAACATTCTCAATGGGTGGGTTGTCCAATGAATTAATCAACTCACAACCCTCAGTGAACACTGGTTTTTGAAAGGGAAATGATTTGTGGCACCCTAATGAACAATGTATGCAAGCGTTGTGCAGGAAAGACTCATAAATAAGTCTGTGTGGAGAAAAACAGTTTTCATTGTAGTGAAAAGATGAGCATCAGCATCTCAAACTGTTAGTAGTTTAGAAGAGTTGCATTGAAATCTTTTAACATGCTAGAAATTATACTGTGGCTAAAATTTTATTCACTTTAAACGTCTGTCTGTGTTTGGCAGAATTCAGCAGCTATGGTTCATTTCCCTTGTACGGAGTAAAAATTCTTCAGAGCTGTGTTGAATGACTCACCCTGCGTGAGATTATATGGTTATAAAATAGCTACTAAAAAAATCTCCTTGAAGATCTCTTTCTTCCACCTTTTAAAGACGCTAATGTTTATTTTCTAAGGCTGGTGTCAGGATCCCCTCATCTGCTGCCAGAGGGAGCCCTGGATGTTCCTCATCACTCTGATTAGGGGCACCTGAGATCGATTGCTGATTCCACACATCTGTGGACCCTGCCATCTATTTAAGGGCAATCATGCTGTACTTCCATGTTGGGTCATACCATCCCTTTCAGCTAGGTCTCACTGGTTGCCTGACCATGAACACATTCTGACAATAACCTTTTGCCATGCCACTGAAATTTTGTTTTTTCCTTTCGCAGCATTAATGGACTGCCAAATTCAAATAAACCATGTTTTCTGTCTGCAATTGGGTCCTCCTCTTTCCACCTGCACACCGCCTCTTGACAGTTGGAAAAATTAACACATGAAAGCAGTGCGTTTTTTTTTTTTTTTTTTTATCAATTTAATCACATTGATTTCAATTGACGCATCGATTAATTTTATCAAAAGAAAAATACTAAAAATATATATATTTAAACAATACTAGTAGAACTCTTTTTTTGTATGGTTTCATTCATTCTTCTTCTGAACTGCTTATCCCTGTTGGGGTCACAGGAGGTGCTGTGGCCTATCCCGACTGGTCACAGACGAGAGGTGGGGTACACCCTGAACAGGTTTGGCAGTTTGTTGTGTGGATCTGTACAGTTTCTCTACAATCTAAAAGTAAAAAAATATATTAAAAAAAAAAACAGCCATGACTTTCCACTTCTGAAAACGAGTGAGCACCAGAAAAAAAGCGAGATGCGGATGAAGAGTCGGTGGACACAATACAGCAGCTTCATTCATGTGCTAAGGCTGGTGCGTTAGGTTTCTCCAGAAATTGAGATGAGAAGGAGAAGATCAGCCTGGGTTCCTCTTTTAAACTTTTCAGAAAAATTTTCTTTCCAAATGACTTTCTAATGATAATAAAACGTACAAGGCATAAAAACAAGTTGTTGCAGAAACGCTTCTTCATAGATGCTTGTGATGATATATAATTAGACTGAATAATAATAATTGTTGTTGTCACATTCTTTTAAAAGTCCAGACATTTGCTTTGTCACTTAGAAAATGTGTTAATCACACTTTTAAAAGAAGTTGTGACATTTAAAAATAATTCCGTAGTTTCCGTTGGGTTAATTAGCTGTTTGTTCTTTCTTTGTTTGGATAGCCATTGTAGACGCTTTGAAATGTCAATGAGCAGAAGAAAAAAAGCCATTAGTGTCATTTTTACTCTTTTATTCAACCCATTCATACTTTTTTTTTTTTTTACTTCATGTTATGTTGTCATATGTATTGTTGAATATTTTATCAGTAAAACACTAATGTTGTAGAATTACTAATAAAAAGCAAAATTATCAAAACCTGGTCAAGTTCAATTTCTCCATAATTTCGTTTCGTCTTCTGAACTACTTATCCTTAATAGGGTCGTGGAGGGAGCCAGAGCCTATCCCGGCTGATTACCGACTACAAGCAGGATACACCCCAAACAGGTCGCCAGTCTGTCGCGAGGCCACACACACAATTGGAGAGGGGGACGAAAACCGAGATACCCGGTAAGAACCAACACATACACAGGGAGAACATGCAAACTCCACACAGATAAGCCAGTGTTTCAAGCCTCACCACCACTCTAGGACTCGAACCCCAACCTTCTTGTGGTGAGGCCACTGTACTAACCATTGCACCACCGTGCCTCCTCGCCATGATTTGATATTTTTAATATACAGTGACAAATAATAATAAAAAAAATATCCGTTCCGATCCGAACGTCTTCCGCTCATATGGGGCCGGGTCGCGGGGGCAACAGCCTCAGACGTGAGGCCCAGGCTTCTCTCCCTGGCATTATCCTCCAGCTCACCCTGAAGGATCCCGAGTCGTTCCCTGTCCAGCTGTGAGACATAGTCCCTTCAGCGGGTCTGGGGTCTGCCTCTTGGTCTTCTCCCGGTGGAACGTGCCCGAAACACCTCACCAGCGAGGCGCTCGAGGGACTTTCGGACCAGATGCCCGAACCACCCCATCTGGCTCCTCTCGACCTGGAGGAGGAGCTGCTCGACACCAAGCTCCTCCCGGAGGGCAGAGCTCCTCACCCAATCTCTGAGTGAGAGCCGAGCTACCCTGCGGAGGAAGCTCATTTCGTCTGCTTGTATCTGCCATCTCACAAAAAATATCCACAAAATAAAATAATTTTGGGATTAATTGTGGAAACTGTGTCGTTTTTTTATATTGTAAGAGTCCATTATCATCCATAAAACTGATGTGTGTAACATGTTGCAAAAATGATAAACTAATCCCTGGATTGAAGGTTTCCGGATGTGTTAACACAGGTGCTAACATCAAACTAATGATGTATTAATTTTGTAAATTATGCCAATAAATGAACTTTTAATTTATTGGGGAAACCACAGAAGGACATGTTTTTACAACCTCGTGTTGTCAGTGAGTAGAGAGTGGACCTCGTTAGGTTTGAAGTGGAGAAATATGAGCTCGTCAGAGCAGATCACAGCTAATTATAGCTCAGGATGACTGTGTCAGATGACATCCATCAGACTTCTACACTACTTTACCAGTCCTATCATTAAACATTGACATTTTTATGTTTAACACACCACTGACACACAATCTTGAAGCAGCAGACAAATGTGTGTGTGTGTGGTACATTAACCAGAAAATAGTTCCACTCTGAAAGCTTGAATTTGGTGGTGAACTAAAAGCAGAATTCTAACCCTGTGTAACACGAGATCATTTTCCACATCGATACACTCGGATCTGTTGGTGTAAAAGCATAAAAAGGACCTGTGGGTTAGATACATGTAATAACGACAATGCATGATGGGAAATATGAGATCAACTTTTCCCACTGGTCTCTAATGGTTACCTAGATATTATTTCTCCTAAAGGATAGGAAACACTCACAAATGAGAATACTGAAGACTCATGAATTATTTCTTCACCCCTATTTTGTTCGAATTATTGCTTGAATCCCCTGACAGGGATTACTGAGGAGTGGGAGAGTGGGTGGGTGAAAAAATAGGGTACAGAGCAGAAGAGACAGGGATAAAGTAAGGAGAAAATCTGAAGTTACAGTATTCAGCATCGCGACCAACCTGCTGTATTATCTAAGAAAAAAAAAAGTACAAACAAGAGATTAAGCCAGTGATAAAACTGACACACACAACAAAATCTTTGATAACAAATGATGTAAAACACAAACACATGTTACTAGAGCTATAATAATATTGGTTAGGAGCAAGGAACATAGCGGACAGTAAACAGTGTGGTACAGTGAGTGAGCGAAAGTACATGCATGCTGCCAATGTGAACCATGTGCTTTTTTGTTTGGACTGTGAACGTGACTTTATTTCAACACAATATGAACACACAATGAGAGCATTTCAGAATCTAACCCCCTGATTGTGTCACTAATTGTGAATTTTGTCCCTGTGTACTTTTGTGATCCAACTGTTTCTCATTCCCATTTAATGTACTGTAGAAAAATTTCTGAAATCCCTCTTGCACTTGCAATATAATCTGGCTCATCCTCATTAAATAATTTACATCTACCATAACAGTTTAATTTTTTAGGATGCATGGAAGGTATGAAGCCAGATAGTGAGATGTTTGTGTTTTCTTTCTATGTGGAGTTTAGTTGGTTTGCTCGGGTTTTAGAACTTGTTGACTTCATCTATGCTTTACTTTTAGGTCCATTAAATAATTTTTCATCCATTTGTTTGGATGTCCTGCATCTGATTCCCTCCTCCTTGTCTCCACATGACAGAATTTATTTACTGCATCATTTCCAGGGGGAATAAAAACATGAGAGTTTCCATTAGTGCTTTTTTTAAATAAGTAATGACACAAATCCTGTTCAAAATTTCCCACAAGGGACTGTGTGAAAAGTTTTCACATATGTATAGTGATTTTACCTTTTTTGAAATTATATTAGAATGATGGTTCCTATTCAGGAGAGCACTTGTAATTTTGCCATCTGCAGCCTGCGTGATGGCAGGGAACTGATGAGGCAGGAAATGACTCCTATTAATCTTATTGGAACACAAAAATATAGCCTGCAGTGGATTATTGTCCCTGAATACCAGAAAGTGTTTAAAGTCGTCAGCAACTGGAGCGCTCTCCTGCTGAGACTGAAAGCTTTCTCTCTTTCTCTCTCCCCGTATAACCTACCCTTTCTCATTCTGCAGAGAGAGTCCGTACAGCGTGCAGCTCTCTGCTCCATCACTGTACAGCCAGTTGGATGTAGGGGAGGATGATAAAAACCAAACAATTTTAAAACAAAAAAGCATCAGTTTTTTTAAAAAGTTGTGAATACAGAGAAGAGGAGAGGAATATTGGATATTGCTCTCCTTCACCTGCTGCTTGATTTTCCAGCATCGCTCCATCTCATCATGGACTTAAGGAGTAAAAAAGTGAGGAGAGTTGTCGTACAAGTTGCCCTGATGCTTTGCAACTTGTGTGGGGACACAAAAGCAGGTGAGCGATGACTGATTGGATGGACAGTTACTCTGAATTTTCTTTGAGCTTGAAAATATTTTAACTTTCTCTTAACTTTATTTTAACTTTTCTTTCATGCAAGTTATAAAACTAGCAGTGGTTATGATTTATACTAGAATAGTTGATTTGGGACCATGGGATTTCATGGTAACACGTTCCTGATGATTTTGTCTCATCTAAATTTCCCATGCATGTAAAGCACGTGAGAGGGAGGTTTCAGTCTAAATAATTTGTGCCAATGAGTGAGAAAAAATAACTAAACAGAGCAAGTTTTCCACTCCAGCAGAATAGTCTTCCGCTGCCCAGATTTACAGTCTGTTTAAATATAACAGTGCTATTTAAATCGTTGGATGCTCGATGTGAGTTTGGTTAAATAAAATGCTCATGCTAGTATTTTGACTATAGCTAATGAGCCTTTTCATCATTTAACGACTCTGCTTGGATATTTTTTACTTATTCTTGAGGTAATTTCACTCACTGTGCATTAAAAATGAAGCAAATAGAAATATGGTCACAGAAAGAATGGGATCGCAGATACAAGCGGCCGAAATTAGCTTCCTCTGCAGGGTGGCTTTGCTCTCACTCAGAGAACGGGTTTGGAGCTCTGCCATCCGGGAAGAGCTCGGTGTCGAGCCGCTCCTCCTCCAGGTCAAGAAAAGCGAGATGGAGTGGTTCGAGCATCTGGTCAGAATGCCCCCAAGTGCCTCGCTGGAGAGACTATGTCTCACAGCTGGCTGGGGAACAACTCACGATCCTTCCAGGTGAACTGGAGGATGCAGCCGGGGTGAGAGAAGCCTGGGCTTCCCGTCTGAGGCTGTTGCCCCCCTGACCCGGCCCTGGTTAAGCGGAAGACGATGGAACGGGAAAAAAGCTCAATTAAATCAATAAACCATCTTTGCTCTCTAGTTTTATAAATATTTTAATAAAGTTATAGTACATATATTTTTGAAATTATTGTCATACCTCACCCGAAAGATTAATAAAATCAAATATGAGACTAAATTAGGGATGATCAAATTCTGTAAGAGTGCAACTAAACCAGTCTGTTTTGGAGCAGTTTGTACGCAAGCTTTTTGGCTAAGACAAAAGATAAGGTGAAGTAAACTGGGATGAGACCAGTTGTGTTTTTAGTGGAGATGAAGATTCTAAGGCTCTCATTGGGAGTAACCATGGTATCTTCGATTCTGCCTCTAAAGTAAAAAGTGAATCCCACCATCAAAAAGGTTTACGATCTCATCAGGCTTCTGCACTTTAATCAAATGAGATTAAGCAAAGATACAGGAACATTTTTCGCCCACTGAAAGTCAGAGCTTGACACACTAATGGCAGCATCAAGACTTTTTCTTTTAAATGTTGCTGATGAATGAAAACATTGTGTTTTTTAATAGGAAGAAAATTAATGTTTAAGGACACATTCCTTTCACCTTCTTAACCGCTTATCCCTCATAGGGTTGCGGGGGGTACTGGAGCCTATCAAAGCTGATTTAAGGCAAAAGGCAGGGTACACCCCAAACAAGTCACCAGCCAGTTGTGGGGCCAAACACACACGAACAACACTCTCATTCCTAGGGGCAATTATGTAGTGACCAATCAACCTAACATGCATGTTTTCGGAGGGTGGAAGGAAACCAGAGAACCTAGAGAAAACCCACACACACAGGGGGAGAACATGCAAACTCCACACAGAAAGGACAATGTTTCAAGCCTCGTCACCACTCTGGGGCTTAAGCCCCAATCTTGCAATAAGGCCACCATGCAAACCACTGTGCCACCGTGCAGCCCATTTAAGGACATATAAGATTTTTTTTCTTCTGCTTTATGGTATTAATATAGAGGCCTTGAGAGCCTCAGAACTCCACGCCACCGATCTCCCTCTCAGGGTCAGCCTCAGTCCTGGTCACGAACAGACTGAAGACTGGTTGTTGCTCTGGCCGCAGGTGTAATCAACAAACATGTAGTTCTAAAGTGGGTTCACTGGGGTCAAAAAAGAAATTAAAGTTGTGGAAAAGCAAAGAAGAAAGACCACCATGCCTGACATGAGAGGAGGTGGAGGAAGTTAAAGGAGCTTATCAAAAAGAAGTTCAGTTCCATTCCACTGCCATGAGCAGTTTAAGGTGAAACTTGATTAGATTTGTGATTTTTCTCTTTCTTTAAAATTGTGCAATCAATTGTTTGAGGAGAGGGATTGTGCAAAAGGAACTTTTTGGAAACAATCTTTTTAAAATGCTAAAATGACAAGTTATAATTTTTTTGCACACGTTTTTTGTTTTCCTAATTTGGCTGTTTTCTCATTTTTTCTGCATAGACTGTGTTTGGAAGAATTTATATCCAGTCCACAAGTCCAAATTCTCAAGTAAAATGAACAAAATGATGTATTTTTGATCATCACTTTGGGATCAATTATTTTTTCACTTCAGCGACACAATTTGTCATGCAATTACAGGTGTAGTGTGAAATAGTCATTTTTAAAAACTATGCTGGTAAATTCACTGTTTTGATTGTGCATGCTAACTTACATTCTAATGTCTTAATTCAGAAACAAAATTCAACCCTCTTTTAGACTCTTTTAAAACCACCGTATGTGAGAAGAATAGCATCTACAGACAATTATCGTTAGTTATTTTGTTACAACTTGTGTTTTAAACCATGCACACACTTTAAAGTCCTGTCAGGAACACAAGAATTCATTTAAGCCCATTGCAAAATCTTTTCGATGTTCTGCAGCAACATGAGCTTCAAAACTATGCTTTCCACTATAAAATATGAGGTGACATATTTTTTTCACCTTAGGACATTGCGTCATTGACAATTGTGTATCAGCGTGACTGTTTCAATAAAGACAGTTCAAATTTTCACTGTGAGAAAGACAAAAAAGGAGAGAAGAGAGCAGGAAAAGAGGAGGTTCGCCTTTTGTATAAGTTAGAAATAAAAACATCAATTGAAAGAATTAAAAATAAAAGTGCTAAATCAGTCCTGCTTTTGGATGCCAAAGAAATAATTGTATCTTTTATGGCCTCATTTGAATAAAACTGCACCTAATGCACGACAATTAATATGAAGAAAGTCAATGTAAAGCTCCTGGTGAGTCACGGTGTGTTTCTCACTGATGTAAAAGTAGTTTAGATGATCTCCAGTCCTCCGTGAGATCATTATCTCCTACCTGAGCTGATGTTGAGTCACTGAAGTGTGTGTTCTAATCACAGCTTAATGACAGATGATATCACTGCTCTTCCAACCTGAATGTGTGTGCAAACACGCCTGAGTGTGTGCATAAGGAAATCTACCAGTCAGCTCTGTGTGGGATTCTCAGGTTTAAAGATAAAGGAGTCGTGTGAGCACGACAAGAGAGCAAAAGAATGCAAAGCAGTAGAACAAACGAGTGTGTGTGTGGTGAAAATATTCAGAAAGGTGATGACTCACCACTCGGATACAAAAATCTTCAAAAAAGAAAGATTCTTCAGGTTCAACCAGCACGTCCAAAAGTGTTGTTTCTAAGAAGAAAAAAACTGGCAAAAGGAAATGTTCTTTCCTTTAATGTTTTATTTTTTTCCTTTTTAATCATAATAGAAAAACATTTGTTTGAAGACGGAAAAATTTTTCTGACAAAAAATTGCTTTTCAACTGCATATGGTGTCTTTGGTGCAACGCGTATGGCTTTTCATGGTTCACTTTTGGTGAAACATTTTCATATTTATTTGAATAACAGGTTGCTGTTACTTTGAACCTAAATTCTGAAATGCAAATTGTGTTTTCAAATGGTTTAAAAACTGTGATGCTGCAGTGGTTAGCACGATGGCCACACAGTAAGAAGGTTGAAATTTGAGTCCCGGAGTGAGTTGACCTTTCTGTGTGGAGTTTGCATGTTCACACTGTATATGTGTGGGTTTTCCTTGAGTATTCCGGTTTTCTCCCACGCTCCAAAAATATGCATGTTAGGTTAATTGGCTACTATAAAATTACCGCTAGGAATGAGTGTGAGTGTGGATGGTTGTTTGTGCGTGGCCCTGCAAAGTTCTGGATGAGCTCAGAGCAAGAATGAACAAAGATGATTCTTAAGTTGAGAAGGGTCATAAATCTTTTTACTGAGACATGTTCTCCTGCAGTCTGATCAGTCTTCCTGGATTTTCATCTGAGCTATTTATTTTTCTTCTTCTTTTTATTTTACTTCATTCCCATGTTTTTATTTGTGTTTAGCTTGTAGATGACACACTACAATTTCAGTACACGTGAGCAATCAGTGTCACATTGGGGAGCAGAAGGATGACCCAATTGTGCAAAGACCACGTCTCAAAACAGTTTATTAGGAACAGATAATAATGGTTTGGAGGCTGCATGCAGGCTGTGGAAGGAAAGCAGAGTATAGGAAGGATCTGATCTGGTGGAGGAGCAGGACCAGATGAGGGTGGCAGAGCAGGACCAGACGAACAGGACAGACCAGCTAGTGGTGCTGAAGGCAGCTGGAATCAAGAGGCTTGGGTGTTAGTTCCACAATGAAGTGTAGGTCCGCACAGAAAGAGAGGGGAAGCACAACAGACAGTCTGACTTATGGAAGAGGGGGGACAGGATTAATAAATGCTAAGGTCAATAGAAAGGAAGGTGTGTCAGGGAGAGACAAGACCAGGTGGAGCCAATTCAAAGAAAGGATCGGAGCAGAAGGCTTGGAGGAAGTTGAAGCAAGAGGATTCCTGACTCAAAGTTCTGAATATATTTTAACTTTGGTGTGCAAATTTATTGCTATCAACAAATTTCTGAACATTTAATCACCAGTTATCGGCAGAAGGATGCTAGGTTTGGAACCTCCAAGAAAGAGGCCTAGAGGAAGACCAAAGAGAAGGTTCATGGATGCAGTGAAGGAAGGCATGAAGGTAGTTGGTGTGATCGAAGAGGATGCAGCAGATAGGGTTAGATGGAAACTGACTTGCTGTGGCGCCCCTGAAGGGAAATGCCGAAAGAAGAAGATGCTATGTGCTCCAGGGGTAATAAGATTAGCAAATTTACAAATGTAAGCAGTTGTCACAAGTCAGGATGCACCAGACGGAGTATCACAGGGCAAAACAAAACTTAGTGATGAAGAACCAGACACAGAACTTCACGACATGAAGGAGACTGCTGACACTTGATTCTTTATTTAAAAAAGCTGTTTATCGGGGAGTTATTTCCATTTGATGCTGAGCTACTTTACTGCGCGGTGGTGAATTAAATTGTTTTTATGCACAACAACAGAAAGGTTTATCACCTTAATTTTTTTATTTTTTAATATAAACTTGCAAAAAATATCACTGAACAAGATTTTCATCTTTATGGGAGATATCTTATCCATCTGACGGCTTGAATGTTCCTCAATGCACACTTCTTATTCTTGCTACCTCCTCTTTGGTCACACCAACTATCTTCATGTCTTCCTTCTCTGTATCCATGAACCTCCTCTTTGGTCTTCCTGTAGTCCTCTTTCCTGGTGGTTCCAAACCCAGCATTCTTCTTCCGATGTACTCTCTTTCTCTCCTCTGCACATGTCCAAACCATCTCAGTCTGGCCTCTCTGACTTTATCTCCAAAACCTCTAACATGTGCTGTTCCTCTGATCCTGTCCATCCTGGTCACTCCCAGAGAGATCCTCAGCATCTTCATCTCTTCTACCTCCATCTTTGTTTCCTGTCTTTTCCTCAATGCCACTGTCACTAGACCAAACAGCATGGCCGGTCTCACCACGGTTTTTGTACACTTTTCCTTTCATTTTAGCTGAAACTCTTCCGTCACACATCACACCTGATACTTTTCTCCTCCCGTTCCAGCCTGCCTGCGCGCGCTTCTTCACCTCTTTTCCACACGCTCCATTGCTCTGGACTGTTGATCCTAAGTACTTCAAATCTTCCACCTTCTTTGTCTCTTCTCCCTGTAACCTCACTTTTTCATTTGGGTCCCTCTCATCTCCCTCCTTAATGCACACTATTTTTAAAAACTGTACATAAATATAGTCCCTCTCATTTGCATAAATCAGAAGGATTCAGAGATGATACCGTATTAAACTTCGATTTGTTTGCCCTCATAACCTGAGGTTATAATCTTGAATTTGAACATGTTTCCTCAAATGATGCAACAGATCATTTTATCCTGCTGTGAATGAGAAAAACTAAAGTTTAGACGTCATATACTTGTAGCCACAAGCTATAAAACCCGTCAAGAAAATTAGGATTAAAGCTTTGATGTTTCAAACATCAAACATTAAGAACATGCTAAATGGGATCATTAATGAGATGCCTAATCAATGCACTGATGTTTTACTTTTAAAAAAAATTCCCCTTATGCCTTTTTTTATTATCATTATTCCTTTAAAGCAATTAAGATACTCGCTCATGGGCACAGTGACAGCGGGATTATTTCTACAAGCTCAGAAATCAGTTTTTTTTTTTTTTTTTACTTTCTCTTTATGAGAGAAAATCTGTCCTCTCTCCAGCTGAGCAGCGGTAGAAGATTCAGTTTTCTGTCTATGTAGGGGGGATGTGAGTAAACCCAACAAGCCGAGTTCTGCTCTACTTCAATATTAATTATGACAATCTGCAAAGTGCGTGTGTGTATGTGAAGCAGTTCAGGCTATAATCTGATGATAAAACATGTTTTTCACTTGCAAAATGTTCAGTGATGAAGGTAGTGCTCTTCCCGCATTTCAGATTCTTATTGAAACCATAAATATGTCAGAGTTTCTGCCCTAAATGCACTTCGCAGACAGCTTTTTGCTATCACGTCCTCATCCTAAAAGGCACATTAGACAGGCAGTGGAATCATTTATGGACAAAAATTGGAGAATGTTTTATTTGTACCATTAGGAAGGATATAAAATTTGTCCAAAAATTCCACAAAGGCTTCCTGGATGTGTGTCTGTAAAATCCTCTACCAAACAGTCTATTCTTGAAACTGGTTCGAATTTTGTAATCTTCACCACATTTCTAGAAGAAACTTCAGATCTCTTGTTGTTTTTATTGTTTTTATGTGAGTTCATAACAGTAGGGACATGCCTTTTCTTATTCTTCCTGCTCCAAGTGGAAGAGTTTAAGTATCTTGGAGTCTTGTTCCCAAGTGGTAGAATCATGGAGCGGATGATGACCGGTGGATTGGTGGTGCATCTTCAATATGGGATGCTAACAATCATGACGTTCAGAATAAAGCAGAGTAAAGCAGAGCCGAAAGAGATGGTTCGGGCACCTTGTTAGGATGACCTCCGGTACGATGTGCTAGGGTGGTGTTCTGATTATTCCACAAGGAGGAGTTTCTGAGCTTTCTGGCTAAAGCTTCAGGATCCTTCCAGATGAGCCCAAAGATTTTGCCAGATTTTGCATTTGTGTAGATATGACATCTTTTACTGGATTACTGGATTCCGCTGTATAAAAAGTTGAATTCTTCAGCTCTTTTTTATGTTAAATAAAGACACACAGTCTTTGTGTGTCTTTATCTCAAGACCAAATATCTTCAATGAAATGTTTCCTCTGTGTATTTTGTCATATCCCACAATTGTTAATGGTTCCAGACACCCCGAACATTCAAAGGTGGTGTTCATGGAACTTCTTTTATTTTCCATCCAACTCAGTCTTTCTGCAAGTGGTTCTGGTCCTATGAGAGGTGGAGAGTAGGAGCAGATTGATGAACGGCTTTTATCAGGACCAATAAGAGCATGCAGCAGACTTTAAGCTCTGCAGTTTCAAATATTTCTTTCATCCAAACCTCCAAATGTACATTTATTGTAAATTCATTTAGACAAATTTAATTTGTTATTGCATTTCTATATTTCAGATTATAGGGAAAAAAGCAACTGTTTTGAAGGCTTATTTAATTGAACAGTTTCTAAGCTTTAAACTTAAATCTTTGCGTTTGTGTTTAAATAAGTCTAGTTGAACTTCTTTCGTGCACTTAAAGAGTAGAAAAGCAGATTCATCTGAATAAGTTTATCTGACTTGATTTGCAGTGATGTTGATAAATTTATGTTAGAGCCAACAAAACCTTTTAAATTCACAATCATTCATTAACACCTTTCATTTTCTCTTGTACTTAATGTTTGGTTGTGCAAGTCACTCACATTTGTGAGGAAAGCTGCTATTCGTACAAAATCAGCAAGCTGTGGTATTTATTAAAATCATTTTAAAGATTGTGGAATTTAGTCAGAAATGCCATGCACCATGTTATTTTTCTGTTTTCCATATCAGATGCACAACATATTCTTTATACTCATTCCATTTCTTAGGATTTGTCCACATCCGATATGATTTAAACTAAATGCATGCCTTTTATGCTAAACAGCATGTGTTCCGCCCGTTCCGTTTATCCGGGGTCTGTGTCGCAGGGGCAACTGCCTCAGACGGGAAGCTCCTCTCATGCCAGCTGCATTATCCAGCTCACCCGGAAGGATCCCGTGTCGTTACCCGGCCAGCTGTGAGACATAGTTTCTCCAGCGGGTCCAGGGTCTGCGGTGTGACCCGAAACACCTCACCAGCGAGAGATCGGAAGTAATCCTGACCAGATGCCCGAACCACTTTATCTGGCTTCTCTCGACCTGGAGGAGGAACACCTCGACACCGAGCTACTCCCAAAAGGCAGAACCCGATCTCTGACTGAGAGCCCAGCCGCCCTGCGGATGAAGCTCATTTCGGCTGCTTGTATCTGCGATCTCATTCTTTCGGTCACCATCCACAGCTGATGATCATAGGTGAGGGTTGGAACATAGATCGACTTCTAAATTGAGAATTTTGTTTTTACGCTCAGCTCTCTCTTTACCACGATGGATTGATGCAGCATCCTAGTTATTGCTGACATTGCACCGATCCGTCTGTCGATCTCATGTGTTCAAATTAATATTTTTTTTCTAACTCAAAACTTTATTTTGAACTATTGTTGTTTTCTTGCGTTAAGATTTCTACCAATTTCTTTATATTTTAAATCCCGGTAGATCAAGAGTTTCTGAAAACCAGATTGTCTGCAACATTTACAAAGATTTAAACCTGAGGTGTCCAAAGAAGGTCCTTAAAGGTTGCGGTCCTCCAAGTTTTTGAATGTTCATCTGCTTCTGACTTCATTTTGATTAACCAATCAGTTCTTTCTGATGTCTTTTGATTGATAAAACATATCTTTACAACTAATATATCGAGCTACAATCTTGTTATTTGGGATTTAATGTAGAAATTTTAGTTCTTACATACTCGTGTGAATTCCAATTTTGTCAGAGTTTCTTTAAAAAATCAAGGCAAGGTAACTGTGAGAAGGTGTAACGGTGAACATAGACAATGAAACAATTTCTGAAGACTATTTCATGTCCATCTGAACTGATTTGATGTCATTCTTAAACCAAAAAGCTGAGGTTTAGTAATGAGTTTTGTACTCTATTGACTTCATCAATCAGGAGGAGATTCAGATCTACATTTGCTCCATTAGATACATATTTATTTGAGTCCCCTGTTGTTCATAAATAGAATGTACTGTTCTTTCTTCACCAAGCAGAATTCATGCGTAAAATATTACCAAAGACATTTTCTGTTCTTCAGGTTTGCTGCTCTCATTTTTTTTTCATGAGATAGTGAGCCATCAAAACAGTAAAAACAGGGTCAACCATCTGGATGCTTCTCTAACAATTTTAGTAAGTGGATAAAAGTTTAAAATCAGAGGAGGTTGACTCATGGTGAGTTGTGCCTCAGCCAGATGAAGCAAAAAACCTCCAGTGAATAGAAACTTTTATCTCTTTCTTTGTCTAAATCTCTCAATTTTGTGTTAAAAATGTGTACCAAAAAAGAACTGGTCTTTGTATTAAAGTAGGCGAAGATCCACTTAAAAACGTCATGCAATTTAAATCAATAGGTATTCTTTGTTTTTTTTAATCTTTTGTCCCATCCTTTCCATTAGTAAAGAGGAGAGTGGTGATGTGTGCACCAAAACATACCAAAATGATTCATTTCTCTTCAGGAGAAAGCTGGAGGAGTCTGGTGTTCTTGAAATTGAAGAACCTTTGATTTAGTAATAGATTTAGAAAAATTGATCATTTTGATTTGTGCTAGTTTCAGAAAATCTGGACCTGACAATATAGCATAGTACAGATGATAAAAAGAACTCTGAAAGGAGTTGGATAGGAAAGAAAGTAATAATCATCATAAAAGAAATTATAATAAATCTGTTTATTTAAGAAGTTGGTATTTTAGTTTGTGACAAAAGAAAACTATTTTTCCCATTTTATTTATGCAAACATTTGTATTCCTAAAGCTTTTGCTTCCTCTCATCCTTTTCGGGCTTCATAGGATTTGTCCATTTTATTTGTATTAGTTGTATGTCTTTTATAATGTTGTCTGTATTTGCCTGAAATGAATAAAAATGAGGGCGGCATGGTGGCACAGTGAGTAGCACAGTGGCCTCACAGCAAGTAGGTCATGGGTTAGAATCCCAGGTGGGGTTGAGGCTTGGAACACTGGTCTTTCTGTGTGGAGCTTACATATTCTCCCCATGCATGCATGGGTTTTCTCCAGGTACTCTGCTTTCCTCCTACCCTCCAAAAATATGCATGTTAGGTTGATTGGCCACGACACGATTGCCCCTAGGAATGAGTGAGTATGGCTGTAGGTGTGTGGCCTTGCGACAGACCAGTGACCTGTTCGGGAGGTACTCTGCCCCTCGAATCAGCCGGGATGGGCTCCTGTACCCCCCGCAACCCTATGAGGAATAGACGGTTAAGAGGGTGACTGAATAAAAATGAATGAATGAATTTCTTTCAATGTGCTAATGTTGCAAAAGATTCACAAGAGGGAAAAAATAGAAGCAACTACAATTATTGAAACCCAATTTAAAAAAAAAAGTTAAACATTAGAATTCAATATTGCATTTATTTATTCTTTATGGTCAACGACAAATTTGATTTAAGTTTAAATTTGCTTTGAGATAAATTCAGCAAATAAGTGTGTAGTGAGAGTGATGTTTGTCCATGAAGCAAACAATACAAACAAGAAGAATAAACCAGATTTTATATTATGAATTTATGACAGGATGCAAGTGAGATACTAATTTATTTTCTGGGTCAAGTTATTTAAAAAAAAAAAGAAAAAGAAAGAAAACACAGTTTATTTTCCTTTAATATTTGGTTTTCGGTCATCTCTGTCATTTGTATGTTGTAAGAATTGTGATTTTAGATTAATTTTATTCTTCATATATTCAATGAACATTTTGTAAACTCTGGTTTATTTTAAGCATTTATTACGTTTCTATTCCTGGTTTTTCTTTGACTGTTGTCTCACTACTGTTTACGTGGGTCTAATTTTCATAAATGTTTTTTATTTTGTGTGTTTTTTTTTATTTTTAGAGACGTGTCACAGTCCACTGGTATCAGGTCTTCAGCCGTCGTCTTTCAGAAGCTCTTCACAGTTATCCAGCAGCCATGGACCGGGCTTTGCAAAGCTGAATAAAAGAGAAGGTAAATCTTGTCTCTTCTCTGAGTTCTCTGCAAACTGTCAAAGTCTGTAAAATATTGGCCCATGTCTTGTGTTTTGTTTTTCTGACAGCAATTAAATTAAATCAGTTTTCTTAAAATTTCTCTGATCATAGATGGTCTTTGTTCATGAAAAGTTAGTCACAGCAAAACGTTGAGTTAAAACCCAGTTTAAACAACCAGATACAGGGGCGGATCCAGGATTTTCTAAAGGGGGCCTGGGGTTATTGACAAAGCCAGTATAGAGGAGGGTGGGGGCATTCCCCCCTCCAGAACATTTTGAAAAATGAGAATCTTTTTTCTGCATTTTGGTGGCCCATTCGCTGGCCTTGCAAGGGGATAACTTGACTAGTCCCCTTTCCTTTCTTCTTCTTCTTTTTTTTTTTTTTGTGGACCAATTCGCCCTTGAGATAGATGTTCATAGTTTGCCATGGTTAGGGCTCAAGTAATTATCAAGATATTTTTCTGATACCCTCATATGAATGGAGCTGTTGTGCCAAATATTAAAAAGATCAAACGCCCAAACAATACCGTCATCCTAACTTCTTATACTAGTGTGTGAAGCTGCCCAGCCTCATGTTGGTAGATTTTCATCATGTACGGTAACTTACCTTTCCTCGCACAGGTTTTCAAGTAATTTGCCGCCCGCTGTGGTTTCCTTTTAAGACGTGGTGCACTAATAGAGTAAGTGCTGCATCTAATGTTGCACCAATTTAGATTTTACACATCCATCCGTTTAGTCCACACATGTCCCTGAGACTCCCACTGGCACCTGTATATCTAGTGGAAGCAAATTATTCATGGATAGTGTTTTTTTTTTTTTAAAGTCATTCAGCTTTCAGCTGGTCTGCCAGAGTTTCTGTTCAAATATTGTTTCTAAATCCTCTCATCTGGCTCCATTTGCAAGTTCCTCTGTACACATAAAAAGAAGTGATGAGACTTTGAGATGATGACATACCGATGGTATGATGGGGTGTTTGACAATCCTACTGCAGCAGGTTAATCCGTACCCGACTCTCCATTGGACTGGAAGAGGTGTGAAATACAGGCATGAAGTGTGATAAGGTTCATGTATAAAAGATGGTTGCTTAGTTTCTGGATTATAATCCCATTCTCATCAGAGACCATAAAACCAGGTCACAGGAAGAGAGAAGAAAAGCTACCACCGAGTGTTACAAAACCATACATGGGGCAAAATATGTTCACTGATTAAATGCCCACAAGAAAACAAAATCAAAGGATCTTGTAGAAAAAGAAAAGTAGCATCAGGTGGGTTGAGTAATTAAGAGAATAATTAGTGTTCAGTCTGAGACACTCAGAACAAACAACTCCAATCTAAGAGTTTGAGTGGTTTTGAAGGTAAAACTGCTTTTTGATTCCCATTGTTCACAAACTACTGCTCCGACTAAACCAGTATAGATGTGGATATTTTATATTTGTGTGCTTAAAAATGCACAATAGCAGCGTTTTTTCCCCTCCATTCATAAAGATCTGCTTTTTTTCCCACCCTGGGAAAAAAAACATGGCGGACATAAACTCAATAGTTTACTGATATCCACACCATCATACAAAGACACAGAGGCACACACACATTTACCATAGGACAATTGAAACTGTTGTTGTTTTAACTCCATTTTTTTTGCTAAGCAGGTTTGAATTTTTAAATGTTTAAGCAAGATTGAAAAGAAGAAAATGTTCATTCCTGTCTGAGGAAAGTTTCTGAAGTGTGTAGTGAGAAGATTTATAGCCTTAAAACATCTATAATAACTGAAAAAAGAGTTGAGTACTTTAAAGATTTAGCCTTTTATGTTTATTTCGTTTCGTCGTCTTACGCTTATCCATGGCCGGGTAGCAGGGCAACAGCCTCAAACAGGAAGCCCAGGCTTCTCTCTCCCCAGCTGCATCTCCCAACTCACCCGAAAGGATCCCGAGTCGTTCTCCAGCCAGCTGTGAGACAAAGTCTCTCCAGCAGGTCTGGCGTCTGCTTCTTGGTCTCCTGCCGGTAGGACGTGCCCGAAACACTTCACCAGCGAGGCGCTTGGGAGGCATCCTGACCAGATGCCCGAACCACCCCAGCTGGCTTCTCTCGACCTGGAGGAGGAGCAGCTCGGCACCGAGCTCCTCGCGAATGGCAGAGCTCCTCACCTGATCTCTGAGTGAGAGCCCAGCCACCCTGCGGAGGAAGCTCACTTCGGCCACTTGTATCTGCGATCACATTCTTTCGGTCACCACCCACAGCTGGTGACCATTGGTGAGGGTTGGAAGGTAGATCGACTTGTAAATCGAGAGCTTTGCTTTTTGGCTCAGCTTTTTCTTTACCACGATGGATCGATGCAGCGTCCTAGTTACTGCTGACGCCACACCAATCCGCCTGTCTATCTCCTGCTCCATCTTTCCCCCACTTGTGAACAAGACCCCGAGATATGTAAACTCTTCCACGTGGGGCAGGACCCTGACCTGTAGGGGGCATTCCACCCTTTTCTGGGTGAGGTCCATGGTCTCGAATTTGGAGGCACTGATTCCAATCCCGGCCGCTTCGCACTTGGCAGCAAATTGATCCAGCGAGAGCTGGATATCACGGTCCGATGAAGCCAACAATTCAATTCAGTTTTATTTGTATAGCCCAAAATCACAGAATGTCCGTCTCAATGGCAACAGGACCACATCACCACAAAAAGCAGAGATCCAATCTTGAGGTGACCAAACCAGATTATGTTTATATTTTAGAATTTAACTCACGTAATTAAGGTGGAACCACTGTACTGCTCTTTTATTCCCCTTTAAATGCAAATCAGCTTTAAGACCCTTGTAGATGAATTTATTACCAGTTAAGTGTGAAATAATCAATCATCAATCATTCATTCATAAGCACAGTGAGCGTTTGTGGTTCAATTCAGTCGTTGATAAGTTTCACACGTCAATTTTTCCCTTCACATGTACAGTTTGAACCTTTGCCTGGGATTCACCAAGTCACACCCAGATGAGTCCTTTAAAGAAAATGCCTGTGTGACCGTGGGATGCTGACATCTCCTGCTGGGCTTATAGATTAGCAGTGATAACCAAGGTAGTGAAAATGTATTCAAGTTGCACCAGCTTTAACAGAAAACTCATCAAACCTGTGCTAGCAGAAGCCCATTGTTCACTCAGCCATATCTAGTACCTGCATGTAAAATTTAACATATCCGCATCAATAACTCATAGCTGTATCTCTATTTTCTCCTCTTCTTGGTCTTTTTTTAATCTCCAGTATTTTCCATGGATGTACAGATCAAATACGGTCTAAAAGAAGCTCCCTGCTGTTTTCTGCTCATGACACAGCACATAACATCAAAAGCCAAGAATCACTTGGACTCACATCAACCAGCTTAGAGAATGACAGGTGATGTCTCCTTTCTGCTGGTTTTTAGAGAAGGACTTTTCCATTGATTCTAGATGAAAAGACGGAGGTCGGAAGGTTTTTGCTGATAAGGGAGTCATTCAGCAAAGACAAGATGTATTTTCCCCTGCATTCAGACTCTGTTTATCCTCCAACCTGACATGAAAATTAGAAACACGGTGATGCTTTTGTCTTTGGAGCTAAATCAAATCTGAAGGATTTCACCACCTGGATGAATCAAATGAAGGAGGCCTGCTGGGAGCTGATTTCTCAGTGTATTTGATGGCAAAAGCTGTGAAAAAAGAACCACTGTTTTTTCATTTTTGTCCTTGTTTAGACTTTTTAACATATTCAGTTTGATCCTTAAACAAGACATTCTGAGGTTTCAGAACGTGGATCAAATGCAACCAATTAGCAAACATACAACTTATTTCCTTGAATGTTGTTTTGAAAAATCAATTCTTTTTATAGTGTTAATTAATGCAAAACATTGCTGTTTTCTTTCTGGTTTTTTTTTTTTTTTTTTTTAGCAATACATCTTGAAAACTCACAGATCACTTTTCTCAGCATTATTAATACAAAATCAACAGTCTTTGGTCATTTCTTTCCCGAGCAGCTGCTGCAAATGCTTTTCGCTTCAGTCCGACATCCTCTAAGGAGACATCACATCCAGAGTTAATTTAGCAGCTAAATGGAAAACAATTCGTGCACATCTGTTCAGGAAAAGCACTTAAATGGTTTTACATTCACTAAAAATTTTTGCAGTGATGCCATTTAATGTAAAATGTGTGTATTCTGTGCTTTGTGGCTAGTTTCTGCCCAACTTAAGGATTTCAACTTTTTTCAATGACAAGAGATCTCATGAAATCTCTTTTTGGAAAAAAGATACCAGAAAAAATCAAATAAAATCCCACGCCGGCAGTTGTTTGATCTTTTTTAGATGAAACACATTACGTGTTTTCTAGAAGAAATACTATCAAATGTAACACGTGCTTTTTGTAGAATGAGCTGCAATGACTTCATTTAAATGAACAAACAATAAATGAGCTAATTATCAAGTTTTGTTTTCTTTTCTGAGTTTAGTCTATATAAAAATAACTCGTTATAAAGTGATGTTAAGGTTCATATTGCAGGCCAATTATAACCTTATTAAAACAGACTCATTAGACCACATTATGATAACTGTGTGTTCCTCTCCAAGCTCATTAACGGCATTGCTAAGCTTTGGAAAACAGCAGATTGCATCTAATCTCTTTAATTCCACCCTCACTCCTGACTCTGTAGCGTGACAATGGAGGAAAGAAACTCTCAGATGTAAAGAAGACCTTCAGCAAAGTGAGTCAGAAGGGTGACAAACGTGTGGAGTAGCGAGATCAAACAAGAAGGTCACCATAAACTTTGAAGATGGTTTTAATCTGAACAATTTGACAAGTAAATCAAAGGACAACTTTTAACGGTAAAAAAGAAAAAAACGCTTTTTTTCTTGTTTTCTTGTTTCATTTTTTTCTCTTTAGAATGTATCTTTTGGAGAAAAAGAGTCACATTTATGAATTAAATGCTTTAAATTTGGTAATAAAATTTAGATTTTTGAACCCCTTATCCCTAATGGGGTTACAGCGGATGCAGGAGGTTATCCCAACTGATTTCAGGCGAGAGGTAGGGTACACCCCGAACAGGTCACCAGTCACCACACACACAGATAACCATCCACACTCATTTCTAGGGCATTACTAAGGCATTGCTAAGCTTTGACCTTCAGGAGCAAGCCTAGCATGCATGTTTTTGGAGAGTGGGAGGAAATCGGAATACCCGGAAAAAATCCACACATACATGGGGAGAACATGCAAACTCGACTTAAAGGACCAGTGTTTCATGACTTGCCCTCACTATGGGACTCTAATGCCAACCTTCTTGATGTGAGGTCACTGTGCTAACCACTGTGCCACCATGCAGCCTGCATTTTAATTGGATAATATTCAAATAATTACAAAGACAATTTATTGTGCGATAAGAAGTAAACATTTCATGACTTCATTTTGTATTTTTTTTTTTTTGTATTTTGAATTATTCTATTCATCCCTCACCGGGGAAATTTGTTTGCTGCACTCCTTACACCGCAGCAGGCTGCCCTTCAACGGCGCCAATGGTGGGAGAAGTGGGGGCTAGGTGTCTTCTCCAAGGACCCTAGACGTGCTCTCCGTGGGACGCGAACCCGCGACCTTCCGGTCCGCGGGCGAACGCGCTAACCACGCGGCCACCGTCTCCACTCCATGGAGTATAACATAAAAACTTTGAGTGCCTTGTGTTTTGTACTGTGAACGTTTGACCTGCTAGCCGTGCACGATTTATAACACTCAATACTTTATTGACGACATCGCACCTTCTTCATGTTTGGCTTAACATGCGTAAAAGACGCTTCATCACATTTTTTACACTTGAAATTCAATCTTGATTCTGAGTTTGAAAAATTCAGCAAGCAACTTTTTACTTGAAAAGAAGTTTAGAAAAAGATTCTTCTCATACACCACTTAGAAAGAGTTTAAAGAATCCTTTTGTCACTTTGAAGACAAGGTATTGTGCAAAATTTCTGGAGGTTTTTTCACTTTTAAACTTTATTTACACCTGAAGTATTTTCTATTTTGCTTGAGACATTTGTGCACTATCACAGTCGATGTACTCTCTCTCTCTCTCCTCTGCACATGTCCAAACCATCTCAGTCTGGCCTCTCGGACTTTATCTCCAAAACCTCTAACATGAGCTGTTCCTGTGATCCTGTCCATCCTGGTCACTCCTAGAGAGATCCTCAGCATCTTCATCTCTGCTACCTCCATCTCTGTTTCCTGTGTTTTCCTCAGTGACACTGTCTCTAGACCAAACAGCATGGCCGGTCTCACCACGGTTTTGATTGTTTTTCATTTTAGCTGAAACTCTTCTATCACACATCCCACCTGATACTTTTCTTCACCCGTTCAAGCCTGCCTGCACACGTTTCTTCACCTCTTTTCCACACTCTCCATTGCTCTGGACTGTTGATCCTAAGTCCTAAAGTACCTAAGTAGTCAGGGTCATGTGACTAAAGGTCACAAATGTCGAGGGTACAAATTCATAGAGCGCGTAGGGTACAGACACTTTGGAATTGACTCATTTTTGGTTTTCACTGAAATGCAAATCTGAAGCACAGTGGCCTCACAGCAAGACGGCCGAGGGTTTGAGTCCCGGGTGGGAACGAGGCTTGGAACACTGGCCTTTCTGTGTGGAGTTTGCCTTTTCTCCCCAGGTATGCATGCGTTTTCCAAAAACATACATGTTAGGTTGATTGGTCACCTCTTGATTGCCCCTAGGAATGTGTGTGTGTATGGTTTTATGTGTGTAGCCCCTTGACAGACTGGCATCCTGTTTTGAATGTATCCTCCCCCTCATCTCAAATCAGCTGGGATGAGCTCCGGCACCCCCACAACCTGAAAAGGGATAGACTGTTAAGAAGGTGACTGTTGCAAATCTGACACTAAGTGACTATTGAGACAGAATCAAGTTCTTTTTGTGACTCTAATCAAAGACTGAACATCAGTGACTTCACTAATATGTAGCTGTCAGCCACCATAGAAATACTTGTGAACAAATACTGACAGTAAAAAAAAAATCTGTAAATGTCACAAATAATTAGAATTTTCATTTCAAAACCCACGTCGTCTCTATTTGAAAGGCAAATTGTTCAAACTGAAAAGTCTTCACTCTGTTATAACTGAGAATTAGAACTCTTGACACAGTGTGACGAACAACATCCGTTCTTTGTAAAAGAGGTTAGATTTGAAAGTTTTATACTTTGTGACTTTTGCTGTTTTAATTAATAAAACATTATTTAATTTATTGGAAGCATCATTCAGACACAATTCGACTGTTAAAATATTTGCACTTAATTACACATAATGTCTGGCTTTATATTTCAATTATGAAATATAAAGTGATCTGCTCTGAGTCCTTTACTGTTTGCTATGGTGATGGACAGGCTGACCGTCGAGGTTAGACAGGAATCTCCATGGATGATGATGTTTACAGATGACATTGTGATCTGTAGTGAGAGGAGCAGGGAAAGCCAGAGAGGTGGAGGTTTGCACTAGAAAGAAGAGGAATGAAGATTAGTCAGAGTAAAACAGAGTACATGTGTGTGAATGAGAGGGATCCAAATGTAAAAATGAGGTTACAGGGAGAAGAGATAAAGAAGGTGAAAGATTTTAAGTACTTAAGAACAACAGTCCAGAGCAATGGAGAGTGTGGAAAAGAGATGAAGAAGCGTGTGCAGGCAGGCTGGAACGGGTGAAGAAAAGTATCGGGTGTGATGTGTGAAAGAAGAGTTTCAGCTAAAATTAAAGAAAAAGTGTACAAAACCGTGGTGAGACCGGCCATGCTGTTTGGTCTAGAGACAGTGGCATTGAGACATAGACAGGAAGCAGAGATGGAGGTACCTAGCAGAGATGAAGATCTCCACTTTGAGATCTCCACTGGAAATATAAAGTGCGTTATAAATAAAATTTGTTATTATTAAGATGCTGAGGATCTCTCTGAAGTAACCAAAACGGACAGGATTTGAAATGAATATATCAGAGGAACAGCACATGTTAGAGGTTTTGGAGATAAAGTCAAGGAGGCCAGACTGAGATGGTTTGGACATGTGCAGAGGACAGAGAGAGAGAGTACATCAGAAGAAGGATGCTGGATTTGGAACCACCAGGAAAGAGGACTAGAGGAAGACCAAAGAGGAGGTTCATGGATACAGTGAAGGAAGACATGAAGATAGTTGGTGTGACCGGAGAGGATGCAGCAGATGGAAGGGTTAGATGGAAGAAACTGACTTTTTGTGGCGCCCACTGAAGGGAAATGCTGGAAGAAGAAGAGATGAAACAGTGTGTAATGAGTTGATTGTACATTTCAGTAAAAAGTTAGTCATTCGTCTGCCCATCAACATTGACGAGGAAGACATCAAGATTGTTCCTTCTTACAGATATCTGGGAGTACACCTCGACCACAAACTGAGCTGGTCAGTTCCAGCTAATGACTCTTATTAGAAAGGTCAGAGTCGGCTTCTCTTTTTGAGGAAGCTAAAGTCTTTTGATGTCTGTGGTGAGATGTTAACGACTTTCTACCAGTCAGTCGTGACCAGTGCAATGGTCTGTGGTGTTGTCTGTTGGAGGAACAGCATTACAGTGAGGGACAACAACAGGCTGGACAAACTGAGGAGGAAATGTATATCTTTTCTTGTTGGGAGGGTGCCATCTGTAGAGACTGTGATAGAGACGAGAATGAGGAGCATGGTGTAGGCTATGCTCTTCAATGGAGAACACCCTCTGCAAGAGACTCTGGTCTCTCGAGAAGCATCATGGTAGAAGGCTTCGTTCTCTGTGCTGGAGAAAAAAGAGATTCAGGAAGGTACTCATCCCAGCTGCAATCAGACTTACATGTCAGAAGCTGGATGGAGCTACCGGAGCTCACTGCTCTCCTTGATAGACTCTTCTTTTTATTTGTTTTTATTTTGTAGACGATGCAACCAGATAATTGAATGCCCCTACTAGGAATGAATAAAGTATATATTGTATCGTAAAAAGTTGCTTTTGATACTACATGAGTTAATATGGCTGCTTGTTTTAGGTTGTTTTCCAGAACAGACTGTAAATTAAATATAGAATTATAAAAAACAAAACGCTTCACGTGCATAATTGTCACATCTAACTTCACGTACAAATTAAATTCACTTTCAGAGAACAGACTTACATCTGGATGCAGCTGTGATTTCTTCTGCTTCATCAGAAATATTTTAGCACTCTAAAGATTTAGTTTTATTGCTTGTACAAGTGAGTGACTTGTTTTTCTCTGTCCTTTCTGTGTCTCTGCAGGAGCAGGAGGTTGGTCTCCGCTGATCTCGGACAAATATCAGTGGTTGGAAGCTGATTTAGAAGAACGGGCACAGATCACAGCCGTGGCGACGCAAGGTCGTTACGGCAGCTCTGATTGGCAGACAGCTTACCTGCTGATGTTCAGCGACACAGGACACAACTGGAAGCAGTACAGACAGGAGGGCAGTATTGGGGTGAGTCTCAAAGGGTTTCACACACATTCACTAAAACTTAGACACATTATTCAAACACAAGTAATGACGAAACTCAACCAAGAAATCCTTGGATTGGACCCAGTGAGTGTGACATCAAAATCAGAATGCTTTTATTGCCATGCCAATGAAGAATATCAGAGACTAGGAACTTGCTATGATACAGGTGTGCAAAAAAATAAAATTAATAAGAAATAAAATAAATAAAAATAATAATTTTACCAAAACTAAGAGTGCATTGCACATTGCACAAATCCCCACTGAATAAACATGTATCACATTAAACTATTCACACATGTTTGGATGAATGCCGTTCTTTTATTCATCACTGTGCAAAAGACATTTGCCCCCCCACCCTCCTGTTTATTGTTCTTGTTAAATTTGTTTAACACATGCAGTATGTCTGTGTTTATTCTTGCTTTTTCTCAGCAGAGGTTTGGTCAGTTTTTAAGGGAGAGATGGTCTTAAAAGAACACAGACATTAACTATAGAAATACCAGAGATATTTTTTACTGTCCCGGTCTGCCCCAAGCAGGCATCACTTCCATCCTTTTTGTCTTTATGAAATATAATGTAATACTTCCTCAAAGGGATCAGACTAAATGTCAGCCGGTGACTTCCACAGATGGAAAAAATCCAGTTCTGGGAATTTAGAAGCTGGTTGATTTCACACTTGAAAGAAATACAGAGAACATCTCAAAAGTCCTTTTAGAGCTTCACAAGTTCTTCATTACAGTTTAACGCAACTTAAAAATGTTGAGTCGACAGCAGAGCTGCTTGATCTGTCAGACTTCCTCCTTCTGTCTCCTTTAGACCTCAAGAAGAGAATAAAACTCATTTATCAAGTTCTTTGTTCTTCAAAAATCTTTTATTTATCCTCACTGCAGCCACAGAAGCCAAAAGCAATAAGTACTTCTGCTCAAATAAATGCAGACACACACAAATATATACATATTTATAGGATATACACACATACATACATTTTTAAATATACATAAACTCAAACTTTCTCACTGTGTATGATTTTCATTTGCAAACTATCAGTTCAAAGAGGGAGTAATGAACCAAATTAATTTTTTGTAGGTTTCTTCCATGTTTGAACTTTATTCACACATCGAAAACATACTTGAAATGATTTTCTATTTCAGTCATGCGTGTTCGAAGAATTTGCAAGCTTTCTCGTCCGCTAATTGGAAATTTAAATTTTGTTCTCTGCCACGCCCGCATTCTAACACATGCCTAAAATATTTTTGCACCAGGTGTTCACAGCTCATGCTAGTATTTGCAGCCTCAAACAAAATTTATGCTGTCATTCACGCACACCTCGTGTTATAAACGGAAGCAAAACTGAAGAAAATATAATTGTTATTTATTTATTTAGCCATATTGTAAATTAAAAGTATTTTCTCATGATGTTGCAGGCCTTCCCAGGAAACACAAACGCTGACAGTGTGGTCTGGCACAAGCTCCAACACCCAGTTGTTGCTCGGTATGTCCGACTGACCCCTCTGGATTGGAATCCAAATGGTCGCATTGGACTCAGGCTGGAGGTTTACGGATGCCCCTACAGTAAGTTTGCAGTGTTTTTTTCCTCCAATAATCCCAACTCTCATAAATTAGCTCCTGAACCTCCTGTACAGCTTTACATTTTGGGGCATTAGAGCCCAACATTATTACCATTGATTTCCAACTAATCAACCTAAATTACCTTTACAGAATAATTGCAAATCTTGAAAAAAAATTACTTTTTTTTTTTTTTTTTCAGTTTCTGACGTTGTTGGCTTTGATGGTCACAGCAGCCTCCTTTACCGGCTGAATGTCGGACCGATGGAGATGTCCTCCGAAAGCATCCATTTCCGATTTAAAACCATGAGGAACTCTGGTGTTCTGCTCCACGCGGAAGGATCAAATGAGCAGAGCTTCACGTTGGAGTTGGAAAAAGGAAAACTTTCCCTCCAACTTAGAAAAGGTATGACTTTCACCCTTTGTGTCTGCACAATTCAACAACGATCATTCGGAAATAAAGGCTGGAAAAAGGTTTTATTTCTGGTCTTAAAAGCATGCACTTTATTTACATTAAGGTAGCCACTTTTCTCCAAAAAGTTATTCTGCCGCTGCTAAAATTATGCATACATATGCTCCATCGAGAGGGCAATTATGTGGGATTCAATGAGATATTTGTGGAGTAAAAATAAGATCTTTTTTTTACCATTTCCTGATTGCTTGCAGGTAACAAGACGGACAACTGTTTCAGGCTGAATTTATGAATAATGTAAAACATGTTAAAGTGTATTTCTGACCTAAACTTTAGCGTTGAACACTGCTTATCTTTAATGGCTCATACCACTCAGGGTTCAAGGGTTGTGAAACCACATCGTGATTGGATGGATGTGTAAATTTTGTACATCCACTCGCTATCTAAACTTTGGAGTCTAAAAGTCCAACTTTCATTTTCATTTCACACTACCAAAGTCACCTGGTTCCAGATGTTCCTGTATATGCTCCCAGCTACCTGGTTGTGGCGTTCCATCTATACCTTTTCTGTTTTTAGGAGCGTCCTGCTTGGCTGGTTTTCTCTGATTTGTGTCTTGAATCGTTATTTTGTTGCTGAATCCGTTTTCTTTGTGTTGTTTTTTTTCTGCGTTCGGCCCACTGATGGATTTTGTAGCTAAGGTAGTTGAGCTTGCTTACTCAGCTTCATCCATCACAAGAAGCACATGAATAAACATTAGAGTCCATCCTGTGTTTGCCCAGCGATGCCACTGTCAGGACCCAGCAAGAAGGGATGTTTTATTCATATTTATCTCTAATTTTTAATGTTAAGAATTTACCTGACCGCGAGGAGACATCTTAAGATCTGAAATTTCAGGAAGTGAGGAGAAAAGAGGACAGTCTAACTTATTCATGAATACCTGTCTTGCAAATGCAGACACAGCAGAAATATATTTACTCACCGCTAGCTTAGAGAAGTTTGTTGCTTTGCTCCGTGGACGCCTGCATATTGTCTATTGTCTACTGCATATTACTATTATTGTTTGTAGATATCTGCGGCTTGGTCATTTACAAGTAGCTCACATGCTAAAAATGTGCGTACCATTCTGGGTTCAGGATTTTAAAACGCAAATTTAAAATAGGAGAATAAACATGTCATTTGCTTCTTTTTTATTTGTCCCATTCTTTTTGAAACACGTCATCATGATGTGTTTTTAAGCAGATTTAAACGCTGGGTTTTGCGTTTGTGTTGACTGATTGGGTTTATGGGGGTAATTATTTCAGAAAATATTGCGGCATAGGAAAAAAATTTAATCATGCAATGAGGGCTTTGATTACATCTATAAATTCAGATTAGAAGCAGAAAAAATATAGCAGCAAGCTTTATTATTTCTGCATGGGATTATACAAACATAGTAGGTTGATGCATTAGATTTTTTTTCTTTGTTTGATTCTGAAAAAAAAAAAAAAAAGGTGCTGCTCTAATTTTCAGATATTTTTTTAATTTGAGCAGCTTTTGTGTTAATAGTTGTAAAAAATTAGTTTATAATTAAGTGAAAAATATTGTAGGTGTGTTTCCAGACATGTCGCCAAAAAAAAAAAAACCCCACTATGACCTGATTATTAAGGGAAAGAATAAAAAGTAGTTGCAATCATTTCAAACCAAGACAAATGAAACCGTATCTGATGGTTTAGATGTTTTTGTACAAACCTCACATCATCAACATAAGTTACATTGATCATGCAATGAGGGCTTTATACATTGTTAATGTATAAAGCTAGGTGGCACGGGGGCGCAGTTGGTAGCACAGTAGCCTCACAGCAAGAAGGTTGTGGGTTCAAGTCCCGGAAGGGGACGATGCTTGGAACACTGATCTTTCTTTGTGGAGTTTGCATGTTCTCCCTGTGTTTGTGTGGGTTTTCTTCAGGTACCCAAAGTTCCTCTCATCCTCCAAAAGCATGCATGTTGGGTGAATTGGCCTATACATGACTGCTTTAGGAACGGGTGTACTAAGTGTATGGTTGTATGGTCACGTGGCAGACTGGCGACTTATTCGGGGTGTACCCTGCCCTTTGCCTCGAATCAGCCGGGATACTCTCCCCCCCTGCAACTCTATAAGGAAAAGATGGTTTAGAAAGTGACTGACTAATATATAAAGCCTGCTGATTAAACTAATAAAGCAAAGCACAGTTTCCTTGTTTCTGTCTTCTTTTATTCCAGCTTTTCTCTATTATTTCTGAACCTGACAAGATCAATGAAGATTGATGACTCTTTTTTTGTGTCTGGGTCTCTTGTGCCCCACACAAAGGAAGTTCTGCCCTTTTCAAACTATGTCTAATTAATATTTAATGACACTGCATTTAGTGAGGTCTTCCCCTCTGCTCTGTGGCAGACCATATTCACTGACCTTAATGGAGGAAACAGTGAGAATCAGTTTCTTATTTATGCATACATGCTGGCCTGTATCCCACATCCTCTGGGTTTAATTACTGATGGTTTGCGTGTGTTGACCAATAGAATAGCTCAGACAGAAAGCAACTACTGTAGTTAAGAACACAATTCTTTACAAACAACTCTAAAAACTGTTTAAATTGTGAAATAAACTTTTCCGTTCCGTCGTCTTCCGCTCGTCCGGGGCCGGGTCGCGGGGTCAACAGCCTCAGACGGGAAGCCGCAAAAAGCAGATATCCGATCCTGTGGTCATTCGACCTCAGGATCGGTCTGGGGGTGGATGAGATCCCCCTGGAGTTCCTGAGGGCTCTGGAGCTATCTTGGCTGACACACCTTTGCACCATTGCATGGACATCGGGGACAGTGCCACTGGATTGGCAGACTGGGGTGGTAAAATATACTGTTAACTGCAAAATGTTTACATTAAAAACTATGACTAAGCCACTTCAATAACAATAATAAATGTTCCAATACCACTAATGATGAAAGTATATCGACATCTTGACACACAGACCTATTTCTTGTGTCCAATGAGAAAAACGATCCCACATCGATACCATAAATACCATTAATCAATAATCTCTTTGCAACCGAACTTGTTAAAATTAAGTCAAATTTTATTACATGTGCTGTAGCTTGGAGTTTGCATGTTCTTCATTTTTTTAAGAAGCTTCTCTCCAGGTTCTTCAACTTCGGTCCCGTCCCCAAAAGCATGCATGTCAGACTTATTGGTTACTGAAAATTGTGTGTGTACATTTGTGGTCGTGTGTTATTCTGACCGGTTCAATTCAATATCATTGACATATACCACATAAGGTGTCTAAAGGGGCCTCTGATAGTTTAATTGAACAAAAAAATAAATTCAATTTTTTTATCATGATAACAAGATTATCAAGAGATGACTTCTTCTCTCCACTTGACAGGTGGAAGTTCGTCCCCAATGAGCTCCCATGTTGTGTCTCTGGGCAGCCTCTTAGATGACCAGCACTGGCACCATGTCGCAGTGGAGCATCACTTCGACCACCTCAACCTCACTGTGGATAAAAGCACAGTGTGGGTCCAGATCCCACCAACATTCTCACACTGGGACTATAACCAGGTATGTGATTGTGTTTGTGAAGGTGACAAAAAGACAAACAAACTCTTCTGTGTTTAAAATTTACAGATGATGGTGGGAACAGACCAGCATCACAGTTCTCTGAGGTCAGACAGAAACTTCCGGGGCTGTCTGGAAAACCTGGTCTATAACGGCCACAACCTGCTGAGCCTCCCTCAGCAGAAAGTCCAGCAGGTCACGATGAAGGTAAGCGGCTAAGCTCTTCCGAATCACCTTTTTGCTCCTCCATGTCTACCTAATGAAAATTGTCCATATCTGCAAAACGTCAGTCTGTCCTCTTATGAACCGCTTGTTCCAGTTGGGTTCCCTGGGGAGCCGGAGCCAATCCTGGCAGATTACAGGAGAGAGGCGGGAAACACCCGCCAATATGTTGTGGGGCCACACACAGGCAATCATTTACACACACATTCCTTGCTAGGGGGAATTTTCACATTGACCAACCTAACATGCATGTTTTTGGAGGGTGGGAGGAGAACCTGAAGGAAACCCTCGCATTCAGGGGGAGAACATGCAAACTTCACACTTTAGTTTGGTGAGACCAAACTAATGCACCATATCGCCTCTGAAGTTAAAATTTTTTGATTTGCATTCATGTACTTTCCTCTTACTATCCCACAAAGAGCTTTTAGATTTGATCAAGTGATGCATGATCACCTATAAATAGAAACCCAGTCTTCTCACCGTAGATGTAATCCATTACTATAATAACAGCTTCTCAGAAGTAGTAGTCCACATACATGACCCACTTTTTCCATTATTTTTTGTCAATCGACACCTCTTCTCTGAGCCTCACTTTGTAACCTTTAAAAGCCTCTGGCTGACATCAGCGCTGATCCGTTAAGCCTTGATATTATTATCTTCCTAATGACTGTGTGCTTTTTAAAGAGATGTACTGATGAGGTTTCTGCACACCAAGGTGCTGCAGCACAGCCAAGAAAATAAATTCCTTTTTATAATGGACTGTTTTTTCCAATTTTTATCTGTAATCTCTCATTCTTCATATTTTCTTCTTTCAAAGGGTAACGTAACCTTTTCCTGTGCTGAATCTTTACTTGTTGCCGTGACGTTTACAAGTCCTCGGAGTTATTTGAGGTTGCCAAGAGATGTGAGTTTGTCATCAGTGAGAGTGTCAGTGGGTCTTCACTTCCGGACATGGAATCAGGAGGGGCTACTGCTGACCTATGAATTCCCAGAGAAAGAAGGAGTGGCCTGGCTATACCTGAGTGAAACAAGGGTACATCTGAAGATCCACAAGGCTGGCAGGGCACCTCTTGAGCTTCAAACAGGTCAGTCTGACTTACAGCCATAACGATCTGTTAACAAAACCCCACTGAGAGAATAAAGGAAGAAGTTTGTTGACCTGTTATCCACATGGTAACAGAGTTTCCTCCTGGACGCAGCTAATCTAACTCAAACTTTTAAACTAGATTATGTAAATCTGACTTTTTCAGATGCTTATTGAAAGATTAAGAAAAAAAATCAAGCTAATTTGGTTCATATGTGTGATATTTAACATCTTAGGTGCAGGTCTTAATGACGGCCAGTGGCACTCTGTGGATCTGGTCTCAGGACAAGGACGTCTGACCATCACAGTGGATGGAGATGAAGGAAGTACTTCTCAGGCCAGCCCTCCTTTTCATATCTATCTGGGACATCAACTCTTTTTTGGTGGTGAGATTAGATCAATAAAGCTCTTTGGTCTGTGTAATCGCTTCATCCAAAACTACTTCCATTAAATCACTGGGGCGTTCAAACTTTTAAGTGGTAGTCTACATGTTTTATTTCTTGTTAGTTAAGAATCCTGATCTAATGGGTCTCTAGGTGGGGTTTGAGCTGACCAATCATCTCTAGAAACATAAAAAACACATGTTAGAAAGATGAAACCTAAAGATTGAATTGATTAACACAACCTTCCCAAACATCGTGGCCCTCTACCATCCAGGATTAATCCATGTTTATAGATCTCCTGCCTTGAAGGAAATTGCACATCCATAAAACGTAAAAAGTTGCAGAGCTGTATTAAATATTTAAGTTAAAATCAGATTTTTAAGTCAGCGAAATGTCCTCAATGCTTTCACATTTGCAGGTTGTCCGTCTGAAGGAAGCAGCCAGCAGTGTAGGAATCCCTTCCGAGCGTTCCAGGGATGCATGCGTCTGCTTACTCTGAACAACCAGGATGTCGACTTAATAAACCTGCAGCATCGACTGACAGGAGATTACAGTCACCTGCAGATTGACATTTGCGGCATCGTCGACAGGTCAAGAGAACAGAACCATTAATATACACTCATCCATATTTCATATTAGAAACAAAAAATGGGAGGGTGGATTATAGACGGGAACGGATCCATGGAGATGAATGGATGACGTAACTGATACAAATAGATGAATACAAATATTTTAATGGATAAATAACAAATACTTGGGTGATGGATAGATACATATTTTTGGATAAAAATGTTATTTTGTGTGTTTTGATTGCAATGAACAGCTGATTTTGACCACCTAACAGAATCAACATTTCCTGATTATCATTGGAAACTTTGACCTCTGAAAGATTTCTTATCTCTTCCCTCATTGTGAAAAATGTCAAGTCATGCTCTCTGTGTGAATTTATTGTTGTGTTTTTATGAGCTGTGGCACATCGCTCTGAGAACATGACATTAGACCTTTTCCTGGATCATTAGAACCCACAGGAATGTGGTATAGCTATTATCTGCAGAGCAGGGTTTGTTTTGGTAAAATGTCATCTTAACAAGAATTGATTTGGACCTCCACAATCTTTTCTTTCTGAAATACAAGCGCCTTTTGATTATTTCTACTTTTACTGAATTATTGGCAGCTTGACTCTGGCTTATTGGAAAATTTTAAGAAAAACAAAACAATTAAAATGTCAAATTTTCTTCAATAATAAAAATGCATCATCTACGCAGTTTAATTGTGGTAATAATGTATTTCACAAAAACACATTACATGTGATCTCTAAGGGCTGCAATGAAAAAGAAGACCTTAAAAAAAATTAGCACCGCCGAACAATACAATAAAAAAGTAACCTTTGACAAGATGAAACCTCAAAAAGATCAAAATCATAATAATAATACATTGCATTTAAATAGCGCTTTCCAAGACGCTCAAAGACGCTTCACACATGTGCATTCCTCATTCACTCCATACCAGGTAATGGTAAGCTACTGTTTTGGCACAGCCACCCTGGAGCATACTGACAGAAGCGAGGCTGCCATTTTGCGCCATCGGCCCTTCTGACCATCACCCACCAATCGCACACACACGATTCAGACTAGGCAACATGGGCGAAGTGTCTTGCCCAGGGACACAATGGGAATGTTAATGTCAACAGCCATCCCATCATGGCACCTGGGGTTCTCCCATCCAAGTACAACCCAGGCCCAGCCTGCTTAGCTTCTGAGGAATGACGGGATCAGGCATAGACAGGCTGGTATGGCCACAAACTTTAGAAGAGTTTTAAGAGTTTAGACTCAGTGTTGTTCTCAGCTGAACAGAGACAATCCATCGCTGTCTTCCAGTGGAATTGATATTTTAAAGCAATAAAACCGAGCACCAGCAGAACAACTTTCTAATCTTAGAAGTTTGCTTCAAAAGTATTTTGCTAATTAAATTTTCTGAAAAATTCAAAGTGAATGTTTCTCTCTTTTGATTTCTCATCAGTCATGATCTGATGATGTCCTTTTTACTTTGAAATATGCCTTGCTTACTTCCTGCTGCGCTCCACACATGTTGACCGTCACTCTTTTAAATGCATCTCTTTCCAATTTGTTGCACTTCAGTATTTCTCTTTTTCCACCAACTTCACAGTTGCATCATTTTCTTCTTCTCAGTTTGACATCCTTCATATTTTCTCCTGTGTTTATTGCCATTGTACCATTTCCCCCAGTTTTTGCAACTGATGGCAAGATTTTTTGGCTTGAAAATCTTGAAAACAAAAAACACAACAACCAACTCCAGTCAAACTGTTTTCTATTCAAGACGAAGAGATTGGGGAAAGGTAATTGGAGGCAAACATGAGGGCAGAAGTGAGCATTCATAAGCAGTGGTGAGGTTTCACATCAAAAAGTCCTGCACGTCTTGTGTTTACATTGAGGAATTCGTTAGAAAAGTACAGTGAAGGTCAGAGAGAGTTCTAGTAGATTGGATAAAGCTTATGACAGGCTGGAGGAACGGCGGTGTGTATGAGGAGGTTTAGAATGGCAGAGAAGTAAATTAGAGCAGTTTGCAAATGGTGTGGCAAGATCAGGGAACAGATGGAGAAGCTCAACAGGTGGAGGTTTCAAATCAAACTAAGATTTAGAATAAAATTGTATTAAAACACCAAACAGTGTTCAGAAGCGTTCTCTGTTAAGATGATGTTTCATGTCTTTTCCAGATGTTCTGCCAGTCACTGTGAACATGGAGGTAGCTGCACTCAGTCATGGAGCACCTTCTACTGTAACTGCTCTGGAACTGGATATACCGGGGCTACGTGTCACAGCTGTAAGCACCCAAAACATCTATCTACATGTAAAGGTCATGGACAAGGAATGTAAGAATATTCCGGGCATGTACATTGTTGGCATTCATGTCCAGGATGGAAGGGAGGCATAAAGCACTCGGGTTGTCTGGGTGTCCGTGACACTTTTGTGAATGCAATATCTCCCAAACCACCGGAGAGATGTTTATAAAACTACCCACTGTACCTCAGTATCAATTACAGATCAACTGATTAGGTTTTTAGAAAGTTCAAAGTAACAAATTAATAGAGCAGTCCGAGGTATTTTCTTTGACTTATTCTTAGTATATACATTTTTTTTTTTGTAGAATTAGGAGATTATTGTAATTTTATTAGATGTACTGCAAACAAGCAAAAGTTTACTCTAGAACTATTTTGGATATAACTGAGGTGTGTGTAAAGGCGTAGGAACAAAGACCACCTCGTCCAGCTGTGTCTAAAGATGATCATCAAGCATAATTGTTCGAGATTTTTTGACAAATTTCTGCTTTGATCCACCCGAGTCAAATTAAATTCATCCAACAATCAATGAACTTCTGCACAATTTCTGAGGGTATTACGTCAGGTTTGTTGATTAGGAATATTAGGAACGAAGACAAGTGGGCAAGAGTTTTAATTTCAGAATTGAAAAGTGGAAGGGTCTGGTGGAGTGATGACACAAGAGAGACAAGATGCCAAACCAACGAGCTACTTAAAATAAATATTCATTCAAACCTTTATTAGTTTATTATCGACAGGTGGATCGGTGTGGCATTAGCAATAACTAGGACGCTGCATCGGTCCGTCGTGGTAGAGAGCTGAGCCAAAAAGCAAAGCTCTCGATTTAGAAGTTGATCTACATTCCCACCCTCAGCTATGGTCACCAGCTGTGGGCGGTGACCGAAAGAATGAGATTGCGGATACAAGCGGCTGAAATGAGTTTCCTCCGCAGGGTGGCTGAGCTCTCACTCAGAGATCGGGTGAGGAGCTTTGCCATCTGGGAGGAGCTCGGTGTTCAGCCGCTCCTCCTTCAGGTTGCGAGAAGCCAGATGGAGTGTTTCGGGCATCTGGTCAGGATGCCCTCCGAGCGCCTCGCTGGTGAGGAGACGAGACAGAGAGGCAGACCAGCTGGAAAGACTATGTCTCACAGCTGGCCAGGGAATGACTCGGGATCCTTCTGGGTGAGCTGGAGGATGCGGCCGGGGTGAGAGAAGGCTGGGCTTCCCGTCTGAGGCTGTTTGCCCCCACGACCCGGCCCCGGATGAGCGGAAGATGACAGAACGTAACAGAATCTTTATTAGTCCCGCAATGAGGAAATTGCAATGCTGCATTGCACCGCAGCAGGCAGCCACGACAGCGCCAATGGAGGGAGCAAGTAGTAGGTTAGGTGTCAGCTCCAGGAACACCGAGGCAGTTCAGTGGGATTTGAACCGGCTTCTCCCGGTTCAAGGACAACTCAGAGGGAGGCATTTGAAGACTTTATCGAAGTCAAAGTTGTTCCTGATGAAGACACTCAAACCCCTAAATATTAATGGCGGGTTGTGTCTTGTGCCTTGCATGACTGGTTTGAATGTCTGTGCTAATGTGAGGATCAGATTGCAAAAAAACCCAAACTATATAATACATTTTAAGAAGATCCCACCAGAAAAGAGGATCTTAGTTCAAAGAACTTATTTTTCTAACTAAACCTGAACGATATTTCAAATTCACGGGCTACATTTAATGTTTACCTTTAAGTACATTTAGAGCCATAAACAGGCTAACTCTAGAGGAATTGGTTTGCATCCTGTCTGATATAATGTTTATAAAAGTGATTACATTTCACATCCAGCAGCAGTTGTGTTTTTTTTCCGTTGTTTAATTTACATACTGCCGAAAGAAAAATGTTAATAGTGTTGGAATGTTAAAATGAAATTGTATTATCCATGATGATGATGCTGATATCTCTCCTCAGCTATATATGAACAGTCCTGTGAGGCATACAAACACAAAGGAAACACATCAGGATATTATCACATCGATGTGGATGGAAGTGGACCCATCAAGCCTCAGCAGATATTCTGCAACATGACAGGTATCCGATATAAACATCAAAACTCCTGCTGATGAAAACACAGCATGCAGACACTTTTGGTGTCCAGTCATCTTACTTACACTTCTTCTCAAACAGAGGACAAAACGTGGGTGGTGATTCAACACAACAACACAGAGCTCACTAAAGTCCATCCAACTCCTGGAAGAAGTCAACATGTCGCTACCTTTGTGTACGCATCCAACGGTGCGCAGCTAGAAACGGTTATCAACCATTCAGAACACTGTGAACAGGAAGTAGCCTACCACTGCAGGAAGTCTCGACTTCTTAACACAGCAGGTAAGATTTAGTCAGATACCCTGACTTGTGGAGTTTGAAGGTCTCACATTTACAATGAAATAGAGAAATGTCTTCTCCAACATAGAAAATGTTAAATGAACACAAATGTGGTTCCACTGTACTATTACAACACAAAAAATAATCTGAAACCCGAATAATTCTTAGAGGTACTGTAGATAGTACTGAGTTCTCAATGCTTGCATTGAGAATGATCTTAGGAACTCATGTTAGGTCTATGAATCAAATATTGTAATGCCTGCATTGAGAATGCAGTGCTACCGACTGGAACGAGGTCAACACAACTGGTCTGCGTCGATGCTTGGGTCCTTTCAGGACACTTCCAGTTTGAAAAACCTGTATGTAAGATATGATCATTTGGAAATCACCCTCTAGCATTGCTGTGATTGGCTTTGTGATCCTGCAACAGACTGGTGCATGTTCTGGGTGTTCTCTGCCTCACACTTGTTTTGACTGTGGTACTTTGGAAGTAAAGTATTGAAAGATGGATGACCTATGGGAAGAGTTTAGTTTTTATTTCTTCTGTCAGGTTGTGTTGTTTTTTTTAATTATCAATTTTTTCTTTATTTACTACTACAAGTCAACATGGCCTTGTTTTTTCCCAAACTAAATTTTAAGCTTTTATTAGATCAATTCATGCATTAAAGTAAAATTTAGTTGGTATTTTTTTTATCATGACAAGGATCCCATGTATTGGCTTACAAATACTTGTCTTACATTATCAGTCCCACAAATCCTCAGAGGTTGGACCTAGTTCTTCTTCTTCTTTTGGCATTTCACTTCAGGGGTCGCCACAGCAAGTCAGTTTCCTCCATCTAACCCTATCTGCTGCATCCTCCTCGGTCACACCAGTTATCTTCATGTCTTCCTTCACTGAGTCCATGAACCTCCTCTATGGCCTTCCTCCAGTCGTAGTTGGACCTAGTTTATTTTAATATATTGATTTCTTCACTTACTTGATTTTAAAATCTTTCAGTTCATTTACGTTTATCTTAAAACTTCTCGTCAGTGCTTTTAAATGCATCTATATAGGTTGGGGTCAAATGTTATTATAAACCGTTTGCATGAGCACACTCATGGATTCTGGAATATCCAACATCAACACTGGTGTCCTTGGTTGTGTGATTTGGGGTTTTTATCTATATGTTGTCAAGAGGGTGGAGAACTGTGGGAGTGATTAAGTTTGACTTCTCTTGTTTTTATGCATCCTTTATGCACACTATTTTGTAAAGTTGTGTTTTATGTTTTTGGAGCGCCTCAAAAATTAGTTGGTGCATCTTAAATAGTGTTTTATAATATAAAATAAATTTTAAAAAGCACATTGCAAGGATTTTCTTTTTTTAAAAAAACTGTCCAAACCAGGACAGTCTTTTAGCTTGTGGGTTGTTAAAAAAACAACCCACGAGAGCCACAACCACGAAGAGCCTCCTTCTTGGTTGTGGCTCTTCATGTTTTAGTCATTACCAACCAGCCAATCAATAAGTCCCAGCTTTTTCAGTAAAAACACTTCTGTATAGAAATGCACACATGATAAAAATGACTTGAACTGAACATCAAAAAGACCAAAAAACACAATATATAGATTTTGTGGATGTGGGATAGGTTTTTTTTTGTCTCAGTATTTCAGAAACTGCTGATCTGCTGGGACTTTAACATCTTTATCTCCAGGGTTTACAGAGAATCATCTGAAGTAAGAAAAATATTCAGTGTAGCAGTTAACTGGATCAGAAAGGCCTTTTTTATGTCAGAGATTAAAGGATAAGAGGCATTTGGGGATAATAGAAATGAATGCAAAACCTTGTTTCTGAAATAGTAATGCTAAGAATCTTGGAGAGTATCATCTGCAGAAGACCCATTTAATAGAAACAAAGACTGAATGATTCCCTGTCTGTGTATTATTCCTGGTCATCTTTCATACCTGCAGAGATTTTGAGCAGCAACCTGAAGAATAGATGTAAATGATGAGTGTGTGTGTTGCAGAGGGTTCTAAACTCGGCTGGTGGGTGGGAGGTCCTGGTTCAGGACAAGTGCAGACCTACTGGGGAGGAGCTCCACCAGGGAGCCGGCAGTGCTCCTGCAGTCAACAACAAACCTGCATGGACCCCAAACACCACTGCAACTGTGATGCAGACCGCCTGATCTGGTACCAGATTCTATTTTTCTTTTTGCCAGAGGGAATCAAAACATAATCTTCTCAGAGGTCTGACAAGTTCATCTCTCTTTCCTTTTTCCAGGACTAATGACTCTGGCCTGCTGACCCATAAGGAGTCACTTCCTGTCAGATCTCTTGTGCTCGGTGATGTCCACAGGCCTGGGTCGGAAAGCGCCTACAGAGTGGGACCTCTCCGTTGCCATGGAGACAGTAGGTTGTCCAAACAAAGCAGATTTTTTTCTGAACTGTCCTCATCCATGAGGTTTCTATTTTTTCCACTATACTTTTATTTTGACATCATTGTAGAACAAGAGAATCCTCTTCACACACATCCCGTTAATCACAGGCAGACACACAAGAGAGTAACCAAGTAATAACAAAACAGATCCAGGCTTGTTGCCAAGCCATTTACCAACAGAATTTGTTTTTTTCATGCATAATACACTTTTAATAGTTTCTACCTCGTTTAGACATTATTCACACATAAAAAAAATACCTGAAGTGTATTTTTTTATTTCATTCATGCATGTTTGAGTAATTTGCAAGCTCTGCCATCCAAATAAGATTATAAAAGATTTGTTCCAATTTGTCCCTCTTGATGCTCTTCACACTGTAACAACAGCCTCAAAACAAAATTCTACTGTGTCGTGCATGCACATATGGACTGAGACAAAGCGGGGAGCGAGAGGAGGAGGAAATTCAGTGTAAAATATAGAACGGAAACTAAATAAATGTATCAACTTTTTTTCTTCAAATGGGTGTATGTCAGTGACAGGCCTGGGGATGGGGGGAGCGAGTGAGGGAGGGAGGGTACTTATAGGGTCCAGGTGAGGAGGGTAGGAAGGAACTGGTATGTTTTGAACAGGATTAAGGTTGATGAATTGGGGGAATGACATTGGGTATCTGGGAGCAGCTGTGGGGGCATGACGGTCTCTTGACTGCTTGGGCTGGATGCTTGGACGTGCTTTGGGCAGTGGAGTTTGAATTTGAGGTGGGCTGATCCTGCTGGGGCTCTGGTGCATTGCCACTCTTTAGACCCTCCTTCTCGGTCAGTAAAAACTCTACAAAAAACAGCAGTGGGAAAAAGAAGAAACCTCATGGGGATCCACATGAAGGAGAAATCCCTCCCCCATGACAAGGTGCCACTGTTTCTAAGACTGCTAGTTAAAAATCAGATCATTGTATTCTTGAACTATATATTTGAATAAATCAGTAGATGGGCTTCATCCTGATAGAGATGGAATGATAGATCTAGCGCAGAGGTGTCCTCTGTCTGGCGACGCCCAAGACGACAGGAAAAAACTATTTTTAAGCATTTGTCATATAAAAAGTCAGTTTTAAATAATTGTGTAAGACGCTGTGTAACAACTCTGTCAACATGATTGAATGCGTGTGTGAATGTAAGGCACGTTGTACATCCGTTTGGGTTTACTCTCCAGGTCCTTTGAGATGCTTTACAAGTACAGTCCATTTAACATATTACTATTAGATCATTGGCTTTCACAAATTATTCCTCTTCATGACTATTTCAGACACCTGGTCCTTGTTAGATTACCCAGCACCACCTGGACCGTAACTCTTCCCAATTCTCCTCTTGTACCAAATTTTTAGTACTTCAATTTCTTTTTGTCTTTTTTTTCCCAGAAAATATCTGGAATGCTGCATATTTCAATAAGGAAACTTTATACCTCCACTTTCCTACGTTCCATGGAGAGTTAAATGCAGACATTTCTTTCTTCTTCAAAACCACCTCATCCTCTGGAGTCTTCTTGGAAAATCTCGGGATCAAAGATTTCATTCGAATCGAACTGAACTGTGAGTAATGACCTGTTTAATGTCCACTATACTGCAGATCCAACCTGATCATCCAGGGTTTAAGAGGACTGAAATCATCAGAGAAGCTTGAGCTTCTGCTTCTATCCAACTGGAATATAAAAACTAAAGTTTAGGACTTGCTCTGCCATTTATTTTACCTCCTCAGGGAAATCATTGCAGTATTTCGGCTCGCTGCAGTATATATTTTCTTTTAAACCACCAAAGTGTGGAGCTTTCTGTTTGATTTTGGCACATCATAAGAAATTTATGGGAGGTCACACGCAGTGTCATTACTACCCCAATGAAGTGTTGACATCTATGAACTAATATATTATTACAGGGGTTTAAAACTGTACACTTCCTTCAGGAGATAGTTATGCAGTGCTGTAGATGTTAAATTAATACTAAAAGAAAATGATCTTGCACTAGTTTTTTATTTGCCATGTAAAATCTTAGAGGAGAACTTTTCAGTTAGACCATTTTACAAATAGATGTGACTTTAATTCTGAAAGTAAAAGTATTTGTTTTGCTAAAAAAATTTTTAACAAGGACTTTTCCCCCAACATACTGCATGTTAAATGCAATCAATTTTTGTGTAAAAACAACATTCCTTCTAAAGTACATCAAGGCCAAAACAAATAAAACTACAGTTGGGGTGATAAATCTTATCATAATAACTATTATTTGATGAGAATTGACTTAACTTGTGAATAAGTTTGTTAAATTGATTTCAAAGCTGAATCATACATTTTGCTGGTAGCTATGAAGGAAACTCAAACTCCAAATTCTTTTTTTTTTTTTTTTTTTTTTGTTATGTTGATAAATGTTGAGTATTTTTTCTTCAGAGGATTTAATTTTCAGCCATTATGTCATGAGTGCCTCGCCCGCCACCATGGAGAGCCTGGGACCTCAGTTCATCTCCCTGATTGGGGACACCTGTTGGTGATTGACCAGCTGCCTATTTAAAGGCAGACTTCATTGCCTTCAGTGTTGAGTTATTACCCCTTCCAGCCAGGTCTAACCAAGTCCAACCAAGAGACATTCCTGTTGAATCACGTTTTCCTTTACAGCTTTTTTGAACTCCTTTAATAATGTCTGTCGTCCTGCACTTGGGTCATCCTCCTCTGTTCTGCACCCACACCGTGACACATAAAAAGAAGGCTAATTTGCAACTTTTTAGCCATTTCCTGTTCCAACGAAGTTAATCTGAACTCATCTAACTGCTTGTTTTTTGTTCATTGTGTGCACATCTACAGGATAAATAAAAGCACTACAACAACAATTACAAAGAACACAAACTTAGATTGCACTATAAAATGAAGGAAGTCAATGTGTAAAGCTTCCAACATTGGAATGTCAGGTCATAGTGTCAGCACTCATCTAGTCGGTGATTCCAGGAGCATCTTGTCAGTTTACTGACTTTATTACAACCGGTTACATCACATTGCCAAAAATAAAAAAAATATTGTGTGTCTTTTTTGGGTGTAAAACACTGGAATAACTTGGTATTTCAATTTAAGAACAGAAAAACTATTAGGATATTAAAAAAATATTTTTTTAAATAAGCAATTATACTTTATTGTGTCAGTATTGGACTGTTGTTTTAACCTTGAGTTGATAGGTTCTGTTGGTCATATGCTCAGGATGGGCTTTTAAAAGCTAGGAGCTTCAGCCCAATCCTATTTTGGTTGCAATGAATACATCTTTATCATTTTCTTTTTTGTCCAAAAATTTGTAAACCAAATAAATTAATTAATTTATTCATTCATTGCTTTCAGAATGAAACATTGTTTGAATATTTTCGTTGTGACAACCCGTCAAATATAACTCAACCTTTGTTTTTTAGACACTTGGTTTTCAATTTTTTGGTGTAAAAAGGAGCTTCGTCATAGATTGATGGATGGTTTGTTTATAGCACAAAACAAACAAACTATAATGAATATGTTGGAGTTTTTAGAAACAGTTACTGCACGTATCACAGTTTCATATCCTTCAAACAGGTAGAAAACTTTTTGAAGCTTGCAAACTTCTATAAATTGCAAAAAATCAGCTCATATTTCTGCACACTACATCCCGGTCTCCATACATGCATGCACTATTGAAAAGAAAGATCTAACATTTTCAAAACTGTACACTTCGTAATTATCTCCTCTGCAGCTTCTACAGAGGTTCTTTTCTCCTTCGATGTGGGAAATGGGCCATTGGTGGTCCGAGTAGAGTCTAACCTCCCGCTGAATGACGACAGGTGGCATCGTATTCACGCTGAGCGAAATGTGAAAGAAGCTTTGCTTCAGCTTGACCAGCTCCCTGCTGCAGTAAAGAAGGCTCCTACCGATGGACACATCCACCTGCAGCTCAACAGCCAGTTATTTATAGGTGAGAGTCTGAGTAAACTTCGGGAAAATTACTTCATTGTATACGCTATTTGAATCCCTATTTGCTGTATTTCTTTTTTCCATACGTCCATTCAATGAATCTTGAAAATCCCACAGAGACCCTTTTTCCAGATTCACAATGATTTTGTCTCTTAGTCCCAAATGGGGTTTCCTTTTTATACAAAACCAAACACTAAAAAAGTTTAACTTTCCACCAGATTCTGCTACAGAGACATTTCACGTTATCTTCTTATCGATCTAACGCACAACTCCCAAAAGTCTTTTTTTTTTTTTTTTTTCAAAACTGCACTGACAGAAACTTAATGCACCAAGAAAAAGTCTTCAAACTTGTTGAATTTGCAGTAAAAACTCGTCTGTGGTCAGTTTCTGTGCAGTAACCTCGGTGGAGCATTAAGTCTGCTGATGAAACTCTAAGTCCTGATATGAACCTCATCAGCTCGTCTGTCTCAGAAAGCTCTTTATCTCCTCATAGCAGCTTTAAATTAGCCAGTTTTTCCAGCTTGAGACAATTATGATGCAGCAGAGCTTGAACTTTGGGGACAGCTGAGGGCTTTAATGCCAAAATTTGCAAAACAATAACTTTTGGAATTTAAATATTCATTCAAGTAGAAAAAAGTTTTTGTCTTTGGGGATTGAATTTAAACGCGCTTCTTTTTTTGCAATAAAAATAATCTGTGTAGGTGTTTATGATGAACTTCACAGTGGTGCAGTGGTTAGCACAGTGGTCTCATATCAAGAAGTTTGTCGGGTTTGAAACACTGTCCTGTCTGTGTGGAGTTTGCATGTTCTCCTCGTGTATGCGTAGGTTTCCTTTGGGTACTCCGGTTTCCTCCCACCCCCAAAAACACATGTGGTAGGGTGGTCAATGTGAAATTCCACCTAGCAAGGAGTGTGAAATTGGCCATAGGGAGGTGTGCGTGGGTTGCAACACACTGGTAATCTGTACAGGGTATACCCTGCCACACACCTGATATCAGCCAGGATAGGCTCCTGCACCCCCGCAATCCCATTGGAAATAAGCAGCTGCTTAAAAAACAAAATCAGATATAAGGAGTCTTTACTTTGGCAAAGAAAAAAAACTTCTTCTTTTTGAGACTTTAAAACTTTCCTGTTTTTTTATAGCATCATGCAATCACACATTTTGAGGAGAAATATGTAAACATTTGTTCATCTGAAGTTCTGTAAACATGTGAACTCCTAATTTTGCATGGGAATACCGTATTTTCCACACTGTAAGGCGCACCTAAAAACCTTAAATTTTCTCTAAAGTCCACGGTGCGCCTTATAAATGGATTAATATTGAGCTACAACAGGTGTCGCAACTGCGGTAAGCAGCCGCCGACTCCATTTCCCCCATAGAAGAAGTAGTGCACGGTGCATGCTGGGATACATGAAAGGGCGTCTCATTTCCATTTGTGTTTGTGTAAAGACCCGGAAATGGCTCCTACCAAGAGACACTGTTACACCGCAGAGTTTAAACTCAAGGTGATCGGTCACGCAGTAGAACACGGGAATAGAGCCACAGCCAGTGGGGAGATCGGACTTAAAAAATCCAGCCCGACCCAAGCCATTATAAAAATAATATATTTTTATAAATATATTATTTATAAGAAATTATAAATTGGAACATTTTCAAAAACACGCCTTTTTAATTAAAAAAAAAAAAAATCACACTATCGGACCCTAACACACTTGTCTGTGATGGCCTGCTTGGCGCGAAGAGGAGGGACGGTCTTTGAAACAAATGATAAAATAGCAATCATTCCTTTTGCCAGTCCAGCTGTTTAAATGCCTGCTCAGCGTCGAGGTGCCAGTCTTTTGGTGTCGTATGAAAGCAATTTAGTTTATCCTTAACTTCTTACTCCTTCATATCGGGGTTACCAGTTCAAAATAAATAAAATAAAGACGTGCGCAGGAGAGGATTACCAAATTAAGAAGAGACGTTCACGTGTGCAGAATATGAGCTGGCTCTGCGGATCCTGGTTAGTAGTTAAACATTACTTCTCTGTTTTATCCAAATTTTTAATTTTATAACAAGTATTCCTTAGTTTAGTACCCACACCTCGTTTTAGTTTACATTTTATAAAATATATTTATTAAAAAAAAAAAAAAGTCAGCGAGAGAGAAGCCCGACCAACGTAATGATTGACATTTTTAGGCCCGACCCGACCCGAATTTTGGCTCGGGCTTAAGATCTTACCTCTGGCTGCAGCGAGAGAGTTTAACATCAATGAATCAATGATGAGGAAGTGGAGGAAGCAAGAGGATGCGCTGCGCCAAGTAAACAAGACAAAACAGAGTTTACGCGGGAACAAAGCGAGATGGCCACAGTTAGAGGACAAAGATGAACAACCTTTACTGTAGCACCTTATAATGCGGTGCGCCTTATATGTGGAAAAAGTTTTAAAAATAGTCGTTTATTGAAGGTGCGCCTCATAATGCAGTGCGCCTTATAGGGCGGAAAATACGGTAATTTTCAAACTTGTTACAAACCTTTAAAAAAAATGATGTCACAATGTAAACTCTCTTTTATAAAAACGAAAGTGTGGTAAAAATAATATCCATTATTGGTGATTCTGTCCAGGAGGGACTGCTTCCAGGCAGAGGGGTTTCCGAGGCTGCATTCGTTCCCTCCAACTCAACGGAGTCACTCTGGACCTGGAGGAGAGAGCGAGGATCACTCCCGGTGTACAGGCCGGATGTCCAGGTCACTGCATCACCTACGGCTCACTGTGCCAGAACAACGGTCGCTGCGTGGAGAAAAACAAAAGCTTTTTTTGTGACTGTAGCTCATCTGCTTACACTGGAGTCTTCTGTGACCAGGGTACGCCTCATCTCAACAACCATCTGGGTCATGCTCGCCAATTACAAAAACAGGCTTCTAATTTTTCCCAGAATGCCCTCTTCATGATTCAGTTTACTGTACAAAAAAATCTCTTTGATTTTTTTAAATCTCCTACCTATAAACCAGCATTGAGTCAAGAATTATTTTTAGACAGATTTAACCCTCCTCTCACACTTCAACAGATGTTATTCCATGTGAGATGACAAACTCCCTGTTCACTTGTGTAGTTAAAATAACAAAAGAAACATAGAGTCATCACATGAACGGAGTGAAGCAGCCTCATGCATCTGCAGTTATGATCCATCCCAGCTATGCAGCATGTTGGAGCTACGTCGCGATGCTCCACCAGAACCCATATCTCCAACACCTGCCCAGCCATAATTAGTGAGCCAGATTTGGTGTGCGTTTATCAGCTGTCAGCTGGTTTCCTCAAGCAGTCGTTCACTAATTAGATGGTGTCAGTTCAACACAAGAACCGCACTTATAGGTGTATGAATAACTCATAAGGGCGCTCTTGAAAGATTGGATTTTTGCGTGGAGGTCGGTGTGAAGATGTGTTTTTGAGATATGCAAATTACATGCAAATCCTGCCAAGTTTTCAGAAAAGATGATTTGTCAATGGCTCCTGTTTAAAATAGAGATTAATTACAAGTAAGTGTGAGAGAGACATTTGCTAGATTTACATTTTTACCGTTTAGTGAATGCATATTGATGAACACACAGAAACGGGGAAGTTAAACTTCTCAAATGACTTTATGTATAGTTTTAAACTTCTTGGAAAAGACTGCCACAGCATGGGTCTGAGTTGTGTGAAGAAAAACTCAGTTGCACAGCCAAGTTCAATTGGTTTATTGGGAAAAGAAGATGTTATGAAAGAGACACCGGCATGATTTATCTGGTAGCTAACCTGGGAAGGTTTTGGTCCTGGTCGAGCTTCATGAGACCAGATGTTGAAAGGTCAGACAAGGATTATACAATAGGTTTCCTGACAGAGAAATAAAGAGCACCAGGGTTATCTGGCAAGAACAAAGCAAGACATGGGGGCAAAAACCAGGCAGAGGCGAATGGGACCATGAGGGCAAAGGCCTGTCTGAAAAAAGAGGGATGGATCATGACACTAAGAAGTTAAATCTCCCCTTTAACATGGTCATTGATTCATAGCTGGTGCTTTAAACTTTGCTTTTAATTTTATTGTTTGTCTTGTTTTCTTGTAGAAGTCTCTGCCAGCTTCAAACCAACAACATCCATCACTTACGTCTTCACAGAGCAGATGGAAAACAGGAGCACCTCCTCCTCCTCCATCAACCCTGGTATGTTGCTGAGGGCAGAAAATATCTCCCTCAGCTTCAGGACCAGTCAGAGTCCCACTCTGCTCCTCTATATAAGCTCCTACAAAGGAGAATATCTGGCCCTACTGCTTAATAAGCAAGGTAAGAACTTCTGATCTGGTGCACAGTCATCTTTCAACATATTTTGGTTCAAATTTCACAGCCTTGCTGTTTCTGAGATTTTTTTTGGGTGGAATTTTGCAGCTTTATTTTCAAAAGTGCTTGTTTTCAGCAAGTGAATTGACACATTGTGTTGTACAAGCAGACCACACCCACACCCCCATTTCTGGCCTGTCACCTTTAATAAAGTCTATTTAAGTCTATCTAAGTTGGGGGAGGCATAGCTCAGTGGTAAAATTGCCATCTTTGGACTGAAAAGTTACCGGATCGAATCCTGCTGAGCTCATGCCTAGGTGTCCCTGGAAAAGATACCAAGCCCCCAGTTTTTCCTGTCATTGGCTTCCAACTGCGATGCAATGCAGCACAGGAATTTTCATATGAAGAATGAATATAGTATGATAAATAAATAAGATTTTGCTTGTTGGATGGAGGGGTTTTTTTACATCTTGGTGCTTTAAAATGTAAACTAGCAACATTTTTTTCTTCTATTTGATTTTTCTTCTATTTGATCTTTAAACAAAGACAAAGGCAAAGAACAAAATCTGCGGTCCAACAACTTATCGTTCAAATAGTATCCAAATACCGGATGGGAGGACTTGCAAATGACTCAATCATCTATGGATGAAATATAAAACCACTTTGGGGATTTTTTTGTTCCGTTCCGTCATCTTCCGCTTGTTCCGGGGTCGGGTCGCGGGGGCAACAGCCTCAAACGGGCAGCCCAGGCCTCTTCACCCCATCTGGCTCCTCTCGACCTGGAGGAGGAGCGGCTCGACACTGTGCTCCTCCCGGATGGCAGAGCTTCTCTCCCGATCTCTGAGTGAGAGCCCAGCCACCCTGCTTTTTCTGTGTTTGTTAATAACATTCAAACATGTTGAAACCTCAAAAAAGTTTTTCATCAATTTCTTTCTCTTGTTTTTAACTACATTTGTTTCATTTCATTTTACGCCGCCTCCTGTCTGCTTTCTTTTAATTTCCCTCATCTCATCTTGCACGCTTTAATTCAGCTAACTTCACCCTGACTCAGACAGAAAAGATCTGACTGACGGTCGTCTGTATTGAGCTCCGTGAAGTTGGCCCCTCTTAAAAAAAAAATATAAACAAAAATACACAAAAAATATGTCAATCGTTTGTGCTGCGTTTGTGCTGTTTTGTGCTGTAAAAATTTTCGTTTGTGCCGTTTTATTTTTGTAGATATTAACGATTCTTTTATAGGTCAATCTGAGGTCATCCAGCCCCTCACATTGCTTAAAAATGCGAGAAAACTCTTAAAAATGGTGTCAATCGTTTGTGCTACGTTTGTGCTGTTTTGTGCTGTAAAAAATTTTGTTTGTGCTGCTTTCCTTTTCTTTAATTTAAAGAAATAAAATTTGAACGATGACGTCATCAAGCCCCTCCTTCTCCCTAAAAATGCGAGAAAACTCTTAAAAATGGTGTCAATCGTTTGTGCTACGTTTGTGCTGTTTTGTGCTGTAAAAATTTTTGTTTGTGCTGCTTTCCTTTTTTTTAATTTAAAGAAATAAGATTTGGATGATGACGTCATCCAGCCCCTCCTTCTCCCTAAAAATGCGAGAAAACTTATCAAATTGGCAGAAATTGTTTGTGCTATTATGATTTTAATAATAAGAATAAAACAAAAACCGGTAAATAATTTACTTTACGACAGCTCGTAGGCTACTTCCGGTCATCTGTCTTAATTTGCTCCTATTCAATTTATGACATTTATTGTTATATTTCCGTAGGCAAATGTAAATTATGCTACAGTTTGAAAATGAGCTCAATGTTTGTTTTGTTTTATTTCTTCGGTTGCAACTCAAATTTAAGCAAGAAATGTTATATATTAGAATATACTTTAATGATCCCACACGTGGGAAATTTGTGTGTCACAGCAACAACTTCCTATCTGCTAAGTGAGTCATTGTAGAGCCTGATCACGTACGGAAAGAAAGACCTCCGGTATCGAGATGTTCTCGAGCGGAGCTGTCTGAGCCTCTTGGAGAAGGAGCTTCGCTGTTCGTCCAGGAGTGGGTAGAGAGGATGGTCATGGTTTTCCATGATGGATAAAAGTTTGTTCAGTGACCTCCTCTCTACCACTGCCTCAAGTGAGTCCTGTTTGCTGCCAATGACAGAGCCAGCCAGTCTGATTAGTTTATTCAGTCTGTTGGTGTCACTGGCATCCCCCAGCAGATGACAGAGAAGAACAAGGTGCTGGCCACCACAGACTGATAGAAGGTCTCCAGGATCGTGCCGCACACATTGAAGGACCTCAGCTTCCTTAGAAAGTAAAGTCGGCTGCAAGTCTTCTTGTACACAGCAGTACTGTTGCTCCTCCAGTTCAGTCTACTGTCGATGGTCACTCCAAGGTATTTGTACTCCTCCACCACCTCCACATCTCTACCCAGAATGCAGAGCGACTGCAAAGCAGTCCTCCTCTTCCGGAAGTCAATCACCATCTCCCTGGTCTTGTCTACATTGAGGAGCAAGTGATTCTCTCCTGCCCACACCACAAATCCATCCACCACTCTCCTGTACTCCTTCTCCTGCCCACCACTTACACACCCTACAACTGCAGAGTCATCAGAGAATTTCTGTAGGTGGCATGAATCGGAGTTGTGCTGGAAGTCTGAAGTGTACAATGGCGTGGCCGGTAGGCAAACTGCAGGGGGTCCAGAGAGGAGTTCACCAGCGGTCTCATGTGAGCTAACACCAGCCTCTCCAGCACCTTCATCACATGAGATGTAAGGGCAACTGGACGGAAATCCTTGAGGTGAGATGAAGATGGTTTCTTGGGTACAGGGACCAGGCAGGATGTCTTCCAGAGAAGCGGAACCCTCTCCAGCCTGAGGCTCAGGTTGAAGAGGTGCTGGAGAACCCCACACAGCTGGAGCGCACAGGTCCTCAGGGTACAGGGGCTGATGCCATCCGGGCCGGCTGCTTTGTGCTGGTTTAGCCTCTCCAGTTGTTTCTTCACCTGAAAGGTGGTCACAGTCAAATGGTTGGGTGGGGAGGGGTCAGGTACTAGTCCATTGAATAGCTGAGAAGGAGCAGACGCTGGTAGCAGGTGTGGTGAAGGTAGGGAAGAAGAGGTAGAGGTAGAAGAAGAGGCATTCGTAGAGCTAAACCTATTAAAGAAGGTATTAAAGTCATTAGCTCTATCTTTGCCACCACTAGTGGGTCTGCTTCTTCCCCCATATCCAGTGATCTTTTTCATTTCGGACCACACCGCCCTCATGTTGTCCTGCTGTAGTTTGGATTCCAGCTTCTTCCTATATATTTCCCTTCCTCAGCTGGTCTCGGAGTTGATGCTGCACCATCTTCAGCTCCTCCCGGTCTCCGAACCTGAAGGCTGCTTTCTTCCTGTTAAGGAGAGTCTTTAGGTCACAGGTGATCCAGGGTTTGTTGTTGGGGAAGCATATGGTGGAGACGGTGGCCGCGTGGTTAGAGCGCTCGCCCGCGGACCGGAAGATCGCGGGTTTGCGTCCCACGGAGAGCACGTCTAGGGTCCTTGGAGAAGACACCTCACCCCCACTTCTCCCACCATTGGCGCCGTTGAAGGGCAGCCTGCTGCGGTGTAAGGAGTGCAGCAAACAAATTTCCCCGGTGAGGGATGAATAGAGTAATTCATTATTTTATTATTATTATTATTATATAGGTAAACTATTTCAAATTATATACTGTAGACACTTTTTTTTCCAAGTTACAATAGACACAGTTACACTTACGGCACTGACGTTAGTAGCCATTTAACTGCTGCATAAGAATAATTAAACGCACGAAAGGAGACAGGACCTTTTTGCATAACTTTTGGTAATCTTTGGCTTCTGTTATTCCCTTTTTTTTATTATAGGGCGCAAATTTACAACTACTGTATAACAATGATTAGGGAAAATGTATACATTAATTATCTGCTTTCTGAAAACATTGGCATATCCGCAGTTGGCATATTGTTTGCGTCAAGATTTGATCATAGTTTTTTTACTATTGGTGGTATAACTGAACATCTGTGTCGAATTTACAAATGCTCGGCTTATACTTCATTCGACAGATTTTGCAGTAGCCTACGAGCTGTCATAAAGTAAATTATTTACTGGTTTTTGTTTTATTCTTATTATTGAAATCATAATAGCACAAACAATTTCTGCCAATTGTATAAGTTTTCTCGCATTTTTAGGGAGAAGGAGGGGCTGGATGACGTCATCATCCAAATCTTATTTCTTTAAATTAAAAAAAAGGAAAGCAGCACAAACAAAATTTTTTACAGCACAAAACAGCACAAACGTAGCACAAACGATTGACACCATTTTTAAGAGTTTTCTCGCATTTTTAGGGAGAAGGAGGGGCTTGATGACGTCATCGTTCAAATTTTATTTCTTTAAATTAAAGAAAAGGAAAGCAGCACAAACAAAAATTTTTACAGCACAAAACAGCACAAACGTAGCACAAACGATTGACACCATTTTTAAGAGTTTCTTGCATTTTTAAGCAATGTGAGGGGCTGGATGACCTCAGATTGACCTATAAAAGAATCGTTAATATCTACAAAAATAAAACGGCACAAACGAAAATTTTTACAGCACAAAACAGCACAAACGCAGCACAAACGATTGACATATTTTTTGTTTATTTTTGTTTATATTTTTTTTTTAAGAGGGGCCAACTTCACGGAGCTTCTGTATTGGAAGGATGATAAATCCAATATAAATGGGATTCCGCTCAGACAACGGTAAATAGGCTGTGAAAGGGCTCCGTTATTAAACACAACTGCAGGAACCTGATGGCCCTTGTATGTTAGTAGAGCTTTGATGGGGATCTGATAATGAACATCAAAATGACTTTTAATCCAGCATCAAATCACTGGATCAGGTTGTTTTATGAGTAATCAGAATCAGAAAGACTTTTGTTTTGATGGTCAGTGAACAAGATTCGGAGACTAGGAACTTGCTGAGGTACCAATGTGCAATAATAAACAAAGTAATAAAAATAGGAGATGTAAATATAGTAAAACAAAAAAAATTAACAAAACTAATTTTAACAAAACTAAGAGTGCTCAGAATAAAAATGTAAACTGTAGTGCAATGACAGAAAAAAGACAGTAAAGTGACAAGAGTAAAGTGATCAAGGGTTGATCCGGGTTATAAAGTGTTCATAAGTCCAACGGCAGAAGGGAAGAAGCTGTTTTTGTGGTGGAAGGCTCTGGTCCAAAAGGACTGGAGCCTCCTGCCTGAGGGAAATGGCTCAAAAAGTCCATGTCTAGGGTGGGAAGGGTTAGTTGCTATCCGACCTGCACGCCCCCGAGTCCTGAAGACGTACAGATCATAGAGAGATGAAAGGCTTCAGCCAATCACCTTCTTCACAGAGCGCACAATGCGCTGCAGTCTGTGTTTGTCCCTGGCTGCGGCTCCAGCGTACCACACAGTGATGGAGGAGATGAGGATTGACTCGATGATGGTGTTCTCTGCACCATCATCGGCGGGCAGCTTGGCTTTTTTCAGCTGCCGCAGAAAGTACATCCTCTGCTGGGCCTCTTTGATCAGGGCGCCTATGGACAGACACCACTGAAGGTCTTGTGTGATGGTGGTGCCGAGGAAGTGGAAAGAGTCTACAGTGGTGATGAGGGAATCTGTCAGTACAAGAGTGCCAAAAGGGGGCTATGACTTTCCTGAAGTCCATGATCATCTCCACTGTCTTCTGAGCGATGCGCTCCAGGTTGCTGCACCAGGACACCAGCCTGAGCCCACCAATTTGTGCAGTTTGGGATGTTTTATGCTAACTATTTCCTGTAATGACCATTTAGCTTTGCACGAGTCAACATGATCACTCAGAAACTCAGCAGAAAGTTTATATCTTTTCTTTATGTCTGATTAACTTCCTTCTACATATGATGTTTGGTTAAGAGAGAATGCTCAGTTTGTGATTCCACGTCCCAGGAGTTTGGACCCTACTTCATTGACAGAAAAAAAAAACTAGTTTCAAAGCCTTTATTGTGGATTACATGCTTTTTTTGTGTGCAGACAAGTTGGAAGTAAGGTATAAACTGGAAAGCAGTAAAGATGTGGAGATCCTAAGGAGTAAAGTAAAAAACCTCGCAGACAGACATCTGCATTCTGTCTCCGTCAGCAGGGTGGGAGAGTCCGTTTCTGTCCAGGTAATAGTGAAAACACACAGTAAATCTTTCTTATGCATCTTAAATGTGTTTATGTCAGCTGCAGGAGAAGAGAAATAAATCTTTGAGACTCTAAATGTCTCACGGTGCTTCTTAAAAGTTTATAAAAATACAAATTTGTGCAATAAAGTTGAAACTTCACACTCCTTATAACAGAGTACAGAATCCTAATGAAGTAGTGGGAACACTTTTAGATTTTTTTTTTTTTCTTTGATAACCTACCATTTTCTTTTCCAGATTGACCATAATGTCAAGGAAAATTTCAACCTGACATCTGATGTTGAATTTAATGGGATAACGTCACTGATTGTTGGCAGATTATATGGTAAATAATAATCGTAATTTTTATTGAAAGATTTTAAAAATGGAAAATATTCAGTCTTTTTGCCTCTTCATATTTTCCTGACTCGGTCAAATTGAAATAAAATGTGCTTTGTGTGCTGAAAAACACTTTTTAGAAAACATCACATTCCTGTTTTTTTTTAAGATTCTGATGCGGTGGATCCAGAATTGGCTCGACTTGGTTCCCTAGGTTTCACCGGCTGCTTGTCTGCTGTGATTTTTAACTCCATCAGTCCTCTGAGAGCTGCTCTGATTCACCCCGACAACAGCCCCGTCATCATCACCGGACCCCTGAGTCAGACTAAATGTGGAGCCACATCAGCCAGTCCACACGGAGCAGAAAGCACACATCAGCAATCAGGTTAAAGAAAACTTTCTTGATTTTATTAGTGGAACCTTGAGTCTGTATATACTGTATATAATTTGTTGTTTGCTCTTTAGTGGCTTTCCACCTCTTAGCTTTTTACCTATGGACGTTATCCAAATTCATTTGTTCAGCACTGGACAAATGGACTCCAAATTTTGTAAAAATAAAAGTCCATATTTACAATATTTTTGTTGGATTTTTTTAAATAATTATTTTAATGGGCAATTGGAATTACAAACACAGTTTATTTTAAAACCTGTGTGGAGATCTGGATCTGTGGTTTGCTTGTCAGTCATGTTGAACCCTTCCCACACCTTCCATGAATTTGTGAACCATCTTAGGGGTAGCTTCGTTGACAAACTCCTGCAACCCCACAGCTCGAAGGAGCGGTGCAGGGAATCATTTCTGCCGTCCTCCATCAGACTCTTTAAAAGGCCTTTTATCCTGTCGTCATCCTCTCTTTCTTTTTGCACTGAAGAGCTCAAATTTCCCTTTGAGGATCAATAAAGTATTTTCAATTCAATTTACCTTCCAATGTTTTATCTTTCTTTTGATCTTATCCCTTTAATTTAAAAAATCTCGTCCCTAGTTTTCTCTTTATCAAAAAAGTTTTTAATTTTGATTTAAGCAGGCTCCGCAATAAACTGGTGACCTGTTCGGGGTGCACCCTGCCTCTTGCCTGAAATCAGCCTGGATAGGTCGTGCGAGCCCTGCAATCCCATTAGAGACAAGCAGCTCAGAAGATGAATGAACAAATGAGTAAAGCATCCATAAGCACCAAATGATGCAATTAATTCTATTTCTACTGTGCAAGTTTTGCAGTAACTTGTCGTGTTGCCGTGACAATCCATGCCATATTTTCATCAACCATAATGATTCTTTAATGATGGAGAGACATTCTAACTGGTTTGTTAAAGTTTGAGCTGCTTGTTTTAACAAATTGATCAAGGGTCTGTTCACTTTCTGGCTCAGCATCTCTTTGTTAATGAGCAAACTCCAAAAAGGTGCTTCACCTGGATCAAAATCACCTACATGATCATTATCATGAGACTACGTAGACATACCGCTGTGCACCTCAGCCTCTTCCTAATGAGTTTTTATGCAGATGTGAACAACACTTGTTTTTGTTTATCCTACGAGCATTGAACTTCAGTTTATAATATTTTTCCAATGATAAACTTTGTGTAGCGAAGAATAATGTTCCATCAATGTTGATTCATTTCTATTAAAATGAGCAAACTGTATCATTTCTGACAAATATTTGTTTTGTCTTAAAATATTATTGTTTTGTGATTATTTCAAGCTACAAGAAAATTATGAAAATAATATTCAATTTTTGTAAAAAAACAAAAAACAAAAAAAACATGGATGGCAATGAACACAAAATTATTTCTAAGTATTCATTTGTGTGCAAAATGATCAAATGAAAACAGGAAACCACTAAAAAAATGTCAATGTTTTTATGATTTTCTGACATGTTTCATTAATAGTTTCCGTTAAATCCATCAAACCAAATCCCTGCTATGTTAAAACACCCCTAACAATAATAGACAATTAATTAATTTATTCATTCGTCTTCTGAACCGTCTATCCCATACAAGGTTAGAGGGGTGTCCATCCTGGGCTGGCTAATTCAAGGCGAGAGGCAGGGTACACCCCAAACAGGTCGCCAGTCTGTCACAAGGCCACACACACATTCATTCCTAGGGGCAACCAGGTAGTGGCCAATTAATTTCGCATGCATGTTTCCGGAGGATGAGAGGAAATCGGAGTACCTGGAGAAAACCCATACATAACAGTCCAGGAAAAATGTTTTTAGGCATTTATTTGAGCCTAAACCCCAGATTAAACCTATGTTGGATTTTTAATCCAGTTGTTACATCAAGTTTGGAACCAGAAGATGCTGCTTGTCATTTAATGTAGGTCAGAGGTCTGTTGTGATTTACAGTAACAGCTTCTGGGGGTCCGTGGTTGCACACTTCCATTCTTTTCCATCATAATGACCTCCCTTCTGTACCTTTTCTCTTCTTGTTTTACAGGTTTTCAACTCAATTTGATGCTGTAACGCACCGCTATTTCGATGGTTCCTCTAAATTAGTTTCTTTCTTTGTTCTTTTCTGACACACCAGACCAGCCCGGGTCAGTGGAAGCAGGCCAGCCTCTGGTGAACATCATCAGGAGTGACACAGGTCTAATTGGAGGTATTTTTTTTTACCACTGGGATGTCTTTTCTTTTCTTTACACTGTTCATTTCTATGATAGAGAGTGAATAAAAGCTAAGATATATTTCTAATCAACTTCAAAACTAAACGGATTAGAATGGAAATACTTCGGAGTACACGGACTCTTTTCAAGACTGAATAGCTTTTTTTCTTTTTCTTTTTTTTTACATACATCTGAGAACACGGGACAAGAATAATTTTATAAATTATTATTTGATTATTCAATTTTGTAGCTCAATTATAAAAAAATTTAAACCTATTGCTTTGTTTTATTACAATAAAAAAAAATAACTGAACCAAACGCTTAACATACACACACTTTTCTATCATTTCTGGTCATTGACTATACAAAGTGGGTAGCACGGTGGCCTCACAGCAAGAAGGTTGTGGGTTTGAGTCCCGGGTGGGGACGAGGCTTGGAACACTGGCTTTTTGTGTGGAGTTTGCATGTTCTCCCTGTGCATGCATGGATTTTCTCCTGGTACTCTGGTTTCCTTCCACCCTCTAAAAACATGCATATTAGGTTGATTGGCCTCTATACGATTGCCCCTTGGAATGAATGTGTGTGTGGACGGTTGTATGTGTTTCGCCCTGTGACAGACTGGCGACCTGTTCAGGGTGTACCCTGCCCCTCGCCTCGAATCAGCCGGAATAGGCTCTGGCATCTCCCGTAACCATGTAAGGGATAGACGGTTAAGACAGTATAAATTTACACTCCCCTGGTGTAAATAAATAGATGAAGCGTCCAAAGACCCGGCTTTCAGCTATTTGGTCCGTAACTAATGAGATTTATGAATTTATAGCAGAGAATCTCCCATCATCTGGATGCTTTAAATCTTTCTTTCAAATGAGATGTCTTGCTGACCTTTTCTGGAGAAAAACACAAATATGACTCATGTGGTAATGAAAGTTACTTTAAATGTTACTCTGCCCTTTAGAGACATCTCAAAAAAATGTTTTCCTCTTTCTCACTGATCACATGAAGTTCAGGAGGCATTTTAGCCACTCTCATTACATCATTTATCCAGCCATCTTTCCTTTTGGCTAGAACAGGAAATGAGTTGTCGATAGCTTATTCTGAATCAGGGTTACAAAGCCATACTTAGACGTTTTCATTGGTACCATAATATGAAGCAGCCACGTGTACAAATTAAGACAAATTTTATCATTTGAACCTAAAAATAAATGCAGATGTTTAACTATCTTTTGTATAAAATAATCATTTCTGCAGCCAAAAGTCATGATGTGCAAAGTTTTAAAAAAAAATAGGTGTTTTTTAGAGTAATGTACAGAACAGAATTTCCTTCATGTTGGAAACTGTGCATCAGAATGAGGAAAAAAAGCAGCCAAAGCCAAGAACTTTTTGAGTTCAGTGGGAAGCCCCCTGTTGAGACGGAGAGAGAAAAAGAAAAATAGTTGCATTGCAAATGAGAGAAAAAGCACATTTAATCAGGCACTGATGGCTTTAGAGTCACAAGCAATCATGTTTCTAGATTATTTTAAGACCTAATCTTATTCTGAATAACATTAAAACTTCTATTCATTTCTTTCTTTAGAATAAATTTATTCCCATGTTGTTTTTTTGTTTTTGTTTTTTATAGAAAACCTCTTTTGAAGAATGTATTATGAATGGTGATATTTGTTGATTGATGAGTGTGAGGCTTGATAGATGTCCTGTAATTTTATCGTTTCCCTGCTCTTCAGGTGTGGTCGTGGTGGTGATCTCTGTGACCGTCTCTGCGTTGGCCGTCCTGACCCATTTCCTCTGCAGGAAGAAAGGAATGTGTGGTAGCCAGGAAGTAAAAAGTGTAAAACCTGAAGACGCATCTGTGCTCCCATTCACCCATCAATCCTCACAGATCGGTTCAACCAGTAATTAAAAACACATTTTTATCTAAATCTCAAAATTTTCTATGGTTGAGCTGCCAAACGTGTGCATGATGGGGCGCCTCGTTGAGCGTCTGTGCTTCAAGCCACAAATTGAGCCAAAAAATGAAGCTCTACACAACAAAGAGACGCAAAGAAACCACAAGCATCTGATCTATTTTTACTTTTTGCAGTTGTGTCTTCATTCGTTGTGTTTGTTTTTTATTGTATTGGTACAGTTGGATCATTTCGTACACAATGATGTAATTTTATTTCTGTTCTAATGTATTTTTTTCTGTGATTTCTGAAATTATTAAAGAAAGAACTTTTTTATGACTTTGTGTAAAACTTATAAACTTTTAAATTTGTATTCGAAAAAAACAAAAAAACAGTCATAAATACAGGTACCTCATTCACTGAGGGTGCTCAGAGTGCCAGCCTAATTTTAGGCAAGTGTGCAGGGTACACCCTAAACAGATCAATGGTATGTGGCATCGTCATGAACTGAGAAGACAGGCAGTCCCACATACACTCATTTATGGGGATTTCCTTTTTACCAGTCAGACTGACATGCATTTTAATGATGGTGAGAAGTGAATTGAGTTCCTGGAGAGAAGAAAAAAACATCAATTAGAAAGGCCGACATTCCTCAGTTCGCCACTTAGAAAATCATAAATATTAAATTTACTGTACACATGTATACATTTATATATATAATTTTGTTTTTTTAAACCCGAGAGGTTTTTTTTTGGGTCAATCTTCAGGGTTTTTGAGTTTAAGGATTGACTGTAGAGGGGGTGAAACTAGTGACTGAGACATCTCTCGAGCATTTGTACGGCAACCAACCAAGAGCGAGCTTTTAGAAGATATACATCCTAGCCCCAGGAAGGCGGCAAAGTCTGGCTCACAGTGTGGCTTACCGCTGTCATTGGCAAAGTAAAACATGTCAACATGGTGGTGAACAACTATTATATTGTTTAATCAGTTATGTTGATTGGACTGATACTGAATAACTTGAATAACAGACAGTATGCTACAGGGAAAATCAGGACTATGGAATATAGATAGTTCATACCAGCCTGTTAATGCCTGATCCCGTCAGACCTCAGAAGCTAAGTAGGCTAGCCTGGGCTGTACTTGGATGGGAGACCGCTAGAACCCTTGGTGCCACAGTGGGACGGCTGTTGAGATTAAATTGCCTTTGTGTCCCTGGGCAAGACTCTCCACACATGTTGCCTAGTCTGGATGGTGTGTGCGATTGGTTGGTGATGGTCAGATGGGCCGATGGTGCAAAATGGCAGCCTCGTTTCTGTCAGTCTGCCCCAGGGCAGTTGTGGCTACAACAGTAACTTACCATTACCTGGTATGGAGTGATTGAATAATGCATATGTGAAGCGCCTGAGCGTGTCCTGAAAAGCGCTATATAAATACAATGCATTATTAATATGTTGTAACTAAGGTAACAGACCTATGATTATTAATATGGTGTAACTAAGGTAACAGACTTATGATTATTGTGACAACAGTGACTGAGTAATAACTGCCAATGTTTCAAAGGAAGCTTATGGCTGGTAAGATTTTTTGGAGCCGGCATGGCACTCCTTATATGGTGTGCACACGGATACAGCTTACCATGTCCAGTTCCTACATGTGATGAACAGTCTTTGGTTTAAGTACATCAACTAAATACTTTGCTCTGATGTAAGGGGAAACACCTTGCCATTATACATGAGAAGTGAGAGGCGCCACCAACTTATTTAAGTACCATAGCACACACATCACAGCATCTGCATGATCCATATTTGGAGATCTAGAGATGTGGTCAATATGGGTTAGAGTAGATTTACCCCTGAGACTTGTTGCAGGTGTGATTTAAGAAGCTTATATTGTGTATAAAGAGCTACAGAGGTTTTTATAAATCCCAAATTTGCCTGGCTTAAGCAGTTTTTGAGCTTGCTCATGCAAAACTCTATGCAAATTTTAGAAAATAGAGCTCTAGATATGTTAAAACTATTGCCTCAAAATTTGCCTGGATAATTAAGAACAGACACATATCAATTAATTCATTATTTACCTCTTGGATTGATTGATAAATATTAGGAAACACAGTTCTATGTCTCTAGCAGTACATCCTGTTTTGTACATTCGACATACTTATGACACTTTCTGTATTGATTCTCAATACAATTGTTTATTGCAGATTTCTATTTAAATATCAAATTTAGTCACTATGAAGATTGATCAAGAAAACACATGTCTGAAAACAGCTTATCCAGAGGAATCAAATTAATAATTGTAAAAATGTTTGTTTTACATGCTGATTCCTAAGAGGTATTTCTTTTCTCTAACCACATCACCTAGAGGTATTAACTCAGTGTGTCTTGTTTGGTTTTATTCATCCGGAAAGTAACAGATTAAAAAAATTATCTGATCCCAACGCCCACTTTGTTCATGTATTGTTTACAAAAATTCTGTCAAATTCTTCTCTGAAAGTGAAAGAAAAATAGGGTGGAAGACAAACAGGTGTCGTGTTACAGTATTTTGAAATGTTCATGCACTCGCCATGAGAAAAAGATCTAAAAAAAAAAATCAAGGAAAGGCCTTGTTTTTCCAGTTTACCAACAAATGTCTCAAGATCCCTTTGGTTGAGCTTAAAAGAATTGGCTTGAATTCCTGAAAAACAAACAAAAAGAAACAAAAGTTGGCACTTTGAATGTAACTCAAAAGACTTTTCACCGAAGGGCTGATGGGGCTTTTGTAACGTACTATATGTCAGGATTTTAGGGATGTGGAAGGAGGAGGACATCAAAGAAGGTTTAATAACACAATTCAGGTAAGTCTGTAAAGCAAATGGCGCAGGATTAACTCAGGGTTCCAAAAGTTCAAATAATAACAAAGTTCAAACATTTGTGACCTGGCTGGAATAGATGGCATGACCCAACATGGAAGTCCAGGATGATTGCCCTCAAATACTAGATGGTAGGGTCCACAGATGTGTGGAATCAGAAATCAATCCCAGGTGACCCTAATCAGGGTGATGAGGAACATTCAGGGCTACCTCTGGCATCAGGTGAGGGGATCCTGACACTATATTGATCCTTCAAATGGGGAAATTCCCTTTTTCAGGCATATCGGATTAATCCTAGGCAAATTAGTGATGATAATGATGAGCATTATTACCCCATATTAGTGATGAAATGACTGATAAGGCGTTGCCAAGTACAATCAACCACATAAACTAGATCAAAGAAGTCATTGTCACCCTACAAAAACAAAACATGCATTTCTATCAGCGGGCATTTTAACTGAGGTGTGTTTAGAAAATGATCACATGCCGTGTCACACACCTATGTTTATGTTCCTGCTAACAGACGAGATAAGAGTCAGAAGAAAAACAGCCATTTCTACCACAACCAGGCTTGCACTTTAACAATCACTGTTTTGATCACTAACTGGGGGAGTTTTGAACTTAATTATAAAATCATCAGAAACTTGAATGTGTAGAGTCTCTTATCAATTGAATCGGTTTGGATTTTTTTCCACTTTGTGACAAATAGATTTTGGCATTAGTAAGTTGCATCAATGCATGAATACACAGTTTAAAGATCCCATCTCATGCAAAATCACCCTTTCATAGCTTTTATCTCCTAATAGTGATGTGTGATCCTTGTATTAGTCACTAAAGTGGTTTAAATCATTTAATTCAGTAGTTTTTTTTAAAGATTGTACAAGGATTTCCACCCACTCTTACATAACAATGAATGAGTGGTTTCTACTTTGGTGACACACTTCCTGCAGTACATCAATAAGCCTTTCACCTATGCTCCCGGGCCCCTTGTATTTCTCCCCCTCTCTTGCCGCTCCTCTATGAGTTGGATAGAGATTGATCAGTGGATCAGTGTCATATCGACGCTGAGCCTTTGCTTTCTCAGAACAGGCCTGTGGTTGAGTGATACGTAGATTTTCACACTTTCTGGTTTGTGATGAAATTTTTATATGAGTAAGATTTTCCAAAATACAAATAGCGGTTGTTGCATGAGATGCATGAAGTTATTTTGGGTGAACTGAGACCTTGAAATATCACAAAAGTTTTTCCACTCTAAGTTTTTCCACTCAGAGCTGCAGCAGGCCAAGCCCTCCTTCTGATGCTAGTTATTTAAATCACTTGATTTGTGTTTTTAAACACACATCAATTCGCACACACTTTACCTGAGAATTCATTAGGGGCCAGATGAGGCTGTCTGTGACTCAGCAGTAGATGGTTGTCGTGAGAATCCCACCAGAAGATCCTTTTTTATCTTGGTCTTCTCCATCATCTCCTGAGGTTTTCATTGAAATAGAGCAAGACTTCAAAAGTCACAGAGCAGGGAGACCTTACACATGTGTCACCAGGGTTCCATCTCTTCCCTTTTTTGAATTTTGGAAAACACACACTGATAGATGCTAGATTAATAGTGCCACCATGTGGATGAGCGATAACTCCATATTGTTAGCTCAGTTGCAACACTTTGTGAAGCAATAATATCTACTTTATAACAATTTTTGAGCATTTTCACATACTAGAAATTCTGAAGTAAATGCAAACTTTAGACTTAGTTTGTGTTTCAAAGTTACATACGCAAATCTCCATTTTGCTGCTTAACAACATCCAAGTTTTATATTCGGAAGTTTGAGATTTAGGATAGTCCAATTGAGTTATTAAGCTTGTCATATTTTAAAATAATACTTAGCTACAGATTATTTGACATTTGGGTCCTGGTTCATGTTTCTGCACAAAGTAAAAATTTTTTTACTAAGGTTATAATGAGATTGACTTAATCAGCAAAAACATGCAGATAATTTAACATGCATCTGTTATGTACAAGAAGGACATGGATTCGAGTCTTGGGTGGGGACGAGGCTTGGAACACTGTCCTGTCTGTGTGGAGTTTGCATGTTCTCCCTGTGTTTGGGTGGGTTTCCTCCGGGTACTCCGGTTTCCTCCCATCTGCCAAAGACATGCATGTTAGGTTGATTGGGCGGTTCCAAATTGCCCTTAGGAATGAATGTGGATGGTTGTATGTGTGTGGCCCCGCGACAGACTGGCGACCTTTTTGGGGTGTACCCTGCCCTTCGCCTTTAATCAGCCGGGATTGGCTACGGCATCCCCCGCAACCCCGAAAGGGACTGACAGATAAGAAGATGACTATGTACAGCCTCTTTACGCTCATTATGAATTTAAAAAAAAATAAATACCAATGCTCATTTGTGTCCCCTAAATTATGTAAAAAAAAACTTTTTTCTATTAAAGTAATTCCAAATGTTTCTTAATCATCTTAAAATACATTAAGGTGATAAAGTAAAATAAAGTAGGTCATTTCAAAACAGAAAGAAAAAAAATTATCTTCAAAACACACACACGCAACAGTTCACAATCACACTTGGATGTATGCAAAAAGAAGAAGCATTTTTACACACACACCTCAACATCTATTTTTCCTCTAACTGTATTGTTATTTCACTTGAATTTTTTTTTTAAATAATTGCACAACAATGAGAGTCTGATCTGATGTTGAAGCAAGGGGAAAATTAATTGCTGAATAATTGCACGAAGAACAAAACCCCTCAAAACAATACAAATCGAAACCACAAAGGACCACCTCTGAATTCCGAGGATTCACCTCTGAATACAGAGATTCAGAGGTGAATCTCTGTATTCACCTCTGAATACGAAGGTGTATTGTTTCTCTTTTGTTGTACAGAGAAACAATACAACAAAAAGAAAAGGATACTGAATACATTTTTGAAATACACATAGTATGGCACATGACTAACGAGGGATTAGATCAGGCCACAGAACAGGCAAGCGGAGAGTATCAGCCACCTGCAATATGGGTATATCAAACACTACTGCCTTTCAGTCTAGTAAATATGGAAGCAAACAAATTCCTCTTGGAGGTCACATTTCTTGAGACAATCCTTCTGGTTTCTGATCAATCAAAAGTTAAAATAAATAGAGAACTATATTATGGCCGCTATTAGGTGTCTTGTTGTGTTTGTTAAAAGACATGTTTAGTGAAGTCATCTTTGTGGTGACTTGGAATTTGGTTACCCTTCCTAAAAGAGAAACGATGTGTCATCATGTGACAAATAAAGAGAAGAACGACCCTGTTTGATGATTGACTATACAACACCCGAGCAGCACACTGACTTTAAAGAGCTGTTTTTTTGGTGACAGTTAAATAAACACCTCTGTAATTCTCTATTATCTTTTTCCAATTGATGGCTTTTATATTTACACATTGTAAAGCCGAAGCTTACAAAAGTCTTTCTACTAATAGGATTAAAGTCTTGTTATCCTAAAATGAGTGTATGTAGCAAACATACATGGATTTTGCATCTTTGTGTAAACTGTAGAAACAAGTTCCTTCCTGTTTAAGCCGTCTGAAATGTGAAAACACTTTCAGATTGCACATTAGTGATGTGAGGGACAGAGAAACTACAGAAGTGATTTCCTGTTCAGAAATTCCTTTTTTTATACTGCAGCAAACGTTTCAACGTTTCAATGTAATAAAGGCTAAACAGTAAAGAAGTTTGGGGGTTTTTTTCTCTTTACGTGCTGTGAGATAAAATAAAAATCTTCAAAGATATATATCTTCAAAGATGTTACCTTGTTTGTTGATTGAGAACTACATGTTACAGGAACATGCCGCCTGCTAATAATAAATCACATCCTAAGTGTCACCAAGCAAGCATCTGCTTTTCTGTGCAACTTACTGTCTGTGACTTAGCATTTTGCACCTGACAGGAAAGAGATGATTTCCCCTCTGTAACCACCATAAAGGTTTTTTCTGGTGAAACATGAGGGTTTGTATTACTTTGACCTATCTGAGTATCTCTGCCTACTGAGTGGGATTTGGAAATGCATAAAATGTTCTACCAATGTGTTTGAGAACGAGTAAAAAAACACAAAACAAAAAAAAAAATACTATGTGTGATGCATATTAAAAAAAAAAAAGAGAGAGAAAATCTTTAAAAACCATGCACCGGTTCTTAGTCTGAAACAGTCAAAAAAAAAACCCTGTAAATCAGGTTTATTATTTGGCATTTCCTTTGAATGGAGTAATTGTTAATGTGTTCTTCATAGACATCCTTATATAACGACCTGTTAGAGGAAATTTAGGGAGAAACCGTGGGAAAATTTCTTAAATTCCCTATTTGTGCACGACCTAGAGTCCGCTCCTCTTGAAGTCAAATCTTCACAGGTTCTGACTCATGACATGTTAGAATGGCATGTTAGCCGTTTCGTTCTAATGAATAATCCCACACCCTTTTAGTTATTCAAACACAGGCCAGCATAAATTTATTTAGACATGATTACGTTATAGTGGTATATATTCAAAATCTCATTTCTTCTGATCACTTCTGGGATTCTGTGGGGTTTTTTTTTTTTTGTTTGTTTTGTTTACTCAGCTTGCTCTTATTACTGTTTAGTCTAAGTTGCAAAAATGAATGTGAGCCCTATTTGTGGTTTTATGTAAATTTGATTACATTACTTTATAGAAAGTGTGAAAAAAGAGAAAGAAAGATATCTTCATAATTGTGATTTTAAGATTTCCTCGGCTCAAAAGCTTTATATGGCATAACTTTAAACTTAACTTTCCTCAACTTGAAATGTTGAGCTGTAAAGTCAACGTGTCTCATTTGCAAATTAGACGCATTTCAATAAATAAAAATGAGAAAACTTTATGTCAAACTCTCAGAAAAGAAGCAGGTACGACTCGTACCGTGTTCTTTGTTACTTATAAATCAACACAGTGGGAAAATTCATACAAAAAGATATGTCCAATATGATAAACAAACAGATTAAAAAGTATTTAGATGCAACTCTATTAAAACCACTTTATAAAACATCAACTTTATGATTTTCAATTATGTGCTGTCCGTTTGCAGACATTAGAAAAAAATAAAACTGACTGTTACACAAAATATTCAAATTTTCTAAAGCACTTCTGGGATATTTGGTGATTAAAAAAGTATCTACCAACTTGTGAGTGTGCTTTATGACTGAGGTGCAGTATTTCACATCTGCAAGGATTGTTTTGTGGTCATTTTTTTCTCTTCACTTATTGGTCGTGGGGTTTATCAGGTGAGAGGGGAAACATTTGGGTGTGAGAAGATCCACTGCGTAGATGTGTCTGAAATATGAAACTACTTGTAGTTTGAAGAGACTTGCACAGCTCTGCATTCCTCAACACATTAGACCGGAAAAAGAATGCCATTTTCAAATAGAAAAGTACTCTCAAATGGTTTGATTGGGTTTTAAAACAAATGGTTAAAATAATCTCCATTCATGTGGTTCAGTTTTAAAGAGGTTTTCTATTCCAATCGTCTTTTTAGTCAGAAATCTGGGAGTAGTAATCAACTCAGACTTTAACTTCAACAGTCACATCAAATCAATTACTTCAGCAGCCTTTTACCACCTGAAAAACATTGCCAAAATCAGAGGTTTGGTTTCTAAAACAGACTTAGAGGTTCTTTTCCATGCTTTCGTTTCCAGTAGGTTAGATTATTGCAACGGTCTACTCACTGGTCTGAACAAAAAGGCCTTAAAACAGCTGCAGTTTATTAAAAATGCTGCTGCTCGAATCCTAACAAGAACTAGAAAATATGATCACATTAGTCCTGTGCTCAAGTCTCTACACTGGCTTCCTGTGGCTCAGAGAATAGACTTTAAAGCTGCTCTGCTTGTGTTTAAGTCTCTCCATGGTCTAGCACCAAAGTACATCTGTGATATGTTCGTACCTTTTGAATCATCTAGAACTCTGAGGACCTCCGGGACCGGCCTCCTGCTGGTGCCTAGAGTCAGGACTAAACATGTAGAAGCTGTATTTCGATTTTATGGTGCAAAAGTCTGGAACAAACTTCCTGAGGCCATGAGACAGGCCTCTACTGTGACGATATATAAATCTAGGCTGAAAACACTTCTGTTTAACTGTGCTATTGATTAATTACTCTTTTTATCTGTTTTAATGATTCTTTTGTTTTACTTTTTGATTCTATGTTTTGTGATTTTAATGCATTTTTTTCCTTCTTGTGAAGCACTGAATTACATTTTGTATGAATTGTGCTACAAATAAACTTGTCTTGCCTGGTCTTTTAGGAGTTTTTCCTCCCTGAGAAGGAAACTCTAAGGACAGAAATGTCCTGGCTCTGTTTAGTGTAATAATTCTTTGTGCTCACTGTTTTAATCATGTGAAGCCCTTTGAGATGGCTTATTTGTGGTCTTGGGTAATAGAGAAAAAAAAGGAATCAAAGTCTGAAACCAGTGGTCAGACACCAGAAAGTCAGATCTAACTAAATTAATCTAGTTAAAGCACACAGTTTGTTGTATGCAAAAGAGAGATACCTACAGTATTTCTCATAATGAAGACGATTCCCAGAAATGGCCATTGTTTACTTACAGCAGAGAGGCAAACACATAGATGCATATATTGGTGGGTTGAACCACACCCTGTGTGTAGATTTGAATAAAGACAAGACTGTCTCATTTTCTTTTTGTTCTAAGGATGTTTTTATCTTTGAGATTAGATCTTGAGATAACTTGTTTTTATGACAGTATGTTTGGATTCCTCCAGGATGGTAGCTAAAAACGTCAGAACAGACCAGCTCACCAACTGTTGAAGCATTCAAAGTCGAATGGGTATATTGTACACAACCACAGCAGAAACAGCAGTGTCAGCTTTATTCGTACAAGACCTCTCTGCTGTTATGACTAATGGGTATTTCCAATGAGCAACCTATTTGACTGCAGCTCTTAAATTGTTATTATCAGAATATTAAACGCTTCCTGTAAATCACATGTTCTGTGTACTTCTATCAGCCTTTTGTTGTGACATGTGTGTGTAATATAAACCCTCAAGTGCTCTTGAATGAACTGAATTCAGTTGTCTTCATTTTGGAGTCAGATCTTTTGCTTTCCTTTCTTATGCTACCCGAGAGTAATGGTTAAGCTTTCACAATTCCTGCTCTGATTATGAATCAGTAAGACTTTATGCCTACTTACAGGGTGATGGGTTTTCCAAACCCAAATCTGCGTCTGTTTCTGAATCAGAATACTTTATTAATCCCTGAGGGGAAATCCCTGTATTTATTTATTAATTCCTTTATTTATGTGCATAAGATAAAATGAGAAAAGTGTGATTTTGCATGAGAAGGAACTTTTTCAACTGTATGAAATATTTCTTCTGCTTCCAACAAGTGGAGGAAAAACTTTCAAGTTCAAAGAGAGTAAAACCAAAGCTCTGATCTACAGTGCACAACTCTACCTAGGCTTTGTGCACTCACAAACTGTGTAATCACAATGTTTTTGTGAGATGATATAAAAAGTGAAAAGATGCCGTTGCCTATGCTTAGGCATGTGACCACGAAACCTGTTGCATCACCACAAAAACAACCGTTTTAATGTCAGTGTGATGAACCTAGCAGTGCAAACAGACAGGCAGAGGGATTTAAGTAAAAAGGGTTCTTTTTATTTAACCCAAAAATGTAAAAAATGTTTAGCAATTATAAAAGAGGTCAAAATAACTTACTCAACTCAAGATATGGTTTAACAAAAGAGAATTAACTCAAACAAAACAGACCTTCCTGACTGAAAAAAGCATGACCTTAAATGAAAGATTAGTAAACCACTGCCAACACAAAAAAGGGGGGTTAACAAAACAGCTTAGCAAAATCTAGATTAGATTAGATTTACTTTATTGATCCCACACTTGGGAAATTTGTGCGTTACAGCAGCAACAAGAAAGAAATAGACAGTATATATACAGGAGAAGGAGAATAAAAAAAAATAGAAGGAATAATGTGACAAAACATTGAGGTCAATACGTACTGTAAGTGCAAAGGGGGTAAAAAAAAAAGTGACATAAGATGCATAAAGTGACAGTGATGAATTACATGAGCATGAACGAGTTATCTTCTATTATTGAGTTATTATGAGTTATTAAAAAGTGTTATTGTGTTGGGAATAAAAGATTTCCGGTACCGGGCGGTTTTTGAGCGGAGCCGTCTGAGCCTCTTGGAGAAGCTCCGCTGCTTGTCCGGAAGTGGGTAGAGAGGATGGTCAGGGTTGTCCATGATGGATAAAAGTTTATTCAGTGACCTCCTCTCCATCACTGCTTTGAGTGGGTCCTGTTGGCAGCCAATGACAGAGTCAGCCTTTCTTATCAGTTTATTAAATCTGTTGGCGTCACTGGCTGTGATGCAGCTCCCCCAGTAGATGACGGAGAAGAACAAGGTGCTGGCCACCACAGACTGATAGAAGGTCTCCAGCATCTTGCAGCACACATTGAAGGACATCAGCTTCCTTAGGAAGTAAAGTCGGCTGCAGGTCTTCTTGTACACAGCACTACTTGTTGCTCCTCCAGTTCAGTCTGCTGTCGATGGTCACTACCAGGTATTTGCACTCCTCCACAACCTCCACTGAGCTGACAAAATGTGACAAAAAGCTTAGTGCTTTGTAATGCTTTTTTAGTCAGCTTAGTGGCAAAAAGTCACTAAGCTGACAAAAACCAATTTCACCCCGAAAGAAAATAAATGGTTCAGTCCAATTAGGTAGCTCCAGCCCAGGAACACTAAGTGATCCTTCAGCCCAGGAAGTAGAGCACCTGCAAAACTTAGGAAAATGAAATAATTGTGACTCAACAACATAAACCAAACGTGTGCACTAATCTAAACCTATATTAAACCCCAGTAAATAAAAATAGTTCAACAAACTAAAGATCTAAATTATATTTATAAAGTGAATAAATTAAGGTTCACAAACTAAATGGTTGTGTGGCTGTAGCCATCACAGTCAGGATGTTACAAAAGAAGCAATAAAATAAATAATAGGAGGAAATTGTTTAATGATAAGTTAGTCGTAGTTCTGAGTCACTTTTAATTGGTGTTTTTTTCCAACAAAAGATGTTTTGATTGTGTAATCTTCAAACATCTTGGTGTCAAAGCAGAAATATTTCTTAGCTAAATTAACTTGTAATGTTTCTTTAAATCTGGCTTTAAAACTACACAAGCACACTTTCACAAACTTTTTATGACGATAGACATTAGAAAAGTAAAACTAAAGCCATTAAAACTCTTCATAGTTTTTTTCGAGTTGCTTCTGTTCATCATTTTTACAACTACAGTATTTACTGTAGATACTCTACATTTATTTTTAATTCAAATCTTAGCCGACAAGATTGACTGCATTCTTCAAGAAATATACAGTATGATTAAAACAAGCAAGGTAAGCTCAGTGAAGGAGAAGAAGGTATGAGTCAGGAAAACAGACTAGTACAAATGTGACTAATCAGTTTTAGTCTTTTTAGTCAAGACTTTTTTTTTTTTATCTGAACCTAGTTTACTCGTCGAGATAGGATTCAGTGCATTTGCTGTTGACAAACTTTGGATTCTTCCTTTTTTTTTTTTGAGTACAATAATTTGGTTCTTGAACTGGAAAATAAAAATGTGATGACACTAGGTTAAAAGTCAGGTTACAACTAAAAGTTTTTTTGAAACAGCTTTTGTTAATTTTGTACATTAATCTTTAGGGCGGCACGGTGGCGCGGTGGGTGGCGCAGTGACCTGACCTCAAAAAGTCTGTCTGTGTGGGTTTTCTCTGAGTACTTTGGTTTCCTCCCAACCTCCAAAAACATGCGTGTTAGGTTGATTAGCTGGTACCAAAAATTGCCCCTAAGAATGAGTTTGTGTGTATGGTTGTATGTGTGTGGCCCGTGACAGACTGGCGACTTGTACAGGATGTACTCTGCCCCTTGCCTTGAATCAGCCAGGATGGGCTCCGGCACCCCCAACGGCACCGTAAGGGATAGACAGTTAAGAAGGTTACTGACATTAATCTATAACCAGGAAATGGCTTTGGAGATTAAAAATCACTTTTTCAAGGCAAAAAATCATCTGCAAAAGTTACATGAACAATAAAAAAAAAAAACTAAACTCTTCTCCTGCTGACATTCTTACAATTTAAAGAACAACCCAAGATGTGTTGGATGAAGGGGAAAGCATGTGACAAACAAAACAGCTACTGTACATAAGTGTACACCTTCACAAATTTTCTTTCCCTCGCCCTCTATGAAGGAAAAAAAAAGGCCCACTCTGCCTCTGCCACACTGATGTAGCCACTTTGTTTATTCTGTCGTCAGTGCCTCGAGGCACTGGGGATGGGCTTGTCTGTCTGTTGGTGTTAATTTAAATCCAGCTCTTAACCAGGATCAGCTAAACTCACAAGTCTCATAAGGCTCATAAGTCAGTTGTCACTTTAAAATAAAAAGGGTTTAAAGGAAAGAGTTCTTTACATAACATTACTTAATATTTAAATAAGCACCCAGCTCAAGGGAGAGAGGCAGACACAGTTCCTACATTTAATATTCCTCTTTGAATAAGCTCATCACCAGGTTACCTAGAAACAGAGACATTTACTAGAAGATGGGGAAAATATGGCACATTGAGGGTTCTGTCCTCTAATTCTATCTACTATTCTCTGCCAGACTGCCTTGGCTGCTTGATGTATCCACATCGCCCTTGGCTGATGTACAGTACAATTCACATGTTGTCCACCTCTCTGTTCTTCCTCTTTGGGAGAGAGCTCTGTTTCAGATTCCTGATGGATCCTCTGCATTCCTGTCGTGGGCGGGGCCAGACTGAGGACGCCCCCATCCTTGTTCTGCCATCCTGTCTCCTTCAGGATGAAGAACATCTAGGCTTCTTTCTAAAGCCTAGAAATGGTTGTGGGTGAAAATCTCAGTAATTGAACAGATTGTGAAATACTCAGACCAGCCCGTCTGACATCAACAACCATGGCATGCTAAAAATATCTTGAATCATCTTTCTTTCCTATTCTGACATTCAGTCAGGACCACACCTGTAAATGCTTGTGTTCCTGATAATATTTTAGGTGTTTATTTCAGAGAGTTTCTTTTGTAAACCCTGAAGGCTCAAACATCATTTGAAAAGTTTCCTGACTAACAGGAAATGCAGCTGAAAAATGTTTTTCTAAATGTGAACAGTTAGTGACATGTATCTGCTTCAAAACAGCAGTGATGATGTCAGACTAGTCCACTGAAACCGCCTAATGAGTGAAGCTATGATTGATATCTACACTCATTAGGCGTGTAGATAACCTACACGCCTAATGAGTGCGTGTAGAATATCTACACGCACTCATTAGGCGTGTAGATATGCAATGGAATGATTCTAGTTTTGAATGGAACGACACTATTCAAAACTAGAATCGTTCCATTGCATGTACAGTCGTAGCTTTTTGGGTTACGAAAGATGTAAGACATTTCCCTCAAAAAAATCACAATCTTATGTAGCTACACTTTATTCCTACACTTCTTGCCAACACAACCTCTCGTGGTTTTAGGACTTTTTGGCTGGACTGTTCTGCACCTGTATCTGCCTTGCTTCCACTAATGCTTGTACTATGTTTACAATATGCAACTTTAAACCATTTTCTACTGTGAATTTTAAATAAAACTAAAAGAAATAGCCATTTCGGCTTTTCATGCGTTCTTTTCTCAGCTTTTGAAACTTTTTAGACTAAGCTGAAAATTTGTGACCAGAATAATTTGCAGAACAGCTCATAAAACACAAGCAACTGGCCTCATGCATTTGAAGCTAAATTATTCTAGAAAAAAAGTCAATAATGTCTATAATCTTAGTCGACTAATTACTAGCTTGTTTTTATTATTGATTAATTGGATCGAACATAACTTGGATGTAAAACATACATCTTGCCCTACCAGTTAGCAAAGCTAGCGCATACTCTTTTGTATTTTTATTTAACTGCATTTAGACTCCTTGGTGGACAACCCAAACATATGGGTTTCCCATCTGACCCAGAGTGAATGCACTACAAAAGCAAAAGCACCTCCTGCTTAGTGTATGTTAGAATATCGGTGGGTGTAGAACAACCTGGTGTTAAAGTAGAATTTGGAGGAAAGAGAAACAAATTTCCCCATTGTGGGACCAATAAAGGTAGTCTTGTTCTTAAAGCTCTTAAATTTCTTTAGCATGCATGAACAAAATAGAAAAAATACTGCACACATGTTTTTAGTGTGTGAAAAACATTCAAACATAATCAAATCTTCTAAAAAGTTGAATTTGCATGAAACTCCTGTCAGCAGAAATTTTCAGTGATACTAAAGTTGCACAGAAAGAACAGATGTCTTTTTTTCTAAAAACCATTTTGCTGTGGTTTATGAAAGCTTCCTTGATTTTGATGAGACAAAAGAAATAGGTACAACTTCCTTGAATGAAAAAATTCTACATTTTCAGAAAAAACACAGCATGAAGAAAAATCTTGTAGGCCAGGACTATTATGAATGTGTCAAAGCTAAAATATAGAATGTAGCAAAACCCATTTTCTATTTTTTGTAATGCACTTTGATTAAACTTGGTTGATAAACACCTATGGGGAAAAGTGTGGCATATGGAGGAAGTTGCAAAGATTGCTTGTACTTATATGTGGTCTGGTGCTTACAGTGTGTACCAAACTGAGTTCACTGTAGTTCACAGGGAGATCCCCTTGCATTTCTATTGACCATAGACTACTGGTCGATGGTGCAAGGAGAGAATTCCAAACACATATGGCACATATTTGTCTGCCTATTCTTTTATGTCTCCCTGTCTTTGTATTGGTATATATACAAATATAACTACACAGATATCGGTGCAGGTTGACAGGTAGACCAACAAATAAACTATTTAGACATTTTAACTTGCTGTTTTTGGTAGGGGCAAAAATCTTTGCTTGCAACAGGTGCAGCAGCAGAAAGAAGTAAGTGGCTCGCCAAACTTCCTGTTTCCTTAACATTACAATAAAAAAAAAAGAGATTGTTCTGAGATACTAACCACTTGCACTGAGAAATTCTTAGTTACCAATAAGAAACCACTGCTGCAAATATCAACCCTTTTAAGGAAATGATCTATTCAGCCACATGTTTCAATGTGTTGATGTGAAGTTGAAGAGACAAATGTTAAGGACATTGGCCTGTGTGTATTTGCTGGCGTGTGCGTGGCCACATGCAGACAAGGTGTAAGTCTACAGGAAAGAGGTTTTAATTGTGTCTGTTTCTAAAAAACCTTACAAAATAGAATTGATCATGCGTTTGCTTTTTATAATAACTTTGAATTAAAATGTTTTGTATTAAATTTTATTTGTACAAAACGAGATCCGTGTAAGATCGAACTTTCTTACTGACTGCTAAGTGAACATCATTTCTTATCGAACATGTGTTTGTGTAGGATTTTGTTACAAGTGAATGTGAGAATGTTTGGGGGAGTGATTTTTTTTTTATTTTCAATATCTGTTTTGGACCCATAATTTTTCAAATTGCCCATACTCTTCAAATTATGCATTTTTAGAATATTTTAAAAGCACCTTGAACCACTATCTACACAGAGCACAGTAGAAATAATTATTCATTTCCTTGAATATGCACCATACTGTTTTACTAGACAGAAACCAAGACACACACTTCTCGTTGGAGAAAGTTTATTTAGGAAGAATGAAAAAATATTTGCATACAAAGGTCGTGACATGTTAGTACCACAAAAGAGCACTCAACCTCTCATTTAGAATGTTATAATATAAAAATATAATGTTTATAATTGCATTATTAGATATTCATATTTAGGCTTCCACAGCTTTTATTTTTCATTTTAAAAAACTGGAATGCATGGACTTTTATTGCAGTTAGGATTTGAAGCAGAGGTGTCAAACTCTGGCCTGTAGAATTATATTTGGCCCTCAAAGCCATATCAAATTATTATTCGAGCTGGCACATTGGCACTCCAATATTGGCGTGCGACTTTGTTCGAATAAAAATTTTGGCCCACTGGATGTTTGAGTTTGACACCACAAATTTAAGGCACAGTTTTTTAAAAGAGAGAGACATGGAAGTGTATCTTCTGTACTAGAAAGTGTTCTGATTTACAGAAGCCATTGATTTGTTTAGATAATCAAACAAGTATTTGAGGACTTAAATGACACCAACATGTCTAATTAGTTGGGGTGTGACGGTAAATGTTTTGGCACCAAAATCGTTTGGTTCGATACAAGGCTGTACACAAATAACTACAGCGCCGCTGCCACACTCGCATTCCCTAGTGCGAAAACAGCAGTGATGTTTTCGCACTAGGGTGTGTAGTTGTATGTGAGTGCCCCTGTGACAGACTGGCAACTTCTTCGGGGTGTACCCTGCCTTTCGTCTTGAATCAGCCGGGATGGGCTCCGACACCCCCTGCATACTGTAAGGCAGGGGTGTCAAAGTCCAGTCCTCAAGGACCAGTGTCATGAAGGTTTTCATTGTGTGTCTGCTTTAATACAGCTGATGCAGATGAAGTGAAATCAATAGCCAATCAAATTCAGCACATTGACTCACTAACCTGAATCAGGTATGTAAATGCAAGAGCACATGGAAAACCTTCAGAACACCGGCCCTCAAGGACCGGACTTCGACACTTGTGCTGTATGGTATAGATGGAAGAAGATGACTGACTGCTTGGAAAGTGTGTGACGTGTGTAGGTACAGTATGTGCCATTCCCTATTTAACAGTTAGAAGACCCTGAGGTTCTGGATTTCCCCCAGATATTCCGGTTTCATCCGGCTCCCAAAAGCATTTACATTATTTTAATTGGTTGGATGAGAGTGAGTGATTGAGGTCAGCTTTTGTGTGGCCACGTCCAGGGTGTATCCCGCCCTACTAAACAACAGAGTGAGATGGACCCTCTGCAACCTACAAATAGAAATAAAAAAATGAAACCAAATCAGTCAAGACAAACTATTCTTTGTTAAATTGAAAGCAAAATAGAACAAATACCAATTGCTAATGCAGATGGGAGGGGGGGATGACTTCTCACAAAAGGTAAATAAGTCTGCCCCCTTGTCCTCCAATAGTAGTTAATTTCAATTACAGACAGATCCAAACAGTTAAAACGGTTTGAGTTTTGCAAGTCACATCATTTCTGCCAAGGAGAATTTTACCAATGACTTTAAGTAAGATGAAACAGCAACAAACCGAACATTTGTTTGATTCAACGGTAAAATTTGTCTTATCAAAACAACGACGCAAGGTGCCAGTTTTGCTCACTTAAGTCGTGTTAAGGTCACAACTGAGCTCTATTTACTTCTGCACTTGGTCTGATTTGTTCGCTTGATTGTCTGTTTGACCAGGTTTAACCAAGATGAAGTTGATTTAAAGGCAACTAAACATATCTGCTGGTAAAGTGGTGAGGTTGGTTTCCAGGCAAGAAAATGACTAAAAAGAACTTCTTTCTGTTGTTTTTTTAACAGCAACTGACCTTCGTATGTGGAATGACTTCCTAGCTTTCTAAACGATTTCATTTTGTCCACGTCTCTCTCGGTTGGTACAGAAAGACTTGTTATGTTCGCGACGCCACCTAGAAACAAACAGAAAAATTGTTTGAAATACGACAAATGACCCTTTTAAACAGACATGATGAGGGTGTACCAGGCAAGTCCGACAGTCAGCAGCAGTACGACGACAACGACAACAACAACAACAACAACAGGAATAATCCAGTGGTTGGCAGAGGTCCCTGAGAAGAGAAGCATTTCATTAGTCCAGAAAACTTACGCTTTTTTTCTGATGCAGCTTATTTTGATGAAGCTCATTTCCTGTGTAGCTTTAGAAACAGATCTATCATTTTTGTTTTCATTGCTCCTCCTAGAAATGAGTCTTGTAAAGATGTACATTCACAGTTTGCAAGACATCCGCAGATTAAAGCAACACATCCTACCAAGAACTGGTCAATAGTACCGTTAGTAATAAATAATAAAGTCACTTTGGCTCTCGTTTTTCAAAGTTGCATACGCCAAAATTTGTGTGCAAAGGTGGTGTACAACCAAAACAGTGTGCTCATCTGGATATAAACTGTCCATTTTAACCAGAGCTTGCAATTTACTAGTTAGTTATCTGAGGGTTTGAGTATTTGCATGTGGTTGTATAATGTGTAGCATGTGTTTTAAATAGTAAAACAAGTGTATAAATGTGAATACAATTAAACAAATACACATATTAAATATGTTAAGTGTAACTATTTTAAACTTAGAATTTTTAGTCCTTATCCTTCAAGCACTGATCAAAAGAAAGGGTTTTAAACTGCTAAAAAAAAAAGGAAACAAAAACGTGAGTCCCTGCCAACACAAACTCTAATCAGCAAATAAACACGTAAAATTGTTCAGTAAAATTCTTCTTGTTTGCCGACTTCCGTTCCTTCATGGCGTTATGTGACAGATTTTAAATCTGAATAAATGTAAAAGTGTTCATTGAAATCATGCTTGTTTTAAGGTGGTGTCTTTATCACCCAGTGAACCCCTGTTCATTAATGTCATGCACACTCAGGCGTATTCCCTATGTACTCCTAGAATTTTACACCATTTTGTGTACAACTTTGATAACTGAGGGTCATTTGGTGCCAATTTAAGCAGATTGAACATTGCTTCTCTATTAAATGTGTTTATGTTGTCAATCTGATAGCAGCCAATACCGAGGTATTTTTTATGAATGAAAGATGTTTAAAAGCAGTGAACTTTCAGTCGGAGGAAGATTGAGTCATATTTAACAGGAAGTGGTTAAAAAAAAGCATTCACTATGATTGTCACGGTGATTTAGTAGCTAACTACTAAACTGCTAAAATGCAATTGTGATGTCAGACTCAAAACCATCTTTCAAAGGACTTATGCTGAACTTTACACAGTATCACAACTTGTTTGCTACATTTTTCTTACCTTTGTTGTCCAGAAGTCCAGCATTTGTAGAGCAGTTCACTATAACAGGAACAAATGTATATTTCACATTAGATGAGTTGACAAAAATGGAATCCTAATAGTTTTTATTCATGTTTAGATTATGTCCAACTTCTCACTTAAAACCCATGAGTTATATTCATGTAATTACAGTATAACTTGTTTGTTCATTTAAAACAAATACTTACGCTTACAGGTGCCATTAATAGGTTGAGCCTGAAGAAAAAGAAGAAAAGACAATGTAATAAAAGCTAAAGTATAACATTACAAACTTTTTTAGTTTGAAAATGACCATTATCTTTTAATGAAAACACTCTTAAATTTAACTAACAGGCTGAGTGACACTATGTGGGTGTTTTTGGAAGGTATTCAGACTAACCGGGAAGCAGGTAAACTTGAAACTAATGTTCTCAGAGCATCTCACGGTTTGAAGAAAGGTTGCATTAAATGTTCCCACAGATGGATCTTTGTCCTTATCGATAGCAATCACGATCTCCTGAAACAGGAAGAACATTTCCATTTGGCTTGTTGTCAAACCTCACTTTGTTTGATTAACTTTGACAGGAAGCTCATAATTCACTCATGTGTCACATCCACAACGGCTTTGGAGAAACTCTTCCACTAAATTTGAAAGAAAACAAGAAAAAACAATCAAGCCGATGAGCTTACATTGTCCATCCAAGAGATTTCACAATCTGTGCCATTCATTTCAGTAGAATTCCATTTATACGTTGCACCGTCGGGGGTTTGAGTGGCTGTGCAGAAGGGCTCTGAGTTGGTGAATTTAATGCCTAGAAAAACAAAATCAAGACATCATGGGTTTTAAAAGATACAACTTCTCATTTTTTTATAAAATGAAGCTTAAAGTGGAGATAAAGTCAGAGAGGCCAGACTGAGATGGTTTGGATATGTGTAGAGGAGAGAGACAGTACATGAGAAGAAGGATGCTGGATTTGGAACCACCAGAAAGAGGACCAGAGGAAGGCCAAAGGGGAGGTTCATGGATACAGTGAAGGAAGACATGAAGATAGTTGGTGTGTCCAAAGAGGATGCAGCAGATAGGGTTAGATGGAAGAAACTGACTTGCTTTTGACATTTACCATGACGGGAAATGGCAAAAGAAGAAGTATATATACCCATTATTTCTGACTTTGTGCTGTTGTGACCCACAAATTTTCAGAATGTGGGATCAATAAAGTAATTTTGATTCTAATTCTGATTCAGAGGAACCCTCTTTCAACAACATTTTAATGAGTTTTTCTTCTTGTAGAGGATGCTCTAATCACATGCATGTGCTGGTTATTTTGAATTTAGTTATTTAAGTTTAATTTGAAGTTTTTATCCTCAAACTTTTAACTCAAAAAGTTTTTAACTCAAACTTCATAAAATTCATACGTATGCTCAAAAAGGAGTGAGTGGAAGAAAAACGTATTAAGGCCCACTGCTTTCATGCATAAATAAAAAAACAATGATAAAAAAATAATAAAGTCAAATAAATACAGATTTTACACTTTGAAAAAAAAAAATGAACAAGCAACTGTAAACACCAGGGAGAGAAACAGATTTCATACTGAACTAGAAAAGGAATGAATGGTTGAAGAATTAAAAAAATTCTGCTTTAATTTTAGCTGCAAATGGAAATATAGTTTTCCATTACTTAAGTTTTGTAAAGTGGAAACACACAGTGGCATTCCACATGTCTTGATCAGGCTGACGTCTTTACTGCCCTTCCTCCCACACACTCTCACTACACACACACACACACACACACACACACACACACAAACACACACTCTCTCTCACTACACACACACACAGACACACAGATACACACAAAAGAGGGATGACTTGACAGAATTCAGAGAACAAAGACACTTTCGATATTATCTGCAGGTTGCAATTTAAAATTAAATTTACACACGACAAAAAAAAGGTTAAAAGAAGCAGCACCCCTGGATAAATAGAAATTTACAAAGTGAAATTTGAGAAGTGAAAGAAACTGGGCAATTTACTCCCACCCTTCAGATATTTTACATGCTAGTCTGCTAACATGCAAACAAACTGCTAAGAAATTCTCTTTAGGAATGAGTGTGTGTATGGATGGTTATCTATACCTGGGTCCCTGCGACCTGTTCAGGGTGTACCCTGCCTTTATCCTTAAAGGCGTCGGGATTGACTCCGACACCCTTCGCTGCCCGATTAGGGACAAGCGGTTCAGAAAATGAATGAATAAATGTGAAAGAAATCAAAGCAAGTAGTTATTGTAATTACAGTGTTATGATCTGTTCACTACAAACCCCGACATAACAGAACAAGTCTATTCTTCCCTGCGTGTGTCATGTATAAACATCACGCTTTTCTAACAAGTTTCAACAAGATCGAGTATCAGAGAAACTTCGACAGGTGGAATCATTTGGAATAAATGCGGGTTGTCAGTGCGTAAAGATGCTTCTACGAACTGACACCATTCCGTTATACTGTACTTCCTCCCTGCTCCATCTCTAGAAACTTCCAGGTAACTCAGGTTAAGTTGAGAAGTAGAAAGTTAAGATGTGGATCTAAAAGACTTAAACACTTGGCAGGTACAGTTTAAACTTACGAGAAAGCAAAATGAAGATCCAGATTGGGCCCATTGTTAGAAGGAATTATTCAAGGAGCTGATATCCCTGCTTTGTGTCCAGAGGAAAAGAGAATGGAGGGGGTGCGCTCTAGGGGTGGGCGGATCGATCCTGATATCGATAATATCGATACCAACGCTAGTATCGATATCGATCGATACTCCAACTACAATATCGATACTGGGATTGAAGTTTTACCCCTCGCACTTTGCTTCTGTTTTTCTCTCTTTTTTTTAATTAACCTAACTGATTTGTCTGCAAAATATACGTAAATGCTGTGTGTCACGCCTGTATGCTAAAGCGAGGCGGCCCCGCCCCCTCCCTCCTCTCTTTCGCTTTGACTTGTCGCATGACTCAGCGACTCGGGTCCAAGAAACAAAAAAAAAAAACGCAAGTCGGTAAAAGTAGAGAGAGATGGTAAAAATAGAAGTAGCGTGTGGCTGTACTTTGAGGCACCATGTGCAGAAAGGCTGTTAAATATAGGGGTAACACTACAAATTAAAGAATCACCCCAAAGAAAAACTTCAGAAACGGAGGAGAAAACCCTGACCCCTTCTGTTTCCAAGAGGCAGCGCTCATTAACAGAGACGCTCCAATTTTAATTATGAAAGTACAACATAATCATTTTTAACATTAGTTAACATTTGTTTGTGTGCAACTGGTCACTTCTATGGATATACCTACCAACCTGTGTTTATACATATACTTGGTCATACTATATATATGATCCTAACCCTTGATGCAAAAATAGTCGTTTAAAAAATTTAAATATCGGTATCGATATCGGTATCGGCGATATTGGGTGGTGTTTACTTGGTATCGGATCGATACCAAAACTTGCGGTATCGCACACCCCTAGTGCGCTCTATGGTTTTATCACAGGAGCCTATGACGTGAACTGACGTGAACTGTACACCTACCAATAAGGTAAAATTAATATCTGATGCCACCTTGTGGATGTCATGAAGTGATGGTTGAGATTTAGAGATCCAGATGTATTGACAGTTTATTGCTGGTAATCAGGGGTCAAGAAAGAGGGGTGGGCATGTGTGGAATGGAAACCGCCTCGGGTAGGTTTTAGGCGACCTGGGTAGGCTTGGGAAGACCAGAAGATGGGGAAGGGGTAAGGTTGGATGGAGGGGACCAGATGATGTGGAGGGGATCAGATGACATGCAGGGGATCAGACACCATGCAGGGATATCATCATGGCTGCAGCATGATGTCCTGATATCCTGCTTTGGTGAGCAGGACATCAGCACCAGAAGTGGAGGGACACCATCATGGCAACAGAAGGACTGTAGATGATCTGACCCTGCAGTGATAGACACCAGACAAGAAGATGAGACACAGGTGGAGACATCAGGGAGAGGCAATTGGGACCATGCTTGCAGAATTAGGGCAGAGGTCCAAATTAGGAGAAAAGAAATGTTCCAGAAGAGAGGTGGAATGTAACAGTGGATGTGAGGAACCTCATTAAAACTCAAAGGATTTTAGTCTAGGTAATTCCTGTTAGTTCTCGGATCCAGTCATTGTAGAGCGCATGTCTGGACGAAAGGGTCTAATTTTAGATCCTTTCGTCCAGACATGCAGACAAATCCTGAAGGTTGAATTCAAAAGTTGAATGTTTACAAGAGCCTGGATGTTCACGTCAACAACAAACTAGATTGGTCAGACAACATAAGAGTCCAATACAAAAACAGTTTGGTATATTTGGACGACACCACTCAGGACCTTTTATGATGCCGCAGCGACACTTTTTATAATGAGACCTGGAGGATAATGAAGGGGGACGAGATGAAACTGGATAAACTGTTCAGCTACAGACTACTGCACCCTCTGTGCCAAAAGAAACACCACAAAAAGCTTTATGCTAACATTTGCCTTACTGTTCCAACACAACATCAATGTTACATAGGACTGCAGTAATTATGACCCAAAAATACAAAACAATACATTTTTTATGTTTTTCTTGTATTGTATGTTTCCACTGTTATTACTCAATTTCCCTCCAGTCTTCAAACAAGTAGTATTTAGATATTTTGTTAACCCCTGCCTCTGCCTCACCTCTTTGCACCACCATTGCCGCTTCCTCAACACTCACTGATAAATAATTCAGATCAATCCACCACATGTCTGTGTGCAGATTCCTTCACACTCTGGCAACCTCCTCCACGTGACACATAAACCTGGAAGTTTACTCTTACACGGTGGCATTAGATGTTTGAAGAGTCATCTCAGATTATTTACTGACCTCTGTTTCAACAAGGTCTTCTGTGTGCTCATTGAAAGTTTGTACATTTTAATGGGTCTCAATTTTGTCAGTGTGAGCAAAGATTCAATTTAAGTATGGATTGTTAAATGCGAGGCAGTGTGTGTAATGTATTGCTACACAACTTATTGATATCAAATCATGCAATTGGTTAATTATAAAAGGGGTGATTTTCCTTTGGTTGTGTCTGAATGCAGGCCAGGGATACTTATGGTGGATGTCTTGCTACAATACATATGCTTCGTTGGTACTGACCCACGTCTTAACCTGATCCAAACCATCCCTAACCACACCACACCATGAACTTTTCCAAGTTTTTACAAATTTACTAAACTTCTTTACATTTCACGACCATTTTTGCTTCCCACTTTTTGGTTTTGGTGTGCATAAACCCAATGTTGTTTTCTATTCATCTCTCATAGACAGTCTGTGTGAGGATTTTAAATCCAATTAATTGGTCAAAGAGTTTTTAGCTCAACGATCAGCTTGGTTGGAGCAGCGAATGGTCAGGATCTCCTCACCTTCGGCAAGAGGGAGCCCTGGATGTTCCTCACCACCCTGCTTGGGGTTGCCTGAGGATGATTCCTGATTCCATGCACTTGTGGGCCCTGCCATCTATTTAAGGGCAACCATCCCGGACTTCCAGGTTGGGTCATGCCATCTCTTCCAGCCAGGTCCAGCAACGTATTTTTTATATACGCAATAAAATAAAACAAGTATGTGTGTTTAGGTGGTTGTCTGTGTCTGTGGCCCTGCAACAGATTGGTGAGATGTTAGGGGTGTACCCCACCTCTCACCGGAAATCAGCCGGGATAGGTCCCGGCACCTGCGCCCCCCCCCTTCCTGGTGTGAATCGATCCTCATTTATTGTTTCCTCACAACAGCATCAGGCCGGATGCTTATTTTCACTGTTTTTTTTTTTAAATAATCTGGATTTTAATGTTGTTTAAGTTTTTATTTGTTCTGTTCAGCACTTTGTGTGACTTTATGTTGGAAAAGTGCTTTACAAATAAAATTTGATTTGTGTACTCATACTGAACCAACAATTTGAAACCTATTTAGATACACGGCTCACAATGTGATAGATATCTTGTTACAGTGCACTTTTGATCCAATATGGTTCCATATGATTTTTATTGAAAAGCAATGAATATGATAAAGTGCATTTGCTACAAATAATTAATGATAAAAAAAATGACATAAATGCATGGATAATATCGTTAAAAATGCTGTAAGAATTTTAGGTTTTAGAAAAGGTCTTTCATTTTTAACCCTTTCTATGCTGCTGTGCTGGCCACATGAAAAGTGGGTTAAATAAATGTTGGGGAAATGGGGAAATCTCCAGTTTCCCCATTGTGGGACAAGTGAAGGTTTTCTTGATTGATTCTTGATAAAAATGTGCTTTTTCTTCAATCTTTTGTTTTATTGAGAAATATCCATCAGTGACCTCTGATCCACAAGAGAGTGTCACCATTTCAACAAAGCCTGGTTATTGTTGTGATGTGGAGGGAGGTGGACCTAATTGCAGGAAAAAAACAAGATCTATTAACACAATTCCAGTAACTAAGTCTGTAAAGCAAAGGGCACAGGATTAACTCAAGTTCAAATAATAACAGCGTTCAATCATGGTCAGGCAACCAGGGAGACCTGGCTGAAAGGGATGGTAATGACCCGACAGGGAAGTCTGGGATGATTGCCTTTAAATAGATATCTATTTATAGGTAGCTATTATCTATATGTGGGTAAAAAGTTCTGAACTGTGGTCTGTAGTATCTATTTGTAGATATCTATTTATAGATATCTATTTAAGGGCATAGAAATCAATCTGAAACCAGATTGATTTCTGGTGTGTTGCATCAGAAATCAATCTCAGGTGTCCCTAATCAGGGTGATGAGGAAGGTCCAGGGCTCCCTCTGGGAACAGGTGAGGGGATCATGACAGTTATATCCTTTTTTATTAAACTATTAATTGATCTTTATCAGATTTGTCCAGCTAAAAAAAAAAATCTCATTCCGTTTAGAGTTTTAGAAATAATCAAATTTATTTAAGAATTGTACAACACAACTTAAAAAACTAATCAAAATATTAATGTACATTTTATTGTAATAACATTTTTCCTCACTAAGAGGCTACCTGTGAAATGCCTTAAGATTATGATGCTTTTTTATTTGGTTTTGTTTTAGAGGTGTTCTAAGCAGCGGATGTGATGGAGTCACAATCTGGACAGAGATCCCTCACAGGCACTTTGAACGGATCGATGTAGGACCACTTCCTTTCCTTCACCATCTCAATGGATAGCTCTATCTGCTTCTTCACTGGCTTGGAAGATGAGCTTTTTTGAGGTGTTCTGGGATCTGGTGAACCATCGACTTTCTGCAGGTCCAGCTCCAGGTCAGAGCTCTGATCACTTTGACCCTCAGTGGCCTCCCTCTCCTGGGAGCAGAAAGTGTGAGGCTGGTGGTTGTTTTTGGTGCTGTACACTGAGCTGGGGATGGACCTGGCTCTGAAGTGCCTCTCCTCCCTCTTACCAAAGCTCACCAGCTCTGCTGCAATCTTAGCTTCTTTCTTTCTTCTCTCTCTGTCAAAAAAGCTGAATGGTCGAGGACAAGCAGGTTTGGACAGGCGTTTGGCCTCATGTGCGTGACTGCTTCTGGCTTTGGGCCGTTGACTGATGACCTCGTAGAGAGGCAGGTGTGTGTGTGCTGGGGCGGGAGAAGCTCGGAACTTTTTCTGACATTCTCGGAGTTCCTCCAGCTCTCGTCTCAGCAACGTATTCTCCAGCTCGATCTCAGAGCGTGTTCGCACCCGGTGCTTTTTCCTCTCTTCCTCCCTCAGCATCATCTGGAATGGTTGGGGAATGGTCACTTTGGAGATGGGACGACTTCTGAACCCTGTCTGGCGAGAACTTTTTCCCTGCTGTGGGTAAGAAGTCCTGAACTGTGGTCTGTAGTGCTTTGGGGTTGTTCTCAGCTCTGGACTCCACATATTTCTGTGTAGAAGAAGAACATTTATTGTGATTCATCTTCTTTTTCCTGGTACTTTATTGTTCTGTGATTTAATGTACCAACCTCTCATATGTTCTGTCCTGTATTGGGGGCCAACCCAAATCTCCAAAACTGTCCTGTCCACTGAGATCCGACTGGTCCGAGCCACTCGAAGTCTCATGGAAGTCCAGCTCCTCCTGAGAGTTGATTCTCTGGAGTCTCCTTGTTGGACCACTGCCAAAAAGGGAAATACTAGCATTAGAATCATGCCTGTTTAATTTTTTTTCCCCCATAAGAACTCCTCCCTCCCCCCATGCCCTCTGACTAGTATACGGATTTAATTGGTGGTAATGTTGCATCAGTGACTCCACTGATAAGCCGAGTTATGAGTGTAGTTTTGAGGCTGGAAGACTTCATCCTAATCTTAACTCAATAATTTGAATCTTTTACACGTTCACTTCTCACCTGAAAGACTGTCTCGTCTCTTTGTTTCTTGCTCTTTTCTGACCTCCATCCTCTTCCTCTCCATGCCAGTCTTTACCCTGGCTTATGTACATTCTCTCTAGTTCGGCCATGTTCCTCAGGTGGGTACTCTTCAGCTCCTCCAGCCTTCTGTAGTACTCCTGGTTGGAGAAATGAACACCTGGCTCCCTCTGCAGACCATGGATTTCCAGCGAGAGAGAGCTGCGAACACCTCTGCCATCTTTACAGTCCTCGCTGCCCTCCGAGTCCAAATCACACTCCTGAGAAGTCACAAGTCACAAACATCAGGCTAAAAGTGTCTGGTTTAAATTGAAAAAAATTAATATATCCACATATATTTTGTTGTTTAGTTCCAAAACAAAAACTAAACTGATTGTTTTGACTTTATAAGTCGTAAAAATTGAAAAATAAAGGATTTGCGACTCATTATTTCCAAAGTGATCATCTAGGCAGCTTTTTTCTCTCCATTTCCTCAAAGCTTTAATTTCTTTAAGTGGTCTTTAGTAACGGCTTTTCAGGAGATTTGAAACATGTTGGGTTTTAAAATCTCTAGGATTGTCCTCTGTCTTTTATTTCACAGTGTAAACTCTGGAGATGTTTCATCATTAAACCAGACTGGTTTTTACTGGTTTTCTTCTGCGTTATTGCACTTTTTTAGGTCCAAATTAGGATTTTAAACTTGTTTTGCTTTAATAGCCGTGACCCATGAAAAACCAACACGCATTGAGATCTTTATTTTTACTTTTTTTTAAATTGGTCTAACTCAGAATTGGTTCATGTATCTCATTTTGATCAGTCATCTTCTTAACAGTCTAACCCTTACAGGGTTGAGCGGGGTGCCGGAGCCCATCCCGGCTGATTCAAGGCAAGGGGCAGGGTACACCCCAAATAGGTCGCCAGTCTATGGCCAGGGGCCACACACAAAGAACCACACTCCTATTGCCCATAGGAGTACCAAATTGCTCCTATGGGCAATTTGGTACCGGCCAATCAACCTAACATGCATGTTTTTAGAGGGTGGGAGGAAACTGGGGTACCCAAAGAAAACCCATGCATGTATGACGAGAACATGCAAACTCCACACAGAAAGGCCAGTGCTCCAAGCTTCGTCCCCACCGGGACTAAAACCCACGAACTTCTTGCTGTGAGGCCAATATGCTACCCACTGCGCCACCGAGCCACAAGAACAAATCAAAGAAATGTAAGTCCCTGATAAGTTGAAGTAAGTCAAAATGAATTCATATTTTCAGTGATTTTGTAATCCAGACTTTTTTATCTTTTTTTTTTGGGCAATTTTTTTTAAAGACATATTTGATATTTTGCCTATTATGTTAATATTTTAAAAAACAAAGTAAAAAAAGTTATTTTACTATTATTTTGTTAACATAAAATTCTTTTTTAGGAACCAATTACATAAATTTACTGTAAGTTTATAATTGATTAAATCAATGATCAATTATTGGATTAAATGGAGATTATGTGCTTTTTACAAATTACTGTTGATTGTTGGTTTAAAAGAAAAACCCTAAAAGATACGTGAATGTTTTGGATTTTGATAAAAATATGTAAAAAAAAAACCTCAAACTTTAACAGTACATTTAAAACATGCTCTGATTTCCAAATGCTGTAAAGTTAAAATTTCAAGATGAAAGAGACAGTTTGCATAATTTTTTTTCTTTTTTTTTTCACTGTGAAACCAAAACTATGTTTCATACCAGTTCAGTTCTTTCTGCAGCTTATTTTTAAGAATATGATTGATTAAAATCATCATTTAATAAAAGTAGCTTTTGGTTTATTCTTAAAAACTTAGAGACACTTCAAGATGGAAAAGAAAGTACATACTTATTTGACAACTTTCTGACGTTTTTAAGCTTTTAATTTTCCTAAAAGCTCACCTCATTGATGTAATCCTGATCTTTAATAAATCCATTCTCTCCTTTTCCTCCATACAGAGCCATCAGTTCCTTTTTCTCCAAAGATGGTAAGCGGTACATCCCAGCCAAATTCTCCACAAATATGCTTCAGAGGCAGCAAGCAGTTTGCTGTGGTGTCTCTGTTTGCACACTGACCCGCTTAGCAAAAAGTATGTGAGGTCAGTGCAGCAGAGATTAACACACACACTCTATCACACACTTGCAAGGCTTTATCTTCTTACCGGTAGAGGCTACCGTGATGTTAGGCCTGCCGAAGTGAACCAGATGGTCTGGTGGCTTTTCACCAGAGAATGTGATTACACAAAGATGCATGTCAGGGTGAATTTTTCTCCAATCTGATTTACAGATTAACTTTTTAAATACGGTCTGAAGGGCTGACGGAGACCTCCACCTGTTACACGAAGTCAACAACAACCACATGAAACAAGAGAGTAGATGAAAAGACTGTGTCTGACAAATAAGTACATGTTTCATTTCGTCTTCTGAATCGCTTATCACAGACGGGGTCTTTCTCAGCAGATTTCAGGCGAGAGGCAGGGTACACCCCAAACAAGATGCCAGTCTGTTGCGGGGCCACACAGACACAACCATCTACACACACTCATTCCTCGGGGTAATTTCCACAGTGACCAATAAACCTAACATGCATGTTTTGGAGGTGGGAGGAAACCGGAGTACCTGGAGCAAACCTACGCATACACAAGGAGAACATGCAAACTCCACACAGAAAGACCAATGTTTCAACCCTTGCCCCTCAATCCAGGACTCGAACCTCAACCTTCTTGCTGTGAGGCCACTGTGTTAACCACTGTACCACCGTGCTGCCCATAAGTACATATATATTTTTTTTTCTTCAGGGACGCTGGAACAAATTCGTTATCTCTATCCAACTCTGTGTCTTCTGCAACCAACTACCTCCATGTCTTTGTTCTTTACACCTGTAACGAAATGACCATGCACACGCTTGGCATGTGCATTGCCAGGAGTCCTCCCGCAGGGTATGAGTCAGGGTCTGTTGTATACACTCCTGTTGTGCGTATATTCTCTTCCCATCTATAAACCTCCTCTTTGGTCTTCATTAGACCTCTTGCCTGCACAGTCTTCTTCACCTCTTTTCCACGCTCTGCATTGCTGAATGGACTCTATCTTGATTCAAAGTATTTGAAAATCTTCCCTCTCCCTCCTGAAAATAACTGTAATCTAAGACAAAAAAATGTGAATTTTCTTCAGTACTATGCATGACCCAGCTACAGAGTGCAGGCTGTTCAAGGGTGTACCATGCCTATCAACTGGAATCACTGAAATCAGGGATAAGTAGTTAAGAAGATGAATAAAGTACTGTGATTGATTAATTATCTATTCAAATTGAATAGGATTAGGGCTAGATTTGAAAATGGCTTTAAGATGCACTTTTATGGTGATTTTTGGTTTATTTTGAGTAACTTTCCCTCATCATGCTTCTCATAAATCTCCTGGACACTTTCCTCTGGTGTCCTGTAATCTGAGCTCAGGTGAGGAGAAACCTGGCTGCAGGTTCACTGCACGCTTCAGAGGGACAGACTTGGATAAACCCAGTGAGAGCACGTAAACACGGTCACCTGTGTAAATCCTTTTACTGAGGTTTCTCCACCTTTTCCCATCTGTCACCTGTCTTCTTAAGTCCCATCTTCCAGCCAATGTAGCACAAACTCAGTAGATGGTTTAGGACTGGAAACGTCAAACTCATTTTAATTCAGGGGTCAGATTGTATCCAAATGATCCAGACCAACAATCAGAAAAACACAATAATTGATAAAAAAATTTCTACCGTAATCATCAGGGATCTAAATGATGAATTATGATGACGTATTCATTTGATTTTTCTTTTTTTCCCAAAATTGCTAAATTTGGTCAAATATATTTATATGAACAACTTTAATCCTGATTTGCTTTTATATTAAAAAGGAAATTATAAAAAAGACTGTTCAAACTAATGTAAATAAATGAGTATTTTATCATTGTTTTAACATAAAGTTTTTGTGTTTCCATCAATCTAGTGGACCGGTGGCACAGTGGGTAGCACTGTGGCCTCACAGCAAGAAAGTTATGGGTTCAAGTCCCGGGTGCGGTCAAGGCTTGAAACACTGGCCTTTCAGTGTAGAGTTTGCATGTTCTCCCTGTTTCTGTGTAGGTTTCCTCCCACCCTCCAAAAAACATGCATTTCAGGTTGATTTGCCAGTGCCAAAAATTGCCCCTAGGAGTGAGTGAGTGTGTGTGTGTATATGGTTTTATGTGTGCGGCCCTGCGACAGACTGGCAAGTCTGTCTCAGTCTAAGGCCTGACTGAGACTAAGGTCAGGCGTTAGGCCTGTGCCTCAAGGCTGACATGAGGCCTGTTTTTCTATTTCATTTGTATAAATTTCCTCTTGTATTTAAATTGAACACCCTGGTTTTGATGCTAGAACTACATGTTAGTCATCAATTCGTATTTTTTCCTGATTATTTTGAATGTCATTGAATTCTAGCTCAATGTAACTTACTTTTTCAAACGTTAAATAAGCTATTTCTCTGTTTTCTTTTGGTCTGCATCCCTTTTTAATGTAAGTATGTTTTCATTTTAAATGAAAAGATCAGAAATTAATTTTTTGTTGAAGAAAATCAAAAAAATGAACTGTGTTTTGATTCTTATAAAATATCCAAAAACACAAGTTGAGGAAACTTTTTAGTATATTATTTTTAGAAATTTAGAATAAATTGCATGTTGACAATGGTTTGTAGCAAATATTAAAATCTTAAACTTAATTAGAATATTTTATTATTAATAATCATAGTAAAAAGAACCCTGTTCTACAGCACATACAGTAAATGTCCACTAGATGGGGCTGTTGGGCTCTTTTTCAGAAAAATTCCAACTTTTTTTTAGTTTTTTTTTTTCTAACTTTTTTTTTTTTTAAGTAAAATTACTTTTTCTTCCTTTTCAGATCTAAATTAAGAGGTGTTTTCACATATTTTATTTGCCTGCTTTTCTAATTATGTTGTTATGTTCATGCATACTTACAAGCTTCTTGACACAGTAAAAGTCTTTTATGGAGTTTTTATAGTCATTCTGCAGCAGTTTAGGGACTCTGGGTGGTTTTGTTTATTCTCCTGCAGTTCCTGGAACAACTTGTTCACAGAAGTTTTCCTCCACATCATCAGAGGTACAGACCCCTCTTTGTTTAGGAAGGAAGAGATTAAAGTCTGGTTTATAATATCACTCTGATTTATAGAACACAAAGTGAAAACACAGATTTATTCACCAAGAGCATGATCTGGTATAAACAAGCTGGTAAGGTGGATTAGAGTAATTTTCCATGTTTTTTCCTGACTGGTAAACTCAGATTTGTGAGATTATTTGACATTCTTGATTCAGTTCTCTCAGTATTTGGGCTCTGAATGAATGGAAGCAGTGTTCAGTTAGAATAGGATTGAATAAACACAAATGACTGACTTTGCAATTCTCTGTCACACAGCACCTTGATCCTACAAATCTACATTGTATTATATATTTATTTCATTTGAGATTTTTAACTATTTTTTTCTTTGCAATTTGTGCAAATACTTAAAAAAAAAGGCAGACTTCTTTGGGTTAAAAATTTGATATCAAGAGTCTGAATAATGCATTTAATTTTTTTATTGGATTTTAAAGGTATTAATACTGTAGTTCAGAAGATATTTGTATTTTTTTGTGTAGATTTATTACATTTTCTGCATGAAGGAGGTAGTTATAAATAAAACTTAGAGTTGTCTTGTTTCATTACTTTAATTGTGTAACGCTGCATTTAAATTGGGTTGTTTTCTTAGATTAAAAATGCTAAAAATACAAAAGATATGTCTAGTTTTGGTGGTACGCTGGGGCAGTGGCCTCATAGCAAGAAGGTCAGGGGCTCGAGTCCAAGGTGGCATGTTCTCCCTGTGTTGGAGTAGGTTTTTTCAGGTACTCCGGTTTTCTTTCAACCTCCAAAATCATGCATGTTAGGTTGATCGGCCACTAAAACATTGCCCTTAGTAATGAGTGTGTGTTTGAATGGTAGACTGTGAGTGTGGTGATCTGTTGAGAACATGCAAACTCCACACAGAAAAGCCAGTATTTCAAGCTTTGCCCCTACTTCAGGACTCAAACCCCACGACTTTCTTGCAATGAGGCCAGTAATAACATCTTCAGTATAAAAAAAATATGCAACCCTGCTAGAAAGGAGAAAATGGTTTCCACAAGACATCCGTTTTTTTTTTCTACATAATTAAGGTTTACATTAATACACTAGTTTTTAAACAATCATATGATGGGTTGAATTTCATAATATATTTATTCTCAGAATAATAAAATGCATATTTGGTTCACTTAAATCTTCAAATCCTGGTGAGAAGAGGGTAGAATAGGATATTTTGTTTCAGGTGTCAAAAAAGAAGAGAAGAAATAGAACAAGTAATAGAGGAAGAACAACTACAAAAAAAAAAAAAAAGGAATAATGTAAAGTTAAAAAGAAAACAAAACTATCACAAACCCATCACCTGCCACCAGAGGGAGCCATAGACATTCCTGGATTTAAGCCTAACCTCAAACACCTGTGGTGAATAGATGACACCTGTGCTGATTAGCCTGATTGGGGTCATCCAGATCCCTCCCAGGTTGTGCTTGGTTGCTATGTTTTAGAAAAAGTTTATTGAGTTTTAATTTTTCTATTTGTAAATATCTATTTTATAAGAGTTTGGAGAACTTTTATTGTACAGTTTGTATTGTAGTTACCTCCACATGGTACCTTCTGGGGTACAAAATAATATTTAAGAGTAGGAATTTCGTCATTCGGAGGTTGCTGTGCAGAGGAAATGATGCCACAAGGTAAATAAAAATGTTTCTCATGTTAATAAAGATATTAAATTGATAAAGTTCTGATCAACTTCTTGTGCTTATTCACCATGATGGCCTCCGGCAAGACAAGCTCGGCCTGACTGTGTGTATGTATAGGACTTAATTTATAAGTAAAGGTAAGGACACAACTGATTCTGTTTGTTTGTTTGTTTTTTTTAAATAATATAAATGAATGTTTGGCCTTAAATTTTTGCTTTTTTTTAAATCATTTAAAAAGGCAAACTTTATTAAAACACCAGAATATAAAATTAGGAAAAATAACCAAATTTCACTGTTTGTCAAAATAAAATCTCTGTACCTTAATTTGTTTATAGTGTTGATGAATTTCTTAAAACTCTTTTCATAGCTATAAAAGGAACAGATCTGATCCTGTGTTTGTGAATGGGATTGAAAGAAAAATGCTGATGAAGTATTATGAGTAGTTGGATGCTGTTGGATCTACTTCTTCTCCTTTCGGCATTTCCTTTCAGGGGGCGCCACAGCAAGTCAGTTTCTTCCATCTAACCCTATCTGCTGCATCCTCTTCGATCACACCAACTATCTTCATGTCTTCCTTCACTGTATCCATGAACCTCCTCTTTGGTCTTCCTCTAGCCCTCTTTCCTGGTGGTTCTAAACCCAGCATCCTTCTGCCGATGTACTTGGTCTCTCTCCCTTGCACATGTCCAAACCATCTCAGTCTGGCCTCTCTGACTTTAAAACCTCTAACATGTGCTGTTCCTCTGATCCTGTCCATCCTGGTCACTCCCAGAGAGATTCTCAGCATCTTCATCTTTGCTACCTCCATCTCTGTTTCCTGTCTTTTCCTCAGTGCCACTGTCCCTAGACCAAACAGCATGGCTGGATGCTGTTGGATGAATGCTGAAATTTGATGGATTTTTCAGTTCTTACAATTATAAATCTGAGTCTTGAACAGTCAGTGCCTCCCCAAACATGAACATCACCGCACTTTACTGCTGTTCGGGGTGTATTCTTCCTCTCAGCTTGACTCAGTAAGGATAGGCTCGGGCAGTCCCAGTAACCCCATCAGGTATGGACGGCTCAGAAATGAATGATTTCTGTTTTTCCATGTCCATTGTTATTTTACGATCAGCATACGTCTTTTACGTCTCTATATCCAAAGTAAATTGCAATCTTTTCCTCAAGAAAAGTTCTTCTTTCTGAAAAACGGTTAATAAAACACATGTTCTAGTTACTTTTGAAAATACAAATTTATTTCTTAAATTAGGAGTAAAAATATTTATTTCTCATTTTCCCCGTACTTTAGAAAGTACATTTAATGTTCATTTAATACATCTAATGTTCATTTAAGGCCGCATGATGATGAGATTGTTGTTTCCTTTTTAAAAAATCCCTCTCCCGTCTCTCCCCCTCCTCAGCTGGATTAGTACAAACATACATTATAGAAAGCCACATGCATTTCCACAGAAATTTTCACCACACGCTCTCAGTAGTGAAGTGTGTGGGTGCAAACAGGCCCATTTAGTCCTACGCTCTGCTGTAACACGGTTCACTTTCCTACCTTCACCGCAACACAGTGTAAACTGTTTGTGTTTGAGAGGAACAGTTCGGCCTTTCAACCTTCAGCCACATGCATTAAGTCCTCCAAACCACTTTGCTACACATACTTAGCTGTGGATGAGTGTGGCTAAATGGGAGTCAATCTAGACCCACTTTATTACTCAAACAGTTGCATTAAGTCCATAAAAATCCAGTATTTTGGTGATGTCTTCTAAAAGTTTTATTTGTCAAAATGAAAGCTTTGGCTCTGTGTATGTCTTTGCACAAACACTTGTGGACGGAACCTGAAAGGAATTAAGAATAGTGAAATGAAGCATTCGAAGCAGGAAACAGAACACACGCTCATGCCCGGCCGTGTATGGCTATCCATTAGAAAATTGTGCCAAATCAAAGAGAAGATTGTCAATTACCGCATTTAAACTCTTTTTGTAATCATGCACCTGCTTCTTTGCAATATTTTTCATTCTGTACATCCAGTGTCTTTCGCCTGAGAGACGACATAAAGCTGCTCAATGTTGACGCCTTTCCTTTGTGAATGCACAATTTCATTGGCAGGATTTTTATGTAATTATACACGTGTTTTCAGCAGAATTTCAGCAGAGATCAAAGTTGGCTTTGTTCCAAATGTGATCTAAATAGCCCAAGACTTTCAAATTGAGGCTCCTGAACTGGACACACCTACAAAAGGACATTTGTAAAAAGATCTTTCTTCTGCCCTGAAAATATCTGGTTCCAAATTGGTGTTTTAAAGCAGATTTTAAAAATCTGACACTGTCCTGAGAAATGAGAGTCTCTTTTCCTCAGGATACAGGATTGCACATTTTTATATCTTAATCCACCAGAAGAAACTGTGTTTGCTTTGGTAATTATAACACAATGAGGTCATTGAAGTTGTGGAAGCTGACTGGGCAAAGCCCTTTCCTATTCCCAAAACAATGTCCCAACACACACCAAATACATGTACAGTCCTGTTTGGAAGGAACAGGCTCTTTAAATTTAGAAAAATATCCCACACAATCTTTTTACTAATCTTCTGGGTGTGTGTCACATGTTTGTGTTTCATCTCGATAACAGTCATGTGGACGAATGGGTGAAAAAATGGTTATTTTAGCAAAAAGTGGATCCAATCATGTCATTTTATACGGTTTAGATCATCTTATGCGAGTAAAAAATGTACTTCTTTAACTTTCTCACAGCATCGTTCCTGGTTGAACAGTCTGATTCAGATGTTTAACTCATTAGAAATACTTTTTCTGAGTAATCAAGAGGAAAATTGATGTGAAATACAATTCAGTGTGTCTCCTAAAAACACGGATTATGATCACTCAAGTATTTCAGGATGATTCCGTGGTACAGACGATCAGTTTATGATGAATTATAAACACATTCCAGCCATGGATGGATGTTAGTAAAACTCCCATGATACACTCTGGAATTTTATTGCAGAACAAATGTGACTCAGTTAAAGACGTTGGTGGTTTCATTTGTTAGAGCTACATGATAACCACCTCAACAGACAGAAATTTTCCACTTACAGAACCTTTCCATCTTGAGACCAGAGAAGCACAGTTACGTTTGGTGGAAACGTACCGCAACCTAATATGGGTTAAACATTAGCAAGCAGTCTGCACGCATGGTTGTTTTTATAATTATTAACAAACAATTTCCATTGTTCACTCATTTTTCTTTTATGCTGGAACAATTTTTTTGTGTTTTCACAATCTTTCTCCCAACTCATTAAAAGTATTGTAATAAAACTGCCCACAGCTACTAGGACAGGCGGGAATGTATTGTCCAACTTATTCATGTCAAATGAGCCCTCACAGCAGTGGCGCCCATTTGACTGGTACCTCCCGGAGAGTTTTGATTTATATAATGGTGCTGTGTATTAAAAACAAAACTTATCATCTGTAAGCAGTTTTTTTTTTTTTTTTACAAAAGTCAAGTTTATCCAAGAAGCCATGGTTTACTGTAACAATAGCAGGGGTGTCAAACTCAGGTCCTGGAAGGCCGGTATCCTAAAGGTATTCCATGTGTTCTTGCATTTACACACCTGATCCAGGTTATTGAGTCATTGTGCCAAATTTTATTGACTGTTGATTTCACTTTATGTTGATCAACTGTATTGAACCAGGATGAGTGACCAGGATGGACAGGATCAGAAGTGACTATATCAGAGGAACAGCACATGTTAGAGGTTTTGAAGATAAAGGTGGAGAGGCCAGACAGAGATGGTTTTGGATATGTGCAGAGGAGAGAGAGAAAGTACATCGGAAGAAAGAAGCTGGGTTTGGAACCACCAGGAAAGAGGACTAGAGGAAGACCAAAGAGGAGGTTCATGGATACGGTGAAGGAAGACATGAAGATAGTTGGTGTGACCAAAGAAGATGCAGCAGATAGGGTTAGATGGAAGAAACTGACTTGCTGTGTTGACTCCTGAAGGGAAATGCCAAAAGAAGAAGTTGTATTGAACCAGAAACACATGAAACCATGAGGACACTGGCCCTCTAGGAACGGATCTTGACACTCCTGAACAATAGCAACAAAACAGCACTACCATCTAGTGTTCTTCTTCTCTCTCACAGATCCTCAGATTCTCCACAATATTGAAAATTAGAAAAATGTCCCCTTGCATTCTCAGTAGGTCCTTTCAAAGACAGAGGCTCATTATTAACATGGCAATATGATTAATTAGGTCTGGTTTCCTAAAACTTTGAATGATGCAACCATACTGTAACTAAGTGTTCGGTACGACATTCCTGCATGGATGAAATACTTTTAATTATGGAACAAAATATTCTAAATTCAAGCATACATCACCATTGAAATATCTTTGTTACGACTCATCAGGCCCACTAATATGCCCATTTTATTATCGGCAAATATTCTGATAAGATACGAGTAAAAGAGGGCCGATGTGTGCAGATAGCTCAGTCTCACCCCCTTTTTGTTTCTGTGACGTCTTTATTGTAATTTTTTAGGTGACGTCCTCACACATTTATGCAGATAGTCTCAAAATATTATGTCAACAAATCACAATATCAAAATTTAACACATCATCCAAATAAGAGCAGTAAACACAGAGTTTCACAAACACATCATATCTTTCTCTAACCTCCCTGACGACCTATTTTTGCTCTTAAAGAGATCAACTTTCAGAGATTATGATTAATCATGTGGTGAAACCAGAGAAAACATGAGATCAGGTTGCTTGTTATTTACATAAAAAGACACACTAAGGATCGAAAAGTTTTATACGAGTGGAAAAGAGAAGTAAGCAAGAAGTCAGGTGACTGAAATAAAGAACCACACGTGAGAACAGCACTGATAAGGAAATCATATAATCCACAGATTTATTACAGGTCAGATACTCAGATGGCAGCAGAATCAGAACATACCTAACCAAAGGTAATTTTTTTTTGATTTTTGATTTTGAATTACTCTATTCATCCCTCACCGGGGAAATTTGTTTGCTGCACTCCTTACACCGCAGCAGGCTGCCCTTCAACGGCGCCAATGGTGGGAGAAGCGGGGGTTAGGTGTCTTCTCCAAGGACCCTAGACGTGCTCTCCGTGGGACGCGAACCCGCGACCTTCCGGTCCGCGGGCGAACGCGCCAACCACGCGGCCACCGTCTCCACCCAAATGCATGTGGAAGCAGGTCTAGAAAGTGAAAGGAGTAAAAAACCAACACAGTGGCATTTTGAATGAATGTAATTGAAGAGTTTCAGCTAAAATGAAAGGGAAAGTGTAGAAAACCGTGGTGAGAGCGGCCATGCTGATTGGTCTAGAGACAGTGGCACTGAGGAAAAGACAGGAAACAGAGATGGAGGTAGCAGAGATGAAGATGCTGAGGATCTCTCTGGGAGTGACCAGGATGGACAGGATCAGAGGAACAGCACATGTTAGAGGCCAGACCAGAGAGGAAGTTCATGGGTACAGTGAAGGAAGACATGAAGATGGTTGATGTGACTGAAGAAGATGCAGCAGATAGAGATGAAAAAGAAGAAAAAAAAAAACATAGAGATGAAGTAGTTTAAAGCTGTTTTTTTTTTTTTCTTATTGTCCAAATTCACTTCCTGTTTTTGTGTGTGTTTTAGTAGTTTTTTTATTTTTACAGTTGAACTACTTGCTGATCGTTTTACTACTATTTGGATTAAAACTCACAAAGTTGAAGAGTTATGTAAATAAAAGATAAAAGTCTTGTAAAAATTGAGATGAACCTTTGTTCTGGTATTCTTTAGAGATAAGAACAAATAATCTTCTCTCCTTTTATGGACCTCTCAGAAGCTCTTCTACAGAAGTCAGGAACAGATAAACAGGCCATGTTCTCCAACTGCCCTCATGTTTTTCACTCTGCACAACTTCTGTTTACATTTCTCAAATCATCTCCCACAAACATAAACTTTTTAAACATTGTAAGCTGAATAAAGTGTGACTACACTGCCAGTTCTGGACCAGGCAGGGAGCACCAGGGAGAGGCAGAGGCACAGACCATAAAAAACAGTTTTAACATTTACTAAAATGCCAGACAGGACAGGATAAAGGAAAAAAAAAATCTAATTTTTTCATTTAAAATGTAGAAATGAGAAAATATTCTTTCATTTAGAATGAAATAAGCATCATATTAATTCTAATCTACTGAGTGAATTTGAGTGAACATGGTTTAAAAAGACAGTAACTCCTTCCCTCTGATTCCCACTGGAAAGGTTCGTAAGTGCCCGGTTCATTTTTCCAAAAGGACGAAGGCCATTAGCAGAATGATTTGAGAGTGCTGGCGCCTAAATGTTTGTGTGTCAAAGCAAACTAATGTATGTTAGTGGTAAAAATCTCTAAGCTGCTCTCTGTGTATGTGGGTGGGTGTTATATTTCCGGTCTTTATGGGAAGAAAAATCTCTCAACCATCTTTTGTACCTTTTCTCTCATCTCTTCCTTTAATCTGAGACACAACCTGACTGTTTGGTGTCCATCCAGATTAGAACTCCAGAGCCACAAAGTCATCTCCAAAGCACGACTGAATTAGACAGATCAGCTACTCTGTTTAGCTGGTGTGTGTCTGGTTTGCATCACTTTGTATTTACAGGACCAACAGACTGAACTTCCTTCATGGTGTCTGCTTTGAATCGTGTGTAGTTTTTTTTTAATAGTGAAGCAGCAGCTTCCTCTCATCGTCAAGCCGGTTTGTTGACCTTGAGAACAAAAAAGAAGCCATTTTCTTGTTTCCCAAAGGGTTTAGGGTCTTCTCTAAAAGCTGATCAATTTAATCACCCACCAAACTTTACTTCTGTAAAACTTTTTTTCCTTCCGTACATCTTTACCTCGGTTAAATGTTCCGTTCCGTCGACTTGTGCTTATCCAGGGCAGCAGCCTCAGACGGGAAGCCCAGTCTTCTTTCACCCCAGTTTCATCCTCTAGCTCACCTAGAAGGATTCCGAATCATTTCCCGGCCAGCTGTGAGACATAGTCTCTCCAGCGAGTCCGGGGTCTGCCTCTTGGTCTCCTCCATGTGGGTCGTGCTCGAAACACCTCACCAGAGAGGCGCTTGGGAGGCATCCTGACCAGATGCCCGAACCCCCCCATCTGGCTACTCTCGACCTGGAGGATTGGCTCGACAACGAGCTTCTCCCGGATGGCAGAACTTCTCACCCGATTCAGTGAGAGCCCAGCCACCCCGCGGTTAAATGTTGTTCTTCAATAAGTAATGACTCAGTTTTCTCTTTTTTTGGGGAGGGTTTCAAGTTTTATTTGATGACACATTTAGATGTTCTTCAGAATGAAGAAGCTATTATTAGTTTATCCATTACCACTGAAATATTGGGGATACGTACATTTTTTATTATAAATTATGTAGTTAACAACTAATCGTTAATAATTTAAAAATAAAATAAAAAAATAAAAAAATTCAATGTTTTGCTTAAACACTCCGATTAATTTTTAAAAACCTTTTATTGGTTTAAGGACACAAAAACTGTTAACTGTGACTGAAAAAATGAAATTTTGCAGCCTAGAGAACATCGGCGTACCCTCAGGAGATGAGATTGTGGCACAATGAAAATTTATAGAATTTATGTAGCTGTACTCGGACAAATCATTTTAAAGACTAAAACAACTAACGAAGAACTGTGAAGCTTTGTTTGGGTTCACTTTCCCCACACCAACATGCTACTGCAATGTAGACCTTGTGTTCGTTCACCAAGTCACTATTCAAACTTTTGTAAATATCATGCAAATGAACACAAAATGTCATTATCCTTAAAGTCTGCTGGCGTCGACTCGACTTCGTGTCTTTGCATGATCTGTACTTTAATCTTCTTGTTCTTCTTTCGGCTTTTCCCTTCAGGGGTCGCCACAGCAAGTCAGTTTCTTCCATCTAAACCTATCTGCTGCACCCTCTTTGGTCACACCAACCATCCTCGTGTCCTCCTTCACTGTATCCATGAACCTCCTCTTTGGTCTTCCTCTAGTCCTCTTTCCTGGTGGTTCCAAATCCAGCATCCTTCTTCCTATGTACTCTCTCTCTCTCTACTGTGTACATGCCCAAACCATCTCAGTCTTGCCTCGCTAACGTTATTCCCAAATCTGTACTTTTAATGATCTGTACTTTAATGTGCGTGTGTAATTGAGGTCACTGTATTTTTTTAGGATAAAAAGTTTCACTTACAGGAACCGGCCAGCGGGTTACACATTGACATTGCAACAACTTTGTCATGTAAACCTTGCTAAAGTCATCTTGAATTACCTCACAGATTTAAGAAATCATATTTTGCTGCAGATTTTCCAGTTGCACCCTCATACAAACTTTCTGTTCATGACCAGCAGCATTACATTATTCTAATCCAGTTTAACTTTGAGAGCTGGTGCTTGTTTGGTTTATTGCTTCAAGTTAACATCATTTAGTGTTTCTAAGAACTGCTGTGGTTTGTTGGATTTCTTGGAAATGCTTTACCTAGAAACAAGATAGACCAATCAGAACGATACCCTGAATAAAGGAAGCTGATGGTTTCATCAGAAAACAAAAATCCATCAACTTTGTCATCTGTTTTCTGGTAACTTCTACATTAGGATATCAGTGCAGATCACAGGCAAGGACATTAGCAGATTTTTATCACGTTGCTTTATGAAGGTGCACGGCTTCTTTCTAGCATTACCTGTGTTCCCTAGAATCAGCACTTTCACAAAAAGCATGCCGTGTCATCCTACACCGTAACATCCTGTGCAGTTTCATGTTACTAATTTAGCCCAGGTCAGAAAAAAAGTCTGAAAGTCATCATGAGGACATACAAAGCTGGTCAAATCTGTTTGGTGTTATTAAGAATAATCTTATTTCATCTTTTATTTTGTTTTTCTCTTGTCTCGTACGATTGTAGGTTGCATAATGTTGAAGAAATTGCTTCCTAATTAGAGGTTATTTTCATAAATTCAAAAGGAAAAGAAGGAGAATTACAGTTAGTGACGAAAATCCTTGATCAAACAGGATCGCTATCCTTCACTCAGATCCCTAATATCACATATGTAACTATGCAGCAGGTTGCCATCTGATTTAACTTTGTTAATAGGCAGAATCTGACTACCACAAACAAAACACCCCCCATTGTAAAGTTAACCTCATAGTGTCCTCATTACCACACGTGATGCACTGTCACGGTATTTTAAAAAGTGAAGTAAATAGAATTTTGACATCAGTTTTTTTTCTAACAAGAAGCCAGTTTCAACTCTGAAACCTCTGACTGCTTTTTTTTTTTCTTGAAAACTAATAAATATATATGTCTGTGTGGAATTAAGTCTGAGTCTGATGAGACTAATCAGCAACAGGACATAAAACCTCACAATGACAAGGTCAACAATGACGTCCGTGCCATGTTTCAGATTGACTAATTAGATTACTAAACAAAGAGCTTGATGGATTAATTAGCAAAGCATATTAATGAATCCTCTCTAGGCTTTGGTAGTGGGAGACATTCCTGGATCATTAGATGTTTTTGGAAAAAAAAAAAAAAACTATGGTCACCAGCTGTGGGTGGTGACCGAAGGAATGAGATTGCGGATACAAGTGACCGAAATGAGCTTCCTCCGCAGGGTGGCTGGGCTCTCACTCAGAGATCGGGTAAGGAGCTCTGCCATCCAGGAGGAGCTAGGTGTCGAGCCGCTCCTTCTCCAGGTCGAGAGGAGCCAGATGGGGTAGTTCGGGCATCTGGTCAGGATGCCCCCCGAGCGCCTTGCTGGTGAGGTGTTTCGGGTACGTTCCACCGGGAGGAGACCAAGAGGCAGATCCCGCACTCGCTGGAAAGACTATGTCAAATAGGCTGGGGAATGACTAGGGATCCTTCCAGGGTGAGCTGGAGAATGCGGCTGGGGTGAGAGAAGCCTGGGCTTCCCTTCTGAGGCTGTTGCCCCCGTCACCTGGCCCGGATGAGCGGAAGACAACGGAACGTTGTGTCTGTCTGTCTGTGTGGGCCTGCAGCATGCCTGCAACATGCCACGTGAATACACAACCCAGGTGTATCCTGCCTTTCACCTGCATACTTCCGAGGAAGATGGAAAAATGTATGTATGTATGGGAAACCTAATTTAAAAGAACAAGGAGCATGTGTGAGAACCAGCTAGAAAACAGACAAGAACTGATGATGCACACACCATAAATCAGTTTAATGTGCATGTTTTGTTTGGAGTGAGAAAGCTTGAGTACACAGTTACAAACAGGACGTTCATATCGTGAACAGAAAGCTACTTAGTCCTGTTAATCTTTCAAGTGATTAATTGCCGAGCTAACTATTTATTTGGACTTTTTGCTTCTTAGTTTGTTTGGGTCACTTTTTTCTGCTTGCACAGCTTTGATCAGAAAGTATGTTTCATCCTTCTGGTTTCTTTTTATCAGGTCTTTTTTGCTCTGTCTTTGGTAAGTTTGACTTTTATTTACACATCTCTTCATTTGGACTTTCTTAAAGCTCACTTGTTTGTTGGTAAATAAAAACCTGTTTTTTTACAATGGTGTCATTACTTTCCCAGCTCGCACACACCTGAGAAACTACGTCATGAAAGTAGCACACTGAAACAGAACTTACGTGTGACCACAATAAATTTTCTGCAAAAAATTCTCAGAGATGTATTGAAAAACTAAAACGTTCGCAGGTTTTTAATTTTGTCGGCAATTCTTGCAAAACGTCTAAAGGTTCATGCAGCACTGAAACTGCCAAAGGCTGTTTTTTTTTTCACCAGGATCAACAAACAAAACAAGATCAAATTTGCTTAGCGTTCCTGTTGGGTTCTGTCCAACGCTGCTCACCAAACCTATTTGTCAAGTACATAGGATTTTTTTCTAGCTTCTTAAAGTTTTAATAATCATAAATTCATTTGGCACAAAAAAAAAATAGTGACAAAAAATCTGATTCTCCGTTCTTGGTAACAAAAGAAACATTTAGTTAAGAAAGATTGATACATAAAATACATACTGATGATGAGTGATATTGAAAGTTACATAGTAATTTAAAATTTTCTGCAGATGATGGTCTGAATTTTTAGCAATATGGAGTAAAGGGAGTAAACTAGAGGCAGTGATAGAGAGGAGGTCCCTGAACAAACTTTTGTCCTTCATGGACAATCATGACCATCCTCTCTACCCACTCCTGGACGAACAGCGGAGCTCCTTCTCCAAGAGACTCAGACAGCTTCGCTCGAGAACATCTCGTTACCGGAAGTCTTTCTTCCCGTACGTGATCGGGCTCTACAACGATTCACATAGCAGATAAGAAGTTGTTGCTGTGACACACAAATTTCTCATGTGTGGGATGATTAATTCTGATTCTCATTCTGGGATTCTCATTCTGATTCCAAAGACCCAAAAACTGGAAAGATATCCTGTAGTTTCATAATGTGTTGCAACAAGAGCTGAAAAGAGATATTTCAATGTTTTCTTCTGGGTTTGGGAAATAAGTTCAACAACAGAGATGGACAAAACATGATCCAGTCCGATTTCAGGTTCAGGTCCCTCATCCTTAAGACCAAGAGAGCCACATCCAGCTTTATACCTTCCTCAATCCGACTGTTGAATGGCTGTGCGGCCTTGTGACGGGTGGCCATGTACTGAGGAAGCAATGACTGAATGATCTTATTTTATTGATTTTATTGTTTTATAATGTATTAAATGAGTGTGGCTTTTATACATCTGTCTGTGTTTATCCCAATGCTCTGTCTGTGAACAAAGTTCCTAACGGATAAATGAGGTTATTATTGATATTGATTGAACATGATCAAATCTTCAAGTTACCCGTTTACTGTATATGTAAAGATTCATCTTCTGAGCCACCTGTCCCTAACGGAGTTATGGGAGGTGCTGGAGCCCATCCTGGCTAATTCAAGGTTAGAGGCAGCATACACCCCCACAAGTTGCCAGGCTGCCGCAGGGCTACACACACACACATAAACGTCCACGCACACACTCATTTCTTGAGGAAATTTCATAAAGGCCAATCAACCTTGCAAGCCTGTATTTAGATGGTGAGAGGAAACCAAATAACCCAGAGGAAACCAACACATACACTGGGAGGACATGCAAACTCCACACAGATAGGCCAGTGTTACAAGCCTCATCCCCATCTGGGACTCAAACCCCCAACCTTTTTTCAGTGAGACCACTGCTCCACCGTTTCGCCCACATGTAAAGATGTAAAAACAATTATGTGGATAGATAGATGAATGAATCTGGAAATGACAAATTAACAGTAACGGTACATTAGTTTCCATGTAAACAATTTAAATTGATGGTTCGTTTTTGTACAAAATGAGTCAACACAGACACTGGAGTGAAGATCAGTTGGCTGTGTAACAAAATACAACATAAATAAAAAATTCTAAAATCAGCGGGAGGTCTTTATGGCAAATATATAGTTTACACTGCATTTGTGGCCTAACGCAAGATTTACGCTGTGTTGTGCATGCATCCAGGGGGCGGGACTAAACGGGGAGCATAGAGCGGGGGGATTCAGAGCATCGAAAGTGGAAGGGAAATTAAAAAAATGCATTTATGAGCATTTTTTTTTTTCTGATTTGACAAAACATACCATGTTAATCTCCATATGCAACACAATAAGATTAATTACCCCACAAAAGCACAATACTCACTCTTTAAAATGTAACAAAGGCTAGTTTAAGTTGTAGTCAATAAAAGTCTTCTGTTTATCGCTGTTGTCATTATCTCTGTTAAAATAAACAGGCTACTAATCAGTTTTGACAGACATAAACAAAATGAATAAAACCCTCCTCAGATTACAGTGTGTTAAACATCAAATGACATGGGTTATAAATTCTGCTCGTTAACTCATGACATCTCCAGTCTGACTGGTTTCCTGTATCAATCAGGAAAAAAACTCTAGAAAAGTACATCGATATTAGAGCTGAGAGGGCATCAAACCTGAACGAGGACTCGGTGTACGAAATAAAGTGTGGATCCAGTCAAATAAGATCCTTTTAAAAACCTAAAAAATGTTAGTGATCGCTGCCTTTATTGACTTTTACACCATGTCCCTATCGCATGACAGAGTTATTTACTTTGTCACTTTGTTTTATCAGTCTTAAAAAAATAAAAAGTCAAGAGATACCGGGTGGTGACCTTGTCACTTATCACTTACCAACCATAATCTACTAAAATGTGTGCAGCTATTTGCAGGATAAATACGGACCTTAGTTGAAAAGAATGTTGTTAGCTGCTTTTTCTGTGTCAAAGAAAAGTGAGAAAAGGAAGAAAATTCCTCAACACTAGAAGTGAACTGCAGATTTAAAGTTTGAAACTCTTCAAATCTGAAATGCAGGAAGATTTATTTGGGGGCGTCTGGTGGATTAGTCCAATGTTTTTGAAAAAAAAAAAGCCCAATAGCTAATTAATGGATCATGTTTTTCAGGTACAGTTCAACAGCAAAAAAAACGCTACATAAGCAATCAATTTCTTTTAGTGTATAGAAGATATTTTATAGTAAATGCACTTCCCCGCAAACCCTTTTCGCACCCCTCCCATTTTTTGTAGCTCTTTTGTATCATATAAAGACCCTAAGAGGTCTGTAATTACTCAAAAAAATAAGAATTTAACTCAGAAAGAAACATCAAAGTTATTTTTATATGATCTTTGGCACTTTTTATTTCTTACTCAGAAGCCTCGGTTTGATTCAGGTCACTCTGATAAGTTTTTTCACTCTTTTATGCCACAAGTTTTCAGTGGAAATCACCCTAAAAGACAAAACAATAGCCGACAGAGGACTAAAGTGCTCTTGTTTTAGTGTGGCGTATAAGCTTGAGAGGTGGAGGTTTGCACTAGAAAGAAAAGGAATGAAGATTAGTCAGAGTAAAACAGAGTACATGTGTGTGAATGAGAGGGATCCAAATAGAAAAGTGAGGTTACAGAGAGAAGATATGAAGAAGGTGGAAGATTTTAAGTATTTAGTATTAACAGTCCAGAGCAACGGAGAGTGTGGAAAAGAGGTGAAGAAGCGTGTTCAGGCAGGCTGGAACGGGTAAAGAAAAGTATCAGGTGTGATGTGTGACAAAAGAGTTTCAGCTAAATTGAAAGGGAAAGTGTACAAAACCGTGGTGAGACCAGCCATGTTGATTGGTCAAGAGACAGTGGCACTGAGAAAAAGACAGGAAGCAGAGATGGAGGTAGCAGAGATGAAGATGCTGAGGATCTCTCTGGGAGTGACCAGGATGGACAGGATCAGAGGAACAGCACATGTTAGAGGTTTTGGAGATAAAGTCCGAGAGCCCAGACTGAGATGGTTTGAACATGTGCAGAGGAGAGAGAGAGTACATCAGAAGAAGGATGCTGGGTTTGGAACCCCCAGGAAAGAGGACTAGAGGAAGACCAAAAAGGAGGTTCATGGACACAGTGAAGGAAGACATGAAGATGGTTGGTGTGACCAAAGAGGATACAGCAGATAGGGTTAGATGGAAGAAACTGACTTGCTGTGGTGACCCCTGAAGGGAAATGCCGAAAGAAGAAGAAAACTGGAATGAGCAGGACAGACATATCCAAGCTTCCTAATCCACATTCACTTTCAAAAAGAAACTCAAATCAAATTTACTGGGAAATTACAAGTTCAGCTGATGGCTGTGCTTGTTTTGTCATCCCACTTCGTTCAGAAAGTCCACGGGTATTTCCATGCGTAATCGTTGAACATCTGTATAGAATCTGTTCTTGTGACAGGAAGGTGATACAGACCCAATTTAGGTAGTGGGTAGTTTCAGTGGCCTGTGAAGGTGAAGCACCTGCTGTGCATATGGTTTCACTAGTTTATGATTACAGTCATAAACTAGGATTAGCTTCAAAGGTGTCCTTTGTACAAAATTGTATCGACTGACAAATGCATTTAAAGGTTTGTCCGAAATTGTGTAATAAACGATTTAAACTTGAACTTGTAGCACACGTAGACCCTACGTTGGCTCTTGCCAAGATCACATAAACATGAAAAATTTGAATCATCAGACATGGTAACACAATGATAACATACAATGCAAACATGTTTCAACATGTTATTCAATCATAATACTTTCTCCTTAAACTAGTTGGTGACAGTAAATAGTTTTTATCACTAACATTGAAAAAAAAAAAAACAGGGATCAACATGCACTGTTTACTGTAGAGTAATAATCATTTCATAATAATATGCTGGAGACTGAAAGCACTTACCTACTGGTTCCATGTGACAATACACTTCTCCATAGAGATGGGAGAAAGCGAAAGGCAGCGTGAACATGTGTTGGATATTTACATCTTCACTTCCTCCCTTTCACCAGCCAGGAAACTTTAGGTTTTGTAAAACCAAAAATACCGACAAAGCCTTCAAATTTCCGACAGCAAAAATGTATTTTGTTGGTATAAAAATGGCAAAAAAAAAAAAAAAAAACACCCCAAAAAAACATTTTTTTTTGCCTTTGGGTGACTTTTAAAAACCAGGTTTCTGTGTGGAAGATGGGGCCCATCAGAGTTAATTGTAGATCATTGAGGAAGGAGAGCAGAGAAACCACAGAAGCAGACAGTGTCGTTCAGCTCAATGCTGTCAGATGGGAGGTTAGCAGGGTGGTGTCTGAGGAATTCCCCAAATGCGGGCTAGTTTCAAGTGCAAAAAACCCCAAAATTTCTTAACCTACTTTCAATTTTCTTTCTCCATAACTTATACAAGAAAAATCATTGAAAAAAATAATTGAAAATATTGTAACTACAGTAATCAGTAGTTGTAAAATTAAAATGGAGCAAAAACATTTAAACAGAAAAGGGCAGAGTCTGTAAAAATGATTTACATCTGTGGTCTTGAACACATCACAGGAGGCCTTCAGGAATAACAGAATGCCACCTTGATTAGCTTTGAATCGACACAGCCAGCAAATCATACATTTATTACGCAAACTTAACCAGTGTCAATGTGTCAATGATGCCTTGAAAAACATCTCAGCCATGAATATTCATGAAATAACTTTACACAATTCTTCCACTTTCTTCTGCAGCATTTCCAAACTCTATGACGCTCTCACATTCGTATGCTCACTTTTTGTTATTTGACCAATCACATTTCAGCCAGCCTTTGTTGCCAAGTAGGGTCAAAATCAGCAGTTTTTTTTAAGCCTCTCTAAATTTGTTCTTTTAACACCAACAAAATGCCATTACAACTTTTTTCTTTGTGTGGTGGCTGCAGCTACTGTCACACAAAGTTTTTTGTAAACTTGATCTTTTATACATTTCTTGATAGACTGGCAACCTGTTCAGGGAGGAGGCTCCTCGCCTCGAATCAACTGGGATGGGCTCCGGCACCCCTCGCAACCCCGAAGGCAATAGACGGTTAAGAAGGTGACTGACTGACTGACATTTCTTTATCAATTTAATTTAGTTTTTTGTTCATGTTAAGCCAGATTTTTTCAATATGGGTTAAAGACGCACGCTAGTTCGGGATTGGTGAATATTTTGGTTCCATTGTGCTGATTGAGACTAAGGCCCTGTCCACACGTAGGCGGGTATTTTTGAAAACGCATATATTTTTATCCGTTTTTGCCAGCCGTCCGCATAAACTTGGAGGGTTTTTTTCACTCAAAACCGGCGTTTTTGAAAACTCCATTTTTGCATTTGCGTGTGGACGTGCGAAACGGAGATTTGTGTTTTTATGCGTCTCTACCTGCGACAAATAATGCACATACGTCGTTCGTGTGCGTCCTTGTTTACAAAAGCAGACAGTGGGCAGCATGGATCCACGGATCTAACAGGCATTACTTTTGACCCTGTTGCGGGCCCTTTTTTCTTGCCTTTTTGTCCACTCTCAACTATTCTTGCTTCTTGTTGAGGAACAAAGGAGGAGAAATGCGTTGCAATCGGCGATTATTAATCACATAAGCCTCCACCTTCCTCCTCCACTCAATACTGCCGACTACTGGTCTGACATGCTCATAATCGCACTCAAAAGCGTATTAATACGGCTCCGTGTGGACGCGAGTGTTTTCCTTAAACAGAGGACAGCAGATATGCGTTTTCAAAAATACCCGGCTACGTGTGGACAGGGCCTAAATTTAATCTTTTTGAGTTTCACAATTGCTCGAATCCCTCGGCTGATGGATCACCAGCTGAACACAAGGTGGAGTTACCTAATTGAACTGTGCCTTTCAACTCTATTAGGGGTGAAATTGATTTTGTTACGTTAGATTTAGTTAAGTTGTTGTTAAACTATTCAATTAGTCCACAATTACTGAAAAAAGAAGATGAATGGTTTTGGTGGTCATGTAAAGTCGGCCATTTTCAAAGATGAACTTTTCCAGGAATGTTGAATATAGTAAAATAAATCCGATTGGTTTAGGACAGCTGTGACCAGCTGCATAAGCTTTTGCAAAAAATACATCAAGGTAAGACTGTACATCATGATTAGCAATGAAAAAGAAGGATGCATTTTACAAACAAATGGTCCAAATTGTTATTTCATTACGTATAATTTCACATATTGTTCAAACCGTCCCTGAACCTCACCTGCACCCACCACAAACACAACACACGCAGCAACGAGACGACAATTTATCTTCCAGAACTGACAACGTAACCTCATTAACACCAAGTAATACAAATACATCTCTATGGAGACGGACTTTGTTTCTCCTTGACCAGACACGCAAACACTGAATGACAAACTTTCAAGCATGAAACCTGCATCAAGTCGTGCAGAACCAACATACTTTGCTTTTCTAATGAGGATGGCTTTGATCACTTGGTAACGACATGGAGACAAGTTCAACAATGTTTGCATCAGTAAATCTTTGCAAATTAGTAACAAATTTCCTCTTTTTCATTTAGTCTGTGGTGTTTTCTCAAGACTAAGTCAACCATTTTAGCTTCTCGGCCAGTTTAAACAATTGGTAACAACAGCTTCTTTTAAATCGGGAGACAAAGTGTGAAAATATGAATCACATGACGTCTCATGATGTTTTATGACTGTTTAGTATTTCCATTTTTGTCGCAATTAGGCAATATTTCTAAAAAAATATTGTATAAAAATATACAGGAATTTCAATCAAGGTATAAAGTTGTTATTTTTTAATTATTTTAGTTTACAACCATGAGCCAATCAAAATTTAACAAGCGTGAAGAGGAAACCGTTTGAAATGTTTCTAAATTGTTCTGTGAAAACTAAACCGTGATTCGTCTCTATTCTAAATATTTACAGTACATGTAAAATTAAGGTGTTAATTATCTAACTTTTTTTGGTCACTATTTTGCATGGAATTACACTGTGAACCACAACAAAATCAATGCAACTTTTTTTAAATAACACAAGAGTTAAACATAAAAGAACAAGAAGATGAGGTTGTCTAGAAACACTATTGTGAAACAAAGACACTGGTTGACAGATGTGAGGTTGTTCTCCATTTTTGCCAAAGTTGCATAAAACTGGATCGAATCTGGTGCTCACTCTGACACAATCAAAGTCATGTGAACTTCCTCACCCAGTGACTGATCATCCCATGACACAGTGTGTGAAATATCAGACATACGGTCAGCAAACTTGCCTCTTTTTGCTTGTTCTTGGTTTTGTTTTGCTTTCAACATGCACAGATTTAAAGGACAATAAAAGGGAAAACAGCTCTTTTCATTGCATTGTAGTGAAAACATTTGATGCTCAAGAGGTTTGTACTTAAACAGGGACATGTACAGTATGTATTGGGGGAAAAAATGGCTGTTTTGGTTTGTATGAGTGACAAAAGAGTCTTAGTATTAAATGTATGTTGAATATTTAAAAGGTAAGAAGAAGAGGTATGTTTTATTAATCCCTCAACAGAAACATTTGTGTGCTGCATTACGCTGCAGCATGCTGCCACGATGGTGAGGAACAGGTGGTTAGGTGTCTTCCCCAAGGACACCCAGAAATGAGTTCAGTGGATTCAACAGTGGACTCACTATTGCTGCACATGTGCATTGTTTCACACATAAAAGATGACATTTAAAGACACAATGTCCTTTCAATTTGAAACCCTCGCCAAGCAAAACACAGTGTACTCGGGAGTTCTTCTATTATCTACTCGAGCCAATGATTAATAACATTCACAGCTCTGGAAACAAGTTTGTTCCTGTTTGTGTTGACATTAGATCAGAGCTTTCACGTGGCCCAGCTGAGCAGAGCTTTTCAAGAGAGCAAGTCTGAGCCCAACTTCTGCAGTAGCTGTTTTACGTTACATTAAAACAGACCTATGCACATGACAAAATACACTTGCTCATCATGATTCACACAAAAAACATGTTGATGATGACCTTTTGTGGACTGATTAAAGGCTTAGTATCAAAAACCGATGTTAAAGATAAACTGGGAACGTCTCAGATTATCTTCTCGTTAATTTGTGGTTGTTTTGGCAGGTTATGAGTTACTGAGAAGCATCAACGCACTTCTATGTTAACCACAACGCTGCGTACACAAAGTTACAAAAAAAATTAAAAATAAAAAAAAAAAACATATTTTTTAGATGAATCTATTTTTCTGTATTTTGTTATGTTTGGAAAGTCAATAGAAAATCAAAATGAATTTAGAAAAAAAAAATCTTCAAAGGGTCAAAAGACTGTTTTGCTCCAGTTCGATGAATATTTCAAAACAGTTGCTATTTTTTCATTTGCTGTATCACTTAGTGATACACATTCAAAAGAATACTTCTGAATGTAATCAAAAACATGCACAATCAGAAAAAAAAGTTAATCAAAATGGGTCATTTCTGCAACAAAATTAAGTCTGATTACATAAAACTGCCAAAAATACAAAAAACCTTGAATAAGAAGATTGTTTGCTTATTTGGTTGCATTTTTGCTAGAAGTTCAAAAATAAATGTTTACGTTTGAAAAAGATTAATGTTTAGTAAAAAATGTACACCATGTGTGTAAATGATAAAACTTTGTGAATCATTTAGAATGATAAAAATAAGAATAATTTCTAGCTAAAAAATTTAGTGATGATACGCTTTAAATCCAAATGTGGAAATTAAGCCAAATAAACACACAAAAAAAGTAATCTAAAAAGTGATTGTTTAAGTGGTGTTCAGGCTCTGCAAAGAATTTAACCTGAACTTGATTGAAGTGCTAAAAAAAAAAAAACACACTTACAAAAAACCCGAAACAATCATAGACAGATAGTTTTTTGTTTGTGTCTTTTCCCCTCCAACTCCAAAGTTGGAAAATATGGTGTCATCTGCAAATATTTTTTTTTTTCAAAATCAAATATTTTAATAACATTCAAAATATTTGTTTGAATGTTAACAAATATTTTTCAAATATTTTGTCATATTATTTGTCAAGTATATTGACAAATATTTAATATATTGAACATCTAATATTCAAATATTAACAAATATTTGAATGTTATATTTCAAATGGTGGAGACGGTGGCCGCGTGGTTAGCGCGTTCGCGGATTCGCGTCCCACGGAGAGCACGTCTAGGGTCCTTGGAGAAGACACCTAACTCCCGCTTCTCCCACCATTGGCGCCGTTGATGGGCAGCCTGCTGCGGTGTAAGGAGTGCAGCAAACAAATTTCCCCGGTGAGGGATGAATAGAGTAATTCAAAATAAACAAAAAAAATATTTGTTGATATTTGAAATATTAACCCTATTAAATTGTGAACAATTTCACAGGGTTTAAATTGTTCAACCCTGTAGTTCAGCTCAAAAGATTTGGCACCACTTTGATTCTATAATATAATGACAGACTACTTTTTAAAATCCATATATTTTTTTTAATTTTAATGTCATATTGCCTTTGACTGGGAAGGAATTTTACAAATGAAAGAGGATGTGATTTCTATGTGTCATAATGGCTTGCCACATAGTTTAATGTTGTACTTGAACTGGTTGCCAAACCAGAAATTACGTAATTGGTTGTTGTCACGCACTCATCTTGCAAATGCCACAAAGACTGGTCTTAGATTTTAGAACAAAATCTACAGCTTTACGTTGTACCAGTTTAGTCTTTTTCATCCCATCTCAGATACAAAGAACTATTATTTTTAGGCTTTAGGGTAAAAATATCAGAATCTGTTGTTCAAAGTGATTTCAAATTTCTTTGCGTATCTCTGTGAAACAAAACAAGAAACTTGTGTAGGTAAAATAAGAAGATAGTAAGTCCAGGGCGGAAAACATTTTGGAGTTAAACGTGACACCGTTTACATTTCACAAACTCTCCTGATGTTTCCAAAAAGAGAGAAACTTTAATCTGATTGCAAAAAAAGGTTTGAAAATTGTGTAAATTGTGCTGGTAAAAAAAAAAAAAAAAAAGTTCTCATGCATCACACATTTTTTTTAAACGCACACTGTGCAAAAGCAAGTAAAACTGGAAATGTGAATGAATACACAACCCATCGTTAGATCAATGCTTTTATTTTGGTCTTTTTTTCTGTGGTTTGTAGTCACACATTTTTTTATCTCTCCACACAAATCAGAGCAAAAGAGACTCAGTTTGTGTGTGAGGAATGAACAGACGGACGGCTTAGACCCAAAGTCACAGGATCCAAGGACATCACTGCCAGGGTATATGACTACTGAGCTACAAAGCTGCCATTGTTGCTCAGAGAGAAACTCTGAACACACAAATGACAAAGAGTTTTAGCCAGGCTTTTTCTGTAGTTACAGTACCAAAAACAACCAAACAGCTCATTTACACACATGAATAAGCATAAAAACGGGAATTCATATTTATAGATACATCAGTTGACATGCACAAATCGATGTATCGGTATAAAAGGGTAGACAAATAGATTTAGACTGACTTCGTATTTATCAATCTAAGTGCACTGATTTACAGGGAGACCAAAACGTATTTTGTCAGCCACCAATTCTGCAAGTTCTTCCACTTTAAAAGACGAGTAAGGCCTGTTTTTTTGTCATAGGTATGTCTCAACTATGACAAAATCTACTCTACTCTTGCTCTACTCTTGTTTGAAGGAGAAAGAATGCCGAGTTGCATCCGAAGAACACCATTCCTACTGTAAAGCATGGGGGTGGAAATGTCATGCTGTAGGGACGTTTTTCACCAAAGGAACCAGGAAAACTGATCTGTGTACTTCTGAAGATTGAGAAGTAATAGACAGTGTTTAGAAACTTTCTGAGTGGTTGCTTTTCTGTCGATGGTGAAAGTTTGCTTTTACGCTCTGTTTTCCAGACAACACTTACTGTTTGGGTGCATTAATATGACATGTCCAGTCCCAACCATAAAGGAACGACTGTTTAATTCAAAATACTGTAGTATCTGCCCACCGTAGACCGAATTAGCCCAATACTGCAAGGTCAGACTATTTTTTACACAGTGAAAGAAACAATCCGATGTGTCAGGCTGCAAAGAAAGTATCCAAAATCACTCAATGACACGTCTAGATTTGTACGTTTGCTAAATTTTATGTAATTACTTGAAGTTTTATTTTATGCCCCTCATAATTAATTACTTTTGTCCACGTTTTTCTCTTTTAAAGAGTTTTAAGTGCAGATGTGCTTGAAATGTAGCTCATAAAACAGAAATATCTAATTTCTCTCACATATCTATGACAGAATGTTCCTGTAATGCTGTATAACCTCACTTATTTACCGGGAGGTTTTATTTTTACGTCTCCCAGGTCTGGTGTCAGGAATGCCATTAGTTTTTGGTGCCATTTGTAATCATGTATCAGAAAGTATTTTCCCATGGCTGTATCCTGATGCATCCATAACTACACCCTCCAGACCAGCAGTTTTAATGTGACAATAACAGGATGTGTTACAAATAGAAGGCAGAGATGTGCAAGTGGTTTGCTTTGATGTGCTTAATGAGAGGAGAGAAAAATTCCCAAAAGTACAGGAACGTCTTCGGGATTCCCGGCAGCTTCATTCAGTTTCCTGTTTATACTTGTAAGCTATAGTTGCTTGAAGTTAAATCTTTTTTACATATAGCTATGCAGGCACTGACTGCACACATTAGGTTGAAAAAAATATTTAAAAGCCAATATGAATCTAAACAATGTACAAAAAAATTAGAACAAACAGGACTTTTAGAATCCTCCAGGAAGTTACTTGGTAGCTATTAACATCTGTCTTGGTGTTGTTGAACAGTGTTGGTGAAGGTGCAGAGCCTTTTCTGAAAAGTCAGTAGATTGGAGGAAGGGCACACCCGGCACAAGTCAACAGTCCGTTGCAAAAGCAGTTATGGATTTTTATTAGCATTTCATAAAATTTTTTTGTTATAGATTTACATTTTAAACTCTCTGTTCTTTAGTTTTTGGTATTATGCATTGTTCTTAAAATTTATTAAAATTATGTTCACCAAATTATCCACCCACATTGTGCACATTTAGATCTTTGATTATTTCAAAGTAAATTGATTTATTCTTAAATAGTAATGGTTAGCATTGGACCGCCAACTTTTCCTAAAGAGTTTGCATGTTTTTCTTGAGTATCTACAGAAAGAAAGAAAGAAAGGGTGGATTCTTTCTTGGTTGCCTGAATTGCCTGCAAAATCAGGCAATTCAGCTTGATGGGTCACTGGAAAATTGCCTCTAGGCCTCTTTGTATGTCCATGTGGTTGTCTTTCTCTGTGTGGGCCTGCAACAAACTATCAAGGGTGTGCCTCATTAAAAACCTCCTTATTAGCCGAATGAAGCTCTTGCACCCTATGTAGGGTAAAGTGGTTGGAAAAAGGTGGATAGACATGTACAGTATACTTCCAGCATGGCGATGTGGTAGATATTAAGACCTGTGACTCTAGTTTCTGGAAAGCCAGTATAATAATAGTTGGTGTTTTTTTTTTGTTTTTTTATTACTTATTACAATTAGACCAGTAGTCGACCCTGAATGTCTTCACAGCCGTGTCTGCTCGTCTAAAAATATTTGAATCACAAATTTGTGTTCATTTTATTTCAGCTACAGATGTTTAGAAAATGTTTCCAAATAGTCATATCTTTTTCCATTCTTGCCTGTTCTGAGGGCTGCACTGCTTCTAAAATTGGTTTAGCTGTAAAGTATCTGACCAATCACATTTTAGCCAGCTTTTGTTGCCATTTTCTCTTGGATCTTTTTACTTTACTATGAAGCAGGCTCTATTCTTGATATTGACACACTTTCAATTGTAATTTTTAAAGATTTCTTTATCTTTACATCTGCTGCGGGACATTTTGCTTCTTTTTTTTGGCTGTGGGTGAGAACTGATGAAAGGGAGATATTGTGTGGGTTTTTTGTAAGTTCTATTGAGGTGTTAGTTTGCTTCCTGCGGATGTAGTTCAGCTTGAAAAAAATTCAAAAATGAAACTTAGATCTTCGAAGTGTTGCACAAAAGATATAACATTTTGCAGCTACTCCATGTTGTCACAATAAGCATTTTGTTGTGTGAACAGTGTTTTCTGCTTCCAGTTGACGCAACCATAGCATGTGTATATATGTACATATATGTGTACTATACATACTGTACATACACATGTATAAATGTAAAAATAATGTTTACATACATATATATTTATATACAAATGCGCCATAATTGGTCAGATATCCAGCAACATGAAGAAAAGTCAGAGTGATGAGAACATTGAAGATCTAGTTCATCCCGGCTGAGCAAATGTTGCCTGTGCTGCGTCCCCAAAGTGGGTAAATCTCAGAGTTTACCTTCCAGGGCATTGAACCTTCGATGAGGAAAGTAAATGTAACAGTGATACCTGTAGGGATTGGGGTACTCATGGTTCTGACCGACAAACTAGAGCAGTGGCTCTTACATACCCCTGGAGAAATGTCAGATATCTTAATCCAGAAGAGTACAGTCCAAGAAACAGAAAGGATACTGCGTAGAACCCTCAAGATCCCTGGCCTCTGGTAGATGACCATAGCTTAGAGAGAGTGGAAAACCACCTGGGGAAGGAGGAGAAGGGATTTTTATTTTGTAGCCTGTACGTTCAGTTTGATACATACTTGGTGGAAGAAGTATGTATCAAACTAAAGAGAAAACATGTGTCCAATGTTTTCTTTTTGTTGTCTGGCTTCCTTCAATCCTCCAACAACATGTATGCACGGTAGATTAATCACTGGGAAACTGGTCCAAAAAATGAGTATGTGTGTGTGTAGTTGGCCACATTCTCCCTGTCTTCTTTTACCACCTGAGAAAAATGTATCTATCTATCTATCAAAACTCCCAGCCGTGTAGATGAACAGAATTACGTTTCTTTTTCTCATTTCATCTAAACACAGTGACCGTGCATCGAAGAGAAAAATTACCTGTGCAAATACAACATTGGTTTGAGGTTTTTCTTTGCATTGTCATTCCGATTGGATGCTACGTAATTTCCTGCGCAGGTTCATGTTTTAAATACTACACTACAATATGCAAATTAGGTGGTGAGTCCACTGGAAGGGCGGCCCATGTCCCCTGTTAGGGCTGAGCCCGGTAGGGCCCCATGGGTAAAAGCCTGGCCACCAGGTGCTCGCTCTCATGCCCTACCCTCGGGCCTGGCTCCAAGGGGGGCCCCGGTGACCACTCGCAACTTAGGAAGGTAAATTCATTATGAAACTATTTCAATGAATAACCAGACGGAAATTTTGAGGTTTATAAGGTTGAGTTCTCATCATTTGGTTTTACTCAAATTTTTTCTTGAAAGAGAATCCTAATAGCTTCTGATTCTTGAAGAGGAGATGATTCATGGCTTCACCAATGAAAAAAAAAAATCTAAATGTCAGAATAGTGTTATTGAAGCAAGGTGGGGACCAGGAGAGGGTTAGAAGTGGATTTGGAGTTATTTTGCAATGGGTGGAGGTACTAAACCTGATGCTTAGGAGTGTTGCAGAGTTTTAAAACAAACAAACTGTAAAGTGGTTTTAAGGTAATGTTGTCTCTAAGCAAAGTCAAGGAATTAGCTTCACATGATGTGAAAAGAAAGGTCTGGTTGTCACCTGGAGGCCTTGTGAGAACAGTCAGGAAACGGGTGTGTCAACAGGAGTTTACCACAACCACCCCGTGCTTCCTGGAACCTACTACGTGTCCCAACTACGTAAGGCTTGGAAAACAAACAACAAAAAACAACTGACTTAACGAATGTAAACTTTTCTTTTTGTGTTTTTCCATGATCTCAGTCTAAAAAGTAGTAACGCCCTTCACTGTAGTTCATTTTTATTTTTCATTCTCGTCTCAAATAAACATCCATTTCTGGTAAGCTGTGGCCAAAAGAGCTTTAAAAAATTAGGGTTGGAGACCAAAGTGGATCACCAAAAACAGGAAAGAACACCAAGATGCTAGATCAAATTTAAACTTTTCTTTCATGCATGAAAATAATGCTATCAGCAATGTAGTTTCATACCGAGGGATCCGACTAATCACAACATCATCTGGTGTCAGGAAAAGATGACGTTTCCAAGAAGGCAAATTCACAACATTTTATTTCATCGATATGAAAATTAGTGCTGACTAGCTTATCACAAATAGGAACAAGATTTAACTGCCACTGAATGGGGAAAGAAAACGGGTAAATAAATTACTTTTGGGCGGAATGTCGTTAATTTCTTGTCGTACTGTAAGTTTTTATGTGTGGCTGCCACAAGAAAAGGAGAAATGTTCAACTTGGGTTTGTTAAACATCAATCTTTTCTTTGAAGTTTTCTATTTGTGATTCACCATTTTTTAGTATTTCTTCATGAAATTTTTTTAAATAGAAAATATTTATTGAAGGTTAATTGTTTCAGATGAAGAAGTATTTAAAGCCCGAGTGTCAACTGTATGGTCTTACTGGTGTGAAAATGTTTCTATTTAGCCTTCATACATACTCTGCATACAGCTTCTATATTTTATTAGCCTCGGATGTCTCAGCTAATTACCTTCATACTGTAAACGATGTCAATATAAATCTATCTGTAATTACTGTGACAGAATGTGAGCCAAATGAAATTAAGAATGTTAAATGTCTCTATATAAAAAGTCTTTACTATGTGCTGTGACCACATTCATTATTCACTTACCATATGTGGCCTTATCAGCAGAATCTGCCATCTGGGTGACAGCAACAGTTACAAGTGCCGGCATGTGCTCACCATACACCCTTGGGTGATCTTGTACACACCAAAGAAAACCTCACTGGCCACCCGAGACGCTCAGCAAGACTGAGGAGACATACGAGTCTCGGCTTTCTTTGGGTTGCTTCACAAGTGCTTCAGTGTGGTCTCTCTTTTTTGTCTCATTAACTGAAATTCTGAAGAAATGGAAATTTGAATGGGAAATAACTTCAGAATGCTGCATCAGATCAAGACTTTCCGATGATTGCACGGATTGCAGCTGTGAATTTTATATTGGAGCATTCAGCCAATCACATTTCCGCCATTAGTGAAGGTTTAGATTAAAAGTTAAAGGTCTCATCTCGTGCAAAATCAACTTTTCAGAGCTTTCTACATTCAAACAGTGACGAGTAGATCTTGTATTTGTTACTAGAGTTGTTTTTAGAATGATTAGGTGGATTTTGAAAAAATTGCATGAGTATCTCCACCCCTCCTACGTAAGACCAAACTAGTGCCTCCCATAGCGATGATGATTTTATGCTTCTCCTGCTCTTTCGTCCATTCATGAGTTGAGTGGAGAATGAACAGTTTCATGGTTCCCTCGCCCACCACCAGAGGGTGAGACCTTTCCTCATTTGCCCGATTTTACACACCTGAAGATCTTTGTGCAGGCAGCCTGTCATTAGATTCCTTCCCAGCCAGGTCTCCCTGGCTGCCTGACCAAGATTAACATTTAGAACAATGACTCCTTGACATTCCACTGATTCATGTGTTCTTTTCATTACAGCTTTACAGAACTCAATTAAACCATGTTTATTGTCCTGCAGTTGGGTCCGCCTCCTTCCACCTGTACCCCCATCCTGACATTGTATTTGTGGTGCAACAACATTCTACTGTATTTTTCTTAAAATACAATAACATTGTAACCAAGTGATAGGTTTGAGGGTTGGATCAATTCAAAGTATCACACATGGTTGAGGTTGTCATGGTGTGGAGCTGAGGCCAAAAATATACTCTTGACACAACAGAAAGGCTCAGATGAAAAAAAACACAAGAAGATTTATTCGATTGATAAAAAGTCCAAATAAAGAAAACAAAAACAGAGAAACTAGGCAGGTTCTGATGTAGGAGCTGCAGCCAAAAACTGGATAACAGGTCAAGCATGATAAACAAACGATCTGGCGACGAGTGTGTCAAAAACTGATCCATTTATGCTCCAGCAGATGAGTAGATGAGTTTCAGGTGTGACTGGTGCACACACACACACACACACACAGACAAGAGGAAGGGGGAAACAGGACACAGAGGGGGAACAGACTACTCTCCTGACAAAGGTGTGAAGTAAAAAAAAAAACACTCAAATGTCCTCTTTTTTACTTTCATATGCATTCAACTTCATAGGTTTGTTAGCCTGGGACGCGTCTCAGCTAATTACCTTCACACTGTAACCAATCTGTAATTACTGTGATAGAATGTAGTTCAGCTCAAGTATGTGTAATATCTGAAAACATTTTTTTTGTTGGTTAAATCGGGGTCTTCTGTGTGCTGTGACCCTATCGTTCTTTATTATTCTTTTCCCATGACTTTACTGACAGGCTTTTACTCACTCTTTGATTAAACCTGATACGTAGGCATCTGGGTGACACCAACAGTTACAAATGCCAGCGTGTGCTTTCCAGACACCCTTGGGTGATCATGTACACAACAGAGAAAAGTTCACTAGGCCACCTGAGACGCTAGGGCAAACTAAGGAGACACACGAGTCTTGGCTTTCATTGGCCTACTTCACACCTTCTTCATTGTGGTTACTCTATCTTTTCTCATTAAGATCATTAACCTAAATAACAACACCTCCGCCCCCTTTTTGTGTCAGGGACTGAATGAAAGCTAATGTTGGTCAAGTCTGTGAGAAGTTAAAAAGTAGTACAAGAAAAGTAGTTTGGAAGTAACTTGAAAATTTTGATAAGACCACTTTTTTTATGATTACTTTGTTCTATATCTATTTATGCTCTGTGTAATCAATAAAAAGATAGTTTAGATATTAATGATTCTGAACAGCTAGTATTGGGTAACGCAGCCAGATCAGCATGTTTCCTGTTTTTGCAAGTAAAGCTGCCAAAATAACGTAAGCATTCTGGCAGAGTTCGTTTGGAAATTTCTTCAATTGCAAAGCTGCATTTGCTGTTTATGCCAACTGTCTTCATGCATACCTGAAATTACACTAGGTCTCTTTTTCTGTGTGTCAATTTCCTTAAGAATGCCAGTTTATTACATATTTGACCTCCCCTGCTTTGAAAACACAGCAGATAGTGGAAATGAAGGTAATTTTCAGTTCAATTTTATTACTATAGCCTTGTAGCTTTCCTCATAGTGTCGTCTCAAAGGGCTTCATGTGCAGACAATTGAAAAGAAACAAAATTTTATATGAAAAAAACTGGTAGAAAATTACAGTGAACAAAAAAGAAAAGTTGTATAAATTTAAAGAACAACACTCCAGGGGGTTTTGAATCACAGGATTCTTACAGGGACACTCACTTTTAAGGTATTATAATGAATGTGTATCATGTATACTGACCAGTACAAGCACTAAAATCTCATAGTTCTCCTCCCAGCAGACAACCATTGTCTTGCCTCCCTGTCATTAGGAGCAGACAGTCTGAGGACATCCCCCCACCCGTTTAAAGGTCACATGCCTGTCATGCATGTGCACTCGCTTGCAAAACCATTTATAGACTTACCTCTTACAAGTTACGCTATGTGAAGCATTTCTGCCCTCACGCTAGTGTAAATGACATCATCACGTCGTTATTTGGTTAAAGACTTACCAAGCAAGCAATAGAAGGCTCCCTCTAGATACCAGGTCCGATTTAGCTTTAACTAACTAACTAGATAATTAACTTTTCCTCTGCTTTTTTTTTTTTGCAAACTTTTTCAAGCTTTTGTTTAATTTCAGAACCCACTTTTTTGTACTTGAAATGAGCCGTGCAGCTTCTAAATTTCTTCACCGAGGGACAAATAAAGAAAAAGGATAAGAGATAGTAGCGTTGGTGTTTAAACAGGGGTTAGGTTGTTTGTGTTAGTGTTTCTTGTGCAATGGAGAGTGTGGAAAAGAGGTGAAGAAGTGTGTGCAGGCAGGCTGGAACAGGTGGAGAAAAGTATCAGGTGTGATGTGTGACAGAAGAGTTTCAGCTAAAATGAAAGGGAAAGTGTATAAAACCGTGGTGAGACCGGCGATGCTGTTTGGTCTAGAAACAGTGGCACTGAAGAAAAGACAGGAAACAGAGATAGAGGTAGCAGAGATGAAGATGCCGAGGATCTCTCTGGGAGTGACCAGGAGGATCAGAGGAACAGCACATGTTAGAGGTTTTGGAGATAAAGTCAGAGAGCCCAGACTGAGATGGTTTGGACATGTGCAGAGGAGAGAGTACATTGGCAGAAGGATGCTGGGTTTGGAACCACCAGGAAAGAGGACTAGAGGAAGACCAAAGAGGAGGTTCATGGATACAGTGAAGGAAGACATGAAGACAGTTGGTGTGATCAAAGAGGATACAGCAGATAGGATTAGATGGAAGAAACTGACTTGCTGTGGCGACCCCTGAAGGGAAATGCCGAAAGAAGAAAAAGAAGATGTTGTTTGTGCTCATTTTGATTTTACAAAAATTTTGAACCGCATTCAAAACCTGTAGCAGCAATACAACTTTCTATGCAACAACTGATGGGCAACTTTTACAAAGTTTGCTTAGCTTTAAACATTAAATGGACACTTTAGCTGTGATCATTATTTTTTAAATGTATTCAAATTCTTCACTTGAAGTGTGTTTTTTGTCGTTTTGAAACTTCACCATGAAGAAAGTGTCCTTCCTTAATAAAAACCTTCAAAAAATGTTTTATATCATTTGGATCACATTTTTTTTATTTTTTAATTGGGTCCTTGGATTTCTAAAAGTCAACTTGGAACATAAAAGAGGGAGCTCTAGCAATAACTGGCTGATGGAACATCTGGAGCAGCTTCTGGCAGATGAGATGGACCTCAGCCTCCTCAAGAAGTAAAATCGGGTCTGTTTTTTTCGTTTAGAAAGCATTGGTGTTTGGGAACTTTTCCAGTTTGTTTTCCAGCTTCTTATCCAAGTACTTGTACATACACTCTTGATGAACACAGGCTGAAAATGTTATCTGTTGCCATAGTCGATTGCCATCTCTCTGGAGTTTTTGACCTGCAGACTGTCGGATTTGCACCATCAGACAAAATTTCCATCAGGCTCCGGTACACTTTTTTCTTTCTGTTCTTCATACATCCTACTGTAGCTGTGTCATGGGAGAAAGTTCTGCATTCTGCTACTGGTACAACGCTATTCACAAATGATCCTTTTCTCTCGCTCCATAATTTAACTATAGGCTAGCAATTACTGTTCCAGATGGCTCGTTCCTGTTGAGTGTTCCACGGACATCTAGACCTTAGTTGATCCCATCTGTGCTGCTTGCTCCTCTATCACCCTCATGTCTCTCTGGACACTGTCCATCTGCTATGTCCTGCAAGCATGAACAATGTTAGATGTAGAAAATGATACCAAATATAGAAAATCTCATTTTGGATTCCCCATCCAAGGTACACTGAGAGGAACCCATCTCCTCCAACCGGGTCCCTATGAGGTTTCTTATTATTATTCTTTATCCGAATTTTTAGGATTTTCTTTTTCTTCCCATGAAGGAATAGAAATGTCCTGATTGTGTTGTTTATTACTTGTGTTCTTGGGTTAAAGGCAGCACAGAAGATCTACTAGCTCTGAATGGCTGTCTATGTAAAAGTGTGGCCCTGCAACAGACTGGCGACCTGTTCGGGTGTGTACCCTGCATCCCCCTATAATCAGCCAGAATAGGCTCTTTGATCCAGTGCAATCCCAACACGGATCAGCGGTGTGAAGATGGGTGAATGAATATCCACCAGTCTTCTGGTGTTTCATTAATTGTGTGAGAAATCCTTGTCAAAAATTGTTTTGTTATAAGATGGCTTAGTGTGTAGTGCAATTGATTCCTAGCTTGCAGTTCATGCCGAAGTGTCCCTGAGCAAGACACCAAACCCTCAATTGCCGGTGGTTTGCACCTTGCATGGCAGCTTCTACTGTCAGGTATGAATGTCTTAATGTAAGCTATGATGTAAAGTACCGACACAGGTAGAAAAGTGTGAAATAATTAAAGTCTGTTCCGTACTGTCACCTTCCGCTCATCCAGGGCCAGGTTGCGGGGGCAACAGCCTCAGACGGAAAACCCAGGCTTCTGTCACCCCGGCTGAATCCTCCAGATTACCTTGGAGGATGCCTTGATGTTTCTGGTCCAACTGTGAGACATGGTCTCTCCAGCAGGTCCAGAGTTTGCTTTTGAGTCTCCTCCTGGTGGGACATACGTGAAAACCTCACCAGTAAGGCGTTTGGGAGGCATGCCCGAACCACCCCATTTGGCTTCTCTCGACCAGAGAAGCAATAATTATGAGGAGGAGGAGTCTATTTATCATGCTTTTGGGCTATTTAAGTCAAATTAAGTTATTACATTGTACACCACACACTTTCCGAACACTCTGATAATGGGATGCGGTGTAAACATTTTTTAAAAAATGAGAGGCGGGGTACACCCTGAACAGGTCGCAAGTCTTTTGCGGGCAAAACATATAGACAGAGAACCAATTATACACACATACACTCATGTCTAGAATTAATTTCACAATGACCATTCTACCTAACATGCATGTTGGTTTTTTTTTTTTTTTTAAGAGGTCACCTAATGTACCCCTCCATCCTCTCTCTGAATGGATCCAACCATGACAATAGTTTTAAATGACAGAGAACAGCATGTCTTCAGCAAAGCTCGCACTCAGAGTGGGTGGATCCGTGTGAGTGTGTGTGTGTGTGTGTGTGTGTGTGTGTGTGTGTGTAAAAGGATCCCCGCCCAGAGGGAGCGCAGTGTGCGGCGATCAGTGTGCGTGAAAACAGGAACACACACACAGTAAAGAAGAATAAGACAGAAATCAGACCAAATATGTGGATTTAACTTCATTTTTTTTCTAACAGATCGAAGCAACTAGGTCATGGATCTCTTTAAACTGGAGTTTTTAAACGATCCCGAATATTTGATCTCAATTTGAAGAAAACTCAGCAGGTTCGTAAAGTTTCTTTCTTTCTGTTCTCATTAAGCAGGTTTGAAAAACAAAAAAAATTACTTAATCTCAACTGATATTTATGTTTTATTTAAATCTACTTAAACATCTAAATATTTAATTTTATTGATTGTTTTCTATTTTATTTTAAAACTGTTTGATTTGATACAATTAAGTTTTTAAATATTATCATTATGTATTTGTTCAATATTTGAATGAATATTTAAACAGATCCACACAAACAGATCAGACTGTGTTCTTAGGTTTTAAAATGAGTGTAGAGGAACAGGATGTTTAACAATGACCGGATTTTCTTGCTGATCATGAAACGAAAGGAGAAAAAAAAAACACCTGAAGATCAGATCAGTTTTTTTAGATCAACTTTTCTGTTTCACTTTAGACCCTGTAGTTTTATTTCCCATCATTTTTCTTCTACCTTCTGCTTTCCAGTATTTGAGTTTATAATCACATGAGTAACATTTTCCACAGACGTGTGTGTAAGTGGTTGTGTGTGAGTGTGTGTGTGCTTATTCAGACTACTTTGTTCCAACCACACAAACAGTAAAGATCAGGATTAAAGTAACATTTTAATTTGCTGAAAAACTTAAGAGACAAAGTTATTTTATGTGTATTATGTTCATAAAAATAAATGCCATTTGTCTCTTAATTGATTTTGATTGTATTTATATGAACACACATTATGTTAATCTTCTTAAACCAGTTTTAAACACAGATAAAACCCATTTTTGTTTCATCTAAACATGACTAAGCTGTCTCTCTATTTATTGCTCCAAACATCTCGCATGGCTGGTTTCTTATGTCACAAAAGACTCACTAAGATTCGAATTACATTGTTTAAAAAGGGTGGGGGGCTGGATTTTAAGATATTAGGACTGAAAAAAAACAACCCCAAAGTTTATTTTGCTTTAGTAAATCTCACATAACAGCAAAGTGGGATTTTTATTCGGATTCAGATCCAAATTGTAAATTCTATGGTGTGCCTTTTCTATGCATGCAGAGTGATTTTTCTGTTCTGTCGTCTTCCACTTATCCGGGGCTGGGTCACAGGAGCAACAGCCTCAGACGGGAAGCACAGGCTTCTCTCACCCCAACAGCATCCTTTAGCTCACCTGAAAGAATTCCAAGACGTTCCCCGGCCAGCTGTGAGACGTAGTCTCCCCAGCGGGTCTTGGTGGGACGTGCCCGAGATACCTCACCAGCGAGGCGCTTGAGGGGCATCCTGACCCGGTCTCTGAGTGGGAGCCCAGCCACCCTGCGGAGGAAGCTTATTTCTGCCGCTTGTTTCTGCGTTCTCATTCTTTCGGTCACCACCCACAACTGACCATAGGTGAGGGTAGGAACGTAGATCGACATGTAAATCGAGAGTTTTGCTTTTCGGCTCAGCTCTCTCTTTACCACGACGGGCCGATGCAGTGTTCTAGTTGTTGTTTATTTTATAGTATTTTTTTATATACATTTTATCCTATTTTAGACAAATTTTATGTTTGATGTTGCACCCGATGCCGAAGCAACCCCCTAGTCTGAATTTTTATTGACAATGGCAATACATAGTTTTTTTTATTCCTGAGATAAATTAATCTATTATCCAAATGGAAAAATAAAAAAGTTCAACGTAATATTTTTTATGTGAAGATTTCCTAAAGCTGCCAATAGTTAGAAAATAACATATCTGTGATTGTGAGTTTGAGGTAAATAATATGACATCATCTGCATAAAGACATATTTTATGTACTATGTTTCTGGTCTGAATGCCTCCCATATCTGTGCTACGGTGCTGACCCTGGTAGAGCAAATCTGTCCAGCAATACTTGACATCATTCTGCTTTTCACAATACCAAACAGGACAGGGTTAAAAAAAATAACAATAAATATATGTGCTTTGTCTATTAAGAGCAGGGGTGTCCAACTCCGGTCCTGTTGGGCCTATGTTCTGAAGGTTTTCCATGTGTTCTTTCATCTACACACCTGATCCAGGTTATTGAGTCAATGTGCCAAATTTTATTGGCTGTTGATTTCAGTTTATTCGCATCAGATGTGTTGAACCAGGTACATAATGAAAACCGTGAGGACACCGGCCCTCCAGGACCGGAGCTTGACACCCCTTAGCTAGAGGTACAATAAAGAGATTGAACAATGAAGGTGACAATGGGCAACCATATCTGGTTTGTCTTTGTAGGTTGAAGCTCGCTGACTTGTGATTATTTGTTCCAATAGGTGTATTGGGAGAGCTAATGAACATTTTGATCCAACTAATACAGTTAGTTGGATCAACTAACTGTATTAGTTAGTTGATCCAACTAACTGTATTAGTTAGTTGGATCAACTAACTAATACAGTTAGTTGGATCTGTAGTAGTTAAATTTGTTTAAGGCCGCTGTTAAGAATTTCCAGTTTTTCCTTCAAAAGATCAAAAGCCTTTTTGGCATCCAGTGATATAATTGTTGCGTCTAGTGTGTGTTCTTAAAATAGATGCTAAGCAGCAATTTAATCAGTATTGACTATATTTATGGATATTTTGGATTGATTGATATAAGTTACTTTGGATGAAACGCAACATTTGAGTTATGATTCAACCTAGACTGTCGTGATATGTACGTCGTCATTGCGGGCTAAATTAGTCATTTTCTAGTTGGTTGGAAGTGAAACATTTTATTTTTGGTCTGAATTCTGCTTTCGAGTATCATTTTTCTGTAATTTTAAAGTTTTTCCTTTGAAAGAAAAACTATATCCAGACATTTTGATTAGATTAGCTTTAATAAAAACATAAATTGAGTTACCCACGGTGGTCAATGTGACCAGAAGAAAGCGATAAGTTGACAAAAAAATAAAAATCCAAACATGAAGATTGATATTGTTGATAAAATGATTAGACATGGTTTGGAAACTGTTACAGACATTGTAAATTGAAGTTAATATTAAAACAACCAGAAATAAATAATCTTTGGTTGTCAAAACTAGTTTCATATACATAGAAGTTTAAGAATTGTTTTGATTCAGTTGCTAAAAAAGCATTATTTTTAGTCTTTGTGAATAAATATCACATTTTCTATGCATATAGAACAAAAAAAAAAAAATGAAGATAGATTACCATGACTTTCTTTTCAAGGTTAGTAGTTTGAGTGCATCTTAAACTGGATAAGTGGTGACACCCAGAAGTGCTGCTAATTACAGGAAACCCATTAGGGATGTACTATAACCACGGTATCATTAACACAGATATTTGTCCTTTCCTGTTTAAGCAGGCTTTCATGAACTAGATCAGATTTTATCCTACATTTCATACCGCTTGTCTTCTTAAGTTTAGACTTTTTTTTTTTCTATTGTTCTCTCAAACCTCTCGGCCAACTAAAGTTTCGGGGGTTTTTTCACTTTCCAAAGAAGCATGAAGACAAAATTATGTTGGAAATGAGTTTGGGCTGTTTTTGTTCAACTTTTTGTAGCTAAGCTAAACATCCCAAACGTATGGGCATCAAATTAGGATGAAACAAAGACGTGACCCTATCAATATCTTCAAATTTCTCAGTCTGGGCTTCCCAATTGCGCAACGCAAAGATCTGAGGAATGTGTGATTTTCATATACACCAATACAAACAAGAGTCTCGTTTTTTTGGGGGGAAGTTCTTTTTAAAAATCTACCTGAAATTTACAGAATATTTAAATCACTGAAAGAAGATTTTGTCTGCTGAAGATCGCTCAATGAAATTGGTTAATCAGTCACCTTCTTATCCATCTGCCCCTTACGCGGTTGTCGGGGGTGCCGAAGTCAATACCGGTTTTCAAGGCGAGGGCAGAGTACATCCTGAACAGGTCACCAGTCTGTCGCGAGCCATACACATACAACCATATACACACATAATCCTTCTTTGGGGCAATTTGGTACCGGCCAATCAACCTAACATGTATGTTTTTGGAGGGTGGGAGGAGACCGGAAAACTTGGATAAAACCCTCGCAGACACGGGAAAACATGCAAACTCCACACAGAAAGGCCAGTGTTCCAAGCCTCGTCCCCATGACCTTCTTGCCGTGAGGCCACTGTTTAACCCACTGCGCCACCATGCCACCGCTCAATCTGAAATATATTTATACGAATTACATATAGATATATTTTATAAAAAAGTAGTTGTTTTTTATTGTCAAAGTTTAATTGCATCGTTTTTTTTTTTGTTTGTGGTGAAATTTCAGCTTGTGTTATGTTAGTATAAATTTGCAGTTCTAAAACTCAGTAAGAAATTGAGAACAGGAGGATTTCTTTTTGTGCACTCACCACACTTATGCTATATCATGACGATGCCTCAAATGTACAAAATAAATTTATTGATTTAGGTTAACAACACAAAATGTGAACATAAATATGGACATTCTGACTAAATTGGTTTTGCATAGATTTACCCACGCATGCACGCACTTTCAGATCAGCAGGTGATTATGGTTACATTGTGTTGTTGAAACCTGATACTTCTAATGCCAAACCAGCTCAATGAGTAAACTTGAGACGCGGGAACATTCACACCGCATTTAGGACAGTGACACATTTTCTTATTACTCAGGCACACTTAGGTGGAAGAATCCAGGGTGTTTCATATGCTACTGAGAGAGCTTACACACTCAGACTTTGTGCATTGATGCGTATGACTTGTAACGGTGACTCTTCAAAATAAACTTAGTCACTGGCTTGTTTTTTACCAAACTTTTAACTCCAAATGTACTAAAGGTTTTGTGCTTTCATTCGAAGCATGGTCATTGGTCACTGAGGTATCAATGATTCTACTGTGATGTTGCTCCCAACGCCAGATGTTGCTTTGTTTGACTTCATTGATCTGCTGTGTTAGCTTTGCTTTGGGGTGATACTCAACATTCCAAAGTGTGGTTGCAGTACTGGTTTAGGTATGTTGTAACATACATTTTTTAAATTATTTATCTTTTTAGCCAAACAAGTTTTTGAGGTTCCTGAGTCATTAGTTAAAACTTGCCTGCAGGTTCTGGTGCACTGAGTCACAGAGTCACTAAACACGTATCTGCAAGAGCATTTTTTTTCCTGTTTAAAGATTCCAAATGTATTTATTCTTATTGAATAAATTTTGAATTGAATCTAAACTTGCGCTGTTCTGATTAAATAAACAAATCTTTAATGAACGCCATACTCTAAGTCAAAGTTTGATCTACAAGTTTCAGAGGAGGCATTGGCTCAGTAGTAGAAAGTTTGGCTTTGGACCGGGACAAGCCGGTTCAATTCCGGATAAGCTCATGCCTAAGTGTCCATGAAGAAGACAAATAACCCCCAATAACTCCCACCATTGGTGCTGTCATGGCTGCCTGCTGCGGTGCAATGCAGCAAAAATAATTTCCCCATAAGGGATGATTATTATACTATTAAAAGAAAAAAATTCTCAATCAATAATGATGAGTGATTTAAAAGTATGCATAGATGATCAAAAGGTCACACTTAGATTTTTATTCCCGGTATCACCACAGACACACAATTATCACAGTGGGTCCCAGACTGTCCTCCTTGGGGGTGGAAAAACTCCTAAATAAAACCCACACTCGCTGGTTCCAACACAAAAGCGTCTTCCTGTTGAAGCCTGAGGCTGTAACAGAAAACGCTGGCATCAAAGGAAATGCTCTGTTTTTGTCTGAGCCTGACTCTGTTTCACCATCGTTTATTACTTCATTATTTATTACAACATAAGGGCAACAGTTTGTTCAGAGGTGTGTCAATCCTCTCTAACTTTATTGCTGTAGGATAGAAGCTATAAAAATATAAAGTTATGGTGATTGTAAAATATAATGTGCTGAAAACAGCACATTATATTATCATCTTCTTAGCAGGTGATAATGTGAAAAACATAATAAAACCAGAGCTTAAAGTTCCGTTCTGTCATCTTCTGCTTATCCGGGGCCGGGTCGCAGGGGCAACAGCCTCAGACAAGAAGCCCAGGCTCCTCTCATCCCGGCTGCATCCTCCAGCTCACCCGGAAGGATCCCGAAGGGGGTCTCCGTCCAGCTGTGAGACATAGTCTCTCCAGCAAAACCGGGGTCTGCCTCTAGGTCTCCTCCCGGTGGGACATGCCCAAAAAACCTTACAAGTGAGATGCTCGGGAGGCATACGGACCAGATGCCCGAACCACCCCATCTGGCTTCTCTCGACCTGGAGGAGGAGCAACTCTACTCTGAACTCCTCCCAGTTGGCAGAACTCCTCACTCAATCTCTGAGTGAGAACCCAGCGACCTTGCGGAGGAAGCTCATTCCAGCCACTTGTATCCGCGATCTCGTTTTTGGGACACCACCCATTGCTGGTGACCATAGGTGAGGGTAGGAATGTTGATGAACTTCTAAATTGAGAGCTTTGCTTTTGTGCTCAGCTCTTTCTTTACCACGATGGATCGATGCAGCGTCCTAGTTACTGCTGACGCTAATAACTAAAATTCTAGTGTTCAATTTAGACCCTTAAAATGAGGAACAGAAGACAAAAAAAAAAACTGCCAAGCGTAGAAAACAGATGTTTGGCAGTTTTTCTTTTCACGGGGGAATACAACAGAGCGTTTGTTTCAGAAGTATTTCTTGTGTGACTGTTTCGGTTATTGTTTTTCACTTTCACTAGTGACATATATTCCTGTAATTCGATCTTGATACCTGCCGGGACGTGACACAATAGAACAGATGTGGAACAAAGACGTTATCTAAGCATGACATCTGTCAGGGCCAAATCAGCTTAGATGACAAGGTAATTTGTTTATGGTTTAAACTGAGATCTCAGGATGTACCGTATAAACATTACAACATTGAATGACTCATTTTATATTTTTTAACCAACCTAAAAACCAAGATGAATGCGTGTAAGAGTTCTTCTTCTTTTTCAGCCAAGCTCCAAGCAGTGGCTTGTAGTTTTTTGGGTTTCCCTCTTTTTACTAGTAAAATTTTTTCATTCATAATTAACAATCATCCGATCAAGTATAAGATTGCACATATTATTTCCATGGTGATTTTTTAATTTTTTAAATTTTTTATGACAAGATTTGGATTTATACTGCACGTGTTAAACCCAACGTTAACAAAAATCTCATACTTTTCCAAAGCAGTTCTCTAATTCACATAAATAACTGTTCTACAAAACTTTATTTGGTTACAAACAAAATCAAGCTATAATTATGTTTTTATCAGTCCTTTAATTTTATTATAGAATTCAGTAATACAAGTTAATCTACTTGCTTGACTATTCTGGTTTTTGCTGTAAAAAAATATGCTTAGTGTTAAATTTAAAACTTTTTTCCAGCATATTTTTTTTTAGAGCCTAACAACATGAAACGTTCATTTTATTGAAGCTGTTATTCCTTCATTGTCTCCAATCTTCCTCATCAGACACACACCCTCTTCCTGTTTTCTCTTCCTGAAAATGTCCAGATCATTTACGACTATGATAAAAAAAAAAAGCCATTTCAAACAGATGAAGACGCGTGTTGCTGTGTGACAGAGACGTGTTCTTCTGTGGGATTTCGTTGGAGTTTTTGCGTGTGAGTGAATTTTTTTGAGTGAGGTGAATTATGTTTGCATAAGTTCCTGTTCTTCTTCTTTGGGCATTTCCCTTCAGGGGTCGCCACAGCAAATCAGCTTCTTCCATCTAACCCTATCTGCTGCATCTTCTTTGGTCACGCCAACTATCTTTCTGTCTTCCTTCACTGCATCCATGAACCTCCTCTTTGGTCTTCCTCTAGTCCTCTTTCCTGGTGGTTCCAAACCCAGCGTCCTTCTTTCGATGTATTTTCTCTCTCTCCTCTGCACATGTCCAAACCATCTCAGTCTGGCCTCTCAGTTGTGTTACAATATTTTTTTTAAAAAAACGTGATTACAATAGAAAAATGTTTACACTCAGTTTTGTATTTGTAAAAACAAACAAAAAAAACTTTTTTAAATGGCATTTTTGAACGTTATTCCCATATTAAAAACATACCTGTTTCTTTCATGCATGTTTGAGTGTTTTTCTAGCCCCTCCCATCCAGCATACTGTTTAAACAACAGGTTGTTTTTATGGCTCCCTGCCACACCCACATTCTAACATAGCAGGTGCCTTATACAAACTTACACCTTCAACCTCATGTCTATGTTGCTCGCTCTCTCCGCTCCTCCTCCTCTATCCAGTTTTCTGTCCCCTCCATCTGACTTGTCACTATGGGGGGCTTTGGAACTCTCTTCCTCCTGATCTCCGCAGCATTGAAACACGTTTACATTTCAAATCCAGATTAAAACCTCATCTCCTCGAACTGGTCTGTTCTCTTCAATAATCATTATTCTTTTTTTTAAATCTGTTTTTATATATAAATAGATGTTGATCTATAAATGTATATAGATTTATAACCATCGTATTTTATTCATCCCTCATGGGAAAATTACTTTTGCTGCATTGCACTGCAGCAGGCAGCTGCAACAGTGGTAATAGTGAGAGAAACTAGGGGCTAGTTGTCTTGTCCGGGGACACTTGGGCATGAACTCATCGGGAATTGAACCGGCAATAATTCTGTCCAAAGAAGACGTTTTTTACCACTTAGCTGTGCCTCCTCTATAGAAATAGTGTCTAGACTTGTATGTGCAGTAGTTAAGTTGTTGTTGTTTTTAACCAATTATTGTACTTTTGTAATAAATGTAAATATGCATTTACATTTATTAAAAATGTAAATGTTTTTGGGCAACTCTGAGTGCCCAAAAAGGTAGCTTAGAAGTAAAATATAATTTTATCATTATAAGCAGGAAGGATTTTCGACGTACAGATATGCTTTGCTCATGCTCAATCCCAGCAGGAAACGGACAATTTGATATGTATGTATGAAATTAAGAGTATAAAATAATATGCTCTAGCTTTGTTAACTTGAACTACTATATTCTGTATTTGCGGCCTCAAGCAAGATTTACATTGTGTTGTGCACACAGCTCGGCAGGGAACAAGCGAAGAGGAGATTCAGGGTCGAAGACGGAAGGGAAAACTGAATAAATAATTCATAGATTGTTTTTGGTATATTACACATTTCTAAGCCAACAAAAGATATTGTTTGTATCATTATATGCAATCTAACAAGAATTATTGCCCCATAAAAGCACGATTATGCCTCTTTAAACACTTAATTTTATGGTTGATTTGTCCTCTATATTTGTACCATCTGTACAAACTGTTTGTTTTTAAAATGATCCATTCTAGATGGTGACGGTCACTTTAATACAGACTATGTTCTGAATTGTAAATCATACATAATTGGACTAAAAAATAAACAGCTAGAGCAGCGTTAGAAAAAGCAGAGTAAAGATCTGTGCTGCTGAACAAGGATTGTTATTGGCTTGTTTCAGCGTCTCTAATCATTTTTGCAGACAGTTTCTATTTGTTTCTGCAGTTTGCGCCTTTGTCTCTCAGAAACAGGTTCCCACCTGCGAGAACGCAACCCTGCTTTTAACCACATCTAAGTTCAAACCTATTCAGATGATTTTTTTTTTTTACATAAAACTAACCAAACTTTTTAGAAAGTTTTGTTTAAATCCAATGATTGTAAAAAGACCAAACCAAGCAGCTCCAGCTCAGACTGTTTGTTTTCCAGCAGTGAAGTAGAGAGCTTAGCTTTGTTTGTGTATTGTACATTTACTTATCAGTGACATGGACATCTTATCACTAACTGGTCTCTAAGTTCAGATTGCACTAAGTGCAGCAGGGTTGCAGCTCAGAGAGAAGTGACCTTTAGCACGTGGAGTCTGAGTGACAAGTATTTGTTGATAATGAGAAATTCCCTTCTATTTTAAGGTTTGGCTGCTCCAGGCGTTCCTACTTCAGCCACTTTAAATCCAGCATACTTGGAAAACTGTCATATTTCCTAGAGAGAGGATGTTTAACTTGTTTAAGTGCTTCTTTGCCTGAAGGTTTAAAACATAATCTTTGAATGATACAACACACAAGGTACCGTGTGCTCTTTTTTTTTTATATTTAAAATATGATCTATTGATTTGTTGTGATTCAGTTAGACGGGGAAACATGAGAAGCAGCAGAAAAAGAAAAGATTGGATTCACATTTGTGTGGGAAAATGAAACAAAAGTGCCACCTTATAGCTTTCAGCTCTTTGTGAAATGTTGGATGTGGATATTTAGTGGGTAGGCTTCAGATTAGAGGACCCCTCTCTGTTGCCCACCTCCCTGTTCTCAAGCTATTTATGACGCTCTCCTATTTGCACTTTGACGCTACCATACACTCTCTCCTAAACCATTTCACTCTTCTTACAAATACAAATGTATGCATATTTATGTACATAAAGAATGTTTACAAGATTAATCTACAAACCGTGCCAAAAAATCCAAATAAACCAAAACATATCTGAACAGTTTCTCTGTAGTCAAACTTCTCCTGTGATTATGCAATCATTTTTGGGAAAAAATTTCAATGATCTCAGTGTGTTTTTGGACTAAAGATTGCTTCAGTGTGTATTTTTAGCCCGTTTGTAAGACATTTATTTATACAAAGTCCCCCCGGTGGTATTCTGGGAGGATGTATGTCTCTGTGGTTGGAAAGCTCCAGAGTTTCCTGTTTCAAATCCAACTGTGGAATTAAAAAAAAAAAAAAGCCTTGAGAAATGAGTTGGGGGAAAGCCCTTTTTCCATTAAAGTTTGGCTTTATCTCTTGTTTTAAAAAAAATTGCAAATGCATTATATTTTTTGTCACGAACATGCGCAGACGATTCAGATTTACTGTTACAGTAAAAATCAGCAATTCCTTTTTGTTTGGTTTAAACTATCGGGGATAAACCGAGGTGCAAGAAAATATGCTGGTCACCAAATAAAATTATTTTTATTTTATTTTACCTTTATTCAACCAGGAGAGACTCATTGAGATTGTAAATCTGTTTTCCAAGAGTGTCCTCAGGATGTCCAGAGGCTATTAATCTAACATGCGTGGATGGGAATTTGGAGGGCAGGAGGATACCGGAGTACCCTGAGAAAACACACACATACTCAGGGAGAACATGCAAACTTCACAAAAAAAAAACAGTGTTTCAAACCTGTTTATGCCTCACTCCACTCAGAGTCTCAAACCCCTGACCTTCTTGCTGTGAGGCAACCGTGCTATCCACTGTGCCATTATGCCACCTATGCATTGGGGCTCTTTGCAAACAAACATGGCCAGTCACATTGATTGTTGATGCCGAAGAGGCATAAAAAACGCTATTATTTTTCATCTAAAACCATGGAAAGTATGTTAAAATATGCGTAACATGTATCATCAACTGAGTGCACGTCTTGGGTCCTGGAGAAGACACCTAAGCCCCCGTTTCTCCCACAATTGGCACCGTTGTGGGCAACTTGCTGCGGTGTAGGAGTGCAGCAAAACAAATTTCCCCGGTGAGGGATGAATAGAGTGAGTAGAGTGAGTTTTTAAAAATCTTTCTCCGAGACATAAAGTGTGTAAAACATATTGTAATTGACTTGTGTTTTCCTGGTGAGTCCCCAAATGAACTTATTTCTGGTTGTTTGCTGTTTTCAGCTCTCATCTGATCTTCTTTGCTTTTATTGTGTACCTTTAGAAGCAGTAGTAATGATCCTAATCACTGATGACGATGTGGGATCCCGCTTCTTGGTTCCTACAAAATGACTTTCCTTCATTTAACACATTTTTTTTCTAAATTTTTACTGTTTTTATCAATCCCTCATACCCCTCGTTATAAGTCCGTTTAACTTCGTCTAACATACTAGTATCTACTTTGCCTCTTATCTTTTTTATGCAGCTGTCATCAGCACTAGGCCGTGTGGGTATATTAATGCTCTGTAAGATAATCATTTTCATATTACTTACAGTGCAAAACATTCATCACAGCAATAAAAACAAAGTTGGCAGGTATTTTTTGCCATCTCTGCAGGCAATGACATAATATATCGAAGGTCAAATTATGGCGAGTTTGCAGCCACAGAAGCAAAACGAGATTTTCCACTTTGCTCCCAGAACAAACTACACTATCTACACAAACAAACACACACAGACGGGCAGGTCAGTAAGGGGACGGACTGTTTTGCATGTGGTGTTTGATACAAAACGCTTACAAGCTGGCATTTAAGTTTTTCTTCTAAAGAAAATAAGGCCTCGTGTGGTTCCATTAGTTGGACTCATGACTCCACTCACTCCTGACCCTGAAAATGATTTGCATTTTTAAACATAGAAACCCTTTTACAACCTCGGGCTGTTGCTGTGAGTTAATAAATTTAGTAAATTTTAACAAAAGATTAACATAAAATGGTCTTATTTTATAATCCATTATGTGGGATTGCTAAATAAGCCCATAAATGAGGATTTATTCAATGCATACTCAATCTAACGAACAATGTGGAATTAATCACTAATGCAATGACTTTGTTTTCTTTTATTGTATCAGAAGAAAAGGAATTGTTTTTAAACCTAAAAATTTTGCAGGACAGATATTTTGTTGTGTAAAATTGAGCTGCACTGTATGGTAACATAATGAATCGATGCAATATTTGCTATGATTAACTGATCATAAAAATCAGCAATTTTTATCTTTCATTTTACCCAAATAATTTGTCTGCATACGCTCAGTGTCCATGTTTCTCTTTCGTCAAAATGTTCACTGCTGGCCAATCAGCTTACTTGGAGCAACTGGCAAGTTGGTCTACCACTAAACATTGCCATGTGCTTTTCATCTTTCGGCATTTCCTTTCCGGGGTCGCCACAGAAAGTCAGTCTGCTGCATCACCTTCAGTCACGCCAAGTATCTTCATGTCTTCCTTCACTGTATCCATGAACCTCCTCTTTGGTCTTCCTCTAGATCTCTTTCCTGGTGGTTCCAAACCCAGCATCCTTCTGCCGATGTACTCTCTCTCTCTCTCTCTCTCCTCTGCACATGTCCAAACCATCTCAGTCTGGCCTCTCTAACTTCATCCAAAATCTCTAACATGTGCTGTTCCCCTGACCCTGTCCATCCTGGTCACTCCCAGAGAGATCCTCAGCATCATCATCTCTTCTACCTCCATCTCTGTTTCCTGTCTTTTCCTCAGTGCCTCAGTTCCTCAGACTTTTTAGGCATAAAACCATACCGCCGCTCACAAATTCTTACTTCAAGCCTTAGCCTAGCTTCAACAACTTTTTCCCATAATTTCATCGTATGACTGATCAGTTTTATTCTTCTGTAATTTCCACAACTCTGCACATCTCCCTCGTTCCTACAACTAGGAACCAGCACATTTCTCCTCCATTCATCAGGCCATAAAAAAAAAGATTAAGTAGTAGAATTTACTGAACCACGTTGCTTCTGCACTGTGGTTTCACACTTCACTTACTAACAGTGTTTTACATTTGAAAGGAAGTGGGGTTTTCTTTGTAATTTAATCCATACCAATGACTTCCTGATAAAAATTAGATTTGTATAAATGTAATTGCTAAACCTTCATGAAGAAGTTTTGAATTTTTGGACATTTTTTAAAACTTTGTAACATTTAGATCACGTTGGTGACTTTATTGACAAAATTCAACTTGATAAGTTATGAAGTCAAACTCTAGACACAAATTTCAGCCTTTTTTTCCTAGAAAAACAAGCATTAAATTAAAATAGTTAGTCATTAGAGGTAATTATGGAGCTATCTACACCTTAATTCCTTTGTAGTTTGATAATCACCCCCTTTTTGTTAATTTGGGACAAATCCATCCAAATGTGGAAAGGTGTGTTGAATAAAATGATAAAATTTTCTTTTTGTTTTTACTGGTTAGGAGGAACCTTTTTGGAGCATTACATCATTTGTAACTTGAATAGTGTACTTTACACTACTCTCGCCTCTTTGCACAGTTAATCCCACTATTTCTGAACCCTCTGAGAATTTCTCTACCCTTCACTCATTTTGAATAAATGAGACCTGTTTCCACACACGTAGCTGTGTCCCATGATGAAGAATGTCCCAGTTTATTAGGCTGTGAGACGATGTGAAACGACCTTGTTAAATGTCTACGAGGCATACCCGGACCACAAAGACTTTGGTGTCGTCTTACAACCTCGTAAGGAAAGATACACAATGTTTTGACCAATCAAAAACTCTTATTAAAAAGGAGCTGCTATGGTCTTTAATCATTGTTACACATAAAGATAAAAATTCTTAGCTCGGAAATACAATTTTTTTCATGTTAATAAACAACAATAAATAAATTTATTCAGTTCTAGTTTAATTTTTGACACAGTAATTCCACCCTACTGGCTCTCCCAGCTTAGCCCCACCCTCTGAGCATGTACATGACACAGCGTAAACCTTCTCTGAGGCTGCAAATACAGTGTAAAATACACCAAGCTTCCAAAGCTTGCACACATGATTTTATATTCTTAGTTTTAATGCATTTACCAAAAAAAAATGACTTTCTGTTGTGGCGAGGGTCAAACGTGAGTAGAGTGCGTGCAGGCTATAAAACACTTCCTACTTGCGTTTGAATTTGGGCGTAGTAGGACTCAAAATCTGTAACCAAGAACAACCAACCTATGAAATAGTACTCTAAAATTGAAAAGGAGGGCTTGCAAATTACTCAAACATGCATGTATAAAATAGAAAACACTTCTGGCAGGTTTTTATTGTGGATATATTGTTCAAAACATTGCTTTTCCATAAAATGCTTCCTTTTTTTAAAAAAAAAAAAAAGTCACATTGAGTGAGCACAAGCACTGTACAGCAGTGGCCCTTACAATCCAGCCAACTAGATTTATAGTTTGAGAGAACAATACTTTAGGAGGTAGAGTTATGGGCATGGCATACCAAGAGAGTTTCTTAGGAGTCTTTACAAATCTTTCTGGCTTCAGTGTCCTTATGTCCTCTAGCGATTCATACACAGTCTGGCTTAAGCTATTGGAAAAACTCCTGACCAATTTATTTTGGAAAAAAAAGAAGCCTCAATGGAGGCCCAGTTGTAGCAGTTGTCTCCCAGTAGACTGCAGAACATTTCTAGATATTGAAATATACATTAGATAATCTATGATGGCGTGGTACATGCCGTTTGTCAGGACAGGATTGTGAGTGAATGATGTATGGGAGCTCAGATTCAAGCCAGCAGCTGGTTGTGCATGTCAACGGCAGAATGACTTCATAACCAGCTAGCTGTTGGGAGCTAGTTGGAGGATTTCTGAAAATTTTTAATTAATTTTATCCATTAGCTTTAAAAAAAAAAAAAAACTAACCTGCAGACGTGTCGCATCATCTACAGAGACATATTTGTCATGCGTGGTTGATAGGGCTGGGTGTTGTTACATATCTACCTTCAACCTGTTTCTAAAATTCAAATTTATTTGCACGATGAAAGAACATTAGTGGTCCAATTATCTTCTATTTAATGAACATAACAAAGCACATTTAATAAAATCTTTGAACTATAGATGAAAGCAGTGAATGCAATAGAAGAGGACTTTAAGTTTTAAAAAATATTTATAGTTTTAATCTGGAGAAATATAGCTTGTATTGATGTTACTGTCGGTGATCACAAAGGTTGGTAGCATTAAAAGTTTCTGCTCTTGATACACTTTTAATTTTCTTTATAATGATATGTCTAGGTATTGACTTTTTTTTAAGCGGTGCCTTAATGTGTAATCTCTGGATCTCTCTGGGAGTGACCAGGATGGACAGGATCAGAGGAACAGCACGTTAGAGGTTTTGTAGATAAAGTCAGAGAGACCAGACTGAGATGGTTTGGACATGTGCGGAAGGATTTGGAACCACCAGGAATGAGGCCTAGAGGAAGACCAAAGAGGAGGTTCATGGATACAGTGAAGGAAGACATGAAGATAGTTGGCCTGACCAAAGAAGATGCAGCAGATAGGGTTAGATGGAAGAAAATGACTTGCTGTGGCGACCCCTAAAGTGAGATGCCGAAAGAAGAAGAAGCCCTATTGCATGAGCTCATTAACTTGGTATCTTGGATTAGGGTTAGTTAATCTATATTTCTGACCATGTTTTTCTCCTACATTAAAACAAGGACATACACGACTGCTTGAACATTTTACACATGTTGTCTTTGTAAAGCTTTAGTAAAGTGATAACTGCCTCCTTTCAGCTTCTGAAAAGTTTGTTTTTGTACTTTGTTGTCAAATTGATCAAATTTTATGTGTTTAATCTGTGAGACACACTGGCATAGCAACATGAGCATTCTGAATAAACTCAATGAAAAGTTTGGATGTTCACTCCTTACTCGTCTAAAATAAGGTTAATAGTATGTTTAGGTTTCAGGCAAGAGGCAGGATACACAATGACCAGGTCACCAGTCTGTTGCGGAGCCACACACACTCATTTCTTGAGGCAATTTTCTAGAGGCCAATTAACCCAACATGCATGTTTTCAGAGGTTGGGAGAAAATCAGAGTACCTAGAGAAAACTCACACATATACAGGGAGAACATGCAAACTCCACACAGAATGACTGGTGTTTCAAGCCTCATTCCCACCCCATGACTGGAACAGAGACTATTTTGCTGTCAAGCAGCATGCTAACCACTATGTTACCGTGTAGCCCAAATGTGTTCTTGTGGGGAAAAAAAGTTTCAAACGCGTACTACATGTAAAACAATATTTAATATTTCATACACTGCAAATCTAATTAATAGTGCAAAAAAATCACTTCATAAAATTAGCTAGTTTTCATAAAATAATTACATTTGGTTCAACTTAAGCATGATCGGTTATTACTAAAATACCAGCTGCCACATGCAGTGCATTTGGCTTCAAGAATACTTTAATTGAAATGAAAGCATTGTTTTTGAAGTTGGATCATTTGTGTCTGCACGTGTTTTCTACAGTTTCTGTTTGTAGTATTTGCTTTAGTTTGCTCAGCGTCTTCTCCTTGTGATGCCAATCTAGTAATTCTTTAATCATTTTTCTCATGGTAGAGAAAGTATTTCATCCTTTTAAGTACTATGTTGTGTTGTAAGCTGCCCTCATTGTGTGTTTGTTTTTCATCCTGTCATTGTTGCTCAGCCAGTTTGTGTTCTAAAGAAGTGAGAGTTTCTTCTTAGTAAGTAGCACATCCCAGCAGAAGAGGCCCATTTCCTTTAGTTGGTCTTCCTCACGTCTCAAAGAGCTTCCGTGTTTCAACAGAGCGATTGAGATAATCAACTGCTTTTTTTACTCTCAGTAAACAGGATGGGTATCATTAGTTATTCCCATTAAGACCTCCGTAGATCAAAACTCCAACAATGACACACCCTGTTTTTCTAGTCTCAGTTGCACGACTTTCACTAGAGCCTGTTATCCTTTGTCTTTTTCACACGTTGACCCTGTCGTCCTCATGGCAACTGTAGCAAGTCGCTGATGCTGCTAATCTGAGCCGTCAGCACCTTTACCCTGACCTCCAAACGAGAGTCAGTGCCAGAATAACCTGTTTGACATCAGCATGCAAGTGTGTTCCAAAAAAGTTGTAGCTCAGACACACAGCTCGATGATGATCTCTCAAATGTATTTTTCTTACACATCATCATTTAGAGGGAAATAATTCAATTGAGCTCCAGATTTTTTTTGGGAAGAAGCATTAAATGCAGTTCTCTGAATGGGGTCTTTTTTTTGCCCCCACTTCTTGGATACCTCTTCTCGTTGGTAGTCTCAAACTGGACTAAACCTCTGCATGCGGAGGATTAGTTTCACCTAACAGCTTCTTGGAATTTCTAAAGATCACAAATTCTGAGTTTTTATTTTGTACTAAATCTACCAGCCTATTAAAGTTTGTCTGAAAATGATCACATGGTCAGAGTTAGTTATCCTGTGCTACTTACGTTTTGATTAAATTTAGATTAAAACAAAAAAAAAAAAGTTGTAATGGGACTGCATGGTAACAGTGACCTCACAGCAAGAAGGTCGGGGTTCAAGGCTTGAATTTCTGTCCTTTTTGTGTGGAGTTGCATGTGCATGTTCTTCCCTCTATGCGTGGGTTTCTTCACGTACTCTGGTTTCTTCCCATCCTCCAAAAACATTCAATTTAAGTTGTTTGACCACTATGAAAACTGCCCTTAGGAATGTGTATGTGAGAGTGTGAATGGATGTGTGTGTCTGGCCCTGCAACAGACTGGCGACTTGTTCGGGGTGTACCCCGCCTCTTGTCTGAAATCAGCTGAGATAGGCTCCAGCACCCCTCACAACCCAGTTCAGGAGATGAAACAAAATGTTTTAATATAGTTTTGTTCCTAATTAAAGATACAAAGTAAATTCCTAAAAATTGCAACCCAGTGTAAAATTAGAAAAACGGAGATTACTGACATTTATTTGTACTCAAAAATAAAATAACCTTTAGAATTTGAATTATGTTTGAATTGTACACCATTTAATTGCAAATGAGAAAATTCAAACTAATCTCAACCAGCAAGACACTTTTTTAGTCAAATCAATGTGCATATGGTTTGTATTCAGCAGGTCTTTATAAACAGTTTCAGTTAAAGTTTGTTTCAGGTCATGTTCTTCTTTGTTCCCTCAGCTTCCTCTGTACCTGTTACTTGTTCCCTATTGGCTGCTGTTCCCAGAGGGAGGTGATAAGCATGGGGTAAAACAAGCTCACGTGTTACTCCATAACGACACCAACTGAGGAGGTCTTCTCACCTACACAGGTAATATTCCACAACATAGTACATCCAGAGAGAATAATAACACCTTGGTGGTTGGATTTAGAATTGTATTTTTATATGCCAAGTTACACCTGGCTTTGTTTCATCAATGTCCCTTCTTTATGAAGGTGAGATTTATTCTCTCAATGAAGCTTTTATCAGATAGAAAACCCAGGTTTCAAACAAAGCCTGAGATTAAACTCTGTGTGCTAATCAGTCTGTCTGTGGAACAATCTCACCATTGTGTCCCACAATTTTCAGGACTTGAACCCGTTTAAACTACCGATGTCAGCAAATTTTGCCAAAACTAAAAGATATTGTTGTTTTAATGGTTTTCTTTGCATTAAAATTAGACAAATTGCCCTGTTGGTCAATGAATGCATCTATCTACTTGTCCTGACTTTATTTAATTCTGTTTTATTTTAGTATAAATTTCTCCAACCTGCTTCTATAATGTCCCATTGATTTGTATTGTTATTGAATAGAAAATTATCTCCTGATAAATATTGCAGTGTTTAGCACAGTAGCTACACAGCAACACAGTCAGGGTTCGAGTTCTGGAGTGGGGGTGAAGCTTGGAACTCTGTACTTTCTGTGTGGAGTTCGCATGTTCTCCTTGTGTTTGTGTGGGTTTTCTCTGGGTACTCTGGTCTCTTCCCACTCTCCAAAAAAATGCATGTTGGATTGACTGGCCGCCACAAAATTGCTTTTAAGAATGAGCATGTTTGTGTGTGAAATCTGTCTGCGTGTGTGACCCTGCAACGGACTGGTGACCTTTTTGGGGTGTACCCTGATTCTTGCCTTAAATCGGCCGATATAAGCTCCGGCACCCCCGCAATAGCAATAAGCGGTTTAGAAGACGAAACAAAACTTTTTTGTTTTGTAAAAGGTAAACGTCACGTGGTGACTGGCAGCAACCAAAGTGAAGCTACATTCAGTGGAGTTACTTTTTGACTTCCTGTAAACCGTGTTTTTTTTTATAGCACGCTAAGTTTATTCTAAGAAGAAAAGGATTTCATGCAGTTTTGCAAAAAGTTTTTGTTTCTCTCATTTAATTTTTAGGTGAGTTAAAAAAAATCTAAAGTTTGCTTTTCTTATGACCTTTAAGTGGAAAAGTCTGCTGCATAAAGTAAAAAACATGATTCCTAAAGGTAAACTTATTTGTGTATATATATATATATATATATATACACTGTATATATACTGTATATATACTGTATTTTAGCGTGAGGAAACATTCTTCTGTGGTGATGATATACCCCAAACTAGAAAATACATGAAGATTGAATGAGAGAATCATTCGAAACTAACTTTTTGTTAAAAATGTTTTTTTTCATGATTCACCAGATATCACAGTTTAGTTTAGAAATTATTTTTAAAAAAGCCTAATCTATTTTTTATTCCTCTGTCTTTGCTCATGTTACCTCCTTTTCTCTAATTTCCTTCCAACTCTCCCTGTGTTTCTCTCTCACACAACCGTCACCCATTGTTTCTCTTTCTATTGTCTAAACTCTCTCACAATCTCTCTTTTCTCAATTCTCTACCAGTCTCTTTTTTTTTTCTCTCTGTGTCTCCCTTCCTCTCTCTCCTCTCTCACTAGTTTTCTTCATCACTGTTCTTTCTCTTCTTCTCCTTTCTACATTTCCCTTTAGGGGTCACCACAGCAAGTCAGTTTCTTCCATCTAACCATATCTGCTGCATCCTCTTCGGTCACGCCAACTATCTTCATGTCTTCCTTCAGTGTTTCTCTAAACTTCCTCTTTGGTCTTCCTGTGGGCCTCTGGCCTCCCTCTTCTCTGCACATGTCCAAACCATGTCAGTCTGGCCTCTCTGACTTAATCTCCAAAACCTCTAACAGCTAACCATCCAAATGGTTGTGCAATAGGCATTAATACAGGTAGTCACAAAGGTTGTGTCAGGAAAGGCATCCGACGTAAAACTATGCCAAATAGAAATATGCAATTGAGTTTGAGAAATCAATGGGGTTTTTTTTTTGTTTCTCACCATCAATTTCTGTGTACAGTATCAGGGGGTGATCCATGGGGGACGTGAGGGGCACACGCCCCCTCTTTTGGTCCACCAAAAAAAAAAAGAAGAAAGGAAAGGAAACTAGTCAAGCTATCTCCCTGGAGGGCCAGCGAATGGGCCACCAAAACGGAGGGAATGACTCTAATTTTTCAAAATGTTCTGGGGCGGGTTGATGTCCCCAGTCCTTCTACACTGGCTTTGTCAATGACCTCACGCCCCCCCCCTTTAGAAAATCCTGGATCCGTCCCTGAATAAACCTTTATTTTTCACGAGGGTTATATTCCAAAAAAAACCCATGATAGGCAAAATCCGTGAAGTAGTAGAATTTTTTTTTTAAATCATCAATGTGAACAGAAGGCTTCAAATAGCAAAGATTAGCTCCTCCCACTGCGACCTGAGAAATTGGGTTAAATAGGAGAAAAATAAAAATCATTATGTAAAAAATACAGAGTACAGTCAGATAAATAGTGACTCAGGTGTATTTCCCTGCTCTTCAGACTGAGCCGCTGCATCCTGACTCCGCTCTGCAGTGTTTTATTCTTATGGCCATTCTCACCATGGTTTCTAAGCGTTTTGTTGACAATTTGGGTTTTAGAAAAACTTGAAATTGCAGACACATACAGAACGTAATGTAAACTTGGCGAGCTGTTTTACGTACAGTACATGTACATATTAAACTCCAACATTATTGACGCACAGGTAGAAAAAAAGCAGAGTGACTTTTTAACCTATAAGAATGCAGAACACGATGCACGATGCAAATCCGTGAAGTAGCGAAGCTGTGAAATGTAAACTTGGTAGAGAGGTCTTGGTATCTCTCTTTCCACATCTCTGTCTCCCTCTCTCCAGCCAGTATTTTCCCAGAAGTCTCCTTGCCTGTGTAGGATGATGCAGTGAACAGGAAAACCTAATTATCCATGAGGGAAAAAACAGAGAGCAGGCTTGTGTTTGTAATCTTACACCACAGGACATCTGGCATTCCCCGCATCCTTTTATCTACTTTTACACTAAATGATAGAGAGAAGGAGATGGGGAGAACAGGCGGATACACACAGGTGAAGAGTGGAGGATGACAAACAACCCCTGCAGTGTGCAGGTGTTGCTAGGAAACCAGGGTAGGTTTAAACCTACTGTCCCTGACATCAGTGGCGATCCTGGATGCCACATCAGTTTAGATACTGTACCTACAAAATACGCTGTTATTACATTTTTTTGACCAAAACAAGGAAGTATATCTATGTCTCAGTGAATACCTCGTAATATGTCCCAGATGGTGAGATGGAACTCGCCCTATGGCCTTTTGGGTTTGTTTTGGGGTAAATACTTCATGTTTTCTTGTATGCCTCTCAGTCTCATACATGAGATCTTTAGTTGTTCTGTTTTTTCTGAACTTTGACATCTAAAATTTACACTTTTAGTTCGTTATGGCTCTGTAAACTGTTATTTACTTGCTCAGTGATAAAGTATTCATTTCCAGGTGGTATACTGTATGTCCATCACAAATTGGATCAAAAAGTCCCTGAAGCCCAAAAAACAATATCTTTTTAGGAATTTTGGAGTTTTTTTTTTAACAGTTTCTGCCTACATGACTTCAAAAAAATATCTTTTTTTATTGTTTCATTTACAAATCAAACACAATAATATTCTTCAACTGTGTTCAGCAACACATTAGTCTTCTTTGTATTTTTTTTTTAAAGAGGAGACGTTACCACAGAAAACAGGCAACATGTTTGTTATTTCTCAGAAATAACTCCGACCTAACTTCAACCTTTTAAACCCTGAAGGGAAATACCTTTAAGTCTATCCCTGTAGAAAATGCTGGCAAATATAAAGAGATAACTTAGTTACAGACTTGTGTTGTGTGATTAGAAATGTAGCTGGAAACATTTGTAAATAGACCTGGTTGTTGCCACATAGTTACACAACTGTACCATAATCCACTCGGGCAGCTGATGTAGAGAGGGAAGAGATTATGTAATTGGTTGGAGGTAATTCTAACAACACTCCCTTAATGCTGGTCTTGGTTCCCCAAGATCAGATGGAAAAAAAAAAAGCCAAAGTTTTACACGTCTCCTTTTGTGTCTCCCCAGGTTTGTCATGGCTCTGTCACGTAAAAAGTTGAAGTTAGTGGTGAAGGTGATGATGATCAACCTCTTTATTTTTATCATCATCTCCCGAAACACACAGTACAAAAGTGACCGAAACAAGCCTGTGATCCCCTCCAAACCTTTCTGGGTCAAACTGATGCCTAACTCTGTTTACTGGAACCGCCAGCAGCAGATCAAGGACTTACAGAACAATCCGGTCTTATTGACGAACTACAGTGGCGCAGACTTGCCTGACTGGCTTAATGAAACCAGTTTACCGTCTGATCCCTGTCAGCCCAACTTCAGGGTTTCCACTCAGGTGAAAGACTACAACTCTTTACCAGATCGTTTCAAGGACTTCCTGCTGTATATGCGATGTCGATCCTACCCGATTATGAAGGACCAGCCTGAAATATGTAAAGACTCACCTTTCCTGCTTCTTGCAGTCAAGTCACTGGTGCCACACTTTGATCGGCGACAGGCCATCCGGGAGTCCTGGGGACGCGCCGGTGTCATAGCTAATAAGACGGTAGTCACTGTTTTTCTTCTTGGCAACGCCACAACTGAAGATTATCACCCGGATTTATCTGAGATGTTGCATTATGAAAGCTTGCGCCATAAAGACATTGTTCAGTGGGATTTTCGGGATTCCTTTTTTAATTTAACTGTTAAAGAAGTTTTGTTTCTGGAGTGGATACAGAATCGATGCTCAGATGCTCGCTTCATTTTCAAAGGGGATGACGATGTCTTCGTCAACACATACCGCATTGTGGACTTCCTCAAGAATTTGTCAGAGTCCAAATCCAGGGATTTGTTTGTGGGGGACGTCATTACGAACGCAGGGCCACACCGTAGTAAGAAAGTGAAATACTTCATTCCAGAGAGCATGTACGTTGGGGAATACCCTCCATATGCAGGTGGAGGGGGATATTTGTACTCTGGTGACATCGCTGCTCGCCTGCACAACGTATCGCAGCATGTGGCGCTTTATCCAATTGACGACGTCTACACTGGGATGTGTCTTCGAAAGTTGGGCCTGGCTCCTGAAAAACATAAAGGCTTTAGGACGTTTAACATTGAAGAAAAGTACAGGTCGAATCCCTGTGCATACAAGAGCCTAATGTTGGTTCATCCAAGAACCCCTCAAGAGATGATCCAGATATGGGCGTGGCTCAGTAGACCTGATTTGACCTGCCAATGATGCAGCTAGAAGCCAAAGCAGATCACACATAGACTGACAGCCTGAAAGTTCAGGTTGAGATATTATGAAGGTAGTCAGCATCAGCTTGATGAAACTCATGCAGAAAGATGTTGGAACTATTTTCTAAATGAAAGTATTTCGCCCAGAGTGTCAAGCTAATACTCCTCTTACGCTGACCAAACTTCATCGTGGAGTGAGCGTCTTTGTTTGAGTCCACATATTTATATTATGTCTATTTATGCTGCCGTTCTAACCCTTTAACACTGTGTGTCAGCTCCACAGCGGAGTGTCGTAATGCTGTATTAGATCATTTTAGTAGAACAAGAAGTAGAAGATTTTGGTTTTAAACACATTAAAGAGTGTAAGTGAAGACTTTATCGGAGATTCCGGGTGAACACTTCATGGTGGTTGTTGCTGGAAACAGTTTATGCTGCTAGTTCCTTATAAAATTACCCATCATTCATTCAAGCTGAAATACAACCAATTTAAGATCATGAATACACTTTCACTCCATGGACGCTTCACTTAGTTTCCAACAATTTGGTTTGTTTTATGTATGAAGTAACATCACTTTTTTTTTTTTTTAAAGTAGCAGAAGCGGGTCTCAGGTAGAATACCGAAACATGAATGACGTTACCTTAACGCTATCTGATTCTGCTTCATGTCTAAACTGGACTCACAGGCATGGCAGTCCAAGCTGTAAAACTCTTTAGATCTCAATAGAAAATATTAAATGCTACTTTACGTGCTTTAGAGTCTGTTAAACTGAAGGTTTGGTGAGTCAACCTACAAGAACTAACTTAGCTTTCTATACTTGACAAAACAGCTCTTAGTCATTCTGAAGACCTCATGTCAAAATTCTAGTCATCAAATGCTGTTTTCTTTCCAACACGTTTTGATTTTTATGAAAAGTTCTTTTTTTTATTTCTCGAAGATCTTTTTTTGATGAATGCTTTAAATGATTCCTCTTTGTACTATTAATGTAGTACATCTCTCACTGCTGCTTAGCTTTAACATGAATATGTCTTTTGCTCACTTTATCAGCTGCTGAGGCCTTGAATGTGTTTTTTTTTTTTTTTTTTACCTGTTTGGATGTAACACGAGAAGGATTTTTTTTTTTAATTTATTTTATTTTAATGCTGATTCAAAAAGTCAGTGTTTCATTATTGTGTTTTTTCCCCTCTAAGTCACCATTGTTTGATTTCTTGCATCCATTCACGATATTTTCTTCCTCATGACTGTTGTAGTCTGTTTTTTCATAGTTTGGCTCCCCCTGCTGGTCAGGGGCAGTTTTACGCATTCAGTTTCATCTGTCTGTTTTAATGTCATTTCACCTTTGAACTTCCCAGATCTTACTCATATATGTGATAAGCAGGGTAAAAGTTGTCTCAAATTTAAGACACACGGATAGAAAAATAAAGTAGTGTTTTTTATCGTTTATGAATTTTCTACCTGGACAAAGAAACACTGTAAGACTTTGCAATTTCTGGATTAAATAAAAATTTCTTGTCTTTTTGTATTAGTTTAAGACACAGCATTGCAGTTTGACTTTTTAAAAACATTCAGCATATTTATTTCTGTGTGCAATTGTTACACCTGCTTGATTGGCTGCAAACTTTTGGTAAGGAAAAGCTTTTATGATTAGATGCATCCGCTTTATGGTTCACATAATCCTACTTCACTCGTATTTATTTAAAGAAATTTAATCTGAAACTTTGCTGTTTGTAAATTTGGAACAAGCCATGTGCTTAAGTAGTGTGCTCTTTTTTTTCTGTCCAGGATGTATTTAATAATTTAGCAGAATGCGAGATGTCTATTTTTTTTCTCTCTCAAACGACCCGTCATGACCCACCATTTTCAAAGCATGATTTGATCAATTTAGTTTTACTTCTAATAATCTGATTGCTTCTTATTGGTCTGTTTGTTTCTTTGTACTTTGTGTGAGAATGGAAAATTTATGAAGCACGATTCTTTTACCAAATGACTTGATAATTTCAATAAAGATGTATTTTGAGTTTTGTACAAACTGATGCTTCCACTTTTTTGTTATATCAAAACGATTTAGAACAAAAAAGAGTATGGAAATCACTTTTAAGTGAGTTCTTTGTAGAAAAGTCTTCAAAGTTGTCTTCTGAACAGTACAGCCTTTTAAATGATGGACTACTCCTGGACGAATGAGGGATTACACAACTTGTTTTAAGTGAGGTTAAAAAAAATTTAAAATTCCATTTGCATGTATTATATTTTATTACAGATATTTTTGGTATGTTTTAAGCAGGAACAGATTTAAATGAAGACATCCTACTAAAACAGTGCAGACCTATAGTTGTAGTGTTAAACTTTTACCAGCAGAGAGAAGCAGAGCAGCAACATTCTCTGAGTGCAGTTTAATAACTGAGAATTTATATAGAAGTCAAATCTAAAATCCAGTTTTTTCAAAGCATATTTGGTTGAATATATAAATATACATGAATATGGTACACGTTAAGTGAATGCAGCAATATGAGTGATGAAAAGCATGAATATGATCAAATGATCATTTTCATATGGTTCATTAGATTCAGTCAATTATTTATAATAATGCTTTTTGTGATCATGATTCACGGTAATTAATTTTTTTATATAAGCTACTATTTCCATTCCCTCTGCTACTGTACATTTACACTAATCACTCTTATTTAAATGTAGAATTTGTAAAAAAAAAAAAATGTTCCTCATCATTCTAACTATTACAACAAAAGTGTGGATTATGACCAGGAGTCATCTCAGGCTTCATTTTTTCTGTTTACCCTCCTCTTCTTCACCAGGGGATAAATTAAAGAGGTGGTATAATTGTCATGACAACTATATCCCAAAGGTGTAGCAACAGCAAAAAGAGGAAGGTCCCCATTTGTCTTCTTTCCAAAGACATGCAGTGATTAGTATTTAAACATTAGACTTATATAAACATATAAATCACATGTGAAAAAAAAAATCCTCTACGAGAACTGGTTTGACAGATTCAGTTAAGAACAGAGATCAAAATAAAACTGAAAAACTTTTATTTACTACTGTAGATATACCAGAATTTGTTAATAACATTGTCTTCTACAACTACTTTGTAACTCGTGTAACAGGCCTAGAATTGAATCAATTGACGAAACCTGATAGAACATTGTCTCGTTTTCTTCTAGGGTGACTCTAACCCTGATCTGTGGGGGGATTTGTGTGAGGATACTTTGCAGTATTTTTTATTTCCTGTAATAACTGCAGTTGCATCCTGTTGGTGGAAATTCATGCTCAGGAAGATTTCAGCACTTGAATCATCTGTGCGTCATCTCCTGCCATAATATCCTGGTAAAGCCTCAAAATAGTACAGTATATGAAGAAATGGTCTATTAGATTTTGGATTTGAATTTTATTTCATTTTTTTACTTTTGGGATTGTAGCCTAAAAAAAGGGCTAGGCTGTAGAGTTATGCCATATTCAATCAAATTTAATTTTTTCTGCTTTGTTTGACATTCTAAAATTTTAAGATGACTTGATACCAGTAGGCCATAAGTAAAGTCATAATGGTTAAACCTACCGTTTGTTGGTGTAGGTGATTCTGTTCATCACCTTTATGGACAGAATATCTTGGCGCAGTCGAGGCGTTGGAGGGATCCAATTTGGTGACCTCAGGATCGGATCTCTGCGTTTTGCGGATGATGTGGTCCTTTTGGCTTCACCGGACCGTGATCTCCAGCTCTCACTGGATTGATTTACTGGCGAGTGTGAAGCAGCCAGGATGGTAATTAGCGCCTCCAAGACCATGGTCCACACCAAGAAAAGGGTGGAATGCCCCCTGCGGGTCAGGGACAGGGTCCTGCCCCAAGTGGAGGAGTTTAAGAATCTCTGGGTCTTTTTCACAAGTGGGGGAAGGATGGAGAGGGAAATCGACAGGCGGATCGGTGCGGCATCAGCAATAGCTAGGACGCTGCATCGGTCCGTCGCGGTAAAGAGAGAGCTGAGCCGAAAAGCAAAGCTCTCGATTTACAAGTCGATCTATGTTCCTACCCTCACTATGGTCACCAGCTGTGGGTGGTGACCGAAAGAATGAGATTGTGCAGAATAGCAGCCGAAATGAGCTTCCTCCGCAGGGTGGCTGGGCTCTCACTCAGAGATCAGGTGAGGATCTCTGAGTGCCATCTGGGAGGAGCTTGGTGTCAAGCTGCTCCTCCTCCAGGTCGAGAGAAGCCAGATGGGATGGTTCGGGTATCTGGTCAGGATGCCCCCCGAGCGCCTCGCGGGCGAGGTGTTTTGGGCACGTCCCACCAGGAGGAGACCAAGAGGCAGACCCCGGACCCGCTGGAAAGACTATGTCTCAGTTGAACAGTTGCATTCAAAGTTTTCTTGAAAAATTAAATTTTCCTATTGTGATTTTTTTTTTTTTTTAGGTATACTCACACGTCCATGTGGTTGCCATTTATTTGCTGCACAACTAAATGACTTAAATACCCTCTTTCCTCACCTCTGCCAACCGAGTACTCGGAGACAAAAAGAATCATGTTTAAGATTAACCATCTTGACATTTTTCTGGTAAAGTTTTTTAAACCCAGAGTTTATGGTTGGAGCATAAATTGTCAGGATTATCAGATTTTTAATATCGTTATCGACATGTCATTTCACCCTGAAATTGTAATTTAGACATTAAGTATCATCGTTTAGGAATAGATTAAATTTTTTAAAGACAGTTCAAATCTCACCAAAGAGTGTAAATTATTTTTGCAAATCTTTCTAAATGGAAATGTTTTTCATTCACATTTAGCTGTAAAAGATGTGATAGGCTGCGTGGGTCATATACACACCAGTTCCCATTAGGAGGTTCTATTTCATTATTGATTATGTCTCTTTGTAAGTGATAGCAAAGCAGCTCCTCCCATCTGACCAACCGAATGATATCTCAAACTGTAGGAATTATTTATAAGTGGGTTCTGATCACAGTCTTAATGAGTCTGAATCAAAGTGGTATGACAAAGCAGTTCTCCACTTACTTCCCCCATTAGAATTTTAACCTCACTTTGTTTTAAAATGACCATTTTCACCATTACTTGTTACTTTGTAAATACAGAAATACTTTACAATCTTGATGAAATTGGACTGCTGTTTCTCTTTACGTGTGACTAATAATCCATTTGTACTGAAAATTTTTTAAATTGAAAGTACTTTTTTAATCCATGAAGTAACATTTGAGTCCTTACCGGGGAAATTTGTGTGCTGTATTACACTGCAGCAGGCTGCCACAACGGCACCATTGGTGGGAGAAACAGGGGGATAGGTGTCTTCTGTAAAGACCCTAGAGGTGAACGGTCTGAGGGTGAATCCTCCACTACTGAGTCAATGCCAGAAACAAGAAGACATAGACTCAGAAACATGAAAAATAATACAAATAAATCACAGGGTACGTATGGTAATAAATAAGGGAGAAATGAACAAAAATTCAACATGAAAAAACTGTCTTCTTAAAAGCCAACATTTTGCGTGTCCTCAATCCCAAACATTCATTGAGGGTCTGTGAGGGCCTTCAAGGTCTTAGCTGGTCTACCAGTACTCTACTCATAAACTGATGGCAGTAATATTTTGTCCTTGAAAATTTTTTATGTATTCATATTTAAAGAATCATTCCAAATAGTTATTTTTGGAATTAACTATTCCATTCATTCAAAAAATGAATGGAATAGTTCATTTTTGGAACTATTTTCATTAGTTCCCAAAAATTCTGGAAGCACAATTTATTGGTAACGTTTAACCAATTAAATTTGAAATATCTTTTAGTAAACAGGGTGGCGCGATGGCCCATTGGGTGGTACAGTGGCCACAAAGCGAAAAGGTCATGGGTTCGACTCATGGGTGGGAACGAGGCTTGGATCACTGGCCTTTATGTGTGGAGTTTGCATGTTCTCCCCGTGTCTGCGTGGGTTTAACATGCATGTTATTGTAGGTTGACTGGCCAGTACATGATTGGTCCCACAACAGACTAGCAAGCCGGGATGGGCTCTGGCATCCCCTGAAACCTGAACAGGATAGACGGTTAAGATAGTGACTGACTGACTTTAGTAAGTAAAGAAAGTGTGTCTGAAGGTCTTTACAAGCTGTTCCGCATGCCTTAAAATGTGAGGCTTTAAAAAATTTTAGTTCAACCAATTTAATTTTTAGTTGATGAGCTGTCGGCCCTCTAGCTTCCAAACGTTACACCGTCAGACCTGACAATTAGATAAACAGAGACCATGAAACTTAAAGCAGAATCATGACAGGACAAGCTGGACCTTAAAATTTTTAAAGAGAAATAAGGATGAACTCTATTTAAACTAATCATGTAAATTTATGGAATAGAAATGGTAATTTAAAAAAAAATAAATAACATTGCACATTACTTTCTGGGGGCGGGGAGGAGGGGCTTGTTGTGACCAGACTGAGATGGTTTGGACATGTGCAGAGAAGAGAGAGTACATCGGAAGAAGGATGCTGGGTTTGGAACCACTAGGAAAGAGGACTAGACTAGAGGAAGACCAAAGAGGAGGTTCATGGATACAGTGAAGGAAGACATGAAGATAGTTGGTGTGACTGAAGAAGATGCAGCAGATAGGGTTAGATAAAAGAAACTGACTTGCTGTGGTGACCACTGAAGGGAAATGCTGAAAGGAGAAGAAGAAGGGGCCTTGGTACGGGTGGTTGAAGCTGCTGCAGTAGAAAGAAATAATTTTTACTCTTATTTTAAGGCATTTTTTTTTTGTGATTGAAGCATGTGTTTTTGGTGTATTTCTGTTTAATAAGAGAACTTTGATTGCTTTAAATTAAAATAAGTAATTGAGGGGTGGATTGAACCAAATGCCGAACAAATGAAGACCCTGGTGTTAAAAACATTATTTTCTTTAACCTCAAACTATATGATTACTCATTCCAGTAGCAGTTCTAACATTTCAAGTCATTTGTCACAGCTCTTCCATTGATTTTCTGTCTACATTTTGAAATCTTTTCCATCATTACACGTGTTTAAAGTCCAGACTCTGGAAGAACTTCTCCCTCCATGAGACCAGTTTCCACTCATTTACAGTCCAGTTATTGTTGCGTGCCTCGGTCTCTCCTTTTTCCTTCACTCATAAATAACTTTTACAATTTTCCTTGGAGACTTTAGTAAACAGTCAAGCGTCTTTCAGCTTCAGTTGCTCTGAACAAAAAAAGCACTTCACTAATGTTTAATCAGTGCCACAAATGCTACATCCAGGTTTTTAAAAAGGTATCTATTGCTATCCTGTTGTATTGTGTTTTGACTACATTATAGATAATGTGTCTGATTTATGAAGCCTTCACAAACCTTAATAAATAGATTTTGGTTTAAAGAATTTATAATATATTCTTAATGTTATTTAATTTCTACAAAAAAAAAAAAACTTTTAACAATATAACTTTGAACAAGTTCTTGGGTTTAATTTCTTTCAGCCTGCTTAAACTTTACAATAATCAGATTTTTACTACATTTACCAGCTAAAAGGCGTCCAGAAATATCTTTCTATTTTCTTCTTCTTTCGGCATTTCCCTTCAGGGGTCGCCACAGCAAGTCAGTTTCTTCCATCTAACCCTATCTGCTGTATCCTCTTTGGTCACATCAACTATCTTCATGTCTTCCTTCACTGTATCCATGAAACTCCTCTTTGGTCTTCCTCTAGACCTCTTTCTTGGTGGTTCCAAACTCAGCATCCTTCTTCCGATGTACTCTCTCTCCTCTACACATGTCCAAACCATCTCAGTCTTGCCTCTCGGACTTTATCTCCAAAAACTTCTAACATGTGCTGTTCCCCTGATATACTTATTTCTAATCCTGTCCATCCTGGTCACTCTCAGAGAGATCCTCAGCATCTTCATCTCTGCTACCTCCATCTTTGCTTCCTGTCTTTTCCTCAGTGCCACTGTCTCTAGACCAATCAGCATGGCCGGTCTCACCCCGGTTTTGTACACTTTCCCTTTTGTTTTAGCTGAAACTCTTCTGTCACACATCATACCTGATACTTTTCTCCACCCGTTCCAGCCTGCTTGTACATGCTTCTTCACCTCTTTTCCACACTCTCCATTGCTCTGGACTGTTTATCCTAAGTACTTAAAATCTTCCACCATCTTTATCTGTTCTCCTTGTAACCTCACTTTTCCTTTTTAATTCTTTTAAAATCTTGTTCCTTTTTTCCATGTTTCTGACAAGACAACAATAGTTTATGTACCGGTACTTTTAAAATTCAAATTTATTTTCTTCTAATTTTCAAATAGATGTTTCAGAAAACATATTATGAGGAGAAAACATGTGAAATGTTGTACAATTGTATTTATATAATTAAATTTTACTGTCATTGGAAGACAAACCAGTTTTTGATTCAATCATTTTCATTTAATTGGATTGGCTTTTAAATTCTGGAGGACAAATATGATGGTTGGGAACGCTGACATCATCGGTGAGTGGCCAGGAAATAGAGATGATGGATAAAAGGTTCCTGGAAACTGTCTGGTGTACAGTCATACACACACACACACACACACACACACACACACACACAATTTCTAGCAGAGTTTAAACATTAAATTCTAATTTGCAGCATCTACAGCTTTTCTCCTACACAAGCAAACACCTCCTCTCACACAATCTCTTTGAACCTGTGTAGAAGATCTCTGGTGGTTGAAGATGAGCAGAAAGAAATAATCAGGTACATAATTAAATCCCTGCAGATCATTTTGTGTCCTGCAGGACTTTTCCAACAACATGAATCATGCACACACCCTTACAAACCACAAAACTATAGCCTTTAACTGCTCGGACGAGAAAATAAAACAAGAAAAAACACCAAAGAAGGAAATGTTTACAACTGACTGCTTGTGATTAGGTCAAATTATTTTTACCTGCAAAGCCCATGTGTTTTTAGACTCCTTTCTGGAAGCTATGACAAAAGATCTTTTCTTCCTCAAACTAGAAGCATAATTCAAAAAAGTGAGAGAAACAGTTCCAGTTAAATGTGGAGGGATGAGGAAGGAATGAGTCACTGTTCAGATCCTGGTCTTTTCCATGGAAGTCACTAAAAATCAGGAAAAGCCTTTCAGCTGATGTTAGACCTGGCAGTGCACATGTGCCACAGCTGGATGTGACAGCTGTGCAGTGAGCCTGCTGGAACATTAAAGCTGTGGACACGTTTACACATCAAGGTGACTATGAAGATGCTTTGTGTTAGTTAGATCATGCAGAACACATGGGGCTGACGAGTTATAAAGTGAGAGCAAAAACCTGTAAAAAGTGTCCCAGTATTTTACACTCTATTAACTTCTTGGTGTTGAAGTTTTTGGAAAAAATCAAAAAGACTCACTTTTTTTTTTTTTTTGTTGATGGTTTAATTTTGATAACTGGAGTACATTTTTCAGACTGATTTGGCAACTTTGGCTCTACAAATAATCAAATTACTGACTTTCTGATTACTTTACTTTTATGTTGATAATCATGCTTGCGAAGAATCTCCACCCAGTCGCAAGAATTATGTTCATATTTTTTTACTTTATCAGGCAAATATAATTTTTTCAGACCACCACAACTAAATTCTTGGTATTTCGTGATCCTATTTTTACATGTATGCATTTTTAAAATTTATTAAGCTCATGCTCTGTGAACTACTTTACAAACTTTGCTTTCAAAGGGCTTTGGAACTAGAGGTAGTTATTAATAGTGTTATATATAAAACTCTTTATTTGTAGCACCTTTCAGGACACCCAAGGACACTGTCCATCAGTTAAATGACATAAAAATACAAATTATTAATTTAAAATATACTAATCAAAAACAGAATAACATTGATGTATCGTGGAGTGGTTATGTGGTGTATCGTCAAGGATTCATTCTTCCGCTCTTGGGTCTGGATATATTCCAGTACGATGGCTGAGATGACTTACAGAGCAGTGAATCCTCAGCAAAGTTGAACAAGACGGGTCTTAACCTATGTTAAGACCAGGGGTGTGCCTGTACTGAGGATAGTGGATTTAGTTATGATCTTAAGTATTTAAGTTCCACAGTCTAGAACAGTGTGGAAAAAAGGCTAAGAAGTGTATGCAGGGAAGGTGAAATGGGAGGTGAAAAGTGTGAGGTGGGATGTGTGATAAAATACTTTCAGATAAAATGTGTAGAAAACTGTGGTGAGAGTAGCCATGTTTTTGGTGTAGAGACAGTGGCAAAACAAGTCATCAGGGGCGGATCCAGAATTTCCTAAAGGTGTGGCAAGGCCAATGTCCCCTCTAGAACGTTTTGAAAAATAAGACTAATTTTCCTGCATTTTGGTGGCCTATTCGCTGGGCCTGCAAGCGGATATCTTGACTTGTCCCCTTTGCTTTTAATTTTTTTATTTTTTTGTGAACCAAAAGGAGTGGCAAGCGCCGCCCACACCGATCCCTGGATCCGCCCCTGGTCATTTCTTTGAAAAAATATGCAATGCAAACAGAACTGTCTGATTTATGTATGTTACTTTAGGTGTGTTCATGTTGTAATATTAATACTTTAAAACAACAGTCTGTTCAGAGGCTGCTGTGTTTACCTGCCTCAGCAAATCCAGAATAACCCTTCCTGTGGGAGACAAGGGGAGAAAGTGTTGATGAATATGTTGGTTTGAGCATTTAACTCCATTTAGAGGTGGGATGTTGTGCTCTACTTTTACTCACATTCTGTAGGAAGAAGAACAAAACAGGAAGTGTGGAAAACAGAAGGGAAACTATGAGCGGAGGAGCAAAGTGAAAAATGAGGGAAAAGACCAAAAACAAAAAAGAGAGGAAAAAAGATGAATCAGAGAAAAATGGTTGTTTACCGTTCACACAGAGACTAAAAAATGGTTAAGTGGACAGCCCTCCTCTTAAACATTGTTTTTAACAAAAAAAAAATCTATTACATGTGGGGAAAAGCAGCACGATGGAGAAAAAAATGAAAAATTATTCATTTACACAAACTTAATGCAGATATTTGGAAATCTGATTGTGATCTTCTGGGTCATGTTTTTCTTTTCTTCAAAGAATTTCCTTCAGACTTAGATGTGAATCTCAGCAAAGCTGGAGGGGAAGCATCAATGCAAAGCCAGTTTATACTTTGCCAATACTTTATTCAGTTCAGTTTCACATTTTTAGGTCATGATGAGATTTAAAGAGCTCTAGTCCAACCTAAAAGCATCTGAAAATTCTACTGTTAATTTTCAGTCTTACTTTTTTCACCCTGCAATAAGTGTGTCTGGGTGCCATACCAACTGTGACTAACCTAGCTCTTAGTTTTAGTCTTGTGGGTCATCTGGTCAAGACATGATCTTCATCTGTTCTGTTCCATCATCTTCTGCTTATCCGGGTCAGGTGGCAGGGGCAACAGCCTCAGAAGGATCCCGAGTCATTCCCCAGCCAGCTCTGAGACATAGTCTCTCCAGCGGGTCTGGGTTCTACCTCTTGGTCTCCTACCGGTGAGAGGTGCCTGAAACACCTCTCTAGCGAGGCGCTCAGGGGGCTTCCTGACCTGATGTCCGAACCACCCGATCTGGCTTCTCTTGACCTGGAGGAGGAGCGGCTCAAAGCTGAGCTCCTCACTCTTGGCAGAGCTCCTCACCCAATCTCTGAGTGAGAGCCCAGCCACCCTTGCGGAGGAAGGGTGGCTTCCCTTCCTGCATCTGGATGGTGATCTTTATCTGGATCTTCTGAAAAAGAATTTTCTTGGACTTCTTGATGCTCAGTTCCTGATACAGAAAATTTCCCACATGATGATGCTGACACCACTGTACTGTGAAGATGCATGGAATTCTCCATCTATTGTACCTATAGCAAACATAGTGATCTCAGTCTTTGGGCCACCTGACCCAGTAAATTTCATACCTCAACTTTCATTAGACAAGTTCACAAATTTTTTAGGGGAAATATTTATTATGTTTCGGGTCAAACCAAAATTAATTATTCTGAGAGTTGAAAAGCTTGTTTATTCAATTATTTTCCATTAGCTCTTATTGTGTCCGTTTTAAACACTGGTGAAGAAATAAGCAATGACTGTATTTGGGGTTTTCTTTGTAACTGTACCCAATTTAATTAAAAAGAAATTATAAACTCATTTATTTTGGTTTCCTCTCATTTTGTCAAATCAGCTAATCTGCAGACGGGTGGAACAGCACCAGTCTGTGTTAAACAAACCTATCGCTGAGTAAAACTAAACTCTTCTCTTGTGTTAAAAAAAAAAATCCATGTTCATATTGAAATTTTGAAGTTTGATTTTTTTTAAACTCATACTGATCAAACTTTATATGCAATCCTTTTTTTGTGATAAATTAAATAAGCAGCAATGTGTCCAGAATTCAAACTGTTAATGAATTCTTCTTGCTGACACCTTTTTGTCTGGTTTGAACGTAAAAAGAGACCTCTTAACTCATTTTATATGTCAACACCTGAGGCATATAGCAGCTTCAATATGTTCACTTCTTGCCAGTGCTGCGTTATAATTGTAGAGAATCTAGTCAGGAATCATTTTTAATTTACCTGAATAAAAATTGTGACTTTAAAGAGCTTTTGTTGCTGAAAAAAAAAATCGGTCATTTGTTAAAAGAATTCTAGCATCTCTCACTTTGGGTGGGGGATTGCTCAGTGGTAAAAATGTTTGCCCTTGGACCAAGAGTTCACTGGCTCAAATCTCACTGAGCTCATGTCCAAGTGTCCTTGGGGAAGATCCCTAATCCCCTGTTTCTCCCACCATTGGCACCATTGTGGCAGCCTGCTGTGGTGTAATGCAGCACACAAATTTTCCTGTAGAAGGATGAATAAAATATCTTTTTTTGTATTTCTGATTCGGTTTCCCACTGACGAGTGTGGTTGTGTTGTTTTAACATCATCCAGAAACACTTTATCTAAGTGAATATTTTAAAACCATTCAAATTACTCAAGATAGTTTGAAATGGGATACAGATGTTTTGTTGTAGAGGAATAACCGTGTTACCACTAGAACATGATTGTTTAGTTGTGAAAAATCTCCAAGTAAAAGAAGTCTAGGATTTTTTAGTGGATGCCAACAAACACGCTGCTCCCACAAAACCAAATAACTAGAAGATTGAAAGACAAATGAACCTATGAAGCTGGAGGACAAAAAAACAAACACCATGATGCTCTCTTTTGACTCCAAGAAGCAGCCTGGAGGGAATCCAGTTCAAACTACTGAACCGTGTCAAAAACAGAAAACAGTGCTATCGTCTTACATCTTATGAAGTTTTGTTATTTTTGTGGTGTTTTCAACCTTAAGTTTTACTTGTGTCACTCTTCAAGATTATTTTCTCTATCAGGAGTGAAAAAATTGTTGAAGACTCAATATATAGTTTGTTCCTGAATTTATAAAAAGTTTTTTAAACCCAAGTGACTGAGTATGAAAGTTTGTACAGTTCGCATAATTTAATACAGAAGAAAAACCCTGAGTGTGACAACAATTGAGTGTAGGAATGTGTTTATCCTTGCTCGTCTCCAAATAGATGATGTTAATATTTGTCTGATTATGAGAAATTACCCAGCTAAGCTTCCTAGAAAAGCCAGCACACCAAACCCATCTTAGTGTCTGTTTTCTGCAGAAGAGGAGCAGGGAAATCTGCTGGAACCCAAATTCAATCCTTGGATCAGCCTATGTTATTACACCTGCAAGCAATGAGCAAGGTTAGATCAATGGGAGGCAGGAGAAAATATTTTTCTTATTTTTTGTCCATTTTATGAAGGGTTTTGCCCTGCTGCTTCATTTTTACGTCGGAATCCATCCAAAGTTTAAGAGAACATGTATCGGTTTTGATTCTCAGACTAACTGCAAGTTGATCAAAGAAGACAAAAAAATCTTTTTTTTTTTTCTTTCAAGCATAATTTTCTTCATTTTAGTCCATGTTGATCTTTCATTCCTCTTTTTTTCCCGTTCAGAATATTTGGTTCTTTCATCAGTACCACTGCCAAGCTTATCAAGTCTTGCACGACTCTTAAATAACCATCAAGGAAAAATGTCTTGATAACAAACTCCAGAGAAGATGGATCATCTGTCTGCCAATTTTTTGAATGAGAGCAGGAGACAGCTTCTTTTTTTGATTTAGTTCAGCAACTTTCAAAATTCTGCAGATTTAAAAAAACAAGACAGTTTCAGAAACTCAAACGGAAAAGTTTAGCAAAAATCCTGGGATATAAATTTTTTAAAACGGTAGTTAAACTTTGAATAACTGATGCTTATTATGGTTCAATGTTAGACAAAATCTGTGAGATAACGCCAAGGTTTTTAACAGTATCTGACATTCATTTTTCAGTGAATCTTCTGTCCAACCTAACTCACCTTCCTTCCCTGATCATAGAAGAGTTTTTCCTAGACAGCAGCCAAGAGAAAGACAACAAGCCAAGTCTCTTTCTGGCAAAGAGAGTTTCCAGAGTCTTACTACCTCCGAAAATAAAGACTGATTAGGCCTGATCACTGCTTCCTTAAATGAACTCAGGTGGATCTTTGGCTTGTACACACACACACACACACACACACACACACACACACACACACACACACACACACGAGATTATCAACTTTCAGAAAACAATCCAAAAATAGTTTAAATTGCTCTGAAAATATATCTTTTGTAATCTGATTTTTTTATCTATGCAGATGACTCTCTAATGCTTCTTTCTTTTTTCATTTTTTTGTTGCTAAATTTGCATTTCTACTAACTTTTGCAGGGAAATAGAATTCAGTTTGGTTGGATGAAAACAGTTTGAAAATTTACAATACATCAAATTCTTACGTGAGTGCAGCTCTGAAACAATTTTTTTTTAGTATGTAAGTGCGGAAACAACTGAAGGACACATCAACATGTTAAATAGCGGAAGTGGTGCAGTAGGACCCTGATGAACAAACTAATTTTATTCAGATTATTGAAGGAAATAAGATTTAGGAAAGACAGGCAGAGAACTGGGTATGCACAAAATCCTGGGCAAGCACGTGGTGGGAATAACAAACAACTGAAATTCCTGGCTTTTCTATCCTGTGTTCCTCATCTTATCTCCGGTTCCTCTCACCTGTACCACTGACCATTTTCATTCGGATGAAGCCTATCTGCTGATTTCTTCAAATATATGCTGCACTGTAGTTGCAGAGCTAGATTAACTTCTATTAAATGAACAGTCGTGGATGCATTTCCTGTCTGTTCTGGGATGAGTGAAGACCATTCTCTGACTTGTGGTGGCTTTAATATTTGGACATTGTCTTAGTGAAAGGTCAAGTCATGCAAGCAGTGTCATGTTTAGAAATAGTCAAGTTTAAATCAGCAGAAAAAACGAGTAGTGGAAGTGAGACTGCCAATAGTTCCTTTTTCAATAGAAACTGAAATAACTGTCACGCTATCGTCTCAAATTAATTTGAACAAACCTCCCTCGAGAGCTACAACCAAGAAAGTGTGACTCTACCATTGATTTTTTTGTACTCCTTGACCCCAACCAATCCAACACTGGGTTCTACACTTACAACCGTGTGTTGGATTGTAGGGGTATCCTGACAGGTACCAAGGTCAAGGTGGGTTACATCATGGACAGGTTTGGAATTTTTTGAAAATATGCACACAAGGTAGATAACTGCTCATGCATTCCTCACCAAAGTTTGAAAGAGACCAATCAGTCAGACATTGGTTGTTTCCAATCTGTAAAATCACAACAAAGACCCAATGTGGTTAACTTGACAAAAAACTGAAAATGCTGCAAAATCTGCCATCAATAAGATCACAGACCCAGTCATTTTTGGTCAAACATGAACAAAAACAAAAAATAACACCTTGAGGATTTTTTTTTCAATCCAAACGAGCCCTGACATGTTGACCAATCGCTTCTGGCTTCAAAAACCTTATTGACTTCATCCAACCACAATGCAGCTAATTAGCAAGCTGTTAAAAAGCGAGGCGGAAGTTTTTAATCTTGGCTGCTGGAGCTCATAAGGAAGCCATTCTGCTCTGTACATGCTTGAGTAGCCTCCCAAAAAAGCCCAAGACAGCCATCCAGGGACTAATTCAGCTTTTGTTCAGGTTGTGTGAATGAAAGTGAGGAACTCTCTCTAGGGGAGAGTAACTGGAGAGCAAATTGTCTGCTGCATAGTTGCTCCTAATTCACAGAGCTGATAAAGACTTGATGCTTGTTCACCAATGTTTGGTTTCTTAGGAGCTGCTTATCTGGCCTGTCTCCTTTTATTTTGTGATAGTAAAAGCTGAGAGAACATGAGTTGTTTCTACTTTGTTCTTCTGTACATTGACACGCATATGGACAATACTTCTTTGGTGGTTTTTGTAACTACTGACGAATGTAAAAATAGGTTTTGTGTGTTTTATTACAAATTAAGAAATAATTTTATGTCATCAAAAGAAAAAGAATACATTAAAATGTATAGAGAGTTACTTCTTTTTGTCTTGCATGTGTATACCACATATAAGTTTACGGGAGAATATGCCACTGTTCCCTCTGCATGCTTAAGTACGGGCGTAGTCAATAATCAAGGCTCTCAATTTTCGGTCAATCTATATTTTTAATCCTCACCTACTGTCGCAATCTGTGGGTGCCGATCAAAGGAACAACATTTTGGGTATAACATAGAAAAATGACGGAGCAAAGAGGCCCGGCTCTTGCTCAGAGATAGGATGAGGAACTGAAAGAGGCTCGAAGTAGAATGTTCACTCTTGGACCGGAAGTTTGCAGGATCGAATCCCACTGAGCTCATGTCTAGGTGTCCTTAAGGAAGACACCAGCCCCCCCCCGTTTCTCCCACCATCGGCACCACCATGGCAGCCTGCTGTGGTGTAATGCAGCACACAAATTTGCCCTTTGAGGGATGAATAAAGTATAATTCTTCTTCTTTTTTGCAATGAAAGGAGCCAGATGGGGTAGTTCGGGCATCTGTTTAGAATGCCTCACATTACTTGCCAGGAGTTTTTTTTTGTCATCTGGAAATGCATTTTCTTTCAATCATTTTGGTCTTTCACTGTATATTTTTTTCCTGAGGTCCAACATGTATAAAACTTTTTATTTGAAAGCTTTTTTTTTTTAAATTCAAAGACAGAACAGTTTGAACTTCCCTTTTTGTGGCATGAAAAGACATTTTAACCTGTTGCCCAAAGCAAACAGATTGATGAACCATTTACTGCATGATTGTTATAAAGCACCGTGTCTCTGCTTTCACAGTCAGCAGAAAATGAAAATGTGATGCATTGGCTTTCACTATCAGCATCCAGAAGGCCGGAGGTAACGAGCACCGTGATTCTGTAAAAGAGAAGTGATTCTACATTGTGCAGGTTTGGCTCTTCCCAACTGAATGTGGCTTAATTTGAGAATTGCTCAGATGCGTAAATGGTCTTTATTTTTAGTGCAACCCCTTTCCTGAGCCAATATAAAGCAGATTACTTTCATTTTATTGTCAATGAGACAGCAAAGTAAAGACATCAACAACATCACCTGAAAATGATTTTAGATTGATGCGTAAACTGCAACAAGTGAAAAAAACAAACAAATAGTTTCTTCATGTCTAACCCTAAAACACGTCCAAGTTGGCTGAGTTAATGAACTAATGGGTTTATGTTTATGGTCATTTGGATCTTTCTCAAGTGAACATAACCTCAGTTGAGAAATAACTTTTGTTTCCCAGGACATATTTTGGCAGCGTGTTTTAGAGCAGGTGTGAGCTTGCTGAATTGGATAAACAGACGGTGTTTTGGCATATTTCTGTGATTACACCTGTGCACTATCTCTCAACTAGAGCTTGCCCTGTGGCTGTGTTGCATTTTTCTGTGTCACTGATTAAAACACTGATGGATTTTTTTTCTTTCATTTATGAGTCAAGGTCTTCTGAAGAAAATGTTTTTTTTTATTGAGGAGTTTCTCATCATTATCTTACATCTTCATGGTTTGTTTCATCTCGTCTCGAGCTAATTGATTTCAGTAGGTGGCAAAATATTCAGCTTGTTTATGACCATTTTTAATAATTTCCTTCAAACTTATTTTGTCACAAAGACACCTCACCATTTTTATGTTATTTTTATGTTTTTTTTTTTTTTTTTGGCGTTGTCTTGTGCAAAGTGGAAGATAAAATTTATAAACCAATCCTATTTTAAAATTTCGATACCACTTGAGCGCGACACAAAAAAGTTCAAGGTGTCCTTGTCATGATCCACCCTCCTGCCAGAGGGAGCCCTGGATGTTCCTTATCACCCTGATTAGGGACACCTGAGATTGATTCCTGATGCCACAGATCTGTGGACCCTGCCATCTATTTAAGGGCAATCACCCAGATTTTCCTGTGAGGTCATACCATACCTTCCAGCCAAGTCTCCCTGGTTCCCTGACCATGAACACATTCTGACAATAACCTTTTGCCATGCAACTGAAACTTTGTTTTTCTTTTCAGAGTATCCATGGACTGCAAAATTCAAACAAACCATGTTTTCTGTCTGCACACCCCTTCATGACAGTTCTAAATCAAAAATAATTTTCAATGACCCATGTATGTAATCTGTTTTTATACTTTTAGCTGTTCTTTATACCCTTTTAATATTTGGTAAATTATTGATCATATTTTCAGTTACTTCTTATTTATTTACTTACTATTTGGAAGCAAATCCATACAAATAATTTCAAATTGAATTATTCTGTAATGCCACTTAATGTTAGACGATGAATCGGAATTGAGCATTTTCAATTTGAATATTGCCTGTTTCAAATTGTGTATGTTTAATGATTGGAAATCTTTAATTTGATCATTTATCTAAGTGTAATTTTTTTCATGTCCCACACTAATTCAGTAAACCAGTGAGAAGTAATAACTCCGATCCGTGACATATTTCTGCATGAGTCACTTCCACATTTCATCCAGTTGTGGTACACATTGATGGAACAAAGAGGAAATTGCCGAACCTCAAATTCAGTCATGCGTCTGAAAACATGGAGGCTTCCTGTGACAGATAGAGATCAGACACTCTTCTGTTAGTCAGGAACTTGAGACACATCTTTACTTCAAAACAGGAGATCTTAATCTGGCGGTACTGGAAGCAAATCACTTGCATATCTGCAAGGCAAGAATAAACGTGAGATGTAGTGATGAAGTAAGATTTGTTTTTCCAGCCTGACTCAGTAGCGATAGATTTATGATGGTTGGAATCAGTAAATTCCTAGAGAGATTATTGATCCAGCTTATGTCAAAAATAATGATTGATGGCCTAGAGAGGTCACAGGTCAAAAAGTTTATGTCAAAATCATGATTGATGACATGAACTTGATATGAACTTAGGTGTAGATGAGCCTTTAATGACCATAAGGGTCATAGGTCAAAAACTTAATGTCAATTTTGATGGATAACCCCAGGACTTTGTGTCAGAAGGAGCATATGATGGGGAATGAATGACCATAGCGGTCATAGGTCAAAAAGTAAATGTCAAAAATGAATTGATGACGGTCAAACAAAATGTCAAGCATAAATTGATGATGGGAACCCAGGCTGTTGTTGAGCATTGAATGACCATAGCGGTCATAGGTGACGAAACAAAGTGTCAATTTTGATTGAATAACCCTAAACTAAACGTTAAGCCAGTTGGATTGATTCCAGGTTCTCTGAAACTAAGAAACTTTATGTCATTTTTGATTGAATAACCCAGGACTAAACGTCAGTCCTGATGGATGGGTCAGATTTCTCTCTAAAGCCTATGTGAGGGGTGGGGGTTAATGAATGAATCTACTAGCGATGTTATCCCACAATTTAAATGATTCTTTTTATTTTTATTGTATTTGATTGTATTTGATAGAATTGTATACAAAAATATTTTTATTTTTAAAAAAAAAATAAGAGTCGATCGTTACAAGGATGTGTTTCAGCCAGGAATGTAAAACCTTCTGCATGCTTCTCAGCTTACTGAAGCAACTCTACTTTGACACACACGCACCCACACACACACACACACACACACACACACACCCACGCACCCACACACACACACACACACACACACACACACACACGTCAGCCACTGGTATGCAGTCTGCTAGTTACAGCAGACCCCCTGCCCACCCACCCCACCCACCCCCGCCTCCCTACCACCACCACCACCACAGTTTCACACACACACACACACACACACACCCACACACACACCCACACACACACCCCTTCCACCCCTCTCTTACTGAAAAGTGAAAAGTGTTCAAACTGACTTTGATTAGGTTAAACTAACGTGTGCGTTTAGTTCAAAACAAGAAAATGAGTGTTTTGAAACTTTTTCAAACGATGAGATTTTTAAAAAGTGTTCTACAGTACTTTCCTAGAATTTAAATAAATTCTTGAATATAATAGTATTCGTAACAAAAATAAAATAAGATTGTTTCTGAGTACAGACCGAACACCGAACGTTGTAAGCATTGTTTCAGTTAAAGATAAATAGCCGTCGAACGATATAAGCTAGACTTCAGACCATTTTTATTTTGGCGTTTGCTTTTTACCTAACGATAACGTGTCTGAGATGGTGCAAATTTTTTAAAGACGGATTGTCAGGAGAATGGAGAGGGGGAATTGTACAACCAATAGGTCCGTCACTCGTATGACTATAGATGAGCCACTCGTTTTGAGCCACGTGTAGAAGGGGGGTGGCGCTAGCGTGTATATATTAATCGATAAAAGTTTCTGAAAATGACTTACAAATCTGAAGATAAATTTAAAAAAGGATTAAACCATGGCTCACGTACCCACTTCTTCGATCATATGCGAGACTCCCATCGTCGTTTTTGAGCAGAACCGAACGCCGACTGCACCCCGGAAGGAGCAAGTGTTTGTCTGCAGAACGCAGTGTCCTCCGAGCGAGGCTCTGCATGATGAGTGGTCTTTGGAGCCCTACGGGTTTGAAGGGAGCTTCGGCTACTTTTTTAAGTACAAGGTAGGGGAACTTGTTCTGTACCAGAATGTGCCGCAGAATGCGCTGCAGAATGCGCCACAGAATGCGCCGGGGGTGACCCCCGAGCCCGTGCAGAATACGGCTTTCATGAGTTCGTCTGATTGGGGTATTATGAGACTGCTTCTACCTCGTACAGCGGAGGATGATGATGATGATGGAAAGCCCGAGATGGTGGAGAAAGAAGCCGAGGTGTGCGGTGATGGAAAGCTGAAACCCTGTCCTTCCGACGGCGAGATGTCTACGCTGAGAACCGTTTTCAGCGCGGTGTGGGAGACGGAGAAAAGCGGGCCCAGCCGGTGGTTTTACAGAGCCAGTCGACGTAGAAACAAAGACGAGCGTGCGGAGGAAGATATGCTTGTATTGGAGAAATTCAGCGCAGAATGCGGGCTTTTCCAACGACAGCTGGCGTTACCGTTGAAAGCTTGGGACGAGAAAATGGAGGAGGCCGGCGTTAAGATTTCAAATCTTTTTCGCAGCTGCAGAAACTGGACCGAGATTGTTCAGACAAAGAGAGCTTTGATGTTCTAAGCCCCGCCGACTTTGCACCTCCCACTCGTCTATGAAATAACACCCCGCCGCTCTCGGAACCACGCCTTCATCCCGAGAGCATGTCTCCCAAAACAAGCGAGCAAAGAACTCTGACGAGCTACTGGGCCGGGCAATCTCCCTCTTCGGCTCCTTCACCACCGATGATCTTCCCCGGCAGTCCTCCTTCATCGCCCATGGTATCACCCTCGACGTCGGACGAGGATACGATCCCGTGGGGCCCTTCTACATCACCCGATGTAACGATCGAGGATACTCTACCCTACGATCGTCCATCATCACCCGGGATGGGGGTTACACTTACCTCCGCTACGCTATTGGCCCCGGAGATCTTGGTCGAGATCTTTGAAGAACCCAAAGCAGCCTCTCTGCTACCGACTTCAACGACGGATGACAGCGGCGAATCGAGCCCATCGACGGAGGATGACAACGGCGATTCATCCCTTTCGACGACGGATGATTGCGACGGGAAAAAACCCAGAGCGAATCCAACCATCGACGACGTTGGAAAAGATATGATCAGAGCCGTTAAAACCGTTGTTTATTATCTCTTCAATAGAGCGGTCTCTAAGCTCAAGACGTCTAGCTGCTACGGTTGTGAGGTTGATCACTCCAGCCAGACTCAACACCCTTGTTTGGACCCGGACTTTTTTCGAATAAACTCTGAAACGTTCGAAGACCTGCTTCGCACACCCTCTTTTCTTCCCGCTGTAACGCAGTATTTGCTTAAAAACCATTTGGAGGACTACATAAACACGCTGATTAACCGTTGCGTCAGCTTTCAAGTTGTTGAAGGTCCCCTCCCGGAGTACGACGACGGTGACGACGAAGACGAGGTGATTAAGCTCCGTGATAAAAATTGGAGATCTCTGCGTGAAGCGGAGCGGATGTGGAATAATGAACATCTCTAAAATGCTGTACCCTTGTTGTACCGACGACTGAATACTACCTACTTATAATTTTGATACGTTTCCTGCGTGATGAAAACAAAATAAAAGAATAAAACGAATATATTTTTGTGTTATTATTGTTTGACTTATTCACTCGAGCGTCATAGCAGTCATATGCATCATGACCGCCGACTTTCACAACGCATACTACACGGCTAGTCACGCGAATGAAAGCGGCAGAAAAGTCAAACTAGAAAACTGAAAACATTTTTATCGGAACAGGATGCGTATACTTTACATAAACCAGTGAAAATACGCTTTCCTAGAAACAGGGTTGTTGTAACCAGACCTTTGATGCCATTTCAAGCAGATTTTTGTGACATGCGCGCTCTTTCGCAACAGAACGACGGTTTTAATTATTTATTAACGTTTATAGATATCTTTTCTAAAACGGCGTACGTTCGTGTTTTAAAGACTAAATCGGCCTCCGAGGTAGTGAAAAACTTTGATTACCTTTCCACCGAAAGCCAAATACCGAGAAAACTTCAAACGGACGACGGGAAAGAATTTTTTAAAAAGAGTTCACCTTTTTTCTCATACTCAAATTGAATTTTATTCAATAATCAGTCTCCTGTGACATCCCACGATATACATAAACAAAGCTCACACCCAGCTAGTACGGGTGACCAAAAACAGGCTGAAGCAAGAACTGCTTGTGTGCCCGATAAAACTTATCTTTTACAACAAAGGTTACCTTGAGAAAAACAAAAATTACAAAACACAAAATTTAATAATCATCAAAATAAATTGTGACACTTTCTTTTCTTTTTTGTAGAGTAACACATTCTCAGACAGTCACCATTTAACCGTCTGTCCCTTACAACAAGCAACAAGACGATCTGTCCGGGGGATGTCGGAGCCCATCCCGGCTGATTCAAGGCGAGGGGCAGGGTACAACCCGAACAGGTCGCAAGTCTGTTGCAGTGACACACACACACACACACACACACACACACACACACACACACACACACACACATACACACACATTCCTAGGGGCAATTATTTAGAACAAGTGTGCTTTTAGAACAAGTGTGGCCAAAATGCATTCACAACTCTCATGGCTGTTTGTAAAGGATCGATGGTTATATACCAAAGCTAACTTTTTAAGAAATATTATTACAACTGAGATACCATTGATCTTCTACCAGAAACTGTCTTTCAGTAAAAATACACATTCTTATTCCACAAGACATTCAGAAGGGCAGTGCTTCACTTTACCAAAGTTTAAAACTACACAGAGCCAGCGTACAGTCATGTTTAGAGCTATGCAGGAGTGGAATCATTTACCACAGAATATAAGAGAACTAAGCAGAGCTTATAGCTTCAAAAAACAACTTAAAAGGCACTATCATCAACCAAACTATGATCTCATGTGATATTGCTGTGTTGCTGTTGTTGTAAAGTGTTATGTTCTTTTTTGGATATTTGTGTTTTTATAAGAAATGTAAACTGTTTTTTAAGTAGGTTCATTGTGCTACATGAATGTGATTTAATTTGTTAATTGTAATATTTGAATTTTAACTTGACCCCAGGAAGAGTAGCTGACGCAGTTCGCTGCTGATGCTAATGGGGATCTAATAAATAAACAAATTATTTGGTGACACATTCTTTTATCTCAATATTTTTAATATTATTCCATATTCGAGGTCCAACAAAAGACAGACACCTCTGTCTGAGTCCTTTTCTGGCTTTGAGGAAAATAAATTTACAGTCATATCTAAAAAATTTTGAAGTTTAAAATATTTTTGTATGAATCACTTGAAGCAACGCAGGGTTAAACTTCTCTAACAAAAATTAAATTGAAGAAAAGCAAAAATTTCAAAAGCTCATGATGAAGAAATGTTTAAGATATCGATGTTTAGACATTTAAAAATGTCAGTGGAAAGACGGATTATGATCAGAGAGAGAGAGAGGTGACATTCTTCCCAATAAGTTTCTTCATAGGGGAAACTTCATTCAAGCTTCTTTGAAACCAACTTGTGAAACAGCATTGAAAAACAGAAAAGTTTACCATCTCACACACACACACACACACACACACACACACACACACACACACACACACACACACACACACACATACACACACACACATCAACCCCCATCAGACACACACGCTGATGGGTAAGTTATTTTTAGTTTGTAGATGATCATTTCATCAGAACGGAAACAAATTCTTAACAATATGTCAAATGATGTTAGAGAAACCGGTGAACATCCGTATCAGTTTGATTCAGTTTAAGTCTAAGAGAAAGGTGGAGCTGGAAGGATAGAGAGCTGCAGTTATTTTACTGATTCCTACTGTTTGTTTTTTTTTTACTTTTTTTTACTGATTGACTTTTTTATATTTTTTTAGAAGCATTTTATCATTTTTAGTCTTTTTACTTGTTTTATTCTTTTTCCTATCTGTTTTAATCTTTTATTTTGAACTGTTGTTGTGTGTCCTGATGTGTGAATGGGAGCAACAGATGCCAAGACAATTTCCCTCAGGATTAATAAAGTATTTGTCATTGTCAGGTTTTCGCTAAGAGGTCCAGGATTCAAGTCCCAGATGAAGCCCACTTGTTAAAACCCCTGGGAGGGCTCAGCCTTCAGCTACTGGCACCAGCCAAAGAATTTATTGTGATGACATAAACTTTCTAACTTTTCAGCAAAAGACTCGCTTGTAAAAACTGAAGTGATCAATAGTGAACATTTTCAAATTTGATGGTAATTTTGATTTTTGTCCGTCGAATTTTGATGGTCCGTCGAAATTTTACTAAACTCAGTGAGAGATGAGAGGGTCCTTATTATTATTTTTCTTTAGCAACTCAGAAAATTGGTTGAAATGAAAAAAACTTGCGCTTGTTTGTCCAAAGAAGAAAGTTGAGCTTATTTATCAATAAACTTTTTTAACAGGTAATGTTCCGACTAGGATTAATAACAATACGGTTTTTAAAAAAGAGGACTTGCAAACTTGGCAAAAGAATAAAGAACGGTAATTGTGCTATGCTGAGGAAATTATTTTTATTTGATTTTATCTTTCATTCACAGTAAAATGTCATGTTTATACATTTATACAGTTTTAATTCCAGTTTTGAGATGGTGAATTTCCCCCACCTATCGGTTTTTAATCAGTCACCAACATCTTGGACTTTACTGCTCGTTAGGTTTACCGAAATGTAGATTTTAGTATGTTAGTTTCATAAAAAATACTATTAATTTACCATACGATTAATTACTTAGTTTGAAAATTGAGTTGTCTTTATAGTGTAAAGATAGCTATTTTACCCTTTTTTAAAAAAAAGTAAGTTTTGTAGATAAGCAGCCATCTGCCAAGTTTCATCTTTTAAAACAGACAGAAACAAATTGACTGATCAAGTTTCATTTCCTGTCTCAGTTCTCATTACTTTCATATGATGACATTGCACCTCCACTACAATTTATGGCACCACTGGGTACCATAAATTGTCTCCTGCTGCTAAAAACACACACATTTCGGAGTTTTGATTGCTGCATTGCTGTTTAACATTTATCATGATTGGTAGGAAGTATATACAAGTGTTGTGCGATATTTAAATGTTTTCGAGATGAATGCAGGTAGTATTTGTTTTACTCCTAACAGTGTTTACAATAAAAAATGTACACAATATAAGCTGAGAAAATTGCCTTTGATGATGTGATAAAGCTCTCTGATGGAGGAAGAAACTAAATGGAAAAAGAAGAAGGAGGAACACAACTACCTGAGATCTAGTTTTACTTTGATTGGCTGTTGATGTGTTAGTGTAACGATTTTAGTGACATAAATTAATTAGCTTTTTACACGGTTATGTTTTAAGACAGATTAATTCTATGTCAGCGGATAAATTCAAATTCACGGCAAAACCTTTAAGTTTTAAAATGCAGTGTTGAAGAGAGTTTTCTTATCTGTTTTCTTCCCAGATTTTTAAAAAACCATAAACTGTCTGCAATAATGGTTTTTATAGTAAAGTGCTGGTTTAAACTAAAAAAAAGTTTCCTTTTGTTTGGTCTGAAAATTTATTTATATTGATTAAGTTTTTTTTCAATTTAAAGCTTTTTTATTATTATCATCTACAAGTGGTTTCATTTCTTGATTATCAACCGCATTGTTTTTAAAACTAGACAAAATTTAAGTTTACGTCGACAATTTACAAAAAAAAACTTTTGTTACGTTCGCGGTAAATGCTACAAACACATACGTAGGCGCCCTGGATCTGTTGTATAGTCTTTCCATGTCATGTTTGCATACCAACGTCTGATGAAATTTACTCTGGAACTGCAGCCTTAAACAAGATTTACGCTGTATCGTGCAAGTGTTCATGGGTTGGTGACTGATTAAAAACCGATAGGTGGGGGAAATTCACCATCTCAAAACTGGAATTAAAACTGTATAAATGTATAAACATGACATTTTACTGTGAATGAAAGATAAAATCAAATAAAAATAATTTCCTCAGCATAGCACAATTACCGTTCTTTATTCTTTTGCCAAGTTTGCAAGTCCTCTTTTTTAAAAACCGTATTGTTATTAATCCTAGTCGGAACATTACCTGTTAAAAAAGTTTATTGATAAATAAGCTCAACTTTCTTCTTTGGACAAACAAGCGCAAGTTTTTTTCATTTCAACCAATTTTCTGAGTTGCTAAAGAAAAATAATAATAAGGACCCTCTCATCTCTCACTGAGTTTAGTAAAATTTCGACGGACCATCAAAATTCGACGGACAAAAATCAAAATTACCATCAAATTTGAAAATGTTCACTATTGATCACTTCAGTTTTTACAAGCGAGTCTTTTGCTGAAAAGTTAGAAAGTTTATGTCATCACAATAAATTCTTTGGCTGGTGCCAGTAGCTGAAGGCTGAGCCCTCCCAGGGGTTTTAACAAGTGGGCTTCATCTGGGACTTGAATCCTGGACCTCTTAGCGAAAACCTGACAATGACAAATACTTTATTAATCCTGAGGGAAATTGTCTTGGCATCTGTTGCTCCCATTCACACATCAGGACACACAACAACAGTTCAAAATAAAAGATTAAAACAGATAGGAAAAAGAATAAAACAAGTAAAAAGACTAAAAATGATAAAATGCTTCTAAAAAAATATAAAAAAGTCAATCAGTAAAAAAAAGTAAAAAAAAAAACAAACAGTAGGAATCAGTAAAATAACTGCAGCTCTCTATCCTTCCAGCTCCACCTTTCTCTTAGACTTAAACTGAATCAAACTGATACGGATGTTCACCGGTTTCTCTAACATCATTTGACATATTGTTAAGAATTTGTTTCCGTTCTGATGAAATGATCATCTACAAACTAAAAATAACTTACCCATCAGCGTGTGTGTCTGATGGGGGTTGATGTGTGTGTGTGTATGTGTGTGTGTGTGTGTGTGTGTGTGTGTGTGTGTGTGTGTGTGTGTGTGTGTGTGTGTGTGTGTGTGTGTGTGTGTGTGTGTGAGATGGTAAACTTTTCTGTTTTTCAATGCTGTTTCACAAGTTGGTTTCAAAGAAGCTTGAATGAAGTTTCCCCTATGAAGAAACTTATTGGGAAGAATGTCACCTCTCTCTCTCTCTGATCATAATCCGTCTTTCCACTGACATTTTTAAATGTCTAAACATCGATATCTTAAACATTTCTTCATCATGAGCTTTTGAAATTTTTGCTTTTCTTCAATTTAATTTTTGTTAGAGAAGTTTAACCCTGCGTTGCTTCAAGTGATTCATACAAAAATATTTTAAACTTCAAAATTTTTTAGATATGACTGTAAATTTATTTTCCTCAAAGCCAGAAAAGGACTCAGACAGAGGTGTCTGTCTTTTGTTGGACCTCGAATATGGAATAATATTAAAAATATTGAGATAAAAGAATGTGTCACCAAATAATTTGTTTATTTATTAGATCCCCATTAGCATCAGCAGCGAACTGCGTCAGCTACTCTTCCTGGGGTCAAGTTAAAATTCAAATATTACAATTAACAAATTAAATCACATTCATGTAGCACAATGAACCTACTTAAAAAACAGTTTACATTTCTTATAAAAACACAAATATCCAAAAAAGAACATAACACTTTACAACAACAGCAACACAGCAATATCACATGAGATCATAGTTTGGTTGATGATAGTGCCTTTTAAGTTGTTTTTTGAAGCTATAAGCTCTGCTTAGTTCTCTTATATTCTGTGGTAAATGATTCCACTCCTGCATAGCTCTAAACATGACTGTACGCTGGCTCTGTGTAGTTTTAAACTTTGGTAAAGTGAAGCACTGCCCTTCTGAATGTCTTGTGGAATAAGAATGTGTATTTTTACTGAAAGACAGTTTCTGGTAGAAGATCAATGGTATCTCAGTTGTAATAATATTTCTTAAAAAGTTAGCTTTGGTATATAACCATCGATCCTTTACAAACAGCCATGAGAGTTGTGAATGCATTTTGGCCACACTTGTTCTAAAAGCACACTTGTTCTAAATAATTGCCCCTAGGAATGTGTGTGTATGTGTGTGTGTGTGTGTGTGTGTGTGTGTGTGTGTGTGTGTGTGTGTGTCACTGCAACAGACTTGCGACCTGTTCGGGTTGTACCCTGCCCCTCGCCTTGAATCAGCCGGGATGGGCTCCGACATCCCCCGGACAGATCGTCTTGTTGCTTGTTGTAAGGGACAGACGGTTAAATGGTGACTGTCTGAGAATGTGTTACTCTACAAAAAAGAAAAGAAAGTGTCACAATTTATTTTGATGATTATTAAATTTTGTGTTTTGTAATTTTTGTTTTTCTCAAGGTAACCTTTGTTGTAAAAGATAAGTTTTATCGGGCACACAAGCAGTTCTTGCTTCAGCCTGTTTTTGGTCACCCGTACTAGCTGGGTGTGAGCTTTGTTTATGTATATCGTGGGATGTCACAGGAGACTGATTATTGAATAAAATTCAATTTGAGTATGAGAAAAAAGGTGAACTCTTTTTAAAAAATTCTTTCCCGTCGTCCGTTTGAAGTTTTCTCGGTATTTGGCTTTCGGTGGAAAGGTAATCAAAGTTTTTCACTACCTCGGAGGCCGATTTAGTCTTTAAAACACGAACGTACGCCGTTTTAGAAAAGATATCTATAAACGTTAATAAATAATTAAAACCGTCGTTCTGTTGCGAAAGAGCGCGCATGTCACAAAAATCTGCTTGAAATGGCATCAAAGGTCTGGTTACAACAACCCTGTTTCTAGGAAAGCGTATTTTCACTGGTTTATGTAAAGTATACGCATCCTGTTCCGATAAAAATGTTTTCAGTTTTCTAGTTTGACTTTTCTGCCGCTTTCATTTTCTAAAGCTCTGTGTAGTTTTTTAACACCCCCGTAGCTCCCCGCGTGACTAGCCGTGTAGTATGCGTTGTGAAAGTCGGCGGTCATGATGCATATGACTGCTATGACGCTCGAGTGAATAAGTCAAACAATAATAACACAAAAATATATTCGTTTTATTCTTTTATTTTGTTTTCATCACGCAGGAAACGTATCAAAATTATAAGTAGGTAGTATTCAGTCGTCGGTACAACAAGGGTACAGCATTTTAGAGATGTTCATTATTCCACATCCGCTCCGCTTCACGCAGAGATCTCCAATTTTTATCACGGAGCTTAATCACCTCGTCTTCGTCGTCACCGTCGTCGTACTCCGGGAGGGGACCTTCAACAACTTGAAAGCTGACGCAACGGTTAATCAGCGTGTTTATGTAGTCCTCCAAATGGTTTTTAAGCAAATACTGCGTTACAGCGGGAAGAAAAGAGGGTGTGCGAAGCAGGTCTTCGAACGTTTCAGAGTTTATTCGAAAAAAGTCCGGGTCCAAACAAGGGTGTTGAGTCTGGCTGGAGTGATCAACCTCACAACCGTAGCAGCTAGACGTCTTGAGCTTAGAGACCGCTCTATTGAAGAGATAATAAACAACGGTTTTAACGGCTCTGATCATATCTTTTCCAACGTCGTCGATGGTTGGATTCGCTCTGGGTTTTTTCCCGTCGCAATCATCCGTCGTCGAAAGGGATGAATCGCCGTTGTCATCCTCCGTCGATGGGCTCGATTCGCCGCTGTCATCCGTCGTTGAAGTCGGTAGCAGAGAGGCTGCTTTGGGTTCTTCAAAGATCTCGACCAAGATCTCCGGGGCCAATAGCGTAGCGGAGGTAAGTGTAACCCCCATCCCGGGTGATGATGGACGATCGTAGGGTAGAGTATCCTCGATCGTTACATCGGGTGATGTAGAAGGGCCCCACGGGATCGTATCCTCGTCCGACGTCGAGGGTGATACCATGGGCGATGAAGGAGGACTGCCGGGGAAGATCATCGGTGGTGAAGGAGCCGAAGAGGGAGATTGCCCGGCCCAGTAGCTCGTCAGAGTTCTTTGCTCGCTTGTTTTGGGAGACATGCTCTCGGGATGAAGGCGTGGTTCCGAGAGCGGCGGGGTGTTATTTCATAGACGAGTGGGAGGTGCAAAGTCGGCGGGGCTTAGAACATCAAAGCTCTCTTTGTCTGAACAATCTCGGTCCAGTTTCTGCAGCTGCGAAAAAGATTTGAAATCTTAACGCCGGCCTCCTCCATTTTCTCGTCCCAAGCTTTCAACGGTAACGCCAGCTGTCGTTGGAAAAGCCCGCATTCTGCGCTGAATTTCTCCAATACAAGCATATCTTCCTCCGCACGCTCGTCTTTGTTTCTACGTCGACTGGCTCTGTAAAACCACCGGCTGGGCCCGCTTTTCTCCGTCTCCCACACCGCGCTGAAAACGGTTCTCAGCGTAGACATCTCGCCGTCGGAAGGACAGGGTTTCAGCTTTCCATCACCGCACACCTCGGCTTCTTTCTCCACCATCTCGGGCTTTCCATCATCATCATCATCCTCCGCTGTACGAGGTAGAAGCAGTCTCATAATACCCCAATCAGACGAACTCATGAAAGCCGTATTCTGCACGGGCTCGGGGGTCACCCCCGGCGCATTCTGTGGCGCATTCTGCAGCGCATTCTGCGGCACATTCTGGTACAGAACAAGTTCCCCTACCTTGTACTTAAAAAAGTAGCCGAAGCTCCCTTCAAACCCGTAGGGCTCCAAAGACCACTCATCATGCAGAGCCTCGCTCGGAGGACACTGCGTTCTGCAGACAAACACTTGCTCCTTCCGGGGTGCAGTCGGCGTTCGGTTCTGCTCAAAAACGACGATGGGAGTCTCGCATATGATCGAAGAAGTGGGTACGTGAGCCATGGTTTAATCCTTTTTTAAATTTATCTTCAGATTTGTAAGTCATTTTCAGAAACTTTTATCGATTAATATATACACGCTAGCGCCACCCCCCTTCTACACGTGGCTCAAAACGAGTGGCTCATCTATAGTCATACGAGTGACGGACCTATTGGTTGTACAATTCCCCCTCTCCATTCTCCTGACAATCCGTCTTTAAAAAATTTGCACCATCTCAGACACGTTATCGTTAGGTAAAAAGCAAACGCCAAAATAAAAATGGTCTGAAGTCTAGCTTATATCGTTCGACGGCTATTTATCTTTAACTGAAACAATGCTTACAACGTTCGGTGTTCGGTCTGTACTCAGAAACAATCTTATTTTATTTTTGTTACGAATACTATTATATTCAAGAATTTATTTAAATTCTAGGAAAGTACTGTAGAACACTTTTTAAAAATCTCATCGTTTGAAAAAGTTTCAAAACACTCATTTTCTTGTTTTGAACTAAACGCACACGTTAGTTTAACCTAATCAAAGTCAGTTTGAACACTTTTCACTTTTCAGTAAGAGAGGGGTGGAAGGGGTGTGTGTGTGGGTGTGTGTGTGTGTGTGTGTGTGTGAAACTGTGGTGGTGGTGGTAGGGAGGCGGGGGTGGGTGGGGTGGGTGGGCAGTGGGTCTGCTGTAACTAGCAGACTGCATACCAGTGGCTGACGTGTGTGTGTGTGTGTGTGTGTGTGTGTGTGTGTGTGTGTGTGTGGGTGCGTGGGTGTGTGTGTGTGTGTGTGTGTGTGTGTGTGGGTGCGTGTGTGTCAAAGTAGAGTTGCTTCAGTAAGCTGAGAAGCATGCAGAAGGTTTTACATTCCTGGCTGAAACACATCCTTGTAACGATCGACTCTTATTTTTTTTTTAAAAATAAAAATATTTTTGTATACAATTCTATCAAATACAATCAAATACAATAAAAATAAAAAGAATCATTTAAATTGTGGGATAACATCGCTAGTAGATTCATTCATTAACCCCCACCCCTCACATAGGCTTTAGAGAGAAATCTGACCCATCCATCAGGACTGACGTTTAGTCCTGGGTTATTCAATCAAAAATGACATAAAGTTTCTTAGTTTCAGAGAACCTGGAATCAATCCAACTGGCTTAACGTTTAGTTTAGGGTTATTCAATCAAAATTGACACTTTGTTTCGTCACCTATGACCGCTATGGTCATTCAATGCTCAACAACAGCCTGGGTTCCCATCATCAATTTATGCTTGACATTTTGTTTGACCGTCATCAATTCATTTTTGACATTTACTTTTTGACCTATGACCGCTATGGTCATTCATTCCCCATCATATGCTCCTTCTGACACAAAGTCCTGGGGTTATTCATCAAAATTGACATTAAGTTTTTGACCTATGACCCTTATGGTCATTAAAGGCTCATCTACACCTAAGTTCATATCAAGTTCATGTCAGCAATCATGATTTTGACATAAACTTTTTGACCTGTGACCTCTCTAGGCCATCAATCATTATTTTTGACATAAGCTGGATCAATAATCTCTCTATTCCTAAATATTCAACACATGAATTTCAATCTGAGACGAGTATCCTTCTCTATTTTGTTATCATCAAAATAATGCTCATCCTAAAAAAAATTAGCTTAACCATCTTTCACTGTAGCAGTGCCGAATACATGCACTTATCAGCAGCTGAAGAAGAGCTCTTCTGCACACAATAACAGCACACTGACGTCCACACAGCATGCCCATTTGAGTTTCTGGATGCATTTGATGTCCAAGTGCTTACCCACTACAGGCCAATTTATTGAATCCTATTGTTGGCAGAAGTAGGAAAAATTCAATTTAAATTTTATTTAAATTTAAATGTTCCAGGATAAAATTAAATGGATGGGTTTTACACTCAATTAGAGTTAACAGAATCAGCTTAATCAGATTTGTTTATTTGACTTCACTTTCATACAAAAGAGTCATTCAAAGTGCTGTATTTCAATTCAAAGCACTTTGCTTGGCACGGAACAAAATCCATGGTTAAGAACAACCTGGCACTTGAATATTTTTTATCTTCTGAGCAGCTCGCAAATTATTCAACTAGCCTTGAAAGAAATAGAAAACCACTTGTGACAGGTTTTTGATGTTTTTAAAAGAAGTGTAATTAGTGAACAGAGACGACATCGTGAATTGAACCCAAGCATCTGCGAGAGCCATGTTTGTAGTTTGGTAGCTGAAATTAGGAGATCAATCATGCTACACGGTCCATGTTAGCAACAATTTGCTAAGGGAAAAATTTAATGACAGAACAAAGACAGTTCTGGTTCTCCCGTTGCTGATTGAAAAACTTTGTATTTACGCTCTGCTTTCCAGACTACACCAACTGTTCAGACACCTCACACACGTCCCATCAGTTTCCGACCAGAAACCAGCGATTGGTTAAATCAGAAAGGTCCTATGGAGTGAGCGATCCTCAATGCTGAGTTCAGACTGTTTCCACCAAATGTAAGAAAAAGTTTGATGTATCAGGCTGGTTTTGATCACATATGAGCAAAAATCCAGACCTGCTTTTCCTCTTTATCCAATAGTGCTGCTGAGAGTGATACTTTAGATATCTGTATACCTCTGAAGTGCCTCAGACTCACTTGGCTTCTATCTAAAGGACTCTGCTTTGTCAACAAGTTTTTTCAAGTGGTCTCTCACAAAACGCCAGAGACTTTGCACTCGAAGAGCTGGCTTTCATCCTGGAGGACGTGTTTTTGTTGGCTCAGTGTCGCAGCAGTGAGAAGGCAAACTTTGGTGTAAAACTTGCTCTGCATGGTGGGGTTAATACTAAACTCATGTATGCACAACCAGCACAAAACCCAGAAAATGAGCTGCTTAGGTTCTACACTTTACTTGAAAAGAGTCCCATAGTTTCTAGAATAGGATCCAATGTACTAAATTTAAAGCCGGAATTTGGGCAACAGCGATCATTTCAAACTCCAACAAATTAGAGAAATGATTTTGTACTATAATTCAGTAATAGTTCTTATCTCATAGAATGCAAATTGATGCACATGGTAGCTCATGAGCAGAATGCGTCCACTTTAACACTTTAATACCCACTTTAACACCCATTAGATATGGGTCTGATAGAAAACAAAATCTGACCAAGAACAACCAAGTGTTCGAAAAATATCCAAAAACTGGAAAAGGGGGTTTGTAAATCTCTCAAAATGTATGAACAAAGTAGAAAACCACTTGAGGTACGTATTGTTTGCAGGAATAACATGGTAATAACATGGTAAAAACCTGCAAAAAATGATTCTGTGCAAAGTCCTTGAGTGTTAAAATTTTGCCCAGATACAGAATGTTTTATAAAAAAAGAGATGCTAGTTTTTCATTTGTGGCATTACGCATTGGGGTTTGCAGAAAAGAGAATACAAGATACTTGTAGATTTTCACAGTGATTGACATTAAATAGCTTTGGCTGCGAGATTGGGACTTTCAACTTGGTAGAGAAGTTATAAAAGACCATAAAAATTTATTTGGCATTATGGGGAAGTCTTTTGTTTTCATAGAAAGGGGAAGTTAGGAGGAAGTACTTGATCTTTGCCACTTTCGTTTCTGAGATGGGATCATTTTTTCACACCAATGCTTCACATCAGCAGGCCCATCACCTTTCAATGTTATATCTGAAATGAGGCCTTTGCTGACATATGGGCAGACACACAAAGCGTCATTTTGCACCGGGTCAATTGTCACATCAAAGCATTCCTTGACGCATGGAGGGAGGCTCCCTGTAATCTGTCAGGCTAAAATGTAAACAGGGGGATGCTAAAGCGGCAGGATCATTGGGCCCCCCGCTGTTAAATCCACTCTGACCACTCAAGTTCATATGGCTCACAAATACATGTAAGAGTGAAAGCTCATCTGCATGACCAGCTTGTCTCATGACGGTCTAATCAAATGCTAAATCCATGAGATAAATTTCTGATACAAAAAAGGATTTATTTGCATGATTTTTAGACACAATCCAGCTGTTGTCTTAAAGAAAACAATATATTTTCAGGTCTTTTTGCATTGAACTAAAATTTATAACAAATCAAAATCATACAACTGCTTCATTGTTGTTTTTTACACATTTTATTATTTAGCTAGATAGATACTTTATTGTCATGCCAAAAGGCCCAAAATGGTCTTGCATAACACAGCACCGCCATCAATTTATAATGCAGAAAAAATGACAAAACCAGGCCACATAGAACAATAAACAAAACCGATCTGCTTAGATAGTAATTTTTTGGATTTTGCTTCTGGTTTAGCTTCAGGATAAACAGATAAATGAAAGAGTTTGAGTCTGACTTTGTCAAAGCGTGACACACATTTACAAATCTCCTGCCAATTCCAAACTGGTTATAACCCAGAGCAACATCTAAAAGGATAAAATGTCAATTTCCTGTTATTATACTAAAATCTTCTTTTCAAATTACATTAATCTACCCTTTTATTGTGTTTTTCAGTCTTCTCCCTCTTTCCTTGTTTTCTGGATTTACAAAGCTATGATTAACAAAGTTAAGTGAGGTATTGATTTGAAATGCATGATGTTTTCTTTTCTCTATAATGTGAAAAAAAAGCCCTTCTGATGTTAAAATAAATGGAAAATTAGTGTCAAATAAAAAAAAAAACTGAATTTAGATAAGGTTTTATTATAATTTAAAAATTAGTTTTGAAAACTTTATATAATTGAATATGTAAAGAAATAATTTCCATCAATTGAATATAAACTACATAAAGAGTTATTGTCATTGTCAAGAAGAAATACAATTTTGTTTAGTGGTTTCTCAAAATAAATAAATTATGAAATATGAAAAGAGCAATCAGGTCAGACAGGAATCCATGGACAATGATGTTTGCAGATGACATTGTGATCTGTAGTGAGAGGCGGGAAGAGGTGGAGGAAAAGCTGGTGAGGTGGAGGTTTGCACTAGAAAGAAGAAGAATGCGGATTAGTCAGAGTAAAACAGTGTACGTGTGTGAATGAGAGGAGTGTGGTTACAAGGAGGAGACAAAGAAGGTGGAGGATTTTAAGTACTTAGGATCAACAGTCCAGAGCAAAGGAGAGTGTGAAAAAAGGTGAAGAAGCGTGTGCAGGCAAGCTGGAATAGGTGGATAAAAGTATCCGGTGTGATAGAAGAGTTTTAGCTAAAATAAAAAGCGTACAAAACCATGGTGAGACCGGCCATGCTGTTTGGTCATGAGACAGTGGCACTGAAGAAAAGACAGGAAACAGAGATGGAGGTAGCAGAGATGAAGATGCTGAGGATCTCTCTGGGAGTGACCAGGATAGACAGGATCAGAGGAACAGCTCATGTTAGACGTTTTGGAGATAAAGTCAGAGAGACCAGACTAAGATGGTTTGGACATGTGCAGAGAAAAGAGAGAGGGTACATTGGAAGAAGAATGCTGGATTTGGAACCACGAGGAAAGAGGCCTAGAGGAAGACCAAAGAGGAGGTTCATGGATACAGTAAAAGTGGACATGAAGATCGTTGGTGTGACCGAAGAAGATACAGCAGATAGGGTTAGATGGAAGAAACTAACTTGCTGTGGCGACCCTTGAAAGAAAATACTCAAAGGAGACGAAAACGAAAAAAGCAATCAACCAACGATAAGGTATACCCTTTTTAACATAATCAACATTTTGAAAATATGTACCTGGTAAATAGAATGCCTAAAGAGCATTCTATTTACATGTTTGATGGATTTTAGATTTGACAATGTCAGGATAACAATGCAGATATGCCTCATAAAACAGTAAAAACAATCACCAAATGGCAGAAAAAGGGTAAGAAACAAAAAGAAAGCTCTTCCAATGGATGCTGCCCTGAGGCTTTTCTTCTGCTTTCAGTCGTACACACACACACACACACACACACACACACGCACGCACGCACGCACACGCACACACAGAAGATGATGGAGAGAAAAGTTACATGACACCTCAACCGGAAGTGTGCAGTTTTTTTTCCAAATAAAAACCATAAAAATAGCACAATAACTCAAACAATAACATTTATTATTCTCTCAATTTATACAGTGAAAGCTTAAACATTTTTAGCGATGTTATGAATGTGTTGCTGTAATTTTGTACGTTTTTTTAGCTGCATCTTGAGAGAAGTAACGGTTTTATTTTGAACACCCCAATTAAACTTAGCTTCCTCTGCTAACTCCAAAAAGCAGTAGATCGTTTTAACTAAGAGCAGCTACACTTCTAATCCACTGGGAGTTTTTTTAAATAGAATCCCTAGTTCTTGTATTTGAGTTTAATTATTAGTTGTTTTTCTGCGGAACGTGGCAGTTAGGAAAGAGTTTCCGCTGTGTTTTGATGGCTAGCCGTTCCCGCTAGCATCGCTAGCTAAGCTAAACACAGCGGCTTGTGTCGCTGTTAAGATAATCATCCAGACATCACACAAGCTTCTTCTCCAGCTTAGTTTGGAACAGGCAAGCTCGCCATCTCTTCCTTTCTAACTGAAAAACAACGTTACGACAGTAAGGTAAGTGTTGTAACGGATTAATGTCGGTTAGCAGAATACATCGGTACAGACTAGTCCCTGGATTCACATTCCTTCAAATGTTTTGAGGTTTTCTTGAGCTGCAGTGACAGATCATGTCTTTTTAAAGATCTGTTTGCTACCTGGTTGAGTAATTGAGTAGTTTTAGAGGGATGTCATTGCTTTTTAGTCACTGATTATGTGCAGAAATGTATATTTTAACATTCCACGATGGCTTGTTAAAGCAGAGAAAAAGCCCTGAAGCATCTCCAACTCTTCATCCCAGTTTTTTAAAAAGTGTTTGGTTGTGTAAAGTTGTTCAGTGTAAATCCGTTGCTAAGAATAACAGGACAGATTAACAGGAACAGATCTTATGTGGAAGAACTCAGTTGAGGCTGAAATTTATTAATCTGTTTAGTTTTTTGTATTGACTGCATTGATCATGGATACAAGTGGTCAAAACTGAGAGAGTGAGGAGCTCTTCCGGGTCGAGAGAAGCCAGATGGGGTGGTTCAGTTAGAATGCCTCCCAAACATCTCCTAGTGAGGTGTTTCGGGCACGTCCCACTTGGAGGAGACCTTGAGCTGCAGTGACAGATCATGTCTTTTTAAAGATCTGTTTGCTACCTGGTTGAGTAATTGAGTAGTTTTAGAGGGATGTGATTGCTTTTTAGTCACTGATTATGTGCAGAAATGTAGATTTTAACATTCCAAGCTGGCTTGTTAAAGCAGAGAAAAAGCCCTGAAGCATCTCCAGCTCTTCATCCCAGTTTTTAAAAAGTGTTTGGTTGTGTAAAGTTGTTCAGTGTAAATCCGTTGCTAAGAATATCAGGACAGATTAACAGGAACAGATCTTATGTGGAAGAACTCAGTTGAGGCTGAAATTTATTAATCTGTTTAGTTTTTTTTATTGACTGCATTGATCATGGATACAAGTGGTCAAAACTGAGAGTGAGGAGCTCTTCCGGGTCGAGAGAAGCCAGATGGGGTGGTTCAGTTAGAATGCCTCCCAAACATCTCCTAGTGAGGTGTTTCGGGCACGTCCCACTTGGAGGAGACCTAAAAGCAGACCCTGGACCTGCTGGATAGACTGTCTCACAGCTGGACAGGGAAGACCTTGGGATCCTCCTGGGTGAGCTGTAGGATGCAGCTGGGATGAGAGAGGCCAGATGGGGTGGTTCCGTTAGAATGCCTCCCAAACATCTCCTAGTGAGGTGTTTCGGGCACGTCCCACTTGGAGGAGACCTAAAGGCAGAGCCTGGACCTGCTGGATAGACTGTCTCACAGCTGGACAGGGAACACCTTGGGATCCTCCTGGGTGAGCTGTAGGATGCAGCTGGGATGAGAGAAGCCTGGGTTTTCCCGTCTGAAGCTGTTGCTCCTGCGACCCGGCCCAGGAAAAGCCAATGGAACAGAACTGTATTGACCATCTATTATCTTCTTCTTTTCAACAGGGACATCATCAGATGAAATTAGGATACTCATATCCTCTGGATCATTCATCACGTTTTACAAAATTATGGAGTAAAATTCCTGTCAACATCATGCATGGGGCGATTAAATCAGACCTGAACTGCAGCAGTGATTTGATGTCTCCACATCTGGATTCACCTTGCTGTTTTTAAAGACCAGCACCCAAGACTGGATGTACAGTTTTATCCATTTTCCTCTTTCAACGTGAATCACCATGTATCAATGTGGTTTGGACAGCCTCAAATTAATATAAACAACTTGAATTTGTGTTAAAGTCTAAAGGAGGTGGTCCAGGACGAGTTTGTCAACCACAAACCTAAAGAATCATGGCTTCGGTATGGAAGAGGCTGCAACGTGTTGGGAAGCATGCATCCAAATTCCAGTTTGTGGCTTCGTATCAGGAACTTATGGTGGAATGCACAAAGAAATGGTGAGTTTAGCAGCAGTATGAGGCGACCACAGGGCTGTCATTGAAGCTCCATGAAAGCTGTGGCTCTGTCTATGCTGGAATGCTGAGCTCATTCCTGGTGGCCATAATTCACACACACACAAACATTATCTCCTTGATGTGCAGTCATGTCTCTACGCTGGCAGAGGCCTGGCTTTCCTCTGAAATTATTTTTTTTGTGTACCATTCCTGAATTTGTTTAGTTTTATCTGCAAAGGAACTGACTTTCTCTTCTATATATAGGGATGCTCTACTGTCCTTGATCTTCTGCGTTTGATTCTATCAGCTAGGAATACAATGGAGCTGTCCTTTTATCATTGGTTAGCTTGAGTTTATGTTCATTGTTGGTGATCATCTCGAAGGATAACACCTCTGTGATCACTTGTTTGTCCCGACAATTAGAACACAACAAAAATGTAGCGTTGAAAGTTTTCTCTGATGCAAAAAGAAAGAAAAAACTGTTGCTATATAGAAACTTACTTGAAGAGCAGTTTATAAAACAGAATAAAACAAAAGAGAGAAAGCAGTTTTGCTCATTGAATGAAGAAGCACTTACTGTAGGTCCTAAAATAAACAGGAAATTGATCAGCTAATGTATTTCTAAAAATGAAAGCGTATTATATGTAAAACTATTAAAATGACTAGAAATCTCTTGTTCTTGTACTAACAAAACATTGAAAAGTGAAATTATGCTTATGAAATAAGCAAATGATGTATTTGTGTTGCCACAGGGACTCTGATGGTTGTTGGTTCAGGATTTTCATTCATTATTCCACAGATTGATACTCTTTTTATTTGACAAGGCGGGCAGAAGTGTGTTTCTAGTACTCAACATGGCAATCATAGGGAACTGGGCCCTATACTACGAATCTAGATTCAGGGTTAGCAAGATAAGTTGCGGGTGAAACCTGGACATGCGGTTCTACAAATCTGGCTCACTTCCTATCAAGGATAGTCTCCATGGCAACATGCGGCAAACTCATAACCTGCTCCCGACCAGGATAAGTGCTCGATAGCATGTATAAGCGCATGTAGAGAACCAGTCAGATCTCATCCTCGCTTAGACGTCACCCATCCTGGAGGATCCTGTTGAGGAAACTGCATGTATTGTGCAGGGCTCTCTGCAGAGAAAGTTTTCAGTGATCTCCAAAACCCGTTGGATTTCCCTGATGATTATCTATTTGAGAGGTATGGATTCTCATTTAAGGGAATCCTACACCTCGCATTTAAAATACAAATCTTGTTTTTCGCCAACATTTTATGCCTAATTAATTTTTTATCATTTTTAAAATTGAAGGTAATTGTATCAAAAAGTGATACATATCTGACATAATTATATTTTGTGAGGCTTGAACTTTTTTCATTTCTCTAATTGCTCGGTGAAGAGATGAAAGCTTCAATACGCTTCAAGCAACGCATTACTTCAAACTTAAACATTCACAGTATCTACTATTTTTTTGCCGGTCTTCCTTTCTGGCTTTAAATGCTGCCACTGTGTTTCATTTTGGAAGGATTTCTTCTTTTATTTTTTCATATTTTCGTAGAGTAACCCTCTGCTCCACCTGGGAGAAATATGACGCTCTTACCTCATGCATGTGTGCGCTTACTCCGCCTCTTTTATGTGAACTCGCACAGCTTCATTCAACGAATCCAGGCTTGACAGAGTGAGAAGTGAACTCGCTTCGTAGTGCAGGTTATCCGGAGAGACTTATATCTCGTTTTGTTAATCCAGACATGACACACTCATCCAGGATGAGTTTGGCGACATTCTGATGTATGCCACAAAACTTATTTGCATTAATCAGAAATATCGCATGTCGCAACTGCAATTACTGCAAAAAGATGGGATTCACCCTTGCTTTTCTGTTTACAGTTTGCAGTCTCTGCAGGTATACCCTGATTAACCAACTGATTAGTCACTCGTTCTTAGCTAGGTCAAAGGGGGTGCCCACTTCATCAGTATGTAGCTACCAGTGCTATTAAACATTGCCATATGCTTTTAATTCACTATCAAAAAACACTATCAAATTTCAAATCCGTATTGAAGTAGTAGACTGAAAAATTGAATTAAATTATTTTTTCCAATATTGTGGAGTTGTAACATGTAGAAAGTTAAACTCCAGCTTGTGATTTGTCTGTAAACCATCTGCCCAGAAGAAAGAGTATAAGTTTATAGTCAAGAGGTGCACTGTAAAACATCATATTCCAAATCCTCTATCAGTACTGCGTGTAAGATGTGCAGACTATCAGAGAATGAAAGCACATACTCAGACGAATGTATATTAACCGTGTGCTCTGGCCTCTTTACTACAGCATAGTCCAAACTGAATGAAACAATGTTGATACAAAGATGTAGACGAGTTGTCTGGTGTGTTTTCAACAGTGAAGATAAAGTGAATAGATAGATGGAAAGCTATATGCTGCACTTCTGCCTGAAGCCTTGTGCCCTGCAGTGAGGGAGAAGCCAGGGCTTGTAAAAGCTGAGATGTAACCTGCAGACACGGATTCTCAAGTGGCTTGCTGGAGGCGTGACTAACACAGCAACGCAGAGCTTCGACCCAGGACAGATGTTAACGTGTTGGAGAATGGAATGAGAAAAATGTACATCTTTTACCAGAGCAAAGGGGTGGGTGGCCTCTCTCTGAAGCCACTACACTACCTTTTACCGTCTAAGAGGGGCTTTTTGTGGAGTCAGTAGAAGGAAAAAAAAAACCCTTCATAAAAGCAGGAGTTATGTAATGCTTTTCTCTGTTGAAGCAGGATAGACTTCTTAAGCTCATCAGCAACTAGAGACAAAAGTGTTTTCGAGAATCCATGTTGTGCACCAGGGCCAGTGTTTAATGGTGAATGTTAGCTTAAACACATATTTACTTATGGAAAACATCTTTAAGTGGATGTTCTTTTGTGTTCTGTTCCTCAAGGCAGTATCAGTTTAGTGTCTTCACATTCCAGTGGAAATTTTTCATCTGCATAAACCGGAAACAGACTTCAGAGCTCATGTGGCTACAGACCTTTAAATTCTGGAATCAGCAGAAGAAATAAAGCTGACTTCTTACCTTTTCGATGATGCATAAAACTTAACGTTGCGTGTAAATGCACATTTTCCTCATTTTGAAAACATTTGATCCAACATTTTAACTCTTAGGATGCTGGATTTTCTAAGTATTGATCATCAGTAAAAAGCACTTTTTTGCTGATTTCAATTTTAGTGTTTATAAATCTTAGAACTGCGGTGTGAAAGTATTTTGAAGTAGATGACAAAATCCTTTTGACATTAAATCTCTGATTCTTCGCTTGATAAACTGTGCATCTAACTTAATGTCCACACGTCATCTTGATCATTGTCATCCTTCACGGAGCCTAGTTTAGTCTTAAATGGACTCTACTTAGATAGTGCTTTTCTACCTGCATCGGTACTTAAAGCGCTTTACAGTGTAGCTCACATTCACCCTTTCACACATACACATTCATACCTGATGGGGATGCTGCTATTCAAGGTGCAAACCACCATCAGGAGCAATTGAGGGTTCAGTGTCTTGCTCAAGGACACCTCGGCATGAACTCATGGCGGGGGATCGAACTGGCAACCCTCCGGTTACAGCGCGGTCACCCTACTCACTGAGCCATCCTTCCCCCTGTGCCTGAAACACCTCACCAGCGAGGCGCTCGGGAGGCAAACTGACCAGATGCCCTAACCACCTCTACTGGCTCCTCTCGAACTAGAGGAGGAGCGACAGTTCTAAGTAACAGTTCTAAGACTAAGAAATGATTTAATCTTAAGTCATTACGTACGTTTCCATTGGGGCTTCTGTTTATCAAGTACTTGGGAAAAAACATTAAAAATTTTGATTACCGCCTTAATTCTTCCATGTTTTATTTCACCTCCTTGCCCTAAAAGTTTGTTCCTAATATTTAAATGCACATTAATTAGAAATGCAAAGATAGTAGCAAATTGTCACGGTATTTACCACGGTATCCCACGCTAGGTGGGAGACGGTGGATCAGCGCTAGAGCGCTTGCCCACGGACGGTGATCATCGCGGGTTTGATTCCCACTGAGACCACTGTCTAGGGTCCTTGGAGAAGACACCCAACCCCCGCTTCTCACACCATTGGCGCCGTTGAAGGGCAGCCTGCTGCGGTGTAAGGAGTGCGGCACACAAATTTCCCCGGTGAGGGATGAATAGAGTAATTCATTTTTTTTTTTTTATTGTTGTATTTGTAACCTGTCTTGCTATTTTGAACCCATAAACATAATGATGAGATTTTCAATTATTTTGCAAGCCTCTCCATATCATTGTGATAAATGTCACATTATGAGAATAACATTGTGACAATATTAGATTGTCCGGTTTCCATATGCTGCTTTGCATCCATTTTTTCCCCCTCTTCTTAAAATTTTGCCAAATCCATGAGTGTGAGAGCAAGTAAACAATCTCTCGAAGGCCAAGCCCGACACAGATGTTTGTGTAACAGCAGACTGTTTCAGTGGGATTGACCAACATGTGTCAGGCTGTGACATGTTGTCCTCTGTCGAGTCTTTGTGCATTATGGCAAATGTCCATCACGTCACTGCCAGGAAACCCTTTCTCCCCAAACTTGTCTGACGTGGCTTTTCTTTTTGTTTCAATTTGTTGGGCCTGATAGACTCCTGAGTCTAAGTTTGGCAACAGAATGCAGTTTGATGGCCAGGTGGTTGAGCAAGGCAGATGTTTGGTTATACAGGCTTATATTAAAAAAAAACAATAGACTTTCAATTTAATTGTCCTTCAGGCTGTGTGGAGAAAATGAATCTGTATTTAAATGATTAAATAGCTGTTAATTTTATTTCATGGCTTTTAACAATTCAAATTTTTGTGTAACATTTACATACAATATTGTTTTACAAATTGCCTGATTTCGCTCCAATATGACAAAATCTATAGTGAAAATGATGTAATCTGTTCATCATTTACAACCAGTACCTCATCTTCCCACCTCTTCAACATCATCAGATCTTACCACACTTCCATTTCAGTTTAAGGCTCTGTTACTCACATTGAAAGCTGTCTTGTCTCACTCCTCCGCATATGTCAGATTTCATCCATACAGCTGGTCACACACAGGCCCTCTTCTTCCTCTGGTCTTGTTGTGCCCTGTTCTTCCCTTGCCTTTTTTCTAAGAACATTATTTCTTTTCACTTCTTTCAGACATTCGAGTGATTGATTTTCTTATTACAGATCTCTACTTAAATCAGGGTCTCTCAAATTCTTCTTTTCTATTGGGCCTTCCCATTCCAGGCCCATTATAGAGAATCATTTCCTCACCTGTCCTCTGCATTCTCTTTTCTCACATTGACCACTACATCCATCATTACCATATCTATAAAACTCTTCTTTGGTCTTTGTCTAGGCCTCCATCCTGGCAGTTCCAAACTCAGCATCCTTCTGCTGTCATGTATTTCCTCTTTCCTGTTTGGACAAATCTGAACTACCTCAGTATGGCCTTTATCTCTAAAACCTCGAGCATGTTGTTCTTCTGATATCCTCACTTGTGATCCTGTCCATCCTCGTCACTTCCAAAGAGAACCTCAGCATCTTGATCGCTGCGTCTCCTGTTCTTCTTTCAGTTAAAAAATAATTTTGTTTCCTGTTTTTAATGCAGGAAATAAACAGACCAACTTTTTTTTTTAAGTTTTCTAAATAGCCAGTGGAAATCCCAAATTAATCTTTTTTTTTTCATTATTTTTTACTAAATACAAAGTCTTAACGCCTCGGTATCCTCCCGGGTGAGCTGGAGGATACAGCTGGGGTGAGAGAAGTCTGGGTTTCTGTCTGAGGCTATTGCCCCTGCAAACCAGCCATGGATAAGCAGAAGATGGCAGAATGGAACAAACTTAAAAATGACTGCATTAGGGTAGATTGTGTCAACACTCCAAACAGGTTTGGAGACAAGAGAAACGCGGCTTGTTCTTTCCCTCTTTGCTTAGTTTTTCCACTAATTTTGATTTCAAGTTGCTATACTTTAAATGATGTTTTACTTTCTTCATTGGGTGTAACAAAAAAAAGTAACAAATTTAGAAGTTGGTTATCGCCAGCTGAGTTTATGGGTAAACTGTTAACTGCTGGGATAATGTCATCATACTTCATGCCAGAAAAAGCATATATTTCATCGCAACAGCCTCCCACATGAAATATTGCTGGGCTGCGATGTAGTTAATGGAGTGTTAAATGTGAGAAAAACTGTTTTGGTTTAGCTTTTTCTCTGCTGCAGTCAAGCAGGGAAACACTCTGCTCCCAAGATGGCTCATCATTTATCAGCCTGCAGAGCAGGCTTGCAGCACCTACTGTGTACTGTATGTACGTATGTGAAGCACAACACGTTAAAACTAGAGTACACTAAGCATAAAAGTGATTGATTGGTTGGTAAACAGAAACAGATTTTTTTTTGTTTTTGATTTTAATTTTTCAGATTGCCTGTTTTTCATTTAACAGTCTTCTTGTTTCTGAGCTGTGAGAATTAAGAATGTATGAAGGTGGATATTTAACAGTCAGGTATGTAACTCAGTGGATGCTGCTGATGTTGAGTAGCTTTTGAAGGAAATGAACTCTGAATATCTTATATGACCTTTGCTAAATAGTGTCTCCTTAACATTTCCGTATTTATTTTCATTTACATTCTCTCAAACATTTTCAATTTTTTTTCCTCTGTTACTTTTGCAGTACTTTGAACTTTGTACGGGCATGAGTGTTATGCAAGCCTGCGATTGCACATCGAAGTGCCTTTATTCCATGTTTGATTACGAGACGATATCAATCAGTTTGCTGTTCTTGACCAGGATAAATCAGTCTTTCTGTGGGTTGTTCTTCATTTTGTCTTGTGAAGAAGTACAGAGTCTCTTCTTCTTCTTTCGGCATTTCCCTTCAGGGGTCGCCACAGCAAGTCAATTTCTTCCATCTAACCTTATCTGCTGTATCCTCTTTGGTCACACCAACTATCTTCATGTCTTCCTTCACTGCGTCCATGAACCTCCTCTTTGGCCTTCCTCTAGTCATTTTTCCTGGTGGTTCCAAATCCAGCATCCTTCTTCCTATGTATTCTCTCTCTCTCCTCTGTACATGCCCAAACCATCTCAGTCTTGCCTCTCGAACTTTATCCCCAAAACCGCTAACATGTGCTGTTCCCCTGTGTACTCATTTCTAATTCTGTCCATCCTGGTCACTCCCAGAGAGATCCTCAGCATCTTCCTCTCTGCTACCTCCATCTCTGCTTCCTGTCTTTTCTTCAGTGCTACTGTTTCTAGACCAATCAGCATGGCCGGTCCCACCACGGTTTTGTACACTTTCCCTTTCATTTTAGCTGAAACTCTTCTGTCGCACATTACACCTGATACTTTCCTCCACCCATTCCAGCCTGCCTGAACACGCTTCTTCACCTCTTTTCCACACTCTCCATTGCTCTGGACTGTTGATCCTAGATACTTAAAATCTTCCACCTGTAACCTCACTTTTCCATTTGGGTCCCTCTCATTCACACACATGTACTCTGTTTTACTCTGACTAAGCCAGTTGAAACATTGCAGCATACATGTTATTATTATTTATTTATTTATTTCGGTCACAGTGCAATTTTACAATTCATAAAATTCATGTAAAATTGAGTGAATATATTTGAATATATTTGTCACTGTTGTTAAATTACCTTGTTTCTGTCTATAGCTCTGAGTTAAGCTGAATCCTATCCCGCTTTAGAGGTGGGGCAGCCACAACTTCCTGCCACGCCCTTCACTTTCATCCATCACCAGGGATGAGCATGTGGACCAGACCTCAAGCGTTTAACCACAGCTACATTTATGATTCATCCATTTTTGTGATGAGTAATACTTTTCCAGTGTCTTTTAAATGTTTTATAAAAACATAAAATGAGTTTATATTTATGACCAAATTACTGATTTCTAACACCGTTATTCCATTAGTGTAGGCAAGGACAAACTATGGCCCATTAAACGTTTTAAAATGGCCTGTCAAACTTGAAAAAATTAAAATATATAAACCTTCAAAGTTTTAGTTTTCCTGCAATTCTGATATTTACTCACCAGAATGGCGCACTCTAGATATTCTGGCTTTGTTGAGAATACAACAACACTGCTCCTATAAAATTGTGTGTGTCTACGTGATGTGCATGTTGTCGAAATTAACAGTGCGCACAAATATGGATAGCCATTGGGGCCAATACACGCACGTAAGCAAGCTCGTTAGATTTCAAACCTACATTTTAAACCTAGCATAAATGCACGTTTTAAGCGGTAGTGTGCTGTATTTGAAATTTAATGTGCTTGATGTGACATCTACCACTTGTCTTGTGCGTGTCGTGGCTCTACGGATTTCCATTCCCAGATCAAATTGAACGCGCTCCACAGACTGGCTAGTTAAATTGTTTTGTCCTTGCATTTTGTTGAAATTCTTGTCTTCATTCTCATTGGAAATTAAAGCACATGTTTTCTGCAGATCCCAATGAGGTGAGGTTACCAAAGCATGCCATCCATCTGCTCCTGTTCCGGCCCCTTTGTCAAATGTTAGAACTCAATATAAGGCATAAGAAAACTTTTATTTGTCCTACAATGCAGAAATGTGGCCCTCGAATCAAAAAGTTTGCTCACCCGTTATTTAGTGTGACCATCTAATTGAAACCTTTTCATCTGTAGAGGTTAAAATTACAGTTTTTTTTACATCCTCATGCTCATTGCTCAGTAACATTTAAAAATTTTATACACAGCATCGCTGGGCTACGCTGCTTTTAGGAAAACCCTACAAAATCAAATAATATATTAAATAAATGTAAAGCATTTTTAAAGCTTAAAAGTTGCTTAAAGTACTGTTCTCCTCAGCCCACATGGCGTTAATGAATTTTTTAACATTAAAAATGCAAGCAAAACATAACATGTTTTGCTTGAGTATCACCTACTCAGGGTCATCATTCCATCGTGTTGTTGCTTCTGAATCATGTTTAAAGTGGCTTATGTCAAACATTTTGGGACCCGTTAAAGATTCTTTTTTATATTTCGAAAGTTTGCTTACTAGTAACACATCATCACTAATAGTGCCTGTTGTTTTGTTGGCATTATAGAGAGTTTTCTTTTGTGAAAGACCAAACAAAAGAGAGTTACAGTGATCCAGTTTGGAAGTTACAAGACTGTGGATTAGTACAGCTTTAGACTGAGGTGTGAGGGACAGCCCGAGACGTATGTTGCGAAGATTGAAGTAAGCAGAGCGGGTGACGGTGTTTACATGAGAGGTGAAAGAGAGACTACTGTCGAGGAATGGGACCCTGACTCTTTTCCTGAGGGGAGGGAGAGATTGCGGAGCCATCGATAGACAGGGAGATATGGTTGATCTTGCTTAGGGTGGATTTAATGCTTGTCAGAAGAAGTTCAGTTTTATTGCTATTGAGTTTAAAAAGTTTGACGTAAACCAGGATTTGACTTCGTTGATATAGTCAATCACACCCTCAGCGTTGGAACAGAGAAGTTGAGATGTTGGCGATAACCAAAAAGCATCAGAGCTGTTAATCTAAACTTCACCATCTTCAATCATTTCTAAATTAATTTTGTCCATCTTTTTTGCTGAACCTGCTTCTTTGGATTATTTTCTACAAAAAAAAAAAAGAGATGCTGAGAATCTTCTAAGGTTTAAATTTCTTTCCACAAAAGAAAACTACATGAGTATTTCTGTACTGAATGAACTGTAAGAGTGATGGTGACTGAAAGTGAAGAATAAACACTTACGTCTCCTCCTAATGGATCACTCTGACCATTTTCCTGTCATTTGTCTTTGCTTCTGAAGCATCCCTGCTCGATGACTCAGTGATTTCCGCTGCACATTACATGGAGCTTGCAGTCTTGTGATTTTAGCTGAACACAAGATCTGCAAAGAAATGATTGACCTCGATAGCAGACGAATGATTTTAATTGTTCTCATAACTCAGCATTATGACACAGAGGGAGAAATCTTTGAGAAAGCATGTATTGTTGAACAATGGATTCTCTATGTGGGGTCTCTCCTCCAGGCAGAAGTTATGTCACATTCCTTTTCTCCCTCTTCTGTCTTCTTTTAGTAGACAGCTATTTCAGACTTCTCCGAGTCTTTGAAATATGTGCTGTTGGCAGTTTTGGCTATGAGTAAAGTACTTTTTTTGTGGAGTACTGTAATCAAATTGGATCATGAAAAAGAACATTTCACACTGTTATGTTATAATAAATTTATTTTCGGGACCAGAAATTCTCTCTGCTAGCCCAATTACACACCTACATCAGATTGTTAGTAATTTAGTCATTTTTAAAAAAAATACTAATAGAATAAATCCAAATGGTTTGTCCACCTTCTTTAATACCAATCCACCAATCATATTTAAGCCATGACATGTTGCCAGGCAACAAGCTACCATTAGACCTTACAATCTAGTCCACAGATCCTGATATAATAAACTAAATCTCTCTTTATTTGGTATAAAATATTTGTATGACGAGTGGTTTTTCTTCTTCTTCAACTTGGTTTTTAATAGCATTAAATAATTAATGTTGGATCAATTCAGATGGCGTACTATTGGAGCCATAAGAGTGAAAGATACGGATTGACAATAGAATCGAATATTCTTGCTTGATGTAGTGTTGGATTTCTAGCCTTCCACTTTTGTCCATACTTGAGTTGGAATGTATTTGGACAATACTGAAACTTCCCCAGTGTTCCACTAATCTATGTTTTACTATATAAAACTCCTTCTTTGGCCCTGTTATGTCTGTTTTTAGAACAGATGAAAAAGCAAATGTATAATTGATTTATTTGTTACAATAAAGACTTTCAGGACTTGAGGGATTTTGTTTTGTTTCATAGGTGCAGTGTAAAAAAGCTTGTATGAAATGATGTCCACGTTGTATGAAAACAAAACAGTAGAATTCCAAAGGAGGTGAATTTTCTTGCAAGGCACAGGCACTGTGTACCATGTTTTTGTGCATGCATGCGTGAGCCTATGCCCTGCTGTGCATGCCGCCGTCCACAGAAACAAAGCCAGGGGTCAGTTGTCTCATCATGGTTTATTCATGCCATCAGACTGTGCAGTTGTGTTCCTCTATACACGTTTCTTAGACTTATCAGAGTTGAAAATATTAACCCACAAGCATCGTTTATTATTTTGTAGGGCATTAAAAGAATCATTGGATGAACTTTGGCTTTATTTTATTTACTTTTTTGCTAATATTAGTAATATTAATATTAGTAAAAAAAAAATTGCTCATCTGTTACAGGCAGCCAGACAAGCTGGTGGTGGTTTGGACACGTAGAAGTCGGCGGAAATCCTCAAAGGTATGTTTTCCGGAAGTGCTATTTTTTTTTTTTTTTAAAAACTCCTAAAATTCTAATGTTACTTTTCTTGTTCTTTTTTTCTTGCAGTCGCACAGCTGGCAGCCAGGTATAAAAAATCCCTACAGAGGAGTTGTGGTGTGGCCTGTACCAGAAAACATCGAGATCACAGTCACTCTTTTTAAGGTGAGTTTTAGATTTCGTCTCTCTGTGTATCAGCCCAAGTCCTAATTTATGATTTATTTTTCAGATTTTCTGTACATTTCTTTTCTGTGTAGCTGAATACGTGCAGTCAAACCGTTCCTGATGAGTGACACACTTTGTTCTGGTATCTGTCACAGTGCCTGACTTACTTAAACATGCTGGGCCTCTGTGCTGACAAGCTAGCTCACTGCTTGGTCTCCGGTTACTGCTTTAACTAGGCTTCCATACACAAATACCCACATTGCTGTCTCTGGTTTTTGGAGATGCTTTTTAACTTCTCATCAATGCCACATCTACATTAATAACAAATAATTAAATTCTGACACTTTAAAAAAAAAACCTGCATTGAACTCATCAAGGAAGCTGCAGAGGCACGTCTTTGTGAGTCTTATTTCCAAACATTTGTAAAAACATACTGTAAGATCTGCTTTCACGAGGATTTGTTTGACTTTACTGGAACCGCTTGTACGTGCAGATGAGTCTGATATTTTACTTACGAGCCAAGAAAATGCAATGGAACGCTTTTTGTAATGTGACACAAAGCAAACCTACTGAAGGCAAAGTTCACTTGTCACTGTTTCGTAATATCCAGACAACATAATTCACTTTTCTACTTTAAAGGCTCAATGGCAATACAGTTTTTAATTTCATTTTTTAAAACCTAAATTTTACATCATAGTAAAATTGTATATTGAGCTTCATACATAGTAAAAAAAAATCTAATCCAATCAACAAAAATAATGACCACACAAATTAATGATATTCCTGTCCTTATAGACTTTTTCTTGGGATGTAAATTTCTCAAAAATTACAATTGAAGGAAAAAAGAAACCATGCAAGAAATATTTTAATTGGCTAATCTTGATGATATTAGAAAAGCAGCATATGAAACTAGAGGACAGTTTCAATGTACCATACTTCCTCCAGCTTTTGGTTGCTGGCAACCTGTTTGGAATAATTAAACTAACTCTTTTTCTATCGAGTTTTAAAACATAAACAAAATTTATTTTTCCTCTGAAAAATAAATTTTTCCAGAGGAATGTTTTAATCCTAAACTGAGATATAGAAACTGTTTGTCTCTCTTACATGCGCAGGGAGCTTATTCAGTTAAACAGGGGTTTGGTGGCTAAGGGCTCTATCACCAGCTGGACTTTTAGAAATCCTGAGGCTTTTTTATTTTCGTTTTAAAGGGATGGGCATTTTAATTGTATTTTAATAATAATCTAGTTGTTGGATATCAAAGTGACAATAAAAAAACAACAATCTTTTTGTATTTTTAATTTAAGGTGCTATAAGTTTTTTAAAAGGTTATAAAGTTTACTCTAAAGCCTGTTTTCGTGGTGTCTTTAAAAAACTTTTGCAGCCATTGTTAGTATCTCCTCATCCAGGTTTCAGAACGGATTAGTTGTTACATTAAGTAAATTTATGCTGCATATAACAGAGGTATCTACTTGGTAATAGCATACAATTCTGTCGAGATTGTATTTGGATTTGGTTTGTGTGTTTCAAGAGGAAGTGGATCAAGAGTGGAAAAGTGCATCTGCACCAGATGTATTTGAGTCACAGCATCTGGTGAAGAAGGAATTTTTTGGGTCAGATTGAAGCTGTGAAAGAGTCAGTTTACTTGTTTGACAGACTCGAAGGAAAACACAAGCTAGTCCTCGTTGGTAATTTCTCTCAACACTCCTTTTTAGGATTTCACCACACTTTTACAAGAAAATTCAGCATGTGAGGGTGGCTGCTTTTCACACCAGACCTTCAGTTTCAAACCACAGGGAGAATTAGTTCTGTGTATGAATCTCACTCATCATGTCTGAGCTTGTTTAATTCCCGGTGCTTTCTAGTTTATTGTATAAAGATCTGCAATACTGGATCTTTCAATTAAAATAAATAAGAATGTTTCACTACATGAGGGGTGTCTCAGCCACCTGGCAACCTTCAGTGTAAAGTATTTCTTCTGTGTGTCGACTGAAAACTAGTCCTTTCAGTGTTTTTTTCCTTCTCCGTCTGGTTGGAGCTGGAACAGCTGAGCTCAGCAGTGTTGCAGCATTTTCTACAGGGAGATGTGTAACACCAGGCAGATTTAGCTGAACTTACCAAAATGAAAAAATACTTCATGTAGAGACAAAACGGCATACGCTATTTATATCCCAGACACAACTAGACCAAGCAGACAACTTGCAGAGTGGGTAGTTACGTCTACTCCTGGAGTGGGCAAACTTTTCCACTCGTAGGCCACAGAATGTTCTGAAATGTTACAAAAAGGCTGGACCAGAAGTAGATGCATGCTGTGTTTCAGTAAGCTACCTTATATGAGAACTCTTATTTGAGATATGTTGAAAATATAATCTGTCCACATATTTGGGGGTTTTGTTTCAACAGAAGATCAGGAGTATGTTCAAGTAGTGTTCAAAGTATTGGAAAAATAACTTTTTGACTTTGAAAATCCTCCTTACAGTGATGAAAACGCAGTATTTTGACACCTTTTGAATGCTCAACAACATTGTCTGCAGATCTTTTATGTTGATGATGAGGATAATTGCAGGAAAAAAACATTGAAGCTTTTAAGTCTAATATTCATCTTATTTAAGCGTGACTGATAAATCTAGGTGATTAACATGCTGCGTATGGCCCTGCTAAAGTTTGACCATTCCTGTTAGCTCTTAATGGGTAGTCTCTTAACATGCTGGAATCTTAACAATTTAGCTGGGTTTTTAAAAAAAAAAATTTAACCTCAGTTTTTGTTTTGTTTTCATGCACAGCATTTTTATTCAAGGCTTCAGTTAAATGCTTGGCTTGTAGAGTTTTTTATTTTATCATTTATTTTATAGAAACAGAAACTAGCCATCATTTATAATTGTATTCAAACAGTGTAGTTTCTGTATCACAGTGTATCCATGGCTAATTTGCAACACACGTCCTAGAAGATTATTTAACATTCAGGAGAAAAGAAATTAAGAGGATCAAAAACAATAAATGCTGTAAAATGCTTGTATTTTACAGCATGCTCCATGGTCTAGTATCAAAGTACATCTGTGATATGTTAGTACCTTATGAACTATCTAGAACTCTGAGGACCTCTGGGACCGGCCTCCTGCTCGTGCCTAGAGTCAGGACTAAACATGGACCATCTAGAACTCTGAGTACCTCTGGGACCGGCCTCCTGCTGGAGCCTAGAGTCAGGACTAAACATGGAGAAGCTGCATTTCAATTTTATGCTGCAAATGTCTGGAACAAACTTCCTGAGGCCGTGAGACAGGCCTCTACTCTGACAATGTTTAAATCTAGGCTGAAAACACTTCTGTTCAACTGTGCATTTGATTAATTACTCTTTTTATCTGTTTTAATGATTTTATTTATTTATTTATTTTTTAAACTTTTTGATTCTATGTTTTGTGGTTTTAATGCATTCTTTTTTTCCTTCTTGTGAAGCACTTTGAATTACATTTTGTATGAATTGTGTGATACAAATAAACTTGCTTTGCCTTGCCTTAAAATACATAAGAACATCAAAATCAAAGCATAAAAATTCTTATGGAAAACATAGTAGAAAGTTGTCACATTGGAGACCCTGTTTAATTTTAAAAGTTGTTAATGACAAAACAGAAAAGATGTGTTTATTTGTATTTACCTCGGGTACAAAAGTACACCAGATAGATGGTCACGCTGTGATCTGCTGGCTTTACCAAGTCATGTTTGTAAAATAGAGTTTAGAAATAATGATCCCTGTATGTTAATGTCATTTCCTTTTTTTTTTTATTTCATGAAATAAAAAAGTTCTAAAAGTAATTTTTTATATTTGGATTATTGCATAATTGCAATGAGTTGTACCGTTGTAGGCTTGTGTTTAATTAAAGGGAGGGGGTGTGAGACTGTAAACATGCAAACAGCCCTGAACGAAAAACACAAAATGACATAAAAAAAATGCAGAAATAAAATATTGAAGTCAGTCATATTTTCACATTGTGATGCGTTGATGCATGGAAGAGAAAGTGAATCAAGGAGCTGCCTGTTAGAGAAGTTCAACATAGGGCTGTTACCACTTACCTTTGTGATACTTCTGTAAAGAAATGGGACTGTTCGACCAGGACAGTTTATCAATAAGGGGGTGAAAAAGCCGGGTGGGTGTTCCTGAACAGTTTTACATTCATGTAAAAAGTCCAAATAAAAACATTAACCAAATGAATCATTTTCTGTTTTAATAGGATCCTCATGCAGAAGAGTTTGAGGACAAAGAGTGGACATTCGTCATTGAAAATGTAAGTCTTTTTGCTTGTAATGTTGTATTTTTGTGTTTTTCTTTTATTAATTCTATTGTTTTTAAAAATGTGGGATGATTTAAAAGGTTTTATTCCAGAATGTTTTTATGTGCACATTCCGCCCCCATCTGGTCAGTTTGGGTCATTACATTTGCCACAATGACAAACTCGCATGAACTCAAGCTTTCTGTTTTTTCAGCACATGAACGTGCAAAAAATGTGCATTAGTTTCTGGAAACATTTTATTTAATTATTCACTTTTTATTTTATTTTTTTTTAAAGTTTCCAGAAAAAAATCATTAATGAAGCAGTTTGCAAACTTATCGGTAATAGAATTTCCTATTCAAAAGTTTCTAAACTTAGCAAGATAAACTAGCATTAAGGAAGTTAGATGTTGTTTAATTAATTCAAATGAAATACATGCATATTTTCACATTTTTGATTCTGGTAGAACACGGCTGTGCTTTATTTCTACATTTTCTATCTAAAAGTTAACCGGATCCTTAACTGAAACTCTGCCTGTCTTCCAAATTAAAACATTAAAAAAATAGTTTAGTTAATTTATTCATATCTTTATGATTACCAAATTGCCCCGTTTTTCCTCGACGAACCAACTTTTAATAGTTCAACATGACTAAATGTAATTGAAAATTGTGTGTCACATCATCAATAAAAACAAAAACAACAAGATAAGCAGAAATGACTCTTGATGCCTGTTTCTTTCATTCCGTTGAATCAGAATGTCCTCGCAACATCGGGGTTCGTTCGCTCCACAATGGAGGGGTACTTTTATGCTTTAAACTTTCCCTGTTGATTGCAGAGTAAGGTGATCTTTCTCCTGAAAAAAATTCTTTGAACGTTGTCTTTGTTTTTGCTTAAATTTTCTTAAATTCATTTCAATTTTGGGAATTGCTGCTAACACAAACTGGATAGCTAGGTTAACCTCCATGTTTAGCTCCTGAACTGCAGGTATTGGACACTTTTGGATGCTTGTGTTTGACGTCATTTCAGTTTGTTGATTGACCGGACGTTATCCGGGGGTTCTCTGTCATACGCTATTGGGAGTAAAACGTGACCTATTAGCAGGAATAAAATTAAATTGAGTGGCGGTACTAGGTGGTGCCAGCCAGTCTGCATAAATACAAACATAAACTATATTAGAGGTCCCATTTCTGGGAAAAAAAAAAACCTCACCTCTTTTTCTAATTGCATCTTCTTTCAGTTCTGTGAAATCCATTATACAATAATAATGAAGTCTTGCTTATTTATTGAACTTTATCAAAGACCAGAAACTGTTAACGCCCGATTCTCGTTCCTTCCATGGCTCGTTCCGAGAAAACTCCGGCTGTGCCTCCAAAATGTGTGGTTGGTTTTGAGTAAAACGCCCATTCTCCGTTGAACTGACAGAGAAGCGGTAGGAACAAGGGGGATGGAGGAGTGTGTGTGAAATGTTTCCTGCTATGTAAAAATCCTCATCGATGTAGCAACTGCTGGTTTATTGTTCCATGAGAATTCAAGAAATACTGCTAAAAACTACTGCATCATTCTAAAAACCTCTTTACAAGACTCACACATCAGCATTAGAAGGTAGAAAGCTCTGAAAAGTGAAAAAAAAAATTGCATGAAATGAATGAAAAATATGGGCGCTTAAAAAAAAAGAGGAAAAACAGAAAAAAACTTTGGATTTACACACCAGAAGGAGTGCAGTAAAACACTTCCTACTTACATTAGAATGTACAGTGGACTAATGGTTTGGCCAAGAACAGCCTGGCACTCAAAAATCCAAAAACTGAACAGGACAGCTAGCAAATTACTCAAACATGTATGAAAGAAATAGAAAACCACATCAGGTAGGTTTCAGATGTGGAAATAATATTCAAATATGGTTAAACTCTGTAAAAACTTGACTTAAAACTCTCTCATTAAAAAAAATCTGACGTCTTAGACTAAGTAAAGAAGATAAGTTTATACTTGTAGTTACTGATGTGCCTTCAGAAAGAGGATGCACACTAAAGATCAGCTAAATGCCCCTGACCTCCCACCCCGCACCTCCAGCTCAGTTTTTTTTCTCCTTGAAGAATGTCGGTGGGAAAATGGCTTGGTGAGCTGGCTGTCACTTTCTGTACACGTCAAATTCAAAGAAATGACAGCAGACACTGTTCCACCTTTCTTTTTGACACAAAGTTGAGAAGACAAGCAGGTCACCCGGTGTTTTCTGGCCAGAGCGTGGGAGAGCGCAAGAAAAAAGACGAGTTTGTAGGTTTGCTTGTGTCTCTGCATACCTGACTAATGACAGAAACATCAAAGCCAGTCTCCTGATGGTAGGAATGGAGGGGAAAAGACTGATAGCAAAAGAGGGGGCAACCTTCCACACTCAGTGATGTAGAGGGTTTCTGCCTGATATCTGAAAACTTCAACCTCCTCCTCTTTTAACTCCACAAACCCACCCAACATTAGACTTTACATAAATAGTTGGATTATTCTTCTATTATGTACCCTTTTAAAATACAACAATTATCATGACATATGTTGTCATTCATAGCCAGAGGTTCACATAACTGGTGCAAAGTGCACACGCATTGTCGAAGTGTACAACATCAAATGTGCTAAAACGTTTTTGCGCACTGACACCACTAGCCAGGTTTGCACTCCAGCAAAAAAAGGAAGAGAAAACCACTATCATTTGCTGTTTTTTATTACTAAAAACACACTAAAAGTGTTGTTTAAATGTCAAGTGGACAGACGGATATTTTAATGACCTAAAATTTTGTAAAATGTGAAATTCTAAGTCAGTGATAGAGACATTTTTGTCACATTAGGATGGGTGTAAAACTCTGAAATCAGTTGATTTGTCTTCATATTCTGGTTCCAAATAAACTAGATTCGTGACGACTATTTTCAGCTATCAAGTGAACTTGTTCTGTTTTATTTTGCACCAGTAAAAGCAGCAGTAATGATTCCTATTACTGATGATGTTGGAATTTGTTTCTGGGTTTTCACTTTTCCAGCATTTTGGTTGTGAGTGTAAAGTCATAAAGTTAGACATGCGTAAGGGAATCATTTGGATTCTGTGATCTCTATAGTATTTTGTTCTTAATTTATTCTTTTTTGACATTGTTAGTCTTCTAATCAGTCAGTTCAGGAGATTAGTTCTACTGAAAACTGGCGTCAGAAATAGTTGGAAGAAATTAAACAACTCTAAACCAGACACTAGGTGTCAGTCTAGTCAAAGGATTTTTTTTTAAAATCAAAGCTGCTGTAATAAAAATTGACAGCTTCTTGTTCCAAGTTTGTTTGTGTGTGTACAGTATGCGTCTCGGTGGGTAAAGTATCCCTGTGTGCTGACATGTGTCTGTATGTTTGTGTTAAAGGACTCACAATCAAAGTCCAACACCATTAAAACACAATTTACTTGATTATCTCTCCCCTCTTACTGAACTTCTCAACCCAACTGTTCTGGTATCCGAGCTAATATAAACTTAGGACACGTGAATGAAAGCGGCGGTGAGTGCTGCTCTTAATAGGAAGAACAGAGAAAGAGGGAGAGGTGAGTTCTCCTGACCCCTCATCAGACGACGAAGGAGAAAAGGGGAAGAATACGCCATTGTGCCCGAGCTCTGAAGATGATGAAATTCAAGATGCCGGTGCTCTGGCTTCGTCTTAATCTTGGGGCCCAACCTCGTGCCTGGCTAATCCCTCTCTGTTGAATTACCAGCCCTGGCTAGATTGTATTTTGTCATTGAAAATGGCGGTGTCAAACACTACCTTTTTCTCTCTTCTATTTGTTCGTCTGCCAAAACGAATCGCATAATCAAAAGATGGAAAAAGAGAGAGCAGAGAAGAGAAAGGGATGGAGAGAGGGGTAGAAAAGGTGGAAGTCAGCGAATGGCTGAGCAGTAGTATCTCTAAATTGCATGCTACCCTTTCCTTTCACCCTTTTTCAAACAGGCACAAATTATCAAAAAAGGTGGGCAAATTGGGAGTCAAAAGATTGAACGGCTATATTTGAAGGCATTGTGCTGACGGGCTCTTTTGTGTGAGTGTGTGTGTGTGTGGGGTTAATGTGTGTATGTACGCCTGTGTGCATTCTACCCGCTTTTGCATATCAGCCAAAGCCGGAGATTGGAGACCAACTTCCCTCATCTTCAAAGCTTTGTGAGAGGATTTAAATAACACACACAGACACACACAGGACTGTTGTATTTAAAGTGAGAAGCTATCATGTCCAAATACATTGAAAATACAGCGATACAGACTCCAAAGCCCACTATACTCACTCCTCCCCGTCTCTCACCCCTTTAAGTCATACTTCAACATTTTACATGAATGTCACCAGGGAGGGAAGAGATTTTTAAATCCATATGCAGCGCCGGCCTTGCCTGCCCAATGCGTATCAGCAATACAAATGTTGACTTTGAAACATCCTCTTGAAGTACAGCTTTAACATCTAGTTCGCAACATAAGCTATTATACGTTTAGTAGTTAGATTAAAGAAGTTTTGTGGGTTCTTTTTTTTTTTTCTCTCCAAGATTCAGGATTGATGTGTTTAGAAAAAATATCTCTACAGGAATGAGACAAATTTCTACTCATAGGGCACAACAAGTTGTAAATTGCGTTTAGGGGCAATTTTAAACAAATTGTGTGATGAACAGCTATGTACAGATCCAGGGTATGCATATTTTGGAAACTGACATATTTTTCCTTTCCTCCCTTGTTTTCTCTTTGGGATTCTTTTGGTGAGTTTAGCACAACTATGATGCTGTGCAAACAAAGGATCTTAAACAAAAATTTACGTGGAATGTTCGACGTGTTCTTACATGTAAATCTTGTTGTTTTCAACAATCAAGCATGATTAACAGAAAAATCTTCTAAAACTTTCTGAAACAGATTGCTAAAATATGATAAACAACTTCGACTATCCCACACAAACGGCTTTCTCGTCTCAAAAAACTTGGATTGATTGGTCGGTTAAAATGTCCCATAGGTAGGAGTTAGCGTGCAGTTGGTTACCCAACTTTGTGTGGCCATTGTGACTTATCCCAGGTGTGCCCTGCCTCTCACATGCTAGAATATGCCCTGTATCTTCAACAATCTAGTCATGAACTAAACTATCAGAAAATAAAATGAAGCTTTTGTAAGCAAACAATAATCACAAGCACCAGTACAAAGACTCGTTTGTGTGTCCACTCTACTTTTCTTTTTCCACTATTTCTAACTTTCAGCTATAATCACTTTTATAGCAAATAAAGTAAGAAAAAAGAAGAAAAGGTGATTATTGTAATTGTATTATTATTACGCTACACAAGTAGTCGCCACTAAATCCTACACACTACTTCTCAGTCTTTTATTCTCTTAAATAATTATGCAAACATTTTGTCAGATATGAATACAAAAGTAAAAATGAAAATTGCCAATCTTTATGTTGCTTAAACGACTCATTTTACTAATCCTTTGACATTCAGAGAAAATGGTATATTGGACTCTTCTGACACATTTCATATTGAAAATAGGCTTTAATGCGTTGTGTATACAAATGTTAGATTTGTGTGTGCAGTGTGTATTGGGGGGAGGGATTTTCATCATGGCTTATGATAATGCTTCACCCCTTCAGTTATAATCCTCAGTTTCTTTTCCTTACTCTTCATCTTTCCTCTCGTCTGTCTTTCCCTTTCAGTCTTCCATCTGAGGTGAAGTCCTGTCTATTGTGGACCTCGTCCAACTCCATTAAGTCCATTTCCACCCCGCATACCTCCAATTTGCACCCTCCCACACATAGACACACACACTGATAAACCATGACACCTTACCACTGTCACACACAACCCACTTCTACCAACTTTACACGTCCTCTCCACCAGCCCATCTTTTCTGTTTTATACCCATCGTCCCGATGTGGATGCGCCCCCTCCCCACATCCCTCTGTCTGGAACATATTACGTAGGCCAGTGGCTTGTGAGTGTCGGCTGGGCCTCGGGGAAGAAAAACACAATTATTTCAGCCCGGGCTATTCACGCAAAGGTGACAAAAGCTGGTATGAAGTATGAAATCCCCAAAGTTTCTCCAATGCCGCAGACGACAAATTGGGATTAATTTGTTCCAATGTGCACGTGCACTTTCAAAGTTTTCACCTTCGCTCATTTCTTGCACCCTAAATAGTTTAGTGAAATCAAAGGGACTGATTGTGCGCTTCTATTCATCACTTTAATGGACAAAATTTATAGGTAAAATCTCAAAGGGTGTTTATGTGTGTGCGTAGAAAGAATGTACAAGGACCACACATTTACACATGCTTCCCGAATTAATTTAATTAATTGCCCTGAGAAGAGTGGACAGATGCTTGTGATTACCCCCCACAGTCAGACCCCTTCCTGTGCGAACACACACACACCACACGAGCAACACATACACATAAATACTGAAACTCCTAAATGCTGCCCCCTTTTGCCAGTGTAACAGTAATGGGTTTTTAGTTTTCATTCCTCAAACACACACACATGGAAACAATAAGATATTAGGAACATTTAGGTTCAGATATTTTTACCTAAAAACTAGATTTGTGTGTGCGTTTTCGTGTAGAGCTGAATGTAAGTCTGTGTGCCCAGCCAGTTGTGTTTTAGGACAGTGTGTTAGTGGGTTATAGGTGGCTGCAGAGGCCGGGTGGTCCCTCCTGTCGCCCTAATAGGCTTATGGCCCCTAATCCACACCACCCCGTCACATGGCTGATCTGCTGACTAACCGCAACCATTGCCATGAATTGTGTATGTGTGTGTGTGTCAGGCTGCGTCTCTGTGCAGGTGTCATAACTGTCTGAGCTGGTGTGGGTGGTGTTCATTTGGGAGACTGTGTATGTGTTGTCTTTATTCAACGTGCTTGTGTGTCAGTAATGATTTGTTGCCAAACCAGGAAGCTGACGTACTACTTTTTTTTTAAAATCTTGTTTGGATATTTTAACTGTTTCTGGAAAAGAAGAAAAGATCATTTCATTAAGACTTTCGTATCAAACTCTTAATTAAAACCTATTTTAAGTTATCAAAACTTAATTAGCAATTCAGTGTTGGTGCTTTGTTTTACAACGAGCAACTTAATGCCTCGTCACTTGCCCATGTGATCAGCTTTCATCAGGTTTTTGGCACATTTTCACTTGGCAAATGGCACATCTTTGTGTTTTGCTTACACACACATGTTTGCTAAATAAACTGATTAAAATGCAGCTATCTTTCATTTAACTATTTGTCTGTCCATTTATTTTCTCTCCACATTGTTTCATCCCTTCTGTTTCATCCTCCCCCCAGTCTTTCTCTCCATCTTTTGTCCTTGTGTGTACAGCGCGAGGGGCAGAGGCAGATGTTTGCTGTGGGTTTCGTGCATACAGTGTGCGTATGTTGTTTACACTTGTATGTGGGATTCTGTGTTTGTGTGACTTGTCCCACTGGTCCAGGTTGTGACCTTGGCTTTCATGTCCTTCGTCTGAGGCTCCTGCATCCCGCTGTGATCTGCTCGCAGCCAGCTACACAGCAGATGTCACTAGACACTGCAGCAAACACTACACATGTAGAGCATCTCTCACAGACATACACACACTCAGGCTCACGACGTGTGCAACCCCACAGACACACGCTTACACAAAGAAGCATTTTGAAACATTTACTCCATATAGCAGCTATAAATTTTTCCACACTGGTTTATACAGTGTTGTTACATAAAAATAACACTCCACGATAGGACTGAGTGTCAGCAGAGTGCTAACAATTCTACTTCAATAACACTTCCTGACCACGGTGGAATGTGAGGCGTGACGGAGAGCAAAGGGCGGAGCAAAATACAACCATCATTTGAGTAGCATCCTGAACTGGACACAAAAATTAAAAACTCTCAAATGTGCTTGAATGAAATAAAAGAAACACTCCGGGTGTGTTTTTGATGTGCGAATAACTTCCAAACATTCTAGAAACCTTCAAATAGTTTTTTTTAACCTTAGACTAAGAGTAAAAAAGGCACAAACATTTTAACTTCTCACCTCCATGCTTTAGAGGTCACAAAGGTAGGATACTGTACTACCTAAATACTGCCCAAGACTCACTTGAAACTACAATTTGTTCAATAGCACCACAATTTTTCTACATTTAATGACAGACCACCTCAGTGATCATCACTTCTGGTCGTTTACAGATCTTAGTGTGTGAACAAGATTACTGTATTTCTATTAACCTACATTTCTATCTTTCTTTTACTGTTCTCTAACTATTCCATAACAAATATGTTTACTTCCAAATACATGCAATCCTTAAATTTAGCTGAGGTTTTGCTTGTGGGAAACGGTAAACAGAAATAGGGTTTTGGACAAGTAAGATTGGTTTGTGAATCGGAGGTCTCAGATGGTTTTATTTTTAATCTTTTTACTCTCCTTACTCCTCGTATTTTTTGTTAAGTGATCATTCCTTAGTGGGTCTTCCTTATGTCCTACGATGCACTTTCTTATCAGATGCGTTTGTCCTCTTGCTTCACATGCGGTCACTCGCCTTTCACTGACTCTAATCCGACTTTTCGTCCTTGTCTTCTTCTGCATCTCACCTTGTTTTTGGTCTCATCTGTAACCTGCCAGTGATGGGCGGCCAGGCCGTTCTGGCAGGATGTGAGGCACAATCAAGCAACGTTAGCGGAAAACGTATTATCTCCCAGTCTCGCTCATTTGTTTTATTTTCCCATTGGGACTTAAGATGGCTGCCCGCGATGTAGACAGGCCTTTGTGGCCCCTTGCAAATCCCCCTGTTTATCCACAAGCTCGACCCAGTGGACCCAAGCGGGCGGGACACACAGCAGGTAGATTCCTGTGATATGTATGCGCGTGAGGCATCTGTGATTAACTTTGGGTAAACTTGAGTGAGATTATCTTCAAACAAATCCGCTCACGGAGAGTACGTGCGAGTGTCTGTTTGTATATGAACTTTTCAGCAAGTGAACACACAGAGACACACAGTTGCTGGCAAACCGAGGCAGCTGTTCTGCTAAGTGACGATGAATAGGGTCTTATGATGTGCACTGATGCCAGCGCTAAGCTAGCCACAGACAGTTGGCTGATCCCAACTCGCGCTCTGTTTGGAACTCTGTTTTCAGAGTCCGAGTACGTCAGACATTTTTCGAACGCTAGACATGAATGCTGTTTGAGACACAGGTGACTGTTGACCTCCTTTATTCTGATTGTTTTCTTAGTCTTGTATGGATTTAGAAATTGCAAGTTGCCCTCCCGTCTCACCTTCTCAAAGTCGGACAAAGATCACGGGCACACGAGAGTTTCTGATCCAGCGCATGAGGGGGCCAGCCTGTGTATTTGTCACATGTAAATGCACATAAATAAAATTTTAGAAACCCTTTTGTTCCTGAACAAAAAAGTATTTAAAAGAACAAGCAGTCACCCATGCACACACACACATGCACACAAACTACGGCACACCAGCTCCTTATCCAATCCCTCCACTAATTCCCCCTTGGCAGAAGGTGTTCATTGTTTCTCTTTCATTCTAATCTCTGCTTCTCCTTTTTTCAAAATCCATATTAGATTCTCTTTGAGTTGGCCACAATCAGAGGCAGTGGAGCAGAGCATCACCCCACTAATGCTCTTTGTCTCCCCAGATTTGTCACTTAGCATGGAGAGTACACCTTTGTCATGGAGCAGGGTGGGACAGAGGCAGACTCTCACTAGGGGCAATTGTTTCTTGTCAGAGGCCATCTCAAACCCCCTTTCCAACCTCACCTCCTCCCTTTAAGCAAATCAGCTTTGCTCTGGATTAGAGCCGTATCATAGCTCTGTCAGATCTTAGCAGCCTGCCAAAAACTGCTAAAAACAAACAAATCCTTACTGTGAGAATGAAATAAAAATGACTTTGAAAATTAAAAAGAAAACATTCCCACCAAATGTTCACCTGGTAATCACTGCTTATCAAATAAAGATGTTCTTGTCTGATTTATCAAACAAATCTCCACAGCCCCTTATCATTCAGCTATCTCTGAGTGAAACTCCAACAAGTTAGGGCATCATTATGATTGCTCAACTGTGTTGAACAAAAATGTGATGTAATTTTACAAAATAATAAAACAAACATATTCCCCTGTCATTCTCTTTAGCGTATGCAGATTCTGTAGAAACCCATTAAAAAGGTAGCAAGTTAAATTTAAACAAAGTTAAACTCTGTACAGAATGTCTTATTTTCTCTATTTCTTTTGTTATCCAAGTCTTTAAGACATAAACTGTTCCTGCACACATTCCATTCCATATCGGGTGAGAGGTGGAGTTTACCCAGGGCGAGGCTTGGGCGGTGTTCAGAAATAGCGACTGAGTTTCAATAAGCCATTAAAAATTACAACCGGCGTAGGATATAAGATTAAATATTGAATAAAAAATATTTCAAGCTTAAAATTGATTCTATGTCCAATAAAACTTCTACTGTGGTCAAATTTTTATTTTTCTTAAATAGTGTGTATATTTTAGACGACTTTTAAGATGTTCTATAAAGTTTATGAATGTGATGGCATCTGGAGCGAGTGGAGCGAGATTTGCTGAAGGAATAAGAAGGGAAAGATGGCAGCTTGAGACTCGCTGTCAAAAAAGAAACAGTACTTTTGTAGTTTTGGAGCATTGAGAACGAAAAGTCGGCAAATGAGACATTGCATGACCGTGATTAGAAAACTGAACAAATGAGCTCTACAAGAAACAATTGGAGACACTGCGTAAGCATGAATTTAGTGTATTGTTAATTCTAACCACAGTTCAAGGTCTCTTGTAGAGGTGGAATGAATCGTTAGTGATCCTTGAACCGTTCTGATCAATGTTTTTGGTTCAGCACACACATGATACACAAACTGGTTTAGGGGGGGAGAAAAGTTGTGCACATTTTCAGTCCACACACACAGCATTGTCATTGCAAGTTGAGGGACAGAGAAGCTTCCATGTCAAATTAATTAATAAAGGCAAGAAAGAGGTTAGTGAATAAAACTGTGATGGTGTGTGGTTACTGTGTCACAATAAAACAAAACAGATCAGGCATTGCCATTCGTTTGCAACATCACCCTGGTGTTTTACTGGCAGGAGTGCAAATGACACCTGCTTCCTAATCGCTTATCACAACAGCATTTTGAAAGCCCCTCGTTTCACAATCCGACAGGATATTGTTGGGCTCACTTAAATTTAGGCTAGCTAAATTTGAGTAGGACTGAGTCCAAATTTAGTTGTGCAAATGCATTTAATTATGATTTTAAACGCACGGCAAAAGTGCTCAAGCCCCATTTATATTATCTCCCCTTCAACAAAAATAAGTTTAGGAAGATTTTATGAGGAGAAATAAAAGCTGAACATGAAAGCTGAACATCCTGTCAGTTAAAGACAAGGTGATGTCGCTTGTCCTCTTTTTTCTTTGCTCGTCTGAAAATTGACTTAAACTTTAATCATCGGAACGATCCAAACCGTGGTCATTTTGATCCATTGCATCCCTAGTAATCCAGCAGACTTGCTTCCATTATTCTCACACAAAGTTAATGTTGAGAAAGTTGGATAACTTGTGTCTCAATTCCACAGAAAATCCTGTTTCAAGCCAGGAAATGAGTACTTTTTTTTTACCGACTTATTTGCTAATTTCCCTAAGGGGATTAATAAAGCACTTTTAATTTCATCAGATTTATATTTACTATCAAAAAGTGAGACTTGTGCCAATTTTGGCTGCCAATCACACAGAGTAAATAAAGACTTAAAAGTGAAGCCTGACTGGAATTTGCTGACTGGTCAAATTGATCTCTTTTCTGCACAATTGTGCATTTAAAACAAAGTGTAAGCGGTTTGACTACTGCAATGGATTTTATTTGTTTAAGCCAAGAAATAAGCACAAATTGGTTAAAATCAATCATTCTTTTCCGTTCCGTCATCTTCTGCTCATCTGGGGCCGGGTCGCGGGGGAAACAGCCTCAAACGGGCAGCCCAGGCTTCTCTCACCCCGGCTGCATTCTCCAGCTCACCCGGAAGGATCCCAAGTCGTTCCCCGGCCAGCTGTGAGACATAGTCTCCCCAGTGGGTCCGGGGTCTGCCCCTTGGTCTCCTCCTGGTGGGACGTGCCCAAAACACCTCGCCCGCAAGGCGCTCAGGGGGCATCCTGACCAGATGCCTGAACCACCCCATCTGAGCCCTCTCGACCTGGAGGACGAGCGGCTCGACGTCGAGCTCCTCTCCACTCTATTTTTAAATTTACAATTTTTTTTTTAACTGATCCAACAAAGTTGGACTTGTCCAAACCAGTTTAACCCAAACTGTGTACATCTTTGAAATTCTTTTTAAAATCTTATTCAGAACCCAAACTTCTGAATGAGTTTGGGTTAAATAGTCAGTGAAATTTTATCTTCTTGATTGTTCCCAAGTAAACTTTTGTTGTGGTGATTTTCTCTGGATTGACATCTAAACCAATTCACTTTTCTCATAAACTCTAATCGGTCTTCAAACATGTACGGACACTAACACACGGTGGTGGTGTTACGGGCGATGCCTGGCGCCATGCCGAATCTTGCGGCTTGATATCGTAACTACTGCTTCATGCACACGGAGTAATCAATCCCAGATATGGGAGCTTTGGGGTATTGGCTTAGTGATTGTGTGTGTGTGGTGATGTTATTGGCCATTATAGACCCCTATGATGGCCAGAGATGGTAAAATGGCGGAAAAAGTGATGAGCAGGCACTTCATAGGCCAGGAATGAACTCTAGCTAATCCCTTCAACCTATCTTTCCTTCTTCCACCCTCCTCCACACGGCTGCCTTATTTGCTCCATCTTCTTCACTTTTCTGGATATCCTTCGGTCAGTCTTCTTGGCAGCAGTGTTTCTGTTTTTCTCTCGTCTTATTTTACCCTTCTCTCTTTCTTTTTCTTGACTACCCTTCCATCAATGCAACCCCCTCGTGTCTCTTTCTCTCTTGAGCAGAAGTGCAGAGCCAGGGCTTTTGCCTGCTGGTAATTTATTTTCCCATTAGCCCCCTGTCTGAAGTGCAGGCTCTGGGTCTGAGTGTGTGTGTGGGGGCACCGAGGGCCACCCAAAAGAAAGACCTGGAGAGTAGAAAAGAGAAGGGCACCCTGGACACACTGATAAGAAGAAAAAAAGAGAGAGGGAGAGGCCAGATGGGTGGAGGAAACAGAAACAGAGGCCGACGTAAGACACCAGCTTGTTTTTTCACTTGCTTTTGAGATGTGATACATAAAGTTTAAAAAACTGAATAAACAAGTCAGATATCAATGATTTCTCTAATAAATCTATCCACACGCTGCATTTGAAAATCTTTCGTTTAGTGAATGAAAAATGTCAGAATCAGAATCAGAATCAGAATGCTTTTATTGCCATGTCAGTGAAAAACATCAGAGACTAGGAACTTGTTCTGGTACTGGTGTGCAAACATATAAAGTAAAAATAATAAAAATAAAATAAATAAAAATAATAATAATTTTTACAAAACTAAGAGTGCTCAGAAGAAAAAGAAAAGTAGTGCAATGTCATAGAAAATAATAGAAAATAATAAAGATAGTGAAGTGACAAGAGGGAGGTGACTAAGAGATGTGGGGATCCATGTCCATCCAGTCTGTCGGAAGCAAAACTTTTAATTAAACTTTTAAGCTGCATTCATCAATTTTACTCTTAACATTCAAACAAGCGTCTTGTGTTTTATTTTTGTTCTAACTAGACTAATCATCATCAAGAATATTTAGTTTATCATCCATTAATGGTGGAATGTTCTTGCAGAAAAATTGGAAGAGACCAAGAAGAACTTGAATTGATTGTGTTTCTGGCTAAATGTTGTGCTCTGGATAATTCACAATTTAGAACTATGACGTGCATTGTTTTCTTACTTGATCTTTGCTGCGGGATTGCTTCATCTTTGTTGGCCAAGTTTCATTGGTAATCGACATAAAACATCTTTCTGATACAGTTTCCTAACCTGAGCTTGTACGTTAGAGAAGACATTTAAGTCAGGTAGGTGTGTCCTGGAGTGAAAAGACAATCAGATCTCAATATTTTTATTTTCAGCTATTTCAACGCAGTTTGTCTCATTATATTAGCTGTTTTTGTCAAAAGCAGCCTTTTATACAACCAACTTAGACCATGTCCACACGTAGCAGGGTATTTTTAAAAACGTATATCCGCTGTCCTCTGTTTTAGAAAAACTCATGGGTACACACGCAGATACATGCTGCCCACGCATACGATGCACACAAATGACGATTGTGCATTAATTGTCACAGGTATTGACGTTTAAAAACGCAAAATGCCGGTTATGCATGTCCACACGCAAATGCAAAACTGGAGTTTTCCTAGATCTTCACTGTGGTCGGAATTTTCAAAAACGACTGTTTTGAGTGAAAAAAAACCTACGGGTTTGTGTGGATGACAGGCCAAAACGAATAAAAATATATTTGTTTTACCAGATACCTGGCTATGTGTGGACAGGGCTTTAATGACTTGTGAAAATGGGTTTTAAATATTTAACATTAAATTAGTTTTCACTTTTTTCTCCTTAAAAAGATTTAATTTATAGCCTAGAAACCAAAACCACAATTTCAAAAACATGTTCTTGTTGTTGACAACAGAAGAAGCTATTACAGATGACTAATGCAATGCTAAATTTGAACTCTGTGTCTTGGAATACTTCGTGTTGCTCAACTTTTGTGTCTTTGCTCGTCATTAAAATGATAGGTAATGATAGCATTTTAGTTATTGATTCAGTCAGACTGATAGATACAACACCGCCCAACCAGACAGTTCATCAGATCATCAGACTAATTACTGGCAAAGGTAGAATAATAAATAGATTCTGCCTTCAGGTCTGGTTTTTCCCCAACCCTTGAACAGTCTGATTGTTGTGTGTTCATCTAAGTGTTGCCCCAGAGACAACTTGTCTTCTCCCATGAGTGAAGTCCCGAGTCAATTGTTCCTGTACATGGTGATCGTATGTCTGTCTGATCCATATTCAGTTCCTGTTTCACTAAATAGAGAGGGTGTCTGCAGCTCGCTGTCATTTAAAACCATTTCCATCCAACACCGTGGCACACAGCACTAAGATCCACCATCCTCTCTTTTAAAACAAGTCTAATCCTGCTCTTGTTGCAACTAATCGCTCTTCTCTCGCTCTCAGCCCTTACCTTCTTCTCACACTTTTCCCTTGACGGTTTGTCTACCCTTTTGTCATATTGTAGTTGTTTACATCCCCAGGGGTAAAGTCTTGTAAGATATTTCTATTTTAAATCTGGTCCATGTGGTTCTGGTGTGGAAAACAAAATCCTGTGGTTGTGGTTTTGCAGTGCTTTGTGTGTCCGTGTGACAATACACATGAAAGCCTATTTGCTCAGCTCTTTCCATTATCAGGACCATTGTTATTTTCATTCACACAACCAAAGCTGTAGTATAGCATGACTTTTCTATCCATTGTTGCTGTTAAAACGCACACACACATAGCCAGGAAAATAAATCCTTACATATAATAGTAGCAGATGAATAAATTGGTCTTAATCTGTGTGTGCGCGCGTCTATAGTGTGGCATTCATAGACGGTATGTAAAAAGGACCGTCTTATCAGTTATCAGGCGAGGCCAAATTGACAGAGAGGAATCACTCCATTGTGTGAGGATTCAAAGAGAGATGTGAGCACATTGGATGTCTCAATTTCCAATAACGGTGACCTTGAGGAGAGAGGTATCTCACCGAGGCTCCCAATTTGCTAACGGATGAGTTCAGAAACAGCTGGTTTTGTGTGATGGGCTGGATTATTCTGTTTGGTAAAATAATATGGTAGAAAACAACTTTACCACTTAAATTCTACAGAGTACTGCATACGTGTAAGTACAGTATTCACTGTCGTACTGGGTGTGTTTGCTGTGTAGCTGACCTCAGGTTGTCCTTTCCTCCACCTTTTTGTTTTATGGTGCCAGCTTAATGCGGATAATCATCTGCTTGATGTGGAACCAGTGACTCATCACTTATCATCTCTGTAAAGCAAAGCTGTGTTTTTATCTCCCGTCTACGCCAGCAACGCACCAAACATCAACACACTCACTTGATCATAAAAAAGGAACTTACACAAGACAAATCCACAGAATAAACACGTCTATAAAAACTGTCAGATCGGTTCATTGAAAGTAAAATGATCGGGAAAAGAACCAGGCCTATTAAAAAGCCATTAGCGTGATTGGTGTTGGTTGCTGTCTTTTTGTCGGTCCAGAACCGCCCGACTGTTTGTCCCAGACCAGGTTTTAACAAAGGAGCCGGTTCTTTCAGCACTCAACCTAATTAATCCATCTCTCAGTGACAAAGAGGGTCCCTACCCCTCCTTTTTCTGCCTAGTCCCATTGGCATTTTAGGGCAGAGGGATTCAGCAGGACCCTTGGGCACCCTCCTGCCCTGACCCCCGCACCCCTACCAGGGGAGCATCTGTGGATCGATCCAGGACCAGCTGGCACCAGAATAGTGGGGCAGAACTGATACCCTCATAAAAAAATACCCCAAAACTCCATCTCAGCTCCATCATAAACACACCCATTTAAATTGAGGTCTGTGTATAAAGACAATGCTCTATATAATGATTGGTTATTATATAGATTCAGCTTCTCTCTACATTTTCACAAACCTGGTCCAGAAATAAAAACTCAGAGGTAAGTTTAAAACAATAGACTGTAGTTGTGTACAGCTACAGCTAGGGTGCAGCATCCAGCCACCCCACTGTTCTCACTACGTTCTCTTTTCTTTACCCACGCAGGTATTTTGCTTTCCTTTAGGCTTAGAAAAAGATAGTCCTATTCTCTCTGTAATAAATTAAACTTCCGTATTGTCCTTCCTTTTCATTTTACATATTGTCATATCCTCCTAGTTACCCTAATCCCAGTCACCCCGACGCCCCCGTCGCAATACCTTCTCTGACACACACTGTGATTGACAAGTTGCATCCAGGGAAATGGAGCAGATTTCCATTGTTTGCCACCATTACTCAAATCTGTTGAAATGGTTCTTCTATTCTTCAGCCAGAGTATTTGCATATTCTTAAGTATTTTCTATTTTTCAAGACCCCTGATGTCCTCCCTCCTTTCTCTCTTTTCTCTTTTTACTAAATCCCTTCTCCTTAAGTGTTTGGTGCATTTGGCAAATTCATTCATAAAGTATCTACATGCACTATTAGTTCAGTATAATAGCCGTGGTGTAATCTGCAGAGATAAGCGGTGGAAGGAGAGTCTTTTTTTTTTCTCTTTCCCATCATCCTCTTCAGATGGGCTGCTTTGTGGACAATCTGGGGTTGGCAGTGATACGTCATTATGTTCCCAAGCCAAAGCGACAAGGCTCAAATGTCAACCCGAAATGTCAAGTGGCCTTCCTAAGGACTTGGATTGTTTCTTCTTTTTTTTAATTATTGGATGGAAGTGGGAAGAGGGGCGGAAAAGGGGAGCGAAGAGATGGCGGTTAGACAAGATGGGCCAAAAAAGAAGCAAAATTAGAACAGAAGTTTAATCTAATTTACAGTTTGATGATTTTAATTGAAATAACTGTTCTTTGTACCGCAACAAAAAAATTTTAAATGAAAAAATTTGCAAGAAAATCTCTGAATTTGAAGTTGTTTTAACATTTTAAGCCTCCATGATATAAGAGAAAAGTTTATATTGAACTTTTATGGTTGATTGTTTTAAGCTCCTTTACATGGGATTAAAATGACTTGATTATCTTCGGTAGTCTGTAATAATAACCAATGTTTATCCAATATTAATCTGCTATCTTGATCAAAATGTCTGTAAAAATTTTATTGTGAATAACCTTCTGTAATCCCGTCAATACGGAGGTCTTCTGATCCACTTGTAAATCCCCATGCCTGTGATTTAAGTTGGTTATTTTATCAACCAATTGCTTCATACTAATGTTATTAGGACTTAAGTCTCTCATAAGTCTTTTATGTCTTTCTAAAACAAAATTTTGAGATGCAAAATGTTTTGTAATCAATAAAAGTTAGGTTGAACAAGCTTTGCCTGAACACAATCTAAAATCACAGCTCATAAACATATCAAGGAAACATTTACAGTAACTTGTGCTTTTGGATCTTTTTTATTATTATTAACTTATTTGGACAGTTTTGGTTGACCTGTTGGGCCAAGACGGTCACATTATAGTGCATGCAGACAACTTTGTGTTACTTGATGAATTTTGACAAATCCAGAATAAAATTGATAACATCAGAAAAACTACTGATAGTAAATTGATCTATTGTTTTTATTCAGACTTAATTTTTAAAAAAAATATAATTAGACCACACTTTTTTTTTTCTTCAAAATTGGGTCATTTTAATCCGGGCTTATTTGCCACTAAATAAATATATAAAAAAGGAATTTACTCATTTAATGTCATGCACAAGACTTTTAGTGAAATATAACTTTGATATCATAGCGGTTAACATTTTGATTTCAGAAAGAGAAAACTAATGTTTGACACTGTGCTTGAGTTACTTTACTTGTAAGCCAAAAAGAACAAGTAGAAACCTGTTGCTGGATCAGTTACCCAGACAGCAAAGCAAAGATTTCACAATGAAGACTTACTGATTAAAACTCGCACAGAAATGTCACATTTTGGGTGAAAAATGACCATTTAGACAGTCAGCAAATCCTCTTTCCTCTCAGCCAGTAATGTCAAACAGACCACTGGAGCCTTTTCCTTGGCTTAAGAGTTTTTGTACTACCTAACTTTTCTGGACTGTTTTATTATGAATTGTACCACAACTTGGCTTTCGTAACTATGCATACATAAACATAGTTTTATCTTCACATAAAATTAAAATTGAAGACATAAGACTAGAAATGAAGGAAGACCAAAGAGGAGGTTCATGGATACAGTGAAGGAAGACATGAAGATAGTTGGTGTGACCGAAGAAGATGCAGCAGATAGGGTTAGATGGAAGAAACTGACTTGTTTTGGCAACCCCTGAAGAGAATTGCTGAAAGAAGAGGAGGAAGAACCATCAAATGGAATTATTGTTGACAGTGAATTTTAAATACTAGGTAACAAGTTCAATAAGATCTGAGCTAATGTGGAAGTATCTGGAAATGTCTAAGGCACATTATTTCCTAATTATAAATGGTCAGTCAGCAATGGCCAATCGTCCTTATCACCTTTCATGGTCCTGGTGTCTTTTGCTACGGCAGCAGTTCTATGTTGCTCTCCACGTTTTTGTTGGATTTGTTGTTTTTTTTTTTTTTTAAATGGAATTTCATAAGATGAGCTGCTTCAGCTGTGAGGAATGCTTAGTCAAAGCTGATGTGTTGCAAATGTGCTGGAGTTAAGCAAAAGGCAAGGAAATGGAGATAAGATGTTCTGTGTGTGCAGCTTAGTCTATTTTACAAACGAGGCCGAGCTACATCAACGTCGATTCTTGTCTGAAGATACCCAGCTTCACTATGATGCTTACAGACAGAGATGTGGAAAAGTCCAGCACTAAAGTTGGTAGACTTGTCATGTTTCAGAACAATGAGTAGTGTTGTTCCAATCCACAGTGAAGAATCTGAGTTGCTGCCAAGATGTGGAGCTTTTATTGGTCAATTAAGATCTTAGTATGATTCATGGGAGCTTTCAAACATCATTGATACAGTAACCCATATTCCGCCCCGCACAAAACAGTTGTTCCAGGCCTATTTCACCGAGTGGCTGTTCTTCCAAGCGACTGTTCCGGCTCTAGCCCACCCAACTCGGCACCACCTAGCAGCTGTTCAGAAACTGTTTTGAGCTCTCTCTTGAACTGCTTGGAGCACCACTGGACACACAAATTTCCCCTCATAGGGGATGAATAAAATATTCTGTATCTGTAATGTTTAATTACAATATTTCATCATTTCTACAGTTAGCCTGTTCATTTTTATTTCTGTTAGGCTCTCAAATACTTCCTCACCGTACTTCACAAAATCTGTGTGTGAATACTGTTTGGTTCTTTGTAATGAAGCTGAGTTGTTTTTTTCCATATGTAAAAATTGTCTATATTTTTACGCATTGGTCTATCTGTCAAACACACCGAGGTTAACCGGTATCCTGCTCTCAAACTGGTGTAGTGTAAACGAGAGCTGGCTGCTCCGCTTTGTTCAGGACTGTGAACATAAGAGGATGAATCCTCATGGCTCAATTCACAACTCAGACGAGAAGGTATTTTGCTGTGCTAAAAACTAAGAAACTTACCCACGCTTTACTTTGCATGTGCATTTGTATGCCATTTTTAGACATCAATGCGGTCAAATTGAGACAAAAAAGAAGAGCCAGTGAAATAAGACATGTAAGAAGAAAACACGCCAGCAAAACTGCCTGCTGCTTTCTTTTCGGTTTGTGTGAACTGTCATCCATCCACCAGTTGGTTTTCATTCCAAAAATCAGTTACTTCTCCCATGCAAATAACCACCTATCATCTAACTGGAAAATGCGGTAGTTTTCCATCACAAAAACTGAATCAAGTAAAAAAAAAAAAAAAAAAAAAGAACAGGCATTTATGACAGTCGTATCAACACAGCAAGGTGGTGAACCACTCTGATATTCGCTGACAGCATGGTGCTTCCATTACCAGGGTTGCAGCAGACAAAACCCATCAGTTTTGTTGGAGGTAGGGCAGACAAAAGGCTGGGACATCCCCAGCTGTTCACTTTCCATATCTTCCAGTCTGCACCAGGCTTTTTTCTGAACACACAACACACACACAATGTGTTGCTGTGAGAGCTGTGAGATCATTGGCCAATGATCTCACAGCTCTTATCACCTGGTCTGTGGCATATTCCCAAATTTATATTAGAGTGGCAAATCTCTGAGTAGAAACACATAAAAAATACTTTTTACTCTGAAAGAAAAAGTTTTATGTCACCGACAGATTTTGTGTCACCTACTAAACTTCATGTCAAATTTATCTCACATGTCTTTGTTTTTTTTGTCTCCATGTGTAGGAATCTCCATCAGGGCGGAGGAAAGCGTTGGCCACCAGCAGCATAAATATGAAACAATACGCCAGCCCGATGCCCACACAGACAGATGTCAAACTCAAGTTTAAACCTCTGTCTAAAAAGGTGGTGTCGGCCACGCTGCAGTTCTCTCTCTCCTGCATTTTCCTCAGAGAGGGAAAAGCCACGTAAGTCAGATCATTCAGCAACCTGGTTGAATAAAATCTCATATTTGATAACGTAAAAACAGTTTTAATCCTGTGTGACCGCTCTCGCTGGAAATTATAGTTCTCAAATCACAAACTCACAGGAGTACAAAGTTGGGACAAATTTTTCTTAACTCATACTGTATATAAAAAGGAGTGGAGCGTAAAATGCACAATATCATAGTAAAACACTGCTCTCGATTTACCAGTCGATCTGCGTTCCCGCCCTCACCTACGGTCACCAGCTGTGGGTGGTGACCAAAAAAATTAGATCACTGATATAAGTGGCCGAAATGAGCTTCGTCTGCAGGAGGGGCTGGGTTCTCACTCGGAGATAGAGTGAGGAGCTCTGCCATCCGGGAGGAGCACGGAGTACAGCCATTGCTCCTCGGAGTCGAGAGAAGTCAGATGAGGTGGTTAGGGCATCTGGCTGATATGCCTCTCAAGTGGCTTGCTGGTGAGGTGTTTTGGGCACGTCCCATCGGGAGGAGACCCAAAGGTAGGCCCCGAACCCGCTGGAGAGACTATGTCTCTCAGCTGGACAGGGAACAACTCGGGATCCTCCCAGGTGAGCTAGAGGATGCAGTTGGGTTTAGGAAAGCCTGGACTTCCTGTCTGAGGTTGTTGCACATACAACCCTTTCCCGGATAAGTGGAAGACGGAACGGAATACATGAAATAAACAATAATTATGCGGTGCACACAGAAAAAGCTGGATAGACCAATAGAGCAACAATTGACAAAAAAAACCACAAAGAAATAGCTAAAAAAAACCAACAATAAAACAGTTTATTCAGACAATAAGTTATTCCCCATGCCTGTGATTTAAGTTGAATTATTCCAACATTTGAGATAAAAATAGGCAGGTTTTTGGGATATTCAACTAAATAGTCTGCAGGCGGCAAACCATAAAGTGAGAACAGCAGCTGGAAACAGTGAGCAATGGCACAAAAAATTAACTTCTTTGAGTCCTTTTTATTTGAATTTTCTGCATCTTTAACGGAGTTCATAAAAAAATAATAAAATGTTATACATTTGAACCATCTGCATTATCCCTGAGAAAATTTGTTCGTTGAAGATGAGAAATGTTCTCACTTCTTTCTCTGTTTCTTATCTGTTTCATAGAAAAGTCCACATGTCACTCAGTGTTTGCTGCTTCGTTGTCAGATCTTAAACCAGCCACATTCATCTGTGGACACCCAGTCACTTTGCCATTTTGTTATTCATCGTTGCGTGATAGCAACACACACATATATAGACACACACACACACACACACAATGAGCAAGAGCAAAGCAGCAAGGCCTTTGTTGTGGCGTGGATGGCAGGTCGATGGCACGTAACCCCTGTTAACCCCACGGGAAATGATGTTGGCCACACACAAACAAACTCCATCACATCAGTTCAAATGAGCCCGTGGGCCTGGGAAACGCCAGGCACAAAGAGGAAAAAAAGAATACAGCTATTACGATAGAGTGGTGAGATCAAAGCATCAGGAGCGGGTGCACAAAGCAACATAAAATATGATATGTACATATAGAAAATGATAAGCTTGCGCAATTGAGGAGAAATTCAAACTTGAGTGAAGTTGGAGTGTTTGTGACTGAAGCGTCCATGTTTTATCCGTTCCCTATAATGATGAGTATAAAGGCACACGGCTTTGTTGTTCATTAACATAAGACTATATTGTAGGGATGAGGACATGCAGAGCCTTGCAAGCCTGATGAGCATGAAACAGGCAGACATCGGAAACCTGGATGACTTTGAGGAGGACAATGAGGAGGATGAGGAGAACCGGGTAAACCAGGAGGAGAAGGCTGCAAAGATCACAGGTATAAAGTTAGAAACTTTTTTTTTTCCATTTATAAATGGGTTACATGTGTATTATTCACAAGGTTGAGGTGATTAGCTACTCATAACACTAACTATAGAGATTATATTCATCAGAACAGGTGTTGACACGCTGGTAAGTCCTTCCTTTACTGGTCTGTTTTGCAAGTCACCATCATTGGTAAACCTGGGTGATCACTCCTTCACCACATTTTCGACCTTATGGATAAAGTTTTTGATCCTTTTGTGTAACCACTCCAACCAAAGCTTCCTGTGGGCTTCTACTTGGCTTCTTTTTTTTATTTTTCTAAGATGTGTGTGCTTCCTCCTATTAAATAAATCACAATTTGCAATTTGTAAGTTTTATTTATCACACAACTTACCAGCTTTTACACTGCGACTTGCTCTTTTTTCGACCTGGTTCGAATCTGGACGGATCTGATAAATGCTTGCTTGCTTTTCTTTTATGTATACATGTTAAAGAGGGGGTATTGTGCTTTTATGGGGTTATAATTTATACCTTGTAGCATGTATTGATAAACAAAAAGGTACCTTTTGTTAGCTCAGAAATGCAAAACTTTCAGAAAAGGGTTCCACTTCTATTTTTGATCTTGTAGAAGACCTCAAAAGACAATAAGTTAACAAAGCTTGTGCACATTATTTTATATTCCTACTTTGGTTCGTCCTCCGCTGGGTGGCTGGGCTGGGCTCTGCCATCCGGGAGGAGCTCGGTGTTGAGCCGCTCCTCCAGGTGGAGGAACGCAAGATGGGGCGAGCGCCTCGCAGGCAAGGTGTTTCGGGCACGTCCCACCGGGAGGAGACCAAGGGGCAGACCCCAGACCTGCTGGAGAGACTATGTCTCACAGCTGGCCGGGGAACGACTTGGGATCCTTCCAGGGGAGCTAGAGGATGCAGCCAGGGAGAGAGAGGCCTGGGCTGCCCGTTTGAGGCTGTTGCCCCCACGACCCGACCCCGGAACAAGCGGAAGATGACGGAACGGTTCGTCTACATAAAAATGCCACTCCTTGTTTTACGACCTATGCAATCCCCCATCCGACACTGCAAGTGCACTGCTGCTGCAAAGACTTATTATGCTTACGTTCAAAGATGGTGATGGGAAGCTCTGGCCAGGAACACCCTCACATTCAAATAGTTGCAGAATACTGAACAGCTTGCAAATGACTAAAAAATGCTTGAATAAAATAGAAAACCGCTTCAAGTATGTTTTTGATGTGATTTGAATAACTTTCAAACATGGTATAATCTTCTAAAAAAATCAATTTTGCATAATACCCTCTCTTTAAAGATTCATTCTGTGGTCTGACGTATGGATGCTGCTACTTCTCGCTTTATTCAACTTTTCAAAGCAGCATCTCTTCACTATACGCATGTGGCTTTCGCTTTTTTCTTTTTTTTCTCTTTTCCGTGCATCTCAGTTCATTTATGTATATGTGCATTGAGTGCCTACAGCAATGGCTGCAAAAACTTCCTACAATCATGTTCTGTTCTGAACACTACCAACAGAAAAAGTAGTTTTTTTTAAACACTGGGTTCCAAACAAAATGTGATGTCTTGATTTTTCTATCTTTAATGTAAATCTATAAAATTGTATTCGGATCAACTGCACATAATTAAAAAAAGAAATGCAAAATGCTCTTTTTTCTCATCTGTAAAGTTAAAGATGGTGTGGAAGATTTAAAAAAAAACATATATATTTTTTGTTTATATCTGACTTGGCTGGTTGGACTCGTGCAATAAGTAGATGTATCAAAAATAAAGAAAATATATATCAATAAACTTCCAACTGTTCAGACACTGAAAACTTCAGGCAATTTATACTTTCATGGTGAACAAAAAACGTTGCCCCACAAGCTGCTAATCACTTTAACTTTCTGATTTTGAGTTCCTGGACTGTCAGGGCTAGAAAATCTTCCATACTGCCTTTAATGTTTGTGCTTCTGTTGTGTGAGAAAATTCTACATTGAATGTGTGATTTTCTTTGTTCACTGCTTTTCTTCCTCCCCGTGTGGACCTGTCATCTGCAGAGATAGTAAACCAGCTGAATGCCCTCAGCTGCTTACATGGGGATGATGATGATGATGTTCCAAAGCGAGCACACAAAGCAACAGCTAAGCCTGCTGCTTCCTCCCAAGGTCTTTTTTCACCTTTCTTCCAAACCCCTCACCCCAGTCACCCTGTGTTCCTCGACTCATTCTTCATTGACTCAAGAACACTCTGTGTCCCGTTTTTTTTTTTTTTTATTTACTACCCCAACTTGTACTTTCACGTTTATTTTTGGTATTGTTTCTTTTTTCAAAGCCTTTTTTTTCTTCTCATTCTGGTCGTCTTTGCTTTGACCCCCACGTCCAGTCCACCCGATCCTCTTTTACATTGGTATTGTGATGGTGTTGTTGTCCTGTGGTATTATCCTGATCCATGTGATGTGCTGTATATGGTGCTGTGAACACATCAGTTGGTCTTCATCCGATTGTTTTATGGCAGTATGACCTTCCCCTTTCTTATACTGCAATTGGAAGTGAACCAATGTAGTTTTTCTGACATTGACACACAGATATTCCATATAGTCTGATTTATTCATATCGATATACTGTATATGGAGGGTGTTTTCCTTTTTTTTTCTTTGATTCTAAAACAAAACAATAAAACTCCTACTTTTAGCTTTTTAGACAGTTTGCAAAGAAAAATCTTTTCTCAGTCCATTATTCTAGAAATAAAATGTATAAGTTGTAAGGATGCCATAACTTCTCTCAAATTGACTTTAGTTTATAGAAATAGCACACAAAGCAGCAACGACAACGTTTTTCCTCATCTGCTTATGAAACTGTCAGGTTTGAAATCTCCAAAATATAGTTTTATTTATTTTATTTTTATGTATTTCATTATCACAGCAAAGAGCTACACGCACAGGGGTTTACAAATAAACCAAATGGATTACAAAGATATTGAAACACAGTTATGACATCTCCATGATTAGAGTCTCCTTCTGAGGAAGGATAAACTCCTATAAACCTTGTCGAAGGGGAAAAAAGAAACCGGATGGAGAGATCTTCTCCCTGATGAGTGGACAGAATGTACTTTGATTACAGATTTAAATCTACCAGAATGAAATTCATGGTTGCAGGACATTGCAAATGGGCTTCATCTTGCCTGCAGCCTATGGGGTAGAGGTTGTAGTGATGCCATTTGTATAGTTTTCACAAGATGACTTTACAGGTCTATATTTTGGCACAGGAGCACAAATGAGATCATCTAAAGTCCAGACATAGGGGGGACATCCACTAGGAGCCGGGCATCTCAAACAGTCCTCGCTTGCCCAAATAAAGTGGAATATTGGGAGGGAGGGCATATGAATAGGGTTGTGCAAATTAGAGGCGTGGGGTATTATATTTTAGGAATTACATTTAGAATGGAGTAGTATATTAAATTAGAAGACGGAGACCCAGTGCACCATACTTACCCAGTTTCTGGCTCCTTACAGCCGGCCAGCAGCTAATAAGCTAACTCTGGTTCTAGCTTTATAATGAGCATTTCCAGAGAGGAATGTCTTAATCCCAACCTTTGATGGAGAGACTGTGTCTGCCTCTCTCACATGAGCTGGGATCGTATTCCATAAACAGAGGCCTGGTGGCTTGAAGCTCTATCTCCAACTGGACTTTTAGAAATTCTAAAAACTACTACCAGTCTTTTATTTTGTAAGGTGTTTTTTATTTGTCTGATTAGTGATATGTGATGGACCAACACTATTTATGGGGTTGGAAGTTTGACAAATTTTAAATTTACTTTAAACCTCAACTGCAACCTGTCTGTTACTGTTAATTTAAGCTCACTAATTGATGGAAATCTTGATAGGAAGTTGTCTTCAAAATTTTCTGGTCAAAACCAGAAATTGCCAAACAACATAGCAATAGAAACTTTTATCTGATAAAATGCGATCAAATTTTTGGTCATGAGTAACCTGGTAAGCGTACCAAAAGAAACCTCTGAACAAACTCAGCATTTTGTCCCAAAATTGCTGGAGTGGAATGTAACTTTTTGGAGACACACAAGCAGTCTAGCGGCTTCCAAACAGCATTTTTTTCTTTTCAAACTAAGCCAGTAGAAAACAATATCCTTGTTTTTGTGGGCTTTAAGTCTAATTTTCCACTCCCGTGATCTCCTTGTTTCTTTTTTTGCATTCAGAATAGTCACAAACAAACCCACGTTCAGATCCAAAAACGTTTCACTCGCAGTTAAAATGTCAAAATTAAGCGGTGAGAAACAGTGGTGTTTCTTTTATCAGCTTCCACCATTTCACACAGCCATACCCAGAAGGCAACAAAATACTTATAGTGCTCTTTACTCTGTTTCTCATTCAGAATCTCACAAAGCTCTCGGCAGCATTTCTTGGCATTTGTCTTACACTCATTTACTCTCTTTTGAGACTGACCGACACACATGCAACTGAGCAACAGGGAGTATGATGAAGATGAAATGAACATGTTTTACCCTCTCCAGCCAAGATTGCCATAGCAACTCCATGCTTTCTTCCCCGTCTCCAATGGTAACCTTCAACACCACACAAATTTCCCAGAATACTACAGTTGTGCACGCGAGTGCTGAGGTGGCTGAGGAACACGGAGAAGTTTATTTCTGCTCACGGTTCACTCCAAGTGCAGATTTGAGATATTGAGGGTTTATCTACTTCTGATTTTCATGACTTTGTCTGCCGCTCATTTAAAATGAGTGCTTCTGGGTCTCTATAACAACAGAACTGATTAACAAGCTGAACTTCCTGGAGGACGAAGATCAGGAGACTGCTCCGGTCATGAGCACCAACCCCTTTGATGAGCCTGATGACGACTTTCATTCCAACCACCGCAATCCGTTTGGTGATCCTGAAGAGGACGGTAGGTGCAGGTCTGTCAGCATCTAAAGAAAAAACATCAATAGGTGAATCATTTTGAATGGTTTTACTCTTTGATCCTATTGGTTGCCACAATAAAGAAAAAGTTTGGTGTTATTTGAAGCTTTGGAAGCTGAAGGTTTGGAGGTGCACATACCTCATCTAAAACAGGTTTCAGACAGCTAAACCAATATTTTTGTCTGACCACCTGAACAACCAGGTGTTGCTGGTGATTATTTGTTTTCTATTGACATGCTCCCACACACATGAAAAAGCTAGCTTCTGCTTTCTTGTTTAAGATACACCTAAAGTTGGTCAATGCTTGTGAATCTAAGAGATTTAAGCTCACTGGTGAACTTCATCAGACTTTTCTCAATTTATACATTTACAGAATAAATAGCTGAGTTTCATGTCTGTAGCAGAGCATGAAACACACCTGAAATACTTATAGCACTACAGTTAAAGCAGCAGCCTCATTTGTTAAAAACTTTTATTTCTGCTTAGTGCAATTTACCTCCAGGCCTGACGTGCACCTCTGTGCATGCTGAAATTTTTCAAAAATGGTTTCCTGTTATTTGGTCAGTTTGTGATTAAGTTGATCTAGATTTATGGAGGGGTTTTTAAAAAAAAAAAAAAGTTTAAATCTGCAGACTTTTGGTGGGAGTTCTTGTACCATTGAGAGAAAGAGCCTTTTGTACTTATGTGAGCTCTTCCAGACACCAGATCAATAGATATCCAGCTTGAGAAAATATTGGAATAATGGGAAATTATACTTCCTCAATAGCAGCAAATAACTGTTTCCTGAATCTTTTCAATGTTAAAGTAACAATGAATTAAAAGCTACATATACATGTCTTTATTTATGGCCAATATACGCGTTGTTCTGTACATTTTACATGTTCAACTAATTATTATTAATTGAGAATGAGTAGAGAGACAATAGCTCAGTGGTAAAACGTTCGCCCTTGGACCGGAAGTTCTCCGGAAGTTTGCAGGATTGAATCCCCCTGAGCTCATGTCTAAGTGCTAAGGGGAGTGAGGTGTCTTTGGAGAAGACATCATTGGCGCGATCATGGCAGCCAGCTGCGGTGTAATGCAGCACAGAAATTCCCCCGTTTAGGGATGAATAAAGTATATTTCATATCTTTTACTTTTTGTAAAGAATGTAAAAATCCCATTAAAATATCTTTTTTAAATTTGTTTATGGTTCATAATGAGCCTCAGATGAATGCACATTATCCTCATGTCCCTGTCGTACATTCACATAGGATTCAACATGTTAGTCTTTTCACATCAGTTTGATAAATACATTTATTCAAACTAAATTTAAAATATGCAGGCTTACGTATGACCCATTTCTACTGGCAACAACTACAGCGACAAAACGCACAATGAGCAGTCACACAGGCAGTTATGTACATCAGGCTTAGCTAGTTCCTCAGATAGACTGGAGTCACATTTATTTTCTGTCTTCTTCTGACAAGCTCTCTGCCTAAACAGATGACAAGCTAACAAAGCTGCTGTCAAGTTTGGTGAAGCCTGTGTTCATGCAGTCAGTTTTCCTGCCTCCTGTCGAACAGAACCCTCCACCCAGACGGCCTTCCAGCAGCGAGTTAATGACGAGTCCTACTACGACCATGACTCCTCAAATCCGTTCAATGAGCCGGATGAACCAGAGATGCAAACACCTCCCGGGAACCCCTTCGATGAGCCCGACCTGGAAACAGACCCCCAGCCAGATCCGGAACCACCCAAACCCAGGCAGAGGAAAGGCGTGCGGCCTGTGGACATGAGCAAATACTTGTACGCCGACACTTCTCAGAATGAGGAGGAGGAACTTGACGAGTAAGAATTTATCACTTTATTTATTCTTATTATTTTGCGAGTTTGATATAATATATATAATTAGGTTTTCTTTCCCATGAGGTTATAATGTTATCATTAAGGGTATGTTTGGCTACTGCTGCCAAGCCAAGTCCCATAAGACTTCCCTTATGGAGAGCCTATGGAGAGCTACTTATTTGCTGCCGTTACCCCCAACACACACACAAAACCCCTGAACAGAGCAAAGTAACGAGGCAGCTCTTTCAACGTGAACAAGGGCCCTGTTGTTTCACCACATTCTTCCTCCTTGTCTCCCTCCTCCTTTCTTCTTGCCCCCCTCTACTTTGCCCACCTATCAACATGTCACCCCATACTTTCCCTCTATGCCCTTCTATTAACTTCCTCCCAGTGTTAGTTCAGTCCATATCCTGCCATTCTTTTTCTTTTGCAACAGAATTTTAAGCATTTGAAGCATGACTCCAAAGGTTCTGACAAAACTTTTGAGGAAAAGCTCAGCAAGTTTACATGATAAAGTTTTCTCCTGCAGGAATCTTGTTGTTTCTGCCCTAAACTGAGATGTTTGACGATGCTAGTGGCTAAAATGTAAAAGCAAACCTTTTAGTTTCAGCTGTTGAGCGAAGCCGTCACACATACAGCCGCATGTTTCAGTCCTCCCTGCTGTCTAAAGAGAGACAGATTATTGACTGGTGTCTCTTTCCCTCTGTCTCTTACATCAGGAGCTGCTCTCCATAGAATAGAAAGTTCAAGAGGCCAGCACAGTGTTTTGACTGGAGTTCTTTCACACGTCTTTTAGCCAGATCTGGTCTATTAAAGCTTTTCTATGGGACTGCCGGCTTTTCTTCTCCTCTCTTCACGTCTCGTTTTTTCCCACTCTCCTTCATTTGTGTGGTTGAAATGACACTGAGTAGTTCTAAATTAGCTTCTCTTTCAGATACACCCAATCAATCAGTTTTCCGTTCTCACTTCCACCCGCACTATCCAGTTCTCCTGTTTGTTTAGGTTTGCTTATTGCATGTTGAGTGAATGTCTTAGGGCCATGGCCCCCGCTTTCACTGCCTGCATATTGATAACATTCTGGTATGTGTGTATTTTGTTGCATACGTGTGTGCATACGCCGGTGCTCCTGCATGTCTGTCAGTGGTCCACCTTGACCAGTGAGGATATAAGGTCACACAGTCATGACCTGAGTGCACCTGCATCTTCTAACTTAACTTTCTACTTGTGTGTGTAGGTCATTGTTGCTCTCAAGCGGTGGTTTCCTTCTCTATAATTATGAACTGCTCACTTATCAGCAATTTTCACAAGTGTTTTAACTTTAAGTACACACATACTTCACTAAATACCCCTCCATCCCACAACGTTACCCCTCTACAACCAACACTTGGATAGCAAGGTTTGAAGTCTTTCCCTCAACAATGGCGGCCAAAGAAAATAATGCAGAAAATTAAACTGAAATTAGTGAAAAATGGAAAGGTTTTAACTATTTACTTATTTGCCTGAGGTGGTAAAACTTTTCATGGTCTCAAGTGTTGAGAGACGTTGTCTTAACCTGTTTGTTTTTGTAAGTATGAAGTCTATTCTTGGTTTACCCTCAACTTACCATACCATACCAGGCCATACCAGCCTGTTAATGCCTGATCCTGTCAGAACTCAGAAGCTAAGCATGCTGGGCCTGGGCAGTATTTGGATGCTGTTAACCAACGTTGTCTAGTCTGTATAGTGTGTGTGTGTGATTGGTTGGTGATGGTCAGAGGGTCAGAGTCTGCGTCAGGGCAGCTGTGGCCACAACAGTAGCTTACCATTACCTGATATGGAGTGAATGACTAATGCATATGTGAAGCGTCTTTGAGTGTCCTGAAAAGTGCTATATAAATACAATGCATTGTTATTATTATTTCAACGTGGAAGCACCAACACAGTTGCAGAAATGGGATGTATTCTTGTATAGGATGTTTGAAATAAGCTTTACCAGAAAATAAAAATTAGAAATGAGAAAGTGAGAAGGGCATTGAAAAGAATGAAGAGTGTACGGGGGCTTGGTCCAGATGATATTCCAGTGAGGTCAAGAAGTCTGTGCGGGGAGGCTGAAATTTGTGTTGAATGAGATGTGATATGTGATTGAAGAGTTTTAGCTGAAAGGAATGTGAAAGTGGAAAGCAGGAGGTTGCAGAAATATAAATGCTGAGGTTCTCTTTGGGAGGGACCAGGATGGATAGGATCAGGCATGAGGACATAAGAGTAACAGCACTATATTAGAACTTTTGGAGATTAAGTCTGAGAGGCCAGACTGAGATGGTTCAGATATGTCCAGAGGAAAGAATGAAATATGTCAGCCTCGGACTGCCAGGCAGGAGGTCTAGAAGAAGACCAAAGAGGAGGCTTATGGATGTAGTGAAGAAGGACATGAAGATAGCTGGTGTGAAAGAGTTGTAGGGCATAGGGTTAGATGGAGGAAACTGATGAATTGTGTTGCCTCAATAAGGAAAAAGCTGAAAGAAGAAAAAGAAAATGTTTGAAAATAAGTTTCACCTCATCTCATAAAACATATTTGATATTTTCCAAATCTTATGATACAGATTCATAAAGAAAACTAATAATTTTCTTTAATGTTTTCCGTTTTACTTCTTCATCTCAACTTGTAATATTTTTTGTTTCATTTCTTATTTTCACTTCAGATCTAATCCATTCTATGAGCCGAGGACTTCAAGTCCAGTACAGCCGCCCACCTCCAGCAGCCACTCTCCAGATGTCATCAGTCAGAAGAGAAAGGCTCCTCCACCCCCCACTACCAGCACCAACCTTGGCCCCAGTCCATCACCTCCCAAACCATCTTCCGGCCTGGACAGAGATAGATCGCAGTCTGTTGTACCAAACCCGGTGGCTGCGGTGATGGGAAGAGATCTGGCCTCCTCTTCGCCGAAGGTAAGCAGGCCACATCCAAATAGAAAAATGTATTCATGTACCAACAAATCTGTACATGTACAGAAGTCGTCCGAAACTGTATTTGATCTTCAAGAGAGGGTCAGGAAGTATTTAAAGAATAAAGACTAAACCAATATTGTAGTTTATTTACAGTGAGGCAAATGAGTATTTGAAAACTCTGTGATTTTGCAAGTTCTTCCACATAATCATGGAGGAATCCGAAATGTTTAGCTATGCTCCGAGGAAGATTGACAATCGTGTCTAGCGACTTCCATTTTCTGATCATTGTTCCAACAATAAATACCTTTTCCCCAAGCTACATGGCAATTGCCAAAAGCCTTTTCCTGCATTGTGGAGGTCAATAATTTTGTCTCCGGTGTCTTTGGACAGCTCTTTGTTCTTGGCCACGTTAGTTGTTGGAGTATCACTGATTTTATGGCATGAACGGTTAAAAACCTCAAACAAGTGTTTCCAATTAATAATAAAAAGTGGAAGTAAACTTTTTAAAATCAGACCAACTGAATTCCAGTTGATACACTGTTCAAATGCTGTTCAGCAGTAACGTTCAAATTTTATTGAAAATTCCTTATTTGTTTTCTTTAGATTGTCTCTCATACATCACTCCTAACATGCACTTAAGATGAAAATGTTAGATTTGCGAGAAATTACAAATTACCTGATTGGCATGGACACGTTGTACCTGTGCAGCATGTAGCATTACAAGTGAGGGACTTGGCGCGTATCTGTAGTGGCACCAGTGTGTCCACATCAAGTTTTTTCCACTCCGCTCAGTCTCATCTTCTGGCTCTTTCTGTCTGCTCATGAAACTCACTCACTGCTCATCTGAATACAGGTATTTGTTTATTGAGGTGCCTTCATATGTTTATTTATTTATTTAAATGAGCTGGTTCTAATTAAATGGCTGATGGTCTCACACACACACCCAGCAAGTGTCAGACCACTAGTGGGGAATGATTGCTTCGGCGGCGTGAGGAGGGTGGGAAGTTAAAATTTGTGTGTGTGGGAGCGTGCTGGAGTTCAATGAACCTACGTGGAGCTTAAACACAGGGGGGCTTAACTACAGCACAGCGATCACAGGGGGGTGTTGACCTACTGTTTGCACGCACATACAAACACACAGAGCACAGCAGCAACACACAGGTCTCTTTTCCCCACACACCGACTGTTTTAGTGTAGCTGGGCGGTGATGCTGGCCGTCCATGTAATTATGGCGCAGCGCCTTTATCATCCAGCTGCAGTTGCCTGTGACCGTGGGTGAGGGGGCCTAAACCACTTTAATTACCCAGAGCCAGTGGCCTGTGGTGGGCCACACTTTGCCAAGAGATGCCCCTGCCTCTGCAAGATGGAGTATGAAGGGAGGGGCAGAGTTGTGATTGAGGACAGAAGAGGGGCTGTGCATTGGAGGAGAATATATGAAAGATATTGAAGAGTAGAGGATGGGAAAACAGTGGGACAGAAAGAATTGTAAAGAGAGGATGCTCACAGTGTGCAAGAAAAGACCTACAGGGTGTGTGTGGATGTATGCAGCAAGTGTGAATAGGTTTCTGTTTCTTATTTACACTGAGCACAGCGACACACACACATATACGCCACAACTCTGCAGATGACCTTTGAATGTATGAAGTCAGGAAGGATTAACAGGAGACATTCCCACTATGAGAGGCCAAGACAAAACCAACACATCGTCACATTATGGACGTGCACGGGGTGTCAATGCGCGGCTCTGTGCATGAATCTCTTCTTACTTACAGTTTTAGGCAGCCTAAGGCTCAGTTCAGCAAGAATATGCAGCAGGAGTTCTAACCTTCCCCCCAAACACACCTCACCTCTGCCTCCAACAAATCAGACGCATTCATTTTCACCAGCAATTCATGTGGGCGAAACTAGTGTGTTAGACCAAGATAAACACACACATCTTGGTCTAATCTGTGAATTTGAATAGAAATTGTTCAATTGAAGCCAGCATATTCTGTTACACATTTACAACCCGCCCTGAAGGGTTTGAATGTTGACATGCATCTTTTTTTTTTTTTAAATAAAATGCTAAAATGAAAGGAGATTATCATGTTTTCTATCTAATTTATATTTTCATGTTGGTGCATCAGTGAAAGAAGATTTGGATATGTTTCTCTTTCGCTTTTATTCTCATGTTTAAATTTACTTGAGCAAACTTGGCATCAAACTTTATCTTGGATCTTGTTTTTTTTCATCCTCCTTGTCATTGCATTAAAACCTCCCACTTCAGTGCCAGCCTGTGGAAAATTGATGCATCTACAGGACATATGGTGCGCACCCACTTACACCATACACAGGTATTAAACATATGTATGGGATTTACATTCAGCTCTAAAATGAGCTTAGCACTCTGGGTTTTTGCCAGTGCAACATGCATTCAACTTCAAGCAATTTATGCTAAAACTCTGTTACTCCGATGCATGGGCAGCCAGTCAGACCAGGGCATGCAAATCTCAGACGCAAGGTCAATGGGTTTAAATATAGATACTTGAATACAACCAGCAACTTTTCTCATTCTACACTCATATCTCCACTTTTCTATACAAATATCTTTGAATTATTTAAGGTAAAACATTTGCATCTTTTTCTGTTTCTGGTTAAAAGTGCATCAAGTGTGTCGTCTGTCTGCCCGATGTCCTGCCTGGGAGATATAGATTTTCAAATGTGTCAAGTTTAGGATGTGTGAAGAAAGGATGAAAATGTCTGTAGGATTAATGTAAATGAACAGAGGGAGTTCCTGTTGGGCGGGCTGGGAGCTCTGTCTGGTCTGATTCAGTCCATCTCTTTTCCCCGCAGCTGATTTCCCTCCTCCCAGTAACTCAGTCATCCTCTGCTCCTCCTTTTTTTTTTTTTATCTTTTATCTCCGTCTCTATTCTAAAGTCGGGTCGCTCTACACTTAGATGCTCTTATCTTTGGATTTTCATCAAGTTTCCGCTTCATGAATTATTTGCGTTATTTTCATATAAAGAAAAGTTAGAGTTTGGTGTGTCTGCGGACAAAAGTTTGAACAAAAACTTTGACGTTGTCTTAATATTTACTGGGGTTTAAGGAAAAGCAGGGGCAAGTCAATCCTCCACTTTTTTACATCTTCGATAAGCCCTAAAGACCTATCGTGTTAACTTTTTCTATTTTTAATGAGTATTTTTTGTCTCTCCTCTTACTTAAGAACTTTTCCTTTATCAAAAATCTTCCAGTTTCCCCTAAAATATTTCAAGTATTATATTCTGACTCTGTGTTTGTGTCTATCTGTTCCCACTTCAACCCCAATCAGATGTATTTTCCCCCTTTACCTGTTAAGATTTCTAACGTTAATCAAGAGGTTCAAATGAACTACTTTTCCAGGTTGTAGGAGTTTCTGTGCAGAGGGATGCAGAGGCCAGTGCCCTCTTTTCTCCTCCACTTTGTTTCCACCGCCCCTCCTTCAGTTCACACTGCCTCCAAATTGAAATTAGAATAAATTAACATTATTTAATTGAGTTCGCAAAAGGCTGCGGTATTTCTTAATTAGCTTTCACCGAGGTTCGCGGCAGGAGAGGCTCACGTATGCACTGTGAAGTGTTTCTGAGGTTACCGTGGTGACTGAAGGGGGTTTCTTTAGAGGACGGAGGGGAACTCACGAGACAAGGACAGACTCCACCTGTCTTCTGATCTTGCCTGCTCCTGTGTTGTTATCATTTTATTCATCCTAAAGTTATTCCATCTCATCTAATAAGTTTGCCATAGTTTGTTCACAGTGACACAGCTTAAGGAAGAAATGGGTCAAAAAAGTTTTTCAGCAGCTGCCATCAGACTCCAACTTGATCGATCTGCAACAAAAAATACTGTTTGACAAGCACCAAGTAAAATCTCAAAGTTCTGATCTGAGCGCCGGTCCAAAGAAACATGCCTTTTTATAATGTTTGAGGAATAGCTTGTTGATGGTTTGAAAATGCTACAAGTGAAGAGTCTTTTCATCATTTCACATCAGCCTTAGCAGAAAAATGGGCACTGTGACCCCGTTTCTGAGGTCAAAGCAGTGAAGCCTCAACAGCTCCCCTTGGCCACATTGGCCTTTTTTTATAAGCTGTGTAATATTAGGAGAATAATCCTTGAGAGTAGTAAGGCTAAATCATTACCTTTCAATGTCTTGCTTTTTCCCGGTGCGGACCCCTCCCCAACCCTTACCTGCAGTCTCTTAGCGGCCTGTCATTGGATCTTGTGGGAGAGCGGAGGCACAGTTTCTCCTTGCATGCAGTTCAGGTCCCGTCATTGTGCTTCCTGTGGTTGGTTCAGACTGCAGGGCATCGCTGTCATCAACTTAGTAGAAGTGAAAAGCATAAGAGCAACCAAGGCTTGCGCGAGCTCTTGAGTTCTGAGTCTTTCTTAAAAGTTTAGGTGATTTTGCTCACTTTTGTGGGTTTTATTACAGTTTTAATGAACATGAGAGACTTCTAAGGAAGAGATTATGACCTCTCCAACTGTCTGTTTTGGTGAATAAATGAAAATGTTACTTCTTATTTTTCCTCACAGCGATGTAAAAAGCCACCAATCTGTTTGTTGTGAAGAATATATTTTGATCCAGTTCTGTAATGCGGCTATCATTTTTCCACCTCTTCCTCTGCTGGGTGCATGTCGAGTTCACAAGTTAAGCACTGCGAAGAGCTCTCTCTCCTCAATACCCACGCCGGCTGGTGTAAAAGGGCCTTCCGCAAAGCGCCGCTTGTAATCTGCCTCGGGTAAGTCCTCCTTAGTTTTATCTGCCAAGGATTACCTCACAAGCTGCAAGCAGGAGAGAACGTAGGGAACGCCGAGCACGAGAGAGAGGAATAAAAACCAAGTCAAACAGAAAACGATGAAGATGGAAGAAAATGAAAACAAATCGCTGTGTAATCTCTAAAAGAAAAAAGACCTGGCTTTGAGTTGAAGGGAAGTTTGCTTCGCCTCTCATTTAGAGAGGGAATTGACTAATCCCTCCATGATTGATGTCTGCTATGAGAGGCTCTATGGCAGACTAATAGGGCTTATGAGGATGACCAGAAAGTCCTTTGTGTGCGTGTGTGTGCGCCTGTGTGCATGTGTATATGTGAATGAACCAAACCTTTTTTGTCTTGCATGTGCTTCTATCCAGTGGCTGCAGAGGCCACGGGTTTGAATGACATAGCAGCCGAAGAAGAAGTAACTTTATCTTAATCTGGTCTTAATCTGCCCCAGTCCCTCCAGGTGTGTGTGGGCTTAAACCCAGAAGGATGCAGGGTCTTTTTGGGGTGAGGTTTAAGGGGGTTTTGGGTGAAGAGAGAGAAGCCCGTGCACTTCAAAACCCCTTGGACCTCCGGTGGGTTTGGGACCGCACACGGCTCTCAGTTATTCCAAATCCCCCCTCTTTTATCTGTAAGTGGCCCTTACAACATTTTTAATTGAATTAAACCAACCATATTTTATTAGTTAAGAAGAACCAGGGAAGTATCTTATGAATTAGTTGGTGATTTGACTTTTAAATTGTCTGCCAGTCTTTGAGTGTGTGTGGGAACTCTCACACGTCGGTTGGGCAGAGGGTGTAAAAATGATAAGAGTTTAATTACCTCTTTAAAAAGCTCTTCAGCACCCCTCTCTCGCTCAGCCTTCCACAGATGGTAGGTAGGTATGTGCGTTTTATTAAGCGATAGTACAGAGTGTGAGTTTGCATTTTGACTGAAAGATCAGAGAACGGGGTGTCTTCCTTTGTGTGATTCAAACAGAATTGATCAATCACGCTTGTGTCAGGTTTACCGCTATAAGGACTTGGTTGCAAAGATCGTTTTATGCCTTTAAACATACTGGCATTTTTATACAATATAAAAAAGTTGGTGTCTTCTTACAGAATACTTTGGGTCTCCAACCCAAATAGTTTGGGTAGGGCTTAATAATCTGGAAACTGGAAAGAATAAATAACTTTATTATTTCAATTTATTTCTCCCATTTTATAAAGTTTGCCTAATAATGAGTCTGCATGTTGTCATTCTCAGGAACAATTTTGCCAAACCACCAAACAAGTTAAACAACTTGTGTGGTGTGAATTTGTTCATAGTCGATGTGAAATTTTGACTTTATAAAAACTACAAAATGCAGATGACAGTGTTCATCAGGTTTCTACATAGCAAAACTCCGTATGGGATGACCATTTTGTTGTGATACCGGTTTATGACAACGTTTCACATTAAGGGAAGGATGGCTCAGTGAGAAGGGCGACCACCCTGTAACCAGAGGGTTGCCGGTTTGATCCCCACCAGGAGTTCATGCCGAGGTGTCCTTGAGCAAGACATTAAACCCCTCATAGCTTGTGATGGTGGTTTGCACCTTGCATGGCAGCATCCCTATCAGGTATCAGTGTGAATGGGTGAATGTGAGCAACACTGTAAAGCGCTTTGAGTGCCAACACAGGTGGAAAAGCGCCGTATAAGTAGAGTCTATTTAGCATTTAAACAGGTTGTTTTGTGCTCAAATGTCAGAAAAGGCTTGTTTAAATGACATAAAAAGGAATAATTCTGTTTCATCGATGACCTTAGACCAAAAATACCACCTCATTGTTATTTTACTTTCACTTCTTGTACAGAATCGGACCACCCAAACACAACTCATGCTTTTTAATTCTCTGCAGATTAAAATAGACACAGCTGGTGAAATTTGAACAATTGGCTTCTGTAGTCAAATTTAAATGAATTAACGAGTTCAAGAAGAAACAGAAAAATAAAATTTAAAAGGCATCTGATGAATCTTTTTAATATGATTAACTTTTTAGCCAAACGATGTTAAGCCATGACATGAACGCTATTTATATATTTTATTGTTTAAGTTTTATTTTTCCACACAGTCTTTATATAGATTTACATTTCTTTTCGTGTTCTGCTTTTCCTCCACCACAGCTATAGCGTGTGTGTTGATGCGTGTGTATTCTGATCAGGAGTCAAAAGGGTGACTTTGTAATTATGTTCATTTTAATTGGCTGTGCTATCACCGCTCTCATCGCTTTGGAACCCACGCTGGGCTGGACAATGGCAGTCTATGGTACGTGGGCTTGAGCACTCCCCTCCCTCTTCTTCCACACACATCTTATAGACATGCATGTACATACTCTTTACCTGTAGACTATAATTCCTGACGTGGCCTCCTTAATGAGTTTCCCTGCCAGGGCTTAGATTAATTGATAACGTTGGTATCTTCTCCACCCATCTCTGAATCCATTGCATCGCTAATTTGTTTGTTGAAGATGGCTGCTAAGCGAGATTAATGTGTTATAGATTTACACCGGCAACCTGCCCTTTCTCATCCTTTTTTATTTCCAAGTGTCTTTTTTTTTTACAGAAAAAAAACTGGTGGTGGAGACCTGATTTTTGAGTTGTGAATGTTTAACTGAAGAGATCAGAAGGTGTGTGCGGATCTTTAACAATCAGCACTGTATTTTATGAAACCCACCTGTTTAACACACCATCTACACAAGCCACACATTCCCCCAGCCAAAGCTAATTTGCCGAGGCGTGAGTTTGGGTAATGCCGTAGCCGTTTCCATGACAAGCTAAAGCCGGCGCTTACAACGCATTATGCCCCTACCTCACACGTTAGGCGAGCGAGGGAGCGTTTGGGCACACAGCAAGCTGGCACATACGCTATTTGTCTGCTTCTTTCCAGACTATTTTATTCTACAATGTGTTTTTTTTTCTTCTCAGTGAATATTTATTTCTGTTTCCGTGCTCTACCGTTCTGCCGTGTGTCTCCTTTTTGCTGCCTGTGGAGCAGAACAGGTCTTGGAAGCAAAACGATGCTGGAAAATGAAACCGCTTCTCCTGATTATTGCATTTTTACATCGCTGCAGCCAAACGCCGAAAGGCCTCGAGTGTTGGCTTGCAAGCTGACTGCTAGATGACAGATGTATGTGCTGCAAACTGAACCAGCAGCAGCAGCAGCACCGCACCATCATCACGATGAATGCATTTACATGTTTTTAAGTTCTTTTCTAGGGCAAACTGTTTAGGTTAGTTAAACATCGTGGAACAAGAAAGTCGGCAACATGAAGAAAGATCACTTACAAACGTCTTTTTTCTCATTTTATCTTTACTCACAAAATTACCATAAACTTTTCCAGACAGATTCTATAGACACACACTCACACACGCTCTTTTTCTCACAAACGCCCCCTCGCAGTGTGATTACAACCGTAATGCCACATTCCCTTTGTATGTTAATGTGTATTATTTTTCACGCTACATTTGCCCTCCTCTCTCGTATTCTGCCGTGTCGTCAATCCCCCGCTCCCTCATTTTCTTTTTGTTCCATCCACTCCGCGTCTCCATTTACATAATTGAACTTTTTATTGGACTTTGCTCCTTCCCTTTCGCTCTCACACAGGAAAACGCATAAAATCTGAAGCACAATTTCATGGTGGTTGTTCTTGTTGCTAATGTGCTGATGTCGGACACAGAAAGCTCGGCTTAAACAAATTGCTTGTGATGATTAAATAATGGAGGACTTGTGCAGGTGGAGAAGAGCCAATCAGGAGCTTTTTCAACAGAAAGGCCGACATGGTACTTAAAGTGTTTAACCCTGTCCTCTCAAATGTACCCAAGAGTATTTCATTAAGTCTGTTTGACTCTCAGGGTTAAATGTAGATGTTTAAACAGCAAAGTGCCACTAATAACATATACACGGCACCATCTGAAGCATTTAGTTCTTTACAGTAAGTCTGTTTGTATAAACTGTACGTGTGTAAAGACTTCCTTCTTTTTTCTTTTAGCTCTAGGCTCCCTTGAGCGGATTACAAGTTTTAAAGAGTATGAGATTCAACACCTCCTCAAATCTGACACTCTGACACTGTTTTGAAGCCTTGAAAGTGAGATTGGAAAGACACGGAAGCTCTTTCCTCTCCACAGAGTTGTGGGTTTATGTCATTGGGTCGAGGCCAGTTAAGTTTCCATTGAAGCGTCATGCCCCAGAGGGAGAGACAAAGCTGCCACTTAAAGTGTTTGACTTGTATCTTTTTTATGGCGCAGTAAGGCCAGATTTAGTGGATTCCTCTTTGCGTTGTTTAGTTTTAGTAAATGACAAGGAAGTTTGTGAGTTTGTTTAAATGCATTTGCAACATTCATTTACTTGAATTAGACAGCATGCAGTGATTTAGCTTAGATTACATTCATAGTCTGACGGGCAGGGGTACAGGCAAACACAATGATATTCAAAATTTACTGAGACCAACTGTAATGAATATATGCAGATGAAATATTGCAACATAGTTAAAATAATTATAATACGCTCTAAAATAAGAAGTATCAGAGTGGGTAAGCTATTCTTTTAACTGTTTCTTAAATGAAATACAAGCTGTGCTATCCCTCACTGCCATTCCAGTTGCAGAGTGTTGCAACTCATGCGGCCTTTCACTGAGAGCCCGTTTGAGGCAAAGGTGCACTTCATAGGCCTCCCTCATTGTGGATCAAGTGCTGCTTTCAAAACATACTTTTTTGGATTGATAGTTTTCTGGTTGAAAATTCTTATTGAGCTCTTGTAGAGTAGTTCAGTTATCTTGAGTGCAGAAGCACAAGCAAACAGTAACACTGTTAAAGAAATATTGATATGAGGAAAAAAAATTGTACAATGGAGGTAAGACTTTGTTGTCTGTGTCGTGATGAAAGTTTGATGTTGTATTAGTTTGATGTCATACACGTTGAACTGAATGATAGTCATAAATTTTTATATCTTTTCTTTTTAATGTGCAGTATTGTTTGGTTCCTCTCTACCATTTCTGGATGTGTCCGAACGATCTCAGTTTGGCCTCACTTAGGTTCTTTTTGGGAGTGACCACGATGGACAGGATCAAGAAGGAGGACATCAGACGGACAGCATAAAAAACGTTTTGGATTTATGTCCAAAGCTTGTAACATGCTGTCCATCTGCTCCCAAAAAGAACCAAAGCATCTTCATCTCTGCTACCTTCAGCTCTGACGCCTGTCTTTTTCTCAGTGTTTCTAGAAAATACTGACACAGTTAATCAAAGAAGAACTATTCTCGTTTCCATAAAAAAGGAAGGCTGTAAGGACTGAGTTACTTTCTTTGAACGCTGCATTTATTTTACCCCGCTTATTTAGAATGCCCAGTTTAGTACATTTTTTTTGTTCCCCGACTGATTGATAAAGACATCATTTAGGTGGCTGTTGATTTGACATGATGAAAATGGTCTTACACTTCTGACATATTCAACAGCAGAAAATCTATTTTATTCAGAATTCTCCTGCATTTAAAGAAGTTACCAAGAACTATGAGACAGAAAGCATGGACCAACTTTGTGGTCATTTCATATTTATTTTGTTATTAGAGAAAAAATAGAACAACTAAATCAACAACCAGCCAGAGTAACTAAAATCTGATTTGATGCAAGAATAAAAACGAATGTATCCAAGAAAGAGAAGACGTTATTATTTTACAATTCATTTCTATGGTCTAGCAATTAGGAACGGGAAATTGATTAAAAAACCCACAAAACAAATTGATAGCAAATCTGAGAAAAATTGATTGAGATTGCTTCAATATTTTTGTGTCATGAAATTACGCTTTGCATTAACACATAACTTTGCCCGCCTTTCGTTTTAACTAACACAAGTACTCAACGTTATTGTGGAAAAGAGGAACAACCTTGGGAACGAAAATACTGTACACTGACACACAATCCAATAAATTCATAAGTTAGAACAATGATGTTCCTGAAATGCCTTTAAAACCATATTTGCTGGCCTAAAAATCTATGAATCAAAAACTGCTGTTAAATAGATTTTGTTAATCTATTTTTATGGGGGAGACAGCAGCACAGTGGTTAGCGCGTTCGCGCGCGGACTGGAAGGTCGTGGGTTTACGGCCCACAGAGAGCACGTCTAGGGTCCTTGGAGAAGACACCTAACCCCCACTTCTCCCACCATTGGCGCCGTCGAGGGCAGCCTGCTGCGGTGTAAGGAGTGCAGCACACAAATTTCCCCGGTGAGGGATGAATAGAGTAATTCATTATTTATTATTATTTATTTATTATTTAATATTCATAAAATATTTCCAAATGGTCTGTCTGCTTTCTTTAACAATGACGTCTGATTTGGGCTTTTTCGAAGGTCTTCTTGCGTCCCACTTTTCAGAACAGCTGATGGAGCGGTCAAAGAGCATGAAAGCTAAACTAGAAACAACATCAGTGGTGGTCTACTTGAATGAAAAAATCTTTAGTTGCAGTACTACCTCTTTTTAATCAGCAAACAACTAAAGAAGGAGAACAAATAGATGTGATGGCGGATTCACTTTCAAGGTCATTTTTTTGACAAACTTTTCAGATAAAGTTGAAGAAAGTAAAGAAAGTGTCTGCCAGGACAGGTGTCGACATTTGTTGATAACTATTACAAAAATATGACTGGTCAAGCTGGACTTTAAGCATTCATCAGGGGAGCGAAAGATTGATTTTATCAACAATTAATCTGAGTTTTTGGTGATAAACAAGTTAAATGCTTCTATTGAAGATGATGAGGGTTTATGTGTGGTTTTGTGTCTTGTCTGTATGTGGATTGTTTTTTGAGTGGAGTTTTTATCTGATTGTATAACCATAAAACAGCTATGAGGGGATGATTGATACAGGTGATGCACTATCGAAGGCCTTGGTGTCAAATGCACGGTCTGCCACTGAATTAAAACAAATTACTTTTGAAATTTTTTCTTGAAACCACAAATCTTTCTAACCTCGCAGCTAGATGCTAACATCCCCAGGTTTTACGATCCCGTCATTCAGGCTCAGCTTGCCGCCTCCTCTCTCTCTTTCTCTCTAACATCCTTTCTTCTCCTTCTATTTCTTTGCCCCGTTAGATGTATGCTGTTGACACGGAGGCATCAGGAATAATGGAATCTCTTGTCGGTAGCTTGTATTTCCTGCCCAGGCTGTTAGTGCTGTGTATAATAGTAGCCGAGGAAGAGGGGAGGTTATGTGCCACTGATAGTAATGAAGGTTGCCTTTTCATTTTTTAATATGAAATGTTTGTGGGCCGAGGCGGTGCTCCCTGCTAATCCTACCCTGGAGCCGAGCTAGCTACACGGCTGTGTCAGTATTACACACACACCCAGTGACATTCACACAGACTGATAAAACGCACACACACCTTCCTGCAGGCGAGACAGCTAACTGTTTGATAAGTCAGGATGCATTTCTGCTCCTCATGAACATTTCCCCTCTTCCCGGTGTTTGTGTCTTTAGGAAATGCAGTTGGTTTCTGTAAAAGATGATACGCTGTTTGTTTATTATTTGACGCATATGAAAGCCTGATTGACTAGATGCATTTGTAAAGCTTTATCAGAAAAAAGCGTAATGGAACAGTCAGACTGAGGAAATTACACCCGTGGATGGGGTACCATGTCACATCCAGTGTGTCAGAAGAAAGATATGTTTCTTTTTTTCATTCAGACAAAAGTCCCACAAACCCTGTTTTTTTTTTTTTTTTAACAAAGCCTCAAGTTAAATAAATTAATTCAGTTTCCTTCAACAACTTAAGTTCTAATTAATGTTTTGTATCTATGTTTTGTAGTCGAGATGTTTGTACCTGCTTGGATGAGTCTTTGCCCGACACAGCATGTTTCAGGTGTTTGTTTGTGTTTTCCGCCGGCAAGAGTGCAGAGTCTGCAGCACTGGAGTGTGTTGTGCGTCTAATTGCTTTAATAGCACCTGGTCTCTAATCCAAGGTAATTAGAGCGCTCAAATTAGACAGCTACTTTCAACCATCACTTGACGAAAAACAGGAGGAGAGGGGGTCGGCCTGGAGAAACACCACTCCACACCTAAACACATGCACACACACACTCAGCAATGAGCTGAGCTCAACTAGCCACTGAAGGAATGACGACAAAATGAAAAAAAAAAAAAAAACAGTAATTGTACCAGTTGTAATCAGCACTTTCTTTGACTTTAACATAGGTTTTTTTTCTTTTTTTTTTTCCTTTAAGCTTACAAATGTATTGTCGAGGTTTCCTAAAACGTGTCAGAAGAAGCTGTGGGGAAAGGTTAAGGCCCTCTTTTAAAGATGAGCCGGAAATGTCAAGTGTCTGCCCCTCAGGCTCCCGCTACCGTCTCCCTGCATCGAGACCGCCATAGGGAACTGCACACACACACATTAGTACAAAGGTTAGAAATTGCTATTAGAGATGTCCTCCAGTCTTTTTCTTCTGCTACAGGCCTTTTGGCATACCAGCCTGCTTCATACTTATGGTCACAGGTTAAACCGAAACAATAGCCGTGGAGGAGTAATTTATCTACTTACTGACCACTAATGCTGTCCTTCTATTTGTTTTCTACTCACTGACATTCCTAACTAATTACACTTTCTTCTCTTTAAATACTAGACATGGTTTCTCTTGTCAACCTATTGAAGTCTCTTTTTTATTAAGAGAATACAGAAATAGGTCAATATTGAAGACTTTTACTCTGGTTTGATTGATGTTTTCAATGGATTTTTTCCAATAATTTTCATTTACAAGTGAAACAAAACCTCCTTCGTTCTTGTTTCCTGCTTCCAAACATTCCTCTAGTTGTCATATCTTCTTAAAAAAGGATTAATCAAGCTTGAGTGTGCTCACCCTCGTTCAGTAATTCCTCCTTGCCAATTTAAAATGACAAATATGTTAATGCATGACTTCATTTTCTCAGATGCAGTAGTGAAACACCATCAGCAGAGGGAGTTGGTTGGCCACCACAAACCTCTCAAGAAGTGAATCCCTTTACTGTGTGACTTAAACCTGTGTTAACTAGTCCTCATGGCTATTATCACATCTTTTATTTTGGTAAAAAGTTTAACTCACATAACATAACGCCATATTTTTATCATCCACGTAATAAAAAATGGAGTTACCTCGTAATTTAAAATGAAAAGAAAATGAAAGCAAACCTTTAGGTGTCATCATATTTACACTTTAACATAACCCATAAACATTTTAAGTGCATATGAAAAAATATAGATATAATATTTGCCATTGTGTTTCTCACAAATTTCAAACAAATCTCGGTCTTTTTGATCACTGGCCTCTCTAATGGATTTAATCAAATCTCAATGAGACTTTTGTCATTTTTTTTCTGACTGATCTGAGAGAATTAGCCCGTATCAGGCCCTCCATAACCAGATTAGTGAACATACAGCCGAATAATCAGAATAGCATTGGTTCTGCTGCTTTTCGGTGGAGGACCAGCGTCTCCGTACGACCGAACAGTCTTTGTGAGGTTTGGAGTCTGGCTCCTCATGGCCAACGCTTTTCAACCCAGATAAGACTTCAAAGGCGGAGCTAATTAATAAGATGTTTACATTATTCACGGTCATACACTGCTTTCTGAATGACCCTTCATCCTGGGGTGTGTCTGCCCGTGTGCACGATCATGCATGTGCTGGCTCATTAAACGCCAGCATGCCATGCTAATTAGATGACTGGTAGGTTGCTAAGTAAAACATTTATCGAGAAATAATTGATGATCAGAGCTTTAAGAAATGAGTAGGAAATAAACACTTTACAAAATATTTTTATATTTTTTCTTTTTAAAATTGCCCCTTTTCTTCCCCCTTTTCATCTCATCCTTCTGCTTTGCCCTGCAGCCCAGCCCTGTCCCAAGCCCAGTTCTCGGAGGGAAACCCAACGCCAGCCAATCCCTGCTGGCCTGGTGCCGCGAGGTCACCAAGAACTACCGCGGGGTGAAAATCACCAACTTCACCACCTCCTGGAGGAACGGCCTGGCTTTCTGTGCCCTTCTGCACCATTTCAGACCAGATGTCATGTAAGAGCCAAACTCACGTCTACTGACTGTTACTTTACGCACAGTAAATAAAGGCTAACCTTTACTGTCAGGGTGTGTTCTAAAAAGCTTTCTACTCTCCACCTTTACTTATCTTTTCTTGTTCAGCCAACTTGAGATTTTCTCAAATTTAACCATAAAACATGTGAAATATAAAAAAAAAAAAAAAAAATCAGCTCCATCCAGAGCAATAAACATGAAGATAATTATTTAAAACTCTGCTCCGTGTTAGATGTGTTTATGCGTCACACTCCACTGTGTTTTTATTTATTTATTTGTTTTTACATATTTTCCACTCTATTAGTTCTGTTGATTGTGCTGCTTCGAATTTCCACGTTACACTTCTAATGCCATTACATGTGACGCATATTTAAACGCACCTCTTTCTCCGCTGTGTCTTTTCCATCTCCCTCTCCCACCTCTCCTTCCCCCCTCTTCCTCCACTCCCCACTGTTCTCTCAGAGACTACAAGTCGCTCAATCCTCAGGATATTAAAGAAAACAACAAAAAGGTAAGAGTCTGCCACCGCTGGGTCTTTCTCACCACTTACATCCCTCCCATCCACATCTCCATTTGGCCTCATTTAGAGACCTGCCATTAATCCCGGGATAGTGTGTGTTTATGGAGGGTAGAAACGTAGAAAATACAGATAAATATGTGTTCATACACAATGTGCAGCCAGGTGGTGAAAAATGACAGTTGTTAACCCCCGCTGATGTGAGTGTGTGTGTGTGTATGTGTGTGTGTGTGTGTGTGTGTGTGTGTGTGTGTGTGTGTGTGTGTGTGTGTGTGTGTGTGTCCAGGACATGACTTAGTCACCTGGTGATGAGATAGTATCTCAGCTTAGGAGGTCAGTAAACAGCCTCTGCTACTTGTATGCTGATGAATATATGCCATCCAAACATTTATCAGACTCTTCTGTTTTACTGGCTCGATGAGACGTTTCAGACTCATCTTACTTCAACAATCACAAGCAAAGCGATTTCATCTCCAATCAACCAAACCACTAAAATATTAGTTTTAAACTACTATTAAATTAGTTTGAACCTTATTCTCATGACAAACGCAACAGTTCGGTGCACAAAATAGAAAACCATTAAGGACAAAAACTCCTGTAACATTACAAACAATACAATTCAAACTCTCTAAATTCGTCCGGTAATTTAACGGTTTAAAGTACTGCATAAAAAGCCAATGAGATATCATCAGTACCTCCTCAGCTATACAACATAACATATTAAACTGTCACATTTTAATATTAGATTTGCACGTACAATTTCCATAGAAGGCCTATGACGCTTTGTGGGGTAATAAATGATAAACATGGTGCCTATTATTAACCATAAAACGCTAAATAAATCTAAAAAAGACCAATGAGTACATTCATTCAGTTTTACTTGCAATTTTGACGTTATGAATTCCCCTCTTCTGTTGTTCCCCACTTAATTCCACCCTGTGGACACGTGCATTTCCTCTTTTGGCATTTTTCTTCAGGGGTCGCCACGGCAGTCAGTATCTTCCATCTAACCCTATCTGCTGCATCTTTTTCAATCACGCCGACTATCTTCATGTCTTCCTTCACTGTATCCATGAACCTCCTCTTTGGTCTTTTCTGCGCCACAGACCGGTTTAGTGTCTGTCAATATTTTCACAGACCGGTCTTAAGGTGATGAGACCAGCCTGAAAAAAAATGGCTTTTTAAAATCAATAATAATAAACTTAAATCCACTTTGTCTTAACGAAAAAAAAATATTATCAGCGTCTTTATAACGTGGAAATATTCTCTCTGCTCAAACGCACTCTTTTTGCTATGGTAACGATAAACATGTACCTTCAAAATAAAAAACATCACAAAAACAAAGTGAATAAAAATAACAGTTCTGTGCGGCCCGGTACCACATGACCTGTGGCCCTGTACCAGTCCGCGGCCCGGTGGTTGGGGACCACTGCTCTAGACCTCTTTCCTGATGGTTCCAAACCCAGCATTCCTCTGCCGATGTACTCTCTCTCTCTCTCTCCTCTACACGTGCACGACACAACATAAACCTTGTTTGAAGTTGCATCAAGTTAGCAAAGCTAGCACATACACTTCTATATTTAATTCAAGGTACTTTATTTTTGTTATATTTGCTATTATATTGTTAGTTTGGTGCATTTACATAATAATGGCATTTCCTGTTGGGATCGAGCGTGCACATACACTAAAACACTTCTTCCTTCGTGGCAACCTACTTCGGTGTAATGCAGCACACAAACCGCCCCCTTTGAGAGATGAATAAAGTATATTTCATTTCATTTAAATATGAGGTATTTTTACACACTTAAATCAGGTTAATATGCACTACTGATCAGATTATGCAAATAATGTTACTGATGTTGCTTAGAAACATAAGATATTCAATCAGAAAATTTGTAAAAGTTAAAAATGAAACCTCATATGAACAAAAATTACCAGACTGACTGACCCCTAACGGCCTCAGGTGAGAATTTCACCATCTCAGCTGAACATCTCGTCCTGGACTCGCCTGTTTTCCTCCTCGCCCTGCACACATCGGCACATTCACCGTTTTAAAGAGATGATTTGCTCGGCTCGCCGTTTTCTCTCCGTCTCTTCAGCACATTTACTTCCTCTGCACACACCTGCCAAACACACAACTGCACATCGCTGTTTTTCCCTTCACTACACACAGGCGGACGGCGGACGATGCCTCTTTGGCCCCCCGAGGGCTACACAGAACGATATGCGACGGGTTTCCTGCAGCTTGATTTCCTCTCCTCATACACACTCTGGCTCAGCGATAACCTCCGGTGGCCCTGTTAGGCATGAATGCTACCCTGTTGACAATAACCACAGTGGAGGGAGAACGAGAGACCCAATCCCATATCTGCTAACTGCCCTCACCCCGCACCCCCCTACAGGTGCTCAAGTAGGCCTGAAGAAATTGGTGAGATATAAGTAATATGAGAATATGCCGTAGAAGGCGATAGCTTCACCACAGTACGGATCATTCTGCAACCAGCTTCTCGGTGGAGATCTACGATTTTCACAGGTACATACAGTACGTTCATGTTGCTAAAACAGATACAATACACTCTGAGATATACTAAAGACTAAGATATGCTACTTAGCCTCTCATTTAAAGGTGGATGGTCTTAATAAATTTATTTTTTGCTATAACACTTAAAATGACCTTTACAAATTACTCTCAGGATTCTTTATAAATCAGTGTAATGAATATAGAAATATGTTACTGATAAACTCAGACTATGTATAACATTGAAAATTTCAGCTAAATAATTTTTGAATGCTGCGCAAAAACTAGTTGGAATTACCTGTGAATCATTTAAACTTTTTGGTTTCTATTGGTTGGAGACACCCGAGAGAAGGCGGGACAGACCAAGCTGGTTCATAACTCACGCCCAGTGTTCATAGAGTTGCTGAAATTGCAGTGCTAGAAGATCTTGCATCCTGCCTCTGATGTACTGAGTCTAAATAGCTAACTGCACCCAGAATCCCTGTAATTAGTCACTAAAATCAAACATTTTTTCATTTGAAATAATCTCATTATCTAGCCAAATACAACGGCATGAAATATGGCCACTTGTTTCACAGTTTTACAAATTTCTCATAATGTTAGGATATGTTTTCATGGCTAATGAAGGACCTGCAGGTGATATTGAAGTAAATATTAAAACATTTATTCCCCTATTATGTGTGATCCGTCAAATCCGGGTTGGATGCGGCTGTATTTTGGTTTCCAAAGTAATGTCTAATTTCTCATACAATGTGGAAATTGGATTAGTGGTTTGATTTTGTAAAACCAATGGCGGTTAGAAGTAGAAAAAGTAGTTTTCATGTGGTGTCACATTCTAGCTTCAGGGTTTCTAACATGATAGAGGCATCCATGATCTTTTCTATGAGTAAAACAAACATACACACCATAAACTGCCGATGGTCTGAAAGAAAAAAAGGAGGAGAAACAGATTACAGATAGATGTTTGAGGTTTGTCCCCTCATCTAGATGTTGAAGAGATCCTGAGGAGTTGCTTGAAGGTGTAGTATTATTGGATGGACAGCAGAAATGGAAATGTAGAGAAACGAAGACTATCTCTGCTTTTCATTGCAAGTTGATGGACGTCCCCTCCTCCTCTTCCAGTCTATCAGTGCAGAATGATTGCATTGAGCTTATACTCTGCTGAATTATGACAGATAAGGACGATCAATAATGGGGGTGCGTACAGGAAAGAAGAGTTGAATATTTAGAACATTTACAGCCTTTTAGATGACCCGTTCTTATTGTACTGAGTCTGCGGAGGATTTTATGTTTATTGACTCATTTTTCCTCCAGTTTTTTGGGATTTAGAGCTCTGATATGTTTGGACCCCTTCCTTGCTGGACTGTTTTATAGGTTTTGTTGTTGTACGTATGTGTGTATGTCTGTGTGTGTGTGTAATGAGGCCAAGGAGAAGTAATTTGTCATGCCATCTGATAGCGTAGCACCAAGCACTGGGCTGAATCGCCCCGAGCACGACTGCGAGGGGCTGGGCCGAGGGGAGGGAGGGGCTGATGATTGACAGCGATAGATAGCTGTCAGTCACTGAGAGGGAGGCGTGTGTGAGTGTGTGTGTGTGAAGAGGGGGGGCAGAGGCCAGGGGCAAGCACCGGTGACATTTAGTCCTCATCCAGAGGATGTTCAGGTAGATGGAAAGTCAGAAAGGTGTTATTTTTCTTCATACTGTTAGTGGACAAAAAAGGGTTCAAAATGCTGAGAATTAAAGTTTCTTCCCTTTTTTTCTTAGTCAAAAGTTTTTTTTTCTGTCTTTTATACAGTTTATTCAGTGTAAATCTTCAACAAGTTGATGCTCATTATGTTCTGTAGGTGGGACGTTTTTAAAACAGGGGTCACCAACTTCTTTGATACTGAGGGCTACTTCAAGGGCACTGAGTAACGCAAAGGGCTAACACCTTGATAATACACTTCTGAAATAACAAAGTTTCACAGTTTAATTTTATATTATTAATAATGATATTCTATGTGAAGACACTGATTGTTAACGATCCATCACAATAATTATTTCAGTATGATTAAACAGATACATTTCAATATGCAAGATCCAAGTGTTTCATTTTCAAATGTTCACTTCCACAACATTTTGCAGAAAATCTTTTTCAATTTTTACAACAGTTATCAAATCATAAACTCTGAACCATGTTTGTACAAATGCTTTAACAAAAATCTACTCCTTTCAAAATAAATCTTATCACATTTGTACTAATCACTACATTTGCAGCCATTAAAACAAATCATCACATCTGTTACACTTAGTAACACATCTGTAACAGTATTTCAATATATTAAAATTTATCTTTGCCATGTTGCTACCAACATCTGGCATTTGTTTCTTTGTTAGTGGGAGGCCTGGCATCGCATACTCTTCACCGGTGTACTGTTTCTTCTTTTTTTTTTTTTTTTATAAAAAAATGTGTAGCTCTAAATGAGGCTTCAGTTGCTTTTTGAGAGATTTTTACCGGCTTCGTAAAAAAAAAAGACTGCTGTTTGCCAAAAGCTGTCTTTAAATCACGGACTTTTTCCATCCGTACTGCGCTGCCTGGTGGGCAGTTAGCATGGTAGCTTTTGTGACATGTACGGAAATTTCGCTCCACGTTGTGCCACTTACGCGTCGCCACAGTCACACCGCAGATGAGACACACATAGATTTCTATGATCTATAATTTTCACGTTGGTTTGAAAGAACTCTTCCTCCCCTTCCTCTAAGTTTTCTTTCTTTTTTTTCTGCCATGTTTTTGTGGATAGAAAACGCGCTACGAGATCATCTCAGCAAAGCTAGTTTGTCGTGCCCACTAGAAAGACTTCCGTACCATACTGCGTCAGAGTTCGTATATTAAACTTTTTTTGTGATATACATTTGTTTTTACTTTTTTATGTATTCCTTTTTAAATTTACATCACTGTAAATGAAATTCAAAAAGAATAGCAACACAATTAAAGAAAATTTTAGACAGAGCTAATTCCTGATTAGTGCTATTTTTAGAACTGGCCTGCGGGCGACTGATGCGGTCGCTGCAGGCGACCTGGTGCCCGCGGGCACCGTGTTGGTGACCCCTGGTTTAAAGGTCCTATATCATGCAAAACGGACTTTTATGAGGTTTTAACCTTTTATTTTACTTAGTACTACCCCAAACAATCCCCCAAAGTGTGTTTTATTGTGATTCATGCTATTTTGAGATATTTAAATTCAAAGTAAGGGGCGTGTTCTCCAAACCTCTAACGACTGGTGGAACATAGTGACGTACATCTGTTTTTTGTTCAGCCCCCTGCAGCTCAAACACCAATCGCTGAACACCAATCGCTGAATGACAACCAATCGCAACCAACGGGGTGGGTCCCGGGAAAAAAAAAAGAAAAAAAAACTGAAACAAGCTGTTTTGACTTCCGGGTATGAAACTGCGCTCCCAAACAGGGTATTATTTATAACCTTTTGTGTTGACATTGTGGCGGAATGTAAAATTATGCATATAATGATACATAGAACAGGATAAAATAAGGGAAAAAAGGCATGATATAGGACCTTTAAAGTTTTATCTGCTTAGTGTTTGATAATGCAAATTGAAACTGAGCAACAACAGGAAAGTTAAATTTAAATATGAGACAATAAACATAAGTCCGTTCTTTATTACCTGGTCTTTGCATTCGTTTTTGTCACTCAAAGGATAGAATTTAAAACAGTTTTGCTTGTGTACGTATCTCTCCATGCCTCACCAAACTTCACCTGTGACATGTTGGTTCCAAATGAACTGTCTCAAATCTGAGAACTTCAATAACAGGTTTTTTTTCTGGTTGTCAGCATTTCAGGTTTATGCAGCTAACATCTAGAGTGGTCTTCCTGACAATGTGGGACATGCCTTCACTTGAAAAACTTTGCTCTTTAGTTGTGCATATATTCCCCTCAACGGGGACATTTGTGTGCTGCATTACACCGCAGCAGGGTGCCACGACGGCACCAATGGTGGGAGAAATGGGGGGTTAGGTGTCTTCCCAAAGGACACCTAGACATGAGCTCAGTGGGATTTGCGGTCCAAGGAGGAACGTTCTACCACTGAGCTATCGCCTTTTATCTGCACTCTTCTGTTGTAGTTTAATTTTATACAAATCTTTTTGCAAAAATTTCTAATTTGATTTGACTATTTTATCAGTAATTCTTTATGCTAATCTTTATTTTTTTTAAAAGCATTTTGAGATACCTTTTGTTAAATAAACTTAACAAGCCTTGTTCATGTCTGTGAACCCCACTCACCACTGAAGTCACAGTAACTTATTTTGTGTTAATCTTCTGCGTTTTTTCTTTGTCGGGTATTTGGTTTGTTAAAAATCCACCTTGTTATCTCAGTGATGATTTGGAAACAACATCCATCAACACCAGCTAAGACTTTCATGATTCCTACATCAACAATACCGCCTCCTTGATTTGTGTGTGGTACTGGTCTATCTACTTGTGCGCCTCCGCCTCAGCCCGCTTCCCTCCCCAAAAAAAACAAAACAAAAAAAAACACAAAAGTGATGCAGAAAAGAGGGTAAAAACCAAGTAAATATAAATGATCTGTTTTTTTTTAGTCTTTCTTTTGACAGTTTCATTTATAAATTGATAAAATGGCCTCAGAGCTTTACATAACCATAAAAGTGAATGTCAATGTTCCACATTATCATTATGAAGCTCATAAGTTGTAGACAGTTTCCCTCTGAAGAACAATGTCAGAGTTCATTGTATGAAGGGAGTTAGATTGAAGCCAAGGTAGGGTTTTTTGAAGCGTTTGGCTGCACAGACTCGGGGCTACTTGCGGTGAAAACTTGACTCAGTAGTCGTCATTGTCTCAGTGTGGTACGATCAGAGCTTGTCAGGCTGTAGGAGAATGTATAGGAAGAATAAAGCATGACACAGAGGTCAAAAAGACTGTAGCACATGTCAGGGTGAACATCGACCCTGAAACAAAACCCAACTGGAGAGCCCCCCTTTCCTTCAACTCTCACTTTCTCCCACTCTCACTCTTTCCCTTTCTTTCATTTATTTCTATTGAGCAGTAAAGTTGTCGCCCTCTTTCACAGCCTACCCTGTGCAAGAGGGGAACAATGCTCGCACACTTTGCTCCTCTGAATACGTGTTAGAAACCCAATCAGGCCCTTGTCCTCATATTCTTTTTTGCTTTCACACGTCGTTTCTGACAGGAGGCGGGTCGGCTGCCTTTAAAGCATTCTCGCTGTTCTTTAAGAGCAGAAGAACACTTACATGGTTCTCATTTCTTTACACAAATAGTTAATCTATTACTTGATACCTTTTCTATGTATTACATGGAACAAAGAGGTCAAAATAAAAAAATACACAGAATAAAAAAAAACACAATTTATTGTAAATTGATAAATTGTCTCAGTTTTCTTATCCTCATGTTTGTCATCTGCTTCTTATTTCTGTTCTAGAAACAATTGTAGTTTGAGAAATTAGATTAGCAACATAGAAAAAGATTACGTTTTTTAATGCAAATTATTTGAAACCCACCATTTGTGCACACATAATGACACTAGATGTCTACTTTTTTAATTGTTGTGTGAAGCCTTGGTTAAAAAAAAAAAAGCCTTTGCTTTTGACTTCTCTTTGTCAAATAAATGATTAAATGCTGATGAATTTATATTTAGACCGAGCTATTTTTATTTGAACAATTTTGTTCTTTTCATGTAAGCACAAAAATTTCCTTCAAACAGTCCATGAGATTAATGTACTTTTTATGTAGATTAATAAATACATTGTTTTTGTACCATTGTCTTTATTTGAAGTGTTGTTATGGAATAAACATTTTAGCTATATTTGTGGTAAAAGTTTGAAATTGGGCATTTAGGAACCCGTTGTTGCAGAGACGCTCAGATTGGTAGTCTGGATTAAATCTACAGAGACAGTGAAACAACAGGTTGGAAATAAATGAACATTATCAAGCAGAGCAGATACAAGCTGAGATACCAGAGAGATGGAGGAGCGGACTGTGTGCACAGGAATGTGCTAATCTATGTATTTACCTGTCGTTTGCAGTGATAAAGGTTTTCATCCCTTCTCTCCGTCTCTGTCTATCTCATGATGGGATTGGGTTTTTTTTTTCCATGTGTCGCTTGATAATCACACCTGTATTTTCTCATCAGAGTCTAATCAGACCAATTACACGCGTGGTGGAGAGTGTGCGTATGCTGATGCACAGCTGTGATAAGGACACGCTGGGATTAGGCTCTTTCTCAAAATATCTGTGTTTTTCATCGAGGACAACCCTAACTGACATGACCTGTCAGCGGCCATGCCAAATAGCATCCATGCTTAGATCATGCTAGGCAACAAATCTAACTAGAAAAGTTTGAGCATCGCAGGTAACAATGAATGAGGGAACCAAGAAAAGTATGGAGGTTAGATTTTGGATTTATTCCGCACACTTTGAAAAGTTTGGGCACCCTATAGAATTGATGTATTGTGTACTGCCTTTTTTGGAAAGATGCACCTTCGATTTTGCTCAGTTATTGTCCGAAAAGACCAGTATTGATGTCAATCTAAAAGGTTTTAAAAGTCTATATTTACCTGACCTTCCTAACATTAACACCATGGGTTATATATTATAAGCATTTGTTTAGAACACTGAAACTGAAAATAGCAGACGTTCACAAAATTCAATGCTTTTTGGAGATTTTTCCATCTTTTTTTGGCTTTCCTTTTACATCGTAACTCTCATTTTCACCAGAGGTGCTGAAACCTTTTATCCTTACCAAATGAACAGAAAGCAGATTTTTTTCTCATTGTGTATCTGTGTCTTTGCAGGCATACGATGGCTTCGCCAGTCTGGGCATTTCTCGTCTTCTGGAGCCATCGGACATGGTGTTGTTAGCCATTCCCGACAAGCTGACCGTGATGACCTACTTGTACCAGATCCGGGCTCATTTCTCAGGCGAGGAGCTCAACGTGGTGCAGATAGAGGCTAACAGCAGTCGTAGTACTTACAAAGTAGGCGACTTTGAAACCGACACGAATGCCTCCATCGGCCAGGACAAGTTTTACGCCGAGCTGAGTGACGTGCAGCCGCGGCAGCCGAGCCCTCAGCCCATTCTGTCTTCTGCCGAAGCTTCTACCAAGTCCAATGGTGCTGGAACTGTTGAAGAAAATCTGAATGAGTCCCAGGCTACTGTAGATGTAACGAGCTCAACAATAGCGGAACCTTCACCACTGCCTTCTCCACCCATTCCATCACCGCGCACAGTATTAGCCACCACAGCTACAAACTCCACCCACGTGACCCCACCGCACACCGAGGACAGAAAGAACTTGTTCAAAGCAAATACATTAGACCTCAGTGAATTACCACAGAGGGCTGAGCGAGAAAAGGACAGGCATCAGGAAGAGGAAGCGGGTGAGAACAGAGGGGAGGAAGGTATCGAACAAGATTCTCTGACTCGGAGAGGAACCTCCCACTCGCCGTCTCATCAGAAACTCGGCTTCTCGTACAACAGCGATGCCGACCTGATGAAGAAAAAAAGAGCCAGCTTGCGTCACTCTGAGTCCGATACATCATCAGAGATTAAATCTACAGTCAACCACACAGATGTCATCACCAAAATGGTAAACACACTGTTTACTCTTTCCAGTGTTTTACCCTTTTCTTATATTTATGGAGTGTTTAAAAGCAGTATAGAAGGTTTTCTAAGACTAACAGCAAAGTAACTCTATTGATTACTGGACAAGCCTTGCTCTTTCTTTTTTGGCTGCTTCAGCATTTGCATTTTTGACCATTAGAAATACTTATTTGTGCCGAAACCAGGAAGTTGGAAATAAGTATGTTTCCTAATGTAGGCGTAGACTTCCTGACATTTTCTGGTTGTCGAAGGCTTTCTCTTGCCTCTAAAAGCAGTTACCTTCTTATAATGTTCATGTTTTACATTTGCACCTCAATGCTTAAGCAGTTTGCAGCAAACATTCAGCCCTCTACCCCCAGTGCTTCCTAAGCACTAAATTTCGCCTGAGTTGATATGAAGCAGAGATGACCGTCGTTCCTTGTCTCCCTACAAAGAACCAGATACATCCATCCATCTGGACCGAGGCACCTTAACATGTGGAAACCCTTCGACACGTACCCCTCGCCCTCTTTTTCTCCCACCTCCTTCCCTTTCGCTTTGACATTTCATTATATTTTTCATTATATTTCTCATCCCCTGCAGTTGATGACAGGTGGAGCCGTGACTGCTCAGGCGTGGCGATGCTTTGCTCCGAGCAGACATCATCTCTCACACGCTCAACACACACCTGTATGAATCTGCACACCTGTCCTCTGACACAAACAAATACACACACTGGTTCAGCGTGGCTGTGTTTGTTAACCTCAGATTACCACTCCTTGTTTACAAGTCGAAAGGTCACTTAGTTCGGGGTGCGGGGCTCTGACAGCATGTTAACCCCTATTTCTATCCTCCGTTATTTAGCTATTGGGGTAGTTTCCCACCTGCTTTTACACAAGACTAAAAAATTAGGAGAGACCTTTCATTCAGTCTGGACCACATGGAACAGCATGTGCTTCTCATCTGGTGGAGAAAATAAAACCTACAATATTTGGGCCTCGTGTATTTGGCAGGTCACTCTTTATAGGTCAGGACAGAGACTGTAGCTTACCATCTTAACAGGAAACAACTGTGACGACTCTTGTTCCGATGCCATGCAACGCTCAGATGTAAAAAATGTTTTTACTTTGAATGCAAAGAAGTGATTCCAATCTCAATCGACCCGGGCACCTCTTGAGGCAGAGTTCGGGTGAACCTGGGCCAAATCTGGAAATTATGTTGAGAAATTGAGAATTTTTTAAACAAAAAATTAGAAAGCAACATAAATAATTGAGTCATTTCAAATTATTAAGAAAAAATAAAATATAAATGGGGTCGATATGTAGAAGACACTTTACTGTACAGTTTTAATGCAGACGATTAGGCCTTTGTATCTTCCTGAAAATTTCAGAAAATACGATGAAAGATGAAAATGTCTTCCTTGTTATTCAAACATCTCAAAAAGAATTTTAAAATGTAAAAACTTTAACCACTGAGCTTTCCAACCATATGCAAAAATGTTTTGATAAGCGGACTGGAAAAGTTTAGTCATGTTGACAAGAAAAGAGAAGGTACAGTTTAACATTACAAAATGAAATTTTGTTTACTCAACAGCTTAGAAAAAAATAAGATAAAGGTCAGGCGTGGCGATGGAACAAGAATCTTATTGGTCGCTGATGATGCTGTAACAGCTAAATCAGGAGTTACAGCACTAAATCCTTCATGCAATTTCTTTTGGTTGTGTTAAATTATATGAATTCCTGTCCAGAATGTAACAACCAGTGTTCATGTTTTTATTTCTTTCCAAAGGAGCCATCGCCTGCCTCCTCATCCAGTCCTCCGGCTGAGAAAGTGAGTTAAAATGGGAGGATGCACAAAATCACTACTTTCCAAACTAAACATATCTGAACACCATTATGTTTTGTTCTGCTCCACAGAAGGTACTGTCCCGTCAGGAGGAGTTGAAGGAGAGAGCCAGGCTCCTCCTGGAGCAGGCACGTCGAGATGCTGCAATGAAAGCTGGAAACAAGAGTGTTTTCCAGTCAACTGTCGCTGCACCAAACAGGCCCACAGGCGTCTGCGATGTGAGTTCAAACGCCGCACCTGAGCACTTCTGGAATTTAAACGCTTTACGCGATAAAATGAGAAAAAGGTTCCAGTCGTTTCGGGTGAAGTAATGAAGTTGCAGCCGTGAAAGAAGATAATAAAATGATAACAAAATCATCTCTAAGGCTTTGTTTAGTGTATATCCTTGTTTAACAAGTTTTATCATTTATAAAAGAAAAAAAACAATTACTTTTAAATTTTTTTTTCTGTCTAGTAAAATATCTGAGACATTTTATACAAAAACATATAAAAACTGGCTGTCGTCTTCTGCTTATCCGGGGCCGGGTCGCAGGGGCAGCAGCCTCAAACAGGAAACCTTCTCTCACCCCGGCTGTATCCTCCAGTTTACCTGGAGGGATACTGAGTCGTTCCCCGGCCAGCTGTGGGACATAGTCTCTCCAGCGGGTCAGGTGTCTGCCTCTTGGTCTCCTCCCGTTGGGACGTGCCCAAAACACCTCACCAGTGAGGCGTTCAAGAGGCATCCTGACCAGATGAACTAACCACCCCTTCTGGCTTCTCTCGACCTGGAGGAAGAACGCCTCGACATTGAGCTCCTCCCAGATGGCAGAGCTCCTCACCCGATCTCTGAGTGAGAGCCCAGCCACCCTGTGGAGGAAGCTCATTTCTGCCACTTGTATCTTCGATCTCATTCTTTTGGTCTCCACCCACAGCTGGTGACCGTAGGTGCGGGTTGGAACGTAGATCGGCTTGTAAATTGAGAGCTTTACTTTTCGGCTGAGCTCTTTCTTTACCACAACGTACACTATATTACCAAAAGTATTCGCTCACCCAGTCAAATGATCAGAATCAGGTGTTCAAATCACTTGGCCTGGCCCCAGGTGTATAAATTCAAGCACTCAGGCATGCAGACTGTGAAACAAGACATTTGTGAAAGAATGGGCCGCTCTCAGGAGCTCAGTGAATTCCAGCGTGGAACTGTCATAGGATGCCACTTGTGCAATAAATCCAGTCGTGAAATTTCCTCGCTCCTAAATATTCCACAGTCAACTGTCAGCTCTATTATAACAAAATGGAAGCGTTTGGGAACAACAGCAACTCAGCCACGAAGTAGTAGGTCACGTAAAGTGACGGAGAGGGGTCAGTGGATGCTGAAGCGCATAGTGCAAAGAGGTCGCCGACTTTCTGCACAGAGCTACAAACTTCATGTGACCTTCAGATTAGCCCAAGTACAGTACGCAGAGAGCTTCATGGAATGGGTTTCCATGGCCAAGCAGCTGCAGCCAAGCCACACATCACCAAGTGCAATGCAAGGCGTCGGATGCAGTGGTGTAAAGCACGGCGCCACTCTAGAGCAGTAGAGACGCGTTCTCTGGAGTGAAGAATCACGCTTTTCCATCTGGCAATCTGATGGATGAGTCTGGGTTTGGAGGTTGCCAGGAGAACAGTGCATTTCAGATTGCATTGTGCCAACTGTGAAATTTGGTGAAGGAGGAATTATGGTATGGGGTTGTTTTTCAGGAGCTGGCTTGGCCCTTTAGTTCCAGTGAAAGGAACATTGAATGCTTCTGGATACCAAAACATTTTGGACAATTCCATGCTCCCAACCTTGTGGGAACAGTTTGGAGCGGGCCCCTTCCTCTTCCAACATGACTGTGCACCAGTGCACAAAGCAAGGTCCATAAAGAGGTGGATGACAGAGTCTGGTGTGGATTAACTTGACTGGCCTGCACAGAGTCCTGACATGAACCCGATAGAACACCTTTGGGAGCGGAGACTGAGAGCCAGGCCTTCTCGACCAACATCAGTGTGTGACCTCACCAATGCGCTTTTGGAAGAATGGTCAAAAATTCCTATAAACACTCTCCTCAACCTTGTGGACAGTCTTCCCTGAAGAGTTGAAGCTGTAATAGCTGCAAAACGTGGACCGACATCATATTGAATTCTATGAGTTAGGAATGGGATGGCACTTCAGTTCATAGAATGAGTAAAGGCAGGTGAGACAATACTTTTGGTAATATAGTGTATCAACGCAGCATCCTAATTATTGCTGACTTTGCACCGATCAATTTGTCAATCTCCCATCCTACCCCCTCTCATGAACAAGTACTGTATATGCCTAAAATAATATTTATACTGAACATGTCAAGTTATCATTTTTCACTGAGTTATATTCTTAAATTAACATGAATAATACAGAAAGTAATTTTATCAATCGCACCAGGAAATTAGTCCAATGTAAATTCATAAGAATTTTCAGAGGGGCAGAGTTTATTCATCATGTATTGTATTGAAAGAATTTGTGTTTGGAAAAAGGCCGTTTGCCAAATTACAGCACCAATCATACGTAGAACATTTGAAATTTTCTACCACTGTTGTTTCATATTTGTTACATACCAGGTTATGAAATATAAAGTTTAATTTTTATCCATATAGCTCAGTCCTCTACAAAGTCATCACAAATAGCTTCACACACTAAATCAGACAAAATACACAACCTGTTTTAGACCGTCCTTCTAAAGATGGAAAAACGCTTAAAAACACAGTTTGAGGAAAAAACAAGTCGGAGGAGAGGACTGGATGGCTAGATAGGAGGCACGTAGCACTGAGATTAGAGATTATATACTCTACACTGCTCATGTTTGGAGGATGTAGCAGTTTGGCTTCATCGAGATGAATGAGAGTAGGATGAGGTAAGTGCAAAATAAAGATGTGAAAATGAGTTAAAATTATATTTTGGGAAAATGATCAAATTATTTTGAGGATGAAAAGATTGAAACGTTTTCTGAAATTATTTTAATTTGGTTAAACGCACCTGTCAGCTGGCATGTCACAATCCGCTTAGATGTCTGCTTATCATGAGAATTTATTATTTTTGTTCATTTTATTCTGCTCTATTCACATTACCCCAGTCGGGATAAATGAGTGTGTGCGTGTGTGACGCAGCATATGTGTGCATGTGAATATTTGTGTGTGTTTGTATGTGTTAGCATACTGTATGTCTGCATGCGTCTGCATGCATGTGTGTGCATGAATATGTTTGTGTGTGTTTGTATTTCCATATGTGTGTGTGGGTGTGTGTGTATTACTTCGCACATGTATTTGCACAAGCGTATTTGTGTCTACGTTTATGTGGATTTGTGTGTGGGTGTGTGTATGTATTCCCATGTCGATGCATGTGTATTATGAGCTCATATGTCTACGCGTGTTTGTATTTGTGTGTGCATATGTTTGTATTTGTGTGTCTGTGTGCTTATGTGTTTGTGTCTATCTGTGTGTGTGCCTGTACCAAATGCTCTGTTTTCCCACTTTGCTTCTCACTTATCTTCCACCAGCGTGTAAAATCTCGTCTAAATGTCTTGTTTTCTGTCAGGCAGCTTTTATGAGCGAGTTTTAGAAGAAGAAAATTTTTTCCTTATTAACTTCCTGCTGGTGCTCCCTCTTGAACGGCTGAACCTGAACATGTCGAGAAGAAAAACTTCAATCTGGATAGACTTCTCTCTCTGTCTCTTTCCCTCTCCTCTCACTATAAAACACTTCTCTCTCCCTCCCTCTTCAGACTCTCTCTTCGGTCATCTTGACTCTGCACAATTTTTATGACATTTCCAACAAAATTTTCTGCCCTCGCTTTTCGCACGGTGCACCGGCTAAACGCTGCACTCAAACAGCTGTCAGCAAAAATACATTCAGTTTAAACCAGAGGTGAAAAACCTCTGCAGAGGCCAACGAGAGCGGAGAAGAGGCGAGTTAGATTGCTGGCTCTGAACTGAGCACGCTCCACTGCACATAATACACGGGCAGGAAAGGCCACGCTGATGAGCCAAAAGCATCCTCACTCACTTTTCCAAATATTTCTCAAGAGTAAAGACGGAAAAAAAATAAAAAAAAATGTGGTCTTTTAAAAACTGCACCAACAAGGGATTTGATGGTAAAATGAAATAAAAATTGTTTGGTAATAAAATATCTAAAAGGCAGCAGCCGTGTGTCCCCACGTTTTCTTCCTGCCCTTGAATTAGATGTTTTCTTCTTTTTTTCTATTTTTTTTTTTTTTTTAAATAAATGTGTGTGTTTGTGCACCACCCACGGGAATAACCGTTTCCGAGTGTACTGAGGAAATAAATGAGGACCTTCCAAGGGACTGCTGAACGTTAGGTCTTCAGAGGAGGAGAGCAAATTAAACGCACTGCCGATATATTTCCTTAGCGAGGAAAATAAAGGTCCTCGTGTCCCTTGTTGTGTGCCAAGATGGCCGACTTCATTCAGATTAGCTCCTTAAAGTTCCCCCTCCTCACTCATTTCCAAGGACAATTGTTAATTTCCCCCACACATCCTCTGCATAAAGGAGGAATCAGAACGGGGTGAGACGGAGATATTGAATTGTTTACACTTTTTTTAATGGAAAACATTGATCAAAGGAATACGACTGGCCTGGGGGCCAACGGGCTGATAATTGTTAGTGATTCAGATTAGATTACTTGATGTCTTGTTTTGATTAGCATTATTGTGTGTGTGTCCCTGTTATCAGTTAGAGAGGTACGAGCCCATCCCATTAAACTCTCCATCTGTCTAAGTAGGTGCTTTACGGTTTAGCATGCAGAAGCTATGATTTAATTCAATTAAAGTCGCCTTCTTCACGCGGGGGATAAAAACGAACCACATTAGCAATTTTAAGAGTTTAAAGTCTTAGAAGCTGATGGATTTATATATTTTTTTAGTTTAAATGTTTTAAAGGAGCAGCTGGCAGATTTCGTCCAGGTGTGATTTATTAAAAGTGCACAATATATTGATTAAATTGATTAATTTTAAATCACAGTTCAAAATGATATGAAATAGATTTTTAAATATTTTTTTACATGCTTGCAGAATTGATGCAACACATGCATGAGTGTCAGTCTCACTTTTTCTGTGTGTTTCTGCCCTTTTTTTTTCTATGCGTGTGATTGTGTCATTGCGTGTAATAATGTGTGTGAATTTTTATGAGTGTGTGTGCATGTGATTGTTTGTGATTGACGTGTGTGTCACAGCATACACATGTGGCAAAATTTGTGTGTCATGCGTTGTTGTGTGGCCGCATTTGTGTGAGTGTGTTTGTCAGAATGCAGGTGTCTCTGTGTTTAAGATTGAGAGTGTCCACTTTGTGTTTGAGTTTGTGTGTTAAAAAGAGTGCATGTGTTGTACGTGTGTGGCAGGGTTTATGTGTGTGTGGCAGTATGTGCATGTTTCGTTTAACGTACAGTATATATCCACGTGTGTGTTTGTGTTTACGTGTGTATGTCAGTAAGTTTGTGTGTGAGTGTATCGGGGCATATGTGTTTAATGTGTGTGTGCTCGTGTGTTTATAAGTGATTTTTTTTTTGTGTATCTGCAAGATTCTGTGTTTGTATGTGTACCAGTGTGGTTGTGTCAGAGTGTGTGTGTGTTTAATGTGTATGCCAGTCTGTGCGTGTGTGTGTGTTTTTCCCTGTTCTATGACCTATGCTCTCCCTCCTGTCATTCCTAATTGTTGCCCACGGCGACTGGTCCTTTCATCTAAGGTCACAGGTTCAGTTGCCTCTCGTCCTTCTCTCTCACTTTCTCTCCCTCACTTTAATCTCAGTTTTTTACATCCCATCATGTCAGTTTCTTCTCTCACATCCCAGTTTTCTTTTTTCCTTTTCTTCTCTGATCTCTCCCTGCACACAAACACACCTCATACACACACATACAGGCACACCACCTCATCCTTACAGGTGGTCCTCACACCGTTTAACTCTAAATGACCAAAATATAACCTGCTAGAGGGCTTATTCTGCACTTATTCTGTTCCTTTTTTTTTTCATTTGCTCTTTTGGTTATTTAACAGAGGAGAGAGTGTGTGCGTGTGTGTGTCTGTTCGCTTCAGGTCTCCTCATCCATTAGCAGATGAAACAGTAATTTCACAGCGGCCTGGCCAGGCTAATTATCAGGATACACACCGGTTTTGGGACGAGTGTGTGTGCGTGCGTGCTTCATGTACAAACACACAGTACCTGTTCTTTTTTTCTCTGTGTGTGTATGTGTGTGTGTATAAATGCCTGGGTGTTTTCCAGGTACGAGCGTTCCCCTGCTCACTGACTCGTTGTGATTCCTATAATTGGGTCCCGTTTGATTTTAGCCGACCCGCTCCTCCTCACCCCCGACCTCTCTTCCATCCCTCCTCCTCGCCAGTGGGGGACGACTCCCGTGTCTCTGCTGACCTCTAGGTGTTGTCATCCACCCTCATTTACTGTCTGTCATCTCATCTGGACTCCAGTTTCTCTCTTTCTTCCCACTTTTGACCACATTAATCCCTCTAGTTAAACTTTGGCGTTGCTAAAGAGGAAAACTTTTCAAGTGAGCAGAGCGACTTTAAAAAAAAAAGGGAAATGTCTCTGCTTGTCAGAGGCACATCCTAACAGGTTGTTTGGCCTCATTTTTAAACAATGAACAACTGAAAAAGGGATCTTCCGAAAGGTGCCAAACTCGGCACTTAGGCAATCTGAGTAAACCAAACTTATTTAGCTGATTTAGAAGTGAGATAAAGTCTTGCGGTGCTGACAACCTGTTTTTTTATCTAGGCTGCGAGGAATATTGTCAGGGTGACAGCTGCAGTGGGAGGACGAAAAAATGATCTTGATCCTGCTGGAACATCAGTAGAACATCTGCATGGAATTGTTGTTTCCATATTTCTGTTCCTACGTTCCAGTTAAACTTCCACATGGTCTCCTCTTCCTCCAGTAAACTCGTTCTGCTTTCCCTCTTAGTATTAAATTCACTTCAGGTCTCATTTTGATCTGATTCTTCATTCCTTTCTTCAAGCAGTTTTCTTACCCGCCGCCCAAACCCCTCCTTCTTTTTTCGCTCTGTTCTTCTTTTCTGAAGAATTTGCTCCTAATGAAACTAAATCGTTTGGAGGGAAAGTCTGAGGAGAGAATCTGTCCTGCTTTAGTCTGATGGGGATCAAAGGGAGCCCTGAGTGTGCGTGTGAGAGACACTGTGTAAATGTCTTTGAGTGTGAATGTGTTTATGTATGAGCATGTGATCGCGAGACTCGGTGTGTGTACATGTATATGCATTTGTGTGAGTGCACACACCTGCATGTGTGTGTGTGTGTTTTGGATTGTGTGTATTTGTGCGTGGTTCTTTACATTTGAGTCTTGATGTGATTGTGTATGACTGATTGTGTGTGATCATGTTTTTGTGTGCGTATTTTTGCATGGGTGTGTTTGTGAGCATGTGTAATTGTTTCGTGTGTCTGTCATATCATGCATGTGTATGATTGTGTCCGTTCGTGTATGTGCGTGTGAGACTGTGTGTATGATCGATTGTGTGTTTTTTTGCTTGTATTTGTGTGTTTAGACGTCTGTATGCCCATGATATTCTGCGTCTGTGAGCGATTCTGCATGTGTTGATCAGTGTGTGTGTGTATCCCTTTTTGTTTCTATTTAAAGGAGTGAGGTTTTTTTTTGTACTGTACAGTTTTTTTTTGTTGGTGTTTTTTCTCTCTTATCTGCCGTAGTCCCAGGGACGTCTTGGGCCCAGTGGGAATCGAACCAGGTTCTCCCGGTCGAAAGACGGTATCTCTACCACTAGGCCAACGCCCCTGGGACCACTATTACTATTTTTACACATCTTAACTTGTTCTTTTGAGTTAAGCCCACTTTACAGGATGAAACACAAGACCAAATGATCAAATATGTAACCTTTTAACGAACAAGTGATTATGTTTATTCATCTCACAAAACCACAAAGTTCTATTTATGCTTTTTTGTCCATCGCTGAGGAACAGATACTTTAATAACAGTTAAGATTTTTTTTTCCCACCTTCAATTGTAGTTTTTAAGCAACTTGTTCAGACTGCAAACACAGCTTTTCAACTTTAAAAGGATTGTTTTATATCATCAGTTTTTTATTTAGCGCCTCTTTCCCGGCATGGTGCCAACATGCGTTTACGAGGAAGATAAAGTCAGAAACTTCACTCAGAAATTAAAATAAATGTGTTTGTAGTGCTTGTAAAACAGCATTTTTATCGTGTTTTCTGTTACACAGCTGTTTGATGTTCAAAGAAGAGGTGATTTAGAAATTCTGTGCCAGGAGATATTTTTCTGCTGCTCGTTTGAGTTTTTCATTACCAGAGTGAAAAAGATAAGTTTAGTTTCTCTTGTTTGTCTGAAAATGATGCAAACTGAAGGCTATTAGAATTAAAGGCTCATTCCAGCAGGGTTATTTCAGGATCAGACTGAAGAACTGTTTTAACCTCCAAAATAACTTAATACCAAGCTTTACACTCCGAATGAATTTTTACCTGAAAAAACCCTACATGAATAAAACATTATTATTAATGCTAGTGGTTTGCAAAGATCATAGTTTAAGAAAGTCTGGTAAAAAGTTTTGCGGCTCAAGCCATGAAAGCTGACTTACAACCGGCAAAAATATTCTACAAAATTCAAACTTATTTAATCCAGATTGGTTTTACATTATGGTGCCATGTTGGAGAAAACTAAACATCACACTGATTTAAGAAATTTAGTTTCGCAATATTTCTCACATCCCCCTTAGTTGGACGGATTCATGCTTTCGAATAAGTGTGGAAAACTGGACTTTGTGGGACATTTAAAACCTTTTTTAATCATTTGTATTGTGAACAAAACCCATTGGCCTACAGCCTGTTTGTTTGGGAGACGGTGGCTCAGTGGTAGAGCGTTTGCCCGCGGACCGAAAGTTGACCGGAAGTTCGCGGGTTCGATTTCCACTGAGTTCCCGTCTAGGGTCTTTGGAGAAGACACCTAACCCCTCGTTTCTCCCACCATTGGCGCCGTCGTGGCAGCCTGCTGTGGTGCAGTAATGCAGCACACAAATTTCCCTGGTGAGCGATCAATAGAGTATGTCAAAATAAAAAACAAATAAAAAAATGTATTAATCCTTCATAACAATATGAGACTGAAAACCGTCCGGCTAGTCGAGATCTTTTATCTCCTGTAGATAAATTAATGCCTTCATTTTTTTTAAATAAACATTGAACAATAGGCATGTAATTATGTCATATGTTAATTTGGTTGTCTACATTTTAAGACCTGGTAAAACAAGATTATCTTTATGTTCTTATTCATGTCATTTCTTCACCAGAAAGGGAACAATCTGTTCCCTCCATCAGTTGCAGTAACTATTCTCAATCAGGTATTTGCTGAAAATACCTGGGTGGAGCACGAGATCGGCTCTTTTTTTTTCTCTCTTTCATATCTTCCGTTTGCCTCTTTCTCTTTCTGGTAATAATCCCATGTCTTTAAAGGGCAAAACCTTCTCGTTTGACTCATCTGTCAGAGTGATGAGTTTCTCTAAAGTTTGTGCTCACTCTACCTGTTCTACCTGTCTTACTGTACAGGCGTTCTTTGATAGCTATGCAAACTCACTGAGACAAATTCTGCATAGACAAATCATTAGGTCTAAGAAACAAATGCAAACTCTTAAAAAAGTCACAAGTTTTCTTTTTTCTAGAAATTTACCATAAGGATAAAACACACAGAGGTGCACATCATTGGTGTACGAGTGTGCATGCACTGTCTAAATGGACACTATGTTGCACATGGAACTTGTTGACGTTCTTTAGCATATTATCAAAAAGAAAAAGGGCAAGAAAAACAGCGCTTCTTGAGACTTTCAAAGATTGGTAAAACTAAAAAAAAAGTTGTCTTTTGGCATGCATATGTGCATAAAATACTGAAATTGGCAATGTATCCTTAAACAAAATAGAGTCTTGTTGTTGGTGGTCTTTAAACGACAAATTTTATGACACTTTACATCATAGAAAAGAGCCAGTTTTTAAAAATGACTTGTAAAAAATAACACTTTACCTGTTTAAGTTCTTCAGCGCGTTTGGTGCATTACACTGCCCACATTTTAGTAACACACTTTCGACCATAAAGTCAGTGTGATGTGGTCAAACCCACATCGAGATCAGATAAAGTAGTTTTAGAAAAAAATAGTAGAAATATTTACTAGATTAATCTTTAACTAAATAAATGTTTTTGTTAGTTTAGTTATTTGATCAGGTGCTTCTTGTTAAGTCATCCTAAAAACTCAGGTGCTTGGTGACCACCAAGTAGCATCTCTTGGTTCTCTACTGGCTACTGGACCATAAAAAACTTGTGCACCCAGGAATCTAGCAGCAGTACTTATATTTGGTGCTGATACACACATTTTGGACCCCCGTGTGCTCCAGAAACATGTAGACATTGACCTGCAGATACTTGGGTTCCACTTTCACCCTAGCATCTTTTAGATTCATATTTCTGTATGTGCACACACAGTCTTGCACACACAGACCCCTATCATAAGCACGCACCCGTCGAATCATAATTAGGCCGTGTCCCGGGTCTTTGATAGCCATGTACAGTGGCTCTTCTTTAATTCTTTATCAAATGCATTGATCGCTGTGGGCCTCGCATGTTCATTGATCCGTGCACTCCGTCTGGAGCCAGCCGATAAGCTCCCCTCTCCATCCCTGCACCCCTCACTACCATCACCCCCTCTTCTATTTCACATCATCTCCAACCGAAATATGAGCGGGAGAAAAAAATGATTAGATTTCTTAATTCCTTACATTTTCTGTTTTTGAGTGTTTTTGCGCAACAGAAAGAAACCGGTTTTAAAACTACATTTCCCATAAACCCTCTGGTTTCTTCTACACAAATTGTTACTGTGATAAAAATCACTTTCTCTAATTTACTTTTAAGAATCCATGGCCGAGAAAGAGTTTTTAAAAATTGATCTAGTGTCTACAAGTCAAAAAGATTCCACAAATTAAATTAATTCTAGTTAGTTTTGTGTTTATCTTAACTTTTCTGGATCTGCATCGAAACTGGACTTCAGTTTCAAACAATGACGATGAGAGTGTAATTATACAACTGTGCAAACGTGTGTGTAGCTGTTTTGCGTGTGTGTGCCTGGACCAGATAGAGACCTAAAGCACCTCTTGACTGTGAATTAGCCTGTCATGACAAATGTCTAGAGCTGCATGACTGACTGCCAGACTGGCTGGCTATCTGGGAGGTTGGCAGATAGTGATTGTGTGTGTTAATGTGTGTGTGTAGCGTCACTCTGTGCCCACGCCAGGTCTCTGTCCATGACCGGTGGTGCGTGCCCGCCCTCTCTCTTTCTACTCGCCCAGAAACGAGCAACCAAGGCGACAACCTGCTCACGAGGAGCCTCCAGATCAAAGAGGGGGGTCTTCGCTACCACCGTGCCCATAGAGGAAACTTCTGTCTCGGCCTCGCACTCATGCGTTTCTTCCCTTTGGAACTTCCCAGCAGTCAGTTGAAAACACAACAGTTGTCACCATTTAAACACGAAAAGTCTCTTCTCCTCCTTCCGAGTCTTCATTCTTGAGTCTGACCACCAGCTGATTTGCTTTCTCTCCTCCTGTCGTCTTTTTTTCTGCTTCTATTTTTGTCCTTTGATCACGTCACGGCGTGGCTAGTCGAGTTTGTCTTCTGTGTTTTGGAAGTTTTCTACTTCTCATCCCTCTAGTTGTTTTGCCAAGATTTTTAGTCCATGTAGTTGTTTTTTTTTTTTTTAATTTGTCGCCACTCTGCATGTTGGAACCGGTCAGCGTATTGACCCTGCCGTGCTGAAAGAGCAACCACCAGGTGGCTCTTCACCTCCACCTGGTCAGTTAGTTTGATGATTAAAAAAAAACCTTCTGATATTGTTTTGCTTGTTCAGAAAGTTAATAAAGTTGGCCACACGTGATTGACTAGTGGTAGCATAAAAAGATCTGACGGAGCTGAAAAGTTCAACCAAACATAAATTTATAAAACATCCATCAGCCCACATTTACAACATCAATACCTGTGTGGCGGGTAAATCGCATTTTGTCGTTCATTTTTCCACTTTTACTGTTACATAAGCAGGTTTTGTGTATACAGCTCCATAGCATGTTTGTATATTTCAGTGAAATTCTCGATTGTTTTCTCAATCAAACCTACATGCAGACTCTTTGTACATTAGCCAGGAAAAAAAAAAGCACATTTCGCCCTAAGTTTTTCCAAACTTAATGTTTTTTTTTTTAAAAGCCTTTAAGCTGAGCATATATACAAGTTTCTGTTGGTTGCTCCAAAGCTGACGAAGCACGGCGAAGTCAGATGCTTTTCTATAGAGTTAATCCCACCCTCTGGTTAGACACAGTCAATTTCTCATTTCCTGTCCCCAAAAATGGCCGACAAAAATAATGCAGCAGGATGTTTTGGATTTGGCCTGGGCTTTATGTTTATGTATACAAATGCATCTCACACCAAACCGATGGTTGCTTTCATATCTGGAATGACAAGACTGAATATCAGAAGCAGCCTGAACGGCATCAAAAACATTACAGATTATCATGTTGAATTACAAAAAAAAAAAACTATCTTAGCCTTGTGATTAAACATGAGCGATTGAAACAATATTTTATTAGAACAAAACTACAATATTGTTAGAAATAAAAAGCAGTTTGTTTTATTTTTACGTATTAAAAATGAATCAGACAACTTCTGGATTTGATGGGTTTAACATGAACCCTCGTGTGTTTTTTTGTTTGTTTTTTTTCACTAAAGCTACTTCCCACCCTCTCTAGAATGTTATTGTGCATTTGTAATATTCCTGCTTGTTTGAAATCTGTATAACTTACAAACAACACGTCAAGCTTTTGAGGAATATTTTTGCACCAAACTGCAAAGCATCTATTGCTCCTGTCCTGAACATTCATTTCATCAGGTTCACTTGGAGTAGAAGTAACATCTTCTGTTTGTAACATGATGGTGTTTCTTTAGCTTCAAACTGTCTGCTGTTTCTATGGCTTCTTCGTTTTCTATCTTTTGTCCTTCCTGTGATGAACTGAAATTTTGTTATTCACCTCCAGGCTCAAACTAACTTTCTACCAATCAGCAAACATCTTGTAAAGATCTCAGAGGGTGATACATTAACTTTTTGAAGGACTGTACACATACTAATGATTTAGCGAAATCCTTCACTGTAATCTCTGAGCCCCTCTGTCCTGCAGGCACATTAAGTCCTGCAGAACGTAAATTATGCATTGATTGTTCAAAGTTTTCTCTGTTTTTTAAGTTGATAAAGTTTTTATTTTTCCCGATTATTTTCTACAATCTTTGTCATAAACCCGTCCTGAATTTGTATTGTAATTTTGTCCTTTCTAAAAGCCGAAAATAAGTTTTTCTGAATGATCCTTTCTCTCATTCTTTATCACTTTCTGTGTCTTTCCCCCCGTGCCTAAATGTCTCTTTATCAATCTCTCTCTAAGGTGTATTCCCTCTCCCTCCGGGCATCCCCCTGAGCTCACACACACACACACACACACACACACACACACACACACACACACACACTAACAGAGTGCATTAGGGTTGCTGTCATTTACAATACAATCCCATTGTCCTGGCCAAACAATAGCTACAAACAAACAATTGACATGGAAATGGAGAGATGTAGCTCATTAGCGGGCGCTGCTTGTTTTGTTAATGGATAAATGGGCGTCTTCAATAGGCCAGCCCTAAAACCCTTGCCTCAATATGGAGAAGCCAGATTAACTAGAAACCACAGGGAGGGAGATGTCGGCACAGAAATGAGGCATCGCTCTCCCCTGGGTCGAATGTGGCTCAGAAGGTTGGGGTGAAGCGATGCAGCTACAGAGAGTTTGTTAAAATGTTCATTATCTCTGAAGTTTAAATTATCTTATGTTTTTTTTTAATGACATTTATTGAATAATCAGTGGATCTTTTTAATCAACCTAAGTAAAAAGTTTTTAGATAGTTTGGAAAACTTTACACTGTCTGTATTCAGAGAAACTTTTGATATTTTGATTTCTTACATCCAATTAAAGTCTTAAATTCACAACCTTACATCATTGTCTTAATTCACCTTGAATATAAGAGAGGATTTTGCAATGAGGTTTCATTTTAAGTGTTATAAACGGTGGCCGGTGCTAAAAGGAGCATTCAGAAGAGAATGCATACAAAAACATACTGTAACTGTTATTTCGGAATATAAAATCATTTTGGTCAAAATGTGACTTATTTGTTGGTTGAAAGTTGTCAAGTCTATCCTATTGAATTTCTGCATATGTTTTAATTAGCTTAAGGATGGAAAATGTTTGTTAGACTGAAGCAGTGAGCATGGGAATGATCCAAAAATACAGATGTGAACAGCTGCTTAGGTTTCTCACCAATGGCCAACCTTTCTCTGAAAAGTTCATTCATTCATCTTCTGAACCGCTTACTCCCTGATAGGGTTGATGGAGTGCCGGAGCCCGTCCCGGCTGATTCAAGGCGAGAAGCACGGTACACCCCGAACAGGTTGCCAGTCTCTGAAAAGTTCCTGAAGAAAATTATCTTAGAAGTAAAATTTCCACCAAATATATTTCTAGTCCTTCAGTTATTGTAGACAAACAAAATTACACCAACAAAACAATCTATCCATTCACACAGCTCACTATAGATGTTGTTAGTTAGCTTTAGTTGGTATAATAATAATTAGTAATAATTCAAACCTTTATTAGGCCCACAATGGGGAAATTGCACCAAAATTGCACCGCAGCAGGCAGCTACAATGTGCCAAAGGTGGGAAAAACTGGGCATTAGGTGTCTTCCCCAAGGACACCTAGAAATGAACTCAGTGGGATTTGAACCGACTTCTCCCTGTCCATGGGCAGACATTCTAACCCTGAGCTATTGCCTCTCCTGAACTATGTTTGTCTGAATACCGTGATGATGTTTTCAAGGCTGCTAGAAGCTGGTAGCGACATTAACTGAGATTTGTTTTGGCTTCGTTTTAAACTAAAGCAGATTTGTTTAAACAAAACATTCATGATCATCTAGATGGTAGATGACTTATATCAGAGAGATTCAGGCATATGTATATCTCAATGTGTGTGTAAATAATAATAATTAATATCAGTCTGTAATTCAGATATTTTTAAGTCTAGTAGAGAAGGCCTTGAAGACTCAGAATGCCCAGCACTGGTCTCTAGGTAGTATCCTGTCTGGTGTGTGTTTGGTTAGGTCATCATCAGTTAAGTGCCTGTCAATAGATGTTATTAAGGTTTTCCTGCTTGCTCCGTGCGAGTGTGTGTGAGAGAGTGTGTATGCGGTGTCCTATCAGGACGATCAGATTGGATCGACCTGAAAATGGCATTTCTGCCATTGCTCTGATGCTGACAGCTCAATACTGTATCTGTCTAGTGGCCAGATGAGGTGTGGTGAGATGTGTACATGCATGGTGATAGTCAAAAGTTTTTCAGCACCTAATCTCCGGGAGTGATGCATCATGTGACGAAGATAGAATATTATCTTTACGCATCGCATATTCTTTGAATCGCCACAATAGAAAGATTTTGACTCAAACCTGTGTTTTCATAAAACATTTATGTCATGCTCCACTTCATCAATTTGAAACCCAGCTGACGGTGTTGTTTGCTGAAAGTCAGTCATTAATTACTGTGTTTAGTTTTTGTCAAAACAATTTGGTTGATGGGAACCATGGCATAACATCTACACTGCTCTCTTCAAAAGTCTGCTCTCATAGAGCTCCTCTACAAACAATAGATAACTTCTTACAGTCCTTTTGGCAGAATGATTCACGCTGTTCACGGAAATCAGATTTTGGTGAGAAATAAAAGGTCCACAGATCACTGTTTGCAAGTTATGAAAAGCTTATTTTGCACTAGATGGGACTTTTGGATGTTCCATTTCGTCGTCTTTTGCTTATCCGGGCCCGGGTCGTGGAGTTAACAACCTCAGACTGGAAGGCCAGGCTTCTCTCACCCCGGCTGCATCCTCCAGCTCACCCGGAAGAATCCCAAGTCATTTCCTGGCCAGCTGTGAGACATGAGACCAGGGTCTGCCTTGTGGTCTCCTCCTCATGGAACGTACCCAAAATACCTCACCAGCGAGGCGCTCAGCAGGCATCCTGACCAGATGCCCGATTTACCCCATCTAGCTTCTCTCAACCTGGAGAAGGAGCGGCTCAACACCGAGCTCTTCTCGGATGGCAGAACTCGTCACCCGATTTCTGAATGAGAGCCCAGTCACTGTGTGGAGGAAGCTCATTTCAGCTGCTTGTATCCACAATCTCATTCTTTCGGTCATCACCCACAGCTGGTGACCATAAGTGAGAGTGGGAATGTAGATTGACTTGTAAATGGAGAGCTTTGCTTTGCAGCTGAGCTCTTTCTTTACCACAACGGATTGATGCAGCATCCTGATTATTGAGATGTTGCATCCTTAGTACTTTTAAAATCACGCGTCGTGTGTTTCCATGGCTTGTTCTGTGGAACTGTGTCGCATGTGAAACACAGACCAATCAAAACTTCGAACAGTAAAACCTGTGGACACAAACTTCACTACACACAAGTTTGGTGGAATCTATTTCATAGTAAAATCAACAGAATATTGATCGGTCTGGACGATTATCAAGTTGGTGTTACTAACTAAACTAACTTGTTATTTCCTGTAAACATTCTGCTGAACAGGAGCGAGATGCGGAGCGGCGGAGACAGCTGAGAGAAAGAGCCAGGCAGCTGATAGCCGAAGCTCGGTCTGGAGTAAAGATGTCCGACATGAGCCTGTTGGATGGAACCAGCTCAGAGAGAGGAAAAAGCAGCAGGGTTGGACCCATGGGAGGTCAGGACACACATCCACACAAACAACTGGTTTCTATGAAGATTTAAATTTTATTTACATTAATAAACCTTTTAAAGTTTGTTTAAAAGCTTTACAAATGATACATCATGGAACCAAGAAGTATCACCTACAACACATTCACAACACACCTACAAGACATTTGTATAGTTTCCACACACGCAAACTCCCACATTTCCATTATTCTCTCTAAAGGGGTTCTGCTTAATCCTCCGAGAAAAACAAAATGTCATTTGACTGTAGACAACAGCCCCGGGTCTAAAAGCAGCTACCTTATATTCAGGGAAGCATTTTACCCCAAGACTCCTCTCCGTCTATTCGCCCAGTGATTGTTAATCAATGCTACACATCGTGCGGCTAAATTACGCTTCAAACACTTCTAACAATAACTTGCACACATTTCCCACTGCTTTCCATTTCCCAGAAACGGAGGTTATTACCATAATGACCATTATTAGAGTGTTCCATCATTTGTTTCTGATTCTGCGACATTACACCCCTCTCTTAGTGTTCCTCCAAGGAGGATCGGATGCAGCGCATGCAAATGAAATGCAGGGCCAGGGGAAGAACTGAAATCCACTGAAAAAGACTCAATTATAAAATTATGTTGGTCTTTGTTGATGAGAAAACCAAAGAAAAAAGCTTAAATGAAGAAACATGGTGGCATGTTAGAGGAGGAGCGACAGAGGACAGAACCTGACTTTTTTTTTCAACTTCTCTGAATTGGACTAATTGTTGTTCTCATTAAAAATGGAGTTGAAGGAAGGAATAGCGCAAGGGAGGAGGTGAGGAGAAGAGGGAAATGCTGTGGGCTGTGATACACAAGGCCTGCCGAGCAGAACGGCTAATCCATAGCCCCCGCTCCCTCCATTTTCCTCCGCACCATTCACAGCCTGGGCCGCCCCCTCCGACAGTCTGAAACTTTCCAAACTCCATCACCATGGCCTCGCCGTTAATTAGGCCTCAGCCAGCTAGCACGCTCCACATCGCAGCTAGCAAATTAGAAAAGAAACATGAGGAAAGGCTGCTGTTTCACTCTCTCTCCTTTTTTCTTTGTTCTCCTTTTCTCTCTCTACTAAGTAATAAAAAGCAGAGGAGGGACACTGTTTACCAATTGTTTTCTTTTAATCCGTGCTGAGTTATCCATGCAGCTCGAGCTGCCCGGGTCTCCATTTGACTTTCTTCTAACATGCTTTTCTTGTTTTGTTGCTAATGTGGAGACACTTTTGTTTCTGCCGAACCCCTCAGGAGATCTAATGGAATATGTGCTTTCACATTTTTAAGGGTTTTGTTTGCTTTTATTTGGAAAAATAAAAGCAGATATATGAATACGGAAAATGAAACATATCTTATTTTCACTCCTCAGCATAAGTCCCGCCTTCCCCAGCCTGCTCTTTTGATCATTAAAGTCCCAGATTTGATTTATTATTCTCTAAAAGCCGGTTAAGTGTCCAAGCAGGCCAATCCCTTCTTTACATAAATGTGGACAGAAGGTGGGAGATGTACTAATGGTGGATTGTGAGTTTTGAAATGTTTAACAAAAGTTTTTTTCTGTTTTTTTTCTCCCACACACACAAACTAACCAAACTGCTTTTCTCTGTTGTTCTGCATTTTAACTTGTGTTTCTTTTCTTCCTTCATTATATCCTCATTACTTCATGTTTATTTTTTTTCTCCCTTCAACTCCCCCGCAGATTTTTTTGAGAGAGTACAGAGTCAAGATGATGAGGATGGTGTTGATGGCGAGCTTGGTGAGGACGAGTGTAGGGTTGTGGATCAACAGCTCAGATTTGGTGGCGTTGCCGATGACGAGCATGAAGAGTCCGTTATCGCCCCGCTGGTTACTAACACACTGCCTATGGACGTCCTTCCGACCACATCCAGCATCCAGGAGGACCTGGAGCTTACTAACCCCAGCTCTGAACTAACCTCTCTGGGTAAAATCACTGGCTGCTGTGCTGCATGAAACATTATTCACGCTACTTCACTACTATACACATAGTTTTTTTTTTTCATATTCTTGAGACAAAGATTCAAAAAGACAAGACCTTTACAGTGTCTTTTGACCCCGCCAGAGATCAGGTAGTAATCCCGTACGCTGCGAGTTTAAATAAAATTATAGTAGAAAAATTTGATTTTATAGTTTGGGCATGGAGCGAGGAAATGAAGAAATAAAACCATGAAAGTGGAATTGAATGTGGGGCTGCATGTCTGGTTCTTTACCTACTGAACAGATGCTGCAGGTGATAGCTTGGTGTTTTTTTGTCTTTACTGATGAGACAGTCATTGGCCAGAAACTGGCCAGAGTCAGATAGTTTTATTTATTTAATTTCCCTGACTTACACTTACATTTTTGTAATAAGAACAAATTTGCAGTAGAATTAAAAACGGACAGTGTGAAGTGAAAAGTTTGTTATTCTGTTTCTTCTAAATCACAAGTGTCAAAGTCCGGTCCTCAAGGGCCTGTCTCCTGAAGGTTTTCTACGTGTTCTTGCATTTACACACCTGATCCAGGAAGTGAGTTATTGTGCTAAATTTGATTGGTTGTTGACTTCACTTCATGTGCATCAGCTGTGTTGAAGCAGGAACACAATGAAAACCTACAGGACACCAGCCCTCACGGACTGGACTTTGACACTCCTGATATAACTTAAGAACAATTTTGAAAAGAATATTTAACAAATATAAATCATATATTTTAACCAAGCATAAAAAAAATAGAAAAACTACAATACCTGATTAAACTCCAAAAGAAAGAACATGCAAACACCACACAGAAAGGCCAATGTTTCAAGCCTAGTCCCACTCAGGACTCGAACTCCCAACGTTCTTGGTGTGAGGTCACCGCTGCACCACCGTTGATTTTAATCTCTGTAAATCACTGTGATCACACTCACACACCGTGGTCGATCGACTGAAAAAAAACCACTAGTCTGATCGTCTTTTGACACCTTCACTCCCCTTACTGCATGTGCTTGCTCTTCTCACTAACCTATTTTTTTCATGTCCGTCTCTTTCTACGCTGAGCTGTAACATTTTTATCAGGATTCAGTCCCAACAAACTCTTCAAACACTAATGAATAAACTCTGGACTTTTCCACTTTAGAAAAAAAGAAACAAAAGAAAGTATCTACAGTAAAACATTTGCTCAAATCTTCAGAGGTGCAATAATTACTTTGGTTTTAATTAGTTCATTCTGTTTACTTCCTGAGTTTCTCCTTGATGTGAGATAGGTGAGAAACCGAAAGAAACAAAACAAGAAAACAGACTCTTTTTGCTTTGAAGTGTGTTATCATGTTGTTTTTTGGCGGTAATTTTATGTAGTCTCAAAAATAAGTCATTGTTAAAGTATTTCAGAAAGGCCTTTTAGTAAAACCACAGTTTAATCAGGAAATTTGTTCAATATTAACCTTGAAGTTTCCTCAGTTTCATCATCCAGACTCACTATAGTGAATACGTAGTGACATAGTCACTCTACATGGTGACACTAAACAATAAAACTCCTGTACAAGTGTGTTTAAGTCGGGTTTTTTTAAACCAAACGCAACTTTAAAAGACTAAGCATATTGATCTCCAAATACTGAAGATTCAATTGCATCAGAAAGTTGACCACATTTCCACTACGGTCTGTCTGATACCTCATGCGACACAAACACACAGAAGCTTAGGAGTCATTGTTTCGGTGCCTCCTCTGCTTTGCATGCGAGTCTACTCCTTTGCATCTTTGTGTGTATTTCAGTTTAAGAGTATGTTAAGGTTTTTACCTTTAGAAGCATTGTGTGTGTGTAGGTTGATGGCATGCAGGGAGGTCAGACATGAAACGATTGCCCTCCTGTTCTTTCATGTTGACCAGTCTGATGGTCTGGTGGTCCTGTGACCATGTTTACCAGTCTCTGGAAATTGTACAAGAAGTGATGGGAGGATGGATGTACAAAGAAATAAAACAAATTATACATAGATGGAGAATAAATGATGGGATGGAGAATGGTTAGTCAAAATGAGGAGCAAGAGGAAGAATTGAGTTTGTGCAGATCCAGAAAAAAAAAAGGGTGGTGCAACAGATGCTGACGAAGCAATTGATTCCTGTATGCTGGAAGTCTTTGGTTGCAGTGATAATGGTCTTGGTAAAGTGAGAACCTGAGCAGAACTCGAAAGTACTAACGAGGCTTAAAGATGTCTCGTGTCTTCTTATCTCAATCAGTTAGAAAAAAATCAAGGTCTGCTGATTATTCGTCAGGCCTATTACTGTCATCAAGTCTTGGAAGTCTGGTATCATTTTTGGTATTGACATTTTTTAATCTGACAAACAGATTTTGCAGGATGGGTAGTTTAGCATCTCTCTTCTTCCTTTTGTTTCCCTCCGTATTTATTCATTGGTTACGGTTCTACCAGACTCACTGAGAGACAAACATAAACGTAGAAAAATTATCTGAGTTTGTAATAAACATCCATGTACGCTGCACCTCGCAATGAACAAACTTTCTGATCCGTAATCAAACAAAACCAGGCACCATTTGATTATTACAAGTTCTTATTAGTTCTTTGTGGCACGTAACCTACAGTTAGTATTCCCCTGACTCCCGTATTCAGCTTTCACAATCTATTCGAACACTTTCCTGTCTTTTTATCTCAAGGTACAAACCGAAAACATGTGGATCTGAAGCTGAAGAAGCTTGTGGAGGCTGGTCCAAGGGGAGTCACTTCTCCTTCTTCGCCTTCCTCGTCCTCTTCCTCACCATCCTCCACCACCCCGCTCAGCCCTGTAGGACTGGAGGTGAACACACTCACACACCTAAAAAACACCCACTTTGTATATTTGCTTTTTTTCCTCTCCCCTTTTATCTTGCTTTTGTTTTGTTTTTTTCTCTGACACCTCTTTTTTTCTCAACACACCCTCAGAGGTTTAGTCCAATCAATTAGATCTGATTGACCTGAGATGTCAACCAGCCGACCCTCAGCAAACATCAGAGCTTCATGCAGGACCACAGTTTATCCCTCTCATGTCCATATTAGTCCATTTAAAGCCATGATAAACACACTCCATGGCCATCTCACAGCTCTACACATGATGGAGATGTCCCTGCTATTGACCGTGACCTTTGCAGACGGTGTGTGTGTGGGTGGGTGTTGGGTAAATGTGGAAGAGAGTTCTTAGGGCTGCTTCTGTCTCAAGCTTCTGATGTGAATATTGAGTCAACAAGGCAGTCAGCCGCTCTGAACATCTGTTTAATTGATTTTGAATGTCAAGTAGAAGAAGGTGTGTATGTGTGTGTTTTGTGGCCGTCAGTACAAGCTAAACTCTCGGTGTGTATGGCGATGCGGGGTGTCTTTGATCAGTGATTCACATAAACACCCTCTTGGGTTCAAAGCCTGAAAGACTTAGTTCTTTATGGACAGAGGAGAGTGAGTGTGTGTGTGTCGAGAGGGAAAGAGTGTGTATGATTCTCTCACAGTCACACAGGACTTTAAAAATACTTCCTTTTAAAATAACATATAATTAATATTTAAAAAGTTTTCGCTTACTTTGAATACATTGACAAATGTCGTTATAAAACGGAAAACATTGGAGGTCATTTTGTTTTCTTGGTGTCGTATAAAATAGACCTTTATGTGCTTTTATAAAAACATTTTATACAAAAACATATTTTTCTTGTAGAAAACTAAAACTGGATTCCAGGTCTCCTTCAGACGGGTGGAACGACCCACTCGCTGCTTTCGTTTCTTCTCATTAGCGATTGTGTTTATGCGCAGCCTTGGTGGTGCCCGATAAGGGTGTGCGACGCTCAGCAGATTGCAATATTAGTCACGCAGCCTCCTGCATGCACGTTCAGATGCACCAGAAACTCTGAATGACCAGAGAGATGACGGCAGTGATAAGACGTAGAGCAGGACGGTGAGGGGGTCGTCCTGTTTGGAACCAGGGTTAGCCAAGTGGACAGGTGCTCCTGATGTCTATGTGAGAGACTGATTAAAAAAAAAAAAAGAAAAGAAAGTCCTCTTCCACATGAGTTTCAGTGTTTGGCTCAAATGCAGTAGATCTAAATGTGTCATAATTGTTTGGACAGCTGAAGGGTCCTAATCAGTCCCCCAGGAATTCTCTCTCTCTTTGCAAAATAAGGCTTTTCTGCAAAGGCTTGCTGTTTTAACAAGTCACTTACAGCACAAATATTCTCATGAAAACATGACAAGGACAAAACATTAATCCAATAAATCCGTTGACATCCAATTAAGTTTGATTGTTTAAGTTTTTAAAAAAAATAAATGAATTATTTATGATGTAAACCAGTAGATGGCTTCTATCAGCACAACTGTCGGAGAAAACTTTTTTCAAGTTTCTCTTTTCACCATTACTCACTTTGTTACAGTTTATACATTGCATGATGGTTTTACATAGATGAAGCTAGATTTATCATTCATTTTTAACTATTTATACATGGAATAATTACCAAAATAATGAGGAGAAGATACATTGATGAATGTTGTCCTGATTCAGAACCTGTACGATACCTGGAACCTCATTTATAAAAACTTGCACAGTTCTTAAGCAGACTAAGTTTTTTACACAGCTTGCATATGCTTTGCAGATCCAGCCTCATCTCCACCTAAGCCCAACCACGCTTCTAGCACTCCAAATATGGATTATGCAAATGATTTAATGCACATGTGATTGTCTTTAAATGAGCCGGTGCCGCCTGTTGTTACTCATGCACATTAACAGGAAAGCATAATTTCACCAACTCAGCAGTGGAGACGCTCTTTTTCAAAGCTCGGCAATGTAAAGCACTCTTTGCAAGCCACTGAAGTGGTGGCTTCTTCCACATGAGAAAGACAGTGGAGTGGGTGACGACCACCATGGCAACTGTGTGAGTGGCACATACTGATTTAAAAAATAATCCAAACTCAAATGGTTCCATCTTACTGACCAAAAAGAAACAAGCTGCGAATCCATGTGAACTATTGGAGGCGCTCAAAGTAATTGCTGATGTCAGTCACCTTCTAAACTGTCTAAAACCCTGGGTTGTTAACTAAGTCCCAGGGACGTTGGCCTAGTGGTAGAGTAACCGTCTTTCGACCAGGAGAACCTAGTTCGATTCCCACTGGGCACAAGACCTCCCTGGGACCCCAGAAGTGACATGAAAACAAAGGGAAAAAAGAACACTAAAAAGACAAAAAAAAACCTTTTTGGTCCCAGGAGGCGTGGGCTCAGTGGTAGAATATTCATCTTTCGCCCAGGAGAACCTGGTTCGATTCCCACTGGGCCCAAGACGTCCCTGGGACTATAGGAGAGAAAACAAAACAAAAAAAAAAGATGTTAACTGTATATTTATGTGTAGCATGTGAAATATTGACAGAATTCTGTGCACTTTCGCGTACAGTTTCAAAATTATTTCAAATATGGTGGTCGACAATGTGCATGTATCGTTATTGGCATACTTTTCCATTATGTGGCCCATTTTTGTTATGTTTAGGCCTTCTTCGACAGGCATTTATATCTGTACTTTCTAATAGTTTTCTTACTGCTTTAAATGCTTCATTTCACTGTCTTCAGTTAACTTCACAAACCGAGCTGCAGGTTCCTAATCTCCTGCAGATGTGGAACAGCTGGTTCAGTCTAGAACGGAAACTGGACCAGCAGTCTGGATGTCCAGTTTGACTTGCAGTACATCCAGAGTTTTAAGTTGTAAATGTCTTGAAAGTGATGAGGTAGCTGCGTTCTTATCATCCAACAATTAAAGTAACAGAAATATCCAGATGTTATTTTATGCAAGAGTTTCTGGTTGTATGTGTGTATTATCTCCCTCTTCACTCTCTGATTTGAAATGTTTAATTGGACATTTTGAGTAAAAGCCTAAAGCGCTTCATAAATAAATTTGCCTGCATTTGACTTGACTTAAGGTTTTAAGTGGGTGTGGAAGCTGACAGACTAATAAATAAAAGAAAGAGAGAGAAGAGGCTAATTGCTGACTTTGTTTGTGAAAGTCAATAATCTGAAGCCACCCGTCTCCACCCGGGCTCCCAGCGCGTACACCGTCTCCATTAGCCGCCCCGCTTCACTATCTCTACCCGTCTCAAGCGGTGGAACGTGTTTGCCCTAATTGTCGACTTTATTACATGTTTCGCCATCTTATTAATGTTGCCACTACGTCAATCTGGGCTGAAGTTGGTTCCTTTTCCACTCGGCTTGGCAAACTCGCAGGCTTGGTAATAAAGCATCTCTGCGTTGGGCGTGCAATAGAAGAGAGAAGGGAGCGTGCAGCTTTAAACACGTGTTCACTTTGAAAACAATAGCTTTTCTTTGCATTTTGCATAATCTGAATATATTTTCTGGCTCGAGGTTTCGTTGAAAGTCAAGTTAATTGCCTTTTTTTTGTTTCTGCTGTGAGTGAAGGAAACAATGAACAAGGGTGTGTGTTTGAGAGAGTGCATGTGTGGGTTTTCAGGGTGCCCTCAAACCAATACCTCACATATTAACTTCTACCAGATTTATCTCAGGACTCTGATGATCTTATTGTTCACAGAGCATATCCCATCTAAAATCAGACAACAGCAAGGTACACTATTCACAAGTCACCAGTCTGGCACAGGGTGTCATGATAAGTTGCACCTCAGTTTGATTTTTTTCTGTCTGATCTGCAATCTTCTGGTGCCTCATTATTAAACCCATTTTAATTTCTTCAGGGTAATGCAGAAGAATTGCGAGCCGAACGCCTTCGCAGAGCCGCTGAGAAGCTGCGGGGTCCGGTGGTCTTCAACAAGGACTCCGCAGTGAGGAAAACTCAGCTGAAGTCCTTTAGTCAGTACGTGGAGAGCCGACCAGGTGGGTGTGACCATCCTGTTGTGTTTACTGAAGGAGGCATGTTTGTTCTCAGCTTACGCCCGCTGGTTGTTTCTTGACATTTAATACAGTCCCGGAGTGTTTGTTTTATAATTTAAGACGAATCAGAAGTACAGGATTTCTGAAAAAAAACAAAAAAAACTGGAATGAGCACTGTCCTCAAAGTAAAAACGTTATTATGGATGTTTTAAGGCTCTAAAACTGATTACACACTTTAAAGACTTTTTTTCAGAAAGGGATTTTACTTTTTTCTTTATAATTTAAACAATAAAAGTTCAAACTTTCATTAAAACATAAGTTTAGTTAAAGAATTCTAAAAATATTAAAACCCCTTTCCAACACCAAATTTTTTTATGTATGTGAGGAGTAAAATATAAAATCCTATTGTAAATTTTAATAAAGGATTGTAGAACTAAGTAATATTTTTTGGATAATGTACTTACAAGTTTGGACACATAAAAAATGATTGATATAGGACAATACACACCTTTTTTATTGTTCTTTTGACATTGTTAGTCATTGTTAGTGGTTGACTGTTCATACAGCCAATCAGCACGCAGAACACAATGCCCTTTTAGAAAATAAGGCTGCAAAATTGCACTAAAAATTCCAAAACAGAGAGGTCGAGAAAAAGTCAGGTACGATATCGTAAAGGACCAACGTACTTACTTTTATAGACTCTAGAATTAGATTACGGGTTAATTTAAGAAGGCTAACTTTATGATGGGATGGCTTTAGAGCCTTTGCGGTAACCATATGAGTGAAAATGTTGCTCGACGTCAAAACTTCCTCCATAAAATATGCAAAGCATCATCAGTGAGAGGCTTCATCACTCCAGTCTGTCAGCAGCAACGCAAATTAGATTAAATATTCAAAGATTTTAATATATCGGATTTATATATATAAGATTTTAATGTATTGCTACTTTGGTCTGAATCTTTTTTATTTTATGAATCTTTTGTCTAATCTGGTCAGAGGTGAAACGACAGAAGTCTGTACCAGAAGATCTAAAGAAGATGGAGGACGACAGAGGTTCACCGACAGACATCGACATTCTCAGATCGTTTGAAGAAGAGGTTTGTTTGCTTTTTTCTTGACCTCAAAATAAAAGATGGAAAAAAATTTCATTTGCAGGCAGATTAAAGACTAATAACTAAACATACAATCAGATTGGGATTGATCAGAATACGCTGATTGGTGGATTTTTTTTCAGTTAAATATTTATTTCATTGAAACCAATAATAAATGTGAAACTTTTTATAATCATATAAACTTTACCAGGATGAAAACTTCAGCTTGAACAGAGATTCTATGGAAACCAGAGGAATCTGTAGTGAGGAATTCATGGTAAAAAAATGACTTTGTGTGGATTTTCTTAAATTTTCTGAGTCAGTTTGAAGTCTTTTTAAATGGTCTCTGACCCTCTGATGTCCTCGCTTTTCTATAGTGACATGAGTGTTGATCTAAAAGACTCCCACGTTAATTATAACAGCAGCAGATATAAGCTGTGTGCGCGTGTGTGTGTGTGTGTCTTCCCAGACAGTTACAAAGAGTGTTTATTATTCCTGCCTGAGTGTTTGTGCGTGTGCGCCACTAGAGACCAGGAGGTGAATCTCTTTCCAACCAGTCCTCTCTCACCTCGGTCCTATCCACATACACACACACACCCTTCCTCCCAGTGCCCGGGCCCCAGGGTTAATGGGTGTTCAACCTTTCCATTATCCCGATCAGCCAAGAATTACCTGCTGAATGATGTTTGCATTAATATAATATATATGGTAATTTCCCTCCTCTTAATTACGGCCGGGCCGAGCGCGGCAAGGGGAGTGGGCTGATCATGTGTAAAATTGATTTGCCAAGGAAAAATATGGTGATAGAGTGAGAGCATGCAGAGAGAGAGCGAGAGAGGGAGGAGGAAGGCTGCAGGGAATGGGCGTGCACACACACACAAGCAGGGAATGAGTACAGGAAAAGTGCTGGCCTGGGAGGAACGAAGGGGTGGAGGGGGTGAATAAACTTTCTCTCCTCCTCACTAGTTCTCCTTCCCATTAAGAAAAATGAAGTGCATCAGCAGTTAAAAAAAAAAGATTTTTTTTTTTCTTCTCCTGGATGCATCCTCAGTGGTAAATTTGAATATGAATTTCCCCCACGCTCTCTCTGAAGAATAGCAAGCAGCCAGGAGACAGAGGTGAAGAGGGGTCAGAGATGGAGTGTGCATCAAGTGCTGATGGTTACACAGTAACGTGCTGTGTGTGGTTTTGTGTGAGTTTGTGTGTGTAATAAAACTGAGAGTTTGAAGAAAGACTCTCCTGACAAGGCAGCGTGTGATTAGGCAACACCTCAAATATATTGTTCCTGCTTTTTTTTTTTAACATACTTGGAGTGGTTTTTTTTTTTTCTTTTTTAAATTTTACTCGTGCATTTTTGAGCAGTTTGTAAGCTCTCCTGTTCAGAATTCAGATACTATTCAAATTCTGGGTTGTTCTTGGCCAAATGTTTTGTTTTTCCGCCACGCCCACATTATAACATAAGCAGGAAAGTTTTTTGTGCACATGCTCTGCACACTTGGACCCAACAAGGAGTGCCATTTTTATGTAAATGCACTAAGACAATACGTTAGCATGTGAGCAAACCGGCAATAGAAAATATATACAGTATTAGTGTTTAACTAAACAAATTATTACGTTTGAAAGTTCTGATAAGTCGCTTCTTTAGAAAAATGTCTGAGCAGTTGTTAGAACGTAAAAACTGGTTTAGATCGGTTTAAAAAAATAGAAAGAGAAGTGTAACCAATCATCTTTTAGGAAGAAAGAAAATAAAAAAGTATTATTTTTTTGTTCATGTCATTAAATTATGTTAAAATAAATGTCCAGATAAATAAAGTGAAAGAGTTTATTCCAACGGAGGAATAACAAAAAGAAACAGAAAAATTACTTCTATTAAATCTGCTTCTTTACACTAATTCTTCAAATAGTTTCATCTTTTAAAAGTAATTTACCCTGGAATCACTAATCATCTAGAATTACATGCATATTTACTCAATTTTACTTGTGGTTTCAAATATCCATATCTAAATAATTCACCTGTTTTGTCCTCGTACTTTTTAAGTGTGAAACCATTATTGCAACATCTAAAGTCATAACAGTGATGAAATATCAGACATGTGCAGAAAATAGAGACTTTGATCAAGTTTACAATACGTGACATATGACATTCCACCTCTCACTCTCCTCTCAGTCTCGTCTGCTGGCTGTGTACATGAGACATTTGAGGCCAAAAACTAGGTGTTACCAATGGGTGGGACCAAGCGTAAGCAGAGCGTTTGCATGCTGCAAAAAATGCTTCCTGGTTGAGTTAGAATGTGGACGTGAAAGAGAAAAAAATCTCTGACCAAGAAGCAATCAGGCGTTTGAAGTTTCTCAAAACTGGCCAGCAGAACTCGCCAGTTGCTCAAACGTGCATGAATGAAATAGAAAACCACTTCAGGAAAATAAGATTCAAACATTACAGAGACCTCCAAAAGTGGGCGGAGTTGCTCTTTTTTTCTTCCAATTTTGTTTCTGTTTAAATAAATGTTCAAATGCTTTTGTTCCTTTTATTTCCTGCTTCTTTTCTTTTCCTCCATCACCTTTGCACCGTCACTTTTTCTTCTCCCTTGTTGTTCCATCCTCCCATCCCTCTGTCTCACGCTGTTTCTCACTACTCCTCCGTTTCTGTCATAACCATTCTCTCTCACTCTCTCTCTGTCTTTTTCCTTGCTCTTTCTTGCTTGACAGAAGGCGTTCAAAGACACCAGTCAGTATGTGGTTGGGGAGCTGTCTGCGCTGGAGAGCGAGCAGAGGCACATCGACGCCCGAGCAGCTCGCGTGGAGAAGAGGCTGCGCTATCTCATGGACACAGGTACCCCAAGCCCAATTACACTGGAAAAACTGTTTGGCAAATTGAGCGTACGCACGCACATACACACACACATACACTCGGGGAGTTTGTGTGTTTACGTGAGAGCGAATCTTTGAAGCCCCCCCCCTCATCCCTCTCCCTCCCTCCTGGTTGAATGTCGCGCGACGTAGCGGCGGGTGTAAATGAAAGGAGGGACGGGGGGAGTAAGGGAGGAGAAGAAGGTGGAGAAGGGAGGGAAGATGGAAAAGAAGGGAGACCTCTCTGGGCCGGGGTGATAAGGGAGCCCTTCATGGGGGAAACGATAACTGGCTGCGATAGCTGAAGCCAGCACCCACAATGCACTGCTACACACACATACACACAAACTAAAACACACATTGACATTCACAAACACACACTGACATACGCACAGGTACACACAAACACATACAAACACACACACTCACATCGACACTCTCACTGACACACACACATACACACTCCGAGATATAAAGACATGCAGAAACACACACACAAACATGCACGCACACAGATATACACTCACACAGACACTAACCTATATGCACAGACACATACAAATATACACTCATATAAACAAATACACACACATACTAACTTACACGCAAAGACACATCGAGACATGCACGATTACCTACAAACATACACACACATAATAAACACTCACAGATATGTACGCACACTTATATGCACAAACTTATAAATACATAGACACACACTCATACACACACTCCTCATACACATCTGCTCTTCATTGATATGCTGTATTCAGAAGGACAGGGCGAGTTAAAGGAAGAAGAGAGAGGCAAAGAGAAAAAAAATACACGGGGCAACACAACACAAGCTGCAACACAATCCACAAACCCCCGTACACACACCCAGGAATACAAAGTACAATTTGGTTTGTGGCTCAGAGTGTGAATGTTTTTATGTAAGATTTGGCTGGGCTGAAACCGTGTTCAGACATGAGACACGGTGTCGAGCCACAGCTTCCTGTTTGTGATACTGAGCCATCTTATTGCTGTGCAGAAAAGCATCCTGGGATGGTGAAAGTGTGGTAATAATTTACCGTCTCTTCCTGATACTTTCCCACCTAATGTGCAAAAAAAATCCCGTTTTTCAAAAAGAAAAATCACAGAAAGGTTTTCAGAAAAAGAACCGGGGGCAGTGGCATTTTCGCTCGCCCTCTCATTCCATTTGGGCGCTGATATCGAGGCTATCTCTTTGCTATTTGTTGTGTTGCCCCCGCCCCGCCTTCTCCTCCCCGTCAGAGCACATGGCATTGTGTCAATCTGAAGGGCTGTTTTTTCTCCACCCACTGTTAGAGCAGCCTCTAGCCAGCAAGACGTCGGGTTATTTACTTTCAAACATCTTCAACCATAAAGATTTCTTTTTATACGGACAGATAAATATTTATACACACACCTGCATTCCCTGCTGAAAATACGATTCAGCGTAAAAGGAGGTAAGATACCTCAGGAAGGTGAGAAGAAAATGATAAAAAAAATAAAGATGCTTTTTCACCAGCTTAAATTACAGTGACCTTCACTCCTTCACATGCCCTACCAAATCATTTACAATATTTCTGCAGCGTTTGCTTGCCGATGAGTTAACCTCATGATGCCGAGCTTCTAAACGTACATTTCTGTCTCCAGTTCACATGTTTCTCCACTTAATCCCAGAGACCCGTCCAACAGGTTATAGATTGTACCCACAGGCCAAAGTTCGCAGGCATCAAAGCGAGATGAACCAGTGACAGCCTGTTACAAAAGCAAACTTTATCACCATGGAAACCTCAGACGGCTGTCTATACGCTGTCTTAGATTATAGATTTTTCTCTGTGTGCCAGAATGTCTGATGGAAGTTGTTGCTGATTGCCTGTTAGCTGACTATCGGCTATCGATTCATCATGTCTCACTGATCCTTCAACGTTTCTGTGTCGTGCACGAGTTGGAAACATTAGAAAATATCCATCTTTTTGCCAACTCCTTCTCTCTATCAAATGGCAAAAAAAAAGACAATTAAAAATTGTTTTGTTGAACTGTTATTCGGTTTAAATGTTAAAAAACTTCTCAGTGTTGCAAGAAATCTATAAAAACGACTATTGCTTATTACCCAAAGTTTATTTTGCACATATCTATCTTAGACGCGCAAAATTATTCATACCACCTTTAATCCCCAAAAATATATTTATTTTTTTTACTGGAAGTGACACAGGTTCAAGTTAAACAAGACCATACAGAAAAAATAATACTGTGTAAAAAATTATTTCTCCACTTTTATTCATAATTAAAAAGCAAACATAAATGAACAAAATAGCAGCAAAATGATTGGTCAGAAACAATAAAATAATTTGTTTTGTCCAATACTTCTACAAACTTTTTCAAAAACATACTGTTCAATTAGAAATAACCAAGTCAAATTTTACCAGTGGAATGAATGATTATGAGCAAACATAATATTCCTGATATTGTTTGGTATCGACCAAAGCTATTATGTGCTATTTTCTTTATTAGTTTTTTTAAACACAGGATGAAGCATATTTTGAAAAAGTCAAAATGATATTTGGATATATATTTTCTTCCTATTAGCTTGAAGAGGCTGCTCCTTCCACTAAAATTAACACTGAAAAAAGTTCTCGTCCTCTCTGATGTCAACTTTCTCTCCACTGTTAGGAGTTCAGGTAAAAACTCGTCCTGACAGTGAAGAGAAGTTCATTGGAATGTATTTAAAGTGAGATGAGATCATGGGTCATGTATAGAGTTTAAAGACCTGAAAGTGGATGTGCAGAGTAATGGTTGCATGGCGTAGGATCAGGTGATCCAGCCCTCTGAGGTGAGTTTGGGTGAGCTCAGTGAAGTGTGCTAGCTCAGCGCTCTTCAGGACTGATGGGCAGATGTGCACATCAGGCCGACTGACCCATGAAGGATTGTTCATCTCCAGAAAGCCTGGGAAGATCCTCCGCTGCTTTGATATCACATGTTCTCCCTTTGCCATTTAGTTTTCCTCTTTTTTCCCTCTCATTTCAAAGAGTTACTTTTTATGTATCAAGTGTGGGGTGACCCAAAATGAAAAAAAAAAAATCTAAACCTCTTCTAATGACCCATCTTCTCATTCAGTGTTGGTTTTTTTTTCTTTCGTGACAGCTTCATCTTTGGTTGGTTTTACCCTTAAACCCACTTTCTTGTTTATTAAGTTGCTTTTTATCCTCCTGATGCTCAGTTTCTCCATCTCCCTCCCCCTTTTTTCTCACCCCTGGTTTGGCCAGCATTTTCTATTACGCTGCGGCCCTCCCCAGATGGGTCCAAAGTAATTGGGGTGGTTAATTTATTTACTCAGAGGCAGTTCACAGCACATTAAATAATAGAGATAATTGAACAAGAATTGTCAAGTGTCTTCTGATATCAGACACATTACAGGAGGGAGTGTGCATAAAACTCCATTTCTATGCCCCCATTGTTTATGGTAATTAAGTACACAGATTTATTCCTTGGTTGCCTTCCAAGCTTATGGCAAGCACCATTGTTGTCTTCTATTAATATGTAATCAGTAAATAGTTTAATTTTCTAATCTGCGGTTGGAGAATTCACTTTCTAACAACTCTTAATTACTGCTGGGCTCTAATGAGTCTCGCCATGCCTCTGCAGCCAGCCAATAAGAGGCCAGGACTGAGTCGGGGGGGAATTTGAATTCCTGTGGCACCCCCCCTCGACTAATGAACTTGTTATTCTTGCACCACTGGGAGCTCTGTCCTTCACACATGCTACATTAGAATAACATTTCACCTCCTGAAATAACCCAAACATTTACAGCGTTTGTTTATAAGAGCAGAAATTAGTTCCCAGACATGATTAATATTCATGTTTTAGTGCTTTGCAGCGAGAATCCAACACTTTAACTTTGTGGCCGCTTTTAAAGCCTCTGACCTCGGCTTTATTCATATCAAACACTCTCGTTTCTTCCACCATGAAAGCAGATTCTAATGATCAGAAAATCCCAGCCACCCCCTACCTGCCCTTACACCCGTTTTTACACACACCTCTTTTTCCAAATGGCCATATAACCTACAACAATAGATGCAATTATCTAAATAATGCCACTTAGCTGCCCCTCACCTGCTGCGCATTTGATAAGAGATAAACAAGCATAAAAGAGGAGAGAATGAATTTTCGCTCTCTCAGATTAACATATGTTTAAAAACTGCACTCCACACCGATAAGATTGACGCGGGCCTTTTTATGGAGACAGTTCTTTTAATCTGCCTTTGTGTCTGCGAGTCAACAGGAGTAAAAATGGCACGAGGAGGAATCATGAGGAGCTTAGCACGCTTTAAACACACAGCCTATCAGGATAGGGATTGGTTGGAGAGGATCTTTTAGACTTCATGTGAAAATAAACCAGCATTTAATTTTAAAAATTTACTTGAATATCTTAACGTGTTTTTTTTTTTTTTTTGAAGTGGATACATTATTACTGTATTGATCATTTTCTGTAAAATGAAGGAAGAAAAAAAAATTATGTGCAACAGTTGCCGCTGTTTCCCATATCAAATGTTTCAAATGAGCTTTTCCTCAGAGAGACAGAGGGTCTAATGGCAGGGGTATCTTTAACCTGTTAAATTTATTTTAAAAAGGGAGTAGTGGGCTTTTTGGATGTTTGCACGGCACAGTGTAAATCTTGTTTGAAGCTGCACATCCAGTGTAAAACACATCAAGTTTGCAAAACAATCACATACTCTTACTTTAATGCAGGAACAGAAAAATGCTTGTGATGTGCACTGCTGCTGCAAAAAACAATTACTGCTTATGTCAGATTGTGTGCGTGGCAGTGAACAAAATCCATGGCCAAGAACAACATAGGCTTTGAATACAGAATGGAAGAGCTCGCAAACATTCATAAATAGAAAAAGACGGGAAAAACTACCAGTAGGTGTTGTTAATGCTCGAATGACATTCATGCGTGATTGGGAAAGTTTATCGTGCACATCGACCCCTTCAACTATCTGGATTATTTTGGTTTAGATTTTTTTTGTGTGTGTGAAGCCAATTTAGACAACTGTTTTCTGGGTAATATGAATCAAATTGAATTGAACAAATTGAATGTGTGTTTGTTTAGAATTGGGGTATCAGTTCCCATCATCCTAACTGGGATTATAGCAGCCTCAGTGTGGAGTTTGGGGTTTAATCTGAGCTGTGTGAGTCAGCGGCCTCGAGCAGCAACACAAACAGCATGCGCAGCTCTAAGTATATTATCAGGAGCGGTTCTTTCACAAACGTATTGCTGAAGAAGCTTAACATTAATTATTGTAACTTTGGCCAGATTACATCCACGCCTGCCTTGTAAGAACCGTCAGACTCATCTTGACCTCCTAGACGAGAGCTTAAAGACACAAGAATGGCATTTTACCAACTTTAATGGGATAACCAGTCTAATCTTTCAGCTCATGGAGAAGCAAAGTGTTTGGTCTGTAAAATCCTCCCCGGTTACCAGACGAAGAGATGAAATAAGCTAGGTCTTGTTGTCTAAGATGTTGTTTTATTTTCTCTATTTTCTTAGAGAAGAAAGTTTTTCTGTATTTAAAAAAAAATGAGGAAAGTCATTAGTTTCAGAAGCATAAAGCCGGGCAGCGCTACAGGCTGCGCTGCACTCTGAATCCCGATTGTTGAGCTGAGATTTCACCGCTATTGTTTATCCATAATCACAGAGCCAATTTGTAAGCTAAGCTCATGGCGACCGAGATAGACACAGCAAAGAGGAGATACGTTCCCCTCAGAGGCCTTTGGTCATTTTCTCACTGTTGTCAGGGTTACAAAAAAGAGCACTCACTTTCAATCGAATGGTTTGGTGCTAGACCACAGAGGAATGTGTTTGTGGTCATCTTGAATTCTCTTCAGGAGTAAATGCACTGTTCTTCCCTACGGGGGGAAGAAAAGAAATCTCAGGATCACTCCTTTAAAACCCCATGGCTTTTTTTCTTGCCTTTGAGGGAACAAAACAAAGAATTTGAGCTGCTTTTTGTTTTGTTTTTGTGCATCTGACTTCAAGGTTCAGCTGGGTCAGAATACAGATTAATCCCCCCTCTACCCATCCCCTTTTTCCAACACAAACACATGTTCACCTTATTTTATATACACATATAGTATCTCTATACTTGCATCTAATTCTCTTCTTCTGTATAGAGAGACATATTTACAAGTGTTTGTATAGATCGACAGATTTGAAAGCCTTGAGCAGCAAAGTATTATTAGTCCCCCTGCCCACTCAGTCCAGCATAGTGACGCCACCCTTACTCCCAGATGTGTGCCACTTCTTTCTTTTTTTTTCTCCCTCTTTCTTTTTCTCCACCTCGGTGTCAGCCTTTCATACATTCTTTAACAGTGGGGATGAAAGGGGGATTTTTAGGAAGATTAGGGAACGGGATCCTCTGGGCATTGTCTGAGAATCTTCAGATAAAACGAGCTGGGTGGATGGAGTCAACAGGAGGGAGGGAGTTTGTTGGAACAGATGGGGAAGACGGGGGGGTTCATGGATTTTAGCTACTCACTGCAGTTTAGATGTTTTTTTTTTACCTGCCTGCTGTTTATATGTGTTGTAGTTCTAGTTCTTTCTGAAGTGTTTTAAACTAAAAACCAGTTGAAGTTGTGTGGACCGGTCCGGCTGCTGTTTCACTGATTAACATTCAGCCAAGAAGCAAGTAAATGGAAACAGAGAGTGTGGGTTAAGGAGGGGGGCAGAGAGAATCAGGACGTGGACAATGGCCGCTTATGATAATCTGCTCTTTATTGGAACATCCCACCAATACTTTCATCTGCCGCCCCTGCCTGAGACCCCATGCAGCAGCTGGTCTAGTCTTAGCCGCATTTCACCAAACACACCAAAATATCCCAACAAGCTAAAAAAAAATACACAATTTTCTTGAAACGCCTTGAAAAGAAATATTTAAAATACATTGTGCAATAAACACATCTGTAATCCCAGTCCTCCTTTCTGGGTCCTTAGTCAGAGAGAATTTCTTTTTCCACAAAATTTGTTCTCCTGATTAGCAAATGGGCTTCACCCAGACAGTGAGGTGTGGTGAACGTTGTTAAGAAAAGTTGATTTTGAAATTTTTATTTGAAAATTTGTCACATTTTATCATAGCTATGGGGTTTTTTTTTTTAGGAACTGCTTCATCAAAACAAATCCTGCATCTGCTTCCTGGTTTCAGCACTTGTGAAAATGTTATCAAAGTGGGAAAGTTTGTCCTGAAAAATCAATGTTGTCCTGACTCTGATTAAGTTTTTACTTGTGTTTATTGTGTGTTTATTTCTGTTTGAAACCCTTTGAAAACTAGATCTGCTTGTTTGTTAAACTGTGTCATTTTAACATAAAAAAGAAAATGAGCACGTGTCACTCTGATTCTCTCCACAAGCTGGATTTCTCACTAATATGTATTTAATTGACAAACTACATCTCTAGCTCATAATTGAATTTAAACCTTGCAGTCAATTAATCAGAGCTTTCTTATGGTAACAGATGTGGTGGCTCTCAACATTCTCTGTTAATGACAGAGGTTCGGTCTGTAATTACACCATTCACGTGCTAACACAGCTGCTCGCCGTGCTACCGTTGTCATCACCCCCACCCCATACACACTCCTGCCCATTTCCCATTGTAATGAGCACTCCAGGCTACAAATACCAACAGCTGTCTCCCCCAATTCATTTCCATTTAAATATCTATTTAAACACAGCAATTTTGCATCTGTGTATTGAATCAAAGCTCAAGCCGGGCCAGGGGCATTAAGCGGTGGTGTCAGTGCTGATGTAATGCCGTTTCACATTCAAAGGGGATTTATTTGTCACATTTACAAAACACGTTGGGGGGAAAGTAGGATAAAAAACACGGTGACCAATTATTTTAATATTTCAATGTTTTTTGTGAACGACTGTTTTAGGAAATGAAGTGAGAAGATTGAGCAGGTCTAGTGTGTGTGTCTGTGATTGGGTGGGGGGTGAATTTCAGAAGGAGGATGACTAATGTTGTTAGCAGAGCCATTACTGGTCGGCAGATTAATTCATTAAGTAAATTTATCACTCACCCCCATCCGCCTCTTGTCACATAGCGTGTAATATGACACCTCTCAAATTTGTACTAACATCTAGCCCGAGGTGGAGGAGTGAGGGGGTGTCCCTCCCTCTCTGTGCTAATGGGACGGGCGGAGCAACATATGCTAAAGAGGCTGCAGCTGTCTGTCAGCAGGCCTATGGGGGGGCTCTCCATGGGGGGTTATCGCTGCCAGCTCTGTTCCTGATTCATTCAGAAATTCCCTCATCTCCTCTTTCTAAATAAACACAATTAGTTTGACCAAGTAAGAGATAAAACTAAAGTTCACTGATGGGTTGTTTAGTTTTTTTGCGGGGGTGAGGGGGTTTATTCAGAAGTTGACAGAGTATTTCAAACCCAGCTGAAACATGAGGCCTGAGGACCATAATCAAACAGATGAGATGATCCAATGTGACCCTGAAGGACAAATTGGTGAATAAAGAAATACATATGTCAACTGTAAACCACTATTTTACTTTCTGTCTTCATCCCAAATATTTTCAGTGATTCCTGAAGAAAAATTGTCTTATTTCCCAGTGATATTCTGATTTGGCGTCATTCACAGTGCAAGTTAGTAACAGCAACCTTGGAGATCAAATTTGATCCAGTTGGGGGGAAACAACCCAGTCCTCTACAAGAGCAGCTCTATGAAGGTCTCATAAAAACCTGCATAAAGCGAAACGATACGGTGACTTTTTTGTGTTTGACCAGTAGAAAAGATCAGTATTATAAATCGCTTCTTACATGGAACTATGTGTGTGTGTGCATGCGTGCATGCATTGGCTCGTGCAGATAGCGATGCCCCGGCTCTGATCTGAATCTCGACAGATTTATCTTGTTTGTGTCCAAATTAACACCGTCAGCAGGTACTAAGGTTTATTTTAGCACTAAATCATCTCGTGTTTCTCCTCCCTCTAAGCTCCCCAAATAGTTCACACCTCATTGTGTATAAACAGCTACTCAGGGAGCTAAACCAGTTGGCTTAGCCCCGGTTTAGACCCACAGGCTCAAAATTCTATCTGTGTGTCTTTAGTTGTGGAGGTGAACAAGAAGGGGGGCTGCAGATTTATAAAGTAGTGCTTTAACATCTTTACTTCTAGAAGCTTTTTTTTTTTGCTCTCTGAATGACCTGGAGTGGCCAAACTGTGGCCTGACGGCCATCTGCAGCCTATGAAATCTTTTAATCTGGCCCACTAAACTTGAATAAGTTACGAAAATAATTTAAACTTTGTATTTGTTGTTTTTCCAGGCGGGCCCTTGGAAGATCGAAATTTGCTCAGGTTGTTTTTTTTTTTTTAAATTGACTATACTTTATTAATCCCAGAAGGATAATTTTAGTATTGCAGTATTGCATTTGAATATTGCTAGGTGTTTAACACCTCGATGCCCGCTCCCCCCATCCACCGGCATCCCAGTCTGGTCGCACTGTGTCCAACCTGGCAAGCCAAAAGCTGGAGTCCAGAATGGGTCCACAAAGCCTGACCGCAGTGAAGAACACCAAACTGGCCTCTCTGTATTTCACTGGGTTTGAGTGTGCGCCTCCAATTCCTCAACCAAGCAACCAGACGTTTCCATGGAAACCGCAAAAACACAGGGCCCGAAGCACCTCCTCTTGACAGTCTCCTTCTCCGCACCTCCTCCAGATTGACTCCTTCTCCTCAGCTCCCCCAGGACCGAATCAACTCCTCCAGCCACACACGGATGTGCCTCCGAGAGCCAGCAGCTAGTCGGGCATCTCAACATGCATGTCAACGGCAGAATGACTCCGTTTCCAGCTAGCCGTTGGGAGCTAGCCGGACGATTTCTGAAAAATCAGCTGTCCAACACAAAACAACAAAATCCAAAATGACGTCCAAAGTGGGCTCAAAATTAAATATTCAGAAAGAGACAAACCACAGCCAGAAGAACGGACAGAAACTCAGTTAAAGTTGGCGATTAAATGCTGAAATAACAGGGAGCACTGCAGCAGGCAGCCGCCCAGGGCAGCGCCTTTGCCGTTACACGACGTTTGCAGAAGTTTTTCTAATCAGAAAGTGATTTTACAATAAATCTGGCAGCACATAAATGCACCACCGTTTAAATCTTAATTTCTTGTTTTATATGAAAGTTGTACTTCATCCAGACAGCTAAGCAGGGTCAACACGTTTTAGATGAGTTAACAAATAATATTGAAATTTAGATTCTCAATGCATGGTTTCAAACTTTTCTTTTTTTTTCTTCATAGAGTGGTTTACCAAAGCACCTACTTTTGAGAAATTCTAGAACTCGTTAAGGCCTACGAGTTCTAGGCCTTAATGCTTAATGCTTCTAGCATTAAGTCATTACATGTTGGTCTTTTTGGCATGAAATTTTCTCAAAGTGCGTTTAAAGCTGCGGTGAAACTCTTGCCCGTTTTAGATTTTCATCCAGATGTTACCTTACTTTTTGTCATAAATTTTTGGGAAATTTATGTTATCATTTAAACACATTTGATAGAGTTTTTTATCAGTTTGAGAAAAAATTAGGTAAAAAAAAAAAATCAGCTTTTGTATTTTGTTTTTCATAGATTGTGCTTGATGGTTTTTTTCCCCCTCCCCATCTTTGGCATTGCCAAGCACATTGTAGTGATGACGTAACCCCAATCCTCCATTCCCTCCTGGCCAGCCACACTCAAGCAGAGCAGTTCGGGAGGGAAAACGAACCCAGGCCCGAACAAATACGCAGAGGTTTTGGTGGAGTTAAATCCCACAGATAATGGCTACTGTGTCAAAGACTAAAGATAGTGAGGGGGGGAGTGTGGACGGAGGGGGGATTACTTCAGCGTTTTGCATCAGTTGCTTTCTGCTGGGTGGCCCTGCTTGTCAAAAAAAAAGAAGGATGGTAAAAAAGAGGGAGAAAAGCATTTAACGCGGTACATTGAGACGAGGAGGGCACTTAATGCCATCAAAGGGAGGGTAGAAATCAGCCATTAATTTATTCTGGCTTACTCACACACACTATCTTCCATCATTTGTTGACCATTTCTCTAACTTCTGGTTCACAATAAAAATACCTCCACATTACGGCCCTAAATAATCTTTGCAATGACACCTTTTTTCTCAATGTGTCATTGAAGTGTTGCTCATGTGTGTGTGTCTTACACGGCTTTTGTGTGGATTGAATTATTGCTTTGAAGTGAGGAGAATTTTGCCGGTAAGATTTGAGGAGGAGCAGATGACTGCGTCATTCATTGGCTGATAAGAACTGATGGAGAGGTTAATAAGCTACACACCCAGGTCATCGCAGGCTTTTTACTGGGCTAGAGACGAGAGAGGATGATGATGATGGTGATGAGGAGGGTGTGTGTGTGTGTGTGTGTGTGTGTGTGTGTGTGTGTGTGTGTGTGTGTTATAGAAAATGATGAAATTGGAAGTCAAGCTCTTCTCAGTATGTTTGACTTGCTTTTAAAAGGTTTTGAGCTTCTTTGTCACTCTGAACGATAAAAGTTTGGTTTTTTGTAGATGTGAAGTTTCGTTGTAAACAAATCAAACAAGAACACTGATTTTTCTTTTTTTTTTTTTAGGTATTTGAACATGTTTACTGACTTGCATTGAAATAACAGCAGTACTTCTTCAGATCTCTAACTGGTTTGATTATATAAATTGGCTTTCTTCATGTTACACATTCATGTAAAACATCCATTAAACTGAACTTTTGTTTATTTGTAGTTCTCATATTAAGATGCTTAGATGAAAAAAATGTGTGAAATGAAGTGTCGCTCTATATTAACAGGAGAATAAGTTATGGAAATCTTTTAGTGTAAATATGTAAGTTTACTGAAGCATAAAGTGATTAAATATCCAGAAATCTCCATCCACAGGTGGGAAACCTAAAGCCTAAAAGCTGCTTCATCTTTGCTAGTTTAGGTCCTGGGAGTCCAGAATGAACCTGTCTCAGGTGTACGAAGAAGTCTGAATGCTTCATAATAAGCATGCTAATTAGAGTTTTATTTAATCCCAAGTCCATTTACTGAGGGTTTAAACCCTCCCTTCAGAATATGGCCTTAAGTGTCTCTGAGTTTCAGTTTGGGTGGTGATGGGTACAAAAAAACCAAAAGGATAAGTTTCAGTCGGTGTTATTAATATTTTTACATTGTTTGCAGAAATTACTGCGACCATAATTTCTGTGCAGAAATATTTTCACTATTTCTCGTCAAGAGCAAAGCAAAGGGTTTTTCTTTCCCCCGAGTAAGCTGGTGCATAACAGTGTATGTTTTACACATCATCTCAGCTATGGTGATTAACAATATGCATATTTGTCAATGAACAATTTATTCCATCAGTTTTCTTATTTGTAGGCTTTCTGTTTCTTTGTGGCTTCAAACACTGGATTTCACTATCCTCGGTTGACTTCAAATTCTGTCCACAGGTGTCATCTTTTCTCCATCTTTTCTGATTTTGCTTACAGTTACAGTACAATCCACGCACTCCCCCACATTTATGAATCGCTCAATTTGCGTGATTGGCATAGCCACTGAATTTAGCTTAATGTAGTTTAATGATGTCTTTGAAGTTTACAAAAACATTGATAAGTCTACTACATGGCAGCTCAGACGGAGGGTGTGTGCTTGTGTAACAAGAATTTGTAGGTGGTGGACATGACTATTTGTTTTGGTCCTCATTGTAAACCAAATCAGCAAAAAGGAACTCATAACCCGCAGTGGAGTTTGGGAAAGACTTTAAGGAAAACTGTACCTGAGACGTTTTCAGAAAATTGGAACATGAGTCTGCCAGTTGAGGAATAAACTACAACTCATCTTTGCACTGCAGCTGCGTGTGCTAAAGTAAAACCTCTTCATTCATCTAGGAGTTGCAACATTCTGCTAAAGAAATAGAAACCAGGTTGAATGAACTGTACTCAATTTTGCAGTGAGCTTCAGCAGGAAGGTAGCAGATACCTCACCACTTTGTGTTGTAGACCTAATAGAAGTCCTTCTCAAAGGAATAAGCAAAAGCTCTTCTTGTGAAAAACAGGACCTTAGCATGGGGTCTCCTCTCTCATAGCGACTCTTGTCCCGGCGCCTTTCCTCCTCACCTTAATAATAAAGAAGAGCCCCCTGTGGAAAGGAGCTGTGCTGAAGATCACGCTGGTAATAGGATGATGCCTTTTTGCCTTTTGTCATGAGATTATGAACGGGGATAGCCTCTCTTCTTCGCTCCTCCACTTCTCTTCGCTCTTCCCACACACAGCTCCAGACGTCCTGGAGGGCCCTGTGGACGTGGAGTGGAGGCAGGCGTAACCAGGGCTTTGTTGCTCTGCTTGTATGGTAAAAGGCTCGCTAATGAAATACCTTTTAGGGGGTATCGGCAGGTGAGCTCCCCAATCAGGCATTTCAGTAAAAACACACACAAACGCTCACATTTTCTCCTCTTCTGCCCCTTCTCACTATATTAATTACCTGAAGTACCCTGGCCTTGCTTTTTAAAAAAAGGGAGAGAAAAAAAGCTCTTGATTTTCCTCCTTTTCTGTTTCCAAACGCCAGTGAGCCTGAAGGGGCGGTTGCAGTAGAAAGAAATGATAATGCTGCTAATGAACACGGGTGATAATACAGAGAGAAGTGTAATTGAGAAACGAAGTACGGCCTCTGATTTCCTTTTTCCAGCCCGAAGCTAAGTGGGCACAGGTTGAAAATCATCTTATTTAGAGCTCACTGATGGTTTGTGTGGAGGAGAGAGAAAAAGAGCAGGATCACTAAGCTGACAGCCAGAACAGGATGAGTGCTTGAAAGAGTTTTAATTTTAAAACTAATTTCTTTTTTTTTTTTTTTTATTTCAGACACATGGTTATGCTCAAAAGAGAACATGCAAATAGATTCCATGAGAACTAGTCCTTTACGTTGATATAAAGTTGCTTAGTCTAGTCCAAAACACTTCCAGACATCCCAAGTCTCCCGCATTGGGCAGGAGACACCCCCAATTACGACCTATCTCACTCTCACCTGCCAAGGCTAATAAAACTCCCTGCGCAATGAACACTGTAGTGCATAAATCGCTCTAAGTCCATGAATTATCAGCTTAATGATTAGGTATCATTAAGCTAAGCACATGGCATCTCCTGCCCCTGCAGCTGTGCATCTGAAAGCCGCTGGTAGTGATCTGCTTGGTCTATTGCCAGTATTGTTTTTGGTTAACGTATGGAAGAAGTCAGACATCTGGGAACTTTGGTCATGTGACAGCTTAGGTGTGTGAGCAGCAAAACAAAGCGCAAACAGGCAGTACAGGGGTGTATTCCTGGTGGTAATTCCTCTTCGTACTGATAACATAACGCTAGGTGGTAACACACGTAAGACGTACAATTTTCCAGCTGCTTGCTCGTGTTTTGAATGGTTTGTTTTACAACAACTGTCATGGTAAATGTTGTCCATTGGTGGATGAGACGTCAAGCTCCTCCTTATTTTGGCTCCGCCCTCTTAATCCCGCCCCCTCCCACCCCCGCCCAGCCCCAAAAAATAAATAAATAGATATCCCGCTTTGTAAAACCAAAAACTTGTTTCTTTTTAATTAAGAAAAACATGCAGAAATGACAGACCTGACTGATTACTAAAGATCTGCCAGCTCATACACATTCCTAATTGTATAATTATGTTGCGTATTTTCACTTATTTCTGCTTTTTGTCAGCTATTCCCTCCCTACTGAGTATGTTTTCCTGTTTTCTGGCTGTGATAGAGACAGGGCGGTCTGACAGACACGGGCTGCCTCCACTGGCCCATAGTCTGCCACTCTCTGATAATGTTTATTGATTCTTAGCAAAAGCACAATTTGATGGAGAGATGGGGGAGAAGGTGCTAGTGGGATGAGGCGAGAGGTGTGTGTGTTGGTGGCTTAGTTTGTTAGAGTAGACAACTATAATAATAAAATGTTCTTGTTGGCCTCAGAGGTGTTGGGTTCCTACTGATCCAAACAGGTTAGTTTAAAAAATATATATATTTAGGAAGAAAATGTTCTGTAAGTAAATCCATTGGCTACACCATATAATATTGAAATATTTTTTCTGGTTTCCTTCATCTTTGCTCCATTGCCCACACCTCTCCACCTCCTTTCTGAGAATAAGGCAAGTAGTGGTTGACAAATGACACCAGTGGAAAAGGCACTCATTGTGCTCCAATGTGAGAGTAGTTCACCCTCTCTCTCCTTCTTTTTATTTTACCATTTCTCCTTTTCCTGTCTGGGGGAGGAAGGAGTCGAGGTGAGAGCGTGAATCGGGTAATGTGCTCCATTCAGGAGACATTGTAGAGAGAGTGAATAAAGCAGGAATCTGCTCTATACGCGGCAGCCATTGTGCCATTGAGGACGACTAAAAAAGACCTTGTTCAAGACTCCTTGGAGAAAGAAAAAAACCTTCAGCACCACTTGAGAAGAGAGCAGCAGAAACGGTTTGTTTCATTAATAAACACCTCAGAAGTGAAATTATGCTGACGTGGATGATCAGGTATTGCTTTGATCTGGACTTTAATAAACTTAAGAGAGACAAGTTTAGCAAATAATTCAGATTTATTTAAACTAAAACACATTAAAGGGGTTTTAATATTTACATTTAAGGTAATTCTGAGAAAATCAGAGTCTTCCTGTTCTTGTCCTAACGAGACACTCCTCTATGTAAATTAATTAAATTTGCACCCTCCCCCCACTTGCTTTGATTAGGCCGGCCCCCGTCATGCATATTCACACCGCTGCCGCCTTTTAACGAGCTCTTACCTAATCACAGGAAACAATGTTCATCCTGTTCTTTTCTCATCTCCTTTCATGTGTCTTTCATGTCGCTGATTCCTGCTGATACCAAACGGCATGATGGGAATGTTTGTAGCTCGCCTCTTAAATAAACTGCAATTGAAAAAGTGACTTAAACTGAGAATGAAAAGTTGGGTACCATCTCCTCCTTTTCTCCTCCTCCTGCCATGTCTCCTCCTCCTCTCCGCCTTTATTCATGTCAGATAGACAAATTGGATTAAGCAGCTATTGGATTAAAAAGACAAAATGGTGGGATAAGAGATGAGATGAACGTGCTGTGATCACAGCTTTTAAAGCGTTTCTATTTCTCTTCCAGTCATTTTCTTTTGTTATCCTGCTTTGCTCCTTAAGGCACAGAGAGCTCATCTGGTTACTGGTCACATGGTCAGATCTTTATTTTTCTGATCTCTGTTTGGCTTCCAGGTTTGAAGAAGCACAACTTTTGCACCTTAAATAACCTAAAATATTAAAATACTGGAAAATGATCATGAAATAACGGTTGGTGTATCAGCAAAAAAAAAAAGCAGGAGCAGCAGCCGCAGTTTGAGCACCTCAGGGTGGGTTTCATTATTCCCATCTACACGTACTGGAACAGTGGTCCAGATGGCTATCTTAATCTTATTTGGCTAGAGAAGCTCACTCTGGTTCACCCTCTCTTTTCTTTAATTCACTTCTTTTCTATCTCTCTTTTGGATTCACACAAACCTGCGCTAACTAGCCGTTAGCATCACCCTCTGCTTGATGGAGTGAAACAAGAGAAGAGTAAGACAAGCGATCAGATAGAGGGGTTGTCAGGATACGTCTATCAGTTGTATCTTCTGTGTGTGTGTGCTGATTGTATCGCCTGTTTCTCACCACAGTGATAGCCCTGGTAACTCTACGCGTGTTATGAGAATAGGTGAGGGAACCTCGTGTTTCTTCATCAGGCGTAGCCCGCTCTCCCTTTGATGTCCTGATCAAACATTGTAGTGGTGCCAGATTTCCGGCCCAAGTTTGGCCCGCTTCGCCGCGTGCTGAGCATTGAGAAGTGGCGTGTAAGGCGAGCAGAGAGACCCAGAGAACGAGCTGCCAAACTGCCACATGCTTTGATCCATCCAAGATGGCCCCCAGAGAGCCAGCATGGCTCCACGACATCTCCGAGCCAAGGCCGGGTGCACACACACACGCATCAGAGCCGCCTGCCAGGAGTATTTACACTATTTGTCTTGTTTTTCTGTTGCTACTTTGCACATATGGCAGCCGCCATCCCAGTGGAGCACAAGAAAACAGAAAATGTTTCAGCTTCGTTACAAGCTGCGTAATTTAGCTGACACTTCATTCCAGTTTCTTTCATCATTAGGTCTTCACTCATCCAGTAAAAAAGAAGAAAAATTCCCACGAGTTGAACGATTGATTTACAATTGAACAGAATAAAAAAGATAAGTGATTAAATTATAATAACTTAGAAGTGAGTGTGTTCCTGTGTCATAAAGCAAGAACCTGGACTCATGATCTGATTAGTTGAAGTTCATAGAGAATCAGGACGTCGACAGAGGATAAAAATGAGGCTAGTTGTGTCGAAGCCCAACTACGCAGCGGTTCAGACTCTACACCTACAAAGAAGAGAAGATTTCACTCAAACTAAATCACTCATTTTAGTTTCAACAGGTCGTGTGTATAATAGGATATCTGTGTTTTATACGCTTAGATTTAATTTCCATACATTCATCATCTGAACCATTCGCCAACTTCCAGAGTGTCCAGCAGGGTACACCCGAACAGGCCCCCAGCATAATTTAATAATAACCATAATAATGTATACTTTATTGATCCCTAAATGGAGAAATTTGTGTGCTGCATTACACCGCAGCAGGCTGCCAAGACGGCACCAATGGTGGGAGAAATGGGGATTAGGTGTCTTCTCCAAGGACCCTAGACGTGAACTCAGTGGGATTCGAACCCGCAAACTTCCGGTTAACTTCCGGTCCAAGGGCGAGCGCTCTACCACTGAGCCACTGCCTCCTACATCCCCTAGTTTTAGTGAGCTAAAATAATTTAAGAATGAATATAGTGTCACACAAGTACTACATATACCCAGGTATGAGACGATATAACACACACAGATTAATTTATTAGTACTTCATTTAATCATTAATCAGTATTCTTGATAACATCATGAACATATATCTGCATCTCTTTGTGAAAGTCTTGCTCTCTTTGAGATTCAGGTAGCATCTAGAGGTGAAAGTTCAGGTTGGACAGGAAGATGCTGAGCAGCTGTCCCCCTCATCCTTTTCTTTCCTCTTACCTCCTTCTCTCCTTCATCTTACCTTTCCTCTGACCTCTCTGCTTTTCTCCTCTCCTCCCTCCCCTTCATGCATTCTGCTGCCTGGCTAACGGTGGGGGGATACAGCTTTTATAATCCCTCCTCGTCTTCCAGCCCGCCTCGCTACAATGTCACCGGAGCTTAATATTTTTCATTGTTATTTGCTTGTTTTATTTGACTTGGAGGCAGCACAATGACCTGTCAGCGCCAGCTTTATCCCTCCTCCGACTCTCGTCCATTTCAAAGTTGACTACAGTAATCCACGAGCCTCCAGATTCTGTTAAATCCCGAAGCTTCCTTTCATTCGCTCGTTTTCCTTTCCCTTTCCTCCCCCCAACCTTGCTTCTACCTCCTAAATGAAATTACATACATCTGGCTGGCTCAGAGTATCACAAATGTCCACACACATCTTCTTTTGTCAGCAGAGAAGCTGTCCTCCCTCCGCTCGTTCTGGACAGATTACACCTGATAAATCACTCGTTTGTCTGCGGTTCGGCCTGTTTTCTTTTTTTTCATCCTGAACGTGTCAAAGTAAAGTCAGCTTCTTGTTAAATTGTCAGTGAATAATTTGTCATTATAAACCACATCAAGTTAATGATTAAGGCCTAAAGACACACTGCACATCCCTACTTCAAGTGTTGGGATGGGGTCTGCAAGAACTGGTTACGGGGCCTTGACGTCCCGCACAAAGACATAGATGCAGGATCCGACCATTTAAATTTGTTCTAGCTTAAAATACACTCATAATTTATGTGTTACACAAACAATAAACTGCTCAGTTTGTCACGGTCACTTTAACTCCAGGTTAGTCGTTACGTGTGTGTTGGGAAGGTCTTACAAACCCGCATCAGTATTATGATACACGTCATGAAGTGTGTAAATGTTTACAGGAAAAGCGTTGTATGGGGGTGTATGAACACACACACGGCCATGCTGACTGTTCAGCAGCTTGCAGACGCCATCAACTCACTTGAACCTTGTTTGTAATGTTTTCCTATTTTTTTTTTTCCAGGGAACAACAAAGAAGAGGAGGAGGCCATGATGCAGGAGTGGTTTATGTTGGTCAACAAGAAGAACGCCCTCATTAGGAGACAGAACCAGCTCTCACTGCTGTATGTCACACTTTTCTTTCTATCTGTTCATCATTTTAACTTTACGTAGTGGATGAAAGACGTCGGATTCTTTAGACACCTCTTTACACCTGCTTGCATGCTGGTAAAACATCTTTTGAGTCTTCAAGCGTCACCACACAAGGCGGACCATCCTACACGCTCATTGATTTACATTTGCAAGGATATTAATCAATAGAAATGTGACGATCACTGCTTCGTTTTAGTCTGGGTGGTCAGCTGCGACAGGTGGACACACACACACGTCGCCTTTTCCTTCATTCGCTTCTTGTCGGGATTTCAAAGCGCAGGAGTGGAGGAGAGATTGAAGTATTCATAATCACATTATATCGTGGGAAAGGGGAGCTTTAAAGTGGCCAATTGACAGAAGGGCTGATTATTAGCCCTCTCTGTTCTCTCTTTGTGCGGGCGAGGAGAAAAGGCGTCTGTGAAGGACAAATTCTATTAGAGACTGAATTAGTTCATTTTTTAATATGGCTGAAAGAGGAAAGAATTCAATTTGTGCTTCACATGCACACACACACAAATCTTACATGGATACACAATCATTCCATTTGAATGCGTTGCTCCTTCTTTGTACCACCTGCACACACACACACACACACGTCAGGTCGGGCTGTGTGGGTGAACTATGAGTATCAGTCATGTGCAGTAGATTAATGTGAAGCAGGAGAAGGTTCAGGCGAGTGGCTGAATCAATGTTTATTGCAGGTTTCTTTAAGTACTTAATGATTTAGTCATTAACATATTGATGAACTTTGCTGTGTGTGTGTGTGTTTGTCTCTAACTTGCCACAGGGAGAAAGAGCACGATTTGGAGAGACGATTCGAGCTGCTGAACAGAGAGCTGAGAGCCATGCTAGCTATAGAAGGTGAGTCCAACATTTACCATGTGATGGCCCTTCCTGAGAGGCCGTACGCTGGTAAATGTCTTCTTATTTTTGGAGTTTATTTTCCATCTCACGCTTTAGGAGCCAGACTAGAACACATCGGTACAGATGTGCATGCTGCTGAACAATCTGCGTGATGGGGATTAGCATGAGAGTTTGTGGGTTTGTGTGGGATTTGTCTCCCTGATCAATGCGACTGTTTCTGTCCGCCTCGATTGGAAAACCAGGCAGCCGCCGCTTTAAAAGAAGCAGGTTGGCTAAATAAAAGAAAACAGCAGTTTTATTACTGAAAGCTTGTTAACGACCCTGCAGCCGGTAAATCGGCCATTGTGTCGTATCAAAGTTGTCGGAGGGCCGGCCGGGGAAGTTTAATCCCCTTCGACTGCGTCCTCTTCGCCAAAATGAACCTTTTGCCAATCAATGCTAATTGATTTTGCTATTCGACATTGAGCGCCTCACAAACCGTGCGTCTCCCCGCAGCCTCCGGACAGCCATTGTAATTCCACCTGATAAGCTAGCCGGGCCAAAATAAATCAATTCTAATTAGCAAGTAGGTGGGCCACGCAAGCAGGTCTGATAAGGAGAGACCCACGTAGCTTCACTTCCTGTTTCTCTGCTCACATCAGACAGAAAGATCCAAATGTTTCTGTTTGTGTTGTGGGGTATTTTTTGTGCGGTGTTGTGTGGCCGCGGGTGTCCCTACGAGCACACACTTCTTCATATGTTGGATTTATTTGATGCGTCTGCCTGCATGTGTGTGTGAGTGTAGAGATAGTGTGTGAGTTGGAGAGGTGGCGTGTGCCGTGTCACCGCCGCCTTCATGTGGACTTGTTGGATTTGCAGCTGACTAACTTATCAGTCGCCTTATTTTCCTCCCTCAGGGAGCCACTTTACATTCACAGGTTCCTCCTTTCTGTAGCAGCCGCAGATAGTACGGAGCTGCCCGCGCGTGTGTGTGTATCAGGATCTGTCTGCATCTGTGTGTTTACACCTCATAGGTGTGTTTGTGTGTCCTTTTATGTGTGTGTGGGTGTGAGCACACAGGTGTGTAGCCCCATTTGGTGCTTGGGCAGGTCTATTGAGCGATGGTCGGGAGTGCGAGTAATTGCTGATTTGGTTGGCCAGTCAATGACACAAACACACAAAGATGGCAGAAAAACTCTCCTCACTGGGATTCAGGTGCCCTCACACACACACACACACACACACCCTGCCGGGAAAAATATATACCTGCAGTCAGACGACGACGCCCCTCCATCTGTCCCATGTTTTTTAGTCACACATTCACACCATGATTGCATATAGGAACTGGACATTTCACGCCGGCCTCGCCCTGCTTACCAAATAGGAAACACCTTCTGAGCCACAGAGACTTCAATTGAAAAATTAGCACCTCTTACTCACTAATACTACTCACTATTACTGTTACGATAATTAATCTGATTAGTTACTTTAATATTTACACATTTGCGTGTCCAGATTTTGTCGGTATTGTTTACCCTGTTGCACAAGTTATTGTTGTTAATAAGTGGCCGATCACACCTACCAATCTTCTCACTGGACTCACAATCATCTCACTAGACTCCACATACAGCGTGTTTCTACTGCAGGCCTAAGTCACCAATAAAGTATTTATACAGACTTGGATCCTCTGAGTGTGGCTCGGAAGGTAATCGGCACCTCCAAATCTGACACCATGGTACTCGACCGGAAAAGGTGGAGCGCTCTCCGTGCCAGAATAAGGTCCTGCCAGAGGTGGAGGAGTTTAAGCATCTCTGGGTTTTGTTCTCGAGTGATTGATGGAGCAGGAGATTTACAGGTGGATCAGTCTAGCGTCTGCAGTGATTAGAACTCTACATCGGTCTGTCACGGTAAAATACAAAGCTCTCTACAGTATTGGCTAATCAATCTATGTTCAAACACTCACCAATAGAAGAATTCAGACTAGATCTGATGAGAGGAGTCAGATTGGTTCAAGAATTGGTTGGCATGCCCCAACTGGACCAAAATCAAACTGGATGGATTCTCTTTAATGGCTGTTTCAAGAAGATCCGTGGATCCCCTGTGTTAACAACCTGAAAGAAGTGGCCTGGAAGAGGTAAGTCTGGACTTCTCTGCTTACTGCTGACCCAACGACCTGACCTTGATTTGGTGCAGAACGACGTTGTGACATCTCCACCACTTGATACAAATGTCTTGTGTGGAATCAAATATTTTAAGACGCGGGAAGACTTTCGAAGCATTACTGAGCATGCTCAGTGATAACCGCCTGCGTGTGTGTTGTTGGTGTAATGCCAGATGGAAAATGCTGCATTCTCATCTTCCTCTAACAAAGTTGATCCCTTTTGTCCTCTTTATCTGCTCGCTCATTCACACCTACGTATGCACACACACTAAACGTTCTGGCTCACTTCAAGGGCCCGCCAGTGTGTTTTAAAGTGGACGCCCTCTCGCCTTCTAAAAGGGATTTATGCATAGCCGGGTCTCCGAGTTTTCCCTGTTGCGGTTTGATATGATAAGCTTTTTTATATGTTTAAAATCAATATGTAATCCTATGCAGGAGCTTATCCTCTACACACACACACACATCATTTGTAAATCTATTTGGGCTTTGTAACACACCGGGGCGGTGCGCTACACCTTGATTGATTAGGTGCACTCTGCAATCCGATCACATGGGGCGACTTGATGATGTCGTCGACAATTGGCGGGAACGATAGGATTCAGGAAACGACATATCTGCGCTGAGTAGGTGCTCTTTGTTTTCATTCGCTGATCAAGATTTTTAAAAGCTTTTCTTTGTAAATTTAAACAACGTTAGTTTCTTCTCTTTGTTTTACTTTTTAAACCAAAGCTTTAAATCCAACTTGGTTTCAGAACATTTTCAGAGCAGTGAAGGTTCATTTGATTCTCACCTAAATATCGTTCTGCATCCAGAACCCTTTGATCGCAGGCAGATCCTCCTGTCAATAAATAAAAAAAGGTTTATATTCATACGGTAAATCAAGAAGGACACCGCCCAAGTTAAACCCAGATACGATTACAAATTAAATATGAGATCATGTCAATAGAAGTCTTCGGATCATCAGGTTATTGTTATTGTTCTCATCATTGAAAATTAAAAACTCAGCTTAGGAGTGAAACTTATTCATCCCAGTTCGATCATCGTTACCGAACGCTGAATGGATCATTTCAATTCATGCTTCTTGAAGACAGTTCAAGTTGTGAACAGGAAAAGCGTTGTATGGGGATGTATGAAAACACACACACACACGGTCACAACCATAAGACACATATAAAAGTCTTGGTTTTTCTTCAAAATGAGCGGCGCGACCTGTTGTGCAGTGCGCCCAATGTGTGTTAGAAAAAACAAATAAAGCAGATTAACCCTACGCTTGCTGTGATTCTGGGAGGTCTGACAAAGGAACTCCACCCGCTGAACATCGGCGTGAACTGGCCGTTCAAAGTAAGGCTGCGAGCGGCGTCGGAGCGATGGATGACCAGAGGAGCCCACTGCTTCACGAAGGGTGGAAGGCAGTGCCGGGCAAGTTATGCCATAGTTTGCCAGTGGATTGTAGATGCTTGTGGTGTCTGCTGGCACTGTTGTCCGAGCTTTCGCAAAAGCAGGTCACAATACCGCGGAGCTGCACGGTACAGAAAGTGACTCTGACAGCGAGGAAAGTGAACCTGCGAGGTTGGATTTAGAGCAGCTGTTAGATTTCGAAACAGAGGATGAGGACTTGGATGGATTTGATAAACGAATTTATGACGACTGTAACTAATATTTAAATAAAGCCAACCAAACTCAGTTTTGCTCCCGACCTATTTTTAAATACACACACTTGTCATCTTGTGTGTGTGTTGTTGTAAAGCAAACGTATGTAGTAGCGAATATGGATGTAAAACCTGTGCCCTATCATCAGGTGTACCTTGTGCGTGTGTTAAATACAGAGCACATGAAACTAGGACTGCGCCTTTTGGTCGTGAAAATACGGTGATAACTGTTCCACCAGAAATCTGCTTCCTTCACCGTTCTCCACGGTCCTGGAGGTTTGAACAGGAATCTATTTCTTTTTTCAGAGAAGGAAACACGTGAAACCCTCAGGACGGTGGATCGTAGAGACGAGACGTTTACTTCTCGGGGATCAGAGGTTTAAATAAACTCTACATTTAAACACAAGCCATGTTTGGTCGGCCATTTTCCTTTCCTCTGATAGACTTTTGTGTCTCTTGACTCGACTTGGACTCGAGCCAGAACCAGTTTTTGAAGGTAGAGAAGAAAAAAAAAAGTCTCTGATGCTCTGAGTCGACGGCAACGTGCTCCGTATTAAAACAGAAGGAAAAAGTGTGGATGCACGTCAGGACCCCTACAACTGGACCAGTTTGTTAAATTTAGGTTTGAGTGCAGGCTGGCGGCCGAGTGAGTGAGTGAGGGAGAGAGAGAGAGAAAGAGAGAGAGAGAGGAAGGGAGGTGGGACATGGGGGGGGGGGGGGGGGGGGGGGATGAGGGAGGATTTGAACCAGTGCATTCTTGCATGCCTTGTGGAGGCTGACATGGTTACCATTGGTGTGCACGGTGAGGTTTATCTGAATGCCATGTGCACACTCCTCCATCTCTTTAACCTCTCTCTCTCTTGCTGATGGAGGGGGCGGGGCCTCCGTATGAGGTGGGGTTGTGTTGGGGATGAGGGGGGGTTATGGCTGCAGGCTGTTTTGTTTGTTCCCTGGTCTCTGGTTACCCTGGTCACGTCTCTCATCCCCTCTTTTTATTGTTTACCTTCTTAATGAGGTGGGCGGGACTCTGCCACATGTGATTGACAGCACGGCCCCTCCCTGTATATTCCTACGCTGCCCCCCGTCTAGCCCCCCCCTGCCCCCCGACCCCCTCTCTTCCTCCTCCTCTCTAGATCCAGCAGGACTTTGGCTTTTTGGCTGAGAAGTTTTTTTTTGTGTTGTGACGTTCGGGGGAAGGGGGGGGGGTCTGTGTGTGACTTTTTTGTCGGCTGGTGTGTGAGGAGAATTCTTGTGTCATGGCGGATGCAGTCACACACATTCCTATCTCACAATTATCAGACCTGATGACTCAAGTACAGATCGGTTCTCACAAGAACCCGTTTAGAGGAAGCAGGTTTGCTCATATTTAACATGTTTACCGACTCCACGCGAGACCGGGGTGGGGGGGGACGAGCAGGGGGAGCGGGGGGCACGTTTACCACTCTGAGATGAAAAAAAAAAAGAAAGGAGAGAGAAAAAGAAGGTAGAGAGCCAAATATTGGGACTGTGTTCATTTCGCTCTGTGGACGACTTCAAAGGGACGAGAGGGGCCAATGGAGAGGGAGCAGACCTTTCAGGACAAACACATTGGGCCCAGCGTGACACACACACTCACACACACACACACACACACACACACACACACACACACACTACCTCAATTTGACTCAATGAGGAGGGTGAGGATTTATTTTTAATAAAGCCCCTTTTATTTTGTCTGATGTTTTACTACTGTGGTTTATTCTGGTAAAATATGGTTGGGGGTGTTTATGTTGTTTGTTTTTACTTTGAACTGAAGAGGGGTGGTGTGGTTGATGGGGTTTTGGGGGTGTTTCAAATCAACCTGAAAAGAAAGTAAAGATATCCTTCCATCAGAGAGGGGGGGATAGATCTGTCTGCGATGTGTTCAGGTGCATCAGGACGTTTCTGTTTCCTGATAAATAATTGAGTCAAATAAAAAGTTGGTTGCTGAGCCGGGGAGGGGGGAATAGGGGGGGCATTAATGCAGAGTTTTTGGGGGGGATCCGGGGAGTGGGGGCAGAATGTGGAGCCAGGGGGCGCCGGGCGGATATTTGAGCCCCAGGGGGAGTGAGTGCTCTCCTGTGGGTAGCCCCCCTTGCCCCAGGGGGGTAGAAGGGATTTGGATCAGGGTCCCACCTGGACCCTGTGGGGCCCCTTCCTGGAAAGAACCCAGAGAGTCGGGGGGCTCACCTGATGTTTGTTTGTTTGTTTAGCTGAAGGTTTGTTTCCATGGTGACGGTCAGGTGTTTCTGAAGTGAATGAATAGTGATGGGAGAAGTTTACACACACACACACACACACACGATCTGATGGAGTGTGTCATTTAGGTTACTACACACACACACACACACACACACACAACTCCCATAAAAACCAGTAACGTTCTGGTCTCCATCTGATAGAAAAAGTTTGGTGTTGCACCAGAAGTACGTACGTCCCAGAATGCTTTGCTCTCCGAGCAACGTTTAATCTTTGATGTTTTACAGACTGGCAGAAAACGGAGGCCCAGAAGAAACGAGAGCAGCTGCTGCTGGATGAACTGGTTTTACTGGTGAACAAGAGAGACGCGCTGGTCAGAGACCTGGACGCTCAAGAGAAACAGTAAGGAACACACACTCTCAGATACACACACACACATAGGCTGATCTCTGCCAGTCTGGCTGCACCACCCACCAACAGGGTGCCACGCAGGTGAAAGGTCACAGCCCGGCCCCTGGCACGAAGCCACTCCACAGGTGCCACGGCAACCGTCACCATGGCACCGGCAGTTTTACCTGGGCCCGTCCCTCTCTCTCTCTCTCTTACACACACACACACACACACACACACACACACACACACACACACACGTGACCTTTAACATTTTTTGTCTGCAGGGCCGAGGAAGAGGACGAGCACCTGGAGCGAACGTTGGAGCAGAACAAAGGAAAGATGGCAAAGAAAGAAGAGAAGTGTGTCCTCCAGTGACCGAAAAAAAAAAAAAAAAACATGTTCAGATGATCAATAATCACTTCTGAACAAAGATTTTTTTTAGACTTTCTGATGAAAAAAAAGCAGGAAATCCAACTTTGATCAGACTTTGTTGGTTTTTAAGAGTTCTGCTGAACTTTTTCTGAACGGTACCCGGACGTTAAAACACTTCCTGTCTACGAGGAGCGACTCAAAGACCTGGAGCTCGTCTTCTTTCTTCATCATGTGGAGAAGATGAAGAGTTTTTAAACAGACAGCAGCTCCTCAGTGTCCTGATCGTTTCACTTTTTAACTTGTAAAGTATCAAATCTGCTTAAAAACTCACATCAATCTTTCTTAATGCTTTTTGGTTTTTTTGAATAAAAAATGTCTCAGTTTGAAAGCGGTTTACCAAAAGAGCACGTTTAAATCAAATAAAACCCACACGTAGCTTCTTTAAATCCACAGAAATGTTTTCTTATTTATTGCTGCTGGATCTGGAACCATCTCCATGTAAGCTTTGGTTTGTATTTATTGTATCCAGAAGAAAAGAAGCCCCTGCTTTTCCTGCACGTCTGCTGCAGCTCTTCTTTCTGTGTGAACATTTATCTGATTATTTATTCCTAAATCTTCAGAAATAAACTCTTTAAGGTTTCATACACCAGCAACGAGAACGACTGCTTGACTTTTTATTTTTTATATCACACACTATTAGTTTTTTTTATTATTATTATTTAACATCAGTTTTAGAATAAATTATTAATTTAAAGTTTGAAGTGAATTTTGAACTTTTTGGTTTATTATTTTCCTTCACTTTTTTTTTTCAAAATAAAAGCAATTTTTTCTAAGATTTTTTTTTTCAGCTATGTATTGGTTTTCATCTGTTTTTATTTGGAGTGTTTTGGGTTTTTTTTTTAAGAATCGGCGCAGCGCAGAAGTGGCGCATTTTTTGCGCCTCAAACAGCGCTGCGATCAGAGGTTTTTCTGCAGATTTATTCAACAAAATCCGCTTTTTTTTTCTTCTTTTCCGATGGATCTGTGCAGGATCAGAGGATCGGATCTTCTCAAAAAGCAGCAAATGAAATAAAAATCCATTCAAGTTTATTTGAAATGAGAAAAATGAATAAATTTTATATTTAAAAAGAAAATAAGGACAAAAAATCCCTCCTTTTCGGGCCTCATGTCCAGTGTTTCTCCTGAAAATCAGATGTGACAGCAGAAGTCCTCCCGAGTTTTTATTCTTTCTAGATTACTCTTGATTCTTTAGATCTTCTTGATTTTATCCGCAAAAAAATGCAATAAAAAAACATGTTTCACTTCAAAATAATCCTAAAAAAAATCCATCTAAAAGCGCGTCATTAAAAAAAGTTTTCTCTTAGTTTGAAAATTTTCATTCAAAAGTTTCAGGCATAAAAAGATCCATTTTTTATTTAAAAAAATATCAAATCAGACTTTTAGTTCCTTTTGCTGAAGCAGAAAAAAACAAGTGGATTCTTGATTTCTTCCAGAGAATTAAAAAAAAAATAAAAAAAAGAATCTCCTTCAGAGTGATTTTTATTTTTTAGGACTCACCTCTCAGGTGCTGCTGCTGCTTTCCTCCTCTGGCCTTCCAACAAACTGCCTGCTTTTTTTATGCATCATGCTTTTAATAAGCTTTCTATCCTGCAGAACACCAGCTTGAAGGGACAAAAAGTTTTTTTTTTTCTTTCCCTCCTCCTCTTCTTGCTCCTTTAATCCCAGGCTTTACCAGCTCAGCATTAAGCAAAATTCAGCTGCAATTTGGGATTAGACAAAAATACTCTTATTACCCAAAAAAAAAAAAAAAGCTGCAACTTGATAACTTGATAGAGAAGAGGTGAGGAGGGGGATCAGAGGGGTTTATCTGCAGGTCTCACATAGAAGAGAAATTAAAAAAACAAAACATAAATGTCTTCTTTGTGTTTGTGTGAGGGACATATTTTGTTTGAATGGCCTTTTTGCATAATTTAAAGCTGTGTGAGTGTGTGTTAGTGTGTGTGTGTGTGTGTGTGTGTGTGTGTGTGTGTGTGTGTGTGTGTATGTGTGTGTGCACCCCCCTCCTCCCTCACTGCTTGGACTTTCCATGTGAGAATTAAGCAGAGAATAGCTGGAATAAAAAGGTGTGGAACCTGCTGATTCTTCTCCTTACATTCTCTTTTTTTACTCCCATTGGCCTCCACTGTGATCCTCACACACACACACACACACACACACACACACACACACACACACACATAGGGGTGAAAATATCCTTTAATTTACACAAATGTGTGTGTTTTTAATGGGAAGTACTTTTAAAAACTACCAACTGAGTGATTCTGATGTGTTTTTTCTGTTTAAACTTTGCTTCCCTCCAAATGTAATTCTAAATGAGGATTAAAGCTCATTAATATTTATGAGGGAGGGGGAAGGGGGGGAGATAGCTGCAGGGGGAGGAAAACCAAAGAGGGGAATCATAATAAAAAATAAAAATCAAACTTTTTTTGCTGATTTATGGATTGAATATAATATTAAATAAAATAAAAGATGCTCATGTTTGTTTTAATGTGTATTTTTCTTCTTTAAAAATCCACAAAAAAATTAACAAATGATCAAACTTAAAAAAATTATTTTACTTTTAATGTGTTTTAATATTGAGAAAAATAATTTCTTTCAAAAGCGTGAAATTTGCTGTTTTGATTTTGCTTCGTTTTGCAGGCCTTAAAAAAAAAGAACCAAAAAAGGGAGGGGCGTATTTTTGAGTCTCTCCACAGCTGATTGGTTGCTTGCCCTGTCAGTCATCATGTTCCTTGCTGTGATTGGCTGCAGGAGGCGGGGAGATGGTGTTGTCTGACTTTAAACTCTGATCCGCAGAGAAAAACACGCAGAAAAACACGCAGTTTCTGCTTAAATCCGTCTTTCTTTCTGACTGAAGCTCGTTTTTTCTGCTGCTGGATAATTCTTTTTTTTATTTATTTTTTTTTTCGCTCCGAAAAAGGAGCAAAAACTAAAGAAGCAAAAACAAGGTAAAAAATATGATCTTTTTTTCTTGATTTTATTTCCGTCTTATTTTCATTTTATGAGGAAATTCATTTAATTTTCTTCTTTTTTGTTTCCGTCTGATTTTATTGAAGTAATTAAAACAGTTTGTTGATCATTTAAAAGGTTTATTTTGTTAATTAGAAAAAGATTTCAATTCTAATTACGTTTATTTACACTTTTTTTTCTCTGAAAAGCTTGAATTCTCTTTTTTTAATTCATTAAATCATTTTATTCATTTAATTCTCACTTTTTGTAAAAACAAACTCAGTAAATTAAAAAAAAGTTTAACGTAATAAAAAAAATTATGTAATTTTTTTAATCAAATAATTGTAAAAAATATTCTTTAGATTAAAATAAATTAAAACATTTTATTTTATAAAAAAAATGAAAATGATTTTCTTTCAAATTGACTTGAAATCTAAAAATAAAAAAGATTCAGATGTAATTTTTTAATAGATTATTAAATCATTTAGTTCATCTTTTCGTGTGTGTGTGTGTCTGTGAGTGTGTGTATGTCTGTGAGTGTATATGTGTGTGAGAGTGTGTGTTAAACTGCAAACACACACATTTCTGATTCACTGCAAAGTTTATTCTAAAAGTTTTTAGCAGATAAAAAAAATAAATAAATAATCTAAAGTCAATTTATTATTAAGTTTTAAAATATTCATAATAATTCATGTGGTTTAATTATTTTTACTAAATTATTTTTTTAAATTCAGTGTTTTTATTTTAATAAATAAAATGGGCTTTTTAAAAAAAGACTTGTATGTAAAAAAAAGTAATAATAATTTGACTCAAAGTTTGAATCAAATTTCATTTTCATTTTAAGAATAAAAATTAAAGAAAAAAATTCAAAATCAAGAGATTTAATCTTGATTATTTCTTATGAAATCCTAGTTTTTATTGTTTATGAATTCATTTTGAATTATTTAAATTTTATTGTTACTAAAAACTAAAAATCATTCAAATTGATTTGTTTTCTTTCTAATCGATCTGATTTTTTTTTTAGTTTGTTTGATTCAAATAAACAAACATGATTAAATTAAATTTTTATATTTTCTTGAATTCATATTTTAAATCTGAACTGGTTTTAAAAACAAATCAGAAAAGTTATGATTTTTTTTCTCATTGATTTGAGTTCATCTCAGTTTGTTTGATTTAATTAAAACAAATGATTCAATTAAATCCATATTTTCTTGAATCCACATTTTGAATCTTGAATGTGTTTTGTTTAACGTATTAAAGTTTCCTTGGTGATTTTTCCCTCATGTTTTCGGGGATCAGTGACTTGGATTGGTCCCCCTGTCCCGTCAAGCTGCAGCATCGGGGGAAACCGAACCACTGGCCTGAGCTGGGTGGAGCAGTGACCGCCTGTAGCATGATGTCCTACCTCAAACAGCCCCCCTATGGCGTTAACGGCCTGGGGCTCAGTGGTGCTGCCATGGACCTGCTGCACCCTTCAGTGGGGTACCCAGGTGAGACCCTCACACACATTCAGCCCACTTTCACACCGTTTACTTTCAATAACAAACAGAATCAATCAGATAAACATTCACTTCTGATTGATTTGGTTCTAAATAAATCTTCTAAATGATTTTCATCATCATGTAACGTTTTTTAATTGTGTTATTTTTGGTTAAATGATCTTCATTTAAGTGAAACCCCCTTTTTTCTGTTTCTTTAATTGTAACATTGTGTTGCAGCGACTCCCCGGAAGCAGCGGAGAGAGAGAACTACTTTTACTCGGTCCCAGCTCGATGTTCTGGAAGCTCTGTTCGCCAAAACCCGTTATCCAGACATCTTTATGAGAGAAGAAGTGGCGCTTAAAATCAACCTGCCAGAATCCAGGGTTCAGGTGAGACATCGGATTAATTTTTTTTAATCTAAAATAGATTCATTTGTATTTTTTAATTATTATTATGACCATTATTTTTTCACTTTTTTCACTTACCTGTTGTTTTTTAATTAAATCAAATTATTTTATTTTTAAAGTTTGTCATTTTAAGCATCAATTATGTAAAAATTAGAAGCAAATCGTAACAAAAAAAAAAAACAATTTAAGGAATTAGGTTTGTAATTTTTTTTTAACTTGGAGGTTTTTTTATGTTTCACATTTTTAGATTAAATTTTATTTGATTTCTTTTTATTTCTCACTAAGTTTTTCGGACAGTTGAAGCGACCCCGTCGTGCACGAGGCTGAAAGGAGAGATTTCAAGTCCTTTTTCATGTTAATCTCATTTTCTCCAGCTTTTGTTTGAGCTTTAGCTCAGTCGACTGCTTCCGTTTGCCGTCTTCAGTCACACACAAAATTCAATTTGTTATCGTTCTTATGTCTTTTATTAAATCAAAGTTTTAACAAATACTTTTATTATTTAATCAATAGTTTTTATGATTCATTAAAAGGAAGTTGAGCGTTTCTTTTTGATTAACTCGTTTTCTTTCCATTTCGGTTCCGACATGTAGTCTAGTGTTCCTTCTTGGAGAAAGCAAGGCGGGTCTTCATCGCTCACACACACAGTTTGAGTTATTTTCAGAATGTGTGTGTGAAACAAAATGCTCTACAAAATCCTACCCTCTCGGCGCGCTAGAGTTACCCTACTGTGTGGTGAAACTCAATAGGCTGTTATCTTAGAGCCGTCTACCAGGTATGAAATTAGACCCCTAGCTGATCCAAGCCAAGGGGCCGGGGTGGAAATGAACCTTGATGGATAATAACCCTCAATTTTCTTCCATAATGTACTCTCAGCATGTCCCAGGAGTTTCTTCTCTTTTTTTTTTTTCTCTTCAAAAAGCTGAGATTGTGTACGGACGCTAACCTTTGCCTGGTGTTCTTTGGTCGTAGGTGTGGTTCAAAAACAGGAGGGCCAAGTGTCGCCAGCAGCAGCAGAGTGGCAGCAGTGCCAAAGCCAGGCCCCCCAAGAAAAAGTCTTCTCCAGCCCGGGAGAGCACTGGATCTGAGAGCAGCGGCCAGTTTACACCTCCTGCCGTCTCCAGTACGGGTTCCTCATCATCTTCATCTTCGTCCACCAATCACACAGGCCCTGCAGCGCTTAGTAGCACCTCTACCTCCATCAGTACCGTCTCCTCCATATGGAGCCCAGCGATCTCTCCTGGAAATGCTCCTGCTCCTGCGGTGGCTCCACTCCCTGAACCGGGACCACCGTCTAACGCTTCTTGTATGCAGCGTTCGATGTCGGGTTCCGCCGCCGCTGCCACTTCCTACCCAATGTCCTACAACCAGACACCAGGCTACGGCCAAGGTTACCCAACCCCATCCAGCTCATACTTCAGTGGTGTGGACTGCGGCTCGTACCTGGCTCCCATGCACTCCCACCACCACCCTCATCAACTCAGCCCAATGACGGCTTCCTCAATGTCAGGCCATCCTCATCACCACATCAGCCAGTCTTCTGGGCACCATCATCATCATCATCATCACCAGGCGTACGGTGGTTCCAGCCTGGCCTTCAACTCCTCTGACTGTCTGGATTACAAAGAACAGACTGCGGCCTCTTCGTGGAAGCTCAACTTTAACACCACAGACTGCTTGGACTACAAAGACCAGGCCTCCTGGAGGTTCCAAGTCTTGTGATCAACTTTTTTTTTTTTTTACTTCTCCTTTGCCTGCTCCTTTTTTTTTTTTTTTTTTTAAATTTTCCACATTAGCTTGTTGCTTGTTTCAAAGACACGAGTTTATGAACCCTTAACGTGAGGCGATGGAAGCAGGAAGGCCCAGAAATTCGGACTGTTTTATTCATCTTATTCGTCTTCTTCATCCTAAACAATGAAAATTAAAAAAAAAAACCACCCTCCTCTGATGTTCGTGAAGCATCAAAAGGAGTTTTCTGATGCTGAAGAGGTTTTTTTTTTTTTTTTTTTAAATCCTGGAAGAGCTGAAAACTGTTAAAAACAAAGTCATTTTAAAGTAACTGTTTTTGACCCCCAACCGTCTGGATGGAGGAATACTTCTCTGCAGGAACCCAATCAAATCAAACCCTGTACAGTTTGTTATTTTAGGATGACAGAGATTTTTAGTCAGCTACGTTAAGTAGCTGAAATCTGTAAATATGTATTTGGGTCAGTTCCAGTGACCATGTTTAGTTGGTGTTTCTTTTTTTTTCTGAATTTAAAAATGGTTTTATAACCACTTTGGGAGAAAAAAAAGTAGAAAAAAAAGATGTATGTAATTCTTTTAAAAATAGTCCAAAGAAAACAAATTGGCCATAAAAATTCAGCTTTTTCTACACGTTGTTTTACTCATTTTAAAAAAGAAAAGTCATTTGAAATGTTTGGAGGATTTAAAACATGATTATTCTGACTTTCAGAATCCAGGGATTCTTGTTGGTTTTCCTCCTCTTGGGCTTTGTTGTGATTTTATTGGACATGTTTAAACGAAGCACTTTGACTTGATAATCAAGTCAAAAGCATTTTCAATTATTATTTTAACTTTTTTGAGAGGAAATGTGGACTTTTAGCTCCAAAAATGACAGTGAGATGTTGAATGTATTTTTAAGGTCGATCACCTTCACATACATGTTCATCCAATAAAGATCCGTAAAGTCATGTAACTTCCATCCTGGATTTTTCTCTGTTTGGACCCAAAAAAAAACCCCTCAAAATCAAGCTGTTTTTTTTTTTTTAATTATTCTTCATTTAAGCTTCAAATAACAACCTCAACATTTCTGTTTTCTTTTTTTGAACAAGTCAGACTTTTATTTAAAGCCTTGTTTCGTTTTTTTTTTCTCTAATTACAGCTGAAAAAAAAATGCAAATGAGTGTTAATTAAAACAAACCGTTAACGCATGGAGGCCTGCATGTTTTAATCCTCTGTTTCTTTGACTTTAAATAGAAATAACAACATCTTTTTTAGCTTCAGGGAGAAAAAAAAGTCTTTTTGTTATTTATGCATTTTATATATTTTTTTAAGACGCTGTAATTTGGTGATAATTTTCTATTAAATAACCTGCAGGAATTTTCACCGTAATTAGATGGGTGGGGCAGGTTAGGGGGTCAAATGGAAAGTGTGTGTGTGTGAGTGTGTGTTTAATGTGTTTATGCCTTCCAGCTTAAAAAGAAACGCGTTCTAAAACAGAGTTAAAAAAAAAAAACGCTGTAAAATTTGTGCGTAAAAAGGCCGCTTTACGCACAAAATTCACATTAAATTTGTGCGTAAACTGTTCATTTACGACTTATTTTACGCTTTAGATATGTTTTTAATGTTTCAAATTGTTTCAAATATTGAATCAAATAGTCCCATCTTTCCATTTAATTGAGTTTATTGTGATTAATTATTTTTTAATCAGTTTTACCTCCTGCTTTCTTTTCAAATGGCACCAGATGATGACGTGAGAATAAAAATAGATGCTTTTAATCCTTCCAGTTTGATCAGATTCACATCCTGATCGATACAGACTCCCAGTGAGTCTCTTCTCTCTGGTTTATTCAAACCAGTTTGTTTGCAGCTGAACAAACAGCGTTTAAACAGGTTTTTTTTTTTTTTGCGCCAAGACGCGCAAATAGCGCAGCGAGTGTCCGCAAACAGCGTCGGATTTAAATCCAACAAACATTTTTTCACCGTTTGTTTGAAGAAAACACAAGTTTTTTGAAGCAGCTGCAAGAAAATCTGAAAGGGATTATGGGATGTTTATTAAAAATAGATTAATGAGGAGATTTTTCTTAAAAAAAAAAAAAAAATCCCATAAAAAGACTGATTTAATCTGAAATGAATTGAAAAGTTAATGTGAGTTTTTTTTGGCCTCAAGGGTTAAAAAAATCTAAAATCTGTTTAATTAGGATGATTTTTTAAAAAGGAAAAGAATAAAATAGAAAAAGATATTTTTACATCCTGAAAAATATTTAAAAAAATCAAACAATTAAATCAATTTAATCCTTTTTCATTCATTTTTAATCTAAAATCCATTTTGTGTTTTAAAAACTGATTTTTTTTTTTAATTCTGATTAAAAAAATATATAAAGTAGGTTTATTAAAAATAAATGAAGAAAAAAATCTATTTTAATGAGATCAAACTCATTAAACTTTTTGTCTTTTTTTTCAGTAAATATTTGATGTGAAATAAAAATAGATTTTCTTTTAAAAAATAATAATAAAGGAAATAAAAGAAAATTTAATGTGAATTTATTATGTGGGAAAAAAAACAGTTTTTTTTTTTTTTTTTAAACAATATTTATTTCATCTCATCTGATTTTTCTCTTGATTCCTTCAAATTGATCTTAACTGTTTCTCCTTTTTTTAAGTTTGATTTTGTGAGTGAAATCTTTCCAAACACGGCCTTGTCTGAACTGGACCGAACATCATGAGTGAAAGAGAAAGATCAAAAAACCAGCTTCATCTTCTGGACACTGACTGATCCACACGATGACGTCATCAAACTAAATAGTTTCTCTTTTGGCTTCGAACCATTTATTTCAAGCTGAGTCTAAATTCTGGGAACCCTGAGCTTTCTGATGAAGACATTATTTTTATTTGATCTCTAATTTAAGTTCAATCTTTAAAATCTCACTGAATAAATAAAAAGAAGTGAGGATGACTTCAAGAACCAGGTGTGAGGAGACGAAGGTCCGGCGCCTGCTTTGTCCAATCGTAGGATCGATTGCACCACTTCGCAGCCTGTCGCCACCGTGTGACCTTTTGGCCTGCCCCGGTGGAGGTGTGTGAATGTGGGCGGACTGGAAACGGATGACTTTTTGGTTCACACTTTGTCCGGGAGACGAACCGGAACCTCGCCGGACTGTGTTTGCACGAATGCTGGCGATCTGTATCTGAGCGAAAGATAAAGTCAGAAAGCAGGCTGAATGTGCAGAGCTCAGAGGCCTGGAGAAGTCAGCGTGTGTGAGAGAGATTGGAACGAGATGCACTGATAGCCGGCCTGCATGCTGCGGATGTTTTCTTCCCTCTCCATGATGCGCTTGTCTTTCATTGGCTGCTGAGTGTCGCCAGACCATGGCATCTTACTGTGTTCATAGGCCGGTGTGAGCAGAAAGAGCTGGTGCAGAGGAGGATTATATTTACCTGAGAGGTTAATCTGGGGTCAACTGTACGGTGACATGGGAGTAGTCAGGCGGTTGTCTCTAGTTTCTCTGCTTTGTCATGTGAGATCTCGTTTCCTCACTTTGGCCCGTGCATCTTAATACGTACCCTGCCAAATATCAAGTTTAGGCCAACAGCTGTATTTAGTTTTATTCTTTTATTTAATGGTTTTTAAACGACTTCTTGAATCCAATCCATCTTCCAAACTCAGAGTTGAAGTGGTTTTTGTAGCCGAGTCGAACCTGGTGGAGCCGATGGAGCGAATGCAGCTTAGACACCCCTTCAGCACTGAGAGCATTCATGAAATTCCTCTTGGGGTTTGGATACGGGGCATGTAGTTTAGAAAACGTTCTTTTCCTTCAGCTGGGTGGAATTACAGAAGTGCACTGGTTACCTGATCCCGAAGTGTGTGGAGAGATTTGGTCACCTCTACTTATGTCAGCTAGAGTGGTCACTTTGTTGGCCAAAAGCTTGCAGCTGATTAGTTTCCACATGGTGAGACAGTGAAGCACTTATAATCCAACAACCATCCAGTCACGTGCAGAAGCTTAGGCAGGAAATGATCAACATGAAAATGTCTGATTAAAAAAACTATGGTTACGAACCAAAGATTGTCCAAAAACAAACAAGCCAAATATGGCTACGCGTCCCAATACAGTGTTAAAACGTCTTGCTGATCATGCTGGGACTTAAAGTATTTTAAAAGATTTTAATGCATGGTAACTAGTCGTAGCAGTGATGGAGTGTATGAGGGGTGGAGCTAGTGAGTATGACTTCACCCTGATTGGATCCAAATGAAGGCAATTCAGTCGTCATTTTCCTCTTCATGGTCAGCACCATATTGAACATGCAGTCATTGATCAAGGTGTGTTCACATGGCAACCACCTTGCCAACCAGGAGCGAGCTTTTTGAAGGTACACGCTCATAACACTGGCGACCCTAACTGCAGCCAATCCGTCTCACTCATGGTGTGGTGTCCTGTCATCATTGGCCAAATCAAAATTTTCAATCAAACCTGAGACAAACAGCTGCAACACTTTTTGATCGTTGCTTCTGATCGTCCGGTAATTAACTTAATAATAATAATGTATACTTTATTGATCACTCTGGAAATTTGTGTGCTGCATTACACCACAGCAAGCTACCATGACGGTGCCAATGGTGGGAGAAACAGGGGTTAGGTGTCTTTTCCAAAGACCCTAGATGTGAACTCAGTGGTATGCAAACCCGCGAACTTCCGGCTAACTTCCGGTCTGAGGGCGAATGCTCTACCACTGAGCCACCGCCTCCCCCAACTTGGTCTAACTGGTAAATAATAACAAAAAAGTTAGGACACAAAAATGGTTTAAAATGAAAGCATCGAAGCCAGAAAGGTTGTTGTGACAACAGCAATGAGACTAACAGCAGGTTGAAACATTTTAGAATTAGCAGGTACTTCCTATTTGGTAAGCCGGGATACTGCTTGCTATGTGCAGTTCTTCTTTCTGTAATCATACATGACCTCCAACATGAGGAATTTCAACCTTTACTCAGATTTCAGATAAATACAGGTATGCTCCGAGCTTTCTGGGATTGCTGCAGCTAACTACTTCCTTCCTCTTGTTTTTTGAGCTGATGGGCGATCAGACAAGACTTTGGGGTCTCTATGGTTTCCACCAAACAGGCCATCTGTTTCTATCTGTAGTCCAACAACTGCTAACACGTTTTGGCGACATTCTCGCTTCCTTTTCCCCTCTCTGCGGATCAGTTGCGTCACAGAGAAGAGGAATGGATTAGAAAGGTATTTGAAGTGTATTATCTCATCTTTAAAGGATGCAGCAGATCCTCGTCCAGACTTGTCTTCACCCTGCAGGCCTTTCAGACCAGGGAGATCTTAATGGAGGCCTGCAGGCTTCAGCGTTTCCAGATTGTCTCCGCTTTACATCTGATTTCTGATTGACACTTTGGCCACGTTTCCTTCTTCAACCAGTTTGCTTTTCATTGACAAATTTCTGTTCAAGAAACAAATGAGAAAATGGTCTAAAAATCAAACCCTATGTGGGACCTGTGACCCCAGAAACCTGAGAGTAAACACGCTTTTAAAGAAAAAGAGACGTAAAACCAGTGGAGGACGTGAAGTGTTATATATAGTTTGTTAAAGCAGTGCTTTGTTTGTAAAAACAGAAAAATTGGGATCCATTTTTTAACGATGGAATAAATAAAAGTAGCAAATACAAAAACTGCAGGTCCTAATTTGTCGACACACCTAGAGTTCGTTTGATAAAATACAATCATTAATCGATCAAAGTTGATTTCTAAAGCATTCTGGGATGCATGCAATGTCAATTCTGCAAATAAAACTTCAAAATAAGAGTACGTAAAAGTCTTTGTTTTGATTTTTTTTAAGAAACGTCACAGCAAAAGAACCTTTTGTTAAAATCAGGGGAAAAAAGACATTTCAATACAACTTTAATTGGACAGCCCAAAACGAACTAACTAAAGAGCCAACCAACTAACTTCTTAAAGTAACTAAACAAACTCATACCATTCCTGCCCCTGGACGTCCTGTATTGGTGAGGAAAAACTCTGAAATCCCCGGATTCAGGCTGGACAGGACTTATTGACGTATCTGTACATCTGAAAAAATTAACAGCAATTGTTAACAATTAATTGATGTCTTCCGTCAAACTGATTTGTGTGTATTTTTTTTTTCTAAACTGTGTCGTCACATTGGTCTGTTTGAATAAAATGGAATCAAAGTCAAAATCAGTGATCAAAGTTTTTTTGAAGGTTTTTTATTATAATTAAAAAACATTGTGCAGCGTAAGTTTCTCTTTTTAAAAACTTTTTACTTCAAACATAAAAAATGGCCCGACATGTAAACAAACATGGTGTCACAAAGTGGACATTGATCGAAGAGATTAAATAAAAGAAATGGTGAGATTGTCTTTAGGATGAATCAACATAATGCCGACTTTTACTGTCTGGATGGAGCTCAGAAAAGAAACAAGAGGCAGTCAGTCAGCCACATTCTTAACCGTCAAGTCCTTACGGGGTTGCGGGCAGTGTTGGAGCCCATCCTGGCTAATTCGAGGCGAGGGACAGGCTACACAGTGAACAAATCGCCCGTTTGTTGCGAGCTACACACATACAACCATACACAAACACACACATTCCTAGGGGTGATCATGTAGTGACCATTCAACCTAGCATGCATGTTTTTCGAGGGTGCAAGGAATCTGGAGTACCCACACATTGAGAACACGGTGAGAACATGCAAACTCCACACAGTAAGGCCAGTGTTCCAAGTTTCGTCCCCACCCAGGACTCGAACCCACAACCCTCTTGCTGTGAGGCCACTGTGCTACCCACTGCACCATCGTACCGCCAAAACAAGAAGCAAGATTGCATATAAATTGGACTCCAACATAGGCAAATTTTCTGGTAAAATTTGCTAAAAAATCCAATAGTCCATCTTTAAATCTTTATTAATCTCCATCAATCGTCTGTATTAAAATATTAGCTTTGTATTTTAGAGGTTACGAACATTGTCTCCCATTTTAATGATGAAAAAGATCTTAAAACAAAAGTCCAACTCGTTTACTGAAAAAAAAGATGATTATACTCTTAAAAAAACATCCTGATTATTAATTAAACGTATGACTGATTGTTGAGTTTCTCTGTGATATTTTCAGGATTTCACTTGAGAAGATCAAAAACAAACTTATAAATGAAACCAACCCCCTCCTCCTTTAGGGAGAGATAGTATCGGTCCAATCAGGAGCATCATTAGATGTGATCAGACCTCCGCAGAAACTGCACAGCTGTTGCAGCGAGCAGAACAGAACAGTGATTGCTGGAGGCTTGATTAATTTCCACCATGTTAACAAGGCCGTTTCACAGCTTCAGCACCGCGCTGGATGCTAATACCACTAATAAGCCTATCTCTGCGAGTCATCTCGGATAGCAAAGATTTGAGGCGGTGTTATACAACAAAGCTGCCAGACACGTTTTAAATGAGGCATTTGTAATTTCACAAAGCTGATATAATTGCTTAAAGGCTAGCCGAGGAGAGAGGACGGTCTCCAAATGCTGTTATGAGATTTCACTGTTTGGATTGGGGTTGATGGGAGGAACCGTTAGTCCCCGTTTTTCTTAAAAGCATTTTCCATTCTTTTCTTAAAGCTGTCAAAACAAACAATCAGAATATAATTCAGTCTTGGTTGTAAATTATGAACGTGTCAGAAGATGCTCTAAAGGCAACGACAGATGCTTCTGCAGTGTGACTGTATCATCAGAGGGGAAATGGAACATTGTGGTGTTTACATAAGACAAGTATTAGTATCAGTCAGAAATGTAATTCTTTTCACCCGTCTTTCTCGCTGAGGATTGACTGCCCGAAAAACATACAATGATTTTTTTTTTTAAAAAGCTAACAAAACAACAACAAAAAAAAATAAAAAAAAGGAGCAGAAAAGCATCCTCGCTGATCTTCTGTCCATTTCCAAACATCGCTTCTTGTATATTTTTTGGTGGAAATCCTCTTAGAATGCAAAGTAAATAGATTACGATACAGTGAGGGATTAGGGCTCGCGCGGCGCTGTCAGATTAGTTGGTGAGCGCAGCGCGTCGACAGTTCTGACACGGCCATGGCTGCTGTTCAGGAAAGGGGCTCCGCGCGATGCTTTAAACTCACTGGTTGGCTCCCGTTCATGAATAAAAACTCTGGCCTGTAATCTCAGCCAACACACACACACGTGCACATAGTGTGCACAAGCAGCCTGAAACATCCCATATCAGTATAATAGAAGTCTTTATTTTTCCAGGCTGATTAATAGCAGGTTTAATACGTTTTCTGTCATGTTTTTAATAGCAGAAGCTGCTGTAACTGTTTCCTTTTAAGGCTCATTTCACTGAAACAGAAAATAACCAGAATTCACATCCGAAGGATTTCACACGTACACGGTGACAAGTCTGGAAAACAAACACCCTGCTTTTCACTGGGGGGGCATTATGGAGTCAGATACTAAATAACCGGTACGGACGTGAAAATATCTGTAAATACGTAAACATCAAAAAGTCAAACCGTCCTTAAATGAATCCCGTGCAGACGTCCTGGTTCTTCATCATCCTGAAAAGAAAGCAGAAACATCATCTTTTTATTTCAACATTATTAACTATAATTTAATTATGTGCTCACTAGAACCTAAACCCATTCTCCCTCCTCAGTCTGGATGAAGCTCATCTGCTGCATCCTAGTAACACATCTAGATTGATGTGATCATTAAAGTGGAGAGATTGTGCTTTTTAAAATCTCATCCCACTAAAAAAAAAAAAGCCAAGAAATCCATTCAATCACTTCTGTTTTCATTGTGAATCTCCTTCCTCTCACTTCCTGCTTCGCCATCAAAGTGTATGCATGACACAGCATAAATTTTGCTGGAGCAGGCAAGCTGGAACGGGTGGAGAAAAGTATCAGACATCATGTCTGATAGAAGAGTTTCACCTAAAATGAAAGGGAAAGTGTACAAAACAGTGGTGAGACCGGCGATTCTGATTGGTCTAGAAACAGTGGCACTGAGGAAAAGACAGGAAACAGAGATGAAGGTAGCAGAGATGAAGATGCTGAGGATCTCTCTGGGAGTGACCAGGATGGACAGGATCAGAGGAACATCACATGTTAGAGGTTTTAAAGTCAGAGAGGCCAGACTCAGATGGTTTGGACGTGTGCAGAGGAGAGAGAGAGAGTACATTGGAAGAAGGATGCTGGATTTGTAACCACCAGGAAAGAGGCTTAGAGGAAGACCAAAGAGGAGGTTCATGGACGCAGTGAAGGAAGACATGAAGATAGTTGGCATGACTGAAGAAGCTGCAGCAGATAGGGTTAGATGGAAGAAACTGATTAACTGTGACGCCCATGACAGGAAATGCCGAAAGAAGAAGAAGCGAGCACGTACACACAGCTGCTATAAAGGCACTTCTTCCTCAAGTCAAAATGTGTGCGTGACGAAGACTGAAATCTGTTATCAAGAACGACCTGGCATTTAAATAGTAACCGAATACCAAACAAGGAATAGCTGCTAGCTTAGTGGTAGAAAGCTCATCCATGGACTAAGAGAAGCCGGTTCGATTTCCACTGAGCCCATGCCTAAGTGTCCCTGGAACAGTCACCTAAACCCCAGTTGCCCCCATCATTGTCGCCATCATAGTGTAAATAAAATTTAAACCTATTCTTGTGTAGAAACTGTTCTAACTGTAATTAAAATGCTCCTAAAAGCATGTTTTTTGATGTCCTATTGTTTTGTTTTCAGTAATATATTTTGATGAAAACCCGTGCCTTGTCATGCCGTGTCATTTTAAGTATGATTTTTTTATTCCTTCAGCTTGATATGTTGATGTGCAGAAGTGCTTTACTGCTGTTGATGTGCAGCATGCATTTTGACAACACACGTGTACTTCCACACCAGTTCTGTGGAACCCATGTCCTTTTTTTTACATTTATAATTATCTATCAATGTTTGTAGACATACACACCCTCATGCATTTTAATTCTGACTTTATTTTACCCTCTTTTTGTTCTATTTATTGTGCATGTGTAGTTTTAGAGATAGTCAGTCCTTTTTGAGCGGCAGGATAAACACGACAAATTTTTCCAGAAAAGACTAAAAAAGTATAACATTTTGATTCAAATTGAAATTTTTCAGGGTTTGAATTTCCTCCAGTTGGTCAGTTTTTCTTTTCCATCGACTACAATTAATCCGAAGTTAATAAACTTACTTTTCTTGTGTCTTCGTCACCTCTGCGGCTTCCAGCTGAACAAAATGAAAGCAGAATGATGCTCACGTTAACCAGCTGTGACACTTCAACATTTAAACATTAGCCATGCACAATCACACAGCCTGCAGCAGATGGGAACACCGACTGCCCGAGCAGGTTAAATGTTCGCTCAGTAGGTCCGACACGTCGCCTTTTCTGGCTTCTTTAACCAATGTAAACTGTTGTCACTCATTACAATCTCTCTCTGTTGCTCTGAGCTCTGCGTTAATAAGGTTATGATTGACATTAAAACCCCGGCGTGCCTTAAACAGATATTTAAGACGTTGATGCAAATTCTTCACAAATAGCCTAAAGTCCGGATTATTAAATGACAGCGTTGATTTGGTGTCGAGACAATTGTTAATCACATGAAAAATGGAATAATTACAACGGAAAGAGGAGGGGAGAGGGAAAAAAAAAGTGGAGATGTTTTCTTAATGGAGAGTTTTCCTAAATGACCATTTAGTCATCTCAGACATCTGAGAGCACTTAGGCAACGTTTAGAGAATAAAACAGTAAAAATGTCACCTGGGAGATGCTGGGCTGACTCAAGCTGCAGCTCGGAAACTTTACACTCAACATCTGCTGTGATTTGAATAACACTCTTGATTTTTCAATCATTTTAGCCTCATTGGTGGTCAATTGATTTGAGCCAAAGTAAATCAGTTGGTTAAGTGGTTCCAATGTGAACGCAGACAGGATTAATGATGAGCAAGTAGCATGAATGAAACATGCTTCTATTTGGCAGAATAATAAATAGTAGATGCACTTAAATTCCTTTCATTCTTTCTCTGAAATATTGAGTCTTCTCTTATACCTGTTTCCTTTTGTCTCTTCGGTGATGCTGACCTGGCCCGCAGTCTCATCCGATTGTCTTTTCTGTGAGTCCTGAAGAAACCAAAGAGAAGTAAAATGTGCTGGAGATTAACGAGTAAGTATCACTTTGGCCCAACAAACATACCTACATGTATAATTATTTGTATTCAATCAAGGTTAGCTTCGTGTTAACGAGCAGTCACATTCATAAAGGAAAAGATATCATTTGGACAGACAACATTTTGTTACACGAAGTTATCAAACGCAGGATGTAGTCTGTGTTTTTATTGAAAAACGCACTCCAACACATTCCATGTGGAGTGCAGTTCAAATTTTGACAACACAAGAGCCAGACCCCGGACCCACTGTGTCTCACAGCTGGCTGGGGAACGACTCAGTATCCTTCCAGGTGAGCTGGAGGATACAGCCAGAGCGAGAGATACCTGGGCTTCCCATCTGAGGCTGTTGTCCCCACGACCCGGCCCCGGATGAGTGGAAGACGATGAAAAAAAAACATTTGCACTTGTTCCCCTATTACGTGCACCAAAAACAACCAATCATTTGAAATTAAACTTGTTTCAAGCACTTTTATCGACTTGATGTTATCCAGGGATGGTGTGTTCATGGTTTTCCATGTGTTCCTGTTTCAATACAGCTGATGTGCATTAAGTGAAATCAACAGCCAATAAAATCTGGCACAATGACTCAATGACCTGGATCAGGTGTGTAGATGAAAGCACACGTGAAAAACCTTCAGGACACCGACGGTCCAAAACCAGAGTCTGACACCACTGGTTCATGCCATCCCAAGGTCCTGTATCTTATATTTGCAAAGGACAGTTAACTTTTGTCATAGTTTAATTTCATTACTTAATGATTTGTTAAAAGCAGGATTTTAAACTCTGTGTGGCTCCTTGTTGGTTGCAAAGTGTCGTATTAACTCCGGCCTCCACTGAGGAGAAAGGACAATCCTTCCTCCTCTGACAGAGGCCAGCAGCCATCAAAAAGAAGGTTTGGGATGCTTCCCAGATTTGTGTCTCGTTGTCTCTCACGACTCCACGAGCAGATTCGGATTTGTGAATGCGGGAATCTGTGAGAAACCCCCGAACCACCATTGTCCTCGCCTCCTTCTCTTTCTCTGCTCTTTTCTCAGCGAGCCAAACGGGAAAACGCCTGCGCTATAATGCCTTCGCTACTCCATCTCGCCTAAGCCGCCACTGGCTCCACACGAGAAACAATGAAACTTCATTGGAGACCAGATTACAAAAGAGGAGGGGGTCTCAATATAGAAATGATTCTAAAGCAGGAAAGGGGGGATGAATTGTGTAAAAAAACAGAGACTTTGTCTATTTCTCTCTGTGTCTGTTATCTCTGGGAAGGTTTGATTTCTTAGCTTATGTCAGCGGTGCAGAGGAAGACCCGGGGTAGTAGGACCAGGCTTTGGGTTGCCAAATCGCCCCGACTGTCTTTACTTCTTTTTTTTTTTTTTTAACTCTTTCCTTTTATTTTACTGTTTGTAAAAGGAGCTTAGGACACAACATCTCTCTGCCTCCTCCTCTCCTCTCTCTGGACCTAGCTTGTTTAAATTGGCCGATAGGAAGGGATTTGGGACGGATGGAGGGGGCTTAGAGAGACGCAGAGTTGAGGGTTTGGAGGTAGAGGGGTGCACAGAGTCATCAGTGTTACAGTCAAACAGCCATGAAAAGCCAGCGAGGATGAAAAGAACAAGAGCGCCTTTTTTTATCTAATGCACACAAATCCCATATAAATACTCCACTATGATAGTTGGAGTATGAAAAGGAATGCCTCTCCATCACTCCATCCACTCCCCCTCATCCATCCACAATAATAGAGACATGGATGGCTATATTTGTATGTTTGAGAAGAAGACATAGAAGAAAGCTTCCAGTGTGTCTTTAGTCACACTGTTTCAACGATTGAGCTAAACAATCGCTCTGAAACCTTCAGTTTGGTATAAAAACGGACTCTGTTGGTTTGATAAATCTGTCTCTATGTCCCAATATGGGACTGGCGAGAACATAAGACCCGGAACTGATTCGGGTTCGACATTTGAAAATTCAAAAGGCTGTGTTTCGGTCATTCGGCCAGCAGCCTGCTTTACCAGCAGGGATGGAAGCAAAACCTCCACACGCAGATGTGTCAGGAGACTGTTTAGATGAAGTGTAACCAAATATATTGTTTCAGTAGTTTCACAAGTATAATGTCTGAAATGAGGATGTCAACAAATGACACAAACATATAAATGAGTGTGAAGCTCTGTAGGACATTAATTACTTTCTATCTGTTGTGCATCTGTATGGGTTTGTATGTATGGCCTTCAAAAAACACACATTTAAAGATGTACTGAAGATTATTCTTCAGGGTGAACATGAGAAGATGTGCATCTCTGACTGGTCCAGCATCACATTGGTGACCTGTTAGAGAGTACCCTCCCTCTCTTATGCTTTACAGCCAGAACAGCCCCCTGCAACCTAGCAAAGAACCACAGTTAAATTAATTAATGCCATGACACAAATATTGCAAATATGTTACAAAATATTTTAGTCTTTTTCTGCTTTTTTTCCAGTTTATATTTATTTTGCACATATTAATCCAGATATTTTACATAAAATGTTGGACTGAATCATTTCTTTAGAACACAAGCCCAAACCACGACACTTCCAACACTATGCTGAACTGATGGAAATATTATTTTAAACCATAAAAAATAAAAACTTTTTGTTTCTTTTTACTCACAGTGGGATGTCTCCTCTTGATAAACTGATGTCTGTGTTTATGTGCATCTTTCTCCTAAGAATCCTTTATAGCTAAGCAGGTGTGGATGTTGCTCTCCAGAACAAGCTGATGTACTCTTCATCTTTCATTACTAGATTTGATACACATAATTTCCTACAACATATTTGAGCTCATTTTTATTTTACATAAATCTCATTTAATTCTATTTTTTAAAGATAATAATGATATTGTTTTGGCTGTGTATTTCTAACATTGCTGTGTCACGCTGGTCCTCAGTGATTCAGTAATAATAGATAATTAAGAGTGTCATTTCTCAATCAGGAATTACTTTGATTAATATTGATTATTTATACTGAAGTGAATTGAAGAAACTTCTTAAATGAATTGGTTGTTGTAAATTAGATTAACTCACTATTCAAACTTGTAGTTTAAAAGCAAAAAGTAAACTTTTCCTTTGAAATGTTGGTTGAATTTGATGTTCATAAATGACTTTGACTTCTGCTCCTTAAACTTTCTTCAATCTGCAGAAATAACATTTCAAACCATCAGATATTCAAACTTTAGCATTAAAATACTATAGCATCAACTACTAACCACCAACCAATTCCGATCAAATTCATGGTGCACCGCTAGTTGCACATCAGTGTCGTCATGCCAACCTGTTTGGAGACTTTCATTTCTGGGTTTTTACAGGGAATTAAATCCCAGGATCATGTTAAAAAAATAATATGAAAGAAAAAAAGCAGGTTTATACAAACAAGACTTATTGTTGAGATAGAACATTGGCATGAAGCGCACATGCCATTATGAGACCTACCCTGGTGTAATTTGGTCCTGTTCTTTCTGTCCACCATGGAGGGGGGAACCACTCACGTCTGTTCTGCTCTTTACAAGTTTGTCTGTGGTAAAACCAAGAAAACACACAAACACAAGGATTAAACTAATAAGAACCATAAAAAGTAAAACTACAAGTTTAGATGTTGAACTTGAATTCTTGGACTTAGGTTGAGCATTTTTATGCCTCTAAGCTTCACAGTTCTCCTTATATAACATTTATAGTAACTAGTGAGAGTTAACATAACCAAAAAAAATCTGAGTTGAGACAAAAAAGTCATGGAGTAACAGAGGATGTGCGAACAAAGCGGCCGAGTGGAGCTGAGTAGGGAGCAGAAACAAACGCTGCCACCGAAGCTAACAGGCTTTTACCAGAACGACAAAGAAGAGATAGAAAGGCAGGGAGGAGGTGGAGAAGTGAATCTCCAGATAAAGCTCTCGTCTCTGCCCGTTGAAAGGCCCTGCAGTCACATCAGCCTTTGTGAGGGGGAGACACAACCATCAGCAAACCAAGTTGGCTTCTCTTCCTGGCACTCCAAAGAGAAACAGATAGAGAAAAGAAAGAGGCCTTCCCTCGCACTTTTTCTCTGCTCTGCGTCTCACAGCGCCGTATCAATCCCAATCAGCGCACACGTCAAGCAGACAGCTAAAAGCCATTCCCAGTGCTGTTATGAAAGGAGCCGTTTCTAAGCTGAGATCTATGTTTCCTTTTGTGAGTTTATGTGTGTCTACAAGCGGCTGCTCATTGGGATTTACACGTACGTACGAGAAGAGATGCGGAAAAATTTGTGTCCGATCTGATTTCGAGTTTAACGCTGACATACATTTTAAAGAACCTCAATTTGGTATGGACCCTTTTTAAAAAGGAACATTTGACAAATCATCCAAAAACCAGTGAAAAACATGGTTCTTCTTGCTGTTTTTTCTTTCAAATGTAAATCAGCTGACTTGTTTTATGTTTAAAGGAAATTAAACACAGGTTGGCAGTGTTTTAGATGAGCTGCTGTTAGTCTACGGGGATACACATCTGCTTTGTTTTTCTTCACTGTAGTTTGGTTCCTGCAGTTCACTGAAGTGCCTCAGGTTCTAACTCACATGCAAACTGATCAAACGACAGATAAAAGTTTATTACACATCTTCAGAGAGGTCAATGGGTGACACTTAATTGTTTGTTAAGTAATATCTGCCCCGTGGACAAATTTCTAAAGACAATTATATTTTTATACCAGTCTGTACTACTGTACTGTCGTTGTGGGTCAGAAGTCTCAGAGGGAAATTTAAATTTCCCTCACCCTTGCCACATCTGGGAGGATTCCAAGGTATTCCTTGGTCAGCTGGGAAACATAGTCCTTCCAGCAGGTTCTTGGTCTTCCTCTGGTGCGACATGCCTAGAAGTCCACACCACCAATGCATCTGAGAGGCACCCTGACTACTTACTTTAACAACCCTATATAACTTTTCTCTATACTTGGAGAAGCAATGCCTTTAGTCTGAGCCTCTCCTCCAAGGAAGAGTACCCCACTCTATATCTGAGCAAAAGCCTTGCCACTCCCCAGAAGAAGCGTATTTCAGCTGGGTGTATTCGGGATCATGGATTTTTGGTCACCACCCACAGCTGGTGACCATACTTGAGGATAGTAATGTATATCAGCAGGTAAATTAAGAGCTTTGCTTTTTGGCTCCAGGGCAAAATGCAACCAATGCAGTATCCTAATTATTGCACACACTGCATTAATCCACCTGTTGATCTACCTAGCCATACTTCCCCACTTGTGATCAAGACCCCATAAAACATAAACTCTCAGGACCTTGTTGTGGCCTGCAGACATCCATAACGGCTGAAGTCTGTAGTTACATTTGAATCAAATCTACTTCTTGATGCAGCCAGAAAGCCAGATACAACATGTATTTAAAAACAACTAGTTGAGTTCTCTAGTTTTTTTTTGCACTGAAGTCTTTTCATTGAGCTCATAGCAGGTTAAGTTGCTAAAGATAAATGTGTGTGTGAGTGTGTGTAAAGCGAGACACCTGTTCACTGGAGCCCTCTGCTTGAAGCAATCCAGTCATTATTGATGAGGAGGCTTTCTGAGCTGCTAATATGCACTGTCTACCTGTCTGCGCATTAGCACACAAGTGGATAACAAAGCCGGCTTCAGTCATGTAGGATACAGGGGACTAGTCCCGGCTCCATGGACTTAAAATACTCTGTGGGAAAGAAATACCTGGACTAATTTGATTTATTTGCAGAGTTTTCCGTTTCCTTTATGATTTTCTTTTATTCTTTGCCTTTTTTATTTTAGTTGAACCACCTTTTGAATTGATCCCCTGCAGCTTAATGCAACTTTATCCTTCAATATGAAAGAGAACTAAAAAGATCAACCATCCTGAACAGTGAGTGGACCTTGAACCTGTAGTACCCTTACGGTGAGACTGCTATGTTAACCACATTTTCTTCTAATATGCATAGCTATTTAATTATTTTGCTGGGATTATTTTACAAAATAACAGAACATTGTCAGTTTTTATATATAATGGTAAACATTAACATATCCTTTTCACGATAGTCAAAAAATGGTATATTGAACCACTATCAAAACCATCTACAAAGTACTAATTATCAAATCAATATCGCAAAATCAAACAGTAAAATTTTAATTAGATTTTTTATTAATATCATTCAGACGAAATTCTAATTACATAATAAAGAAATTACGTTCAGCAAAGAGTAAGTACAATAAAACTCTGCTACGAGATACATGCTGCACAGAACATCTTTTAACACTAGAACTGCCGCAGCCGTCAGTTTGACTGCACGTCACTTTGATATGCTAATTACAATAAATAAAACACAGTCTGACCTTTTATAACTTTTAATATAAACATGTTTTCTATTTTATCATTTAGTTTTTTGTGTTCTAAAAATGAACATTTCAAATTTTTAAGCATTTTATCTCATCTAACCTGCTGCATCCCGCAGCAGCTGAGAGGAAGCGCGGATTGCCATAGCAGCAACTTCTGCAAAAAGTTGTTGCTATGTTGCTATGGCAACTCATAAGCCAGATAGCCAAGTTTTAAAGAGGATATTTTTGAAGCAGCTGTGCAAAATGCGGGAAAGAAGTAGGCTATTGACGACTTCGATAATTTTACTTTGGTGTTTGCTTTTTTATTCTAGGTTTTAAAAATGTTTAATATTTTATTATTATTGTCACATGTTTCAAACAAACTCAATTTTCTTCCTTTTAAATCAATTCAACTTACATTCATCTAGTTTGGCACATGAAGATACCAATTTGAAGTTGAAATAGTTCCAATCCAGACTTTGGCATTCATTCAAACTATTAACTAACCAGGTTCAGCGATGGGCTGGTGACTTGTACAGAGTGTACCCAGCCCCTGGCCTGATACAAGAATAGGCTTTGGCACCAACTGTTGGAAAAGCATGGTAATTTTGAACAATTCACAGCTCTGTTTGAGCTTCCTAAAATCTGTCATTTCAACTTAAAATATTAGTTTAGATTTTTTTTTAAGTTGTAAAAAAATATCTGTAAAGAAAAAAATGAAAATGGTGCAGAAACAGCATTAAAAATGCTTTAAAAGATTTTGGAAGGTGTAAATGATTCTTTATAGACGTTTTTCTGGGTCACTGGGTTTGGCGATGACTCGTCAGATGGCAGTAACATAAAAGAATTGTGATTTCTTTCATTTTTACCTTATTTTCTTTTTTCTTATTTTGGTATCACTTGTAAAAACATTTTAATATTTTCTGTTTTTGGATCCCATTGCTCAAATTTTACAATATTTTCAATCATGCCAGCTTATTTGGTTTTAGAAAAGAGTCCTGCACCACATGATTAAGTTGTGAATGCTAGATTATGATAGTACATTTTAATCCCTAATCCATTTTTAAAGCAGAAAATGTACTTATGTGAAGAAAACTTGATGTGAAAGAGAGATTTTTTGGCCCTGATAAAGAGCACAAGTCAACAAATTCAACCAATAAATGAACATGTGAACATTTCTTTGTTCTTTTAACTCATTCATATTTAAAATATCTCCTTCCTTATTATTTGATGTTTTCCTTTCACCACTTATTCTCTCTCTTCCTATTGCCATTCCTCCTTCTCTGTCTCTCATCTGTCCCTTCCTCCCTCCTTCTCCGTGGCCCGCTTGTCCAAGGATAGGACATGCTGCAGGTGATGGAGGTAAATCATCGAGGACATAATTAAGAGGCTTATGAGGAGGAGAGCGCGTGCTGGGCATTACATTAGGAGGTAAAAAAAAAGAAAAATGCATGCAAACAGGCCTCACAGATACACAAATACTCATTTTGATTCACAGCCGCATACACAGACGCTCGGCCTCAGGGGTTTGACCTTATACATTGGAGTTAAATACCTCTCTTGCCTCATTTGGTTGTCTGTGAACAGACAAATGTGCTCACACAGCCTTCTGGTGCCTTTTAAGCACCAATGAAGGACTCATCCGACATGTTCATCTAGTTCCCTCACAAATTTGAATGTTTTCTGCTAACCCGTTGGCCCTTGAAACCTCTGCAAGGACCTGAGTGTTTGTGTGTGAAAATGTGTGTGCGTAATCAGGAACTCGGCTTGATCCCCTCTGGTATGTGCTTTTGGGAGTGTTTGTCAAAGGGCAGCAGCACATTCTGGAAACGACAAAAAAACCCAAAAAACTGGCCTTCGGCAGAGGAACCTCCATAAGAAAGTATTTTTTTTTCTATTTTTTGCATTTCATTTGATAAAAACTTCATCAAATTCATAAAAAAACATTCAAATTTCTAAGTTTTGCCCCATAAATGTTTATCATCTTTTTGTCATTTTAAAAACACATTTTATAAGATGTTTAGGATGCATATTTTTCTATCAGACTAGATCGTGTTTAATTCCCCTCGGTGCTTTTTAAATGAGGGTTAAAACCTGAGAAAATATCCGATGTTAGATGTGAGAAAAGTGTGTCACAGTGGGTGGGTTGCCGAGGTTATCGTACACCCACCTCCCATTTCAGATGTGAAGGGAAATAACGAGTTGCATTTGGTGTCTTTTTGCTTGGACGTGTGATTATTTTCTTACCGTTGCCTGCGATGGCCTTCATTTCATTAGCTTTCCTCTTGGCCACACTGGCTAGCACCACCTCGCCCTTATCACTAGCGACATAATGGAGGTCCTTTGAAGGTAATGCAAGAGAGAAAGAAACGTGAAAGTTAATCTAAAATGAATCTAGGCTCAGATGACAATAGTTTTTCTTCCCCGCCTTTTTCGGAGTGGTGGAGGGCGGCTGTGTGGGGCATTTTGGCAGGAGGAGGAAGAAAAAGATGAAATGAGTCGTTTGAAGGCAAACATCAGAAAGAGCACCGGTTTTGGATGAAATGCCAGTTCCTCAAAAAACTTTGAAATCAGCCTTCTTAGTGCCTGCATCCTGAAACCACGCCTACTCACACACACACATGTCTGTGGTTTTGAACTGGAAAGGATGTTATCTGTTTCATTTCAAAAGTGGGAAAGAAGGCGAGGGTCTGTTCACCTTTCAGAGACGCTGGTATTCTCTCCTCGCAGAGAGACACATCCAGCTGGGCATATTACTCTATCAGCTCGGGACAATATTGGAACCAGCGTGTTTCTTCTGTATCTCCCTGTTTGAGTCTCACATGCTAATAAAAAGAGATAAAATAGCTAAACGATGTCTAAGGGTGGCTAACTTAAAACTCAAGGCTGCCAATTATTCATTAGTGATCAAATGATTGTCTTTAAAAAAATAAATCTTTTGTACAATTTTTTAGGAAATACTGGGCCCACAATCCTCTGAAAAAAAAAACACAGTCCTACTTAGAGTTATAGAAGAGAAAAAAATAATAAGAGAGAGTATATATAGATGCTATACTGTAATAATCTAAATAATCTGTAGCACCACATCACATTAATGCAACTGTCTGTAACTGATCGTGAACCATAAAAGGGCCAACGATGTTTCTATAGTAACACTTTAAATAGGAAGCAACTCGTCCTGAGTGGGGACGAGGCTTGAAACACTGGCCTTTCTGTGTGGAGTTTACAAGTTCCCCCCGTGTATGCATGGATTTTCTACAGGTATTCCGGTTTCATCCCACTTCCAAAAACGCGTGGTCGGGTTAATTGAAAAAAAAAAATTAGTTAAAAATTCAATAGTGGAAAAAAAAGTAGAAACCTCATGGAGACCCACATGAAGTTTTTTAACTGCATGTTTAAATAACAGTGAGACACGTCCTTTCTCTAGGAAAGTATTCATTATAGTTAATATGGATGAATTAATTACAGGGAAAGCTTTTACAGCTTTTCTTTAAAAAGCTTAGTGGTAATTGGGTCTAAAAGACATGTCGATGTTTTGGAGTACGTTATAACGTGGTATGTGGTAGTTCATTTTGGTCTAAAGGAGTGAAACAATCTAATGTTACAGAGGTTTTTAGAGATGCTTTCATTTCTGCAGCTTCAGCCTGCTCTGGACTAATTGTAGGAACAAGTTCATTCAGTTTATGCCTTATATATGAGATTTAATCATCAAAAAGTGTAAGATAGTCCTCACAGCTGAGAGTAACTAGGATAGATGGCTCTACTGAGTTGTGACTGCTGGTTGGCTTAGCGATAGTACTTGAAAAAAAATCTAGGATTAGATTTCACTCTCCAGTATTAAAGTTGAATAATATTGGTTTCTAGCTTTACACAAAAATTATTTTTATCATTTCCAGGCGTTCGGAGACTGCTCTGAGCCAGAATGCTCAGATTCTTTCTATTTTATGGGTTCATTGTTTAAGAGAGCATTTTTTTAGCATTGAACCATGTTTCTACTCGGTCTAACAACTTTGGATTTTGTAGAGGTAACTTTATATATTGTCTACTTGAGGCCTCGGCTGGCATCAATGACCAACTGATTATTAATACTGGTATTAGAACTGTGAGAGGGACCATCAGTGAATTCATTTAGCATTGTGCTAAGTACTGGTAAAATTTGGAATTAAACTCAGACCCAGATTGGCCAGATAATGATTTTCAATGTGTTTCATTCATTGGGGAGGTGCTGGTCACATTTTCTAGTAACAGTTAGATGGTTTCGGGTAAGAAAATAGAAGTGAAATATACAGCTATAGAAAGTAAGCCAAAGATCCACCAGCTAATTTATGTACAAGTTTCAAAACCATTCAAAAACCAGTTTATGAACAGGTTTTAGGGTGTAGCTCCTCCTCAGGTGCTGGGCAAAACTCCCATTAGTACATATACAGTATACTGTACCCAGTCCTCTGCTCCCTTGTATAAATTGAAAATTATTTTCAGTTGAGTGGAAACATCTCGACCTTTAAATACAATACCCAGAAGACAATTTTAAAGCTACTGAAAATTAAAGCAAGTGATGTACAGTAACTGCAGAGACAAAATTCATTTTTATTGGCGCTCTCTGGGGGACAGAAGACAAGCCTTTGATTTTCTTAACACCTGAATGCTGGTTAAATCAGCACTCATATTGTCTCCTGTCTTTTTTTTCTTCTTTGTCGCTTTTATTGTTGATCCCCCTGTTTCTTTAAAAAGTCATTTCTTGGGATAATTTAATCTAAAATGTTCTGCTAATGTGACAGCTGAGGGATTCGCCACTTTTTAGCTTTTCCATAACTAGTTGGGTAAATATGGCGGCATGGCTCAGCGGGTAGAGCGGCTGTCATGCAACCTAAAAGAACTCGTGTCGACATGTCTTTGAGCAAGACACCTGACTTCTAATTGCTCTTGATGGGTCGAGGCTGGCACCTTGCATGGCAGCTTCTGCTATCAGATATGAATGTGTGCATAAATGGGTAAATCTGTTGTAAAGTGCATTGAGGTACTCTGCAGGTACCACAAGGCCCTTTATAGGTTCAGTACATTTACCAACGATGTGGAAAGCTGCCACATAAAACCAAGATTATGTTCCTTTCACCATAAAAAACTGTCTTTGTCAAGTCAAACTGTATGTGGGAAAATCTTTGATCAAATCCCATGGAGCATACACTAGCACCTCCAAATCCAAAACCATAGTTCTAGTATGACGTCCGTAATGGTTAGGGTGCAATATCGCCCCAAAGTGGTGCAGACAGCTGAATCAAAAACCATTGCATTAATAATTTAACTCATTTGTATCTTTGATTGTTTATGACAACATGCGTTTGTGAGCATTTCTTTTTCTCTATTTGCAGGAAACTCACTTGCTTATTGACACAGTAGCATAGAAATGGAATGCTCCGTCTCCTAATAAGAAGAAAAGCAAAAAATAACTGTAATTCCCTGTATTCAAGTAGAGTCCAGTCAAAAACTTCCAGCAGATCTAATTTGCTTTCCTAAGCTTGGGAAGCAAAAAAACACAACGGTCTTAACTTTCTTAGTCTTTATGTTGTAATCGGACTTATGACTGAAATGACACAGTTCATTTTTAGAGGGTGTAAACTCCGATAAGAACATTGTTCAGCGCAACAAAGAGCTGACCACCAAAGAGGACATGAAACTGATGAAATGGAGGAAACTGATTCATTCTGATACCCCATAAAGACAAAAGTCGTAAGGAAAAGAACAAGAGGTGAACATTACCAAAACTCTGGCTTAAAGTACTCTAAACAAGTATTTGTGTTTTCATATTTTTTCTGTTGAATAATTAAAGAAAACTTTTTAAATCTTCAGTTAAATGGTTTGAATTTTCTCATAAGTTAAAAATGGCAGCTCAGTGTGAACGTGTCCCTTTGACATGAAAGGATGAAAGTGCTAAAAGGAACATCATATAAAAGAAAAAATAAGATGAGTGGATTGAATCAAACCCTCATTCTGACACCCAACAAGGGGCAGCTGAGGGTCACAGGGTTTCCCTGGGTGGAGTGCAGGGCCTTGGGGGCCATCAAAGGGTACAGCGTGTTAAGGAAAGTCTTCCGCCTCAGCGACATCACAGGACATCACTGCCGTGACTCGGGGCTCACCACAGATAACCCTCTGCTGGCTAAAGCCAGCCCCCAGCTGGGCCTGCACCCGGCTTTAATACCCCCATATTGTAGCTCTGCTTTTGTAGCTCCAGAGGAAGAAGAAAAAAGGGAGGGGAGGGGGGCTGGTTTCCAAAAGAGGAGGGATTGAGGCAAGTGAAGAGAGAGAGAGGGGCTGAAATTGAGGAGTATGAATGGGAACAGATTGGGTAATTATAGTGTGGTGCCTGGCCTCTGTGGAGAAGAGTTAGGAGGAAATGTGAAAATGGCCGACAACAAAATGGCCTCAAAAGAACCTAAATCGGCTCCCAGGACCGAGATGGCTGATTCAGCTTCTTTGAGCGACTACGCAGCCCCTCAATTATGATTGATGGTCCTTAATTGATAACAAACAGAGCAGTCTGAGATTAAAGAGGCGAGGAGGAGAAAAAGAAAAGAGTAGGAGAGATGGCGAGTCGAAATTTACAAGAAGAATGAGGATGAGTCTGTATGATGGACAGAATAGAACAATATAAAGAGTGGATGGCGGGGCACTTTATTCCAGCTTAGCTCCTCATAATACTGTCTGAATCTGAGAAAAGAGAGCGAGAAAAAAAATCAACAACCGAACAAATGTGAAATGAGAGAGAGAGAGGAGTATCAACACGACTAAGAAGGGATAACAATAATACTGCATATAAACCATCAGATATTACACCTCTTATTCCCCGACGCTCAAACGCGACACTAATCTTATTTATATAAGAGCTTTAGGGGTTGCGGCGAGCCAGCTAACTGCGCTGATAAAGAGGGGCGTTTTAGAGGGCCATTTTGGGGGAGAGAGAGAGAGGAGGGAGGTGGACGCTAAGAGCCCGATATTGACTGGTATTTGGGTTACCTCCAAATAAATGAGGGATTAGGTTAAACTGGCACACAGCAGCGCTTACAGCATAAGAAGCAAACGGCTCGTGTCTGGATGTCTGCAGCTTGCTTCAGATCTGGATTTCTGTCAAACAGGACTGAAGGAAGCACATTGGGAGATGTGCTGCATGTTGCAGCTCCTATAGACTTCCACAGACTTTATTTTTAGGACAGTTTGTGACTTTGAGGCTTAATTATGAAGCTTTTATTTTCTTGAGTTGTTTTCTAATTTGAAAGTTTGATGAGTTAAGCCTTCAAGTGCAACAAAAAAATTAATGAGTGACTTGTTGCCTTTCATGTGGAAAAGTTATGCAACCTGTTTCAGATCATAGTTACAATAAATCTTCATCTTGTGGCTGTCCGTTTCCATCAAGATGAATAACTTTATTCACTGTTCACAAACTACAATCAACAAATATTATTTTTAAAAAGCATAAAAACTTGAGTTCTATAGTAAAATTCACATCAGTAAATTTATTATTTTGTTCTTTTGATTTATAATTGATATGATATTTGGCACTGTTTAAATATAGTTTTAACTTTAACCGCTAATGTAAAATTGGAAACAAGTTGAGCATTTTAATTGGACACATATGAATTTGTAATCAATTAAGATAAATATATTTTCTCGTTTACTCATATTATACCAGAAAAAATATTATTCAAGTATTTTTTTAGAACATGTTGTACTGAATAATTTACGTGCCCCTCAAATAAGTTTCATAAACTTGACTTAAATAGAATAAACAAAATTTGTATAATTAATAAATAACTTTTTTTTTGTTTTTATTAATTACTTCTGCAGTTTTTGACGTCTTCAATATATTTAAAGATGGTTGTGGAGACCATAATTTTTTCATGGAAACAATTCATTTTGAATTTTCTACCTTTTTATCCTAAAAACTCATTTCCTCACGTGAGGAGCGTTCCCCAAGACTAGCCTTTTGTTTTTATCTTTTACTCTCAAAAAGTTGTTTGATTTTATTTATTACGATTTGAAAAGAAGAAAAACAGCCGAGAGCTAAATGGTGAATATTAAAATTCCATCAAAAGTCATTTCTCCAAAAAGTTTTTTCTCTCCAAAAAAAATGTTTTGTTTTGGGGTTTTTTTTGGTAGTTTTTTACACATTAATAAATTAGTAAAAAACTGTTTTGCACCTGGCATGCACCTGTGTGTAAAATCTGAAACCCATTATTGTTTCCAAATGTGTGAAATTACAAAGAGCAAGGATTAGTGAGTGAGTGGATTACAGGCAGAAATATTTACACTTTGAACTGGCAGGAAATCCTAAAGATTACTTTCAAGGTTTAAGACTCATTGCAGCAACTAAAAAAAATATATGAGATGTCATAAATCTCATTTATTATCTTCGACACTGGAAATACACAACAAATAAACACTATTTTTGCAAAGTCAAATTGCAAAAATAATGTTTTTATGCTCTTTGAGAAATAATAACGGTGATGATAGCGAAAATATGACAGTTCCACATGACAGGCAAAAGTAGCATAAGTACTTTCACACTTGTTTTCTGCAACTTCGTAAGAAAAAAATCTGAAATTAGAAAGGTTTTAAATACTTTTAAAGGCAAGTGAAAACAGCTTGCGCCATAATTAGGAATATGCATAAATGATACATACTGTATATACTGTATATACATATATATTTATATTTACCCAGCTTTTATCCTCTTTTTATATGACTAGGCCCTGAGATTTATAAGAGAGGGCAGTAGACATCTGATCAACAGAAACGCAACTTCACTCTGAGCAAAGCATCCCAATCAGCTAATCACTCATTTTTATTTAATTAACAAGCTTTTATCGAGAGGAAAAGACTGAGGAAGAAAAAAAAAAGCAGGAAATGTAAAAAAAAAACTGATGAATGACCTCATTTGTTACATTATCAACTCATTATCAAAGACTAATTAGGAAGCTACAGAAGAGCGTTAGTTATAAAAAACAAAACAATAATGCAAACGACTTGGTAACCCCCTACCATTAACCTCCACCTCCGCCAAACACCCCCTACCATCAATTTCTCCTCCCCCTCAATTTAGCCCGACACTAAAGTGTTTCATTTTGACAAAAGCTTTCTTTTTGCAGAAGGCAAAAAGGCTTGAAGGGCCTCTATTGTTAGCTGGAAAACAATGAGACTGGAGGGGTGTGTGTGTAGGGTGGTGGGGTATCATGCTGAGCATTTCTTGAAGAGGTGAGGGGCGTGCATGTTATCATTGAATATGTGTGTGTGGGTGCATTTTATCAAGTCGACGGTGCGTTATTGAGTTCTGTAGGCATGTTTGTAAGTTACAAAGAGTTTTGGGCGAGGGTGGGGGTTGCCCTCATTAACCTCCTCAACCTCAAACCAATCAGCCAAGCAGCAGGTTAAAGCAACAACACAACCTAATTAGACCGAAGGACAGAGCGAGGGGTGAAATGTCAATGTCCCCCTTTCTCTTTCTCTCCTCTTTTTTTTTTTTTTTTTGGGCTCTTTGCAGATGATGACTCGCTGCTCTCTTGGTCGCTACTTTAAACAGTTCTTTTTGAAAAAGCCAAGAGTTTGTTACAAATTTAAACTGATAAGAATTAGCAGATATTTGGTAGGAATTCTCCATTGCAACCAGAAATAAATGGGAACAGCTTAGCTATATAAAAATGTATTTATGTATCTATACATACTCAAAGAGAAAGGCAGATATCTAGATTTATTATTCATGTCAGAGATGAGCTGAGAAAAGTCCAAACTGTAGGACATCAACCCCACGTGTATGATGACTGTTCATCTGCACCATGTGGACATGCAGTAGTCTTACAGGGTGAGTGAACTGCCTCCATAATTGGAAATGTTTCATACTTTGTGACTAAGCAGACAGTGAAGAGCAACACATTCAGCCAGGATGACACACGAACTTTAAATAAAGAAAATTGCATCAGTTTCGTAACTAAAATTGAAGCTTAATCTCTTCAGAAAAAATGAAGAAATAAAATTATTTTCTTAATAGTTGGATTTGTGACGGCTACAAGAGGCCAAGGCTAGATTTAGATGGATGAAAAATAGAGGAACCAAATGAAGAAAAAAAAGTAGAAGAAATCAGAAGGAGACACAATTGGAGAAAAGACTTTCTGTCAAAAAAAAAGACACGCAAAATGTACCTAAGAAAGGGAATTAGTAATTAGATCATCTCCCTTTACTAGATATTACATACACCTAAACCCTCAAGACACACCTCTCTCGTTCATCTTCAGACCTAATTAGCAGCATTCGACTATTCCTTTGTAAAGTTTAGGAAGTGAAGTTAGGAACATTTTTACCCGAAACACTGTGATGTGAAGAAGATACTAAAAGTTTTGTTTTACAGGTGGATCTCTGTGTGTACCGGTATGTGAGTTTGCTTTTACCAAACATAAGAGGACATGCATACGTCTTATTGAAGAGTTTTATTTTCCTTCCAATAGATAAAAATGAAATGTCATCTTTTTAAGATAATTTATCAAATAACACGTAAAAACAGTTTTCTTTCAACACAATCAACCTTCTAGTTCAGGCATGATTAAATAATCCTGACTTCCTCTTATGTGTTTTATTCCTAGATTTATTTATTTTTGACTCCATAATTTTTGCTTCATTAAAATCTAAACACCTCCAAGATCTGTTTGATTTTATTGTCTGATTCATTTCTAGTTTTTCCATTTTTCTTCCGATTCACACCAGAACGCTCCCTTCGTCCTCTTCCCCATCTCCACCCGGCACCCCCTTCTTTCTTTTCCACTCTTTCAAGGTTCACAGGCTCGACTCCACCTTTTCAATTCAGCTTCCCAGCAGCACCACTAAGTGGGGAGGGTAATGGAACCGGTGCTATCAGTGTGATTGAGCAACCACGCTTGTGTTTGTGTGTGTGTGTGTTTGCGTTGTTGAAGCATGGAGCAAAGCGGGCCCCATAAAAAAAAAAAAGGATTCAGATCCTGCAAGCTACATGCAAGTTGTGAAAAGGCGGGGGCTCATACTGAGATCACACCTGCTCTTTGACATGAAACACACATACACATTAGTTAGGGTTACAAGTCATGTGCAAATAGAAATAAAACAGTTTAAAAGTGTAAAATGATGACACGCAAATTCGTGAAGCGTTCCTCATTTTTTGGTGGAGACGGTGGCCGCGTGGTTAGCGCGTTCGCCCGCGGACCGGAAGGTCGCGGGTTCGCGTCCCACGGAGAGCACGTCTAGGGTCCTTGGAGAAGACACCTAGCCCCCACTTCTCCCACCATTGGCGCCGTTGAAGGGCAGCCTGCTGCGGTGTAAGGAGTGCAGCAAACAAATTTCCCCGGTGAGGGATGAATAGAGTAATTCAAAATAATCAAAAAAAATAATCAAAATAAAAGAAATTAAAATAGGTCATCGATCTGCAGTAATAACTAGTAACCGAGCCAAACACAACATAGTCTTACTTCAAATCCACTTTGAGTGGGTTAACAACAAAACAGCCTTTTTACATCCCTTTTTAGTCTTAATTAGGAATGAATTAAATTCAAGTCCAACATAAAAATAACCTCCAGATTTAACTGAGCAAACAAATAGGAACCCTTCATAGGTATAATTAAAGCACATATTATTATAGTTTTGCTTGCATCCTCTAAAATCCAAAAGATATCAATTAATTTAATACAATTCTTGCAAATAAATTTTTTAAGGGGTCAAACTACAAAATCAAGCATCAAGCTAGAAGTAAAAATGACTCAATGTTAGAAGAACTGCCCGATCTAGGAGAGCTGTGCTGAAACTCACTGCTAAAGTAAGAAGATTTTAACATGCATAATGTTATGAAATCTTAAAGGGTTGGAATTGAGCAGGAGTAAAAGCTTTAGAAAATCCCTAATCACTGGGATTAATCTGAATATAGGGTCTCACTTGCTCAGTGGTATGAACATCTGACTCTGGAGTGAATTTTCTCTTCAGGCCTTCACCACAAATTACATCATTTTCTGATTAATATATTGTCAAAGCTTCTGAATTTATAGAAATCTTATGACACGTCTTTATATGTTAAGAGATTATTAAAGAGGTAAGACTAGAAGATGTCAGGATTACATTATTCACAAACTAGTCTGGCTGAAATGTACAAAAACTTGTCATATATATCTTAACTTTGCTGATGATTTGATCTCAATAATCGATCTAAAGCAATTTTTTTTAAAGTAGTAGACCTTTCCTTTATATTTTACAGATGGACAAATATACAAACTTCCTCAACAACTCACCATAAATAAGTCACTGTCCTTTAGTTCTCTAGCCAGGAGGAAGGCCTTTTCAAATTGATGATGCCTGAAGAAAAAAAGTGAAATACAGAAATCAGACAAAAATTATACCAAAAAGCACACTTTAGCTGTAAAACATTGTTTTGTAAGAGTGAACAAACACTTCTGTGCACCAAACTGTCACCAAGTCACAATTTTGCCGAATTAAAAGCTGGGAGAGTTGCATCTTAACTTCAGCAACATGAAAGAGAGAAGCATGCAGAGACGGTAGGAGCAGGAACGATGCTCCCTCCATTTGATGTTGGTGGAGGGAAAAAGAATGCAGGTGGGTGATAAGAGAGGAAGAGGAGGAGGGATGCCAAACAGTGCTCCGGCTCTTGCTACAGGCAAGGAAAGAAAAAGGTGGTAAAGGGTGGTAATTTACGAATGGAGAGCAGCAAGCAGCCGTGTGTGGGAACAACAGGGTCTATTTCAGTCAAACAGGCATTTCAAAAGGCTCTCATGGCAGAAGGAAAATGAAACAACAGTCTAAACAGGTCCATGTGTGGCGCTTTCCCTCGTGAATGACTCAAAGCTGCGACAGCGTCTGTGTGCGAGATGAAATTCAAAAGCCGTTACCTCGAGCTGATTGGATGGTCAACTCACTGCTGCCCGAACAAAAATTTCTCTTAGCAAACTACAGAAACTAAGCATAATAACATATCCGAAAGGGCGTAAATAGAAAAACAAGTGTCACACATTAGGTTGTTTATGGATACAGTAGCCATCATGTCCGTAAATACTTTTTGCTGCTAATTTGTGGATGAAAAGCAGCTTAGTCCTCTTTTTTTGATGCACGCATGACACAGCATAAATCTCGTTTGAAGCCAGAAATAAGGTGCAAAGTGCCTCAAGTTAGTAAAGCTGATAGAATTATTTTGGTGCTTTTACAGAAAAGTGGCACTGCCCAGTGAGGGCGAGGAGCAATTTAATTTTGCATTTAAATAATACAATGCTTGTTTCTGAACCAAGTAAAGACGCTGAAAATGAACTGTGCTTGAAAAATGTTTGGAGATTGGATATGACTTGTCTGACATCCCTCTTCCCCCGGCCCGCTATGTAATTGGGTTGTCAACGTGGTGTAGACTGCAAACCAATCAGTGGCAAGATGGATTCCCAAGAGTTTGTGAACTCACATACAGTAGATTGCAAATAGTCGTCTTGTTAGCCTGGCTACCATAAAGCAGATTTCAGATAAATATAGGACTAGAGCGGCAGTAAAGGAGAGAGCTTTGTTACCTGATGAGGTGGTGGAAAAAGCGACGAGCATGCTTCCTGACTGGCTCCTTGTACTCCATCATCACCCTATCTGAGAGAGGGACAGGTGGGGCGTAGAAAAAAGCCAGTGCTGCTTGCAGCTGGGCTGAAGATGGACCAAAATATAAACCAGTAAAAATTATTACTCATCAGGTTTAAGACAGTATGGCTTCAGCTAATATCTTGTTTGACAGCCACCTTCTCTTCCCGCATTCAGCGGCAGCTTCAGGAGATGGTTGGTGATTGAACTCAGGCCTGTGTAGCACTCGTTCTCCATGGTGCTCCAATCCATGGCGTACAGGATGCCCAGCGCCTCTCTGGTCTGACAACAGGAGAGCCTTTGCTGGAGCAGCTCTCTCAGACCCAAACAGCCTCCCGTCAGAGCTCCTGCCACATAGAGTCCAAGTTCAACCAAAGTTGAAAAAGGGGTATTGTACTTTCTATTGGTAATAATTCTAATCTCATAGCACATGTTGGTAAACAGTAATAATGTTCATACATGGCACAAACTTCATTATTTTGCTGAACAACCCAAATCAACTATTAATTCAGCAGGTAGTCCTGTTCCAAATAAGGTGCTATTCTTTGTTTTTTGTTATTTTCACTTGTTGCATTTTAGTTTACTGTCTCACTTTGTAGTCACAACCATATTTCATCTCATTGGTACACTGAGATGGTTTGGACATGTGCAGAGGAGAGAGAGTACATCAGCAGAAGGATGCTTGGTTTGGAACCACCAGGCAAGAGGCCTAGAGGAAGACCAAAGAGGAGGTTCATGGATACAGTGAACGAAGACATGAAGATAGTTGACGTTACCGAAGAAGATGCGACAGATAAGGTTAGATGGAAGAAACTGACTTGCTGTGGTGACCCCTGAAGGGAAATGCCGAAAGAAGAAGAAGGTACACATGGGGTCTTTGTTAAGTTATCCTCTTCAGTCCACGAAACATTCAGTGTTCACCACCAGGTTGTAAGATTTTTTAAGTCAAGTCATTATCTCCATCATTTAAATGGAATGTTTCAAACAGTTGTTCATTGTGTCGCTTATGTTTGGAAAGCCACACTAATCGAAAGATGAGGATCAGCGTAAACCCTCCATTAATGTGGCAAAGCTGATTTTCTCCTTTAGCCACCACATGGTCACTAGGAAACGCCAATCTATCACTAGCAACACTTGAAATTCCTCCAGTGTAAAAATATCTTAAAAACCTCTGGTGCTTCTCAGTCATCCAGTAAATGAAGAACCCACTCTCCGTGAATCTGTAGACCTTCTGAAAAGACTCCTAAATTAATTAGCCAGAAAGTTCTGTCAATGATAACAGAAGATCATTTGTGCGTAAAAGTAAAATAAAAACTGTAATTACAGAATTGCAGAGGTCTAAAAATTCTCATGTCGTCATGGAACTGGTAATCTTTAACTCCAGTCTAGGTCACTTGAGGAGATGGTGACTTCGCCTTTTGACCAGAGGTGATTGTCAGGACTCTAAATAATGAAGGGTGTCTCGTTGTGTCCGTGAAAAGGGCAGGGTGGCATGCATTTTTATGGAGCAGACATACGGGAAGTGATGGTGTTGGATGCCAAGGAGTAATTATGTTCCATTGTGGTTTAATCACAAAGGGGTAGAGTAGAAAGGAAAGATAATTAACTGGCAAGTGTTAAGAAAGGCCAAAGTGATCTGTTTCCAAAAAATTTAACTCGATGTAAACTGGAAGACATGATGCCGCTGATACAGACCCGAGGGAACAAGAACTTTCTAAAAAAAAATTTGTATTCATACAGCAGCAAATACATGGTGTAGATTAGCTAAAAATAAGCAGATAGCCTTTTTTTTATTTTGAAGGTTGTGTATTTTTACTTTATAAATTATCTCCCCGGGAACCTATGCCAGGATCCTGTTTGTGGACTTCAGCTCTGCATTCAACACCATCCTCCCTACCCTGCTTCAGGACAAGCTCTCTCAGCTCAACGTGCCTGACTCCACTTGCAGGTGGATTACTGACTTCCTAACAGACCGGAGGCAGTGCGTGCGGCTGGGGAAGAATGTCTCCACCTCTCGGACTATCAACACAGGATCTCCACAGGGCTGTGTCCTCTCTCCCCTGCTCTTCTCCCTGTACACCAACTCCTGCACTTCCAGCCATGACTCTGTCAAACTGATCAAGTTTGCAGATGACACCACACTCATTGGGCTCATCTCTGATGGCGATGAGTCGGCCTACAGGATGGAGGTAGACCGGCTGGTGTCCTGGTGCAGCAACAACAGCCTGGAGCTCAACGCTCAGAAGACAGTGGAGATGATCGTGGACTTTAGGAAAGTCACAGCTCCCATTACCCCCCTTGCACTGACAGACTTCTCCATCACCACTGTAGACTCTTTCCGCTTCCTCGGCACTACCATCACACAGGACCTAAAGTGGGAGCCATCCATCAGCTCCCTGATCAAAAAGGCCCAGCAGAGGATGTACTTTCTGCGGCAGTTGAAGAAAGCCAAGCTGCCCGCCCAGATGTTGGTGAAGTTTTACAGAGCCATCATCGAGTCTGTCCTCACCTCCTCCATCACCGTGTGGTACGCTGGAGCCACAGTCAGGAACAAACACAGACTGCAGCGCATTGTGCGCTCCGCAGAGAAGGTGATCGGCTGCAGCCTTCCATCTCTCGAAGACAGGTCGGATAGTAGCTGACCCTTCCCACCCTGGACATGGACTTTTTGAGCGACTCCCCTCGGGCAGGAGGCTCCGGTCCATTCGGACCAGAACGTCCCGCCACAAAAACAGCTTCTTCCCTTCTGCCGTTGGACTTATGAACTCTTTATAACCTGGATCCACACATCTCTTAGTCACCTCCCTCTTGTCACTTCACTATCTTTATTATTTTCTATTATTTTCTATGACATTGCACTACTTTTCTTTTTCTTCTGAGCACTCTTAGTTTTGTAAAAATTATTATTATTTTTATTTATTTTATTTTTATTATTTTTATTTTATATGTTTGCACACCAGTACCAGAACAAGATCCTAGTCTCTGATGTTTTTCACTGACATGGCAATAAAAGCATTCTGATTCTGATTCTGATCTTTCCCAGTTACAAATGTTTAATAGAGTTTTTAAAGGTTTTATGCACAAACAAATTTTCGGAGGTATCTCTATTCTGCTGCCTGTAACAAAATCTTGGCTGTCTCGCGCACATGTCCAGTGGGTGGGACTAAAAGCCAAGGGGAGGGGGGGACTTTATAGTTTCGAAATAGGAAGTGAAATTAATTAAATGTATTTAGAAGCTTTTTTTGTTAAATATTGCATTTCTAAGCTAGTAAAAGATAGTGTGTTTATTTATATTATCTATGAGATAAGAACGAGTGGCCCACAAAAAGCACAATAACACAATAATAATAATAATAAAACACAATAATAATAAATGTTTAGGAAACACTGCTATGTTTTTCTGACTTATATATGTATTTATAATAGTTTTAGCTCCATGTACAGTTTACTATTAGTTTAATTTTTTACAATTGTGTAGTTTGACTACATATAGCAATACATGTTCTTCCAAACTCCCAAAAGTGACATTGTCATGTGAGTTACACATGTAAGACACAGTCACCACTTATTTTTGAGTAACTGAAGTTGCGTGTGTCCATGTGTGCATGGGTAGGGAGGGAGTGGCGCGGGTAATTAAAATGACAAGCTGGCAATTAGCAAACCCCCAAATCCCCTAAAGAGAGAGCTAATGTGACTAATAATCGCCTGAGCAGCTTGTGTGTGTTATTGGGTGCTGCATGTGCATCGCTGTGCAGGGGTCCTTCAGCTTGGCACTGATGTCTGCAAAAACTAACACAGAGCAGACAGGATATCACTCTGGTTTTGAAAAGAGGTTCCTATTAACATTAATTTATTTGACAAGTTTGGGTCCATGTCAGAGGACCAAAGATAGAATTACAAAAGTGTTAATTATGTGTAGTAGAAAAAGTTTCAAAAAAGTCTTCTGGACAGTTTAATTCTTCAACGAGACGTTTCGACTTCCATCCGGAAATCATTTTCAATCTGAATGAAATGGACTGGAACCTGGATCCATTTATACTAACCTGAGTAACAGGTAAAAAAAGTGTAAGAAGGGCTCGACCAATGAGAATGTTCCTTAAGATGGCCGTGAATGGCTCCTATTGTAGCCACAGACCAGTAAACAAACCTATTATAAAAATGCTAAAAGCCTAGTGAAAAGAGAAACCTGCTAACGAGAGGCGTGAAACTGAGTCACAAGGTGTCATCTTTAGTCCATGGCTTCAAAAGGCTGCTATAGATACCGGGCAAAACGTATCTAACGCCTCCATTCCGATTCAGTGAGGGATTCTCTTTCATCACAAAAATGGCTTCTTTCACCCCTCTTTCAAACCAACCTTTCTCTCTACTTAGAATCTTTCTCTCTACTTAGAACTTTACAACACAGGGCGGAGGAGGTACCCACGAGCACAGAGGCTAAGGAGAAGGAGACACAGCATGTCCGAAAAGCCCTCTCGGTCTGTGGCTACCCCAAATGGGCCCTGAATAGGGTGAGAGCGTCCAAGAAACATGAGAAGAGGGAAACAGAAACTGAGAAGAGAAAAAATGGAGTCTCTATTCCCTACGTGTCAGGACTGTCCGAGAAGTTACAGAGAATCTTCAGACAACATGACATCCCGGTTTTCTTTAAACCGGTCAACACATTACGTCAAAAACTAGTACATCCTAAAGACAAGATGCCTACGGAAAAACAGAGCAATGTAGTTTATTCGATCCGGTGCAGTGAAGGGAGCTGCAAAGAAAACTACATTGGGGAAACAAAGCAACCACTCCACAAAAGACTTTACCAACACAGAAGAGAAGCCTCTAGTGGTCCACAGTCTGCCGTACATCTGCATCTTAAATCCACCAAACACACTTTTGAGGACAGTGAGGTGAAGATTCTAAGTAGAGAGAAAGGTTGGTTTGAAAGAGGGGTGAAAGAAGCCATTTTTGTGATGAAAGAGAATCCCTCACTGAATCGGAATGGAGGCGTTAGATACGTTTTGCCCGGTATCTATAGCAGCCTTTTGAAGCCATGGACTAAAGATGACACCTTGTGACTCAGTTTCACGCCTCTCGTTAGCAGGTTTCTCTTTTCACTAGGCTTTTAGCATTTTTATAATAGGTTTGTTTACTGGTCTGTGGCTACAATAGGAGCCATTCACGGCCATCTTAAGGAACATTCTCATTGGTCGAGCCCTTCTTACACTTTTTTTTACCTGTTACTCAGGTTAGTATAAATGGATCCAGGTTCCAGTCCATTTCATTCAGATTGAAAATGATTTCCGGATGGAAGTCGAAACGTCTCGTTGAAGAATTAAACTGTCCAGAAGACTTTTTTGAAACTTTTTCTACTATGGATCACTCCTGGATGAATGAGGGACTACACGGATTTGTTGTTAATTATGTGGTTTAAATGACAAATATTCAGTAAAACATTGACTCACGGGGTAAGAAAAAAGTCTCAAAGTTGCTCCAATCTCATAAAATATTTTTTAAAATAATCAAAAGCAAAACAATCAGAGTAAGTGGTCATGCAGTTCAATCGGTCAGGTGTAATAGAGTATATTTTCTTTAAAAAATTTCTCCCACCCTATGGATTTACTGTATGTCTATGGCCTCCCGTTGTCTTCTAAATCACTTATGCTTAACAGGCAAGTGGGGGTTCCCGTAGCCAATCCAGGCTGATTCCAGGCAAGAGGCAGGACACAGCCCGAACAGGTCACCAGCCTGTTGCAGGGCCACACATACAACCATCCACACACACTCATTCCTATGGGCAGTTTTACAGCGGCCAATTAACCTAACATGCATGGTTTTGGAGGGTGTGAGGAAACCGGAGTACTCGGAGAAAACCCACACGTACACGGGGAGAACATGCAAACTTCACACAGAAAGGACATCATTTCAAGCCTCGACCCAACTCCAGGACTCGAACCCTGACTTTTTTTAGCGAGGCACGCCACAGTACTAACCACTGCGCCACCCTTTGCATGTTTAAATCAGAAAAGGAATGTAATGAGGGAAAAGGTAAAATGAAAAAATGCAAAGTCAGTCCGTCGGTCATCCTCTGAACCGCTTAACCTTGCAGGGGTATAATGGGAAGTGACAGCGATAATAAAATAGTGAGCATTGGAGTGACTTTTGTTGGCTAGAGGGAGCTCACTGGAGAGATAGAAATCTAGACAGATGCTGAATACGTGACTTAATTGGCTGAAAAGTTAAAAAATTAGTTGATGTTGGTTTTTATAATATAAATCATTTTAAATGTTTTCATTACTGAGCTGATCTTGTTGAGAGCTGAAAGAGATTGAAGCCCATCCCTACCAACTTGGGCCACAGAGGGGTGACATCTTTCACACTGATTAAAACAGCCTCTTTTTTAACCTCTTTTCTATTACCTTAAAGAAGTCTAATTTGTGTTTTTGTGAAATGCAGATGCATCCGCTTGGACCAAATCACTTTTAAGATTAAGCTTGTTATTCTTTCACACATCTGTGATATTTTACAACATTTCTCTCAGCCAGAAAATGTCTTTTTCTCGCGCCGCGTGCAGCACATTTCCCGGTCTGCTCTTTCACAGCCTGTACCGGTGCAGGCCCAGCCGCGGCCAACGTGTGCCCAGATGAGATAACACGGTGCAGGCGGGGGGTGTGTGGGTGTGTAGGGGCACCAGGGAGACCTGCCTCCTATGGACAAAAAGAGAAGCTGGAGCTCGGCCAAGTCTTTCTTCCTCGCCGGCTTCTTACTCCCTCCTTCTGCCATGTAGCGGCCGTATGAAACAAGTCAATATGGAGAAGCAGCGCAAGCAAACAAACGAGTTTGATGGTGCGTGTGTGTGTGTGTGTACAAACACGCAGGAGTTATGTGTAGATGAGTGTGTGTGTGGAGGGGGGAATTATCATGGAGAAAAGACATGCAGTGACTTTCTTCATCAAAAACCTTGGCAGACGATCAGAGGAGTGTAAGCTATTGTTGGAAGACACCCCCCCTTTCTGTGTGCACACAGGCAAGTGCTGTGGTGAACACACACACATCTCCTACCTTCCTCACTTCATCCCCACACTCCTGCTTTCAAACTTCTGCAGAGTTGCATCCCACCGTCACATCTTCCAGCCGAAGTCACAATTAAAGATGCTGAATGTGTGTGTGAGCGGAAGGTTGGTGGCTGCTTCGGAGAGGTAAAAAGTTTGATTGGCAAACTTTATCAGAGGGACCCGAGGGACTGTGCAGCCACTGTAAACGATTTATCGGAAAAATGCATCCCAGAATGCACCCGCGTGCCCGTGCCCCAGGGTGATTATTGAATGACCTCTGAGAGCGTGACTCCTGCTAACCTTCCCGCCCATCAACAAATTAACTTCCTTTAGCGGTGAAGAGGAAACGAGGCGATTGGCTCGGTGGCTACTTGTGCACAGCCGGAAGCTGACATGGAGTCAGTAAAAGTCAGGAACAGAGTGGAAGTCCACAAAATGATGAAGAGAAGAGGTCTCTAAGAGATGCAGAGAGTTCAAGAAATGATTTAGGATCATTTAAAAGGTCGTCTGGAAACTGTAAATGATTTTTTAAAACATTTTCTAATCCTTTTATGCATAAAAAACACTACAGTGCACAGCTGCTTAATAGGTAAAAATTAAGGTGTAAATGTATTTTTTTATACCTAGAGATGGAAAAAGAAATTCCAAGTTGTCTATTATTTTGGGGAAGGATGGCTCAGGGAATAGAGCAAATGCTCTGTAAACAGAGGGTTGCAGGTTTAATTCCAGGCCTGGAGATTACGTCAAGGTGTTCATGACCAGGGCACTGAATAGGAATGGTTAGCTGCTACATTGTAAAGTGCTTTGAGTGCAGATGGAAAAGTGTGGTATCTACAAAGTAAGAAGAGTGCATCTACCAACATGGTCAAAATTTTATGCATGAAAAGGTTAAATCTAAATTCCGTGGTTAGAGATGTATTGAAGAAAAAAATAATAAACTATGGACATTGAAAATCTCAGCCAATCATTTTTGTGTGTGAACAAAAACCATAGATTCAAAGACTGTCATCACTCCAATTACCTGGTTTTGGCAACACATTAGTTTTTATATTTGTTGGAAGGCGCAAAACTAAAAAACACTTCAGTGACAGATACAAGACCTACACACCCCTAATTGGGGTAATTTTGGATGAGATGGTACTTTTAGACAAGTTTATTTTTCAAATATCTAGTAGTTATTTTGCTGACTAACGTAAGATGGTGACAATATGCTTAAAGAATACATATATAAATGTCATAATTTAATAATAAGACGTTTTTCCCCATAAAATGAAGATTCATTTCATCCTTCAAACTACTTAGTTTATTACTGGCTTGCAGAGCCTATCATCCCAGCTAGTTGGCAGGTGAGAGGCAGGGTGCACCATGTACAGGCCATCTGTTCCTCAGAGCTATCAATAATCAAAATGACTTAAGCACAAACTTTTAAACTCAAAAGTTTAAGAGGTACATTGAATCTTTTACATACCTAATTTGAATCTCAACACAGCCAGAAGTCCTCCACTGAAGATCAGAGTCAGCAGGTCTGCTCCCTCTGGACCACCATTCAGGCCCGTCCCCCACTGCAACCCAGCAAGACCTCCAGGGCAGCGCAGGTGCTGAGATAGTTTTAATGTTGCTGCTGGAGCTGGTTCTTCTGCAGTTAGTGCCATGCTTAGAGGAGCCAGACCCACATCAAAGCACATCAGTACCTCCTGCCCTCCTGCTGCCATGACGACAGCACCAGCAGGATGCCAGGCAAGCAGCAAGGGAGGCACAGGGCAGGAGACAAGGAATGAGGCCTTCCGTCTCTGGTCATATAGGACCAAAGAAGAGTTGCTTAAGCCCAGGAGGAGCATGGTCTCAGAAGGGTGACGTGAGCAGGAGATGGGATGAGATGATAGCGATATGCGAGTGGGGGACAGAAGGTGCAGTTTCCCTCGAATAAATTCGTAGACGCAGCTGTGAACCTGAGTTTTTCCTCTGAATGTTGAAGTTATGGTTGGTAACTCCACCGTGAGCAGGTTGTAGTGTTGGAGTTGGCTGAAGTGGCAGTCCAGGAGGTTACCTTCCGTCTGGACAGAGCTAAGGACCTAAGGAAGTTATGGAGAAAGAAAAAGATATAACCAGTTAGTATTTTTCAGGGTGATAGCAGAAAGACCTCTTGCCTGCAGTGCTAACGCCTAAAGTGATATTTGATCCGATTCGAGGATGAAGGTCAATGCATCGACCTTTAAAATTCCATATGATGATCTGTCCATTTTACAATTGTTGCTTTTTTTTTAATCAACCTCTTCATCCTTTTCTTCATTTATTAGTATGTTTCAGGCTGTATGTTTGTGAACCTCCTGATACCATTCCGGTAATTTTAACAATCGATTTACATCCTAATTGAAGCTAAATTAACAACAAAAAGTCTCAATAGAGTTTCCACTAAAACCTATTGGGCAAAAACTGGTGAAAACACAAATCATCATCACTGCAGTGTTCAAACAATTTATATTGGTGCAAAATGGACACTTTTAAAAACACTTTAGGTACTTCTTGTGGTTGTGTTGGACCAGAGGTGTGTTATCGAGTGGAGACTCTCTTGGTCCAGGTGTTGCTCAGCTCTGATGTGATATGCAGAATAAAGTTGGTGAAGTTGCAGAAATAACTTATATTCATTTGCCAAAATCAAAATGTTCATAATTAACAGTTATCTTGTGCAAATATGACCTTATAGTCAATTAATAATGTTAAGAATCCAAGTTCTTGTTGCTTTAATTTGTTCTTTCACTTGAAACCAGCAGATTATTACTTTGCTCTAAAATAGCTTCTTTCTAAGAAGGTAAAGAGACAAATAGAAAGCTAAAAGAGGAAAACAAGTGATCCAAATGAGTGACGCCATGGCAGCGGCTCCGGCCCCCCCGGAGAGGAGGGAAATTGGGTCTTCCAAGTTGCTCATAAGCACCCAGCTGTCAATCAAGACAACTAATGATAAGACTTTCATTTTAACTCAAGGTCAACACCATCTTCTCCCTGAGCATGGCACAGCTTGGCACACAGTGATAAACAACCTCCACTGTTTACCTATGCAAGAAGCCAGAAGCTCATCACATAGGAATGTCGAGAAGCAAGCACCTTCCTGACGACATAAGAGCAAATCCTGGAATTATTTGACCAAAAAGGTAAAATCCCGAATGTAGATTATGTGGTCCTGGACTTAGACCAATTGGTAGGCCCTGTTTACAAGCAGTGACAGGAAAAGAGATAGTGGCTATCACGGGTGGTACTGATGATAAAACACCCACACCGCACAGGGACAAGAAGGTGGGAGGACAGAGACAACAGTTTGTGGTAAACAGCAGTCCAACACTTCCACAGTCCATAACAGAGCTTTTTTAGAAAGGATTTCACCTTAGCAAAGCCTATATCAGAGCCTCGCATTGACCGTGGCAGCTTTGGCTAAATGAGCCCATTTCTTTCTGCCATGTAGACAGAAAGAGGGATCGGCTGCCTGCCCGCCTTCTTCTCCTTTTGCAAAGCTGCTCAGCCCAGTTTTTTTGGCAGGCATTGCCAAAAAGGGACTTAGAGGGAGGAAGGGTTTTTTTTTTCTTTGCCTGCATGGTCTACAGCAGGAGAGAAGCAGATGACTGTCTTCCTGAAAGCTTTTTTTCTTCTCTATAATCCCTCAGAGCTAGCTTCTGCTGCTCCCCAGGGGGTGGATGCTGTGTGTGGATGTGTGTGTTTATTTGAGGTGGTAGGCAAGAGGGGCTCGACTCAGGTAAAAGGTAGGATAACCCTCCGATGGCTTCATTTACACAGCAACAAACACACTCACGCATTAAATTTAATGACAAACCAAAACCTAGAACAAAAGGAACCATCAATGTGGCTCTGCTGGTCACTGACAAAAGAATCACACAACCTACTTCAGTACCACAAACCATGACTCCCCCCAAACACATTGTATCCACTCAGCTATTTATCCCATACCCGGCCTGCTGGTGCACCAGCATGCCAACATGGCACAGAGGCCGGGGGTGCTACAGATGATTCAGCTGGGTTCAATGACAGGTGACCCTAAAAAAAAAAAGTCAGAAACATCAGACATAAAGTTTAATCCATGAGAGTTTTCTAAAAGTTTTTGAGGTTTTTTTGGATCTTTCTATGATTTGACTATCGTCTTCTGCTTATTATCCAGGGTTGGGTCGCAGGGCAGAAGCAACAGCAGGTGAACCCAAATTTTACTCACTCCAGCCACACCTTCCTCCTCACCCAAGTGGATTAACCGAGACTTGATGTATAATCCCTCAAGCAAGTAATTCTCTAGGCTTCTAACCTGCTGCCCAAACCACCCCATCTGGCTACTTATAACAAGGAAGAGAAGCTGCTCTACTTTGACCTCTTCCTGAATGGTAGATCACCTTATCCTATCTGTAAGGGAGAATCCAGCCATCCAGCAGAGGAAGCTCATTTCAGCTGCAGATGGGTATCCATGTGCATTTTCATTTAGATGCATTTAGCAATGCTGACTTTTAATCATTGCTTATTTGCTAATGTATTCACTGACTCACGAAGAAAAAGTTCAAACCGGTGCTATTTTTAACCACTTTGACCTGTTCTCACAACCATATAATTCCTTTGGAGGATTTAAACTGCCTAGTTTAAGTCATTCAGTCAGTCACCTTCTTAACCATCTATCCCTTACAGTGTTGCGGAGGCCCCGAAGCCCATCCCAGCTGATTTGAGGCGAGGGGCAGGGTGCACCCCGAACAGGTCACCAGTCTGTCCAGAGGCCACAGACATACAACCATACACCACTCATCCCTAGGGGATTCCATATCATGTAGGGGCAAGTTGACCTACAAAGTAAATAAATAAAATAAATGAATTACTCTATTCATCCCTCACCGGGGAAATTTGTTTGCTGCATGTCAACCATGCATGCTAGTCAACCTAGCATGCATGGTTGACTATTGTGGAGAAAGTACCAGAGTAAACCCACGCAAACATGGGGAGAACATGCAAACCCCACACAGAAAGGCCAGCATTCCAAGCCTCGTCCCCTTCCCGAAGTCGAACCCACAACTTTCTTGTTGTGAGACCACTGTGCTACCATCTGCGCCACCGTGCTGCCCTTGACTAGTTTCAGTTCCAGTAAATCATTTATTTTCAAGCAGACCAATTTATAAGGAGAATTTTTCTTTCTTTTTGTTCAAGAATATTGCCCAAAGTGAGAAGTGTTTATACAAGGTGGAAAATCCTGTGCAAGCAAAAAGCAGTGGGAAAACAAACCAAGTGAAGACATTGTGGGATTTCCAGCCCTCACAAAAAACTAAACAGCAGAAGCTTCTGAATTTACCACAATCAAAACAAGGAGAACGTACCTAGGGCTGGTAATTACAGATAGAAATGTATCAATATTAGTATTGGGTATCGAGACAAAACTAAGACATATATTGGCACATTGGTACTCTTATTTGAAAATGAGAGGCCAAAACCCGTGTTTGATACCAGAGTAATTGCAAATAATTTGTTTTTAACCATAGACATTGAGACTGATTATAAAGATTTTTATGTCAATGTATTTAACCATGTACCGCATGCAGTCATTCAGACCACTTTACAGGAGTGCCCTTGATACTAGCTGGTAACCACAGCAACAGAAGGTCAAAACAAACATGACTATAATTTGTTTTGATCATTTATCCCAAATGTAATAAGATGGAACAAAAATGCAAAAGGTTTTCATGGTTTCTTTTTATATTTTTGAATATTTCTTGACTTAGATGCAGATTAATCCTGTTGTAGTATAATCTGAGAAGGATGGATGGAACAATGAAACTGTTATTACTTTGATCTGGAAACAAAGTACCCATATTTCCCCGTGAAGTGGTCAACATCATTGGCTTAGATTGTCTTTACAGTACTGGCAGCAAGGACTAAAGTTAAAGTACTCATACCCATATTAGTTTTGAAAAAGTGATATCGGTGGAACCATAATATAAGATTAGCTCAACTACATCTACCATAACATAGTTCAGCTTTGTGGAATGGAGCAGATGGGTTTGATCCAGAAAAGAGAGTGAGTGTTATCAAATGTGTGTTAGTATACAATATATATGAATTTGTAAACGTGATGGAGAAAAAGTAGATATGGTGAAAGAAATGGATGCATGCAGTCATAAATATGCACAAATGATGATGGAAAAAAAGTCAAAATGAGAAGAATAGAAGGTCAGGACAGAGCAGGAGAAAAAAAAGGAAATGGGAGTGGAGGTATGAAGAGAAAGATGCAAAGAGAGCAGAGACAGACAGAGAGGGACCTCCAGTAAGTAGCTTTCTCCTGGTTATTGGTTTCAGTGACTGGTCAAAACTATTCTTCCCCATTCTTCTCGTCTCTCTCTCGCCGGCACCCTTTCTCTCTCTCCGTGGCGTGAAAGATAAAGCGGACGGGCCCAACTGTGTGGCTGGCCCTTGTTCACAGCAGTGGCCTTTTGAAGCCAATTTTCCAGCTCACGGAGCAGAGAAAGACACGGAGAGACGGATAGAGAGAGTGAGAGAGACAGAGGGACTTGGAGGAAAGTGGAGGGATGAGGGTTGTTGAGAGAGGAGAGGGAAGGGGGATGTTGGGTGGGACTGGGAAGTTTTAGACGTGTGAACCAGGTTTAAGATGGATTTATACTTGTGCAGGGTGGGTATGGGCATGGGCCCCATGGAGGCCCAACGTGCGCACCTGCCACACTGCATGGTTACATAGAGGAGCTCCTTTAAGAAGATCAGTTTGCAAGCACATGATTGCAGGTGTTTGATCTTCTCACCAAATTTGTGTCGTACATGTTATTGGGTGGAGATATTTTAGTTTTGTTCCTTTTGCTGCTGTTACACAAGATATTTAATCATTTTCTCATTCAGTTTTATTTTATTCAGTCAACTTTGTAAAGTTTTATACCATGTTTGAATATTAATCCCTCGATAAGTATTTTGTTCACACATTATTTTTATCAATTTAAAAGTTCTTCTGTTCAGTAAACAGATATCATTTGAATGCTAGGTTTGAAGGTTGAAAGTTGCTCTTGGCCTTGGATTTTGTTCTCTGCCATTGCAACATTCTATCATATGCACAAAGTAGTTTTACAGGAGGAGTGCACGGCCAGCTGCGCTTTCCACTGTATTTCAGAATCAGACAACATTTGTGATGTGCACGTGCCCAGGCAGAGGTACAGAGTGGGGAGTGACAGGAGGGGGAAATTCACAGTGCCAAAACATTAAGTAAGACTGAAAAAATGTTTTTATAAGCTTCTGTTTGGATTTGGGTTCAAGACATGAGGCTTTTTGAGACAAACAATTTAAAAATAAATCAGTCTAAATAAGGTACAATATTTTAATCAAGACATACAGTAGGTAACGTGAAGTAACTGTGTTTAAAAAGTTATAATAATACAACAATGAAATAAACTTTTTAATTTGTTAGCAGACAAATTAATTTGTTTTCTTTCAATTTAAACCATTTTTTCATATCAACAAATAAGAAATAATTGAACAAAAACACATTCAGGTCGTTCCAATAAATGCCGACTACATTTTGCTTTTACTTTATTAAAAATACAATAAATTTGATCATTTTTAAGACTGTTTTTATTGCTTTTTTAAAAAGTATTTATTAAATTAAACTTTCTTGCTATGTCCGATTGATTGCTGAATGTACACACGTTGCTTCAAGACAATCTATCATTTGTGAGCAAATAAATTCAAATGAATTGCCAAAGTTTGCATTTAATAATTCCGGTGGTTATTAGATGTGGTAAAATTTGCAATTTTTATTTTTCCAACTTGGCTCCATTGGGGTTTGGACTACATTACAGTATTACAGCACATTTTATTAGATTTTATTTACTTTTTCCAGCTTTTTTTTACCACGCAGGAAATTGTTTCATCGTATTTTTTGATTGATTGATTTTAAAATATATAAGTAAAATTGAAAATTTTGTTTATCCGATTCTTTGCTCAATCTTTTCTTTTTAATTAAACTTTTTTTTAAAAGACACAAAAATCAAACAAACCAAACAGTATGGTAATAGATTAAATGATGGTTCAAAGAGGAACAAAAATGTGTTTATAAAAACACAAGAATTGACTTGAAATTGAAAAATTTCCTTAACCTGTGATTAAGGTGAATAAATTCCAGGATACAGTCTGTTTGTTTGGAGGACAACATGAAAGAAAAATGATTAAAAATGTTAAGTTGGTGCATGAAAACTGTATGTTTTCTTTCCCCCCCTGCATGTCGTGGCACCACTTATCAGCATGAGAAGGAAAGAGAGGGAGGGGGGTTATGAATTAAGACCACATAGGGAAAGAAATCAGACTTTTTTAAATGCCGAGAGACTGGCTAGAAAATTGGCTTAGTGCAGCAGATAGCGAACTGAACAAAAGGAACATATATATGAGCTTGAAGTGATTGAAGTAGCTGGCGTCGCCCGATGTGTGCCCGACGTTTGATTCCCTGCTATGGCTCTTACATAAACTGCTCGCTTAATTTCACACCGCGCATCTGAAAAATGACAACAAACGCTTTCATTAGAGCGCAATGCCGCAGCCCCACCAAGACACTTTAATGTTCTACAGGCGAGGAGGATAGAGGGAGGAGGAAGAAGTGTTTGGAGGAGACGGAGAGACTTAAACTAGGTGAAGGAGTGTGATAAATGTGAAGAGCGTTCCAAAAAAAAAAAAACAAGTAGCAAAAAAAGAGGCAGCAAGCAACATCTGTTTTGATTATTTCAATATTCATATCCCCCCTCCACATTACCTCCTCTTCCTCCCACCCGTCCCTCGTTCTTACCCTGCTTGGATTTGTTTTCCTAGGATGCAATTGGTAACGCTCATCTTTTCCTCTCTCTTTTTTGCTGTGGTGAATATTTTGCATAGCTTATGAAAGTGAAAAGACTTGAGGAGTGGATCTAAGCTCGGTTTGGTAATTTGGGATCTTTCATCTGATTTTGGCACGAGCCCAAACCCACGTTTACACAGAACAGGGACCTGGGTAGGGTTTTGCCAGAGGCCACAAGGATATGTGTGTCTGTGTGTGTGAGAGAGAGAGAAAAAAAAACAGTGAACATGTAGGTGTTGAACCACAGCTTAGCTCTCCAGCTTATTTCATATGCTGATGCATGAAGGTGCATCGCTGAGGTACCACCCTTGAGGTGACTAACGCACCATCCCCAATCCCATCCACACTACACAGGTCTCTGCTCAGAGGCTTTGTCGCCGCTTTTTATTCCCACATTCTTCAGAGTTCGCGGGAAAACACCAACAAAGAGCAAATAATAAAAATAAACGGCTAAAGTCGGGATTTATGTGACTTCAAACAACATGAAAAGGTTTTGAAAACCTTTAAAGTTAAGAAGTTTAGTCATGGAAACTTGTGTAATTTTATGCTCTTGTAAGCTAATTTTCTGACTTGTTTTGTCGTTTCTGAGCAGAAATTTTAGTTAAAAGTTGGATTTAACAAACCTTGACACGAGTTCATTCCTGTGCCAGTGTGAAAAAAAGGGTTTCATACAAAAAGCCCATCAAACCTGTTTTAACACACCTAAATGAAACGCGAATGCAGATTAACATGATTATAAACATAATTCCTGAAATACCTTCCACTTTAATACTTAATTTATAATGCACATTTTGGGGCAAATTAATGAGATATTCCAAAAAAAACACATTTTTACCATCCCAAATTTTCTCCTACATCCTCCTCAGTCAGTTATCTGTCATTTTCAAACTAAAGATAAATTGTACGTATTTGTCTTGTAACAATGATTGTTTGATTTCTGACAAATTCATTACTGATTTCTGATCTTTACCACTGAATCTTTACCACTGATCTTTACCTCTTTTCAGATATGTTTATGTTTTATTACGTCCTGAGTAAGCAGTAAACATGGGTACCTTCAGGCCTTCATCACTTGAGAGACCGAGAAGAACCAGGTTGTTTCTGGTTGTTTCCGTAGAGCTCCACAATGGTGAGTCCATGTTCCACCAGCACACCGCCACATCCTGGGTACGGTTGATACACAGCTTTGGACCCGGCCTGTCCACTTCCACACACTCCATCTGACCCAGAAACAAACATTTAGTAGATCAGACCACATAGATTTACACCATATTTTATTAAGGTGGGGAAATTATTAGATTATAGGAATGATTCTTGTATTTGTATCGACCCTCCCGTCTTGTTTCAGCACCTGAAGGTCCTCGAACATTTACATGTGTAACCCCCAACGTATTTCTTGTCCTTCCCCGATTCTGTTTTTGTTGATGTTTCAGGTTGTTTTGTTTTTTTTATCTTTTATTATTAATGTCTGTGTGGGTTTTGTTCTATCGGGCTTGTTGCTTCAGTGATGTGCATATTTTTTGGGAAGGTTCGCCACGCTCTACAGGCCACAACAAAGAGACGCACAGTAATGAGCTCTCGTGGTGCTTTGGGCGAAGAGGGCATAGGGAGTAGGGGTGCATGGACACACACACATGAGTTTCTGCAAGTATGTACATAAGCAAAGCAGTGATAGAAAACACTTTGTAGATGCAGCATTAAAGCAGTTTTAAAGGAGGAGAAATTACAGGGTCTTCCACTTTGACCCAACCCGTTTACACCCCACAGCTCATTCCATCTTCACACACGCATGCACGGACACTCACCTTTTCACACACTCTTTATCTCCAGTCACACTCACCAACACAAAGAAATTGGATGACTCTCCCAAAGACGTATGTATTCATGATAATATCAAAATGCAGGATACCGGAAGATAGAGGATAGGTCAGATGAGAAGAAAGGGAAAGATGAAAGAATCAAAGGTGATAATGAGAAAAAAAATCTGATTGTTTAGCTGCTTTTATGCACGGCAGCATTGGAGGTCTGGGAATAGAGGCATAAAACATCTCTGAATTAATGAATGAACGAAGGACAAAACAATACAAACACAAAGAAGGGGGGAAAAAGTAAAATAATTGGAATTTTGTAATAGATCAATGTGAGGTTCAGAGCCAAGAAGAAAATCAAGAAAAAGAGCAGCCAGCTGGAACATCAAAATCCTACCGACCAAAAGAAACAAAAAGATGAAAATGCTTTTTTTGAAGTTTAATGTGGACATGTAAAGAAAAAAAAAACAAGTTTAAAAGCTCTTGGACGTTCAAGAATTTGGTGAGGCTATGTCGTATGAGTACAAGAGTTTAGAGTGGTCTATGCGTTGCCTTCTAACCCTCCTTAGGAGCTAAATTTGCTTTGAACACAGAATACGCCTAAAAATGATGGCAGTACATGTGATGATAAAGAGAACAAAGAGTTTTCCCAAACAGCTGAACAGGAGATCAGTGACAGATTAGAAAAGGAAAAGAAGGGGGGAAAAAATAAAATCAGGAAAATCACTGGTTTAATAACACACTCTATCTCTTCCCCGTGTGCCCCTCCATCCCAACCCATCTCTTCACTCTTTTTTTTACTGCTGGCGTTTGCTGGTCAGCAATAATCAAAAACCACTTTCTGTGGGCCGGATTAGTTTAGCCCCCCCTTCAACGCCCGCGCTACTCTCCCTTCTCCAGCTTAGCCCACTGGACCAGGGCGAGGAGTGTGCGTTTGTGCATGTGTGTATTTGCTGTGGGGGGGATGGGTAGTTGATTGTACGACACACACGTGTACTATGCAGGTTGCATGCATGCATGTGTGTTAACGCAGGCATGTGTGTGTGTGTGTGTGTGGTGATGGAAGGGGGTGTCTTATCAGGAGTTTGCTTCTGGAAACAGATGCACAGCAGGAACGATTGCTTTCACACACACACAACCATGCACGCGCCCACACACACACACGCAGCTCAACAACAGGGCCTGGCAGTAATGTGATAATGCCAGGGTTAGCGGTTAGCCAGCAAGAGAAGAAGGACACTGTCGTTTTGTTTTGGAAGAATAAAAGAACCCCGAATGATCAGATTGATTACAAACATCTATGAAACACACAAGACAGAGACTCACATGGATCAAATAAAAGTCACATTTAAAATATTTTTGCAGAGTTAGGCATGCAGGAAACATCCATTCATACGTTTTCTGAACTGCTTGTGATCATTTTCATACCGTAACGTAACAACAATATTGTGACACTTTTACAATGTCACTACTATAGTTACATCTCTATTGATAACACTTTCTAACAGAGTGATATCTTAAGTATTTTGCATATCTTCTATTCTTTATACAACTAAATTTAACGCAAGAAAGATAAAAAAAAAAGTGCATAAAACCAAGAAATTGGTAGTAAGCAGTCTCTTTTTTCTTCCGCTACATCTGTTGTGGTTTCTTTCTTTATGCTCACTTCTCCTTCAACCAACCACCTGAAAACACACACACATTCCAACTGTATGCAGCATCAATGAGCTTCACTGTACCTTGATTTCAGAGGGTGACAGTTTGACTGTTCGCTTGCCAGTCTCCGGGGAATCCTGGTTCTTTTTGTTCAGGTAGACCGCAGCCACCTGGCTCTGGTCCAGAAAGGACAGCAGAATCAGCCGGTCACTCAGCACGGCTGGGGATGACATCACCACATATAATGTCATAATTCAAAATGTATGGCCTTTACTGTAAAGTGTCCATCACCTTCTCACACAACCAATTACTGCATGGACCATTTCACTGGTAAAAAAAAAAAAAAAAACTGATCCGAAAGAAGAGTAACCAGTAAATAAAACTACAGAAATTCGCATGCTAATACACAATTGTTTTTTATCCATGCAATCTTCCTGTTCTATGAGATATATTTCTTGTGAATTTTCTGGGATTTTTGCTCACCCCCACTCCTGTCTGCATGACACACACGGCTGCATCCCTGATTGGAGTCGGGGGTGTAACACTTGCCTTCTTAAGTACAGTTTTGAGCACTTTCCTTTGTACTTCTATACTGGGACCTCATTTACAAAGTGTGTTTACATGAAAATTTGTGCATACGCTGACTTCCATGCAAATTGAGGGATCTCTTGAAAGTGGTGCAATGCTTGGACTGTTGAGTGATTGCAAGCAAAGTCAGAAGTTGGCATGTGCAAGTCATAAGATGTGGGGAAAAGACAACGCTTGCGGATGAAATCTAAAGTGAACTGATGACTGTGAATTGATAACAGTAAAATGAGGCTTTTGAAGCAGCGACAAAAGAATTAGAAAGCACATAAATACATGGTGGTGTAGCCCTATACACGTAAAAAAATTGGGCCAAATCATAAAAAAGATTGTAAATTAAGATATATTCACATTTGAACTGATTTTGAAATTGTGCGATCATGCCCCTGCTTGTACGGAGTAATGAATTTCTTTTCCTAATAACTTTTCAATTGCTTCATGTGATTTGCATGATCCATATTTGGAATTTTAGAGATGTGGATTGGGCAGGATGGAGATCTAGTTAGCTTACACCTGTGATTTGTTGCAGTTGTAATCCATAAAGTTTAGGTTCCATGAAGAAAATTATGAAAGTTTTTATACATCACAACTTTGCGTGATTGAAACAGAGGGGAAACACTTATTCAACTTAAGATCTAAACGTTTTAAAAATGAGGCCCCTGGCAAGTAGTTGCTTAATCTCATTTTCATCCCCCGTTCACCTGGAGGAAGCCGATCTGCTACATTCTCCAAACAGAGTTGTTGTAGATTCCGATGTGGACGGAAATAGTTTTTGAACATTTGTCTGAGACCCAGTCTGACAGGGTTAAACCAGGTGCTTTGTCAATGTCAAGCTTTATTTTTTTTTTAAAAAAGATTTTAAAAAGAAGCTGCAAAGGTTCAAATGTTTTAAAAATTGATTCATGTAAATTTTCTTTCAATTCACTTTATTATTTTTTTATTATTGACTTTTTGTTTAAAAAAAATATTTACCTGCTTTTTAGCATTTATTTAAAGCTGATAAAAATTGTTTTGTGTATTTGTGTTTTTTGTAAACGACTTCAAGGAAAGATGGATTTCTCCTAATAATCTCCTCATCAAAAATGTCTACCGGCAATCACAACAAAACAAAACTGAGCATTTTTAATCAAACTTTATAAACAACTTAAAAGTTTTTTTCTCTTCCTCCTAAACTTTGTGTTTGACAGCAGTTCAACTTTTACCATTTATCCTTTTACACCTTGTTTGCTCTTTTCTTTCCCAGCATCTTTCCTTTTTGTATCTCCCTGCTTCCTATCAGGTTGCTGAAGGCTACGAGGCCTCTTTTTTTGTGGTTAGGAGAACATACTTGATCCTGTTCAACTCTTCAGGAGCTGCATGGAAACGCTGATTAGCAATTAAGCCCCCCTCTCCTTCAAATTAATCTGTTTATGAAACCAATTAAATGGAAAAGAGGGGGGTTGTTACACATGTCTCTCAGATATCAGGGCTTTGAGTTGAACGAGTGAAGCTGCACCCCGAGATTTACAGAAAAAAAAAATTCTCACCAGCAATTAACCATGCCATGTGTGTATTTATAAACAGGAGGGTGTTGGAATGATTACACTTTAAATTACCCTGTTGTGTGAAAATTTTAAATTAATATGCAAATATTCAGAAGAGAGAAGAGAAAACAGCTCAAAAATGCAAAAAAAACTGAAACCAGGTCATTTGAGCCAGCCTGTCAGAGTTGGATTATAAAGTATTTGAAATAAAACGGGTCCAAAGCTGAAAACATGCAACCATTTCTAAAGCCTTGGTTTTCTGAAACGGCATTTAATGCAGTAGTAAGCGTCTTTGTAATAGATTACAGACAAATCAAGTTAAATGCAGTTTAGTATCGATCTCTGCGGGTGTCTATAAACGGGATTAAGATTAATCCTATTCTTTTCCAAATGAAGGAGTGGATCTGAAACCAGACTGTGGCCCAATCTGGGACCAGGTGGCTGATTTGGTATTAAGAGCCAAACCCGCATACCCCACTCCCCAAGCACCCAAACACAGAGGAGCATGTCCACATGTAAAATACCCACCAAGTCGCATGCACAAATAGCTCTGTATGCATAAACGCATGCACGCCTGCAACCACAGTTTATGCATACATACGAACACACCAACACAAGCCCACATGCAGAAAGCAAAGCTCCTACATGTTAAAGTGCACAGTATCCCCCACACGTACACACACACGGAGTTCCCATAAATCCATTTAATGCCATCTCCTCTGCAGCATGTTGACATAAGAGGCCAATGGGCTTAAGCAAAGCACATTTAAACATGAGTAAATGAAACCAGCTATGAAAAATCACTTAATGATGCTTAATCGCAGAGCATATGCACAGCTTGGCCCAGCCATCGGCCAAAAGGAAGCCAGTAATACTTTGATGGTGTAAAATATTTGTAATCTGCTGCTCGGCATGATGCAATCAGAGCTCACGGTAGAAACGCAGTGGTTACTGGCATCCAGGTTGTAAAGTTGAACCTCGAACAGTAAGCCTGCTTCCTGAAACAAAAGCAAACCTGGCTGCAGCCGCTTTTTGTGTCAGAAAACAAACCAGGCCTGACATTTAGTTGAATCCATGCAAATCTGAAAAGGGATTTTCTCCTGCATTGAAAATGCTCACAAACCTCTTTCTGCTTTAAAAAGTTGTCAAATCCAGTTTGGAAAATTAAACTGAATCCTGACATCATACAGCGGCACGGAGCTTCATTTAAAATCCGGATGAATGAAGCTGCAATGTTTAGTTTTTAAATTGCTGTGAACAAAATATGAATATGTAACTGTTCTGTTTATTTTGCAAAGATTTAACTTGAACATTTGTTGTGTTGAGCATCTTGTAGGAAAATTATTCATTCATACTCTAAACAACTAATCCCTGTTGGGATTGTGGGAGTGCCGGAAGCCATCCTGACTGGTTACAAGCGAGACGCGGGGTACATCCTGAACAGGTCACCAATGTGCTCCAGGCTACAACACCATTCATACTTACATTCATTTGTAGGGGCACTTTCAAAGTGGAAGATTAACCAAATTTACATGTTGTTAGAGGATGGAAGTAAACCGGAGTACTCGGAGTAAACCTACGTGTACATTGGGAGAACATGCACACTCCACAAAGAAATGCCAGTGAGTCAAGACTCGCCCACCTGATGCTCAAGTCTCGACCTTTTTACTAAGAGGCCACAGAGCTTAACAATGGACCAACGTGCAGCCTGCAGGAAAAATAATTTCCAATTTTTTCATCCAATAATATAAAACATATATTTTCCGTCTGAAGAGTTGCTGGTTAAATACCAGATAACATTTTAATGTTCTGTAAAAAAAGTGTCCAAAATATACAATTATGAGCAAACTAATAACTCTTGGGATAAACACACATGCAACAATAGTTAAGTTTGAACAGGGATGTAGAAGAGCAACACACACAAACACACTAGTTTCTGGCTCGACAGTCATTCTTTTAAAAATGCTTTCTGTACTTGCAGCTTGTACAACCGTGTTGGACGGTATGATCTGGTCTGGCTCTCCACTCTAATTGTCTCAGGCTAATTTAACAAGTGGCAGATGTGAGAACCTCTAGCCTCCTACGCCGCCCCCTCATTCACACAATCCCCGGAACCCACCCTCTCACAACCATTACTCTAATAATTAGTGCCTCTGAGGCTTTGAATGGTGCGCGGCAGGAGGTGACTATGTACCTGAGAGTGTGTCTGTGTGTGTGCCAACTTCTATGCATTTCTGTTGCAGTTTTCCTTTTGCGTGTGTGTAAGAAATAGAATGTGTTCATTTGTTGTTTTTTTTTTTTTTTTTAATTTTGTGTTGGTAATTATGTGTGTGGATGTGAGCGGACAAGTGTTGTGCATGTTTGCATGTGACAGAGAGTGCGTTTGAGTGTGTCTGTACACTATGGGGGCTTTATCAAGTGTCTGGAGACCCCGGGCGGAAGTAGGGAGGGCGGTGTTATGAACAAATAATTGATACAGAAAGAAAGAAATAATTAGCAGATTTGGGCTAGTGTCCACGGCCTCTTATTCTCTCCTGCCAGGTCCGCAGAGCGAGGCGGTGCAGTGCGGGAGGGGTTGGTGATCCCTGGAGGAACGCGCAATGGAGGAAAAACACTGATGGATGCTCTTAAGGGAAGGCCCCTGGACACACGCAGCACAAAAGGATTTGCCCGCAATTAGCTAGTAGAGTCGCCAGGCTCACCTGTGGCACCTGTTATGTATGAGAGAGAGTGTTTGCGAAACAAAATGTTCAGGAGAGTGCAGTGTGTGTGTGTGAGGGAGCAGGGAGGGGGGAGACAGCAGGTGTAAACAGGGCTGAGGGAGGAAGAGAACATGTGTCATCTTTTCTTTTAGACTAAACAAACCAACTTTTTTCTGTCCAAGTTTATCTTTTACACATTGGTCACATTGGTCACAGACTCTGAGAACTTCTGGAACAACTTTTTACTGGTCATATAAAAAATAATTGTGTTCCAAGTAGGGTTTCAAACACAACACAGACAAAAAAGATAACTGTTTGATACATTTGTATAGAAACTAATCACACAAAAGTTACCTATGACACCAGTGTCAGCAAGCTAGATCTGCCCTTCTCTGTTATTTAGCAGGAGAGGGGGGTGATGTACTCCTTGGACAGGTGACCAGTCTGTCACAGAATTACCCTAACATCTTGAAAAACTAACATAATTATTTCACTTTTTTCTAATTTTCTCAGACCACATTTTGGTTGATTTTGTTTTTCTAGAATTGAACATGTGAATATCTCACCATCAGCCACTGCCTTGGCTGGAAGTTGATCCACTAATGTACGGTCTATGCAGATGTGATCAAGCTGAGGTCCTCGCACAGTCAGGGTCACCAGGACTCCACTGCTCATCATCATCTGTGAACAGAAGAAGATTATGTTTGTCGTCCTCACATATAAAAAAAAAAAATGGAGTCAAAGAGGAGTAGCTCAGGCAGAACACTTTCTTAAATACATCAAAGTAAACACTGGGTAAGTTACACACGTTTTAAGGTGAGAGCTAATTAAAAAAAAAATCAGAAACTGTTTTTAAAAGCTATTTTAAAAACTTCTATTTCTAATGATATTTTATCACTTTTAATAAATGAAAAAATTAAATCAATCTTTTTTTTTCTCTTTTTTTTTCATGATCAGAAAACGTTAGAGCTTAAATTTAGAATGAATAATCATTTAAATATGGTAAAATCTAAGCTTCATACGCAAAAAACATAGTTTTGACCAATGTCTACCCAGAGTCTTAAATTAATGTGGGTTTTGTGCAATACAGACCACTCAAAATGGGTCATTTTTTGTGGAAACGCCCCCCAAACTTCTTTGTTTAAATGTTTCACAAGAAATGACAAAAACACATTACATCATTGGAAAGAATGATATTTGATGTCAAACAAAAATTACTTATTCAATTTTTAAGGTTGACATGGTCGCAGGATATGCTGCAGGCGGGGCACACCCTGTACCAGTTAAAGTCTAATCAATCAAGTGAATTTAACATTTAATTCAGATTTCTTCCTGCCTTGTTTCATTCTCTAAAAAAAATCCTAAAGACAAAAAAAATAAAAAAAACTTCTTAGACAGTAGTTTCTGACCTTACTATCAACTGCTTTTAGTCTTTGTTAAGCTGTGTTTGCACAGCATAAATTTCTCCTGAATGTCTGAATTGAAAATTATCCTTCCAATGCCACAATGTAAACGTCTCAGTAGTTTATGCAATTCTTTAAACTTCATTCAAGAATGGGATTGGATAAAAAAAAATTGGCGACCAGAAAAACATCCCAAATCCCATACGGATTCATCCTGGGTTACAATCATTAAATAATCTCAGTACTGGTTGATTTATAGTAGATGATTTTGGGGGAAATGTTATATTTATGGCTAACAAGGAGTTAACCTTAGTGATTAATACTTTATAATATTTTTCTCAGTAAAACTAATCCCGAGGGAACAGGAACTTGTTGTTTGCTTGTGGGTTACTGGGATGGGAGCATGTGTACCTGGCAGCAGTACTTGTTTCTCCATCTGATGTGAATGCAGGTGTTGCTCTGCAGCAGCTCCTGAATGATAATTACAGCGAAACAGAGGAAAAAAACAGCAAAATGAACACAACCTGTAACACAAACAGCTAATGAGGTTTTAATATTTTGCTATTTAAAACGGCAGATTGTGTAGACGCCACATTTAGTTTTAACCAAGACTAAGAAGTTTGAAGAAACTTCCGAAAGCTTCCGTTATAGAGTGAGTAAAAAACAAAGGAAAGGAAACGTGGTTTCCAGAGCTAAGAGTGGAAGTTGTGTGTCACACAGCAGTGGGTTCTTTCCACCACTGGTGGTCACTGCTCCTCCTCTGAGCGAAGTGGTTGCAGGTAAGCAGCTCTGATGTGTGTTTGTGTGTCTGTGTGTGAGTGTAAGGTCAGCCATTCCTGCCACATTCCAAACCCAGCTGGAGCGATTGGATGGGAGGAGAGAGGGATGGAGAAAAGAGGAGGAAGGTGGGGTGTTTCTGCATTCAGACAATGGTTACGGGTGAGAGGAGGGAGGTGGAAAGCGTGTGCACGTGTGTGTGTGCGTGTAACAGCCATAGACAGGTTCCAGAAAACAAAGCTACGTCTGTCCTGCCACAAGTACAGATAGGAAGAGAGCGAGGGAAGAAGGAGAGAGGAAAAAAAGAGGATGGAGGAGGGCTTGCAGACCCCTGATCCCCTCAAATATCCCCCTTGATGACAGAGTTGGGCCGAAAGAGAGGTGATGAGAGAGCAGAGGGGAGAACAAACGGGGAGAGTAAAGAAAAAAGAAAGAGAGAGAGAATGCCCCTATTTGTTAATCAATCGGCCGTTTCGGAAAGGGAAAACTCCAAAAAATCCCCCAGAGGGAGGAAGAAGCCAGGAGGGAGCAGAGGAGGGAGTGGGGGGTTACCTCCATCTCCTTCAACGAATCGTGTAGCTTTTCTGGTCGGTGGTTCCTGGGGGTCCACGAATAGCCTCGAGCTGGAGAAGAAAAGTCAAGAGATAATATGACCAAACATTTAAACACTGACACAGAGAGAAAAATCTTTAAAAAGAAACTCGTGGGAATTTTAGACAAATCTGGGAAAACAGGAAGATTTTTGTCTGAATTTTTCTTTTAAATAGATAACTTTGAATTTTAACTTTTAAAAATGTAATGTAAACAGATGAGATTTACGTCCATGAAACAGGTGCCCAAAAAAAGTTAGTACAACTAAACTAAATTAATTCCTAACTTTTATTTACCCTAAAATGATCAGGATAAACATCAAATGGGAAAATTTTCTATCCTGTTGGCAATATTGACTATCTGTTGGGTTTTCTTTGCGGCTTTTGGTGAAGTTTCATAATATACAGTATGAAGCTAACTAGACTTTTTATCTCCTAATTCTCCTTTTTTTACAAAAACTTATTTGATGAGAGGTGAATTATCTAAAAAACACAGTAGAAAAAAAGTATTTTTAATATTGAAAAAAGACAGCAAATGAACTGACTTTCTATTAGATCGAGGATGCAAACTTTCCAAAACCTATTTTATCTTCCCTAAATATCAAAGTAGTCACTGCTTTTAATATGTAATCACTATAAAAATCAGTCGAAAGATAAAACATAATGTTAACTTTTGATCCTGAACAAAATTCTTAAGAACTTATGCTTTTTGGAACATAAAAAACAGAAAGAAATTGTAGGTGCGAGAAAGAGTATTGCTGCCCCATTGTTGAATGCCTAATATTGAGGGTAATGTTCGAACAGTGTTACGAAATATCAAATATTCTTGGTCTGAAATCATTTTTTCTGCTAATTTAGTAGAGCTGTTTAAAAAAAAAAAAAACATTACCAAAAGTCTGATTGTTTTGTTCTCAATGGGTGTCGTCTTTAAGAAAACAATGAGTAGACGGCATTTCAAACTAACATTTTACGTGCGCATTATTCTATATGCACTTTAGGCTGATTCGTCGGTTTAAATTGCTCATAGGTATGTGTGCGCGTCTGATTGATTGTACACTTCTCTGTGTAGTCAACCAACTGGTGATCTGTTCAGTGTGTGCCCTGCTGTGTTAGGCCTCGATATTCTTTCTGACTCAGAAAATAGACAACCGGTTCCGCAGATGGACTTTGGTCCATTTCTACGTTACACAGTAGCAAACTAAGTAGTTTGGGATAGGAAATTAAACAATTTTCCTGGTTCAACATCAAGACAGGATTTTTCTTCTTTATAGCAGCTCCATAGTCATTAAAAAAACCTTGTAATCCAAGGACATTTAAAAAAATTAATTAAATACCACTGATAACTCTTTATTACCTAATGTCTTGATTGTGGAGGAATTACCAGATTGATTGACTCCACTAAGCTTGATTCCAATCTCTGTGTGTTTACGACCACACCACTGCTTGCTCCTATTCCCCCACAGCTATGAGACATGTTCATTTATTCCACTGAAAGCAATAATGTCACTTCAAAACACACAACCTGGTCCTTGAGGAGAGGCAAATATTTAACCAGGAGGACTTGTGGTGCTTTTATGTTATCTTTCGAATGCAACTGCACACATATCACAACCCAAACCACACGAGCTCCCCCCATCATTTTAATTTCCCAGCTTCCATCTCTAGTGGCTAAACAGAGGGAAGGAAGCATGTGTAAATATATAAATAATAATAATAAAAAAAAAACATCTAATTGAATTTGTGCATCTGCCCACGCATAGGCAGAAGTTACGTAGGAGGGGGAAATGAGGAGGAAGGGAAAAAGCTCCTGCTTTCGGTGGGATGCAATCACTTTCCTATCTGTTTATTTCACTCTCTCTTTTTTCCATCCTCAGAAACAGGAACCATTAAGGAGTGGAGTTCTCTATTAAGAGTGAGTGGAAAGAGGAGGTAAACAAATGCATGCAAATGAGGGTGTGGAGGGTGGGCTAGTGGATTGGAGGGATGGTGAGGGAAAGAAGGGTGCGGGAGGGGGGCAAAGGGATGAGTGTTTGTCTCCTGATAAGGCTGTTTGTGAAAAGCAGAGAGAGGGAGGGAGAACAGAGAAAGTAGGACAGTTGAGTGACTTGGCCAGTGATTTCTGGAAGATGGTCAGTCACCAGCGAGATGATTAACAGTCAAAACTCATGCAAAGCAGGTAGATGGGTGGAAGAAAAAAGGAGTCAATCACTCTTTGGGTTTCCATGTTAGAAACTTACCTTTGCAGAGCTGGAGTTTCTCATTGTAGTAGTGATGATGCTTCAGGGGATTTGCTACAAGGGGTGCGGGGTAATGAATAGATGCGTTTGAACACATAGAAACAACACAGCTCGGATAAATGAGCTCCATCTTTTTGTGATGTAGATAAGTTTAAAAAGAAAAAAGCAAAACCAACAAAAACTAAGCTGGAGCTCAAACATCCCCTGAGGTCCAACGGGGCCGCATTGGCAAAGTGCAACCCATAACCGTGCCCCATGGCCTGGCTGCCCCAAGCAAGAAAGTGGCCAGTTTGGTGGCTGGCCTCTCTGGCAGGCAGGAACACCTCCAGGATTAGTGGTATTAATCAGATAAGGGGGTGAAGGGCCAGACAGGCCCAGACATGGGCACCTGCTCTGGGGCTGGATGAGCAGGCCTTTGGGGGGGGGCGTAGAAAGGGTAAAGAGCAGGAGGAGGTGGGGGTGTATTGGCTGCTGGGGACCCCCAGAGCCACTCCAGTGAGTCTAGGTCCCCCTCTAGTGGAGAAAGGAGGAAGATCTAACCTTTCACGTGTGTAAACAGCAACAAAATAAATTGACACAGATCAGCAGAAAGTGATAAAATCAGATTGCATTCAGACTTATTAATCATTTTAACACAAAAACAGTTTTATATGAATAATCCAACATGTGATTAAAAATTAAGAAACATATGGAATCTGAACAGGTAGTGTAAAAGTCTGATTTAGGTTTTTTTTATTAAGATTCTAAAAGCTTTAATAACAAGATAGCTTATGTTTATCAAAAAATTATTCACATTGTCTGGATATACAGCAAGTGTAATTGTATGATTTGATTTTTATCCGTTTAAATTGACTCAGGCTATTGTTAGACTGTTGTGTGAGAGTGTTGTGATAGTTTTGGAGTGTGATTTTGCTCTCCCTGCCCTGCCTCTCCTTCCTTTCCTCCCTCCTCTCCCTCCTCCACTCTGATATCAAGCCACACTTTAGTAATCCTCCAAATGAAAGGATTTGGGAGCAAGAGCATCGTTTCTCTACTGAAGATTGGAATGAAAGAGAAGGCAGCTCCTCGGATGAGAGAGAAGGGAGAGAACCCTGATGAGAGGAAGAGGAGATGAGACGGAGAGACGTGCGCTACACAAAATGAAAGAGAATTAAATAAACATAGTAGAATAAAAACAGGAGAGGAAAACTAATAGAAGAGACAAAGAAACAATCTATCAGCGAGGTAGGGAGGAAAGCATTGATGAGATAAAAATAGAAGAGCAGGAGAGAAAACCATGCAACAGATTCTTACTCATTGTTTCAAATATATAAGTTTAGTTTTTCTCACATTCCATTGTTTAAACTTTTATAGTTAGAATAGAAAAGAACAGAAAAGTTCAAATACAATTTGTCTTATAATTGGACAACTAATGAGTTAGAACAAAGAAGGAAATCATCTAAATCACTGGCTCAGAATTATATTATTTCCTTTTTACTACATACTTTTATGGAGTTCAAACTTTTTGCATGAAGATAATAAAGCTTGTTTTCTATGACACAACTTACAGTTAACTGAATGAATCATTAACTTGTAGAGATCACTTAATTAAAGATTGAGAGCATAATTTGAAAAAGTTACCTCAACTCTAAATGGTAATTACTGATATTTGTCTTGTCTGACAACAATGGAATGACAAGTTTTTGTCCCTCACTTTTAACAAGAGCTTTCTGTGTTTTGTTTTATGTAAAATAATGCAAAAGTAAAGTTTGAATGGTTGTTTTTGCTTTCGTTATTTCCAACTGTGAGTCTATGAAATTACAGATTGTATGCAATACTTATAAGTATGCAGTGTCAAAAAAAAAAAGTATTAAAAGACGTCTCCAAGAACTAAACTGGAAGTAAAGGAATGCAAGAAAAAAATATATAATTAAGGAGAAAAGATGGTGAATCTATCTGTAATAACGCCTCAAGCAACACCCTGACAAATTTATATAAAAATCAAATAAATGTTGTGTATTTGCAGGTGGCCACTAAGTCATGGGTGTAGAGTATGTACAAGAGACATCTGATGATAGAGTCCTGGGGCACCAGAAAGGAGGGGAGGTAGACGATGCCACTCCAAAAAAAACTTTTCAACCAAAAGTAAATGCAACGGTCTCTGAATGAGTCAACTGTAAGGTGATTAAACAAATCACATGACTGTATCAGTTTATATTCTTAGAAGCGGTAACGGCATTTTAACTGCAAGAAAAGTGACTAATTAGATCACTCCGCAACCCAAAAAGTAACACCGTTGGTCATTTTGTTCATACATAAATGACACTATTCCCAACACTGATGATAAATAAGTTACTTTAATGTCTCACTGGATTTTTGATTTGCAACCACATGCATTAAAAAATACAAAGTGGTGTTTGAGATCAACTGAAATTTTTACATTTAGTCAACATTTGAAATAATTACAAATTTCCCAATTTTAGAACTCCAGCTTAAAAAAAACCCAAGCTGCTATTACGTATGTTGTTAGCATTTTGGTCACTGCTGGAGTAATTTTTAATAAAAGAATAGTGTTTATATGTCATTTAAACAGGGTCTTTAGAATAACATACTGGGTGGGATTTTGGGAGGAAAAATCTCAATGAAGTTAACTCTGAGTTTAGATCAAGGTTAATTCAATTATAGATTGGTATGGTGTATTGCTGATTGGAGGTACAAGACATTAGATTAGAAGTGACTGCTCTCTGAAAGAATATTCCATGACAACTGGTGTTTAGATCTTAAACATAAAGTATTTAAATGTGAATGAAGATCAGAATCCTCTTAGGAGCAATGATATTGTTTCCCAAAAAAAAATAAAAATACTAAAATATATGACCGTAGGGTCACTTTGATTGACCAAGCACAAACCTGGATCAGATCAACTACTTTTAATATTGTAATTACACACAATATTTTGTCAATTCATTGATAACTGAATAAATGTTTTAGCTATAAGTTATTTAACCATGCATTCCTTGTTTAAGCGTCTAAGGAGGCAGGTCGATGAGTACCAAGTAACATCTCCAGATGCTCCTCTAAGTAACTGAATCAAAAATCTAATGTGCACATCTGAATATATCACATACTGTATGTGGCGGAGTTGCAGAACAGCAGAACTGAACGCTATGCCAAAAAACAACTTGAAAACAAACTGTAGTTTGTTTCTGAATGGAATAAATTCTACTGCATAAATTACAAAAGAAAAATTGGCATCTTGTTTTGTTGCACAAACTTTGATGTAAATTTGGATTAAAATAAACAAAACTCTTACATATTATTTGTGTTGAGAAAAAAAGTGTATTTTTATGGGGTCTTGGACATAGTAATTCCTTACTAAATTAATAAAATACAGGCATATATAAAAAGCTAATGTACACAGACAGATGGAGAAGGAAAAAGCAGATTAACACTGCATGGCTTTTTGCTGCGAGGACTGCTAGGAAACGATCTGAGGACCTCCTGATTGTGAGCGAAGCCTCCTGGCCTCAGGCAATATGAGGCTGGACTGCATGGGGCCTATTGCTATGTGATCTCAGAGAAAGTCAACAGTTTAGTTTTCCTATCACTGTGAGGCAGGACCCTGGGGTCAACAAGAACATAGGGAGTGTAAGAGATAGAACCTCACAGGCCTTATAATCTGTGTGTGTGGTATGGGTGTGTGTATATAAGGTTTTAGGGTGCAAATCCTTCATACTAATAGCTTCTGTGTGGACAAGCATATGTGTGGTTAGTGGGTGTAAGATTCCGAAAAACCCTGAAACAACAATCTGTGTGACAGAAGGCGGCAAGAATCTTTCTTTATGTATGAGGAATTTACATTTTCTTCCGAAACAAGACAAATTCAACTCATCTTAAACACAAACAGACATCCAATATAAACAGTATTTACCTGGCTCTCCTTTATCGTAGTACTGATAGGTGCCAATATCTGTATCTGTGGGTGAGAGGGAGAAAGAGATGAACATCTTGCTGTCAGGGAAAAGCAGAAGACAGATCAGCAATTTTGCACTGTGGGATAAACAATCGCTATCAGCCGGTGGCCTGTCCCGTCTGCCAGCACCTTAGTTTAGATAAGACCCAGTGTGAGGAGAAGAGGGGGGTCCGAGCCAGAATGGAGGTGACGTGCTGAGGGGTGTTAATAAAGACAGGAGGGTGCCTGAACCCAGCCACCGGAGGGACAAACTCTGATTTGCAAACATGCATCACACAAATTTAAAAGTAGAAGAGCCAGAATCTAGAGGCGGGTGTAGAAACACTCAGCATGCAACAAGCAGAAACACACACAGATACGCACACAAACTGCTGAGCCGAGGCTTTCCTCCTCCTTTTTTTTCTTTTTTTTTTAATGCGTTATTTCCTGCGGGGTATGAAACCATAAGCAGCCAGACTCAGATTCACACAACACATCGTTTCTTTATCACCGCACTGCTGTTGCAGCCTCTGCATCAGCACCTGAGGCCCGGTCACACTAACACAACCGGAGAGTACACAAACACACATGCTCAATCTGTGTACTGCATATGGATACAAATAAAGCCTCAGCTTCACAACTTATGTCTTTCTGTTGTTACATTTGTAGCAAAACCCGTAAGAGATCTTTTTATTACTAATATATTGTGAAACTAATACTAAAATACTAGATCCTTATTGTGCTAGATTTTGCACTATGAGGATAAAATTTTTTTGACAATCTTATATATTATTTTTTAAAAGACTTGCATAACAGTTAAGCGATCTTTGAAAATATAAAGCTAGCAATAAAAATTTATATTTTCAACTGCTGGTTGATGGGAATAACTCATTCTTTTATGATTTAGGGTTAATGGTCTCAGTGAGGTTTCTGTGTATGTACTTCAACAGGGTTTTTTTTTTTTTTGTCATGACTGGATTTTTATTGAGACCGGATTGGCAGTGAATCATACCATATATCTGCCATTGCATATCAGCATAGCTGATTCTGGATCCTATGAGCATGCTAAGCCATGATAAAATGTATCGGTCTATCGTGCTTACACTGTTATGATGAGCTTGTCAACGTATGATGTGCACAAAAAACATCACGACACTGTAAAATCCAGTAGAAACTTTGATATGAATTGTAACAAAGTAGATGTTACTCAGTTCTTAAGTCTACCCTTCAAAATCAGATGATTTCAAGCATCAGATACATTATCAGCCAGTGGTCATTAGCATAACCAGATATCGACGATGCTCTGTTATTCACTTCACAATGCAAGTTTTTTTCTAGATGTAAGCTACTAATTCAATCTTCTCAATTACTGACAGGAACTTCTATGGGTCTATAACTATACATTAGCAAATGTTTTTATACATGTATTACCAATAGTCCAAAAAAAAGTGACAGAGTGTGCAAAAGGCAGGGTACACAATATTCAGGTGGCAGATGGTAAACATTTTTGGCTAAATTTGTTCAATTTTACAGTAAAAAACGTGTCTATACAGATAAAAACAAGTTCGAGAGGCAAGACTGAGATGGTTTGGACATGTACAGAGGAGAGAGAGAGTACATTGGAAGAAGGATGCTGGGTTTGGAAGAGGACTAGAGGAAGGCCAAAGAGGAGGCTCATGGACACAGTGAAGGAAGACATGAAGATAGTTGGTGTGACTGAAGAAGATACAGCAGATAGGGTTAGATGGAAGAAACTGACTTGCTGTGGCGACCCCTGAAAGGAAATGCCGAAAGAAGAAGAATACAGATAAAAACAAATGTTTCAGTGACTTTAGTTTTTAAGTTTTTTTTTTTTTCATTGTGTGTGTTGTTGTGTGATTCATTTTCACGTTGGTAAAATAACAAATTAGAAAACTCAATTTTACATGATTTGTTCAAACTTTGCTAAAAACTTTCTTTAAATTAAACTTAATTTTTTTTTTGCTTCATAAAATGAACCAAAAATTCGCATCAACTTCACTTTAATGTACTAGTTTAACATCCTTATTGATAAATAAATTACTCTCTTTAGACATTGCTTTTAACCTTATTAGGAACTCAAAACCTCCCACATCAGTGTTGCATCCTTCAATCTGTTATTTTCTGTTTTTGGGTGGATATGTAATGTGAGGAAAGTGATGATAGGGAGCGTCACACGCCAGCAACCCGGTCTTTTTTTTTTTTCAGACATATCCATCCGCCTTCATCAGAGATATCCAAAAACACACATAACAGAAAAAAACAAGCAAATAAGAATATGTCACCCTCACGTAGGATATCCGCCCTTACTACATTTGTGTATATACAATGACACTGTACACATACATGTACACACACAAAACCTCAGAGAGACGCTATCTCTTCAAGAACTCAACAGACTGTGAAAGACAAGACAGAATGGAAGGAAGCAAAAAAACAAGAAAATGGAGAAACAGAGCATTTTCGTTTTTCAAAGGAGATGGTCTGATTGTGAGAAAGCGCACACATACACACCCAAAAAAGTCCAAATAAAACCCACACTCTGTCTGAGGAGAAGCGGTTCTTTGATGACGGTGATAAGTCTTTACAACATATAAAAACTTTCAACATTTCTAACACCAGACTCTTTTTCAAAATGTCTAATTTGATGTTTTTCAGTATAAGTTAATTGTACACATTACACTTCTGAAAGAACTTTAAAATAGACTGTTTTAATTTGCAAAGACATAAATGCAGAAAATGTGCAGTTTTTTTAGTCCCCTGTTTTTATATTATTGGCTGAAGTTTTAATACGACACCTCACCCATCGCCTGCATGGAGGACATGGCGAGGGACAGAATGAAAGCAAAACTGTCATCAACCATGTTAAATCCGTCCCATCCTGTCCATGAATCTGTGGACATCTGAAGAGCAGCTTTAGCAACAGACTCCTGCAACCCCACTGCTCAAAGAAACGGTACAGAAAATAATTTCTGCCATCCTCCATCAAACTATTTAACCTTTCAATTTCAAACCTTTTCACTTTGACTCATAACAGTTAAAAAAATCATGTTGTTTTATGATTGTAGCACTGCAGCCCTCAAATTTCCCTTTGGGAATGAACAAATTATTTTTAATTCAATTTTGATGAGGATTCTAAGGATGAACTATTAAAGATACCGTTTCTTAACATGTGAAATAAAATTGGTAAGCTCGATTGATTTACTAGAGTCAAAACCATTAAATCAATTTCTTCTAAAAAGACAGCAGCCATTGATTTGTATGTTTAAACCAAACAGTTAATAACAGCTCGTATTACAAGCTTTCTCCTTTTGGTTGTAATTATAGCTGATAACCTGAAACTGCCTGATAGTTTTAGAATGGCCTTTCTGGTAACCTTTAAACAGTATTATATGTGTTAAAACTGCAAATTTTGAAGAGTCCTTTATTTTTAGTCATCAAAACATGTATTTTTGTTTTGAATGACCTGGCCATATCTGGGTAACCATGATGTGGCACCAAGAAAAATTCATAAAAACCTTCAGAAATTCAATCGTATTCCATATTAAAATTATCTAAAAGAAAATAGCTTGTATGTTTAAATTTGAGCCAGAATTTGGCAAAGGACTTAATATAAATAAATAGCCCTTTCATTGGTATTCCTGGTTTCTAAAAGGGATTAAAGCATTAGGATACCTGAAGCATGGCGACAATATGAAAGACTGAGGCAGAAATACTACACACAATCATTTATTTCAAAGACCTGGAGACATCTGCTGAAAAACACATTTTGTTTCAAGGGAAACGTTTCTTGATTTTTCTTTTTGTTTACTTCTAAAGCCTCAGATTTAACTACTTGATTGTCCAGTCTTTACCACATATTTCATGTATGTGGTAATCATTCAACAGAGGATGCCGATGATGGCGACTAGAGACCAGAGGGTGGTAATGATGGTGGCTAGAGACCAGAGGGTGGTGCTGATGGCGGCTAGAGACCAGAGGGTTGTGATGATGGTGGCTGGAGACCAGAAGGTGGCTAAAATGGCGGTTATTGACCCAAAGGTGATGATGATAGTGGCTAGAAAAAAACAAGTTCCTGGGCAATGCCAAGCAATGCAAGTACAACACAGGGCTGAGGAAGGACTAGGCTTATAGAAAAAAGGACAACAGAGAAGCAGGTGAGGCAGGGAGAGATAATAAAAGCTATGGGTGGGTTAATTGGGGAGGAAATGTAAGGGCAGGAAGTTGGAGAAAACAGGAAGAGGAAGAATTCCTCGTGAGGACAGCTGTTACCATCTGTAGAAAACTTTACAGCATTATGACAGCACAAGCTGAACTTTTAGCATTTATGAGGGAAAAAAGTATGGATTTTATGCAAAAAATATTCAAAGATTTTAGTGAGTAAAATGTGGTTGTATTGTTACATTTTACTGAGATCATAGTGGATAGTTTTGTGTATTAAGGCTGTTGTTTTTTGAGTGGAGGTAGTTATTGGAGAGCTTTTTAATGAGCTTTTTAATCTGTGATGCCTTAACAACGTTTTTCCTGAATTAATTCAGCAAAAAGTAAGATGGTTTTGTAATCATTAAACAGTTATTGAGTGGATAATTGATGCATAAGGAACAGTATTGAAAGTCTCGTGTGAAATGCATGAACAACCACTGAAGTCTAAACTGCTGCAGCTGCATCACTTTTTACAAACTTGACCTACTGTGTTTTATCAAAGAGTTCAATGAGTTCATTTGTAATTCACAATCCTAGGTGGATTCTGTGTCTATCTTGGAAGATGATCTCTCCAGGAGGTTACTTTGTTTTAAATTGCTGCTCTGCATGTGTGATTTGAAATAACGTCCACAAACATCTTTTTGGAAAGTTTGTTCAAGTGTCAAATGAACATCAAGTTTAATTTGATGAAGACAAAAGGAAAGCCTTAGAAAGTGAAAACAGACAAGGTGAGAATTGATGTTGTTAGTCAGATTGTTAAAGCAGATGCAGGCGAGGAGGAGGTGTGAAAACAAAGTGAGTGTCGACAGAAATGGCAAGAACAAGACGGAACGAGGAGAAAAAGAAAAGAGGGGAAGATACACTTTATGAGAGGGCAGGAGATTGAACGTGATGATAAGTGCTACCTTTAACTTGGAGCGAGCTCTTGGTAGACCACAAGTGCAGCTCGGCCAGGCAGAACGCCATCTCACAGAGGAATGTAACCCGATTCTGTAGAAAAGAACAAGAGAGGCATGAAAGATGGGTAGAGAAACGGGACAGGACAAACATGGACACAGATAAATATCTTGATGGAAGAACAAATAACCTGGTCTGTTAAAGTCAAAAGGGTCAAGCGAGACCTGTAAGTAAGACATACAAACAAGCTCATTTGAACTGCTATATGTGTTCTTTCAATTCTCGACTACAAGCACAAACAAAGACTAAAAAAATCTTTAAAGTTTAGTTTGAATTTTCACCAGGTTCTCCACTTTCCTCCCACCCACAAAAAATTAAGGTTGATTAGTCGTTGTAAATTGTACTTAGGAGCATGTGTGAAGTGCTTTACCTGTTACGCTTGTATTACAGGTAGAGCAAAAAAACAAGCTAATGAGTTCTCAGTATGTAAAAATAAACCAAAGGACAGTGAACTTAAAGTGACACTGAGATGCTACCGCCATCATTCACACATCACAGGTGAGCAGTGATGGACGCCCGGTTTGTGGAGCTGACAGCTCAGACAAAGCAGGAGGAATTCCTCATATCATCTAATGAATGCAGAGCAGGTCTGGCAGCTGCTGCTGTCTCTGCGTCTTTATTACACACTTTATTCTGCAGCCTGTTGCTCCCTCCTCCCGGAGGGTTAACCGTCCATCTCCATCCAGTCCACTCAGTGGGGTTTACACTGTAGTATTGACGGTTTGTTCACATTGCTGATGTTCTTTCCTCATAGTCCTACTGTGCTTGTTTGAACTGCGGATTGAACCACTTGAAGCGTTTGTGAGGGTAACTGAAATCAATAAAATATTTGAACTGCTATTAATCTGCTAGCTTTTATTGTTTTCCACAACCAGAAACCATATGGTTCTAACTCACTTCAATGTTTTTATTAGTGTAACCGTGCGACTCGGTTTTCTCGGTTTTTACAGGTGTAAAAACACTGAATCTGAACTTTTTAATATTACTTCAAATTAAAACTTCTGAAGTTTTTTTTCCTGCCAGTAAGCCTGATTAATATGGTAGTGAATTTGATAGTTTGATCAAAAGACAGTCTTTTAGATCAAAGAAATTATTTTAAAAAATGTACATACTTCAAAAAACCCACCAAAACAACAGAAGTTTGAATCAGAAAATTAAAAAGTGAAAATTACAAGAATAAACTGCCCAATCCACAGCATCTGTTCTTTGACGTTGCCTTATTAAGCCAGACTTACACAAAGATTGAGGGAATTAAAACAGAACAAAAAAAAAGTGAAATTATTTTTTATTATTGTACAAAACCAAATTTGTCTACGTAGAAAACAAAGTGATACCAGCTTCATGAAACAAAGGAGAAAAATTCATCCTGAAAAACCAATCCAACAAGGGGTTTTTGAATAAATTGTAAATCTATCCTGTTTCTTGAGCAAGACACGCTGTTCAGATCACAAATCAAACTAAAAAAAGAAGAAAACATGTTATTTTAAATAAAAATATCCATCCACCTGTATTTGTGACTTCTTAGCCTATCACTGATTTACCAGCGCATATCCTGGCAGATATAAAACTGCAGACGGGTAAATGGCCAAGTCCCTGGTTGGTTGCAATCAAATGGACAAAATAAAGAATATATCACATCTTTTGTTAATTGAAATATAATTCTGTAATTTGCTCTGGTTTTCAAGGAACATTCTTTTCCATTTACCCAGACAACTAAACTTTTATTTCTGTATTACATAACTTAACTTTTTATAAATGATTTCTGCTAGTTGTTGCGTGGTCTCTTAGGTACTTTTTAAAAATCTTTCAGGAGTCTATTTCCAAGTATATCAAATCAAATGTCATTTATAAAGCACTTTTCCAACACAAAGTCACACAAAGTGATGAACAGAACAAATAAAAACTTAAATAGCATTACAATCCAGATCATTAAAAAAAAAAAAAAAAAAAACAGTAAGTCAAAAGCATCTATCAAAAATCACACGCTCACACAAAACACAGCACACATGCATCGACGTTCACACAGACCCCCCCATCCCACCCCTCATACGCCCATCCTTCCTAACCCCCTTTTTACCTGAACCGCTAGCTACTGTCTCTTTAACTGAAATAAAAATAAGCATCTGGCCTGATGCTGAGAGGAAACAATAACCGGGATCGATCCACAACGGGAGTCGGCCTGTCCCTGACTGCAGCGGCCAAAACCACAGGGGTCCACCCAGCTTCAGGAGACACAGGCACCCACAGTAACATGTTGATTGCTGTTTTCCATATACGGTGATATCATTTTTTAATATTAGAATGTTTGAATGTTAATAATATATGAATTTATATCTCAGCTAAATGCTTAATTGATTTAAGCTGTTTGAAATGGGGCTTGTGTTGCGTCTATCATTTAAAAAAATCCTGTCTCTGTTCTTAGACCCCCTGCTAGGATTGAGGAAAGAGTGGCATGACAGGGGTGTGATGGATCTGAGCCCAGTGTGGCAGAGGTGTAGCAGTACTGCTGTGCTGGCCGTTCATTTTTCCACTGAGCAGTAAATAAACTGGCTCTGCTTCTTATTTCCTCTTGTAAATGCTGAGATGGGACTCTCTTATCTATACCTCTTGCTCTTCTTTAGGTAGAGGAAAAGAAGAAAAATCTCATTTTACCACTCAACCTCCAAAACCACAAGTCACAACAAAAAAATTACACACTGATAAATGTGGGTGCCATGGAAACGCTGGAGTTAGCCTGGCATGACAGCAATGGCGTAACGAGCTCCCTGACATAAGAGGATTCTTTCATCCCCTCATAACCAGCCTCTTTTTTTTAGTGGCAGTCAGCTCTTTTGGAGTGAAAAACTCATTTCAGCCACCTTTCATTCAGTTATTGCCAGCCTGGCTGGTCTAAAAGCTCCGGAGACCTTGTTCTGAGGAGCTGCTGGGGTCTGGAGGCTGGCAGAAATACAGAAAACAAAAGAGAACATGTTTGAGTGTATGCTGGACAAGTAAGATATGTCCATGAGCACGAGACGACATACACCTATCAGAAACAGTCAGTTTAAAGTTCAATAGATCCTGTTTACTTTAACTAAACACTGTCCTTTGTTTCTTTCAAATAGCTTTAGTTTCAGACTGGTTGGAAAAAATTTCATTTCTACTATTTCTCAAGCTAATGTGCAACACTTACTCTTATTTGTCTAAGTATGCAAAAAGAGGAACAAATCAAATTTAAAATAGTTTATTTGATAAGAGTTTGATTTGAACTCAGATTAACATGGTTACATTTTAAGGTGTAAATCCCAGCAAACTTGACGGCTTACCTAAAAGTTTCAGTATCCTCACTTATTTAGGCTTAATGTCCTTCCTAAAAGTTTCCAGTTTGGAAAGAAATACACTCCCTCTGGCCACGCATTTTGTGATAGGTGTGTAAAGTTGTGATGTTACTGGTATCTGTTCCTGTCAATATGAAGCCCATCTGCTTTATTCTACAAACTGGGACTATGTTATAAGAGATTTAGATCATCTTTAATTGCCATAGAAGTGTCACGAGTGACGTAACCCGAAGCATGTTGGCATGAGCGAAAACACACAGCATGCTACCTAGGTGCTGGAAGGCGGCCATACTGATTCCTGGCTGGGGTTGCCTTGGTTTACCTGCAGAGCTTTGTAGGCGTGTACAGTCAAAGTGGAGAGGGCTGGGTGAAGGGGGGGTTAGGTCATTGTATCCTGTCTTTACACCGCTAAGGAGGCAGCTTTAACATCAAAGAACGGGGGGGAAAACATGCGACTCGGTTTTCAAAGTCAGTCCACAGGAACTACGACCTTGTCTGCTCTTTGCATCTCTTTCTCTGCTCTTCATTCTCTGTCCCCTCTGGGTGGATTCAGAGTGTGAGAACGTCTCTCTGCATGTGTGTTTGTGTTTGAAAATAGCTCAGGCAGAAATGGAAAGCCTGTCAGGGCATTTTCTTTAAACTGAGAACAATAAAGAAACTAAACTACTGTTATAATGGATTAGATTTATATCTCGCTTTTTAAGCATTTCATGTCCATTTTTCATTCATATTCTGTTATGGTTGAGCCACATGGAGAAGGTTAGAGAAAAAGTGGTAGCCAAACTTTCCTAAAGAGCTGTTTTACAAACAGAAAACAGACAAAAAAGATAAAACATGAAGACAAGTAGGAGAAAATTAACTGATTGACTGAAGTTAAGCAAAATTTGAATGACAAAATGTTTATTTTTAATTATACTTAAAGTTATAATCAATTAACTGCAAAATCAAACTATTTCTTTAAACCATTCTTTTTCCAAGCATAAGTGTGAGGCAAGCAATTTTGGGGTTTAATAATATGTGATCTTAAGAAAACAAGTTTGGGAACCACTGCCTGCGTTTTAGATTACAAATGAGTAAAAATTGGATAATTAACCTAAGTTACCGGTAAAAAAAAACAATAGGGTAGACCTTTTGTCTGACATCTCTAGAATCTGACAGGTGACTAGCTCGTCTCTTAACATACACATACATTCAACCCTAAAGGTGTTTTTCTGCCTGCTCCGTGGTTTCATAGAGCGATGTGATCAATGCAGGGTCACGGAGCTGCCACAGGGTGACTGACGCAATGCCATCACATACTTGTCTAATTCAAACACACACAAATTTTCACATCTCACTTTTTTTTAAATTTCTGTTCTGTTTCTCATATAAAAAAAAGTTTTCTGTCCCTGATGAAAAATGACTTTTTAAATCTGGTGATTTTTTCTTTCTCTTTTCTAAAGCTACATTCAAGAGTGGGTGTCGCTTTTTTTTCCTTTTTTTTTTTTTTTTTTTTGTAGTTTTTACCCCACATTTATCTCTAGCAGATTATAACAGGTAAAAATCCGATGACCATGAGCACCATATTAAAAAATACAAAAATTTGCCATGGCCTTAAAACTTAAAAAAAAAAAAATACTGTGGGTGCATTTTTTTCTCCGTGGGAAAATAATATACGTATATATTTATTCAATTAAATTCTCAGCGAGCACTTTTTTTGATAAGAACAAAAACCAAAGTAGGCGGTGGCAGCCACAAAATAAAAGACAATTAAAAGGTTATCAGAGACAGGAACACACAGCCCCACAACAGACTGGCAACCTGTTCGAGGTGTTCCCCACCTCTTGCCTGTAATCAGCCAGGATAGGCTCAGGCGACCCAGACTGAGATATGCTGTTCAGAAGATGAGCAAATGAAAAATTGGGCACACTCACCCTCAACAACTCTTCAGTCTGTTGTAGGGTAGACACACACAATTACTCATTCCTAGGAGTGAATCTACAGTGACCAATCAGCCTAATCTGCATGACACCGGTGGTTTGCGAGAATACTGGAGAACACGAATATAACTGACAAATACAAAAGGAGTACATGCAAACTCCACACAGAAAAACCAATGCCTCGATAAAAGCAAGACTCAATCCAATGACCTTCTCCCTGTCCTCTCATTGCCGACCACTTGAGCCAACATGAACATGGTATAATCCAGATAACATGATAGTAGCTTTATGAAAGCTTATTATAATACATCAGCCTACTTAGTTTGATCATCAGAAACATTCTTTCTAAATCCATTTTCTTCAGTCGCAATTATGCTCCACTCATTTACAAGCAGACAGTTACCAGAAGGCACAACAGTCCAGTTAAGAGTTTAAAAAAAAAAAAAAAGATTATTTTTCCATTCCAAAAAGTTGCTCACCAATCCCTGCATCAGGAAAAATAACAATGTTGCTCCTGGATGTCCCTAACGGAGCCTCCAGGGTTTTAGTCATGTTCATGTCAAACACCATTCTTTTTTTCCCCTTTCTGTCTGTCTTTCTTCAAGTCACTCTACTTCAGTGGTTTTGTGGAAGACCTGAGGCCTTAAAGAACTCGACCCGCTGTGAAGACAACGTTCTTCTGAGTGGAAGCGCCGTGAAAGCCTTGCGGCAGTGCATGCACTTACTCATGAACGCAGACACATGGAGCACAATCCCAGAGCGAGTACAGTGTATCTTCTCAACTATCCTATTATAAAAAGGAGTGTTTGGTGGAGGGTGGGCAAAGTGGCGCCAGGCAGCAGGCCCCAAAACCATCCATTCACACACTCACAGGAGTCCATTGAGTTGTCAGCAGAGGAAGAATAGAAGTGATGGACAGGCAGAACAAAATGAAGCAACAAAAATCCCATTGAGCAGAGATGACAGGTACAGTATGTATGGATGGGCATATATGTGCAACTTTATGTTCTGCAGAAGGTGTCAATCAGTGGGTGAATAAATGTAGCGTGACATGACTGCCGGGCAAACTCAGTGTTAAGTGAGTGTGTATCTTAACCAATGTGTGTGCATTGATGCATGCAGCAGAAGTTGGAGAAAAAAATCGCAGGGGGACCAGTTTAGGTTAGGAGGGCAGAGAGGGGTGAATGGTTGAAAAGTTCAGCAAAAGAAACAACTAAAAGAAAATTCCTTCTTTTTTTTCTGCAGTTTGATGAGTCAGACATTCTAAATGGGTGTAGTTCACACAGAAAACCAATTTTGATGTGTCTTTTCACCTCATTAAAAGTTAATATGATAGAATAGGAGAGTATTTGGCAGAACTGGCTTCATAACAAATAGCCCTTTTTTATTTGATTCTGTTACAAAATATATGTTTATTTCTTTTTAAAACTTTGTAATAATTCAATAAAAAATGTTCAAGCTAGTCCCAGGAGGCGTTGGCTCAGTGGTAGAGTTTCCGTCTTTTGACCAGGAGAAAGCTTGTTCAAATCCCACTGGGCCCAAGCCGCCCCTGGGACCACAGGAACAGCAAATTAAACAACAACCAAAAAAAAAAAAAAAAAAAAACACTAAAAGAAAAATATATATATTTATATACGGATATATAAAAATGTTTGAGCAAAAAAAATTGACACCACAAAAAAAATGCGGAAAATGGTGAAGAAGCGGGTGCAGGCTGGCTGGAAAGGTGTAGTAATGTGTCGAGTGTGACGTGTGATAGAGGAGTTATAACACTGTGGTAAAAGCAGACATGTTGTTTAGTCTGGAGATGGTGGCAGTGAGGAGAAGATATGAAACAAGACCAGGTGGTAGCGGAGATGAAGATGCTGAGGTTCTCTTTGGAAGTGACCAAGATGGACCGGAATGAGGATGTCAGAAGAACAGCACATTGGAAGTTTTGGAGATAAAGTCCGAGAGGCCAGGCTTTGGAAATATCCAGAGCAGAGAGAGCAAATATAGTGACAGAAGGATAGTGAATTTGGACCTGCCAGGTAGGAGACCTTGAGGAAAAAAAATCATGAAGAGCCCATTTATATTGTCAATTTATTTTTTAAAAAAAAACAAAGACTGTTACACAAATACAGAAAAAAATTGATTTTGTATCCAAATAACGGATTTCAAAAAGTCTTTTCTAGCTTGAAATTTAGTCACCTTCTTAACCATCTATCCCTCATAAGGTTGCAGGGGTGCCGGAGACCATCCCAGCTGATTCAAGGCGAGGGGTAGCGTACACCCCGAACAGATCCCCAGTCTGTCGCAGGGCCACACATATACAACCATACACACAAACACTCGTTCCCAGGGGCAATTTGGCACCAGCCAATCAACCTAACACGCATGTTTTTGGAGGGTGGGAGGAAACCGGAGTACCCAAAGAAAACTCACGCAGACATGGGGAAAACATGCAAACTCCACACAGAAAGGCCAGTGTGCTTGAAATTTACTTTCAGACAATAATACCAGACTTGAAATAATTGTGAAGGTCGACATGAGCAGAATATGACAATTTAAAATTCTTCCAATGCTGGAGAACTTGCTGAAAAAATTGAAAATGTTTATCAATTTTAAAAAATGGTATTCATTGTTAAAAACCTTAATTCACTGCTTAGTAAAAAATGGAATTACTGGAAAAATGGAATTACTTACTAATGGAATAAAATACATTTCTTATAAGTGTCTGAATATTTATTTGCTTCATGGATAAAACACATTGTTATTTGTTGTTCAACCATAATTGTGTCTAAAACATCTAAAACCAAGTTAAGTCAGAAATAAAAAGATAAAAAGTTTAGCTCTTAAGTCATTTTGCAGCCCGTTTGATCCCTTTGATTTGCATGCTAGTCTGAGAAAAAAAAGGAACACAAAGAGACAGAGAGATGAGTTGAAGCTTTTTTAAGCAGATGTGTAAACGTCATTAGAGAAGGTAATGGAGGGAGGCAGGTGGGATGTGAAGGGGGGACCTACTCCAGCAGAGGTATTTACCCAACGCCTGGAGCAGAAACACAAATACAGCCTCAGTAATGACTGAGACAGGGCGGCAGCAATAGACTACGGGGAAAAGGAGATGTTTGATGGAAAATCTGCAATCGGCTTTTGATTAGGAAGGGAAATTGTCAGAAGAGAAACACTTTAAATTAAGCCAGCAAATTATTTCAACAATCCAATATCCATTTAGTCAAGATTCCATTAAACCTGCAGTAATTTTCTTCCAGTCCTGTTCAGCTAATGGCCCTAATCTGTGCAGGAGTTTAACTAAAAGCTGAGTGAATCTGCCCTGCAGCAATGCCGAGGGCCAGGAAAAGCAATACTTCCAAAACCAGCAGCGTAATTTCTGACTAGCTTTAAGTGGCCTCTCAGTGGATGGCTTTTCTGACTGTTGTCCTACATTGGTGGCTTGTATCCCACAACCTCAGCTTCCCCTATATCCTTCTCTTTAGATTAATCAGATGTCCATAAACAACATACTTGTGACTAATTGACAAATTAGACATTATACAAATAGGAAAAGGTGATTTTGGGAAAAAAGCAACACAGGAACGCTTACGTCACACAATAAAGTCAGCATTAATAAGAAAAGGAAAAAAAAGGCAGAATTATTTGTTGATCATTTGAGCGAACACTTGATATGACTGCCTACATTTTTTAAAACAAAAGGTATGTTTATTATTCTGAAATAAATTGGCAATGTGATCTCTGACTGTCTTTTCTAAGACCAGGATAGGCTTTCTCTACCCCTGTTCAGGGGTCTGACTTAGATGAAGCACCCTGAAAAACAGAACCTTCAAATACGATGGTCCTCGAAAAGGGTGGAGTGCACTTTACAGATTTTAGGGTTGAATCCTAAGTGGACAAGTTCAAATATCTCTGGATCTTATTTATGAATAAGGGAAGGATGGAGCAGGAGATTTACAGACAGATTGGTGCACCATCCAGAGTGGTTCATTTTATTCCTGAATGAAATTTTTTTAAAGGGAAGCAATTTGTAATTATTTTGACTTAAAAAACCTTTTCTGTTCCAAAGTTTGTTCATTTATAAACTCATTTACTATATTTGGAAGTGAAAAAAAGAAAAAAACAACACAAATCTGACTGATTATTTCTCTACATCAGGTAATATTTTATGTCTACCTGCTTCTAGTTGGGGAGGAGTTTCTAATTGGGGAGGAGACGGCAGCTCAGTGGTTAGAGCGCTCACGCGCGGACCGGAAGATCGCGGGTTTGCGTCCCACAGAGAGCACGTCTAGGGTCCTTGGAGAAGACACCTAACCCCCGTTTCTCCCACCATTGGCGCCGTCGAAGGGCAGCCTGCTGCGGTGTAAGGAGTGCAGCAAACAAATTTCCGCGGTGAGGGATGAATAGAGTTATTCATTTATTTCTAGAAAGCTCCAAACACACTTGTTGAGGGCTACAGAATATGAAGCCTGTTAAAAGTTGTAGTCAGATGTAGAAAGATGGACCCCGGCAAAACGAAAGGTCACAATAAACGTCCCCTAAAACTCTCAGTGGTCTTATTTACCTGTCACACACTCACACACGCCCTGTCTATCACCTCCAAGACGAGGCTATGACACCTTTGACATCTCTCAACGGGCAGAGCCTCCCGCTGCCTGTCTGTGTCTCTGACAGGATGATGTGGCATCGGGCACTCACACGTCAAAAGCTCCTGGTCCAGGAGACTTGTTCTCTCTGGTGTGACCTCAGATATGGATGCTAGTCTCATATCTCTGTTCACCTCTCACTGCACCAACCTTCTGTCTGGAAGGTGAAATAAAATCCTTTCTGGCATCTACTCTCAGCTCTTCTTCTCTTTACCTGACATCTTTCTGTCATGCTTCATCACTGTAGGGTCAAACAGTCTGAGATGTAGAAGACATTCGATAGACGATCGAATTCAAAGTGCGTGATAATTGACCTAAATATACTAAAACAAACTTTTATGTTATACTTATAATCTAACTTTGCTTGTGCATTCAGTCATGCAGAACGAAACCATTTGGAAGTAAACTTTTGAGCAACACCAAGCTGGTCCAGTATTTTTTTTTTAAATGTGCACGATGAGCAGCAGGAGAGGAGAAGAGCTATCCAAAATGCCTGTGTCTATTGTGTTTTCTTTCATTTTCTGTCTTTGGTTCACTGAAAGGTTAGCCTTCACACTGCAAGTGAACTGCTCTAAGGTTCACCAAGAAGTGAACTACTGTTTTCTATCAAACCAAAAATCACTTCTACACTATCTATATTACCAAAGTTTTTATACAGGTGGATTGGATTCTTCTAAATTTTAGTTTTAAAACTTTTAAAACTTAGAATTGTCCCAATCTAAAGATGGGTGTGATCAAGTTCTTGAATGCAGCACAGAAGATACTTGATGTGGGCAAGAATAAAAAAAATTGCCTCAATTGGCTCATCAATCTGATCAAATGTGTGAAATTATGTCATTTTATAAATCTTGGATAAATTCGATATAAATTTTATCCAATTAACCTGGACTATTTGTTAGCATTTGAATGACAGAAAGTAGCTCCAAATCAGCACCTCTAAAGATCTCTGAGACTGGGATTGAAGTGTAGGACAGTTTGAGTTTCTTGTCAATGAGTGAGGGAAGGATGGAACAGAAATCAACAGGCGGATTGGTGCCACATCTGCAATAAACAGGACGCTGCGTGGGTGTAAAAAGATGCTACCATATACTCCCACAGAAATATTGAGCTCTACCTCTGTGTTTGATTATTGAATCGCTTGGAAAAAAGAGGCTTATTGAAGCTGTTGCAGAGTTTTGTAATCAATCAAAAGGAAAATGTGCAAAAGAATATAACTGTGCATGTGTGCACAAGTAGACGAACAGCTGGCATTTCTCCAGCTGTAAGAGAGCCCAAACATTCATCCAGGCATGAAAACAGCCTTGCCCGGTCCAAGCCCTATACTGTGAGAGTACAGTCATTATGAAACTGGATGGAACTGTTTGTATTGGGGTTTATTTGTACTGAGAAGTATCTTTTTCTCTTTACTTCAGAATTCCGGATAAAAGCAGGAGTGTATATAAGCTAGTCCGTCTTGTACAGATTCTGTGTCCTCTTTATACAAACACAGATTGTTATGTGGACCACAGGGATCAGTTTTGGGACACATTTTCCCTACAAAACAATCTGACATCATTGGCTTATCTTACAATATGAATTCAAATCAAACTTGGCCATCATATCTCTCATTTTCTCATTGTCTTTACATTTTTCACTTTCAATACAACTTGGCAAGACTTACTCAGCTTGGTGAGTAAGTATTGTTTCTCACACAGCAACATTTTTTTGTTTTGTTGTGACCCAACCGTGAATTTGTTCCAACAATTTTTACAGCATCATGTGCGGGCTTATCAGAAATTAAGCATATCTCAATAATAGTGACCACCCAGTGAGAAAACACCAGGAGGCATGGACTCTGAAGTTTGCAGATCAGGAGCTTTTTGACTGTACATGCTTGTTTGTGTTGATGATCATAGAAAAGTAGGGAGATAAATTAGCGTGTGACCAGTGTGACAAATTTTCCCACTGCCATCTTCTTTAATGTGTTACAAAGCTTTTCATAGCCCACATCACCTCCTCTTCTCCACATACACATGCATATGGGCTTTCCATCATCTTTCCACCTTGCCGTCAGCGTTGCAAAGAGCAGCTATCCTTGCTAACATCTGCTGCTCGACCCAGGGCCACTCAGAATGGGCTTTAATCCTCAAACAGGCGTGTGGTGGGGGAAAACATCCTTTCTTTTTAGACAAGCAGACAAACAGGGAGAAGCAATGTTACTGGTAACCTGCAGGCAACCGGCCTGTGGAAAGACCTGGAATGTTGTTGGTTATGTGACCCTCGCCTCTCCAATTGTGCCACAGACCATTATGGCTGTGCATAGAGGTATGACCGCCAGCATCGGCAGAGAGTTGTCATCACCAGTCCAGTTGGATGGATTTGGGTTTTGAGCTAATGAAAGGTGGCGCTATCTGGGATGGGTTAAAGGTAGTTTGTCAATTTCAGTTGTCACATTCGCAAAAACAATCATATTCTTCCTTTATTTTTTTTTATTATTTGTCATTTGAACTACTCGTGGATGCACGAGACTGCAGCAGCTGCATTTCTGGTCATCCTTCAATGAGTTTTGAGTGTGTTAACTGCTTTCAGAATGAACAGAATGTATTTTTACGATAGTCTGGTGCCCTCTTATGGTTACAACACTAAGAGCACGACTCTATCCAAGCACATGAAACAATTAAAAGTGTGCTAAAATCACACAGTCATGACACGAGCATCTCTCATCTCTGAAAGAGATCAAATGATTCTCCATCATATTACTGTAAATCATAGAGAGATTCTGGCAGACATGCACAGAGGATATGAAGATATAGGCCCATCATTCAATCCGTTGGCTGCTGTGAAATATGTATTTGTCTTAATGTGTAGTTTGATCTCATCAAACCCATTTCACGGACCATTTCTCTATGCAAACACCTGTATGTAAATAAGATGGAGAAAGCTGAAGAGTACAATTGGGGCTTGAAATGAGGAAGAGACACAACTCTGAGGATGGATCGGTATGTGTGTGTGTGTTATGAGATTTAATTGAATAGTTCTGCACCGGTGCCAAGAAGTCGGTGTGTTTGCAGATGTCTGTGTTCTTTCTGATTGAGTGATTTTTTTTTTCACTCCCACAGTCTGCCAGGACTTGGCTAGAAACAAAGTCCTTCTCCAGTTTCAATCACAGGCAGATTGTGAGAGGTTGTGGGTACATCAAGGCAGACTGGAAACATTTGAATACCTCCAGGCCTTGAGCTAAAGTACCAAAGCCACAGAATAACAACAGATAAAATGGATCTGCAGGCCGTCTCTGGAAATACGTTGTTTGGGAAATCTAAGCTAAAAAAAATTAAGGGAAGGGTGTGCTGGTACTTCCATTTCTGGCAGTCAAAAAAATCTGCTTTTTTAAAACTTTTACATTACTATATATTACTTCAGAAGGTAATAACACAGTTATGAGCAGGGTGAATCTAAAGGCAGGTTTTGTATTGCTCGTAAACCACATGATTTTTCTAACATAAAAACATTTTTTAAAAATGCATACGTATATTTTAAATAAAAGAAATGCTAAATTTTTTTTTCAAGTTTTATATTATTATTTCATAAGATTATTACAAATATCTTGTGTAACTATGCATTAATGTGAATACACAATTGGTATTTATGTAAAATAAAATAAAAAAGAAATCCAAAACGCCCTTATTTGATAAAGGTGTCAGATTTTAGCACAAGGATTTGAGCTGTCCACTTATAATCTCAGTTCAGAAAGAAAAGGATTTTGCTTTAGCAACAAGTGCTTTTGGAGCTTCTTCAATACAAATCCATCAACACCTCTTCTGCGAAAAGACAACCAGATGTGCTTTACAAAAGTCGTATACTGGCACCTACTGCTTTCTGACTATTACTACAAACAGCATCATGAGAGGATGGAGACACTTTTACCTTCCACACAACTGAATAAATTAGAGTACCGTAATATTAAACAAGGTTTTGAGAGCACAGCCATAAAGAAGCTTCTTCTTCTCCTTTTGGCATTTCCCTTCAGGGGTCGCCACAGCAAGTTGGTTTCTTTCAGCCATAAAGAAACTAAAAAACGTAAATCAGATGGTGGCAGAGGAAGTTAGGAGTGGGATATGATCAGTTACAATAACTTGACCAAAACGGTCACCACCTAGATTTAAAGGTGGTCTGGTAGATCTGTATACGGTAAATTATTTTTTTGCAACAGTATATCTTAAGTGAAAACACAGCTAAACAACTATGAAGTGTTAGAAAAACCACTGATAAAAGAGACTAACTAAAAAATTGTTTCAGTTTGCCAGGAATTCTGAAGAAATTAGTCCAGATTTACTGTGCCTCCAAGCAATGAGGGCTTTTGGATAAGACAAAAAACAACAGTTTCACCCAACATACTTATAGCCTGTTGCACAAGCCTGAGGGGATGTATTAGGATTTAGGGTTGCTGCAGGTGATCAGGTCTAGGTTTAGCAACAGTGTGTGTTCAAAAATGAGATCTGCTGACAACCTGAATATACTGAATGACCAAGTTATTCCACAAGAGAAGAGAAGGTGGATGGTAGAGGCATATGCCAAGATGACAACGGCAGGATTAGTTAGGCTATTACTTTGAAAAAATGCATCAGAGTACATGAATGTACTTTTTACACATGGAAAGGTCAGATCCTGACTGCAGAGGTGTAGAGGTCGGAGTCTACTATCATCACTTCAAGATGTTGGTAAAGAATGAATGCGACACTGAATGGGAATAAGTCTAACAGCATTGCAAAAGCCGTTAGCTGCCACCCGAGCGCCTCGCGGGCGAGGTGTTTTGGGCACGTCTCACTGGGAGGAGACCAAGGGGCAGAACCCGGACCCGCTGGAGACACTATGTCTCACAGCTGGCCGAGGAGCGACTTGGGATCCTTCCGGGTGAGCTGAAGGATGCAGCCGGGGAGAAAGAGGCCTGGGCTACCAGTTTGAGGCTGTTGCCCTTGCGACGCGACCCCGGAACAAGCGGAAAATGACGGAACGAACGGAACGGAGCATTGCAAAAGCTTAAGAAATGAGTGTATTATTCATAACTAAAGATGTTGCAATAAAATATTGGAATGTTTTACCTTTTTTTGTAGTAACTTTTATTATGACAATAAAGCATTTGTTCATACGTACGTATGAATGCAACTGACTATCTCTCTGTGTGTGCTGCTGGTACTCTGTTTGTTATTTAGTCTACCAAAACCGATAAGAGAGCGATACCCAGGACGGTGGGTGTGCAAGGCTATCTGCTTCCTGGCTGCCGTGAACAGGGTCACTCAGGTGCACTCTGAGGTTACAAAGTTAAGAAAGCAAAATACAAGGAGATAAGGCAGAAGAGGACAAAAAGGGTGGAGACGATAGAACAGATAGAGTAAATAATAAAGGATGTGCCATTCATTTTATAACAGTTCAAAGCAGATTTGTACCGCACATGTGAGAAAACTCGGCCTCACGTGAAAGAAACCATTGCTCCAGTTCTCCTTGCTCCAGTTCCAGGTTTGGTTTAATGGATAGAACAAAACACCTGCAATTCTGCTTGTTTTCATTAGAACACACACAGAGGATCAGGCCAGCATGCAAACTGGCACCAGATATTATCGTGTATCCCGCTGCTGTCGTTGGTTTCATTCTTATTTTCTTTTTTAAAAAGACAAAGTACACCTAATCCCCTCATGCCGACCTGACAGTGGAGGCTGGCAAAGAAAAAAGTAAACACTGACTTGTCAAACAACGGTGACAACACAACAACAGACTCTCTCAATTGTGCACCGTGACAGGCCGTTTCAAGCCCCGAAAAAGGGGGGAGGTAAGCATGAGTGATTTTTGTTGAATTTACGAGTTTATTATTGCTAAAAATTTGGAGATCAATTGAAAAATTGGAGATAAACACACTCAGGGAGAAAAATATGACTAAACTAGATAAAAAAACATATATTTGTATCTTGTTTTTTAATGTGCAATAAATAACTTAGTTTCACTCAGTTAAACATGTTGGAAACGACTTAAGGATATACAGATCAGTTCCAATCTGCAGCAAAGTACTGATAATATTTAAGTTAATAAGTTTAAAAAGTAAACCTCACAATCTAGATTTAAATTTGTTTGCAATAAAACTTAAGAAAGTTAGTGCATGAATGTGATGCTTTGTGTTTTTGCCAAAAAAAAAAAAATACTATACTAGAGAAAAAAATTAAAATACTGTATATCTAGGCTTTAAATATTATCTAAGACACATATATGTGAACAAACATGTATCATTCTTTCTATTTAAGAACTTGATCCCAAATTCAAAATACAGAAATTGTCAGTCTGTCATCTTCTAAACAGCTTATCCCAATCAGGGGACTGCCAGAGTCTATTCCGGCTGATCACAGTCGAGAGACAGGGTACACCTAACACAAGTCAACCGTCTGCTGTAGGGCCACAAATAAAAAACAAACTAACCATGGGAACATTCATTCCTGGTGGTATTTCCCTACACACAGTAAGTGCACAATAAAGGGAACCAAACCTTATGGCACTCTAATGATGTTATGGCATAGAATTTTTACATTAAGGATGTGCAGCATACGAAAAACACTGTGTGCTGCACACTAGCTTGGCAAAAATTATTAATCCAAATCTATTTTAAATTACACAAAGAAAAATGAGAGCAGATTAAAGAACCTCTGTTATCATGGCTACAGCAAATATTGCACATTTGAGTCAGTCTGACATGAGATCGGACTATCATTACAGAGATAAAGTTTGGTTAGAAAACATGGAAAGATTTGTTTCCAAGCAGAGGCAAGGCAAGTATATTCATATTAATAACGTATACTTTATTGATCCCTTATGGAGGAAACTTGTGTGCTGCTTTACACCGCAGCAGGCTGCCACGACAGCGCCAATGGTGGGAATCGAACCTGCAAACTTCTGGATAAGTTTTGGTTCGAGGGTGAATGCGCTACGACTGAGCCGCCGCCTCCCAAGTTCATACACAAGGCAATTCAATGTGCTTTATAAGACAGAAAAATGCATTAAAACCATTGAATATAAATAGAAAAAAGAGTGATTAATGTTAAGTTAAATGCATAAAAAAAACAGAACTGTTTTCAGTCTAGATTTAATAATTGTGACAGTAGAAGCCTGTCTCACAGCCTCAGGAAGTTTGTCCTCCATGATTAGTCCTGACTCTAGACACCATCAGGAGGCCAGTCCTAGAGGTCCTCAGAGTTCCAGATGGTTCATAAGACACTAACATTTCACACTTAAAGACAAGCAGAGCAGCTTTAAAGTCTATTCTCTGATCCACAGGAAGCCAGTGCAGCGACTTGAGCACAGGACCAATGACATCATATTTTCTAGTTCTTGTTCAGACTTGAGCAGCAGCATCTTGAATAATCTGCAGCTGTTTCAGCTACATGAGGCCAAAACCGAGACATGAGAACAGGACTAAAATAAACATGGTACCAGTTATAACCCGGGCAGCAGATTCTGGATGTATTACACATGTACAACAGGTAGTGTGGTGAGTCCAGAAGGAAGACCTGTACATTAGAATAATTTAATAGAGGTGAATTTATAAACAGCTCCAGGTCTGATTTGGACATATCTTTTCATTTCAAGGGATTTTTCTAAAATTGTAAAAAAAAACTGATGTTGTTTTATGTCTGACTGTTAAACCTGAATCTAAAAATGCTGTTAACACATCCCTGATCAAACCCTTACTAATGTGCCTCTTCAGTCAAAACATTCAAAATAAGTTCATGATCATCAAATAAGTGTGATAAATAACCATTTAAAGTGCAGACATTCTCATACACAGCATAAGATATTAAAATATTAATAATTTCGTTTACAGTGAGTTTTGACAGTTCATCCAAATACAGAAAAGATTAATGATAGAAATCACAGTTAGCTTTTAATATCAATGTGAATACAATCCTGGGATTAACACATATTCCTTGGAAGAAATGTTCTAACATGATGATATAGTATGTGACAAAGCTTACCTTTTGTTTCTCGTCAAATGAGTAAAAAAAAAAACTTGTTTCCAGATTCCTGATCCTTATTTGTGTCCCAAGTTTTGATGAAGAAACACACGTGAAAGTATTCGTTAGTTCCTAATGGTTAACTAGCATTGTTAGAACATATTGTAAATCATATAAAACGTTTGATTCTGAATTGGTTGAGTGTATAAAACTATTAAATAATTAGTTATGCTTTTATAAAGTTATAATGTCGTTATTAGCTAGCAGCTAGCTGGTTTGTACCGCCGCAATAAGGTCGCTAAGCAACGGCGAGCTGTTGTGGCCGCATGCTAACAAGCTAGCTTCTTAGCGGTGAAAATAATCATTTATTTTCTTACAACCCACGCATCGAGACCTTTTTTCCATAATATCTAAACTAATTTCTAGTGGAAAAAATAACAGCGGGAAAGCTTTCAAGAAGAACGTTTGATTTTTCTAAAGGACTACAAATGGCGTCTAAACTACAAATAAATAGATTTCTGGCCTGCCACCTGACCATCACAAGTGTCGTAAAAGTTATGTCGTAAGATTTAAATAGGACTGAGTGACCATTTGACAGCCAGTAGTGGAGGAGAGTACATCCAACTGTCAACATGGTAAGTTTAAATCCTATTAGAAATCTGAATTTTACAATGTGATGTTTTATCATTTGTTGCCAGTGAATGTTTTTACAAAGTTGATCAAAGTTTGTCAAACTGATTTTTACAAATCCATTCAAACTTTTTCCATCGTGTGTAGGTCGAGTTAACTAGTTAACTAGTCTATTTAAAACACATTGATCTCTAATTTATTGGTATCTCTTGTTTATTGGTTGAATGAATGAATGAATGACAAAGATGGTGATGAACTTGATAACCTTTGTAATTCACTCTTTTGTTATGTAACAGTGTGTGTGTAATGAATGGGCTCTATTTTTGAACTGACCCCCTTCTCTAGTAAATCAGAAATAGACACTCCATCAACGTGTGTTATGTAATTACACTGCTGCTGTCATACTTAAAGTGTGTGAATTCACTATTAATAGTGCTGATTTGCTTCCTCAGTCTGAGCCTATTCGAGTTGTGGTGACTGGTGGTGCAGGACAGATTGCCTATTCTCTGTTGTTCAGCATTGCCAAAGGAGATGTCTTCGGCCGTGAGCAGGTAAAAGTCCTCAAAATATCCTGATCTAATTAGGAAGGGTTCAGGCTTTGCATAAGACATGTGAAAGAAATTGACTGACACCCCTGAGCAGCTGTGAATACCAAGGATATTCCAGGCCATATCTGGGGAAAAAACACGGAACACATGCTCTCCCTGTGGTAGTCGGTCAGATTTCACTTGCTTGCTTGTCCATGTGGCCTTGGACAAGCTAGGATTGTCCTTGAAGTCAGTGAAGTGGATCTCCTGCTATAGAGTCTTAGTCCATCTTTAAAATCACTTGATCCACTTGGCACATGCTGCTGTTGGTGAGCCTTAGGGCTTATAGATCCACACTCGCAGGCAACCATGCTGCTCTTTGAAATCCTCTTTAGAAATCTTGATCGTTATCCAAATAGAAATAGAATGCTTTTAAAATGGTATTCACAGTTTACGCCTTTTTTTTTCTAGCCGATTATTTTACTCCTTTTGGACATAACACCCATGTTGCCAGTCCTGGAAGGTGTTGTCATGGAGCTTCAGGATTGTGCTCTCCCACTTCTGAAAGGTAAGCATTTAAAAATGACCAAAATTACATTATTATTAAAATCGGAGACGTTTTTAAAGCAAGTGGAAGTGGATAATACTAGTTATACGGCCATGCTAATGCTACAAAAAATAGTTTTATTCACGTGTAAAAAATAAATTTCAATTAGTTCTTTTAAAGTTTTCAAAAGTGATGTAAGAGCTTTTTTTTCCGGTGTACTGATTCTTGTTCCTGACGTTACATCAGTCAGGAGGCACCATTATACACCATCTCCATTGTGACCTGGAATTTTTTCTATGAAATGGTGCAGTCCCTTGTTTTGTTTGGACAGTGAGGCCCCGGTATTAACCAGCAGTGATGCAAAGACAGTAGTACATACATTAAGATAGACCTGGCTGTGTAGGGTGCCGGCTGGCTGTGGGATACGTTCAAAGTTTAGACAAATAGAATAATCTTGTTAATCACACTGATCGCAAATCGCATTGATTTGAAGCATTCTGTATTTTTATAAGTAATAAAGGATAATAAAGTTATTTTTTTAGATTATTTTGGTATACTAAGTTAAAATGACAATCTTGTATTTACTACTGAGGTCACTGTAAATGTTTTAGCTTGCACTCATGAACGGTTAGGGTGTTTGTTTGGTTCTAATTCACCTTTTTGGAACCAAAGTTATCAGGTTTTGTTCAAAATATCTAATATCCTGTCTTTGGATAAGAGTGCTAAAATGAAACGTCACAAAACTTGGAGCATTCGTTATCAAAAACTTCATTTGACACATTCTTTCAAAATAAAATAACTTGAAAAAATAAGAAATCGTAATGGAAAAGTTCTTTAAAACCGGACACGAACATTATTTGAGGATTATTAATACATTTGTTTCGTCGTCTTCCACTTATCCGGGGCCGGGTCACGAGGTAAGAGTATCAGATGGCAAACCCCAACTTCTCTCACCCCAGCTCACCTGGGAGAACCGTGAGGTGCTCCCTGTCCAGCTGTGAGACATAGTCTCTCCAGCAGGTCCAAGGTCTGCTTCTGAATCTCCTCCCGGTAGGACATGCCCAAAACCCCTCACCAGCAAGGCATTCAGAAGGCATCCTAAGCAGATGCCCGAACCACCCCATCTGGCTTCTCTCGACCCGCAGAAGCATTGGCTCTACTTCATGCTCCTCCTTGATGGCATAGCTTCTCCCTCTATCTCTGAGTGAGAGCCCAGCCCCCCTGCGGAGGAAACGCTTTACTAAATGTTAAATAAAATTCCAACATAAAGGCATTGATTTTCTTTTTTTTTGCAGAGGTTATCCCCACTGATAAGGTGGAGGTGGCCTTCAAAGACGTGGATGCAGCTATCTTGCTGGGTTCAATGCCCAGGAAGGAAGGGATGGAGAGAAAGGACCTGCTTAAAGCTAATGTGGCCATCTTTAAGAGCCAAGGAGCTGCTCTGGATACGTACGCCAAGAAGTCCGTTAAGGTAAATGATATGGTTGTTTTTCTAAGTATATGCTTTCCTCTTTTGATTACGTTTACTACCATGATGGATTTGTTATTCCTGACATTGTGTTTTCATGTGTGTATTCACAGGTGTTGGTTGTGGGAAACCCTGCGAACACAAACTGTCTGATTGCAGTCAAGTCTGCTCCTTCCATCCCTAAAGAGAACTTCTCCTGCCTCACCCGTCTGGACCACAACAGGGCTCTCTTTCAGGTTTGTTCCCTTTAGATTAGAAAGTACGGCACATTTTATGAACAAGATAACTCAGAAGTTCTTTATATAAACATGCTAATTATATCAGGGGGAAAAAACATCCAAGTGTACAGAGTCTCGGAGCCCTTCTTGGTCCGGGCTGGCTCTGTACGACCGAAGCCAGAGCTTGGTCCGTATAGGCGGCAGTATGTCGATTCCATTTCCAGTGAGAGTTGGACTCCGCCAAGGCTGCCCTTTTTCACCGATTCTGTTCATCACCTTTATGGACAGAATATCTAGGCGCAGCCGAGGCGTTGGAGGGATCCGGTTTGGTGACCTCGGGATCGGATCTCTGCTTTTTGCGGATGATGTGGTCCTGTTGGCTTCATCGGACCGTGATCTCCAGCTCTCACTTGATCAATTTGCTGCCGAGTGTGAAGCACCCGGTTTGGGATTCAGCGCCTCCAAATCCGAGACCATTGTCCTCACCTGGAAAAGGGTGGAATGCCCCCTGCAGGTCAAGGACAGGACCCAAGTGGAGGAGTTAAAGTATCTCGGGGTCTTGTTCACGATTGGGGGAAGGATGAAGCGGGAGATTGACAGGCGGATCGGTGCAGCGTCAGCAATAAGTAGGACCCTGCATCGGTCCGTTGCAGTAAACAGAGAGCTGAGCCGAAAAGCAAAGCTCTTGATTTACAAGTCAATCTACGTTCCTACCCTCACCATGGTAACCAGCTGTGGGTGGTGACCGAAAGAATGAGATCAAGGATACAAGCAGCCGAAATGAGCTTCCTCCACAGGGTGGCTGGGCTCTCACTCAGAAATAGATTGAGGACCTCTGCCATCCAGGAGTAGAGTCATTGCTTCTCCAGATGGGGTGGTTCAGGTATCCGGTTAGGACACCTCTCGAGCGCCTCGCTGGTGAGGTGTTTTCAGGCACGTCCTGCCGGGACGAGACCAAGAGGCAGACCACAGCCCAACTGGAGAGATTAAGTCTCGCAGCTAGATAGGGAATACCTCAGGTTCCTCCTAGGTGAGCTGGAGGATGTCGCCGGGGTGAGAGAAGCCTGGGTTTCCCATCTGAGGCTGTTGCCCTCGTGACGCGGCCCCGTATATGTAGATGACATCGAAACAAATATAACAAAATAAATCAAGTGCACAAATCAAAGTTTCTAATGTCCAAGAAGGAGTGGGGGTAAGAAAACTCATTTAACCCCACCCCTAGTACTCATATAAATACATATTTACAGTAATCAAGTAACATACTTGATTATTTTATGTTAATTCACATAATACTTGCAAACATTGTGGACTTAATTTTATTTCTACTTTCCAACTTGGAGAGAAGTTAAAGAAAGGATATGGACCTGGTTACTAAAATCAACCTAGTACTGAAAGCACATAACAGCAATGAGAAAGTATCATGAAAGCAGTATGAAGAGGAAAATTCTGGTTACACTGAATGCTGCTTATCTATTTCTAGTCTGGACTAGTCGACCTCAGAGTCCTACGAGGTTTGTAGCTTTTTGCTGTATTTGAGCATCACAGTTAAAACCAGTGGCATCAAACTCAAATTCACAAAGGCTAAAATTGGAAACTAGGGCAAAGTTGTTTGGTAAACTTCTTGGGAAGGTTTCTGGGATTTGTATTATCAGTCGTATGTGAGTTGTATTGCAATAGCAGTCAGCAGGCCCTCTCTAATGTATTTTTAATATGATCTTGAAGGCCAAATATAATTCTAGCAAGAGCCAAATTTGGGCCTAAGCTTGACATCTATTATCTAGACCCTCAAAAGGGTCTTAAAAAATATTCTGTGACCAAATGAAACCTATTCTGTTCTGTTCCGTCGTCTTCTGCTTATCCGAGGTCGGGTCGCAGGGGCAACAGGCTCAGACGGGAAGTCCAGGCTTCTCTCACCCTAGCTGCATCCTCCAGCTCACCCGGAAGGATCCCGTGTCATTCCCCAGCCAGCTGTCAGACATAATCTCTTCAGTCTGCCTCTTGGTCTTCTCCCGGTGGGACGTGCCCAAAACACCTCACCAGCGAGGTGCTGGTTCGAGCATCCTAACCAGATGCCCTGACTACCCATTCTGGCTTCTCTCAACCTGGAGGAGGAGCGGCTCAATACCGAGTTCCTCCCGGATGGCAGAGCTCCTCACCCGATCTCTGAGTGAGAGCCCAGCCACCCTGCGGAGGAAGCTCATTTTGGCCGCTTGCGATCTCATTCTTTCGGTCACCACCCACAGCTGGTGACCATAGGTGAGGGTTGGAATGTAGATCGACTTGTAAATCGAGATAACCTAGTGTTGAGAATTTAAAATTAGGGTAATACTTTAATGTTGGGTTTGAATTCCAGCTGCAGCAACAACTGGATGAGGTGGAGATGTCTGGTACTCCTTTTAAGACGTCATATAAATGACTTGAACATTAATTCAGTCTGTTACAGACTGATATTTGTAGTAGCTAATTGCTTTTATTTTCCTTTGGGTCTTGCAGGTGGCGATGCGTTGTGGTGTTCCTGCCACGCATGTAAAGAATGTAATCATATGGGGGAACCACTCATCCACTCAGTACCCAGATGTACACCACTGCATGGTCAACATGTCCGGCAGCGAGCTCGCCTGCTTTGATGCCGTCAAAGATGATATTTGGCTAAAAGGAGATTTTATATCCGTAAGTTAATTATTAGTGTCTATATACAATGTGTGTAAATTGTCATGTACTATATGTTTACGTATTTAAGTAATCTGATGTGTGACCGAGGTAATGGCCACTGACAGTCTCACTTTTAACGCCTAATGATGTTTACATCTATCTTCCAGACAGTGCAACAAAGAGGCTCTGCGGTCATTAAGGCGCGCAAACTGTCCAGTGCCATGTCTGCAGCCAAGGCCATCTGTGACCATATGAGGGATCTCTGGTCAGGCACCACTTCGGTAAACATTTTTTTTCTCTGGTGTAATTACACTGCGGAAATATTTACCTATCATTTGCCGGTTTTAGCTGTTATGTCAAGCTCACAAGACGACAAACTGCCCACTGGTGCATAAAAATAGTGTATATTGGTATTAAGAATGTCACTCTGAAAATGGGACCTTTCTCACAAATCTGATTGGCTTTTTACTCAAAATATTGAAAAAAAAAATGAAATTGATAAGAGAGACGGACTGACATTCAAAGTGCTCTTAAAATATTTTAAAAGTTATTGTGTCTGCACATTATTTTACAATCAAATGAACATGAGTCTATAGTCAGAAAGGTCAGACTGAGATGGTTTGGACATGTGCAGAGGAGAGAGAGAGAGTACATCAGAAGAAGGATGCTGGGTTTGGAACCACCAGGAAAGAGGACTAGAGGAAGACCAAAGAGGAGGGTCATGGATACAGTGAAGGAAGACATGAAGACAGTTGGTGTGACCAAAGAGGATACAGCAGATAGGGTTAGATGGAAGAAACTGACTTGCTGTGGCGACCCCTGAATGGAAATACCGAAAAAAGAAGAACATGGGCCACTGTTCTGTCGAGATCTGTGGGCTCGTTGCGATCTCAATCAGGTCGCAGTTGTCGATAAATCGGTGTTCAGAAAAGTGAGGTTTTGTCTGAATCTGCGACCCATCGCGAGATGTGAGAGATGTGCGAGATTACTCTTAACATTAAATGCAATGGAATATAAAGAGCGGAAACAACTTTGTTTAAACTTTATTCCACTTAAGAAATGACTAGATTACATTAGTTAAGTTTAATGAAAACTTTATTGGAAGTGAATGAGGTAGCGTCAGCGGCATGGGCTGCGTCATGGTGGCGGTGTTTGGTTGCATCATGCTGGTTGCAGCCCTCAACGTCTAGATATTGTGGAAGGGAGGGGGAGGTGGATGACGCGTTCTGGGCATGCACAGAGGCGCAGAGTTGCAACTCTCGACGGTTGCACATCTCGACAGAACACCACCAAAGTTGTCAAGATTCATTTGTTTCTAATTTTGTGGCTCGCTCCGAAATTGCTGCATAGTGGCACCAACTACGCAGAGTTACTTTTGTCTGATAGTGTTTTAAAAATAGAATGGGGAACATTTTGATGAAGTTTTCTCTTTTTTATTTAAGGGTGAGTTCACCTCTATGGGTGTTTACTCCACTGGAAACTCTTATGGAGTCCCAGAGGACCTCGTCTACTCATTCCCTGTCAATATCAAGGTAATGTTGATCTTATCATTAATCCACTAATATTTTACACGAGTGTCATTGGAGCTTGTGTCTGATAAATACATAAAAAATAGTCATTTTTGCACAATTTTTGTGCGTCATACTAGGACAAGACCTGGAAGATTGTAGATGGTTTGCCCATCAATGACTTTTCCCGTGGAAAAATGGAAGCTACCGCTGCAGAGCTGATAGAGGAGAGGGACACAGCCTTGGCCTTCCTGAGTGCATGAGAACACTCAGCTGGGCTACCACTCCAGCACAGACATGGTCCGGTATCGCCATGAACATCAAGAAGGAACACTCCATCAACCCTGGGATTACCATTAGTGGAAATCAAGAATAAAGAAAACCTTTAGTAGTCCCACAATGGGGAAATTTCCAGAGCACCTACCAGTGTTTATGTGTAAAGATCGGTTTATAATTGTACATAGTTCTCCTCTGACAGAAGCCAAACATGTTCTGTTAGCGTAGGTCAGGGGTACCCAACCTTTTTTGTCCCAAGATCTACTTTTCAAGTATCAAACCTCCTGAGATCTACATCGCAAACACACACATAGTTTGAAGGAAAAGAATACCTTTATTAGTCCCGCAATGGGGAAATTACTTTGCTGCATTGCATCGCAGGCAGCCACGACTGCACCAATAGTGGAAGAAACTACAGGTTTGGGTGTCTGCTCCAGGGACATCTAGGGGGCTCTTCTTTCAGTCCAAGGACAAACACTCTACCACTGAGCCAACGCCTCGCCTTTTTTCAAGCCTGCAGTAAAACTACCTTCACAATACATTTTGTTGTTGTTACACAACCATTAGATATCAAATCCTACACACACCTCTCAAACAGACACACACATACCACACAGACTCACACACACAAACAAACTTGTCTCTCTTTCAAACACACAGACAAATTCCTCTCTTTAGCTCTTTATGTCTCTCTTTCTCACATACACACACAAACTCTCAAACAAACACACAGACATTTTCTGCCTGCTTGGTCGGAGGTGCTCATGCCGGACACAGGTTCTGCTCATTGAGAACAGACTTAACAACGTGCTACAATAACCTTTGTAACACTACAAAAAAACGCTAGATGGTCACTTTTTTGAAAAGAAAAAGTTACTCAATTTTAGCAACTCTAATTTTTCAAAAACATAATTTTTCTTACACACCTGGCAGTCAACTTGAAATCAGTCCAGTGATCAACTGGTTGGGCACCCCTGGTGTAGATAAACCAAAAAATATCTTTAGAGTGGCTTTAACAGATAGAAGGGGGTTATTCTCATGTTCATGTCCATCTCCATCAGTAACTAATAGAGGTTAAAGACCACCCTGTTGCTGCTCATTTTTAAAAACTGTTTTGTAGGGGTCAATAAATGGATTGTTGTTACATATAGTCAGTAATGCACTACGTTTGCAAACACTGGAGTGGGTCATTTAATAAAATAATTAAATCAAGTGATTGTTTCTTGTTTTTAAATTCCTAAATGTAGACTGTTAATGAAGTCTAATGAGTTCAAACCATTTTAATACTATTAACCTATTCCTTTAGTGTATGGAAGAAAGGTTTTATATTAAAACAACTCAGAATGGTTGAAACCTGTTTCAGTTTTCACCTCTTAGCTTTGGAATATTATCGTAACATTGGATTGGGATTTATACTGTATATATATATACTAAGGGGCGGATCCAAGGAGGAGATTGGGGGATGCATGCCTCCCTTTTGGTTCACAAAAAAAAAAAAGAAGAAAGGAAAGGGGACTAGTCAGGCTATCCCCTTGCAGAGCCAGCGAATAAGCCACCAAAATGCAGGAAGATGACTCTTGTTTTTCAAAAAATTTAGAATGTCCACCTCCTCCCGTCCGCCATACTGGCTATGTCAATGACCTCATGTCCCCCCTTTCGAAAATCCTGGATCCGCCCCTGATACAGTAACTTTATTGCTGAACTGATAACTACTTGAAGGCTTATAAGGACACCTTTTGAAATGTTTCACAAATACACATTCTGGGTCAAATATTAAACTAGAAAAATCTAGCTTTGCAGTAAATGATTGTAGATCACTGAAAGTACCCTTTAAATCATGAGTGATTTACACGTACTGTAAAATAATACAATTAATCTAAATCACTCCATCACCAATAAAGACAACACAAAAGGTTCATTTCAACAAATTCAATCAAAACAGATACAGTCATAGTTAAAATTGAGCTGTATTTTTCTTACAAACCACAACCATTCAGGCAAAGAAAGGTGGTAAATGTAAGATGAGATTTCTTTGCATCAAAATATCATATCCATTTTGCACGGCTGTCTGTTCTTTTTTTTTTGAGTCGTCATGAACTCTTCTTTCTTAGTTTTCCAACAAATGTCTCGGTCACAGTGTTTTTTTTAATAGTTTTTTTTAATGTTCCTAAATTTTGAGCATGGCTGCAAAGTTGAATTACACCAAGAAGATTGGGGTTGAGGTTTAGGCTTACAACGCTGGTATTTCTGCGTGGAGTTTGCATGTTCTCTTTGTGTACTCAGGTTTCCTCCCATCCACCCAAAAACATCTGTGTGAGTTTGACTGGCTGCTATGAAAATTGCCCTAAGGAATGAAAGAGTGTATGTGTGGGTGTTTGCCAGTGTGTGGCCCCGCAACAGACTGGCAACCTTTTCAGGGTGTACCCTGCCTTTCGCCTGAAATCAGCCTGGATAGCCCACTCTGACTTCATTAGGGCTAAGCGGATCAGAAGACAAAATTAGATATTGGGTACATAAGATCCCAGAGTCTACATCCTAACCCTACAAAAAAATGGGAGGACAAAAGGTCAACTACGCATAAAATCACAAATCATGTGACACTTCAAAAATGTCAAAATCTATTTTTGGATATATTTTTTATATAGATAATAAAAGCTCTGTAAAACTCCAATTCCCACCTCAAAGAATAAATCTTTACCAATTTCTAATTTAAGGTAAAATTATCCACTTTTTCAGAAAGAAAACATGTAAGTTCACCACACAGAGGCAGTATTGCGTTGTATATGGGTTTAAAAACCAACTGCATTTAAGTTTTAAACGTCTTTATTTTAATCCAGTTAATTAAATTTTTTACCACTGTTAATTAACTCTTTTATTAAACAAATAAACTCCATTTAGTCAATTTCAACGTGAACCAGTGTAAACACGTGAGGACTGATGAACTGTATCGAAATTATATGTCGTAAACAAGTATTTTATAGTGAAAATATTTTTATCGATATGATATAGAGACTAGAATATATATATATATATATATATATTTTAATTTTGTAAAATTTCTTTTTATTTCATTTTTATTTACGGTTTACAATTCGGAAGTGTTCGACATCACGTTCAGCACGTCGCAGAAATCTATTGGTTGCTCACATTTGCGTCAAGAGAAAACGCGCTCTCTGATTGGCTGTTCACCAGTGAGAGTCCCCTGCTTGGATTCCACTGTGTTGTAAAAATTTCCTGAAACTCAATCATAACCTTTTTTTTTCAATCAGTAATTTATTAATGAAAGAGAAAGTACTTCCAAGTTGTTTTAAGGTGATTTAATTGAAGATAAACTCTGGTGTTTCCTGTTTGTTGCTTTGATCGTTCAGATCTGCAGGATCAGGCCGAACTCACCACCACCATCATCACATCATCACAGTAAGAAAAATACAAAAAAATTCAGTTTAATTCAGTTTTTTCTCATTTTTATCACGATCGCTCTCTAGTAAGCTGCTAACACAAGCCCATTGGTATTGATATTGCATTTTGATCATGATAAAAACTAGAATAAACATTGCAAACCTTCATTTTTAATATTTTTCACTTCTCAGACTGAATCAAACTGACAATCAAGAAGTGAAATCGATAAAGTGCATGTTAAAGGTTATTAAATAACTGAAAGGAGGTAATAAAATGAAAGTAAAGGGGCGAGGCTGTGTGTGTGTAGTGTGGAGTGTGATTTGTGACGTGGTTGTAATAGTGAGGAAGGCAGTGTTAGAATCTAAAGAACAGGGTGCAGCTTCGACCTTTGGATGCTGTTCACACAGATAAATGAGCTCTTTTTTTTCTTTTTCACTTTGAGTACATGAGTTAGACAAGATGATTAATCATCTAGAGGAAAAAAAACTGATTTAAAAGCTTGATCAGCTTCTGAATGAACAAGCAGTTTGGATTTGAAGGGTTTCCCCTCTTCACTTTGGGATCTATACCTTTTATCCTGGATTGGATTATTTTTATTATTTTAAATATATATTTTAGATCTTTATTTATTGATATCTAATTACTACTTGACTGTTTAAAATGGCACTTTTTGTGGAGGGTAAGTTTACTTTTGATTTTACTACAAAAATGACAGTTGTGTGGTCTCTTTTAATCAGTTTGTGAAGTTAAACTCATTATTTGATGGGAGTTTTTTTTATCCCACAGATCATTTTTTTATTCAATTTTTTTATTTGTTTCTTTGCCTTATAAAACTCTCATTATGAGATTTTTATCTTGCTTTTAGACAACTTATATTTGTTCATTTCATTGGTTTTACAACACTTTTTTTTAATCATTCAAAATTTAATTGGATCTACTTTACTGATTCCCGCAGAAAAATGCCTTTCATCATTTTCTGTTCAATTTGTCTGATTTTATACCATAAAGAAATCAACTTAACTTACAGTCAGTCACCTTCTAATCTGTCTATCCCTTATGGGGTTAGGGAGAGTGTCGGAACCCATTCCGGCTGATTAAAGGCGAGGGCAGGGTACACCCCGAACAGGTCGCCAGTCTGTCACGGGGCACTTAACTTACAGGAATTCATAAAGTATATTTCATCCAACCTCTTGATCAAATCAACTATTTCATTTGCTAAAAATGTTTGGCTCCTTTTTGTTGTTCATGGGTGAGGAGTGAGATTTTTCTTGATGTTGGACAACTTTGTTTTCCCACCTCATTGGTTTTAAATAACTTTTTTTTTCTCTATCATTTGCAATTGCATCATTTTCTGCGGCCTGTGGCCCCCTTTTTCCTGTTCATTTTTTTTCTAAAGTATTTTATGCAATCAGGATATTTTCACGGTTTCATCATCCTCTGATTTGCATTGAGCTGGAAGTTTAAAAGGAACTTCTGTGAATAGGCTTTTTGACTACGTATAACAACACAAACAACCAAACAGGACAAGTCGATTGTTCTGTTGGTCACCTCAAACGGTAACTGTAACTTGTCTGAGATTAAGATTAAAGACGCCAGAAATTCTTTACATAGAAAGTAGTGTTTGCCAATGAGGTGTATGTCAAATGTCATAAGGTGTGTTCCGATTCTTCACTGACAATATGAACAAGCTGTAGTTAAATGATGAAAGCTCTACTGCAGGTTAATGATCAGTTGTAAAGGCAGTAATTTTTTCTAACTGAGTGAATTATTGCTTCGTTTTAGTTTATCTACGGCCCGCGGGCCACATGCAGCCCGTTAAACGTTTTAATCTGGCCCGAAAAAAATCAAATAAATAAACCATGTTAATGTTTTCTTTCCTCTGATTTTTTTTTTTTTTAACCTGTCCTGTCCGGCGTTGTGACAAGCAGAATGATGATCTGTATGTCAAGTATTGCTGGACAGTTTTGCTCCTGGCAAGCTTTATTTGTTTATTTTAAATGCTTTACAACTAAAACATCAGCCTGCAAGTTTGATGTTTCCTCACTAGATGGCGCACTCTAGATATATGGGCTTTGTTGCAAAAACAACACTGCTCCCATTAAAATGTTTGTGTTTCCGTGATGCACATGTTGCCAAAATAGATTGTCAGGAGATTTCAAACTTACATTTTAGACGTCGCGCGCTAGATGCACGTTTTTTGAAGCGATAGGGCGCTTGATTTTTAATGTTAGCGCATTGGATTATGTGCGTGTAGTGCCCCCAATGGCTTTCCATATCTAGCGCGCTTGTTTTCCAAAGCATGCCATCCCTCTGCGCCTCCACCGGCCCCTTGGTCAAATGTTAGAACCCAATATGGCCACGAATCAAAAAGTTTGCCCACATCTAAACAGATGCTAAAAATAGATGAACTCATTAGGATTTTTCCTGCTTAAAAACTAAACTCAGAGTAGAGCCGCTTCTTTTCCGGATCGAGAGAAGCCAGATGGGGTGGTTTGGACATCTGGTTACGATGCCTCCCAAAACCCTGGCTGGTGGGGTGTTTTCGGGTACGTCCCACCGGGAGGAGACTTGAAGGCAAACTCCTAGAGGACAGATATCACCTCGGAATCCTCCTGGGTGAGCTGGAGGATCTAGTTGGGATGAGAGAAGCCTGGGTTTTCCGTCTGAGGTTGTTGCAACCTGCCCCTGGATGAGTGGAAGACAACGGAACAGAAAAAAAACTAAAGAGAAATCTATTTCTTCTTTTTTATTTATGTGACAATGTTTTTTATGAAGTTTACTGGAAGCAGAAATAAAAAAACAGTTCTTTTGAGTTTGATGATTATCTCACTGCTGTGACAACACCAGGCTGGAGGGGAAGATTATTTTTGAGGATCTTCCTTATGAGGAACTTCTGGCTTCAGAAGTTTTACTTCCTCGACCTGCTTATCGTGTGCGATTGTGGGGTTTGAAAGCAATCGGCTTAACAAGTTCGGGTGGAAAAAAGTTTTTACAACTCTGATTTGTCTTTCTTTTCATCATAACAGTGAAACCAGTTGGTTGTGGGATTTATACACTCTTGGCCCTTAACACAGCTTTTCTCTTGCTATGGTTTACGCAGACTCACCCAGATGTTGCCATTTTTGGAACCTTATAAATAATACGTAAGGTTTTTTTCTAAGCTCACTGCTCGTCTAGCATTTTTTTTTAACCATGAGCATTTTAACTAAACACAAAAATGCAAATACAAAAAATGTTCAAACACGTTCAGTTAGTTTAACGCTCCTTCCTCTGTTTTACATTCCATCATATGTCAAGGCTTTTAAGAATGATGTTAAACACATTTAGTTTTTATGTTTCTTCTTCCACTTGGTTTAAAAGTTGAAGAATAAAATCAGATGCATGTTGTTAAAAAGAGAGTGTTCTTTCTTTCTCTAACATAGACGTTGTGTTGGAATTATAGCGATATGCTCTTTGTCTTTTGAACCTCTTATTCCTAACAGGGTCACAAAGGCAGGTTCTGTCGAGATCTGCGACCGGTCGCAGGGAGAGGGATGACGCGTTCTGAGCATGCGCAGAGACGCAGAGTTGCAGATCTTGTCAGGATCTCATCAGGACATCTGCCATACTTCTATTGGAATTAGCGTTAGTTTTCAGAACTCCGATCTATCGAGATCTGCAATCTGTCGCAGATCTCGATGGTTAGATCATCTGGAAGAGAGATGGGAGCGTTCTGGGCATGCGCAAAGTTGTAGATCTCGATGGTGGCAGACCTCGTCAGGACACTGGAACTTATCCTGGCTGCTTTCAGGCAAGAGCCAGGATACACCCCGAAGAGGTCACCTATCTGTTGCGGGGCCACAGTCACAGACAATCATCCACACACTTACCCCATTCTTACGGATAATTTTGTAGCAGCAAATCAGCCATACCTGTATGTTTTTGGAGGATGGAACTCAAACTTAACTAAATCTAAAAGAGGTTTCTGATTGTGTTTGCTCCATTTAAGCTTGGCCGTCAAGTCGAAACCCAAAAAAACTTATATGTAACGATTATGCCTGTAGTAAAAATAAGAGTAGTGATCTCTCATAAAGAGTTGGTCTTTTTATCAACATTTTTTATTGTTAAAGAAAATCTGCAAAAGAAAATGACTGAAGAGTAGTTTGAGGTTAATAAATTCATCAGCAAGGCAGATTTTTTTTTAAAAAAAAACTTCTTTTAATGTGGAACAGTTTTAACCTCAGGTTTTCTGTTCCCTTTGTATGGAAATCTGATGCTTGAAAACAATAAAAAGCAAATCTTTAAACAATCTCTTAGCCTATTTTAGTACGTAGTGCCCAAAACACTTCGACCAAAAATTTTAATATCTATGCAAAGTTTCACAATAAACTTTGAAATTTATCCTGAAAGCAGCTGGTAACTCGTTCGATGTTTACTGCTTTCAAATGAAATGACATTTAAAGAATTAATAAAACCAAATAAGTGCAAAACTACTGTTTGCTCATCGGCATGCAGGCAGTGTGCAACCTTTTGGAGTAATGGGCTCTGACTAGATATATCAGAGAAAGTAACATGAGGCGTATCAGTTTCAGCCTCGGGCCCGGGCAGCTCGTGGTAAATCATTCAGCTATGAATTTTGTATTCTATCAAAAATTGCTTAAGGACGAAGTGTAGCCATCTGTCTGAGTATGAAAGATAAACAAGAAGTTGACCTTGTAGCTGGAGTCTCATCGTGGTTTTGAATCCACCGAAATGGTTAGGACTGAAAGTCCAAGGTTTTAAGACAGATACGACTGATATGAAGGCCACTTCTTAAAAATCGGACAAATATTTAATAAGATTACACATTTTAATATATTGTGATCTGTAGTGAGAGGAGGGAAGAGGTGGAGAAAAAGATGGAGAGGTGGAGGTTTGCACTAGAAAGAAGAGGAATGAAGATTAGTCAGAGTAAAACAGAGTACATGTGTGTGAATGAGAGGGATCCAAATGGAAAAGTGAGGTTACAGGGAGAAGAGATAAAGAAGGTGGAAGATTTTAAGTGCTTAGGATCAACAGTCCAGAGCAATGGAGAGTGTGAAAAAGAGGTGAAGAAGCATGTACAGGCAGGCTGGAACGGGTGGAGAAAAATATCAAGTGTGATGTGTGATAGAAGAGTTTCAGCTAAAATGAAAGGAAAAGTGTACAAAACTGTGGTGAGACCGGCCATGCTGATTGGTCTAGAGACAGTGGCACTGAGAAAAGACAGGAAACGAGATGAAGATGCTGAGGATCTCTCTGGGAGTGACCAGGATGGACAGGATTAGAAAAGAGTATATCAGGGGAACAGCACATGTTAGAGGTTTTGAAGATAAAGTCAGAGAGGCCAGACTGAGATAGTGTACATGTGCAGAGGAGAGAGAGAGAGTACAACAAAAGAAGGATGCTGGGTTTGGAACCACCAGGAAAGAGGCCTAGAGGAAGACCAAAGAGGAGGTTCATGGACGCAGTGAAGGAAGACATGAAGATAGTTGGTGTGATCGAAGAGGATACAGCAGATAGGGTTAGATGGAAGAAACTGACTTGCTGTGGCGACCCCTGAAGGGAAATACCGAAAGAATATTTACACATTTTGATATATCTTTTTTATACTCAACCGTTTTGGATATTAAGTTTAAAATCTGATGTTATAATTTAATTCTGAATTGTACCGTGTTCTTCCACTAATTCAAGGAGCCGCAGTCTAAGCAAGAAACTTTAGATTTCTCTCATTTCAGTTTATCTCATTTTTGTGGACCCCGATGCATTCCCTGGCAAACTTGTGACACATAATCTTGGGTCTTGTGGTCGAACAATTGAAAATATTTTTCTCTTTGACCCAGCACCCTAGAAAGAACACGTGTTCTCTGATGGGTTAGTTGCTTGATCACAAACAGACTCAAAGATGCATTTGCTGCCAGTCCAAGTACATTCCTCAGTGAAAGATGAACAGCATGAGGCCCAAAAGATACATGCAAACAGTCAGGCAATACCTTTTCTGCAGTCCAGGCAATGACAAACAGCGCAAGATCATGTTTAGTGTTTGTACAGCCCAGTCATAGATTATCAGCCTATTAAATGTGATGCATTCATTTAGGCCGGCCCAGTGGCAGTTGTTTAGCCTTTAACAAGAAATGTTCTGCCCAGCAACAGAAAATGTTCAACAACAGAGATTCTTAAAAAAACTGTTTTTTATCTGAATTTAAAACCTCTGCCTAACCTTGGTCTGCGAGATTCATTTGGTCTGCCTATATTTATTAAGAAAATTTTCCGAGAGTATGTTTCTGGGTCTTCTCCCGGTGGGACATACACAGTACTAGTGAAGTGTCCAGAGAGGATCCTAACCTGATGCCCGAACTACCTATCTTGCTCTTCTTGTTGACCAGGCACAGAGCTTCTTCTGTATGGCAGAGTTCTTCGCCCTATCTTTGAGCGAGAACTTAATGGAACTCCTCCTCTTTGGGGGGCATGGTGGTGCAGTGGTTAGCTCAGTGGCCTCACAGCAAAAAGGTTGGGGTTCACATCCCAGAGTAGTGGCAAGACCTGAAACACTGGTGTTTCTGTGTAGAGTTTGCATGTTCTCTCTGAGAATGCATGGGTTTCCTCCCACCCTTCAAAAACATGCATGTTAGGTTATCTGGCTGCTACGAAACACACTGGCAAGGGTTCGGGGTGTATCCTGCCTCTTGCCTAAAATCAGCTAGGATATGCTCCGGCATCCCCTGTGTCCTCATTAGGGACAAGCAGTTCAGAAGACGAACAAACCTCCCGTTTGGGGGAAGACCCTAACACTAGCCTGCAGAGTGCACTCCACCTGATTCTGTTTGAATACACAAAGGGTCTCAAATTAAGAGGGTTTGATTCCCAATCCTGACCAGTATGCCTCAGTTTGACAAATTGTTTTAAGTTTGGGTTCCCATTTTTTTTTTGCTCCTACTACAATGTTAAGGTCTTGCGTCTTAAGAAATCAAAGTGTTTTTTAATTCAAACATATTTGTGATTAAATTAGAAAAACTGTCATGTTGTGAAATCTTAAAAACCCTGTTTCTTTTAGTTAAGATTTAAGTCTCACTCTCTCTCCGTACAGGCATCGGTAGAGAACCACCCAACAAGGGGATGGCTCAGTTCCAGGAGATGATGCGGCAGCAGCTGGAGAGCTCCATGCATACCGAGCTGGAGAAAATGCTGGGCATGGTCGTGGGGCCAGAGAAAGAGGTATGTTGCGTGTATTACTACTAACATCTGCTTGTGATTTAAAAGGGAGGGGTGACCATTTTGAATCACAGAAATAATGCTGGGAAAACACGCTCTTACATTAAGAGAAGCTCCCACCTACAGGATTACACACTAGGGGTCACAGTAATTACAAACTGTACTGGTCAAGCCAGACGGAAACCCTACAAAATGATCTCAATAAATAAAAACATTGAGTTTAAAGAGAAAATAAGTCTTTCCATGGTAATCTACCACAGACTGGTGCTGTGTGATATGACAACATGAATCATCTGAATGGTTGAAATGTGCTTTTGTGCCATTTCTTTTCTATTGTTTGTACACTAATCAATTACTATCATGAATGTGTTCCTACGTAGTCAGTTATTATTACCTTAGCGTTTTTTGTCACCATGCATACTCTAACTTTTTATCACACAAAAATATTTTTTGCAAAAATAATGTCCCGCGGTTTAACAAAACAACCCTCCTCTTCCTTTTTTGACTCTGACGACACAGATTTACGACATGCTATACATCACTGAAAAATCTGCAGGGCAAAAAAAATTTTGTCTCTGTACCATACCGGTATAGCACAACCTGCACATGCGCGGTGGTGCTATTTAAAGCGCTAGTTGGCGCCGTTTAAAAAGACAAGGACATTATTATGACGTGGAAGGAAGAAAAGGACCCAAATTCAGGACATTAACAGGATTTATTAACAAAAGTGTGGCATGGCTGTAAGGCAAAAGCACAGGATTGACACAAAGGAATGTCCTCTGATCAAAGTTAAAAAAAAATAACTCAGAGTTCAAGGATATACAGTAGGTTTCGTCAAGCAGCCAGAAAGACCTGGCTGGAAGGAATGGTGATGACCCGACAAGGAAGTCAGGGGAGACTCCTTTTTAAAAGGCATCAGGCTAAAGACGCACAAATGATTAGCATCAGGCTAATAACCATAGGTGTTTGGGATCAGGCTGAAATCTAGGAGAGGGAATGTCCAGGGCTCCTTCTGGCAGCAGGTGAGGGGATCATGACAGTGTCACGACAGTTCTATTATGAGTTAAAGAATCCCTTGCTTTTTTTTTTTTTTTGAATAGCAGAATTTGTCATGTTATCTTTGAGACCTTTAAACTTGATAAGATAAAATTGAGCTGGTGGCAACTGGTCAGATGTCACTGAATGCTCTCACTGACTTGTTAAATCTGTTTTTTAACATTACAAACATTTTAAAAGTCTTTACACTCAAAGGAATAAAATTTCTCATCTTTGACTAAAATAGATCAACATCTGTTTGAACTCTTTTTTTGCTGAATGTACCATTTTCTTTACAGACTTTTGCTGATGCACTGGATGATAAATTAAATCAAATTCAATCTGTTTTTCAGGTTTCTAGGAAAGACTTTGAAGGCTTCAAAAGTCTCTTCCAAAGATTTCTGCAGGTGAAAGGGCCGTCAGTGGAGTGGATCAAGATACAAAGACCCCCAGAAGACTCTGTAAGTTTGATTCGTCTACCAGATAATGAAAAAATAGGCTGTAGAAATTCTTTACATTTCTTTTGACTCTGTGTTTTTATCCCATGGGGGATGAAACTCAAAAAGGAAGGAAGGAGAGTTGAATGTACTGAGCATGGCTGTTGTGCTTCTACCACGGGGTTAACACACAGAGTCTGCTTTTTACTTCTGGAATATTTCAGCTCTCTTGAACAATAGCTTGAGAACAATAAGGTCTGCACCCTGTCACACATCACATCATTCATCAGATATGGTACGGTTATATAAGTTTGCACCAGTTGCCTCGGCAGACCCCGGCTTATATTTCAACCTTTTTTATTTTTAAACCCGAGAGATACAAGTCTTTATTTTATATGCATTCTCAGAAGATAGAATTACCAAGTAATTGATGCAAACTTGAAGTTGACAGTTGGCATCTGTTTGTTTTCTGATATTTAATTTTTTCTCGTGTCAGTCTGAACAAACTGGAAGTACAACTGTATAGAAGAACTGGTTTGTACAAAAGGAAGAATTTGCCAGTAAAGTTTCCAGTAAAGTCGCATTATGTTAAGAAAATTAAGAACATTGCACTCTGATAATTATTAACGTTAGACGGCATAAATAAGAGTTTATAAGATACCAAAAATAAAATGTACTTAAAAAAGAAAACAGTTGATCTCTTAAAATAAGCATAGAATTTCTCAAATAAGTTTAAGCTGTGCAGGTTTAGCTGATACTCATGTGCATCCTCCATAGTAAATCTGGGTAGTGTTGACTGTTTTTCCAAAGCAGCATGAAGCAGGATGTGTATATGATGGCAGCGGTCCAAGGCTGGATTTGTAAATGAAACTACACTTCAGATGATGTACTGTGGCTCCATATTTCTTCCTGAAATAATCTGGATCAATATTTAATGAATATTTAATTCCTAAAACATGTTGGCTTCTTTTTAGATCATCTGTTTTCAATTTAAACTAACATGCAAGGTAAACCTCTGCTTGTTTTTGGCCCCCTTCGAGGAACAAAAACCTCTTTTTAGTTTGCTGCCAACATAAGCTATCAATCTAGTTGATTAAACCACAGTCAGGAAGTGGCTTAATCAGAGTTTCAGGGTCAATAAAGTAGGTCTGATATCAAAATACTCTGGTTTGGGTTTGTTTTAAAAAAATTTGATTGAAAACAGTATTACTATGTAACATATCATTTTAGTTTTCCTTGTGGTCTTTCTGATTAGGAGAATGAGAGCAGTGAAGGTTAGAGTACTACACATCTGTATGGCTGGAGATTAAACTATGGGATCAGTTGAGTTCGTCAGGAAATAGAGTGAGAATCTCACTTATTTCCGAGCCGTTGCTCCTCTGGGTCAAGAGAAGCCAGATGGGGTGGTTCAGACATCTAGTTAAAATTCCTCCCAAACATGCCTGTTAAGGTGGGAGAAGACCAAGAGGCAGACCCTGGATCTGCTAGAGCAGGTCAGGGAACACCTCGGGATCTTCCCAGGTGAGCTGGAGGATGCAGCCAGGGTGAGAGAAGCTTTGCTCTCTTGTCTGAGGCTGAGGGCTGGGTCCCACGACCCGGTGTTCTATCGAGATCTGCGGCTTCATCGAGATCTGCCTCGATAGATCGGAGTTCCAAAAACTAACGCTAACTCCAATACAAGTATGGCAGGTCGCAGATCTCAATGGTCGCAGATCTCGATGGTTAGATCATCTGGAAGGGAGGGAGAGCGTTCTGGCCGTGCGTAGAGGTGCTAAGTTGCAGATTTTGATGGTCGCAGATCTTGTCAGGACACCAGCCCTGGACAAGCAGAAGACAACAGAGCGTAGTCTGTACGGAAGATCAATTGAATTTGGGAATCTTCATATCAAGATGACTTTAGATGTTGATTCTCGTGGTAATTAATGAGCCTCTATGTTGAGATATCAGATAATTGACTGTAAAGTGCTGTTCCACCAAGCAGCTGTCCCTCTCCATCCCACCCAACACGGCACTAACCTGTTCTGAAGCTGTTTGATTGGAGCGCTATCGGAAACGTGGATTTCCCAACAAAGGAATTAATAAAGTGTATTGAATTCAGTTCAATTGAATTGAAAACTGGGCGAAACACAGATGTTGTTGAGAAGTGTCCTATCGTTTTTACTCTAACTATACCTGCAACCATTTTGACAAACTCTCAAACAAAGTTATACTTTCAAAGAGCTGCATGTCGCCCGCATGACCAAGTCAATCAACTCCTTATTTTATAGCCACAAAGAAGACTTTGAGTCCTCTCCTCCAGTTTGTTTCTTAGCTGGTTTCTACGTTCTACAGAACAGGATGAAAGGTTTAAGTCAAACTTTATCATCAAGTAAATAAGTAAAAGTCTAAAAGTTGGCTTGATTACAGGCTTCATCTCGGACTTGTGGGGTGTCTTTTAAAAAAAAACTAGTAAAGATGAGACATTGATCAAATGTAGTCATATGTTTTTGTGAATGAGGGAGTTGTGATGTCATAGACATTGTTGACCTCGTATTATTCACTCTTTTCCGTCAGCTTTGACCACTCCTAAATGTTCTGTCTTAATTTCCACTTTTTATGTCTCAGTTTCACCACAAAGACACCAGACTGTGACGTCATGTTAGTAGTTTCCGCCCAGTGGTCAGTGACACATGACCTCGAAAGAGTTTCGTCACATTTTATTTGGAGTTTTTGGGTTCATTAAGAAATATTTCAAAAGTTATGTTTACCAAGAATAATTTATCTTCAACTTGTTAAGTACTTTTTTTTTTTCTCTAATTTATCTACTTTTTTACAGGAAGCATCGACAGGAATTTAAATTAGGTGTTATTTTACCATCATGTTCTGGTCAAAATAGTCAGTCACCTTCTTAGCCTTTCGGGTTTACGGAGTGCCGGAGCCCATTCCGGCTGATTCGAGGCAAAGGGCAGGGTACACCCCAAACAGGTCGCCAATCTGTCGTAGGGCCATACACATGCACACACTCATTTCTAGGGGCAATCATGTCGTGGCCAATCAACCTAGCATGCATGCTTTTAGAGGTTGGGAGGAAACCCACACATACACAGGCAGAACATCCAAACTCAACACAGAAAGGCCAGCGTTCCAAGCTTTGTCCCACCTGGGACTCAAACCTAAGACCTTCTCGCTGTGAGGCCACTGTGCTACCCAATGCGCCACCATGCCACTGGTCAAAATTGTGATTAGAATAAATTTTTCTTTACAATGCAAAAAGCAGACTTAATCTGCACCCAGATAAGCCTCAGTTGGTTAAAAAATCTGAAGCATTTGCAGGAATGCCGGACAGACACAATCCTATCACAAGCTAACATTAGCTTTGTAACTTTGTTTCTAAAATGTTTGAATTTTCACACAGACTGCATGACGGCACTGCTCCAAGATGCCAATTTATTTTTTTATTATTTAAAACAAATCCCAAAATATGGGGCAAACCAACAGAGACGTTAGAAATTAAATAGAAAAGTATTAAAGATGTTTGAGGTGTAAATAACGTCAGCAAATTCGGAAAATCCTGGCTGCTTTATTGGGATTCATGAAGGCACAGAAAGTTTTGGGGGATGGTAGAAATGCAAGAGAGGGGTTGGGGGAGCACAAGTTGTTTGTTTTGCTGTGAGCCAAAGAGTGCATGTGTTTGAAATCCATTCCATTTATTCCGTGTCCTTCTATAAACCAAATTTAAGAAACTTTTCATCTAGATCTTAATCTTTGTAAACCTACCAATAGAGATTATGTTAAGTTGCAGACAAGAGGGGGGTACACACAAGTACACCCTTCGTGTTGTTTTTCAGTGGAAATGTTTTTAATGAAAACATTTCTTTTCATTCTCATTAAATTAATCTGAGTGTTTTCATTTGATTTTTGGATTTAAGGCAGCCATAATTTTCTTGATTTGTCGGCTGACGGGAACATTTTGTAAAGTTTTGTTTTGTTTTTTTTATTGTCAAAGGCTCCAAACTTAAACCCACATTGTTTGTTGCCACGTAAAACAAAAAGAAGGAAGCTTAATCAGTCATTGGTCACGTTGGTGATTCTCTGTTGGGTTTGAACTCTGATATTTACTCTTTGTTTGCTCAAGCTATGGTTGGAATGTCCCACCAACTGGGGCCTTATTGTGAGAGTTAAAACCAAGCCTTACTTCTTCACAATAATATGTAACATCAGGGAGTGGTGGTGTAGGTTTCTTTTGTATTTGTCTAGTTGGTCAAAGATGACAAACGTCTGACATTCAGACCTTTGGGACAATAAGTATGATGACTACTGTCGCTTGAATGTTTCCTTCTAAGTGAAATTGTACAAAGTGCCTAATCGAGCATGAAATTGTCAAATTAAAAATGAAATGTGCAAACAAATTACCAGACATGTTTTCATGCGTGTTCAGGTTTGTGCTCTGGTACTCAGTCTTTTCAAATTTAAGCTGCACACTCTACAATTTAAACTGGAAACTCATCTAAATAATATTTGTTTTAAATTTATTTTAGGAACATGAGAATGCTGGGACACATCTTATCCTGGTACACAGAGCAACCAGTGCATTAGTAAACTTTACTCAAAAGCTCTAACAAGCAATATCTGGAGTAATGATGAGTGATCAGGTGCTTGTCAAACTAATCAGTATCCTAAAATCTACTGTAGATCACAAAGGATGATAACCAGTGAAGTGACAGGAGACTATAGATCAGGGAGGAGTGCCCAACAAGTCAACTCATCCCAAATCGAATGCCAGGTGTGGAGGAAGAAAAGTTACAAAATGACAGGAAGTCGGTGTTGCCGACTCTGCAACTTTGATGCTTTTTTTTTTTTTTTTAGCAGGTATCCAGACCCTCTACTGATTCTTTTTTACAAAAAAGCAAAGTGTTATAAGAGATTTTTGGAGTCTGTGACGTAAAATCACAATGTTACACCTGTTCTCAATGAGCAGAGTCTGCTGCTGCTGTGCCCCATCCAGCTCCCCAAAGCGCTGCGTGCCTGCAAAATTTGTGAGTGTGTGAGAGAGAGAGAGAGAGGAATTTATCTGTGTTTGGGATGTGATGTCTAACGATCGTGTGACAATATGAAAACATATTGCAAGTGTAGTTTTACTGAAGGCTGGAAACGATCTGTGTGTGTTAGCGATGTTAATGTCGGACTGGTAGATCAATGTTTGTGATAAAGGGCAGGTGGAGGCATAAATGTTTGACGGTATGCGTCAAGTTATTCTTGTTATATAAGGTGAGTTTTCTTAAACATTATTCCCACATACAGTAAGGGGGATGTATCAATCTACCTGTTTTCTAACCTGTTATTCTGGATTAAATACCAGCTAGGAAACTCAATGACATTGAGAGCAGACGTATTGTTACACCTGTCTAAATGAACATTGTCTCAGAATCAGGCTGTCATGAATAAAATGATTTATCATGTCAAAATCAGCTTAAAAATTGTCCTATTTTCTTGGTGCAAAATCAAACAATTACTTGACAACAAGGGCTTTGTTCCAATTTAATTCATTTTCAACATTAAAATCAAGACTATTTAGAACATTTCAATCACATCTTGATCATAAAAACAGGAGGATAAGGTACATATTAATTATTAAAAAAAGCCTTTGTATTCCCTCATTCGTCCAGTGTGATCCGTGGTGGAACAGGCTTCAAAGTTGTCTTCTGGACAGTGTATTTTCTGATCGAGACGTTTTGACTTCCATCTGGATTGAAAAAGATTGAAAATGATCTCTGGATGGAAGTCAAAAACATCTCGATCATCAAATACACTGTAAAGAAGACACTTTGAAACCATTTTTATGATTGTTATATAAAGGTTAAGTATTTAGTGCATAGTTATTATTCACATTCAATGTTCAAAGCAAAAGCATTTCCTTGTTGACATGTTTTTAAAAATGAAACTGAATTGTGACCACAAATATTTCCACAGACTTATTTCTCACGTTGACTTGTTACCACACCGGAAGCAGTGAGGGTTCTTGACTAACCGTCTATTTTCTTTCTTTCTTTTTTTTTTTTTACCTTTCATTAAAACACATTTTAGGAAAATCTTAAGAGATTTTTTTTAACTATACTTCGCATCTATTTCTTCCGCAACAGCACACTGAAATTTTCAACAGACACTTTTTTTTTTTACCTTAAAGTATGTTTCGTTGCGTTGTCTTCTACTTATCCGGGCCGGGTCGCGGGGGCAACAGCCTCAGACGGGTTGCCCAGGCTTCTCTCACCCCAGCTGCATCCTCCATCTCACCCAGAAGGATCTTGAGTAGTTCCCTGTCCAGCTGTGACAAATACTCTCTCCAGTGGGTCCGGGGTCTGCCTTTGGGTCTCCTCCCGGTGGGACTTGCCTGAAACACCTCACCGGCGAGGTATTCGAGAGGCATCCTAACAGATGCCCAAACCACCCTATCTGGTTTATCTTGACCCGAAGGAGAAACGTCTGTACTCCAACTTCTTTATAGATGGCAGAGCTCCTCACTCACATGTTTTTCACTCAAAGCAGTCGTTTTATTTGTTACTTTTGATTTCCACAATTTGATCACGAATCTTTCTGCTCGTGTTCAAGATTTCTATGGTACATGAAAAAAAAAAAAAGAGCTGTTAACATCTCTTATGACATTTGAAGCTCATATGCAAGATTTAATGAAAACAATCCAATATCCGTTACAATCCTGCAGACACATTTCGTCTCGCTTTTTACTGAAGTAAAAGTAGAACAATCCCCAAAACATCTTATTTTCTTACTAATGGAAAACGAAAGTTTTTCATTAAAACATCCCAGTTTAGTTGAAAAAGTTAAAACATAGTTCACGTCATATACTGTATATTCTACCTGAGCCCAGATCCTCTCTAATCTTTCTCTGTTTGGTATCTCATATGGTTATTTTGACATCTTTAAACACCCCCACAACCCCCAAAACCTCTTTCCATTCTTACCTCTTCTTTGTCTTTGAAGAAACCCACACTTCTTTAATAATTGTAAGGTCTGGTCTGTGTTTGATGTATTTCCAGTTCTTTTTTTTGGCATCCATCGATTTTCTTTTAAGTTTGGCTTCTTGACAGACACTTTTCAATTGAGTGGAGCGAGAATAGGGGAAATCAGCAGAGGTGGGTAGAGTAGCCAAAAAATGTACTCAGGTAAGAATAAAAAAGTATGCATTGAAAAAAACTACTCGAGTACCGAGTCACTTTAAAAGTAACGTCTGATTTATTTGTAGACATAAGAATATAAACAACACAACAAAATGTGCAAAATTTGTATTTTGAAAATACAAATTTTGGGAGGAAAAAAGGGAGAAAAATGTAATCATTTTTAAAATAACTGAAATAAATGCACACGTTTTTAAACCAAAAGTTTTCTGCGTTAACTAAAATGATAGTTTTAAATGATAGTCTTTCTATCACAGAAAAAGGCAAAATCGCCTCACATACAAATCAAAACAGAAGATTATCTAAAGTTGCCTGAATTGCTTGTTTGGAGCTTAAGAAGGAGCCTGAGAGTCCTCTTGTTCAAGATGGACATTTGCTGCCTCCATTTTCGCAATTTTTACCTGCTTTAGCAATAACTTGTTTTCCAAAATAACTTTTTCCCTCTAAGTTTTTTTTTTTTTTTTGCTAGATCACGGATGGGTACGTCTGATAGGTCAGGTGGAGTCATGTGACTGTGTTCGCTACATTTGATTGGAGAAATGTTGTTTTCATTCACTCACAGGAAGAAGTTCTCTTTAGAAAATACTTATTGTACTGTAAAATCAAGAAAAGTAATGTGTCAACTTTTCCCCAATGTAACCAAGTAAGAGTAGCGTTATTTACTTATAAAATTTACTCAAGTAAAAGTACAAACTATTAAAAATACTCATAGAAGTACATGTTATTTAATAAGTTACTCATGTAAATTTAAGACCTTACTACCCACCTCTGGAAATCAGTTTAAAAAATGGAAGGGAAACTGAAAAAATAAACTTTTACTTGGTGCATTTTTATATTAATTAAAAGTAACATGTTTATTTTTATATGCAATAAGATAAGTTGTTATCCCACAAAAGCACAAGCTCATTAAAATGCTAGCACACATCCAGCATAAGCTTTCCACCAGTAAGCCATCTGGAATCTGGTGGAAAATAGACTGCAAATAAAAAAAGCTGCACAAAACATTTTTTAGCTTCACACTGAGAACGATGCCTCTCTTCATGTCCTCCCTTGTTTTTTTTAATTTACTTTCTGTAAGTTGTGCAACCGGTCAAATCATACTAACATATCTATTAGATATCAACTGTAATCTAACTTCTTTAGTTTGTCACAACACATCAAATGTCTGGTTGATTCCTTCCAGGTTCTGATTTGAGTTGTTTCCAGTTCCCTGGGGGTCACATAAGGCTGAGTTAGCTTGACTGGAAATGCTGCAAATGAATTCCATGACTGTGCTTCACTGAAGGAAGGGGAAACATCTGCGTGTGGAAAATGTTTTGTTTTTGGGGTGCAGGAGTTTGCTGGAGGCGGTTTCACAGATAACGCGTCAGATATCATGTGAACGTATTTCCTTTTAAGCGAACATGTTAAATTTTCATCTGTCCTCTTCAATGACCTACAGCTGATCTGAACCTCATTCTCAGTGTGTGGGTGTGTAAGAGGAGATAAATGTGTTGTTACATCTGGAAAGAATTCTGAGCTCTGTGGTACTCCCTGGACTATCTTTGCAGATGACTCTGTCATATGTAGAGAAAACAGGAAACAGGTGAAGGAGATGCTGTAAAGGAGAGGAATGAGAGCTCGCTGGAGCTAGCAATCAAGAGTGTGGAAAACAGGGGAAGAGGCGTGTGCAGGCAGGCTGGAACACCAACCATGCATTGACGGTCTACAAACTCCTCACCAACTTTGGCAAGCAACCTTTAAATGGTCGTGGTCATTAAAGAACCTTTGATAACATTGTCTAAGACATTGAAGAAAAGACAGGAAGCAGAGCTTGAATCCAGACTGAGATGGTTTGGACATGTTTAGAGGAGATTGAACCTTTTGGCAGAAGGATGATGAGGTTGTGTGAGAGAAGAGAATGCAGGAAGTGAGGTTAAATGGGAAAAAACAAAGAGATAAGTAGCATCATTTTGCAACATGTTTTTGGCCAATAGTCTGATAAACACTACATTTTTAGCACAATGGCACATATTTAATATAAGCTATTTTCCAACTTTTTTTCTCCTTCCAGATCCAGCCCTTCGATAAGATTGCTGCTAGAGGTCTGCCAGACAATGTCGCCCACTCTCTGAACAAACTAGTGGTGGTGAAGCTGAACGGAGGACTGGGCACCAGCATGGGGTGCAAAGGCCCCAAAAGCCTGATCAGCGTCCGCAATGAGAACACCTTCCTGGACCTCACTGTGCAACAGATAGAGGTACAAAAATCATCTTCAGCACCTTCTTTTTTGAATTTGTCACCTCATGTTGTTAAACCATGATGTTCATCCCATAAATTCTCTCATAAATTTACCAAAAATAATCTTTAGAAATAATGCCTCAAGCCAATTAACATGTGGCTATCAGATCGGTGTCTCTGTGAAATTATAGATGACCTCAGGCTCCGATGACACTCGTCTCATTCTTATTCCAGATTAAAGCTTTAAACTTTCCCTTTGAGTCTAACATCTGGCTAGGCATGTGATTTCCACTTTGTGAGTGGGATTAAACATCAGAGTGGGTTGTGTTAGGGTCTGTCAGAAACCTGGCGTCCTGCTGAGGAAAGGATGAAATGAACGTCTGCCTTTTTACACGGATTGAATTGAGGTGGAACATATTTACAGAACATGAAAGAATATCTCAGGGCTCCACTTCATGAATGCATGCATTTTTGGGATGGGGGAGTTTCAATGAAAGGGGATCTGTTTGTGTGCTGGCTAACAGGTCAGCAGGGAAACAGAGAGGGCTGTGTACTGCTGAAGGGGTGTGTGTATGTGTTTGTTTGTGCGTGTGTGATTGAAGCTTTCACACTTCATCTCCTCCATCAGCCGCTACATTAAAAACCTAAATGACTGCATGTTAGTCATAATTGAATTAGCAGCAATCAAAATGTAACTTTATACTCATTTATGTTGAAGAAATTTGAGGGGGTTGTTTTATATAAAATGTGGTCGTGTGTGTGTGTGTGTCTGTGTGTGTGTGTGTGTTGTGCTTGTGGATGTTTCATAATCAACTCCCAGAATGCTTCTCTCCTCAAAACTGCTCACCACTTTCTGCTCGGGTTGGATCAGATTACCTGCCGACTGAATTATCCTATTGAAGCGTTGAAAACGCACAAACACACGCACACACACACAGGCATGCATTAAACCCTCTAAACAGTACGTCCTGTGTGAAAATGACCCCCGCTGTCCCACTTCTTGAAAACTTTAGAAAAGTTGAGTAAAACGTCCTGTCGTTCACGTTAATGATTTCCTGATTTACAGCAGTTTGTTTACAATCATTTATTTGAAAATGAGGGGGGGTTTTTGGAATCACTTTAATGCATATTTTTTTCTTGGAAATTAATATTTATTGTTGCTGAGGATCTCTCCGGGAGTGACCACGATGGACAGGATCAGAGGAACAGTACATGTTAGAGGTTTTAAAGTCAGAGAGGCCAGACTGAGATGGTTTGGACATGTGCAGAGGAGAGAGAGAGAGTACATCGGAAGAAGGATGCTGAATTTGGAACCACCAGGAAAGCGGTCTAGAGAAAGACCAAAAAGGAGGGTCATGGATACAGAGAACGAAGACATGAAGATAGTTGGTGTGACTGAAGAAGATGCAGCAGATAGGGTTAGATGGAAGAAACTGACTTGCTGTGGCAACCTCTAAAGGGAAATACCGAAAGAAAAATAAGGCTAAGATCAACTTTCTGTTCCGTCATCTTCCGCTTATTCGGGGCCAGGTCGCGGGGGCAATAGCCTCAAACGGGAAGCCCAGGCTTCTTTCACCCCAGCTGCATCCTCAAGCTCACCCGGATAGATCCCGAGTCATTCCCCAGCTAGCTGTGAGACATGGTCTCTCCAGCGGGACCGGGGTCTGCCTGTTGGTCTCCTCCCAGTGGGACGTGCCTGAAACACCTCACCAGCGAGGCGCTCGGGGGGGCATCCTGACCAGATGCCCGAACCACCCCATCTGGCTTCTCTCGGTCTGAAGGAGGAGCGGCTCGACACCGAGCTCCTCCCGGATGGCAGAGCTCCTCACCCAGTCTCTTAATGAGAGCCCAGCCACGTTGTGGAGGAAGCCGCTGTGCTCTCTCAGCACTGAAGAAACATCCATAACGTCTTTAATTTAGTGAGCATTTAGATTTGTCTAACAAAAGGACAGCAAAAATCAGCCTAATGTGCACCCTGAACAGATCACCAGTCTGCTCCAGGTCTACACACAGACAATTATTCACACACACTCATTCTAAGGGGCAATTTTATAGTGGCCAATTAACCTAACATGCATGTTTTTGGAGAGTGGGTGGAAACTGGAGAAAATGCACACATACATCGGGTGAACATGCAAACTCCACACAGAAAGGCCAGTAGTTCAAGCCTCGTCCCCACTTGGAACTCGAACCCCAACCACGGTTGGACTTTTTTGGCCTTAAGAGCGACTGTTTGAATATACGATATAGAATGAATTTTATCACAAAGAAAGAAACTTAAAGATCATCAGTTCAGTGTTTAAATACCCACTTTGTTTCTATCACGCCCAGGGTCAACATAATAAAATATTTGATCATCAATCTGAGCTGCTTTGAGAGTGTTTGCAATATGATGCACTTCTGTGTGAACAGAAATAATATACCTTACGGAGAATAATGAAGCTAACTCATAGACACTGTTTGCTGATTTATTCAGCGTGCACACAGTCTGTGTTACACCCGGTATGACGTCCTGCCAACATCCTTATTACATCTTCAGCAATCTGTTTGTATTTTTATCTCAAGATCATGTTCTCATGCAATTTTAGTTCAGTTTGATCTGTTTGTTAAACAAACTAAACGAGCAGGTATCAGTTCTCGGTTTTTAGGCATGTTCTGTCTTTCATTTAAAAAGCAAAAACAATCAAAGAAGTTGGAAAAAATGATGAGAGAAAAACTAGAATAAAGAACGACTTTATGATTAAAACAGAAAAGCAGCTACTGCACATGTGAAGGAAATATTTTCGAGTCCCAATAAGAACATAAATCAATCAGCAAGAGTAGTTACAAAAACGAATCATTAGAAAGATGAAACAGGAGATGACTATCTGTGGTCACACAGTTTGATCTCAGGTTCAAGTTCCGGTTGAGACAGTATTACTCTTTCTGTTAGGAGGTTGTATACCTTTCCCATGTCTGCGTTGGTTTTTCACACCAGTTCCTGGTGAACTGGCAAATAATTAAAGACCAACATGGAAATAAATGAAACCAGGCGATATCTGTTATTCATTAACTGTAAGTGTTGCTTTAGATCCCTTCTGTAAATCCACCACAAGATAATCACTGTGTCCCTGTTTTGGGCAAAGCCATTCGGGGGAAGTTTGGGGTTTTTGTTTTTCTCGTGTTTTTCTTGTGTTTTCCCTTACCTCTGCCACCCAGGCTCCCAACTTCCCCACCTGTTGGCAGTTCCAGATGATTGCTTGTTGGCTAATTAAGAAGGTCTGGGTGCCCTATCAGGACAACTCCTGATCTTTATCGGGCTGAAAAAGTCTAATTAATGGATCAAAGTTCTCGATTTACAAGTCGATCTACGTTCCTACCATCACATATAGAATGAGATCATGGATACAAGCGGCTGAAATGATCTTCCTCCGCAGGGTGGCTGGCCTCTCACTCAGAGATTGGATGAGGAGTTCTGCCATCTGGGAGGAGCTCGGTGTCGAGCCGCTCTTTCTCCAGGTCGAGAGGCGCCAGATGGGGTAGTTCAGGCATCTGGCCAATATTCCTCCCGAACGCCTCGCTGGTGAGGTGTTTCGAGCACGTCCCACTGGGAGGAGACTAAGTCGCTGACCCCAGACCAGCTGGAGAGACTATGTCTCACAGCTGGCCGTAGGATGCTGCCCAAGTACGGCAGAGAAGGGTCTTTATAATAAGAGTTAAACCAGTGAAGTCGACGAATTCTTAAACACCTCAGTTTTCTAACCGCGGCAGTAAAATTGTCAAACTTAAATCAAGCAATAACAAAACAGAACCGCAGCTATCGTCCGTGGTTAAAAGTAGGTCATTCATAACTTTAATGAGGACAGTCTTTGTAGTGTGATAATAGCTGACGTCTGATGGGAAAGTTTCAAAATTAATATCCATGTTTGTTCAGCTGAACTTTTCTAACATTTTTGAGAAAAAGAAAAAGTCGAACGATGGCAGAAGAAGAATTTGTAGAATTTTAGTTTGTATTGGACAACAAAGAGTCACAAAAATGACAGTTCAAGAAGACCAGAACCAGGAGGCTGAGGACATACAGCCGTACTTACAACACGTCTTTATTTAATTTATAATTTAAACCTCTGTCGGTCTTTTCCTCAGGAGCCACTGCCTTCCCAGTGACTGTTTGATCTGGTCTTTATATGACATTAAAACTCCGAGTTGTTTGGGGGAGCTTTAAAGTACTGAAGATTAAATCTTGACCTGTTCTTTTGTGACATTTTGTTTTTTGTGTCCCACAGCATCTGAACAAGACGTATGACACGGATGTTCCTCTGGTCCTCATGAACTCCTTCAACACAGATGAAGACACTAAGAAAATCCTGCAGAAGTACAACCACCACCGGGTCAAGATTCACACCTTCAATCAGAGCAGGTTAGTTCTGAACTTCAGAAATACAGCAGCTACGTTTCGTTGTCGTCTGCTTATCCTGGGGCCGGGCCGCAGGGGCAGCAACCTCACAGCCCAGCTGCATCCTCCAGCTCACCCAGTAGGATCCCAATGTGCTCCCTGTCCACCTGTGAGACATAATCTCTCCTGCGGGTCTGCAGTCTGCCTCTGTGTCTCCTCCTGATGGGACATGCTCGGAACACCTGACCAGCAAAGCGTTTGAGAGGTATCCTAACCAGGTGCCCGAACCATCCCATCTGGCTTCTCTCGATCCGGAGAAGCAACAGCTCTATTCTGAGCTTCTCCCAGTTGGCAGAGCTCCTCCCTCTATCTCTGAATGAAAGCCCAGCCATCCTGCAGAGGAAGCTCATTTCAGCCGCTTATATCTGTGATCTCATTCTTTCGGTCATCACCCACTGCTGGTGACCAGAGGTGAGGGTGGGAACTTAGATCGACTGGTAAATTGAGAGCTTTGCTTTTATCGGCTCAGCTCTTTCTTTACCGCGACAGATCGATACAACGTCTTGATTATTGCAGATGCTGCACTGATCCGTCTGCTGATCTCCCGCTCCATCCTTCCATTCCTATTTTACTCCACGGTGTTTTTGTTAGTTGTGTGGAACTTTCTATGTTTTCTTAAATTATTCATAGCGTTGCTTGTTCTGCGCGCCTCGGGGAGAGTGAAACAAAGCATTCTGGGACATCAGCGGCGTAGTTGGAGGATTTAACGTCGGACAAAGTGAACAGTTCAATAGTTAAAATGTCAACCAATGAGAGAACAAAGAAAATTCAAAACCATGACAGTAATTCATAAAAAATCCAATTAAAAGCCGTCCCACGAACGGCTCGGGTTCAAGGAAGGAAAACCATTTGTTTCTAAAGCTAGAAATTTGAAGCTTTTCAGCTACTTTGATTGTGTTTATGTTTCTGAAAAAAGAAAAAGAGAAAATAAATATGAACAAATGAAACAAGTTCTTTTTTAAAAAAGCAAATAAAATAGTTCTTTGTGAATTTTCTAATTAAATCCATATTTAACAGAAAAGTCTCTGCAAAAAAACAAACAAACAGAAAAACAGTTTTTAAAGCTTTTTTTATTTTTGCATATTTAAAAAAGACTTTTAAAAGAAAAAAATATTCTTGCTCAAACTCTGTTCTGTTCCGTCATCTTGAGTTTTTATTCCTTAAAGACTGAAAACTTTATTTAAAAAAACATTCAGCAGAAGATTCAGAACACAAAATAATCATTTAAAGTTGCGTCAAATTTAACCCTGAATTTCGCAGGTATTTTTCTGGATTAATTTGCTCATCTCTTTTAGGTTTCACCACCAACCCGGTGGTTTCCCTCATGGGGGTTTCCTAACAGGAGCTGACATCAATCTTCCTCAGAAATGCTTTGATCACCTTTAACGCTCACAGTGATGATCCTGAAGATCCTGACGAGTGTCTTCTTTACTATCTTCTAAATATAAAAAACTATCTGCTTCCCAAGGGCTGTAGTTTGAAGTTACTGCTTTAAAAATACATTTGCACATTTTTAAGGTTTCATTCAATTCAATTTTATTTGTATAGCCCAAAATCACAGAATTTTTGTCTCAATGGGCTTCACATTGCAGATTCAGAAAAAAAAAAAAAAAACAAGAAAAAGAGGAACATATAAACACAAATACACAGCAAGAAAACAAATTAGCAAATGTTAACTAAACAAGACTAGCACATTCCTGTCCTTAGACTCTCCTTCATGGTGAGGAAAAACTCCTAAAAACCCATCAGTGGGGAAAAAATAAGAAACCTCAAGGGGATCCACACAAAAGAGAGATTCCGAGATGAGCATCCAATGTGTCTAAGACTATTGTTTAAATACTCGCTGATTCTATTCTACAGCTAAATGTCTAAAGAAGTCAATAGATGTTCTTCATCCTGATGGAAACACGGGGACTCCTCAGCCCGGAGATGCACAGGACGGGGATGAGTAGAGAGACAATAGCTCCCTACAAATGTAAACATTTGCCTTGGACCGGAAGTTCACCAGAAGTTCGCGGGATTGAATCCCACTGTGCTCATAAGTGTCCTTGGGGAAGACTCCTGACCCCAACATTTCTCCCACCATTGGTGCCGTCGTGGCAGCCTGCTGTGGTGTAATATAGGACACAAATTTTCCCGTTGAGGGATCAATAAAATATACATTTAGTTTCAGTTTTCATTTAATTTCAATTCACAGTTTTAAAAAAAAAATACCACAATTTGATTTTTTTGGGGGTAATTTTACAGCTGTTTGCACGAGTGTTTCACACATAATGTAATTCAACTAGGATTTTTGATGCTTTTCAATAATAACTCATGTTTAAAGAAAGGAGGTAAATTGGTTGCCAAACATTATTCGTTTGAAATCAGAAATAAATGTTAACGATGATGTCACATGATCGATATGAAGTAGATGTAAAGGAGGGTAGAAAGCTGTTCGGTGCATCATGGGATGTCCGCAGGCATCCTAAGCTTGTAGAAGTTTGACCTAAACAGCTATAGGTCACTGCTTCATAACAAAGGGGTTTTTAAGCTTAGTTTTGAAGTTTGTGAGGATTTCTGCTTCTTAAATCCAAACTTTAGGTCAATTCTGTTAAAAAAGACACTGCTTTAAAAGTCGCTACTAGAAGGTTGTGTATTCCTGCTGGCTGATCGGGACGCTATGATGCAATGTGGAGCTTTGAAGAAAACAAAAGAGTTGTAGAGGTAGTAAAGGAGGACATGTAGGCAGCTGGGGTCAGAGGGAAAATCCAGAAGACTGGTTAGAATGGAGAAAACAGATTTGTTTAGCGTCCCCTGGAGGGAAAATCTGAAAAGAACACACGTAGCAAAATCAATAATAGGGGTCACCTTATTACTACAATAGATTTTATTCTCTTAGAAGTTACTCTTTTGATTCTACTCTGAGGGAAAACGATCATTAGCAGCCTCCGTCCATTCACTAATGTGTTGGTTGATCAGTCGTTTTTTTATGTTTAAACATTACTAATTCTTCCTGCACGTCTCCGTTCAGGTATCCTCGTATCAATAAAGAGTCCCTCCTTCCTGTGGCGACGAATCTGAGTATGACTGGTCAGAATGCAGAGGGATGGTACCCCCCCGGCCACGGAGACATCTACGCTAGTTTCTACAATTCAGGCCTGCTGGATCAGCTGATCGCACAAGGAAAAGAGTACATTTTTGTGTCTAACATCGACAATCTGGGCGCCACTGTCGACCTGCACATCCTGCACCACCTGGTCAGCCAGCCCAACGGCAAGCGCTGCGAGTTCATCATGGAGGTGACGGATAAGACGCGTGCTGACGTTAAGGTAAATCAGCAGAGCAGGAAAAGAGTCGCCTGCCTTACCGGATTCAGATCAGGTTGTAAAAATTGTAATGTGTGAATTTCTCAGGGAGGCACGTTGATCCAGTATGAAGGAAAGCTACGTCTGCTGGAGATCGCACAGGTTCCCAAAGCTCATGTGGATGAATTCAAATCGGTTTCAAAGTTCAAGATCTTCAACACCAACAACCTGTGGATTTCTTTGGCTGCAATCAAGAGGCTGCAGGAGCAGAAGGCCATGGACTTGGAGATTATAGTCAACCCCAAGGTAAAAAAAAAAAATCCTCATGACATCCACGGAGGGGTTTAGTCACCAAGGTACATTAATATTTATACCAGAGGGTCTGAGTTAATACTGGATTCTGATTGGCTGTGGGGTGTCTATTATTTTTGGATAATGTAAACCTCTGAAAGATGTTTCGATGTTCTGTTCTAAATTATTTTGTCTGGTAAACATAAAAGAAGCGCAAAACAAATGTTAAACAAGTTTTGCGGCACCAATCCGTTTAGTGATCCCCCCACTCTATCCTTACCCCGCTTGTGAACAGACCCCGAGATACTTAAACTCCTCCACTTGGGGCAGGATTCCGTGCAGGGGGAACGCCACCCTTTTCCAAGTGAGGACCATGGTCTCGGATTTTGAGATGCTGATTCCCAACCCGGCCACTTCACACTCGGCAACAAATTTACCAACCTGTTTTTGGAAACTTATGCAACAATGTTGCGTAATGTCGACTTATCTCTTACCTTGTTGTCGACTCGTTGTTTAGAAATTTAACTTTTCCTGGATTTGACTAATTTTATTCTGGATTAAAGTAACTTTATTTTGGACGTAACATCACACATGCTTATCCAACAAAATCATCTGCATTTGTGACACAGATGCAAATATGATGCAAACTTTTTAGAAGGGTCATGTCGTATGTTTTTGTCCATGACGGTCTGAGTTGGGCTTCAAGATTTTATCGTTACTAGAGTCAGTTTTTACTTGAAGCTTTACAAAAGTTTGTGTAAAATCACTGCAAAAATATTCATATGGGTTAATGTTCCGTTCTGCCATCTTCTGCTTATCTGGGGCTGGGTCGCGGGGGCAACTTTCTCAACCGGGAGGTCCAGGCTTCTGTCGCCCTGGCTGCATCCTCCAGCTCACCCGGAAGGATCCCGAGTTGTTCCCCGGCCAGCTGTGAGACATAGTCTCTCCAGCGAGTCCGGGGTCTGCCTCTTGGTCTCCTCCTGTTGGGACGTGCCCGAAACACCTCACCAGCGAGGCGCTCAGGGGGGCATCCTGACCAGATTCCTGAACCCCACCCCATCTGGCTCCTCTCGACTTGGAGTAGGATCGGCTCGACACAGAGCTCCTCCCAGATGGCAGAACTCTTCATCCGATCTCTGAGTGAGGGCCCAGCCACCTTGTGTAGGAAGATATATCCGTGATTTTATTCTTTCGGTCACCACCCACAGCTGGTAACCTTCGTAATCTGAGGACCATAAATCCTACTGTTTATTCACTTTATTAACCTTAGATCATAAACGACCTGCAAAGACTTGTCCAACAAAAACCCAGCATGAAAATAAACAATGAACCTATCAGGTCAAATGATCCTTTGATGCGACTAATTATTTTTTTATTTTACTCACAAGTAAAAGCACATGTTTTTTTCCATGTCCAGCATCAGAATAATTCACAATTATCAGTTGTTAGTGATTACTTTTATTTCCTGTGGTAAGCAGGTTCTCATGTTTAATTAAATGAATGAAGCTCTGAGATGATTTCACTGTGCCATAAAAATAATATAATCATTGTAACTGATTTACTGTCAGCGTGATAACAGCGTTCACTTCCGTGGGATGAACACTGTCAGCTTTTTGCTTCAGCCTGCATGTTTTTTTTACTTTTTGATGAATTATTGAGGCTGTCAGAGTGAAATGAGTCACTTGTCCTTGTGAACGTCCGCTGGTTAATTCACAAATGGGCCATGTGAGGATGAGTGAATAACGGCTGTTCAGAGGAAGCATGCATCCTCACTCAACGGTTAAATTCCCAGGATAAAAATGATCATTTTTAGTTGGGCACATCTGTATACAGTAAGCAGAGGACGTCTGACTCCTGTCCCTGGGTAAGACTCTGAGAAAAAAACAAGTTTATCAATTAATCACCCGTCATCAGTTGTGAACCTGCCTCCATGAATGCACAGCACCGCACATTATTACCGTATTTTCCGCACTATAAGGCGCACTGCATTATAAGGCGCACCTTCAATAAATGACATTTTTAAAACTTTTTCCATATATAAGGCACACCGCATTTTAAGGCGCTACAGTAAAGGCTGGGGTTACGTTATGCATTCACTAAATGGTGCTGCGCTAAACGGAATGTAAAAAAAAAAAAACAGTCAGACAGGTCAGTCAAACTTTATTAACAATTACAAAACAGCTTTCTGTTTTTACTCCCAAAATGAATAAACAGCTGTTTTATTATTTTTTCTGAGATAAAGTATTAGTATTTTTGTGACACGGTTTATTTTCCATTGGAGATAAACTCTGTTTAGTCTTACTTACTTGGCGCAGCGCATCCTCTTGCTTCCTCCACTTCCTCACCATTGATTCGTTCATGTTAAACTCTCTCGCTGCGGCTCTATTCCCGTGTTCTACTGCGTGACCGATCGCCTTGAGTTTAAACTCTGCGGTGTAACAGTGTCTCTTGGTAGGAGCCATTTCCGGGTCTTTACACAAACACACGAAATGGAAATGAGACACCCTTTCATATATCCCAGCATGCACCGCGCACTATTTCTTCTACAGGGGAAATGGAGTCAGCGGCTGCTTACCGCAGTTGCGACACCTGTTGTAGCTCCATATTAATCCATATGTAAGGCGGGTTAAAAGGCGCATCGTGGACTTTAGAGAAAATTTAAGGTTTTTAGGTGTGCCTTATAGTGCGGAAAATACGGTATTCAGACTTCAAGTTGCTTTTAATCGCTCCATTTTTTTTCACAAGTGCACCGTCTTCTTTCAAAAGTTAACCAAGACATTGCAGATAACATTGTGTTAAAAAAAAAATTATTTAAACAAAAGTAGGAAGAACTTTCCTCCAACTTTAGACATGCCCAGTGGATTGAGGAGGGCCATGGCATTCACCACCTTATTGGCACGCAGGCTGGTTCTACTAAACTGGAAGCCTCCCCGTCCCCCTTTCGCATGTCCGCTGGGTCAGTGAGGTGCTTTCTAATCTCAAACTGGAGATTTTTTTTAAAGGGATGTGTGTGTTTTGGCCTTTTGGTAGGTGGGCGGGGCGTGGGGTGAGATTGGGTTGGGCAACAGTATGTGTTCAACTCGATAATGTCGCTGCGCTGTCATCTGCATGACACTGTATGTCTCTTGCTAAAAGGAAAAAAATTTTAATAAACGAGTTGAAAAAAAAAAGTAGCAAGAACTTGAAGAGCTGGTGTGTGGAACAAGCGGGCGGAGTCACGCACCTCTCCCCCAGGGGTGTCTCCACCCCTTTTTCTCCAAATTTATCCGTACAACTTAATGTGAGCCCATGCATCACATATATATATTTTTTAATAAATTTCCCTTCGGGGATTGATAAAGTATTTTCAATTTAATTAAAATTAAAGTCAATATGTTGTGATTATTAACTGATTAGATTTAGCACGAAGTCATTTTAAACTGTAAAAAAAATTGCGAATTCACGAGGCCTTCGGGCTAAAAAAGAGAAACTATGCAGTAAGAACAGCTTTCAATGTGACGCGTCTTTGTTTGACGGCAGGCTAAGCTTTGACTCTTTATTTAAATGTCAAGAGTGTCAGTGATGTCATGTTCGCCGGAGGGAAACATCATTTCATGTAGCCTGCAGCCACTCATTGAGTTCCTCATAGGACTTTGAACCAGTTTGTCTTGCTAGTTTCTAAAAGAATTTCATAATCTAGAACACACTGGGTAAATGGACTCTTCTTCTACACCACGTTTCTACCTGCGTTGGAACTCAAAGTGCTTTACATTCACACACACATTCATACCTAATGGTGGAAGCTGCCACCATCTTGCTCAGGGACACCATAGCATGAACTCCAGGTGGGGACTAAACAGGGATCTGGTTACAGGATGCCAGCCCTGCCCACTGGGTCATCCTTCCTGTTTGAGAAAAAAAGAATGAATCTTTATTCCAAAGTTGACCGGAAAACAAAATGATAGACTCTCATATTTTACATGTCAAATAAGGGTAGTTCGCCCCAATGGACTTTACTAGAGTGTCTACAACAAATCTGCATCCTGTCTGCTTTATTTATACAGCTGTGGAAACAAAAGGTGTGTGCTTACAGAGTAGTGGGGGGAGAAGGGTAAAGCAAAAAGGTATGTTTTTACACAGTAATAGAGACAAAGGCTATGATATTAAGGGTTTCACATAGTAGTGGGGAACAAATACTCTGTGTGATTCAGATGGAATCACATTAACTTAGAAGAATGATAAAATAAAAGACGTATAAAAGACATTTTCTCCTGAACACTTTTCTTGGTGCAGCAATAGACTACAGACTTCTACGCTTTTCTTCATGATCCTCAATTTCTCGTTTGTTGGTCGCCAGAAATTTGTTCATGGATCCAGAAAGTTTGGCATTTTCTTCAACTTTTGTTTCTTTTGCCCCGTTTTGTCAGCGTTATTTGAGAGGTCTTTGAAACATCTAAGTAAAAAAAAAATTAAGCGTGATTTGTTTACAGAAATTGTTGAACCAGGACTTTTTTCCTCTCGTGAAGTTAATTAATTCAACATGAATGGTCGGCTTTTTAAACATTACGCTAGTTTGGTATCATGTATGTTTCAATGTTGTTTGATATTTCTTTTGTCAGTTTAATTAAGCACCAGATATTTTCCTGCATATTATGGATGTGGAGTCAAGTTACTTGTTTTATTATGTTGTGACACCACTAACTTTATTTGTCTCTTATGTGGATTTAGTAACAGAAGAAGCGTGTGCAGGCAGGCTGGAACGGGTGGAGAAAAGTATCAGGTGTGATGTGTGATAGAAGAGTTTCAGCTAAAATGAGAGTGTATAAAACTGTGGTGAGACCGGCCATGCTGATTGGTCTAGAGACAGTAGCACTGAGGAAAAGACAGGAAACAGAGATGAAGATGCTGAGGATCTCTCTGGGAGTGACCAGGATGGACAGGATCAAAGGAACAGCACATGTTAGAGGTTTTGGAGATAAAGTCAGAGAGGCCAGACTGAGATGGTTTGGACATGTGCAGAGGAGAGAGAAAGTACATCGGAAGAAGAATGCTGGATTTGGAACCACCAGGAAAGACATGCCTGGCCCACTTGAACCTTCATTGTCTCCAAGTTCCTCCTTCCCAAATATTAGGAGGTGTTACATCTTTACTTTGCTTGCATTGATATTTAATATTACAGCATTTTGTGGGTTAAAACATCAAGCAACTGAAACATGACTCCAAATTCCTCCAGAGGTGCCAGAAACTCCATTAGTGGTAGTGTGACATCCTCTAGTGTCCATTTTGGTGTATTGTTTGGTTTTCAGTTTCTTTGATTAGACTCAGCTACTGGAATTTGATGGCTTCTGAACCAAGGCTCAGCTCGTGGTAACATTATTACCGATCCAACAAACTAGTGCCTGTTCTTATTATGTGTGATTTAATACATTTGTTTTCCCCACTTCCAAGTGGACACCATTTTTTATTTAATAAATCGTATTTTTGTGATCATAGACCTGCGTCTGGATCTCTTTCCTCCCCTCATCCTTAACAATTACAAACACTAATAGATTTAATGAGGTCCGGTTGAGCCCGAGGAGAGTTTTTATTTAGTCATTGTGCATCATTTAAACACTTTCACATTATCTCTTCACACTCCTGGCTTTTCCCTGCTTCCTCTAAAATCCTCACCGATGAACAATTTGACTTAATGTGAGTTAGTGTTATTTTTAGTCGAAGCCTCAGTGTGCGTAGAGAAGTTCCCTCAGGAGATGCAAACCTGCCACCAGCATCATAAACACATCACTGACAACCAGAGTATTTAATGTGACCAGGTTGCATAACTGTACTGAGCTGCACAGCTTTACATCAGTCAGAAACGGCTTCTTGTGTCCGTTGTCGCTTATTTTTGTTCAAATGATACACATGAAAAGAAGAAATGATAGATGTTACATAAGTAGCATCCGTTCTTTAAAACAGATGTGACCAGGAACTCAGATCATCAGAAACGGTTTACTTTTAGATTTTTATTTTCACCCCTTCGTTCACTCTTTATTGACGTCACAAGTAATGATGTCATGATTTCACACACTGTTACAAGGTGATCAGTCTGGACTTGGAGTGAAAATCTTTTCTGCTGCTTAAATCACTCTCGTAATCGTTCTGTTCCGTTGTCTTCCGCTTATCCGGGGATCGGGCCCGGGGGTAACAGCCTCAGACAGAAGCCCAGGTTTGTCTCACCCTTGCTGCATCCTCCAGCTCACCAGTTGTTCCACAGCCAGCTGTAAGACATAGTCTCTCCAGCAGGTCCGGGGTCGGCCTCTTGGTCTCCTCCTGGTGGGACGTGCCCAAAACACCTCACCAGCGAGGCGCTCAGGGGGGCATCCTGACCAGATACCTGAACCACCCCATCTGGCTCCTCTCGACCTGGATGAGGAGCGGCTCAACACTGAGCTCCTCCCGATGGCAGAACTCTTCACCCGATTTCTGAGTGAGAATCCAGCCACGCTGCGGAGGAAGCTCATTTCGACCGCTTGTATCCGTGATCTCATTCTTTCGGTCAGACACCCACAGCTGGTGACCTTCGTAATCTGAGGACCATAAATCCTACTGTTTATTCACTTTATTAACCTTAGATCATAAACGACCCTCCAAGACTCGTCCAACGAAAACCCGGCATGAAGATAAACGATGAACCTATCAGGTCACACGATCCTCTGACACCGCTGATTTTTTTTTTTAATTTACTCACAAACTGAAGCACATTTTTTTCCCATGTCTCCAGAATGAAAGATGTTTCCTTTCCAAATCCCGTCCATGACTTTTTTGTTTTTTTTATTTCAGACGTTGGACGGCGGGCAGAACGTCATCCAGCTGGAGACGGCGGTCGGCGCAGCCATTAAATGTTTCGACAACGCGTTGGGAATAAACGTCCCCCGCAGCCGCTTCCTGCCGGTGAAAACAACATCGGACCTGCTGCTGGTCATGTCTAACCTGTACAGTCTGGAGGCCGGCTCGCTCACCATGAGCCCCAAGAGAGAGTTCCCCTCCACACCTCACGTCAAACTAGGCAGCTCTTTCACCAAGGTAACCATGACAACGCTGTCTTCTATCTGACGTCAGTCCGCGTTTGCTTTGAAAATGTTCAACATGAAAAAACAACTTTGATCTGAAGAAGAAATATTGATCTGATAAACATCAGATTGTTTCATCTTCTGAACAGCTTATCCTTAATGGAGTCATTAGGGGTGCAGAAGCCTATCCCGGCTGATTTCAGGTTTTTGGAGAGTGGGATGAAACTGGAGAAAAACCCCTCATATGTTGGCAGAATATGCAAACTTCACACAGAAAGGCCAATGTTTTAAGCGTCACACCTTCTCCGGAACTCAAACCCTGACCTTCTTGCTGTGATGCCAACATGCCGCCCACAGCAGATTGTATTATTAAAATATTAAGCTTTAACAGGATGCTCAGAATCAGGGATCTTTTTGTTTCTGATCTTCGTTTAGGTTCAAGAGTATCTGACTCGCTTTGAAAGCATCCCCGACATGCTGGACCTCGACCACCTGACGGTTTCTGGAGACGTCACCTTTGGTAAAAATGTCTCTCTGAAGGTAAACCCACTTTAGAAATATTATTATAAGCTATGAATCTACACGCTAGATGTCATTGAAAAAATGAAAAAAAAAAATCTAATTTCTTCATCTTCTCAGGGCACCGTCATCATCATCGCAAACCACGGAGATCGGATAGACATCCCAGCCGGCTCCATGCTGGAAAACAAAATTGTGTCTGGAAACCTGCGCATCCTGGACCACTGAGGCCTTTTCATACTTCCCTCATCACGTCATCCCTATCACTCCATTTTTTTCCCTCCTGACCGCCATCAAATTTTGAAGAAAGTGATAGTTCCCCTGAAGTGTGTGTGTGATTGCATGTGCAGTGCTGCTCAGCGGGGATTTACTTCCCTCTAGTGGCCGTTTGTCATATAACATATCAAAACCAAGAAAAACAATAGAGAAAAAAAGTCATGATTTGAGAAATCCGATCATAAATCTGATATTTTTGTCATGTGCACGTCTAAGCGCTGCTAATGCAATCACTTTTTGTACAAAGTTATGGAGAAGTTTTACCATTTATTTCAAGCACAACGACGTCCTCACGAGTTTAACCATGAACACACCGTACACCTCATGTATGCATACAAGTAGAAAAATGGAATTTAAAGCACTTTTTTTTTTAAGAATGTGCTTTTTGATGAACCTCGTTTAGTCTGTTTTTTAACATTAACTTGGTTTAATAGTCATTTATTGTTTTGATAGGAACTCCTGGTTATTATTTCTTTTCCTACCTTATCAATTTTGAACAGATCTGATGAACTTGATGAAAGTTTTTTTATTTTTGCATCATTCAGATGAACTGTGAACATTCTGGTACAAAATGTTCTCACAAAAAACATTTTCTTTATTTTTCCGTCTCTTTTGGAATCATGAGGTAAATTTTTGTGCTGAATGAATATTTGGTGACTTCATCCCAGAGCCATAAAACTGTGAGAAATGACTTCCATTGCAGAGATTCAGTTTCCAAACTCAACATCTGTGACTGGAGTAGGTGCCATAGACATGATGAACATGTCGCCTCAATGGACTGTTTCTTTTTTTTTTTTTTTTTTTTGTTCCCACAGTTAGGATTCATATCCAGGAAGAATCCCATAGACATGTTTTTTTGTGTCAATCAGCAGCTAAAATCTTTTTTTTTTCTGTTTCATTATATTTGTGTCCATTTATACGATTGTTTTCTACTTTTTTCTTTTCTTCTTTCATTCATCGGTGTGTCTTTTCCATCATACTCGGTTTGATTTTACAGATTAAAATATATACAGATGATAAATGTGGGAATACTTGAGATGGTTTAGATTCACGCTGACCAGAAGCCTGTAAGCAATAACAGCTGAAATGTGATAGAAACAATGTCTCAGCCAAGTTTTGCCTCCATGGAGCTGAAATAAAGTGCAATATGAAATACTGAGCATCATGTCTGCAGTTTCTTATTTAAGTTTGTTCCGTTGTCTTCCGCTTTTCCGGGGTTGGGTCGCGGGGGCAATAGCCTCAGACAAGAAGCCCACGTTTCTCTCACCCAGCTGCATCCTCCAGCTCACCCAGAAGGATCTCAAGCCGTTCCCAGCCAACTGTGACACAGTCTCTCCAGCAAGTCCTGGGTCTGGCTCTTGGTCTCCTCCTGGTGGCATGTGCCCAAAACGCCCCACCAGCGAGGCACTCAGGAGGCATCCAAACAAAATGTCCGATCCACCCCATTTGGCTTCTCTCAAACTGAAGGAAGAGCCGCTCTACTCCGAGCTCCTCCCGAATGGCAGAACTCCTAATCTGATCTCTGAGTGTGAGCCCTGCCACCCTGCGGAGGAAGCTCATTTCGGCCACTTATATTTGTGATCTCATTCTTTCGGTCACCATCCACAGCTGGTAGGTTGAGGGTAGGAACTTAAATTTTGAAATTAAGCAGTTAAATAGTCATATTTGGGTGCATATTTTTCTGTGCATGTAGTTTTTAAATTATGACAAATTAATATTTATTATTTTTCTGAAAATTATTTTTAGAAATAAATGATGCAACTTTGAGTGGGATTTTTTAGGTTCTTGAAATCTGGGGACAGTGACTTCACAGCAAAAAGGTGCAGGGTTCAAATCCTGGGTGGGGATGAGGCTTGGAACACTGGTGTTTCTGTGTGGAGTTTGCATGTTCTTCCTGTGTATGTGTGAGTTTTCTCTGGTTTCTTCCCACTGTCCAAAAGCATGCATGTCAGGTTGATTGGCCACTATGACGTTGCCCCTAGGAAAGCGTGGGTGTGGCCCCGCGACAGACTGGTGACCTGTTTGGGGTGTACCCTACCTCTCGCTTTGACTCAGCCAGGATAGGCTTTCAATTGATAAATTGACGCAAAAATTGACGCAAAAACAACAAAACCAAACGACACAAAAATGAATCACTTTTACACTTTATTGTTTAAAGTTGTTACAAAAAAAGGTGTTTTCTGGAAACAGACGTTGCTTTTTGCCTTTTACAAGCACAAACCAGAAAGAGAGGAAATCCATGGACGTTTGTATCGGACACAAAAAGGAAGCCCTTAAGTTGCACGAAGAGGTCTTCAAAAAAAAAAAAAAAAAACACCGGGTGAAGAAGAGAAAAAAAAAACACATGAAGGTTCATTTTACTTGCGAGGCATCCTCAGACGACCTCAGCAGTGTGTGTACGAGTGTGTGCATGGGTTTTTGTTTTTGCTCCCTGAGGTGAGTTAGTGTGAAGCAGTCTGAGGATACAACTGAGTGGACAGGTTGAACACATACTGCACACATACAATCAACGTATAAATTACAATCATTCTCTCTCACATACACACACACGTTAGGTTTTGCCTGCAGCTGTGAGTGTGTTCATTTCCACTCCTGTAGGTCTGAAGCTCAGAGGGAGCAGACTGGAAGTGACTGATCAGTAAAGCTGCCTCCGGATGGAAGGTTCTACAGTTCAAGTGTGTCTCATCCAGCTTTTGTTTTACAGGCGTAAAACAGAATTTGTGCTTTCACACAAAATGCAAAACACCAGGACGGCCATTTTTTAATCTAACGTAATCCATCTTTAAATTTAAAACAGTACTCTGGCTCCTCGAGAGGCCTGAGGATAATGCATAGACAACAAACTGTAGTTTGCTTAGTAGGGATTAAACTGTCATAAAACTTTAATTAAACACAATCAAATGAATCAAAACTGCTGACTGTTTAACCCTTATGGCTCTTGGTATTGTATAGAATTAGAATTTCGGGCAGCCTGATATTTTGTACACACATCAACGAGCTTATTGGTTTAAAATGCTACATGAAGAATCCTGAACGGTCCAGAAAGCCCTGATGAGTGCACACGCAGTCAAACAGTCAATTTCTAATATGTTTAGTTGTTTTTTAACTTGTGTTTTCTAAATGAAGCCATCAATTGGTAAATCCTAGAATTACAAGTTAAAAATCATTAGTAAGGTTCATTTGTCTAATTTATGAGTTTGACGAACTCGATTTGAAAGGTTTGTCCTGACGAGATCTGCAACCGTCAAATCTGCGACCTTGTAACTCTGGGCATGCCCAGAACGCGTATTCACATCCCCTTCCCTTCAAAATGATCAAAATATCGAGATCTGCGATCTGGTGTGAGGCTAACTTCTAATGGAATTAAAAAAATGTATTACTCTATTCATCCCTCACCGGGGAAATTTGTTTGCTGCACTGCTTACACCCCAGCAGGCTGTTCTTCGATGGCGCCAATGGTGGGAGAAGCGGGGGTTAAGTGTCTTCTCCAAGTACCCTAGACGTGCTCTCTGTGGGACGCAAACCTGCGAACTTCCGGTCCGCGCGCGAATGCTCTAACCACTGAGCTGCCGTCTCCACCACTATTAGCATTATTAATTAGCATTTTTTTAGCACCTGCTCTGCATTTTTCGGCTAAAAATCTATTATTTTAAAACGTAAAGGGTGTTTTTTTTTGTTTATGTGTATTTTCTTAGGTTCTGCAACCAGTTGTTCACTTCCGATTGTCGCAGATCTCGCCAGAACAAGTTATTCTGCTTTATTTGGCCCTCAGGTCATTATTCTTCCATTCTGTTCTAAGACACAAGACTGGGATGTCCTGGCTGTGTGTGAAGCCCTTTAAGACCACAGTTTGGGCCGTGTCGTCACAGTTCATCTGAGATTCAGAGGAATCTTTAAGGTGTGATTAGAATAAACTTCACACGTGATTCTGACTGAAACATTTTCTCAGGCTGGAGTTGGTTGCACAGTTAAAGTTGGTGATTTCTGTCGTCAGTGATTAAAAAACACTGAAATTAAATGACAAAACGCCACGGCAACCAAACAGACCGAACGAGACACTGCCCACATCAGTTTCAGCTTCCTGTCCGAGAGTCCATGCTCACGTAGACCAAAAAAAAAAAAACAACCATCTTTGTCATAAAGTGTGAGTTTGTGAGGAGTTCTTTGCTACATCTGTTAGCACGGTTAAAGGGAGGAAGTCGTCCAGGCCGTCAGAGAGAACACGGAGCTCCTTTTAATGCTGCATATCTATTGCTCTGAATGTGACAAGTCAAGCAACTTAAGAGTTAACACACAGCGTGAATGCACACGAAAGGCTTTATAAATACGACAAATGGCTTAGAGACGGGGGAAAGACACAGGACACACCCCAAAAAACCCTAATGTGTGATTAACAATATACTGAATTTTAAAATGAAACACTACATATCATTAAAGTGTGTGAAGTAACGATCCTGGGTCATAAATAAAAATCTTTGTTTAAATAAGCTTGTACATAGATGGATGAATAAAAACCGCCGGTTTGCACCGCGGCGTGTTAGTCATTCTGATAAATACTGTTGGAAAGTCGCTGCCAGAAACAAGCAATCTTCTTTGTTTGGTTTTTGTGTCTCTGGTTTTTTTCATGAAAATATAGAAATCTTTGTCGTCATTCATGAAAAAAAAGCAATACAAAGGTCACTTAAAAATGAGAAAGAGGCAAAAAACGTCCAGAAAGAACCGAGTCAGAGCGGGATCACCTGCCCCTGCTAGTCCAGGGGTCCCTGGAAGATGAGTCTGATGTAGCCCTGCTCGCCGCTCAGTTGCTGAGCACAGAAAGGGCAGGCGGCGTGGAAGGTGTGGGTACCGTGGGGGAGCGGGATCTGACTCCAGAAGGCCGCCGTTTTGTCTGAACAAACGTGGCCGCACGGGTTGAAGGCGTGAGTGGGTGGAGCTGCGTCCACGTAGAAGCCCGACTCGCAGCCCAGCCAAAGCGGTACATAAGGCCCTTTGGCCCGGCACATAGGGCACTCCCTGCTGCGGCCCCCTTCCCTCTCTTCGCGGTGGTTGCCCCAGTTGTGGTAGCCGTGCACGTGGCCGCAGTGCAGGTACACCCAAGGCTGCTTTTCATCAGGCGTGTCCTTGCGGCGCATTGAGGGGAAGGCCAAAGTGTTAAAACCCACGGGGCACTGCGGCCGCGCTGCGTTAATCTCCTGCCGCAGGGCCTCCAGGTGTTTGAGGGTGGGAGTGCGCGAGAGACCTTCGGCGGTGCGCCACAACAGCGTGGCGCCGCACAGGTCGATGAGCGATCCGTCGACCAGCTCCTGAGTCTCAGAATCCACCTGAAAAACAGATAGAGCACGGATTAGAGACTATTTATGCAAACTTTTCAACTGATGAGTTACATTGGTGATTTATGACGTGACCAAAAAAGAACGGACACTGTGCCACTGTAACAAGAGGATGTAGAAAACATAGGAATTTATTTCTAATAAAAGCTCCACGTTTTCTATTTTCCACCTTTGTTTCTTTCTACTAATCATCACACCATCCCTCCCAAACCCACGGCACAGCACTAGATGGGGGATCAGAGAAAGGTCACATGGATGTGATCATCCTGTATTGCTGCTTCATGGCCAGTAGGAGGCAGTGTGATACAATGTGACACAGTGTTGCCATTAGAGGAAGAAAAGTGAACTATCTAAAGAGTAGGGGTGTGCGATACCGCAAGTTTTGGTATCGATCCGATACCAAGTAAACACCAGACCAATATCGCCGATACCGATATCGATACTGATATTTAAATATTTTAAATGACTATTTTTGCATCAAGCGTTAGGATCATATGTATAGTATGACCAAGTATATGTATAAACACAGGTTGGTAGGTAGATTGATAGAAGTGCCCAGTTACAAACAAATGTTAATTAATGTTAAAGATGATTATGTTGTTCTTTCACGTCTCTGTTAATGAGCGCTGCCTCTGGGAAACAGAAGGGGTCAGGGTTTTTTCCTCCGTTTCTGAAGTTTTTCTTTGGGGTGATTCTTTAATTTGTAGTGTTACCCCTATATTTAACAGCCTTTCTGCACATGGTGCCTCAAAGTACAGCCACACGATACTTCTCTTTTTTCCATCTCTCTCTACTTACCGACTTGCGTTTTTTTTTTGTTTTTTTTGTTTCTTGGCCCCGAGTCGCTGGGGGGCGGGGCCACCTCGCTTTAGCATACAGGTGCGACACACAGTGTTTACACATATTTTGCAGAAAGATAAGTTAGGTTAATTTAAAAAAGAAAAAAAAAAAAAAAAGAGAGAAAAAACGGAAGCAAAGTGCGAGGGGTAAAACTTCAATCCCAGTATCGATATTGTAGTTGGAGTATCGATCAATATCGATACTAGCGTTGGTATCGATATTATCGATATTAGGATCGATCCGCCCACCCCTACTAAAGAGGTGATGGAGGTCACAGTGTGTCTGCTAGCTTTACCCAATCCTGTCAGACATGACCAGAAAAAAATGTGAATTTGTAAAACCACAGTAAGGCGTTAGATTTTCCCATCTTTTCTTCACTGCTTCCTCTGGCCACAAGTATGAAGATATTTGGAGTATTTGATAGTCTGAAAGTTTCAGGTTTTTTTTTTTAACCTCTAGAAATACCAACAGTTTTACACCAAATTTTATTCAATCACACAGTAAACACATCATTTATCACCACAACGGTCTATTCCAATCACACCAGGAGGTGGGACATTATTCTCTGTCCGCTAATCCTCCGCTGGGTGGCTGGGCTCAGAGATCGGGTGAGGAGCTCTGCCATCCAGGAGGAGCTCGGTGCCGAGCCGCTGTTCCTCCAGGTCGAGAGAAGCCAGATAGGGTGGTTTGCATCTGGTTTCATCTGGTCAGGATGCTCCCCGAGCGCCTCGCTGGTGAGATATTTTGGGCACGTCCCACCAGCAGAAGACCAAGAGGCAGACCTTGGACCCGCTGGAGAGACTATGTCTCACAGCTGGCTGGGGAACGATTTGGTATCCTTCCGGGTGAGCTGGAGGATGCAGCTGGGGTGAGAGAACCCTGGGCTTCCCGTCTGAGGCTGTTGCCCCCGTGACCCGGCCCGAGATAAGCAGAAGATGACGGAACGCTAATCGTAATCGATAATCATCCAGTAATCGAAAAAAAAAAAAAGATCATCTCCCAAGTTGTTGACTCAAACCAAAAATATTACCTTTACCTCTTGTTAATGGAACAAAAATACATGTGTGTGATATTTTTAGCAGCTTGTTTCTGCTGCTCTGAAGATAAAAACACACAGATTAAAACATAAATATCTTAAACATTATAGCAAAGCAGAATTCCTGCTTCATTCAGTCCTACAAACATCCTCACGTTTAGCATCTTATCCTCACAATCCTTCCAGCTATGGACTAAACGGACTAAACCGGAAGTCTTTCAAACTAATCCAACTGATTGAACTAACCAGTGAAAACTCAAGTGTAATCCTGTAATAAACATGTTTTTTATATTCCAATATCTACTTTTATTGATCTTCAAAAGAGATTGGGTTCTTTTCTCCGTCATCCGACTGCTTCAAGACACTAAAACACGACCTAAAATATCAGACATGGGCATTCACATCAGATTGGAATTAACAGAGGGGGGTAAACTAATCCTATTGGAATTAATACAGCAACTAACAAAAGGAAAAACTTTCTTGGGAAATAATTTCTCACCATCTTCCCTCGCTGCTGAGCTGAGCGCGTTTCTCTGAGGGTGAAGACGTTGCCGCAGACAGAGATCTCCCTCCAGACGCCTGGCTTGGAGTCCTGTGTGAAACCGTTACGAGGATGCATCACCAGCACGCCATTAGTGGTCAGCCCGTCCATCTGACCGTCCAGTGTTTTCCATTTCGCTGCTTTTTCCTGATGAGACATGAGAATGTGGGATGAAGAAAGCTCAGCTCAGATTTTAACAACATGGAGATTCCCGTTTCTCTGCTCACCCCCAGGAAGATGTTCTTGGAGGAGTCGAAGCCTGCGGCGTAAATGCGAGCGCTGTAAGGCGGCGTGCGCTGGCACATGATGCGGCAGGCGAAGCGTGAGATGGTGCTTTGGACTGACTGAGTGTCTGCGTTGCTCTGGCTGCCGGCCACCGTGTCTGTCACCACAAAGTCAATCGGACTCTCTGTCGATCGCCCAATCTGGGAGCAGGACATAGAGAGAGAAAGTCTGGTTTAAAGACGGAATCCCAAACACGTCAGTGTTCGGATATTAAGATGATTTTTAGGTTTAAATTTTTTGTGATGATTATATAGAAAAGCTTATACATTTAAAAAAATAAAAAAAACATTTTTTTATTTATAAGTGATTACAGGGCCAGGTCAGATTACAGCAAAGCAGTTTCTCTTTAATGGGACACCCCGGACGTGTCCGCACTACCTCACACTCTCTTACTGCTAGATTTAAAGACCAATTCCTTTTTAATTATTACATAGTAGAAGAGTAAAGCTTAGTCAGTAGTAAAACTCCAGACCTGGAACATGTCTGTATTGCTGTCGTGGGTGTACTCCACCACCACCGTCTGAGCCCGGGACAAAGTGTAAGAGATGCTGTGCTGGTCTTTGTTGCTTATGGCCTGGAGGAGGAAGAAAAAAAAAAAGAGAATAAATGACTCTGGGAGTTAAACTGAGGCTGAGACGCTTTGAAATCAAAGCAGCCAGAGCTTAATGATGATTACTGTAAAAGCCTGAATCTGAAACAGAGACATATTTCCATCCCGGTGATTAAATCTAATCAAATCATAACTAATTATGTAAATCATAACAGTGACTGTTAAAAACTCAAAATATAAAGATTTTCATACGTATGATAAACTGATTGGTGAAAGATTTTAACACACACAATTGGATTTAATTGTCTGAATCACCAATGGTACAACCCAAAGCTCTAAGCAAGGGTGTGCAAACTATGGCCCGAGGACCATCCAAGGCCATTTTAAGCTTTTACATGGCCCGTGTGAAACTTGAGAATTTTTTTCCCCAAATCGACGCATCGATCGTCGTGGTAAAGAAAGAGCTGAGCCAAAAAGCAAAGCTCTAGATTTACAAGTCGATCTACGTTCCCACACTCATCTATTTTCACCAGCAGTGGGTGGTAACTAAAACAATTAGATCGCGGATACAAGCGCCGAAATGAGCTTCCTCCGCAGGGTGGCTGGGCTCTCACTTAGAGATCAGGTGAGGAGCTCTGCCATCCAGGAGGAGGTTGGTGTCGAGCTGCTCCTCCTACAGGTTGAGAGAAGCTAGATGGGGTGGTTCGGGCATCTGGTCAGGATGCCTCCCGAGCGCCTCGCTGGCGAGGTGTTTCGGTCACGTCCCATCGGGAGGAGACCAAGAGGCAGACAACTGCTGGAGACACTATGTTTCAGAGCTGGCCTGGGAGCGACTCGGGATCTTTCCGGGTGAACTGGAGGATAAAGCTGGGGTGAGGCTGTTGCCCATGCGACCTGGCTCCAGATAAGCAGAAGACGACGGAAAAGAACAGGAGTAAACCATTTTAAAAAGGGGCACATCCACATGGATGTGAGACTAACTTTTTTTTTTATATTAACATTAGGGACAATCATGTACATTTTCTAAGGAGAAAATTTCTTTTCCACAACCCAAAACACGCAATGTTATTTATAGTCAAAGAGAAGCAAATGTGTTGGAAGATCACTCGGACTGTTCTGTATTAACCAGAGGAGTTGATAAAAGAAAAAAAGGGAAAAAAGTTAAGGTTTTAACATTAAATGTAAACTGAAGCTCGTGTTTTTAACTTATTCTTGTTATCTTTTGTCCATATGTGGGGGTTTACTTAATCCCACTGTATTTTCTGGTGATTTAGTCATTTTGGAGCCCATTGAGTCCCACAAATGTAAAAGTTTCCCAAAGCAAAAAAAGATGGGGAACTATTACTTATTGACCACCCACAGGACAGAAAAGGACAACCAGATTTCCAGATTCTTTATACAACTCCCAGTTAGAGCTTGCAAAAGTGTGTTCATTAGGTACAGATGTGAAAGCAAGCGGCCTTCTGACCATTTAGCGGATTTCACTGGAGTTCTGTGGACTTTAGTTCTTAACGATGGAAACACATGAACAGGGCTTTGCAGGAAAACGCTCGGTTTCGTTCCAGTGGGTCGCTCACATTTGTTTCAATCATAAAACTGTCAGCGTGTTCCAGCTGAATGCTGCGTAAAAACTTTTTTTTAATCCCCTTTTAAATCTCCATAAAACCTTGTACCTGCTTGGTTTAGTTTTGTTCTGCAAAATCTTGAGTAGCTTGGTTGAACTTTTTTCCGTGTTCTGTCGTAATGACGGGATGTACGGAGCGAATGGGTCACTGTGCGTTGGATTTTCACATCATCGAACCGAGTGTGAGAGGCTTCAACAGAGGAGCCAAAACCAATAAAACGGGGTCTGTTTTGTTTTATTTTAGAGAAACAATCTCAACTTGGAATCAGTGAAGAAGACTTTTCTTTCTTTAAACTACCAAGTGTTTTGTGTATTAATGGATATTATAGAGCTTTATTTATAAAAGCTGCGATCAATCTATGAAGCAAACATCAACGCCAGGAGAAAAGAATGGAATCACTTTGTGTGTGTGTGTTTTACCTTGGCTGCTTGTGGAGAGCAGGCAACGTGAACTGTGCTGGGTTTCACGCCATTTGCCTTGGGTCTCTTACAAAGTGCAAAGCGGCTTTTACGACGACCTCGGTCCCCGTTGGGCAGAGAGCCATTGTACCTGCACACACAATCAGAAAGAAACAGAGAGAACAATAGGGTGTTATTGTCCATAAAGCCATGCAATACACTGGAAAAACAGTGACTATGGAACATGCTGGAGGCATTTCTCTGTACTCTTTAAGTCATACACACACTCTGCACTTTGTACTTTTTGTACATGCAGTTCAACAAATGGAAAAGAAGGGCCTCCGAACACAACCTCAGAAAGGCTGAGTAAATGAACACACACACAGACTGATTTGGTCAGATACCCAGAGGAAGAAAGGAGGATAAACAGAGGCGTTCACCCCGACAGAACGGAGTCTGTGCAGCTCGGTGACCAAAAAACCTTGTCTCTTTAGAAGTCTGTGCGTGTGTCTTAAACATTCAGACATAGTTGCCATCTCTCCGGCAGGTTGTGAAGTTTGTTTCAGAGAGACGGTCACCAGGGTGAGGTGAAGCTCCTCCAAGAAGTTTAATAGACGCACAACACACACAAAAACAACCTGCTAAGAGCGTTATAAATAAAGTTGCAGCTGCTTTTACACTGTTATGACATCCAAAAGCAACGGACGTTAGAAACTTCTTTTAGTTATTTGTTATGTTGCAACACTTAAGGATAAATGAATCAGCACAGCTGTTTAAATGCAAAACTATTCTTGAATCTTGGCATTCTGTCAAGTAGACAGCACATGTTGGCTTGTACAAATAGATCATAAATTATGTGACAAATTGTATTGTGACAATTCAAGTTTTATACTTAAAACAGCAGAAAATGGCGGTGCAGTGGCGCAGTGGGTAGCGCAGTGGCCTCACAGCAAGACGGTCATGGGTTCGAGTCCCTGTGCGGAGTTTGCGTGTTCTCCCTGTGTGTGCATGGTTTTCTCAGGGTCGTCTCATTTCCTCGTACCCTCCAAAAACATGCATGCTAGGTTGATTGGCCATGAAATGATTGCCCCAAGGAATGTGTGTATGGTAGTATGCGTGTGGACACGCGACAGACTGGCGAACTGTTTAAATTTAAATTTGAATTTAAATCCTAAATTTGTTGTTCAACGCAATCTATTCATTTAGTAAAAAGCTCTTGATGAAAATCAAGTCTTGATGAATCTTGCATGTAGGAATTTCTAATGATTGCTTGAACTTTTTTACACATTTAAGACACTATTGACACTGTTCTGCAGAGTAATCATGTTAGAAACAGCGTGTCGTAAAACTACATCAGCAGTGTTCTCGGTCTTACACCAATCAGACAGTAGAAACAAACCCACCCTCTCTAGTGAGTCCAGTAAAGACGACTTAGGTATGCTCAGAGGACGCCCGGCCAACAGCTAAATGTTTCACTCTGCGAGAGATCAAACAACCCTGGGAGGGTTTGCACGTAACCATGGTGAGAGAACAGAGCTGCAGCAACGTTTGTGGAGAGTAACCATGGCAAGAGTGTAACCATGGTGAAGTTTAGCCAGACAGAGGGCAGGGCGGCCTGCTGGAGACGTGCGGGCGGTTCCCATGGGGAGCAGAGCGTGTGCACGCACATACATGCATCCAAATATTCCCAAAGGGAAAGTGGAGAGGCCAAAGGTCAACAACAAGTTAGCATCTGTGTACGAGTGTGTGCACGTACAAAGTTTGTGCAGGGAGAAGAGTAGGAAAAAAAAGTTTGTGGAAATACACTGAAAACAGTAAAAATACCAACACGGCAACAAGCGAGCACACACACAGTAAAACAACAAAAACATGACTGTAGTTTATCATGGTAACCACTACTGATGACTGAATCACCTGTTAGATTGAAAACTATTTAGTCATAGTGATCTCTCTCTTCCTGTCCTATGACCCTAATTTGCTAATCAGCAGAGTTCTTACAGGAAAGGATTCTAATCCATGTGCAAAAAATGCATTAACAGTTTTTTTGTTTTTATTCTTCACTAACAAATCAATTTTTTGCACAATGTTTCTGATGAAACTATGAGATGTTTAATTCTGCCTGTTTGATGTACAGAGACATTGAGTTGTTCATTTTTTTAGCAGCTTAATGCTGAATTAGGTCATCGAGGGAGCTTGAGCATATCCAGAATAGTTATCCTGAGGCAGCGTAAACCCTGGACAGGTCACCAGTCTGTCACAAAGCCACAGAGATAAGCAACCACACACACTCAAAGACTCCCACCGTTTCAAAGCACTGTTTGAAAGTTAGAAAACTTGCCTTTTCTGTGATGAACAAAAACAATAGGCCCACAGCCTGTAAATCACTTCCTGTTCCTTTAATGACAACTATCTATTGATCAGAAACACCAACCCAGAAGGAGCCGGAAAAGACTAAATCGGCTCTTAACACTTGCTCGGTATTCCAAAAGAGTTGCCCGATTCTCAACAATAGAAGATTTTTTGCATGCTGACTTTAAACTACGTTTTTTCTCTAAGAAGTGCCGGTGCAAACTTGTCGAAAGCAGCGTATCACTCATCCGAACAACATAGAACACAACATTCTGGTTTCAGTATCAGCCAAGTCAATAAAGTTGTTTCCATTACCTCAGAAGGCTTTAAATTACAGACAGAACAGGTTAATGGAAGCAAACCAATAGCCTTGCACATTAATGGATTCCCTTTCTTGTTGCAGGTCAAAGGTGACAGGTCACAGTTAGGTGTTTCCAGACCTAAGTGAACCATTTAAAAAACCTCTTAGAAGTCTTACTCTGAGAGTGATTCATAAACTCCCAAAATGCTGCATTAAACCCGTTAGCAAAGGTTGGCCTGGATTTGATTCAGAAACTCGAAGTGGAAAAAACCCAGCAAACGGAAAAGTGAGGTTCTATGTTGTAAATGCATGGACTTGATTTTACTGCTTCGAGTGTTTTTTTTCCACTTGGGAAATTTCAACGGTCATCTCTCCGACAGTCTCGTTCCAGTGCAACCCAGAACAACAAACTGTGAATCAGCTGGGATTTAAACAGTGTGAGACACAACAAATGAGCGTGAGGAGAAAAGCCTTGTGTGGAGAGAAGAGTGGGAAAGCTTTATGGGGACAAACAGGAGATCAACAGATGGACAAAGTTTGTCACTGTGTTGTTCCTCTCGGAGAAACTGCGTGTTTGTGTGTGAGTTTCCCTCTTTGCTGAAGATGAAAACTTGAGGTAGTACTGAGGCTGACTCAGATGAAAGAAAAAAAAAAAAAGTCCTGAGAAATTTTATCTGCTGCCTGAACTGTTCTCATCTTGCAAGTTGGTTCAAATCCTCGTGCAAAAACACCATGTTTCATCTGAAGCGTACAACCGGTTGAAAACGTCACCAGGTAATAATTCTTATCTCAAAGGATACATAGATACTGTGAACACTGTGTCTGTTGTTTGCTCAGAAAAGTGATATCTACAAAAGAAGCTTACAAATACATTATTTCACTCTTACTTTCATTTTTGACACTATCAATTCCCCCTCCTCTCGCTCCCTATTTAATCCCACCTCCTGAACATGTGGACAATACGCTATGAATCTCGATTAAGGTGCAAATAAAGTGCAAAGTGCATCATGGTAGCAAGGTTAGCACATATTTTCTTATATTTCAATTGTAGTGCATTTACATAACAATGTGAGGGAGCACAATACCTAAGCGGAGGGACCAAGAGTGAGTAGAGCACCTAAACTAAAACAGTTTCTGCTTACCTTAGAATGTGGGAGTATAGTATATAACGTGTGCATACCACACCATTTTAGTTTTGTCTTTACCTGTGGTTTATTATAAATGTACATAACTTACTGTGATGACAATAAGTGCTAATTTTGACCTTCACATTTCTAAGATCTGCAAATATCTACATCTCAATCAGATTTTAATTATAAACTAAACAATAATAAGAAGGTGAAAGTACTTAGGATAAACAGTCCAGAGCAATGGAGAGTGTGGAAAAGCGGTGAAGAGGAATGTGCAGACAGGCTGGAACGGGTGGAGAAAAGTATCAGGTGTGATGTGTGACAAAAGAGTTTCAGCTGAAATTAAAGGGAAAGTGTACAAAACCGTGGTGAGACCGTCCATGCTGATTGGTCTAGAGACAGTGGCCCAGAGGAAAAGATAGGAAACAGAGGTGGAGGTAGCAGAGATATAGATACTTAGGATCTCTCTGGGAGTGACCAGGATGGGCAGGATCAGAGGAATAGCACATGTTAGAGGTTTTGGAGATAAAGTCAGAGAGATCAGACTGAGATGGTTTGGACATGTGCAGATGAGAGAGTACATCGGGTTTGAAACCACCAAGAAAGACAACTAGAGGAAGACCAAAGAGGAGGTTCATGAATACAGTGAAGGAAGACATGAAGATAGCTGGAATGACCGAAGAGGATGCAGCAGGTAGGGTCAGATGGAAGAAACTGACTTGCTGTGGAGACTCCTGAGGGGAAATGCCAAAAGAAGAAGAATCATATTTTCACTATGAATTTGACATTTAGCTTTCATTATTCCAAATGCATTGTACTTAGTTTGTTAAATGCATGTATCAGTCGCAGCACTAGTAAATTGACTCATTCCTACAAAGTCACAACATCCTTGCTTGAAGCACTCAGTGTGGTTGATGTAAAATCAATTAAGTTAGAGCAATGTAGACTCACTTCAATGCACCAGTCAAAAATACTGTCTTTAGTACTATACAGCATATTTTTAGAATATCTTATTAACTTGCTAGTAATTTACTTTGTTATTTTTGCAGACATCTTGGTGAATTGGATACTTTTCACTAGTTCCAGACCTTTCAAGCAGCTTTTTATTTGGAAAAAATGTCAATGGTGACTCTTCTGCTGGCGCCAAAGATCTCTCCTCTTTTCCAAAGCACTCAAATGAGCCTAAGTAAAAAAAAAAAAAAGAAAAAACTTGCCCTATAAAGCAACAAGCTTGTATCAACCCCCTGCTGCTTTGTGTTACACCCTGCCTCACTGCAATGAATATTCATGTGGAATTCAGGCAAGTTTGAAATCTTTCCACTTTATTACAATGTATACGAGTGACGTTATAGTGCTAAAACCGTCCAAACAGAAGTGTTTGGTCACGGAATGCAGGAGCTACTTTTTTTTATCATCATCTTTATTAAGAACACATAAATCTGCTTGAAAAATATTGAAAGCCAAATTATAAAATCAGATGATTAGTGGATCAGATGCAAAGTGCAGAATAAGAAATGAATGGAAGGATAAGAAATCCAATGTGCATTAATACACTGACACACCTTTCTGTTTTGTTGTCTTCCGCTTGTTTGGCTTCCCTCACCTCGGCTGCATCCTCCAGCTCACTCGGGAGGATCCCGAGGCGTTCCCCGGCCAACTGTGAGACATAGTCTCTTCAGTGGGTCCAGGGCCTGCCTCTGGGTCTCCTCCCGGTGGGGCGTGCCCGAAACACCTCACCAGCGAGGCGCTTGGTAGGCTTGGTAGGAATCTTAGGAGGAAGCAGATGCCCAAACCACTCCATCTGGTTTCTCTCGGCCGGAGGAGCATTGCTCTACTCCTCCCGGATGTCAGAGCTCCTCGCTCTATCTCTGAGTGAGAGCCCAGCCACCTTGTGGAGGATGCTAGACTAGGATAGTAACAAGGACGTGGAACACTGGCACACATTTTACATTTTTATCTGGTACTCTTAGATGTTGCAGAATCAGTGATGCCTCTTTACACCAACAAAATGCAGTAACTCTAAAGTGCCTGACAATCTGACTTTCTCAAAACACATGTTGGTAATAAAGTAAGTTACAGCAGAAAAAAAGCCTTTAGGCCGCAGATCAACAAAATGTAAAACTAAAATTTTTCACTTACAATTTTAATGGTAAAGATAAAACTTTGGAGTAAGACAGAAAACCCACTGTCATGCAGCAAAGTCTGTTTTTGTAAGAGTTTTGGAACAATTTGTATGTTTGTTTATTGGATTATGAAATTTATTCCACATGTTAGACTGTTATTTGTCAACTTTTGAGGTAATAGAATTGTTGTTAAGCAGTTAAATTGAATTGCAGCATGTTAGCCTCCAGCTGCTCAACTTGGATCAATATCTGGAGCTTTACAAGCAGACGATGAGTCTAACTTCACACTTTCCACATATTTATAGACAAAATTCCCTTCTTCATGTTTTCTAGAGATTTCCATCCATTCCTTGTGTAGTGACGTGTTGGTTTGTTGTTTGCCTACCCTAGCACGATGAGCTCTCCGTACTTCACTGGCACTTTGGTGGAGGCGGTGGTGGAGATGTTTTCCTGCTCTGGGGAATACATTGGGCACTGCTGACTTGGAGGTGAGGAACGAAGGGTGACAGGAGGACAAGAAGAGGACAGAATGGGAGGGGACGGGGGGAAGGTGCTGATCAAACTGGATCACAGGGGGAAAGAAGGAGATGGATGGGGAAGGGTCAACTGAGCCTCAGCTCCACCCTCTCATGGCTCATGTGCCCGTCTCTCCGGATGCTGCGTGTCCCGCTCTGCAAAGTGGCAGAAAAAAGAAGCAGAATTAGTGTGTTTATCCTACAAGTAAAAGGTGTGCTTTAAATATCTATAAATATTACAACTCTTTTTTTTTTTAAAAGGAAAGAATTTTTAACAACTTATTCCATTTAAAGTGTAATCTAGTTGTATTTTTAATCTAATATATAAAAATGAAGAACCCATGCACCAAAGCGTCAGCATGTAATTTTGTTTTTCATGGCAAAAGTTTGTAGAATTAGTCTCTTTCATTATATGATCGTCACAGCGGCTAAACTTTAGTCTAAATATGGAAAATAAATGTTAAATACTTATTAAAATGGAACAAGCCAACCATGGGTTGTAAATCAGCATGTAGTGGAATTTAGTTGATCATGACAACTCAGCCTGAGGCATTGTGGAGGAAATGTTGGACGTCTCTCAATGACGTATAAAAGGCAGGATGCATGTTTCAGCATGCCCTCGGAAAAAAAAATCCATCAGTATGAAATAAATGTCAGATTTTTTATGTTTGCTGCTTGGACAAAGATGCTTTTATTCCTAAATAGATTAAACTCAGTGAAGTAAGTGGCTTCAGGTTTTTTTTTTTTTTAAGTAGTCGTCATGTAAACACAACTTCCTACGACACAGAAAGTCACAGAAACGTATGTGAGAATTTGTAGAGGATGGACTTCCTGTTACAGTATGCCGAAACAGATCGTCGGAGGGTTAAAATGTGAACTTTCTGGTACATCTCCATCACTCTCCCACTCACTGGCAGAACAAAACGGGAAAACATTGCACAGGCTGTTCTTCTGAACAATAACATCATCACTTCACTTCCAGGCAATGTGCCTCGTTTAGAAGCAGAATATATCTTCCAGCATTCCCAGAGTGGCCGTTTACTAAGAGAACACAAACCACATATGACTAAAGTGTGGGACGGAAAGTGTTTTGATGATGAGTGAGGGAGGGTGGATAGGTGGGGGTAGCATGCTGAGACAGTCCCTAAAGGATGAGTGGAATTAGATAATGCACAGACCGTAAAAGTATCATTCCAAGCAAATATATTTAGACAGAAATCAAACTAAGAAAGTAAAGCATGATTGAGTCCATACAGTCAGTCATACAAAATGGGATTTACACTGTGTAATAAAGTTTCACCATCAACTGTCTTGTAGATACAGTACCTAACTGCTTCAAGACTAACCTGTCTGTAAAGATTTAGCTTACACACACATGCAGCCAGTTAGTAAATGCTTTTATCCTAAGCAACTTAACGACATTCAGGCTTCGGTGGAGTAAGAATCTAATGCATTAAATCTATTTAAAGGACAGTATACGAGCAGAACACGTTAAGAAGTGTAAAGTTAAGTGGGCGTTAGACGTGTTAGAGGAGCTGTTCTTGAAATAGAAGTTCTCAGAATAAAATAATCAACACCATGAGAGTCACTCCAAGAAATAATGAGAGAAACTCTTCATCCAAAAATGAGTGTTGGCATTATTCCCACCATATAGCAACTCTTCTTCTTTCTTCTTCTTTTGGCATTTCCCTTCAGGGGTCGCCACAGCAAGTCAGTTTCTTCCATCTAACCCTATCTGCTGCATCCTCTTCAGTGACGCCAACTATCTTCATGTTTTCCTTCACTGTATCCATGAACCTCCTCTTTGGTCTTCCTCTAGTCCTCTTTCCTAGTGGTTCCAAACCCAGCATCCTTCTTCCAATGTACTCTCTCTCTCTCCTTTGCACATGTCCAAACCATCTCAGTCTGGCCTCTCTGACTTTATCTCCAAAACCTCTAACATGTGTTGTTCCTCTGATCCTGTCCATCCTGGTCACTCCCAGAGAGATCAAGAGAGATCGTTTATAAAACATCAAATCTTTTTGGAAAGTGCGTATGAACATAAACAAACTAGTAATTAACTACCATTTGACGTTCTTGTCACTGTGAGGTTGAGCATGTCCCTGCCAATAGAAACTGACAAGTGTATTTTAAATGAAATCCTACAAAATTTTTCAGTTGCAATAAATAACATGAAATGGATCAAACTCTGCAGATAATCTGCAACTTTTTTACAACGTTGTGTAAAGCACGTGTTTACAGTCTAATGATTGCATTGGCCCTCGAATGAACTGGAAGCCATGCAAAAACATTTATTTTATCCAACATGTTTCACTAAACACTTCGTCCGTTCTGAACTATTAAAAGTTTTGGATGACTTAACCTTATTTGTCAAACTGACATGTTTGGTTTTAAATAATGAGCATCTGCCTTTAAAAGGATTCATCCAGAATGCAAGAGGGACTTTTCCTCATTTTTAATGAGCAATACTCTAAAAAATATGTGTAAACAAGTGCCACAAGTTTCGCTGTGTTCTTTTTCAAGAGCCCACGTGACAGAGAGGCAGAAGAGAAGAACAGAGGGTTAATATGGTTACAGTGATGGTTATGGTTATGAAACACAATTACATTCTGTTTCATCATCTTATCTGGGACCGGGTTGCGGGGGCAGCAGCCTCAGACGGAAAGCCTAGGCTTCTCTCACCCCAGCTGCATCCTTCAGCTCCCCCGGAAGGATTCTGAGTCATTCCCCAGCCAGCTGTGAGACTTAGTCTCTCCAGCGAGTCGGGGGTCTCCCTCAAGGTCTCCTCCCGGTGGGACGTGCCCGAAACACCTCACCAGCGAGGTGCTCGGTGGGTATCCTTACCAGATGCCCAAACCACCCCATCTGGCTCCTCTCGACCTGGAGGAGGAGCGGCTCGACACCGTGCTCCTCCCGGATGGCAGAGCTCCTCCCCTGATCTCTGAGTGAGCCCAGCCACCCTGCGGAGGAAGCTCATTTCGGCCGCTTGTACCCGCGATCTCATTCTTTCGGTCACCACCCACAGCTGGTGACCATAGGTGAGGGTTGGAACGTAGATCGACTTGTAAATTGAGAGCTTTGCTTTTCGGCTCAGCTCTTTCTTTACTACGATGGGCCTATGAAGCGTCCTAGTTATTGCTGACTTCACTTTCTCCAGCTCTCACACAATTATATATTGAAAATAAATAGGCTGGTTTTTTTTTTCTTTTTTAGTTTAGCTTCAAATGAGAAATTAAGAGGAGTTAGAAATGGTAGTAACCTTGGATACGCTTGCACATTAATATTCCCAGTCACAACCTCCCATCAGGTGGTGTGAACAGGTATTGCTAATTATAGCATCCCTGTTCAAGACTGAGATTTATTGTTATCTTGTACTGCTTATAATGAACGTCACACACATGAGTTAGAAAAGTCACACAAAAGGAGGTGAAGACAGAAATAACATCACAGCCAACACAATGAGCTTTAAAACATCTATTCAGATGGTGTAACATGGTATCAGCAGATGGTGCGAATAACTGCAAATCCTTCTTGACAGAAGACACATGAAACTAAATGTAAGCCCCTGAGGCCAACCTGCTCCCCACACAAGATGGGTTAATCCAACTAACCCCAACTAGCCATGCTCTGTTAGAGCACTGTAGGTTCAGAAAGGTCTTTACTGCATGTGCACACTCACATGTGTGCATAGTCAGTAGTATTGGGAAATCCGTAAGCTACCTTGCCAGGAATTGATTTTTCCGTATGGATTCAGACACTCAGGGAAAGAGAATGATCGGTCTGGGTGCTGTGGGTTGTGTTATTGAACACAAGTCCAGAATGCTAAATTATCTTCCAGTCTCAGACCTGCTTTGGAGAGGTCAAAAACTCACAAACAATTGAATTAACACTTGGACCGGTGGTGATTTTAGGCGTGCAGACTGATTGCTTTTTGAAAACATAAGAAAGAACAAACTAATGTGTGACAGAAAAAGATCAGGGGTAAGTGGGTGCATTTGTCGGAAACACAACTTTTTTTTTTTAAAACAATTAAAGCAACACATCGAGATAAACTAGTAAAAAAAATCAGAAAAAAAGGGGAAAAAATACCATAATTTACAATAAAAAAAAAGGGATGAACTTAAAAAATAAGTTAAAAATAGCAGCGTGACATTTAGAACAAATTTAACCTTAATTTACCTACTTTAAACTACAATTTTATCTCCAGTTTGCATTTTCTACACTCAGGCTAGTTATTTATGTGCTTTACACCAGGATATAAATAATATCTGCTGCACGGGTCTCCCTGCAGCTGGAAAACATGTACAGCTGCATGATGGAAAAAATACATAAGAAGCAAAACAATAAACTGAAAGTATGATTGTTTCTGTTTGATTTAAAGTGAGAACAACAGATTAGGTTTCTTTATGACTGATGTTACAGTCAATAAAACTACTTTATTACAGAGAATCAAGCCAAATCTCATCAGTATAAACAGCTGCTGGCTGAACAAGTCTGGTCGAGAATATTTAGATAGATTTATAGAGAAAAATACAGATTCTTTTTATTTCTCTCGGGTCAAAAAGAAGGTAACCCGAAGCAAATTTCTTACCACCTGGGCAAAGAAAAAAAATGCATAGTTTTTATAATATAACAGAATGGAAACATTTGGATTTTTCTGTTTAAGAAGAAGTGAGTGGAGAAAAGGAGGACTTATTAAACCCTATTTTCTTCAGTTTGTGCATTTATAACAAAAAGTACAATTGATAATGAGAACAAATTTAGGTGTGTTCTCCCAAATACTAACAATGATAACAGAAGAATCTATAGTTTTGTTAAAGATGCGGAGGATCTCTCTGGGAGTGACCAAGATGGACAGGATCAGAGGAACAGCACATGTTAGAGGTTTTAAAGTCAGAGAGTCCAGACTGAGATGGTTTGGACATGTGCAAAGGAGAGAGAGAGAGTACATCAGAAGAAGGATGCTGGATTTGGAACCACCAGGAAGGAGGTCTAGAGGAAGATCAAAGAGGAGGATCATGGATACAGTGAAGGAAGACATGAAGGTAGTTGGTATGACCGAAGAGGATGTAGGAGATAGGGTTAGATGGAAGAAACTGACTTGCTGTGGCGACGCCTGAAATGCCGAAAGAAGAAGAAGATGATTGTCATATGAAAAGAAAGATGAATGTATCATTTCAATCCTGAAGCGCAATACTCCTCTGTCATGTTTTGTTTTTCCTTCAATTGGGACAAATGGTCATAAAAACGATTTGGCTCCGATAGCATGTTGCTTTGTAAACGTTTGAATTGTTTGTCGTTAGCTACCAAGACACTGACTTAACTGAATACTGCATGCTAATGTCAACCTAAGATGAGTTAAACATGCTTTAGTCTCTAAATGCTTCCAGATTTCAGCTATTTGGAGCGCCAAAACTAAAACAAACTGTTTTACAACAAATAAACTTAAAAAAAAAAAAAGTCCAAATGTGTGAGGGGAAAAATATTTGTTCGAACAAAAAAATTTTTTCTTTTAAAGTTTTTTGCCCTTTATTGATCACAGTGAATGATCAAACAAAATTATAGTGGTTTAAAAGTTTAAGAAAAAACACTGGGGATTTTTAGAGTTGGATATGACATCCACACTTGCATGTATGGGTGTGTATCCAGTGTGTGTCTGACTAAGCTGTCGGCCTTTGCAGCTCAGCATGACACACACCCCGATGTGGCGTCGTGCCAGCTGCTGCTTAGCTACCGAGACACACAGCACTACAACAAATGGCCCCCGAGCTCAGGGAGGCTGACTCTGCCGGCCGGGGTCACGGATTGTAGCAGCGTGCTGTCAGCAGCACCAACAGCTACTTCCCAAAAAGCTTCATCAAACTTCACAAACACAATGACATGGACAACACCTGCCAGTCTCGTAGGCCCCTCACAGAGCTCATCACATGACAAAACTGCTGATAGAGACTCAGGAGGAAACATAAACGCACCTCTTCATGTCAGAGAGGAAACAAGGTCACATCTGTGTTTCTTTTTGTAAAAAACATTGTCAACTTAACAACATCCAAACATGTCAAACTGTCCAAATCAGCATAATGTCAAAAAAGGAACACATGAAGTAGAAAAACACATAAAAACAGAAAGAATCTTTTTAGGTAGCTCAGGGAAGAACCAATAAAACCGCCAAAATGCAGACATGTTGGATAGAGTAAGAGAGTTTATGGAGGTGAGTTTTAATGATGTGCAAAGTTGATGACACACTTTTAAGATAAAAAACAAAAGTAACCAGAAGAATGTGTGTTTCTTTGATGAAGCCAGAATGTGGGTCATCAGATACTGTCACACATTTACACTGAGAAAGCGAAACCAGTGTGAAGGAGGCTAAATATAAGTTCAAAATAAACTTTGGCTATTAATCAGCTAGCCAGATGGATATTGCTGGAATTTTTTGTTAAAAAGTCATTTCCAACTGTCGCATTAGTTTCTATCCCTGTATCAAAAAATACTCTACGTGTAAATATGTTTACATATACAGATATTATGTGTATATATAGATTAACAGTGATGTTGGTTGCGCAACCAAGTAAGGCAAATAAAGAGTTGAATATTTCAATTCTTACACATTCGAATGAAATATTGCAATTAAAATAGAAAAACACTGATCTCATCTATGTTGTGGTCCTTAAACATACTAAACCATCGATATAAGATAAATCTGAATGACTGCATTTGTAAGACTTTAAAAATAATGTTCCGTTCTATCGTCTTCCGCTTATCCAGGGCCGGGTACAACACGGGGGGCAACAGCCTCAGACATGAAGCCCAGGCTTCTCTCTCCCCGTCTGCATCCTCCAGCTCACCCAGAAGGATCCCAAGTCGTTCTCTGGCTAGCTGTGAAACATAGTCTCTTCAGCAGATCCGGGGTCTGCTTTATGGTCTCCTCCAGGTGGGACGTGCCTGAAACACCTCATTGGCGAGGCGGTTGGGAGGCATCCTGACCAGATGCTCGAACCACCTCATCTGGTTTCTCTCGACCTGGAGGTGAAGCGGCTCAACACCGAGCTCCTCCCGGATGGCAGAACTCCTCACCCGATCTCTGAGTGAGAGCCCAGCCACCCTGCAGAGGAAGCTCATTTCGGCCGCTTGTATTCACAATCTCATTCTTTCGGTCACCACCACCACACATAAAAAAAATGTAGACAATAAAATTAATCAGAATTCTAGACTAGAAAGATTAAATTAAGGATTAGAATTAAATTTGATGCTAAATTTATTTATACAGACATTTTTTTTTCTGAGAAAGTATTTGTGCTGATTTTACAAAATTAAACTCATTAAGTTCTTATATTTTTAGGGATTAAAAAAGTCGATTTAACTGTTTACACTTGCTCTGGTTGAGTGGATATCATTCCTTTTCATTTCCTATTTTTTTTCCAACAATAAAACTAAAACATCACTAAAAATTTAAAGACAAAGTGAAAGGCCAATAAAAAAAAGAAGCCCATTACACTGGTACCAATAAATGTTTATTGGTAATCACAAGTTAAAAACTAAACTTTTACTTGAGTGGAAAGTTGTTGTTTTTTTTTTCTTGCACACAGACTTTACATTAACCTATTCGTAGGAAACAGATGGACACAAAGAGGAGATCTGCTCGCTCCAAACGCAGAGTAGCATCTTCATTACTGGAAAGTGGTAATAATATCCTGCTGGCAAAGTGGGTCGTCAGATCAATAAATAATGAAAGCTCTTTGGAAAAAAAAAACTTAAGAGGGATGACATGATTCTAGCCCTCTGAACATACATGGTGATTCAATGTGAAACACTAAAAGGTCTTTGTTTAAAAACCCCAAAATATTGGACGTGTCTTTTGGGTAATTCTGCAACAAGCTGGCATCCTCTACTTCTCAGCTGAAACTGACTAGAATGGCCTCACTCCTTGAGGTACTTTCCCTGTGACTAATCAACAGAACGTGTGTTTTTGATGGCAGGAATAACCTGGAGTTCCCAAAGAAAACCCACACATTCATGAGGAGATTGTACAAAAATGTTCTACCTTGGACAAAACTCTAACCAATACCATTCTTTCTAATTAAGGTGTGACCTATTTATATTTGTTAATCAATAGAGGATATGAAAAACAGCATGTGCACGCTGGAACGAATGAAGAAAGTGACAGATGTTAGTAGCAGAAGAGTTTCAGCTAAAATGAAAGGAAACATGTAGAAACTGTGCGCATGCAGAGCTGAAGATGCCGAGATTATTTTCAGCACTGACCAGGATGGACAAGATCGAGAATGAGTAAATCAGAGGAACTTAAGAGGTTTTGGAGATAAAGTCATAGAGACCAGATTGAGGTTGACCGAACATGTCTAGAGGCTGAGAGGAAATCCCAAAAAAACATTTATGGATGTGGTGAAGCAGGACATGAATTCAGTTGGTGTTAAAGAAGAGAATGTAGAAAACAGGTACAGACGGTGGGTGTTTCTTTGTCACTTTCTTAAGTCAGCAAATTCAACCTGTGTCTTAAGATGTTTGTTTAGAAACTCAGTGGTTCGGTATTTAGTTTTTACCACTCAGAAAGAGACTGCCTGCTGTCTGCTGAGCAAAAATTTGGTATCGCTTCAAGTTGAAAGAGGGTGACAGTTTTTCTAAAGCGTCTGTGTGTCAAAGTGAGAAATCTAAAGAAGGAAAAAATAGGTTCATCTTATAACTAGTGGCTGCTGTGATCTCTGTTGAAGCCTTTGATGAAGAAGATTATCAAGCATCTAATCACCCCGGTATTACTGCCTTTTGCCACATCCTCAAACACTGCGGCTTTCAGGCATCTCGCACCTTTCATGTTGGTGATGAGTGTCATGTGAGCGCGAGGTGCTCGGCTCGCCAACTGTTTCATGCTGAGCAGTAGAATCACATGCTCTTCAAAAGCTCGCAGCAACAATTTTCCAGCCTCTACCTTACCCTCCTCCTCAGTCTTTTCATTTGTACATCCATTGACTATGCCTTTTTTTTTTTACATCTGTGCACAATCTAAAATATATACGCATTTTTTATGCTACTTGCCCTCAGTCTGATGATGTTGAGGCCTTTAGGGACAAAAAGGGACTTTAAAATCCATGACTGACTTTGTTTGTCACACAAGACTCGTGAGATTATGCTGGATGTAGAAAGCAGAACTGGTAAATACAGAACATGCTATAGGGAGTTCACCTGGAGGTTCATCTGTCCTTGAAAGCAAACATCTGCTCTGCTGATGTCTGCTTGAGCAAGACTAAGTTATTACTGTATGAATAGAAAAACGAGACAGGACTGATCCACGGCAGCAAATCCAAAACAGAAAAGTTTGTGCAATTTTTCTGATGAAAATATCTGCAGTAGATGGATGTATATGATACTGTACTGCTTCAATATTCTAGGAAAAAGGGTTAAAAATTTTGAGAAAAGTTTTCTCAAAATTGTTGCCTTTACTTTAACAAGTTGAACAAAAAAAAACTAAGCAAAATAGATTAAAAAATCTGATCAATTGATATCTTAGTCAAATAAGAAAAGCCAGTTCAGAATAATTTTAAGTAATATTAAGTGAGTTGTTATATGAATTTGTTAATGTATTAAACCTTCCTTACAGTTGGCCTTATCGAGTCGTGACCTTTAACTCTGGCTAGACCGATTTGATGCAGAGAGATAGTGGCTTTGATGGGAATCAGCACCTTCAAATCTGAGACCACAGTCTGCTTCAGGTCAGGCAGGGTCAGGGTCCTGAGACTAATTTAAGTATCTCAGAATCTTGTGGAAAAGTGAAGGAAAGATGACATCGGATAGTGACAGGTGTACTGATGTGGGGTCTGCAATAATCATGAAGTTAAATCAATTTGTTGTGGTAAAGAACCAAAATGCAAAGTTCTCAATTTAGCATTCGATCCATGTTTCTACCCTCACCCTAATTACCAGCTGCAGTAGGCATACGGGAGAACAACATTTTAAATACAAGAAGACACAAGCTTCTTCCAGGCCAGGTTTCCACGGCCAGACTGTAGCTCAGAGAAAGTGTGAGAAGTTTTGCCATCCGAGAGCAGCTCAAAGAAGAGATGTTGCTTCCCCAGGTGGAGAAGAATCAGATAGGGAAGCTCCAGCACCTGATTGGGATGACTACCCGATGCCTTGCTGAAGATGTTTTCTGAGCATGTTCTACTGAGAGGAAACCCAGATGCAGACCCACAATCCACTGGAAGGAATGTGTCTTAAATTTGAGCAGGAAACGCATGATAGGTTACAAGTATTTCTGCCTCTCCTACCTGACGGTGAACAAGTGCTTGGTACAGTGATGAAACGACTAGCTACATCTAGATAGCTGGAAGCACTTAACACACAGATCCCTACTCTTACGCTCCTCTTTACACCTATCACCCCCTTTTGAGTTGGGCAGAGGATGGGAGGTACACTCAAAAGCCCTGTCAAATTTTGGAGGCGCGGCATGTGCTTTTTCAGGCTTCCTACTGTGATTAAGCTCCATAAATGAGTAAGACTTTATAACTATTGAGTAATTGATGTTCCAAAACTGAATTGCATTTGTTAATATGAAAAAAAGAGCTATTGCACATGAGATGAGACATTAATGGGCTACAGTTTGGGTTTTTCTAGCAAGCCCGTTGCCTTTATGAGCTGACACTGGAAAAAGTAAGGGTTGGTGGCACAAAAACTATAACAAATAATCGTATATTTCTAAACAAAAAAAAAATGAAGGAGGTAAAATTCCCATCTTTGGACCGAAGAATTGCTGGTTCCAATACTGCTGAGCTCATGCCAAGGTGTCCCTGGAGCAGATAACTAACCCCGTAGTTGCTCCCACCGTTGGCACAGTCATTGGCTGGCTGCCTGCTACGATGCAATACATCACAGGGATTAATATAGTTTATATATATATATATATATATATATATATACTTGTATATATTTTTTAAAGTGAACGTTAAAAAATGTAACTGTAGGAAAAAAGCCTAAATTTTTTGTAGTAATTTGTAACATTTGACATTGGCTTTTATAGTAAATCTAATTAATGTTACAGTTTACAAAGACAAAATATTCACCTGAGAATCATGCATAACTATAAACTTTCTTCTATTTAGTTTTTATGAAGTAATTATTTGACATATTCATAAAATAATGGTGTGACCTGTTTTAAAACAACCCAAATTTGATTTTTGTTCATAAAAATCATAATTTCTTCATTAGTTGCTAGTAAACTTAGCAACTCATTAGCAACAAACGAGTAATTCGGGGTTTGTTTGGTTTTTATTATTTCTTCTAATATTTTAAAAACCTGAATAAAATCAAAGTTACTAAAAAGCAAATAACTTATAGTTGTCAAATTCACCTCAAGCCTTATTATAATGTTCACAGAAAGGCTACAATGCCATACAGAGTGTAGCTTTTGTTTGCAAACAGCCAAATCATCAGATTACAGCATGGCATGCTGTTTTTCGACGCAGTGCTACCGCTACATGTTTGACCTTTCTGCAGGAATAATCAGGGGAAAATGTGTTTATAAGGTAGCAGCACATGTTGAAGGAGCACATCACACCATCTGTTGAGAAAACAAGATGGAAACAAAGAACCAAAAATAAAAAAGCTAACCTCTTCCTGGGGTTAGTGATCCTAGACGACCGAGAGGGCTAGAAAATAAAGGTTTTGCTTCGTCCTTCACAGAGTTTAAACATCCCTGCTGCTTTGCAAACAGAAAATATACAGTCATAATAGATACCCCGGAAAAAGCAGAAAAAAGGTAGAAGCAATCAGGCTAAATACGTAGGATTTATATCAATAATATTGAATCAATTTTGGAAAGCAAAACCAACATCTTCAAAAACAAGTGAGAGTCCAACAAAAAGCTTTGCTCGTTCAGCTATTCTACCTCCTGCTGCTAAGAATCTGACCAGCCGGGTCTCTTTACAAAAGCTTCCTTTGTCAAACTCCCACTCCCACCAAAGCGCTCCAATCCACTTGACCCGTGTCCCATGTGGAAATTGGGATAAGTCTGGCAAGAAAAAGAAAAAAAAAAGTAGTTTCCGTGCGCTTAAATTCACAGCCTGGAGGAAACAAGCTTTCAAGAAAAACAGGTGACTGCAGCTTGTCAAATCCTGTGGTGAAAAGTTCACATGGGAAACGCAACCGTGATTTTCAACTAAATCCAAACTATGGCACACTTTCACGTTAAATATCTTATCTTGCAATCTATGCAACAAAAAAAATCTTAAAAGCACTTTTGCAAAAAAAAAAAAAAAAAAGTATGAATATTGTATGTATTTTGATCCTGTTTGTTCCAGATGTTTGACTCCTGGTCTGAATGAATCCATTTCTGCTATGGTTTGTTATTTTTAATGTAGATAAATCAAATCAATAGTCACCAGTCTGCCTGCACCTTTTTGGGGAGGCCTTTTCCTTCATCTCCGTTTCCAAGAGGCTTCCTTCAAAAAGGCTTGTAGGAGATTTAAGAAAAGAAAGCGCTAAGGACGGGGGTAAACAAACTACGGCGCAACGGTTATCTGCAGCCCTTTGACTGCAAAACTTGTATGAATTCAGTCAATTTTTTCTTTCTAATGTTTACGTTTCACATTGACAATGCACTCTACACACATTGATTGAGGAGACCCATTAATGAGCTGTCAAAAGCCTCAACCGATCAAATCGATTTTACCCACACAAATTTGGACTTTTTTTTTTTTTTTTCACTCAAACAGGGCTTAAATGTTTTGCAAAACCTTTAAAAATGAGTGAAACTAAGAAAAGATAGTTGGAGAGTATGGAACTTTTCATTTTCACACATAGTTTAAAGGGAGAGGTTGTGGCTGAGTGGTAATACGTTCACCCTCGGACTGGAAGTTAATCGGAAGTTCGCGGGTTCAATTCCCACTGAGTTGACTTCTAGGGTCCTTGGAGAAGACACGTAACCCCCTGTTTCTCTCGCTATTGGCGCCATTGTGGCTGCCTGCTGGGGTATAATGCAGCACACAAATTTTTCTGGTGAGAGATCAATAAAGTATTCATTATTATTATTAAAATAAAGGATTAATTAAAGCATTATTTGATAAAAAAAATCTAGTCAAGTCTATTAAACATTAACATTGCCATCTGTAAAATATTGCCATGTAAAACATACGTACAAAATATCATATTCATCACAAATCACATTATCAGATAGAAAAATTACAATTAGATGTTCCGTCCATATTGCGCAGCCGGAATATCCATGGTATCTTTATTCTTCTGATTTTGGTACTTTAGTCATATTTCAATTTCCCTCATGACTGTAAAAATGTGGCTATTTTTACCATTTTTTTTAATGCTCTCAACCAATGAGGTTAGCAGTAAACCAACTAGATATCTGAAACTTAAGTTACAGGTTTTCCCTTAAAAATAAAGCACATGTCTCCCATCTGGAATTAACCTAAAATGTGACAATTCGAGCCTTTCTTTCACAAACTACATGTGAGGTAAGCCAATCCCACGTCAGTGCCTTAAATCAGAAACCTCAACTTCCTGCAAGAACAGCTGCTCAATGGGAAAGCCAACGAGTCAGCAGGTTCAGCAGCAGTCGGGAACGAAACTCTACATGCACTCTCTTTACCACATTATTCACAAAACAAGATTACACTTTATTGGAGTGACATGAATGCACCCAGTTTCTGTTTGTGGGTGAATGTAATTTCTACCTATGGCCACAGCTGACGTGTTTGTTTAGTTTAGAGCCTTAAATAAATCTTTGGCTTTGTGATTTTGGATGTCTAGCATAGGTCATGCCAGACAATCTTTTATAAAACTGTTCACAATACCTCCTAATTTTGGTTTGATGGTTATTAGCCATTAAGAATCTAAAGGCAAGAGCAGCCATAATGAAGGGTTTGGTGCTAAAAAGAAAGAGGAAACTCCCTTAAACATAAAACACTGTTTTCTTAGATTTCAGACATCTGCTATTGACAGAATCTGAATGTTTTCCAACAGTTTCCTGAAATAGCTTTCATTGTTTTTCCAAATGATGACTCAAACGGAGCATTACACAGCACATCGTGCTGAATCACCGCACACTCTGACCAAAAACCTCATCCTGAGACTCTTCAAAGCAGTTTTGCCCTAACACTCTATCAAGTCTGCAAAGCCTTGATTAATGGTTAGACATTTTGGAGATTTCCATTAAGGAAAGGAAGGGTCTGTGTTTGCGCACGCTGAAGTTTTTCTCATACGATTTGTGTATGAGAGTGGGTGTGAGCTTGATTTCAGGCAATCTGTCTCTGGTCTGTGTGTAGAGTTGCATGGTTGGGTCAGGGAAGAGGGATTGGTTTGCACACCGAGAGGATTAGACGCTCGATGACTCGGAAATCGATCTGTCGGGAGGGAGGAAGCAAAGAACTAGTAAATCTGATGCCACACACAACCTTTGTCCATTTATTTGTCAATTTTTTTCATTAGTTAGTCAAATTATTGGTATTTCAGCTATTCAGGGAAAGTGGTGTCTTTCAAAAATTTGGTTGAAATATATTTTACAGAACAAAAGCTTTGTTTTATTATTGCATTGGTACTTTTATGGACACTCAAAACATCCAACAGGCCAGAAACAGATTCCATTTGTAGTGCTATCCTAATCTATATACCCCAACTCTTAATTACAAAACAAAAAAAAAAATGGCTTTTTTTGTTCTTCAAAGCCTTCAAAAACGTCTCTAATCTAGAAAAACAATTTATTCTTTTGAATTGTTACAAAGAAGGGCGTAATTTATATGCTTTAAGTTTCCGTAGTTACTACATTATCTCTCTTTTTCTCCTTCAGTGGTGATATGATCAGACTGTTTTACACTCACACCATCAGACCTTTATTTTTTGCTTTAAAGTAACTCATCACTGACAAATGCCCCGATGAAACTCTTCATATAAATCAGCAAAGGAGATTATTATGCAAGGCAAAATCACCAGCTGATCCGATGTTACAGGAAATTAATGTAGAGTGAATTACATCTGAATCTCAGCGGGGCATACTCGCACATGTAAGACTTCATTATCAGTACAAGCTAAAGTGTGAAAACGTGGCAAGTTGCCGAGTGGGAGCGAGCAGGAAAATATGTCTTTCTTATTTAAGAACATCTTAGTGTCCTTAAATTAAATAAATAGAGTCCACAGGATGAATCATTTTTACTGATACAGGTCAGTTGGGGTTGACTCAAGACCAGAGTGTTAATATGAAAACATTCAGAGGCCTTTTTACTTTTTTTTTTAAAAAAAAATGAAGAAAAAAAAGAAGTAATGAAGTACTTGTTTTTGTTCCATAAAAGGGAACATTGAACAGAGAGAACTTCCAGGTCTTGGTTATGTCACTTTTCCATTTTAGCTCTGACAGCAAACAACCACATTTAGTTTGTTTCAGGAATTTTCCTGTTGATTAATGAAATAAACATGGAAAAACATCATGTAGACACCAGAGCTAGCACATATAGATACTTGTAAGGATTTATTTATGTAGTGATGGATAATACTAATTACATACTGTATTAGAAGAAGTACAACAAAAGAAGCAGAGAAACTGTAACCAATAGAGGATTTTAATTTTGGCTTCTTATTTTCTATATACGGGTGCCACAGCAAGTCACTTTCCTCCATGTAACCTCGCTTCATGCATCTCTTCTCACACACCAACAACCTACCTACATATTTTATATCCATAAACCTTCTCTTTGGTATTTCTCTAGATCTCATTCCAGGCACTTCCAAACTTAGTATCCTTTTGATGATGTATTGTTGGTCCCTTCTATACTGTACATCTTTGAGCCATCTTAATCTGCATCTCCAAATCTGTTACTATGACTTTTAAAATATGCTATTCCTTTGATGTCCTCATTCCTGATCCGGTCGATCCTGGTCACTCCCCAAAAACCTCAGCATTTTCATCATGCTGATCATGCAGATGCACAGCTCTAGACCAAACTACAAGGCTACCATCGGCACAGTCTTCTACACCTTTCCTCTTCCATCATTCATTGCACCGTGATACTTTTCTCCACTTTGGCAAATGCTATGGTTGGTAAATAATTTAAAAAATAAAGGTAGTCTGTGCTTGTTTAGTAGAGGTGTGCCTGCTTGATGCTGAATGTAGGATGTGAGTTTCTTCAACAGGGTTATCTTAGTAAATATAAACTCACCAAAAATTTGCAGCGAGCTGGATCTGGATAATCCTACCAAGCCTAAGTGTGAGGTTTCTTTACGTGTAACTTCATTGAATCGCACTTCGTCTGGCACCTCACCCAGGACCAGTTTGCCTTGGGAGACCCTACCAGGGGCAAAAAGCCCCCGACAACATAGCTCCTGGGATCATTGGGGCACTCAAACCCCTCCACCACGTTAAGGTGGCGATTCATGGAAGGGAACTTCAGAAGTTTAAAGGTATTGGTTGCAAATAAATATATTTAAATATGATTGTTCGTCTATGTCTATATTTGGCCATATGGTTGTGCGTTAATTATCGCAGGGGGTGAAATCTGCTAAATAGTTAGGTGCAAGATGTCCCCTTCAATTTGCTATGCTGCACAATGCATCCTTCAGGATGCAGATAACAAGACGCTGTGAAAATAAAGCTGCAAAATTTCACTAAAATTCACAAAACATCAATGTCACAGAAGGTACAACCATGGATATGAACATACTTGTATGTGTATTTTTAAAAATGTATTTATTTGTATGTAATGTCAATGTTTGTATGTACTTACACAAGTTACTGTTCCTAATAACAAGCTATATCTTTCTCATTTCCTCTTATCTTATGTGTATATATTCAATGCCTGGTGGTGTCAATGCAGAAAGGAATAAATGGTGGATTTAAGATAATAAATGCTGAACTTCTTGTTTGTCCAGAATGGGGTACAGATGTTCTTGAAAACACTAAATGAAAGGAATAATTAGCTCTGAGCCCATCCTTCATTTTTATGGGTGGAAAGGTAAATTTGTTTTTTTGGACACTAAGTGATTTAAGACAAGCACACATCCTGGTATCTGGGTTCCCAGAAATAATCATCAGCTTTCCTCAAAGATTGTATAAACTTAAACACAACAGATTAGTTTCCATGAGGCATTAGTGATTCAATACACAAAGAAAAAAGACTAATATAGTTGTAATATAATTTAAGGAAAATTGCCCATAATGGTGGCTATGTTGGAAAATAGGAGTGGCCTGAAAAAGGCCGATTAGAATGATCTGCTTAAGCCGACGCCAGACACTTGACCATAGGAAACATTGCCACAACAATACTCACACTCATAAGATATGAGTGCCCAAGCAAGTGTGGAAAAGGTCCTAAACCGGTGGTCTTCAACTTGGCCCACAGGAAAGACAAAAAAAAAAAAATCATATTAAAGTAACCACTTCTTGACTTTGCCTTATTAGTTTCTGTCTTTATTTTAAAGAAACAATATAAAGCTTATTTTTTAAGCTGTTAACATAAAATGTAAATTAAAAGAATCCACCTACTTGAAATATCTCAACCAGAAAACATGCTTTATTAAAAAAAAAAAAGGTAAAACAACATTTTCTACATGAAGTTAAATTGGACAAACTAGAAAAGAAACATATCCAGGAATATTTTATTTAAGTGTTTTAACTTGAAGATTTTAAGAGTAAAATGATAGGCGTGTATAAATTCAGTCACGTGGTGTCATCCACATCCCTGAAAAGGCAGACTCTGATTCTATGGCACCTGCTGTGCAAGAAATAAACTCAAGAATAAACAATCAGTTGCTGTGGCGCTTCCACAGGTTTGGAATCCTTTCAAAATTTAGGGTGCAAAGATGACCCAAATAAAATTGGGTTCCCGTTGCAGTCACAGACGTTATTAGGGCCAGTATACACATATCTCGCTGCACCAGCATTCATTTAAAGAACTGAAGTCCCAGTGCTAGAAAAAAGTTCAAAGGCAGCCATCTTTACTATGTTTTTCTAGCATCAGCAGATACCATTTTATTCATGATGAAGTTAATCACATAGAATTGGGCATCAATTTATGCTCTTATTTTCAAAGTGACCTGATAACAAACTATCTTGAATTACTACTAATAACGTTTTACAAAAATTCAGACGCATGTAACGAAGTGGAGAAGTAGTTGCAGTCTTCGTCCCAGCTATGGGTTTGGGTTCTCTGGCTTCCTCAACCTTCCAAAAACATGACTATCAGGTTAAATGGTTGCTTTAACTAAAAGCTGCCATTTAAATGTGTATTGCCATAATAAAAAATGTACAATGTGTTTTTAAAAAAATGATTCCAAATAGATTTACAGTCTGCTGCTAATCATTGTTAAAACCTTTTTATTTTTATTAAGAAAAAAGCTAATTAACTCATTTTTGTTATTGACCTACTTGTGTCATTTTGGTCTAAAATTTGAATAGTTATTACATAAAAAGTAAGAAACCATCCAGAAAAAAAATGATTGTTTTTCTCTCATTTCAGCTCCAGCTACAACATGAACTTGCAAAGCTATTTATTGTAGGTCTGAGTTGCTTTGTGACTGTGGTTAGTTTCCATGCCGTCCTGTCTTTGGCTGAACAGCCTGATGGTTTTCCTGGAGGAGCCTAACCGATGACAGAAGGTTTAGGAGAAATAGGAGGGTTGCTGTTCAAATTACAGCCTCATTAATGATTCAGTGGGAAGAACGCAGGCCGAAGTGTACACACACAACAAACAGCGGACGTCAAACAAGCACACACCCAAAGAAAGTCTCGGGTGTAGAAGAAGCATGACTCAAAATAAGCCTCTGTATCTAACATGCTGTTTTAAACGAGGCACAATTTACATACAGTACACTTTTTTTTATTTAAAATGCTCTTTTTTAATCTAAAGTACAAGACTAAGAAGCAAAAATAGGCAGCAAAGTCAGCCACGATGTTCTTCTTTATGATGTTTGTGTTGGCTTCTATGAGTTCACTGGTTGTGGAAACAAAGAAAGTGTGTCCCCACAATATCAGTGTGCTTACACACCCAACTTTTACTTCTGTGTCACCTGATGTCACCTTCATAATGCAATCAAGTGAAAAGGGCACATTCAGGCTAAGCTTTACAGCCCCTTGTTGGGAAAGAGAAACATTTTAAATTAAGCTCATTGCAGTCTGAAAAGAAGTTGGTTGTCAAATTTTGTGGTTAAATCAAATAATTCTCATCAAGTAAATCCACCACAATCTTCAAAATTATATGTTGTAGGGTTTGCTACTAAAATCTAAACAACAAACATCACCTCAATTACTCTTTATTAATAATTTCCCATCATTTATTTGCCTGTTTTGAAGTTTGCATGCTTGTTTCTGTTCCAGTAGCAGTTCATGAGTCAGTTTTCCAGCCATAAGTGGTTCAACATGAGCCTTCATTTGCTTCACATCAATCTTATTAACTCTCTTTCTGGATTAAGGCTTTCAAAGATTTAATAATTTAGAGCATTTGTGATGGAAATCTTTCAGGCCTGAGAAACACACAAATGTTTCCTCTGAGTCTAAACTAAAAGTCATTATTAAAATCCCTGCAGGGGAAAACGTAAGGAAAAACAGTTCTTAAAGTTGCTTGATGAGGGTTGATTTTTGTTTCCGTTCACCCTTCTTTCCTGTTTTGGTCTTTCTGCTGTTGATGAGGGTTGCATTTTTCTTGGAAAGTGAAAGGGAGCGGTATTGTTTAGGTCTAATTGTCCACCTGGTCATGATTTGAAATCACGACTTCTTTTTCCTGGCAAATAAAATGAGCTGGTAGTTTGTTTTTATTGCTTTAGTGAAGTTTGTTGAAACCTTCACAACACAATTTTGGCTCAATTTTGGACATTTTTAAAAAGAAAAGAATTTAGACTCTGTTTCCTATTTTAACAAGATATTGCATTTCTGTTTTTGCACACGGGATAATGAAGCCTGCTTGCTTAATGGATTTTCACCAATTACAGCTCTGCATTAAGAGAACCGACAGCACTCAATAGGGAAGCCTCAACTATGTGTGTGTGAGAGATAGAGACAACGTTCACCCAACCTCATTTGAGACAGGAAGGCTGGGGAGCAAGGCAGGAAATGGTTATCAAGCATGATCAGAAGACCTTTGATAATTACAAGCTCGAGTGTTTGAAAATGCATCTACAAGAGTGTGTGTAAGGTGTTCAATTACATCAGCTGTTTGGGCTGCAGTCTCATTTCATTTAGCAGAGAAACTAGAGAGGTGCACATTGAAATATTTTGTTCTAAGTTGGGCAAACAGAAAAGCTTCAAAAAGTCTGGCATTTCAGAGAATAAAATATAGATGAAACTAAATAGGATCGTTCATCAATGGCTTTGCAAGCACACATTTCAAAGAGAGATGTCCTGGTAAGCACGGTTATCACTATTAGCTCTTAGCACCAGTTAGATTTGCAACTAAAGTTATGAAGTTGTGTTGAGTTTTTGGGTTTCCTAAGGTATAAATGAGTTTCTTCGCCTCCTCCAGCTTTGTCCCACTGCCCAAAAACATAATAATCAAGTTTAAAGGTCCTATATCATGCAAAACGGACTTTTATGAGGTTTTAACCTTTTATTTTACTTAGTACTACCCCAAACAATCCCCCAAAGTGTGTTTTATTGTGATTCATGCTATTTTGAGATATTTAAATTCAAAGTAAGGGGCGTGTTCTCCAAACCTCTAACGACTGGTGGAACATAGTGACGTACATCTGTTTTTTGTTCAGCCCCCTGCAGCTCAAACACCCTCCCCCACTTCTACCTGCTCTCCACCCTCATATCCACCCATTTCCGTTTCACTTGGATCTGTTTGGCGGTATTTTTTCTCCTCAAAAGCTGTATACACCATGGCAACAAAGAGAAAATGTGAATTTGGTTGTGCTGATGTCTCAACTTTGTTTACTATTCCGAAGACAGAAGACCTACGTAAAGAGTGGTTAGCTTTCATTTTTGGAGACCCTCATTACACCACCAGCTCAAATGTCTTCGTGTGCCAACGGCATTTTTCTGAAACCTGCTTTCAAAACTTTGGCCTTTTCAAAAGTGGTTTTGCCAAAAAGCTGGTTTTACAAACTGGAGCTGTTCCCACAAACAGAGGAGAAGAGGAACCTGCAGCTGTAAGTAACACTGGCGCTAGCATGCTAACGCTATATTCCGAATGTATTTATAGATGTTAGCATCAAATTTGGCACGATAGACGTGTACAAACGGAATACAGCTGACATGTTTTGTCCCAGAATTTTCAGTCAAAAGTTTACAGTCAAATTTACAGTCAAAGTTTATTCCTTCCTCCGAAACGCTTTGTTTACTCAATACGTCTCGCCCCTCCCGCTCCACGCTGTGCTGGGTGGGTGGGGAAATCACAATGAATGACAACCAATCGCAACCAACGGGGCGGGTCCCGGGAAAAAAAAAAGAAAAAAAAACTGAAACAAGCTGTTTTGACTTCCGGGTATGAAACTGCGCTCCCAAACAGGGTATTATTTATAACCTTTTGTGTTGACATTGTGGCGGAATGTAAAATTATGCATATAATGATACATAGAACAGGATAAAATAAGGGAAAAAAGGCATGATATAGGACCTTTAAATTCTACCAAGGTTTAAGTGTGAGTGATTTGTCCCTGCAATATCTTTGGGATTTCTCCTGTTTTTCACCTTGTAAAAATTGAGGAAAGTCACTTTTAACATTCTTTTAATTACATTACTGTACTATAGTTTCTTAGTTGTAAGAAATTATTGTCTAATCCTCTAGTGATCACAATCAGCATCCACACAGCACAGTTAGATTTCCATCACACATTAGTTTTAGTTATTTTTGGTTAGCATTATCATCATTATCGTCAGCAATAACTACGACGCTGCATCGGTCTGTTGTAGTAAAGAAAGAGCTGAGCTGAAAAGCAAAGCTCTCAATTTACAAGTCGATCTACATTCCCACCCTCACCTATGGTCACCAGCTGTGGGGGGTGACTGAAAGAATGACATCACGGATACAAGCGGCCGAAATGAGCTTCCTCCGCAGGGTGGCTGGGCTCTCACTCAGAGATCAGGTGAGGAGCTCTGTGTCAAGCTGCTCCTTCTCCAGGTTGAGAGAAGCCAGATGGGGTGGTTTGGGCATCTGGTCAGGATGCCCTCTGAGCGACTAGCTGGTGAGGTGTTTCGAGCACATCCCACCGGGAGGAGACCAAGAGGCAGACACCGGACCAACTGGAGACACTTTGTCTTCACGGCTGGCTGGGGAACGACTCGAGATCCTTCCGGGTGAGCTGGAGGATGCAGCCGGGGTGAGAGAGGCCGAGGCTTCCTGTCTGAGGCGGTTGCCCCCGCGACCCAGCCCCGAACAAGTGGAAGACGACAGAACAGTTAGCATTTAAAAAAAACTTTGAACGAGGATTTTAAAAATTAATACAATTTTTTTTAAAAAATAGTGCAACAGCACACTATCCTTAAATCTTTTAACTAGTATTTTGTACATTTGTAAAGACTCATTACTACAAGCTGGTCTCCTTGGAAATGGGTCCAGGCCTCCGCAAATGAACGCGACATTACAAAAATTAAAGACATGAAGCTGGCACCTCTTTCAAATACATATAACTTTTTATAATTTTGCACATCCTCATTATGAAAGTATATAAAATCCTGCAAATGAAGACATGTTCCTTATTTCAAAACCACCTGTTGATTGCATTTAAAACAGCATTCATAGCAGCGAGCTCATTAGTTAGAACTTAAAGTAACTTCTTTTTAAGTCAGCCAGTAAATCCTGGCATTAAATATTCTTTTTGATGTTCCAACCAGGACCGGTTCACCTAACAGGGTGCAGGCTGCATGTGTGTGTGTCCAAAGCCCGGAAAAGATGGCGAGTGCTTCAAAAGAAGTGATAATACAAAATAGTACAACTTAAAACAAAACTTTTCTCACAGATAGTTTAAACTTAAAACATGAGTTATGACAATCCAAAGCTAGGAGTGTGAATATTTATTCTGAGTTTGTTCACCCGTTTAGTTTAGGTTCACACCATCTAGCTGGGTTTACGTTTAACTTATTGCCTCAGTTATTGTATCTCTCGTTGGAATCTGTAGGGAAAGTTATTTTGTACAAAAAAAAAACTGGTTTTAAAAAGAAGAGTTTTGCTATGATAGCTTCTGTCTGACGTTCCCCAGCAGCCACTTTCTTACATAAGACATCAGCGGGAGGAAAGTCTCCTCCATAAATCTGTTCTATTTGTAAAACAGAAAAGGCACTCAATGTTGTTTCTGTTCTTTATAAGTTATGAACTCAATTTTTCTTCTAAACAGTTCCTATTCAAACCTATTAACTTGCCTAAAGTTATAGTACCAACAAAGTTAGAATGTTGACCTTAGATTTATTGAACTCAACACGTTAGATTTAAAAAAAAAAAAAGCTAAGTCTCCAATAGATTTAGTTTGTGATCTTTTTTTCTAACTCAGAAACGAGTTGGTAAAGAACTGAAGACAAGAAATGTGATTAGAAATGTGTTTTCCATTCGCAGTTAACAAAATGGAGAAGGAGGAGGGGGTCCAGGCGCAGTGCTGGATGAAATGATACCACAAAAATAGCTCCTTACATGAAAAATTGCACCCTTGGAAGGAGCTATATTGAGAGATGTAAAGTATTGAACAAGCTGGGTGCGCATGCATGGGATGGAACATTTTATAATTGTAGTAATTGAACAATTCTTATGCAAATGTGGGTTTTTTTTTTTCTTTTAAACCCACTGTGGAAACAATGTAATGTTTTACAGTAAAACGATCCCTTGAGCCAGGCTATGTAAAAGTAACAGAATAATGAAGATAAGCTGCGACCCACTGGAATAAAGGGCTGTACAACATATATCTAATTCATAATGTGATATTAACATTGCATTTAGCCAATCACAAAAAGCAGCAATTTCTCTTTCTTTTTTTGTTCCGTCTTTACCCGTTTTCAGCATCTGAGTGAGCCCACTGAGCAACCAAATGGTTTGCCAGGGTGTTTGCAGTTAGCCAATCGGATTTGTTGTAGAAGGGTAAGAAGTTGCGCACTCATAGTACACATCACCATGTGCCTTTAAAAAGTAGTAAAGATAAATATCAAATGACTATTTTAATTTTACACAGAAAAACTGCAATTAAATATTTTTCCAATATAGTAGTATGGTATTTTCTACATTAGACAAAAAAAAATCTTGTTGCCATAAGTGTTTTAAGTTTTTAAAATTACTTCGAAGTGGCCGAAACACCCAAAACAGACTTTTTTTTCTGATTGCAGAAATGATTTTTTTTAAAATCCAGACCTTTTATTGCATGTTAGTAACTGTTTGTATTTTTTTCTGCATAATTTATAACAAATGCTTTTCTCTGACAGAGATAAAAATCAAAGTATTTCCTTTTAAACTGGAAGTGAGGAATACTATATTTGACCCCTTCTTAATCTCTGAATAGAAAAATATTCTGTATTCCACAGTTTGTGGATCATAAAGCACATACCAGAGGAACATTTCATCCCATCCCACGAGATGAACAAAAAGTATTAAAAAAAAAAAAAAAATCAATCAACAATAGACAATGCTTCAGGCTAAGATGTGGAAAATTATGATTCAATGTTTCCTCCACTTCTTTTCATTTGCTACCTTGCAGAGGAAAAAAAGCCCATAAAATTGTGCCCACTGTCTGACCCACTTTCCGTGACAGACGTAATCTCTCGGCGCAACTTCAGCCTGTTTACCAGCCCAGCAGAGAGTAAGCCGGACCGGGAGAAACGGGCCAAGCTTCTCAAACACAGCGGTATCAAAGCTGCTACTCAGCTGTATAGACGATTACCCCCGCTGAGCTCCTCCTCTGCAGACTGCACATCACAGCCATGTGCACAAAGTCTCCTCCTGATGAATTTAATCAGTAAAGTTTAAATTGATGCAGCTTTGCATCAAGCGTTTACTTTCTCACTGATGAAACGATGTGTTTTACATTCACTGAACTTGCGTTGGCCTCAATTTAGCTAAAAAGAAGTGATTAAATTCACTTTTTTTATCAGTAAAAACAGAACTGTGTTTAAAGAGGCCTAATCATTGTGGTTAAAAGTTCACAAAGATATAAAAAAAAAAGTAGTTTTCACTAGTTTAGAAACATATTAGATAGCTTGCACGGTTGGCAACCTCACAGAAATAGGAAATAGTAACATAGACAAAGAAAATTTATGCTACTTTTAAATCAGTAAAACTCAATGAGATAACTTTTTGAGCTACTTCACTTTTTTCACAAATAATGCATTAAAATGTAATTAATTTAGTGTAAAATTAAATATCGCAGTGACAAAAACAGTCAAATTGATCTATTTCTGTATTATAGAAAAACAAGTACTTTGTGATTTTCTGTAACGGTATTTCTGGTTTTTGTCACACCAAATTATAAAATCTCTCAAGGGTCACGCACTGGACTTTTGATGCAGACATGATTGATTAAATAATTATGAGATATTTTTTTTGTGCTCACAGCAGATCGAGCCAAGGCTAAGTGGCCTCTCGGTGTCCCCACAGACCTGGTTACTAAGGATACGGGCAGTGCTGAGCCCCCATGAGGACATCTGAGCCCTCTTTGCACTCCTGTCTCTCACACCGCTGGCTCGGGTTTCCTCTCTGAAATTGAGACTCTAAACTGAGCTGGAGATACTCTCTCACACACACACAAGCCTGAAGGAAACACACCTTGCAAAATGTACAAAACGTGCACACACCGCCTGGACACTCTTCCTGGTTACACAACAAACAGAACCAAACAACTTTCAAGTCATGAAATGCAGACTTTTAAAGAAAAACTACTGAAAAATTCTCCCTAAAACAACTTAAAAAAAAAAAAAACCTACATCCATGCAGTTGCTTTCATATATCAAAAATTGATCAGAAAATATTCAATAACACAGAATTCAGTTTGAAGGAAATTTGCTGCAACAAACCTTTTTAAATTTATGAAGTCAACTTCATTTTCAGCACAAGATCTAACACAAATCAAAACTCCAGCGCAAGAATTTGAACGCTATCGTACATTTCTATAAAGAAAAGTATCAATCAAATGACATGGCGGTCGTGTTCATTTGATTTTTGTTCAACTTTTTGAGCAGAAGTAAAAAGATTAGTAAAAGAACAGGAAATAGCTGTTTCATACTTTTCTCATTTTGGTTTATAAAGTCTTGTCAAGTTAGAAAATTGGGATTTTTATAAATTCCTAGGGGATGAAATATTTTTATATAGAAAATCACCCGATTTTACTTTAAAAATAACACAACGTAATGTAACAAAAAGTAATAATCATTCCAGCAACATCTCATGGAAGTTTAATTTAGATCATTAGTGAAAAGTGAATTCATGCAAACACCTTGCTTCATCATCTAACTGAGAAATCACAGCTAGACGCTCGTCTGATTTCAGGCTTACTTTTTCCCCCTGATATTTTAACAATAAGCCAGGAGGAAAGTGAAGCCAGTCTGACTTATCAGCTTTAGAACTTTTTAAATCACCCATCCCTTGTAAACTAGGACAGACTGATCCAGACTGGAAAAGAAATAACAAATGTGATGGAATAGATGGTAGTGGGGAAAACAAGAGAGTAAAAGTGGTGAAACAACAAATAGGAAACGCATAGGTCTATAATTGACAATTAGGCTAAGATAATGACATTGGCAAGTGATTTTCTTTTTTTTTTTTTTTTCAAAGGTAATGTTCCCTCTTCTCTCAGCCTCTCCTCCCTATGGCAGGGTAGGAAAATAATATGTGCAGACTTAGAGGTTCTTATCCATGCATTTGTTTGCAGTAGGTTAGATTATTGCTGCAGTTTATTCAAAATGCTGCAGAACCAGAAAATTTTATAACATTAATCCTGTGCTCAGGACTCTGCACTGGCTTCTTGTGGCTCAGAGAAGAGACTATAAAGCTGATCTGCTTGTGTTTAAGTGTGAAATGTTAGTGTCTCATGAACCATCTAGAACTCTGAGGATCTTTGGGACCAGCCTCCTGCTGGTGTCTAGAGTCAGGACTAAACATAGAGGGCAAACTTCCAGAGACTGTGAAACAGGTCTCTACTGTGACAATATTTAAATCTAGAATAAAAACACTTTTGTTTATTTATGCATTTAACTGAAAATCAATCACTCTTTTTTTTATATTTTTTTTCCATTTTTATTCTATGATTTGTCATTTTAATGCGTTTTTTAAAATGCATTGTGTATGAATTGTGCTACAAATAAACTAGTCTTGCCTATGTAGAGCCTAAATACTATGTAACAGATTTCCACTGTGGTTTAAAACAGTTAAAGCAGGTGCATGTGTGTATGAGAGAGTAAATGTGTGCACAACACTTGACAAAGATCAGTCCTTTGGTAGTGATGATTTACCAGCAGAGTGATAGTACATTACCAAATGAGGTAAGGTAGCCTTTCTAAATAGGGGATTAATTAGAAATGCTAGCTTAAAACATTGTTCCACTACAATGGAACAAGCTAAATCAGATAAACAGGTACTCACTGCGATAGAAATGAAGTCCTTTTATTGTTCCAACCTCACGACCGTCTGGATTTCCGAGCTTTGTTTTACACCAGCTTTTACCAACTTGCTAATTCTATAGAGCTAATAAAACCGATAAATAAAAAAGGGTAAAATCTCTCTATTTAAAAAAAAACACCAAAATTTATAGCAAAAGAATGAATAAAAAAGAAATAAAAGGCGGATAAATTTTTATATTGTTTGTTCAGGCTGTTTTTTTGTTAAATGAGAAGTAAAAATGTGAAATAAATATCCAGCGTTTAATTTGAAGTGTTCGTCTTTCCGCTGTGTGCTCTTCTTTGTTGTGAGCATCTCAACGTAAACACACCGCTGACCCTTCCTCCCATCCTGTGAGTCTGCGCAGTACGAGGAGAAAAAAATTGAAGCTGCAGCTGACGTCACCACACAGCATTCTGGGACATGTAGTTTAAGTGCTACTTTCAAGTGACACGTAAAAGAGGCTATTTCCCGCTTTTAAAAGGAAAATTATTATTTGTATTCAAGTGCTGTTGTTTTTTTTTTTTTAAATCATTTAAAAAATAACAACCTAAACTTTATCATGATTCTCATCCTAAATAGATAAATTTACCTCTGAAAAGTAGCAGTACACAGAATGTTTTATGCCAGGTGTGGCTTTAATTCAATTTTATTTGTAAAGCCAAATGTCACAAAACAATTTTCTCACGTTGTAGATTAAAAAATGTACAAAAACAAACAGAAACAAATGTAGGTACACTATTACACTGCTAAAATCTAACTAAACAATAGCAAGCAAAACAATTTCAGTACATTGCTGACCTTATACGTTCCTTCATGTGAGGAAAAACTGTAAAAAAGATCCAGCAAGGGGGGCGGGGGGGCCGGAGAAACCTAATGGGGATCTACATTATGGAGGAATCCCTCTCCCCGGTACGAGCAGCCAATGTGTCAAAGACTTGTTTTGTTTAAACAAGAGATAAAGTTAAAACACACAAAAACAACTTTCTACATTAAATTAACAAAAGATCAAGAACACAAACCATATTTTACCAAAGCTATAATATGATTGGGAGCAAGGAACATAGCGGACAGTAAACAGCGTGGCACAGTGACAGTACATGCATGCTGTCGATGTTGAATCATGTGCTCATTAAGGTAACAAATCTTTTCCAGCTCCAAAAGGCCGGAATGGGAAAGGAGAGACGCAAGCAACCCACGTCTACACTAAAAAGTAGCTTTTGCACTGACACAAATTTGACGTTTGTGCATGCAAAATCATTCAACAATGTGAAAAACCATTTATTATTTTTGCATTTTTCTCTCCACGTCAATCTCTGCAAGTTTGAAAGGTCAAGTCTGACTTCATCCCATACACGTGGGTATCTTTTTTTAAAATACCCAATTTGATTTTATTATTACCCAAATCTCTGTCCACATGAGTTTCTTCTGGTAATGTTTTATTTTCCATCTTTTCTTGAACACGTGATTGCAGAAAAGCTTACAACAGTTTAAAATTGTTACTCTTCACCAATAGACAGGAAATAATAATAGCAAATTAATAACATTGTTTTTACAAATAACATAGTTATCTTTTTAAAAATAACATTTTTTCAGCTTACAACTAAAGCCAAACTTGGCCTCACAATGCAACATCTCATGTTGTTTTTCTTTAACTTATATGAACCAAAAAATACATTCTAATTGAGCTAAACCGGTTTTTAGAAACCTTTATTTTTTAGTCTGTAAGATTCAGATGTGTATGACATATATGACGGATTAATATTCAGATCCAGCATGGGTTCGACTTTACTGGCATGAGACTGGAATAAGACAGCGTATCTATCTGCTTTATCTTCATGTCCAAACTGCAACGTCGCCACTTTTTTTTCTGTTTTCTCGTCTAAAATCCTGTATGTGTGACTGGAACTTTGTTAAGTAATTTGGGGAAGTCAAAGTTTCTGTTTTAAAAGCTATGTTTTTTTCTCTTCTAATGTATCCAAAATGTACCATCTTCTTGAGTCAGATTGTACGGGCCCTTGAGGTCTTCCAAAAGTTAATTACAGACTCACAACAATTGTAATATTTTAGAATATTTATAGAGGGATTCCAAATCATCTGTTCGCTTCATCTAACAGTTGGGACAGTCATTGTTGTGTAGGAGAGGGAATGAGGAGGATCCAAATGCAGGTTTAACAGTTTATTAAGTGTTGAACAAAGGAATCCACAGCAGAGAGATAACGGCTTCAGGCAGTGCTGGATGGCCAAGAGGAAGGGCTGAAGGTTCCTGTGAGGAGAATAAGAAAATTAGTCTGATATCAAAATTTGACTCAGCTTAGAGGTGGTCAGTTTACCACTAGAATCATTGAAGACCTGACAGAGACTGTGGGTGACACCAGGTCTTTTATAGCCACCGGTAAGTCTGTGCAGCTGGGAGCAATCAGCCAATCCTCTCGTTAGAAGCCATCCAGCACCTGTGAGTTTTGGGGGAGAAAAAAAAACAAACAAGCAGGCCTAAAAGGCCTCACACCACAGTACCCCCCTCTACGGACGCCACCTGGCGGACCACCAGGCCTGTCCGGAAAGCGGCGGTGAAAGTCCCGGACCAAGCCAGGGTCCAGGATCGCTGAACGGGGCACCCAGCACCGTTCCTCCGGGCCATAACCCTCCCAGTCCACGAGGTACTGTAGACCCCGACGACGAACATCCAAAAGACGGTTGACCGTGTACGCATCCGAGCCGTCGACAAGGCGAGGAGGTGGAGGGGGAGCAGAAGGAGGCTGGAGGGGACTGGTAGAAACCGGTTTGATCTGAGAGACGTGGAACACAGGATGTACCTTCATGGAAGAGGGCAGGGCGAGCTTTACCGAGACCGGGTTGACCAGCCGCAGGATCCGGAAAGGGCCAATGAAGCGGGGTGAAAGCTTGCGAGACTCTGCCCTGAGGGGAATGTTCCTGGTAGACAGAAGGACAGACTGACCAACCTGATATGCTGGGGCTGGCTGACGGTGGCGATTAGCTTGGCGCCAAGCCCGGCCGCAGGCCTGTTGGAGGGCCCTCCTAGTTTTCCTCCAGATCCGACGACACCGTCTGATATGGAGCTGCACCGAAGGGACGGCCAGCTCCTGTTCCTGATCCGGGAACAATGGGGGTTGGTAACCCAGAGAAGCCTCGAACGGGGACAATCCTGTGGAGGAACTAACTTGGGAATTATGGGCATACTCAATCCACGGGAGATGAGACGACCACGTCGACTGGGCAGAGGCCAACACGCACCGTAATGTGGATTCCAGGTGTTGGTTAGCCCGCTCCGACTGGCCGTTGGATTGGGGGTGGAAGCCAGATGACAAGCTGACGGAAGCCCCCAGCGCCTTACAGAAGGACTTCCAAACAGCTGATGTGAATTGCGGACCCCGGTCAGAGACTATGTCCAGAGGGATACCATGCAGACGGAACACATGGGTCACCATGAGCTGGGCAGTCTCCAAGGCTGAAGGGAGTTTAGGAAGAGGCACCAGATGTACAGCTTTGGAGAATCGGTCCACAATCGTGACCACAACAGTGTTACCTTCTGAGGGAGGGAGTCCGGTCACAAAGTCCAGTGCGATATGGGACCAGGGACGACTGGGAACCGGTAGGGGATGGAGCAGCCCCGCAGGAGGACGATGAGGAACCTTGCCCCGGGAACAGGCAGAACAGGCAGCGACAAAATTCCTAGTGTCTGCCTCCATCGTTGGCCACCAGAACCGCCGCTGAAGAAGCGCCATTGTACGGCGAATCCCAGGGTGACAGGACCGCCGGGATGCATGTGCCCATAGGAGAACCTGGGAGCGGGCAGAGGATGGCACATACGAACGGTTAGCTGGGCCAGTACCTGGGTCCGGATCATGCTGCAGACCATCCCTTATTGCAGTCTCGATCTCCCAAGTGATTGCCCCAATGACGCAGGAGGGGGTTAGAATGGGCTCCGGCTCCGATCTGGACTGATGACCATCATGCAGGCGGGAGAGAGCGTCAGGTTTGGTATTGCGGTTGCCCGGCCTGTAAGTGAGGGTAAAATTAAAGCGTGTAAAGAACAGCTGCCACCGGGCCTGTCGAGAGTTGAGTCTCTTAGCTGCTTGGATGTAAGCGAGGTTTTTGTGGTCTGTCCAGACCACGAATGGGTGTTCTGCGCCCTCGAGCCAGTGCCTCCATTCCTCGAGTGCCAGTTTGACTGCGAGCAGTTCTCTATTCCCCACATCGTAGTTTTGTTCAGCTGCAGAGAGACGCTTAGAGAAAAAGGCACAGGGATGGAGTTTGCCATCCTCCTGATGGTATTGGGACAGCACAGCACCCACCCCTGAATCCGAGGCGTCCACCTCCACAATAAACTGCCTCAAGGGGTCGGGCTGGACCAGAATGGGGGCCGAGGTAAACCTCTTTTTAAGCTCAGTGAATGCACCCTCTGCTTGGGGAGACCAAACGAACGGTCTGGCTGTGGAAGTAAGCTGGGTAAGGGGAAGAGCTACCTGACTGTAATTGCGAATGAAACGCCTGTAAAAAATTTGCGAAACCCAGAAATTGTTGTAGTTTGCGACGGGTGTTGGGTCGAGGCCACTCAGCCACCGCGCTAACTTTTTCGGGGTCCGGGCAAACCTGCCCAGCGTGTACAATAAAACCAAGGAAGTTGACAGACTGAGAATGGAACTCGCACTTCTCAGCCTTTACAAACAGACGATTCTCAAGGAGTCGCTGGAGTACCGCACGGACATGGACGATGTGCTCCTCAACAGTGGGCGAAAAAATAAGAATGTCGTCCAGATAAACAAAGACAAAACGATTAAGGAAGTCACGGAGCACATCGTTAATGAATGCCTGGAAGACTGCGGGAGCGTTAGTTAACCCGAAAGGCATGACCAAGTATTCGAATTGGCCCAGGTGGGTGTTGAACGCCGTCTTCCACTCGTCCCCCTCCCGCATTCGGACGAGATGGTAGGCGCAACGCAGATCGAGTTTTGTAAAGACCCGGGCTCCCTGAAGTAGCTCGAACGCCGAATTAATGAGGGGCAACGGGTATTTGTTGCGAACGGTGATGTTATTAAGACCCCGATAATCGACGCACGGACGGAGGGAACCATCCTTCTTACCCACAAAAAAGGACCCCGCTGCTATGGGTGCCGAGGAAGGGCGGATAAGCCCCGACGCCAGGGACTCATTGATGTACTTCTCCATCGCCCCCCTCTCTGGAGCAGACAGATTGTACAGGCGACTGGCGGGTAAGGTTGCCCCAGGGAGGAGGTCGATGGCGCAATCATATGGCCGATGAGGCGGGAGAGATTGTGCCCTCTCCTTACTGAAGACCTCTTTGAGGTCATGATACTCTGCCGGGATAGACGCAACGTGCACCGGGTCGATTGAGCCTACCGTGTCAGAAGAGACGGTTGTCACGGCAGATTGGAGGCAAGTTGCATGGCACTGATTGCTCCACCCGACGATACGCCGGTTTTGCCAGTCGACCTGTGGATTGTGCAACCTAAGCCAGGGGAAACCTAACACAAGGGGTGAGCCGGGTGAAGAAATAACGTTAAACGAAAGGTGCTCACGGTGATTACCCGATACCACCATCTCCAACGGGGAGGACTGGTGGGTCACCCTGGTGATAACGTGTCCATCGATCGCCGTGGCATTAATGGGTTCTCCGAGTGGTTGGGACTGGAATCCACACTGACGGAGAAAATCTGCGTCGATGAAGTTGCCGTCGGCCCCGGAATCCACCAACGCTTCGACCGGAAAAGAAGAGGAACAACCAGAGGTTAGTGTCACAAGAATCATAAGCCTAGGGGTACCATGACATCTAGTTGTGCCCACCCGTAACCCTAGGTCTACCGGTGGGCCCCGTCTTTTGGGCGACAAGGGCAAGCTGAGAGTAAGTGACTTCTCGACCCGCAATAGAGACACCTCCCTTCTTTTAGTCTAACCTCTCTTTCCTTTTTGGTTAGATGCATCTGTCCCAACTGCATTGGTTCTGTGGAAGGCTGCTCAGCCTCTTGTGGAACAGATGCAAATGCCCCAGGTGGGGGGCAGACCGAGGAAGGCTGTCGATGGCTGTGAACTGGAGTAGGGTGTAGGGCCCGGGTGGTATTTTCATATCGTTTCTCTCTTTGACGATTGTCTAACTGTATTGCCAGCAAAATGAGTTCCTCCAATGTGGATGGGGTCCCCCTGCCAGCTAGCTCATCCTTCAGAGGATCATTCAGGGCATTTAGGAACACCCCTCTTAGTGCCTTCTGTCCCCAGCCAGCCTCTACTGCTAGGGTCCGGAATGAGATGGAGAACTCCGCCACAGATAGAGTTCCCTGGGAAAGGTGGAGTAGACGCTGGGAGGCATCTCCAGCCCGGTCCGGCACCTCGAACATGGTTCTGAATAAACTCAGAAAATCAGATGTTGAGCGATCAGCCAGGGGGGCTGCCGCGTCTTCGGCCTCGGCCCACTCCAGTGCCCTGCCCCGAAGAAGACCCACAATGTACAAATTCTTAACTTTGTCTGATTCGAAGGTCCGCGGTCTTAGAGCAAAGACATTTGAACACTGCAAGAGGAACCCACGACATTTCCCCAGGGTTCCATGGAAAGGTTCCGGGTCCGTAATATGGTGGTCCATGAGTGGGCTGGGCATAGCTGAAGGAGGTGCCGAGGCTGTGGACAGAAAAAGAGAACTTAGATTATTTACTTTGTCTGTTAAAGCCTGTAACTGTGTTTTTAATTGAGTATTTTCGTCCATAAGGGCCTTTATGGCCTGTTGTTGTTGTCCCAGGAATATTCCTTGTCGGGTCAGAATCTCTGACACTGAGGGTGATGCAGAACCCGCTGGATCCATTCTGGTCAGGTCTTCTGTTGTGTAGGAGAGGGAATGAGGAGGATCCAAATGCAGGTTTAACAGTTTATTAAGTGTTGAACAAAGGAATCCACAGCAGAGAGATAACGGCTTCAGGCAGTGCTGGATGGCCAAGAGGAAGGGCTGAAGGTTCCTGTGAGGAGAATAAGAAAATTAGTCTGATATCAAAATTTGACTCAGCTTAGAGGTTTTTTTTTTTGTTTTAGTATTTTCGTTGTGGACATTTCTTTCTGTGGTGGTCAGTTTACCACTAGAATCATTGAAGACCTGACAGAGACTGTGGGTGACACCAGGTCTTTTATAGCCACCGGTAAGTCTGTGCAGCTGGGAGCAATCAGCCAATCCTCTCGTTAGAAGCCATCCAGCACCTGTGAGTTTTGGGGGAGAAAAAAAAACAAACAAGCAGGCCTAAAAGGCCTCACACCACAGTCATAGGCCAATTGCATAAAGCCAGTTTCGCTGCCTGGTGGGGTCAGGGTAACAAAGTCATACAAAACCTACAAAATCCATCATGCTACAAAAGCATTCATTCATCTGCACTGCTTATCCTTCTCAGGAACATGGGGGTTGCCAGAGCCCATCCTGGCTGGTTACAGACAAGAGGCAGGGACACCTAAAACAGGTTGCCAGTCTATTGCAGGGCCACATATAGAGACAGACAACCATTCATGCTCACACTAAAATCTATGGACAATTCTCCGATACATAATCAACCTGACATGCATGTTTTTAGAGGGTGAGAGGAAACCAGAGTACCCAGAGAGAATCCACGCATATACTGGAAAGACATGCAAACTCCACACAGACAGGCCAGTGATTGAAGCTTCACCTGGCTCTGACCATTTTGCTCTGAGGCAACAGTGCTAACCGTGCTGCCTTTGTACAGCACACAAATGTATACAGTGTATATACATTTGTGTGTTAAACATTTTTGGTATAATGATTCCCTAATATGTGGCAAAACACAAAAAATAGCAAAAATGAACACTTCAAACTACAACATTTTAACATATGCTTTCCCAGCTTTAAAAACTCCAGCACATGTAACATTTGGACGCTCAGTTTCTGCACTAAATATAATTGGAACATCAATATGTTACTGGAGGAGGATTGGTTTAATTCCACTTACTTGTTAGAATAACAATGTCTTTGAAAAGCATAGAAACAGTTCAGACTATGCAAACAGATCCAGATGTGCAGCGAACAATGGTTCACTTCTTATTACTTCTGGAAATATCCATTTTACCAGAAGACCATCAGCTTTTCATGATGCTTGTATGGCTGCATGCATAAAAATGTTACAGGCTTGAGAGGCATACAGCTTCTTTGGAGAGAATGAAAGGAGCAATCAGGAGAGGCCAAGAACAGATTAAACTTATTTCTGCTTCTTTCAGAGGAATCATAAGTAAGACTCACACATGCAAATGTGGACAGACCCATTTCTTTACCTTTGAGATGCCATAAAACACACACTTGGAGTTGCTAGTAAAACATGTTCCTATTCAGGATGCCAGGCATGAGAAGAGGGTGTTTCAGGTTGAAGAGGTTTTTTTTTTTTAAAAGGCCTCAGAGACTTAGAGGAGACTTGGTATTTAAGACAGTGACTCAGAATATCATGTGCTCCTGTACATTTATGCACACTCTGTGACACACACGCACACCTGTTGCATAATCTGTGCTCTCATTTTAATCACTGTTTGATCTCTACTATTTACGTTGCTACGGTAACAACACCTTTCCTGGCCGTTTACAGGGCTGGAAGCAACGGACACACCTTCCTTTCATTCCTCGGGTGAACTAGCAGCAATAAGTTTACCTCCTGCCATATGGATGTTTTGACAAGTGCTTCTCTTTTAGAAGTGCTTCACTTCAGGGGCTAGCTTAGAAAAAATATAGAAAAAGAATACAGACACACACATGCACATACACTGCGTTTGATTTTATTACAGCCCTCAGGAAGTCAGCTACATCCAGATTAGTACTGTGTGTACAAAACATTAGTTTAGCAAGGTTTGTTTGCATGCAAGAGAAAGTAGATACCATCTACCCCTCAATATGTCTCCATTTAGGGGTTTATTATTTGCGGCCACTGTTCTTAGCATCTTCATCTTTCTAGAAATATTAATAGAAGCACATTGAGAGCCAAGTGGTTCCTAAAGAATATCTAACACGTCAAATTTGAGGCATTTTTTGTGACATTGGTACACACGTTTCTATTTTAAATGTGCAATATTTTCTTTTTGTTAATAGAATATCTTTTACAAGTTATGTAAGATAAGTTTAGGGCCACCTGGACACGTTCCAAGGGTCTATGCACAACCAGCCTTTTGGTAGTTTCTCCAACTATGGTGATTGGTAGCAAAGCGTAAATGAAAGTAAAGTGACTCCTAGAACGATTGTGCAAAAATTTTAAGTGCATCATGTTGCAGGGTTTTTTGTTTTAGTAAAAGATCTTCTAGAAAAGAATATTGCATAGCGCGAGTTATGTGCAACTCAGACAGACCCCAACATGCTAATAACTGATTATAAAAAAATAAAAGCCTTTTCCCGGGTTTTGCAAATGCTTGACTTGTCATGTTGCATGAGGAACAAACTTCTTCCTGCTAACGTGGGACCCAACACTGGACTTTCTAGACATTTTGTTTGCAGAGAAACAAATTTGAAAACTTAATATCAACATGCTTGCATGATTTCATGAACTTGAGTGAAAAGCTAAAATTTGCATGAGACAAACATTTACCCTGGATCTCTAGAGTTCATAATTACTTGCTGTCATTAGTGGCTTATTCACAAAGAAAAAGAAGTATTAGTTATTTTGACAATTCTATTCTTGACACAACATCATATCTGTGTTTCATCTCGGTCCAAAATATAATTTAAAAATTGTTTTGAATCACTGGGATTTCATTCTTTTGGATAAAAAATAGTCTATACATTCTGAAAGAGTTCAAATTATACTAAAGTTTTTTTTCATGTCTCTGTAAAAAATGTTTTGAAACCATTTTGTGTAGTTAAGTTAAAAAGATGTACATAAACACTTAAAATGTTTGTATTGGTGAACAGGATCAGTGGAAAAACACAGGCTGATCAAGAATGGTGTGGAGAAATGTGGACTCTGTAGGAACTGTTTTGGAGGGGAGGGTGAGGGCTTTAATGCAGGGTATCCTGAATAACCCTCATCTCTCTATATATAGTGTTATCACGACCCAGAAGACGACCAGAAGTAACAGGTTCGTCTCACTGTGCTGCAGAACTGAGCACTTTAGGAGGTCATTCATCCCTTCAGCCCTCAGGCAATTTAATCAATCAGATGTTTCTGGAAGGAAGTGAATCCTATTTTATTATGTATGTATGTTGTTTTTATTTATTTTGTATGTACAGCTTGTGTGATTTCTGTTGCTGCTGGAAACCAGAATTTCTCCTGTGGAAGATTAAAAAAGTTTTTATCTATCTATTTAAATGATCAAAACTCCTTGTGAAATTGGCCAAAACAGAGTAAGAAAGTCACAGAAATTTTTTTACAGACATAACAGAATTAAACATATACAACCTGTTGTGGGAAGACATTTTTGATTATGATTTTGCTGTTGATACAGTAGGACAAAGAGTTAAAGCTCTTTATTTCTCTTCTGATTCCCCGTAGCTGATAAAAAAAAATCTTCCTCATAACAATATTCGGTAAATTCCCTAAAATCCCCACGACGGCATCTGTTCCTATTCCATGTGATTCAGACGGTGAACAAATTGTGTGGGATTGCATGAAGGGCAGCTTGTTCTCAGCCAGCATTTCCTTCTTTGTTGTTGTTGTGTGATAAGACCAAAACATAGCAACAGCTGGGTTGCTGCACGAGAGAACTGGGATGGCTGAACAGTGAAGTCTGCACTGCTGTGACAGGATTATGTGATAGAAACATGCTGTGCTCATGTGTTGCCAAATATTAAATAACACTACTGTCCCGTGTTGGAGAGGCCGGGCTGAGTGCTGTTGTCATGCTGCCATGGTGATGGTAACCATGTTTACAGTGTGTTTAGTGTATCACAAAGCAGTTGCACAGGCTGACTGAACCAAATAAATCACAAGTTTGTGTGTGTGCTGTCATTTACAAGAGCGAGTAGATTTTAAACGATCAGAACTGATTTGTGTTTGCTTTTGCATGTTTGATTAAGAAAGTAAATCAAGTTACGCCCTCTGAAAGGCACAAAGTGATCTCACACTGCTTCTTACAATTCTTCCTTATTGGTAAACAAATACACAATATCTCTTGTGAATTATAAAGTAATGTTAGCTTTTATTGTATACTCATGTTGGATGAAAAAATCTAACTCTGTCCAGATGTTGTTTTGCTGGGAATGAAACAGGACGGTTGCTCAGATACCTACTCTTGCAAAGCTTTGCACAGGATTGCTTAATCTCTATAGAGATTTTATTCTGATACAAGTCATGTCTGCACAAATAAGAGCAATACTCAAGCACAGGCAACATTTTGCAACCCCATTCATAGTATGAACCCATGCTAATAGATGTGTTGATTTGGACAACATCAAAGTTTAGCTTTCTGACCACGGTGCAACATAAGAATGTATTCATTTAAAAAGTTTTTGCATCAAAAAATGTTCAAGTTTATATAAATTAGAAAAGTTTTGGTTATTTTAGGTTTATAGAGAAATATTGCTGTCGAAAAATTCCTTTCTTTTGTAGATTAAATAACCAGAACATCCTTACAAGTGTATTTTGGTGTGTTACTTGATCCTGTAGTCCATACAGGCTTTTGCATGGGAAGGATTTTCTTTTCTGCATAAACCACTTTCACATGCCACACGGCATGGCATATCATGGAATATAAAATGTGAAACTAAGCTTGGTTTGCAGACAAAGATGGTGTATAGGTGTGGTGGTCAAAACCACAGCCCCACAGCAAAAAGATCACATGTTCAAACCCCAAGAGATGAAATAACAGAGCAGTCTTTCTGTGAGAAGTTTGAACGTTCTCTTCGTTTATGTGCGGTTCTCTCTGGATCATCCATTTCTCTCTCACCCATCAAAGCTTGCTCACTAAGATGATTGGAGTGAGGGGTCGGCTGTCTCTGTGATGAACTTGTGACCTGTCCATGGTGTATCCAGCCCTTCATCAGTAAGATTTCAGGTTTCCAGTGGGGATGAAGTGGCATTGCTAACGATTGAATAAAATGTTGATAAGAATAAAAGCAGTTTAGAAATGTTATCTTATCTGGGATTAAACAGACTGATGGGACTCAGTTTTATCAGGACAGAACCAGATTCAGAGATTGATAAGTTTGCCAAGTTCCAACAACAAGTGGAATTAAATTAGGGTTTTTTTATTTGTTTGTTTTTTTTTCTGCTGAGCAGGATCCTGCATGAAAAAAATAAATTTCAATAAAACCCTTGATTTTTTTTAATGATTTCTTTTTAAAGACGTCCTATTTAAAATTTAAAATTGACATTTTAAATCGGCATATTTTCGTCATAGTACTAAAATATTTTATGAGACTGAGATATTGCATGCATACTGCTTGCACATACTTTATGTGTTACATGTTGCAAAATGTTGCAACACATATCTTCCGCTTTTAACTCATGCATATGTTGTGATATATAGAATTCAAAAATACAATGTGGTGATGTCTGATGTGTTATTTCAGAATCAGAAAGACTTTTATTGCAATGGACAGGGAACAAGATTCAGAGACTAGGAACTTGATGAGGTACTAATGTGCAAATAATAAACATAGTAATAAAAATAATAAAAATAGGAGATGTTAACGATGGTAAAAAAATTACTAAACTCATTTTTTACAAAACTACAAGTGCTCAGAACAAAAATGTAAACTGTAGTGTAATGGTATAGAAAATAATACATAAAGACAGTAAAGAGACCAAGTGATGAGAGGATCCAGGTCATAAAATGTTCATAAGTCCAATGGCAGAAGGGAAGAAGCTGTTTTTTGTGGCGGGAGGTTGCCCGAGCCCCTTGCCCGAGGGAAGTGGCTCAAAAAGTCCATGTCCAGGGTGGGAAGGGTTGGCTGCTATCCGGCCTGCACCTCTCAAAAGCAGTTAATCAGCCTCCTCTGAATAGCTTGCTCATCGTAATCAGCGTACCGTGGCCCAGATGGTGCAGGCTAGAGGCAGGATACACCTCAAACAGGTCACCAGTCCTTTGCTGGAACACATAGAGACAAAAAAGAACTCACAAACATTCATTTTGAGGGGGCAATTCCCAGAAGCCAATCAACCTAACATAGGTACATGTTTTGAAGGGTGGGAGGAAACTGTGGTAATAGATGAAAACTGACGTGTACAAGGGCAGAACATACAAACACCATACAGAAAGACCAGAATTGGGTGTGAGTAGTTGTAAAAATTACATCAGAAGGATCGTCAATTAGGGTAAGTTATATTTTGATGATCATTTCTGCTCTCATGCTTTTAAAAATATAAAGTGGTACACTGTGAAGTTACTTCTACAGTATGGCTGAGGATAACAAATCATCTTATTGGGATGTTGTAAAACCGATACTATCTAGGACAGAATCTTTCATTCCTGAGACCCAGTGTTGCACAAGAAGTTTGGAAAGCTGCGAGAGAATGGCTTGTATGCTTTATAATAGCATAACTGTTTGTCATCTCCAAGGAGACATAAAAATAAAACCAAGTTGTACCAAGAGGTCAGACTTTCTTCATTATATCCCTGCTAAAGGGATGAAATCATCCCTTAAACACTGCACATCATAACTTTTGTCACCACATGTCACTGTTCCTTTGTAGGCTGGGTCAGCAATCGACAACAAGTCAAGGTACTTTCCCACAAACCAGCGCAAAAAAAAAATAAAAATGGTGAGAATAATCATATGACGTGTTTTTAGACAACTGAAAGGTAACTCAAACCAGATGTGGACAGTTGTAAATCAGGTCCAACCGCAGGATGAGTAATGACTTTCAACAACCTTGAATGATAACATACTGACTTTTTTTTTTTTTTTTTTTACTAATTACATGTTTTTGTTACGTCACTATGTACGACCGAATAGAGAGGTGTGAAACATGAACATCTTGAAGTCCATACTTCTCTGAGACTGTGGGTGTCATTGCATATAATTACACAGTCGTTAAATGTAATTAGCTATGGCGTTGTCACTAAACTCAGCTGTCTCTGTAATTGGCGTGGACAGACAATCAGACTCCCATTTCACACCAAAGTGGAGAATGGTTTTTAGTGGTAGTCTGACAGGAAGAATACTTGATGAACTGTTGGATATTTAAACAGCCAGACAACGCACAGACGGTTTCCTAAAATAATACCGTTCTTTGTGAAGCAAGAAGGTAGGAAACACACTGGTTTCAACTGAGAGAGTCTGGTCACCAATGTCATTTATGATGTTAATCCCTGTGTAAATCTGCCAAAATTTGTACAAATTAGGGGCGGATCCAGGGGGGCATGTAGGGATGCACGTTACCCCCCTAGATCCACCCCTTTGTTTTGGTCCACACAAAAAGAAAAAAGAAAGTGTACTTTAATTATTATAAGCTTTGGGCAAAATATGCACCAAAATGCAGAAAATTTACTCTTATTTTTCAAAATGATTTGGAAATCATTTTCAAAATTTTTGTCTATGACCTCACGACCCCCTTTAGAAAATCCTAGATCCGCTCCTGAAAATTTCTGTAAAAATTAGCAAGTGAATTTGGTTGCATAAAAATACGCATATAGATAGAAAAAAAAAGAGTTATAAAGAAAGAAAAAAGTTTTGAAAGTTAAATATATATGAACAGATAATTAAAACCTTTATTTATCCAGAATATAATAAGAACGTCTCAATTACAATTCAATGCATTTTGGGGATTTTAATCCTCACTGTTGCAGGGTTACCCAGAAGCACCCAAACAGCAATCAGTCAAAGCATAACAGGTTGATTGCCGTTACCATGACGACAACCTACACAGTGATGCAAGTAAAGCTGATGTAACTGAATACCTTTGTGATATATGGCTGCCAGGTGCTTTTGCAACTACAAAAAGAAGAGAAAGAGAAAAAAATGTGGGGATTTTTCACAGAACTTTATTGTTTAAGAAGGAATAAACAAGTTCAGTGAGGCATGTCTGCAATCACAAGGCATACAAGTCACAACACAGGAGTGTAAATGCATCACAATGCCCTTTAGGGAGAGACGGCAGAGGTAGTCACATTGCGTCTGATTAATTTCTGGTCAAATTTAATACACATTTTTTATGGACAACAGCTTTCAAGCTGGACCAGATTACGGTTTATATGAGAAAAGGCTTCTGATTAACGAGAGCAATCACATCAGGAATAACATCCTCAGCAAAATGATAGTTTACATAATCTTTTATTGACAATCAAGCATTTTGGCTTTTTTTTTTTGCACATGTAAAACAGTGTGTATTTAAAAGAAACATGAGGTCATTGGAAAGAAAACCCATCCAAACAAACATCCCCAATCTCACAGATTAAAAAAACGTATTTGGCAACAGTACCGTTAAAATCAAGAGACATTTTCCTCATAAAACAACCAAAATTATGCCAGGTCCTCTCCCATTACTTGTATCTAATAAAACGTGAACGCTCAGATAAACCATCCAGTGATGAGAGGGGAATGAGGCACAGGAGTTAATCCCAACAAACATGAGATTCAGATTAAACTATGTCTCTTTTTTTCTGAAATAAATGCAACTGCATATATTTTTCATGAGAGGAGGATCACATTATTTCTCATCTCAAACAAAAGCATATTTTTCTTGAAGATGCACAGTAGGAATACTTGATGATCTGTAAACTCTCATGGCATCAGACAGGGGACATATACTGTAAAAAATGTAGCACATACCATGCAGATGTGTGTTTAGAGATGCAGCATCAAACTGGAAAAAAATCTTTTAATACTCATTAACATTTTTGTCCAGGACATTTAAGCTGAAGAATGACTTTTTCGGGTTTTTCTATCAAATATTTAATGAAACGGTAAATGTAGTGAACGCAGAAAGAGCCTTGGCTCAGTGACAGGAGTATTTCTTGTCTGTACTGAGGACTGAGTTGTGCAGATAAGGTGATTCACTATTCTTCTCTGGAACTGATTCAGTCTGAGCTTTTTTTGTCTGTGCGTTTATTAGTTTGTTAAAAAAAAAAAAATCACACTATACTTTTACTAACTTAAATATTTATCAATCCAGATCAGACTTTATGAAGCGGCATGACAGAAAATCTGTGTGCTTTTATCATATGAGACAGATGCAAACAGTGGTATGGCAGATGTAATAATAACGTGTAAAAAAATAAGCGTGTAATTGCAACCAATGCAGTCAGTTTGGTAGCATGATAGCAGAAATCTGTCCGACAACCTCCACTCTGTCCAGCAAAGTAGAGCAATAATCAAAAATATATACATATAAAGATACAGTACAGAAAGTTTCCCATCACCAACCAACTCCCATTTAGAATGCAGGCACAATGAGCTGAACGGTACGTTCGGGAACAGCAGGATAAAACAGTTACCACTTCCTGTCATGGTGACAAACAGTGTGAAAATAAACCCAAACATTACAACAAAGTCATGAGAAAACAGACACAGATATGAACGAACCAGGTCTGGGTTTTCCCGTAATGTGCAAACAATGTGATTCATTAAATAAAAAATATCTACTTTAATTCTTCATTTTTGTAAGAAATTCTACTTTTATTTCACTCTTACTGCATGTGTGCTATGAAAATACTGTGTGGATAAAACTTCTCAATATATATCATGTGCAGTTTGTGTTTTCATCCCATATTTTTCTTATAAATCTGGAATGAAGAGCTCAAGCTCGATGTGAAGTTAAAAACAAATAGAAAAAAATGGAAAAACAGAATAAAGGAAAAAGTCAAATAAAAAGTGATCTTGTGTTGTTTTTATGGCCGTTCAGGAGATGAAACCATCAACCGCTGCAGGGATAGGTTCAACTTAACCTATGACTGCACTTGCTTTTAAAAAACATTCTGTTTTAAAAAGGTCTTGTCAGATTGTGCATGTCTGCCACCTGAAGCGTTCTGGAATCAGACTTTTAAAACAGACCGAAGTATATTTGCAGGAACAGGCATCGGGTTGGGGACAACAGCAATGTGTTTGTGTGTGCATGTGTAAGAGGTAATCTGGAGGAGGAAGACTAAAGCGTTTCACCTCCTTTCCCCTTTTTTCTACATCTCTGTTGCCCCGGTCCGTCCACAGACAAGTCCAGATAAGATGTTAGGTCTTGGGCTTCAATCTGCTGACTCTGTCCCAGCTCTGGAGGACGTCCAATAGGACGAGGCTGTCACGTTCTCAGCTTTAGGATGACTGTTGCCAGGATCAGGAAGAAAGTGTTCCAGCCTAAGGTGACGGCAAAGCCTCGCCAAACCATCATCCGGGTCAGATCCCAACCTGTTGAAGAGATCACACAGCATGAGGGATGAGGGCACTGTGAATGGGTGCAGTGGGATCAAAATCCATGGATTTTATTTTAAACAAGAACAAATCAATGATGAGGCATTGAACAATATGCCCTCTCCTGTCCTGTATTACAGTATTAATACCTTAACATTACCAATTAAGGAAGTAACCAAGTATCCAAGGTGGAATCAGTCAGATATGTGAGGTTTTTAAATGTTGTGATCGCATAACATTTTCGCTGCATAACTCTGAAAAACTTCATCAGGTCATCAATAGCTGGTCAATTACGAGTTCTACCGTCTAGTATTCGGATGTTATTCAAATGTCTGGTTGTTTTTGGCCACAGATTTTGATTACCGCCACGCCCGTATTTTATATAAACAGGAATGTAGCATGCAGCATGTGCACTGCTGCATTTGTAGCAGCAGTGCACACACTCTTTTCACAATTGGTCTTTCCTCTCACAGAACCGCCATGAGAGATCACAGATTCATATCTACATTGTTTCTGCTGCTTTTCTTATTAGTGTGTTCCTTTAAAGTCCAATTAAAAACTAATTTTTGACTGTCATTTTAACGATCAACCAAAACAACTACCTATCTGTCCGCCTGTCTAACTGTCTATCTCTTATCATCAATTTCATTAACCCCGTGCCCGTTATCCTATTGTGGGGGATTAGTACTAAGCACGGGCAGGTTACGTCAGAGGTTGCTGGCTCCACGTCTATGAATGCCAGGCTCATCAGTCCTTCAAAAAATTACCTAATATGTGTTTGTCTGTCCCTGTGTATCCCTAAAATATACTATCAACCTGTCAAGTGTGTACACCCTGCTTCTCGCCTGCTTTCCAACTGGGACAGGCTCCAGTACTCCCCTGCACCTTGGGTCGGAAGAAGCAGTTTAAAAGTTAAATGTGTTTGTGTGCAGCTTCTGCTCAGCTTTCGTGGCAGCATTTTCAAACAGGAACCGGCTCCTCTGCCTTCCTGCGTATCGTGTAACGCGGAGGCAGCTCAGCCCGTCGTCAGACCTCATTGTTCTAAGGCGGTGAGGTCAGGGGAAGGAGAAAAGAGTGGGAGACAGAGCGAAACCCCTACATCTCTCATTCCAGGAAGATGAGTTACACAAGACCTTCTGGCTAATTAAAGATTCAGATGGATGGTTTGTTGTGTGTAACGTAACAATCTGAGCTGCGTGTGGGACTGAAACACCTGCTACTTGCTCTGGAAGTCAATGTAAAAATGTTTTGTGACATGTGTGTTTACATCACCTCTGTACATGATGCAGCGGAGTGATTCGGAGGCGTAGGTCTGAGGAAGAACCAGACTGAGGTAGCGGAGAGGATACGGAATACACTCCACAGGCCAAATGATACCTGAATCATAGGACACAGAGGACACAATGTGAGGTGACAAATAAAACACTTTGGATGGAAAACAGTTTATCAACTACATAGAGTAATTTGTGTTTTTCAAACCATACACTTGCAAAAGGAAAATGTGCCTAAACTAGTGTGCAAGTGCGTACACTGTTTGTTATAAAATGCATGCTGCACTGCTTATCAATTGTGGGTTTTTTGCACTCTTGTACATCAATAGGGTAAGCCCAAAGAGCCTCAAATTATTAACTCAACAAATGTCATGTTAATTCAGAAAGAATGAGGAAAAACCTCGCCTATGAAAGAATGCGATCGCGGATACAAGCGTCCAAAATGAGCTTCCTCCGCAAGGTGGCTGGGCTCTCACTCAGAGTCTCAGAGATCGGGTGAGGAGCTCTGCCATCCGGGAGGAACTCAGTGTCGAGCCGCTCCTCCTCCAGGTTGAGAGAAGCCAGATGGGGTGGTTTGGGCATTTGGTCAGGATGCCTCCTGAGCACCTCGCTGGTAAGGTGTTCCGGGCACGTCACACCGGGAGAGACCAAGAGGCAGACTCCGGACCCACTGGAGAGACTATGTCTCACAGCTGACTGGGGAACGACTTGGGATCCTTTCAGGTGAGCTAGAGGAGGCAGCTGGGGTGAGAAAAGCCTGGGCTTCCTGTCTGAGGCTGTTGCCCCAGCGACCCAGCCCGGATAAGCGGAAGACGGCGGAACGGAAAGAGGCTTTTTTTGCTTGTCTAAAAATGCTATTTTATCCTTCAAAAAATAGCATTTAAAAAATGTGCATTTAAACTTTTTTTTATCCAAGTCATTGTTAAAAAAGGCATTTATTGACCACAGTAAAAAAAAAAAAAAAGTGCAAGACACTGATTTTCTTTGCACTCAGTCAGCGTTCACTGAAACCCTAAATTTCACTGAAACACTTGCAAACGCTAAAATTCAGCATAAATTTTAGTGTCAGCAAGCTTTCTAAATAAGGCTGCATATTTTTAGAGCTTACCACTGAGGATGAGGTTGGGGTAGAAGATTCCTAGCGCTGCCTGGTTGGCACTTTGCTCGTCATCGATTGCGGCTGAGATGACAAGCCCAAATGAGATGCCTGTAACACCTTGGAGGACGATCAGAGTGATGACCAGGGCTAAAGAACCTTCGTTAGGATTCTGTGCAGAAAGAGAAAGTTACAATTCAAGGATATGAAGTGATGAAGGGATGAGTTGTACTGGGAGCATATGGCATGTGGGCTGGTGTATTTTCCGGAAAGCTTGCGGTATGTTAGTGGCGGGTTATAGGGACATGGGAGAAGCCGCACTACCACCACCACCACCAGCAGCTGTGATCCTAACTCCAACCTGCTTCTACATGAGGCTCAGCAGCTGCAGCTGTGCACGCAGCAGGCAGCTGGACACAGCCACGGATAAGCCTTTAAAATCAGTTTTAAAATGGTCATGCAAAGGGTTGCACTATTGCAGCCCAAACCGTGGTTTTATTATCGAGCAAAACAATCAAACTGAAAGCTTAAGATCTGAAATCAAAGTCAAGGTGGGCTTTTAGAAAAGAGCAAATAACTACAGCCATTTATCTCCTTCTGTGTATGTTGACGTGTGTGTCTATGGATGTGTGTAAATGGGTTCTAATGAATGCATGTGTGTAAATATTTATGTACGTGTGTTGTTGTGTACATATGTATGGATGTGTGTGCACGAAAGGTCTGAATTATTGTCGATTACTTTTTATGTGTGCACGTGTGTACATAAGTGTTAGTTGTTGTGTTTGTGTCTGCGTTTGTGTTTGTAAGTATGTATTCGTCTGTGTGTGAGTGTATGAATGTATCTGTGTCTGCAAGTGTGTAAATCTGTGTCGTTGCACTTCTCAGCGTGTGTAAAGACACAATCCGTCTCCCCTGACAACTAGCAAAAATAGACCTGCATGGTGAAGCCACATGACCACTCGGTTGCCACAGCAATCAAAGGCTGTTGTCGTGGCAATCCCGCAGGGTTCCCTGGTTACGACTGGAGCAGGAAATGATTTATAGAGAGGGAGTGTTTTTTAAACTTCAGCACCTTAATTAACACATGCACACACACTATATCCGAGCATACATACACACACTCTTATAGTTTGCTCCTGCATTAACTCTACAAATAAAAAGCTTTTCATCAGGTTTGACTCTCCAACCGTCCACAGGATGTCCTGATGATGTATGATTAGCAAAACTCTCATGCACATGGTGGTTTTTGCTCCGACATTTCATTTTATCACTTTTAGAGTCAGATGACTCTTAGTAAAAAGTTTATGTTTTATTTTGGGATTAGTTGAAAAAAAATTTCAGTAATTTGCTGATGTTAGAAATATGGATGCTGAAGACGGATTTTGTGCTTCGATGGGGAAATATTTTTTATCTTGTAGCATATACAAAAAACATAGAAACCCACTTTGGGTATTTTTTTAAGCAGAAATAACATCCAAACATGGTACAAACCTCCAAAAAGTTGATTGTGCATGACATTCCCTCTTTAAAATTGCAGCAATAAGCTGGTCATGTAATTATAGTTCTTATCAACTACAGGTAAAGTCACATTTTTATGACATCGTATAAATGCAAATGAATAAACGGAAATGCCTGCAGGCCGGATGTTAAATCTCTCTCCCTTAATGTTAGACTTTGATTAATAACCTGTGCAGCGACTTTTCTCGCTTACTTTTAGGGTCTCGTAGAACCTCTGAATGAATAAAAGTGCATTTGAAAAGTGTGTTCGTTTCATTTTGTTAACCTTGAAGACGAGCAGGATGAAGAGCAGCATGAGGAGGATCTGGACGCTGATGACCATTAACTGGGAGAAAAGGTGAGCCAGCATGGTCTCCATGGAACTCACACCTGGTAAACAAAAACAAAGCAGTCTTAGTAAGATAAAAGGCTTACTGAACAATATACCCAGGCAAACTGAAAATTAATTTATTCCTTGATCTTCTGAATCGCTGATTCCCTGACTGGGTTGCAGGGGAGCTGGAGGTTATCCTGCCTGATTTAAGGTGAGAGGCAGGGTGCACCCAGAACAGGTTGCCAGTCTGTTGCTGGGTCACAAATTTATCCAACCATCCACACACACACATACACACACACACAATGTGTCTTGGGGCAATTTTTATAGTGACCAATCAACCTAGCATGCATTTTTTTAAAGGGTGGGAGGAAACCGGAGTAAACGGAGAAAACCCCCATATAACGGGGAGGGGAGAATATGCAAACTCCACACAGATAGGCCAGAGTTCCAAGTCTCATTCCACCTGGGACTTGAACCTCAACCTTCTTGCTGTGAGGCCACTGTGCTAACCCCTGGACCACCGTGCAGCCCCCAAACTGTGAATATTTGGGAAAACAAATAGATCTTTTGTGCAGGAAAAAAGACCTCTAGAGTGGTTACATAAATTTTATTCAGATAAACTTTGTTCTTTGTTACAGAAATAAAAAAACTAAAAACTAATTTTAGTATATTTCTGCCTTTAAAACATTTTTCTGATTTCATGCTCTTATTTTTAGAGCTACAGCAATGAGCAAAAAATGTATTTGTTTGAGCTGAATATTGTTTTAAAAAAACTTCTCACAAATTTCTGCAAAACACCAATTTTTAAAATTAATTTAATCCCAATGAAAATTATTTTTAAAAATGTGCAATATTGCATTATAAGTGATAAAAGTGTGCAAGTAACCTAATAAAGTTAATATTTTAAATGTTTTATTTGTTAAAAACAGTTTAATTTTATTAGAAACTATGCAATGCCAACAAATATACTTCGTAGATGTAGTTACTACAATATAAAATACTTTTCAAATCTGTTTAAAAAAAAAAAAGTATTTTTAATAAAAACGATCTGCTCATAAAATGTTATCACAAGTTTCCTCCCACTCTCCAAAAACATGCATGTTCGGATAATTGGCTGCTACAAAATAGCCCCTAGGAATGAGTGTGTGTGGATGTTTTTTTGTATGTGCGTGGTCCTGCATTAGACTGGCGACCTATTTGGTGTGTACCCTGCCTCTCGTTTGAAATCAGCCGGGATAGATTCCAGCAACCCCCGCGACCGCATTTGGGATAAGTGGTTCAGAAGATGAAACAAAACGTAAGTTCGTATGTTGTATCAAACTAATCAATTTGTATTAGAAAAATTCAAATTGATTAGTATAATTTCTGTTCTGTGTGTGTGTGTGGTTTTTTGTTTTTTTTTTTTAGGGATTTTCAGTTTTGTGGCTGTTTGCTCGGAGTTGAAGGTCTTTCCAATCTGCAGTGATCATGTTCCTCCCTCTGCTGGTCTCAGTCTCAAATGACATTTAAATGATGCATTGACTGTATCCTCATCAATAATAAATATCTCTCTGCAGCCCACTACTTCTTACACTCCAAGTATTTAGATACACCTATAGAAACTATGAGAATTATGATTTAGGTTTTCAGCAAAAAGTTTTTGGAGAAATTCCTAAATCATTAGAACAGAGGTGGCCAACTCTGGTCGTGGATGGCTGGTGTCCAGAAGGTTTTTCTTGTGTTTTTGGATCTACACATCTGATCCAGGTTACTGAGTCAATGTAGCAAATTTTAATGGCTGTTTATCTGACTTTATGTGCATCAGCTGTATTGAACCAGGAACACAATGGAAAACCTCCAGGACACCAGCCCCTCGAGGGCCGGATCTTGACAACCCTGGGTTCGAAAAAGCTTTGAGAATAACCACTTCAAATTATTTTTGGAGATTGTGTTGAAGCAATATGCATCTCATGCATCTCACCTGCGACCCAACATCTATCCAGAAGTCCTTCCTTCCTCTCCAGAACAAACGAGAGTGCAGTCAAGCCCACGGCAAGGTAGAATGTGATACTGCAAGATGGGTTTTAACTTGGATTAGAAAAGGAAATAGTCTTCAAGTATGTAATCAATCAGTCTCGGAAATTGGGGAAATTATGCTTATTTCAAAGCATATATAAATACACAAAGTAGCTTTTTTTATTTGCTGAAAAAATGTATTAATTTTGCAAATATCTGGTTAAAAATATGCTTTCGCAGGAAACATACAGTCGTTCAAATTTTACTTTCTTAAACATTTTCAGCAAAATACACAGCAAACTGACCTGAGAACAGCTCCAGGAGTCACATACGTAGAAAAATCTGTATTCTGACTTCCGTAGATCGGTTCCTCAAACTATCATGCAAGACAAATTTAGTTTTACTTTAAATATGATCATCAAAAATCCATAGATGGTATTAAATATCATTGTTTTTTTTTTTCTTCACCTTAACTGGCATGGCAACCAGGTAAGCATGAGTGCCCATCCTCATGTCCACAAAAGCCTGCAAGTAGAGAAAAAAACAGATTCAAATCAGAAAGAAATCTGCATTGTATTTTGAAAAGTGCTTCGTTTAAGTCAATGGGGAAGTGAATAAACCCAAAGCAGAATGATTTATTCACTTTTTTTTTTTACTATTAAAAAAGAACAAGTATGTGTGTGAATGAGAGAGACCCAAATGGAAAAGTGAGGTCACAGGGAGAAGAGTTAAAGAAGGTGGAAGATTTTAAGTATCTAGGATCAACAGTCCAGAGCAATGGAGAGTGTGGAAAAGAGGCGAAGAAGCGTGTTCAAGCAGGCTGGAACGGGTGGAGAAAAGTATCAGGTGTGACGTGTGATACAAGAGTTTCAGCTAAAATGAAAGGGAATGTGTACAAAACCGTGGTGAGACCGGCCATGCTGTTTGGTCTAGAAACAGTAGCACTGAAGAAAAGACAGGAAGCAGAGATGAAGATGCTGAGGTTCTCTCTGGGAGTGACCAGGATGGACAGGATCAGAGGAACAGCACATGTTAGAGGTTTGGAGATAAAGTCAGAGAGGCCAGACTGAGATGGTTTGGACATGTGCAGAGGAGAGAGAGCGTGTACATCAGCCGACGGATGCTGGGTTTGGAACCACCAGGAAAGAGGGCCAGAGGAAGACCAAAGAGGAGGTTCATTGATACAGCGAAGGAAGACATGAAGATAGTTGGCATGGCCAAAGAGGATACAGCAGATAGGGTTAGATGGAAGAAACTGACTTGCTATGGCGCCCCTGAAGGAAAATGCCAAAAGGAGAAGAATAAGAAGAAAGAACAAGTATTTTGAGGAAATCGTTTGTACCTGAAAGGCCTCATGTATTTTCTTCTGGAGCATCAGAGCGATCTGTCGGTCTGAAAAATGTTAAAAACATTAAATATCACTTCTAATTTGCCAGACAATTGGACATATTGTCTGGCAATCAGCAATATAAAGTACTTTTATATGCATTGTGGAGATATTTTTAAAACGTTTGGCGAAAATGTTCTTGAAATTACTCTGATTGGTCCAAAAGGCACCAATACTACATTCAACATTAAGTAGCAAAATGGATTTAAAAAAGAATTAGAAATTACTTGTGTGATCCAGCCAGACGTGCATAGACCCTCCTTCGGCCACAACTTTGGAAACTACCCGCTCAGACATCCTTAAAAATAAAAAACAGAATTGTTTTAGATATGAAGCTTATTTTGTCACTTTTTTTTTTTTTCAAATAAATTATTATTTTATCAAACTGAATTTGTTTGGGCAGCACGGTGGCACAATGACCTCACAGCAAAAAGGTCATGGGTTCGAATCCTGGGTGGGAAGAGGCTTAGAACTCTGGTCTCTCTGTGTGAAGCTTGCACATTTTCTCCGTGTATTTGTGGATTTTCTCCCGGTACTCCGGTTTCCTCCCACCCTCCAAAATCATGCATGTTAAGTTGACTGGCCACTACATGATTGCCCCTATGAATGAGTGTGTGTGGCCCTGCGACAGGCTGGAGACCTGTTCGGGGTGTACCCTACACTGCCCCTCGCCGAAGGGGCGAACAGCCAGGATGAGCTCCAGCACCCAACGCGACCCTGTCAGGAAATAAGCGGTGACTGACTGACTAAATTTGTTTGTATTTTTCTTTTCTGACTTCAGTAAGTTAGAAAGAGGAATTAAAACCTGTTCAAATGTACTCATTTCACCTTGAAAACTGCTGGTTTAACTAATTCAAACTGGTAAAGTATTTATGGGATGATTGCAGTGCATTAACTCTTCCCATTCCTGAAAGAAATAAACGACAAGTTTTTTTAACATTGTCATTGTCGGGTGTTTTGTAAAGAATTTTTCAGAAAGAAAACTGAAATAAGACTGCAACGTAAAATGTGTTTGAAGAGACACCTTTTGTTTTTCACAAGCAGCTTTGTCACATGAAGATCATGTGAATCAATGAATAGGTGCACCTGATTTGTTGAAACTAAACCGAGACCTGTCCTGATAAGCAGACAGGAACGACCAGACTGTCAAACTGCACACTAAATAACACCTGAAACAAAAACTAGGTCTGACTCATTCTCACATGATCCAGCTCTGCAAAACACTCTCATTTCTAGGTATTTTCCTTCCGTAAAGAGACAAGTATGAGCTTTAATTCTCATCTTATTTAATAGGATAAAATATTTCAATCCATTACCATAAAAACCTGCAGTTAGTGATGATGAACATGTAAACGATTTAATGTTTTGTCAGCAGCAAAATATTCCAAAACGGCAAAGTTACACTGCTCTGTAGGAATAAAAACCACATTTTTTTAATCACGCATGTGCAAATTTGCTCTGCAAACATCAGATACCTTCACAAACTAATCTAAACTCAATATAGCAAACAAGTACGGCGCAGCCGAATCCAGAATTTTGAACATATTTGAAATAAAATACTTTTTTGGATGATGGTAAAAACAACTTCTTCAAGTTTTGAAATAAGTGAAACATCTCAGAAAATATGCATTGAGAATTTTCTGCAACATGTTTTTCAATCCAATGCATATCTTATCTCTCATATCATTTTCTATTGACCCAGCAGATCAAAAGCAAAGTCTCTGCTTATGAGTAAATTATTATATCTAGAGGAAATTCCAAAAGCTGAATTCCTTTTGCAGCTTTCAAGATCAGCAAAACATTTCAACTTTAGTTGAAAACCATTTTTAATGATCAAATTTAATCTGCATGAGGAATCAAGACTTTAATCAAAATTTCCATGGCGACATTAAACTTGTCTTTAATAGAGACGTATTAAAAGAATGTGTAGAAAACAACCTGAACCACAAACCTGGGAATTCACACGATATTACAAGACGTGTTAAATTAAATCTAATCCGTGAGAATAAAATATGACCTAAAAAACAAAACTTTCTCATCTGTATTCAGGTTTCGGTGCAAACCAGCTTCACATCCAAGTAGGTGGAGAAAACAAACAGTTTGTGCATGCATTTTCGGGTGTGTAACACGTGTATGCTCAACATTTTTGTGAGCAAATACACAGCTGACTGTGCAGCTGAAAAGCTGTTTGTGTGTGTCATGGGATGGAATCATTCATTTCCATAGCACTGCATGTCACAAATATGTAACATATGAAAATTTCTTTCAACAAACAACAACAAATTCTCTGATGTATGCAGAAAACAGAAGTATGCTGCAGCTGCATCAATACTGAACCATAACGGTTAAAAAAACACAAAACTAAGGCATAAAATCCAGATTAGACCAAGTCATGTGAGGTATGTCTAGATAATACTGCACCACAAACTATACACTATGTGCTTAACTAGAAATACCTGTAGAGTTTTTCCTTCAAATTTCTCTGATAGGTATGTGCTTGCCATTCCTTATCTACTGTGGCCTTGACCCAAATATTTATTTTTATTTTTGCTATGAAGTGCATGTTTGAGCTGAGCTGCATATATAGCATTGAGAGAGTAAAACCACCAGGATCAAAATATAGTTTGATAGTTTGTCTAAAAATGTATATATTTATTGATCTTACCGTATAGATATATTATTGAAATACCTATGCATCTTTGTAGGTTTGTCTGGATAGAAATGTATTTGTAACTGTAATTAGAAACCCTCTATTGTTTGTACCGTTTAGTCAAGTAGCTCGTGAAGTTTTCTCCAAAGCCGATAACACCCCAGTAGTCTCCGTTGTAGACACCGTCAAATGCTTCTTTTTGAGATAAGGGCACCTGCACATGAGAACAAATCAATCCAGGTCAGTTCTATCTCGTAAAAATAATAGATTAGATTTGCATCAATATGAATTTCAAAGCTTCTTAGATTGCATGTTCATGAGCACTGAAAGTTTTTTTTTTTTTATTGTATTATACGTATTTATCCCTCAATGGGGAAATTATTTTTGCTGTATTGCACCGCAGCAGGCAGCCATGACAGCGCCAATGGTGGGAATAACTAGGGGGGTTTGGTATCTTCTCCAGGGACACTTAGGCATGGGCCAAGTGTCAATCGAACCGGCTTCTCCTGGTCCTAACATGGACATTCTACCACTGAGCCAACGCCTCCCCTTTGAGTGCTGATATTTTTCAGAAGAAGATTGAAACATTGTTTTGCAGATGAAACAAAAACGAAACTTTTCAGTGACTTTTTAAGAAAAGGGAAGTTACCCTGTAGATTTTTTTTTTCATTTTCGTTTTAAAAAACAACAGAAATAGATGCTGTTGTTTAAAAAATTTAATTCTAAATGGAATTTATTGCTGCCTTTGGGATAGAACTTCCTTGTAAAAAAGGTTTTTGATCACAATTGGGTTTTTTTCTGGTTAGATAAAGATTGTAAATCCATTTTTAAAAAGAATGATCTAACCAGAGAAGTGGGGTTCAGGGTCCAAATGAATACCTGAATCACACTGGAGTTATCCAGGAAGGAGAGCAAGGAATTGCTCAACGAATTTGGTGACGTTTCGTTGTTCACCACAGCAACCCGAATTCCCCTTGGATCTACTCCTACGCACAAACAGATCAAGGAGATCTGGATGACGGGGAGCAGGAACTGGAAACACAGCGACCTGAAAACATAAGGCAGAGTGGTCACAAACACGCCACTTAAAGCGAGCTGCAGACACGCAGTTACACACATTCAACATACCCAGGCATTCTCTTCATCCGGACTATAGTTTTTATGATCATAGCTGCTATGTTTCTTCCCTTTGGCAGTAAATGTCTGGCTCGCACCTTCCAGTCCGCTGAAAAACAAAATAGAAAAAGCTAAATTAGTTAAAACAACTTGTATTTTAATATAAAGTTACATAAAAATGTTCATATAATTCTTTTTTTTCCGTTTTGTTGTCTTCCGGGGCCGAGTCGCGGCCCCGGAAGTCCAGGCTTCTCTTCCCCCCAGCTGCATCCTCCAGCTCACCCAGAAGGATCCCAAGTCGTTCCCCAGCCACTGTGAGACATAGTCTCTCCAGCGGGTCCGGGGCTGCCTCTTGGTCTCCTCCCGGTGGGACGTGCCCAAAACACCTCACCAGCGAGGCGCTCGGGGGGCATCCTGACCAGATGCCCGAACCACCCCATCTGGCTTCTCTCGACCTGGAGGAGGAGCGGCTCGACACTGAGCTCTTACCAATGGCAGAACTCCTCCCCTGATCTCTTAGTGAGAGCCCAGCCACCTTGTGGAGGAAAATCATATCGGCCGCTTGTATCCGTGATCTCATTCTTTTGGTCACCACCCACAGACCAAAACCACCCAAACCACCCACAGACCTACGTTGATCGTAGATCAACTTGTAGATCGACTTGTAAATTGAGAGCTTTGCTTTTCAGCTTTGCTCTTTCTTTACCACGACGAATCAATGCAGCGTCCTAGTTATTCCTGGCGCTGCACCGATCCGACTATCGATCTCGCGCTCCATCTTTACCCATCCATGAACAAGACCCCAAGATACTTAAACTCTTCCACTTGGGGAAGGTCACTGTCCCTGACTTGCAGGGGGCATATATAGCATATATGAAGCGCTCATTTATGAAACGTTCATTTACAAAACATTAATTTATGGAAGTATGAGGCAGACGAGAGGCAGGGTGCACTCTGGGCAAGTTGCTAGTCTTTCATAGGACTACATAGAGTTAGAGGTTAACTCAGAAGAACTAGATTAACTTCATTACAGATAAAACATACAGTAAAGTGGAACATTGGGAGAGCAATAAACTGTTGAGAACATTTTAGGATTTATTATCATCTCCATGTTTTTTTTTTAAATACTTCCAAAAACTTAGAATAAGTTCACCAAACATTTTATAAATATAGCCATTGGCTACTTTATCAGATTTACTACAATGTCAACTAATATGTAATGCTGCTGAAATAAAAATACTGATATAAATGCCAGTCTGCTAAAAAATGTGAAACAAAATAAACTTTTTGAAGATTTTCACCATGTTTGCACGTTATTGCAACATCCCTGAAGGGGTTTTCTATTTTTATTCATGCATATTTGAGTCATTTGTGAGCTTTCGGGTCCAATATTCTGAGGCTATTCAAGATAAGAATAATTTTCCCACAAGAGACCGATTAACCGTCTTTATTTAAACATTAATTTCTTGCATAAAAATGCTAAATGAAATCAATTCTTAGATGCAAAATTAAAGGAAGAATAGGACAAAATCATTCAAAATTAAATTATTCATTTTAGAACACAACTTTTTTTTGTTTTCTATTGCTTCAAAGCCCGGAGGAAGTTTGATCTCGTTATCCCTTTTATTGAAAGCAGACAGCTACAACACATTACGGAGACAATCTGGGGTGAAAACTGGACAAAATGTGTGCGTTCCACGTCTGTGAGGACGTTTTAGAGGAAGTACTGACTTATTTTTACAGAACCAAAACAGGAACCTTCTCAACACTTTGGCCCCAATGGCTCAAACGTCATGGGTAAAGATCAAACTTGCCTCTCAACTCAACGGCAGAGGCCAGGGTACACTGTTGTCATGTAAGATCTAACTGACAGATTGTGTGTAAAGTTTTCAAAATGCTGCATTCTGAAGGTCCACAGTGTGATTGTAATAACCTGAACATTTGGGAAGGTCTTCTGAATTTGGTGTTCCAATTTCCAGGATCGGCTGATTCTCGTCGGGCGCGGATCCAAATGATGAGCTGCTGTTAAGCTGCACCCCGTCCTGACTTGACCGCTTTAGGTTATTCAAGTCCGACGTCTCACACAACTGCAAGAAAGCGTGCTCCAGGGTCTATGGGAGAACATAATCTGGGTTAGATAGAAAATTATATAGTTTATTTTTATATCAACTTCTTTTTTGAACCACTTGATCAACCCTAGGTCACAAGGATATCAGAGCCTTGCTCAGAAGGCAGGGCACACACAGAACAGGACACCAGTCTCCCACAGATCCACAGAAAGAGACAAACAACCACTCTCACACACTCTTAGGAACCATTCTAACATGGATTTTTGATGGGTAGGAAAGATGGCATATTCTCAGTCCCAGGGGGCGTTGGCCTAGTGATAGAGTTACCATCTTTCGACCGGGACAACCTGATTCAATTCCCGCTGTGCCCAAGCCATCCCTCAGACCACAGAAGTAACACGAAAACAAAGAAAACAAATTCTTAGAAAGAAAAGGAAAACTCCAAATTAAAAGTCTAGTGTTTCAAGCCTCATTTGAAGACATGTTGGTTCAAACCCAACTTTCCTCCTGTAAACCAGCAGTGTATCAGAGTATTCCAAAAGAAATAATCGGTGGATATTACGGGTGACAAATTCTTTGTTAATCGTCGTTACAGTGATAATTAAATAGGAAACAACCATTTATGTTAAAAGACTCGATTTGTTTTGGAGTATGGTTCCATAAATGAGTTCCCAGTCATAACCACCATCACCCTCAGATGTCTATAGAGACTGCTAAACATTGTACTTTACTCACTGTTGCACTGTGTTGTTTCATGACAGCATCTGGAGTGCCTTCAGCCAGCAAATGACCGTTTCGCATGAGACCGACCTCAAGACAGAAAAAACAGAAAATCTCATTACTTACATGTAAATGGACTCTACTTATTTAGTGCTTTTCTACCTGCATCGGTACTCAAAGCGCTTTACAGTTTAGCTCACATTCGCCCATACACATTCATACCTGATGGGGATGCTGCCATGCAAGGTGCAAACCACCATCAGGAGCAATTGGGGGTTCAGTGTCTTGCTCAAGGACACCTCGGCAAGAACTCATGGCGGGGGATCGAACCAGCAACCCTCCAGTTACAAGGCGGTCAGCCTACTCACTGAGCCATCCCTCCATGGCGTTTTTAACTTTTTTTTATTGTTATAAATTTATCAGAAATAATTTACCAATAAAAAATTCATAACTAATTTATCACAAACTGAAACGAAACAAAAAATCTAAATTTTTGAGCAATATAAATCTCGTGAAAAATCAAACGGATAATCTCAAAAATATTTGAAACCAGAGAACGCATGCTATAACCAAAAGCTGAAGCAACAATCGGATAAAGTGTGACTGTTGTACCAGTTTATGGGCCATAAGACTAATAAACCTAAAGCTTTCTGATTCAAGTCAACTTGACATATTTGGCATGATCTTGTATTGTTCATCTCTTAACAGAAAAGTGGCTCGTAGATAAACTTTTATTATATAGAGTACAAGCATGTCGTTATCAAGATCTAAGCGCCATAAAATATATCAATTTCTGTTTGTCTAAAGCCAATAAAATACTTTTTGGTTGTCCCTTCAAGACAAATCACTTTTCTTGATCTAACTCTGTCTTTGTTATGTTCTTTTTGGACGCCGACTATCTCCATGTCCTCCTAGACTACATCACTAAACTTGTTCTTTTGGTCTTCCTCTCGCCCTCCTGCCAGGATGTTCGAAACTCGGCGTCCTTCCCGCAATTTATAATACTCAAACATGAGTATGTTTGACAAACACCAACATGAGTATGTTTGACAAATACCAACCTAGACACTTATGTAAACCTATGTCCTCCAGAGGGTGGCTGGGCTCTCACTCAGAGATAGAGTGAGGAGCTCTGCCATCCGGGAGGAGCTTTGGAGAGCCGTTGCTCCTCTGGGTCGAGAAAAGGAGCAACGGAGGGGTGGTTCAGGCAGCTGGTTAGGATGCGTCCTAAATGCCTTGCTAGAGAGGTGTTTTGATCATGTCCCACTGGGAGGAGACCCAAAGTCAGACCCCGGACCCGCTGGAGAGACTGTGTCACACCTGGACAGGGAACGCCTAGGAATCCTCCCGTGTGAGCTGGAGGATGCAGCCTGGGTTAGAGAAGCCTGGGTTTCCCTTCTGAGGTTGTTACCCCTGCGACCCAGCCTTGGATAAGTGGAAGACAATGGAATGGAACCTATATGAATCTCTATTGGGTATATGTGAGGAACCTAATGTTTTTTAATGGTTTTATAATTTAGAAAGTTTTCCTTTTTCAATAAAATATAAGATCCTTCCGGGTGAGTTGGTGGATGCAGACGGGGTGAGAGAAGCCTGGGCTTCCCGTCTGAGGCTGTTGTCCCGCGACCCGGCCCCGGATAAGCGGAAGACGACGGAACGGAAAGTTCATTAAGTTCATTCTGTACATCATGATTTATTCATGCTGTAAATTCTTTTTAAGAACTAATCCAGCATAGCTTTGTAACGTGTGGGTTAGATCGCAGCTTTTAGACTCATAGAAGAAGTAAAGAGCTTTACATATGTAAAGAAAAAAATAGTTTTCAGATTGCAGGTTGCCTGATTGTCTTAACTTTATATCAGGATCGCGTGCTCTGTAGTATCTGATATAGAGGGTTTACATTCTTCGGGTCAAGTACAAAGCTCATAATAATCTCCTGATAATCTTTCTTTAGGCAGACACCAATGGGTTTCATATTCTGATGGATATCTGTGAAGTACACGTTATACGTATAAAGGGTTGTTATCAGCACGTACAAAATAAGTTTGCTCCTTGGGCAACACAGGTCTCTGCAGATTCCTCCATCACGATCACGGTGTTTTCATCATAAATCTTTGTTAAAGGACACTCTACTGTTTTCTTTTTCTCACTGATAGTTTTCTACAACACATGTAACTTGCCATTTTCAGTAATGCGTTTTTCTGGCTTCTAAGGATGTTAAAAAAGCTTCTTAAATTATAGTTAAGGGAAATACAATGCGCCTCTCGTGAAGGCAGCAGGCCCATGTAGCGCTCCACATTTTTGTTTTTATGAGATGAGCTACTTCAGCAGCAAGGAATGTTGAGCTAGAGCGGTGTCAAGATGTTCCATGCTAGGGCGAATCAGAAGGTGAAGAAATGAAGACGGGATCTTCGGAGTGCAGCTTCGTCTATTTTACATCAGAGGTGATTCCTGTCTGAACATACCCAGCTTCACCATGGTTCGTGTGGACAGAGATGTGGGAAAATGCTGCACTAACGATGGGGGACTTGTGGTGTATGAGAACAACAAATGGTGTTGTTCCAATCACAGTGAACAATGTACATTGCCATCAAGATGTTGAGCTGTTAGTGGCAGTTAAGAATTTATTATGATTCACAAGAGCTTCAGATATTGTTGCCACAGTAACCCATATTTGCTCGCACAAAACCATATGTCGTGTGTTCCACCAAGCAGCTGTTCCAGCCCTACCCAACTTGGCACCACCTAGCAGTTGTTCTGATGCTGTTTTGCAGCTCTTTCTTCAACTCCGAAGCGATACCTGGCATGGAGATTTCCCCATATTGGCTCAACAGTGTATCTGAATCTATCTCAAATTTTAAAAACATATTCTGCAGGAAAACTATTATTAAAAATGCTTACTAATTACTTGCTCAAGCTGGCGAAGACGTGAGTATTGCTCATTCAAAAAGACATTTGTTGCATTTTATTATACTTTATAGTGTTTTATTACCACTATAAACAATCATTTTCATGGATTTAATCTACTGTATAAACTTTCAACGGTAAAATATTTGGCTTCCTAGACTTTGCAAAGAGGATTAAACTAAGAATGAACTCAGTAAATTAAAGGGATTCATTCGGTTGAGAGTATGACACAAATCTTAGCCTTATATGTGGCACCATATTTCAGTCTGGCGAAATGTTGCTGTGTGTGTAATCACTCGTACTGAAGCGATTTTTAATATAAACTAGAGACTTAGCATTGGTAATTCCCCTTTGTTATAGTGCTGTGGATTCATGCCGTGTCAGGGTAGATCATGTAAAAATGTCCAGCACATATTTCAACCGCTTGCTGCAAAGTATCAGTTGGCACGTTTCCATTTTCATTTTTTCCTTTCTGTTAAGCGCTTAGATTCGTTTTGTGCTCTGCTAAGTAGATCAAAATCAAAGGGAAGCCATGCATGCATAGTTTTCCCATTAAAAGCAGCTTGTTTATGCAAATCAATTCAGACTACTGTGATGAAATACAAACTCACGTAAAGTTTCACTCACATGGTCGTATATCAAACTACTAAAATATGCATGAAGAGTTTAGTAGTAAAGGTGTAATGCACACTTTCTTCCAATGTTTTTTTTTACATCGGCACTCCTTTGAGTGTAAACATGCCAGTTGCTTCAATGCATACCAGGGTTAAGTAAACACAAAGCCTCTGTGAAACGACCATTGCTCATGCCCTCAGTGTGTCTTTTTGTTCTTCCTGTCACAGATAATAAATGAAAATGCAGACTTGTTATTCCTGTATGAAAGGATATGAAAAGCCGAACTCTGAATTCTGAGCGTGTTTATGTGCATGTATCATGTTGTGTATGCGAATGCTCTGTCATGCTTTGTTGTATGAATTATCTTACCACGTTAGCCTGCCTTGCTTCCTCTATGTAGTGCGTGGTGATGATGACAGATGTTCTTCCTGTTCTCACAATCTCCACCAGATGTTCCCAGATCCTGAATGAAGACCAAATATAGCAATCTGATTACATAACACATGACCTGCTTGCCTGGACTTTTTCTAAGCTGGTCAGACCAAGGCTTTGCCAACATTTTCACTCCCTGCAGTCTGATCTGGCAGTTACTCCCCATCTGCAGGAGTGTGCTTTAAAAAGCCTTTAAAAAGCCTACATTTATAAAATATAGCTGTATATGTGAAGATAAAAAGGAACTTTTATGACTTTAGTTGTTATTTTGAACCTACAGGGACAAGCTCATAACTGCTGACTAATGTCTGGTGTTCAGCAGAAACACACGACGCAAAACTGCTGTTAAATCACAAGTTGTTAGTGCAAAAGAAACACTGATAAAGTTTATAACTTCTTTTCGATTTATAAACTTGAAAAGAAGTTAATTACTTTCTCTTTGAAGGCATGCCAAAAGAAGAAATCCTTCTTCTTCATTTCCCTTCAGGGTCAGTTTCTTCCATCTAACCGCATCTGCTGTAGCCTCTTCAGACACGCCAACTATCTTCAGGTCTTCCTTCACTGTATTCATGAACCTCCTCTTTGGTCTTCCTCTAGACCTCTTTCCTGGTGGTTCCAAACTCAGCATCCTTCTGCCGATGTACTCTCTCTCCCTCTCCTCTGCACATGTCCAAACCATCTCAGTCTGGTCTCTCTGACTTTATCTCGAAAACCTCCTACATGTGCTGTTCCCCTGATGTACTCATTTCTAATCCTGTCCATCCTGGTCACTCCCAGAGAGATCCTCAGCATCTTCATCTCTGCTACCTCCATCTCTGTTTCCTCTCTTTTCCTCAGTGCCACTGTTTCTAGACCAAACTGCATGACCGGTCTCACCACGGTTTTGTACACTTTCATTTTAGCTGAAACTCTTCTGTCACACATCACACCTGATACTTTTCTCTGCCCGTTCCACCCTACCTGCACACGCTTCTTCACCTCTTTTCCACACTCTCCATTGCTCTGGACTATTCATGCTAAGTACTTAAAATCTTCCACCTTCTTTATCTCTTCTCCCTGTAACCTCACTTTTCCATTTGTATCCCTCTCATTCACACATGTACTCTGTCTTACTCTGACTAATCTTCATTCTGATTCTTTCTAATGCAAATGCAAAGAGTATGCGTATATTTGTAAAATAAGTTGTGATTATAACAATAATCTCTAAGTCAAGATTTAAGATCAAATAATTTGCTGCAGAGCATCTTGTATTTTAGTGAGAATGATTTCGAACTTTTTGTTATTCCCTAATACCCAAAGTTGGGGGTGGCGGGGTCTTGGTCTTTTTTTTTTGCTTACTTGGGCAGAGTTAGCATTGTTCTTCTTGTGGTTTTCTTTCCTTCCCACTGACTGCAGTTTGCCTCTTATTTGCTCATTTCCACAGCAGCTTCTCGTTAGCTCGTCTCTAATGTTTATGCCCCCAATTGTTTGCTAACAGCCAAATGCTAACACCTGCCTTTATTTTTTTTCTATTGTCTTCTCTCTTTTCCCTCATTTTTCTTCTCTAGCCAAGTCCAGGAAACAAACTAATTTGAGAACATCTCACTCAAGCCTCAGTATTTTGTTCAGTCTTTAATTTATGAGCTGTAACAGCAAATTTTGGCCTAGAGTATGCAGTGCATCATCAAAAAACATCCATCTGTTTATGGGACCACTTGTCTAACTCTCGGTAATGGGTATGTCAAGCCTCTATCCTGGTTAATGTTAAACAATAGGCAGGGTACACTTTCAACAAGTCCAGAAAAAAAAATGATCCAAATTATCTTAATTACACATTTAGTTTAATCAATATATGGTCATTCAATTTAATCAAATGGAAATATTTGTTGCAAAATGTCAAACAATTGAATTTTTTTTGCAACAAACTGGTGACCTGTCCAGGGTGTACCCTCCCACTTCCCTGTTTTTCATTCCAGACAAGACTGTTGGACAAAGCAGTTTTAGAAAACCAATTAAATATCTTTCTGCTATGATTTTAGAGTTTTTTTTTAATTATTTCTGCAGTCTTTGAAGAACTAATGTGAATGTGCTGTAAGTCCAAGTTAACATATTCAATCCTTAAATGTATTAGGGGATTGTCTTAAATCTGTTACGTGGTTCATAACATTAGTTTTTTACGTACTTTGACCTAAGGACCGGGTCCACCCCGACCGTTGGTTCATCCAGAATGAGAAGTTCTGGATTCTGCAGCAGAGCAGCTCCGAGGGACACCCTTCGCCTTTGACCTCCACTGCAGAAAAGAGAGAGGAAAAAGCCAAAAGGTTAATCAGGTTTATCGTATTCCATTTCCCTTATGGTTTTTTAACCTGGCTGCAATGCATGCCACACAATCCAAAGTGGGGGGATAAAAACGTGGAAACCAAAAGGCAAGACGAAACCTTCAAGACAAACCTGCCCAACGAGGCAGGAAGGAGGAACAACACCTGCAGCAGGTCAACTGGAAGCTTACATAATTTAAAAAAACATGTTTGTTCTAAATTAATAGAAAAAAAACCCCTCACTTATATTGTGTTAAAAAACATAAACCATTAGAAAACAGTGTAAACTGTCTAATATCATCCTGGGCTGAGTGGAGGGTGACTGTCTCTAGCAACGTCATAACACATCACAAAAAAAAACAAAACTAAATTGGTCAATTTAACTGCTGTATAATTATTTATTATTATTAATTTAACTGTATAATTATTTGTACCTTGATATAGGCATTTATCAGAACAATTGGGGCTATTTTCTATGCATAACACAAGCAGGAGAGGAATGAAGGTTTCACAATGTTACTGTTGCCGAAATAATCACAACAATAAACTCAACACTGAAAATTAAAAAAAAAAAAAAACCTTCCAATAAAATAACTAAAAAAATCAGGAACAAATAAACATGTGGGGATTACGATATTGCTAGGTTACGTATACCTAAGGGTCAAATATTTGTTGCAGCCAATGATGCAAGGAGGGTGAGGTTGCAGGTGGAGTGTCGCACTCTGACGTAACACAAATTTTTGCAAGCTTACACATGACGCACAACTTTGCGCCACATGTATTTAACATGTCCATAAATCTGCACCACAGAGAACAGAATAGCGGTCCTGAATTATGTTTCGGCTCTTTTCTTATTTGGAGATGGGTTAATTACGTAATAATTATCCATTGTTTCAGAGCATTTTACACCCAGTCCTTAAGTAGTTCTTCATCTGCGTCAGTTAGCCTCATAACAACTTTTTTATGGTAAAAAAAACCCAAACATTTTGCTACACTGTCACTTGAATGAACTTGAATATAAATTATCCACCATATCTATTTGTTCTCTTTCAGTTACTTTCTGCTAATAAAAAAGGTTTCGAAGTAAAAAAACAACATTTCCATTCACGTCACACGCTACTGACACTGTTAGATGAGTTGCTCTTCTCTTTGACTGTCCACTAAGTAAGTCTGGAAACGGTGACATACCCTCACCAATCAGGAAGGTTTGAGCCCATGCCCAGCCTGAGCTCAAAGTGTGATGGTTGAAGCAAACGTGAAATTGCTCTTCACTTTGTGAAAAAAAGCAGGTGGAACGGACTCTGAAGTTCTTTACAGAAGCTTCATAGCATACCTGGCAAGAAATGCTGGCTAAAATGTGATCGGTCAAATTCATTGATGTTAAATCATGTTTAAAAGTGACGCAGCAATCAGAAAAGTCATGAAAGAAAATGGACGGACCATTTGGAAATATTCAAAAAACAGGAATGGCTATAATATTATTGTGATCCAGATCTTCTTTTTTTTTATGCAGCGGAAATGTTTCTCACTGCGTTCAGGTTTTGCTACAAAGTTACTGTTATTAGTTATACAGTATTAGTAATTAATCATTCCTTTTGGAGTTAAATATAATTTTGAGTCAGTGCATTTTAGTAACTTTAAATAATTTTGTAACTGCTTTATGTAATAATAACTGTTTTTATATATTTTATGTCAGCAGCCCGTGCAGCTCTTCATTTGGAATTCGCATCGCAAAAAAAATTTGATTTGATGATTGACTCTATTTTCAGGTGCTGCAAAGTTTCAACAACTGTTTTTTTCTTTTGTTTAACTCATTATTTTCTAGCTTTTTCAAAAAAAAAAAAGAATGCCAGCCCTCCAGTGGTTTAGGTTCTTCTAGCTTCTAAAAGGCAGATGGTAACAGAATTACAATCGTTTTATATGGCTTTTATCTGTGTGCTGATCAAACTGATTGTGGAGTTTTATAACCTTCAAAGAGAAGAGAGATTATGTTTATAACATTAATTTAGATGAATCGAGGGACAAAGTCCACGACATATCAGGCTGTGTCCATGGTTACAGATGATTTGGTTGCAGTCATGCCACCACAACATCTCTGCAGAACGTCGCCATTGGTATTACAGAATTATGGCTTGAAATGTCTCAAAATAAACCTCTTAATGGGGGATCATATTTACAGGTGAGCAACATTTACCTGAGATTCCGAACTAGGCTGTGCTTCTGAGGTAGATGCAGGAAGTCAATGAGGAAGTTCATGCGTGCTTGGGTTTCCTGCGCAGTCAGACCGTGAACTCGGCCAAAAAAGGTCAGGGTGTCGCTGATGGTAAACTCATTGTACAGCGCCAATTCCTGTGCAACGCAAACACAATTGGGTTTGAAAGTTGTCGTTATGCTGTAACATTTTTCTGCTTTAAGGACATGTACTTCAACCCCATTTGCCTGTGTTGATGAAAACCTACTGCTACATCCTAGAAATCTAGGGCTTCATTTATAAAGACTTGCATAGATCTGATGATGAGCAAGCATTTTCGCACAGTTTAAGCATCTTGTGCACCGTGAAAATTTGAAAATCATAAAAAAAAAAAAAAATCAATAAGAAAGCAGTCCCTTTGTGCATCTGCAATAAATTTCACATCCCGCCCCGGCCACACCTCTAAAACTCCAGATATGGATTATGCAAATGACGTGATGTACGTATATGCATTGGAATTCAAATGAGCTGGCAACTCCTGTCATTATTATCAACAATAATGAGGTGCCACATTTTGCTTCCTTTGCAACATCTCCCACAAGCAAGAGATGGTGAAGTGGGAGGCTGTCACCACAACAACGTTGCGAGTGGCACACACTGATCTGTCGGTGAGCTACAAACAAAATCGTCCAACATTAAAGTTGCACTAAAAAAAAAATGCAGTTTTTTTTCTCGATTAACACTTTTGTTGTTAATTGCAAGTGTATTTCTGTTCATAGAGTAATATTAATAAAAATTATTCATAGTAATTAGATTGCATCACAAAAATACTGTAGTGAGAAATGTGGTAGCTAAATTTTGCTTGTGTTGTGAAAAAATGTAATTATTTGTAATTAAAATTCAAATAGCAGCATGTCATGGTGTTACTTTCTTTGAGTCATGGAGAACTTGGTGTGTAAATGATGCAGTGCTCAGGTTTACACTCTCCTCATCAGATATCCGTACTGGCTATAATGAGGATTCCTGCAGGTCTGGGTCACCAAGCAGCAAAGACTGAATTACTGAGGCCCTGGAGCCAAGTGCTGTTCATGAACACTATGTGCGCTACGTGAACAATGTGTTTTAAAGTTTTTCAAGGAACAAACATGTAAAAGTTTTGACTGACAAAATAATCGACTAAAACATACCTGAGAAACTAAATTTAGACCAGCTAAATTAAAAAACATAACAGTGACAAATGGTGGGAAGAACAAAAGTTCACAGAAAAGATCTTTGTGTCCTTAAAAGTATTAGAAACAAAACATTTTCTGTTTCGCTGAAGTAGGTCACATTTTTAAAATGATGATAAGCTACCTGAGGCATGTATCCGACCATTCTCCCTGGGACATCATGACCTGGAAATGCTGGTGGTTTTCCCAGGACGGTGATGTGGCCCCGTGAAATTTTCAGGGTTCCTACGATGCATTTGAGAAGTGTTGTCTTCCCACATCCACTGGGCCCCAAAAGGCCATAGCTGTAAAATGAAATAAGGAACGCCACATTAAACACAAACAAAAGAGAAAAATTCCTTCCATACACAAAAATGATCTGAACAGGAGGCTAAGTGGTTAATTATAAGTGAGAGAAAGTTAAACATCTGATACTGGACAGAAGTAAGAGGGCTCATTGTGAACGTCTAAAGATTCAAGAAGAGATAAAAACCAACAATGAGAGTAAGAATGTGTTATCTTAAATGACCTAATTGAGTCATGGTGGATTGTGAACGTTATGACAACTACGCAATTCTGCACAATTTTACATTAAAATCAACCTGCTTTTGTCTGTTTTCTTTCTTAAAAACTACAATTAAAGACTTGTGAAATAGATTATCGTGGAGAAAACTGAGCTAGAAAACAAGTAAGAAGTTAAAGACATTGGTGTGACTTATATGAGCACTTAAACACCTACCACGATGAGGAAACAGTACATTTGATCATCATATGTAATATCTCAAACAGTAATTACCCCTCCTTAAACTAACACTAGCTTTAAGTTGTTTGTAGCAACCATCAAGTTTACGATAAGTGTAACCGACATCTAAAATAAAAAAGTTCTTACTTACCATAAGATTTCAAAGTAAACAATAAGCTAAAAAAAACTGTACATCAGCTACTTTCAAAGCCAACAATGACTCAAATAGATAAGCTGTACAGTTTGTAAAAGTTTTTTTTTATATCTTTAAAAAGATACTGTTACTGGAAAAAAACCTCACTGTTAAAAAACATCCGTTGTTTACAGACGTTATAAAAATGACTCAGAATTTTTCTCTAAGTTACTTCAATTTATTCAAATGAGTTGTTCAGCTCACGTTTAACATGAAGTTTAACTCACCAATTAAAATAAAGTTAAATAAATTCATTCAGTCACCTTCCTAACCGTCTATCCCTCACGAAAACGTGGGGGGTGCTGGAGCTCAGCCCAGCTGATTCAAGGCGAGGGACAAGGTACACCCCAAAATGTGAGAAAGAAAGAATAAGATCGCAGATACAAGCGGCCGAAATGAGCTTCCTCCGGAGGAAAGATGGGCTCTCACTCAGGGATTGGGTGAGAAGTTCTGCCATCTGGAACGAGCTCGGTGTCAAGCCGCTCCTCCTCCAAGTTGAAAGAAGCGAGATGGGGTGGTTCGGGCATCTGGTCAGGTTGCCCCCGAATGCCTTGCTGGTGAGGTGTTTCAGGTACGCCCCACTGGGAGGAGACCAAGAAGCAGACCCCAGACTCGCTCGAGAGACTATGTCTCTCACAGCTGGCTGGGGAACAACTCGGGATCCTTCCAGGTGAGCTGGAGGATGCAGCTGGAGTGAGAGAAGCCTAGGCTTCCCGTCTGAGGCTGTTGCTCCACGACCCGGCCCCGGATAAGCGGAAGACGACGAAACGGAAAGAAATTGTTTCTTATTGAGCTGTATTTTTTATTAAAAAGACAAAAGCAACTGCATAAATACATCATTTCTTTTTTTTTTTTCTTAAAGCCGGCAATGTATTACTCCAGGAGTTTTGCATCCTTCTTTTTCCTGGTATAATCTTTTGATGACAATCTGTTCCCAACAACATGATTCAGAGTGAGTGTAAAATAAGCTGCTGTCTAAGAAACACAATGTTACAAAAAGCAGAATGAGCTGATCAAAAGACACACAAGTTCTCTGCTTCTTATCTTCGACTGAACTCTACAATGGATGCTTTGAACTATTTTTCACACTTCTTGTGCATTAATATTTAATGAGAAGTAAACAGGACACTATGTTCACTTTCTTAATAACACAGACTTTTCTGTAGACAAAAATGAACTACAACCTGAGTACACGCATATTTCTAAATCATGTCTTTTGTTTTACCACAGTCTTTCGCTTCTTGTTTTTCACCAAAGGAATGCAGGGCCATGTGAAAAATGGCACGTAAACGTTGCCTAATGACACTTTCAGAAAGAAAAAAAAAAAAAAAAACGAGGACAGACATGCATAAAAAAAGGAAGAATTACATAATATGTGTCAAAAGAAATGAAAGCTGACCCCTTGTTTTTTTTTTTTCTCACCAAACTCAACTCAAGTCGTTTCTGTCACTTGGAGAAATGGAATTTTTTTTTTTTTTTTACTTTCAACAACCCAAACAAACTAGATTTATTGAGGGTAAATGCGATTGCCTGGCAGCAAATTGACATGTTTGACGACTGATCGGTCAGGAGATGCATCACAAAAGATAGGATAAGTACCTCCGGTGTGTAAGCGCCTCACCCAAAAATGCAAACACACTTATTGGGATGCAAAGCAGAAGAAAAAAAAGGGAAATCCCACTGCTTTTGTTTACTTATATAATGTAGCTAGACTTTTCCTAAAGGGAAATAAAATCTGAGTTTATTTGAACATTAATATTAAACTATTTAATAATATTAATGCATTCTACTTCTGTAGCCTTTTTTAAGACGCTCAAAGACACACATGCATCATTCATTCACTCCATACCAGGTAATGGTACACAACTGATGTAGTCACAGCTGCCCTGGGGCAGACTGACATAAGTGAGGCTGCAATTTTTGCACCATCAATCCCTCTGACTATCACCAACCAATCCCACAAACACCGTCCAGACTAGGCAACGTGGGTTAAGCGTCTTGCCCAGGGACACAGCGACAATTTAAACGGCTGTGGTACCTGGGGTTCCAGCGGTCTCCCATCCAAATACTGCCCAGGCCCAGCCTGCTTAGCTTCTGCGGTCTGATGGATCAGCCATTGATAGGCTGGTATGGCCACTAATTAAGAGAAGAATAACTTTGTGTTTGGACTTACATCTGTCCTTGTGGTACGGTTAGGTTCAGGTTGTTGAGCACCTTTAGTTTCCCATATGATCTGCATACATCTCGGCACATGATCGCGAACTTGCCGTGTGCAGCAGGTGTAGGTGCTTCCAGGTCGGCTTTCATTTTTCCCTCGTTCTGCAGAAAAAAAACAAACACAGCATTACACACTAATCACAACACAGATCAGATCTTCCTGCATCTAGGTGTTTGACAACTCTTAACTGATGGTGCAATTTGCCTTCAAATGCTTACTTATAGAGAATTTTAACTGTTTTTTCTGCCCTTTGTGTCAAATGATTGTTTTTAGTCAGTTCTCATCAGCTAGAAAAGCTGCTTCAGGTGTTGATGCGGTCATAGGTATGTCACTTGTTTTAAGGTGGATGTAATGTCTTTGCAATGTGGAAAATTCTTCTGACTGAAATACCTTTGAAGGTCAAAGAGGACTGGCTCCAAAAAGTCGCACAGCAGAGCAGCAACATGTTTTTCTACAAGTTATGGTGAAGTCATAATCAAACGCTAATCGGCTTGTGATAGCGATAGTTTCAGAGAAAGAACTTGTAGGAGGACTTTAGAAGTTATTTGGGTGAGATAAGGATCTACGCCCAGAGATGAACCTTGTTTTGATATAAAAAGGTATGATTAAATGTGTTGCTTGCTGCAACGTATAAGAAAACAATCAGATGTGGTCTGATTGCTTGAACATGTTCATTCTTGTTGATCTTTATGAAAGCTGTACAAAGGTTGCAGAGGATTCTTTGTTCTCTCCAGAGAATGTTATGAAGATCTAATGTGTCTGAACGACTTTCCCCTACACGCTATGAACTCTCTACTTACATTTACCACGCCGGCTCGAATGAAATGTGGACTAATAGATGCTGTTTATGTGTAACTTTCCATTCATCGGTCAAGCTGATCAAGTTTCTCTCAGTCTTTCAACAGTTTGGGGAAAATTTGACTTGTTACTTAACATTTATGAACGGGGATTTTCCCTTTAGTCTTTATGTTTATTTCAGCAGAGAAGAAAATCCATCACAAAGAACTGGAATCACAAGCTATGGTCAACATTTAGTTACGTTTTAAGCTATTTATGATTAGCAGATGTTTAGTTCTTCTTTCTGGGCTTGCAATAATTGGATGATTACATATTTTAATTGCACCAAGAATATGCATTTGTGATGAAAAGCAAAGCATGTGAAAAAAAGCACATTTAATTTGATATTAATAAATAACAGTAAAGGTGCTTTGTGGTATTTTTTTAAAATATCATTTAAACATATCCAAGCATTTTTAACACAATCTAAATTTCAGATTTTTCCGACGTCGATGCTACGTTAAGGTGGAAAATACAAATCTGTTTGTAAGTATAAACGGTCACCAAACCATTTGAGATGAGCTAACTATGTGTTTGTCTCCAAAATAACGTAAAAAGGGAAAATTATTCTGTTTATTAATGTGCAAATAGCAATTAAAATTGTATAAAAATAGGAATAATTCCTCTGAGACCCTTCAGAAACTTTCAGCAGACTAAAGAATATGTTATAATCTTCTGCTCCTTTAATATTTAATACTAACCTTCTTTCAGAACAACCCTGACCTTTTAATCCAGAAAACTCTCATTTTCAAACAAGGAGATTAAAAAGATTTTATTGCATAATCTGATGCATTTGGTTGCCCACACACAGAAACATTCACCCTATATTCCACCTAAATGCACCCTTCCCCAATTTCAGACATTTATATTAAATATTTAAGCCCATTCTCGTCCATTAGTGGGATGAGAAGAAGTGTTCATCTCACCAACAGATGCTGGAAAAAAAATATTCAGGATTAAAAACACTCACCCAGAGAGAAGATGTGCACAATAAGAGAAGTGGAGAAGCTAAAGAACGACAGGTGAGTGTGTTCACTGTTTCCAGACTGACACCAAAAAGCATGTGAACGTCAGCTGACATAAATAAGTTGAAAAACAGGTTGGACTCAGTATGAGGAAGGAAGAAAACACACATGCTTCATTAACCTGGAACTCCTAAAAACTCCAAAAGTTGTTACAGTTGTTGGAAGAAACAAATTGAAAATGCAACGTGTTACTGATTAATTCCCTTTTCAATAACACTGTATTATAACACATTAAAATAATAATAATAAAAGCAAGGGTATGGAAGTTCATTTAAAAATGAACATTAATTATTAATATTGTGTATATTTTTATAAGGTTTTATTTACAGGCTGGTTCTGTGTGGCCACAATCAGGACACACTTAAAGCAGTGGTGGAGAGGAGGTCACTGAACAAACTTTTAGCCATCATGGACAACCCTGACCATCCTTTCTGCCCACTTCTGGACAAACAGCGGAGCTCCTTCTCCAAGAGGCTCAACGGCTCCGCTCAAAAATCGCCCGGTGTCGGAAATCTTTCTTTCCCTATACAATCAAACTCTAAAATAACTCACAGAAAATTAACAGATAAATGGTTGCTGTAACACACAAATTTGCCATGGTTGGAATAAATAAAGTATTTCTGATTCAATTCAATTCTGATTTACATTCATATCAATTCAAAATGTATACATTTTACATTTTCGGTCACTTGAAAATCTATTGCATGCTGTAAATATTTTATTTTCTGTCGTTTGGTTTGACTGAAAATGTATTGCATGAGAATATTTATCTCTGTTTCTCTTGCAGACTTTTTAAAAGCACTTTTCATATTTACAAGGTTGGCTGTGAAGACGTGAAAGTGCAATTGACTAGTGTCATAAAGATAAAATCAAGTGTCAAATCTAGTGTCAAATGAGCATAAAGTGACTTGAGATCAAGTTTAAATTCACGAGTACCGTACAACATCTAATTTTACGCCTGTTCAATTCAATAAAGTAACTTCAAGTAATGGTGACAGTTACTTTATAATATATTACAATAACATTCAATCCGTTTGATTCAATAAAGTAACTTAAAGTGGTATGTATCACAATGCCGTCTTTGGGGAGGGATCCCTCCTTCATGTGGGTCCCCATGAGCTTTCTTCTTTTTTTCCCCCTCACTACTGGGTTTTTTGTTTTTCTCACAGTGAATGAGGTATATTGGGCTATGAAAAATATAATTTATTTGAAACTAATTAATCTAAGTCCTGTTTTATTAAATAAATTAATTTAAAATTAATTTAAAATAAGGCCTCACAGCAAAAAGATCACAGTTCGTGACCCAGGGTGATTCTTGGAATACTTTCTTCTCTGTGTGGAGTTTGCATGTTCTTCTTGTGTATGTGTGGGTTTTCTCAGGGTACTCCAGTTTCCTCTCACCCTCCAAAAGCATGCATGTTAGATTAATTGGCCGCTACATCATTGTCCCTAGGAATGAGTGTGTGTATGTATGGTTCTATGTGTGTGGCCCCGTGTGACAGACTGGCGACCTGTTTGTGGTGTACCCTGCCCCTTGCCTCGAATCAACCGGGATAGGCTCCGGTACCCCGCAAGCACATAAAGAATGGTTGGTTAGGAAGATGAATGAATGAATTTAAAGTAATGTATCAGTTACTTTGTAATTAATTACAATATTCAATAATGAAATTACAATGTTCACAGATCTATTACATTTGTATCCCTGTGTTATAGTTATAAGATTAATTTGCCCTAGATTTTTGCTCCAAAAAGACTTTTGATCACTATGTACACTGTTTTAGATCCTTTTCTATGAGTTTAGCTCTCTTTCAGGTTCCACACAGACAGATCCATGAGGATTTTCATCCAAACCTGCGCATGTACTCAACACTTCCTTTAAAAATTGACCCAAATCAGAACAACAAAGACTCTTATTTTCATTTTGCGGCTGATCAGGAAGAATTTTCCTACCTTGCTTGCCAAGTTGCAGCAAACTTGCGTCATTGAAAAGCGGAAAGCAGGCAGGTTTTGAACGAGCGGACTATTTATAAAGCGAAACAGCAGCCGAAACACACGATCCTCCGCGTTCTTTCACTTCTCTATCACTGATCCGAACCTCTGACATGTCCCTGCACACTTTAAATAGGCTGCGACATGAGAAATAAAAAGGCGTTTGAGATGACGAGGAGTTTATCTGCATGCATGCAGGCCTGCTGTATGTACAGTATGTGGAACAGAACAGAACATCGTGTCTAATGTGGAGATCTCCCTCCTCCTCCACTAAATCAGAAGGTCGCATCCCATCCCAAAGCATCCTACCTGCTGCTCCTGCATCTCGGTGCATTCTGCAGGACTGCAGATCGGATGTGTGGGGCCTGAAGACATGAAAGCAGGGAGGAATTTCCAGTGCTCTGACCAGTAAGCTACCTCTCTGAGAGAGACAGAGAGACAGAGGGAGAGGAAAGGAGGGGGCGATAGCAGATCAGGATGAATGCACTCTGTGGATTTTTAACTTCAACTCATTCTCTCTGATTTTATACCTCATGGCATCATTTTTTATGATCTAATAAACTGTAAATGATTTACTTCAGCTTATATAAACATAAAAGCTCATAAAAGCTATTTTTGTAGACAAATCATCATAAAACATCCTCTTTAATATAATTAAATTTTTTATTTATGTCATCCTAATGTTTTTTAATTAAGTTTGTTAACTCTAGATGCAAAGTAAATTAGTTCATCTCAGTGTTGTTACCAGATGACAATGTCAAATATTTGATGATCTTATATATTGACTATATTCTGAATTGACTACCCATGCAAATTTAATGAGCAAATTAATTTTAGATTAAAATATAATCTCATCAATAGCTTATTTTCAATTGAATATAGATAAAAATATTTAAATTGATTTTATTTCTGTTTGTTAATACTGCACTGCCAAAACTCACCGCAAGATGGCAGAACCGGACATGGTTAGTTCAAATCAATTTTATACTTTTTAATTTTACTACTTTTTAAAAAAACATATGACTAAATTTATTGCACACATGGATTCTTTCAAACTTATTATATCTGTGTGGGTTTTTTTTTTAATTGCACACTATTTTGCACATAGAAGAATGCTGTGTGATAAAATTTATTCACATCTTTAAACACTTAAAGTCCTCTTTTTAATAAGGTTCACATCCAGACAAATAAATTAGGGTTCATATCTTTACATATAAAATCAAGAGTCTTGGGGGTACATGGTGGCGCAGTGGTTTGCTCGGTGGCCTCACAGCAAAAAGGTCAATGTTCGAGTCCTCGGGTGATGCTTGAAATACTGGTCTTTCTGTTTGGAGTTTGCATGCTCTCTCCTTGTAGGTGTGGGTTTTTTTCTGGATTCTCAAGTTTCTTCCAAATATCCAGATAAACATGCAAAATCGGTAAAATGGCTGCTATGAAATTGTCCGCTATGAAATTGTCCCTACAGATGAGTGTGTGTGGATGGGTTGTGTGTGCGGCTCTGCAATAAACTGGTGTACCAAGCCTCTCACCAGGAATCAGCCGGGATAGGCTCCAGCACTCTTCCCCTTTAGGAATCAAATGGCTCAGCAGACAAAATGAAACCTAGTGTCCCATTTGGACTCATTTTAATTCTATTTGAAACAACTACTTATCGGTTTTAAACATGATTTCATTATTTTAATTAAAATTCCTATCTAATCATTCCAATGTTTTAGAAATGCATTTTAGAATGTTGCATTCTAATGTTTTTTTTGATTATTTGTAAATCTCTGTGTGTTACTATGTGTATGAATAAGATACACATATCACTCACCTTGTTCGTCTGCAAGATCTGATTTTCTGAACATCTCTATGATGAACTCTGTTGGATCTCATGATGGTTTCCTTTCAGGTATACATTCAAATAATGAAAGTAACATGTCAGATCAATAACATATTGAGATATTCAGAGCATGAACATTTGGGGGGAAAAATGTGGTGACCAAAGATCAACTTAACAGAAGGCTTTCATCAGGCCAACAAAGTTCAGAGGTCAGTTTCTTCCGGATCTCCAAATATCAGTATTTCTGTGTGTACATTGTGATTTCTATTCTTTAACAGTCTACAAGTGCTATTGGACATCTGTTCAAGTCTTTTTTTCTGTTGTTTTTATAAACAGGCCTTTCTACCACCATGGTTCTGATCACCATGGCAACCATAAAAAATAAAGAAAAAACAATCAAGCCTAACAGTTTTCCTTCAAATGATACTTTTTGTGTCAACATCATTTCTCTCTTCTCTCAGTGGGTCCTATATGTTTTATAAATGTTACTTTTACTCTGGAAAAAACATATTTTAAAGTCATAAATTGTTTGCAAAATTTCCTAATTTCTGGCCGTGAAAATATTAATAGTAAAAAGAATGTATACTTTATTGATCCATCACCGGGGAAATTTGTGTGTTGCATTACACACCAGCAGGCTGCCACGACAACCCTAATGGTGGGAGAAACGGTGGTTAGGTGTCTTCTCAAAGGACCCTAGATGTAAACTCAGTTGGATGCGAAACCGTAAAACTCCGCTCCGAGGGCAAACGCTCTACTACTGTGCCACCGATGGCCGAAAGATTCAATTTCAATTCAATTCAGTTTTATTTGTATAGCCCAAAATCACAAAATTTCTGTCTCAATGGGCTTCACATGAAAGATTCAGAAGAAAAACAAGAAAAAAGAGGAATGTATTAACACAAATACACAGCAAGAAAACTAACTAACAAATGCTAACTAAACAAGACTAGCACACTCCTGCCCTTAGGCTCTCCTTCACGGTGAGGAAAAACTCCTAAAAAAACCATCAGTGGGGGAAAAACAAGAAACCTCATGGGGATTCACACGAAAGAGAGATCACTCCCCCGGGACGAGCATCCAATGTGTCTAAGATTATCGTTTAAATACGTATTAGCTTATCCCACTCTACAGCTAAATATCTAAAGAAGTCAATAGATGTTCATTCTGATGGAACCACGGGGGACTCCTCAGCCCGCCGATTTCCAGGACGGGGATGAGTAGATGTTCTTCATCTTGAAGGAAGAACATGTTGATTCTTCCATCATGAAGAACATGATGGAAGAACATGATATAAAATGTTTCTGCTTTGTGTAAATAATCTCAAGTTTACTAGACTATTTGTTCAATTTCTGACTTGATCCCAGCCTGAGGAAGCCTCGTTGCTTGACGTATCCACATCGACCTCTGCTTACTTCGGGCCATCCTTTCCTGTCCCCCTCATCTCTTCTCTGGTTTCTCTCACCTCTGGTTTCTCTCAACCTGCAGCTGCAGTCCATTTCCATCAACACGAGGCTATCTGCTGATTTCTTCAAAAATAAAGCCGTAGGGCTAGATTAGCTAATATTCAATTTACAGTCATCAATACATTGATCATACATCTTGGAGAGAGCAGGACTCCTCCTTCATTTGGATCTCCATGAGGTTCTTTTTTTCCCCATTGCTGTTTTTTTTAAAGAGTTTTGCAGGGATGTGCTGAGTTAGTTAGTTCAAGCATGAGCTATTGATAACAGTTAGCTTCTTCATGGATAAGTCAGTTTCTTTCATCTAATCGTGTCTCCTGTATCCTCTTTAGTCATGCCAAAGATCATTAACAATTAGCTAACGGTAGTAATATTTGGTACTAACACCAAGATCTTTTTTTGTTCAATCTGTGTGAAACTTGTTGAGATAACTGGGCTGTGATATGTAACTATACGAATAAAATGTAAGTGAATTACATTTATATTAAAACAATATGTGTCAAGGTTCCCTCGCCCACAACCAGAGGGCACCAGGGGCCTTTCCTCATTTGCCTGATTTTAGACATCTGAAGGTCTTTGTCTTCCCTTCAGGTGTCAGGTCATACCTTCCATTCCAGCCGGGTCTTCCTGGCTGCCTGACCATGAAACACATTTAGAACAATAACTCAATACCATACCACTGATTCATGGGTTTTTTTCATGACAGCATTACTAAACTCCCTTATTAAATAAACCATGTTTCTTGTCCTGCAATTGGGTCCTCCTCCTGCCATCTGCATTCCACATCATGACAATGTGATGTCAGGGTGACAAAAAAGACTCATGTTTTAAAAATACAATATGACATTGTAGGATTTATAGATGGTGTAAAAAATTATCCAGCAGTAAATTTCCTTATAGAAAACACTGAATCCTTTCAATTTTTCCCCCCATGTTAGCTTTACTAAATATTTTTGTTACATAATTTTCACAGATCATCCCTATCCAGTATCCATATTCACCGGGCTCTCTCTTTTGTTTGGATCCCCATGAGGTTCTTTTTTTTCTCCCACTGCTTTTTTAAAAAAAGTTTCTCTTCATCGTGAAGGAGAGTCTATGGTAAGGAATGTGCTTAAATAGTTTAGCTATCTTTTGTTAGTTAGCTTTTAACTATGTACTTGTACATTTGGGGGGGAGACGGTGGCTCAGTGGTTAGCGCGTTCGCCCACGAACCAGAAGTTAACCGGAAGTTTGCATCCCACTGATTTCATGTCTAGAAGACACCTAACCCCCAACTAGGTTACCATCCCACCATTGGTGCCGTCATAGGTGGCAGCCTGCTGCGGTGTAATGCAGCACACAATTTTCCCAGTGAGGGAATAATAAAGTATATTTTTAAAAAATTATATTTTTTTTTCATTTGTTCTACAATTTTGTACTTATTTTCCCTCAACCTACAATGTGAAGCCCATTGAGACAATTCTTTTATAATATTGGGCTAGATAAATAGAATTCCATTGAACGAAACCTTTTAAAACACAAGAAATATGCTCTACGTTTAGCTACTGACCTGTAAATATGACCTGAAAGAAATTCAGTTGTAAGCCAAAACCTGCAATCCCTGACCTGGTGGCTGGAGTGAAAATAAATTGAGAGGATGCTCTATATGATACCAACCTGACTTACACCCCATTAGATATCAGTCAGTCATCTTCTTATCCGTCTATCCCATTTGGTGTTGCGGGGGGTGCCGGAGCCCATCCCGGCCAATTTAAGGCAAAGGGCGGAGTACACCCCGAACAGGTCACCAGTCTGTCGCGGGGCCACATACATACAACCATCCACACACACACACACACACACACACACACTTATTCCTAGGGGCAATTTGGCACCAGCCAATCAATCTAGCATGCATATCTTTGGAGGGTGGGAGGAAACCGGAGTACCCGGAGGAAACCCACGCAAACACGGGGAGAACATGCAAACTCCACACAAAAAGGACAGTGTTCCAAGGCTCGTCTCCACCCAGGACTCGAACCCATAACATTCTTGCTGTGAGGCCACTGTGCTACCCACTGCGCCACCGTGCTGCCAACCCCCCCCTTACATATTGATATTATAATATCATCATCTCATAGCATTTAATTTTATTTAATTTGTCTGATTAAAAAACAATTAAATAAAATGTTGGTTTGGTTATCAACATGATATTTTGATATGTGTCGTATCCTAATGTGAAAAACAGAACTAAACACCAATCATTATTTTGTTATTTACTTTGTTTTGTTATTTATTTATAGTTACAAAAGCTCCAGCACATCCAGAACTGCGCTGCCCGTAACCTGATAAGGAGACGCAAATATGACCATATCACTCCCATCCTCAAATCCCTCCACTGGCTACCCGTGAAATACAGAATTCAGTACAAGCTCTGCCTCCTCACCCATCAGTGCATACGCGGCTCTGCACCTGTTTATCTCCAAGAACTCCTAACCCTCCACACCACTGTCTGAGACCTGCGCTCCTCCTCCTCCTAAGCCTCCACACCACTGTCCGAGACCAGCGTTGAGGGTTTTAAGAAAAGACTGAAGACATTTTTATTTCTAAAGGCTTTTCAACAAAGTTTTTAGTGTTGTTTTTTTTTTAGTTGGGGTTTTATTTAATTTAGCTGTTTGTTGTTCCTTTTGGTCATTGTAGCACTTTGAGATCTCCACTGGAGATATAAAGTGCGTTACAAATATTTTTTTTTTATTATTATTATTTATCAATAAATAAGAAATTATGAAAAATGCAACTGTCAGAATATTTACACATTGTAGTTGCTAAAAATGTCCACAGGGGGCGGAATAGGACGGTTAAAGTAGGTCAAACAGCAAAAAAAATTTAAAAATCAATTAACTGATAAAAGAAGATAAATAGATTTAAAAATATGTGACGAGACGTTACAAAATGTATTCTTTTTCATTTTAAAAATCGAGATGTGTCTTTTTTTTATGAGATATGATTTGTGTTATTTTCTAATTTCAGCATTTTGACAGTTTAATGTTGTTCTTTTAATCACACTTAATATTTAATACTTTCAGATTAATCAGTTAAAAATCAAATCTTCTGCATCAAACTGAAACCAAATCGAGTCATGTAAAGATAATAGATTGTGATTTAAACCTTAAAATCTGGGATTTGAAGGTTGATGTAAATCTGTCTGATTAGCTTCTCTAACAGAAGGGGATTAAATTAAAGCTTTTAAATGTAATTATTATAAAACATACGTCAGCAGATTTCATCCCTTTTCAATGAAACCAAGGAATGTGGCGATAGGTCAGGATTGTGAACCAGACCAGCCTCCTGATCGCTCACACACACTCTCTAACACACACACTCCTCAGCCCAGCCTCTGCCCCATAACAAGCATCCTATGTTATTCTGTTCAAGATGGCGGTGCAGGCAGCAGTAAACGACGGAATAGTAAGTATCAGCAGTTTAATAGAGATCTAGTTTACACACCGTTATCTAGAAACCCCCGATCGTTTTCGGGATGTCTCCGTTTTCATTTTGGAGCAAGAGAAGGAAATCTTAGATTGTAACGGAAGGAGGTGTCTGGTGTGGAAACGTGTGTGTGTCTCAGTGCACATTGTGGGTCATTTTTTGTTGCTTTTTACGCACAGTTAAAGATCAAGATGATCTAAATCCATGAAGACTAATTAGTTTACCCACATGGTCCAGTCAGGATGTCAGATCACTAGTTTAATTAGTTATTGATGAATAGGCCTGCAGCCTGATGGATGATCTCTACCTGATTTTCTATGTTCCAGAATATGGATGATGATCACCTGAATGATTCACTGGAAAATCCCAACCTAATCTCACCTGATAAAGAGGATTTATCACGTCTTCTGGTAAATAATCATTAAAAAGAAACCCTCATGCTTTTATTTCTTGCTGATTTTTTTCTGCTTTGTGCAGACTGTTCCTTTCAGTGGGCGGATACGAGGAGGCATGCGTCCAGGAAAGAAGATCATAGTGATGGGGATCGTAGATCTGGAACCAGACAGGTTAGATCACTGTTTTACAACCTGTTTTAAAAAAGCCAATGTACATTTTTTAATCTAAAAAAAAATCTGGAGGCACACCCCCTGCTGGGATAGATCACATCTCTAAACTTGCACACAATGTGTTTCTCTACATTTAAGATGCTAGATTTGATCCCAGCTGGTCAGACTTGCAGAGCAACCCCAGGACACTGAGTAATGTGTGGGCAGTCTGCATGCATGCATGCATGCAGAAACAGGGTGTTTCCTCCAAAAGGGGGGATTAAATGAAAAAAGATCCAGTGAGGCAGGCTGGTTTGGGTGTGTCCTCCTACATGAAAAGTTGGGTTAAACTTAGAAAAAAAAAAAAAATCTCCCCATGATCTCATCCTGTCCACTAGCTCCAGGGAAACTTCCCAAAATACACAAATCTGTCTTTTTGTGGCATGTCATTGTTTAAAGCTGGACAGACGATCTTCTAGCTCTGAAAGCCAGACATCTGCTTGTGAGTAATGGCCAAGGATGAAGACCCACATGAAACGCTTCAAAGTTGTCTTCTAGGCAGTGTGTTTGATGATCGAGACATTTGAACGTCCATCCAGAAGTCATTTTCAATCTGATTGAATGGACCTGGGAACTAGTTCTAACTGGGTTAGTATATATAGAAGACAACTTTGAAGCCTTGTCTATGACGATCACGCCTGGAAAAATGTGGGTTTACAAGCACATTAGGACATGGCTTTTTCTGGGTTTGCGTCCCTAAACAAACAAAAAAAAAATTACTTGTTGCCAAAACCAGGAGTTTTAGTGACGAGCTGTGGAGCAATGCTCTCCGTTCTGTTCTGTTGTCTTCCGCTAATGCGGGGGCGAGTCGCAGGGGCAACATCCTCAGAAGGGAAACCCAGGCTTCTCTCACCCCAGCTGCATCCTCCAGCTCACCTGGGATGATTCTGAGGTGGCACAGCTGTGGGACGTAGTCTCCAAGACATCTGGGATTTGACCCTTGGTCTCTTCCCATTGGGACGTGTCTGAAACACCTCACCAGCCAGGCGCTCGGGAGGCACACTAAGCAGATGCCCAAACCACCGCATCTGGCTTCTCTCAACCCAGAGGGGCAAGGCCTCTTCTCCGAGCTCCTCCCAGATGGCAGACCTCCTCACTCTGTCTCTGAGTGAGAGCTCAGCCGCCCTATGAAGGAAGCTCATTTCAGCCGCTTGTATCCGTGATCTCATTCTTTCGGTCACCACCCACAGCTGGTGACCATAAATGAGGGTGGGAACCTAGATCAACTTGTAAATCGAAAGCTTTGCTTTTCGTCTCAGCTCTTTCTTCACCACAACTAACCAGGTAGCGTCCTGATATGTGCAGATGCTGCACTAAATCCATAGCGTAGAATTTTTCTACCACCTTAGATTATTCTCCCATTCATAATGAAATGATTTGCTTTTTTAGCTGCGGCCCGTTTGAGCAATTTGTGAGTCATCTCGTCTGGTCTTTGGATACAATTTGTTTAGTTGGTTGTTTTTGGCCATGGATTTTCTTACTCCACCACACCCACATTCTAACATGAGGAGCATTTTTTTTTTGCAGCAGTACACCTGTTATTGTACAATTATGCAACAGGAAGTGTCGTTTTTATGGAAATACAGCAGAATAAGAATATAAAACAGAATTTGTTTGCTTTGATTTTCTAGATGATTCTTACACTGGATTGCAAAAATGAATTTATAAAGATCTTCTGCAACATTTTTTATCTCTTTCGAAGCATGTGGGTGTGGGTTCACTGCTTCAGGACAGGGCAGATGTACCACGTAGCAGCAAGGATTATACATAATTAACAAACTGTAGGTTTTCTCTTACGCAGCAACAGTAGAATTATTTATGTACTCATCCCGGATTAGCTAGCCCTCTCCTGTTCCAGGGGAGCCCTCACCCCCGTCCAATCCACAGTGATTCCACTAACTCCACCTGGTACCTTCTTTTCTCAGCTTCGACGTCAGCCTGACCTGCGGACGGGATTCAGAAAAGGAGGGAATGGTGCATGATGTGGCACTGAAACTCACCGCTCGCTTCAGTGACCGTCAGTTTCTGCGTAGCGCCTGCATATCCGGCAAATGGACACAGGAGGAGGCCTCCACTGTTTACTTTCCTTTCATCCCTGACCAGCCTTTTAGGGTAACCTTTCTGCCTTAAAGTTTTCATACATGCAACACTGTGTGTTATTCCCAGTTTTTCACACTTCAGAAAGAAAATCTTTTCATCATCCACCATTGTATCTTTTGACCATACAAAGTCTGAAAAGACAAATTTGTAGATCTGAAACTCAAGACAGCACATCTGTTGTGTTCACAAGTGCACATAACTGGGACGCAAGATGGCATGCATTGTCAAAACGTATGCTAAGCTGTTTTTTAAAGTGCATTGGTGTGGCAAACTGAAAAGTAAAATTATATTGTTGACATGGTGGAGGTCATGGTCTTCCGGGGTCGGGTTACAGGGGCAACAGCCTCAGGCGAGGAAACCCAGGGCTTCTCTCACCCTGACTGTATCCTCCAGCTCACCCGACAGGATCCCGAGTCGTTCCCCGGCCAGTTGTGAGACAGTCTCTCTGGCGTGTCAGGGATCTGCCTCTTGGTCTCCTCCCGGTGTGACGTGCCCATCTGGCTTCTCTCGACCTGGAGGAGGAGCAGCTCGAAACCGAGCTCCTCCTGGATGGGAGAACTCCTCACCTGATCTCTGAGTGAGAGTCTTGCCACCGTGCGGAGAAAGCTCATTTGGGATGCTTGTATCCGCAATCTCATTCTGTGTGTATTAATAATATTTTTTAGTTATCTGTTCAAATTTGCCACAAAAATAGCTGCAATAATCTTAGCAAGACACACATAAGGAGACAAAACTGTACATACGGAGTTCCATATGGACAATAAATGCATCATAGCCGAGATGCAGTAATGATTAATATTATTCATCAACATCTTTTCTGGTCTTCTTGTTGTGTTTCCAAGTCTTAAACAAGGTAACGTCTTGCTGAACAATTTGCTCTTTGCAGCAAGGTTATGGAATTCTTTATAATAACTGAGCACAAAGACACAAAAGTATTCGTAGACGTAGTTCTCAGTTCTCGTGTCATCAGCTGTGTGTATTGTTCTATCGCGTGCATGTTTTGTCTAAGCCCTTATTTTTCTCAGATATCTTTGCAAAGACAATCGTGTCTAAGAACAGGTCCTGTTTGCAGACCAGAAAGTTCAACCAGTTCCAGAAGTATTTAGACTTCGTTTTTTTAAAACAAGATAAGTATGAAATGCAAACACCTTCAAACCACACGAGCCAGCAGAAAATAGAAAAGCAGTGTGTATCTTTTAAGCTGTGTGGTCACTAAACGTACATTCCTGTTCTCTCGTGTGTATTTAACGTTGTCCATAAACGACTCCTAAGTAGTTAAATTTATACATGCAGGATTGATTTAGCCGCTAGCCTCTGCATTATCCTAGTCTGGTTTTGATTTTGTGTATTATCAGTGGGACTAATGTAATCGCATTTTAAGGGTTCGGTTTTGATTTATCTGTGTTATTGATTTCACTAGTGTCGTGCAGACATGCTGACTTCATCAGATGAGCGTGTGCATGAATGAGTGAATATAGATTCTTATGGAAAATATCCGGGTGATCAATAAAGCTAGAAAAGTGTGACAGTTGCAATTTGGGTTAATTGTAAGCAATATATTCAGTTTTGAAGGAACTTCCTTCCTTGTTTTTTGAGTGGAATTTTCCTCTGAAGGTCCTGATATCAGTCGAACAGCGGCCACGCTATGAAAATGGGCCAAACGTCTTTGCAAGTTATAGGTTGTAGGAAAACAGGAAATGTTTCTGCGTAACTTCATCCCTGTTTTCTGTAAACACTGCAGTGTTCTGTGAGCTAATCATGTCTTTGCTGGAAGCATCAGCTGTTCATGTGAAGTAGAGCAGCAGCTTGAGTGATCATACAGACCTTAGGATGAGTAAGCTTTAAAATAATTCTGCTCTAATAACTCCTAATGTGGCCATGAGCAAGATGTGCAGCTAAAAATAGATTCTACTGTTTAGCATATGTGTATCTAACAAGAGTTTTTGAAGAAAAATTAAGCCTTGATGTTTTGAGGTTTTTTTTTTTTAAATGTCAAATATTTCACCGCATTTATGAATCAATTTTAAAGTAAGTTTCAATGCAAAATCAACTAATAAGAGTTTTAACCATGTTTGAATGTTATTACAGTTCCCAAAGTAATTTTGAAGTTAATTCATGCATGCTTGAGTCATTTGCAAGTTTTTCCATATATTTGAGTGCCAGGTTGTTCTTGGCCATGGATTCTGTTCTCCAGCATGCCCATATTCTAATGCCTTCCCATATTCTAATGCCTTCCCATATTCTAACACAGGCATGGTTAGAATATGCGGCCCGTTAACCATTTTAATCCGGCCGCTGAACTAGATAAAATTAAATAAATAAACCTTGTTAATTTTATTTTCCCTGCAATTCTGATGTTTCCTCACGAGATGGCGCACTCTGGATATATTGGCTTTGTTGAGAAAACGACAACACTGCTCCCATTAAAATTAGTGTGACTCTGTAATGCGCACGCCTTCAAAATAAACGGTGTGCACAGATATGGAAAGCCATTGGGCCCAATACGCGCACATAAACAAGGGTGTTAGATGTTAAAACAAACAAAATATTACATCAAGCACTTAGATTTCAAACCTAGCGCCGCTAAATGAATGTTTTTAAGCGCTTAGCGCACTAGATTTCAGACCTAGCGCCGCTGGATTTGAAATTTAACGCTCTTGATGTAACATTTAGCGCGTTTGTTTAAAATCTAGCGCACCATTCTATCGGTCTAATCCAGCGGTTACCAAAGCATGCCATCCATCTGCTCCTGTTCCGGCCCGCTTGTCAAATGCTCGAACTCAATGTGGTCCTCAAGTCAAAAAGTTTGCCCACCCCGTTCTCACATAAGCAGGCAGTGTTGTTGCAGTAGTTCTGCTCATGCTCATTTTTGTGAGCTCGCAACATGATTTGCACCATTCTGCACGTGCCTTTGGGGTGTATAAGTTAGGAGCAGGACGAAGGAGGAATGCTCTGTGTCAAAACCAGAACTGAGTATAAATATTTATCTATATATCTATCGTTCAGCTATATTTACTATGAGATAAGACTTTTTATTTGACGAAAGCACAATCCCCACTCTTTAAACAAACTGTGAATTCGGAGGCATGAGGACAAACACATGATCTGCTGTGGTTTGGTTCAGAAATCATTCCACCTTAAGCAGTGTTTGTTTTCCAAATCACGCAGTCACACTTTTGTTCTGGATTTGTTCAGGTGGTTCATAATGTGGAAAGAAGAACATTCTGATGGTCTGCTGCACATTCCACAAAAGATTTTAGTCCAAATAGTAAAGTTACACAAGTTTGTGTATACGAGCGAGTGTGTACATTACTGTTTTCTCTGGTGCTGGAAATTTTCCGATTTATCTCGTGATCTGAATGCTAACATCTATTTTACTCCAGTTTGTTATTTTGATGTGTTAGGAGATGAGACTAAAAATTCAAAATCAGTTGAAGGTACGACAATTTATTGTAATTTGGATTCAATCAATTTGGGGGCAAAGTTTGAAACACTGGCCTTTCTGTGTGGAGTTTGCATGTTCTCCCCAGGTATTCTAGTTTCCTCGCACCCTCCAAAAAAAATGTGTATTAGGTTGATTGGCTGCTATAAAATTGCCCCGAGGAATGTGTGAGTATCTGGCACCGCAATAGACTGGCAACCTGTTTTGGGTGTACCCTGCCTCTCACTTGAAATCAACCAGGATAGGCTCCGGCACCCCCTGCAACCTTGTTAGGGATAAGTTCAGAGGATGAAACGAGAATCCGACTACAGCCTGGTATTTTTTTTTTTAACATCAAGCTTCACTCATAGTTTTTTCACATGTTTTGTTTCCTTTCTCTTTTTGATAATTGACCCCTATTTTTTTTTTTCCCTTTCTTCTCTACAGATTGAGATCCACTGCGAGCACCAGCGCTTTCGAATATTTGTGGACGGACATCAGCTCTTTGACTTTTATCACAAAGTAAAATCTTTGTCCTCTATCGACACGGTACGGATACATGGAGATCTACAGATCACCAAACTTGGTTAACTTCTCCTTTCTTCCTTCTCGACAAGTGTTTTTTTTTGTTCGTATCTGTTTGTGAACGAAGCAAAGACTTGATCATAAATGAAGACGCAAACCCACCAATTACATCATCATCATCCATCATTATTCATGCGTTTCTGCTCACTACCAACTGCAGGAAAAAAAAGACTCCAGAGGTTCACAGTTTGGATTTTTTTTCTTAAACTAAAAGGGGGATAATCCTTTGATAAAAGTGTTTTGTGCAGTTATTTTTTCTCATGAGGTTCGGTATATCTAGATCATGTTTCAGGTCGAGGTCTTTGCAGATGCTTTGAAGAAAAATGAAGCTTGATTAACGTTTCAGAAACAATCCCTCTTTAGAACAACTGGAAAATAAATTCGTCCTTGTTCATTCGTCCGTTTTTTTTTTTTCAGCTCAAAGAAGTAATTTTTTTTTAAATATATATTTGCATTTTATTTTTTAATTCAATTGGGTGATATTTATCCTCAGATTTATGCCGAGAACCGTATCAAACCCTGTTTTCACTACACTGATTCATCTCTCTATCTCGGCTGATGCTTTTGGACTTGTTTCATTTGTCATGATGACGAGCTGCAGCCTCTCCGACCCAAATACCAGAAAAAAGGATTATATAATGAAAAAACGTAGCGTTCCATATTAAACGCTGGTACAATCTGTGATCACTGAAACTACCCATTTAGAAATAAGATGATATGTGTGATCACCTTGAAGTATTTTTGATTGTACTCGATTAGAGTTGTAGAGGAGGATCATGTTCTGCTGTAAAACTCACTGATTTGTCTCGTGCAAACTGCTTTGTTATGCAACGTCACCTCTTAGATGATCGGTTTAAAAACAGAAAAATGATCCTGGTTATACTTTGAATGCACAGTGTTTACTTGTTGTGCTGTGCGGAGAAACTTCAAACTGTATTCAGATTTATTTTCAGGCTTCTTTTTTTCTAGAATCATTCCACACCAGCATCTCATTCACATGAGAAGTATTTCTAATTTTGTTTTGATCAAATCTAAGCTGAAGTTTTACTTTTTTAAAAAATACTATCTTTAATTTTATTTGTGTCTAAATAGTGGTTTCTGTTTTTTTTTCTGCTTCACTAAAGCAGAAAACTATTTATTAATCACTACAAACTAATAGAATTTTTTTCTTAATTTTTTTTTTTTTTTTTGAGAAAAAAAAATCAGGACTGTTTTGTCGAAATACGTTTTTATGGAATAAATATTCCATAAACGGATTAAACATCTATTTGTTCATTCATTCAATCATCTTCACATCTTTTTATCACAGTCAAACGTACGGGGGTGCTGGAGCCTAATCCGGCTGATTACAGGCGAGAGGCAGGGTACACCCTGATCAGGTCTCCAGTTTGTTGCAGGGCTAATCATTGTTCAGTTCAATGTACAGTATTTATTACTGGGTTTTTTTTCTAAATGAAAGTGTGGTTGAAATTATTTATTTTGTTAGCCTTTTAAAAAAAAATTGACCAATAGCAGCAAGTTGTGTAAATTTCTATAAAATTTCCTGACGTTTGACTGAAATGTTTTCTAGAACAGCAAATTTTGCTCCGTTTTCAGTTCAGATTTGCATCACAATGGTAAATAGACTCTACTTAAATAGCGCTTTTCCACCTGTGTCGGCACTCAAAGCGCTTTACAGTGTCGCTCACATTTATACGTGATGATTGATGCTGCCACGTAAGGTGCAAACCACCATCAGGAGCAATTGGGGGTCTGGTGTCTTGCTCAAGGACACCTCGGCATGAACTTTGGCAACCCTCCGGTTACAGGGTGGTCGCCCTACTACAGGAGCGTCCAAATCCGGTCCTCGAGGGTCTGTGTCCTGAAGGTTTTCCATATGTTCTTGCATTTACACACCTGATCCAATTAATTGAGTCATTGTGCCAAATTCTATTGGCAGTTGATTTCAGTTTCTGTGCATCAGCTGTATTGAACCAGGAACGTATGGAAAACCATCAGAACACCAGCCCTCGATGACCAGCTTTGGACACCCCTGCCCTACTCACTGAGCCATCCATCCCCCCAATCACCAGCTATCAGAAATGCCACATTAAAAGTGTTTACAGTGATAAAAACAACCAGTTTCAGAATGAACTTCACTTATTAGAAAATACTAAAGATTTAAATTCATTGTTTTATTTCATCATTTGCTTCTAATTACATCGACTTTTCAAAACCAATCAACACTCTGTTCTGAAAAAATGTACATATTTTTATTTTGAATATTTCATCAACTTTCTGCTGCATTTCTCAAAGTAAACAATTTGCTCTGTAAATAGAAAATATGCTGGTATTTATTTCTGTAGCTTGTTTTTTGTAGCAATAACACTGCTCCTGCAGGTACGACCTGACGTCTTTGGGACAAGACTTTTTTAAGTCACTTTTTTTGACGAGCGGGATTTTTATTCCTGGAAAGTATCTGTTTTTAAAGCATCGAGATAATGAGGTTTTTTTTTTTGTTTTGGTTTTTTTTTGTGGACTGAGAAGATCTGAAACTTTTGTGTTTGAAGACCAAATTGATTAAATGATGGACGATTGGTAGGATTTTTATTTTTGCATTTTAATGGTATTATTTTCGATCCATACATGTATTGAAATGCAGCATTAATGCACACTACTCAGTTGGTGCGGTTTTGTATTTTCTGCAAAAAAAAAAAGCAGGGATCAAACTGATGATGTATAATTTTGTGTATCTTTGTGGGTTTGTTCAGTTAAATTCTACTTTTAATCCTTTGAGAACCATTCTATTTTTTTTTCCCAGATATTCTGAACAGTCAGGTACATGATAAAATCACAGGGTTTCTACTTGTCTATTTGGTTTTGGTGCACTTTAAAAATACTATTTCTGTTCATTTAAAGACTAAAAACTGACAGTTTTGTACTTCTTGCTGCAGTAAAAACAACACGTACCGATTCTAAAAATAATCCATGTGTGTCGTTAAGGGAACATTTTATTTAACTTGATGTAATTTATTACTTTTAACTGTTAAAAAATTGAATGTCACTCTTTCTGATTGTAATCTTTTGATAAAAAAAGGATCGTTTTTGTTCCTTCATTCCCAGTAAATAAAGAATTAGTCTTTTTTAAGGTTGGATTTGAGCCACGTCTGGATGTCGCCCAGTGATTGGATTTGACATATACATGTTTTTTAATAAACTACAGAACTTTTTTTTTTCCAACGTTTAAGAAGCTGATTTACAAATGAAATGAATTTTGTTGTGCATGTAAACTGTTAAATTACAACCTGAATAAAAAACTGGTGTAAATCTGGTTTTCTTTTTAGTTCAGCATGCTGTTTGTTAAAACGTGCAATTTTTTCTAATTTTTTTATATCGCTTAAAATTATTTTCAATTTTTATTTTGAGGGAATTGGTTTGATTACATGGTGGCATGGTGGCCTCACAGCAAGAAAGTTGTGGGTTCGAGTCCCGGGTGGGGATGAGGCTTGGAACACTGGCCTTTCTGTGTGGAGTTTGCATGTTCTCCCTGTGCATGCGTGGGTTTTCTCTGGGTACTCCGGTTTACTTCCACCCTCCAAAAACATGTATGTTAGGTTGATTGGCCAGTGCCAAATTGCCCCTAGAAATAAGTGTATATGTGTGGCCCCGCCACAGGCTGGCGGCCTGTTCGGGGTGTACCCTGCCACTTGCCTCGAACACCTCCCGCAACCTTGTAAGTTTAAGAAGGTGACTGGCTGGGGAGATGATAGCACAGTGGTAGAATGTTCACCCTTGAACTGGAAGTTCACAGGATCGAATCCCACCGAATTCACGTCTAAGGTCCTTGGAGAAGACACCTAACCCCCCATTTCTCCCACCATTGGCGCCATGGTGGCAGCCTGCTGTGGTGTAAAGCAGTACACAAATTTCCTCATTGAAATACAGTATATCAAATTTAAAAAAAAATATTTGTGAATGAAAAGAAGTCATTCCAAGAAAAAATTTAAGTAGAAAACTCCTAGAAATGATTACTTGCCAACAAAGTGTCCTCCATGTAGAGCTGGTCTATTGTATTGTGTGGATGTACAGTCATGGTATTATTTCTATTTATTCCAGTGTAATCAGTGAGGTTGTGTGTGCTGGGGACGTAGGTCCTGTACTTCTTCTATGTGCCATTTATACAAAGGCACAATGAAACATGTTTTTTATGATGAGGAAAATGTATTTATGATTCTTTCATGTGCAAATATTTTAAATGGTTCTTTTGGGGAAATTGACTCAAACAAGACTTCTGTTTTATTTTAAATATTTTATCTGAACATTGCAAAAAAAAAAAAGAGAATTCTAAGATTTTTGTTTTCTGAAAAGTGTTTAATTTGATTTAATGGAAGTTTAATGAAAATATTCTAGTTTTCTCCTGGTGTTTTAGATCTGATTTTTTTTCTACATATGTATACAAAGGTGGAATTTCTTTATCAAGGTATTTTGGAGTTACTGCATTGTCCCTGTTTACATAAAAATTAGCTGATTCCAAATTGTGCATCTCCTGTAATTTGCTGACATGTGGATGAGGATCCTTTCATCCATCCTGACCAGATGCCCGAACGACCCCATCTGGCTTCTCTCAACCTGGAGGACGAGTGGCTCGACACCGAGCTCCTCACAGATTGGGCTTACAACCTGTGGAGTAAGCTCATTTTGGCCGCTTCTATCCGTGATCTCATTCTTTCAGTCACCACCCACAGCTGGTGCCACAATTTTAGATGCATTTAATTCATTGCTGTCACAAAAAAAAAAAAAAAAGAGAATCAAAACGTGACTTCTCACAAGATTATGCAGACTACAAAGATGCTTCTCTCCAGGTTCTTGATCAGTCATATGATCACAATTTGGCATTTATTTATTTTAATCATTTAAAATAAATGAAGCTGCTCACTTATTTTTGGCCTTCCAGCTGCAGAGAGAAATACAGTAGTGCAAATTTTCAAAAATTGGGACACCTAAACAGAAGGGGGTCATAATTTATTTAATGCACTGGGATATTATGCAACACAATACAGCAGAAAATGCAAATTAGCATGACACTGTAAATATATGTGCATCATTTTAGCATCCTAGATTCTTCTCTACGTGATGTTTATGGATTTTTTTTGTACCTGAAATATGGAAAGTCCGGTTTCTACAAATTTCTTCCATCAGAACTGAGATCAACTGTGATGTTCCAATATGCCAAAAAGACCTGTAGAAGTAGCCTTTGTAAAAAGAAAGTTAAATCTTAAAAGTTTAAGAATTTTGTAGAATCCACACTCAAATTTTATTTTAAAGATCCTCAGATCTTTATGCATTTATTAAAATGATCATGCAAAACTTTACCAAATTTGACATCTATCTTAAATGCTTTGTTCTAGAAAAATTCTTTAAAGGATTCAACCAACCATTTCCTTCTTTGTTCCTATTTGATTTTTGCACAGATTTTATGCAATGATGTTATATTTTCACAATGTTAAGAAAGCTTATATCTTCATATCATTGAAAGATCCTGCTTACATGCTTCTTTGAATGAGTTCATTGTGAATTCAAGGCATCTCCTCCCTCAAAGCAGGTTTGTTTTATCTTCAGAACATCACATTTTGAGCATTTTTACATATCAGGGTGGAAATTGAGTTTTGGACAGGCAGGTTTTGTATGTCAGAGGTCATCCAGATGAGGGATTTTGATGATTTTAAGGTTTGGAGTTGCAATCAGAAATCACTTAGTGCTGGCGAAAAATAATAATTTCACATTTTAAAACACATTTTAAGATTTTTGTTGCAAAACACCCAAATGTTCTCAAAATGCAGCATTAATGATTTTCTAGACATTTCATGACGTCATATTTTACCCAGACAGTCATCCAAAGCAGGAGGGGGCGCGCTAGGATAAAGATCAAGTAATTCACTCTTAAATTTCTCTCATATTAACAAAAATATTTAAACACTCATAAATGTCATATACTTCTAATTTGATTCTAGATTTTTTCTAATTAATTAAATTTTTATCACTACATTTATTTCTAATCTTATTATAAACACCGTTACAAGTAACCGCTTTAAACAGCGGTTACAGCTCCAGCCGGTAGGAGGCAGACTATCCCTTCATACCGCATAAGAGACAATTAACATAGAAGAAAAAAATATTAATCTAATTCTCTGATTAAAGGCTTTTGTTGAAATTAAAAGGTGTTTTTCTGTCAGAAATCTTTGGATTTTTAGTAAACGGGTTTGGATTTCATTATGTGGGGGGTACAGCGGCTCAGACTGCTGGTTTCAGAGAGACTGGCAGCGGCTACAGATGAAATCTTTGGTCTTGTTGAAAAAACAATCGCAGAATATCATGAAGAAGTTGTTCGATCGAGGAGTGAAATCCTCCAACTGAGACAACAGATTGATCAACTCACAGTCTTACAGCCCCGGGTTTTCCTCTTTAAAGACGGTCAGTCATGTGTATTATTAATCCTGTAATGTTTCTATGAGATCAGGGATGATTATTAATGGTTGTAATTCATTAGATTAACTGAATCCATATAAATGGCGGAGATACAGACTGCTTCTTGTTCTTCTTTCAGCATTTCCCTTCAGGGGTCGCCACAGCAAGTCAGTTTCTTCCATCTAACCCTATCTCCTGCATCCTCTTTGGTCACACCAGCTATCTTCATGTCTTCCTTCACTGTATCCATGAACCTCCTCTTTGGTCTTCCTCTTGGCCTCTTTCCTGGTGGTTCCAAACCCAGCGTCCTTCTTCAGATGTACTCTCTCTCTCTCCTCTGCACATGTCCAAACCATCTCAGTCTGGCCTCTCTGACTTTAAAACCTCTAACATGTGCTGTTCTTCTGATTCTGTCCATCCTGGTCACTCCCAGAGAGATCCTCAGCATCTTCATCTCTGCTACCTCCATCTCTGCTTCCTGTCTTTTCCTCAGTGCAACTGTTTCTTGACCAAACATCATGGCCGGTCTCACCACGGTTTTGTAAACTTTCCCTTTCATTTTAGCTGAAACTCTTCTGTCGCACATCACACCTGATACTTTCCTCCACCCATTCCAGCCTGCCTGAACACACTTCTTCACCTCTTTTCCACACTCTCCATTGCTCTGGACTATTGATCCTAAGTACTTAAAATCTTCCACCTTCTTTATCTCTTCTCCCTGTAACCTCACTTTTCCATTTGGATCCCTCTCATTTACACACACGTTGGAGATCCATACTGCAATGCCAAAAAAATGGATGTCACTCTTGTCTGTGTGTTGGTTTGTGATTTTTATTTTTTAAAGAATAATGTTAGACCATGCATTTCACACCTAGGCATTCAAAAATGCTCTCCCTTTATCAATAATACCCTCAAGGACTATTTTATCTTATTATACGGAATTATGACAGCAAAAAGTAGCTTGGATATTCTTATCCTTTCTTTTTAAAGAAATGTCTTTAAAAAGTAAGCTTTGCCATCCAGGAGGAGCTTGGAAGAGAGCCGTTGCTCCTCCGAGTCGAGATACGCCAGATGGGGTGGTTCGGGCATCTGGTTAGGATGACTCCTGAACATCTTTCTCGTAAGGTTTTCCGGTACTTCCCACCAGGAGGCGGAACAAAGGCAGACATAGGACCTGCTGGAGAGACTCACTGCTGGAAAGAGAACACCTTGGGTTCCTCCCAGGTGAGCTGGAGGATACAGCCGGACTGAGAGAACCCTGGGTTTCTCGTCTGAGGCTGTTGCCGGAACAGGAGAAAAACTTTTAAGTTAAAATTTGCCAGTGAGGCAAAAAAAAAGAGCAAAATGTCATTGCAATGAGCTCAACCTCATTCACTCATCTTCTGAACCGTTTTATCACCAATGGAGTTGTGTGTTGTCCCAACGCCTGTCCTGGATTATTTAGGCAAGAGGCAGGATCTTCCCCGAACAGTCGCCAATCTGTTGTGGGCCGCACACACACAACCATGCACACACTCATTCCTAGGAACAATTTCAAAGCATGGTGACACTTGCATGTTAGGATGGAGGATGGGAGGAAACCGGAGTACCTAGAGAAAACCAACACATACACGGGAAAAACATGCAAACTCCACATGGAAAGTCTGGTGTATCAAGACTTGAACCCCAGACTGTCTCGCTGTGAGGCCACTGTGTAACTGAGCTCAATCTACAAAAGATAATGCAAACCAATTTTGCATGTACAGTGTAACAATTGACAGTTATAGTTAAAGGAATTTGTTCATGTTCAATTGTATTAATATTAACTGGCTCACAGTCATGATGTATCTAAAGATAATTGTTTATTTGTCTTTCAGACATTCCATCTGTTTCCGAGAGGCCAGAAGAGCTTGATCTGGTGGAGCAAAATGAGACAATTAAAACTCAACTGATTAAAGAAGAGCAGGTGGATCTTTGTATTGTCCCCGACTTGGATCCCAACTCTTCAGATCCATGTTATGAATCCGAGATGACGTCTCTGGCCGAACGCCAAATGTTTCCTGGCACTAATGAAATGACTGTAACCTTGAACAATGACGATGATGACTGGATGGGGAACGATGGTGTTGACTCCTCATTTTGTGGTCCCACTCGGGGTCACACTTCTTATCCGGATCATAAACATAGCAAGAAGTGCTGCCGATTTTGTGGCAAGGCATTTAGCAGAGACTGTGACCTAATCAGACATATGGATAAATCTCACACGGGAAAGAAAGCATTTAAATGTTCTGAATGTGACAAGGAGTTTGCACGCAGAGATAGTTTAGCTTTGCATTTAAGAGTTCACACAGGCGAGAAGCCACACCGGTGCCTTTTCTGTGGGAAATTCTTCACCCAAAGTTCCAATCTTAGAGTTCACATGAGAAAACACACGGGAGAGAAACCCTATTTCTGTAATTCATGCGGCAAAAAGGTCGCACATTCATACCATTTAAAGATATGTTCGAGAACATCTTCAAGCATAAGAGAAATTAGTGGTGACAGGACATTTCGTTGTGTGCGTTGCGGCAAAAAATTTGCTTCTTCCTCGGATCTGGAGGTGCATATGGTGATCCACAACGCCAGGACATCCCATGATAATGAGCAGGTTTTTGCCTGATCAAACATGAACCATCCCATCAACATTTTTCTTAAGTCTTCTATTTAAATTATACAACTAATATCATAGTAATCCATTTGGAATTAGTCTGTACATTTTTTATATCTATATTCCTCTGTAAGTGTGCTCTGGTTGAACATGTACCTATTCAAGTGTTTTCACTACCTCTGTGCTGTATGGTAAAAAAAAAAAATCAAAGACCTACTGTAGTTATCCCGTGTGTTTGATCACAATCACTTTTATAACTGCTGTGTGTATTAATTTATTTTTCTTTTCTTTTGCAGCTTTTTTCCTTTGTCGTTGTGTAAACTAACTTTACATCTGACATTGTATTTAAGAAGAGCTCTGATTCTGAGAAATGGAGGGTATTCTGGAATCAGTTCAAATGACTGGATAAAGAAGACAGGGCTAATGCAGTACTGAATCACACCGTTAGGAGGTGGTAATGTTCTCATATTGTTGTAACAAACAAAGATCCTCTATTTGTAAGTAGCGTCACTTGTTTAAAACAACAGAATAATTAAAAAGATCCTGAAGACGTTTTTGTATTGTTATCTTTTAAAATATATCCCAAAAGATTCAAACAGATACTAAACTACATTTCATTTATTTAAAATAAGATCTCTGATTCTGAGTAATGTAAGCTGTCGGTTTAAAATGGGAGGATAAAGAAGACAGGGTTAATGCAGTACTGAATCACACCGTTAGGAGGTAGTAATGTTCCCTTGTTGTTGTGACATAGCAAAGATCCTCAATATGTAAGAAGCATCACTTCTGTAAAACAACTGAATAAATAAAAAAGATCTGGAAAGACGTTTATATGTGTTATCTTTTAAACTATCTTACAAACTATTCAAACAGTTTCTAAACTACATGTAATTTATTTTTAAAGCTGACTTTGCCGACATGAACGTTTTTTAATCTAAAGAAGTGGCAGTTGGGAGAAGTGGGACGCAGTGAGACCTCTTTCTAAACGCCCTGTGGATCATAACGATGAGAAGATGGAGAACAGTCACTGACAAGCAGGGGAAATGAAGGCTTGTAAATGAATATAAATCTAGTAAATATCTACTTTAATTATTTAAAACTTTTAAAATCTCTTTTGGTCGCTTGCGCGTGATTGATTAAGCCTTGCAAACAGCGACGACCTGAGCTAATGCTAGCTAATAAAATGTAACAACATAATCAGTTTATTTAATCAATAAATTAGCTTTGTGTTTATTATTAAATCAGTATTTTATTCATATATATTAGCATTTACATATTATTTCTCTGTTTAATTGACACTCTTTGTCCATTCAGGTTGAAGACATCCAATAAAAAGGTAAGATTAACAATAAAAATGATGAATATTCATTAAGATTTGTGATTAAACTGCATTGTTTCTTTAAAAGAATGAATAAAATTGTGATTGGTTAGAATCCAGATTAAAATAGTCTCTAATCTATTATCCAGGAGTGGTGTGTGTTAAACCTGGAGGCACAAAGCCGCGGATTATCTTTCTAGATCAGTTTACTGACTAACACACACCACGCACACACATTTGACATCTAATAAAAAAACTACCAGGTTTAATATAAATGGTTTTTTTTTCTGCTTGATTCAATGATCAGGTTGGATTTTGAGGAACATTTCTGTCTTTAAGTTCCTCAAAAATATCCATCATCAGCAGCAAATAGTCTAAACCAGGGTTGTCAAACATATGGTCGGCGGGCCGCATTTGACCCGCCACAGGGTTCTGTATGGCCCTTCATTATTTTAAAAAATTAATTAATTTACAGTGAGTTGCTTTAAAATTGTCCGCTGGGGGTCATGTGTTTTAGTACACACACAACATAGAAGAGCCATCCGGGAGGGGCTCGTGTCGAGCCGCTCCTCCTCCAGATCGAGAGGAGCCAGATGGGGTGGTTCGGGCATCTGGTCAGGATGCCTCCCGAGCGCCTCGCGGGCGAGGTGTTTCGGGCATGTTCCACCGAGAGGAGACCAAGGGGCAGACCCCGGACCCGCTGGAGAGACTATGTCTCACAGCTGGCCGGGGAACGACTTGGGATCCTTCCAGGCGAGCTAGAGGATGCAGCCGGGGAGAGAGACGCTTGGGCTGCCCGTTTGAGGCAGTTGCCCCCGCGACCCGACCCCGGAACAAGCGGAAGATGACGGAACAACATAGAAGCAGAACCCTGGTGGAACTAACGCCAGGAGGTGAAAGTATTTATACGTGTGTTGTCGGAATTTGCATTTTCCATTTCTCCTTCAGCGTTGTCTCTATTCAGTCAGTATCTGTAAACTTGATCACTTCTTAGCATGTGCAAAACTTCCTACTTCAAGCAAATATTAAACAAAAAGAGAAACTACTGTCAAATTCATTCATTTGTTACAAATTACTTTCCAGATGTTGAAAAAAATATGGTGTTTTTTAAAATTCCACAAAATTTTGACTAAATCTTTTGCTAGTTGTTTTAATCTTTTTGTTCGGAGCGTGTGATCAGTTCATACATAACAAGTGCTAAACTGAGTGAAACTGTTGCTAAAATTATACTAACTTTTTAAAGTTTTTTAAACATGGACTTATTCTTAGTTCAATGTAATTTTACAATGAATTTAGTGGTTTGGCCCACTTGAGGTCGGATTAAGCTGGATTCGGCCTCCACACAAAAATGAGTTTGACACCCCTGGTCCAAACTAACAACTCTGATCCACTTTTGGAAATAAAAACCTCTTCAATAATAAAATCAGAGCTGCTACAATCAATGTGATCATTTACATTTTAACTGGAAGAATTTCAAATTTTAAGTTATTCACTAAAAATGAGTGTTAAATATATCTTCATACAATTCATAATTTTTATTTTCAGCACTTGCCTTAATTTTTTAACCCAGATTGGTTGAAATAAACCATAAAATATTAACATGTGATTTTTCTAATAAGGAATAAACACATTTGTGTCTTTACTTTTGAAAAAAAAAACAACTGTATAATTCAATATTAAAATTAGAAGAAATTGTACAAATCAGGACACTGCATCGGTCTGTTGTGGTGAAGAAAGAGCTGAGTCGTGAAACAAAGCTCTTGGTTTACAAATCGATCTATGTTCCTACCCTGACCTATGGTCACCAGCTGTGGGTGGTGACCGAAAGAGCGAGATCGCCAATACAAGTGGCCAAAATGAGCTTCCTCTGTAGGGTGGCTGGCATCTCACTCAAAGGTAGAGTGAGGAGCTCTGCCATCTGGGATGAAATCAAAGTAAAGCCGTTGCTCCTCCTGGTTGAGAGAAGCCAGATGGGGTCGTTCAGGCATCTGGTTGGGATCCACTGGAAGGAGACCCAGATGCAGCCCTGAGACCTGCTGGAGATACAAGGGACACCTCAGGGTCCCCCCAGGGTGGGCTGGAGGATGTAGCCAGGGTGAGAGAAGCCTGGGTTTCCATCTGAGGCTGTTGCACCTGCGACCTGGCCCTGGATAAGCGAAAGAAAAAAATATGCAAGATGAAGGTTCTTCCCATAGTAAACTTCCGATGCATTTGCCGACATTGTTAAGTTTGCGTGGTTTGAATTACTGTTGAGCTGCAACTAAAATAAATAACTTACTACGAATAATAAAAGCTGCACGTTAAAAAATAGATCCAATTAATAAAAAAAACTTTTAGGGTGAATAGTTGAGATTTCTTGGAGCTTAAAGTGAAAAAAGTTCTCTGCGGGAGAGAAATTAGCATCTATTGTTTGAAAGTGATCAGGTTAAATTCCCATTTGAAGCCCCAAACAAACATTCAAGAGTATTTCTTCTCTGACCCCCCTTTTTTTCTCTCTCAACTAGACACATGAGGACTTCTGGTCCTGCTAGAACAACGTATGGAACCAGTGATCATGCCTTTTCACTCCTCTTCACCCCCTCCACTGGATGGAGATGATGATGGATACATGGAGACGGAGCTAGATGAGTTTGGGAATTTTTCCTGCTCGTCTATTGGCTTAGGCGATGCTTCGAAACCATCATCTCTATCCAGACCTTCCTCTTCTGCTGTAAAACCTGATCCCCATCACCCAAATTCCAGCATTAATCCCTCGGTGGAACAATCCCAACACACTCCCTCTGGGAAGTCAGATTCGGAAGGGAGAGCTTTTGACTCTGAAACATCTTTGCACCTTACAAATGGATATGTCGCTGAAGACCATGTGTCAGGAGCGTCTGTGGCAGAGGAAACAGGGTTTGCTGATTTCGCAGTGTTTACAGAACAGCTGTCCCACCCCTGGTGCTGCGGTTTCACCGAACAGTGGGACGATAAAGCAGGAGGTGCAACCAACAGCATAAAATCATGTAAACCACAACAGGAAGTTATTATGGAATCTGAGCCTAGATCCCAGCATGCAAGCAAGGTGGACAAAGACTTGTGCACGGAGGTCAAACACTGTGAACAAAAAGACAGCGCAGTTGTGCAACCACATCAGGAGCACCACCAGCCTCAGGAAGCCGCAGCAGCTTTTAATCCTGCATCCGGCCAGGAAGATCCAGGCGTGCCTCGGAACTCTCAAGGGGAAAGGAGGAGCAGCTGTGATTCTCTGCAAACTTCAGATGGACTGGAAAATGTTCCTCAGTCATTCACATATGAGTCTACTTCTGATTTAGCATCTTTTAGTGATGATTTTTCCTTCGAGGGAATTTCTGCTGATTTGGAACCCAATGTTTCATCTCTTGGTTCTCAAGACGATCAGACTGACTGCGATCAAACTGACGACGAACAGGAAGAACTGTCAAACTACAGACTGTCTGTATGTTTTGTGGGCGGCAGCATGACGAACCTTAACTTGCCCGAGGCAGAAAATTACTTTAATCCCTGCAGCAATTACCCATCTCAGGAAACCTCTGCTACCTCCAATCAGACACAGTCTAGTACGAATGAAACAGACAAATCAGCAGACTTCACTGAAACTAATCTGGACTCTGAGGCTGTTGAAACAGGTGATGAAGGTGTGCAGACTCTGAGAATCCTCCCACCAAGCGACAGCTTTGCAGATTTCTGCTCAGCGCCTGCACAGGAGGACGGAGAGGGATTGTGGGCGGACTTCAAGGAGCAGAGTACGCAGGTGGAGGAAAAATCTTGGACAGAGCTTAAAGAGTCAATCAGCAGCTTGCAGACTGAGGAGGCGATAGATGAACATGAAGCTACGCAGAAGAAAATATATCAGGTTGGAGAAATTTTCTTTCAAGATATTTTATTTCTATAGCATAAAGTTGAGTGGAATTTCTTTATGTGAGTGAACAGGTCGACAATCAGCACTAGTAAAAATAAAACGAAACGTTAGGACCTCCTTCTCGGAGAGTAAAAAGAGAATTTGTCTGAAGTTAAAATTATGTTTAATCCAAAAAACATCAGTCATATGTCTAATGAGATTAATCTGTTTAATGAAAGTTCTTCTGAAATAATTTTAATTGAAAAAATAACTGTCAAAAGTCACTGTACTCATTGAAAAAAAATTTTGTGTAAAAAAAATTGTTTACACAAATAACACAATTGCTGGTGGGTAAAATCAGAAAGGAACAGATTTTCATAGAATACATTGGATAAAATAAAAGACAGCTTTCATTAAAATAAATGCTGAGAATCTCCTGAAGAACAAGTTGCAAAGACTCAAGAAATAAAACTTTAATAACCAAGTTCAGACTGAGTTTAGGAATAAATCCATTTATTTCCAAGTCTTAAAAGTCAGGCTTTTAAAATCCTGCAAACACTTGTTTCACTTTTCACGTCTCTTCCTGGTTTCTAATGTCCGAGTTTTTTTTTTATAGAATAAAGCAGGTTAAAACTTGTTCACAGCAGCCATTTGCAACAAAATGATCTAATTTCATCCCTTATTTCTTTTTTCTTTTAACAGGTGTCGGTGTCCGGCTGTCTCAAGCAGCTCTTCCTGTCCAGTTTTCCTGAGGTTGAAGTTATATCTGTGGACGATGAGGAGGAGTTGATCATTTTTAGCACTTTACTTCAAAACCAGCAGCTTCCTGCGAGTGAGGAAGTCCCGCCCGAACTCAGTCACGCTCAGAGGTGAGAATAAACACGTCTGCTGGTTAAAATGTTGATTAGGAACCATAGGCGACGAGCAATTCATCTAGAATTATTTCCTATTTGAGCAAAAAAAGATTTATCTTTTTACAAACTAAATAAATTCACAGTTCTGTCTCGTTGTTTTTTGCTTATCCGCGGCCGAGTCGCAGACAGTAAACCCGGGCTTCTCTCACCCCGGCTGCATCCTCCAGCTCACCCGGGAGGATCTCGAGGTGTTTCCCGACCAGCTGTGAGACATAATCTCTTCAGCGGGCCTGGGGTCTGCTTCAAGGTCTCGTGCCGGTGGGACATGCCCAAGACAAAAAATCCCCTTAGCGTGATGCATTCAGTGTTCATAAAAAAAAAAAACTCAGACAATAGTTACACAGACAAAAAACGATCAAATTATTATATGTAGAGGATTTTTTTTACAATTATTGATCATACATCGTACAGAAGACAAAAAAAAAAGTACAAATATGATCATTGTCGGAGACCTGGCAACGCTGACAGTAGGGGTGGGCGGATCGATCCTAATATTGATAATATCGATACCAACGCTAGTATTGATATCGATTGATACTCCAACTACAATATCGATACTGGGATTGAAGTTTTACCCCTCGCACTTTGCTTCCGTTTTTTCTCTTTTTTTTTTTTTAAATTAACCTAACTGATTTGTCTGCAAAATATGCGTAAATGCTGTGTGTAGCCCCTGTATGCTAAAGCGAGGCGGCCCCGCCGCCTTCCTCCTCTCTCTCGCTTTGACTTGTCACATGACTCAGCGACTCGGGTCCAAGAAAAAAAAAAAAAAAAACGCAAGTCGGTAAAAGTAGAGAGAGATGGAAAAAAGAGAAGTAGCGTGTGGCTGTACTTTGAGGCTACCTGCACCATGTGCAGAAAAGCTGTTAAATATAGTAACACTACAAATTAAAGAATCACCCCGAAGAAAAACTTCAGAAACGGAGGAGAAAACCCTGACCCCTTCTGTTTCCCAGAGGCAGCGCTCATTAACACAGAGAGAGAGAGAGAGAGAGAGAGAGAGAGAGAGAGAGAGAGAGAGAGACCACCCAGGTAGATACTAATTGTAAAAGTACAACATAATCATCTTTAACATTAGTTAACATTTATTTGTAACTGGGCACTTCTATGGATCTACCTACCAACCTGTTTTTATTCCTATACTTGGTCATACTACACTCAACAAAAATATAAACGCAACACTTTTGTTTTTGCTCCCATTTTTCACGAGATGGACTTGAAGATCTAAAATTCATTCCAGATACACAATATTACCATTTCTCTCAAACACTGTTCACAAATCTGTCTAAATGTGTGATAGTGAGCACTTCTGCTTTGCTGAGATAATCCATCCCACCTCACAAGTGTGCCACGTCAAGATGCTGATCTGACATCATGATTAGTGCACAGGTGTACTTTATACTGCCCACAATAAAAGGCCACCCTGAAATGTGCATTTTGTTTTTGCTTTATTGGCGGTCTGGGCACTCAGAACCAGTCAGTATCTGGTGTAACACCATTTGCCTCATGCAGTGCAACACATCTTCTTCGCATAGAGTTGATCAGATTGTCTATTGTGGCCTGTGGAATGTTGGTCCACTCCTCTTCAATGGCTGAGCGAAGTTGCTGGATATTAGTGGGAACTGTCGTATACACCGGTCAAGCACATCCCAAACATGTTCAATGGGTGACATGTCCGGTGAGTATGCTAGCCATGCAAGAACTGGGACATTTTCAGCTTCCAAGAATTGTGTACAGATCCTTGCAACATGGGGCTGTGCATTATCTTGCTGAAACATGAGGTGATGTTCATGGATGTATGGCACAACAATGGGCCTCAGGATCTCATCACGGTATCTCCGTGCATTCAAAATGCCATCAATAAAATGCACCTGTGTTCTTCGTCCATAACAGATGCCTGCCCATACCATAACCCCACCACCACCATGGGCCACTCCATCCACAACAATGACATCAGCAAAGCGCTCACCCACACGACGCCACACACGCTGTCTGCCATCTGCCCTGAACAATGTAAACCGAGATTCATCCGTGAAGAGAACACCTCTCCAACGTGCTAGACGCCATCGAATGTGAGCATTTGCCCACTCAAGTCTGTTACGGCGACGATCTGGAGTCAGGTTAAGACCCCGATGAGGACGACGAGCATGCAGTTGTGCTTCCCTGAGACGGTTTCTGACAGTTTGTGCAGAAATTGTTTGGTTATGCAAACCAATTGTTTCAGCAGCTGTCTGAGTGGCTGGTCACAGACGATCTCGGAGGTGAACCTGCTGGATGTGGAGGTCCTGGGCTGGTGTGGTTACTCGTGGTCTGCGGTTGTGAGGCCGATTGGATGTCCTGCCATATTCTCTGAAACGCCTTTGGAGACGGCTTATGGTGGAGAAATGAACATTCAATGCACGAGCAACAGATCTGGTTGACATTCCTGCTGTCAGCATGGCAATTGCACGCTCCCTCATGCTTGTGGCATGTGTTGCATTTTGCTGTGAGACAAAACTGCACATTTCAGGGTGGCCTTTTATTGTGGGCAGTATAAGGAAAACCTGTGCACTAATCGTGATGTCAGATCAGCATCTTGATGTGGCACACTTGTGAGGTGGGATGGATTATCTCAGCAAAGCAGAAGTGCTCACTATCACACATTTAGACAGATTTGTGAACAATGTTTGAGAGAAATGGTAATATTGTGTATCTGGAATGAATTTTAGATCTTCAAGTCCATCTCATGAAAAATGGGAGCAAAAACAAAAGTGTTGCGTTTATATTTTTGTTGAGTGTATATGTATGACCCTAACCCTTGATGCAAAAATAGTCATTTAAAAAATTTAAATCTCGGTATCGATATCGGTATCGGCGATATTGGTCTGGTGTTTACTTGGTATCGGATCAATACCAAAACTTGCGGTATCGCACACCCCTAGCTGACAGAGAAACTGCCTTTAGATAGGCACCAGTCTGATGATGTACAGCTGATTAGCATCAGGCTAATCTGCCAGGTGTTTGGGATCAGGTTGAGATCCAGGTGTGGGAGGATGTTCCAGGACTCCCTCTGGTGGCAGGTGAGAGGATCATGCTAATAAAACGTCAACAAAAGTTTTTTTTTTTGTTTTTTTAATGTTTTGGTTGAGTTAGTTCTTTCTGAATTACATTTTTACAAGAGTCTAATTTTAATTCCTTTGCTTTTATTGGAAATAAAAACTATCTAGTGGCTTTGTTGCTGATTCAGCTTCAATAAAATGTTTATTGACTGTTAAAATGCTCCTAATTGTGAGCAGGATTATTAGACAATAAAAAAAACAGCCCGAGTTGCAAACATTTGGTTGGAATTACCAGGGGATCAAAGCGTTTTATGTTGTCGACATTTCTGATTCACACAACGTAAAAATGACACATCAATAGTTATTTTAAATGGTAACAAATCATTAATCTAAAACAAAAACTGAGACAAACTCATTTTTTACCAGAAGAAGCTATATATGAGCATTTTTAAAAAAACTTTTAGTCAATTTTGGGGTAAGTCTGGATCACTCCATATTCCATACAGAATATGTCTTTGACTCCCTAGTGCAGCATCTTAGTAAAGTTCTGCACTCTCTTTCTAGTCTCAGTCACTCGTACTTTCTCTGTGTCGCACAGAATGCAGCAGGTGATGTTGGGGCCACATCAGGACGTCCACAGCTCTGTTGGCCTCCAATTTCAATGGGGTGGTTCCCATAGCAACAGGACTCTGCTCAGGTGCCTTGGTGTGGATGCTAGGAACATTGTAAGTTTAAATTTTTTATTAACAAAAAATAAATTATTTGAATAAATAAAATCTGAATCCAGCTATTTATTAAGCTGGAATTATTTTAAAATAAATAATTAATAACATGGGAATCTTCTTTGGAATGAAAATTAGTTTCTATAAAAGAGAACAGCATCAAAGTTTGCTTTCTTTTCTGAACAGATTATGACCCTTCAGATTATGTTTTTAAACTAGCAAAATAGAGACCGTCTTCTGTAAAGCACACTGCTGATTTGTAGCAGGAAATAAATGATTAGTTGAACGTAACCACGACACTGGATACTTTACAATGAAAGGATAGCTTTCCAGGGTCGAATGGGAGGTCGTCTCTCTGAGATCTAAAGATTCTTTCTAACTGGGACGCGTCACATACCGATCACGCAAAACACCCGGAGCATTTTGTTTTGCTTTTATTCAGAGACCTTGTTTCAAATGAGTGTCATAGTGAAACGTGAAAGTGGGTTAAATGACAAAGGTGCACATACAAAACATTTTTTAAAAATTATCATGTAAAAATGCACGTTGCATCGCATATCGAAAGCAATGGACTACTTTTGTGCACAAACATTCAAAGCCAAACATTCAACTTGAAAGGGCACTTTAGCACAAAAAGGATATAAAAAATGATTAAAAAGTGTCTTTATCTGTAAAAAAAAAAGATTAGGCAGGAAAAAAAAAACAATTTTTTTCTGCTTTCAATTCAAAATGCTGTAAAAAATGGCATTTTGTTGCATCGAGATGAACGTAAAATGCTGAAATCAATAAATCTTCTGTGTAAGAATCTTTCCAAACAGCTGATCCAAGGTATTTAGTTGTAAAACGTGAAGCATTTTTAATGTGGACTAATATCACCTCAGGTGTTGAACTGGCTTTGGGAAAAGACCCCACTTGCATGAAAACGTGACCACAAAGTCACAGTGATAAAGTCGAACCCACCCTTGAATCAGATAGCTGTTTCCGAGAAAATAGAATTATAATTTTTATTTAATAATTTATGTTTAACTGAATAAATGTTTTGTAATAATTTTATTAAGTAGTCCGGTTTCTAAAACATGGGGTGCATCCTATGACATCTCCAGGTTTTCCCCTTAATCCCACACACAAAAAATATGGATAACTATTCATTAAGTGTGTTTTCATGGTAATAAATGAGCGAATCTTACATGGCCAGCCGGAGTACTGATTTTTTCTGACTTTAGGTATTCATTGGCAAGAAGAAGGAACCAGTAACTGTGCCTGCGTATGCATCTGGTTTGGTGAGTCATCTATGGGAAATTTCATTTCTTCTTTTTATGAGAAGTTTTAGAGATGTTTTAAGATGTGTTCCTTGTTTAAACTCATCAGGGGATGCTAGAACCCATAAAAGACCCATCTGTGCCAGCAGTCGGTTCTCCCAAACACTTTGTATCTGCAGCACCTGTGAGCCCTCTGGAAAATTCCAACAGCTCCATGAATACAGTGCAGGTGATCTTCGAGTTGTAATTTTAAAGTCCCGGCTCATGCAAAATGAACTTTTCAGAGCGTTCTACATTCTAATGGGAATGTGTGGGCCTTGCATTTGTCATAAAAGTGTTTTTTACAGTGAAGACGCGGCTGCTATAACCTTGATGTCACTCCTTGCTCCTGCATCACCGCCTCCACTCAGTCACATGTTGTGTGTCTGCAGCCTACAGGTTACTGACAACGTAAATTTGGTTTATTTTTGGCTAAAACAATTATTTGCAATTGGAAATCCTAATTATTCAGCATTCCGATAGAAGAACAAAGATGTGTTCAGTGGCTAGAGTTCAAATGTCGGATGCAAAGCTTGTGCTTTCTAAGGATTTGCATTGAAATGAGGAACAGTCAGGTGTTTCACACTTCCTCATCTCTGATAAATCTTTAAATTAGTAAGATTTGGAAGTTTCAAAACCCAAATAGTGGTTCTTCATGTGCAAAAAATACAATAAAAAGTTATTTTGCATGAGATAGGACTTTTAATAACTCCTCTGCCCCTAAATATTCTAAACCTGATGTCTAAGTTTTTAAATTGTCTTCCTAGGAGAATCTTCCTTCCACTGAGCTGGACTGGAGTAGCCGAGGCCTTAGCAGTTCTCAGGACGGTACGTCTCCTCGTCACTCCCCTCTCCTCTGCAATCGGAAGTAGACCACTCACCACAACCTACGCGGTTGCTATTTTAAAGCCAAAAAGCTCCTCACTTCCTCTAAAGCATGGTTTTACTTCTTTTGGATTGATGCTGTGTTTCCGTTCTAACCCACTCAGCTGCAGTGGCCTTTCTTGAAACCATGGCAATGCAAAATAAAGTGAACAGATAAAGTAAAAAACAACAATCAGCGTTGCTTCAGGGGAAAATACTAAGCTGTTGTTCCCTTCTGTTTATCCTCATCTTCTCCCTTCAATGATCTTTTATCTCAGTATTTATCTCAAAGGAGGAAAATCTAAATTGTGTTTCTCAGACGTGTCTGTTTTTCCGCTTGTACGTTACTGAGGTGTTAGAACTGTTGAACTTTTGCTGGGTGCACAACTGTAATCCATAAATCCTACAGCAGCACATTTTATTTCAGTCTTTCACTATGTTTGATCTCAATTGTTTTATTTTTTGCTTGTCAGAAAACCTTTGGTAAACACTGTGAAATATAAAGAACAATTATTTTCTCAGGACGCCAAGTTCATATAAAAAAGATTTAGCATGGTGCACTTTTGTTTTCTGAATATAAGGTCCAGAAATCAGTGGGACATCCACCAAATTTAAGGCATCTGGGACAGTCTTTGCTTGTTGTGAGTATAGTGGGGGTGAAAAGGATCATTTTTTAAATTGCAATCAACCCACTAGAGCAAGGAGTGTCAAGATTTGTGTTGTGACGGTTTTTATTGTGTTCCTGGTTCAATACAACTGATGCACATAAAGTGAAATCAACAGACAATACAATTTGGTAGATTGACTCAATAACCTGGATCAGGTGTGTAGATGCACGAACACATGGAAAACCGTCAGGACACCGACCCTCAAGGACCGGAGTTTGACACCCGTGAATTAGAGGTACAGAATATTAATGTCAAAATCATTATCAATAATAATGGAATTTGTTTCGATTTGTCTTCTGAATTGCTTATTCCCTAATCGGGTCGCGGGTCGTGCTGGGACCAATGCTGGCTGATTTCAGGCAAGAGGCTGGTTGCACCCTAAACAGGTTGCTAGTATGTTGGGGAGCCACAAACACATACCTGACATGCATGTTATTTTGGCGGGCGGGAGGAAACCAGATTACCCGGAGAAACTCCACCCTTACACCGGGAGAACATGCAAACTCCACACAGAAAGGACAGTGTTTTTCAACCCCCGCCCTTGACCTTCTAGCTGTGACGTCACCATCCTAACCACTGCACCACCGTGCAGTACTTAATGTAATTAGTCTTATTTTCAATCTAAATTATTCAATTTTATGTTTGCATGATTTAAAAATTAGCTTACACTTGGAATAAAAATGATTTGTTTAAAGATCAAAACGAGCCAAAAGTGAACCAGGTTTTTAGAAGCAGCAGGAGAAGCTTGGTGCTATATTTAAAAGTAATTTATCCTTTTCAAAAGTAAATCTCACCTTTTGACACCAGAAGTGTTTTTTCCCGGAGTTTTTATTTGGCCAACCTCTCTATTCAGTTCAATATTTCATCATCAGTTTTGTTGCTGCACGTCTGTACATGTTCATCCGATCTTTGATAGCAACGAGTTGTGCCTTTTTGCAAGAAATCAGTATTTTAAGACACACCAAATTCTCTTTTTAATTCCTGAAACTGACTTTGGACCTATCATAGTGACACACTGGAGTATGTACTTTATCTTCTATATCTTTTTTTTTTCTTCCTCATTTTACTGCTCAAATTGAGACTCCACACACTGCAGTACGGACTGTTTGGAAATCCTTGTAAAATACTGAAATAAACCATTTGATCCTCTCTGTTTGGTCTGACTTATCTTTTTCCTTATTTTCTCTGTTGTGCTTGAAGTTTGACGTGTTGAATGTTGAGTTTAAACATTCAGCAGACAAATTTTTGAATTTGACTGCGAATGACTTTTGATGTTCCTTTTTCTCAGTTGATCATCTAAATTTCAACCGTTTTTGGAAATATCATTTTTGATCGTATCAACATGCAAAAACAAAAATTTAAAGCATGTATTTACAGAGTTTAAAAGCTTTCTGTTTATTCCTGTTTTTATTCTATTTTAGTTGCAAAATACAGTTTGCAACAGATGTGCCTCAAAATCCTTCACGCACAGACGAGCAAACAAAAGCATACAAAAAGACTTATAAAATCAACACGAGTGATATCTAGACTGGACAGAACCAGGACACCTCTGTTCTTAAGGCATCCTTCTCATCAAAGAGAAACCAGGTGGAGAACATCTGCCGTAGGCTGTAACACCAGCAGGACCCCTCCAATAGTCATTTGATATACTGTATCTATAACTCCATAATGGGACATCTGTGCTCTAAACAATCACAATATCTTTAAAATCCCTCATCTAAAAGTTTTATTTGATCTCAAATCCCATTTACTTGAATTTTTCTAGTTGGTAGAAATATTTCTCTGAAGTTCCAGTGACTTACAATCTCATTAAACCTTTAAAAATGAAACAGTTCTTCTATTTGCAAATTATAAATCAGTGTCTCAGCAGATAGGAAGAAAACAAGTGTCACAAACTTCTTAGGGTTTTTCGGTTTGTTTTTCCTTTCCGATGATCATCTCCATCCATATTTTTGTTCATATTAGCAGCCAATCTGGATTATTTTGGTCCTGAGGAGAGCAGTTCCAGCAGTAGCAGCCGTACCAGCAGTCCTCCTCCTGGTCAGCATCTGAAACCCAATCCTGCATTTTCTATTGTTCAATTTTATAATGAGAAAGATTTGATTTGCAATATGCTTCCTCAACCTTTGTTTTTACGCTCATGTTTCCAAGGAGTTGACCGTGAGCTGTATGAATTAACAATTAGCAAAATGGAAACCAGTATTGCGAACAGTCACCTGCAAGACACTTTGAACCGCCTGATGTCAAATACCGAACAGACCAGCATCCCTCCCAGGTGTGCAGATTTGTGTGTAAAAGAACAAATTCATAATTCCGTTTGAACTCACTGCAATCAATAGAAGGATTGTTGAACTATCTCCCCTATTTTTACGTATGTGTTTTGTTTTTTTTTTAACAGAAACTTCATCCCAAATGAAGAACTGAGTGCAGATGCTGACAGGGTGATCATTGGTCTTCCTGACCTTTCCTTCATGTTGGCAAAGTTCCTCATGTTTCCAAGCATCCTCACACCCAAACATACAGAAACATATACTGACAGTGATTCTTAGCACTTTAATTTAGTACCTCTGGCATATTGATACGTTATAAATAGGAAGAGAAGTTGGAGATGTTTGAGGAACAGGCTTTAGAAGAGATGCTCTTCCTGTTTTAGACTAAATGCTCCATCTGCTGGTCATTTTTTTTGCATCTGACTGATAATAATTGTATTATAAACAATGATATAAAAACCTTTTACAAAGTTGTACTTTCTTGGGTTATACCTTTTTAATTTAATAGCATATGTAAATAAACATAATAATATTTGTTTGCCCAGAAATGTATCTGCTGCAAAAAGCTTATTAATAAACATTTATTCACAACTTCACTTCCCTTTTTTTGTCTTGTTAATTTCACCCACCTCTGTCTCCTCACTGACGTAACACTTTCTCTGTTGGAATAATGTTGACTTACTTAAACCTGCCTTCACTGATTGGACTAATGCTTATAGATAAGTCTGCAAAAAATTAAATATGTGAATTAATCTGATTTTATGTATTTATTGATATCAATGAGAAAAAAATATTAATAAATGCATAAAATCCTATTAAACGAAAATAAAAATCAAATAGAAAGCCAAATTTATAAGGTTGGTTCTCAACGTCTTCTTTAAAACATAAACAGACTCTGCGGCCCTGAGTTCCTCTGGCAGGCTGTTTCACAGACGAGGCCCACAATGCTGAAACGATGCATCACGGTGAGTTTTTGTTCTAACATTTGGTATTACTAAAAGGTCAGTACCACAGGACCTTGGGGTCAGTGAGCACACACACGTAAATCACAAGGGGATCAGATAAATGGATAGTGTCCCCCCACTCTGAGTTCCAAAAAGAGACTTTTCTGGACTGGATTTTAAGTTTTCAGTTAAAGATTCAGAGAGAGTTTAAAATATTGCATCCCAAATCCTTATCACAGAAGATCCATTGCATCTCCATCACTTTACTCTTCTCCTTTCAGATCGGCGATACAAAACTCCATTAAGCCAAAAACAATCCATAGGAAATCCTTTGTTCGAATGGCACTCAAAGCCCTGAACAATAGCCTTCCATAAGTTTTTAGCATCAGTCAGTCATCTTCTTATCCGTCTATCCCTTTCGGGGTTGCGGGGGTGCCAGAGCCCATCCCGGCCAATTTAAGGCGAAGGGCAGAGTACACCCCAAACAGGTCGCCAGCCTGTCGCGGGGCCACACACACACAACCATCCACACACACACTCATTCCTAGGGGCAATTTGGCACCGGCCAATCAACCTAGCATGCATGTCTTTGGAGGGTGGGAGGAAACCGGAGTACCCGGAGGAAACCTACGCAAACACGGGGAGAACATGCAAACTCCACACAGAAAGGACAGTGTTCCAAGCATCGTTCTCACCTGGGACAGTTTTTAGCATATGATTTTAAATGTTTTTATGTCTGCTTGTTGCTCATTTCTGCTTGTTTTGCGTGAGCCTTGTTGAAGGAAAAAAAAAATCACCACTGTGTCAAACAAATTGTTTTATTCAAAATGTATCGAGCTTATTGAAGGACCAGAATGTGAGGGTCAGGTCTGTTTTTGTTACCTGGCAAGAAGAAATAATTTCTTCCTTTCCAGTACTACTTTCTACTTCTTCATCACCTTTGGGCATTTCCCTTCATAAGTCACCACAGCATGACAGTTTCTTCCATCTAACCCTGTCTCCTGCTTCTTCTTTGGTCACACCAGCTGTCTTTATGTCCTTCACTGCTTATATAAACCTCCTCTTTGGGCTTCCTCTAGGCCTCCTGCCTGGTGGTTCTTCTCAGTTCTCTGCACATGTCCAGACCATCTCAGTCTGGCCTCTGTGACTTTAAAACCTCTAACATGTGCTGTTCCTCTGATCCTGTCCATCCTGGTCACTCCCAGAGAGATCCTCAGCATCTTCATCTCTGCTACCTTCATCTCTGTTTCCTGTCTTTTCCTCAGTGCTACTGTCTCTAGACCAAACAGCATGGCCGGTCTCACCATGGTTTTGAATACTTTTCCTTTCATTTTAACTGAAACTCTTCTATCACACCTGATACTTTTCTCCTCCCTTTCCAGCCTGCCTGAACACGCTTCTTCACCTCTTTTCCACACTCTCCATTGCTCTGGACTATTGATCCTAAGTACTTAAAATCTTCCACTTTCTTTATCTCTTCTCCTTGTAACCTCGCTTTTTTTCCATTTGGATCCCTATACCTTTCCTTTCATTTTAGCTGACAGAGTTTATTTTTCTTATCTATTTAATATCTATCATTTAATATCTTTAAATGATAGAAACTGTTAAAGATGGAGTCGGTGACGTCAGAGAGCGGATAAGCAACCCCTCCCTTCCTGGTCTCGGTGTCTCTTCCTTCCGGCTTACTGAAGAAAGTTAAGGGAGCTTCAGCAGCGGTAACTGGGCTTTTACACAATGGACAGCCAGGGAAGGAAAGTGGTGGTCTGTGACAATGGAACCGGAGTAAGTTTGTAGTTTGAGGAGCTTTTCTTTGAGCTCCACATGGAGCCGTTTGTGTTGAAGAGTTTTCTCAAAGCGGAAGTGTTGCTGTCAGCTAGCTAGCTGCAACTGGGTGTGTAGCTAACTAGCCTGTTAGCATCGCTCATTTTCATTCATCCACTCCTGACGCGGAAATGGCCCGTTAGTCAGGTGCAAATGCGTGGATAAAAGCTGAAAACATAGCTGTAGATTAACCTCTAATATATTTTGGATAGGTTTCATTGTAAGGGATGAGAAATGGGTGATTTGTAAGCAACGGCAGCGAAGCTAAAGCTAGCTAGCTAACAAGGCTAAACAGCTGTCTGCAAGCTGCGAGTCATTTCCGCGATTTGTCTAATTAATTAAATGATTCCTTTTACACCTTAATTACTTTACACCACAATAAAACCACATAGATTTTTTTCTGTTTAACACAATCTACACCCAAGCGGATCGTTATCTATGTAGGCCGTACAGGTGGATTGAGAAACCACCTTTTTTTATATCTTCAATAAAATCCTATTTTACTGTGGATTTATGATCAATAGCAAAGGCCTTTTTAAGATCGAGCTATTACATTTATTTTAAATGAGATTCATTTGATCCATTGCTTTGGATTGTTTTAAGTGAGTTAAATTTGGAGAGAATTCACATTCAATGGAAAATAAAAGTTTCCAACATCTGCACATTTTCTGTTTCTCCTGAAATCAAACCACAAATGCTGCTCATACACTTGGTATTTCCTCTTGGAAATAATGTTTCTTATTAGTAAAACAGACATTTTTGTTTCCAAAATGTATGTGAAACAGTTGGATCATTCTCTAGTTTACACATTAACACATGAACTTCCTCATGCAGAGAATCAGCCAGCAGAGAGGATGTTTGCTCTGCAACTTTCTGACTAATAAGGTCTTTTTTTTTTTTTTAGATCTGTTCTCACAAGTAGAAAAAAACTGCCCCAAATCAGGCTTCAGGAAGTGTGAAGAAAAAACCGCACACACACACAGTTTAGATGTGTTGTGTTTCACTCTACACCCAAGCACTAACCAGCTCTTGATTGGTTAATTTAAAATATTCTGCAGTGGAAAAAAAATGTTGCTTTTATTTTTTTGTATTAATATCAATCTTATTGTTATTATTTTTTTTTTAGTTCAGGGATTGTGTAATTTTGTCTGTCATGCACATGAATTGTGTACTTGAGGTTTGATATGATTTGCATATAATTAAAATACAGCTATGATTTAACTTTTTGGTCAAAAGACCAATCTATAGTTTATCATCTGATCGTAGAAAAGGCTTCAAAATTGTTTTTTTGACAGTTTATTTGATGAACGAGACGTTTCAACTTCCATTCGGAAATAATTTTGAGTCTGGAAATGATTCAGATTCAGTCTTCATTCAGATTGAATCTTCAATCAGAATAATCTCAATCAACATTTAAATTGTCCAGAAGAACAACTTTGAAGCCTTTTTCACGATGGATCACTACTTAACGAATGAGGGATTGAAATGAAGTCATTCCTCAATGGAAAAATTTGTGTGCAGCATTACACCGCAACAGGCTGCCACGTGTGCTGCGAGACCTACCCGCCCACCTAAACGAGGGTTAGGTGTCTTCCCCAAGGACACCTAATCAGGAACTCAGTGGGATTCGATCCCGTGAACTTCCGGCTCAAGGGCAAACGTTCTACCACTGAGCTAATGCCTTCCCTACATATTTATCATCTGATCTGTCAGCTTTCATATTTAGATGCTGCTTCACGTTTCAGCAATGTATTAATGTTTCCTTTTGAAACTTTTCCTGATTGATTAGTTTTAGCTTTTTCAGCTCTAAATTTTTTTTTTATCAACCTCATAGCTGAAAACTTTGTAGTGTTCACAATTGCTGAATTGTTTAATTACTTTGATATTTTATACCTGAAAACGTTCAGGGAATTGTAGTTTTTGAGTAATTTGCTCTTCAAACTGCTTTACAAAGCAGAAGTGTGGTTTCTTATCAGCCATGTCTTTCTCCTCACATTTAAAACTTTCTTTTTCTCATTTTCCAATGTTTTAGTTTGTCAAGTGTGGTTACGCAGGCTCCAACTTCCCAGAGCACATCTTCCCTGCGCTTGTTGGGAGGCCCATCATTCGCTCCACAGCCAAAGTGGGAAACATTGAAATTAAGGTATGAACTGGTTGTCCCGAAACTCCAGGAAAAGATGTGATTTTTCTTTTGGTAAAGTTCTGTCTGTTTCTGTAATAATTAAAACATTTGACTATGTGTTGTTTGTAGGAATTGTATAAAAAGTTCTTTGTTAGTTTTTTAAACAAGCAAAATTTTAGGTTTGACTGACTGTAATTTGTGTGAACATCATTTGTCACCATCTGGGAGTCCATAATTTTACTGCATGGTGCCTATTTCTGCCTTTTCCTTGTCTATTTCACTTGTTTTCTTTCATTTCTTTTATTTTTTATACCTGCCTTTCTGTGTTTTGTTCCCTGTCGGTGAAGTAGAATGCCCAGAAAATGGTAAGTTGGGGTTGGTGTGTGTCTCCTGTTTCTGCCTGCTGCAGAGTTCTGCCATGTTTTGCTCTTTTCTAAAATGAATCTGTTTGTACTTTGAGTTTTTTTCTTCTATTTAATTTCAGTTATTGTCGTTACCCACTGTAATTAGTTTGTTTTCTTTTTACAATCATAACTGTTTGCTGGTTTTGAGTGTTAAGTCTGGCATAAAGTTGGTAGTGGTGAAACCCGTTGTGGTAATGTCCTTCTTTCTTCAGGAAGGAAGTGTTCGAAATGTTAAAAAAAATAGCTGTGATAAATCACAGAGCAGCTGTTATTGATGGAGTGCTTAAAGAAATTTTGGACCAGTTCCCTTTTCACTCTCTGATCTTTTTGTACATCCTGGCAGCAAAATGACCCCAGCAGCACCCCACAAATCTACAAAAAAAAAATGAAAGTATCAGTTTCAACTGGGAGGAAAGATTCTTTTTTTAGCTGTTATTTCAAAGCTCAAACCTTTTTTTAGGTAAAACCCACTTGATGTTCTCACTAAACTAAGTGTTTAACATCTTTGCCAGTGAAGCAAAGATTCCATTTGTCAGGATGCATGGCACACAGCTGAGAGTCAGAGATGGAAGCACATCTGGCTTTCTCTCTCCATCTTTTTTTTTTCTTTTTATTAAGACCACATGGAGCCGATGTCTGACTGGTACTTTGTTGCCAGAGTGCACAGGATGAACTCATAAAGTGGCTGTCTTTTTTTTGATGTTTCTGAGTGGAACATGAGATGCTAACCGTGTGGCTAACATTGAGCGCTAACCTGGCAGCTGTTCACTCCACTGGGCTGCTATGCATGCGAGTAAAGCGAGTGGTTTACTGATGTCAAAGGTAAAAGACGTTTCCAGGTGTAAATGCATGGAAAATTATGCCTTGGGGTGCATGCTGGGTAAATGAGTTTTAAAAAGAAAAGTTACATGGCTGCAGCTTTGATCTGACAAATCTTTATAACGTCTCAGTAGTTTGAAGAGAAACGAGACAACAAAGCGGGTTGAAGTGACTGAGTTTGATGATCCGATCTTAAGTTTACAGGAGGGACGAAAGTGATGACTCATAAATGTATTAAACTTTTCTGCAGGACCTGATGGTGGGAGATGAAGCCAGCGAATTGCGCTCCATGCTGGAGGTGAACTATCCCATGGAGAACGGCATCGTCAGGAACTGGGATGACATGAAGCACCTTTGGGACTACACCTTCGGTCCAGAGAAGCTCAATATAGATTCTCGCAACTGCAAGATTCTGCTGACTGAACCACCAATGAATCCTACAAAAAATCGAGAAAAAATCATTGAGGTAAAGTGCCGCGTCTCTCTGCTTTTAGGCTTCTGAATGAATTTGTCAGATTTGTGCTCGCTTCATTCAACTTTCCTACATTCTGCAGGTGATGTTTGAGAACTACCAGTTTGCAGGTGTTTATATCGCCATTCAGGCTGTGCTGACGCTGTACGCTCAAGGTAGGGAGCCACACCTGAGCAGCAAAATGGAACAAAAATGTTCCTAATTTTCCTCTTTGTTGCCACGAGTCTGAAACAAGTTAACTTATTAGATATTAATAATTTATGTTAATTGGATTATAAAGTTAAAAAGATGCTAATCACAAAACGGCTTGCTTTCGGACTGGGGTTTAATATTTTTTTTTTTTTCTTTTACATATATTACAATCACTGTTTTCACCAAATTATCTTAGTTTGTGGTCGTTTTACTTTGTCATATACAAAAATGTCTTGATGTTTTTGAAACTAACGTCTTGGTTTTCTTTCAGGCCTTCTCACCGGTGTGGTGGTGGACTCAGGTGATGGCGTTACACACATTTGTCCGGTGTATGAGGGCTTCAGTCTGCCTCATCTGACGAGACGTCTGGACATCGCAGGCAGAGACATCACTCGCTACCTCATTAAGGTAACAGTCTCACACGAAGGATCTGCTCGCGTTGACATAAGACATAATATTTATTTGCAGTTTTTCCGTCTGATTCCGTCACAATCTTGATTAAATATTTAAAACCTTTGGGCTTTTTGTTTAAAATGCTGTTTTGCAATCGTTTTACCTGTTAAAATATAAATGTCTATAAAACTGACACTTAAAGGTCCTATATCATGCCTTTTTTCCCTTATTTTATCCTGTTCTATGTATCATTATATGCATAATTTTACATTCCGCCACAATGTCAACACAAAAGGTTATAAATAATACCCTGTTTGGGAGCGCAGTTTCATACCCGGAAGTCAAAACAGCTTGTTTCAGTTTTTTTTTCTTTTTTTTTTCCCGGGACCCGCCCCGTTGGTTGCGATTGGTTGTCATTCATTGTGATTTCCCCACCCACCCAGCAGAGCGTGGAGCGGGAGGGGCGAGACGTATTGAGTAAACAAAGCGTTTCGGAGGAAGGAATAAACTTTGACTATGGCTGTCCGCGTTACTTTGCCTTACGTGTATGATACGTGAATGATACGTGAGTGCCTTACGTGAATGCTAATGACGAGTCAATATATTGCTCGGTACAGCTACCGTAAACAACAGAAACTATTGCTAAGATGCTAACACCGATTAGCCTACTACTTCGTGTTTTGATCTTCAAACACATGATGCACATTAAAAGTAATGTACTACAGCAAAATTCTGGGACAAAACATGTCAGCTGTATTCCGTTTGTACACGTCTATCGTGCCAAATTTGATGCTAACATCTATAAATACATTCGGAATATAGCGTTAGCATGCTAGCGCCAGTGTTACTTACAGCTGCAGGTTCCTCTTCTCCTCTGTTTGTGGGAACAGCTCCAGTTTGTAAAACCAGCTTTTTGGCAAAACCACTTTTGAAAAGGCCAAAGTTTTGAAAGCAGGTTTCAGAAAAATGCCGTTGGCACACGAAGACATTTGAGCTGGTGGTGTAATGAGGGTCTCCAAAAATGAAAGCTAACCACTCTTTACGTAGGTCTTCTGTCTTCGGAATAGTAAACAAAGTTGAGACATCAGCACAACCAAATTCACATTTTCTCTTTGTTGCCATGGTGTATACAGCTTTTGAGGAGAAAAAATACCGCCAAACAGATCCAAGTGAAACGGAAATGGGTGGATATGAGGGTGGAGAGCAGGTAGAAGTGGGGGAGGGTGTTTGAGCTGCAGGGGGCTGAACAAAAAACAGATGTACGTCACTATGTTCCACCAGTCGTTAGAGGTTTGGAGAACACGCCCCTTACTTTGAATTTAAATATCTCAAAATAGCATGAATCACAATAAAACACACTTTGGGGGATTGTTTGGGGTAGTACTAAGTAAAATAAAAGGTTAAAACCTCATAAAAGTCCGTTTTGCATGATATAGGACCTTTAAGCACTAATTAGTCCCAATTGTTTATGACCATCTTGTTATTTTAATTGATTATGTTGTAATTCTGTTACTGTTTCTGTTTGTATATGTAGTTGTTGCTGCTGAGGGGCTATGCCTTCAACCACTCTGCAGACTTTGAGACTGTGCGCATGATGAAAGAGAAGCTGTGCTATGTGGGGTACAACATCGAACAGGAGCAGAAACTGGCGCTGGAGACCACCGTCCTGGTCGAGTCTTACACGGTACAGTTGCACACTTAGCCTGTACTAAAAAAAAAAAAAAAAAAACACTTTTAAACAGGAAAGCACACAGTTCGGCATTTAAGACGGGTTAAGAACACAAGTGCTGGAGAATTGGTTATGGACCTTACAGTTAATCAACTGTCTCGTACAGTGGTATATTGTTCCAGACATTTAATTAGCAGCTTTTTTATTCCTGTATTAAAGCTATTACGTGTCAAAATTCAGGCAAATATTTTTTTTATGGGAACTTTTTTTTTTATTCTTCTTCTCCTTTCGGCATTTCCCTTCAGGGGTCGCCACAGCAAGTCAGTTTCTTTCAACTCAGTTTTCTTTTTTTTATTCTTGTTTTGCGTAAAACAACCAGAACCTCAGTGAAGCTGTTTTATTCTCTCATATATTAACTGAAGTACAAGTGAAGACTGATTTAGAGCTTGCAAGACTTCCTCATTTTACTCCTCTCGCTAAAAACTTAAATGTTCTCATTTATGTTAATAAATAAAGCAATTGAGATTATTAAATGTGAAGAAAATTGCATTTCTGTAAATTCCTTCAATTGTGAAATAATCTGATTATAAAATTTCACTATCAATATTATAAATTAGAGCTGTGATCATTTTTTGTTGCCAGCTTAGAAACAAAAAGCCTTTTAAAAAAGAGGGATTGACTGTGTTAGCATGGATTTAACATTTACTAAAAAAAAACCCAAAAAGACAGAAGCTTTTTAATATAAACCAATCAAAAGGATTATATCATTTTTCTTGTTATTTTTAATCTGGTTTTGATATCAATTTTTATCTTTGTTCTGATTTTTTTTAAAAACAAGACATAGAATTAAAGTCAAACTTATTGTAAAGATTAGGATTAAATTTAAAAGTGGAAAAAAAAATTTTGGTGATAACAAGAGACTTAAAAAAAAACTCTAAATAAAGCAAGGCTAATTAAAACCCTTGCAAGAGCCAATTTTTCTTTTTCTAAAAAAAAAGTTTTATCCACATTAGGGCTGCAACTAACTATTATTTTGGTGATCGATTAATCTGGCGATTATTGGCTTGATTAATCGGGTAAAATTGGCGGCTTGATAAATAATAGTTTTACGGCATTTTATTGAATGTAGTTATGCAAAACACAACTCATAACCACTTAAACAACACGTTGGGCTCATTCTAATAAGTAAAAATGTTAATCTTTCTGTGAAATAAAGAGGGAGAATATTACCATTTCTACAGCAAATATAAAATAATAAATCTACTTACTGTATACAGTAAAGGTAAATCACGAGCACCCATAAAATATGTTTTATAGTACTGGCTAAAAAAACATAAAATGTAAACTGTTGACCATCCAGGATCACATTTAAAAACAAGAAATTGTTAACAGTTTTAGATTTGCAAATTTAACCTTGTTCAGAGGTATAGTACCAAACAAAAATGGCCTAGGTTAACGTGAGTAAAAATACACAAAAAACAATCAAGTTGTGTAATATTAAGTGCAGTTGACAGCAAAAACTTCCTAAACGATTAATCGATGACTAAATTAGTCGACAACTATTTCAATAATCGATTATAATCGATTAATTCGATTGGTTGTTTCAGCCCTAATCCACATGCTTCACTCTTACAAGTTTCACTTTTCTGGTTGAAATTCCTTTACTGTTAAAAAAAAAATTAAAGAATTACGACTGATTCATTTGTGAAAGTGCAATCAAGACCAATCAGGTTACTATATCTGGCCGAGCGAGGAGCTACAGCTAGGGAAATGATACCTGAACATTTTGTGTGTCTCATTTTGCAAGTAATTCCAATTAGAAATCATGCAGGAGTTTGAAATGTTATCATAGGTGCATGTTCACTTGGGATTTTAAATGCAAAAAGAAAATCTCCCAAAAAAGGATTTGAATGTAGTTTTTCCATCTTTGTGGAGGTTTACTATTTTGTCTCCCGTGTTTTTGGACAGCTCTATGGTCTTAGTGATTGTGTGGGACAGATAGCTTCTAATTTTGGACAAGTGGACGTGATCTTTTTAAAGTTGCTCTGAAGTCATTGAGGGTTAGAATTCTTGCTGATACACAGGTGTTCAAATATTTTCCTCACTGTATGTGAACGAGCACATGAATTTGCAGAGAGAAACACACGGAGCCTCTACGAGCCATGCTTTTCTTTCCAAAACCCCAAAAACCGGGGCTGAAAGTTTGTGTTCCTGCATGCTTCAGCAAGCACGTTGTGTCTCAGAGCTTCACTGTGACCGTGTGTGTGTTTTGGTTTGTGTAGGCGGTTATGTATGCAGTGTGCGAGCAGAAACAAGGACGGCAATGTAACCGTGGCCGAAGGGTCTTGAACTGTGCGTTACGTCATTTCCTGTGCAGTCAGTTTGCGGCGGTGGCTTCCTCCCTCCGCCCTCTGCTGAATGAAGCCTTTTTATAGTTATCACACATGTTCCCTCTGCTTCATTTTAAAACCACCAGTTTTAAAGGCTGGATGGAAGCTTTTTTAGCACTGCAAGCAAATCTTTGTGAATACTGGACATGCGGTGAAGACCCACCTTGGTTTTTTCTGGCTTCTTGTAGGTTTGTGTCTCCAAAAGAAATACTTGTCACCAAAACCAGAAACTTGGAGTGATTGATACAAAAATGATTGGCTCAAGTTTCCAAAGTCTCTGCGTCCACTTCTCATCAACATATAGTCCTGTATTCTTGGTACTCCTGGCAGTGAAGGCCAATTTAAGCCATACCTCTTTGAACTTCAGTAGGATTTTATAGACTTATAACACGAGAAACACGAGAAGTCATTTGGTCTAAACTGGCAACGACATGAGACGCTAATTCTGTGTTGGATTGTTTATTGTGAAAAATGAGCTTATATTTCTACTCAACCACTGGATTTTGAACCATTGAGAAAACAGCCCCGGACTGAGCTTGGACGACCTAGGGCCTCATTTAAAGTGTGATTGCGTACGCCAATTTGATTTCAAACAAGGGCCTCTGATCTGAAGGTTAGCGTTTACATCTGACACTAGCTCTGGTTACTTTTAGCAAGGTTTAGCTTTAGCAGTATTTAGCTTCTAAACTTTCATCTTTACATGTTTTAATGTACTGAAATTAAAACTGTTATCAATAACTAATTGTTCATTTAATTTTTGATGATATAAATGGTCCCTAAACTCTATAAAAAAACAAAACAAAAAGGCAACCGTTGGATTGATTTTTGGTCACTGAATACGTGCAAACATAAATATTACCCATTTACATCTAGACTGGAGATAAAATAATCGCTGCATAACCAGGATTATTTTTGATTTATTGCTTTTTTTTCCCTACAATTTTTGCACATAAGGTTGCTCACAAGAGGTTGACTATACAAGCTGAAATTAAATTTAATGTCAAAATGTTTTAAAACGAGTGTCCAACAAGAAAACTGAGTCAAATAACTCTGAAACTGCGATGTCATGTCCATTAACCGTAAAAGTTTTAATCAATCTAAATACTTAATTTTCTTTATGAAATGCTTTAAAAACTAAAGAAAAGAAATTCAACCTGAGCTCTATTAAAGTCTCAAGTCTTGTAATTCAGCGTTTCACCCTCTGGCGAGCTCGTCCATTAAATCTTACCTCGTCTGTGGTGTCATACTTTCTTTCATCCTCTTTTCATCTCCTTCCTCCCACACATCTCCAGCTGCCAGATGGACGTGTGATCAAGGTGGGAGGAGAGCGGTTTGAGGCCCCCGAGGCTCTGTTCCAGCCCCATCTCATCAACGTGGAGGGCGTCGGAGTGGCTGAGCTCCTCTTCAACACCATCCAAGCAGCTGACATCGACACCAGGTGAGCCCAATAAAAAGAATTAAAAAAAAAAAAAAAAGCACTTGTATCAACGCTGTGCTATCAATAAAGACGGACGGATACAAAAGCAAAACGCTTTCCCAAGAGTGACTCATTGTTTCCTCCTCGTTACATTGTCATTACCGTAGAAACACAGACATTTTGGGGAAAGATAGATGGATCTAAAATGGTGGCATCAAAAGATTAGATGATGTTGGGTGTCTGGGTTTTTTAAAAATGAAAAAAAAAATTCTGTACGTCTTCAGAAATAAAATCTATTGTAAAAGTTATAAAATGAATTTTCAGAGTGCTTCTCTGATGTGTTGGACTTTCTCCCATCAGGCCCGAGTTCTACAAACACATCGTGTTGTCGGGAGGTTCCACCATGTACCCCGGGCTGCCTTCTCGGCTGGAGAGAGAGCTAAAGCAGCTGTACTTGGAGCGTGTGCTGAAGGGGGATGTGGACAAACTTTCGGTGAGAAAATGATCACTTGTTTTTTTTTCATAACAACTATCATCACATGATGATGCCATTTCTAATCCGACTCGGAGACTGAACTTAGTGCTAACTGGCCTGGAGACTGAACTTAGTGCTAACTGGCCTGGAGACTGAACTTAGTACTAACTGGCCTGATCTGGACTGCTCAACCTCTCACCTGGTGGGAATAAATATTTCCAACTGATTCTCAGTTTGTTTGACTTTGCTTTGGGTGGAGTTTCCCACTTGAACGCTTGGAAAGAAAATACTTCTTTAAAAGCGCTCCATTCTGAATATACAGAATATATATATTCATCAATTATAATCTCCAAACAATTTCCAAGCAGTAAAAAAAAAAATCTATCAAAATTTAACTATTTAAAACGACAGTTTTTTCTGTTGTAGTGTGCATAGATCACCACCAGAGGGGGCAAGATGCAAATGAATGTTACTCATTGATTTTATTGAAAGTATTTAAAGTAAAATTCCTAATTTTTTAATATATTTATACTAGTCACAGTTGAGTTATTGATTTTAATAGTTAAAAAGTACATTTTGGTAAATAAAGCATAAGATTTTTCTCTGCGTTCCTTCCCCAGCTGCAGTTACTTTGACTGTTTATCTCATTGAGGAAAAAGTCTCTGGAGGAATTTAGTGAAAAGTGATGCAACTGTGAAAGCCACCATACATTTGATAGATTCAGCTGAGAAACATCTGCCGAGCGTCTTTTGAAGTGGAATTCCACGTGTTTGCTTGTTAGTTTGTCTTCTAAACAACTAAAAGGAGCTGCAGCTTCTCCCTATTTGGTGAAAATACGACTGTTTTAGCGAACTAATGTTACGCCACAACAGTTTGAAAAAGATCGAGATCTTTATTATTAAAAATAAGCAAACAGTTAAACCAGGAGTCATTTCGAAATGCTGTTGCAGTCAAACATCTGTATGTATCATATGCATGTTTCATTTTCGTTTTTGAGTGGAAAATAGTTTATAATTAATTCTTCATTTTTTGTGTCAACAAAAATTCTGTCACTCTCCAAACATTAAAACCACTTTGACCTTTCTTTAAACCCAGATAATCACCACTTAAGTGTCACTTTAATTTGACTGGAAAAATTTCCATAATCATAATTTAGTATTGTTGCGTACGATTTCGTTTTGTCCTCTGACCCGCTTCTCCCTAATAGATGGCGAAGGGTGCCGGAGCCTATCCTAGCTGATTTTAGATGAGAGGCAGGGTACACCCCAAACCGGTCTCCAGTCTGTTGCAGGATCACACTTACACTCATTTCTAGGGGCAAAAAAAAGTTGAGAGTAGCATTAGAGAGAACAACTAGCTGTAATCAGGATTGATACATCTCCAGTTTTCAGCTATAAAAAATGTGGATTTGAGTAAATATTTTTGATTATTTTACGAGTCAGGAAGGATCAATGTTAGAGCAAGTAACTGTCTATTCATCAAGGTGAGACCCCTAAAGACCTCCATCACATCCTAAACTTACCTTGTGTCCTGCAGAAATTCAAGATTCGTATCGAGGATCCTCCGAGGCGAAAGCACATGGTGTTCCTGGGCGGAGCCGTGCTGGCCGACATCATGAAGGACAAGGACAACTTCTGGCTGACCCGGGAGGAGTACCAGGAGAAAGGAGTCCGCGTGCTGGAAAAACTCGGAGTCACCGTCAGATAAAGCACTGGACGGACAGAACACACACTCACACACACACACGCAAATACACACACACTTCCCCTCTCGCCCACATTGCAGAGTATAAATGTATTTCTCCCTCTTTGCTTTGGCTCGGTTCTCCTCGGCCATCAGATTCTTCTTTTCCTCCTTATCAAGGATTCGCTCACGCTTTTCCTCACAAAAAGCGCTTTGAGTTAAAGCGTTGACAGGTTATCACCGAGCGCTGTTAGAAACGGTTAAGCCCCCACCCGAATGAATCGGTGGGCAAACCCACCAACTAGATGTTTAATTTCCTCCTTTTTGTCCAAACTTCTGAGGGGATGAAATAATGCAAAGTTTAAAAACGCCCCATCGCAGAAAGCCACGGCCGCTTTTCAGCATCTGTTCCAGATGAGAGCGTACTGATCACATTTTTATGTCTGTTTTTATATGAACAAATATTTTTTTTTTTTCTTGGGTGAGGGATTACTTTTGTTTTGCTTTTTTTTTTTGTATGTATGAGCTGAGTTTCTTGATGTTAAACTCTTTATTCCACGATGTTCTCCCATGATGCTGTGCACCACCCGGCTGCCTTCATGTTGAATGAGGGCAACTCATAGGGACACAAATTCCTTTTTCTTTTTTTTTCTCTCGTTTTAATAAATTAACGGTTGATTCATAAAGGGACAAAAAAATCTAAAACCCCTGAGCTTGAAATTGGGTGTGATGATGGTACTTGGAGGATGTGGAGTAGGAGGGGCGTGGTTCTTATTACTTCATCATTTGACCTCACATCTGGATGTAAAAGCTTAACAAATGAACAGATGTAAAGAGTCGCTCAGATCCACCCGGATCGGATCTATTTAATTAATAAAAAAGTTAAAAAAGAAAAGAATCTAAAAGTTGAATCGTTGTTGAGACCATATTTAAAAGTCCTCCCGGTGGATGACTTCACGTCACTGGAGACGTGTCTATTTTGAGTATAAATGTGTATATTTTTTTTTCTCTTCTATCCAGTGCCAAGTGCAGTTAATATGACTGGATCTCATGTTTGTCTCTTTCTTTTTTGTCACTTTGGTTTTTATTTTCCTGTGTTGTTCATAGCATAACTGCCTAACGCTGATTTAAATAAAGAAAAGTGATTTATAAGGATTGTGTGTCGGCAGGATTTTATTGTCTTGAAAACATTTAGCTGGATTTAGATAAGATGGACTGAGTTTTAGTCTGACTGTGAGATCTGGAAGAGGAAGTGGAGTAGTGGCAGGACTGGCGCCACTAGAGGAAGAGCTTCTCTTTCTGTGCCTGAAATAAAGATCACACCCAGACTCTTCCGGCCCTGTTCCATTTTAATCCCACAGACTCTGACCACTTCCGTCTTGACCCTGAACTTCTCCCTCTGAGGTTTCCTCCCTGTCGGAGCATGAAAGGTGTCACCTGGATATAAATGAAATCAACTGAAATGCTGATTTCCAGGAGCTGGTTTAATAGCTGAGGCTTTTGATGTTCTATATTTTACAAAATATAACAGTAAAAAAGGCAAGTTTTCATAATTTTGAGTCCTTGGAATAAATTCTCCAGTTTCTTAATATCGAAGACGATAAGCCTTGTTCAATCATTTTTTGTATGAAGAACAAAAATAATTGACAAAGAAATACGTAGGTGTTGCCAAATCTAGAACAAAGATTCAAACCCCCCAAAAAAGCCAGAAAAGATAGAAGTACATCTTACTAGCCTTGTTTTCAGAGTTGGTGTTCTTTTCCACAGGGTGGGAGTAGAGGGACGTTTCACCTGTTTGCTTAAATCAAATTTAGGGTTCACATTCAAAGAAGTTTGCTGCATTTCTGCTCAGCTCAATCACATTATGTGACAAATAGATGCTCAGAGAAGAAAAAATCCTCCTTTGAGGTGACGGAAAAACTTCAAATTCTGCCTATCTTTGGACATGAGTCCATGGCTACCCATTCCAGTAAACTGTTGGGAAGTGAACACTGGTGTTCGGTGCACCCAGAGAGGCCAGGCTGACCCCATTACACGAGCAGATATCTTAAATGTTTGCACATGTGGACTGTGATGCTGTTTGCAGCCGTTGAGCTGCTTAGCAGGCCCCCAAAAGCCCTCGGGGACCCTCTTTTCTCCCTCCCCACTCTTTGTGCTCCATCATTATCGCCCACATGCTTTTCCAGAGACATCCTGAGTGAAACAGCTCAACGTCCTCGATGGCTATCACATGTTCCACTGAGGAGGGAGGCAGCAGGGGAAAGACATCTTGAGGAGAAGAAGACAGGGTGTACTAGGCAGAGATTTTTTTTTTTTCCTTCTTTTTGCTTTTTGTTCTTCCAAAATCCTTGCCTCAAACTCTTCAAGTTTTCAAAACATAGTGAAAAACTTTGGCTTTCTATCTTCTGGGCCTCTTTATGAGATCATCCTCTCTTCTGTTTGGTATACTCGGGTTTCAAAACTATGCAAGCATTGATCAAAACAAAAAATCACTTTATGGAAGCTGCTTTCCAGTTGCTAGAAATTCTAAATCAGACCATCTTTTACCTCACTGGTGACAATTCTGAGTCATTCTACACTCACAATAGGAAAAAAAAAACCTGGCAGGTTGCTGGTATTTCTAAAAGTCAAGCTGGAGGTAGAGCCTTTAACAAATGAAAGGCCATGTTTTATGAAATAAGTTCTCATCCCTCTTATTTGAGAAATACTCTCCTTCGAGATTGGAATATAAACAGCTTGTGACCATGTTAATAAGGAACAAATTTAACTTGTTGTCTGCAGACTGTTTGGAGACAGAAGTTGGGATAAGTTTGGTACAGTGGGAGTCCGTTCTTTGATTTCATCTGGTGAACCTTTTATTGTTAATATAATTGTTGATATTGCACTTTTAATTATGTATATAAATGATCCCGGCAGGTAATCTGGACAGAGTTGAGTTTATCTACATGTTTTTTCAATCTTTGTAAATTTAATCGGATCTATTAAGAATTTCCTGAATCGACAATCAATTTGTCACATCCTACAAAGATGGACTGTGGTATGGCAGGGGTAGGTTATGCATTATTTAATTTCTAATCTTAGGTACATGTTCTGAGGGAGAGTCCAGCCGGGAGAAGTTCGGAGTAGAGCCGCTCCTTCTCCAGGTCAAGAGAAGCCAAACAGGGTGGTCAGAACGCCACTCGAACGCCTTGCTGGTGAGGTGTTTTAGACACGTCCCACCGGGAGGAGACCAAGAGGAAGACCCCGGACCCGCTGGAGACACTATGTCTCACAGCTGGCTGGGGAATGACTCTGGATCCTTCAGGGTGAGCTGGGGTGAGAGAAGCCTGGGCTTCTCCTCTGAGGGTGTTGCCCCCGTGACCCGGCCCCGGATAAGTAGAAGACAACGGACAGGAACACGTTCTGTCCATTCTGGGGCAGGATTTCCACTCCATCGGGTGTCTTATGTTTTTTTTTACCCCCTTGAGAAGGTAGGTTTTGGAGGAGTTTCCTGGCTGTTTTTACAACTTGTGCTGATTGTGTTAAGTTTGTTTCTATTTATTTAATTTTGTGAATCCCTTGCAGATGAATAGTGATGCTAAGATGGGGATTTTTTAAAATCCACATCCAAATTGAATGATAGACTGCTCTGCCATCCAGGAGGCACATGATTTAGAGCCGTTGCTGCTCCGGGTCGAGAGAAGCCAGATGGGGTGGCCCGGGCATGTGGTGAGGATGCCACCGGATCTCCTCGCTACTGAGGCGTTTCAGGTACATCGCATTGGGAGAAGACCCAGACCCTGGACCTGCTAGAGAGAATGTCACACTGCTTGCCGGGGAAAGCCTTGGGATCCTCTCAGGTGAGATTAAGGATGCAGCCGGATCAAGAGAAGCCAGATGGGGAGGTTTGGGCATCTGTTTAGGATGCCACCCGAACACCTTGCTAGTGTAGTGTTTCGGGCATGCCCCACTGGGAGGAGACTTAAGAGGTAGATCCTGAACCTGCTGAAGAGACTATGTCTCACAGTTGGACAGGGAACACCTCAGGATCCTCCTGGGTTAGATGGAGGATGCAGCTGGGGTGAGAGAAGCCTGCGTTCCCCGATTGAGGCTGTTGGTCCCTGCGAGCCAGGTCAAAAAGCGAGAGACAACGTTTAAAACAATTGAAATTTATGTTTAACATTTTTAAAGATATGCAGATTAAATTGGATTGCATGACCCAATGAGGCTTTCTTCTTATTTGTAGACAACAAACATGAGTTATGAGGAAGTCTTAAATTATACATCGACTCATCGTTGGTTTCACTATGTTCTCTCATTTTATTAGAGGCGGAAGGTAAGACACACATTTCACTTTTCGTACAGACCTGGCAACCTTTCAGTATCTACAAAGTACTTCCTTTTCCTTCTCAAATCCAAGAGCTACATCCATCGTACATGTTAGAAACAGTTATTAAAAAAAAATAGAAATAAAAATGTACAACATACACTTGATATATATAATATAATTTTCGCTCTTTTGTTTGTACAGAGGTAAAAATACTAAATGTAAAAAAATGGATCCAATTCAGTACAGAGTGATTTCTAGGTTTCTTTTTTTTTCTTCAATTTAAATAGACAAGGAGATAAAGAAGATGTATCCAGGCACTTGTAAATGGCTCTGACAGGTGAAATCACTCTAAAACACCAGATAAAAGAAAAAAAAGTAGACGCTGACACACACACACACACACACACATAAGCAAACACATGTTCCAATCAAATTGGGCCCTGTCCCTGATTCGTGGTAAAAAAGAAAAGACCTCATTCTAGAGAAACGTGACGATGTGACGACGTGTCCAGTTTAGATCTAATGGCAGGACAGTGAGCAGGTGAGGAGGAGGTGTAGGTGTATGTGTGGCAGAAACACACCAAGACAGGATGCACGAAACCGATCCAGCTCAGGTAGATTTTCTGGATTTGCACTACAGTAAGGGGTGTTTGCTTGTGTTTAACGTTTGTATCCGGGATGCAGTTGTTTTTCAAACTCATCTTCTCCAAAGGGAATCTGCTTACGTCCTGCTTCCTTTCATCTTTCAAAAGCATATTGTGTCCCCCCCACCACATCCCCCGTCACATCCCAGACAGACCACAACCGGAGCGCTTGCCAGTTTCAGTGTTGCTTCTTATTTTTCCTCCGTTTGCACGCAAACACATCCACAGAGCTGATCCGGAGTCGGACATCTGACTTTTCACTTTGTGCTTCTGATGTTGGATCAAATCTGGCATGGATGGAGAGAAGAAGCTGTAGGGTTGAGATGAATAGCACACGCAGGTCACATGTGGTTTCAGCACGTTGTCTCTCATGTTCATCTAACGGTTCCAACAACGTAGATACGCCTCTAAAGAACCGCCTCGCTTTTTAAGTTTTATTATTTAAACTTAATATTAAAAGAAAAAAAAAGCAGCTTCTTTGGTTTTAAAATTTGTTTCCTTCATGACGACGTGTGTTTTTATGAATTAATTTAATCTAAATTTTGTAAAAATAGTTGATTTTCTAAACAGAAAAAATACTTTTACAACACTTTTTTCTAATTTTGAAAAACTGAAATTAATTTGATTTTGTATATTTTTTAGGGTTTTTTTTCTAGCATCCATCTGTTCCCACATGTGACCGTCTCACTCTGCTGGATACGAACGCTTAAAGACGAGAAGTGATTGTGTGTCGCAGGCTAACTAAACTCCATTCTTCACACACTGAATGAAAAACCTTACTTTAAAGTTCATTTTTACTACAAAAATAGCTTCAGCTAAGTGTGATGGAGCCGTACACGGTGAGGGTGATTGCTTGGAGCTCCTACTTTTATTTGAATCTTTTAAAAGACATCTTTAAAGAGAGGCGAAGTTTGGCACTCCACTTTTTTGTTTGTCCGTTTTTAAGGCATGTGGGCACCAATTTTACTTTGAAGCTGATTGATTTCTCAGATCTTAAAACATTTCTCGTCACTTCAAGCGTTTGAAAAGTAAAACGAGCCGAAAAAATCTAGCAGATTAGAAGTGGGATCTCTAGGCACTGTCTGAAGTTAGAAGAACGAATACGGTAGCACGACGTCTGAACCCAGCTTCACTCATTCATTTTGATTATTTTTGATTATTTTGAATTACTCTATTCATCCCTCACCGGGGAAATGAAAACATGAATCTTTGGAATATTAGATGAAGAAACAAAGGCCTGAGCGTGCATTTTAGGGGGTCCATCCACACATCCGCGCACACACACTCGCACACAGGTGTAGTGTCTGATTTCCATTTTTGGAGCTGGAGTCAAGCTGACGGGGGAAGGGCCTGAATTTAGAATAAAATATAAACAAAGAGGACCTCACAAACATAAAAGGAAAGAAAAAAAAAACAAGTACAACAAAGAAACAATTCAAGTTCTTTGACATGGAGTCAGTGTAGAAATAGAAGAATATAAAGTACCTGCATATGTGATAAAATGACATATAGGTCAGTAATAAAAAAAAAAAAAAAAGGCCCCCTGAAAAATACTGCTCTCTCATTAGAAACAGAGCATGAAATGGCCACGTGGAGAACTGAGAGAACGCTAAGGGGGAGCTTATCTTCCCAGGCTGTTTTTTTTTTTTCTCTTCCTTTTTTTTTTGGCTTATTTCAGTGTGTGGAATTTGTAGCAAAACCCAGAGGAACCGAGGCAGGAGACGGAGCAGCCAGAACTACTTGTCCCGTTTTTTTTGTGTTTTGTTCGTTCTTCCTTTTCCCTGTGCTTGCGTTGGGTTTGGGTCTTTTTTTAAAAAAAAAATGTTTGTTTCCTCTAAAAGGACACCCAGTGAGTTCTCAGCTTAGGGCCTTATGTCGGCCTCCGCAACAGCCACATGTAAGTCCTGCCCGGTGGCAAGCGTGAAGCGGTGGGTAGAGACAGAGGCAGGGCGCCACCAGAGAGAGACCGAACAGAGCTAACCAGCGCGTGCCCAGACGGCCTCCCCCGCCTCCCTCACCCCCGTCACAGGAACAAGGGTCCGAGTAGTCCCCTTCTGGGTCAGACATGCAGTGGTAGAGCATGGTGTCCGCCAGCCACATGCAGCTGACCTTCTGAATGCAGGTTCCCACAGGGTCCGGGGCGTCCTGGCACCGGCCTTTCCGGTTGTCAGAGATGTAAAAGGCTTCGCCGCAGTGCTCGCACTGAGCGCGCTCTATCCCATCTTCCTTTCTTCCTTTACTGCCATTAGAGGAAGAGGAGGAGCTAGGAAGAAAAGACCGAGGCTGATTGGAGACCACCGAGAAGCTGGGCCGGTACGAGCCACAGTGGCCCTTACTGTTACTGGTCAAGGGTCCGAAAGTGGGGTCTGAGTCTGAGGGTGACAGAGCGGGTGCCAGGGGGTAGGTGTAGTCATGTTTCTGTGTTTCTGGCTTGTCTAACTGAACGTAGGGCTCGGGGTCATCAGGGATGAATTTGACACGCATGTTGGCTTGGCGATAGTCCTCGTATCCCGTTAGCCAAGGCCGGTCCGATAGGTGGCGCTCTGTGTTTCGCTCCCAGCTGCGTTCCCGTGGGTTGATCCGCACAATTTCCTCATCTTCGAAAGTGACATGGCGCGGAAACCGAGACAACGGCTGAGAAGAAAGAGAAAGAAGTTTTAACCCAACATGTTTATGGAGTGTTTGGGTGGATGATGACGTTCTCTCACCTGGTCCAAGTAGTAGTGGTCTGTGACCCGGTAGGAGTCGTGGAAATCGTGGCGATGTCCCAGCATGTATTTGTGTCTCTGTGGAAGGGGTGAGGACTCGAGCGGCTGCAGAGAGCCGTCCAGCTTTTGAGAGGAGTTGGATGAACTGTCTGTGGTGTTCTGAGGAAACAAACACAGGAAGCCGACTAAAAATGCTGCTTTTTGATTGGATTCGTCAAACAAACAACTAGCGAAGAAGCAAAGGAGGACAGCCTGATTGGACAAACAAAAACAGGAAGCCATGCAGCAGCTCTGATTGGAAAACAGGAAGTGGAAACTCTTTAAAAACCTCTTTGAGTTACTGTACCCATGGTAAATCTTCACTATTACGTTAATTCTAGTTAATATCTTGCTAATCTAAACAAAAAAACAACAGTCTCTGGAGTAACTGGATAACGTGAACTCTGCACACAGAAACCACCATGTCTCACCTTTCTGTCCGTTCTCGTTAATCCCCTTCACCTCATTTTTACACCTTTCCCTTTAAAACAACCTGTCCTACTTCTCTCAATCACACTTTCTTCACATTCCAGTTTTTATTATAAACCAGCCAAGGATGTGTGTGTGCGAGAGAGTGAAGATCCCGTCTCTTTTCTGCGAAGGTTGCTGTGGCACTACTCCAACTAAAACTTTGGCCAGACACAAGACAGTCGCACCGCAACCACACTGGACGGGCCCCGCCGGGGGTCATCCTGCATGTCAGGTCGGCCAGACACATCCCGTCATGGTCATATGAGTGCATGTGGAAGAGATACTAAAGATGTAAAAGGAGGAAGTGTATAACTGGTCTGATAATGATGTATACACAATAACTTTCTGCTGATTAGAGAGAGAAAAAAAAAGAAAGAAATGTGGCAGTTTTCAATGAAACAGATCCACAGAAAACAAATGAATACTTTTTCAATGTCATCCACTGCTTATTTTTTTCTTATCTTGCTTCAGGATCAACAATGCTGGTCGAAGCTACCAATTTCTCATTTCTGTCTGAAACAGCTGCAAGATCTCTGAGCTTCATCTCATCTAATCTGTCTAGTTTTAAGCAAGCAAGCTGCGATGCGAAGGGGGCGTGTGTAACCCTGGGAAACATGCTTTATTTATCTTTTTTGCCGTACTAGAATAAAGTGTAATTGCACATCCACTACAATAGTTGGCAGTAGAGCTCTCATGGAGTCAGGGAGTAGCAGCTCTATTGTGTAATGTTTTTTTTTTTTTATTTTTTGCACCGAGCAAGTGATAGAAAGTGCAGTGTTCATAGTCAAGAAAGAAAGTGGGGGCACACAATTTGTTTTCTTCTTGCAAGGCCGTGCGTAACAGAAGATAATTGAGAAGCACTGCCTTACTCGTTGAGTTGGTCAAAGGATGGGCGGTTTCTGCAGAACTCCACCCAAATTTTAGAGGCGTAGCCTGTCTTTTCTCAGTAAGAACCACACGGATGAGCAACGGGTCGTTTATGCGCAAACAATACAATGTGAAGAGTTATTTTGCGAGAGATGAGACCTTGAAATTATTTAGTTACTTTTTAAACGCTATGGGACGCTCACAAACGAGCCACTTAGTTGTTAAGTTTACAAAACCTGTGTTATTGCTTTTAACTATGGAAGCACATTTTTTATTTTTATTTATTTATTTATTTATTTCGGTCACAGTGCAACCTCATATCAATGAAATAAAGAAAACAACCATATTCCAGCAAAGGACCGAAAAGGTAACGGCTGAAGCAAACGCTTATTACGCCGACCCTTTTTTTTTTTTTTTTATGTCATAATAAAAGCAAAAAGACATAAGTAAATACTAAGTCATCATAATTGTTATAACACATAACATAATATATCATAATACATCATAACATAATCATAACACATCATAACATATAACATAATCATAACACATAATCGTATTTAAACAAGTTTGAATACAAATCAAACTGGAAAAAAACCCCACATTTTAAATTTTTTTTAAGTTAAAAATAAGGCCGTTGCCATGACGAGATCTGCGACCGTTAAGATCTACGACAGTCGAGATCTGCAACTTTGCGCCTCTGCGCATGCCCAGAACGAATCATCCCCCTAACTTCCAGATGATCTAAACATCAAGATCTGCGACATGGCGTAGCGTTAATTTCTACTGAAATTAGGTTTTTTTCACACCTGCTCTGCATTTTTCGACTAAAAATCTATCATTTTAAAACGTACAAGTAACTGTTTTTTATTTGCTTACAGTGTATTATTTTTCTGGTTCTGCAACCTGTTGTTCATTTCCGGATGTTTAGATCTGCGATCAGTCGCAGATTTCAGTGAGGCCGCAACTCTCAACAGAAACCAGTCGTGTAAGCTTCTAGCCAAACTATTATCAGTAGCCAAGTCTTTAGTAGCAAAAATCTGGCAGAACATCTTGTTAATTAGTGGGTAATAATCTAGACAAGTCATTGTTTGAATCAAGTTTGTGTAATCCCTCATTCGTCCAGGAGAGAAAAGACTTCTCAGTTGTCTTCTGGGCAGTGTATTTGATGATCGAGAGGTTTTGACTTGCATCCTGAAATCATCTGATCTGATTCAGATTGAAAATAATTTTCGATCGGAAAGCAACACGTCTTGATCATGAAACACACTGTTCCTTAGACAACTTTGAAGCCTTTTCTACGACCATTGTTTAAATGTAAAAAAAAAAAAAAAGAGTATAAATAAAGCCTGATTAGGATAATCTATTCAGGAGGAAAGTGATTGGTCAAAAAATTAAACTATTGATCCGATTTCAAACTGGCCGCATCCGTTAAAATCTTTAGTTGCAGACTATATGTGTGATACATCTTGAAACCGACCTACTCTCATAAGGAAAACTTACAAGTTATTCCTCTCCAGCACAAACTGATACAACATGTTGGTGGTTTTATGACCCAGGTGTGTGTGTCTGTCTGCTGAAGCCATCTCCATTATATCCTGCTCCCCACATGGATACTGCCATGCAGAGAATTACCCCCCAGCTTTCTTACAAAGCCCTGAAAGCAGCTGGCCAAAAATAACACAACATGCCGCCTTCTCTCCAACCCCGCCCCCCTGGAGAAGCCATTAGTGGGGGGAGGAGTTGATATGGTGCAAAACCCCCCCCCCAAAAAAAACTGTCCAACTCTGGCCTCTATGGATTGAACTAATCCAAAACACAGGCCCGGTTTTCTACTGAAAGCTCCAAAAACTGAACAGGAAGAGGGGGAGAGTTTATATTTCTGGACATCTTCTCTCTAAATATTCTGTTTCGAGGCCAGACAAGAGGGCATTTCAAGTTATTTTCTGACACAAAACATGTCCTGACTGAAAGCTCGGGAGGATTCATCCTTCAACAGGCCCAACTCTCTCACTCTCTCTCTCTCGGGATGAGCCCAGAATTTCTTCAATAGCTTTTACTCCCCCTCGTTGTTGTGAATGAGCCAAAATAGAGGCAGAGAAATGAGACGGGAGGCACAGGGGAAGGGTTGGGTTAAGTTTAGGTTTGGTGGACGAAGAATAATTTAGGGAAGTATGTCTATCCCTAGTTCCCTCTCCCCTATCCTCCTAATGGCAGTAAATCTCAAGCAGGATTTCCTCCTGTCCGTCCATGCAAACGTCTGAAGCCTCCTCTGCCCAGTAAAGGAAAGGTCAGCAGCAAAGGATCAACACAACGATCAACCTACTATATCTGTCAAACTGGGATTTCAGACTGGACGAGACCATGAGAAACATTTAGAAGACAAAACACCCTTTTAGAAAAAATTTAATAAGACCACGGTCACTTCATTACATCCCAAATATCATGTAATTACATCATCCTTAAAACAATTTTTGGCACCATGACTGATTTTTTTATGCAAAAAATACAAGACTAAGACAAAAAAAAGTCTGTTTATTGCATATATTTAGTGCATTTTATCTTCTTCTTTTGGCATTTCCTTTCAAGGGTCACCCTTCAGGGGTCGCCACAGCAAGTCAGTTTCTTCCATCTAACCCTATCTCCTGCATCCTCTTTGGTTACACCAACCATCTCCATGTCTTCATTTACTGTATCCATGAACCTCCTCTTTGGTCTTCCTCTAGGCGTCTTTCCTGGTGGTTCTAAACCCAGCATCCATCTGCCAATGTACTCTCTCTCTTCTGCACCAAACCTCTAACATGTGCTGTTCTTCTGATCCTGTCCATTCTGGTCACTCCCAGAGAGATCCTCAGCATCTTCATCTCTGCTACCTCCATCTCTGTTTCCTGTCTTTTCCTCAGTGCCACTGTCTCTAGACCAATCAGCATGGCCGGTCTCACCACGTTTTTATACATTATACATTGCATTTTTATTATCAAGAATATCCAAGAGCGTCTTGACCTCAAAATCAAAAACTGAGAGGACGGTTTTACAAAATCTAACTAGTAGCTCCGCACACTTAAACAAACCATTGCATTGATCTTTTGTTCTTTTTTTTTTAGAGTTTGCACTAAAATGCAGAAAAAAATGCATATAAAAAATAACACAATTTGACATATTTTCATAAATTACCTCTAAGACCCTGTCGACAGCAGGGTCTTAGATTTTGCGTTCGCAAAACTTTTTAATATTCTGTTTTATTTACTTTATTGCACCAGAAATAATCCATTTTTTTATTCAACTAAGAAAAATAAAAGCAGGAATTGCATCATGCTTTGTGATGTGTCTTTGGATGCATGTACTGTATGATTAAACATCCCATCTCATGCAAAGTGCAAACCACCTTACGGAGCAATTGGGGGTTCAGTGTCTTACTCAGAAACACCTTGGCATGAAACTCGGGTGCAGGATCGAACCGGAGACCTTGCAGGTTACAGGATGGTCACCCTACCCTCTGAGCCAGAGGGTTTGTATTTGTCCCCAGTCATTTTAAGATTAATTCAGCTGTTCTTGAACGAATCATGTTAATATTTGTGCCTCCTGCTACGTGACACGACGCTCTAGCTAAATCAATAATGGTTTTTACGTAGCAAGAAGAATTTGATGCGCATGCTATCCTCCTCTCGTGCTACTCCGCTTCTCTATGAGTTGGGTGGTGAGTGTTCCATTCACTCAGGACCCATGTTAAATTCTAGAAGTGGAATCAGTGCTTTCTGAGCGAGGCTGACGAGCAATAGTCAGGCTTTCACACTTCCCAGCCTCTGATGAATCTTTACAAATCAATAGAATTATTTTGTAACAGATTTTTTAACTGTGGTCTGGTCATGTGCATAAAAATGAAATGAGTAGAGTTATTTTGCACCAGATCTTAAAATCTCCAAAGTTTTACAAGTCAAAGCCTTGTTGGAGGTAGTGGGACCAACCAATCACATTCAGCCTTTATTAAATTAGCACAAACACAATTAAAGGTGAAGCCTTTATTTTAATAAATGAACATTTTCAACTAGAATTTGCATCCCTGAATGGTTTTATATTCCTGAAAAACCTCGATCGTTTCACAGCTTTGTCCATCTTCTGGCCTGGTCGAGGTCTTCCCTCCTCACCCCCTCTTCATCTCTCACTTCTTCATTTCTCCTCGTGTGTTTGTGTGCGTCTCTGTGGTGGCTGTACACTCCCAGCAGAGCACCTATTAGTCTTGGCCCTTACAGACAACCCGAGTCAAAGATGAACCACGAGGCACTTCCTCTCGTAAATCACCGGCCTCGCACTAAGCTGGGAAACAGCTGCTAGTTTGGTGGCTGCTCTTTTATAACTGCCTGAGTGTGTGTGTGTGTGTGTGTGTGTGTAAAGAGGGTCACCAGGAGAGAGGGAGTTGGTGGGATACAGGAAGTGACTTTTTGACCCTGCCTGCTGGCCTTGGTGTCAAGTTTCAGTGCTAGAGGAAGAGGAATGGGGGGAAGGGGAATCTTTATGCTAACTTAAGGTAAAGACACACAACACACACATTTCATCCCAACTGTCAGGCGTGCATGACAGCCAGTCCTTCTGTCTGGATGCAGGTTAATGTTTTCTATGTTTAGCTGCAGAGTTGGACAAATTCGATCGAAACACAGACATGCAGAGAAATCTAAAAGTTAGTGACCACTAGAATCAAAAGCAGGCTTTCTTCTAACAACCCTAAAAGCTGCTTTGGAAGGGGTGTGTTGTTGGACTGGATAAGCATGAAATCTGATCCTAGAAGCCCAGTTTTAAAGTGTTTAAAGGATTATCAAAAGCTAAACCCCCTACCAAACAGCTTGTAACACTCTCAGACAGGTTATTAACTAATTACATTGGATTTTTTTATTATTTGTAATGAAATTGAGCCAAACCCCCTCGCCCCCCGCAAACCTGTTTAGTCTGTAATCTTTTTTTAAAAAGTGGGCGTTTCAAAATTTTAAAGCATGTTCTTTTCAGATCTATGTTATTTCTTCCATGAGTTGGTTCATCAAAACCCACCAGGAATACTGTTCGTCCCTTTTGTTCCATTTTAAAATCCATTGTGACCCACTAATAGAAATGTTTACTCAGCCCTGTTATGAATAGATTTTAAAGGACATGAATGAATAAAATAAAATTAAAAAAAAAACACAACTTGGGATCAGTGAGAGTTGCAGGAATGATTGAACAGAAAAAATGTGCTTACAGTGAACACGTCGTCGTCACCCAGCTCGCTCTCATTCTGGAGTGCTGTTGAGGAAGTTGTGGAACCTACGGAAAAGGAAACCAATCTCAATGAAATAAGAAGCATTGTAATTTAAATCTGAAACAAAAAGCTTCTTTTTAAGTTATTGCATCACTCTCAATCTGCATCTCTCAGTTGTTCTAGTCGTGCTTATGACCTCTGCAGCATGAAGTTGTGACCAAACCGGTTCAACCTGTGGATTGTCTTGTGCTTCCGTTGACAACACAGGGAACATCCTTTAGTGTGATCTTCAAATCAGAATATTCACATACCTTCTGCCAAGTCCTCGATTGCTTTCCGTACGCCCCTATCAAAAGCTCTAGCATCGGCTGGACTCTGGAAAGACAGACCACATCTCCTGTCCTCCACCGTCCAATGATGAAATGTTGGCATTGCTATGGTGTAAACCAGATCTTTTCTCAGCGGACAGTCCAGAATCACCTGTGAAACCAAAAAAAAATAACACTAAAGCTCTAAGGTCTGTTTCAAGAAGGATGTTTTACTAGTTCAGAGTTCAATACTGAACTCTGTGTCAACTCAGAGATGATAAACTCTTGTTTTTTTTATTTCAGAAGAGTTGAAAATAGTTGCAGACATGCCAAGTCTCCTGCATTGGGCGGGAAACACCCGCAATTAGGACATATCTCACGCTCAACCGCCAAGGCTAATAAAATTCACACATGATGAACACTCTAGTGCATTCCATGAACATGATTAGATGTAATGCGGCTAAGCACATGGCATCTCCTGCAGCTGTGCATCTGAAAGCCGCTAGTAGCGATCTGCTTGGTCTATTGCCGGTATTGTTTTTGGGGAACATATCGAAGAAATCGGACATCTGGAAACTTTAGTCATGTGACAGCTTATGTGTGTGAGCCGCAAAACAAAGCGCAAACAAGCAGTACAGGGGTGTATTCCTGATGGTAATTCCTCTTTGTACTGATACATAACGCTAGGTGGTACTACACGTAAGATGCACAATTTTCCAGCTGTTTTTTTCATGTTTTGAACGGTTTGTTTTGTCATGGTGGGTGTTTTCCTTTGGAGGATGTGACGTCATGACATAGCCCCCCTCTTTTTGGCCCCGCCTCAATATCTCTCTCTTTGTGAAGCCAAGTTGGTATCTCTGTGGTTGGTTTAATCAACTCTGGGTAGGTTCATTCAAAGTCAGGTGTTAACGTCATGACTTTAAAAAGCTATAAACAATCAAGTTAAAACTTACGATTTATCATGGCGACTGGGTTATCAGAAATGGACCCAAACCTGATGGATAGTTTAACTATTAAATTTTTATGTGGGTGCGGTCCTGCAGGCATAAAAAACATGGCAGCAGCTAATCTAAAAGCATTACTTGAACAGGTGAGGCTTGATCATCTAAAGGCGGCGTCTGCCTGACTTTACAAATATTTGACATTTTGAATAATTAAACAGCATGCAGCGTTTAGGAGTGTAGCAACATTTTCAACATGGGTGTAAGGTTGTTTAGACACAATTGAATCATTTGGCTTTGATTCAGCCAATAGCAAGAAGGAAGAGGCTAGAAAACCTGGTGGAAAACCAGTACCACTAGCACTGGAAGACCAGCGGCTGAAGGAATTAATGGAGGGAGTTCATGAGATCTATTCACCCAACAGGAGAAAAGTGCATTTGTTACCTACATACTGATGTATGTTGTGTTTTTAACACCCTAGAAAAACAGTATATGGCTATTTTGCAAATGCTGAAAAGATGTAGCAAGCACCAACTATGTGAGTTATCCCAGGCCGCTCACACCAGTTTTTAAACTTTTCTTTTACTGTAGCTGAAACTCTTCTGTCACACATCACACCTGATACTTTCCTCCACCCGTTCCAGCCTGCCTGCACACGCTTCTTCACCTCTTTTCCACACTCTCCATTGCTCTGAACTGTTGATCCTAAGTACTTGAAATCTTCCACCTTTTTTATCTCTTCTCCCTGTAACCTCACTTTTTCCTTTGGGTCCCTCTCATTCAAACATATACTCTGTTTTACTGCAGCTAACCTCATTCTTCTCTTTTACAGGGCAAAGTTTCACCTCTACACCTTTTCCTCCACCTCACCCCTGCTTTCACCACATCGAAAAATGTCATCCACAAACACATCAGTCCAGAGAGATTCCAGTCTAACCTCATTTGTCAGCCTGTTCATCATTGTACCAACTAGAAGGGACTCAGAGCAGATCCTTGATGCAGTCCCAGCACTCTGAACTCCTCCGTCACACCTACAGCACACCTCACCACTGTGTTTCAATCCTCTTAAAGGTTCTGCACCGTTATAAATATGTCTTTACCAATTCAGACATATGAGATGACCATTAGTCAGATTTTTTTTTCAAAAGCTACCAGTCTTTTAAAATACTCTAGAAATGAGATTTGCAAAGAAAAAGACTTCTTAATTCGACTTTAAAACAATAAAATTACCATTTTTTTCTTATTTTACCTGTTTGTCGCGCAGCCGTTCGCCCCGAATGAGGAACTGTGAGTTGCCAGAGCTTGAAACCGGTGCCAACTCAGTCGGTAAGAGGCGGCACACCCCTACCCTGGTCAGGGCTCCACCGTCCTGAGCCAGCCAGCCACCACTCGAGTCGTCCCGCGTCATCACCACCGCTTTAACACGCACGATGTAGCTGTCACTTGAAACAATAAAAAAAAGAAAGAAACTATTAAAATAGCAATTACAATTTAAATATACCAGAATGGAGGGTCTAATACCAAACCTTATGTTACCATGATGGACCATAAATACAATATATACATAGAAAAATTGTGTTCAACTGGAAAGCTAAAAAGAGTTTGCATTTTCTAAACCTGCTTCATTTTGTTAGAACTGAAGCTTCTTTGAATTCCAACTTGTTTCAATGCCACAGATTTTTATTATATTTAGATTTCCACAATAGCAGACTGTTTGAGGGCGTCGTTTGAAGTCACGACTTTGCCTGGTCTTCACTGTGTTGGTGTGGGAGGTGTTGCACCGGGACCAGTCAGCATGAAAACATACAGCCTCAAACTTTTAATATAAATCTGTCTGAATGTTATAAATCATTTTGAACATAGCAATTCATTTAAAAAAACGAGATAAGTCATTAGTAAAAACAAACAAAAAAAAATCCCTCATTTTTAAAGCAATGAACACATTGTTCTCAACTAAAGACAATAGCAATTTATCTTCTCGATCCTTTATCCCTAATGGATTGCATTAGGGGATAAATGCAATCCATTTATACCGGCTGATTCAAGGTGAGAGGCAGGATACACCCTAAACAGGTCACCAGTCTGTTGCAGAACTATATACACACACTTATTCCTAGGGGCAATTTCATAGCGGCCAATTATCTTAACATATATGTTTTTGGAGGGTGGAAGGAAACCGGAGTACCTGGAGGAAACCCATGCATACGTGGGAAGAACGTGCAAACTCCACACACACAGGCCAGTGTTTTAAGCCTTGTCCCCACTCCGGGACCCAAACCCTGATCTGATGTGAGGCCACTGTACTAACCATTGTGCCACCGTGCATCCCCATACTAAATAAATATAAATAAATAAATGAATATAAATGAATTACTCTATTCATCCATCACCGGGGAAATTTGTGTGCTGCTCTCCTTACACCGCAGCAGGCTGCCCTTCGACGGCGCCAATGGTGGGAGAAGTGGGGTTTTGGTGTCTTCTTCAAGGACCCTAGTCAGTGGTCTCAATGGGAATTAAACCCGCGACCTCCCGGTCCGCAGGCGAGCGCTCTAGCGCTGATCCACCGTCTACTAGTATTGTTAAATAAAAATCTTATGCTTTCAACTCGGTCTTGACTAATACACCTCTCTTATTGGCTATTTGAGGATCTGCATGTAATAAAAAATACACTGCGATTATAAACTCGATGCAATCAGGATGAAGGTTTCTGAACCCCTAAACTCACAATACAAAAAGTGTCGAATATTTTTAAGAAACAAAGTGAGCAGAAAGCCAGCGATACAAACGATCTCGATTAGACGGGAGTGGACTGGTATCTTGATCGGACAAACATTACACAATCTGATAGATAATACAACCAGAGTTTAGTCTTTGCGGCAACACCAAACAATAGATGACAAAAACATGGAGGAGACAACGAATCATGTCATAAACAAGAGGCATTCTCAAGTATTAGCATGATCGCCACCACCCTCCTAGGGACACAATGCACATGGTCACAATCCACACCAACAATTTAACAATAACAGGATGCAACTGTATATTCCACTGATAGCGTTCTGCATGTTTGTTTGTGTGTGTGGTAGATGAAGACAAGGCATTAAAAGGGACATGTAGGCAGAGTGGGAGTGAATGAGAGAGGTGTTATATAATTAGCTTACAGACAGTCTCAGGGATTTATTACACGTATACACACACACACACACACACACACACACACACACACACACACACACACACACACACACACACACACACACACACGTGGTAAAACTGGTTCACCAGCTCCCACCCACATGGATTCATAAAAACGACTGAATGACAGACTGACTGGGTGATAGCAGACAAACAGCAAGCATAGAAAAGCCAACTCCACATTCACTGGTGCTTTCGTGCAACTGAAAACAAGACTTTCTGTTTAATCAGTTGCACTTTAATCCATCTAAACATCTACGGAGGTAAATTTAAACAGGCAACTTGAAGCTTCAAGCTCCAATTTGAAGCTTCTGTTGTTGTTTCTGGAAAACTGCGCTGCAGATTGTGGGCAAGCGTCATTTAATTTGTCACGTCAAACCGCAATGGGTGTGTGCAACAAAAGTCATTCAGGTTCTCCTGTTGGAAACTTGAAAAGCAGGAAAGGAAATAATAGAAACTTAAAATAGAAATGCCAATGACCTACTAAGCTTTCCACCAAACTATCTTATTATAAGCGCTGAAAGACTCGAGTTTTTTTACATGGTAGGAAAGGCAACCACAAACTCAGCTATCAGATGCTTTCAGTTTGGACTTTTTCTTCTTGTTCCACAATCCAGATGTTATTCAGGATCATTTTCAGTGGTTAATACAACTGGTTAAAATCCAGAATGCTCTAATTTTAACCCTCACCTTTCAAGCATTCAAGTTTGTGGCTTTAATCATGTGGATTAGATGACAGAAAAGAGGAGGAAAACACACACTGGTCAATTTGAAGGTGGTAAAAGTGGATTATAATTATATCTTAGCAAAAAGAGCCTGAGGAAAAAAAAACATAAAAGTAGTTTAAAATGCTACAAATTCAACCTTAAAATAAGCTTCTATTGCTGGCTTTCTTAAACTCAAACCAAATCTGGATGCAACCAAAATTGAAGTTCATGTGCTTTTCTTTGTCCGAATCTGGTTAAAACATCGCGAGTGAGTGTGAACTTCGAAGAAGACTATTTTAATAACATTGTGTTTTACTAAACTAACCAGTTAGATTGAACTAAAACACGTCAGACTTCCCACCAAAGGTTAGAATTCTGACGTAGCTACTTTATTTAGCTAAGCAGAATTTTTTTAAATGTGAGAAGCCGTGTCAGACAAGTTGCTATAAAATTGCGATGAATTAAAAAAAAAAAATAATTGTCCCTTATTAATCCCTTGTCGGGAAATTTCTGTGCCGCATTGCACCGCAGCCAGCAGCCATGACAATGCCGATGGTGGGTGTAAATGGGGGCTAGGAGTCTTCACCAGGGACACTTAGGCATGAGCTCATCGGGAATCGAACTGGCAAATTTTGGACCAAAGGTGGCCATTTTACCAATGAGCCACACGTACTCTATCGCTAGTTACAGAGATACATTTGTTTTACAGTATCACTGTTCTCGTGTTAGCATAGGTAACATGTTTATGTTTAATAGATGCAATATTACAATAAGTGGCTGTTCCATCTCTGTTCCACCAAGCGGCTGTTCCAAATCTGTTCCACCAAGCGGCTGTTCCAACTGCATCCCACCCAACTCAGCATCACCTAACAGCTGTTTTGGAGCTCTCTCTTGGACTCAAGAGCACTATCGGCACAAATTTTTCAGGTATCCTGAATCTGAATGTGCGCCGCTCACATGTCTTCCGTTTATCCGGGGCCGGGTCGCGATGGCAACAGCCTCAGATCTGAAACCCAGGCTTTCTCACCTTGGCTGTATCCTTCAGTTCACCCAGGAGGATCGTAAGGTGTTCCCAGTCCCGCTGTGAGACAGTGCTTCTAGCGGGTCTATGGTCTGTCTCTGGGTCTCTTCCAAGTGGAACATGCACGTCCATACTATCAACCACACCACCTAGCTTCTCTCAACCTGGAGGAGCAACGGCTCTACTCGAAGCTCATCACTCTATCACTGGGTGAGAGCCCAGCCACCCAGCGGAGGAAGTGGCCGCCATATATTTTCCTCCTCGTTCACACAGCACTTAATTTGAAGATGTATGTAGATTAGTGAGAATGAAACAACAAAGATATTGTAGACTCGTTTCACAGAAAAGCGTTGTTACTGCATTACTGAAAAAGTAATCTATTACAGTAAATAGTTACATTTCTGATGCTTTCCTCCCAACATGGGTGTGGAGACGGAGCAAATGGAGAACATAATTTCATTTTGAAGCAGATAGTTTTTGTTGAAAGGAAAACATTGGTTCTGCCAGTGTGTGTGAAGGTTGCGTGTGAGCGTGGTTAATTATGGACGAGACTTTAAGCTACGCAAGTTGTCTGAAATAAACCGAGACAGATTTACATTTCTAATGCGACTTCTTGTTATTGTTCAATAAAGATAAATGAAAGGGTTTCTGTCTGTGCAGCGACTCTCCAAATAAAAAAAAACCATTTGATTTAGAAATCCATACTGTTTGGTTTCACTCAAACACATGTAGGACATACCCAGATATGGAACCGCATATCCAAACCACCCACATCAGAAATAACACCGAATTCTGTGCTGTATGAGCACATGTGCTTTAAAGACACACGATCCCAGTCGCAGCTCTCTGAGATGAACTTGTCACATTTTGGTCTGTCTTGTGACCCATGTTTAGAGCTCTGTCTGCCGACAGGCCCTGTAATCTGTGGTTGGAACACACAGACAGCCACAACCAGAAGCAAAGCACTACTTTAATACATTTGGACTGTCTATACACTAACACAAATACACACACACACATTTGGAAACTATGAATCTAATTTTGTTCATGTGAATGCTTCACGAGGTACGAGACATAAGATAGATTGTGGGATTTACACTGCGCACAAAACTGAAACCTCCACATATTTTTTAATTCCAGCCCAAAAAACACGAGAGTTAAACAACCAACACTTTCAAGTGAGTAAATTATGTCCCTGACTTTCAGCTCCAGGCACTTTTAAAATGCCTCAGAGGTGAGATAAAGACACATAAAGCATTGCTTTAAAATCAAAGAGATGACTAATGTAGGAAAGATAACGGGGTAGCTCACCATCTCACTGATAAGTAAAAACCAGGAGATTCATGATTCATGTCCTTTTGTAGTCTAGAGTGATTTTATTTTAAGGGGCAAAGGTCCGAGGTGTGTCTACTTTATAATGCTCACAAACAGGATGGAAGATCTTACTGACTCTGGGAAGAATGAGCTATTGCAAGACTTGTTTTGGGATTTTCTGGCTTCTTTAGGTTTGAGTCTCCAACCAAAAGAAACTCAGTTGTCATCGACTCAGTTGTCAATGAAACCAGAAAGTTGGGAGAGATTGTGGGACATTGGTTTTTGTTCCCCAAGTGAAGCAAGGCTTGAAACACTGGCCTTTCTGTGTGGAGTTTGCATGTTCTCACTGTGTACGTGTGGGGTTTTTCTGGGTACTTCCGTTTCCTCCCAGCCTCCAAAAACACGGATAATAGGTTAATTTGTCACTAAAAAATTGCCCCTATGACTGAGTAAGTATGTGGATGGTTGCCTATGTGTGTGGCCCTGCAACAGACTGTTGACCTGTTGAGGGTGTACCCTGCCACTCGCCTGAAATCAGTATGAATGACCTCTGACATCCCATAGTGATCCTGTTAGGGATTAGTGGTTCAGAAGATGAATTGGCCACAATAAAATTGCTCCTAGGACTGAGTGTGTGTGGGAATGGTTGTCTGCGTGTAAGGCCCTGCAACAGACTGGCGACCAATTTGGGGCGTATCCTGCCTCTCGCCTTCCATCAGCTGGGATAGGCTCCAGCACCCCTTTCAACCGCATTAGGGCTATGTGATTCAGAAGACGAAAGAAGTCCAACCAGTAAAGACAGATTTCCGTTCCGTCATCTTACGTTTAACCGGGGCAGGGTCACAGGGGCAACAGCCTCAGACAGGAAGCCCAGGCTTCTCTAACCCAGCTGCATCCTCCAGCTAACCCAGAATGATCCCGAGTCGTTCCTTAGCCAGCTGTGAGACATAGTCTCTCCAGCGGGTCCGGGTTCTGCCTCTTGGTCTCCTCCGGGGGGGACGTGCCCGAAACACCTCACCAGCGATAGCTCAGTGGTAGAACGTTAACCGTTGGACCGGAAGTTCGTGGGATCGAATCCCACTGACCTCATGTCTAGGTGTCCTTGGGGAAGACAGCTAACCTACCATTTCTCCCACCATTGGCGGGTCCATGTTGTACTTGGATTCTTGGGACCAATTTGGATAATATTTGCCTTTTTTTTGGTCATTGAGAAGTCATGCTTAGCCAAAATACACATAACAATTTCTTTTTTAATTTTCAAAACTATTGGTGTTAAAAAGCCCAAATGTTAGAGTAAAATTAGAAATAATAAAATATAATTTTAAAGAAATACAAACTAAAACACTATTTAAACTTCTTCCTAGCTTGTTAGGTGTGTGATATAGCAATGCAATAAAACACTAAAAGGGAGTTGGAAGCTGGCTGGAAAGGTCTGGAATCCAGCTCGTGTGACAGATAAATAGGCCACAGTGCAGCCCAGTCATGTGTGATAAGGATGGCTATACTTCCTGTGAACGATTGGCCACACCTCTGTCCGATCGACAGCAACCCCCACATGCACGGGCACACACACACACAGACTTGTAAACCCCATGTGCGTGCAGCCTCGTGCCCGTCTGCAGCACACAGGAAGTGAAAAAAGGACACATCCCAATCAGGATCATTTCATTAATGGTTTCTGATGGACTGACCGCTGACAGCAGGGCTTGATCCTTCCACCACAAGGACAAGAGTAATGTCACATCCAATGTTCAGACAAACAGCTGATTGAACACTTCACAAAATGTGAAACTTTGCTGAATTTCAGTCTCCAGTTGCTGTGAATGTGATATCTTTGGGTTTTGTCCCTGCAGGTCGATCTGGCTAGGCAGACAGGTATGCTCACAGTTTGATTTTTTTAATGCAATTCATGCAAATAAAATGTAAAAAACCCAAGCCAATGACATATTCAGAGTTTAATGCACTTCCTTTTTAAATATATGAAAAGAGGAAGGAAGTGAATCGACTTGTATGAATGCAAAAAGGTGTGATGTTTGTCAAACGAACAGTAAAAACACTCGCTGGGTGGGTGGTGGGTCAACATGTGCATCAACTCAAAGCAATCAACGTGAATGAAAAAAATACTTTTTTTGTGTGTTCCCACCCTCTCATTCAGAGAACTAGAAAGCGAAATGGGTTGAGGAGAGTTCATTCACAGTTATTGACACAGGAGGCTCCTGAGGGGAGGTCCGATTGGCTTTTTGTCAATCAGCTGGAGATATGTGGAACACTCACATGTTTCAGCAGCACAAGACTCGGGCAGCTGGTGTGAATGAGTACGTGTGCGTCAATCGACATTAGAGCGGTGGTAAAGGATAACATGCCACATATAACTGACCAATCGCAATCAGAGTCCGAGGCAAATGCTCTGGTCAATTTGTCACAAATCGTTATTGGCCGATATTTGTTGTAAAGTGGAGAGGATGGAACGAGAGTTCTGGAAAACATTCAGTTTAATAATGGTGGAACAACATTGACACTTTTAACTGATATTGCATTACTGATTGAATATTTAATACAAACAGAATATGTTTTATTGAAATGCTGTTTTGCAAGAATTGTAAATATTCACCAATAAAAATATTGTTTTAACAGTAACACTGTAACAAAATAGATAAAATAATATCAAAGTATTCATTCATAATCTGCTAAATCCCTCCCACCCCTCCATGAATCTGTGGACCATCTGAAGAGCAGCTTCAGCAATAAACTCCTGCAACCCCACTGCTCAAAGGAACAGTACAGAAAATCTATCAAAAAAAAAAAAAATCGATTAAATTTCCCTTCGGGGATAAATAAAGTATATTCAATTCAATTAGTTCTAATTAGAAGTTATTTTAACTATTGTACTTTAGAGATGTAGCGAGTACATTTTTTATTTCGAATTTATTAAAACTAGTACTCCCTGACGTAAATAATCGAAAGTTTGTGCAGGATTGATTTTTTTAAATGATATTAAACTGAAGAAATTAAGAATTAAAAAGTACATTTTCTATCTCCTTATTAATGATGTATAAATGAACTTTGCACATGACTACATCCCGCAAATGGACGTTTATCTCAAACAAAATATTTCTCGCGAACTGAACAATTATTACGAGTTCAAATAAACCAGAAAATGTTGGACGTGAGACAAAACTTTGCAACAAACTGGAAAAATATTACTGCAATTTTTAACAATGATATTTGTGTAAACGTTATATTCCTCCGGAGTTCAGAAGGTACGCAGCGCAATATCTAACACTATTTAATATTATTTATGTTTCTCTTTTGATTTTTTTTAGTTCTCGAATAAAGTGTAATACCACTCCACTACTTTATGAGGCAGTGTTGCTCCTATTGGCAGAGTGTTCCCAGGGCGCATTCCCTTGGCGTTACAGTTAATAAAGGTATTTTTTGTTGTAAATTGATCCATATTTATCTCTTTTTACTCTCTTATGTATTAATAAGGATACAGTGTTATGCAAAGATGTACTTATAACAATTTTATAGACAAATTATACTATTTATAGTCGCGTGGGGGTGGGCGGGGTCTTCTTCCTTGGAGCCAGTGCCAGAAAATAATTGCGAATCACTGGATTACAGGGACTTATCTCCACCTCTAAGTTACAAAACCTGCTAGCATTGTACAGTCTTAAAATGTTTACTAGTAGCTTTGGCCCCGCCTCATGACCAAGCTCAGAACAGCCTGACAAATCAGTTGGCTGCTCAAAATCAGAATGATACATTGCATGAGATAGATTGGCATTGACATGGAGCAAAAAATGAAAGAAAAATTGCATGTCTGTATTTAATAACAGCTGATTTAAAGTATTTTGTTCTTGAATTTGAAGCACTTGAATTTGCACTAAGATCAAACTCAATATTTCCAGTGTCCTCGAGTATTGGATCAAATCATTTGTTGCACTGATGATCATTGTGAATATCATTCAAGCAATTGAATCTTTCATCGAATGGAAATAGTAATGGTCTTGCGACAAACAGGCAATGAAAAAGTATTTGCATAGTGAACACTAGGAAGCTTGTACTCCCAGGGTTTCCCCGGTTCAAATATGTGGATATATTTATGGATACACATGACCGACTACATGCTTGGATACAAATTCTAAGAACTTAACACAGAAAAAAAAATCCACTTTCTTTTACAAGTATTAGACGTGACATAATCTTACTGAGAAACGCAACCGTAAACACAGATCATCAAAAATCGGAAACAAGAGTGACGAATACCCCTCAAACGTGTCTAACAAAATCATATTTCCAGTTTAAATAAAAAAAGAAAAACAAGAGTGATTCATGGAAGAAAATTGGCCTGTCATCAGTTTTTTTTTTTGACTGATTACAGAGCATTATCAAAGCGAAGTAGGATAATCCAGCTAAGCAAACACAAAATGTACTGTACGTGTTAATTTAAATCAATCACTCAGGAAGTAAAGCACCAGAGTTAGTGGAAATCTGATCCAGTTCCCGGACACACTCAAGTTCAGAGAGTTCATTCACCGAGAAGAATTTTTGGTAAATAACCTTGTTAATTGTTGTACAGATGGTGGGACGCAGGGAGAAAATAGAGTGAAGTCAAACTCAAGCTATCATAATTTTGGCCCTCCAGTCAGCTGATGTGAAGAAATTAGTAAAAAATAAAGAAAAAAAAGAAGAGGAAAACAATCTGGGTCCATTGTTTGGTATCCCGATATAAACAGCTAGGGCCATAATATGGCCTTAAGGCTCCGGATAGCAAGCCGTGATGAGCCTCTCTGTAAAACACAGGAAATACTGTGAAAAAGCATCTGTTCCACATGATGAGTGTGTGTGTGTGTGTGTGTGTGTGTGTGTGTGCATGCAGAGGGAGAGTACAGAAGAGAAAAAAAATGCCAAAGGCCTGCAAATGAAGTTCATCTGTGGACATGGAGGACATATTTTCTCAAAAAGCTTTAATCTGCTAATTAGTTTAATTATTTGGACATTATAGACTTAACGTCATCTAATTAACTTTTCTTTGAAAATAGATACACAAATACACAGCTAAAAGTTAACTAACAAAAGCTAGCTAACCTATTTCAGCACTTAGATCCTCCTTCACGTTGAGGGAAATCTTACAAAAATATTCCCAGCAGTGGGGGAGAAAAAAAAAAGAAAAAAAGAGGAAACCTTGTGGGGACCCATATGAAAGAAGGATCTCTCCTCTGGGACAAGCAGCCAATGTGTCTAAGACTGTTGATTAAATATGAGGTTAGGTGACAAATTTGTTTAATGCTTTTCTCACAAAAAAGCATGTTTATTGGAATTAAATTTCTCCCACTTTCGCCAGGTTTTTGGAGTGGGTTTTCCAGCAAGGTGGAATTGTATAAAAAGTTTTAGGCTAAATTTACAAAAACGGAGACTAATGATGGGCATGGGCACAGCAGTATAAATCTTGCTTGAGATCGCAGCGTCTAAAACAATAAACGATAGTATTAATAATACAATGTAGTGTGTAAATGTAGCTCATATTCTTTTATATTCTTGTTTTAGGCCATTTCCAGGCGGAACATGTGCACTGCTGCTGCAAAAAATGAGAAACTAATAGATAGAGTTGTAATTCAATATAAAAAATTGATTCAATATTCGATAGATTAATCAATCATCAAAATAATTAATAATAACAATTTTTTAGTCTTGTCTTCTGAACCGCTTATTTGTATTGGGGTTGCGGGGTGTGCCGAAGCCTATCCCAGCTGATGTCAGGCATAAGGCAGGGTACACCCCAAACAAGTCGCCAGTCTATTGCAAGGCCACACCCACCCACACACATCTCATTTCTAGGGTCAATTTTGTAGCAGCCTATCAACCTAACATGCATGTTTTTGGAGCGTGGGAGGAAACCAGAGTACTCAGAGAAAACCCAGACGTATTTAGAGAGAACAAGCAAACTCCACACAGAAAGGCCAGAGTTCCAAGCCTCGCCCCTACTCCAGGACTCGAACCCTGACATTCTTGCGGTCACTGTGCTAACCACTGCACTATCATGCAACCTAGTTACAATCCAAGTCCTGAATTCATGGCAGAAATAGATTTTCTCGGGATAATCTGAGAAATAGTGACTGATCAGGTATAATCCTGCTTGCATTACCAGGATCAACGTGTGCAGTAGAAAAGATAAACCACATATCCTGGATTCTCATGAAACCATGAACAGCACTCTGAGAGCAATTGTGCTGATATGCATTTACATAAAAACATTTTGACATAAAAGTTTTTTATTCCTGGAAGGTACAAGGTAGCTTCTTTGTACAATCTACAAGGAGCTATGTCAGCTTTAATCAATAGCTGCATCTAGAAGGGTTAATACAACACGCTCAGCACCAGATTGCACAAGTCGTTACTATTTCAATCAAATAGTTAGGAATATTTTTTACAAGAGTTACTAATTTAGATAAAGGTCTTTGCTTTTACTCGCCGTCTACCATTGACGAATGGGGCGTCACTGATTGAATAAAACCATCTATTTACAAATCACCTGCAAAAAGTAAAGTTTGCATATCCTTCCCTTTACTTTGGATAAACCCCAGATGATTTTATTAAGCAAAACCATCTGTCATACCGATTACAGCAAACAAATACGTCCCGATCCTTAACATATGATAAGTCAGCAGATTTCTTTGTTTTAAAAGCAATTTTGCTTTTCGTTTTATTGGAGTGGTGTCTTGTTTCTCCGGCAGGAAACACCTCTCCTGTCAATATCAAATGCTGCTAACATAGTAAAAAAAAGTATGTAAGGAACAGAACAGTGCTGCCGAGGGAACATACAGACCTGCTAACTCCTCATTGTGGTGTTCTCCCCTTGGATGAGTGCTTTTTATTCAGGGATGGATTAGATTTCGATGCTACGTTGACCTTAGCTGAATGTCACCAGGCATCTCCTGTCCGATACCAATTGTGCACATGCTGACGGAGCAGCTCACACTAGATCAATACATTCTCTGCTCATGTTGTAGCCCTCTGTGCAGGGGAGCTCCTGTACTTCTCTTACAGGTGATAAATGTCCTGAGATGGACAAAGGAGTTAGACACTACTGATGGAGTGTGTGATGGCTAGGATTTAAGACAAATTTACAAAAAGGAAATTACGTTTTAATCACTTTAAATGAGGAATATTGTGCTTTTGTCGAGTTATTATTCTCATAACAGTTATAAACATTGTAACCGATGTTAGCTCAGAAATGTAATATTTATATTATATATTTTGTGCATTTACATAAAAATAGCGCTCTTTATTGGGACCAAACGTGAGCAAAGTCCGTTCACTAAAACACTTCTAGCTAAAGTTAGAATATGGACATGGCCGAGAACAGTACCTTCCAACAGTAACTGAATGCCGGGCAAGATTACTTGCAAATTACTGAAACATGGACGAATGAAATACAAAACCACTTCAGGGAGTTTTTTTTTAACAGTCTGTTTCATCGTATTCTGCGTATCCGGGCCTGGTCGTGGAGACAACATCCTCAGAAGGGAGAATCCCCAAGTGTTCCGTGTCCAGCTGTGAGACATAGTCTCTCCAGCGTATCTGGGGCCAACTTCTGGGTCTTCTCCCAGTCTTGTTGGGGAGGCATCCTAACCAGATGCCCAAACAACCCCATCTGGCTTCTCTTGACCCGCAGGAGCAAAGGCTCTACTCTGAGCTGCACCCGGATGGCAACGCTCCTCCCTCTATCTCTGAGTGAGAGCCCATCCACACAACCCCACCTGGCTTCTCTCAACTTGGAGGAGGAACTCCTCTACTCCAAACTCTGCCCGGATGGCAAAGCTCCTCCCTCTATCTCTGAGTGAAAGCCCATCCACCCTATGGAGGAAGTTCATTTCAGCCACTTGTATCTGCGATCTTGTTTTTTCGGTCACTGCCCACACACAGCTTGTGATGTTTTTGATGTGAGAATAATGTTCAACATGGTAGAAACTCCCAAAAAGTTTATTTTGCACCACATCGCCTACAAGGACAACAGTAACCACGCCATGTATGAAAAGCATCCATGCTCTTTAACTCTCCTGCTATGTCTCATCTGAGGTTCGAGCCAAGATATGACAAGAGGTAACAAGCCAAAGATAAGTGACTTTATTAAAATGGTTTATCTATATTTGGACTCAAACACTGACAGCCCAGCAGCTGTTGGATGGTTTAAGACAGTTTAGATGCTATTTATTCAAAACCAGACAAATGGACACCAGTCAGTCTGAAATGTGTTAAGTAGACTTAATTATAGCATCGAGTTAAATAAAAGCCTGGGGACACATTGACTTAATTAGAATCTAACTTTAGTTTGTTAGTTAGAAAACAAATCATTTGATGGAAGTACAGTAATGCATTAGATTTAAAGCTTAGTTTTACAGATCGGTAGTGAAACATTAACCCACATGTCTGATCACATGAGATTTCAGTTGGTTCTTTTCACTTCTTGAAAAGAAACCAAGAAAACTACATCCAAGTTAACGCTGAACAAAATGAAACTTCTGATGGGGTGACGATTGGTATCATGTTCCATTTTGACAACATGAGACGTAACACAGGCAGCTGAAAAGGAACAAACCATGTTTTGCTTCTTAAAAAGTCCACAGTAAAGAATAACATCTGTTTTTAGCTGTTCACCGAAGCCGTGGCGTCACTAGAAACTAAAATAAAACTCAATTTTATGATGTAATTAACCATACAGCCTTTACATGATGCAACATGTAATTATCAATGTTCAGTTGGTGGTAAAGAGAGAGCTGAGCCGAAAAGCAAAGCTCTCGATTTACAAGTCAATCTACGTCCCAACCCTCACCTATGGTTACCAGCTGTGGGTGGTGACTGAAAGAATGAGATACAGGCGGTCGAAATGAGCTTCCTCTGCAGGGTGGCTGGGCTCTCACTCAGAGATTGGGTGAGGAGTTCTGCCATCCGGGAGGATCTCGATATCGAACCGCTCCTCCTCCAGGTCGAGAGAAGCCATATGGGGTGGTTTGGGCATCTAGTAAGGATGACCCTCGAGCATCTCGCTGGTGAGGTGTTTCGGGCACGACTTCCCCATCCCTTGGAGGAGACCAAGGGGCACACCCCTGACCCGCTGGAGAGACTATGTCTCACAGCTGGCTGGGGAATGACTCAAGATCCTTCCAGGTGAGCTGGAGGATGCAGCTGGGGTGAGAAAAGCCTGGGCTTCCCATCTGAGGCTGTTGCCCCCACGACCCAGCTCCGGATAAACAGAAGACGACGGAAAAAAAACAAAAAAGTCAGAGGGTTCTTCAGTTTTTTGGCAAGAACAAATGATACAAGGTGTTCATCCCTGTCCATACTGTAAGTGTATATAAAAAAACTGCATTTAGTTACTAATTTGTCCTCCTGGAAACACCACCAAATTAGTAATGATGAGTTCTACCATTCAGTGGACCATTCTGTATAATCTGTCTAAAATTAAAGACTTATACTAATAAAAAACAAGGCTTCAGAATCTCTCAAAATATTGCAAACAGTTTGGTCCTCTCTAAGTTTCACTAATTTAACTGCTATTTATATCAATAAATTATGTGTAGTCATGGTCCTAAAAGGGTTAAATCCATTCAAAGGAAAAAAAAGAAAACAAAGCTTAGCTTTGCAGCTCGGTCATGGGTATGCGAGTACTTGGTAGGCGTGGCCATGTTTGCACATCACGCCATGAGAAAAGTAAAACTCTTTATCAGAAGTATGAGTCAGAACAAGGCCATTAAGATAGGCCTGTATAACAGGAAATGCTCTGAGGTGACTTCTGGTTACAAGGTTGCAGGTAGCCCCAGAGTTTGCCTGACAGCGACACATCTCCCATGTCTGTCCCCGGGGGATGGACACATAAAACGCTGGCTTGAACCAGCAGGAATGAATGGTGACACACTAAAAATGACAGGGATCTGCATGCTTGAATAGTGACTCCCTGAAAGTTAGGAGGAATGAATAGGGACACGTTAGATTGGAGGGACCTGCTGAATTGAGTGGGGACACCCTGAAGGTTAAACGACCAGCAGACATGATAGAAACACCCTGCAAGTGAGAAGGACCTGCAGGCATGAATAGCAACATCCTGAAAGACGGTGGGTCAGTGGTAGAGTGCTTGCCCGCGGACCGGAAGTTAACTGGAAGTTCGCGGGTTTGATTCCCACTGAGTTTACGTCTAAGGTCATTGGAGAAGACACCTAACCCCCCGTTTCTCCCATCATTGGCGCGGTCGTGGCGACCTGCTGCGGTGCAGTAGTGCAGCACACAAATTTCCCCGGTGAGGGATCAAAAGAGTATGTAAAAGAAAAAAAGTTAGGGAGACACCCTGAAGGTGTGATCTTGTAAGCATGACATGGGCACTCTAAAAGTTAGAAGAGGCCTGCACGCATGAAAACAGTCACCCTACGTTGGAAGGACCTGGTGGATTGAGTGGGGACACTGTGAAGGGTAACGACCAGTAGCCATAACAGGAACACCCAAAACGTTATAGGAAGCTGCAGGCATGAATGGTGATACCCTGAAATAGAGAGTCCTGCTGGATTGAGCGAGGACAATGTTAATCTTATGGGGGAGACAGTGGCTCAGTGGTTCGAGCATTTGCCCGCTGACTGGAAGTTCGCGGGTTCACATCCCACTGAGTTCACGTCTAGGGTCCTTGGGGAAGACACCTAACCCCCCGTTTCTCCCACCATTGGTGCCGTCATAGGTGGCAGCCTGCTGCGGTGGAACGCAGCACACAAATTTCCCAGTGAGGGATTAATAAAGTGTATAAAAAAAATCTAAAGGACCAGCAGGAAAGATAGGAACACCCTGAAAGTTGGGAGCGGCCCAGGGGCATGAATAGGGACACCCAAGGTAGGCTAAGACCAGCAAACTGTGATAGGAACACCCTGAAAGTTGTCCGGACCTGTAAGCATGAATGGTGACACCCTGAATGTGAAGATCCTGCATGCATGAATGGTGACACCCTGAATTAGAGATATTTTATGAATGAGTCCTAAATGTAAACAGTCAGAGTGCCCTTTGACCAGTAGATTTGAAAATCAGATATTTTAACACAGAATCTCACTGAATGTAAACTAGTTTGTAGAGAACATGAACATTTAGAGAACATTTTCTCATTTCTTCACTATTTTGGTAATTATTATCTAACAGATGCATATGTAGAGGTATAGATGATTAATTTTAGGTTACTAGAAGATATGATCTGGATGTAGATCCTATGTTTTGAAGTCTACAGGCTCCTCTCTGCTCCTCTCAGGCCCATAGAAACAGGTCTGTAGGCCTACACGTTTAGCAGCTCCGGATGTTTAGCACACTGGATTCTACACCAACCAGATAAACAGGATCGAATCAAACAAACACGCTGCTATTATCCTCTCCTTTCACAGGTTTCCAGTCGCTATTTTTTATGAATGGAGTGCGGAAGGCTATGCAAATGAGGCCGATTGAGAAAGAGATGGCGGATGAGGCAGATCGGATATCTCATATCCTGTCAGACTTCCCCCTTTGGTTAGGAGCATAACAACTCACAACAACGCGATACGAGCAAAAATTCACTTCAGAAGAAATTTAAAAAACACAAAATGAGTGACGAAGAAAGGTGGTGTGAGTTTTTAAAAGGTGGAAGTTTAGAGTTTGTAAGTTAGTCTGCAACAGGGCCTTTCAGAAAATCTTTCCGATCCACCCACGCTTTTATTCCCCCTCCTCCTCTTCTTACTCCTGTCTTTAGAAGACTGGAACACCACCACCACCAAAAAAAAAAAAAAAAATCAACCCCTTTAAAAACAAACACACCAAGTTGAGCCCAAATCAATAGATATCTGTAGATTTGAACCATGCTACTTACTCGTTTGGGTGGCTTTCTTCTATCATTTTTCTCCGTTTCACCTCAGGTAAATCACCACGGTGGTTGCATACTTTTCACTCGTCATTCTTTCACTAGGATTGCGCAGAAATCCGATTTTTTTTCAACGATCGGATCACTTTGCTTTCCTTCTTCTTTTAGGAGACCCTCCTCACTCCCCTTAAAGATCAAATCCAGCAGATAAACGATGACAGTCTCTGTTTTCTCCTTCAGGAAGATTCAATCCTTAAGGCGCATGTTTCTTTTTTTTCACCCGTCAAATCGACGATCGTGCTCCAGTTGTGCGTAAAAAAGCGCGTCTGTGCTGGCTGTTAGCTGAGGGGTGGCCCCGCTAGAGCCCCATCTTTCACTACTCCATGTTGGATTGCAGAGCAGCTCCAACCACACGATCACAGAGGAGGAGGTGGAGGAGAGGGAGAGAGAGGGAGGGGGGGTGCAGGGCGGAAGTGGTGACGTAGGGTGGAGGGCCCCTCTGGCTGCAAAAATCTAGTGGCCCCTGATCAATTCAACCCATGCTGATCCTTTATTCAAACTCATTTTTATAGCATGCAAAAATAAGAGATTTGTACAAAAATCCAAACTTCTATTTAGCATCAAGATTAAAGGTATTTTCTGGATAATCTTGTTAACTTTTTTTTTAACACTAATCCTAATTAATTCCTAACTAGTCAGACCCCACCTCTTCATTGGATTTTTTTCTCTAAAGTGAGCATTTTTACCATTTGAACTCGTTAACACCTATTGATATTCTAAAATAGTGCAGAATTGAGATGATTAGTCCACTTTTGTCTTCACTGACTGCTGCTAAACAGTTACCAGCATTGTTTTCAAAGAAATCCCTGAAGAAAAAAAGTCAAGTTTAAATGGTTGTCCTACAGCACTCTCATCTGGTCACTAACAGGTACTACACAAACATGACAACTTTTTTTTTTTATTTGTGTAAAAAAAATTCTTAATTCTTGCCACTTCATGTAGATCTCCTTGTGCTTTCTGATTTTTCTTCTTGAGAAAGAGGATCTAAGGACAAAATAAGTCGAGTTTATTTAGTTAGTTTCATATAACTTCCTTCTGCCCTTCTGCAGGTGGTCTACTACACTCTCCAAACTGGCTCCTCTTGCCAGAAACCAGGGATCTTGAAGTTTCTGTGCGGTATCCATGCTGTTCCTAAGACTGTATTCTTCTGGGCTGAGATATCTGATGTCTCTCCAGGGATCTGTTGGAGACAGTCCTCTAGTTTAGGGGTCACTGCCCCGAGTGCCCAGATCACTACAGGTATCAGTGAAACCTTCACTTTCCAAGTATTCTCCTGCTCTTCCCTGAGGCCTTGGTACTTTTTTGGTTTCTCATGTCCTTCTTTCTGATGTTATCATCACTTGGTATTGCTATACTCACCACTACTGTTTCCTCTGCTTCTTATCTACCACCACGATGTCTTGATGTCTGGTTGGTTCACCATTATTATTCGGTCAGTCTGGACCTGTAGGTCCCACAGGATCTTGGCTCGGTCATTCTCTATCATCCTTGGGGGTGTTTCCCACTTTGAGCTTGGAGTTTTCAGTCCAGATTCTGTGCAGATGTTATTCTTATTATTATGGCGTCGATACACTCTCCTGCATCTTACTCCCTGCAAGTATGTACTGGACTGTATTGGGGGCTTCTTAGCACAGCCTGCACCTTGGGTCTTGTTGTCGTGATCTCCTCTCCTGCCGCCAGAGGGAGCACTGGATGTTCCTCATCACCCTGATTAGGGTTACCTGAGATTGATTGCTGATACCACACATCTGTGGACCCTGCCATCTTTTTAAGGGCAATCATCCCGGACTTCCCTGTTGGGTCATAAAATCCATTCCAGCCAGGTCTCCCTGGTTGACTGACCAAATACACATTCTGTCAATAACTTTTTGCCATACCACTGAAACTTTGTTTTTTCTTTCCACTGTATTAATGGACTGCCAAATTCAAACTCAGACTCTGAGTCTGGAATTTTGCAGCCTATTGATGCCGAAGAACATGCCATATACTGATAGTTTTTTTTTTTTTTTACAGTCACGACAGTTCAAATCTTTCAAGTTGAAGGTGATGAGGCAGAAGAAAGTGGAGCCACAGGAAATTGTAAGTAGGTAAATGACACCACGATTGATAATAAATCATGAGGGAATGGTTTACATACTATTTAATATGTAGTAGTTGTTAAAAAATTGTATATTTTTGTCTATCAATTTGACTCAGCTTTGCTGCCATGTGGCGAAATCCTGAAACTTCAGTCCCCTTCTTTGGTTTGGGTTGGGGACAATCAAACGCGGTTTGCAATTTTAGATATATAAACACAGACAAAAAACTACAGGTATTAATCTAACCTAAAGTTGTATTTGTGATCAATAAAAAATATCAATGGATTAAAATGTCTAACTTCACTTTGACTGTATTTGACTTTGACAACAATAGCAGTAAAATATATTCAACAAAATAAGCATGTCTAACTTTGATTTAGGCTGCACGGTGGCACAGTGGCATCACAGCCAGAAGGTCGGGGTTTGAGTCCCGAAATAAGTGCTTGAAACACAGTTTTTTTTTCTGTGTGGAGTTTGCTTGTTCTCCCTGTGTATGCATAAATTTTCTGCGGGTATTCCGTTTTCCTCCCACTCTCCAAAAACATGCATGTTAGGTTGATTGGCTGATACAATATTGACCCCATGAATGAGGGTGTGTGGACGGTTGTCTGTGTGTAGCCCTGCAGCAGACTGGCGACCTGTTCCGGGTGTATCCTCCCTCTACCCTAAAATCAAGCATTTACTGTATTTCTAGAGTTTACAGTTATATGGGATGGCATGGATAATGTTCTCCGCATTACATCATCTGGGTTTGTGTTCCAGAGCTGACTTTATGGTCTTTATGTAAAGGTGTTCACCAGCTAGTAGAGTACAGTACGGTGCGCCCCACTGTGTCTGCTTTGTGTCACTGTGTGTTGTTTTCGTGGCCTTTAGCTGTCTTAATATTTGCTTTATATTCTGCATGTGCTTCATGTAAAAAGAAATTTCTTCTCAATGTGTCGAGGGGTCATTTATTCAAAGTTCTCTTGTGTATATAAACAATAATTGAGTACACACAGACACACCCGCACACACACACATACGTACATTGTTGGCAGATCATTCATCATTAATGCAATAAACATTAAGAATTTAGTTTCAGGTTTCTGTTTCCTGGCTCTGTAAAAAAAACATGAATACAATGCCAAAAGTATTCACTCGCCCGACCGAATAATCAGAATCAGGTGTTCTAATGACTTCCAAAGACCTCAAGTTTATATATATTAAAAAAAAAAAGCACTTGAACATGCAAAATGCGTGCAAAAATTAGTGACTCCAAAGAGCTCAGTGGATTGTGAAATGTGAAAGCAAGCCAATCATTAGATAAATCCAGTGGTGACGTTTCTGCATTCCCAGTATTTCAGATTAACTGTAACAATGTCACCATGTGGTGGTTCGTGTAAACAATGAAGCTGGCTCATTGGAGGACACAAGAAGTCATCAAGTTTCTGAGGCAGCACCGTGGTGCAGTGGGTAGCACAGTGAACTCACAGCAAGAAGGTTGTGGATTCGAGTCCCGGGGGAGACGAGGCATGGAACACTGGCCCTTCTGTGTGGAGTTTGCATGCTCTTCCTGTTAGGCATGTTCTTAGGGTTAGGCTAACCCTAAACCCTAACCCTAACCGAGAAAGTATCCGGTTTTCTCCGGGTATTTTATGCCGTTTCCTAACACCCTCCAAAAAAACATGCATGCTAGGTTGATTGGTCGCTACGTGATTGCCCCTAGGAATGAGTGTGGGTGTGTGAATGGTTGAATTTGTGTGGCTCTCGGACAGACTGGTGACCTGTTTGGGGTGTACCCTGCCCTTCGCTTCAAATCAGCCGGGATGGGCTCCGGCCCCCTTCAGAACCTCGTAAGGGATAGAGGGTTAAGAAGGTGACTGTGACCAAGTTTCTGCAGACTTGATCACGACAGACCAGCAAATTTAAGCCAACAAAACCATGTTTCCATTCAACATGTGAACAACTGAATGGAATGAATAGCTTTGTTTGGATGTGTACCGTATGCCAGCGTGAAGGCCTTGGCTACACCAACTCAAAATCCGAATGGCCCTGGAGAACAGATCATGAAGGTCTTCAGACAGTTTGTTGACTTTATCTCTGCCTGGCAACAGATGATGACTTAAATGTGATTGGGTAGACGCTCTACTCTAAAAAATACATATTAAGAATGCTTTTATTTAATGTGTTGATGGAAATGTGTTCAGTTTGTGCCTCTCGTGCCTCTTCATTGGATAATTTGTGGTCAGAAGGCACAAAAAGGACAAAGTATAACAACAGCATGTTTGAAGTGTCCTGAATGCTATGAGCAGAGACCCTGAAAGAGCTTCAGGGTATTTATATTGTGTTGAGTTGCTCTCACACAAATAGAGAACATTTCCTGAACAACGTCCCTGATAACTTCTAGCCAATCAGAGATCAGAAAATAAACGTCTAATATCCTCTGCATTGATTAATATTTTTACAATTTCTGAGCGTCTGATATGGTCAATGACGTCTTTGTAAATGTCAGCATATTGACAGTTTTTTTTAGGATTCAGTGAAGTCAGCAACACCCCAATCATGCTGGTTCCATATAACACAGTCTAACATAAATTGAGGTAGGTTCACACATTGGGTTAATATCAAATTCTACCCAAACACATCCTAACATTCTCCCCTGCTCCAAATCAAACCCAGTGGCACACTTGATTACATTTGTGATATCACAGTGTGATAGTTTTCATTACCATATTCTGAGTTTAATTTTAAGATACCGCTGCTGTTCGCCTGGATTTTGAACGTGACATTCAGAAAACAATGAGAGAAAAAACAGACTATCACTCAAATTAATACACCATTACACACCTCACAGACTTTATATTTGATTCTGCAAAGTTTGTACGAAAATAGATCATTGCCAATGATATTTGCAGATGACATTGTGATCTGTCGTGTGAGGAGGGGAGAGGTGGAGGAAAAATTGGAGAGGTGGAGGTTTGCACTAGAACGAAGAGGAATGACGATTAGTCAGAGTAAGACAGAGTACATGTGTGTGAATGAGAGGGATCCAAATGGAAAAGTGAGGTGACAAGGAGAAGAGATAAAGAAGGTGGAAGATTTTAAGTAGTTAGGATCAACAGTCCAGAGCAATGGAGAGTGTGGAAAAGAGGTGAAGAAGCATGTGCAGGCAAGCCGGAACGGGTGGAGAAAAGTATCAGGCGTGATGTGTGATAAAAGAGTTTCAGCTAAAATGAAATGGAAAGTGTACAAAACCGTGGTGAGACTGGCCATGCTGATTGGGTCTAGAGACAGTGTCACTGGGGAAAAGACAGGAAACAGAGATGAAGGTATCAGAGATGAAGATGCTGAGGATCTCTCTGGGAGTGACCAGGATGGGCAGGATCAGAGGAACAGCACATGTTAGAGGTTTTAAAGTCAGAGAGGCCAGACTGAGATGGTTTGGACATGTACAGAGGAGAGAGAGAGAGTACATCGGCAGAAGGATGCTGGATTTGGAACCACCAGGAAAGAGGCCTAGAGGAAGACCAACGAGGAGGTTCATGGATACAGTGAAGGAAGACATGAAGATAGTTGGTGTGACCGCAGAGGATGCAGCAGATAGGGTTAGATGGAAGAAACTGGCTTGCTGTGGTGACCCCTGAAGGGAAACGCCGAAAGAAGGAGAATTTTCAGCTCCTTGTTGCAGAGTGTGCTTTGCTAATTGAAACGACCGTATGATTTTATGGCAGTATTTTTATAATGCAATGTGGAAGAATGTAGATAAACTTTCAATTAAACTACATGAGAAGATTAAATCAAACATTCCTGTTTGAAAGTTGGTCCGTAGATACAAGTTCAAAGGTTGGGTCATTTTATTTTCTAATTCAAACCACACCATGTGGCTCTCACCCTTACTGAGTATCACTAAACATTCATCAGCCTTGACTCCTTGACCTCTCCCAGACTCCCCCCAACGCCCAATCAGAATCAAACCAGACAGCGTCTCTCAGTCTGAAACATTTGTACACCAACATAAAAGCTTTTTTTTTCCTTCAGGCATGCACCCCCAAAGCCACTGGTCCCCTTAAAAACCAACACTGGCACTGTTCTCGACACTAATGACCCACCCAAACACATATGCACACCCCAAACATTTTTTCCCTCTCTTAACCCCAGATCTCACCCCTCCCCACAGCCCACCATATTCAGGTGATAAATAAGGTCACTCCAGTGTGTGGTATCAAGCCACAGGTCAACGCAACAGTTTTGTTTTGTGGGATTTTGAGGGAATATTTGAAGCAATGGGTCATGGGTTGGTTGAATCTCTTCTTGGTGGAGTTTACATCTCTGCTCCACAAGAGGGAGACAAACACATCCCTACTGAGTTTAAAACCCAATTTCAATTGTTCATTGAAGTCAAATTAGGTTTAAAATACAACAGATCAAGGCTTCTTCACATCCCTCAGAAGAGTGAATCTAAGGGAGTTAAAACCCTCCATGTCAGAAATTAAAAAAAAAAAAAAAAATCCAAAACAATATACCTTTCAAGGCATTGCTCCTGCTTCCTGTATCGGGGAGGGTTTCACACCTTACTGAGTACTTAAAAACCATGTTTATTATTTGAAAATCACAAAAGACTGTGCATGTGCAGTCAATTTATAATGAGCCAGAGTGACGTAAGGGGAGGTAAACAGTCTAGCACTGACTGCACTGTAAAAATGGCCTTGTGCAATGCACCATAACCGTCTTGAAAGGAAGTAATTTTGTAGACGTTCTGACTATGTTTGACATGTGTTAAAAAGAAAAACTTTTTTTTAAATCGGATTTTTTTGGCCGTATACAAATGACAATGCTGAATCTGGCATCAATGCTAAAATTGTATTTTTTCCATATTCAGGAATGGACTCGTTTCAAAGGACAAGTATGAAACAAAAGCCTTGTTTTCTTTTTTTTAAAGAAAATTGCATTTTTTTTCTGACCAGATCAGGCCTCATCGGAGCAGAAATATTACTGACTATATGATAGCTGCCATCTATGATGGCTATTGAAGGGATGAATAGTTGTGTGTGTATATAATCATTAGTTTCAGGTCCTATCGCATACAAAATACACTTTTCAGAGCTTTATACATTCTAATAGTAATATGTAGACTTTATATTTGTAATCAAAGATAAATTATATGGAGTAACAATGAACGAGTACCTTCAACATCAAAAATATGTTATCTACAGTCACTGTGTTTTTACATGACAGAATTTTTTTTTCCATACTATCCCCTCTTCCATACTCTTGGGCAGAGAATGGGCAGTTCACTTAGGACCCAGGTCAAATTTCAAGGGAGGAGCTCATGCTTTCTTAAGATATGTCAGCTGATGCACAATAGTCAGGCTTTCACACTTCCTGGTCTGTGATTAAACTTTATAAATCAATAAAAATTGCATAACTATTGCGTGATAAATGCTCCAAAACACATATTGTTGTTGTGTAAGTGCATACCATGCGATGAGAAAAGAGATACTATATTACACGAGATGGGACTTTTAACATAGCTATTCTCTAAAACACTTGATGCCAGATTCAGGATTAGATGTCGTTTTAGATTTTACTGTTATTGTAAAAAAACAGAACACAACAGGCAAGTTAGGGGCATTCCAGAGGCTGCTGAAAGTTGCTAAACTTTCCAGTACAACTGGAAATGCTCGGGTTACTTGACAAAAACCAGTTGAGAAAACTCCAATTTATATACATCTTCTACATCCTCTAAAAACAGCATCAACAGGCCCACAATTTTCAAATTATTCCAGGAGTCCATCAGGTAACCAGCCGCCAGCTTATTGTCAGGACACAAAGGCTCACCTGCCAGCAACTCACCAGCATGTTGAATGGAAGTGCTGAAAGTTTGGAAACTGAACAGAGTTAGGCTTGGTACAGACATGCCAAGTCTCCCTCACTGAACTGGAGACACCTGCAACTAGAACATATCTCACGCTCATCCGCCAAGGCTAATAAAACCCCCCAATGATGAACACTCTAGTGTATTCCATGAATATGATTTGGTATAATGAGACTAAGCACATGGCATCTCCTACTGCTGCAGCTGCGCATCTGAAAGCTGCTCATATCGATCTGCATGGTCTATTACCAGTATTGTTTTTGGTAAACGTACGGAAGAAGTCGGACATCCGGGAACTTTGTTCATGTGACAGCTTATGGGCGTGAGCCGCAAAACAAAGCGTGACCAAGCAGCACAAGGGTGTACTCCTGGTGGTAATTCCTCTTCATACTGATACATAACACTAGGTGGTAACACACGGAAGACACACAATTTTCCAGCTGCTCTTTCATGCTTTGAATGGTTTGTTTTACGCCAATTTTTATGGCGGGTATTGTCCATTGGCGGATGTGACATCATGCCGACTTCCATACTGCCATACTTGTATTGGTGATATTATAATGTTTGAGTACAGAAAGCAGTTTCAAAAACACTAAAACAAACAATACTATAATGTACAAATGTAAATAAATTACATCTTTAAAAGTGTTGTTTAAAACTTTAAAATCGGTGATTGTGGTAGAGGTCAATAAATCATATTTCAAACCTTACTTTATTGCAAGAATTGGCCAAAAGGTGTCCATAAGTCCTTGTGGTGTGTGTGTGTGTTTGCATGCAAGGTCACCATTGAGGTCGTCGGTGTTTAGTCTGTAGAGCTTTTCTGAGTGGCGACTACAACTTTGTGTTTGTATTGCTGATTTGTGGCCATGCTTCTCAACTCTGCAGCTTTGTTCTGCTGTCAGATCGTACACACACATATAAACAAAGATGCTCTGCATCAGTTGTCGCTGGTGGCCTTGTCAGTCAAACATAAAAGTGACGCAAAGGCAATGAGTTGGGGTTAAAAAGACGTTTCTGAAAGTAACATTTTTGATAGTAAACGTAGTAATTATAACATCATCACGTTGCTTTTTTTGACAAAAACAACTTGCATTAGACTCTTTGCAAAATGGAAAAATTGACCCACTTAACTGGTTTCTAATAACCATCTCCCCCAACACGCATGGTCTCCCACGAAAGCTTGCATCACTATCAAAATATACAGTTAGTCTCACACACAGCTTTGGCTTTATGGCCCCAGCCGGCATAGAAATGATTTTCGGAGCCAAAGTCCTAGCCTGCCGCCAGGTTTTAGTTCCAGCCCCTGTGTGTGTGTGTGTGTGTGTGTGCGTACAACAGCGCTTTCCTCCATCAGCTCTTGACCCTAACCACTCACAAATATACAATATAGCCATTTCTGATAAACACAAGGCTAACAACATGATTGATGAATATCTGTCCTGTAGCTACATATCGTCGACTACTCACGATCTACATTTGGGACTCTGTTGTAATTTAAAAATTCTCTGCATCATTTCAGTTCTTTGGAAACTTGTTTTACAATACATGGTGACAAGAGCTGAAATGTTTTGTCCTTCTAAAAGATGTCATTGCAATTCATATGTATAATTCCATTTTATCAATGCGCATGTTTTTTTTACAGTATGATAAACATTGTTGATAGCTTATCTGCTTTCATGCAGAACACCATCCCATGTTGCCTTTCATGTTCCTCACATCTGACGACCCAAACATTCGCAATTATTCATGACAGATCTGACATAAACAGCTTATCATTTCTGTCTAAAGGCAGCTGTAAACAAATCCACTGGTGATCAGCCAACCTGATTTAATCTCCCTCTTGGGTTTCTAAACAACCCTCATGTGACACACAGATGTGAGTGTGCAGGGCGAAGCCTGAAACTCAAACGCTTCATAGATCTTAGTTCTGTGACTGTCACTAGAGAACAAGAAGTTTACAAGAATAGACATTTTGGCATCAATTATCAAAGCGAGCGACAACAGAAAGTCTGTCTGTTAGAGGTGTGTGTGTTTCTTTAAAAGGCTGGGGTGTTTGGGGTCGTCTAAATAGGCCCGAACAATCCCTTTGTTGGCGACTTAGTCCAAGAGAGCGTTCTGATGGAACTCGATCGATGTTCGAATTAGGGTACGCCTTTGTGATCAAGAGTTCAAACACAACAGAACCTGAAACACCCATGATTTCAAGGTAACCCTCCAAAAAACATGTCAGTACTCAATTGTTCTCATTAAAAGGTTAGACAGGCTTGAAAAGTGGCCAAAAATTCTCCCAAAACAAAAGATCCCCTTCTCTCTTTAACAGATACTGTAAAGCACTGTATGCCTTAAATATGCACATTTATTTTTTTTTTGTGGGGGGCACAAGGTTAAAAAGGTTCAAAGTGTCATAGCTTGAGTTTGGGTTAGTGGCACTAAGCTTTGCACCCCCAAAAAACATTCATGCTAGGTAAATTGGCTACGGGGAAGTTGGCCGTGGGAGTTAATGTGTATGTGAAAACAGACTGGTAACCTGTTTGGAATGTACCCCCCCACTTATCGCCTTGTACCAGTGGGGATGAGCATAGGTACCCCGGTTTATATGACAATAGCTATTCAACAGAGCGTGGTTGATAAATGGTGCAACTACAATACATTTTCATATAATGCAAAGCAGTAATTTTCAGGACAGAATTGGACTTTTTAAAAAATACATACAATTATGTGTATTATATATGTAATTATGATTTTGCAAAACCAGAAGTTTCTGAAATTAAGCAAATTAAAAATAATGTAGAGACTACCGGTATATGCTGAACGCTGTATGATGGCGCAGTGGTTAGGTCGGTGGCCTTGCAGCAACAAGGTCAGTGGTTCGAGTCCTGGGGTGGGGGCGAAACTTGAAATACTAGCCTTTCTGTGTTGAGTTTCCATGCTCTCCCGTGTATGCGTGGGTTTTTTCCCGTGTACCCCAGTTTCCTCCCATGCTCCAAAAACATACATAATAGGTTAATTTGTCACTAAAAAAATGTCCCCAGAAGTGAGTGAGTATGTGGATGGTTGCTTAGGCATGTGGCCTCTCAACAGACTGGTGACCTGTTCAGGGTGTGCCATGCCTCTCGCCTGAAATCAGTATGAATGACATCTGGCATCCCATTATGATCCCATTAGGAATTAGTGGTTCAGAAGATGAATAAGTCAACTTTTACAGTAACTGCAAAGATATCACGCTGGTAACATATAGTACGTTCTTTTCATGTTGGAAAATGAGTCATAAGGAACCCTAGGAATAAAATCCTGGCATCTAACCAGATAGAGGTCAAAAGAATTGATCTAGTTTCACTTAATTTGGTTGAAAAAGAGAAAATATGCATTTTTCAATAGGTATTTTTTTTTGTTTGGTTTTGATACTTTGTGAATCAAATATTAACATCTTTTTTCCTTCGGAATGTGTCAGCTTCAGGTTGATGTGTGAAATGATAATAAACATGAGGCTTTTACCCAGCGACTGACCTCTTTCCCCACTTTCACTATGATGGGACCAATTTCACACTAGGTAGGGTGGTTTCCAAAGCACAAAGTGTTTTAACACTTTATTAAAGTGGGGAAAGTGCCTACAGCTTTTAGTGATGACACCAGGTGACTAACCTTATTTGTCGTGTTCCTAAAAAAATTTACCCCTAGAAACTTTCCCAAGAGCAGGTAAAAAAATATCAAATGTGTCATGTTTATTTCCCACAAGCATCACATTTGGTGAAAGGAAAACCAAAGGGAAAAACAAATCTTACTGTGTTATTTAGTAAATGTATTTCTCCTGTTTTGAAAAGATCGTATCTAGCGTCGTACATGAGCAACAAAATCAAAGTTCAGTGAATAAAATTTATTCATGATGAAATGATTGTGCTCTTTATCTTTTTGCAATCATTGCATCGTCTTGTCCGTCCGTCACTTCGCTTTAAGGCTGCTCCCTCTGTGACCTAAACGCAAATGAGCGGATCAAGGGAGGAGACACACCTGAGTGGTAAAGTTGCCATCTTTGGACCGAAGTCTTGCTGGTTCGAATCCTGCTGAGCTCAAGCCTAGATGTCCCTGGAGAAGACATCCAAGCCCCAGTTTCTCCTACTCTTGAGGCAATACCCTATACCTGACCTGCAGGGGACACTACTCGCTTCCAGTTAAGGGCTTTACTTCTTGGAGATCATGGTTGCTGATTCAAACCGATGAGGGGAAGGCGTGAAACACTGATTTTTATAAGTAGAGTATGCATTATCTCCCATGTGCATGTAGATTTGTTTTGGGTTCCCTGGCTTTCCATGTTCATTGTCCAAGGTGTACCCCATCTCTTGCTTACCAGGTGGGGTTGCCTCTTGTATTTGTTGTAACCCAATTGTTGGAGTTGGAGCTTTTCAATACTTCATAAAGTGAAGGACCCCTCTTTTTGGTAAACGCCAACTGTTGGAAAACGTGGATTCCGCCACACCTGGGGAGTCTAGACCATGGTATGTTATGGCAAAACATACCCTCATTGGACATTTTTAGGATAATACAATTTAAAAAAAAAAATTAGCTTGCCAACTATCAGAATAAGTTCCACCAACACTTGTGCCTCTATTGCAGGCATGGGCAAACGCGGGCCTGAGGGACACATGCGGCCCGTTAAATGTTTTAACACAGCCCACCGAACACAAAATTTTTAAATTAAATAAACCTTGTTAATGTTTTATTTTTTCTGCATTTCCGATGTTTCCTCACTAGATGGCGCACTCTAGATATATTGGCTTTGTTGAGAAAACAACGACACTGCTCCCATTAGAATGTGCGTGTCTTCGTAATGCACAAGCGGTCAGAATAAACAGTGTGCACAGATATGGAAAGCCATTGGGGCAATTACACGCAACATAAACAAGCGTGTTAGATGTTAAAACAAGCAAAATGTTACATTGAGCGCTTAGATTTCAAACTTAGCACCGCTAAATGCACATTTTGAAGCGCTATCGCACTAGATTTCAGACCTAGCGCTGCTAGATTTGAAATTTACCGCTCTTGATGTAACTTTTAGCGTGCTTGTTTAAAATCTAGCGCGCCATTGTATTGGTCTAATCTAGCGGTTACCAAAGCATGCCATCCGTCTGCTCCTGTTCCGGCCCTTTGTCAAATGTTAAAACTCAATGTGGCCCGCTAACCAAAAAAGTTTGCCTACCCCTGCTCTATTGGATTGTTTGTAAAACCAAAGGTTTGAAATTTTCCAGCTTACATTAACATTTTTACTACAAATTTGTAGACGATTTAACAGCGAAAGTGAGAACATTCATTAAACTAAGCAGCAAGATTTTTTTTCTTAACTCACTAACCTGAAATGCTCAATTAGTATGACACGAGTTGCCGATAAGAAAAACGACAAGCCATTACATGCTGCGTACGACAAACTCTCAGCACCCTGATGTAGACGAATTGCTAATTCCTGTGTCTAGATTAAAAACACCTGTTGGTAAACAAGACAATTATTCTGTTGAGTCCAATGGGGAGCAGTGCGTTAATCATACATGCATTCTGCCGTGTTAAAAGGCAACTTGATATTCCCCTGCTGAATTCTCACTGATTAACTTGATACTCCAGACTGTTTAAAATTCATCTCACCGGTGAACAAGAAACTGATCTGTGTGTGTGTGTGTGCATACGTATAAACACAATTGTGTTGCTTCCCCAAGATCTTGGAAAGTGTATGCATAAAATATCACCGTCCCTGGCATCAGCACAATTAGCCGTTGAATAAAATGCCTACTCCCAAATGTTTATGCAACATTTTAATTATACAAAGCAGCTGAAGTGAGGATCAGTTTTAGTCAAATAAACAGTGGTATTTGCCAAGAAAAAGCTCTCCAGGGGGAGGCACGATGCTTAGGGCCAAAAGAGAGTTTAAACGAAGAATATAAAGCAAATATGTTTCTTTGATCAAGACATTTTTTTAGACCTCCTTTAGGCAAAAGTATTTAAAAGTTAATTTGTATTGTTTCAAATATCAGAGGGTCTTAAGTATATGGATATAATGAATGGAGATATTTATTTAAATATATTGAAATTGGTACATAAATAATATCTAATATGTAAATACAATAAAGGGTTGCACTGCGAGAAGGTTGGGGTTCGAGTCCCAGGATGGGACAAGGCTTGACCCATTGGAGTTTGCATGTTCTCCCCCGGGTATGTGTGGGTTTTCTCCAGGTACTCTGGTTTCCTCCCACCCTCCAAAAAATTATTTAACTCAGACTAACGGACCAGAATAATGATAATAGCTCATTCGTTCACTCGGCCGTGTTGCGGGGGCAACAGCCTCAGATGGAAATCTCAGGCCTCACTCACCCCGGCCACATCCTCCGGCTCACCTGGGAGGATCCCGAGGCGTTCCCTGGCCAGCTGCAAGTCATAGTCTCTCCATTGGGCGCGGGGTCTGCCCTTGGGTCTTGTTCTGATGAGATGTGCCTGAAACAGCTCACAAGTGAGTCGGTAGGGAGGCATTCTAACCAGATGCCTGAACCACCCCATCTGGCTTCTCTCGACCCAGAGGAGCAACCGGTCTACTCTGCGCTCCTCCCAAATGGATGAGCTACTCACTCTATCTTTGAGTGAGAGCCCAGCCACCATGCAGAGGATGCTTGTTTCTTTGTTTCTTTCTCTTTTTTTTTTAAACGTACTATGTTCATCCCTCAATGGGTAAATTTTTGTGCTGGATTACACCGCAACAGGCTGCCAGGATGGCGCCAATGGTTGGAGAAATGAGGGGTTTAGGTGTCTTCTCCAAGGCCACATGTATCAGCAATGGTGACCATAGGTATTCAATTTAATATGTTCAATAAATAAAATAATACATTTACAAAAAAAAGTTTAGTTGTGCAAAAGAAGATGTTTAAACAGTAAAAAAATGGATCATAGAGAGACAGAAATCATCAAAAGCATCAGCATATTTTATTTCACTTTTCAGTTGGTCTTAATGGTTTTCGTTTTGAACTACAGAGGCTTCTTTTCCCGGCGTCTCCTCCCTGTGTTCCTTCTCATTCTTTTCATCTCTCTGTCGTCTTCAAAGTGACGACTGCCTCACTGGTGAACATGTAACACAATGTCTGGCCATTTTCAAACATTGTCAGTCATTTTATTCCATCGAGGATCATGTAGAGAATCAAACATGAGAACTGTCAACACATATACGGATAACAGAATAACTTGATGGTGCCACGAGCATTCCCGCCTGAAAAGTTGTGTTTGTGTGTGTCTTAGGTGGCAGGTTACTACTATTTTGTGCTTCTAAATAGACTTGTCCACTCAAGAAAAGCTAAAATAAGCTTCACAGGAAACAAAAAAGGATATTTTAAACAGACCAGTGGGCAGGAATTAGGGAAGCAGACTGATTTGGACGTCCATGCTTGGAATTTACTCAGATTATGTTGCCGTTTCTTTCTGCACCCGGTGTTCTTCCACCATCGTTCTCTATCCAACATCTGATCTCTGACTTACCGTAAGAAACATATCTGTGTGTGTGTGTAATGTTTATTTGCTGTTACACTGAATTGAAAACAGATTATTCCCTCATTTACACTCACAACCTGAACTTCAACCGTTGATAAATGCCTCAGGTTGTCGTAAGTTCAGCCAAAGAAAAATGTGCTTTTTATTTTTAACATGCATATTTTTTAAATATATAAAATAATAATTTAGGCTCAAAAGGCTTGTAAAATTTTTAAAACCTTATAGTACCAACAACCTGCTGTGAACACCAAAATTGAACTTGACAGTACAGATGCAACTTGGCTTCACATGGATGACCTTTTGTGGCCCCGTTGTTTTGCTTTTTTTTGGTGCAATTTTGCAGCTTTACGTTATTCTGAAGTTAATATTCATGCTTGAAAATGATAAAATAGCAAAGCTTTTTTTCTATGAACTTGCTGAAGGTCACGTGATGGCTGAATTTTCTCCTGGTGTCCTTTCGATCTGAGCTACTTGATGAGTTATGCTACCTCGTGTATCTGCACATGCCTGTTGCAAAGGAACTGCTTCCCCCATCTCCACTGTACCCTTCAATTCAAGATTCAATTCATAACTTAATCCCTAAGAGTTATGCTTTCTTTGTGAATAATCAGTAGGAGTTGTGCCGGAGTTCATCCTGGCTGATTACAGGTGAGAGGCGGGGTACACCCTGGACTAGTCGCCAGCCTGTTGCAGGCCTCACACACATTCATTCCAAGGGGAAATTTCTCAGTGGCCAGTCAACGTGCTTGTTTTTAAAGGATGGGAGGAACTGGAGCACCTGGTGAAATCCAAGAAAAATGAAAACTCCACACAGAAAAGTCAGTGTTTTCAAGACTCACCGCCACTCTAGGACGGGAAACCCTGACCCTCTAGCTGTGAGGCCACTCTGCTAACCACTGCACCATCATGTAGCCCTTCATAGTGCTGCGTTTAAGCATTTTACGACAGTAGAAACATCGTTTGATGTATCAACTTACCTGTTGGTATATGCTACCATAGTCGGGATTGGTAGGGTTCATCATGCCGTGGTTGGGATCAATAAACCATTTAAATTTGTATGTATTTAATATTTTATGTTGTTTTTAACTCTTACTGTATTTCTTTATATTTTTAATGTGATGTACACAATCTGATGTACCCAATCTACCCAATCTGATGTAGTTATTTCTTAGGGGAACGAAACATCGCCCCATGAGGTAGCATAACTTACGAGGTAGGACAAGAAAGCATGGATTGACAAATTTTGGGGGGTTGATGATAAATAGATTCTATCGTTTTATAATATCCATTTGGTTCTGTCACACACAAGGAGGTGTGTGCCACATCACAATGCAGTTGATTCTGATACTTTTTGTTAACTCTGCATTCTTTTTCTTTCAAACAGCAAAGAAAAAGAGTGTAAAATAGTAATTTTTATCTGAAGATTGTCTATAAGGTGCGTGGTGAGGGCTTTACAGCCTTATTACATCCCTACTTGTCTGATATAAAGTCCTGAACTACCAGCTACAACTACGCTTGTAGTTGTAGCTGGTGTCCACAGAGAGTCAGTATAAGCTCATCCAGCCAGCTTGCCATGTGCTGAAGTTTAACATTAACCTCTGAGGGACAAAAAGGACAAAGTCACTTCTATCCAACCTTGTAATCCCATAGACACATGTTCCTGACCTCCTTAGGGAAAAGGAACCACCTGAAAGCAGGACACTCACATCTGTGTTTACATCGACTGTGCAAAACAATGCAAGCCCACAAAATAGCTCAAAATCATTTTTTCCTACTTCGTTTTCTAGAAGTATTTTTTTTCCCATATTGCATATTAAAAAGAAGAAAAAAAAGACATTTTATATTTTATATTAATTAATAATTTTAGGAAACAATGGTGCAAATTTAATGAGAAAATAATGTGCGAGTTATTTGTCATCTTGAGTGTTTGTCCAGTTTTTAATTCTTCTTGTGGTGAAATGTAAAGTTTACTATATTTCCTAAATATATTTTCTGTCTTTCTGCATTTAGTCCCAGCATCTCATGCTTTCTGCAGCTCTTTACAGCCGCACGACGCTAAAGATAAACTCCTTTGATGTGCTGCAATCTGCTATCTTTTACTTTTGTCTTTGATGGGAATGGGTTTAGGCACGGCAATCAAGACATATTCACGTGAAGGGCACTGATTGATTCTTAGATTATCTCCTTTTGTAAAGTTTAGATTTTTATAAAAAGCTTTATTTTCAACACGATGGGTGATCTAAATATTTTCTCTTGTGAGAATGAGTGTGAAATAAAGTAAATTAAGAAAAGCCTGTTCAAATGTAAGTTAGAGTGACTTTTGAGGAATTATTTTGACACTGAATAAGATTATTATTTCTTCTTTTGAGCAGGTGGATTTACTTTTCAAAGCTTTATAGAGATACGGTAATTGCCACACTTGCACATCACATATTGATGACTTTGTACCAAACAGAGAAGCCGAGACAATAGACCAGACAATTCATGCAGCAAGAGAAGGCTCAACTTCCAGTGACAGATATTGTTTTTCGATACTGTCTTCTTGCGGAGGAGAGAGTGAGAGATAGGGGTGTGTGATAGTTCGTCAGTCCAAACAGAGTCATAAAGCGCTGCATGGTTAAGCCTGATGAATTAATAACAGGGAGGCAGATGGGTCCCAGGGGCACTGTGGGAGCAGAGCAGCATGGAAAGCAGAGTGAACACACGTTGGGATCACACACATGCTTTTTTTTTTCTATGTGTGCATTCATACAAACAGCCGAATGAACATTTCCAACCATCTAACATGCAGGACATGGAGAGACATACATACATTCACTTAAACCTTTCACACACAACTCCTGTTACTGCCTAGAAGAGAAGTGCAAAAGTAATTTTGATGCAAATATTGCATGCTGGACGTTATTTGATCAATTTAATGATGGCATAAACGCTGATAGGTAAACCCAACTAAGAGCAATAATGCAGCATGCAGGTGTAATTTTATTCTTAATTGTTTAGTGTTTTGCATCGAGTTTAAATACTTTGTCATTATATCCTTTATATTACAAGAAAATGGGGTTCAGCAAGTGGATTGTTATGTGATTTTAATTTTACTCAAGGTGTAAATTGAAAATCTTTTATTTTTTAGTCGGGAGCTTTCTAATGATTAATTTCCCACATGCACGCAACTATAGAAACTAGTTATAAATAAAACAACCATTAAATCTATTCTACGTATACCTGACCACCTACTATGTTTGATTTTCTTCATTAGAATTTATTAAATATACTACTCTATATTTATTCATGTGCGTTTGCAACTTTGGCGTTAAAGACCCGCTCAATTGGTCCAAATACCAGAGAAGCTCATTGACAACGTAAAGCGAGATGATTGTTTGAGTTGTTGCAGGTGTAGATGTAATCTGATGGCGGCTGCGGGCAAATGATGAGGACATACCAGAATGAGGTGGCTGTGGAAATATCTAAAGGGTTTCCAGGTCAAGGTTGCCATGTAATCATCTTCTGAATCCAGTGTTTGTGTTGGTGGATGAAATGTTTAAACGTTGAGATGGTTGAGAACTGATAACTGCAGGAGGGTCACATTTACTTTTAAATTTTGTGATAAACAATCTAAACTAGATTCTCACAGTGGCCTCACAGCAAGAAGCCATGGGTACGAGTCCAGGAGTGAGGGCGAGGCTTGAAACACTGGCCTTTCTGTGTGGAGTTTGCATGTTCTCCCAAAATATGTGTGGGTTTTCTCCGGGTACTACAGCTTCCTTGTACCCTTCAAAAAATGCATGTTAGGTTAATTGGCCACTATGAATTGCCCCTGGGAAAGAGTCTGTGTGTGGATGGTCGTGAGTGTGTGGCCCTGCAACAGACTGGCGACCTGTTTGGGGTGTATCCTGCCTCTTGCCAGATATCAGCCGGGATAGACTCCGGCACCTCCCACGACACCATTAGGAAATAAGCGGTTTAGAAAACAAAACAATCTAAACTGGTTTAATTTACCCTTCTGAATTTAAGTGAAAATTTTACACAGAGACCTTCAGTACAGCCTGTGACAAGACTGGCGACCTGTTCAGGGTGTAGCCTGCCCCTCGCCTTGAATCAGTCGGGATGGGCAACGGCACCCATGCTGCCTGGTAAGGGATAGATGGTTAAGAAGGCGACTGACCTTCAGCACAGCTCCATTCACATCAATTAAACCCTCCTTTATGTTTTTTGTTTTTTTTTTTAAATTAAGCCCAACTCACTGTACAGAACTAATACGGGTAAAAATAGCTTGGACTTCTGAAAATCTGCCCTTTCTCCAAAAACCTTGAATTGTCAGTCTCTGAGCAACTGATAGCTTTTTTAAATAACAATGAGCTATTTGATAAGCACAGTATCAATCTGGATTTAGGAACTGACATTGCTCTGGCTAATGATTTACAGACGCCTGCTGATTCCAGAAGGGACTCAGTACTGGTTCTTTTATGATTTATCATCAGCTTTTGATACAATCGACCATAAAATACTGTTGGACAGATTGGGATAAAAAATATGACATCGTAGAGCTTAATTAGAAGTGCTTTTTTCTAACTTAAGTGACTTTTTCAGCACATTCTATTGACATTTTGTTTGAAGCATAGTTATTTTGTATGGCGTTCATCAGGGATACATGTTAGGTCCACTTTTGTTTTTAATGTACCACCCACTTGGAACAATTTTGAACCATATAAATAATGTATTGTAGTACTTCTATGCTGATGATGTACAGTTGTATCACTCGTTAAGTGACTCAATGTTCCGCAAACTAAAAGATTAATTGCATTGACTTTTTTTGCGAGGTCATAGTTTGCCATTGACTGTCCTTAATTAAATTCGGAAAACAATGAAGCCCTAATTGTTGCCCCAGAAAACACAATCCCATAAATTTCTCATATTCTGAGCTCTGGTATCTGGTTTGACGAGACATTATCTTTGAAATGCCATTCTTGACTTTTGGTCTTTTTATCAGACTCATTTCTTAAGATGGTTATTTATGCTTTTATTTTTTCCTCATTAACATAACTGTAACTCTCTTTTTAATTGTTTGAATAAATCTATTTTTTCTCGTCTTCCAAGTGGTTCAAATACTGTGGCAAGGCTTCTAACTAGATCTGCCAGGACACACGTCACACTCTCTTTATTCTCCTTTTCTTCTGCGTGTATTGGATCAGGAGATTATTCACATCTACCAGTTTTCTTTTTTAACCCTTTTTTTACAGCTTTTAACAAAAGCCAAATCTTAGAATGTCTAATTAATCTGAAGAAAATGAACACAAACATCTATTTTTTAAGACGTGGCAGTGGGGCTCCGTAGCATGATTACAAGCTGTATGTTAAAAGGTTTTTGATCCATCTTTGGCTCCACAGTTCACCAAGTTGAATAATTGAAAGTATGTTCAGTGCTGAGTCGTCATCTCTCTTAGCCTGTTTTTTTTTCTAGCTTTATTAAGTCGATGCATGCCATTGGTTCCTGCAGCGTGGGAACAAAAAATGTTATCTAGCATCACCAAATCTGACAAATTTTTCCAAACACTACTAGTTAAATATGGCTAGGTAAAACCATCAAAGGCAATAAATTACATGAGGTTTTCTGCTAACTGATGTGCATAAGTATAATAATAAAAACTTCTCTGCACAAAAGCTGTGTTTTTAACGTATTTAGGCCATAAGACTGATGGCAATCAAGCATGTATCGCAAAGTTCATGCACATGTGTTGTTTGGTGTGCATTTGCATGCATGTGTGTGAGTTGGCTGCAAGATGAAGAGAACAGGAAGAGGCGAGATGGTTGGAGGGGATGTTTATTTATTTAATACCCAGTGGCCTCAGTGGTTTCAGGGGGACATGGCAACACTTGTCCCGGGTCCTTTAGTACCAGTCTGCTTGTGGCCCTGTTCCAAAGCTTCCAGATCTACGCTCATTTCTGTCTGCTGAATTGTACATTTTCATCCTTTATTTTCCATTTTCTTATCATTCGGTATACTTTAGTCATAACATACTTTGAGTGTCTAGAACGTTGCAGGAGCTCTGCAAATGACTTAGTCTTCCTGCCTCTTAAAGACAGAGTTAACACCAAAAACAATGTCCAGATGTAGATCTTTGCCTTTTTCTGCTTCATTTATCACCTATAAATATTTACAAATGTTCATAAATCACAACTTAACATAAATCTCACTGCTGCGCAGCCTAAACAGACCCAAACTACTTCTCTTCTCTCAACAGTTTTTACATTTGTTCAATAAACAAACCCATTCATCCAGAAACAAGAGTTCATTTAAAAGTCCGAGTGAAAAAAGAATTGTTCAAATCTTAATAAAACAGCTATTATAAACAATAGCGTGTCTGATTAATTGAAAGGATTTACTTTCATCATTTTTATATTTGTTCAAATCTTTAAAAAATGACCAAAACATGTTAAATATTTTTTTAAAAATACATCTTTACTTTCTTTGTTTTTATGTCTTTTCTGTGGTCCCAGGGATGGCTTGGGCCTAGTGGGAATCAAACCAAGTTCTCCCGGTCGAAAGACAGTATCTCTACCACTAGGCCAACGCCCCTGGAACCTAAAAAATATATCTTACTGGAGTTTTCTTGAAAAGAAAGTCTTATGCTGGTGCTTTTTTTGGAAGTGAACGTCAAGAATATAAGTTTTAAATTAAATTCAAACTAAGTTCCGTTCTGTCATCTTCCGCTTGTTCCGGGGTCGGTCGCGGGGGCAACTGCCTCAAATGGGTAGCCTAGGCCTCTCTCTCCCCGGCTGCATCCTCCAGCTCACCCGGAAGGATCCCAAGTCGTTTCCTGGCCAGCTGTGAGACATAGTCTCTCCAGCGGGTCCGGGGTCTGCCCCTTGGTCTCCTCCCAAAGGGACGTGCCCGAAACACCTCGCCCGCGAGGTGCTCGGGGGGCATCTTGCCCGAACCACCCTGTCTGGCTCCTCTCGACCTGGAGGAGGAGCGGCTCAACACCGAGCTCCTCCCGGATGGCAGAGCTCCTTACCCAATCTCTGAGTGAGAGCCCAGCCACCCTGTGGAGAAAGCTCATCAAACTAAGTATTTGACTAAAATTAGTTTGGTTTTGAAACCTTTTTTTCTTTTTAAATGCCTGATTAGTTTCTTACTGTGCCAGCCTGTCGCAGGGCCACACACACAACCATCCACATAAAAACTCATACCTAGGGGCAGGTTTCATCACGGCTAATCAACCTCACATGCATAATTTTGGAAGAGGGGAGGAGACCCGAGTACCTGGAGAAAACCCGTATATACACAGGGAGAACATGCAAACTCTACACAATAAGGCCAGTGTTTTCAAGCCTCATTTCACCCTAAACTTGGACCCCAATCTTCTCGCTGTGAGACCACTGTTCACTGCATCCTGTTGCTTAGTGTTGGAAAAATAAATTCAAAGTAATGAATTGAAGTTGAACATCTTTTGTTTCAAGGTTTTCTTTTAGCCATCACATAAAATTTTTTTCTTTTAATACATGCTATCAATGAATGCGTTGTCATCGTTTATAGTGTTGGAGTAACTTCAACCTTTAAGTAGTCCGTTTTTACATTTCGTAGATTTATAAAGAATATCAAGGACATAGATATATAAACCCATGATGTAAGCTCCTGCTGTGCTCTGACTGGGCTAATCTCTCTCATGGTGGGAGTCCATCGATTCCTTTAACAAAAGAACTGAGCCAGGTGCATATCTTCCTCCTGACCCTTTCCTCCATTCTCGGCCTGAACCTGCATTCAAACCCAGACCCAATCAATGCCTATACACCAGGATCAATTTTTCTACCTCTGGGGTGTCAGATGTAATGTGGCATCACTTTGGCTTGGTGGTACAAAGCAGTGCTGAATAAAAAATGTTCAAAGCTCCTGGTTTCTATCATCAGCCAGACCATGAAAATCAGGATTCAGATCAGTGTGAGGTGTCGAGGAGGATAGAGATGAGATGTTAATCCACCTGTAACGTCTCATGTTTTCTTTAGGTTTGGAGATTTTTAATGTTATTTATAGTATTTTTTCTTCGTCTAAAATGTTACTTTTCTACACTGCTTTGTCCGAACCAGAGCTGGATTCACTTGAATTAGCTTTTCAGGTTGTTTTGTTATGTCTAATCACTGTTGGGTGCTGGAGCCTATCCCGGCTGATTACAGGCGAGAGGCAGGATACACCCTCCACACAACACAACCATCCACACACATTCCTAGAGGCAAATTTGTAGCCAATTGACCCTAGTGCACATGTTTTTGGAGGGTGGGAAACCAGAGTACCTACAGAAAACCCATGCACACATGGGAAAAACATGCCAACTCTACACAGAAAGGCCAGTGTTTCAAGCCCTGCGCCCACTCCGGGACTCAAACCTCCAACCAGATAAGATGAAGATATTTAGTGTGACCGAAGAAGATGCAGCAGATAGGGTTAGATGGACGAAACTGACTTGATGTGGTGGCCCCTGAAGGGAAATGCTGAAAGGAAAAGAAAGAAAGAACATAGTGAAATGAAATGGCTTTTTTTTTTACAATTTAAACAAAAAAAACCTACAAAATGAACAGAGATGGTTGTCACAAAAAACGTAGTGTTTTTGGTACAAAATGTATCACGGCAGATTAAAGACAGTTTTTTTTTGCAATCGTGTTTGACAAGTTAGGTTACATCTCGCGAAAGACTGGCGACCTGTTAGGGGTGTACCCTGCCCCTCGCCTTGAATCAGCCGGGATGGGCTCCTGCACCCCACTTAATCCTGTAAGGGATAGACAGATAAGAAGGTCATTGACTGATCGAAGTTGGGTTGCATCAGAATTTAATGATCATATTGGGATTCCTTTGTGACAAAAATGATGCAAACATCCAGGAGTAATTCACAACGACAAACATCAAGGGTGAAACTTTTTTTGGGTAATTAGAATTTTAGTTTGTAAACAATTTTTTTTAAAGTGTGTCACAATATCTGATAAACATTTTTGTCTTTAACAGGCAAATCAAATATCCAAAGGAAAAAACAGGTCAATTCTTGAAGACAATAAGACGAAAACAGCAGAGAAACGCTGTGTGTGACGCAAAAAATAGGAAAACACAAAAGTATAAAAATTTAATAGAAAAATAAAAATGATGTTATTGCACAAAAACATCCTAAATGGGTTTGGTGGGACTGTGTATGGCGGGAAGCCACACAATGTACCTAAGGCACTGCAAAGTGTTAACATGAAAAACACATCAGAGAAAGAAGGGGATGGAGAGAGAGAGGGTGGGGGTGCACATACACACACATATACACACAAAAAATAGAGACATGTGGCCGATGTGTCCCACTTTGCAATTAGTCTGCTTGATAAAACTGCACATCCTAAATGATCTTATTCCCAGTTCTTCAACATTTAAAGAAAATATAAAGTTTGTAATCAATTAAGCTGATTTTCCTCCAATTAGCATCAATGCAAAGCATCACAAATGGATTTTAATCTTGGTGATATTAAACTAATTTGAATATATTGTTTTAATTTCCTGCCTGGTGGAGTGAGACTTTTCAGGTCTGAGATTTGAGAAATCAAATGCCTGAAAGCAAAGTTTTAACAGAAAATGGGAATTTGTTTGAGTTCGAGGTGGTTAAATGTGTGTGCTCTCTCTCCTGGTAGACAGACACATCAGCAAACATCCTTTTAAAAAAGAAAATTAAATAAAGTAACATTGTGTTTACACAAAACCCACTGTTCCCGGATTCTTCTCTGACTACAAAACAGATATAGTAGAATAAGAAAGGAAATCAGGGGACATTTTTTTTGTCTCTTTTGTGTTCATATCAAACCATTTGAGGATTAAAAAGCAAAGAAAGCCACTAAAAAGTTGTACAGAAATGCTCTGAAACTGTTTAAATCTTCTCTCACATGTTTCCTGAAAAGGTTTTCTTTTTTGTTCGTGCATGTTTTATATCCGGGATTTCTCCCATCCAGTATTCGGACACTGTTCATGCACCAGGTTGTTCTGACCAGGGATGGGAAGCCCAGGCTTCTCTCACCCGACTGCATCCTTCAGTTCACCCGGAAGGATCCTGACGTGTTCCCCGTCCAGCTGTGAGACATTGTCTCTCCAGCAAGTTCTGAGGTCTGCCTCTGGTTTCCTCCCAGTGGGATGTGCCTGAAACACCTCACTAGTGAGGCGCTTGGGAGGAATCCTGACCAGATCCCCAAACCACCTATCTGGCTTCTCTCGACCTTGAGGAGGAGTGACTTAACAACGAGCTCCTCCCGGATGGCAGAACTTCTCACCCAATCTCTGAGTGAGAGCCCAGTCACCCAACGGAGGAAGCTCATTTTGGCTGTTACTTATGTTACTTACCAATCATGTTTACTTATGATTGTTGAGACATAAATTATGACCCTAAAAAAAATCTCCGTTCATAAGTTTGAGGAGTATGAAAAAAAGTTTTCTGTAATGCTTTTGCATACAATATTGTTTTGTACACTTTCTCTATTTTAATATATTGTTGTACATTTTTATACATAGATAGATGAAAAACTTTATTAATCTCCCACAGGAGAAATTCTGGTGTCCAGCAGCAGCAGAAATCCCACAAGCTGTACATACAAAGTAAATAAAACAACATACTGTACATATAATAATAACATATGACTCAGTGCCTTCGAGAAACATCTGTTTGATTAAATTGCTTGATGGCAGAAGGGATGAACGACCTCCTAAAGCACTCAGTCCTGCAGCGGAGTGAGTGGAACCTGTTACTTCGGGTACTCTTCTGGGTTGTGATCTCATCATGTGGGTGACGGGGATTTCTCAGGATGCCCTGCATTAGAGCCCTCATCCTCCTCTCCTGTACATTTGCTTTCATTTGAATTTATTACTCTAATTTTCTGCTTGGAAGTTGTACTGTTACTAAAGCAATTTGTGAGTTGATTTCAAGACAAAATTTTTTGGTTGTTGGAGCGAACACTTGTTGAAACTTTTTTTTTTGTGAAAAAGAAACACTCTCTTGACTTTTGTCCAGAAAAAAAACCAACTTTCCATATGGAGTCAGGATTGTATAGGAGAGCATGTTAATGAACGTGGTATATTTCTGCTCTATGAGCCAACCAAGAGTTCAAACAACTAAATAATTAAATAGTAAAAATAGTGTACTGTCCCACATTAATTCATTTCCATTTTTAAATTAAACATGTCAACCACTCTGAAGTGCTCTGACCTCTCGTTAAAAGCTCTGACCGCGGTCGTCTGATCTTCTCTGAGGTCACATGAACTCTTACCCCACATCTAAGATCACATTACACCTTTTTTTCATTCGGCCTTTTTCTCTTGAAGACAAAATATCTTAGAGTCTGATCCACAACCTGCAGCTAATAGCCATCCTGGCCTCTTTGACTTAGTAACTCATAATAAAAAGAATGGAGATGCAGACATGCTGGCTTTTTGGCCTGAGGGTGTAATCAGTTTTTCTCTGAGAGGGGGGTTGGCCGTGTACTTCACTGTTTACACCATTAGATAAGAGGAAGCTGAACAGGGACCTCTGGCTTGGCCTAATGTCAGGTTCACCATCAGATAAACGCACTGATTTGATCTCCGTGCTGCCGCTGCTCTCTGTGGAATTCCTGCCCCATGAGGAGCCAGCATATCGCTCTGACACATTTAAATGCAAAAAAATATATGCACATTTTCACATTTAAACTTAACATGTTAAGTTCTAATATTTTAACTCCAACTTTGGCAGCTATTTGAAATTGCTTGTTTGCGGTGTCTTTGTAAATGGTTCTATGAGAGCAAATCAGAAAGTTTGACCAGTTAGTACACATTTTAACCCCTCAAAAGATCAAAACCTGCATTATTTTTCAGTTTTAAAGACTTGGTCACATGCTGACACTTTCCAGACATGCCGAGTTTACAGCCTTGGGTGGGAGACAGGACCTATCTCACGCTCACCTGCCAAGGCTAATAGAACTCCTGCATGATGAACACTCGAGTGCATTCCATGAACATAATTAGGTAAAATGAGGGTAGGCACATGGCATCTCCTGCTGCTGCAGCTGTGCATCTGAAAGCCGCTAGTAGCGATCTGCATGGCCTATTGCCAGTATTGTTTTTGGTGAACGCATGGAAGAAGTCGGGTATCCGGGACCTTTGGTCATGTGACAGCTTATGTGCGTGAGCCGCAAAACAAAGCGCGAACAAGCAGTATAGGGGTGTATTCCTGGTGGTAATTCCTCTTCGTACTGATACTAACGCTAGATTACGAACATAAGACACGAGATTTTCCAGTTGCTTTCTCGTGTTTGAACGGTTGTTTTACGCCAACTGTCCTGGCGGATGTTGTCCAATGTGACGTCCAATGTGGCGAATGTGACGTCATGTCATAGCCCCTCCTCTTTTTGGCTACTCCTCAAAATCTCCCTCTTTGTGAAGTCAAAAACTTGGCATCTTTGACTTTCAGCGACAGAGCAGAGAACATTGGGACTTTGGTATCCATGGAGGAAACTCAGAACATCTTAAGAGGTTACGGGGGGGTGCTGGAATCCATCCTGGCTGATTTCAACATGCAGAAAGGCTAGTGTTCTAAGCCTTGTTCCCACGCTGTAGACCTCACCTCACTGAATGCGTTTGTAGTTTGTAGATGTTTTCTTAAATATACTTTTTCAACCACCAAGTTTAGGTACGATACATACATAGGTATATAAATACTTATTGATCCTTGTGGGTAAATAAAAAAATTCACCAACCTTTATGGTCCTTTGTACTGAATGTTTTCAACATGTTTTTCTTTAATTCAGCTTATTTAAATTAAGTTGCTACGACTGCCAATAAAGTCTTGAGTATATATTCAGGTGTTTTTAAGCACAGATGCATAAAAGATGCTCACATTGTGGTCCTGGGGAAGCGGAAGTCCACACCCCTACACCTAACAAGCCTATCCTGACGAGTAATCATAGGAGATAAATGGAACACATCACCAGTCTGTTCCGGGGCCACACAAAGAAACACATATATTTAGTCTTAAATGATCATTTCACCAGACCAATCAATGTACTAAAGCAGATATTTTCAGTGGGTAGTGGGAAATTGTTGTACCAAGAACCAAGCCATAGGTCAGTGATAAATGGATCAAAAGACCATTTGTTTGCCATGATTATACCTTAAAAAAACAATGTTTTGTAATTTAAAATTAACTTTTGATGATCAAATCATGAAAATTTATCACACTTGTCTTAAAGTAAGAAGCACAACCTACTTAATATTTTATTTTATTGGCCCCTATCCATCAATCCTATCATCGCTTTTCCTTTTTAATTGCTAGAAATCATTCAACCACTAAACCCTCAACCTGTTCACGTTAGATCAGCTCTGTTTGTGCTCAGATAACTTCTCTCAGGTGGCTTCTCAAAGGGAAGCTTGATGTGAGAGTATATTAAGATTGTTAAACAGTTGAGTGGGGCTGAGGCTTCAGGGAGTCCAAAGAGACAAGAGCCTTTATTGGAAATGTAATTTTTGTTTGTCTCCAATTACCTCCCTACTCATTTGTTTTACAGATGCTGTTATGGTGAGGAAAACCACACTGTATTCTCCAAAGTATTGTTCTGCCGAGAGCCTGCAGTTTATTACAAATGGAAAAGCTTTCATTGCAGATCGCTGCGGTGATGTGCGAAGGTACGTGACCGATGTCAACTTTACATGTTAGAAATACTTAAAACTCCATAGAGGTGAAGTGATGTGAAAACTTTGTAAATAAATTGCACATGATTTTTGCTCATACTTCCACGAGAAATGGTTGTTAGCAAGTTAACGGGAAGCCCTTTTGTGAGATTTAAAACTTTCATTGTGAAATATATTCTATAATTTCGCCAATCAGCCAGGTTCATACTAACTACCTTAAATTTTTAATACAAGTTAACAGAATTTAACAACAGTCCACTGAATGTAACCACTGATAAACACAAGACAGCAGAAAATAATCACATTATAACTTTAATTTCTACTACGCTTTGAATAAGAACTTTTATAATAGACTGAAGTAGATTTTTTTGATGACATAAAACTTGTTTTGATAAAAACAAAAAGAAAAACAAGAAGAAATCTTAAGTTTTGAGAAAAAAGTCTGGCTCAATCCTCATTAGACCACAACTTCATTGCATCTATTAATGCACAAAACATTTGTTATAAAATTCTTTTTATAGCAGCATTGTTACAAATTGGAAAAGTGAGGTTACAGGGAGAAGAGATACAGAAGGTGGAAGCTTTTAAGTACTTAGGATCAACAGTCCAGAGCAATGGAGTGTGTGGAAAAGAGGTGAAGAACCGTGTGCAGGCAGACTGGAACGGGCGGAGAAAAGTATCAGGTGTGATGTGTGATAGAAGAGTTTCAGCTAAAATGAAAGGGAAAGTGTACAAAACCGTGGTGAGACCGGCCATGCTGTTTGGTCTAGACTCTCGAGACAGTGGCACTAAGGAAAAGACAGGAAACAGAGATGGTGGTAGCAGAGATGAAGATGCTGACGATCTCTGTAGGAGTGACCAGGATGGACAGGATTGGAAATGAGTACATCAGGGGAACAGCACATGTTAGAGGTTTTGGAGATAAAGTCAGAGAGGCCAGACTGAGATGGTTCGGACATGTGCAGAGGAAAGAGAGAGAGTACATCGGCAGAAGGATGCTGCGTTTGGAACCACCAGGAAAGAGGACTAAAAGAAGGCCAAAGAGGAGGTTCATGGATACAGTGAAGGAAGACATGAAGATAGTTGGTGTGATCGAAGAAGATGCAGCAGATAGGGCTATATGAAAGAAACTGACTTGCTGTGGCAGCCCCTGAAGGGAAATGCCCAAAGAAGAAGAAGAATTGTTACAAATTGGTGTTTTGCTTAAAGTGCACCGTCCCTGCCTTTAACCGCTATGCATATCAGAAACTTAGTGTTGGGTTAAGTTCTTGAGACATAGATGACTTGGTGTTTAGATAAAAGGTTAGGTTATTGTTCTACATCTCATGCAGCTGGAAGAGCTTATTTTGTTCACAAAACATCAATACAAACCATCCAATGAAATGACTAAACTCACATTCTTTGTGAGATTAAACAGTAAATCTGCTTTAATTTGAAAGTTCTCAGCTCATAATGGTGTTCCTTTCCAGAATTGGCTGACCAAAACGACTTTCTTTTTTATGATGTTCTTTTTTTCTTTAATGAAAGAAGTCTAGACCTATTAAATCAACCTACGATATTGATCGTGATCGACCGGTGGGTCCTGGGAAAGGTTTGGTTCGTTTCACAGGGTTTTTTTTTTTTTTTTTTTTAAATTTCAGGTTCCTATAATACCTTCTTAGTATAAATTTTTGTCACTTTAATATACACTCTGACAAAGTTGTTTGGTGAGAACATCACCCATTTTCTGTTAGACTGTAACCATTGTAACCAAACAGCATTCTTTTCTCGTCTGCCTCACTCTTCTATATATTTCTTCTTCAACTAAAAGTTTTTTTTTTAACCAAAACAAAAGGAGAGCAAAGGGGTAGGATGGTTGTCTCACAACAAGAAGGTCGTGGGTTTGAGTCCCGAGTCGGGAAGAGGCTTGGAATACTGTTCTTTCTGTGTGGAGTTTGCATGTTCTCCCTGTGTATTTGTAGGTTTTCTCCGGGTACTCTGGTTTCCTCCCACCCTCCAAAACCATGTATGCTAGGTTGATTTGTCGCTACATGATTGTTCCCAGGAATGGTTGTGTGTGTATATGTGTGGCCCCGCGACAGACTGGTGACCTGTTTGGGGTGTACCCTGCCCCTCACCTTGAATCATCTGGGATGGATTCCGGCGCCCTCCACAAACCCGTAATGAATAGATGATTAAGAAGATGACTGACAAATAAGTTAATTTTTGCACAGTAGAGTCTCAAAAATGTTGTATGTAGTTTTAATCTTGCTGTTTTTTCAACATTAAAAATGTGAAAAAGTTCCTCTTGGATTCACAAGCTCAGTATTTTAACCCAAATCTGCAAATATAGCAAATAGGGTCATTGAAAAAATGTAACAAAAAAGGAGACAGAAAATGACACTACGATTCGGTCCTGAGATAATAACTCTTAATTCGGCATATATAGAGATTAGCATGGTAACTTTTGTTACCTGAGAAATGCCATGTTTGCCGAAAACAAGAAAGACGCTAGGAAATTCCCTCCTCCTCTTGCTCTCTGTTTAGCCGCACCCCCTAGACACATACACTGCACGACCTAAATTTTCTAGAGAACACAAAAAGGGTGCAAAGTTTCAAACCTAGAGGATATTATTTTACATCTTTATTTTAGTGCATTTAAGTGAAAATGACACTTCCTGCTTATGTTAGAAAATGGGCGTGGCAGAGAATTAAAGGCGTGGTCAAGAACAATCTGATATCCAATATCAATCAGAATGCTGGATGAGAGGGCTTAAAATAAAAAATAAAAAAAAAACCACTACAAGTATGTTTTTGATACCGAATGACGTTCAAACATGTTCAAACCTCCAAAAAGGTGATTTTGAAAAATAAACTCTCAAATAATTGCAGTTAATTGGTAATCAAAATAAAATAAATTTAAGCATTTTAAATGATTTATTCTATTAATTATGTATGACCTGTTTGACAAAATAAAACTACAGTTTATTTATAATTATTTACAATTTTATTGTCTGTAAAACAATATGACATGTTCGTTTTATGAGTAGCTAGTGGGATAAAAAATGCACGACACGCCTGTCTTAAAAAGTTCTAAATTAAATGTCAGGATAAATACGCTTAGTTTTCTTTAAACGACAAATTGAGGGACGGAAATCCTGTTTGAGCTCCAAAGGAAATACAAAGGACTAAAGCAAATCAAATGAATGTTATTTTCCTAAATAAGCAAACCGGATGTAATCCATCCGTCTTGTTCTCTGAAACCATAAACATGTTATTCAGCCACTAACAGCTAATCACTTTATCATGACTGACCATCCTTTAATGGGGTCACTGCCCTCACCCCCTTACCTTCACCCTTATAAAAGAACAAACCAGTCGTAGCGCCAATAAGCCATCACAGGAGCAAAAGGAGTCGGTCCGGGGGCTTGAGAGGTGCGGGTAGGGTCTGGGGAATAGGTAATTTGATTGGTGCAAAATTAAGGACTCCTTCGCAAAGGCATTATGGGAGAGTTCCTGGTGGGTCATTTTAGCTTCACTTCCTCCATATTTCTCAGCTTGATTAAAAATTGATCGGCAACGGCAATGTGAATATATTATTGGGGCCATTATTCACCCCTGACAGATAATTGGATGGTACACACAACTCTATTTTCTTTCAGGGCAATGCCATCGCGTGTGACTGCTGGGAGTGTGTGCGTGCCTGAGAATATGCATGTGAGCGTGTGTGTGTAAAACAGTGAAGAAAGATAGAAGGAAAACGAACGTGTGGGGTTGATGGATGGATTAACTGAAACCTTTTTTTTCTTCATTATTTTAAACCAATAAATCACTTCCTCTTGTCTCGTCTTTCAGGCCGTGCCTTCATCAAACTCTAGTCCTGATGTGTCTGTATGGCCACATGTGATGGATGTGTTATTAAAACATCATGCAAAGCATATAATCATTTTTCTGGTTATCATTTCTGACCTGTGCTTATATAAATTTGGAATGTGGCCATGAAATTCTCTGTTAGATAAAACTAACATGGATTTGGATTTGCTCCTTCAGTTTTGTGCTTATGTTCCATCTCAAATTCACTTATTACCAAAGATTGTATATTCCTCTAAAAAGCAGCCGAGGTGTGAGGAATGCCTGTGAATAAGCCAGTCAGATAGCAGAACTGTAGCATAGCTGGGGGCATGGATAGATATTAGAATGAGCAAAATGCAATGTCTGCTCTGCGGCTAATGCTATTTGCTATTCGCCCAAGGCTTAGCTTGCTGCCATTTTCACGCCTTCTTAAAATATCTTAAAGTGCGAAGAGAAGGAGACGCACAACATGATGAGGACTGCTGCAAATATTACGGGTGGTATGTCACCAGCAGGGTCTTTAGAGACTTTACATTATTGACATTTTGCATTGTTATTCTCTTTACAAGTCATATGTGTTTGGGAAATAAGTTTGATTTGGTTTGATCTTTTACTTTTTCTATTAATGAGCAAGATTTTATTGACATCCTTTTGTTTACCCTGAGTTTACATTTACACCCTTTGGCTCTCATCAGCCTCACTCTCAGTGGAAAAACTCATCATCATACTTGAAATAGTGCTTTTGTAATAATATGAGCAACAAAATTGGCAACAACACACCTGCGTGTGTGTTACAAGGAGTTGGATTGACCTAAAAAAGCTTGTTCTAATATTTTTCTACAGGTGAAAGGGAGGGTATATCCTGCACTGCTCACCAGTCCATCCCAGATCCACAAACATTGGAAGGTTAAGCATATTTAAAAAGTTCATGCTAATCAATTCTATCAAAGAGTTAATCATTTTAGACAACTTTTTAAAATGGTAAAAAGGGAGTCAAAAGGGAGTAAGCAGGGAGTGCGATGCTTACAGTAAAACAGCAGCAGCGGGGCATGGTGGTGTAAGCATCATGGTTAGTAATTTTTACTAACATACTAACACTTGGCAGAAAATCATTTTCTTTTATTGAATAACTGTAAAGTTAAATTTAAAGCCTCCTTTTTTACTGCCAAAAAGTTGAAGACCATCTGAGTCCATTTTTTTAAATCCAATTTTAACACCAGGTGGGGGAGCGGAATACTTTATTCCCTCATTATAAAACGCTTGAATCAAGTGAGGTTCTTCAATATTTTTCAAATAAAGTCTATTTTATCAGACTCCATAGACTTATTCACATGGGATAAGTCCTGTGTCTCTGTGATTTGCAAACAACTCCCTAATGTCTATGTTTTATTGGCTCATTCAGACGTAAAAATAAATCCCAGTAATTTCTGAGATTTCACCAACTTTATTTCAGGTATGACATCACAGCTGAGGGTCATTTTGGTCCAAAAGAAAATCTCCATTCCATGACGTACACTCATGCGCCAACATGACTGCAAAAAACATCTATCTTTATTCTAAAAAAGGTTGTGTTACTTATTTTGTCATTTTCACGACAACAATTTAAGACCCAAACAAAATGATCCATTTAAACTTTTTTGTTCCACTCATTTAACATTTCTCTCATAACTTATGAATAAAAGGAAATCTTTAGAATCACTTGTTTTTCTACTTCTCTCTATCTCTGTTTTCTTCGTTAACATCCTCCTTTCTCTTGTTGTGGGGAGAAAACATTGCTCTTCACTCACAAAGATGCTCCTCTTGAGTGGAAATTACTGGCAGAGATTAATAACGACATTAGGCCGTAATGATGCTGCACCGAATGAAATATTTATTAAAGATCCCTCTGCTGGCAATTAGCGTGGCATGTAATCATTCAGCACAAGAAATCAAGATGATTGTGCCGCAGTCCCCCATCCCCTTATCGCTCTCTTCTCAGGCAACCCCCTGTGCAGCCTCAACTCCTGCAAACTCCCTTCCCCCCCAACCCTCCGCCCGCCCATTCCCTGCTGCCATTGCTGCAAACACATGCAGCTCTATCCCCTGACATCTTCTCTCAACAGTAGTTTGGAGAACCGATGGAGTGTGTGAGTGTGTTGAGGGGTGCAAGTGGCCCTGTGCATCAAAATCTTAATTACGAGCCTTCTAAAGCTGGGGTGTGCAGATTGGCACAGGAGGATGTGGAACTCAGACTCTAGGCGCATCAAAAAAAGCTCAGCTGCTTCCTCTTTGTTCCAAATTCCTGCCAAGTTGTCCAGGGCGCAATATATTATTGGATTCTTGTTTTTGTATCTGAGAGTCCACTTACTTGCGATGCCTTTAAGGGACAATTCATCAAAAGTTTGATCAAAAGTTTTCCATCCCAGAGCTTTCATTCACTAAACTTCTTTGAGCAGAAACAGACATTTGAGCTTGTGGTGTTCAGATGATGGTGTGGCATGTAATCAGGTGCATGGAAATAAAATCATTCCCTATAACTGCTCCCAGAGGTGATAAAATTGCACACTGAATCCTTTCAAGGATGAGGCGTCCTTGAAGATGCACGTCCTTGTTTGTGTTCAAACAAGCGTGACCTCATTTTCCAATCCTCACCTGAGAGGAACAATGGGGAGACGGAGGCGTGAAGGAGAGAGGAAAAGCAGTGAGGGTGCAAAAGGGGCTGGTACGGTGATAGAAGAGTTCAGAGGTCAGATAATCAAAAGTGTCCGTTTATTGGCTACATCATCAAACCGAAGGAGCTCATCAGTGTGGCCGTTGAGGCGTGAGTTTTCACTAATCAGCTCTCACGCTTGTTTATATCCAAGCTGATTTCTTCTGAGAAAGACAAGAATAGACGGAGAGTGGGTTAATGTTGAACTAGTCCACTTCACAAACCCTGACAAAGGCAGATCAATCTCCAACTTGGTGGGCCGAGGACCTCATAACAAAGCGAGCACATTAAGCGATCCTGTTCTATGAACTTTGGAAATCAATAAACATCAGGAACAGAGGTGGGAGGCAGGATTGCGTGCTGAAAGAGCAGGAGAATAAATGAGGAGAACAATGGATGAAGGGATTGATGTTAAAGATAACAGTTATAACTAAGAGTTCTTTGTTTGACAAACTCGGTTTCTGCTCTTCATTCATTCTTAATTAGATAGTTATCTTTAGCCCTTTGATGGATTGGATAAGCTGTTAATTAATCTTTGAATCTAATTAACTCTCTTGCTATTAATAGATTGGGTCACAATATTGTACATTTGGCTGTCAAGCGCTGAGATGAGAATTAAAATGAAGAGTTTCTGCCTGAGGAAGAAAACAGATTTCTTCTTTAAATCGCTCAGGTTAGAAAACATTTTAATGGACTCATAAAGTCACACAGATGGTTGATAACTAACGGGAGAAAATTAGATTATTTTCGATAGTATAATGGTGACATTGTCTTATTTATTACCTTTTTCTGCGCAGTGAGGGGTGTCACCTGCTCGGGTGATGGCATCCTATGACCAAAAGGTTGATGGTTCGAATCCTGTATCCCCGGTCAATCTGTTGTTGAGTTTCTACGGCCAAGATGATTCAACCTTCTTACCTCGGACAGCTGGGACTTCACATGTAACTTATAAGGTATGAATGAATGTTACAGGGATTAATATTAGAATAACTTTCACAATTAAGCTAATCAATAAATACTCGTTAAGTAAATATTTGATATAAATTTTATACATTCTTTCTTTCTCCTACAGAAAAATTTCAAAATAAAATGATTTTTTTTTTAAACCGAATGTAATAATGTTGAGAATTAATAATTAATTTTCTCTTAAAAATCAGTTTTAAGACTTCATAAATTCTCTTAACTTAATGATCGATAATAATTTACGTACAGAATTTTAATTTGTATTTAAGTTGGAAAAAAATATTTACATGAACATCTGCAGAAGCAGTAAAATCTCAGAGAGTCGGTGTCCTCTCTTCGTTTTCACCTGCATGCTCTCATATCTCCGTCTGCTCCGTTGGACTTTTGTGTGTGTTGTTGTGTAACTGGACCTGGTCCTAAGCCATTGTGTTAGTGTGACAGAAGCCTTTGCCCACTCTTTGATGCCCCCCTCCAGAGCTTTCTACCATCCTCTGTCAAGAGCTTGCCTGTTCCACAACACACACACACACACAGAGTGTATCCCTGCTGGGACCAGGGAGCTTCATTTGCATTATGATGGCAGGCAGATTAAGTACATTCCACTGCACACTAAAGGGACTCGGAGCAACACACACACACTCAAACACTCACACACAAATATACCCCCACACTTGTCTTTGGGCCAGTAAGGCAGGCTTTGAACAAACTGGTGCCCAGTGCAGAGTACCAATCCCATTACTTGCCCCATCCCCTGTCGTCCCCTCCCTCTTAAGAGAACAAAGGATGGTAACATTGACCGAATCTAAACCTCCCTGAATCAGAGCGGGAGGAGGAAAAAAAGAGGGGAAAATAGAAGAAAAGAAAGGGTGTGGGCCGATGTTGGAGAGGGAGAAGTAACTGACAGTCAGCTAGAGGGAATAAGCTCATTTAGATAAATTGACATCCCCAACTGAGATAAAACTAGTGATGATTTGTACTGTATCTTCAGGGGATAAAAGCCGTTCTATTGGATTTCAGGAGGTCCCGGCGTTCTGGGATTTCACTCACAGTGATTGTGTGGGTCTCAAGATGCAGGGACAGGCCGCTGGAGAGGGGATGAGGGCTGACTCCTGAGAGGAGGCGAGTTTTCTCTTTCTTAAAAGAAGATGTTATACAGAACACATGATGAGAGACGATGAGAGGTGATGTCAGGGTCGACATGTTTATAGTTAAATGGGGGCATCCTGAGTAATCTGCTGTGAATGACACGACTTTTTTGTTCTGGCCAAAATTTTAATTTGCATTTCTGTTATAGTAACTTAGTCTTAGAAACTAAATTTTTTGTTGGTATATTTTAATACTTAAACTTGCCACGAATCACAGGTAACATGAGAACCAGACAGGTAACAGGAGAAGTGTATCTTTGTTGACTGGTCAGTTGATGACACTGTTTACACCATCAAACCATCATTCATAAGTTGACTACTCTTTTAGGATTCATCAGTAAAAGGAATCGTTTGACTGCTCACCTGATCAGGAGTTTTTTGTTGTTTATAATTTCTACTTTTTTTTTTACTCAACTATATATTAAAACTTTTATGCTGAGCAAAAATCAATGGTAGAATGATCAACTTTTCTTCTCACATTTTTATCTACAAGTTCATCAGGCATCTCATGCTGAGGACTTAAGATAAACTATCTTTCTTCTGAAGTACGGGAGTTTAACATGTTTGAGGTCTATTTATTTACCTGCATTCTTACGACATGAGGAGAACAATACTGCAGGTTTTGAGAGATTTTTGTTGTGTAAATCAAAATTTCTTTTTAAGTAAATGCACCCAATATTTAATAGAACTGGTGTATTTGGGGATAGATTACCCGTACAGTGGTCTTCTGCTTATCTGGGGCCGAGTTTCGGGGGCAACAGCCTCAGAACAGAAACCCACGCTTCCCTCACCACGGTTGCATCCCCCAGCTCACCTGGGAGGATCCTGAGGTTTCACTGTCCAGATGTGAGGCATAGTCTCTCCAGCAGGTCCTAGGTCTGCCTCTGGGTCTCCTCCCGGTGGGACGTGCCTGACACATCTCACCAGTGATGTGTTCGGGAGGCATACTAACCAGATGCTTGAACCACCCCATCTAGCTCCTCTCAACCTGGAGGAGCAATGACTTTACTTCGAGCTCCTCCCAGATGGCAGAGCTCCTCACTCTATCTCTGAGTAAGAGCCCACCCACTCTGCAGAGGAAGCTCATTTCAGCCGCTTGTATCCGCAATCTTGTTCTGTCGGTCACCACCCAAGCTGGTGATTATTGGTGAGGGGACCCTGGCGGAGGTAATCATGTAGTTGAATTCTTTCTTTAATCAATTATAAGGTTTATTTTTTTGTTATGAAAATCGCCCCTAGGAATGAGGGTGTGGATGGTTGTCTGTGTGTGTGGCTTCACAACAGACTGGTGACTTGTTCTGGGTGTACCCTGCCTCTCACCAGAAATCAGCCGGGATAAGCTCCGGCACCTCAGCATTAGGAATAAGTGCTTCAGAAGATGGAAATGATCTTAATAGCATGTAACAAAGACTAATCAGTAGATAGGTTTTGTAATTTTTTTTTGTCCTGTTTGACAAACCATGTGATAACCACAAAGTAAACAAAATCCGATGTAATTAAATGCATTCAGCAACACAACAACCTTCTTAACAAAAAAAAAGTGGGATATTAAGCATTCCCAATGCATTACTTCCTTGGTTCTCTTTCTGTTTGGTTTTGATGGGAGGGAAGTTTCATCCATAAATAATAAAAATATCGTGACACATCTTTGCATTAAAAACTTCTACGTTCAGATTAGGTCCATCCTCATATACACAGTTACAGGTAAAAAGCACTGGGTTTAAAAATTTAAGGAGTTTATAAAGCCTCACAAATTAAAAAGTAATCAATGTTTCCACCTTGGAGTTGGTGCTCTATCACTTTAAATGAGAGGTGCTCTGGGTAGCAGCATTTTCACAATTCTGCATTAAAACCAGCAAACTCTACCTTCCCTGAGAAAGTTTAAAAAAAAGATTCCATTGCATTAGTGCAATTAGACTATCTTGGTCTAAATAATAAACTTAAAACTCCACCGTCTATGTTCAATATTTCATCTTTTATTCAGGCACTGGGAGTGCTTCTTATAGTGAATACACTTTCTCCGCAGCAGGGCTCCGTAATGCAGGTAGGTTTCAAAGGAAGCTTTTAGGCGATAGTTGGGTAAAAGCTGTTGGTAAGACCACACCTCACTCATTCCACCGGCTGAATAATGAATCTTTTACCTGAATCCTGCAGAAATGTATCTTGAGCACATTAGCTGAGTAAATTAGTGTGAGGAAATAATGAAGATCAGATTTATTTTATGCTGCAGCAGGCTGCCACAACGGCACCAATGGTGGGGTTAGGTGTCTTCTCCAAAGACCCTAGATGTGAACTCAGTGGGAATCAAACCCGCAAACTTTCGGCTAACTTCTGGTCTGAGGGCGAACGCTCTACCACTTAGCCACCACTTCCTCAAAAATAATACTGTATACTTTATTGATCCCTCACCGGGTAATTTGTGTACTGCATTACACCACAGTAGGCTGCCATGACGATGCCAATGATGAGAGAAACAGGGGGTTAGATGTCTTCTCCAAGGACCCTAGAGGCAAACTTCCGGTTAACTTCTGGTCCGAGGGCGAACGCTCTACCACTGAGCCACTGCCTCCCCCCAAAAAACTTTCTGGAATGCCACACAATGCATTTAAATTCAGAGTTTTATTGTTTTTTCTCCAAGATCTTGCTGTGCAGATGGTTAGAATCTGACAGCTATGCAAAATTTTCTCCTGCACATCCCAAAATGTCTCAATGAGATTAAGGTCGGTACACTCTTGTGCTCGATTCAATACGTCGAAAGGATTTTTTACAACTTAAACATGATTAATCCCGCCACTTTTATTATGCAATATGGCAGTGCCATCAAAGACAGAAAAAATCTATATAATAATAACCTGGTCATAACCTGGTCATTTAATAACCTGATGCTCGGTAAGTCTGACCTTGGTGCACATACTATTACTGAAACTAGACTCGTCAACTGCAGCAAATCCACATCATAATACCACCCCTACTATGTTGTACAGTAGGTGCACGGTAAGATTAACTGCCTTTATTCTCACTCTGATGCACCCATCCAACTGGAACAGGCTAAATCTGAACATTGCTTCACAGCAAGAAGCTTGTGGGTTTGAATCCCAGGTAGGGCACGAGGTTTGACACTGGCCTTCAGTGTGGAGTTTGTATGTTCTTCCGTGTATGAGTGGGTTTCTTCCCACCCTTCAAAGAAAACATGCATGTTAGGTTGAGGAAATTGTCTCATCTCAAGGGAATTGTCCTTGTAATAAAATAAAAATAAATAAATAAACCTAAGCAATAAACGAGAGTTCACTGTATATACTGTATTTTATAATCTGTACCTCATCATATGTTTGAATCTGGTGCTTTTTGCTGCTGAGCATGACTGCATATTTTGTAATTAACTTAGCAATAGACTCAGTTACGGCTTCTTTTTATTAAAGTTTTTAGCTAATGGAGCTTTAAAAACTGTATCAGATGCTGATCTTGTTTTCGACACTGTATCTGTGTACGTCTGCAAAATCGATCAACGTGAGGTATGGATCAAAATACTTCAACCTTCCTCCCAATGAAAGACTTAAATAAAAATCACATTTGAATAAACTTATTGTGACCATACTAACCGAGAGCAGTAACTGAGGTTAGCTGTAATTAGTACCAGTGGGTGACTTGTTAAATTGAATTTAACGACAACACAGCAGTCTTACTGAGTGCGAACTAATCCCGGACTCTGGAGCATTATGGTTAATGGGCCTGAAAGAAAATGATGGCCTTTCAGAAGCAAAACCAATTAACACAAAGTGGAGATGTCTAGTGCTGAGCTTTTCAAATCTCATAACAACTTCTAGCCTCATCTTATATAACTGGATTTCTCTTCATTTTGAATAATGAAGGAGGTAAAGAAGCATGACATAATGTGACGATCAGAGCTGCGCACCTAAAGAACGTGGAACATGTTTTACAAAGAAAGCCAGATGGTTGTACTTCTCTCCTGTGGATGGCTTCTTTACATTCTTACAGACATTAGAAAATAATGAAAGAATATCTATTTTAAACATCTTGATATTGTTTTCTATCCATGCTGTATCGGGCGTTTGCTATAGATGTATGCACGCATGCATACATCTACCTAACTCTCTATTTGTCTGCCATCTATTTTCATCAACGAATATGTAGAAGTATTTATATGCATACATGTATATACTTAAATTTATACATAGTTGCTCAAATATTTTAAAGGAATCAGCACTATCAGAAATATTTGAGATAGTCTTAAAGGTGATTTATTGAAGTAGTTACCAGTGGGACACTGTTATAAGCCAAGATGTGATTTCCTCTCGGCAGCCGACTCTTTGTAACTCATTCTGACACCTCTCACAGATTTGTGGATATTCCTTTTCCCCCCACTCAGCTGAGAAATACAATTTGAAGTAAACCTGTGATGGGAGTGACACTGAGTAATTCCTTTTTCTTTCTCTATTTAAAAAAAATCTGTTGTCAGCCAGTCAAGTTTTTTTTTTTTATCTCTTAGACTTGGCCTCAATTCCCTATCTGTCTTTAAATCCTGTCTCCCACCCGCTGAGCAGAGAAGTATGCTATCCACACTTCCTTTAGAGGCCAGCGGCTAAAAATTAAGCTCTTAAATGCCTTTTTAGAGGTGTTTCGACCCTTGTAAGACAGAAAAGTTAAGACTCATTTGGTTTTTATTTTGTGAAATTAAAAAATAAAAAACCGAAAGATAACGCTTGCACCACAGTCTCAGTGAGAAATTCATTTTCTTTCCTTGTTAGCGTGCACGTGTGTTTCCTTGGCTGCACTTGACAAAATATGCATGTGTGTAAGCTGAAGTCCGGTAAGACTTTCTGTGGCATCAAGGCCCATTGCGGCCATATATCAATGTAATTAAAGGCTGGTTTAATGATGCAGGGCCTCAGCAGCATGATTTCTGTCTGATCGCCACACTGCTTCATTAAGACCACTCAAGCTAACGAGCTGTGGCTGTAATAAAGTCCTCCCCCCGGTCTGCCGCAGTGATGAAGGAGCAACCCAAATTGAGCCGAGCCAAAGCCCAAGATAGCATTAGCAGTGAAAAGGCTTCAGCTAAACTTACTTTGTGAGTACAGGTGGCCTGGTAAAAGGGTCAAGGTAATTCTTTGTGCACAACATCAAACTTTTAGTTTTTATTGGAAAATTTCTTACATGTTCATAAAATAACCTTATAAAACAAGCTGAAAGAATTAGTTCAAACCTAGTGTTGTAGTTTAAGGTAAAAGAGTCAAGCATGCAAACATTTTTAGATCTGACCTACTTTGCAGAGTCATTGGCTGGATTTTTTTTTTTTTTTTTGTGTACCTAACTGGAGCCTAACGGAAAAAAACACGGATTTCAACCAATAATGCTGCAATAAATTTTACAAAACTACATTAAAGCTTTATTTTTAATGCAATTTATACTGATTAATTCTTAAATTTCTATTAGTGGTCTTAAGACCTGTGATTTTTGTGTATACTAAGCATTCTTATTAGCAGAAAATTTGATAGGGAATTGAATCCGTTCTGTCGTCTTCCGCTTATTCAGGGCCGGGTCGCCGGGGCAACAGCCTCAGACGGGAAGCATCCTCTAGCTCACCTGGAAGGATCCCGAGTCGTTCCCTGACCAGCTGTGAGACATAGTCTACCAGCGGAGCCAGCGTCTGCTTTTCGGTTTCGACCCGGTTGGATGTGCCCAAAACACCTGACCAGTGAGGCGCTCGGGGGGCATCCTGACCAGATGCACGGACCACCTCCTCTGGCTTCTCTCAGCCTTGATGAGGAGTGGCTCGACACTGAGCTCCGGCTGGATGGCAGAACTCCTCACGCGATCTTTGAGTGAGAGCCCAGCCACCCTGCGGAGGAAGTTCATTCTTTTGGTCCCACCCACAGCTGGTGACCATAGGTGAGGGTGGGAACATAGATCGACTTGTAAATTAGAATTGAATTGTACTTTATTTGTTACTGCAGAACAATTTGTGTGCTGCAAAGAGATGCACATGGAAATACGAGCCAAACTATAGACAGTAGTTTGGTGACAGTGTTTGATTATGACAACATAATAAAGGATCAAAATTCTGTTGAAAAAAAACTGTGGTTTAATGTTATTTTATTTTTTTTGGGCATATTCTATTCAATATTTCTTTGGGTAGTTAAACAGTATATTTTGTCCCAGTGGTGGGCGAGTGGGAACCAATTTCTTTTTGTCTTTTTCTGACACAGTTTTATCAATTCTAACCAATTCATATACTGTACGTGTAACATATTTCAAACAAAGTTACAAAAATGTTTTTTAAGTATATTTAAAAACCTAAAAATGGAATATCCAAGACTTTAAAAATAAACATTTAAAAGTGAACATGCATTCATAAAATTCCTCTGCCTTGCAGACACACTTGTACCATACATCAACATTTATCACATACTCTCAGGAGGAATCACTGGAATACAAGACGTTTTTACTGAGAGACCAAATAAAATCAAATCGTGGCTAAAAGAGTCAAACAAGTTCGAAATATTTATTATTACAAATCTGTTTAAGAGCCCCTCAACAGACTGGTGACCTGTCTAGGATGTATCTTGCCTCTCTTGTGAACTTAGCAGGGATACAAATATTTTTTCCCAATCCGTTCGTTCATTGTACAATCTATTCATTTCCCAATTGGCTGTTGGGAATACGCCCACTTAAATCCATTGACGCCCACTTATGCACGCCCCTTCCCGATGCAATGGAGACGAATACGTCAAGCATTCATACAATAAATGGGATTTTGATGGGCAATGATAAGAGTGCATCGTTTGACTTTTACCGTAATCGGGAACTGAATTGTAGATTGTACAATGAACGAACGGATTGGGAAAAAAATATTCACAGCTGGGATAGGCTCCAGCACCCCCTGCGACCAGATAGCGAAGAAGACGAAATGAAACAAAACTGATTTGACTAACAAATAGGTAAATTAAAATAAATATCAATAAATGACATAATAAATGACATAAAATTGAACTAAAACAAAATATGTGAGCGTCAAATAAAGCAGAGTTAAAAACTTAGGTTTTAAGCTTGCTTTTATTTGTAAGCAGACCTCACTGGAAAACAACCTCAGGACCACTAAGGTCCTGAGGTTGTCCAGCAGGCTGTTCCACGGTACGTCATCTGTATCAATTTACAAAAATTATTTGATCACCAATAACCCCTATAGTGTGTTTATAATGTAAGTCCTAATCCATAGATGTCAGAACTTTGTTTGCATTACCAGCGCCAATTTAGAAAAACCAAATGTTACACTACTTGAGAATTATCCTCAGTGTATAAATAAAATTCATTGCATTTATGGTAACAAATTGTCCAGTTTTTTCAAAGTAAGATGCTGGCAACCAACTTTTTCAGATATCAAACTGTAGAGTAGAATAAGCTAATATCTAAGCAATAGTTTTAGACACATTGGATGCTCGTCCCGGGGAGGGATTTTGCTTTCGTGTGGATCCCCATGAGGTTTCTTATTTTTTCCCCCACTGATGGGTTTTTAGGAATTTTTCCTCACCTTAGGGCAGGAATGTGCTAAAATGGTCCAGCTAGTATTTGTTGTTTAGTTTTCTTGCTATGTATTTGTGTTTATTATACCTGCTTCTTTTTTTCTTGTTTTTGTTCTTCTAAATCTATAGTGTGAAGCTCTTTGAGACAAAAATTTTGTCTATGTCTGGGCTATATAAATAAAATTGATTGAATTGAAACTTTCTTCCAACATCTTACTGTAAATATACAGAATTCCCTTGGTCATCAACTTTACAGTAGGTAATTGTGGAATCAGAAACCCATTGATTACTGTACATTACTGTTTTTCCTTGGTTAGCAATATCCAACCCAGTACAATATTGGCTGAAGGTTTGGGAGTATCCTACTGCTTACCTCTAATTTGAACAAAATTGTCATTCTCAACTTTCAATAAAAAGTATTGAAGAGTGCGTTCGTATTGCATAGCCACAAATAGTAAAACTCTTGTTGTTTCCACTTTCATTTTATTTGGAAAAAGCAGCTCAAGGGAAAACTCAGCTTAACTAATATTCTTTTCCCAAAGAAATGCCTGAAAAGACTTTGACAAAAGAGAGAAAATGAGATGCAACTTGAAACCCGAAATTCTGTACGTTGAAACTGTTGCATGTAATTCTTGTTATTACAACAAAAGCACAAAAATTGGTATCAATATATTTCAAAATGATTTATCCACAAATTGATGTGACGTCCTTTTACAGAATTAAAAAAACAACTTTTTTTCCTCAAAGAACAAAACCTCAGACCTAAAAAGTTCAACCAAAAAAAAAATCAGCAAACTTTTTTAAAAGTAATATCTACCTATCATAAATTAGTTTGTTTTATAATACTGATTTTCAATGTGTACTTTTCAGAGTTCTAATTGCTAACTTGATGATTTTAGCTTGACAATGAAAATGACGGGAGACAGTGGCTCAGTGGTTAGAGCGTTCGCCCGCGGACCGGAAGTTTATCGGAAGTTTTTCGCGGGTTTCGCATCCCACTGAGTTCAAGTTTAGGGTCGTTGGAGAAGACACCTAACCGCGCGTTAAAGGTGGCAGCCTGCTGCGGTGTAATGCAGCATACAAATTTCCCGGTCAGGTATTAAAAAATATATTAAAAAAAAAACAAAACACATAAAAAAAATTAAGAAAGGTGGATAGAAAGTGATATTCTTATTTTAGAATTTGTAGATTTAAAATTGCAGATTTTTACTAATTATCAATGTGGTTGAAAACAAGTAGAAATAATTGAGTTAAATGATTTTTGAAGATATTAAAAGAAGCAACAGATGTAAGAAATAGATTAAGAAGAAAGAAAAAGGAAACATCTTCCTATTATTAATTAAACATTAACATTTTTTTTTCTAAAAATCATTCATAATTCACTCATATTTTATTAACCGAAGATATTAATCATTGCAAAGGGGTTTGTGATAATATCTGAACAATTTTAGTTTCTGAGAAAATACACAAGGAAAAAGTTTGGGAGAGAAATGATGAATAATGTAGAATTCTGGCACCTCAGCCGTGCTGTCAGGCTTCTTTGCACAAAAGTAAAATTTAATGCATCAATGATATTATTTGTAGCCCCAAAGCAGAAGTTTTCACAATGTTGACTTTTCAAGACAAGTCTGTTGTTTAGTCTTCGCATGAATAGTGAAGATCCCCTGTGACCATCGAGACACATCAATCTTTATTTAATTCAGCGTATTTTCATCAGGAAAGTCCACACACGGCATCTCCAATTTGTTGCAGCAGCCAGGGATTTTTCTGCTTTTCTGCATCTTCATGGCGGTGGTTGAGTGTGATTAGTCACACAATATGACATTAACCTGTAAATTAAAATTCCTCCATGCAATTTGATGGGTGATTTAATTCCGACATCGTGGCACTCCTCCTTCCCTCTGCCCATCACTCCCCCTCTTCATCCTCCAGACATCTACCACCACACTCTCTTCTCTCTGTCTTTCTCCATTTGCCGTGGGCTAATCCCATTATGAATTCTTTATATAGCCTTTTCCCTTAATGATCAGTGGGGCCTGCTCCAATCCTGATTACTATTGTACACTTAGCACTACATAAAGCAGGGGATTAATATGCCCCGCTAGGATCGTTGCTATGGATCCACTCGTTGCCGTCCGAGAGATGTTGCTGCTGCTTCAATTGGCCATAAATTGCTCTCCCCAGTGGCTTCCCACGTACCAGACAAGCCAACGAAGAATAGGGGGAGAATCTTTCTCTCATGTGGTTTCACACTCTCTCTTTGGACTTAGACGAAAGTGATCTGCTCTATAATTCATGACCCAGCGTTTTTTTTTTCCTGCAAATTTTTTCTCTGCGTCCCAAAGATACTGTAGTAACGCTCCATCGTAACATCCCGGGCAACGGAAAGGGGCGGTCGAATGAACGAGCATCATCCATAAAGACAAACCATGCAAGAGAAATGGGTTTAAATAATTCAATCAATTCAGAAAAAAATATAAGGGAGTGAAATATTAAGATTATTTTTAATTTGAAGGATGTAAAATATAAATTAGATGTATAGACATTGGTTTAAATGTGCACGAAATTGGATCTTTCACTAAACTTTGTGGGTTGACTGGTTCTGACGGTTTCATTTTTGTCTGTTACTGTTTCTTATGAAGCTATTTTTGCCTCTTCTATCACAAAAAATGACTCATCTCAGAGCTGAACTCTACAAGAGACAAAACAGCCAAAAGAGACAGTAAAAAGGCAGAAAACTGAGAAGATTTCTTCAGCTTTTTATAACGTCCTGTTGGATCTCGTTGCAGTTGAGGATGACTCTTTATCACTTGGTGTTCATATACACCCTTCCTTTCTTCTCTGGTTTAAAGTGAGTTCTGAAACAAGTCAAACAGTTTAGTTTGAGGCAAAGCTTGGTGGGCTCTGGGGACACATGCCGAGAAGCAGTGAGGAACTCCTCTATGTGATTCTTTGTAGTTACAGTCGAACCCGTGAGTGTCTTCATCACAGATAGTCGGTATCCTGCTGTTCTCTGCTTCTTCCTGTACTTCCCTCTGATCTGTTCTTTCTACTGATCGCTTTGGTTTTTGCATGCTTTGGTTTTTATTGTAAAAATGTCCTCATTATATCTTAAGGGATGTATAGTTAAAATAGCTTTGCAAACATGACAGGATCTAGACTCTGATTCCAGACCCTACTGGTGGGGAACAAACATGGTGCTTTGGGCTTGGAGTGATCTAGCCACCAGGCTTGTGCTTAGAAACTCTGCCCCCAGGCTGAGTCTCAGTGTTTTGTGTTCACTTATCCAAAGGGGGGATGTTTGTCTGGATCTTCCTCCTTGCCTTGTTTTCCTTGGGAGATCCTGTCAGAACATAACTCTGAGGATCATGATAACACACAAGCCCTCCTGGCTTGACACGGCCCAGGTCAGAGAATTTGGCAACAGATGCTGGTTTCTTTATTCACAGCTCACAGCAGTAGGGGTTGGCAGGTTGGGATGTACCACCTGAATGTGGTTGTGATCACCTTTAGCCTTCATGTTGTCTCAGGTAGCAAGTTTTTTGGTAAGACCTGGACTCTTACTTTTTGTTTTTTAGCATCAGTGATTTTGTATAGTAGTGTAAGGGGTATTTGTTAGATTTGTTGTGGATGCAACAAAAAAGTGGTCAAGTTGCTTTTAAGCCATTTATTTTTATCAGGAAAGTTGATATGGCTAATCTTTATTAACCCATTTTTTGGAATATCACTTGAATCTGACGTTTTAATGCTTGCTCGGTATTCACAAAGAGTTACTGGGCTGTCAGTGTTATAAGATCTTCCATATTTCTATGGAGTATGGAAGATCTACTATTAACCACAGCTGTTTTCCATATTTTCTTTGAGTCCAGAAACAGTCAGTAGACCTACTCAGCTCCAAAAGTGTCTAAGTCAATGAAAAACAAAGAATTCCCCTAATTGGTTTAACCATAACTGGGTTGCGGGTATGATCGAGCTTTCCTCGGCGCATGGGACACTCTGGCTGTATCACCAGTCAGGTGAAGGGACGAACAAAGGCAGAAAACCACACGCACTCTACTCCAATCTTGTGGAAAATTAGATGGTGACTAATCAGCCTTGCTTGCATGTTTTGATGGGTGGGAAGAAACCAGAAAACCGGAAGAAAATTTTTGGAAATTTCAAATGGTAAGTATTGTAAGCCTCATCTTAGACAGGCTTGAACCAGGAACCTTCTCCCTATAATCCAGCAGTGGCAGTTACTACCACTATGCAGCCAACTGACCTCCACGTTTTCTAATAAAAACACATTTCAAAAGGACAGGATTAAATTGGGGGGCAACTTGCGGGGACAGTGGCTCGGTGGTAGAGCGTTCGCCTGCGGATTGGAAGTTAACAGGAAGTTGGCGTGTTTGATTCCCACTGAGTTCACGTCTAGGGTCCTTGGAGAAGACACCTAACCCCCGTTTCTTCCACCATTGGCGCCGTCGTGGCAGCCTGCTGCGTTAGTAGTGCAGCACACGAATTTTGATCCTGGTGAGGGATCAATAAGGTATGTAAAAAACAAAAACTTTGAGTGACTTTGATTACTGTCTGAGTAGGTTTTGAATCTGATCTTGTGTCACAACCTGTTGTGATATCCTGAACTGTTGGCGTCAACAAAATTTTTTTTAAATGAACATTTGAATTCTTTTTTATTATTTTCTGTTTGTTTCATTGAGTCAATAAATCACCCAAAGTACATTAGCTTTTGAGATGTAGCCAGAGCAACAGCTGGGTGTCTCAGTATTTCTGACGTGTGCCAGGTCACAAGCCTTGGAAAAGAAATTTCAATCTTAATGAAATAAAAAGAAAACAAAACATAGTGTGGAGGAGCGTGAATGTTGATGAACGTTTGGGAAAATTAAACAACAGAATAGAAATAGAACACTTCTTTTTTTTCACCATAGATATTTTTTCTGAGAACAGGTTGTAAGAGCTTGTAAAGGTGGTTGTGGATAATGTTTGCCTGCTACGATAAGTTGCATTTTAATTGTTGTATGGTTTTTGACCCTCATATTTTCTTTAATCCTAAAAAACAAGTTATAAGTTGAACTGTAATTATCTTTTACATACTTAGATGAAAACATAAAAAAATGTCAAATGAACCAAACGTAAAGAGATTTTACCACAAACCCAAATTTTCTCTGTGCATCATAAATGTCTTTGCAGCTTAAAACCAAATAATGTTAAACTTCTTGTCTTATGTGTGTGTGACACACCTTACAGTGAGACCGCAGTGTGTGTGTATGCGTAACACCCTGTATCACATGCATGCTTCCAAACACACAAACATGGTCATCTTAGCCAGACCCACCACCTGTCCTGGCCTTCTCCGCCTCTCCCACAGCCAAAGAGGCTCATGCCTGGGCACTCCGGGCACCAGCCCAGGCTTTCACATCCAGGTCCAGGGCCAAGAGACAGGGGCCAACAGCTGGCGTTGTGCAGAGAGGAGCCTGGAGGCGTCCACAGCAGATGAATCACCACAGATTAATATTTAACTCCAGACTCCTGCTACCCTCCAGCATCTTTGCTTCCTTTCTCCCTCTCCATACCACCTTCCCTCTCCCTTTCTCCTTCAGTCCAATCCAAAGTCCTGCAGGTATGTTGGCATACTGGCATATGCTCAACAGACCCATGCTATAAATATGTTATGGGGATACTCCTTTTATGATATGCGGTAAAAAGTGTTTTTGTGGCTGAATTTTTGCAACTTTAAAAGTTGGGACTTATATTTAAAAAAAAAACAAAACTATTAAATAAAACTATTTGATTAAATAATTTTGAAAGAAGAAAGGATCTCTCAAACTTTATCCTCTGTGGTTCTAACAACACACAATAAAATGAATCCTCTAATTTGTCTAAAGTATCATTACGTTGATTTTTTTTTTTTAGTTAATCGCCTCATTTTTTATTTTTAAATTAAAATAAATTAAGGACCGTTCCGTCGTCTTCCGCTTATCCGGGGTTGGGGTCGCGGGGCAACAGCCTCAGACGGAAAACCCAGGCTTCTCTCTCCCCGGCTGCATCCTTCAGCTCACCTGGAAGTCATTCCCCGGCCAGCTGTGAGACATAGTCTCTAAAGCAGATCCGGGGTCTGCCTCTTGGTCTCCTCCCAGTGGGACGAGCCCGAAACACCTCACCAGCGAGGCGCTCGCGGGGCATCCTAACCAGATGCCCAAACAACCCCATCGGGCTCCTCTCGACCTGGAGGAGGAGCGGCTCGACACCAAGCTCCTCCCGGATGGCAGAGCTCCTCACCCGATCTCTGAGTGAGAGCCCAGCCACCCTATGGAGGAAGCTCATGTCGGCTGCTTGTATTCGTGATCTCATTCTTTCGGTCACCACCCACAGCTGGTGACCATAAGTGAGGGTAGGAATGTAGATCGACTTGTAAATTGAGAGCTTTGCTTTTCGGCTCAGCTCTCTCTTTACCATGACGGATCAATGCAGCGTCCTAGTTATTGCTGACGCCGCACCGATTCGTCTGTCGATCTCCCGCTCCATCCTTCCCCCACTCGTGAACAAGACCCCGAGATACTTGAACTCCTCCACTTGGGGCAGGACCTGTCCCTGACCCGCAGGGGGCATTCCACCCATTTCCGGGTGAGGACCACGGTCTCGGATTTGGAGACGCTAATTCCTCCAGAATTAAGTTTTTGTACTAAAAAACTTCTTAAAAACAAAATATTTTGATATTTCAGTGTTCCATTCTGTGATGGTATGAAAGGTAATGATAATAAGAAAACATTTTTTTCTTTTAGTAGGCACTAAGGTTAGGTCATAAAATCCCATGCTTCAATGCTGGAGCTGTAAGCCCAGTAGCTCCTATCGAAGCCAGGCTTGTAATAGCATTTTCAGATGGGATCCGTTATGATGGCCGCATGCCTGCCTCGTTCCTTCAGCTCAGTGATTAAACCTACAGACTGCTCTTTTCATGACATATTTTATTGTTTTCTCCTCTTTTTTCTTTCATAACTTTCTTTTTCTGATTTGTTTCTGTAGTTGCATCTTATTTACCTTCTTGTCCCTTCTTTCTATCTTTTTTATTTTGTTCTTGTGTCCCTTCCACCTTTTTCTCTTTTTATATATGTGCATATATGTTTGTAAAGATATATTGGTCCCCTGTGGTTCGCCCTCATTCACATGCATGTTCTGCGAGCCTCAGCCATTCGAGTGTACATAAAACCTGCTCTTTATGGCCGCACATAAAAGTGAGAGGATGGGAAGAAAAAAGAGATAGATTTTCTTCTGTTCCTTAAAGAAGGGATGCTCTGATCTCAGTTGTAAAGGATTAACCTTTGAAGCACCCTCTACTCGTTTAGCTTTTTGTTTTGTTTTCGCTTCAAGCTTCAGACACAAAGACAATTTTGTCCCGAGCAAAAAGGCCAAACTTCTGTTATCTGGGTCATGTTGTGACGGTGAATGAAATATAATTTTTTGACTCTTTCTGTCTGGCTCTTGGCCTCCCCTCTTGTCTCTTTATGACTGGTTCAAGCGGTGCCTTGCTGAATACGTAACCAACCAACGCGCCAGTGGAATTGTGGAAATTCATGGGAATCGCCATGGGGACGGAGGTTTCTGTAGGACAACTTCCTGTCTGTCTGATTCAGGGACACTCAGGGGTGCTTGAGCTTCCCTCCATGTCATCCCCAACGAGGCCTCAGCGGAAAATTTGTGTCTTTGTACGAGATGGGATTGAATACACTCGGAGGGGCCAGCAAACTTTGGAATCCCCTTTGTCTTTAATGGCATCACATATGAATATGCATATTCATATGCAAGACCCTGGAAGCCCTCCTCATTCCCATTCATTCCTCTTTATAGAATCCCTTCTTATTTTCATTTCCAGCTGCGGTGTTCAGCTCATGAAAGGTTATCGTGTCACACCCCTGAAGGTTTTACAATAGTAGAAAAAGAGAAAAATTCTAATTACATTCTTTGCCGATGTGATTCTGTGATTAGTATTGGATGATTGTTTCTGGAATATGTGTGGGTTGGAAGCATGAGGTGAGTCTCTGTGGGCTTTGAAGAGAAAAAAATTACTTAACTGTTCAGTTTTTCATTAGGTCAATGGGATTTTATTTCCTCTGAACTCAATTCTGTGGTTAAATTGTGAGAAAGCAAGTTTCATTTGCTAAGAATACATGGTCTGCAGGTATCAGAGATGTCAAACTAAATTTAAATCATGTGGATTAAAAAAACGTTTTGGATTACTTTAATTTCTATCTTTCTTCCTTCATTTCATGCCAATGTTATAATTAATTTGGACTGCAAAACACTGAGGTAATTTAATGGTTTTAAATAAAACACATAGATCAATCCATCATCCATCCATCCATCCATTCATTTATCCGTCTATTAATCCATCGACTGACCCACCAATCATTTATTGAAATTGAAATTACTTTATTTATCCCTGAAGGGAAATTTGAGTGCTGCAGTGCTACAGTACAATGTCATACAACATGTTTTTGTTCCTTTTTTGTTTGTTTTTCAACTGTTGTGAGTGAAAGTGAAAAGATTTGAAATGAAAGGTTGAATATTTTGATGGAGGACGGCAGAAATGATTTTCTGTACCGTTCCTTTGAGCAGCAGGGTTGCAGGAGTCTGTTACTGAAGCTGCCCTTCAGATGGTCCACAGATTCATGAAAGGGGGTGGGAGGGATTTAGAATACTTGATGACAGCTTTGCTTTCATTCTGTCCCTCGCCACCTCCTACACGCTGGCAAGGGGTGAGCCAACCACACATCTAGCTTTTTTTTCATCAGTTTGTTTAGTCTGTTGGCATCCTTTATTTTTATACTAAATTTTTTTTTTATCCATTAATCTATTAATTCATCCGTTCATTTTGGATCCATGATTGTCCAACATCCATCCCTTCTGGACAATATTTTGTCCAAAATGGTTTGATTCGGTTTTGTGTGTGACTCGTTTTCGCCATTGCTTTGTAAATTGGGTAAAGACTTTTACTGTGGAGTTTTCGTTGAGGTCTGAGATATTTTTTCACCACATTTCTGAAAAGTACTATTGTTTTAGAACCATAAAGTCAGTGAGGGTTGGGTTGATTCAGAGAAAGCTGTACTGACGGTCTGTAACTCTACATGTTCAAACTTCCTGTCCCCCTGCCCCCCTTATTTTATATACACATGCCTTTCTGATAAAGGGAGGAAATCAGAAGCTGACGAGCAACCAGTCTGAGTTGTCTTCCCTCTACTTTGTGTTTGTGAGGTGACAGCCGTACTGGGCCGGCTCTGACATTAGTGTGCGACACTGAATGTCTGGACACGATCATTACCAAGGCCTGGAGTCAAGGCCATTAGCTCCAATTCCCTTCGACTGAATTATGGGTCGTCTGTCAGTGGGGACCTGGTGTCCGAGACCTGTCACTGTGAGAGATGAAGGAGACCTTGCACTCTCCAATGAGCCATCCATGGAGATGCCCGCAACCAACGAACCATGAGCAGAGACACACCTTTCATCAGCGAGAGCGATGAGTGCAACGGGAGAACACTGTGTGTGTGTGTGTGTGTGTTTGACCTGACCCTTTAAATACCCCTCCCCCTTTTTCCTGCAAGCCATACATTTTTTTTTTTTTTTTACCATAACACAAAAATCCCAGGGATTGCTCAGAATGTTTCCTCGGTCTCTACTGACAAAAATGTAATCGGGCACCTCTGTCTGGTTCGAGAGAGCGAGATCAGTGATTCAAAGAGCACGAACGCTCATTAAATTCTTTCTGTGCTGCACCTGAAGAAAAACTATGACACAAATAGGGAATGTGACTTTAGTGGGACTGACAAGACTGGACCTAATAATAATAAATTGTATTTATATTCAAACAGAAGAATTATCCAAGGTCTATCTACTGGACTTATATATTTATTGATCCTGTGTTTTATTATTTACTAGATAAACCCTTTTCCAATCAGGAAAATAACTAATATGAAGTGGAAGTAGTGAGACAGTAAAAATTTAAAGATCTCAAGGTCAGTGGTAAAACAGTGGTTAAATGAGTGGAGGTGTTCAGTTAAACTAACCTTTCAGATTTATTTTAGTTTGATTTACAATGAAGTTCAACTCAATCTAGAAAAATTGCTCAATATAGGATAATACGGGAAAAAAATGAATAAACACTTTCTGGCAGAAATGTTTGGAATCATTTTTTTCTTTTTGCTGATGGTGCTTTTGTTAGTTTTCCTTCTTTTTTCTTTTGTTCCGTTCTGTCGTCTTCCGCTTATCCGGAGCCAGGTCGTGGGGGCAACAGCTTGAGACGGGAAGCCCAGGCTTCTCTCACCCCAGCTGGCTACTCCAGCTCACCCGGAAGGATCCCGAGTTGTTTTCCAACCAGCTGTGAGACATAGTCTCTCCAGCGGGTCCGGGGTCTTCCTCTTGGTCTTCTCCCAGTAGGATGTGCCCAAAACATCTCAGCAGCATGGCGCTCGGGGGGCATCCTGACCAGATGCCTGAACCACCCTATCTGGCTTCTCTCAACCTGGAGGAGGAGTAGCTTTGCTTTGGTTTTTGGCTCAGCTCTTTCTTTACCATGATGGACTGATGCAGCGTACTAGTTATTGCTGATGCTGCACCAATCCGCCTGTCGCTCTGCTGCTCCATCCTTCCCCCACTCGTGAACAAGACTCCGAGATAATTAATGTCCTCCACTTGGGGCAGGACCCTGTTCCTAACCTGCAGGGGGCAATCCACCTTTTTCCGTGCTAGAACCAATTGTCTTGGATTTGGAGTCGCTTATTCCCATCCTGACCGCTTCATACTCAGCAGCAAATCAGTTCAGTGAGTTCTTTTTGTTTCTTTAAGTAATTTGCAATCTCGCCCGTTCAGCCAAAAACGACTTAAATAGCAGGTTATTCTCCACATTGACGTTTGCTCTCGGCCGTGCATATATTCTAATGAAACAAGAAAGTATTTTTCCTCAGTGTAAACTCTCAACTTATATCCGATCTCTCCAATCAGGTACTGCTCCTCCTCCCTGCGTGTGGTCAGTTAGTTAGGGAGACAAATTGGGAAGCATTAGGGAAGAATTCAGGATCAAAAGCAGAAGTAAAATTGAAAAAATGTGTTTATAAGCTTTTATTTATAGCAAAAATTGCATTTCTGAGTTAACAAAGAATACCATGTTTATCTATGAATGCAGTGGCATAAAAAATTTTACCCCAAAAAAGCACAAAATACCCCCTTTTATCTTGCTAATTGGAAGAAAAAAGGAGGTAGAGTCATTGTCTAGCATCACTTATGATCACTTTCTGTCACACAGCTTCTTCACTTTATCTCACACTTACTGTAGATATTTGGAAACCTTGGAATATTCTTTCTAAATTGCCATCAGTGTCTGAAATAATCAGTGTAATATTTTTTCTTCTTTAATGTCTGCATTATGCCAGCATACTTTCAGTTTGTTTGAATCTTTCTTCTCATTTACACTCGATTTTTGCTTCTTCTTCAAACCTCTTTCCTCACTCCTCACCAATATGTGTAAGGCCGGTATGCTCCGGACAGAAAAGTAGGCCAGGATTACTCTTGCTGGCTTGTCCCCAGTGAAGCGTGTGTGTGTTTAGTGAGAGTGGGGATGCAGGCTGGTCAGCCAGCAGTCAGGATGGAGTTGGGCATATGGAGCCTCAGGAATGGGCCAGCAGGTATTTTTCAACGTCTGCTCTCTCTTCCTTTGTTTAATATTTCTCTGCTTCTTGGCATCTCGGCTGCAAAATCTTGTTTGTGCTGCCAGCGCAGGAGTACAGAACTAGAACCTCAGATGGAATATCAGTCCTGTCTGATGAACTTCATGGATGTGAGGTCAAACTTTAATGATTTAAAAAAGTACACAACATCTCTTCTGAATATCTTTGGAATAAATCTAAATGAAGTTGATGAAAGTTAAAATTGAACTCTAGTGCAGGTGTAGCCAAACTATGGCCCGAGGGCCACATGCACCCTGTTAAGCATTCAAAGCTGTCCCATAAAACTTTAAGAAAGTTTAAAAAAAATATGTTAAGGTAGCATCTTTACTACTATACTTTGTTTCCCAATGGATGGCGTGCTGTAGGCTCAATGGCTGCATTTCTGTGTGACACACGTGCAGAGTCGGTTCTCACTATCATCAGGAAGTGTTTATGTAAATGTTTTCATTTGTAAAGTTATTTTTCCATTTAATCCTAAAATGCACTCTCAATTTACATCAATTAAGATTTTTTATTTATGGCTTATCATTGGCTTTGTCAGTCAGTCATCTTCTTAACTGTCCATCCCTTGTGAAGTTGCGGGCGGTGCCGGACGCCATCCCGGCTGATTTGAGGCGAGGGGCAGGTTACACCCCGAACAGGTCACCAGTCTGTCGTGGGGCCACACACATACAACCATATACACTCATTCCTGGTGGGAATTTTGCATGGCCAATCAACCTAACTAGCATGTTTTTGGAGGGTGGGAGGAAACTGGAGTACCCGGAGAAAACCCACACATGCACGGGGAGAACATGCAAACTCCACACAGAAAGGCCAGTGTTCTAAGCCTTGTACCCACCTGGGACTTGAACCTATGACCTTCTTGCTGTGAGGCCACCGTGCAACCCAATGTGCTACCCACTGCGCCACCGTGCCGCCCATATTGGCTTTGTTTTTTTATTATTATTTTAAGAAATAAAAATATCTTGTTAAAAATCAACATTATTCCAAGACAACCTCATCATGCAGGTGATGGAGATGATTAACGCCAACGTCAGTCTGCGGACTGTTCAAAATAAAAATTCACCACATTTTCAGGCAATTTGACGGTAAAGGTAAGAGTAATACATTTAAAAAAAAGCATCCCTGCAGTAGTATGACTCTAACAACCTGAACTCCTTTGAACTGAAGCAACTCAAACTGCTTCATTGTCTTGAGTGAGGGCTTTATCTTGCCTCGCTACTGCTTCAGACACCTGCTCAGCGGCAGAATATCCTGTAGCAACAAGGTTTGGGATGAGTTCAAAAACAGTCTGCTTCACAACACCTGGGATTATGAACCATTTTAAACTGAGCCAGTCTTTGTTACTGTAGGAGCTGGAAGTGATGCCTTGTAAATCTCAACAATAAGACTCTCCTTTATAATAAAATATTTACGTTTAAGTTGGTTTGGGGATGAATCCTAAAAAAAAAATGTCTTTGTAGGTTTTATCTATTAGACACAAATCATATTCTGATTATTTCTAGCTGCAGGTTAGAAAGTCCACAAACTTCCACATGTAACACATACTGCTGATTTTATTGACTAATTTATGTATTTGCCTGACATATTTTACTAAGAACTCAATTAAAAGTTGTTTAAGTTTATTATATTGCACTTTTAAAAAGTTTTCTCGTACATTGACTTCTTTCCATTCCGTTCCGTTGTCTTCCGCTTATTCGGGGCCAGGTCGTGGGGGCAACAGCCTCAGACGGGAAACCTAGGCTTCTCTCACCCCAGCTGAATCCTCCAGTTCACCTGGAAGGATCTCGAGTCGTTCCCCAGCCAGCTGTGAGACATAGTTTCTTCAGCAGGTCCAGGGTCTGCCTCTTGGTCTCCTTCCGGTGGGACATGCCCGAAACACCTCACTAGCGAGGCGCTCGGAACCACCACATCTGGCTCCTCCCGACCTGGAGGAGGAGCGGCTCGAACCCTGGGGATCCTCCCGGATGGCGGAGCTCCTCACCCGATCTCTGAGTGAGAGGCCAGCCACCCTGCGAAGGAAGCTCATTTTGGTCGCTTGTACCCGCGATCTCATTCTTTCGATCACCACCCACAGCTGGTGACCATAGGTGAGGGTTGGAACGTAGATCGACTTGTAAATCGAGAGCTTTGCTTATTTTTTTAAAGACCGAATCCACCCTCTCTTTCGTTTTGTATCTCTATCTCCTCTTCAAAGGTAGCGTTGTTTGGCCGCTTCCTCAATTCTTGCAATTTCCCCATTGTGGGACTAATAAAGGTTTCCATGATTATTGATCTACAAATTAATTAAAAGTTTCATTATATTAATCCAGGTTTTTATTTTTTCAACACTTTGGAAGGATGTTTATGTTTAGCGGTTTTAAACCAATGCAGGGGTCGAGAAAACGTCTAAGAGGAGCTTTATCACTGCTTTCTCCATGAGCTAATGCATTACTGTGTTTTTCAGGTGCTCTCTTGACAACGTAATAGAAAAAATCTAGGCAACATTTTTATGTAATAATTTCAATTTAAATAAAATTATGATAAAAATGAAAAATAAGATGGATAAAAAATGAACAGAGAACATAAAACTGCCAAAGTCCAACATTTAGCTCTTTACTGATCTTTAATATTACTCTATGATCTTAATAATCAGACACACACACGCACACACACTTCCCTGTACCCACAATGGCCCTATTTTTTATCCTTCCTTGTTGCCTCAAACTTAATTGTTCTCTTAATTAGGTTGCAGAGCAGTGCTTATGGCTGCAGGGAACACGTTTTGGTGCAATGAGAGTGTGCACGCCCATCCACGGTGCGAGTGTGTGTGTGTGCACGTGTGTTCAGATGAGCATGAATGCATGTGATTGTGCACGCTTCCATCACCTCTGTGCATTGCATGGTGTGCCTGAAGGAAGTGGAGCTCTGATCTGTGAGCACTGGTAGCTCCACAGAGAGCAATATATGCCAAAACCCAAATTCCCTTGTATTGTCTGGAACCCCCTGTCCTCCCCACCCCCTTCCATCTTATTTCTTCTTCCTTTCCTGAATTCAGTGGTGGACTCTGAACGCCTTCATAGCTTTCTCTGCTAGTCTAAAAAACAGAGTATTTGATTTTCTAACTGGTGTTAATTATATTTGTATATCATTTTTATTGTGAGCTTCCAACTTCTAGAAACCAACAGGCTGCTTTCTCCGGGTCACCACAGCTCAGAAAGGTTTTGACCCCAGCAAAAAGAACTTGACCAAGTTCAGCCTGGTCAGGAAATCTACTTGCTTACCAGATTAACCTTCACATTACCAGAAATTAACCTTCTTGTTTTAGATGTTTCCTTTCTCTTCTGCGGATCAAACTGTTACAAAAAATAAGAGTATAGTGAACCAAACTTTGCTTGTTCTTTTATTTCGAAATCTAAAGAAAGGCTCTGCTTCACTTTAAAACTTGTAGCATTTTGCATGCTGCTTTTTTATGTTGATGAATCAGGTCCACTCACTGAAAATGTCTCCGACCTTTTTAACGTCGTCCTTACTACTGCTTTCTGTCGTGTTAAAACTTATTTGTACAGCGTTTCAGCTCCGTGTTTAAAATGTGACTCCATGCAGGTGAACGTGTTTATTGTGGGGTAGCATGGCTGCACAGGTGAAAGTGTTTAGTCCTAGGTAATGCAACCTCTCCTGGCCTTTTGCCTCTCCAGCTGGACATGATTACTCTTTCTGTCTCTCTCCGTCTCACTTTGATTGCTTCCCCATGTATGTGCAGATTAGCTCAGGAAAAGAACAAGCTATGAGGTAGAACGTGCTGTACGCTCTATTAATTCTCTCGCTCTGAAAACCGCTTTTTATCGTTATTGTATTTTACTCACAGAATATTTATCATATGTCAGCGTATATTTTACGGTGGCTTGTTATTCAAAAGCCACATTTGTTTATTATAACAATAAAATTGGAGGTAATGAAAACCATTCTTGTGACTTTAAATTTGTTCGATACAAACACACAATAAAATTAAAGCCAGGCCACATAGTTTGTTAATTGATTACCACATCTCATCTTAGTTTAGCTCCAAAATAAAGGAAAAAAACTAAGTGTGGAAGTCGAAGAAAGCACTGGTTCCATCAAAATCCAGCCTGCAGCTTTCTGTGGATAATTAACCATTATTTCACTCAGAGTCTGCGCTGCTCTGATGGAGGATAAGCCTGTCTTTGACGGGGTAAGGCAAGCGTGGCCGCTCCTAATCAAGGGGCTGCAAGTGGGGCGGAAAACACCTGTTCTGGGCACAGGTGTACACCCCAGCACATGGTTGCACTGTTCGCCCCAGCCCCCCTCAGCTCTCCAACTCCACTTCTCCTTTTACATGATTGCTGACTCACATTCCTGCACTCTATGTGACTCCTCACTCTGCTTTGCTCTGCATGCTTCTTACTGGCCTGCTGTTGGTTAGAGAAAAGAGGAATATATGTTCATAAAACAGCTGCAGACGCCAGGTATGGAGTTGTTTAGCTACACTGTTTTAAATTTAAAAATGCCCGGGTCATAGTAAAATTGATCATACATTTTTGTAACTAAAAAGGAATACCAGCAAACGCTGAATTGTAAATCAGGGTGTTGCACATGGAACAGATACATTTATATGTGCTTTGTTTTAGAAAAGTGAATGAAAACCCCTCTTTTTCATTGCTGTTTTTGCTAACAAAACAAAATTAAAAAAACTACAGCGCAAAATTGACTTTTGCAATTATGCAGAATCAACTTTTTGGACGTTTCTACCATATTTGAACCACATTAAAAACGTACCAGAGTTTGCTTTTTTTATTCCATTCATGCATGTTTGAGTGATTTGCAAGCTCTCCTGACTAGCCAGACTACAGATTTTTTTCTCTGCCATGCCCACATTCAACGTAAGCAGGAAGTGTTTCATTGCACATGCTCTGCTCATGCTCAATCCCTTCCCTCAACTGAGGGTACCATTTTTATATAAACGTACCAAAATAAGAATATTCAAGGGCATACGCTAGCATTTCTAAGTTCATATGCTTTACACTGTATTTTTTCCCTTAAACAAAATTTATGCCGTGTTTTGAAGTTTTTCCATGTTACAATGAAAACATGGAAAAACAAGTTTTTTATTACAGACAAGATGTAAACTTTTCCAAATACTCAATGTTCTTAAATAAACTCCAACAATGACCACAGAAATAAAAATTTTAAGCTTTTAATAAACTTTTGTTGTTCATAAAAATAATAAAAAGAAATCTAAAGTGAAGAAAACAAAAGCTTTATGGTAATTAATCTCAATCAATAGTTTATGGATTAAGATCTGTCGTGTATTTTACTTGCTGCTGTTTTTCAGTAATGTTTACATTAATAAGGTCACAACTAAACTATTTATTACTATCAAAGATTTTTCCAAAATTTTTTGTGCCTTTAAAAAAGTCTCAAGTTGCACACTCACAAAAAGACTTTTCGATATTTCAACTACCACATCCGTGGATGTGGATGTTGTTACCACATCCATTGTGCTAGTGTTTGATAATATTTGAGTTCATACCCTTTCCCATGGTGGTAAATGCACTGACTTTAACGTTTGACAAAATTAAGAATAATTTTGATTCCAAACTCAAGGTGAGTGGGACAAAAAAGTAGAATGAAAATTGCTACTAATACTTGGTATCAGGTGTGATGTATGACAGAAGAGTTTCAGCTAAAAGGAAAAGCATACAAAAGCGTGGTGAGACCGGCCATGCTGTTTGGTCTAGAGACAGTAGCATTGAGGAAAAGACAGGAAACAGAGATGGAGGTAGCAGAGATGAAGATGCTGAGGATCTCTCTGGGAGTGACCAGGATGGACAGGATCAGAGGAACAGCACATGTTAGAGGTTTTGGAGATAAAGTCAGAGAGACCAGACTGAGATAGTTTGGACATATGCAGAGGAGAGAGTACATTGGCAGAAGGATGCTGGGTTTGGAACCACCAGGAAAGAGGCCTAGAGAAAGACCAAAGAGGATGTTCATGGTTACAGTGAAGGAAGACATGAAGATAGTTGGTGTGTCCGAAGAAGATACAGGAGATAGGGTTAGATGGAAGAAACTGACTTGATGTGGCGACCCATGAAGGGAAATGCAGAAAGAAGAAGATGGGAGCCTTTTTTTCTAAATGTACCTGATAGTCTGTTTAGTCCCATTTTTTTGTAAAATTGAAGATTGTTTGATGGTTAACACAATTTAGCTCTCGGTAGAGTTGATAAAGTGCAAAAAATTTTGTATCTAGACTCTTTACATATTGGTTTGTTCTAACATATTATGATAAAACAGAAAACTGACATCTGTATTGCAAATATAAGCAGAAGTAAAATATCTAAATTGATGCTTTGAGACAACAAAATCCAATAAAAATACTCTTTGTCATATCAATAGGAAAGAAAGATGTGGATCTTTGTATTTTTCTTTTTCATTTCCATCAATAAATCTGTTTTTTTTTTTTTTTAATGATACTTGTAAGTAGAAGCTATATGTATGTTTTTATAGAAGATGCAAACATGTGGATCTTCATCATGCTCTCTTTCTTGAGTTGTCTGTCCGCTCTTCTTTTGTCTTCATTGGAAACAGGCCGCATGTTGCTTTCCAGTGGAGGAAGCAGTGCATGGATAATATGGTTACGCCGTTACTGATGCATAAAGCTCCGTGTCTGGTTCTTGTCAAGACCTTGCCACCAAAGTCAATTTGCCTGTGCCCTGGCAGAATGTAATATTTCTTTAATCAGATCAACACGGAAATTACGTTGGTAGACTGTATTGATACGAGAGGAAATAATTAAACTCGGGGGCTCCAGGAATAATTTCACCCTCTGAGCATTACTGTAAACCCCATAAAAAAAACAAACCCTCCCTCTCGCTCCTCCTTTGCAGGATGAGATAAAGAGGAAACCAGGAACGCAGATAGACGGATGAGATTTCATTGACTCAGCCTCTGTTTTCCCTCCAGTCTTTCACCAAGTTCCTCTCACACAATCGTCAACTTTTGCATCACCATCGGCCAAAAAACGTTAAAAACTTCATGAGGTGTAGTTTGAGTGAACCCAAACTGAGAACACATGATTTTCTGAAGCCAGAGGTCTTGTGAATGAGCTGAAAAAAAGCTTGTTGTTCTGTGGTGCTCATGGATTCGCTGCTCCTCTTGTCACACTCTGTCGACGGTCGATGTGACGCCTAAATGAACCAAACCAGATCTCTCTAATGGTTTATATTAAATCATAGAGGGAGTGAAGATTGACCCCTCCTTGGTTACACCAGCATCTCTCACCCACCATGCCCTCCTCCCTGGAGGGAAGGACTGGGGAAACAAACCCTCTTCATGCATCACCAAGGTCATTTGGAATTTTCGTTTTTCATACAATTCTGCAGCTGGTGAAACAAAATATATGCAGGTTAATAATTTCCATGACAAATTAGTAAAACAAAGCATAAAAAATATTTGTTGCATTGTGAATTTTTTTCTTTGTGGTGGAAGTTTAGGAATCAGAGTTACAACACAGCTACAGGCCTAAAAGTGTTATGAAAGATCTTTATAAATTCTATGGAAAGGATATGTATGCTTTTTCTGAGCTTTAAGTGCACAAAAAAAGTCTTGTCCTCATTTAAAACATTTTAATCGTATCAATTGAATGCATCAGAACTATGAATTATTCAGAGAAAGTTTGAAAAAAATATGTATTTAATTTTTTTATTTTTACATACATATTTATCTCTCAATGAGAACATTTTGGTGCCGCATTACACCGCAGCAGGCTGCCAGGACTACGCCAATGGTGGGAGAAACGGGGGGTTAGGTGTCTTCCCCAAGGACACCCAGACGTGGGCTCAGTGGGATACGAACCGGCAAACTTGCAGAGAACTTCCGACGGCGAAAGTTCTACCACTAAGCTATCGCCTCCCTCCATATTTTATGTTGGGCTTATCAAAGTTCTATTGATGGTATTTTTTACAGTAAAAGCATTTCTCATTCAGTGCTGCTGCTTAATCTGTTTGGTTCAAACCTGTTTGTGCTTCATCAACACTCAGCCGCATTTAACACGACTTGTTAGTAAATGAAGATAAAGTGTTACCAGGAATTAAACACAATACACCTTAATCAGGCTTCCAAATAGATGGCTAATTTACCTTTCTTATGAATGAGCAATTTTCCCTCTACATAATTATTTAAGTTCCATTTTGGGTTAATTACAGTCATTAGTATCATATGTTCCTACTGAGGAGCTAATTCTGAGGAAAGTGGAAGGAAATTAAAAAAAATAAGACGGGGTGGGTGGAGGAATAAGAAGCAGTGAAATGAACACATCAATTCATCAACAAACAGCTGAGGAGGGAGCAATTATAAGAATAATGTGACAAATGTGAATGCAGCAAATTAGATTTAGCTTAACTGAGGTGCGAATCTCGGTTTAGTTGGCAGATGTTTCTAGACGACTAAGGAAGACAAATAAATTCTTTCATTTTTTATAAAAAAAAAAATAAATTGACAAAAGTGTAAAAAGGTGACCAAACCTTAAAAATGTAAGTCTAGTTTAAGAAGGCGGTATTTTACCGTTGTGGTAATTCTTATCTCATATCCGTTCTGTTCCGTCGTCTTCCGCTCATCTGGGGCTGGGTCACAGGGACAACAGCCTCAGCCGGGAAGCCCAGGCTTCTCTCATCCCTGCTGCCTCGTCCATCTCACCCGGAAGGATCCCAGGTCGTTCCCCGGCTGTGAGACATAGTCTCCCCAGCGGGGAAATTTACGCCCCACCTGGGCGTAAATCTCGTTTGAGGCCTCAAATAAACTGTAAGGCCTCAAATAAACTGTAAACTCAATCAAGTTAATAGTAAATTTAACAGAAATTGTTTGGTCCTATTTTGGTGCTTTCACTTAAAAATGGCTCCACTACAACGTTTCCTACTCACATTGGAATGTGGGCGTGGCAGAGAACACAGGGTGTGGCCAAGAACAGTTGAGCGTTCGAGTAGTATCAGACCACTCGAGGTATGTTTTTCATGTTGGAATGATGTTCAAACAATACTGATTTTGCATGAAACCCTCATTTAGAATATTTTGTTATTGCCCGAAATGAAAATGACTTTGAGTGTTAAAAGACGTCGAAACACAGCAGTCAAAAAAAGGTTGCAAAGGACAATATGATGAAGGCTTGTTTGACTCTCCTTACATCTTCTGTGCGGAGCAGCCCAGCGTGAGGAAAAGCTTGTTAAAACCCTAATAGTAGCTATCAAAGGCTATTGATTATCTTTCCCCCCCTGTTTGGGTGACAAAGTGAGCATTAGCAGGAGCTATAGAGAGCTTCTTAAGACATCTTTCCTCGGGGGCCTTTCGGTCCCCTTGGTTGTCCACTACTGAGATCACATGCACACACACATTTGTGTTCATGTGCACACTCTGACACACACGGACAGTTCCTTGTGTCTTGTTTTCAAAGCTAACACACTGCTATTCTTTCACCCTCCTGCCACCAGATAATCCATTTTACAGCCCCGGATCAAACACTGAGCCCTCTGGCTCTGTGCTGCACGGGCTACTGTACACACACACACACGCACGCACACAAACACAGCCTCTGTCACACCGTGGCAAGTTGTCATATGCCTTGGTTTGGGAAGTTTTTATGCAGTGCAGCACATTCTGTGATATTTAGTAGGTTATTTTTTCTTTTCCTTTTAGCTGTGATGCATAAAGAATGTTCTCCTTATGGAACCTAATATGAGCTTTCACTAATGCATAGAACAATGAGCACTCTCTTGTAGGCCCCGGTCAGTGATGTACAGAGTAAGCTGCATAGGTAATGATCTACTTCTGCTTATTTAAGTGCATTTTACTTGCCGAGGTTTCTGAATTATCAAAGAAATGCGGTGAAAAGAAAAAGAAGAAAAGCGAAAAGGAGAACAGGTTAAGTGAGGCAAGTTATACATAAGGCATTATAACAACCAAATTAATGGATGTTTGTTGAAATATTAATGGGATTAACCCCCAGATTTAGGGCGGCGTATGTGAAGTGTTTGCATCTTTTTTTTTTTCCCACTTTGCTGATGCATCTAGTTTGTAGACACGTTGAAGTCGGTCTGCTTTGGAAACACCTCATCGACTCAAGTTTATCCTAGTTAAATAAAAAAAAAACAAACGTGTTGGAAGGTTTTCCAAAACTGCTATTTCACGGCCGATGTACGTGAGGCGTATTGCTCTAGCGTGACGCTGCAGATGTGTTTAGAAGCTCTGCAAGAGGATATTCAATTTATTCATGATACAAACCACAGGGTTGATGTTAGAAAATGTGGAGTGAACCATGAAATGAAAACACCCAACGACCATTTCACTGCATCTCTCAATTAGGACATCATCAATGCGGTTGGGGTACTCGGGATTTTGCTTTGTGTTTATTTACAATTACACACCACAGTGGAGACAAATGAGAGCACTGAGCATCCTCTGCATAAGCTTCCAATATATTCTGTAATGCAATCTGTAACAACTGGGCCAGAAAGTTGTTATAGTTAATAGTTAATATTATCTGGACAGGGCTGGGAAACATGTACACACAATACTCCCTGCAAAGACCGAGGCTCTGAAACAATGCCTCATCACAGACAGATTTATGATTCATGGTCCACCGTTCGTCTTAGTCACCATCTGCTTCATGTTGAACTGGTATTTCTGAACTTTTAACATCAGCTAGTAAGATATTCAATAAAAAGACCGTTCAGCTTGCAGGTCGTTGTGTTGTATTCTAAAGTCCACCAATGTTGTTTTTGGCAGTCATCTGAGTTTTAGTTTTAGGAACGAAAATTAATTTAAGTTTTAGTCACATTTTAGTCATCTTTATATATTTTAGTTTTTGTTGACGAAAACTGAAAAGAGTTTTAGTGTAAAAAAGCAAATAACAATAAACTAAATTAATAAATTAATAATATTAATATTAATATTAATAAATTAATAAGTAATTAATAATACTTTGAGGTGCTTGAACAACTTAAGAACAACTGTTTATGACATAAGTATAATCATTTTTGTACCGTAAAAACAAAGATGACAATGTTCCCGTTTTGCTCTCACAATATCACGACGTCACCAAAATCATTGCAACTTAACTACTTAGTCTTAGTTTGCTTGTTTTTGAAGTATTTGAAGGCATGTGTATGCATTTGGAAAAGTTTGCATGTACATAAAATCTACCTTTAAAAACATTTTATATTTCAGATGAACAAAAGAGCTGCTTCATCCTGACCCTGCATGACCCACAAGAATGACTTGGTAAACAACACAAGATCTAGGTGTTTGCGTCCTGCATAGGGCTCAGCCAGTAATGAAGCAGTCCACCCAAGGCCTCCTTAAAAATGGAAAGCCACTCTATTCCTCTGATATTTTATACATGAAGTGAACCATTTACAGTCTGATGAGCAAGTCTGGCTTATTAATGATATGGTCGTGCTCTTAGGGTATTGGGCGCCAAGCAAATACTCATGTAAAATTAAACACTATTTGTTTACATTACCTTGCAAATCTGACCACTCTGGGGTTTTGTTGCAACCTTCGATCAGACACAAAGGATCAATCAGTTTCAAAACACATTTTGTGCATTGCAAAAGTATTTAAATGTTTGAGAAAAAAAGGAACATGTTTGTGTTTTTACATTCACACATCTGTGAAAAGGAATCATTGAGTTTGAATGATGTCATAAGTCTCATAAAGTCAAGACACAACCAGAAGGCTGAATTATTTAATGATGGCTCCACTTTTGTGGAATTATTTTAAGTAGTGTAATTGCAGCAGGGCTTGCCTGGGCCTGCTGTGGAAGTGGGGCCCTGTGGGGAGCGATCAGCATCAGTCAATGGGATTAGGTTACCACACATACACCAAAATAACCCTCTAATACCGGCCAAATTCAAAGAAAGTATTGACCCAAGCTCAGACCAAACATTGAACTACGTTTTTTATTGTTGTGAGGACAGTATAGAAATAAAAAAACCACATTGGACACCTTTACCGCTGACATCACTCTTATTATTCATTAGCAGTAACAAATTGTTTGGGCACACTGGCCTTCATACTACTTTATTGTGCTAAAACAAGACACGTCTGTTTTTCTTGCCAGTTTAAAGACATTCCTGCTGTTTTAACATCTCATGTGGATGTCGAGTGATAGAACCTGAAATCTTTTTTGATTATGTTACCTTTGAAACATTTACAAGCGATCATTTTGTCACCAGGTGTATTAAAATAAAAAGTTTAACACTCCTACATTGCATCACCACTTACAGCTTTTGTTGAAATGTGACTGAAAAATACTCCAAAGTTAGGTCCAAGATAAATAGTAAATGCCATGAAAGGTCGTGGGTTTGAGTCCCGTGTGGGACGAGGCTTGAAAGAATGGCCTTTCTGTGTGGAGTTTGCATGTTCTCCCCGTGTATATGTGGGTTTTCTCCGTGTACTTTGGTGTCCTAACACCCCCCAAAAACATGCATGTGAGGTTGATTAGCCACTGTGAAAACTGCCCCTAGGTATGAGTTTGTGTGTGGCTCCGCAACAGGTTGGCGACCTGTTCAGGGTGTATCATGAATATCGGCTTAAATTAGCCGGGATAGACCCCGGCGTTCCTGCGACGCCATTAGGGATAATCATTTCAGAAGACGAAAGTCTTGATAAATCCTGCAAATTTGGCAGTCAGACCAGATAAAGACACTCAAAACTGTTGACTAATATGAAGACAAAATATGCGGCATGTTCTGGAGGTGTTAACACCAGTCTTAACACAGATTTAATCTCAATTCCATTAAAAATACATTTCGTTAATAACCAATCGGTGCAGAACACACTGCAGTGGTCTGTCGTGGCAAAAAAAGAACTGAGCCGAAAAGCAAAGCTTTCAATTTACAAGGTGATCTACGCTCCTACCCACACCTATGGTCACCAACTGTGGGTGGTGACCAAAAGAATGAGATCGCGTGTGGCTGGGCTCTCGCTCAGATGTCGGCTGAGGAGCTCTGCCATCCGGGAGGAGCTCGGTGTCAATCCGCTCCTCCTCCAGGTCAAGAGACGCCTGATGGGGTAGTTCGGGCATCAGATCAGGATGCCCCGAGCGCCCCACTTGTGAGGTGTTTTGGGCACATCCCAACCGGGCGGCGACTTAGAAGCAGACCCCGGACCCACTGGAGAGACTGTGTCTCACAGCTGGCCGGGGAACGACTTGGGATCCTTCCGGGTGAGTTGGACAAGGCAGCCGGGGTGAGAGAAGCCTGGACTTTTTCTCTGAGGCTGTTATTCCCGCGACCTGGCGCCAGATAAGCGGAAGACGACAGAACGGAAAGTAACCAATACATCTTGTTTTTGCACTGATAAATTTTTCATAGGATGTATTTATGTGGCTAAAAATGGAACTTATTTTGAGTAATAAAGGAAGCTTTTCTTTCATGTTTTGTAGGTTTTATACATTCATTCTACAAAATCCTGTTCAGGAAAGAGTTAAAAGCAGGTTTTTCAACAGCTTGTCAGATTGAAGTGCTTCTTTCTCAAACTTCTCTGATGAGTTCGTCATCGTGCTAAAAGATAATTACGCAGTCTGGGGAAATTATGTCCACATTGTCCTCCTGAGGAGATAATTGCAGCACTGAAACCTATGCATCACGTGAGGATTAAGCATCATTTTACAAATAAAATGTATGAATTTATGAAGGAATTTATGTATATTTATGCGCAACGTGCATTCTGCCGCTTGTGTCTGTGTTTCAAATCTGTAAACAAATAGAAAGCAGAATAATTGCATTAAATGACTTGATATTTAGGCAAATAATGATGTAAAATTGATTTTAAAAAGCTTGACAATTAACTATCATTTTACATGTTTTTATTTTATTTCTTTCACATCGTTTTCCAAGTGCCAATTTATTGGAGATGAAAAATGATCTGAAATAGACCCATTAAATAGGATAAATAAACTGCTCAAAACCTAATAGATTCATCGTGTATGAAATCACACTCCCATCGCAGGTGTAAAAGCAAGTTGTGATTTAGTTTGATGGACGACTAATCAGGAAATCAATTAGGCCCTGACCCAGAAACTGAAACAAAGGAACAGAATTATTTCCTTCATTTCTTTCCTCTGGCTCTTGGACTCTCTTGTGTCTTTGATTGGACTAAGAAAATCCTCCGGGTTCTCTATAGATTTTTTTTTACCTCAATAGAGGACATTAAAATAATGATCTGTGGGTAAAAATTGGTCGAACTTGTATAAAATTTCTGTAACTAGAAAAAAAATAGATCGACGTATGTCTGTCCATTTTTCTGTTCATCTGTTTTTTACTTCATCATTTACTTCGTACTTTGTCATTCAGCAAGTCTATTCTCCAACGATACCAGATCCGTTCCGTTCCGTCATCTTTCGCTCATCCGGGGCCGGGTTGCGGGGGCAACAGGGGGGCAACAGCCTCAGCCAGGCTTCTCTCACCCCGGCTGCATCCTCCAGCTCATTCGGAAGGATCCCCAGTCGTTCCCCAGTCAGCTCTGAGACAGAGCCTCTCCAGCGGGTCCGGGGTCTGCCTCTTGGTCTCCTCCCGATGGGACGTGCCCGAAAAACTTCACCAGCGATGCGCTCGGGGGGCATCCTGACCAGATGCCCGAACTTCCCAACTGGCTGGAGGAGGAGCGGCTCAACACCGAGCTCCTCCCGGATGGCAGAGCTCCTTACCCGATCTCTGAATGAGAGCCCAGCCACCCTGTGAAGGAAGCTCATTTCGGCCGCTTGTATCCGCGATCTCATTCTTTCGGTCACCACCCACAGCTGGTGACCATAGGTGAGGGTTGGAACTTGGATCGACTTGTAAATCGAGAGCTTTGCTTTTCGGCTCAGCTCTTTCTCTACCACGACGGACTGCGGACGAATGGACAAATTGTTCTTAATTACTGTTATTAGGGAGGAGGGAGCTGTTAGCTCTGTGATAGAATGCTCATCCTTGGACCGGAAGTTCTCCGGAAGTTCGCAAGATCGAATCCCACTGAGTTCATGTCTAGGTGTCCATGGGGAAGACACCTGACCCCCATTTCTCCCACCGTTGGTGCCGTCGTGGCAGCCTGCTGCGGTGTAATGCAGCACTGAAATTTTCCCATTGAGAGATGAACTAAGCATACTTCTTCTAATCCCTCAAGAGGGCATACCAAAGATACCTACATTTTCTAGGTTATCTTCCTGGACAGACAATGAGACAAAACAGGGCAATGCCAGCCACTGCAGGCTTTATGAGAGAAAAGAAAGAGCTGTATACACACACATTCATCGGCTCATACAGATTCGACCTCTTAGGGTCAGACATAAAGGCTTGACTTTTCAGCAACATCCACTTAGTGAAGAGAGGGAAGACAGACGTATTATCCATGTACCTTTGTCCCTTTTATTCACTTCGTATTGACTCAGTCAAACAGAACAAGTGTGTCTTTATAAAGACAGTTCAGAGGTTTTTTTTCTGGCCGGTATTAGGAGATGAGAGCTCAAATCCAAAATGAAAGCTAGATCTTCTCAGAACAAAAATTTAACAGTCCTATTAGTGGAATGTAAAGATTTTATCAGATTTTTGGAAACAAAAAAATGTATATATGTATTTTTGGCTTTCCAGTACGTTCTGATCTTCTGGAATATTGGGAGTGCACAATAACTGTAGATTATCCTTGAATTTTTTTTGGGAAGCCATTTGGAAGCCATATTTTTTTGGTGTTGTTGCCTTTATTCATCACTCGCTTTTAAACGTTAAATGGACTCTATTTTTACAGCGGTTTTCTACCTGCGTTGGTATTCAAAGAGCTTTACAATGTAGCTCACATTCACACACACATTCATACCTGATGATGGAAGCTGCCATGCTAGGTGTAAACCACCATTAGGAGCAGTTGGGGTTCAGTGTCTTGGTCCGGGGCATCTTAGCATGAACTCTGGGCAGGTGATCAAACCAGCGACCCGCTGGTGATAGGACAGTCGCCCAACTCCCTGAGCAATTCATCCCTTCTTTCTTCTTCTTCTTTCACGTACTGTAAATCACCCTGAAAAAAAAGCATATGCCAAAAGACTAAATGTACTGTGTGTAAAAACTTCACCGGTCAAAATATTGGGGACAGACGGTGGCTCAGTGGTAGAGCGTTCGCCCGCGAACTGGAAGTTAACCGGAAGTTTGCAGGTTTGATTCCCACTGAGTTCAAGTGTAAGATCCTTGGAGAAGACACCCCCTGGCGCTGTCATGGCAGCTTGCTGTGGTGTAGTAGTGCAACACACAAATTTTCCTGTTAAGTGATTAATATAGTATGTAAAGAAAAAAAAATCTATGAAACACACTTAGTGCTTGGCTGTGAGATTATCAATTATAAATGTTCAAATTCTCCCATTCCTCATAATTGGCCAAATACAGTTGTGGCTCTCAAAAATTGATGTAAAAACCAGACTCAATGGGAGTCAAGTGAACATTTCCGATGTACGCTCCATCACGTTTTGTGGCTTAACTTTGTAGCCTTGAACATTTTTCATCAATGCAAAACCTAAACATGAAGCAATCTAAAATTGCATTTGGTAATTTGCATTTAATTGAAGTAGTTTTTACCATCTGGGGATGTTGGTGCAGCATGCGTAACGGCTCTTTCATTTCTCGTCTTAACTTTTAACTAATGATGACTACCATAAACTTGAGGTTTGCTTAAATTGCATAACACCCCTCTAACAGAGCTTCTAAATCTTCTTATCAGATTTTTTTGGTGCATCAAGCTTTTATCATTGCTGTAAGGAATAATCTGAACACCCAGTAATGATTAACTGTTGATTTTTAGGAGAGAATTATGATCCATCACATTTCCAAGCTCATTATAATCACAAAATCCTTAAAGCGACGTGTTTGCTTGTTAAAGACCGGGTGTACTTGAAGTTGATTTTTGCTGTCTTTCATCAACTTAATTTAAATAAAAAACATTTAATTCAAGCAAAGAATAACACTGCTTTGCTGAAGGTGAGTTTGTCTCACATGTGAAACGCGGCCCATTTATCACACTTTGGATTTTTGTGAGAGACGCGTCAGATATATTATCTCTCCTAAACGAGAATTCCCTCAGTCCCTGTAAGTAAACCTTCCAAATCCCCAGCTCTCATCCCTATTTTCCACCCAAAAACGAGCATTAGAAGGATTGCCTTGCTATTGTTGCTCCCCTTAGGAGCAAATCTATTTCTGCAAAGATGGAAATTGTTGGTGCCCACAAAGCTGCTGACACACTCTCAATGGAGGTGTCAATTCTCGAGGCCTCGCCATTGTGAACTGGATAATTTAATTGGAGAGGCACGACGGTGTGTCCCCGGTCGGAGCATTCAGATGTTCTATCACCGCCTGTCCCTGTGCTGGCTCCTCTCCTGCTGCGGATTCAAGATTCAACCACCCCTACTGCCCTCCCCCTCTGTATTGCTTCCTTTCCTCCCCATCCAACTCAGGTGGGGGAATGCACTGCAGGCTTATGAGGGGCTTCTTTGTTGGCTGGAGACACAGCCTTGTGGCCTCCGAGTCTCAGAGCGGCTGTTTCGAAGAGGTGTGGAGGAGGAGGGCGGACCTGTGCCGATTACCTTAGGAGTCGTCGTGGGGGCAGGCACAAAATTAGTCAGCAGATAATGAAGCCGTCTTTGATTGCAGGGCATAAGGTTGGAAGGGGGCTGAACCTGGGGTCTCCTGTACAGGGGGGCCTCCACAGGGCATGAGAAGCATGTCTTTGGAGGAGCGCCTGCTGTCAACGGATGCTCTGTTTCTCCGAGATCCCGGCATAGTTTAGGGTTGAAAGATGCAGTGGGGTTGGACATGAGAGCAGGCGAATGCATTCCTTCAGGTGAATGTGATTCACAGACAAGCGGTCGAACAGAAACACGCCTGTCTGCGTTCCTTCCATAACATCTTTGTTATTCTTTGTAAAAGCTGCTGCTTCCCTGAAAAGCCCCTACAGAAAGTAGCTGTTTTTGTTTTCTACTTTGTGTTTATTGCATCAAGCAGTTGTCACGACAACCCGGCTCATGGCTGCCCTCCAACTGCTTACAAAGCTGTAGTCGGATGAACCAGGCGTGTGTCCACCGGACCTGAGGGGTGCCGCCGTAGCAAACAAAACACACAAAGACCCTCGTATGTGGCTCCGGCTCTTCCTCCTGCATACCCGCTTTGTGCCTTCTCTAACAGGAAGTTCCTTCTTTCTCCTTTTCAAGGTATGGTCGAGCCCAAAGTAATTCATTCACTGTGAATTCACCCCTCCTCGCTTGTGCACGACGCAAAATCTTGTTTGAGACAACAAATACGGTGTGAGCTAATCTACTTAGGATTGCCAACACATATTCTTTTTGAATTCTTATTTTGGTGTCTCTATATAAAAATGGCACTCCTCGTTAAGGAGAAGGACTGAGCATGAGCAGAGTGCATGCACTTGAAATACTTCTCATATTCGTGTTAAAATTTGGGCATGGTAGAAAACAAAAGGTGTGGTCAAGAAAAAATCTTGTCGTTAAATAGAATGCAAAATGACGGGAGAGATTTTGAAAACTTAACTCGTGCATAAATGAAACAAAAAGGCATTTCAGATTTGTTGGGATGAGTTCTGACTTGGTAAAAATCGCCAAAAAGTTTATTTAAAAAAAAAAAAAAGGTCCCTTTAACCTTCCAGCGACCAGACTTTCTCGCCAACTAATAAGACAGAGAGGGCTCAGTTGGCGCCACATCGACTTGATATTGGATCATTTCTATACGAATGATTGTTTTAGAGTTTAGAATAATTTTTAAAATTTCTTTAAAAAATCTTGTCCATTAAATAATATTTTGATTTTTATTTCGTTTTACTCATCCCAGGAGAGGGAACTCTCTTTCGTTGGATTCACATGAGGTTTCTTATTTTTTCCCCACTGATCGTTTTTTTTACGAGTTTTTCTCATTGTGAAGGAGAGTCCAGCTAGCATTTATCAGTTAGTTTTCTTGCTGTGTATTTGTGTTTATACATTCCTCTTTTTTTTTTTGCAAGGTGAAGCCCAGTGAGACAGAAATTTTGTGATTTAGGGCTATACAAATAAAATTGAATTGAATTGAATTTACAAATATAAAAACCAAAAAACACACACTCCATCAATAGAGCTATTTGATCCTCACTCTGGGCTTCCAGAATTTATCCTAAAGTTTTACAGCTGTATATCTTGCTGTTCAAGATCTGTCGGCTCCACAAAACAGTAAAATATAATGATTAGAGTTGGCAAATTACAATACAATCTGAACCTATAATGTAAGAAGTCTTCCCACGGTCATAAATGAACCCACACAAGTTTGGATAACATTTGTTATATGGATTGGGCAATCTTGCATAAATCTACAAACACAGGGTGAGCAAAAAGATTGACAAACTCATCATAGGAAAATTTAGAATCTTGCTAGAATGTTCTAATAAATGGCTCATTCAAAAAATAACAAGACATTGCAAAAGAAATAGTATGGAGTAAACTTTTTTCAAGTTTTGTCACATTTTATCGCCTATCCCTTTTGGGAATACGAGGGGTGCCGGAGCCCATCCCGGCTGATTCGAGGCAAGGGGTTGGTTACACCCCAAACAGGTCGCTAATCAGTCCCAGGGCCATACATATACAACCATACACACATACTTTCCAACGGGCAATCAAGTAGTGGCCAATCAACCTTGCATGCATGTTTTAGGAGGGTGGGAGGAAACCGGAGTACCCAGAGGAAACCCATGCATACCTGGGGAGAATATGCAAACTCCACACAGAAAGGTCAGTGGTCCAAGCCTCGTCCGCCTCCCGGCACTCAAACCCATGACCTTCTTGCTATGGGTCCACTGTGGTACCCACTGCGCCACCATAACTCCCCTCAAGTTTTGATTTAAATGTATTTGAACCAAAGTAACTTGTGCTTGAAGAGCTATCGATCATAGCCAAAGATAAATATGAAAATTGATCAGTGATTCAATTGGTCAGAACGATGAAAACATGTAACTTTTGGTCAAATGTAAATCAAAGTAGACAGTTTTTATTATTATTATTTTTTATGATAATACCTCTTTTAACATTGTCTTATTATGTTGTTTGAAAAATTGTGACTGTTGATGCCAGGCTGTTGATCTCAGGCTCGACGGTAGCTCTGCCACACATATCCTTCTTTCACTCAGACAGAACCACTCGGTGCGAACACGCTCTAGGATAACACTGCAGTCTTTTCTAACCTTCTCGGCATCTCAGTTCTCTATCTTACCAGATTTAGTTTCCCAGTTATTATTAAAAGTCTTTTTGCTCAAGATGACCTTGATAACGCTCCTAAAGTTTCACTCAAGTGCCCCAAGTTTTTTTTTTCTTCTTAAACAGCCAGTGAGAGCTGAGGGGGAGTTACTTTTGAAATGATAGTAGCTGATTCAACTGGACTTTTACTGTGAAAACTGTTCCACATCCAAAGACACATTAGATCTGTCAATTCTACTGCATTTAAAATGTAAAGTGTGGCCGAGCTCTGTCGGATGGTGTATCTCAGGTCTTTGGTGTGTCAGTCGCTCCTCACTATGAGATGTGACACTGAGCTTCTGCATTTGTCACAACAACAGCACATCAGCTCATGAGCATACCTGTATTTAACTCAGAATGACAGATCATTCAGGACTTTGCTGCTGCTGTTATGGTCACTCATGCAAAGCAAAATCAAAGAAATGTGTTAAATCAAAATGAAAGCATCTTTTTTCTGACTTTTACAACTGTATTTTATTTATTTATTTTTTACATTGACTAATTATGATTGTTATAATTATTGAATAATTATGGCATTTTAAATGAATGAATTCACTCTGAGCTGCACAGCGGTGCAGTGGTTAGAGCAGTGACCTCACAGCAAGAAGGTTAGGGTTTGAATTCTGGTGTGGGAGCAAGGCTTGAAACACTTGCCTTTCTGTGTGGAGTTTTCATGTTCTCCCCATGAGTTTTCTGCAGGTGCTTCGTTTTCCTCCCACTCTCTGAAAACATGCGTGTTAGGTTGATTGGCCATAATAAAATTGCCCATAGGAATGAGTGTGTATGTGAGTGGTCGTGAGTGTCTCGCTCCACAACAGACTTCGCAACAGACTGGTGACCTGTTTGGGGTGTACCCCATCTCTCGCCTGAAATTAGCCCGACTAGCACCACTCCAGCACCACTCATGACCATATTAGGAATAAGCAGCACAGAAAACAAAACTAAACAAATTTACTGCGCTTGTGATTCAATATTCACTTAGTAGGTTGGATATTTTCAAAGAAAGGCAACTTGTTGATGACAGCCTATGAGGCATGATGCGAAATCTTTAGATGTGAATATTTATTTACATATATTCGTATGGACAGATGATTATATTCTGACCCAGTCCCATCTTCGGTTTTATGTCTCACATCTGGCTAGGGAGCCCCTTTGGACCTTCTTGGGGGAAATGAAAGATGTTTCCACGGTTAGGGAAGTCTGGATTTTCTGCTAAGGCTGCTACTTGATGACTGAACCCTGGATGAAGCGCAAGACGACGGAATGATATGTTGATGTCAATTTACTCATTATGTGCTGATAATTCTGGTTTAATACCAGCAGTTTTGGGTTTAAAAACAAAATTCTGATGATCTTTACCTGCTTAGAAAAGTTTGAAAGTTTGGTGTACTCAGCAGCTTTCGTCCTTCATCAGAACCTCTGAGATGAAGGTTGTCTGATAATTATCTCACCAGTGATGTCATAAAAGTGGAAATAAGGAAGTGAAATACAGTTTGGACAGAGAACAGGGTCTCCAACCTCTTAATGATTGTGACCTCAGAGTCCTTCCCACAATTCCCTGTGCTCTCATTCCCCTAAAAAAAAAAGAAGAAGAATTCAGTGTTTAATGATTCCAAAGACTCTGGGGTGAGTTCCAACTCTAATCAATGAGCCAATATCCCTGGTGAGGAATGATCACACTGCCGATGAGTTTTCTTCTCAGATTTATTTTTCTTGGAGGATGATGTCCGACAAGATGGAATCATTATGGAAAATTATTTTTCAGTGTAAACTTTTTAATCATGAGTTTCAATCTGCTTTAGAAAAAAAGATGTTTTATGTTCTCAGTATTTAAAAATTAATTTTTGAATTTTTTTTTTGAGAAATACCCTTCACATACATCCACATTTTTCTCCTCTAAAGAGTTTCCTCGTGTCGGGAAGACTTGTAAGGAAAAAACATTGGGAGGAGCATTCTCTGTTGCTTTTCTCATTGATGAAATGTTTCCTCTTCCTCTTCAATTATTCAGTTGGTTTTCATTGGAGAAGTCCCAGTGGCACCCGGTTAGATTTGCATCCTGATTTATTTGTCATATATCCTTTATATCTCTAAATTCTTTATACCTCTCTAGTGGCCCTATGCATCTTTGATGGGCTCCTCAGCAGTGTTTGCAGGCCAGATCCAAACACATTTTACATGTCATGCTGCAGCGTGTGTATTCCACCCCGGGTGTGTGGTGTAAATGAAAAATTCATTGTCTTCTGTCGTTATTTTTTTGGCAACGTCGGTGTCAAGTCGCCACCTCAGAGGCTGTTATCTCCACTTCCCCTCCGTGTTCTCTCTCTGCTTTCTGCTGAACTTAGAAAATTGCAAGTGAAGCATCTCCCTGACCTGGAAAGACGCTTCGCTGAGGATAAGTGACTGACACAATTAGGTGAATATGGAAATGATATGTTGATGCTTCCCAAAGGGCAGGTTAAATCAAGATGAATTTATTAATTAAAAAAAAAATGCATTTAACAAAACAAGTTTGTCATCAAGAAATTGTGAGAAAATTTAAAGCATTACATTTTATGGACAAAATATCTAAAATATTTAAAGATGAAAACGAGAGCAAAAGCCCAAGGGGAATAAAAAAAAAAAATGACAAAGCTTTGAACTTGTGTCACACCAACTTTAACCCCCTCAGATCACACACACACATCACACGGTTAAAGATAAACATGTTTGTAATGGTGTAAATTTAATTCTCTGTTCACTTTCCACTTTGGATCACACACACAGGAAGATAAAACATATTCCTGTCCATCTCTGTCTGTCTGTCTCTGTCGGCATGCTGTCAGTCCAAACCGATTCACTCATTGTTATTTTCAATCACACGAAGGAACGTTTGGGCCTTTTCTCCTGAACAAAAAAGCAGTGTGTGTGGAGACAGACTGTGTTGCTGCCCAATCTCCATCTACCCTTAAAAACCAAGGAGAAAAAAGTATGGAAGGATGAGGAGAGAAAGAAAAGAGGTCGAACGGTAGAGGAACATACAGCAGGTGGTGAGGAGGAAAGTCCTGCATCATGACAATGCAATGAACCACCATTTCTATATTAAGTTTTAACATTATTACATTCTTTTTTCTTTATATCCTTTTCAAAAATTTTTTTCTTTTATTACACCATTTTTTGTTGCTTTTTGTAAAAATATTTCTATCTCCTTAGATTATATATATATTGTTTATCATACAGTACATATACAGTATAATATGGGGTCCTTCACTATTAACCAGTTCACTTTTTGTAGCGTCATTGTTTTTTTTGTTTTTTTTAGTATTATTTGTCACATTATTTTCTACAGCATGTCGTTTTCTGCATCCCAATTTGTGCAGTTTGTTTATGCGCAAATGAATACTTTCTGTACATTTCAATGAACATGCTTATCGTCGCACAACTGCCGAACTTGTCCAGGCCTGGAAGAAAAATATATCCAATCATTTTCTGTTTTTAAAAAAAATAATGCAAAAAAATAGGACAAATTGTTGTCGATTTTGTTTTATGACATATACAATTGTCCTAAAATATTTCTTTTGCTATTCAAATTTAATGGGGTTGTTCAGGCATCTGTGGGGTGTTTCGGGCACGTCCCACCGGGAGGAGACCAAGAGGCAGACCCCAGACCCACTGGAAAGACTATGTCTCACAGTTGGCCGGGGAAACGACTCGGGATCCTTCCGGGTGAGCTAGAGGATGCATATGGGGTGAGAAAAGCCTTGGCTTCCCGTCTGAGGCTGTTGCCCCCGCGACCTGACCTCGGATGAGCGGAAGACGACGGAACGGAAAGTTTGAAATTCGAGAATGTTTGAAGAAGAGAGAGATATAAAAATGTGTGTGTTTTTTTTTTTTTTTTAAAAAAGTGACTGCAGATTTAAAACATCAATAGTGATTGAAAAAAATTATTGAAGTTGACTACCTTGCAGATTCCATCCTTCAAAGGTTCTTTTTAGAACATAACTCCCATGACGAAAGAGAGACCACTGTTCAGTGATGCTCTTAAATATTCATATTCCTGGCAAAATATGACTTCATTTTTTTATCCCTATTGATAATTTTTTTTTTTTTTTAAACGTAAGTGACTCATGTTTTGTTAATAAGTGAACTCATTACAGAAGTGATAATATTGTGAAAAAAAATTCAAAACTTTTATTTATATTTTGTGCAATAAACCCCAAAGTTTTCTTTTTAATCAGATGAATAACTTTGGGTTTGAAACCGTTTGCTCAAATTTATGAGTTAACTAAAAATTTTCCTGCAGTACCAAAAATTATGAAGTGCATTCTATTTACGTCCCGAAATGGTTTTCTAAAGGTTGAAATTTAGGCATTTGTTAAATAATTTCTTCTCTTTTTGTCTTTCATATTGATCATCCTTTTGGTTCTTAGTCATGCTGATAATTTGAACGCCGTATGAATCTGTAATGACTTCTACTTAATCTCTGACATTTTTTAATAGAATATGTGCTTTAGCTCATGGCGGTGTGAAACCAGTTGATCTGAACGAAGTTGAAGGAAACTTCTGTGTTAATTCAACCTTTTATAAAACATCTCGTAGACGTTGGCTGGGACTTCGTCTCCGGCTTTGTGACAACTCGCTAACATGGCCCCGCTTAGGTGTCTGTGCCACATTTTCTCTGCGTTTGCCATCTAATTCACACTTCTCCAGACACACGGTGGGAAAATGGGATCGTAACACATTGTGAAAACATCCTGGAATGACAGTCTTACCATGGAAAACGATGGGTGGGGCAAGTGGGATGGTATGTGGGTCATGTATCTACGTCCTCGTCCTGCTATCTTTCTTTTTTTGTTCCAGTGGATTTCTTCCTCAGGTTGGAAGAGAGAAGGCCTTCTGTCACGTAACACTGTGTTTCCTGTGTGGGCTGAAGCTGCAGTGATACAGCCTGACTGGAAAACCATGTCCGTGTATTTTTAATTCATGTGATACCACCTGGCTAATGGTGTTTTTGGATCCGCTGGCTACCCACAACCCAGAACAGTGCTTGTTTAAAATCATGAAGCCTCCACCAAATGCACTGAAATAATTCATGCATCCTGCATTATGAGTCGGTGATCATAATATTGGAATATTAAAACAGTTCAGAAATGTCAGGTTGCATTAGGATGCATTGACGGCAACCCAAACAGCTCATCGAAATGCCTTTTGGATTTCTTAAAAAAATACAGAGTTTTAGTAAAAAAAAGTATTGAATAAAAAAAAAACCTGAAAAATTATCGTCCAGAATGACTCAATTTAGACATAAAAAATAACTTTTCTTCTGTCAAACATTAAGAGGCTCTGCAGCCTCATGGGAACCATTAAAAGCATATTGCTTTATCTAAAGTTCTCCCCAAGTGGCTCATAACAACATTGTGATGTCAACATTACAGGAAATGCTAACACAGTCCAACTGAACTTACAGTAACACGCAGGCCACTGATGTTATCCTGAACATTGATTTCCTCTGTGGCCCTAAGTACTGACGGCTTCAGCTTAAGATAGCATGAGACCATAAAAGGCAGATTGACCAAACACAACATCATATGATTATATGAAATATTGATAAGAGTGGTCTCCTCTCCCATCAGGCCTTATGGGCAAATAAATGGACAACTGACCAGCTCTGGCTGGACTGGAGCAGCTTGTACAGTAAACTAAAGAGATAAATGGGAAACAAACAACAGAAGCTGCAGAGAAAGGTTTTTACCATTTAATTTATATGATATATCTTATCATTTGGTTTGCTGAATATATTTTAATATTTATACATAAAAATACACACAATGCATTAATAACATACCAAAAATGTAATAAAATCAATCAGTTTTTACTGTAAAATGGTCAAAGTATTTATTCCTAGTTTTAAATTGCTTATATTTCTTTTTAAGTTTCTATGTTTTTTTATGTACAATTAAACATAAAAGTGTTTATATAGTAATATTGTACACATTGTCACACATAAAAAACATAGATATTTAAATTTATGATTACAGAAAGTATATTTAATAAAATGAATAAACCAGTTTTTGCCTGTGAAAGGAATAAATAATAACTTTTTTTATGTGATTTCAAGAACCTCATTGAACACAAAAGCATCCCAAAAGTCTACATTCATCCGTGCAATAATAAGGAACATTAAGATTGGAATAAAAAAACAATCTAATGCAAAAAGAATTACATAAAACTATAAAAAAAAAGCAAAAATTTTAATTTTGATTTTGAATTTAGATTTTATTTTGCACTATTTTTTAAACATGACAGCTATGATCAATTAGAAGACGTACAGTAGTTGAATTGCTGTAGAGAAAGGATGGGTCAGTCAGTCAGTCAGTCAGTCACGTTCTTAACCGTCCATCCGTTACTGGGTTACGGGGCGTACCAGAGTCCAAACCGGCTGATTCAAGGTGAAGGGTAGAGTACACCCTGAACAGGTCGCCAGTCTGTCACATGAAAGAGAAAGGATCAATTATCAGATATTTTATCGGAGACCTTTGTTGTAATTTTTCCTGGAAAAATGACAAAATCTGTGCAACAAAAGATGGATTTTTGGGCTTTAACAATGTGATGTTAACAACTTTAATATTAGATAATGCACAGAATTGACAATTTCTTCCTGTTTAATGATACAGATGTACTTTGTTAAAGAAAAACTACAATATTCTATTTCTTTATATCAAATTTCCACAGAGCGAGATTCATTAGTTTCAGAGCAAATCTGTGAAGAAAAGTAGGTTTTAACAAGCCTTTAGTTGTTGCAGGGAACAAGTGTAAGCAGTCTTCCATCAGCTGCACACGATCCTCTGATGAGACGATAGCGACTAAGACGTTTATGCAGGGATGCAACCTCACGCTTTCAACTTTCCTCGACAACTTTGATGCCATATTAAATGTGAAGCAACAAACTTGATACGGGTATTTACCAACAAAGCCCTTCTTCTCACTTGTGGGTGGTGCAGAGTAAGAGGATTACTTCTTCTACTGTCAGGCTTTGAAGAAAACACAACTTTGGAGTTTAATTGTTGTTCCGTTGTCTTAAACACAGGCCTCTGTCTTCACGCTGTGTTGCCTTAACACCGACGATAATAGGAGTTACTTTTGAGGTTTAGGATAAAAATACTTTATTTGATATATAAAAAAAGAGAAATTAGTGGTTAAAATGCAACCACTGATTGGAAATAAACATGCACTTGTTTACATTATTTCATAATTCTGCTCATTTGCATATTTACATAGGCGTGTTGTACAGCTTTGTTTTGACATTGCCACTTATATTTTTCATTTGTTTTACGAGTCAGAAATCTGACGGCAATCGTTTTGTCTTTAAAACAAAAGTTCAACTAAATTGAAACTTTAAAACAAAACTTTTGCATTAAAATACTTTAAATTATCATACGTTATTTTTAGTTTCTATTTCTGCCTTTTGAAAGAAAATGTCATGCTCCTTAAAGAACACAAAATGTCAAAGACAAAAGCATCATTGTAACTTCAGTTTATTTCATATGAAAACCTTTAAGAAAAACAATACTATCAAAAGTAAGAGTCAGAGTAAAACACATCAAGATCCAGAAAGAAGACATGTGAGGTTTGATGGCTGAGGAAGGAGATGATGGGCGGAACGTCTGTGGCAGATTTTTTACCTGGAGGCAAAAACAGGGAGAGAGAGGAACCCGTAGGTTCAGCAGGCAGCAGCCGTGCCCGCCCCAGTTCCAGGAAGGCCCTCTCCACTGTGATCCATTATTCAGCAACAAGCACAATTAGCCTCCGTCAAGCTATTTTTACACGCTCCGATAAGATAAATTCAATGTACAAAAGAACGCGCAACATCTCCGCCCTTCCTCCCCCTCTTGCACATCACCACTTATTTATTTATTTGGCACTTTAATGCGTTAGAACGCTATCGATGTAGCTTTTATCCTCTCACTTATTCATCAGGCCTTTGAAAGAGTTTGTTTAGAGCTGTTTAGTGAGTCATCATCAGCTGGAGAGAGGAGAGAAGTTGACTCTGCTGTGATATATGGCAATGATTTCTGTGTTTGATTGCAAATGGTTGGCATTCAAAAGAAATTGACCTGAGGGACCTTTACGAGCACTCAGCATGAAAAGCATTATATTAATACGACCACTCTGAGTGCAGATTCTCATTTTTATGATCGGTTATTTTAAGTTGGTGTTCAAATGGGCCTTAAATCAGACAGAATGTGCGTTTTGGCAGCACCAAAACTACCGAGGGCCCGGAGACCAATGCGGTTGCCCCACAGTCTGGTGTTCTGTTGGAATTGTTAAGGCATGTCTTTGTGGATACAACAGCGCAAATAGCATTTGTTTTTTTAAAAAATGAGAAGTCAGAAAGCACCACATTTCTATTAGTTCAGAGAAATGAAGAGTGTGGAAAAGAGATGAAGAAGAGATTGCAGTCAGGCTGGAATAGATGGAGAAAAATCACACGTGTGATGTGTGACAGAAGAGTTTCATTGTAGAAAACAGTGATTAGAGCAAGCGTGTTGTTTGATCCAGACACAGTAAGAAAAAATAACGAGATTGCAGAGATGACGATGAGGAAATTGTCTTTGAGAGTGACCAGGATGAACAGGGTCAGGTGTGAGCACATCAGACTGACAGCACTGGTTAGAAGTTTTAAAGGAAAGAGTGGCCAGATTGAGATGGTGGTGTAGTTGAACTACTTAATATCAACATACTTTTCTTCACCCGTTCCAGCCTGCCTACGCACACTTCTTTACCTCTTTTCCACACTCTCCATTGCTCTGGACTGTTGATCCTAACTACTTAAAATATTCCACCTTCTTTATCTCTTCTCCCTGTAACCTCACTTTTCCATTTGGATCCCTCTCATTCACACACATGTACTCTGTTTTACTCTGACTAATCTTCATTCCTCTTCTTTCTAGTGCAAACCTCCACCTCTCCAGCTTTTCCTCCACCTCCTCCCTCCTCTCACTACAGATCACAATGTCATCTGCAAACATCATTGTCCATGTCTGTCAGCCTGTCCTTCACCATAGCAAACAGCAAAGGGCTCAGAGCAGATCCCTGATGCAGTCCCACCCCCACACTGAACTCCTCTGTCTCACCTACAGCACACCTCACCACTGTCTTACAGCCCTCATACATGTCCTGGATCACTCTAACATACTTTCTGTCACAGCAGACTTCCTCATACAATACCATAGTTCTTCTCTACGTACCCTGTCATACGCTTTCTCTACGCTTACAAAGACACAGTGCAGCTCCCTCTGACCTTCCCTGTACTTCTCTATCAGCATCCTCAAGGCAAATACTGCATCTGTAGTGCTCTTTTTAGGCATAAAACCATACTGCTGCTCACAAATTCTTACTTCAGACCATAGCCTACCTTCAACAACTTTTTCCCATAGCTTCATCGTATGACTGATCAGTTTTATTCCTCTGTAGTTACCACAACTCTGCACATCTCCCTTGTTCTTAAAAACAGGAACCAGCACACTTCTTCTCCATTCATCAGGCATCTTCTCACTTTCTTGTCTGGTCTAGTCTTTTTTTTTTCTCTCCATTGGTCATCTCTTTTGACAAAGTAATTTCCTGTCAGAGGAAAGATAATCTCTTGCATAACCTAGTAGTGTCTGGTTCACGTTCATTTCTGCTCTGTATTATTATTCATGGCAGTGTGCTATAATAGAGAATAAATGTGCAATAAGGTCGGGCTGACGAGCAGAAAGTCGGAGCTCTCCCCACATTTCAGAGCTTAATGTGCATATTCTACACTTCTATGTACAACATAACTCAGCCCAAATTGGCTCACCTGCCATCTTAACACAAGGAAAGGGAAGCACTTTGGCTGCAGAGCTATTTAGTAAAATCACACCACCTCCTTCTTTAATTCTCACCCTAGTTTCTCCAAATTCACTCCATCTTCTGCTCTGAAAACTTTTCTTTGGTCACGGTTCTGGGCCTCAGGCAAATTATCTGTTTGAAAGTTACATTTTCTTTTCTGTTGTCCCACATCCTTTATCAAGACATCGTTTTATCTTTAATAAATGTTAATTTGATTAGATAGCAGCTGGGAAGCTTCGCTATCTGGGATCTTTGATATCTTAGACATCTAAAAAAAACATATTTCCCACAAATTTCCATCATAGTCACTGAATAAAACAAAGCTTGTGCATGGAGAGGTTACTTTGAAATAAATAACATGGTTATAAAAACAGTAGTGAAACGCAGGGTCAGTGTAAGGTCATTCAAAGTGGTCACTAATTAAGTCAATCTGATTTTTTTGTTTTGCAATTACAGTTACTTTTTTTGCAATAGAAAATAAAAGCATATATTACAATATAAACTCACTTTGCGTGGATTTGTACAATGTAAAGTAAAATGCAACTACATTGTATACGAGAATCAAGCATCTGAATTCCAAAGTATAAATCATTTCTGCACATCCAGACATTCCTCTCTATCTCCATGTTTTTGATCGTTCTTATATTGAGTGCAACCTAATTTTTAAAAATTGTGTAATTTGTATGTTTCTCTTGAAAAGATGAAAACAGCTTAAACACTGTGGTCAGAATTTGTTAAAATAATTGCTGCCCAGCAGACTGATGTTGTGTCTCTCTGGAAGAGTCATGTCACGAGAAAAGCTCATCAAAATCAGATCTGAGACACATTTTATCTACTTGTTTTATTTTAATGCCCTCAGGTCAGTGGTGTTAGTTGTTTCGGATCAAAACAAATTGAACTTTTTGCTTTTTATATACCTTTTATGTACTTACTTTATAACTGTTTTATTCCTTTTTCTGATTCAAATCAGATTCACCGTTCAAGTATTCCGACAACCAATCAGAATCGTCCGTGTAGCAAAGACTGAGAAAAGAAGACTGGTGTCGAGGCTTAATAAAGCTTTTTTTTTTTTTTTGCCACTTTTGAGTGGTGAAACGTTTTAAACAATACCACGCTTATTTGGAACCTCTCCAGTTGAACTTATAGTCCTTTTTTTTTTCACCATCTTCAAGTTATTGCTGAGTGACGGTAGGTGCCTGAGCCTGATCCAGGAAGTTTAGCAGGAGAGTGAGGGTTACACCCTGTGCAGCTCACCTCTTTGTTTGTTTTTTTTTTAAATGTACTTTATTAATCCCTGACCGAAAAATTTGTGTGCTGCATTTACACCGCAGCAGACTGCCATCTATGACGGCACCAAATAGTAGGAGAAACAGGGGGTTGGGTGTCTTCTCCAAGGGCACTAGATGTAAACTCAGTGAGATGCAAACCCTCGAACTTCCGGTTAACTTCCGATTCGCGGGCGAACGCTCTAACCACTGAGTTACTGTCTCCCCCAGTCACCGTCTCTATCATAGAGCCACATAGAGATGGACAACCAATCAACCAATCATATTTACTCATGCCTTTAGACAATTTAAACTTACTAATTGCAATGTTTCAGAATAGTTTTTGAGAACGTAGGGTAGTTAGTCATTTTCAATTTTCTGAAAGTACTGAAAAATGGCTGCTGTGATGAACACATGAGACTAAATATTATACATCAGTGACTGAGCGAAACTGAAAATGAGGCTTACAGCATTAGTATTTAAACTAAAAAAATATTGCTTTGTGCATACCGTACATGAACCTTAATATGCAACATGATTAGCTCTCATTACTACGAGGTAGCCCTTGACAAGGTTTTTAGCACTTCATCTTTGACCCCTCCTTGCAGGTACATCGCTCTACCAAATCGGGCAGGTAATTAGTTGCATGGAGGGGGTATTACTGGGGTTCATTAGCTTACACCCCCTCTTATCACCCGTTTTACCCAACCCTTACTGATCTTTACAAGACGTTCTTCAGGGTTTTTTTTTACTAGCTCCCTTTCTCTTATCTTCAGCAGTGTTACCCCCTGACCCTCTTCAGCCCACTTATTCCCTTCAGTGGTCAGGTGGGGTGCGGGAGGTGGATGGGGGAAACATCGGGGCTGGCTGATCAAAGCCCCAGAGAATCCCCAGGGAGAACATTTTCAATAGCAGTGGAGAATTTAAACAGTGGTCTAAGCCAGGAAATCAGAGCCGAGGTGAGAGGCGAGGGGGCCGCCCCGTCCTTAATCTCCCTAATGAGGGGGGAGATCTTAGCTTTCACCTGGAGAGGTTTCTAATGCGGTTTGCATGGTGACAACCTCTGAAAGCTGTTGGTTTTTTTAAGCGAGCATGAAAAGTGTGAGATGTAAGAAATCTGTGGATTTGTAAGAGCAGCGTGAAGTGTATTGAGGATGACAGAAGCATCAGAAACAACAAAGTGGTCTCCAGAGGCTGACAATATCCTGTGTGTGCGGCAGTGTGTGATGATGCGTGTGTGCCTGTCCTCTGAGCTGAGCCTTTTTTTTTTAAAGTGTTTGTTCTTGTTGCAGACTGAGATGTGTGAGCGCTTGTATGATATAAATATATATATGTGTGTGTGTGGTGAGCTGTATTTTTGTCCCGTTGTGTGTCCATGTGTGTTCCATCATGTCAAAGATGTGACAGGCGCGAACGTTGATTCAGTCTGGCGGTGCTAGCGTCTGAAAACGCCAGGGAACCTACTGGGAGCAAATGATATTCATTGGTCTTAAACGCTCGGCTAGGCCGGCCGGCCTTGTTGGAGCTGCTAGTGTCATGTTACATTATGACCTGGAGATGATGGGGGGACGACACTGCTCCCAACCGCAGAGGTAAAAAGGAGAGGAAAAAATGAAGATGAGAGGCAAAGAAGAAGTGGCTTTGCTTTAATATAAATTTGAGTTTATTTTTCAATTCTATTTCAACTTATCTTCATATTGAGTTTTACGGAAAAGTAGCCTAAAAAAAATTAAACCAAAGTCACAGCTTCTCTATCCTAAGACCTTCCTTCTCGAGGAAGAAAAACTCATGAAAACCAAGTTGAAGGATGACAAAATGTTCCTTTGAGGTAAAATTCAAGATTAGGGCCTCATTTACTAAGAATTTCCTGAATCTTTGGCTTAACAAGCTTTTTTGCCTGGCAAAAATTTTGCTCAATGTTGCGTACGCCGTACAAACTTGGGTCTCAAAACTATCGGAACTGTCCTAACGTAACATAAACATTATAAATTACACCTGCGACAAACTTCAGACAGAAGGCACCTCGAAATTCACTCTGTCTAAACCACCCTAGAACTTTAAATATGGCTCAAGCAACTAACATAAGACGCGGCACGGTGGTGGAGTGGGTAACACAGTGGGCTCACAGCAAGAAGGTTGTGGATGGGGATGAGGCTTGGAACACAGGTCTTTCTGTGTGAAGTTTGCATGTTCTCCCCGTGTCTGCGTGGGTTTTCTCCGGGTACTCTTGTTTCCTCCCACTCTCCAAAACATGCCTGTCAGGTTAATTGGCAGCTGCCAAATTGCCCCCTAGGAATGAGTGTGTGTGTGTGTGTATGGTTGTATGTGTGTGGCCCCGTGACAGACTGGCGACCTGTTCGGGATGTACCCCGCCCCTCGCCTTGAATCAGCCGGGATAGGCTTTGGCACCCCCCACAACCCCGAAAGAGACAGACGGTTAAGAAGGTGACAGACAACTTACATAATTCATACTGTATGTAATGATCCTCCAATGAGCCGTTGCCACCTGGAATTACTCATGAACAAGACAAGGTGTCAATATAGTTCAGCTGTGGTGACGTTTCCAACAAGCGAAACAGAGTAGAAGGCGGTCACCGCTGCAACTCTGTGATTGACCCACTGATCTATTAATATACTTAAAAATTGTCCGACCTTATGGTGGTGATCAAAAAGAAAATGGCTTTGTATCGCTCGCTTCCTTGCTATGCATTACCACCTAGGTATGTGAAGGGAGAGAAGGAAGTAAAACACTTCCTACTTATGTTAAAATGTGGGCGTGGTGAAAAACAAACTCCGTTCCGTTCCGTCATCTTCCACTTGTTCCGGGGTCGGGTCGCGGGGGCAACAGCCTCAAACGGGCAGCCCAGGCCTCTCTCTCCCCGGCTGCATCCTCTAGCTCACCTGGAAGGATCCCAAGTCGTTTCCCGGCCAGCTGTGAGACATAGTCTCTCCAGCGGGTCCGGGGTCTGCCACTTGGTCTCCTCCTGGTGAAACAAAATAACAAAATCCATGGCCACCAAACAACTTGGCATTTGAATAGTACTCGAATACTTTCTGTTCCATTCCTTCATCTTCCGCTTAACCAGGGCAGGGTCACACGGCCAATAGCCTCAGACGGAAAGCCTAAGCTTGTCTCACCCTGGCTGCATCTTCTACTGTAACTCACCTGGGAGGATCCTGAGGCATTTCCTGTCCAGCTGTGAGTCAAAGTCTCTCCAGCGAGTCTGGAGTATGTTTCTGGGTCTCATCCTAGTGGGACATACCTCAAACACCTCTCCAAGGTATGTCCTTGGTATGTCCGAGGTGTTCTGGAGGCATCCTAACCAGATGCCCGAACCATCCTATCTGGCTAATCTCGACTCGAATACTTTACTTAATTACTTAAACATGCTTGAATGAACTAGAAACCCACTTCAGGTATGTTTTTGATGTGAGAATAGTGTGCAAACATGATAGATTTAGCATAAACCCCCCTGTTTAATTTTAGACTAACTTACCTAGCTTGCTTAATAAAAAAAATTTTTGTTTGACTCTTTTCTAATGAAAACTATGATATTTGCAGTATCAAAAGGGGGCACTCTAGAGCAGTTCAGATTCTCCTACATTTGAGAATGTGTCAGCTATTATTTTACAAGTTATTTAACATATGGAAGCATTTAGCCTATTTTTGGATCTTGTCTGTTGCATTTTTTTTTTTAACGGGTGTGTTTTTCTCTCTCTGCTGCTCTCCCTCTGTGTGTTCGTGCCGTTCCAGACCATGCTTCTGAGGTCACTTTGAAGTGTCTTCCATCTTACGTGTTTCTCACAGCATCTAACCTTGGTTTTTATACCTAAAGTTTAAACGAAGTAGATGTTCAGATTACCCATATATTATGCCGCTAACAGCAGGGCGCGCAGTGTCAACTAAGATGCTGCCAACATCTGTTTAAAACCGGCCAAGGACCAAGCTCTTTCCGCTCTTTGAATCTCAGCTTCTGTCTACTTAAAAGTCACTCACGTGTGACACCACTGAATGGTAATCTACAGCTTTTGTTGTGACACTTTTATAATTTAGTGTATGTTTATTAGAGTTTAATAAAGTTAGATGAGATTTTGTTGTGATTTGAAGGACATTTTTGCATGGAAAGGTTTTCTTAGAAGGTAGGTGTAAGAAAATGTCACTAGTCAAAAAAAAGAAAATCTAGCTTCATTTAAGACTAAACAAAAAAATGTCTGTGCCAAAGAAGAAAAATCTTTACGAAGACTAAACAATAGTGCCATGCTAAAACAAAGCAAGCATTTATCAGTTTATGGGAGATTTGATTGTGAACGAAGGAAGGAGGAAACAGTGAGATCCTTCAATGTCAGTCTCCACTTTGGATCGCTTCTGACAAAGCTCCATTATTTGCTGTCACTTTTCTCGCATGGTCAGATAATGAGGATGTTTCTACAAGGAGACAGAGAACAGACTGACGGAGACACCACATGAAACAATGCCATTGTGGAGGAGGTGCTTGAGTTTGTGTTGAATGAAGGCAAAGTAAATAGATTTGTCTCGTTTTGTGGTGGAAGAGTTTTTCTGGTGTTTGTGCCTCTGCCAATGTTGACAGGCTCAGTTTCATTCCTAACCTTGGTTCTACGTCTTGCCTAAATCCTCTGCTGGAGTCCATTAAAAACATGGTGGACTTGTTGCCCTGAAAAGTGTTACATGAAGAAAAAGAAAGTTTAAACCAGAACAAGGAAATCTAAGCAGATCGTCACAGGGTTCCGTTCCGTCATCTTCCACTTGTTCCGGGGCCGGGTCGTGGGCGCAACAGCCAGACTTTCCTCACCCGGCTGCATCCTCCAGCTCATTTGGAAGGATCCCAAGTTGTTCCCCGGCCAGCTGTGAGACATAGTCTCTCCAGCGGATCCGGGGTCTGCCTCTTGGTCTCCTCCTTGTAAGACGTGCCCGAAATACCTTGCCCATGAGGTGCTCTGGTGGCATCCTGACCAGATGCCCAAACCACCCCATCTGGCTCCTCTCGACCTGGAGGAGGAGCGGCTCGACACCGAGCTCCTCCCGGATGGCAGAGTTCTTCACCCGATCTCTGAGTGAGAGCCCAGCCACCCTGCGGAGGAAGCTCATTTTGGCTGCTTGTATGAGCGATCTCATTCTTTCGGTCACCACCCACAGCTGGTGACCATGGGTGAGGGTGGGAACGTAGATCGACTTGTAAATCGAGAGCTTTGCTTTTCGGCTCAGCTCTCTCTTTACCACGACGGACCGATGCAGCGTCCGAGTTATTGCTGACGACGCACCGATCCGCCTGTCGATCTCTTGCTCCGTCCTTCCCCCACTCGTGAACAAGACCCCGAGATACTTAAACTCCTCCACTTGGGGCAGGACCCTGTCCCTGACCCGCAGGGGGCGTTCCCCCCTTTTCCGGGTGAGGACCATGATCTCGGATTTGGAGGCAGAGGGTGTTCTGAACAAATTATGCTAAAGATATTTTATTTTTCGTTTTTAGTGCTGGATTAGTTTGCATGTCATAGGTTAGGTAATAAAGGAATAAAACTCTAAAAGAATGTAAATATGTAGGTAAAAAATGACAACTTTTGATTGTATGCAATCAGCCATTCATCCAATTATTTTTCTATCCACCCATCTATCCATTTTTGTTTCTGTACATTGAAACATTCATAGATCCCATCCTCCCTCCGTCCAATCTGTACAATTGTCAATCCATTCATGGATGGATTCCTTCTTCTTCTCCTTTCGGCATTTCCCTTCAGGGGTCGCCACAGCAAGTCAGTTTCTTCCATCCCCAATTTGCTACATCTTCTTCAGTCACATCAACTATCTTCATGTCTTCCTTCACTGCATTCATGAACCTCCTCTTCGGTCTTCCTCTAGTCCTCTTTCCTGGTGGTTCCAAATCCAGTATCCTTCTTTCGATGTACTCTCTTCTCTGCACATGTCCAAACCACCTCTCTGACTTTATCTCCAAAACCTCTAACATGTGCTGTTCTTTTGATCCTGGTCACTCCCAGAGAGATTCTCAGCATCTTCATCTCTGCTACCTCCATCTCTGTTTCCTATCTTTTTCTCAGTGCTACTGTTTCTAGACCAAACAGCATGGTCGGTCTCACCACGGTTTTGTACACTTTCCCTTTCATTTTAGCTGAAACTCTTCTATCACACTTGATACTTTTCTCCACCCGTTCCAGCCTGCCTGCACATGCTTCTTCACCTCTTTTCCACACTCTCCATTGCTCTTAACTGTTGATCCTAAGTATTTAAAATCTTCTACCTTCTTTATCTCTTCTCCCTGTAACCTCAGTTTTCCATTTGGATCCCTCTCATTCACACACATGTACTCTGTTTTACTCTGACTAATCTTCATTCCTCTTCTTTCTTGTGCAATCATGGATAAATTCCATTGCACATTAAAAGTGTGATACTTTGAAAGCCATATTATTATATTTTTAGAACTTGTTAAATGTAATATTTTACATGTAGGTTTTATGAAAGCTCCATAAGAGTTTTATAACTTCTTCTAAAGAACTTTGGTAGCACTACGTCATTTAATCTGACAACGAATGAAAAACTAGAGAATTTAAATTTGAACGTAGTTTGAGATGAATTTGAGATGTTTGGAAGTTCTAACTGTAATGCTGTAGTTTTATCATACTCTATGTTTTTCTTAAAATTGGATTGCATTTACCTCACTTTCCATCTCCACTCTGCTTGGGTTTATGAGCTTACACTGAAACTAGCAAGCCCCTCCTTTTCTACAGTCTGTGCACGTCTTACAGCCGTTAACCTGAGCATCTCCTCTGTGCTGCAGCTGCACCAACATCTGTGCCCTGTGTCTTCTTCATCCGCCCCATTCCCTCCAATAACCTGCCATCCCTATGATGGGTATGAATAAAGGAGGAAACAATCTGGATACTCTGTTGCACAACATGCTGCTGGGACTGAACGCATCAATAATACATTTATAAGCATTCACCTGACTTTGCTTTCAGATTGTTCTTTGTCAATAGGGTCCAATTCATATAAAGATGCACACCTTCTCTTGTGGGTTTACCATGAGGTCATGTTATTTTTGTACAGTTGAAACAAATGATAAAAAGGGATGAAATCAGCTTTTCCTTTTCTATGAAGTTGTACGTCCCATGATTGTCCAAGAAGTTAAGCAGAGAGGACATATGGATTGTTTACCCATATTTACATAAAAATCCAATATAGTCAACTGACAGGGTGTGAATGACGTCAACCAAATAGAAACTTAAAAAATACTACTTAAAAACAGGATTGTCCAAACTGAGTGGAACCAAGTAACTAAACAAGGACTCAAACTATGAAATAATAAATTATACCAGTCGCTTTATTTATTTGGCAACCCAAAGTTCTGAACTGCAATCAGACTCATTTAAAAAAGTTACACGTCCCATCAGAAGAAGACCCAGAAGCAAACCCCGGACCCGCTGGAGAGACTACGTCTCATAGCTGGACAGGGAATGTCTTGGGATCATCCCGGTTGAGCTGGAGGACGCAGCCGGGGTGAAAGGATCCGGGGTAAGGGCATCAGTTTCCCATCTGAGGCTGATGTCCCCGTGACCCAGCCCTGGATAAGCGGATGACAACAGAACGAATGGGGAAAAAAAACAGGGGATAGGAAAAAAAATCAATTAAAATAATACATTAATAGCAAAATTTAAAAGAATTGATTCAAGTCCTGATTAGAATCTCACCAATGTAAAGGACTGCTGAACATTCTGAGGAGGCTGTTCAAAATCCTGGATGCATAAAACTAAAGGCTGATTCTCCATGTTTGGTTTAAATCCTAGCCTCTAAGAAGATACCGGAACCAGAAGTTTTTAGAGTCTGGCAAAAATACACAGTGGTACCAGACTTTGTAGAGACTTTCTGACTCTCCTGGATGCTTTAGATTCTATTCTTTAGACAGCATGAAGCCTCTGCAGAGACCTGACAACAAGAATAATTTAAAAATATTTCCTGGTCTCTGTTAAAAGTTGAGCAGCTGCATTTTAGAAAATTTTAAGCTACTTTGACGCCTGTTTTTGAAGGTCAGTAAAAGTTGTTATAATTATCAAGACAACGTTGGACCAAATGTGAACCAAAGAAAATAATTTCAGTTTTGCCACACTTCCTAGTGAAAGTACATAAATGAATCTGAAGCCAAAACTGCAGTTTTATTTCTACCAAAACCTCTGCTGTTTCCAACCCATGCTGCCATCATGTACTGTATAATTTATACCTGCAGTTGACTAAAATAATCTCAAAAAACATTTTAGCAGTTTGGAAAATGGTTGTTTTGTTGGATGCTATTTTAAAAAAGAAATTAAGAAACCAACACATAACATCTTAGATGACTTCCTTTCATGAGACACTATGACTACTTGTTAAGTCATAATGTCTCCGTTTCATAGTGTATCCTTTGGTAAGTCAGTTCCATAAGCAATGTGGCTTTTTAAGCATCTATGTTGTCAGCAGTAAAAAGCTAAAATTATACCTTTTTAAACCTCAGCGCCTTTAATCACGCTGGATTAGCAATCATGACCTGGAAGACTTTGAATCAGTAACGACATACAGTATGAAAATATGTCACAGGGAGCTATTATTATCAACTTAAATATAATTTTCTTCAGGTTAAACAAATTATTTAAAACCATGTGAATCAACTGCTGAGCCTTTTTTTATGAAATACATTAAAAGGTCTTGCTGTTAAATCCTGTTTGTGTTTGTTTGTTGGAAGCCAAGAAAAGCATGGTTTTAAACCCAGTGTGGTTCTGCACTCAATGAAGAAAGAAACATACTGAAAATCCTTTTTTACTTGCGTCTTGGCACCACACACATTGGCATGTGGGCGGGAGCATGTTAATATGGTGTGAGACTGCTAATGGCTTTATGATTGGATAATTAGAGGAAGGTGGGTAATTAGGAGAGTAGTCTGTGCTTGGCTTCTCTGTTGGAGTTAGTAGAAGCAGGAAGACTCCCCGCTGGCTGTTGGAGGGTGTTTATGTGTGTGAGCAGGGAAGTGTGTGTTTTTGGATGTCATTGCTACCGGCTAATAGTATAAATCCTTTCTGTGCCAGTTTAAGATTCCAGACTTCTAAACAGGGTTGTACCACACTCAAGAAAACACAATTACATGGCTTCTACTCATTTCTAAGCAGTTAGGAAGCTGAATGAAATACTCTTAATGCTCCCCGAATATGATCTCCAAACTAGTACCTGCCTTCCTCATAAACCAGTTCAACCTTGATGACAACGTGAAACTGAATTTTTCTTTTCAGAATCTTGTCAGAATTTCAGGTTGTCACACCCCGTTTCCACTCCATTGGTTGTTTTCAGTTCACTGGTCCATCCTACCCTTTAAGAGCATGTTTTTAATCTTTGAGAAAATGACTGAGGCTAACGACTTCTCCCTCCGCCCGTCCACCATATCCAGACATCATTAAAGCGCGGCTATAGCCCCGGGCTGCACATGAACCCCTTCTTCAAACTGTACACTTTATCCATAATTCAGCTATCTACCCTAAATTATTCAGGCAAATAGTGGGGAAAATAATGGAGTTCACTGAATCTTACTTACACATAAAACTATTTTAATGTTGATTCGAATTTTTGAGGCTTTTTGAGGTTTTGAGGGGAGGGGTCAGAGTGGCGCATGTGCCCTTCTTTGCTGATGTCCTGATCAGGGCAGGGTAGGCTTATGAACTCAGAAGTACATAAGCAGGTTAGTAAATAAAATATGATTAAAAATAAATACATTTTAAATGCATTTCAATATACTTCACCTTCACATCTGCTTTTTTTTTTTTTAGCCGCTAAGGTTTGGCATTTAAAAAAAAAATCCACCTGAAGATATTTTCACTATTCATATTTTTATTACATATTTCAAATTTTAGACGTCCATATAAAAGTTACGTTTTACTTTACAATGTGATCCATGTCGTGACATAACACGGCTCCCTCTCGCTTCACACTTCATATCCTGACCACATGCTTAGGAGAGTAAATGCAGCCGTGCCCTCGACTTGATATCTTATCAGAAAAGGGCTGAATTAACATTAGTTGCTTCCTTAGCATACCATAAACCTTAGCGTTAAATCATTTACTCCCTTTGGAGTGGGTAAGGCCATGCAACTTTTATCGCGGGAAAAGAATCAGAATTCCCCTGGATGGAAGGGTGGCTCATGCATAAATAAAGAATACAGCGCATGCAAGCACTATAACCCTGCTCAGAGGTTTGGCTGGAAGCACAGAGCGCATTACGGAGAGGTTTTAAACTTTATCATATGGAGACTATAAACCTATTCTCTTAAGGAGCATTATATAGGGTTGTATATGTGTGTAAAGAGAAAGAAACATTTTTAACAAACTTAAACTTTGAAGTCATCCAACCAGCATGTCTACCAAATCTATCTGAACTAAATTCATCTTTGCTGACTCAAATGATAACCAAAAAGAATTCAATTTACAACTACAAGGTAATGGTTGAATCTGTATCTCACTCTTTTTTTATGAACAAATTCAAACACTTGGACTTGTGGGTTGTTGGATCCTTTATCTGGTCTCTCCACAAAATCCTCTCAAAGGCTTTCACACACACTAAATCAAACAGAAACACAGCCAGCACAGGTAATAGCTAAACTAAACAGAACCAGGATACCCCTGTGCTTAAAGCATTCTTCTTCTTGGGAAGGGACAAACTCCTAAAAAACGTGTTGGAGGAAAAAAAAAAAAAGCAACCCGACAAAAGACCCAGTTGAATGGGAGAGACAAAGTTCTTGTTTCACCATTACTATTCTTATCACTATTCTTAACTCTTATCACTTATTCTCTTATCACTCTTATCACTTATTCTTAATTCTTAACTATTCTTACTATTCTTAACCTGCTTTAAGTTGCATACATGCTGTGCATGTCAAAAAAAAAATAAGACAGCATTTACATTAGCAGGCAAACATATCACACACATGTCCTGAATGTACGGAATCCATATGCTTGCCTGATCCACTACATTTGTTGTTGGAGCAATTGTCATTGGTTTGACAAATCTTTTTGGAAAAAGTTGAGTTTTGTTTATCTTGTCCATTAGTGAAATTCACACAACAAAGACATGTCAAAGCCGCAAGCATGTCAAAATCAACGCGGTTGCCATATGGCTATCGTATTGCGTGGTTGCATTGGAAGTATGGTGTTCTATCGAGACCTGCAGCCTCATCGATTGGAGTTCCGAAAACTAACCCTAATGCTAATTCCAACAAAAGTATGACAGGTCGCAGATCTCGATGATTAGGTCACAGATCTCGATAGGGAGATTATCTGGAAGAGAGGGAGAGCTTTCTGGGCATGCGCAGAGGCACAAAATCGCAGATCTCGATGGTCGCAGATCTCGTCAAAACACCGGCAACACAGGGCAGGATTTGACTTGCTGCAGAATCGGACAGAACATTCACATTCCCACGTGTAGATGTATAACGTGAAAAGGACAGATTCATCCTTTTGATGAGTGCAGTGTGAATGCAAATTTAGAGATCTCTTGGTATACCAGCTGGGTTGTCACTTACAGATATACCGGGGAGTGCTCTCATTTATGCTTGGTTATTGAGAAGAAACAAATGGGGTGGTTCAGACATCTGGTCAGAACTCCTTGTGAATGCCTCTTTTGGGAGGTGTTCTGGACACAGCCTACTGGAGGGAGAGCCCTGAGGAAGACATGAGGCATGCTGGAGGGACTATGTCTCACAGCTGGCCAGCGAATGACTCGGGATTATTCTGAAAGAGCTAGAATGAGAGGCTATCGGAAAAAAAAGACAGGGTCCCCTGCTTATGACTTTACGACCTGACTCCTTCAACGTTTGAGCCCATTCTCCAGTCTGCTTTTGAGTGCACCTTCCAAACATCCTTTGTCAGACTTTAACTAAGATTTTGTTTGACTTCAAACAATTGGCCTAACGGGCTTCATCAATTAATGGATGTAGAATCTAAGAGGCTTTATAGTTTGTTTCTTTGTTTCTATGTGCCTGTATGGATGTGTTGAAGGAAACAAAAGATAAGGTCACATGAGGAATGGAGCAGTCCAAGTGGGAGGACTAAGGGATGGAAATACTGGGTGTAAAGAGCAGCAGAGAGAAGAGAGCAAGACATCACTGCAAGGAGGAGAGGAATGACGTGAGAACTAATTTGACACATTTGCCCAGAATTCCTGCGCCGTCTGCCACTATCAACACATTTATCCTCTCCGTCTTGTTATCCAGGGAGATGAGGCCTCTGAGGTCTAGCACAGGTCTAACAGATCAGAGAAGGTGCTTTTCCAATAAAAGTACTCAGCCAAATGCACAACCTCTTTCTCTCTATTCGTACATCAGAGAAAAGGGGATGTAGTCAATGAAAAGTGAGGCTGACACTCATTTCCCTGTAATATAAAATGGGTAAAACTGTATTGGAAGCATAAAAGATATTCACTTGCTTCTGACAGCTATCTGTTTATATCGCACCCAATCATTATTCCTTTTTCTTCTTTTTTGCTGGAAATGGTTTCTTTTACACCATTAAAATAACTTCCAGTCAAGTAAGAGAGCATATGAGATGGTTTTCTCCACTTGGTGATATTGGAGTGGACTGCTTTTATGGATTAAACAGATTGATGCTCATAAAACCACCAGAACTCAAAGCAATAAGGAGATTTGTATAATGGCTGCATCCATCATCGAGAGGAACTAGTTTCTTATTTTGTGCAGGTACTGTTAAACAAAACTCAATGGCAATTTAATAGAGAATGGTCATTTTCACATTTGTTATTCCAATTTCTATGCTTTACATCTAAAATGAAATCATTAACAGCGTTACGGAAGATTTTCAGTACAGAGAACTCAGCATCAGTCACTGAATTTGTATCCCTATGTTTAGACCTGCTTTTGTCTTTTCGACTTGATACTTCTCCTAGGTTTACCAAAACAAATACTTTATGCATCCCCTACTGGGAAAATTTGTGTGTCTGGTAGTACTCCAAGCAGTCCAAGACAGAGCTCCAAAATACAGTTCAGAACAGCTACTAGGTGGTGCCTAGTTGGGTGGGATGGAGCTGGAACAGCAGCTTGGTGCAACAGAGAGGGAACAGCCACTTGATAGAACAATTGCTGGGTGGAATATAGCTGGAGCAGCAGTCGGTTGAAAACATGACAGTTGGCTCTGTGCTGGGTGGAGTGTGAATTCCCCTCTTCACGCTTTGCCACTTAGTCCTGGCCCCTATTTTGTGTCATAGGAGGGACAGCGGTATCTGATTGGAGAGAGCATTGGCACAGCATTTGCACACGGCAAAAACACTTTCTGCTTACACTTTATTGTGGGCATGCCGGAGAATAAAAAGTAGTGGACAATTTGGCGTTTGAGTAGCACCCGAAAGGTGTACAGGATAAAAACAAATTACTCAAAAATGCATGATTGAAGTAGAAAAACACTTCCAGTAAGTTTTCAATGAGGGAAACATGGTGATTTTAATTTAGCATAAAACCTCCTCAATCATAACCTATGTTAAGTTCCATTAGTCTTCTTCTTCTTTCGGCATTTCCCTTCATGGGTCGCCACAGCAAGTCAGTTTCTTTCATCCCCCATCTGCTGCATCTTCTTCAGTCACGCCAACTATCTTTACGTCTTCCTTCACTGTATCCATGAACCTCCTCTTTGGTCTTCCTCTAGTCCTCTTTCCTGGTGGTTCCAAATCCAGCATCCTTCTTCCGATGTACTCTCTCTCTCTCCTCTGCACATGTCCAAACCATCTCAGTCTGGCCTCTCTAACTTTATCTCCAAAACCTCTAACATGTGCTGTTCCTCTGATCCTGTCCATCCTGGTCACTCCCAGAGAGATCCTCAGCATCTTCATCTCTGCCACCTCCATCTCTGCTTCCTGTCTTTTCCTCAGTGCCACTGTCTCTAGACCAAACAACATGGCCGGTCTCACCACGGTTTTGTACACTTTTCCTTTCATTTTAGCTGAAACTCTTCTATCACACATCACACCTGATAGTTTTCTCCACCCGTTCCAGCCTGTCTGCACACGCCTCTTCACCTCTTTTCCACACTCTCCATTGCTCTGGACTGTTGATCCTAAGTACTTAAAATCTTCCACCTTCTTTATCTCTTCTCCCTGTTCAATTATATTAATAATAAATTCAAATGCAAATATTGGCTAAAAATTAAGCCCAACTTTAAATGACTTTGATCCAATTTATTAGTAGTTTAGTAGTTTATTTTATTTTTCCAGACATTTAAACATTTTCTTACAGTATAAAACAAAAGCAAACACTTTAAATTACTGAAAGTGTTTTAGACGGTAAGCAGACAGAAAACCAGATCTTCTCACTACAGCTTCGTAGTTTCACTAACTTAGCAACTTATTGGCAACCTTCAGTACAGTATGTCTCACCTAGTGAGATATTCACTGTGAGATGTTAATTACTAAACACAGAGACCAAGTGGTTTCCAGAACTGACCCCATTCTGATTGAACTTAATAGCAATTACTTTAGTCTCCTAAAAAGTGGGTTAAGAGAAAATGAGGTTGTACAGTTGTGAGAAACTCCTGTTGAAACAAAGAAGAAATTATCTGAAATAAAAGTCTTCTCACATGCACGCACGCACACGCACACGCACACACACACTCACACAGGCTGAAACAAAAGAAGCGTGTTTGTCCTCCCTGTATGTGGGTTTTATTATATGTAAATGTTTGCTACCAGAGTACAACACGGATCATTTTCCTCATGTTTGTACGCTTTTTCCGCTGCATATATCTTCATGAATCCAGCCTGTGTGCTTCTCTGTTGGCTCAGCTATGAATAACCACAATTGTTCAACCCACTCCTTGTTTATTCCCTTTGTGCCCCTGCCAGCTGGCATCTGGTGCCCGTTGATGATAATATTCACCCTGCAACCTTGACAGGGGGTCCTAGTTGTCCATATGATAGCCGCTCCCACCATCCACCAGAGATCACATGAACTCCAGCTATGGATATGTGTCGTGTGAGGAGAAGGAGCTGAAAAGTGATGTGTTGTTGCTTACACTGAGTCTATTAGATACTCTCTAGCTTGAGGTTTTCCTCTTAGGCTGGTTTTGATGTATGTGGACATGGGTCCTATTTTAAACAATAAATACCATAAACCCAAAGATCAGTAAAAAATATGTGTGAAAAAATTATTTCAGCAAGCTGGAAAGTTTAGGAAAAATACTCTTGGTGCATTTGAAACCATCAATGTGGAAGTGTTAGCCTTTTTTTTTTTTTTTTACAATAGCATAGAGTTTGACGGATCTGATTAGTTTTAAACAGAAAAATGACTGACAAAAAAAAATCCAATTTAGCTCCAATTTTGTTAACATAACAACAATATCAATTTTGTTAGAATGACAAATCCCACATAATAATTTAAATGATTTAAATAAATCCCGATCAAGCAACTCTGATATTGTTTATCATGTTCTACTTTTCTCTTCTATTAACTCTTATCAATTCAGTTGTAAATCACTCAGGATTGTGAATACAAGTGGAATCAGATTTGGAGTGGGAAATAAATCACATTAAAGAATTCAAGTTTGTGCTAGCGTAATAAAGATTTGCTTTTGGAATAAAGAGAAAAAATAACCATATGGATGTAATAAATAAAGGAACAATATCTAACAGTGTTTATGACAGTTTGAATCTTTTTTATGTTTTACTTTATCTAAGTTAAAAAAATAGAAGAAGACAAAACAAAACTGGAAAAAATATTTTCTAGTTTTGCTGGGGAAATTAAATTGTTTCTATTTGTCCACCCAATTCCACAAAAAGAACCTCAAAAACTTGCAGAAAAATTTCATGTTTTTGTGTAGTTTTGAAATCAATGAACATTTTATGCTTTGAAAGAAAAATCAATCACTAAATTTAACATTCGTTCTTTCATTTTCCGAACCATCCATCCCTAGCGGGTTTGCGAGGAATGCCGTAGCCTCTTCCTGCTGATTCAAGGCGGGGGCAGGGTACACCCTGAATAGGTCACCAGTCTATTGCTGGGCCACACACATTCATTCCTAAGGGCAATTTTGTGACAATGACCAATCAAGTCAGTTTCTTTCATCCCCCATCTGCTGCATCTTCTTCAGTCACGCCAACTATCTTCACGTCTTCCTTCACTGTATCCATGAACCTACATGTTTTTGGAGGGTGGGAGGAAACCCATGTATTCACGGGGAGAACATGCAAACTCCACACAGAAAGTCTCCCCACAACTCAAATCCACAACCTTGCTATTAAACCTCTGTGCTAACCACTGCGCCATTGTGACGCCCTAGTAAATTTGACATTTTAGAGAAAACGTATAGTTGTTTTAACAATTTTCTACTCAAAATCAAGCACAAATATTGCAAATACGTCCAAAATATGTAGATTTTTTTTTCAACTAAATCACAGCTTAAAACTTACCTCAACTTTTTCAAAATAGTTTTTTAGGTAGGACAAAAAAATGTATAACTTTTTTTTTGCATGTTTAAAATCAATCCTATAAACATGCTATTTTTAACTTAATTTTTCTAGTTTACTTACAAAATATCTAATTTAGCATTTTTTTTTTGTGTTTTTTAATGCTTTTGATATTTTGCAGGTTTTGTCTGATTATTGTAAATTTTCATATACAGTATGTTAAATAAATAAAGTGGATATGGATGTGAATTTTAATCAGTTTAAATATTACCTGAAAACCTTTTCAGACTGTTAGCGGTATGTAATTCCATACAGCTTCACATACTCTGAATTTATTCATCCCCAATACTGTAAGGTGCATGGTCTAATAGCATCCACTGCACCAAATGGGATGTGTTATGCTGATGTAAAAGTGCATCAATAATCCCTGTTGAGTTATGAACTGACCACGATTATTGCCCTGAGACTGCGGGAAATCTGTTTGAGGCAATAAAATACAAAACCATGACATTGTAAATATGCAGGCTGTTAAAAACAGCCAGCTGACATTGCCAAAAATAACCCTGACACACTGTCCGGGGCAGAAATATGGATTATCGCCTCATGCAATACAATTCTCTTTATATCTTTCATGATCGGTAATACTCCCTCTGCTCTCATTTATAATGAATGGAAAACCTTCTGTGTAGTGTGTTTTATTCTAAGCTGATGATGTCCATGGAGGGTGGCTTTATTGCCGTGTGTTTGAGTGCATTCGACCCAACTGCCTTGGAGATTATTTATCAATTGAGATCATGGATAGATTAATTCTAAAGTATATTAAAGTATGCATTATAACAATCACAAGAGACTAATGTTGTTTTTAATCCAGAGTTAGAGTTTTAAAAAGTTATGGAGGATGTACAAAGGCATGAGCTAAACTTAAATATAGTTTTCTGATCAAATGAATGCTACATTGTAATCCATGTTTCGGTATTTTGGGTAAATAAAATCTGCTTTATTGGAATGGAGTAAGCCTTTTTTATTCAAGAGTAAAATGCAAGTTTATATGATATTTGTAGGAACTAATATTTGTAGGCAGACTGTGAATATGTACTTTTGGTTCCAATTTTTTTTTTTCTGAAATCCCAGCTAATCTCAAACAATCAGAATCGTAATTAATTAATTACGTGATCCCACATGTGGAAAATTTCTGTCTGATATCATATAATGGATGTCCAAGAAAAAGTGCAAAATCATTAGAAAATAAAAAAAAATAGAAGACAACATGGGGACGTCAGACCCTATCTCAGCTGGTTACAGGCAAGAGGGGGGTACACCTGTTACATGTCACCAGTCTGTTGCAGGGCTACTCACAGAGACATTGAACCATTCACACACACTCTTTTCTCAGAGCAGTTTTATAGTAGCCAATGAACTGAATATGCATTCCTTTGGAGAATGGGAGGAATTTGGAGCACCCAGTAAAAACTCATGTATATGCGGTAAGAACATGCAAACTCCACACAGAAAAGTAAGCTGGTAATCCAATCTTGCTTGAGAGGCCATTGTGCTAAGCACTTTGCCATCATGCAGCCTTTGTTCAAGCATTTTATTTCTGTTTGGTCCAGCATGGATGTTTTTACATTCATCATCTGAAGAATATTTTTTATTGGAAATACCTTTAGCAACCCTACTTCCGGCCTTTGATTTGTTTTTTTTTAATTTCATATTCTTCATCATACTTTTCTTTTGCTTCCTGGTTGAGGCTGTGATGCCGCAAAAATTTTGGGAAAAAAAATACTCTGCTGCTAAAAAGCAGGACAAAAATGTATGAAAATATTCCATTTTTCACAGAAATGAAAGCGTTCAAAGGGATTTTTGTCTGATTCAGACCCCACATTGTGCAGATATTTCCTTCGTGATTACCTGGCAACATGTTGCTCTATATTCAGATATTTCATGAATACAGTGAAGGAAGACATGAAGATAGTTGGCGTCACTGAAGAGAATGCAGGAGACAGGATTAGATGGAAGAAACTGACTTGCTGTGGCGACCCCTGAAGGAAAATGCGGAAAGGGAAGAAGATTGTGCCATACAGATAGAGAGGTGGGGATGGATTCCACGTGACGAGGAAGGATTCTGCCAGACAAATATGCAGCTGCTAAAATGACATAGCAAAGCAACAAACAGGAAGGGCTTGCAATAACAAAATGAAGGCTTCTCCAGAGGCTCACAGTTCTACAGAAAACTCTCTTTATTTACAAGCCCTCTAAAGTAGAAAGACATTCAAGGTTACAAAAAACTTAGGCGGAATGGTTCAGAACAGAAAAGATTTCTTTAAAATTTTTATAAATCCTAATATCAGAAGGAAAATAATCATTTGAAGTTGAGAATTGTGCTCGATTTTTTCTCAAAGCTGCCGAGCTGTCCAAGATGAGAAAATGTGAAATACAGTCAGTCAGTCATCTTCTTATCCTTCTGTCCCTTTCGAGGTTGCGGGGGGTGCCGGAGCCCATCCCGGCTGATTTAAGGCAAAGGGTAGGGTACACCCCAAACAGGTTGCCAGTCTGTCATGGGGCCACACACACACACTCATTCTTGGGGGCAATTGGCACCGGCCAATCAACCTAGCATGCATGTCTTTAGAGGGTGGGAGGAAACCGGAGTACCCGGAGGAAACCCACGCAAACACGGGGAGAACATGCAAACTCTGCACAGAAAGGACAGAAAGAAAATAATCATTTGAAGTTGAGAATTGTGCTCGATTTTTTCTCAAAGCTGCCGAGCTGCCCAAGATGAGAAAAAGTGAAATACAGTCAGTCATCTTCTTGTCTGTCTGTCCCTTTCGGGATTGCAGGGGGTGCCTGAGCCCATCCCGGCTGATTTAAGGCGAAGGGCAGGGTACACCCCAAACAGGTCGCCAGTCTGTCATGGGGCCATGGGACTCATTCCTAGGGGCAATTTGGCACCGGCCAATCAACCTGGCATGTATGTCTGGAGGGTGGGAGGAAACCGGAGTACCCGGAGGAAACCCACGCAAAGACGGGGAGAACATGCAAACTCCACACAGAAAGGACAGTGTTCCAAGCCTCGTTCTCACCCGGGACTCGAACCCACGACGTTCTTGCTGTGAGGCCACTGTGCTACCCACTGCGCTACCCTGTAAAATACAGTATAAACTCTAAATACAAATAGAAAAATTTTTAAAAATGAAGACTTTGTACAATGTTATGAAAAAAAAGAGTAAAACCTAAAAACTCTGATACTTTTAATTTTTCAAACTATAAAAATAGTCTTTTCTGTGGATTCTTAAGAAGTCTGTCTCTGTCCTGGTTGAAGTGAAAGAACCAAACTCCAAGAGGAGGACAAATTTTCCTCCACTATAATTTACCACAAAAATAAACCGTAGCTCATCAAAGTAAAGCACTGTGTGTTGAGATAGGAGTCCCCCTCCGTCACCACCGATCTGACTTAAACAAACAGCAAACCTCGGCTTTGTCCCCTCCGTGTTAGCTGTCCATCTTTTTGATTGGCAGACAAATGTTAGCGTGAGGGATGTCACGGGAAGCTGTGAAGAGAGCAAAAGCCACTGCAGCAATCTTAATATTGCATCTCGACCCCTCATCAGTCTTATAGTTTAAATTCTAATCATGTTAGGCCACAGGGGCATGTCATTTAGAAAGCCTGCCTTCTGCACGCCGCCCCTTCACTTTACTCCTCGGCCCAAACAAATTATTGGAAGATTCCATTATTTCTCCATTATGCATATGTGTTTGCGTTCGGCTGGCTGTTACAAAATGAGGAGAGTGAATGGATAAATAAGCTTGGTTTAGCTCGTCATGGCCCAATACGTCTGCTTCTAGATACAGCTGGGTCCACGGTGGTCTTCAAATTGTTCATCATTAGAACCATAATGCCACTGTTTTCCTACTGCTAATCTTTCACAGCACAGAAAATCAGAATGCAAAAGAGCCACTTTTATTCCTTAAATCACCCATAAGATCCAAGAGCTTTTAGATTTTAAAAGTAATATAAACTACAGGATCTAAAAATGTGATATTTAGTTTGATCTTAAACAAAAGTAAATAAACGCAATCTCCCAAACAGAATTAGTGGTTCATGATCAGTCGATCAACTAAGAACCGTATTGCAACGTATGGCTTCTGCTTCATCCAAGACTAGTTTGCGGCATCACAGCCTCAACCAGGAAGCAAAAGAAAAGTATGATGAAGAATTTTTTTCCCAAAATTGACAAAAATGTTTATAAATTTCCGCAACTGACAAACTGTTCCATTCCTTCGTCTTCCGCTTATCTAGGGCCGCATTGTCTCTCCAGCGGGTCCTGGGTCTGCCTCTTGGTCTCCTCCCGGTGACACTCGGGGGGTATCCTGACCATATGCCCGACTCACCCCATCTGACTTCTCTTGCTCTGGAGGAGGAGGTGCAGCTCGACACCGACAAACTGATCATCACAAAAATCTGATTTCAGGAATCCCGAAACCCTGAGATACAAAAGAACCCAGATAAACCAAAACAATAATCTTGTTTAAGGTTGTGTTTCACATTAGAAAAATTTCGGGCTGTAGTCTTACTTTTTACGTTAGCTTCTTCTTCTTCTTTCAGCATTTCTCTTCAGGGGGCGCCACAGCAAGTCAGTTTCTTCCATCTAACCCTATCTGCTGCATCTTCTTCGGTCGCACCAACTATCTTTGTGTCTTCCTTCACTGTATCCATGAACCTCCTCTTTGGTCTTCATCTAGGCCTCTTTCCTGGTGGTTCCAAATCCTGCATCCTTCTTCCGATGTACTCTCTCTCTCTCCTCTGCACATGTCCAAACCATCTCAGTCTGGCCTCTCTGACTTTATCTCCAAAACCTCTAACATGTGCTGTTCCTCTGATCCTGTCCATCCTGGTCACTCCCAGAGAGATCCTCAGCATCTTCATCTCTGCTACCTCCATCTTTGTTTCCTGTCTTTTTCTCAGTGACACTGTATCTAGACCAATCAGTTTGGCCGATCCCACCACTTTTTACGTTAGCTACACCATTAAAAGTGAGAAAAAACTTTCCTTTTGCAATCAGGGTAAATATTTTTAGAATTGCAGCCTCTTTATTTGGAGCCACGTATATTAACATAAAAAATTAGGTCTGATTAACTAAAACGTTTAATAATAAAAAAAACAACGTGTTGAATATGACATGTTTACAGAAAATAATTGATTTTAATTAAACACTAAAATGATTTGACTTCAACCATAACATGATATTAACAACATGTGATGCTTTGGCATGTATGATACTTATATGTCAATATTTTTACATTGACTTTAATCATAAATCTTTTAGACTTGGTCATTTTGTTAATAGCTTGTTATAACTTTGTGGGAAGAACTGCGTTGAGGATAAAACAGCAGTCAATATCCCTATTTGAGAGAAAAAAAAAACCCAACATGATATTAAAGAACCCGTTTTTGACATTTAATGTCTCAAAAAGTGCTGTTTTCTGTTTGTTAGGAATGCAGCTAAGGTCAAGGCTATAAAACATGTTAATCCTTTGTCTTTATGCCTGCTGTTTGGATACATTTTGAAGTATTTGGGAAATGTGGTGCCATTGAAATAAGAAAATCTGACTTTTTGTGATTAAATTTAAATTTTTTTGTGTTTATTTAATTTATCTGTTCAATCTCTTTTCGCTGCATTGGTTACCAACAGTTGCATTGTTGGTAATGTTGGTAATTGTTGGTGACAGCAAAAAGGTCAGGTTCAAGTCCTGGAGTTGGGGCGAATCTTGAAACACTGGCTTTTCTGTGCGGAGTTTCCATGTTCTCCCTGTGTGTGCATGGGTTTTCTCTTGGTACACTGGTTTCCTCCATCTCTCAAACAACATTGTATGTTAGGTTGATTGGGTGCTTCAAAATTGCCTCTAGGTATGAGTGTAACAGATCCTGCAACAGACTGGTGACCTATTTGGGGAGCACCCCGCTTCACGCCTGAAATCAGTCAAAATAAGCTATGGCCCCTCTGATGCCCCAATAGGGATAAGAAGTTTGGAAGACAAAATGAAACAATATCCTTTCTTTTTTAATCATCATGCCCCTCAAATATTTTGTCCTTTTTTTTTTGCCCCATCTCTGTAGCCACTTGCCTATAAACCTTTAAATTCAATTTTCTATTTCAGTTGAAAAAAAAATTGGACAAAGTGATTTTAACTTCTAGGTATCTCCGATTAAAACATAAAAACACACTTCAAAGTTGATCCCAGATGGCATCCACTTTGAGATGACGTACATTTAGGACAACTTGTGGGTTTAGGGATAAAATAAACCATGTCTTTCACCCAATGTCCTGGTAAAAGTAAAACTGTTTAAATAGATTTTATCCAAGGAAAATATGTTGGAATTAGCTCTCTCCTTTGCTCTTCTTTCAGTTTGGAGTGTGAACCACAGAAACTGTGTTTGGCTCAGCAGAAGCTCATGATTATTTGAATATTTTTTTTCCCTTATGAATAATACAAAATATTTCTTGCTGGGTGGGGATTTTTGTCTGTGCGTGTGTGTGTTTGAGAAGAAGCCGCTGCATTCAGTGTGAACTATGTGCACAGTCACACTTGCCCATATAATAAAAAAAAGGAATGTTTTCACTTTTCTCTAATTCAACATGTTTTTTTTTTGCACCTTTTGCGTCCTTAGGGTGTCTGAGTGAGTGTGTAAGGTTTATAAGGTTGACAGTCACTGGGGTTCTGGGCAGCCAGTGAACATATGTTTGTCTCTGTGATCTCTTGGCCCACCAAACACAGTGTGTCCCATCTGACTGTCCCTTTGCCAGCAGAGCAAATATGCTGATGAGGACTCTGACTTAAGACAAGAAACTCCAACCTGCCTCTTGCTGGAGACACATTACAGAATAAACCTAGTCTCCTGTTACTCTCAAACCAACAAAATATCTCTAATGTATTAGAGAGGATAGAATTATGTTGATGGTGGAAGAAGGTGGAAGATTTTAAGTACTTACAATCAACAGTCCAGAGCAATGGAGAGTGTGTAAAAGAGGTGAAGAAGTGTGTGCAGGCAGACTGGAACGGGTGGAGAAAAGTATCAGGTGTGATGTGTGATAGAAGAGTTTCAGCTAGAATGAAAGGGAAAGTGTACAAAACCGTGGAGAGACCGGCCATGCTGTTTGGTGTAGAAACAGTAGCACTGAAGAAAAGACAGGAAACAGAGATGGAGGTAGCAGAGATGAAGATGCTGAGAATCTCTCTGGGAGTGACCAAGATAGACAGGATCAGAAATGAGTATATCAGGGGAACAGCACATGTTAGAGCTGTTGGGGATAAAGTAAGAGAGGCCAGACTGAGATGGTTTGGACATGTGCAGAAGAGAGAGAGAGCGTACATTGGAAGAAAGAAGCTGGGGTTGGAACCACCAGAAAAGAGGCCTAGAGGAAGGCCAAAGAGGAGGTTCATGGACGCAGTGCAGGAAGACATGAAGATAGTTGGTGTGACCAAGGAAGATACAGCAGATAGGGTTAGATGGAAGAAACTGACTTGCTGTGGCAACCCCTAAAGGGGAATGCCGAAAAAAGAAGAACTATGTTGATGCTCGATCCAAAATCAATCGTGAAAGATGTCATTATTTTATTTTTGATGTTATTATTAGCTGAACAAAATCACTTTCTCAGCCAGTTGTGAGTAAATGAAGCCCCAGAACTTTAACATTTTTCCTCCAGAACTTCTCCAAATCAAATATTTTTCAATTTTAGAGAAGAAAACTGGTGGAAAATGATCTTGCTCTCTCAAGACATGTACAGTATTTGAGCTAATCAGCTCTCATGTTGGCCGATGAAAGTCAAGTAGAAGAAAAACAATGTTTTGTGTGAGAAAGAAGATCTTTATAGAATGTCCAGAAGAGAAAGACAAAGTAACTTCATCTGCTTTGAATTTTGGTGTAAAATTACATGTTGATGTCACGGCAGAGCAACATGTTGCCAGGTAATCACGAAGGAATCCAGCAAGAGAATAGTCTGAGCCAGACAGGTGCACGGCAGAGCAGCTGAATAGAGCTGTTTCTGTATCTGCTCTGTCTGCTCTGCACATTTCAGAACATGAAACAAATGTTGTCACGCCAATAGGCTGATATAACGCAGGCCAATACTCATCCGATTTAGGTAAAGCAGCTGTTACAGGCTGCCATTAAGTCCTTTCTTTATGTGTTTAGACTCACAAAAATGTATCACAGACCTGATCTGAGTTACATTCCACTGTTTTCTCCCTTCTGCTCATTTAACTTGAATCTTTTTTACAGTTGGCTTCATTGGGCTGTGATTTCTAACGTTTAACTGATTTTTATGCACCAATTTACAGCCAAATATGAAGATGGGAATGAGAGTTAGCACGTTCAGATCTAAAACCATGGTCATTGGCAAAAAGTGGGGAATGGGGAGAAGCCTTTTTACAAGTAAGAGGCAGGTTCTTGATCCAATTGGAGACGTCGAAGAATCTTGAGGTCGTAATCACGGATGAAGGAAGAATAGAGCGTGATATTGACACGTGATTGGTAATTGGTGATTCCTTGAAGTTCGTCTTTTGTTGGTACTGAGTAAATGTGAGCAGTTTCTCTAAAAATACATTCAGTGGTTTGGGAGATATTATGTTTACAAAAGTTTTATGGAAGCATGACGTATGTTTGAATGGACAGAGGAACACACAGACAGCCAAAGTGCTTGAAGCCTCGTCCACATTCCGTGGGTGGACGCATGAAAACATTTCTTTACTTGTGTATTCTAGATGATGTAGGCGGAGGATTGTTGGTTTTTAGTTTGAGGCTTCATCCAACGAGGTGACTAAGCGAGGCCCCATTAATCCCTGTGTTCAGGATGAGGCCCACAGAGACCAAATGAAAGATGAAATAAGATATCTCTGTATGGCTGCTCTGCCTGCAGGGAGGGAGATTAACACTAGTGTCAGGTTCAACTTAGACTGCCAGAACTGGGCCTTTTGGTTTCATTTCGTGACAAGTCGGAATTTTTTTTAATTAGTGGCTCCAAAAAACCAATTTGGATAAACGCAAGACTTTTTAAATTGTCTTTTATTTGTCAAGGTTTGGTGTATTAATATTAAAAGTTCCCCGGTCACAGAAATCAAAGTTTTTCAAACATTTCCGTCTTCATAAGAAAATAGGAAAAGAATTTGGTGACAAAAATGACTTCTTAAAGTGAGTCAATATGGAAAATGATTTCTCAACCATTTTTTAATGTTATTTGCTTTTCAAGAACACACTTGAAGATCTGTGCTAGTCATGCTTGTTTGATTAATTTTTGTTTGTCCACCCCGGTATTCAGTCATTCGTGGATATTATTTTCCTCCCCGTCTACATTCTAACCTGGAATTTATTTCAATGCTGTGTGCACGTACTCTGCTGACGCTCAATCCCTACAAGGAGAGCTATTTTTATATAAATGGACCAAAATAAGAATGCATAAGAATATGCACTAGCGTTGCTAACTCGATTCACTTTACACTATATTTGCCACCTCAAATGAGATTTACAATGTGTCATGCATACACGCAGAGGCGGGGCTACGAAGGGAGCAAGAGGCGGAAGGAATTCACAGTGTTTAATTATTGCTATAGAAAAAATTATTAAGTCACACAAGCAAGTCCTTAATTACTTTTGCAATGTAAACTGCATCCTGTTCTTTTCAAACTTTTCTCTGTCACTTGTGTGAGAAACTTGAGTTCCATATTGCAGATCCCACTTGTTTGAGTGTGTTTTATATTAGAAAAAACAACACATGTGCAGAAGCAGCGTAGTAGAAAAGTAAAAAACATGCAGAGACGAGGCTGCCAACATCTCTGGAAGCAGTAAAACAGCTTTGGCCAGTTCTAGTGGAAGCGGACAGGGGGAGGGTGTGCATGTGGCTCCTGAGTAGAAACCCAGTCTGCAGCAGTTTGGCAAACACTCGGACCTTTACAGTAAAGTCTGCACATTAATGTGTGTGTGTGTGTGTGTGTGTCCAGGACTGGAGAGGCTTCAGAGAAAAGAGAAGTGTGTGTTTGTGAGGTAGTGCATCGCCACAGAAGTCTGGCATACCGAGCCAGCCTACATGCACACAGGGGCTTATTGGTGGGAAAACTCCATCGAATCATGTGCGTGCTAACACACACACACAAAGAAGCACGGGCATGCACACACAGTCAGGAGTCAGCTGTCTACTCCTGCTTCTCAGCTCATTAAACCAAATCCCAGGGACTGGACTGAAGAATTTAAATGAGGACCCTTCACCCCCTTCTCAAAACTCTCCTCCCTCCTTCTTCTTTGAAGTTTTGCTCTTTTCAGCCTCACCGGGGCTAGAGCTGCACTTGTAGTCCCTAACAGGTACAACACGCCCACTTTCTCAGTGTTGCTTCATTTAATACGCTGTGCGGCCTCTGCTACACCTTTGGGCATCGGATCGGCAACTCAAGCTGACACTCACAGACCCTTTTTTTTGCCTCCACTGTGACCTTGGGGAGTTTAAAACCCTGAAATCGTATACGTGTAAATCCGACAAAAATCCCCCGCCCAACACTCCCACCCAGCCCCTGTTTGTCTGTGCCTTGTAGCTTCAGGTCCCCACGGAAACTGGATAACAGCAGTGTTTAGAGAGGCTTGGGATTCATTCGGGATAACAGGGCCTAGCTGACAGGCCAGACCGAAGGGTGTGGGGGGCAGATTAGATACTTTCATTAAAGACTTAAGGTAACTATTCAGCTAAAAGCTACCGTCCTTTTAGCTAGCTCACTGCTAACTCTGAGTAAAAACACATTAATATCATTTGAATGCAATATTTTTGACAAATTAAAGTAAAACAATTTCAATTGCTAAATTAGAGTCAATACTCTTATTTTTTTTTTGTTTACTATAAAAAAATTTTTAGTGGTGTTTTGCACTTACGTCAAATCTGATGTGACACTAATTAAAATAACATGGAGACTAGATTATTAAACCATGATACATTTATTAAAAAATTAAACAAAAGAGTTTAAGAAATGTGACATCAGATTGCACAAATTTTCTTTAAAGTTGCTGAAAGTTGTATTTACTCATTTTCTCTTCAAATATGTTTCTCTACATGCTCATTTAGAAGTTTAGGTAAGAATCTAGACATAGTAATGGGTGTAATTTAGTTTGTTTTTATAAACTGTAATCGGAATTTAGATTGCGACCAATACAGATTAAAATAATGTTGCACGTCATTACAAATATACAAATTTAGCAACAGTAGAAACACAGCTTCAATGTGATGGTGGGCAGATTGATCCGAAAATAATTTTTTGTCAATGTTGGTTTCACATCAGTAACAAAAGATACGGTATTGCACACCTTATGTTGCAATGTTTTTACTTGTAATGAATGAGACACGTTTTATGATGTTTTCATCAGAGAAGTTTACTCTGATTTTTCTCATCACTGTGATGCTTTTAATTATCTGTAACTAATATTCGAACTAGAAAAATAATGTTGAATCCCAATTAGCGTAAGGCCCACGTCTTTTTTCCTCCGTGTAAAATATCATATCTTATGGAGCTGTCAGATTCCTTCCGTTCTGGAACATTTCCTCCTTGCTAATCTGGCTCTCTGCCCTAATTCAGTACACATGGCTCCAATTGCCTCTTCCTTATGTTTGCACCTGTGTCTCGGCTTCCCTCAGTTATTTAAGCCGTAGTATTTATCACTCTGTGGTGAAGTTTGAGATGTAGACTGATATGTATACATCTGTTTACTAAAGTGGGGGTATTGTGCGTTTGTGGGACAAGGATTCTTACAGTATCTCATAGCATAGTATATATTTGATGAATGGTACCAATTAACAGCTCAAAATTGGAGTAATCTATGAACATTGTAAGAACCTCCAAAAAGCTGATTTTCCATAAAACCCAACCCATTAAAAGGACCGGACCACCATTTTTTTATATTCCAATAAGTTGTTCTGTCACTAAGTCAATGTTTTGGCCTGGATGCATTTCTTATAGCAATTCATTTCTTCTTGATGAGGAAGAAATGGGAACTGCGTATGTGTTTGTTTGGTAAAATTTCTAATTTGTCTTAATAATAATAAAAAGAAAGGTCAAAGTTTAGCTTAATGCGGAACACAAGACTAAATTCAACACAAATAACTGCCAATTAGGTGCTTTCCAGAACGATCGAGGGCATTAATGAGCAATGGAAATGTACGCGTCAAATGAACTAAATCGAGAAAAAAACAGGAAAATGGTGTTAAGATTCTTGGGGAAAAAAAAAAAATTTTTCTTGTTACAAAATTGAAGAAATTGTGTTTTTTTTTTTACTTCACCTAATTAAACTATTTTTACAACAAAATCCTTCAAAAGCTTTCTTCATTCATAACAAGATGCGAAAATCAAGGAAAATTGTCTGAAGGCCTGTTATTTTTTTGTTTTTACCCTCATTCTTGCATTATTTTCACATAACATCCCGTCCTCCTCTCTGACACGCGACCTCTGAACCCTACCTTGATTCTTTCTTTTTCACCATTTTCCAAAATGCTTTTGGGATGAGGGTGTTTTTCTAGGAGAGCTGCGCACCCCCTCCTTTCATTCGGCATCATCCAGCGGCCCTCCACTCTGTATCAGCTTTTTGTCAGGGATTTACTTCCTCAATCCCACAAATCAACAGAGGATAGATGCCTATTGTGTCTAATCAAAGCACTTCCTCCTGGGCTAATCCCTCAATTTGAGCAGGAAGAAAAGCCCAGTGAAGGGGGAAATGTTCTGGATCAATCCTATGAAGGGCCGATAATATACACTCTCATTTAGATTTCAGTAAAAAGAAAACCAAGCTGTATTATTATCCCCCTTTCTATTTCCCGCACCCCTTTTTTCCCTCTCATCACCTTTGACTGCTCTTTCTGTTTTGGACTATCTTTATTTGACTCCTCTTTCTTTCTTCTTAATCTGTTTTTGCTTGGCTGTTGTAGTCGGTGTGTCCTGGCGTGCAAGCTGGTGAGCACGTGGCACTGTTTATGCAGGAAAGATGTGATTGACTTGTCGTTGGCTTAAGCTTTGTGGTACATTAGATGTTGGATGACAGGAGCGTAAGAAGCACAAAGGTGTCACCAGCTTTCTTCTTGGAGGTAAAAATTATTCTGACAGGTTGGTTTCAGAGAAGTTATCAACATGTCATCAATCATGCTGCGAAAAATAGATCGGCTTAGATTGATTCTGTTTTCAGACACATTTACTGCTTTCCAACTCACTAAAGATTATTTTAAGGATTATTTTATAACGATTAAAAACTAAATGTAAGAAAATATTATTGCAGATTTATTGTTAATTGCACTTGTCAGTCAAAACCCATGCTAATATTGTCATCAAGTCAATGGGTTTCAGGAATTATTTGTGAAAACATGGAAAACGATTCACGTAAAAGGCACAAATATACATTCGAAGACTTGGAAATAATGTGCTGATTCTCATTTTGAAATATCTCGATAAGGATAATTACACAATTTTGAATAGAAATTACTTACGCATCTTCTCAAGCTTCAAAATTCACAATTTATCTCAGAGGAAAACACAAAACAGCAGTCGAAACGATCAAATCATTTACTTTCATCAGTTGTTTGTGAATAATTTGTTTAGGCAATTTCTTAAAAAAAAAAATCCACTATTTATGGATGTTTAAAACAGTTGTTTAGGCGCTTACAGATCATGAATGATGCTGGTTATTCGTGAATGAGAATAATCAGCGTGATGCTGGTTAGTTACTTTTAAATGACTTGTATATTTTTGTCTATTTTCGCGCCAAACTGCCAAAGCAGCAATGTTCCCTCTAAGCTGCGCGCCTGCGCAATTGCGCACTGCTTGCAGATTAATAACGCACAAGAAAATCTATGCAGCGCACAAATAAAACTCAAGTTAAACTAAAGACTGGAAAATGAGACAGAGCTCCGGAACATATCGCTTTTCTTTCTTTCTGAAACAAATTGCTTCAAAGCGCTGCTTCGGAATCTGGCTCGTCACTGCTGCTGATGTCACAAAAGAGTAAAAAATTTTGCTCCGCCCCCTTCTGCTCAGGAAGGTTGTGTGTTTGCTCAGACACAAAAATTATTAGAGGGAGCATTTCCCAGCCGTGATCGAAATGCTGCTAAAAGCAAATAAGCAGCATGATTGTAGTTTTTTGTTTTCTCCAAGCAAACAAAGGTTCTATAACGGGAAAATTTTTAATGAGTGGAAAAGTTGACAATATTTAAAGATTTCAGTTAATCTGAAACACAAGTCTGACTTCTGACTGCTGCATTTGACAAAATTCTGCCTTATTCCGCATTCGTTGAACCTTTTGTTCCCCAACAGGGTTGCGGGGGTGCTGGAGCCTATCTTAGGTGATTCAAGGTGAAAGGTAGGTACACCCCAAACAGGTCCCCAGTCTGTCGCAGGGCCTCAGACACTCAACCATCCACACAGACCCTCATACCATTAATTTCATAGTGGCCAATCCAACTAACATGCATGTTTTTGGGTAGTGGGAGAAAACTGGAGTACCGGAAGAAAACGCACACATACACGGAGAGAACATGCAAACTCCACACAGAAAGGCCAGTGTATCAAGCCTCATGACACTTTTTTACAACATTAAAAGTATAAAAGATGTATTTATGCACATCATTTCACAGCCACTATTTATTCTCTTTTCAGTTTTTTCTCTTTTGCTCCTCTTTTTTGGTCTAATTTGTCTTTTCAAGGACCTTTTTTTTTTTACTTTTGGCTCAGAATGTATGAGCAACTCACTGCTTCTGATTTGCTGCGCAGCATACAATTGTGTGTGTGTGTGTGTATTAGGACTCCATTTTCGTGCACTCCCAATAAAAAGAAGGATCTTATAAAACAGTTATTGAGGATTGGATAGATTCAGGTGGAGAACTACTGAAGGCCTTTGAGCTTTTTTGGATGTAGATACTTGGATCAGAGAAAAAACATGCAATTTTGGACAAACATACTGTACCAGTTTTCCATGCCTCGCTTCTTGCAGCCTTCTGTGTAACATTATTGTTTTTTTCTTACAGATGTTACAATTAATTAACAATTAACAGCTGATAAAAGATGTTGTGCAACCACACAAAAGGGTAATTTAATTTTCAAGGTGCCGCACAGTTTGGAGTGTTCGTATAATTGCTCTTAGAAACACAATGATGTGGTTGTTTGTCATTTGCAGACACATCTACAGTAAAACTTACAGACCTGTGGCTGCTTTTATTGTCAGAGAATGACCTTGTTCTCTCAGGCTTTGCTTATACGTTGCTTTGTCTGGAAAGCAACAGATGTTTCTGTTGTGTCTTTTAGATCTTTAAGTACTTGTTGTGTTTAGTCTCATGTGCAGCTGCCATTGGTTCCTGCTTTCTGAAAGAAGAAAATTAAAACTTTCTTTCATTATGTAAAAAAAAAAGAACAATTTGTTCGTTCAAACTTCCTTCAACTGCTTCTTAAGTGTTGCTAATATGATAAACTATCTTACTTGTAACCGTTTTCTTTGCTTTGTAACTTAAACTGAGGCTTTTGAACGTGAGAGCAGCATCAGTTGATGTTGTCGAACAAAGCAAACAGAACATGACCTTTACCAGAGTTCTGAGGTTACAGAGGAAGTCAAAATAGATGAGTGGATTAAGTGAGAGCCCAAATCCCGGGAGACTCATTAGAATGAGGCAAAGAATAAGGAGAAAGGGAGAAAAGGACCGATCCCAGCTGGACTCACTTCCTTTTATATCTGACATCATCACCAGAAAAAACTTCATGGACATCCATCTGGTGGACTTCCCAGAGCAGACAAGAGGAAAAGCTCAGCTCAATCCCTAGAAATCATCAGGCAGAGCTGGAACACTGGTTTACATTTCTGCTAATATACAGTTTGCTCCAATTTCAGAAGCTGTATTTTAGTAGAAAATCAACCTACTGTTCTGCAGTAAGTCTTTGATCCTCTTTTGCAAATAAGATCAAGTCAATTGGCTTTTAATATTTTTATTTTTGCTTGCTTTTGAGGAAACAGTACAAAATAAATCAATTGAGATTTAATTTATTGTTACTTTTTATTCCCCATAAGACTGTCACGTTTGCTCCATGTAAGAAAATTCAGACTTTTATCCCTGTAATTGGACGTATGACTATTGGACTTAAAACAAATGTGTCTTTGTGAATCCCCTTTTTTCTTGCAAGACAATTTCACTTGTCTGTAAATAAAATGACAAGATTTCACACTTATGGTAAATAAATAAACTGAAATCTCTTTCCTTATGGGCAGCACTGTGGCGCAGTGGGTAGGACAGTGGCCTTACAGCAAGAAGATCATGGCTCAAGTCCTGGGTGGGGAAGAGGCTTAGAACATTGGCCTTTCTGCGTGGGGTTTGCATGTTCTCCCGTGTATGCGTGGGTTTTCTCCAGGTACTTCAGTTTCTTCCCACCCTTCAAAAACATGCATGTTATGTTGATTGGCCACTACATGATTGCCCCTAGGAATGAGTGTGTGTACTGTATATGGTTGTATGTGAGTGGTCCTGCAACAAATTGGCGACCTGTTCAGGGTGTACCCTGCCCCTCACCTCGAATCAGCCTGGATGGGCTCTGGCATCCCCACAACCCCGAAAGTGATAGACTAGGGGTGTCAAAGACCTTGAGGGCTGGTGTCCTGAAGGTTTTCCATGTATTCCTGGTTCAATACAGCTGATGCACATAAAGTGAAATTAACAACCAATAAAATTTTGCACAATTGACTGCTTAACCTGGATCTGGTGTGTAACTGCAAGAGCACATAGAACACATTGCGGACCAGACTTTGACACCTATGGGATAGACGGTTTAGAAGGTGTCTGACTCTTTTCTAACACTGTGAGACTGAATAGAACAGGTCCTCTGATTTACTTGATTGATCAACATATTTGGCACCGCAGTCCAAAATTAAGAAGAAAAAGTATCCTTTATTCATTCCACAATGGACAAATTTGTGTGCTGCATTACACCGCAGAAGGCTGCCACGACGACACCAATAGTGGGAGAAACGGGGGGTTAGGTATCTTCTCCAAGGACACTTAGACATGAGCTCAGTGGGAGTCGATACTGCGAACTTCTGGTGCAAGGGCGAACGTTCTACCGCTGTGCATTTGCTTCTGTTATGAACTCTATTATGAGGGTGTTATATTTTTTGTTAATGATACATCTTCATCCTAGTTTTTTATAAAATCTTCCATTTGTTTTTAATTCTGAGGTGGTCTTTTACATAATTTGGTTTACAATCTACCAGGTTGACACGGAGACTGATATTTGGTATTTTAAAGATTACTTTAGTGTTTAGTAAGTTTATTTGCAGTCTGTAAACTCCCACAGCCAACAGACTTTGCTGAAGTTGTATTTTGAGCTCACAGAACTTTCTGGTGCGAGACAGCAGGCGTGTGTGGCCCGAGTTGTGATGATGTGATGGATGATGTGAGTAATTCTGGTTAACTGGGAAATGACACATTTAACATTTATTGCTTCTAAAAGTGGTGCGATTAGTTGAATTTGCATTGCTTTAAAACAACCTGGTGTGCGAGAGGGCTTAATTCCCAAATTACGCTATCCTCATATTCACGCCTTGTTAAAGCAAACACACAGCTGCTTTATGTTCCTGGCTGCTGGCATTCCCACCAACTCCAATAAAGTTACAGTCCAACTCCTCTTCTTCATGCTAGTTACTTTTCTCTTTCTCTGTTAAAAAAACCTTTCCTCTCCTCCATGTCTGCCTCAAACCTACATGCCATGTACAGGACCTATCATTCTGCTCTGTGACATACAAGTGTCCCGATCCTCGTTTTTTTTGCCTCCGTTTCTTGCCCGGATCAAATGTTTGGCTTTAAAAAGCCAAAAGTTTGATGTGGATGAGCAACTGCCTATGAAACACTTTAATCCGAAGTGCTGTAATGTATTTAATTTCACACCCTCTGATGGTGTTGCCCCTTCTTTAGGATTACCCGAAGGAAGCAAGAGTAGAGGTGGGGGTGGGGGTCTTGGTGGAAGGAAGTCTCTGAAGCCATTCGTAAGCAAGAACAAGACTTAAGAAACAAGGCGGATGTGCTCAACTAGAAACTGTGAGAAAAACCCCAAAATATGCTGAAGACTGCATATAAAGAGGGTCAGGGCAAGCTAAACTCTTCAAATACGTATGTAGTTGTTGAGTTAGATTAGGGCATCTTTACAAAAAGGGGTATCGTGCAAAAAAACTATTTTTTGAGTGCTTTCGCCCTGTTTGATCACCGAGCACTCAAGTTGCATCCTACCCAGCAGGATGGCGAAACAAGGGATACATAGACAAAAACACATAGTACATGTAATTAAAAATGAATGTTTCTTATAAATGTAATTTTCAAAGCTATTTTATTTGATGCAGGAGTGTCTTTGACCCCTTCAGCATGACTTTCTGGTCATGGTTTTATGTACGTTGGGTCTTTTCGCAAAGCTGATCTCAAATGGGAAACAATAGTATTGATCTTAGGAATATTCAAAAGTCAAATTATTCCCACATAAAAAACAATGTGGGAATTAGCTTTCGAATACCTTTCTATTTTATTCACGCATGTTTGAGTAATCTGCAAGCTCTACCATACAGAATTTGAATGGCAGTCAGATGACTGGTTGTTTTCTGCCACGGATTTTGTTCTCCTCCCTCCCACAATCTAACTAAAACAGAAAGTGTTTTTGTTGCAGCGCAGATGCAATTGAATAAATAAATTATTACAGCACAAAAACACAATCTTCTTCTTTCGGCATTTCCCTTCATGGGTCACCACAGCAGGTCACTTTCTTCCATCTAACCCTATCTCCTGTATCCTCTTCGGTCACACCAACTATCTTCATGTCTTCCTTCACTGCGTCCATGAACCTCCTCTTTGGCCTTCCTCTAGTCCTCTTTCCTAGTGGTTCCAAATCCAGCATCCTTCTTCCGATGTACTCTCTCTCTCCCTCTCTCCCTTCTGCACATGTCCAAACCATCTCGGTCTGGCCTCTCTGACTTTATCCCCAAAACCTCTAACATGTGCTGTTCCTCTGATCCTGTCCATCCTGGTCACTCCTAGAGAGATCCTCAGCATCTTCATCTCTGCTACTTCCATCTCTGTTTCCTGTCTTTTTCTCAGTACTACTGTTTCTAGTCTAGACCAAACAGCATGGCCGGTCTCAACGCGGTTTTGTATACTTTCCCTTTCATTTTAGCTGAAACTCTTTGTCACACATCACACCTGATACTTTTCTCCACCCGTTCCAGCCTGCCTGCACACGCTTCTTTACCTCTTTCCCACACTCTCCATTGCTCTGGACTGTTGATCCCTAGTACTTAAAATCTTCCACCTTCTTTATCTCTTCTCCCTGTAACCTCACATTTCCATTTGGATCCCTCTCATTCACACACATGTACTGTTTTACTCTGACTAATCTTCATTCCTCTTCTTTCTAGTGCAAACCTCCACCTCTTCCCTCCGCTCACTACAGATCACAATGTCATCTGCAAAACATAATAATAAAAACCCAATACACCCTCTTTAATGAGCAGTCTGACTTTGCCTACATGTTAAGTTTAGTTAGCAATTGGGGATTACTGATGAAAATAAAGTCTTCATCAGAAGACTGACTTTTTCTACTTTGTTGACAAATTATGTTGTTCTGTATAAATACGATTGAATTAAATAAACAGGCCTAAAAAAGGGGAGAAAGGTGGAAAAGATTTTCTTAAAGTCTTTTTGGGAAAAAAAAAATAAAACAAAAAACTAAGCAGTTTGGGATGCTTGTGTTCAAATAGGAGGCTAGAAAATGTAATATCTGCATTGTCACATCCTCCCCACCCATGGGTGGATGAGGGGAATAGGCACCCTGGCAAATCCCATTGTAGAGCTTGGGCGCTTCATAAAAGTTAAGGAGCGATGGATATAGTCATGGCCTCCTTATGAGATGAGGATCTATCTAGCCTGGCTTCGGAAGCCCTAGACGCATACGCAAGGATATTGGAGGCAATAATTCCTCGGGACGGGAGCACACACAGGCTCCTTCATATCGTCCCCTAATATCCAATTTACGGGCTCAGGCCCTCCGCCAGAGCAGCCCCCGAGAATTTCGAATGCACAAACGCCAGCGTGAGATGGAATTAGGGCCAAGTTCTCTTTTCTTATGTTTGCCAAAAGTTTGAGGCTTATAGAAATATGAAACTGCCCTCTATGTCCTGTCCTCCGAGCCTCCTCCTTTCTGTTAACCCAATTCATCCATTAAATAGACAAGAACTGAAAGTACCAAATAATTTAGGCTAGCGATGGAAAAATGGCTTGATTGTGTGTGGTTTCTGGTAAAATGTGGAAGGTTTTCCATCACAGTGAGCAGGAAATGTTGTAAACAAGCATTGCTGATTGAAAATTATACACAGCCATTACATTTGTTTGGTTTTCTTTGAAAATTGTCTGGCTAAGGGCGTTGTGATAATGCCAGAGTCTGTAAATAAGGTTGGATAATTTAGAGGAGACATAGACGGATGGAAGGGGAGTCCATCATGCTCAGATGAGAAGGGGATTTATTTAGGTTCAGAGTAAAAAAAAAAAAAGTAAAAGTTAGAAAGTGAACATACATGCTTAAGAGGCGTGATGTTCCCTCTCTGCTGATCTCCTTATCCTCTCCTTAGCCTCCCTAAGCAGCATGGGCGCACACACATACTGTATACACACACACATAGAGAGTTTCCCTCTGCTCTTCTGGATGAATCTCCTCAAACCCCACCAGCTTCTCTGCTTTTGGATGTATTTACTCATAACAAGGGCTTAGGCCAATAAGAAAATATGGTGATTTATACGGCGACCAGCAAGGGATTGTGTTGCCCTGATGCCTTAAATATTTTACACTTACTAAACTCTCAGACTATTCCATGGATGAAATCCCCTATTTATTTTTTATATTAACAATTCCACAGCAAGAGACAACAAAACAAATTGTGATCAAAGCTCTTCACAACTTGGCGCCAAGAAATGGTTGACAAACTGCTTACACGCTCCCTGCTTTGGATCTCCAGTAGAAATAATGCATCTGTTCCATATTGTGCTCCCACTAACAGCAAAAGAAAGCCTGTAAAACATGCGATGAGAAGGTTTCCACCAGAAATAATCTGCATTGACTGAAAAAGCAGTGTATGATAAGCTTGTTTTTGCCCAGCCTCCCTATGGGTGCAGTGGGCTATTGTGTTGAACTACACAGCAAGTGTAGGTAAACTTTTTTGCTGGCGACTTACAATGGTTTCCAAATTTTGAGTGAAGGGCGAGTACATGAGAACCCAAACAGATGATGAAAAAAAACCTGACCTCAAGCTTACTGATTTCTCAAGTTACAAACCTGCCCAATAAGATCACTAAAAAGAAATACGTACATGGTTGAAAAAGTTACAGAAAAAGCATGTTAAATATTTTTTTTTGTTTCGTCTTCTGAACCACTTATCCCTTTGATTGGCTGCTAATTGCCCCTTGGAATGTGTGTATGATTGTCTGTGTATGACCCTGCAACAGACAGGCGAACTGTTCGGGGTGTATCCTGCCTCCGGCATGCAATCAGCCCGGACAGTTAAAGATTAATTAACAAAATGTTTCTTATAAATATAATTTTTAAATCTAGTTTATCTAATGCAGGAGTGTGTTTGACCATTTTGGAATGATTTTCTGGTCCTGTTTTTATGTACAATGGGTCTTTTCATAAAGCTGGTTTGACATTGAAAACAATGTTATTGATTCTTGGCGTAAGTTTAATGCATATTCACATAGCAAGAAGGTCAGGGTTTGAGTTCCGGATAGGAAAGAGGCTTTTCTGTGGCCTTTCTGTGTGGATTTTGCATGTCCTTCTCATGTATGCATAGGTTTTTGTTATTTACGCACCTTCCAAAAACATGCTTGTTGGGTTGATTGGCCACTATTAATTACCCATAGGCATGAGTATGTGTGTGGATGGTTGTATGTACGTATGTATGTGTGGCCCCACAGCAGACTGGCGAACTGTTTGGAGTGCACCCTACCTCTTGCCTAAAATCAGTCAGGTTAAGTTCCGTTACTTCCTTTAACCCCGTAACGGATAAAAGGTTCAGAAGACGAAACAAAACAAATAGTTTAACAGCCAAAGTTAACTACAAAGGTAGCAAGTTCTTGTTCTCAAACTTTAACCAGGAAGTGACAAGTTAAATCTTCACCATATCTGGAAAATTGTCTCCTATGTTATATACATCAAGCTTCCCCAAAAGGTCAAACAGAGTGTGCCTAAGTCATAAAAATCCCCATCTCATTATTTGAGCATTTCTCTGGCTAGTGGCAGGGTGCAGTGCAGTGGAAATGGAATGATATATCGGAGCTGGTCAATAGTCGATCTATAATGACCGTGTTGTTGGGCTTTCACTTTAGAATAATTTATATCCTAACTGATCAATAACTAATCTTGGGCATAGTCAGCGCTGAAATAAAGAGGAGAATGATGATGGCAGCAGGACAGGCTCTGCTGGTATGTGTGGTAAAATGTTGCCTCCACACACACACCGTATACCCAAACCAACAGCAGGACAAACCCAACATCAAAAAGTTTACACTTTAAGCATATTTTCTGGAGGTAAATTAGTGAATTTGGTGATTTGATGTAATCAGATTATTTTAACAAAATGAATCGATAAAATATGTTTTCTTTTATTTTAATATTTTGTTGTGTTATTTTCACATATTTTTCAGCAAAAGTAAGAATGTGTACATGTTTGAAGATATCTGTGTGTGTGTGCGTGAATGTGTGTGCTGAACCCTCTGCCCTCAGATTAGCCCTTGGTTGATAGGATTAGGCTCTAATGACTGGGACTTGGAAGACAAAGGGAGTTTCTGCAAAGAGGCTTAGATATGGAAGAATTAGCAGCAACCTTCCATTGCTCTTTCTTTTTTTCTCTTTCTTTTCTTTATTCGGTCTCATTCCCTTCTTCTCTTCCTCTCTTCCCATCTTTATGACCTTTCCTCTCATTGTTTCCTCACATGCACTTTGTCTCAGGATGACTTGCAACACTAATGCTTTCTACTGTTTCCTCTGGTCATCTAGCAAATGCATGCACTTATGCACCTGTCGTTACGTGAGGAAAACGTACAGCTTGCCACGTTTCCATTGATTAATGGTTTTCTACTTTGTAATGTTGAAAATTTAACCTATAAATTAGGATTATGATAAATTGTAAATTCCTACACAGCTGACAAATGTTCTTGAGTATCAACTAACTTCAATAGGATGCACTTTCTTTTTTGGAAAAAAAAAGGACTAAGATATCATCTAAATTTGTTTTTTGTTTTTTAAATGCGTTGATTTTTTTCTGCAAATGAATGCCTTCAAAGTTATGAAGCACTGAGGAGACCTTTGTGATTGATATATCGTCCATTTCCATCAGAACAAATTCTTCAGACATGTGGTCATAGAGTACAGTTAACAGTCTTAGATACATTGCCTGTTTGTCCTGGGTTGGGATCCTTCCTTCACGTGGATCTTCAGGAGGTTGTTCAAGCATCCAAATGCAAGTTTAACCAAGTTTGACCAATTTTTTGAGGACAGGAGGAGGTAAAGGGAGAAAGGCAGTAGGTGCAGCATGGCAGCCAATCTGGGCAGCCCACGGTCCCAGGCAGGCTTGGTGAGATCAGACGTGGACAACACAACAGGCCATCTGACAAAGAACACCAGAGTTTATATAACAAGAAAAAAGTAGACAGGTGCAAACATTGGGGTGAAATAATCAGGGCCGAGGTCAGAACACAATGTTTTTTTTAAAAAAATGATAGTCAAAATGCAGTCAAACACAAAAACTTTGAATTGTTGGATATTTTGGATCCCTGGCCTTATTAGCCAACGTGCTAAACGGTCTGATGCGCCAAGGTCCTGCTGAAGTTCTAATTGCCTCAGTTTCAGATTCGGCTGCCCAATCGCGACACAACAACGGCAAAGGAGAGGATTTAGGAGATTTTCTGCCAGCTTATGTAAGAAGAGAGGACTGCTTCTTTTGGTTGGAACAGAGAGGCTACTCGCCTGTTTATGTGTGCAAAGATAAACCCATTGGTGGATGAAACCATTAGAGGAGTATTGCTCAATAAGCCTGGGTATTTTAATTTGGAGCAGAGCATGTGTTGTTCGCAGCATACGGCGCGTTCTGAGGAAACAGTGAGGAAGAGAGGGGGCAGGATGGGCCAAAATAAAGAGGACAGCGTGGGCGTCAAGGTTTGTTTGGGAAGCCATGGATGGGGATGTGAGTCCAAAAGCTAAGTGTTAGTTTACAGAGCCCCAGCTGGGCTCTAATCCCAAAGACTTTCATAAACCTGACTGAGCGGTGCAGGCATCAGCATTAGCACGCAGGACATATTGTAACGTTGTCCACTAGCCAATCTTCTGTCACTCTTAATCCAGTTATTGAGTTGTTTATTCAGTATTTTTACTTCTTTGCCAAAGTCATCACTTAAAGTTTTTCAGATGGAAAAAATAAAGGGGTTCACTTAGAAAAGTCCCAATGAGTATTTCATGTATGAAAACAAAGTGTTCTTCTGGGAAAATAAAATCAAAATGTGTTTGAAAGATTTCTTTTTTTTTTGGACCAAATAAATATATACCTATTGCACCATCAATAAACAGGTAGATATGAACGTACATGCATATGTGCATGTATTTACATCTAGAAATCGTTATTAATACATTTATACAGTATTTATGTGTAGATCATATTTCAAAACAAATGTAAATTATATACAAGGCCGTAAAATAAAATATGTAAATATGCATAACACACATGAGACCACTAAAATTAGAGGGGAAGGATGACTCAGTGTGTAGGGTGACTGCTCACTGAGCCAACCGGAGGGTTGCTGGTTTGATACCCCACCAGGAGTTCATACTGTCCTTGAGCAAGACAGTTAACACCCAATTGCTCCTGATGGTGGTTTGCAGCTTGCATGGCAGCTTCCACTATCAGGTTTGAATGTGTGTTTGATTGTAAGCTACACTGTAAAGCGCTTTGAGTACCAACGCAGGTGGAAAAACGCAATATAAGTAGAGTCTATTTACCATAACATTTAAAATTTTTTAAACATTTTGTTCAGAGCAAAAAAATGCTCTGAACATTTTTTAAAGTAATTTAAAGATGATTTGGTTTAATTTTATATATCTGAATTTGTTCCAACCCTTCCTCCTATGGTTCCTACCCTCACCTATGGTCACCAGCTGTGGGTGGTGACCGAAAGAATGCGATTGCGGGTACAAGCGGCCGAAATGAGCTTCCTCTGCAGGGTGGCTGGGCTCCAGCTCAGAGATCGGGTGAGGAGCTCTGCCATCCAAGAGGAGCTCGGTGTCGAGCCGCTCCTACTCCAGGTCGAGAGGAGCCAGATGGGGTGGTTCGGGCATTACAGGATGCCTCCCGAGGTGTTTCGGGCACGTCCCACCGGGAGGAGACCAAGGGGCAGACCCCGGACCCGCTGGAGAGACTATGTCTCACAGCTGGCCGGGGAAAGACTTAGGATCCTTCCAGGTGAGCTAGAGGATGCAGCCGGGGAGAGAGAGGCCTGGGCTGCCCGTTTGAGGCTGTTGCACCCGCGACCCGACCCCGGAACAAGTGGAAAATGACGGAACGGAACGAATTTGTTCAAATTGATTGTCTAATCAAGACAATTGATTGTCTTGATTGATTGTCTAATATGTATTTTTTTTTAGTTAGATGGATCAATGGACTGATGGATAGTAAAAAAAAAATCTACAACTTTTTAAACAACTGTTACTTTACAGTGAAAAGTTTTTTTTTTTTTTTAAATATCTCAGAATTTGTTCTTTCGTTTGATGAGAACAAAGTTTTCTGTTTTATAAAGTTACACACTAAAACTTCACACATATAGATACATTCATTTTTAACCATAGAAAGTCAATTATTACCAATAAATCAACTTTTACGTGTGTTTTTATAATCTTTTCTTGACATGTAAGAGTTTTCCTTTATTAAATTTGGTTATAAAAGAGTCTAAAATGAGATTTAATCCTATGACACCACAATAAAAGCCTGAAAGTTTCTCACTGCTGTATCGCAGCGGCTTTATGAGGACGTGAGTGACCTACTATCCTTTTAAAATAACACAAGGATGGTTAATTTTGAGGTTTTAATTACTCAACAGTGGCTTTTATCTCATCTGACTTTAAACTAAAAGTGTCCCAAATATTCTTGGAAAAGTAAAAAAAAAAAGGACATCGAAGGAGGGTAAGTGAAATGTCTTGATGTATTAATAGTCTGTGATGAACAGTTCTAATCGGAGATGGATGAGTGGGTGCACATGCCAAATTGACTATGTTTGTAGTTTAATAACAGTGACATCATGTCGGTTTCCAAACTGAGTGGTGTTCAGTTCAATTTGCTCTTAAATGCACACAGACACTCACGAACACACACACATGCATGCATGCAGGAGTCTCACACATAAAGTTCTCTCTTGCGTTGTGTGCCTGTTGGCTTTTATCTTGTGCAAGTCTCCAGATGAGGACCAGATGCAGCCTCGGTGTAATTATGGTGGAACAACAAGAAACGTTTTAACCGAGCAGGTAAGAGATTTTCAAACTGGTTCAGATTACACTGATGAACACGATGTGTATGTGTGTGAATATATGTGTGTGTAACTATGTGACTGCTTTTGTGCACCTGGATGTTTGCATCTGTGTGCACGAGTGTGTACGCGATTGTGTCCATATAGGAGTATGTGAGTGTGTGAGAGAGGATGTGTGTTTGTTCATGAATGTCTGTGTCTGCGCATGAGTATGTGGATGAGTGTATGTGTCCGTGTGTGTATATGCATCAGTGTGTGTGTGTGTGTGTGTGTGTGTGTGTGCAGGAGCAGATAACTTTCCACATACTAAACATAAAAACATTGTCATATCAAAGTAAAGATTAATTCGTGTGTTTACGAAAAGAAACGTTTAGCTTCAGTGCGATCGTGTGACCCACACATGTAATTTACATGTCTGAACGTCCAACGGAAATTACACCTGATCATAACAGAGCTGGAGAGGGGAAAGGTCAATCTCTAAAATGTTTATGTTTGACTCTGTGAGGTTAACTTTTCTAGGATCAGATTAACCCTTTCTGCTCCTAATCCAGACTTTAGACTCTTTATCAATATGCCATTACTGTCGAAACTCTAACGCTTTAAATTCAGATCAAATGCTGACTGATTTGTGCAGACATGTTTCTATAGTCACATGTAATTTTTGGGGTATTTTAACATAAAAATGCATGAATTCATTTCCACCTACATCTCAACACATAAATATTTAAATCCATTTATGCACATTTGCACATCGATCAATACCGTACATACGTCAACTTAGAGACATGCAATTATTTTTTATTCAATATTATAAATGTATCTATTTACATCAGTTTATTTGCTTCATCATAATCAGGGTATATTTTATTGTACTTTTTAAAACCCCAATTCTGACACATTTACACGACATTTGTGTGTATTATGTGTTCATATGGTTGAACGACCTTATTTTGTGGGGGTAGGTAACGTGAAATTGAAATGAACTGTCCTAAATTTAAAGTTAACAATGTTTTTAATCTATTTTTTCTAAATTTTGTCATAAAATACTTTTTTATAGTTAGTTAATTTGATAAATATAAAAACTTTATCTCACTATTGGTCAGAACTTGACTTGAAACAGTGAACGCTGATGCAGGAACTTAAAAAAAAATGACATTATGTTAGATGTTTGGTAGTTTTTTTTTTCTTTTTTGTGCATAATATTCGTGGAGATTCTAGGAATGAGAGGAAAATAAACTCTCATTGGCCTGAAAGTTCTGCTGGTTTGATGGAAATGTAATCACTGCTCACACGTCAATCAGCTCTGATCAGTTCTGTCGCCGGTTTGGATGGAAAACGAGGCTGCCCGAGCCAATGAGCAAAGAGCATTGTCTCACTTTTCCTCCTTCTGCTTAAACATCTTCCCAATCAGTTTGTTTGCTCTAAAATCTGACCAAAAACATTTCTGCTGTGAAAATCACAACATTTCTTTTAAACCCTATGCCTAATGGAGGCTGACATTTTATTTAAAACTTTATTCTTTAGAAATTTTTAAAAGATGGGTGTTGCTTAAATTTGACTTATGTACTCTTTCCCGATGAGTTTGGAATGACTTTGATTGAAAATGAGTAAATTCCATAGTAATTTAAAGATGATTTGGTTTAATTTTGCTGTTCAATTATAATCAGTTCTTATCAATAAAGTAATTAAACATTGTAAAAAGTTTTTTGTTGGCCAATTAAACCTTGAAAAAAGAATGGGTTGAGTATTGATTCCACAGGGCCATAATAATGTTATTCCTACAACTAAGACGTAATTTTGAATAAAACTCTGAGACAGACTGCTAGACTGTGCAGGATGTACCCCACGTATCAGCTCATTCTAACAGGACCAGGCTTCATTGTTGGATTAGCACTTCAGAAAAAAGTTTTCTGGAATTTCTAACAAATTTTGTCCGACATTGTAAAGCTTGAAAATTAATCTCAGGCTGGTTTCAAAGCCAAAAACTTCTTACTTCTAAATCATGTAGTTTTGAATCCATAATCATTATTATTGTTCATGCTTTATGTATACTTTGTATGCAAATTAAAATTCAAGATCCTAAATCCAGATTTAAATCACATCTTATTTACTTCGTTGCTCTGTTTTTTTACAGTCCGTTTTTAGAATTTTACTAATTATTTTTAAAAGCTGAAACTAAAACTCTTATTTTTGAACTTGTCAACTCTTACTGTTCTCAGAGGAGGAAGTTTAAGGACGTAGCTTCTTCTTGGATCTCAAACAAATTGAGTCGAACTATCACCACGAATGTTATTGAAAGTAAATCTCTTCTGAAAACTTTTTTTTTTTTTACATTCAGAAAGTCCGTCCACCAGACTTGTGTTCCTCCCAGTTTGTTGCCATCATTAATATTTTTCAGCTATTGAATTTTTTTTTTAGTGTTTTCTGCTGTTTAGATTTGGCCGACAAAAACTAATTGACAAAAGTAAAATGTTTTTGTTGCTAAACCTCTGATTTTAAAGATTTAAAGAAGGAAAAACATTCGTTTTTTCCTTTTCCACTCTTCTCGGCTTTTACAATAAAAACATTCATGTTTTATAAAAGACTCCTTTCAAGAGCTTCAAGGATAAAAAAAAAACAAAGGAAAGAATAATTATGAGTGGAAGGTGTGGTAAACAAAGGAGGCAGGAATGAGAGCTAGAACAAAAGAGATTAAAGATAGATGTGTGGGTACACGCTAACTCATCTGTTGTCTTATGACAGAAAGGATAATTAGAAAAACATTTATTTAAATAAAAAAAAATGCCGCTTTGATTCTTTCAGAGGTTGCATGTGAAAGAAGTTTTGGTTCATTGTTTGTGAAACCTTGGTGGATTTCTTTCCCCTAAGAAGCTGTTTGTACCAAGCAAAGACGCTTCTGCACGTCTCTGTTTGCAGTTATGACAGAAATTTATGCTCTAAAAGCTTATATTAGAATCCACAGTCTTTCGTATGAGATGATGTGACCTCGTCCTGAACTTGGGCAGAGATAACTTTGTTTAGAGGAGATGGCAGAAGGTTTAGAGAAACCGCTGCAGTCAATCAGTGTGTTTGGTAATCTGATTCCTTTCTGCAAGATGGACGAGTGCCCTACTGATGAACTGCACACAAATCTGACCCGATAGCTAAATACAAACTCTCAGTTTCATCATATTTTCCTGACTGCTTTAACTGAACCAGTAGATACCGAAAAAAAGAATAAAACAATTTTTCAAGCATATTATCAAGCTGTTTTGGTACGACCAGGAAGACAGCATAAGTCTAGTTCTTCTTGCTTGTATTAAAATTTGGGCACAAAATCCATGGCCAAGAACAACATGGCAATCTGATCAAATATGACTTCCCAAATTTTTCAAATGTGCATTAATAACGTAGAAAGCCATGTATATTTTTTATGTGGGAAGAATGTTCAAACATAGTAGAAACCTCCAAAAAGTTGATTTTTTTTTAATGTGAAATGCCCTTTTTGACATGTTTCATATCTATTTGTAATTTTTATATTTGTTATTCCTCTTTTTTAAACTCCTTGGATTAAGTTTAATGTCAGAGACACGACACACAAAAACAATTAGAATCCTACGTTACATGAAGAATGTGAGTAAAATGAATGGTTATTTAGAAAAACCCAAAGTTTTCCATCAGAAAGATGTGCCTAAACTAATTTTTGAGTCAAATTTACTAAACTAGAAATTTCTACTTAAGTTCCAGCATTAAAACTTGTTTGACTATGTTGTTTTATCAACTCATTTGAACTATAAATATAATTAAAACCTACATGGTTTACTTTTAGTTGATGGAAATTTTATACCACAGTTAAATCATTCTAATATATTTTTTCTATTTGAATTTTTAACTTTTTTTTTAACTGCAAGATTTTTTTAAATATTTTTGTAACTTTCATTCAGTCTTAATCTGTATTCCAATAAAAAATGGATTATAACTTTAACATTGCTTGTAAAGTTCTCAGATCATTTTATTGCTGGAAAAAAAATCCTCATTTAATTGTCACATTTTTTAACGAGCTTAAAATAGATTTAAAGGGATAATTGCTTGAATTTTTACACAGTCTATTTAAAGATTTCTGTTTTTTTTCTTTTTTTTGACTATTTTTCTACTGTTTTTGAACATTTATTATTTTTAAAATCTATTTAACCATAATTTTTAACCATAATGAGCTAAATCCCTTTCTGCATAGTTTAAAAAAAAATTATGGCTTGTAATTTATAAATACAGTTATGATGAGGATGAAGACCTGGACCCCGATGAAGATCTGAGTGTGTATGTATGTGTTTCAGTCAGGAACAAATCCGTCAGCTTCAGGTTGTGGAAGAAGTTTTATTCTGTCAGCCGATGCGGTCAGAAAACCAGCAATCATCTGAGGAAAGGTTGACATGAGGAAAACATGGATTATCACATGTGTAATTGTTGGTTTGCACGTCTGACATGAAACACTTACCTTCAGGGATCATCAGGAATTTCAGTTATTTATAAGTAAATTAATTGTATCTTCCTTCATAATGAAAAAAAAAAAACTTCAAACCCAACATTTCTACACTCCTTACAAAGTGAGTACACCACAAGCAGGTCCCCTGTCTTCCCAAAATTTCTTCCCAAATTTTCCAAATTCTTGAACCCTGACCTTACTGAGAAGCAACAGCCCTAAACGGTGAGCCACTGTTTTTTATCTACATTATCTAAGATTTTGTTATAGGTATTTTTTAATAATACATTTAACTTAATCAAACGTCATCAGTACTGTTACATTGTGAACAATTAAGGCACTTTAAAAGTGCCTCGTCTGTTTTTAAAAGGGGGTACTGTGCTTCTGTGGGGTAATAATTCGTAGCTCATTGCACATACAGACAAAAAAGTACCTTTTTCTACTGTTCAGGAATACAATACCAGCCTTGTAAAGGCTTGAAACAGTATGTTTTACTTCCATTTTTTACATTACATATCTCTGGTCCTCTCTCTTCCAGTTTCGTCCTGCTCTTTGGGCACATGCACCGCACAGTGTAAATCTTTTTTGATGCCGCAAGCACAGGCCACATATTTTTTATGTTCTTATTTTGATGCTTGTAAGGAGATGGGGCAGCCAGCGCGTGCATTGATGTTGCAAAGGGACTTCCAAGTTATGTTGTAATGTAGACGTGGCAGTGAACAAAATCTGTGGCCAAGATCAATCTGGAGATTGAGTTGTTGATGGGAGGGCTTGCAAATTACTCAAACGTCCCTGAATGAAATACAAAACAACAACAGGTGTTTTTTTTTACATAAATAACATTCAGAAATGTTTAAAATTTCCAAAATGGTTATTTTGCATGAAGTAAAAATTATTAAAGTAAAGAAAAACAAGTTGAAGTAACTTCTAATAATTGAGTTGATGCAATATTTCCAAAATCTTTGAGTTTCCACAACTTAATTGACTTAATTGTTTTGACTGTTTTGGGTGTATATTGTACCTCGTGGGTCTCAACCAGCATCCTATACGTTAGAGCGTTTCCTCTGAGTGTGCTGCTCTATTACCACCGGGCCTACACTCACACCCATTCTGGAGAAGATGAATCTTCACACCTCCTCTTCATCCCTTCCTTCCGTTTGCTTCGTTTTTCTCCCCTCCTGCTTTTAAAACCCCCTTTTTTTCCCACTCGCCATCCTTCATCTCTCCGCTTTGCCTTTTTTGTTCTCACTTTCCATTCTTCCTCTCTCTCTCTCTAAGGTGCTGATCAATTCACAGTCTCCCCCAGAGGTGTGAGAACCCCCTCTCCCTCTCCATCCTCACCCGTCCACCCGGAGTCACCCTGAGCAGCACGTCTCACCCCTATATCCTTCTTTCTTCTTTTTTCAAGCATCAAGTTCGTGTGATGATAATCTCTTTTTGTGTTTTTTCTCTCATTCACTCCACTTTTTTTTTTAAAAAAGATTCCATCTGTCTTTTCTGCTCCCTGCAAAAGTGTCTGTGACACCATTAGCACACCTGAAATAATAGTGCTGGTGACAAATGCTGCTGGAAGAGACACAGAGGGAGCGAGGGAGGTGTGTGTGTGTGATAGAAGGATGAGATCTATTTCTATCTGAGGGGATCATTCAGACGAAGCAGTGGTTGAGAGGAAAAGTGGAGCTGCTGACCTGGTGGCCGGCAACACAATGTGAAAATTGGCTGGTAGTGTTCAACACAACGTGTGTGTGTATGTGTGTGTGTGTGTGTGTGAGTAATACATACGTTCAGAGGTTTATAAAGGAATTAATGCATCTAATTTCACACTTTTCTCAGCCTATATGAAGGCAGATGTTTGTCCTGTTTACATTAGAAGGTGTGATGCAGCGTCACTGTCACACCAAGTCACACTCAGTTATTTGAAGATTTTTTCTTTTTAATCTGCACGTTTACGTTAATCTAACACCTAACGTACAATCATTTTCAGGTCAAGCAGCACCTTTATGTTAAAGTTTAGACACAAAGAAAATGTTTTTAGATACTTTTTATCTTTCATGAAAAAATATTTTAACTTTTTTCAAATGTAACATTTTAACTGGATTTAATTTGATACAAAGTTTGCTCGTCATCTGGATTTTTGGAATAAAAATCAAACAACTGTTGCAACTTTTTGGGATGAAAAAATCACCTATAACTAAACTAAGATAATGTGTGTTAAGAATTAGATTTAATGTTGAGTTTGCACATTGTAGGAATTGTTGAGTTATTTTTATTAGCAATTCAATTTATTTGTTTAGTTTTATTTTAACCATAAATTTTTCAAAAGGCCTTCTTCTTTTTTTCTTATTTTGTCTTAAAAACAAGCAGAAATTATCGAAGATATAATTTAATAAATCAATGACTAAAAACTAAACCTCTGCATAAATTATGCACAATATTTTGAAAAATGCAAAATATTAAACACATAATCGTTTTTCTACTTTTGCACCGAAAGTATCTAAAAGTTTTGTACTTTCTACTAAAAGTTTAGTGAGAAATCTCTTGTGCACACTTGCAGTTCTAAAGAACGCCGGTAGGAGGTGCGCATGCTCAAGCATTGACATGTTAAAGTGTGTGTGTCAGTGTGTGTATCTGTGTGTGTGTTAAGGATCAGATAAACATTTGGAGCAAACAGCAGAATCCAACAGTTTGCAGGGAAACCTCACAGATGGAAAAAAAATGTTCAAATAAAATAATTTCTGGTTCTGAAATAATTAGCATTAAATCTGCCAGATTCTAATAAATATTTTACCTATTTTCTTTTTTTTGCAAACGTGCATGAAAAGTGATCAAACGTATTTTAATTTTGGAATAATGTAAATCTTCTAACTTGTGCATGAACTGCATCCATGAAATGTTTGAGGTATTACAGATTTTTACACCAAATTAAAAGTTAGAACCAATGGAAATGTTCTTGTTGCACAAATACACACCTCTTTTTTCACTTGAAAATTTTACCAAACACATTCTGATGGAACTTGCTTAAGATTCTGAAATGATGACATATTAGTAGTTTAATCTAATTCCATAAAGTGTGAAAACTTTGCAGCAGGTTTTATGTGTGAAGCATTAGTGACCCAAACCAGAGACTCTGTGTCCTTCCCTGCAGATCCAAACACGTTTGGGCTGCAAAAAGTTTGACCTCAGTTTGACTTCTGAGCCCACCAGTTGTTCCCTGAACAAACACACATACACACACACATGCAGTCTGCTTTACAACAGAAATAAATACTTCTAATAAAATCAACGCTTGAAAAAAAAAATCCTATTAAAATTTTAAATAACATGCAACACTTTGCACACTTTTTTTTTGGATTGTTCTGGTTTGGTATTTTAAATTTTACAAATTAAAAAACTAAACTTAAGAATTTGAATTGTGTTTTTGTTTCCATGCAATAAAATTACACTGTGTCACATTTTTAAAAATTTCTTCAAACATTCTGATAATGTTTATTCTGACATTTAAAAGTAAAACTTGCAGGTTTCATTGACATTGCGCAGAGTGTTAGCGGGTCATTTGTTCTCGTGCTCTTTTCTAGGATCTCAAAAATGCACAGATTTTTTTCACCAAATTGCTGCACTTTGCTTTTATAAAGACTAATTAATGGATCATAATTTCTTTAAAAAACTCATAGTAGCTACATTCATAGTGCAATCAATGCACCAATAAATCCTGCTTTAATTCATCTAATCTCTTTATTTTCTTCTCTATCATCCTGAAAAAAACCCAACAAATTTCATCTGATTTAGATGAAAAAATCCAAATAAATCAAAAAGAATTTTACTTATTTTTTAAAATGTTTGCTGCTTTTTAAAAATATATAAAAATACTTTAAAATAAGAGTTGATTACTTACCAATAATCTGCAGAAATAAACTGATAGAGATGTTTTTTCTGTGCGTAAAAGTGCGCGTGGTTGTTCCTGTGTGTCCGTGCGCTCTGCGTCTCCAGGCGGACTGCGCGCACTCCTTTTACAGCCATCCTCTAAAAAAACTACCGCGTGGGATTTAGTGGCTCAACAATCACCAACAAGAGTGTGAAGTCACCTTATCATGTTTAGTTTTCTCTGATGGATGGACATGAGGAGAAGAAAATAAAATAAAAAACACAGATATTTGGACACTTTTTCACACTTTTTACTCATGCAAACCAGGCTGAGTGTGAACAGAAAGCTGGTTGATCAAGAAAAACACACACAAAACAAATAACTCTTACAAGTCACTGTTTAATTGCAAATATTAAAAATTTTTGCAAAGAAAATTTGTTTTTCCCTATTTTTTAGCTTCTAATTGATCAATAATTTTTATTCTAAGACAAAAAAAGAAAATCTAAAAAAAAGATTGAGAAAGTTTTTAAAAAAGTTTACATTTTGCTTCTTAAAGTTGAACATTTGTTTGATTCTGAAGAAACTTTTCCCAAAACTTTAACTGAGTTCATAAACTCACTCATGAGTGTTTGAGTGTGAGAATGAGTAAGTGTGTATATGTGTGTGTGTAGAGGAGAAGAATGAATCCAGCAAAAGAGAGAAGGATGAGTTAGTGGAATATTTCTGTTCGAAAACACACACATTTAGTTGAAGCTGACAGGATGGTAGAATGTGTGTTTTCTCTCCTCCTGACAGTCAATGTGGCCTAAAACTAATCAATCAACTCCAGATCGATCAGACAGGGAGCCAATAGGGGGCTCACATCACTGTTCCCTCATCCTATTGGCCAGGCTGAGCAGAGTGGAGCAGCCCATTGCAAGGAGCTGTAGGGGGTGAGGGGGGGGTGAGGGTGCGTGGGCACACACACACATACTCATCATTAACACTCATTTACACACTGTAAAAAAATAAAATAACTTCAGCAGATTTCTTCACTCTGCACACAAACACACACACTGTTTACAAAGTGAAACAATGCATCAATTATAATTAATATTTATATGTGTGTATGTGTGTGTCTGTGTGTGTGTGTGTGTGTGCATATGGATACACACACACACTCACACACACAAATATATCACTTATTATGTTACTGTATTACATATGAATAATTACGTTAAATAATATATAATTTATTTCATAAATTTGCTTTGATTTGAACTTTTTATGCTAAATTGTTTAAAATGTATTTAAAACTGCAGAAAGTTCAAAACTTTTTGTTTGATTGTCAAAAAACCCCAAAAAATAAATCAGATTAAATTCTGAAAACTTGATATAAACTAGTTATTAACTGTTTTCATTAATCTTTACTCATAATTAATACATACCTGGTAATAACTGATGAATAACTGCAATCTGCTCCAGTCTGGATCTGTTTTTCTGTTTTTCTCTCTCACACTGAGGAATCAGAGTGTGTGTGAGTCTGCGATGTGATGCAGTGTGTTTCCACCAGTGTTCCCAGTGATCCTCCCACCCCTCTTCTCTGCACCACTTACTGCAGCCCTGCGACCTGTTATGGCAAACCAACACTTCCGGGTTCCTGCAGTCTTGCTCCAGAGCTCCTCTTCTGCTCAACACACACACACTCACATACACACACACACACACACACATGCACAGCATCGATCGTGGCTCCTTTAAGAAAGCCTAAGCCAGAATTATCACCCCACCTCCTCCTGATCTCCTCTAGACGCTTTTGCATAAGAAAATCAAGCCTGGAGCAGAGAGTGATCAAAGAAAAAAAATCCAGAGGAGAGCAGCTTCATTTTCAACTGTGATTGTGAGCTTTTGCAGGTCCTGCAGAGACTCGGATCAGATCAGATCAGATCGGACCATCATTCATCCTTCTTTCTGACTGACTGACAGGCGGACGCAGAAAAACATGACATCCACCAGTTTTTTATAAGGACCTGCTTCTTTTTTTATTATTTTTTCTTTATTTTTTTTTAAATTTCCAGCTTGTTCTTTCTTTCTTTTATTTTTTTTGGGCTCCGGAGCTGCAGCGTGTGGACGTTTCGCGCACCGGGCTGAAGTTGCGCCGGAAAGCGGAAAGCTGCAGAAAGAGGGACAAGAAAGAAAAGAAGCCAAGCGGAGGATTTTTCAGCTCAAACATTGGATTTTCTTTCTTATTTCGGGTCCATCCTGGCCTCAGAGGGGATTTTAAACTGAAAGGACCAGCAGGGAGTGAGGAGGGTTATGGCGCAAAGGGTAGGTAGGACCAAAAAAAAAAAAAAGTTTCTCTAAGTCCTAAAGCTGCGATGTAACGTGGCTTTCTGACAGACATACCCCAAAAAGGACACTCTCTAACGGGGAAACTTTACTTTTGACCCTCCATACGCATGAAGAACCACTTTGCGTCTTTTGGCGTTTTTTTTACGCACGGCTGCGCCACAGTGGAACAGAAAGAAAACATGATCAGATCTCACCTCTGTTTGGGTTTTTTTTTTTTTTTTTTTTTAAAGATTAGTTCTGACAGGCTGGGTTACTGGAAGGAGAATCAAAGATGAGGGCAAAAAGCAAAATAAATTCAACATTTTTCATTTTCAGTCTCAAAAGTAAAAATCAGTTTTGGACTAATTTGATCCATAAATGTTCTGCAGGACTCCTCCAGAGCTCCAGAGCTTAGTTTGGGCAGCAGGGGTTTGCACCTCTTTGCCTCAGCTTTAAGTGATAATGCATTTTACTCACTTGTTTGTCACTTCTTAAAAGCAGCATCAATAATTCAAACATTTTTAAAAAAGTTTACTTAATACATCAAACTCATATGAAAAATCTTACTTCTAGTTTTCTTACTTTTAAATAATTATTTCTAAAATAATCAACAGAAAAAGTGTTGGCAAAGTTTTCCCATGCAGCAGTAATCACAGTGTTCCTGCTGGGTAATAATCTACTGCACAATTATGAGCCTTTAAAATTAGAAAACACAGCAATTGACATGTTTAATAGGCATGTTGTTCACTGTGGAAACACACTCCAAAAAAATTACAAGATAAATTATATTTACATATATAAAATTTATAGTAGTATAAATTTACTACTATAACTATTCCACAAAACACACAAAACTTTGTGTGTTTTGTGGAAATTTTTATTAATAAGTTAAGAAAAATAGTTTCAAAAGCAAAGTTAGTTTTTGTAAATAAGAGTCTAAAAGTTCTTCATGATTAAAAATCCTGATTATTTAATTTAATTTATTGCAGTGATAAAGTTGGATTTTTTCCATAATTTTATTTGCATAATTTCCACAAAATTAAAGCAAATAAAAACCAGATTGAGTTTTAAAGTAATAATTAGACTCTTTTATTTGTGCTGTTTAACTTTCCACAGACTTTGTGTTTTTTTTTTTTTTATTCCTTCTTTGCTGTGTGCAGTATGAAGATTTGCCCCATTATGGGATGGATGGTGTGGGCATCCCCAGCACCATGTACGGAGACCCGCACGGTGCGCGGTCCATGCAGGCGGTGCACCTGAACCACGGCCCCCAACTTCACCAGTACCCCCACACCGCCCACACCAACACCATGCCCCCCAGCATGGGATCTTCTGTTAACGACGCGCTCAAAAGAGATAAAGACGCAATTTATGGGTAGGTTGAGATTTTCTGAAGGAAAGAAAACTTCTTTGTAGAAGTTCAAGCATGAAAAAAACTAGGGATTCAGTTTATTTTGTCCCTGCAATTTTTCTTTTGCATGTGTATCAATTTGAACTTTTTAACCCTTGACTTTTCTTTGCATTTTATTATTTAAATTAAATCTAAAATGATCTCAAACTTTCTAAAAATCTATTTATTACTTGAACATAAATTTGAACACATTGCAATTACTTTTCCATTTGTTTTGATCTTTTTCTTAATTCAAAAGTTAATCATTTATATTTCTTGATTATGAAGGGAATAAAATAATTAAAAGTTTCCACTTATTTAACAATCTTTTAAAATAAAATATCTCATAATTAAAGGAATTTTTTTCACATTAGCGGGACTTGTTCATTTGAGGGAGTTAATTAAAAAATGATCAAAAAACTACAAATTATGTTCAAATAGATTATTTAATTTGATCCATCACAGCGGCTTTTTGTCAATTTTTTACTAAGAAAAACTTTTTTAAAAATGACGTAAAATTTGCGTCAATGTGCGTTTAATCTCTGAACATTTACGCACGTAATTAAAATGCAAAACAATTTCTTTTTGCAAAATTAAAAAAAAAGTTTTGAAGACTTAGGTGCGTTTCTGCGCCGGAAAATGGAATAAAAAAGACGCAAAATTTGCGTAAATTGCCTCAAAGGAGAAAAAAATATCTCCATGTGGATAAATGTGAATATTTTGAATGCAAATAGATAAGAATTAAAATGAATAAAGTTTAAAACTTGCAGTTTTTTTCCTTCACTTTGCGTGGTAAAAAAAACTCAGCTTGGAATTCTCTCTGTGTCTCTCTGCTGACATGTGCTGCTGTGTTTTCCAGGCACCCCCTCTTCCCCCTGCTTGCACTGATTTTTGAGAAATGTGAATTAGCAACATGCACCCCCAGAGAGCCTGGGGTGGCTGGAGGAGATGTCTGCTCATCGGAATCTTTCAATGAAGACATAGCAGTGTTTGCAAAACAGGTCAGAAAGTTTGACTCTAAGAGCTGCTGCATGATCATCTAATAATAAGTCATAAAATAATTCAAAATAAGATGTTTGTGATTTCATTTGAGTGTGTTTTGAAGTGTTGAGCTGTTTCTTGCTGATTATCTGTGAGAAATTCTTAATATTTGTCATTAACTTTTAGATTCGGGCAGAAAAGCCTTTATTTTCATCAAATCCAGAATTGGATAATCTGGTAAGAATTTTTTTTTTTTTTTTTTTTGCTGGTTTGGCATGTTTTTTTGTAAAGATGATAATATGTCAGAGTAACACGTGGTGCAGAATTGTACATCATGTTTGTGCATCATGTTTGGCCCCCGGTGCGGCTGTCAGACAGCTGTCGTTCACCTTTGAACTCTGTTTAGAAATGTATTTTTATTTTTTCTCACTTTATGCAGCTTGATTCTGTAAATCTGGTTGTTAGATCTCTATTTGCCTCCTGGCTGTACGAGATCTCATAGTTTTTTTTTTATTCTAACCCGTCCTGGATATAATGTCCAAGTTTAATATCAGTTTCCCATAAAAAAGTGTTTCTATGAAGATTTCCCTCATTTTCACTTACTTGTATTAAGAAAAACGGGCCTGTTTAATATCAAGACGTGAGCGAACAATTTTTTTTATTGTTATTTTAATTTTTCAGATGATTCAAGCCATTCAAGTTTTACGATTTCATCTTCTGGAGCTGGAGAAGGTAATATTCTTTCTTGTCTTTTTTTTTTCTTTTCTGTCCGGTGTGATACTTTAGACCTATGGGCAAAATTTGCATAAATGTATTTTTGCTAGTCGGTTATAATTAGCGTCAAAATCAATCATGGGGCCATTTCTCTTCCGCGTTTAATCACGACGCAAGCTGTTACAACTGGAACGGATATCTCTGTGCCTAAAAACCCCCTCCTCCTCTTTTTGAATTTTTTTCACCCAAATGTTTTAATGAAGCCTAATGCTGGCAGCCAATGCACACAAGGTGAGACATATAGGTGAACTTTTGGGAGTTTCATTTCTTCTAGAAATGATTCTTTGTGGAGGGCAAAAGGCCCCAGGCGACCATCTGTGGTTGGATTGAGTTGTGGGTGTAAAACTCTTGATTTGTCTGCGTATCAGATGGAAAACAACGACCCCAGACTCAGACATACGGGAACAAAGTTATTCAAACTTTGCTTTTTGAATCCCTCCTAAAAGAAGTTTTTTTTCTAAGGCACACGTAGAAAATAAAGTCATCCTCCTGACCCCTCTCCCCCTCTCATGCTGACATGCCTCGTCTTCCTGCAAGCCGCAGAGGATGCGCCACATTGGCAGTGATAATGTAATAAGTAGAGAAAATTAAACAGTTTACCTTAAATGTCAGTCAGGCGGGTCATTGCGTGCTAATGGCCACTACCCGGGGCACCATGATGAATTTTGCACGGGTGTTGAGTGTGTTGTAGCCTCTGAGCCCTCTTGTCAGTGTCAATTTTCAACGATATCTCTATTTTGAGTGGAGAAGGAGGGAAAAAAATGAAGTTGCCATCAGCAGTTTGATGGAGAGGGACGCGAGATTCAGCTCAATTTCATTTTAGTCACACAGCCTAATATTATAACACAAAAGTCTGAAAGGGATTCACAAAGTAAATTAGACTAGAACTGCACAAAAGTCAGTTTTAAGACGAACAATAGTTACTTGTTAAACTAAATCAAACACACTCAGAACACCCATGCTTTCTGCATAAATAAGAACACGAATTTAGCAATTATAGAAGTGTGTGTTTGAATATTTTGGACACGGGCGTGACTTCTTTTTTTGTCTCTGTAGGTACACGAGCTGTGTGATAATTTCTGCCACCGGTACATCAGCTGCTTGAAAGGAAAGATGCCCATCGACTTGGTCATAGATGACAGAGAGGGTGGATCCAAATCAGACAGTGAGGAGATCACAAGATCGGTGGCCCTGGACCAGGTAGACCCCCCTTTCATTCTCTTTCTTTTTCTGAGTGTGTGTATGTGTGTGTGTTTTTCCCCCATTGGCTATTCAGCTATTCTGGGTCACCACTGCGCTCTGCTGTTATTTGCATATGATTAAAGTCGTTTTACATTCCATCCATCGGAATGAAAAAAAAAAAAACCCTGGAATAATCTTGCCATTATTGGTCCATTAATACCTGAACCCGGAACCGACCTGGGGAGATTACCTCGCCATAAACGTGACCTGTTTCATGTCGATTTTAATTTAGAGTCTCTTTCTCTTTTTTTCTTTCTTTCTCTCTGTTTGGACTCCCAACCAGAAGGTCCACAGCTCGCTCGCCTGCGCGTATTGGAGTTTAGAGGCTTTGCTTTCTCCACTGTAGGGGTCACGGTTCATTAAGTGTCTGTCTATTTTTTCTTAGACATGAGTGCACATTGCTTACGGAGACCCCTCCTCAGCTCGTTTTATTTGGTCCGCACGCACAAACACATTTTTTTTTTCCCTGAAAGAGTCAGCAGGCATTAAAGGTAGATTAGGGAGTGTTTCCTTTTGTGCAGATATCAGAGATAACCACAGCCTTCATTATGTGCTCCACTGGCTGTTGGCACTCCGGGGACGTGTACGCGCACAGGCATGACCCTAATGGTCCATACACTCCGATTAAATAATGATAGCTGCACAAGATGATTAGAATTATGTAAATTCAGATTTTTCTACCATTGATAGCTCATCATCTGAACGGGACAGAAAAAAAAAACTATCCAAGAGTTTTAGGTTTTGACTAAATAAGAATCCAAATTAAAGGGATTAGCTTGATAGTCCGACATAAAAAGTAATGAAGCGATTAGGCTAAATAATTTAAATCCTTGGACTTCCATATGGTTGAGTGGCTGGTCTGAGAAGACGAGCTTTTCTGTCCTGAACTGATAGACCCCCACCTAGCAGTCACGCACTGCTCTGTCCCATACGTTAGGCCTTACTGTCAAAATCTAAAGATCACATAAAAAAATGTCTAAAACTTCATTTAATCCAGAAACAGAATTAAATAACACAGACGCCACTGGCGTGTCTAAGTCTGTTTCAGTAGTCTGCTTGTATCCTAAAGGGAATTAGTTCTTAAAAAACTTTTCGCTTTGTCCTTTCCCATTCTTTTAATAATCAGAAAATTCACTGCAGTGTAGTAAGTTAAAACCCTTGGGTTTCCAGGTATGTCAAGAAAATTATGTTATGCTTGGGGCACTGATGGAGATCTTTAATAGACCATAAGATGCAAGAGATGACCTATTTCAATTTAATTATGGCTCTCAATTAAATTTAACCGTACATACATATCTATGGATCAACTTAAATCAGTGCATATTTATATTTATATATTTACTTGGCCCAAATGTAATCACCACATGACATGCAGGCACACTTACAAAAACCAAGAAGGACTTCAACATATGTGATGCAGAGGGATTGAAGAGCTGTTTTAAAAGAAAGCAGAAGGCAGCGTGCAAATGTTCATACTGCAGTATACACACGCGCACGCACACACACATTTAGTTTTTATGGCTATTTTTGTGTGACATCTTATCTGCAATTGTTAGGCAGTGACATCCTTAGCAAATTTGCATTGTGTGTGCATTATCTCTTTCCATATGTATTTTTAATGTATGCCCTCGGGCATAAAGTTGAAGTGGACTGGAAAAAAAATGCTGAGAATTTGCACAAAAGAACAATGTTAACAAGATGGAGAAAGTGGGCTCATTTATTCATAAACCAATTTATTCCAGTGAGGCGACTGTAACAGAGGGAAAAATGTCAGAGGAAAAAAAAATACTTTGAATTTATTAAACGCAACAATCCACCAATGCTGACTTTCGTGCTACATTATGCATACACCCCTTTGCGTCATAACAGTAATTTTCGGCATATTCTCTACATGTTTTTACTTTTTCGGGGTTATTTTTTTAAGCCCTTATGCAAGCAAGTATGAAGGGCCACTACGCACCCCTTTGAAACGGAGGCAGAACGTAGCTGAGAGGTGAAAAAGTCATCGGCTCTGCCTTGTGAATGCAGCTCGGCTAGTTTGGGCTTTCTCTGCTGCGTTTGTGTCTCTTTCTGTGTGCAGGCGCATGCATATACGTGCGTGTCTGTTTGTGTGCAAGTGTGTGTTCAGACTGGCCTGATAAATGCAGCACCCCCCTCAGGTGTTATGTGAGTGGAGTGACTGGTTAGCACCAGTTGGACTTTCTTAACTCTTTCCCTGCTGGTCTCTGGAGAGCTGCAAATTTCTGCCTCCCCGCCTGAATCGGCATTGAGCTTATTTGTACATCAACATGTGAGACAGAAAGTTCACTTACAGATGCCCCGAGTTAACATTTGACTTGTTGTTTTGTGGAAAAATGGCTGCAGTGGCTCTGCTGATTGGCACACGTGTTCACCCCGGTCTGAAAAAGCGGGGAGGTATTTTCATGCTGCACTACATCATTTGCACAGTTGCCTTTAATTGCACAGAGAGCATGGGGAGGGGTACAGCAATTTGCTAATGAACTCTGAGGGCCCGGGCTCTCCGCTGTCGAGCTGAACACTACTAATAGTGCTGAGGACTCACTCCAAGTCTCAAGAGCTCCTCTACTTGATTGAGCCGTGCAGGCTGAAGTGGGGCTGGAAATAATTGAAACTTCCTTAAAAATATTCACTGCCTGCCTCTTTTGTGGATGTAAGAGCCTTAAATGATTATGAATGCCCAGCTGTTGATCTGTTGGGTTAATTTAGAAGTATTTTTGTATATTGGAGAGGTTTTGTTGGCACTGCTGCTGTAATCATGTAAAAAGAATGCGAAACTGCCGGCAATCTGGAAAAGCATCTATACATTTGGGGTCTATTGCTGTTTTTTTTAACGTCCTGCTCAATCTTTTCTAAACAAACCCGGATTGTGTGAGCTAAGTGTTGTGGTCACCGTGTAAGAATTCAGTCTTGATAGCGCTATCGTGGTATCTTTTCCCAACAAACAGTGTTGTTATGCCGTACAAGTGTGGGTTTCCAGGTCAGTGAGACCCAGCAGAGTTGGTTTAGGTAACTCTGACGGTCAAAAAGTGACCCCTGCCCCCCTTCTTAACTTCTAACTGAATGGAAACCATGACTGCTGGGGTCAGCCCGTATTTTCCTAATCAGTATGCCGCTATCGCTAATCTATCTGCCTCTGGTTGAGGTATGGATCGAGTTTCAGCCGACTTACCAGGCGTGCTCGCTGGCTCTCCTACAGTGGCACACTGCTGTTCTTAATACAAACTTTTGAATCATTGTAGTAATTGTTGGTAATAGCAGCTTTTGTAGTTGAATAGAGGAGAGGTTTGACCCTCCACTCACCCCCCTCCCTCCTGCTCTCCCCATCCTCCCTCATCCCCTGAACTCCCCTTTCTTTTTCCACCGGGGCAGTGAATGCAGGGCGGCTGTTGAGGATTCAACAAGTGATACAAAGAGGTGACCACGTGACGTGTGTGTTTCTTAGCCTCTTCATTATAGTGGTGGAATAGCAAGTAGGGGTGATTATGATTATGCAACTCGAAGCTGGCATGACTTCAAAGAACAAGAATGTCGGGAGCCCCCACATATATTCAGACACCCTCCATGCATTCATATATACATGTCTCCTTTCTTTTCCTCTCTCTGTTTACTTGATTTATTGGTTGTTTTTAAATCTTCCAATATTGCTGGAAAGTATTGCTTTGTGGAGCCACAAGATCCCGATTGTGAATAAACTTCTTGGCTTGTGTCTCTTGTTACTTATGATGAGCAGCCATGTCTTTCCCTGAGGCCTGCTGTGGTTTCTTTGGCTAAGTAAACAATAACCTGGCTTAGCACATGTGTACACAGCTAATGGAAAGTTCCTCTTCCCCTTAACCCCCTGCTAGCCCGTAACAATGGCCACCATCGCAAGCGACCGTTTCCAGGGAACCCGCAAAGAACATTTTAAGCTACAGTTTTTAAAGTTGGTATGGGATATCTTTAAAAATGATTTTTCACAAATTACTTTTACTTGTCATAAAAATCAACTTTTAGTAGATCAGTATCTTGTTTGAACGTTATCCCACATCAAAAACATGCCTGAAGTGGTTTCTATTTTATTCACACATTTTAGTAATTTGCAAGCTGTCCCGTGCAGTTTGAACCCCAGGTTGTTTCGGGCAATGGATTTTGTTCAATGCCACGCCCCCATTCTAACGTAAGCAGGTGTTTTAGTACAGGTGGTCTTCTCACGCTCGGTCCAAAGACCGAGTATCATTTTTTTGTAAACTTGATGTGTTTTCAACTCAAACAAGATTTTGGCTTTTTTGCGTGCATGTGTGGACAAAAATAATTAGGCGGAAGGTTGAGTTTTACTGTCAAAGAGAAAGTGAAACCGAATAACTTTATTGTTCAGTATTTTCAAGGATTATTATGCTAACGAAGAAACCACAGCTAAACATGCTCTTACAAGATTACATCTTACAAAAAAAAATAGGATAAAGATGTAAATAAGTTTTGTTGACGGTTGAGTCGTTTGGCGAGATGTTTGTTTGGCTCTCGGAGGGTAAACATGAAGAAAAGGCCGCGGTGAAAGAAATCAGTTTGTCAGTTTCCACAAGTGCCATCTAAATGGACTTTGAAAGCTTTGGTAATTATCTTAAACATGTAATTATCTTTGCTTGTCTCGGCAAGGTTAACCCGCCAGCTTTAAAAAGCTGACTGAAGAGTACCTGACGGCTATTCAGCATAGCATACTTTACTCACTCAAGAGACCAAATCCAGTTTTTCCCTCACCCCCTTCAGCAATTATAAGGTTATTTCTCTTTTCTTTGTCTATTGTTAAGAATTGGGGAGGAAGGGGAGTTTGGAACAGAACGGGAGGTAGTGAGGGGTCTTTTACTCTGTGCCTTCTTTCTTTTTTTTTCCCCACGCATACCATTATCAGTTCGTCTTTTCATTATGGGAGCACTAATATTGCAGCGAGGAGGGGAGGAGAGAAAGGAGAGGTAGTCGGGCGAGCACTTGCCTGGCCGGTTATCAGAGAGGCAGATCCTGCTTTATCTAGTCACAGTGGAAACTAAAGTAAACAAGAGTTTACAATAGCTGGCCTTTCAGCCCCTTTCACTTCCAGCTTTCCCAGCAGCGTTTCGGCCGAGTGGGAGAATGTGTCCGGAGTTATTGCAGGCCATCTCGCTGCTGCAACACATGGCATTCTCACAGATTTCAATTCAAGGAAGCAGTGCCACAGCAAAAGGTCAAAAACGGTGTTAAAGAAAACAAGCAGGGAAAACAGATGCATCAAAGAATTCTGGGGGATGAAGTAACCTGACTGTCATCTTCGATTCAGATGTACCACAGCTGAGGAGTAGATGTGTGGGGGGTTATTTGGATATTTATGTCGATGCCGTTAAGTATGCACATACGATTATTTCCGCACAGTCGCTGGCTCAGAGTGAAAAGTAAATATTCATATGATCACAAAGGATATTTCAGAGGGGAGAGCAAGAGGGGGGCAAAGCACAACAACCTGAACCATTTTCTTTATTATTGCAAATGAATTGGCGAGGCAACATTTCTTGCATGAACGGCTGTATGATGTGCAGCCTGGCACGCTGAGAAAGGGAAGCCCCTCTTGCATCTTAGACGTTGCACAATGAGAACGCGTTGGATTGGAATGCCTCAGCGATCAGAGCGAAATCAGAATTTCCAGCAAGGAAAATCTTTTCACGGTAAATTAGGGAGGTGTAGGGAAGAAAAAAAGGGAAAGAAAGAAGGTATGGCTTCTCTACACAGGGTTTCCTCAGCTTGGCATGGCAGGTTTAAGAACTTAGATAAAGCAGGATGGAGTAGAAGGTGGAAAATTGAATTTATTGAACAATTAAGCATCAAATTAATCTATGTGTTGCTCAGGAGCCGGTGGGGAGAGAGTGGTAAAGAGATGGTGAGGGAATAAATTAACTGTGCAGCTTTGGGACTCCACATTCTCTCTATTCTTTGTTTATTTAATTTTTTTATTTGTCTAATCCCCACTTTCTGAACGTGTCCTTGTTTATTGTGCGTTCAAGTGTGTGTAACAGTCACTTGTGTTATAGGTGTGTGCTTTTGTGTCGATGGGCAGAGTGTTTGCACAAGGTGGATAAAAAAGCCTTTTTCTCTCGTGTTGCGCAAGTAACTTAAAAAAATTGTGAGTGTGTTTTGTGTGCGATTGCCCATGCTGTGTGTGACCTGTGTGGGTAGTGTGAGTATGTGTGATGTCAGCCGTGTGTATTAATTGCATGTTAGATCAGTGCTGGGCCTGTTCCTTCCAAGGGCAGCCTGTGATTATAAATAAACTCTCCGTCCCTACGGAGATGCCACCAGGCCTTGTCTCAGCCCCGCCCTGTTTCCCATGAGGCCTCACTGGCCACCTCCCAGCAGGCAAAGCGCTCTTTTGTTCAATTACAGCTAATGCAGTAGTTTGCCTTTTCTCTTTCCAATTTCTAATTATGTTTTTAAATGGCATTTGTGAGAAAATCATAGGGGAGTTTTTCTGCAAAATCAACTTTTTTTTGGAGATTTCTACCCAGTTTGAACATATTCCCCCATCACTGACATGCCTGAAGTGGTTTTCTATTTTATCACACATTTTTGAGTAATTTGCGAGCTGTTTAGTCCAGTACTTGGATGCTGTTTGAACACCAGGTTTTCTTGACCATGGATTTTGTTTTCCACCACGCCCACATTCTAACGTAAGCAGGAAGTGTTTTGCGGTTGGTGCAGTGCTCTTGCTCGGTCCCTAGCAGGTGTGTCATTTTTATGTAAATGCACTGAAATAATATTAAAATGCCTGTGCTAGCTTTGCTAAACTGATGCGATAAGAATTATTACCCCTCAAACACACAAAACCCCTTCTTAAAAAAAAAAGAAAGGACACAAAAAGCTTTCTTTTGAAACTTGCTGTTTAGCATCCCTGGTGTAATGCCTGGTTCTTTTTCATGGAGTTTCTGAATAAATAAGTTCTGCTCATTTTTAAAAGCAGCAGTTTAACTGTGTTAACTGTTTGCATTCTGAGCATGTGGTCTGGATTATCTCACTTCTGATGTTCCCCGGAGTCACTTGGCCATGCACGGGGTGTTTCATTTTTCTTTTTTTCTAATGTGTGTGTTCTCTGGTCAGCAAAAGAGGAATTTCCAAGACTTAGAAGAGGGGATTATCTGTGTATTTTATCCCCGTTAACATCAACGTTTATCCAGCCAATCAACGTCCCTGTCATGCTTTTGTCCTCTTTATTGTGAAGCCTCAAAGCCTAATTTGAAAAACAACGATTATATCCTTCATGTAAGCAGTGGATTATAATTTCATAGCCCAGGAACATCAAACGAGCTCTAACACGGTCCAAATGGATTGAATTTGCTGACTTGTATTTTCTGTTCTGTTATTCTATTCCATCTAGGTTTTGTTTTAAACAAACCTTGTGTCATGAATTAATGTCCCCTTCTTTTTTTCATGAGGCCAAACTCGACTCTGAACCCTTTTTCACAGCAGCAGCAATTGTAGTATCCCAATTGAAACCAGTTGTCCCTCCTCCTCCCCTCCTGCCGTCCCCCTCTCTCTCACTCTGTGGTGGTTTCTATCACTCATTTCTCCGCAAAGGCCCTAAAAGCGTGATGCAAGCACCACATTGCCCTCCTTTTATGTCTGCTTCATTTGATTTCGTAAAGGAATGGTCGGCTCGTGCAGGTGCTGGAGGTTTCTGTGCTTTTGTTTGTTTGTTGTGGTGAGCCGTGCGTGATAAGACATTAAGTTCCATTTCCTTCTGCTCTGAAGTCTCTTTTCTCCTCTGTCCTGAGCGCTAATGCTGATTCTTAGAGGCATTGGGAGATAGGAACCAACATCTGGTTTTGTTTGAGCAGCTTTTTGCTGGGAACATGAGGGATGTGTGGAGTTTTTTTGCCGTTGTACATGTGTATGAGCATCTAAACAGAACAAGGGATGATTCTGTTGTCTGCCTACCTGTCTGACGGTGATATTTTTTTGGCATATTGTGTGCTCACAAAATATAAACCTGACTCCTTTCTAGATAGCTGCTCTGGGGGTGAAACCAACCTCAGTCAATCTTGCTAGTTTTCTTCTTTAAACTCTTTCTATTACTGTAACCCTCAGACAGACTGGATTTGGTTGGTCATGGACTATCTCGTTTCATTTTGTTGTTTTAGAAAAAGCTGTGGGAAAACTTCAGCTTATTCGATTACGTCTTCGTTCTGCTGCCCAAAATGAAATTTAGTTCTACATTAACAGGACTGGCCGTCCATTTTCCCCCGTTTAATTTTTGGATAAAGGGGAGGGTTTATTCTGATGTGGCGTTCTATACCTCTTGCTCTGTTTGGATGACATCACTCCTGGCGCTCGCCGCCGCTGATCTGTAGCTGAAGCTGTTTTGTATTTTTGTCTGCTCGCGGTTTCAGCCAAATGGAGGCAGCCGTGGATCGCACGCTTCAGAAAGCTGGGAACTAATGCAACATGTTCGCTCACTGTTCATCTGATCCTTTCTCTTTATCAGGGACCAATATTCTGCATTTGATAAAACTGCTGCGCGAATTTGAAAACTTTGTGGCCGGTCTTAAAGTTGGCAGAACTCTGAATGTAATCTGACATGTTTGTGTCCTTTAACACAGCAGTTTCCAAAAGCTAAAAGTTGAATACACTTAGAATTGTCCATCGTTATGACCCAGTCGACCCTTTGCGACCTCGTTGTTTTGCAGATTATTTTTAGTTCAAATCTGCATACCTTGTAGATCTTGAATAAATGGGGCTATTTTAGATTTTTGTGCTTGAAAATTTAAGACAACCTATTTCTCTATTAATGTTTATGGTTCTGATTAAAGTCACGTGATTGCCAAATCACTCACACAAACACACACAGGGGCACGTGGATGGTATTCTACCACTGTCGAAGTTGCCATTTTTCAAGGTTAAATTATTTTTCTCAAAATATTTTAGTGTGAATGAAAAAATTTATAACATCTAAAGTTAGTGATTTTACTAATTTTAAAAACCTATAATGATTAAACAAATAAATTTGACCACTTTACAGATATTGATTGTTGCTAGTTGTTTTTCGAACGTAACTCCTGCCTGTAAAATTAACCACTATACTGACATTTTTTTGGGTTTTCCTCTCTTTCTGTCAGACGTCCTGGAACAGGGATCATGACGATACGGCATCCACACGCTCCGGAGGCACACCGGGGCCGTCCAGCGGCGGGCACACATCACACAGCGGTGACAACAGCAGTGAACAAGGTAAGACCGTGGACAATGGTTACGGCAAAAGTGCTGGATAACATACTATGATAGATTAGGAAATTGAGTGTGCTTAGTATCACGTCACAAGAGTGTTTCTCTGGCATGGAAATAATCTTAAAATTCCCAACTGGACAAAATCAACTTTTATATCAAGGATTTTATTCTGATTTAGTCTTTCAACTGCCAAAGGAGCCTCTTCAGCTCCTGATTGAAACTAGGGAACTTTTTTTTTCTCAGGGTTTTTATTTTGTGTCGTCTCAAGGAGGGCTTGGGCCTAGCGGTAATTGAACCAGGTTTTCCTGGTCAAAAGACAGTATCTCTACCACTAGGCCAACGCCCCCTGGGAGCTGGGCAACTTTTTTTTAACCTAATTTCTGATCAAAATCAATTATGTATTTCAGTTTATAATATAATCGACATGATAATTGGGATTTATTTTTTATTGAAAAGGCTCATTCTTGCAGATTTGTTTCATTTTGTGCAGAAACTATGATCAATTCTAGATCTCCAGTCTCCTGTTGAGGTTGATGTCTGAGTATTGTAAGATGATATGAGTGTGTAAGGGAGACCCTGTTAGAGGGAAAAGGGGGGTTGGAGTAGGAGAGCGTGGCGGTGGGGCTCGTGCTGCAAACAAACTGTAGGCAAAAAGCAACTTTATGTATTATTGAAGGCGATATGAAGGCGAGCAGTTTGCAGGGTTGCCAGTGCCAGGAGGCAGAGCCTGGGTGGGAGCAGAGAGCGTTGCCATGTCTTCCACCCCAACGAGCAGCCACTTAGATAGTCCACACACTCTGTCTGCCTTTGTCTACATCTCCAACTCAGTCAGTGGTTTTTTTCCTCCTCTCTTTAACCAACTATCCCTCCATTCTTATGACTCCTCACTGTTGCTCTGCTCCCAGAGTTCAGAAACAACTTGTGATAAATTTGAAAGATGAAAGAGTACAAAAATTACAATAAAAAGAGCAAAACAAAAGGAAATATTGTGTGAGTTTGTACTCCTCTCTCTTTGATGAAAAATTGGTCTGGGGGCAGCCAGGCAGGATCTGATTGGTTGCTTTAATGAGCGTGCTCTGTGCTGAGTTTGGGCTCCTGCTTCTGTGGCCTTTGCCCCCTATTGACCAAACTGACACTTCATTTTTCAGATCTTTCCAATTATAGACTCACTTCTTATGTTTTCCCCCTTTAATAACTCTCTCATCATCTCTCTGTCTCCTCAAATCTGTTTCTCTAACTCATACTGCTTATTGGAGGTTTTTTGTTTGTAGGTTGAGTTCATTAAACAGTAAAATGTCAGACGTCTGTACGTGTGTGTGTGTTCTGCCGTACGTCTCAATATTGGTTTTTCCATTTGTTCAAACGTCAGAAGTTGTGATAGAACACATTTTGGATGTGTTTGTGAAGTTATGAAGGAGGACTTGCGATTGAACCAGACCTTGGCAGATTATTCTAACATTCTACTTCAATGCTCGACACATTATTTATTTACCCTATAAGCTCTTAAAAACATTGTAAATAAGGTCTTTCAAAAACTTGAAATTATTTTTTATTATATTTTTCTGTTAATTTTACATAACTATTTTTAGTTTTTTTTTTTTTTAAATGAGAAGATTTGCAATTTCCCCTGTACGACCATTGAAAACCACTGGCAAATATTTTCCTTCTCTTTCCAAATTCTATTGGAGCAAATCTAGATTAACTACTAGATTAATTAAATTTACGTTTTCAATTTTGTTAGAAAATTATAAGCAAACAAACTTACTTTCATTTATTAAAAGAAAAGGGGCACACTTTGTTCTCTGGGTTTTGGCAGACAAGATACTTGAAATTTCCATTTTGAAAAGCTTTACCTGCAATAAAAGCATGCTGCAGAGAGGCAAAGATGAACACTAGAGGGTAATGCTATTTGATTGCCATGGTTATGGTAAACAAGCTAAAAATGACTATTCTCACTGGACAGCCCTGCCTGTTTGTAAATAAAATGACAAAATTCTATTTTGAGGATAAACGATTGAGCTAAAGTCCTATTTTTTTAATACCAACCATGAGATCAACTACAATTTTTTCTTGGAACCACCGATTGATTGCGAAAGACATAATGGGGACCCTAGAATTGACATGAATGCACATGCATGTTGGAGACTTTGCGTGTATTGCCTAAATATAAATGCATTTTTTGTACTTTTTGAGAATAAGGGTTAGACGTTGCCCTCAAAGATGCTGAGGATCTCTCTGGGAGTGACCAGGGAGGATGGGATTAGAAATGAGCATATCAGAGGAACAGCACATTTTAGAAGTTTTGGAGATAAAGTCAGAGAGGCCAGACTGAGATGGTTTGGACATGTGCAGAAGAGAGAGAGTACATCGGAAGAAGGATGTTGGGTTTGGAACCACCAGGAAAGAGGACTAGAGGAAGGCCAAAGAGGAGGTTCATGGATACAGTGAAGGAAGACATGAAGATAGTTGGTGTGACCGAAGAGGATGCAGTAGATAGAGTTAGATGGAAGAAAAGACCCCCAAAGGGAAATGCCAAAAGAAGAAGAAGAAGGGTTAGAGTTTGCGTTCCTCGTTGGTGGAATCAAATAAAAGGACAAGAAATAAAATTACACACTGTTAACTTTTCAAAACTATTAAATTTGACTGAAATAAAATGTTGAGGTTATGTAATATCTAAGACCTGCATGCTAACACCTTCAGCTGTGGAATAAAACAGTCTTTATTTGGATTTTTAAATGTAGATAGTCTCAAACAGCTTCTTTCTTTTACATAGCCCACAGCTACCAACGTGTACATGTGTGCCCGCATAAACATGACACACACACAGACAAACAACCAGCATCAGGACACGGTGACAACTGTAAATACCGTAAGACATCTTGGACTGGGTTCAAGTTTTATATGGGTTAGGAGCTCTCAACGCCACGTCATATCAGCTCCGGCAAATTCTGTGTCATTCAGTCGGTAATCCCAGTAAGCTGGTTATTTATCTGTTTGCCACTTAGCTGCTTCACCTTGTTGTCTCTCTTCTCTTTCATCTTTGCATCCTCCTTCTCTTTCACAGTTTTCCCTTGTCTCCCACCTACTCTTTCGTCTCTCCTTTCATTTTTACTGTCAGTCGCTTTTTACTCCTGCCCCTTTTTTTTTGACATTCCTCCCACTTGTTCCGAGATGCCACCTTCATTTATCCCTGATTTTTTTTTTTTTCTCACCTGGCTTTGTTCCTTAAACACCTTCAACCTTACAGTCCTCTCTTTTTCATCACAACCAAATCTTAACTTTTTTCCCCTCGATTTACTCCCTTACTTTCTCCTTTTTTCTTACCTCTCTACCACTGTTTCTTTTTCTTGACATACTGATCTTTTCTCTCACCTTCGGTTTCAGTTTTCTCTCCAGAAACTCGCCAATGTTTTTTTTTAACACTCTTTTTGAGTCTTTGGATTAATTTAAAAACTTGATCTCCGCATTTTTTTGAAAACCTTTCCTTTCATGCTTTGATTTAGCTCCAGACTTAATTGCTTAGATTGCATATCTAAATCAGGAGTGTCCACACAATCCCGTCATGCAAGCTAATAATAAATTTGTAAAAAACATGTTATTAAAATCACTAAGATATACCAACAATAAAGAGAAAGTAAAATATTCACATAAAAAATAATAGACGTCAAATGTATTTGATGTTAAGAATTTTTCAATAGTGACATTTCGTGCTTGAATTTAACTTGTTTTACGATATAATTAAATGCATTAAAAGCAAATTTAAGGCATTTCCATTTTGACATATAAGTATAATATATATATATATAAGTGTTTTTTAATACCTAAAGTTACTTTTTTAGCTCTATTGAAAGTTTTGAATATTCAGATTTTGTAAGACGCATTGATACGTTAACAATGTACATGCACATTTTCAGAAAATTTTGAGGAATGAATCAGGATTATTCCTTTTAATGTCCCAGAGGATTCTAGAACCAAGATTTGTACTCACAATTTTTCTAATGTGAAGCACAACCTTCCTTCTTAAAGAGTGTTGTGTGGTTGCCATGGTCCCAATAAACAAGCCAACGGGCAAGTTTTCTCATTGAAAGCCCAGTGAAGTTATTTTTTTTAACACCAAACTCAATGAGATTGACCAAAACTTTCGTTGGGAGCTACCAGTTCATTGCGATTGACGTAATGGGGGATCCCTGGTCTAAATCATTCAGTCAAATCAAAGATGGGATTGTACGGATGTGCTTTTCAGCATTTGCTTTTTGTTTCCTGGTTGCCTCAGTGATGAGTTCTTTTGCGGGTGTTCACATCTCGTTTCTGAAAAAGACTTATAAGCGATAATGACGGCTTGCCCATAATTGTGGAGTTCATGGGAGGACATTCTGTTTTTGTTTATAGTGATTTATGTATTTATGCCTCTTCGTTTCCTCTTTTACCTGCATAGCCAAACCGCTTCCAGCCAACAGATGGTCCTTTTCTTCTCATCTTTTAGCCCAATTCTTCATCTGTTAGACTTTCAGTCTTCCTTTCGATCTATGTTTACCTTTCCTACACACTACAACCAAAAAGAAAGATGATGCGTAGTCATCAACAAGTGAACTCTCTCACTTCTTTCAGAGGCTATTCCTGAGACAAACACATGTTCTGCTCTGTCTTCTTTTGTTAATGGGTCATTGGACACAGGTGGAAGGATTTCTGAGGGATTTTTTTTGCCTTGAAGTGTACTGATGGCAAATCTTACAACTTCTAGATTTAGAATTGCGAATAGTTGCCATTTTTGTGCTAATAAAAAGTGAAAACATTCATGTAATTGCAAAGTATTTGACAATTAGAGCATTCATATTTCCAGTCAGACGGTTAAAGCCGCCCAGCAGATGTTTTCCAGTTTTTGTCAGTGTCTCAGTAACGATGTGAAAAAATATGTCTTTTATTTTTGCATGTGGTTGCAATTCTCACATGCTGCATCCTTAGTTATGGTGTTTATGCTTTGACCACAATGCCAATGGTATTTTTTAGCACTAAATTCCATTGGCAGTGACAAAAAATGGAGGGAGGATCACATTTGCTTCACACATGTCATTAAAATCGGTCCTGGGTGTCTCCTTTCTCCCTAAAGAGCAGACATAGAAGAAGGCCTCTTAGATTTTTTTTTTCTCTTTCTTTGTGGGAGATCTTTGTAAACATCCAGCAAAACATCGACAAGAGAAGTCACAGAGTTGCTCTGTTGTTAATTAGGTCCTTCTCTATTAGCTCCGCTGCGTGTTAGCTAGTTTCTACCAACAAGCTTCTTTGTTTAACATTCACAAGTCCTGCGAAGAAGTTCTCTTGGATCAGGCTTTTTTGTGAGGCTGGAAGGGCAAAGGAAAAGCTAACAGATCATATACACCCGCTATGGAAGCGAGTCCCTTATGCACATGAGCGAGACGGCTCTTTTTCTCGCAGTATAAAGTACTCCTCTTTGCCTGTGTGAATTTGTAAGGACACCCTTTGGCTTCTCCGTGGGCCTGGCGTGCGAAGGAAACAGAATAACATTCAGGCAGTGAAATCGGTCAGCTGCGTGGATGCAGGAGCAGAGCAGACTGTTTGCTCTGTCTTTGAAAACGACAGGGTTTTCTTTTTCTACTGCTCAGAAGCATCCAGGGAATCGGGTGATGACTGCTGATATTAGATATGTATCACCAATTACCCACGCTGTTTGTACAGGCTGCAGCGCCAAGACAAATGGCTCCCTGTAAGGCGGTGTTTTAGTGGCCTGAGATTTCTGCTTTGTGTTTTAAAACCCAACTTTATAGTTATTCAGTTTAATTAATCAATTATGGAGGATTAAATTAAAGTCAATATAGAAGCGCTTCTTGCAGCCAAACAGGCTGACAACTCTTTGTGAATAGTGGGCAAGCATTAAGACCTGATTTGGTCTTGTCTGGCTATTATGGAGTTTGTCCTCAACCAATAGAAATACTCGTTGGAGTGATTGGGAGGCTTTGGGCCAATGAGTTTTGTTCAACCTACAAAAGGGATTTGCTAAGGTTTCCAATGTGCCAAATAGTTCACTTTTCATTTATCCACAGTATATATTTTTTATTCTGAATTCACTTATTTATAAGCACGAGTCCAACCTGTATAGGAAGATTTAGGTACCCATAATATTGCAAAAGAAAAAAAATAATAAAGATCTACCTTAACACCCTCAATATCAGTATCTACAATAAAAGAAGTCCAGATTTGATCAAAGTCCGCAACTTTATCTCTCACAATATGTTTTTTTTTGTGTGTGTCCAAACAGCTAGACATTATTAACTGTCAAATCTATATTGATGAGGGAGGAGACGGCAGCTCAGTGGTTAGAGCGTTCGCGCGCGGACCGGAAGGTTGCGGGTTTGCGTTGCACAGAGAGCACGTCTAGGGTCCTTGGAGAAGACACCTAACCCCCGCTTCTCCCACCATTGGCGCCGTCAAAGGGCAGCCTGCTGCGGTGTAAGGAGTGCAGCACACAAAGTTCCCCGGTGAGGGATGACTAGAGTAATTCATTCATTCATTTATTTATTTATTTTATGAGGTTGCAATATTCCCAACCCTGCTATCATGCATCAAACCTCTGCATCCTTTAACAAGGTCAGGGCACACAGAAAGCTCCTGCCACTCATCCCATTGGGCAGTTCTCAGAGGCAGGGTGGGTAGTCGTGTGCAATCAGGACTCGGCTTCTGCTCATCCAATCATTCGGCTTCACGTGGACCCCTGAAAATCACTGATTAATTGGTCCGATTGTCCAGTAGACCGGAAGACTGAACTGCGTGTGTTTGTTTGATATTTTTTGTCTTCCCTCAAATGAGTTTCTTCTTTTCTTTCTTTGCTTTTTCCGGTTTTAACTGCAACATTTAGATGTAGAATATTTAAATTAAGATATGTATAAATATATAGATATTAATCTTATGCTAAACTGCATATTAGATTGGCTAAATCTGTAGATGGAAGAATGGTCCCTTAAAAAGAAGGCTTTTACTTTAGTGTACATATTGTCTAGACAAGGTCTAGACATAATCGAGCTTGATCCATGGCCCGGTAATTGTCTTACTGGTGTCCAGCGTTACCGGTAATCTGTTTAAATGTAAGGCTTTGTGGGTAGATAAAAGGTGTGTTGCTCCCTTGATTATTCAGCAATGGGGAAATACAGTAGCTGGCAGACACAAACAGGCTTCTCATTTTGATTTCCTCCGGGTGCAAACGGAGGGATGAAAGTGGAATAAAAAAGACAAAACAAAACTGAGTCATGGTGAGATGTAAAGCAGCTGAGGAGATGTTTTGATGCTGGAAGCGTGTGTGTGGAGAGGCAGACAGTGGAGTTACTGTTGATTACTGTGTTAAGTGCTGCTGAGTGTTGTTTAGGAGTCTATTGAGGTGAATTCAGTTCTGTAAACAAACAGGAGCATCGTCCAGATCGGGACGCTCTCCATGTGTCTCATGTTCACACATGACTTGATCGCAGATCTCACATGTCCTTTTTGACAATACGGATTGATTGAAAACTGTTGATTTCAGTTTCTTCACATTTGAACTCGTATAATCCCATCGGAAGTGTCGTTGGATTGTCAACTCGACCGTCGATCATCTAGAATTTATAGAACAACATTTTAGTGCAAAACAATCTCTTGACAATTAAATTTTTTCTATTGAAACACGGTTTAAAACTGAAATAAAGTTCATACTGTATAGTGTTCAACACGTTAATACCATTTTAAATACATTTGTTTTTATATTTTTTCTTTAAACATATCGTTACCACATGTTTTTGCAGTGACAAATCGTTTTTATTACGTTTGAACACAACCTACGTTTATGAGACTGATTAAATCATCAAATGTTCTATTAAAGTCAATATGTGTAAAAATAATAGAGCTTAATTGGCTTTGAAAAGCTTTTAGATGCATCTCTTCACAACTCAGTGCTCAAGGTAGCAGCGTTATCTGGATTTACTGGATCTTAAAGATTATTACCGGTGCTTACCTGGCTCACCAGTGTCCAGCTGTGACCTTCTTTTCTCAGATTCACTGAGAGCTTTACAACCTTTCTCCATCTCCAGCTGATGTGGTTCCTTCATAGTGACTCATCTTGCAGAAAATGGCTCTTTATTGCCTCGTGGGCAGAAAGCAAACTCAAGTGGCCTGTGTTTGCCCCTCTCAAAAAGAGGAAATTGTATCAGTTTCCCACAGTGAGGAGTGAGTTTGCTTTTAGGATTAAGCTGCCATCGAGGTCCTGAGGAAGAAAGGAGCGTAGATAAAAGTAAACATGGTGATCTCTTCTGCTTGCTTTTATAAAATGATTACTTCTGCTTTGTGATTGCGCTCTTTAACTTGATTTTATTGGTGTAAGAGGACGTCTCATGTGTGAGAAGGTAAATAATTGTAAAACAATGCGATAAGTTGCGAGAATTTTATTTGGCTTCAATGTTTTGGAATGTGTGTGATCTGTTTCTGTAAGTATTTTATTGCTTTTTTTGGACCTGATCTCAGTTTGTTTCTATTTTGACTCTATCTTTTATTTCACTTTATTTTATTTCATTCTGTGATAAGATTCAAAGGTGAAAGATGACAATTTACTACTTTCTGTCACTTTAAATCTTCCACGTTCATCTCCATCTGTGTACTGGCTTCATGTGGACAAGTTTGCACGACCAAAAAAAGAAAAAGCAAAGTCTAGTCTGTTTTCAGTGCAGAATATAAATCAAAATGTACATAAAATACACACAGTATTTATTTAGAATATGCATCCACATAAAATTTTCTCTTTTTTTTTGGCTCTCTTTGTATCCCTTCATTCATTTAAAGTTGCCCATGTTCATTTTTTCTACTTAAATGCATTCGAACCAGATGCAATGAGAAAAACAACGAGAGGTTCTACTTCATTTGCTCCACAAAAGGAGTAAAGGCGGGAGGGAAACGTATCTTTAACTTCTATGTTATAATTGCGGTGCACTAATGATGTAGACAGATTCTCACTGTCTGTTTACAGGAAGCCATCTTCTTTAATTTGTGACTGGTGTGAATGCCAAATGCCTATATCTAATTACTGGTGTTTGCTAAAAGATTCTATTTACACACACGCTGCGTCTTGGAGAGGTCTTTTTTTGTGTCCAGATGTGGAAAATGTGATAAGCATACAAAAGTGTTTAAAAGTTGTCTACTTAAACTTTTTGATCCAAATGAGAGGGTTTTTTTTTTTCTTTTTGACACATTGGTTCTTAATTTGTGTTGTTTAGAGAACTTTTAATTGAGTTCTTCATTCAAGTTAATGTTTGTATAAAGCAAAACAAATGTCTCTGATCTGGTGTTTATGTCTCATAAAAGTAGATGCCACTAAGTTAGATTTTTGGATATCTCGTTTCTGGAATAAAATCCAAACATCTTGATCACTAGGGGTGCAAATGAGCAGGGAAATGTGCAATTGTGCAAATACAGCACATTTGAATATGTACGTCTGTCTGCAGTCATGGAAGTAGTGCCTGTTAATTTAACCTAATTTTCTGTCTGACTCCAGACTGCTTAAGTGCATATCCCTCACTAGTGAGCCCTTATGAAGGAAAAGGCCTTATCTCTTTAGTAGATGTACAAGTTCATGGGGAAAACTGAGAGTTAGATCCCAGCGACTCATCACCGATGTGTCACAACAGATTACATCTGGCCCATAAAAACGACCTCAAACTCTCCGTCCTTCTTCCGTCTTTGCTGACTGCATGTCTATCCTCTTCTTCACTTGAAAAGGAGCTGAGCTCAGGACCCAGGAGGCCACTGATCCGATAGATGTTAACTTTTGAGGGAAAACTCTAAGAGCATAGAAGAGGATAGAAGAATACATATCATCTTCTGACGGGATTACAGGAGATTATGACGGGATAATTTTATCCTGCTTTATTGGTGGGAAAAGCATAACTTACTCTTACCTAGTTAAATCAATATTGTAGATTTCAGGCACTGACAGCTCGGCAACTCTTTATGAATAATGGACAAGCATTGAAACCCACTTTCATCGTTCCTGGATTATTGTGAGTTTGCGTCGCGAACCAATACAAACATTTACTTGTTGCTCGAACCAGGGTGTTGGAATGATAGACTCTGGTCAATGACTTATGCTCACTACACTTTGACTACACATCAAATAAAGATACTTAAACCAATGTTACAACATATGAATAACATGGAAAGGAAAAGACAGGAAACAGAGAGGGAGGTAGCAGAGATGAAGATGCTGAGGATCTCTCTGGGAGTGACCGGGATGGACAGGATCAGGATCAGCACATGTTAGAGGTTTTGGAAATAAAGCCCGAGAGGCCAGACTGAGATGGTTTGGACATGTGCAGAGGAGAGAGAGTATATATCGGAAGAAAGATGTTGGGTTTGGAACCACCAGGAAGAAGCCTAGAGGAAGACCAAAGAGGAGGTTCATGGATACAGTGAAGGAAGACATGAAGTTAGTTGGTGTGACCAAAGAGGATGCAGCAGATAGGATTAGATGGAAGAAACTGACTTGCTGTGGTGACCCCTGAAGGGACATACCGAAAGAAGAAGAAGAACATACATTTCAATAAACTCTTAGTAATATGACTCTTAGTAAGATCTTTCATACCACATTTAATGGATTTTACGTAGAGTTGCAACCTCACGATGAGATTTATCTGAATGTAAAAAATGAGAGGGAAGGGAATGGGGAATTGGTACTTTGTTTTTGCGGAGAAGCATTGTTTGCCTCTTTGGCACACGCAAGAAGACACAAACAAGCATCTCACACTGACGTTTATTTAGGCTTTTGATAAAGAGATTAGCCTCATCATCCTTTGCTCTTAAGCTAGCAGAGGGGGTCCATGTTCAGGAAATCCTGGCTTTCCTGACACACGGACTCATTGGGGGAACTACGCTTGATAAAAATATTTTAAAATAACAATGTTAATCTTTTAGTCCCAGTTTCTCATCATTCAATTCCAGAATTTTAAAAAAGATAATACAAACTTAAAAAAATAGAAAAACTCAGTTTGTTTTTGTTTTCAAAGAGTAAAAATGAAGAGTAGAGTGGATTCCAATTGTTCTTTATTATTAGCTCTATAGCTGTGGTTCGAGTCCAGCTTAAAGCTACAAACAGAGAAGTGCTAATTTTAGTTCCCAAAGAGGATAAGGATAAATAGCTTGCTGCCAGTTTGCCATATGGTCCCCTGCTGATTATATTGTGTCAGGAATATTTCACCCCACCTCCACCCTTGCACACACTGACGCATAGCCTGGCAACAAATTCACATTTGTGTTTTACTTTGTTAATCTTTAGATAAAAATGAAAGAAGACAACAATTCTGATGTTCAGATGAACCAATCAAGAGTCATTTTTTTCTGCATTTCCAGCCTCGTTGGATCATTCAGACTCTTCTGTAATCTCATGCAACTTGCTTTTTATTCTCACTTGTAAATATGAACCACATAGAAGAATAAAAATGAGCTTCTCTCAGCCATCACACATGCATACGTTCACATGTAAATGCAACACACACTCTCACAGCTACTCTCCATTATTCTCTCACTCTCTCCCTCAAATTGAAATAATTCAATTTATGGACACAGTTCCAGACCTCCCTGCCTAAGACCATTATGCATGGAGCCCCCCACCCCCGTTTCCCAACAAAAGAAAGGGAGAATTACCAGCCGGCTCTCCAAACTACACCCACACAAAGCCAATTTTGTGCCGAGAAAAACATAAGCAGAAGCACCGTTTTTGGTCACAACCTTCCTTCGTGTAGACATTTTTCAATGAATTCTGATTTGACTTTAAAAACTTATTTTATCACTGAAATAAGAAATGACCTTTTTTGTTACTGTAGTTGAAAACTGGCTTCTGTATTATACCAAAACTTTTTATAAAAACATAAAAGCGACAAATACCTTGGCTAAACGCAGGAGATGTCCTGCGTTTAGCCCAAGTAGCTAAGCATGCAGAGAGTTGTACTTGTATGTAAAGTGGTTTAATGTGAGTCTTCTGACCAAAGTTTGACCCAAAGCTGACCCAGACCAAACATGCTGTCCCTAGAGGCCCCCTCCCATTGGTCCCTTTGACATGGATACCTGCTATAGGGATTCGACGAAGAGATAAAACCTTGCCAAGCTTTTCTAAGAGTTAAGGGAGGGAGAATGAGGAAAGCAAGGGCTAGATAACAAATACCTGTAGATAAACACAGGAGCAGCAGGCCAAGCTGGAGGGCAACATGGGCGTTTACTTTGTGTGTTTGCAGAGAAACACAAAGCTCACCACTTGTGGTGCACACACTTGTGAACACACATTTGGATGTAACCTGATCGTCTTCTCCTGCTCCGAGCCAGTGAAACTCAAAGAGATGAGCAAGGGCCGGGGGCAGAGATTCTCACGTGTGATAACCTTTGCAGAAAAGGCCTGAATGGTGGCGTTAAGCACGCTCACACAAACTGCAAAAATGTATATTGTACACACCAACTCCCATGGGCAAGGCCAGGTCTTTGTTCCATTGAGATTCTCTTAAGCTGCAGCGAGGTCATACTCTTACAGGAAGTCACCCCCAGAGAGGGCTGCCTCTTTCAGGAAGTGTCTGTGTGGCGAAAAGGCCGGCATCCACGGGGGGCATATCATTCCTGTCCGCATGGGCTCATGCTTTGCTGTAAACCCACTCACTTCCGTTTCCTCTCCCTCTGTCCTCAAAGTCTTATCAGAGTTGCGTATGGACCGGCTGATAGGACTACAAATCCTCCAAACACCCACAGCACCACATCCTGTGCCTATCAAGGCCATGACAAGAGGGGGCGTTAAGATGTGGAGTTCCATCGCTAATAATCCAGCTTCCGGAGCACAAGTGGAGGAGTTTTTCTGGGTGTTTAAATACTTTTTACAAATGAAAAACTAAGCTGAACTTACAGGTAAACCGATAACAATTTAAAGTATTTAACAGAGTGGGTTGTTGTTAAGCTAATGTCTTATCTCTTTTTTTAAACATCTCCTCTGGAACCTGAGGATGTGGGTGTTGACCAGGTTACAGTAGCTTTTAATACTAAACCTTCTGTTATTCCAAAACACAAATGATGAAAAAGAAAAAAACTCTCTTTGGAAGCCAAGACGCTATATTTAGCCCATGCCACAGCGTGATTAGCATGCTTGTTTTATCTACATGCTTCATTTAAGCTGCTGGTAGTTTAGCATGAGTGGAAAAATCTTTGTCCATGTAATATTTTAATATAGGTGGTGTTATTTAGACAAATACAGACATTTTAAAAATAGGCTATCATGCAAAACTTAAAAAATGCCTACAATTTTGCATTGTTTTCCCCAAAATTAAGTATGCATGTTTGAGTAAATTACAAGCTCTTCTGTCCAGTATTCAGATACAATTTGAACAGCAGGTAACTCTTGGCCAATGTTCCCTCTAAGTTTGCTCGCCTGCGCAATTGCGCACTTCTCGCAGATTAAAAGCGCACAAGAAAACCTATGCAGTGCACAAAATAAGACTCAATTTAAACTAAAGATGGGAAAATGAGACAGAGATACGGATTATGTCTCTTTCTTCTTTCTTTCTGAAACAAATTGCTTCAAATTGTTGCTTCAGAGTTTGGCTCGTCGCTGCTGTTAACGTCACAAAAGAGTAAACGTTTTTGCTCCACCCCTTCTGCACAGGAAGCTTATGTGTTTGTTCAGACATAAAAAAAATTAGAGGGATCATTGCTCTTGGCCACAGATTTTGTTATTTAACACATCTACATTTCAACGTAAGCTCGAAGAGTTTAAAGCAGCTTCGCACGTGCGTTACCCATGCTAACCCAGAGGCAGGACTAAGCAAGGAGCAAGAGAAGGCGGAAATTCAATGTCCAAAATAAAAGTTTCATTTCATCTTCTGAACGCTTGCTTATTCCTAACGAGGTCACAGGGCCTGCCGGAGCCTATCCCGGCTGATTTCTAGCAAGAGGCGGGGTACACCCTAAACAGGCAGTCAGTTTATTCCTGGGCTAAAATAGAAGTGAAACTGAATAAATATTTTTTAACTTTTTGGCCAACATTGCATTTCTGAGCAAACAAAAGGTTCCATATTTATCTATATGTCATATAGATGAGCTTCTAAACTATTTTATTTTTTCCATTTTACAAGTTTATCTGTGTTAACAAAAGATCCATTTACTGAAATTTGGTCTAAAACAAATTGAAGAAGGATGTTTTCCTTTCAGATTTACCGAAGGTCCTCCCTCTTTGTCCTACATCTGTATAGAGGAACTTTGGAACGCCCTTCAGCACATCAGCTGACTTTTGGAAAGGAGCGCAGTGTCATTGTGCTGCTAAGTGCTCTTAGCTTTGTTATAGTCCTTGTCCTCTCTACCATTCCCTCCCCCTCTTCCTATCTCCTCCCATAGTCCATTTGACTCCCTCCCTCTCCGTTTGGACTGAAACGCTTCGAGTCGAAGGTGTCAAAAGCCATTTGAAACGCACTGAAACAATCGAGAGTGAAGAGTTAAATGTGAGAAAAAAGGCAAGAGAGACACAATCTCAGAGAGCTCAACATTTATGAAGTCTCACAAATGCTCCCGTTTGAACTAAGTTTGGCCTTCCAACTCCACGTTAAAAAAAAAACAAAAAATCCCCAGCAACACAAAAGCAAGAAGGGAAAAATCAATAGTTACACAGTAAAAGTGCTCAACATGAAAGGGTGAATTCATCAGCCTGCACTTTTATTCCAGCTTGCACTCTTTCTCATGTGATGAAGAAGTGGGGATACAAGCCAGCCGGTGTGTGTGCATGTGTGTGCACGTGGAGGCAGCTTAATGCCGTGTCGCCGCCCTGCGCTCCAGGCGGTTTCCAGCGTGTCGAGCAGCCCATGGTGATGACCCTTTTCAGGAAAATGGCACAGAGAGAGCAGTCACATTTACACTGACATTTTTGCCATCACCTATGGCTATGTCAACAGGCCTGATCTCCACCCCCACCCCAAGAGCAAACAGTGTGTGCACCTCAGCTACAAGACACAAGAAAAAAAAAACAGCAATAACACAGTTAATATTTAAATTTGAGGGGTTTTTTGTTTCTTAAAAACCGAGTACTGGCACATCCCTTATTTAATCAAAAATCCTGAAGCAGAGTCCTACATCTATCAGTACCCTCACATTAGCACACATAATTAAATAAACCACATATAATAGAGTAAATCAACATCCTAAAACGAAATCATATGACATAAATCATATCCACCCGAGGCCAAAATATTCTTTCATATTGCTTTTGTTTTTTAGCCGTCAAGCCAAAACACACCCTTTCATTTAACTTCTTCATCATTTCCTCCAGTCGCACCCGCAAATTAAATAATCATTCTAATCTTGAATCAGATTCTTCAACGAGAACTTTCTGAAGAACTTTAGTCAACGTTACGCTTGTTGCTGTTATTATTAGACGTGTTGGTGTTGCACCACAAAGCTATCACCGTTTAAACTTAGCAGCTTTGTTCTTGCAAAGTATATTCAATATACTTTAATTTCCTCCACCAAATTACTGGCAAAGTTTGATTACATCGGAAAAAAAGGACTTGACGAGTAGCATCCATCGAGGTATCTGATATGAATGACTTTCTGTCAGGCGTTTGGTTCTGTTAAGTACATTCATTTAAGATAATGGACACCTTCATAGGGGTGTTATCTTGTTTACACCATGGTCGTTTAAAAAAGACAGACAGAAAAAGTAAATCAGTCATTGGTACTTGAATTTAATAGACATTATTTATCCCCAAAGGAAGATTCGGGTGCTGCAGTGTTGCATTCATACGTTGTGAATGGCAAGTAATCACAGGTTTGAGAGTGAAAGGTTAAATAGTTTGATGGAGGATGGTAAGAATAATTTTCTGTACCGTTCCTTTGAGCAGCAGGGTTGCAGGTGACTGTTGCTGAAGCTGCTCTTCAGATGGTCCACAGATTCATGGATAGGGTGGGAGGGAGTTAGCATGATTTATGACAGTTTTGCTTGCATTCTGTCCCTCGCTACCTCTTCTAAGCAGGCAAGGGGTGAGGCAACCACACATCCAGTTTTTTTTGTATTTGTTTATTTACAATTTATATACATATTTTTTTGGTTTTCAACAAAAGCAATAATGGACTTTTTAAAGGAGTATTTGTCACAATAGTTGTTTAGAGCTTCTGTTGCTAGGGCTATCGGCCGGCATTTAGGCTGGAACAAATGTATGGGATGGTGGCGTTATTTAACCAGAACATCTTTCAGGAGTGAACGCTATCTGAAAATAATGGAATCAATAGAAGCAATTATGACATTCAATAAGCTTTATTTTATTGTTAACCCAACAATTTTTTTTGTTTTCATTTGCAAATAGTATTCATCTAATAGTTACAACTTCGTCATGCTCCACAGAAACCTATCTCAACTTTTAGACAGACTAATCCCAGTGGAGTGCAGAAGGTTTTGCTCTGAAACCAGGAAAAGAAGTCTAGACTGGCCATATTGGGTTTTTTTTTTTCAACAGCGCATGTCATTATCTTCAGAGACTTCTTTCTAACTCATCGGTCAAAAGCTTCATCGGTCACAGAGGCTGTTTTTCTACTAACTGTGTGTGCGTATACGTGAATGTGTGTGTTTGTTAAGGAAACTTTGCTCGTAATTTTTCCTCCTGAAGGAGCTGCTGGATGTGACTAATGTGTCTGTAGCATTTAGAAAACGTGGCCCTATTTGGAAGTTGCATGGGAAGGAATTCCTGCATGTTCAGAATATTTGAAGGTGGGAGGGGCTTCCCGAGCCATGCAAAGGGAACCCCCCCACTACCCCTTCATGCATCCCCCTCCGCTAGTCTAGAGCTTATGAATGGCCTGAATACAATAAACGCCACTTTTTTCTTTGCTCCCTCCCTCCTGCTAGCCCGTCTTTACCCCTCTGAGGATTTCTGGGAATGTGATGTATGTGTGTTTCTGAAGGAGTGTGTGTGTGTGTGTTTTGGTGTGAGTGCCAGAGAGGAAAAAAAGGAGTGAGAAGGAGAGCACTTTAGTGAATGTACACCAGAAAGTGTGTGTGTGCGCAAAGTTGTATGTATGAATTTCTCGCCTGGCCAAATGAGATGTGTGTGTCCCATGTGGAACAGGATAGCAGGCCCCTGAGGCCCGGGCCTTTCCTGGGCAGCCAATCTAGGGTCATGTGAGCTTTCTGGGGTGTGAAACTCTAGGAGTGGCCTATGAAAGATCAGCTCCAGGTCACTTGCACTCCCAGTGAAAGACACACTCGCTCTATCGTGCAACAAACAGCCTTCAGACTAAACGCGCTGTTACAAACTCAAAAGAGCCGTCTCCCGCTCCTTCTCCTTGCAGGCCATCCACAGCCTATAAAGCTTTGCAAAAACATCTCACGGTATCCTTGAAAAACGTTTAACCATCTGCGAGCGACTCCTCAGACAGGATCCAGCTCATGACATCTGGCACAAAGCTAATATTCATAACCTTTATTTCTCATCGTAGCAGTGTTTCTCTGAAAGAAAAAGAAGATAAATGTCATAATCCTTCTGTATTGGTCGGCCGAAAAGACATTGCCATATTTGCAGATGAATGCCCGGTGAATCCATGTCTGTTAATTTGCCAGGCAGCAGAAAAATGGCTGACACCTCCAAATGGCACGTGTGCCCATGCACAGAGGGCAGGTAGTACCAGCGTCGCTTTTATGCTGTAAGATGGTTCATAATCAGATCATAACAGATTAGCCTAGATACTGTCTGATAATGCCAGAGTGCGCCTTGAGAAAGAGCGATGCACAGAAGTGATAAAGAGATGGAAGAGAGCGGACGAAGCAGAAAAAAACGAAAGCTTCATTTACCCTCACTAGATGAAGAGCCTTCTTTTTAATGTCTCAACTCTTTACATTTACAGTGTAACAGCATTAAGTGTTGGCCATTTTATACCAATAAAACATTCCTCACAGCGTCAGATTTGTAAAAAGTGAGCTATTACTTCCACTGAGGAAAAACCAGGAGGTTTTACACTTCTGGGGGTGTCATGCAAAACCACCATTTTTTTGTAGGTTCCTACCATGTTTGAACGTCATTTCAACATCAAAACCATACCTGCAGGTTTTTTTTTCTATTTCACTCATCCTTGTTTGGGTAATTTGTTCTCTCATTCAGTATTTGGATACTATTCAAATGCTATGTTGTTCTTCGCTATGGATTTGACTTAAACAGGAAGTGTTTTTGTCTACATGCACTGATCATGCACAGTCCCAACAGCGAGAGCCACCTTCATTTAAAAGCATCAAAATAGGAATATAAAAAGATATGCTTTGCTAACTTGATGCATTTCACACTGTATTTGTGGCCTCAAACAAGATTTACCCTGCGTTGTACATGTGCCCGGGGGATGAGACTAAGCTAGTAATGAGGGAAGGTGGTAATTCATTGTCAAGCAGATGTGAATCTGTGTAAATGTATTTATAAACTAATTATCTTTATCATTTTTATGTATTTGGTAAGTTTACATTTGGTCAGGTTTTCTGAACTAACAAAACGTCCTATGTTTATCTCCATAGCGTTTAAAATGATAATTATTACCCCTTTAAATCCCTTTACCTCTCGTCTGCAGACATCCCCATTTCAAATCCAACAGTGCAGTAAAATGAGAGAAAGAAGCGAAGCAGTGGAAAAAAAAAAAGACAAGGATGCAAGAATAAAACACAAAGTGGCAAATTAAGTCAAATGAAACCAGCAAAGCAGAACGAGCACTTAAGCAAGCATCTATTTAGCTAATGCTAACAAACCTATTGGTAATGCATGAAGAAAGTTAACCTAATTTTTGTGTGGTTGTCTTTGCACACAGCATGTGTGTGAGTTTGTGTGCAAGTGTGTATTTTTGTATACAGCGTGAGAGGGGACTGATAAAATATTCCTTCCCTTGGTTGGCCCCGGGGCATTTCAACTGCCCCTGGCACCTTCCAGTCAGTGGCCTGCTCCTAATTGCCACACACACACACATACACACACATACACCCACATGTATGGGGAAAGCCAGAGAGACGCACACATGTACAGACGAATGCACATCTATGCATGCATACATTCTTCACACACAAACATGCACCCCCTCCGTCCTGCATTGATTCCCCCCCCTCCCCCACCCGTTCCCTCCTCTAACTAGTTGCAAAGACGTTGTCATGGCTGATCAGTGAGCCAGGCCCCTGGTTGTGCCTGTGGCTTCTCCTCATGGGGGCAGAGGGGGATGAGCTTGCTAGCTTAGCTCCCTGACGCTGTATGCATGCAGCCCAGGGTTACAGCCGGCTAAGGTCCTTAATAAGACTGGCAGCCTGAATATGGAGAGTGACTGACTGGTTTATTGGCTGCCTGGCTAGCTTTTTAACCGACTTGCTGAATGACTGACAAGTTTGCTTTATGGCCAACGAAGCAACCTGCTCATTGGCTAACTGATTTGGTGGCTGTATTGTCTGACATCTTACTGGTTGGAATAACAGAGAACAAATAATCTGACTTATGAAATTCTTATTGTCACAGTAAGGACATTTTATATTAGACATAGAGTTGTCCCTCATTGTTCTGCAGGTCACCATTTGAATTCTGGCTGTTTCACTAATATTTGTAGAGCAATTTTGATGCTGTATTTTATTCTGCGCATTGATTTCTGTTTCTCAGCCAATGCTCTGTGTTTTTTGTAGCATTGTTTGTATATATAGTGGACCAAGTGAGCAACGTACACCTGTCGACGAGCAAACTACGTACAAAACTACTTTTTGGTACCCATTGGTCACAAAACTGCCCATCTGGCTTGTCTGTAACTTTTTTTCTGAAATCATTACTGACCTAGGTTTAGCATAATTATTTTTCATTGTTTTTGAAAAAGTAAATTTACAACATTTTTTTCCCATTCATTTCTATGGGTGTTCATTCAAACATTTTCACCCAGAAAATATCGTTAAATTTAAACTTTTGAGCATGCACAAAAGACTTGCATCTGTTTCTAAACTTTGTCAACACTACCGATCCATGCTATATGACCCCATATATTGAGAGAGAGTTCTATTGGTTTTCTTGGTATTCAGCAAAAACAACCATCCCCATCATTCCATCCATCTTCCACAGTCTATGTGGTGCGTCTGACATGAGCTGCAGGGTTCATTTAACAAGCAGAAATATGATGCAATACCATGTGTATGTCCGAAATTGGAGAGCGAGCTGCCTCAAAACTATGTCTTTGAGAGAATCATGCATTGCTTTTTTTTTAATTGGTTATTTTTATAACAAGATGTGCAAAATCATATAACTCTCAGGGTGTCTGTACGTCAGCATTTTGTCTGGTTTATTAGGTCTAAGTGAGAAATTTCAGGAAGTTCTTGTTTTGGTGTTAAAAAAAGTTCTCTTGAAAAGCCTGTAATCTGGACGTTTGTTATCTGCATTACATCAACTGACATTTCTTTTTTTTTTTCAACTGATTAACTCCAATGCATCACAGCATCTCATCCTCTTTCCTACCCATTATTTTCTCCCTCTTCACTGCTTCCATCAGTGGCTGGAGCTTGAATTTGTCCTTGTTCCTCTGAATTTCTGCCTTTGTTCTTTCTTCCACTTTCACCTTCTATAACACTCTGGCTTTCTTTCCCCCACTTCAGCTCTGTGTTTTTCCGACAGGCTGTGGTAACACCATTGACATTTTCCCAACATGGCTGCTGAACACGGCTTTCGCACCTCACGGGCACTTTCCTTTTCCTCTCTCCTTCTGCACTGCCCTCCATATTGGGGTTTAAAAAAAACAGGATATTGTAGAAGTGATTGGTATCAAATTGCACTGAAAATAAAAATGCCAATAAAATGATAGACCTGATCCAGACCTCCTTCACACGTTCAGTTAAAAGGTTATTCTTAGTGGAGTTAGAGGAGGGAAGTGAGGAATTTTAGGATGTGTTAGGGTTTTCGTATCTTACAGGAAACCCTAACACATCCTAAATTTTGGATTTGCAAAGCAGACTTTTCACTTCTCCTTTTGCTGTTTCTTTGGTGCTTCTCCTAATATCACACCCTTTTTCTGCACTGTGCATTTTCACCCGTTCTTCACTGGTGCTCCAGCCGTTTGCTTCTGTTTTCCCAACTCGCATGGGACAAGCCCCTAGGTTTGTTATTGTAGGCTTTGCTGAACATGAGCCGGTCTTTACAACGGATTGAAAGCATTTGCTTCCAATGAAAATCTGGTCTTAGATTACAGGGCCTCGGCTGGGCTCACCCCTCTTTTTCCAGCAGGCAAAGAAGAAGTGAAGCAGGAGGGGTGGGTGTATTTTCGCCCTGAAACAGTAGGAAGAAAAACTCAACTCGCTTGTTAGGCTTAGGATGTGTTTGTCCCGGGTTAATGATGTAACTGAAACTTGCAATGTGAGTAGTGCTTCAGAACAGCAAGAGGCTGTTGAGCTGCGTAGAAGGACCTCTGTCTAAGGTTAGCATTAGAAACAGTAGTTAACCATTCAACGGGTCATCTCGTGTTTAGAGACAGTGCTGCTCATAAGTATTCATGCCCCTGAAAAAAAATGCCTTAAAGTCACTGCTAATCCCCCAAATTGAAATGTTTTGCGCTAAAAGCTATATGGACTTCTTCCAATAGATAACAAAACATTACAGAAGAGATATTGTGTAAAATCATATAAATATATCTCTCAATTTTCAAAAGATGGGAATCAAAGTGACATGCACTATAAGAGTTGTTAACCCATTACATTTTGTAATCGATAAGAATAGGAATACCATTGAACATGCAAACTTTGGTTCTAACGTCAATAACTGTACAGACTTTATTTCCACAATAATAATGCTTTAAGATTGGGTTAATGTGCAGGAATGGCCAGTGGCATTTTCAGTGAAAAAAAAAAAGAACTTGATTAGTAATCCTCTAAGTCAGAATTATGTATTAATACTTACGTACAGTATGAGTAGAACTTTACAAATAAATGTTCAATTTATAAGAGTATGATTTCAGATGAAAGGTGATTTTTACTTTTTAATGAAAAACTTGTCCCAGCTAAAGACTCTAATCTTTTTTTTTTTTTTAGCCCATTACATTTGCGCTAGGGTTAGAGTTAGGGTTAGCCTGATCCTGTGCATTCTAAGTTTCTTGAATGCACAGACGCTTTCCTTTTTACTGATTTGGTCATTTTTTGATACAATCACAAATGAAACAACACACCAAAAATATAACTATGCATTCACAAATATGTATGTATGTGAGTCCTCATGCTCTCTGCACATGCACTGAAACACTTCCTTGTGATGTTGGAATATGGGTGTGGCATAAAACAAAAGTCGTGGCCAAGAACAATATTTTCAAAATATAAGTGAATAATGAACTGGAGATATTACAAATGGCTCAAACATGCATGGCTGAAATAGAAAGTCACTTTAGGTGTGAATAAAGTTGAAACATGATAGAAACATCTGAAAAGTTGATTATGCATGAAACCCCGTCTTCAAAAAAAGTCTCTCATTTTCGCTTTACTTTTGGTCGGTTCCAGTACCTTAATCTCCACATGAACAGTATTAAAGTATAGTGGGTGGCTTTTGCATCAGAAATCCATCCATTCTTTTTATCCCGCCCCCGCCCCTCAAATTGTCACCTCGTCTTTCACATGAAGTTCATTAAAAAGCCTCCAATATGTGTGCATATGTATCTCCTTCTGCTAGGGAGACGGCGCGAGCTGGGCATGAGTGTTGTTTCGTATGGATCGCTGAGAGGCTCTCTCTCTTAATGGTGTATATAATTCAGGTGCCCTCCAGGCATGCTTTCAGGAATTCTTTTGCCTGAGGTAATGGGGAGCAAAGGCCTGGGTTTTAGGCCCTTGATTATTCTATTGATGTGGCAGGCTGGAAAAAAGTCATCTCCAACCGGATTAGCGCCAACATGCCCATTAATTATCAATGAATCTTGGCTTAGGGTTTAGTTGGGTGCTGGGTGTCGCCCTCTGGAAGTTAGCGGGCTTGTACCAAAGCGGTTATCCTCTCCAACTAGACCTGGAAGCTTTAGAAGGGAAATCAATAAATAAACTGGATCTGATTCATCGCTCTAGCTTTGGTTGGTTTTTTTATTATTATTTTTCTTCCACTTGAGAGAGGTGATGGGGGACAAAAGCCGGTTATTTTCCAGCGGTAGTGGTGCCATTTATTTATTTTGCCTCATGTTTCTTTTATGATTGTGATCTTCATTGAGGGTGGCTCAGGTTTTTGAATAATGATAATAACAATTAGACTTTTCATTGCCCCAGATGGGAAGAGCGTCTCTCTCTCTCTGCCTCTCACTGTGGTGGAGGAGTATAGAATAGGGTACAGTAATTGGGTGTGTGTGTGTTCATGTTGTTGAGACTTCTTTTCACTTTTTCTCAGAGCTCAGATACTATGAGCTGTCTGTGTCTTCCCCTTAGGTAAGGTTAACTGGTTTTAATAGAGCCTTATCGACGCCCTACAGGTTGCTGTAAGCAGCTATTGTTATGAAAAGCAGCCAGCTTTGTTAGTGCTGTTTGTGTCTCTGACTTCCTTTTTCCTCACTTATTTTCTTTTTTTTCTGCCTTCCCGTTCCTTGCAACTTTGCCTTTTGTAGTGCCATGTTCCTCTTTCCACCTCAGGTAAAATGGCTTCAATAACTATTTTCCCCTCCGGATAATAAAGACTAAATCTCTCTGTCATTTTCAATTCTGCGCGGGCTGGGATGGGAGAGTGGGGAAATGCGACCTTACAAGTCCTTTGTGCTCCCCTCTTCTCCTTTCTCACAGGAGGATGTGAGCTCTTATGTGTTCCCAGCGAACTAAGGGGTGTGTGTGGGGAATAAAAGGCAGGGTTATTTATAAATGTATTAAAAATGAATGCATTTATGAGGTGCTGTTTTCCAGCCATTCTCTCCTCGCCATTGTTGTGTCTCCATACCCATTCATCTGTGCATACAAAGCCCTCCAGAATTCCTTGGAAATCATATTTATTCCCTTTGAACGGCGAAGCGCAACAAATTTAGGAAGTAAACAAAGTGTGTGTCTGATCTGTGCTGTCTCTTCCTGTTTCATGTCATGTGACAGGTGATGGCCTGGACAACAGCGTGGCCTCACCGAGCACGGGGGATGACGATGACCCAGATAAAGAAAAGAAACACAACAAGAAAAGGGGAATTTTTCCAAAGGTGGCCACCAACATCATGAGAGCGTGGCTTTTTCAGCACCTAACGGTGAGTTCAGCGAACTGACACGTGTTTTCCTCGCTCTCATTCATCACAAAACACAGGCTTCTCAAAACAACACACGTACGTGCACCAGAACCCCCACCACCCTCCTCCTTAGTGTATCCAGACTTGTACGTTGAACACTTCAAAGACAGAAACCTGCGTAATCTCTCACTGATCTCTGCTCATCTGGTGAAACTGGGAGAGGGATAAACTCCTCTGGCCATATCTGCAGATCCATAGATGAGGCTTATTAAGAACAAATCTTACTTTATCTAAAGGATGGCTGGGCTACTGCACAGGTCTGTGGTTTGGTTTTATTTTTTACTTAATTAGAGCAGAAAATATAATCAGAATTTGAGCGTATCTCAAACTCCTTGGTAAAAAATAGTGTGTCACCTGTACGACGGTGACAATGGCCCACATTTCTCTATGTCACGTATGGCAAAATTTTGGTGTGTAGGTGGTGTACGAACTAAATGCTGCTCTCGTCTGGATTGGATGCTAATGAAAAGATGCTGTTTTTACCAAATAGTGATTAGAGCACATTTTACTGAACAAAAAACTAGATGTCGTTTCAAATTATTTAACGTATTAACAAAACTATCCGATCAAAATTTTCTACCTCCATCTGATGCTCAACATTAATCATTTTACAGTCTGAGCCTTTATAATTTTTGACCACAGCGCATTTATTTGTCAGAACTTGTTGTAAATCGACTGCTAAAAATGTACTTCACACGTTTAATGAAATACAGTTTTTTTGTATTGTGTTATTTTGTTTTTTTATGCTAGTTTCGGGGTTTGAAAACGAAAGTGATCAACCTGCAAACATTTAAAACTGTGCACTGAATTTCCTATTTGCTGTTTTCCATCCCATCATATTTGTAAATAAGGGAGTGACTGAGCATGGATCTGAATATAAGTAGCTGCATTTATTATTACGTTGGTTTTCTGCTCTGGCATTTATCAAGATTATACTTTGTGTATGACTAATGGAGACAAGTATATTACATCCCTATTGTTAAATGCCACATAGACTTTGTTGTGTCTTTTTTGTAGGAATTATGTTCACATCATTTTGTGCACAGTGTTGATAAATCAGGCCCAATATATCTAAATGCATTTTTTTGTCTGACACTAGGATATCAATTTGAAATTTATCAGTTTAAAAAAAAAAAGAGAAAAACTTCCTTAAATTCTCATAGCAACGCTCAGTAGTACTGTAGTGTATAACCAGTTCCAGGTGGAGTCCCCTGGCTACACCTGCTCCAACCAAGCTTATTGGCCAGCTTCTACCACCCTGACAAATCAGTTGGCCACTCACAATGCCCACATAAATGCTATTACTGACAAGGATAGATCCAAAAATGAAATGAAAATAACATATTTTTGCAATTAGCTAATTGCACTTAAAAATGCAAGATTGATTTGACAATGATATATCGTGCAGCCCAAGTGCATGCAGCATTTGAGTCCATGACGGAGCAGACTGAATGTAATTTAAATTTGCTTCAAATAGCATTAGCTCACTGATATTACTCAACATTAGACATTCAAATAGTGCAGACTAAATGTATTTGGGCCACAGCATAAGTCGATGTTTAAGAAGATCAAAGCAACTATTATATGAATGTCCGTATTTTTTCTGTGGTTTGATTAAAAAATCACATACTCCATGTTCCTGCGTGTTCGCTAATTCTCACGATGCCAATAGGAACATGAAACACACACTCACACCCTCTGCGCCTGCGTCTGTTTGAAACTATGGAGTCTCTCTTATGTTGCAATATTTATATCATAATCTTTGCTCAACTTTGTGTGTTTACAACAGTTCAATGAGGTTGCCTGAGTCCGAGAAACAGATGGTTTTGATTGGACCCGAACACGCCTCCATATTTCAGTTTTTTCCCCTACCTTTTATATAATATCAAGTAAACATTAAATGACATTTCAAGCTGGTTTATGGGTTTATTTGAAGAGAAAATATGTTTTAAAATATTCCATGTGACTACAGAGATGAAGTTTTTAAGGTGAAATTAAAAGTTGAAACTAAATAATGATTTATTTTTCTACTTTTGACACTTTCTTTTAGAAAAAAAATATGCGTGATAACTTTTTTTTTCATATCCCTCATACTTTTGCCTGGGTTAGAATTCGTGCAATGTTTGGCTGAGAAGATGTTGCATGAGCCAATAGGGAGGTCGCAGAGGGAAGTAATTTTTTTGTTGGATTATGGAAACTGCATTGGCTAAACCTTTTATTTATTTATTTATTTGTAGCCAGTCTTTGATGTCGATTGCATGCATCGTGCATTTCCCGATGGCAAATGGCAAAAGCAAACTCATCACACACACCAGCATACATCTACTACACAGAATATTTTGTACTTACACACACATCCTAAGACTTCTGACTCTTCTCATCTTTCTGCTCTTCCCTTACTTTTTTTTTTCTTTTACCAGCTACTTCATAAACTACCAACTCCCCATCCCACTGCAAACACACACACATACACACACCATTACACACCAGCTCTGAATCAAACTTCCTGACCTCAACCTGTACACCCCCAAAACCTTCGGGGCCACAGAGGAAAGGTGTTTGAAACATGCACACATCCTTTGTGTAGAACCACAGTAATACACACACACACTCACCATGAAACAGAGCAACACTCACCCGGTGTCATATAATCCTACAATTTGTGCTTATGGGGGAGTTCTACAATGCTAGATGTAAAACATTTGTGAGCATGCAGGCAGAAAGTAAGGTGGAAAAGTGATGCATACGATGACACTGAATACTGGTAGAAAACAAAGATAGAGTTGAGTAACTTCATTGAGACAGTAAAGGTTTTTAAAAGTAAAATTAATCAAGTTTATCTTTCGTTGTGAAGTCAAATAGAACAAAAAAAATGTAGTCTCTTGTTTACATGGATCCACCATCAATTGAATGGTGGGTCTGTGCTCATGTTGACTATTTACAACATCTTTAATGCTGTAAATGAAATCCTGAAATCTACTCATCCCCATCCTGGGCATGGCCGGGCTGAGGAGAACCCCGTGTTTCCATCAGGATGAAGAACATCTAGTGACATCTTTAGACATTTAGCTGTAGAGTAGAATAAGATAACATTTAATAAATAGTCTTAGACACATTGGATGCTCGTCCCTGGGGAGGGGTCCCTCTTTCGTGTGGATCCCCACGAGGTTTCTCATTTTTTTACCCCACTGATTTTTTTTAGGAGTTTTTCCTCACCAAGAAGGAGAGAGTAAGGGCAGGAACGTGCTAACATTGTCTAGCTAGCATTTGTTAGTTAGTTAGTTTTCTTGCTGTGTATTTGTGTTATTACATTCCTCTTTTTTCTTGTTTTTTCCTCCTAAATTTTTCATGAAAAGCCCATTGAAACAGAAATTCTGTGATTTTGGGCTATACGAATAAAATTGAATTGAATTAAAAATGGTCTAAAATGTACATAAGAACTTTATTTCGGTCTCACTTCTATCAGTGGGTATCGATGTAGAATAAACCAAATTGTTCATTAGTCGTCTTTTTTTTGCAGAAAGGATGGGGTATGAGAATCTGATCGACAGTGTCAGTCACACCCACACTTATATAAAACATCAAATTTATGATGAGTAAGTCTCTGAAATAGGAAGTAATTTGATAAAAAAGAATTGGAAGTATGTAGCAAAATAGATTAAAATCACAAAAGTTTGGAAACTCAATCTCATATTTTCTGGTAGTCGCCCTCGCAGTTGGACCCTCGGGAGTTTCCATCACACAGTAGAGGGTGGAGGAGGTAGGTGGCAAACTGGGGCTAGGAGTGCAGCACCGGGGTAAGTGGTAGGTGGCATTTATACATTCATTCTTCCTGCACTTTGCTGCAGTCGTTTCTGCCTCTCTGCTCGCTTTCCCTCCAAATGTACAAAATTTCACTCCAAAAGATAAAAGACTTTTACATAAATAAAACTTTCCAAAATCTCGGGTTGCGTGTTTAATCGTTAGAGCAGTCAGATCGGCAGAGAAATTTCTGCTATATTCAGAGTGACAAGAAGCAAACATGCTTGTGACTGACAGATAGAGCAATAGCAATGAATTTGGGATTATGACAACAGTTGCAGCTCACTGACTTTTCCCCAACACGCCCAATGAGCTCATACACTGTTGACAACGCCAGCGGGGCGAGTTTATTCTTTGGCTGCAGTGACTAAACATTAACATCTATCGCCTGTCACCAACGGCCGGACTGTGCCGCTCCGCCAGCTTAACATCCAGCTGCAAACTGGATGCAGGACCAAGAAGAAGGGAAGTGCTTTTCCACTTGTGTCCTCATCACATTGAAGTGCTTCTTTTTATTTTAGCTCCTCAAGTAAAAATGATCTTTTTTTTTTGCAAAGTTATTTTTATTATCCTCAATGGTTGGAATATACTTATAAAAGAAATGTAAATATTAGGCGGACTCTTTGGGACTTTGAAAGCCCCTGGGATTCATTTTTGTATGGTGTGCAAAACGAACCCACATTGGCCCACAATCTGTCGATCTCTTAAACTTCTTGGTTTTGGCGACAAGTATCTTTATTCGATGGAGACACAAAGAAGTCCAAAAAAGAACAAGAAACCAAGGCGAGTTGTACTTTTACTGAAATGCAAAGAGAAGCCTTTATGAGCAAAGACGGCTTTTGTTTTTTACCAACTCGTTTCTGCCCATGTTCCCCACAAACAACATGCAGATAAGTAACTGATGTAACTAAATTTAACGTTTAAATCTAAGTATCTTCAGCCTTTCCATTCGAGTTGCTTCAGATATTTTACACCTCACTGCTAAACAAACCACTCAGCATGGCAATTGTTCATTCCTGCTTCCACTACGTCTTCCTATTGTGCAGGAACACTAACCTGCACAATCTCCCCACCACACAAATGGTATTTTCTTGTTTAATTTAACAAGAAATGAGTAGTAAATGAAAGCTCAGGCCTCAAATCCCCAACGCGCCCTGTGCTCTGCTCTCCTCTCCCCTATGAAAAGGCAATTTGTGAAATTATGTGATAGAGTAATTAGATGGAATTCACCCCCGCCTCTTAGCAACACACACCACCCATATTCCCATTTAGATTGAAGCAGGAGTAGGTGTGTGTGTGTGGAGCAAAGAGGGAGGTGGATTTGGCATTCGAAGTGTTCACAGACTGGGACGCACACTCTCATACACATTATCACTAACACGCTCTCATTCTGGCTCTCCTCCCCTCCTATTTGTACACAGATGCAGTGTAACGAGGGGCAGCCATGATCGCAGCTCATAAAAAAAGCCAACCCGCAAACCCTCAATGAGCTGCTCCCCCCTCCTCCTGCTTTTTTCTGCTCTTTCTTTCCCCTTAAAATGTGTAAAATGCCGAGAGAGAGAGTATGAAAATTCAACTGGAAGGCATAATCTGCCGTTAATACAATTAGAGTATAATTTCACCGCTTGCGTACGCAGATGTAGCCGAGCTAGGGGAGCACTGTTCCCCTTGTGAAAATGATTTTTTTTTTTTCCTCCCCAACACAGCAGTTTGCAGAGGTTTGAGCAAAAACAGGTGTGAAAAGTGATATAATTCATTTCTGCACTGGCAAAGGAAGCTAGGAGCCTCGTTGTTTGGGCCCTGGGTGGTGGAGGAATTTAGACTTTGTGTGTGTGTGGAGAAGTTTCAGACGACCGGATAGATGGATGAAGGGATGGATGACTGACTCGCTGTGAGATTTTTCAGCTTTAAAAACAACACAAATGTTTTTAAGCCATCTGTGTTTAACTCTGAGCTAAAGACTTCAGTTCTTTGACATTTCATTTTAGAATAAACAATCTAGATACTCAAAGCTTCTTCCAAACAACAGAGGGTAGGGGAAAAAACACCTCAGAGGTTAGAGTTCAACATTGCCTCAGACGCCATTATTCTTCAGCTGTTTATTGCTGGAGCCTGAATATGTCAGCACCCTGGTCACCCTGTGCAACCCTGACCCACCATAGCAACCCATGAGATCTGTTCTCATGGATGCATAACAGATACAAGATATAACCCAAAAAAACTCTTTAAAAATTCTATTTTTTGCACACTTATGAGATTCATATCTTGCATCTCTTATCTGCTGCACAAATTAAGTTTCTTTTAAAAATGAATATCAAATGACCGTCCCAAGTCACCAAGACGCCTTGTTACAAACTTTGAAGGAACTTTACAACGCAAACTTAAAAGGAGAATATCATCTGACTCTTTATGTGTTTTTATTCATTTCTTCATAAACAACAATGAAGGCATGATGTCTGTCTTGATACTGTAAAGTAATATGTGGACTGGTGTCTCAGATTAGGTTTTAATTCAATCTTAGTGGCAGTCAGAATCATTGGCGCCACTGAATGAGGATTTCAAAGAGGTCTTCAGAGACGACAGACAGACGGACAGATCAGCCGAAGGCCTGGCGTGACACTGTGACGAGACACAGCGGCAGGAGAAAACAAAAGAGCAACTTAGACTTATTCTCAGCGTTTTTATTCGCTTTGAGTTACTTTATCTACGGGAACGGAATTGGCTCCGGTGTGTGCGTTTGAGATGTAGAGTGTGTGTATGAGGGCATTTGGAAGCAATGACTTGTCCGTACCAATCACAGGAGTGGTTGGTGTCAAAGAGGCGGCAGCTGAGTCAACCTGCCCACCACCCCCCCCCCCCTCACACACATACAAACACATGCACACACATACTGTGCCCCAACCCCCACATTACCCCACACCTTGTAATGAAAACATCATCAATTATCCCACTTGACAGGCCCCAGGGACTAAAAGCAGACAGCTCTCTTTGGGGGCTTCTCTTTGTGGACTGACCCTCACAGAAGAACAGACCTGCTACTCATACAGCCATCTCACAAAGGACATCCAGGAGTTTCTCTATATTTAGAATAATCTCCTGACCTGTCTTTGCCAACTGGGTGGATAGTGGGTCCTGGGTGTTGGAGATGGTGAGACCAGTCCATCTGGTGGAGGTGTAGGGGGCTGGAGGTGTGAGTGCATGCATGTGTGTGTTATGTGGGGTAATGACGGAGAGGGGGAGAAAAGGGCTTTGTGATGGGGGTGGTGGTATGACAGGGGCAGAGGGAGGGCATTAGTTCTGACAGAGTCTCCTGAAAGGCCATCTGTGTCATGATTGATGGATGGAATGATGGATGGTTGAGTGGACGAGCAGATGGATGGATACAGTAGAAAGTTAAACAAAAGATTTTTTTATTTGCACATTTCAAATAAACACCTAAAGCAATGGCAGCATTTAAGGTCTTATTACTGGAGCAGTTTTACAGTTTGTAGTTGATGTTTTCTTCACCGTTGCTGGTACGTGCTATAGATGTGTCTGTTGCAGGTATGCTTGTATTTCATACGTAACGAGATTTACGTTACTGATGCACAACTGTGACTCTTTGTCTTCACGTTGAAATAGTTCCTGTTACGTGTCTCTTTAACGTGTTTTAAAAGACAGAGTCGCATTCAATATGTTTTGACTTCCTCCTCTTTTTTTGTGGTTGTTATTTTTGTTCTGATTGTATTGACGTAGATCAATACTCTGTTTTATTGGAAAATTAAGACAAATTGTCTTCTTGCCCAAAGTAAATACATTAATAAATAAAAGTTTCCCAACATGTTGACACTTCATCATAGTTTAGGACAGGAGTAAGTAAGCTATTTGTTTGTGACCGACGGGCCAGATCCGTAAAAACGGTAAACTCTGCATAGGGAAAAAAGATAGCACCAACTTATAACAAAACAGTCACCTTCTTAACCGTATATTCCTTTCGAGGTTACGGAGCGTGCCGGAGCCGGATGATTCAAGGCGAGGAGCATGGTACACTCCGAACAGGTCGCCAGTCTGTCGTGGTGTTTAAAATCTGAAGTCAAAGACCCAATCATTTGTGTTCACTTCTTTGATATATTTGAATGAAACTCATATGCTATCGAGACTACTTGTTTTTGTGATACATGGTTGTTTAAATACAGTAGGATTTAATTACATTTAATCAAACTTAAAATGTAAATTTCTTAAACGCTGTCAAGAATAATCGAGGAGAGGACTTTTTTCAACTTGTAAAAGTTAAGGTCGGTTAAAAAAAAAAACCTGGCAGGTTCAATCATCAAAACACTTCACAAATGTATTTTTTTTGGCAAAAAGAAAATAAAAATGAAAGTTTGTTAGTTTTATTTTAAAAAATACTCCAAGTTTTATGGACCAGATTAGAAGCCCTGAAAGAACACAAACGTCCTTGTGTCGTAGTTTGTCCACCAGACTTAGAACGATACTTCCATAATTAATTTATATTAAAAAAAAAAATGGCTGTAAAAATCTTTCTATTTTTGGATTTTAAACCTTTTGTATTTCTGACAAGACTTAACTTGAATCTTTTCCCCACTTTCTCCTCTTTTCTTCTTGTCGTTTTTACCCCACCATTTAAAAGCCCTCAAGGGCAGTTAACTTTTAATTCATGTCACCTTTGAACTTTTCCAAAACGTCTGCCACAGATCCAGACCAACTATGCATGTGTGTGTTGTTCTGGCTTCAGTCAAAGGGTGGGCTGCTGTGTTTCCTGGAGAACGTGAGAATTTTACAGACCCTCGAGGTCGGTCAGTAGCACTGAAAGAGATCAAGAGATCTAATGGCTTTCAAGGCTTTCACAAAGTGGTCGGGTTGGGTTGAATCTAGAAAAGGTATTTTGAGAAGTTTCTTCAAATTGTTGTGCAACATTTTCAGGCCGTGTGAAAGAATTTTTTTTATCCTCTTTTTTTTTTTTTTTTGCAATATTATTTAAATATACCTTCACTGGTTGGATTAAAGATAAAAAATGAATAAATCCGGACTGGCCGTCAGCGCTCAAAAATCTTCCAAACTGCGTTTAATGTTAATTTTGTTAGAGTTTGCTTTACAAACATTTATCTGAGTTTAAAAAAAGAAAAGAAAAAACAGACAGACTTGAACTGTTTGTATCATCATCATTAATGTTTCTTCCATCTCCTCATGAGCCCTTTGCTATTTCTCTCCCTCCCCCCAAAGTCTCATATAATTTCATAGTTGGGAAACTATGAAACAGTTCAGTGTGTGGTTTCATTGTTTTACGTCAACATGATTGATGGTCTCATGGCGAAGCTGTGTTTCACACTACTTCTATTTTTCATTATCAGCTGTATGCGAGCACCATGTGGATGTGTGCGTGTGTGCGTGCTACAATGGCTACACGCCCAATAACTCAGATATGTGAAATCTTTCTTGGTTTGGTACCCACTAATCAGTTTACAATGATCTGCAATCCCAGAGAGGGGGGCTTACGCTGAGCTCCCAGACACACTGAAAAACTTAAACATGCCGCACACATACTTTTCAAAAGGCTCACAGCGATGACGTCAGTGATGGGTTAAGGGTGTGGAGTTCCCCACCATTGCTAAAGAATTTATTGGCAAATGAGCCGCCGCTTTACGTGCAAAAAAATTGAAAAAAATTTAGTCACAGGCCTGCGGTTAAATTGATCAGACGCTTTTATCTTAAGCTAAACAAGATATTTTTTTATACTGGCTGCTAATAGTAGCATCAAATGTAGTTTCCCAAGAATATTTAGCATCCACAAGCAATGAGTTCAGCTTGACTTTGTACTGTGTGATGTGGGGAGTAACAAATGTAAGACCACGTTTTTTGGCAGCACAACGTTACTGTATTACTGAGGAAAAGACTTTTTTTTTCTTTACTTTCTTTGTTCCCGTGTCCTTTCTGTGGTCCCTGGGAGGGCTTGGGCCTAGCGGGAATCAAACCTGGTTTTCCTGATCGAAAGACGGTATCTCTACCACTATGCCAACGCCGCCTGGGACCACTGAGAAAAAAGTTGACAGTAAATTACTCGATACAATCTAAATAACACAATTCACGCACATGCTCGATATTGTGATACTCTGATTAAAACGACAGATCAAAAAAGTTTAACGCTGAATGAGGTGCAGAAGAGAAGAAAAAGTGACAACTTCCTGTCTGATAATCTGCACAAAGTGGGTTCTTGCTAATCCTAACATAAATAAATTCCCTGCTTTGTTGTGTCGTATATTGTGAGAAAATTAATGTTCAGCCACTGTTTTGCAACTGTAGCCTACTTTTTAAAATCACGGTTCATGTTTACATGATGATTGGCTCAGAAAATGTGAAAGTGCTATTGAATTGGTTCAAAGTTTAACAACATATTTTTAAAAAGATCAAGTTTAGTAATGTAATACAAGTCTTTTTTTCTCTGTAACTAGTTACGTATGTGTTATAGTTTGAAAGTAATTTGCTCAACACAAGTACTGCGTTGCACGATTCAGTCAAATCAATGCTATATTAGCTTGGGTTAGTATGAAATTGCATTAGCACTAGCTGTTAGCATTGTCCATTAGGTGATCCAGATGATTGGGATTTTTTTTTTTTGACCAGAGTCAGCAGCTCAATAGCAGCAGTTTGCCCTAGATACATTTAGTTTGTGTGTGTGTGTGTATTATTTGTGTCAGCCTCATGTCTTTTTTGTTAAAGCTGTCTGTGTGTGTGTCTTTGTGTCTCTCTCAATGTGTGCCTGATAGATGCTCCGGCTCTGCCGATGTGGTAATCAGTTTGCACGTTGGCTGAACTAATTTATCAATTCAGTTCCTCCTACTTGTATTCTTTTCCATGCGTGAACCCTCTCTCTTTTTCCCCTTCTCTCCATCTTTTCCTCAGACAAAAAAAAGCCCTTCTTTTCTAAAAGTCCATGTGGGTTTTCTATCTTTTATGCATGCCTTGTGCTTCTCTGACTTCTTTCTCTGGCTCCTTCGTTCTTCCATGGCTCCCTCTCATTTCATTTTTCCATAATGTACAGCTGTGTTGCCTTACATTTTTATGGCCTTGAACTATGATATCATAGATATATTGGTGCACTTGTGCTGGTTCAAAGGCACTGTGAAGAGAGCTGTGATTTATAGATGAAATCTAATGATATCTTCATCTTTTTTCCCTTGTCTTTTAACCTTTTGATTGAAGTGTTCTGCAGAAAAGGCTAGGATGCTTTAGAGGAGGAGGTATGGCCATAGGCTGCTGGTGTTTACACTTGACCAGCTGACCCAAGGTGCCCTTCTGATGGGGGACAGAAATGCACAAACACAAGAATGCATGTGGACCTGTGTGTCTGTGGTGTGTATAGTTGTGTGTCCAATGGAGTGAAGGAAATCATAGCTAGTGAACCAGGTGGTGAATGCAGACAGGCAATAACTCATAGTGGAAAAGCCGGACAGAACTGAGGACTGCTAGTGTAGATGTGTCTGGAAAGCAACAATAGTGCACAAATATTCCCACTTTTATTATTTTTTAGAGGTTTGTCCTTCTTATAGTTCTTCATAAAACCACTTTTACAACTGCTTTCATTTTGCGTTTACTAGCTTTTGGCGTATTCTTTTCGCTGGCATTCTTGTCTCATTACTTGTTTCCCTACTCAGAGATGCTCTGTAGTGTTAGCAAAAGCAGAGGAAGTGAGCATGGCTGAGGGTGCTGCTCACTTGTTTGTTACGACAGATTAAGTCATTGATTTGTAAAAGCGGTGCACTGATGGAGAAGGCCCTCTGCTGCTGGAGAGCAAGAGGAGGAGGGGTGGCAGAGCAGGGAAACATTTGGCTGAGGAGACAGAGAAGATCAGAGCTAATTGTGAAGAGGTGAGTTAAATGGAGGTGGGATAAACAGGAGGGAAAGACGACCCAAAAAAAAAAAAAGTTAAGATAGTTGTTTAAAAATAGAGTAGAGGAATGGATATGAGGCAGGAAGGAGTGCTATGAGTGACAGAGATGCAAACAAAAGGGCAAAGAATGGAGGCAGTGTGAAAGCTACATCTATTAATAATAAGTGTGGGCTACAAAAATATTTCCTGATCATTTTTTTTAATTTAGGAGGATAACAAAAAGTGACAATATGGCAACAGGTCAGTCAGAGTGAGAGACCTTCCCTTTTCAGGACATAATGTGAATGCTTCATCTTTCAATGACCAGCTTCTTTTTCTCACTATTTCAAAGAGCATAAGGGAGTAATTGTAAAATACCTTTACCTACTTTCAGCATTCCCCCTTACTCCGGTTCTTTTCACCCCTCTGGGGGCCAACGGTGAGTTTCTAATTAAAACGTTGGGGGCAAAAGGGTAATTATGATAATGGCATAATAATATCAGCAAGGTTATTAGAACGTTCTCTGGTCCCCAAATTGCTTCCTCTGAGAGATCAGATTTCAGTGGCATTATGTAAAGTCAAATTTCCTTGAAAGTCAGGTAAAGTGAAATGTATTCCCTTATGGCCTCCTCGCAATCTGAGAATTTGAGTCCTTTTTGTAGAACATGGACAGGAATCTAAAAAAAGCCTTTAAGTTTTCTGATGTCCTTTTCACCTACTTCCTGCCAAAATCCGTCACAAAGGTTTATGCCCGTCTGTTTACTCTGTAGGTTCTTTTTCTGCTGCTTTGGCTTGTAGAAGCATGAGGTATCTAGGCAGACCTGTGTGACTGGTTCTGTGTATTGTGGCTGGTTACAACAAGAGAACATTTGTTTTCAGGCTTTAAGATCAGGGCTAAAATACTAGTTCCAAGCGCTGTGGCTCGGAGCTTTCTGTGTGCTCCAAGGGGCATCCCACTGTTTCCTCTCAGCTTTCCCTGGTACCTGACAGGGATGAGGCTTTGTGGATTCCTCTTACTCCCATTTACACACCCCCTCATTCCCAGGCAGCCCTGAGGCAGCCCACCTCCAGCTGTGGCTGCTGTTCTCCGCACCGCTTGGTGCAAGTACCGATTGCTTTGGAGTGCCTCCCCTTGCTCAAATAGGCGGTAATTACGGGCTTAAAGAGGTTTAGTGGTCCAGCAAACTACATAATCACCCCTTGAATTAGCCCCAGCTCATCAGCCTCAGTCCAACGAGCAGCATTTACCACTAGCACTAGCTAGCATGCTGCACCCCCTTCCCTTTATTGCACAGGGGGAAGCACAGCGGCAGGTGTTGTGCAACATCCGGCCCCCTTAATAAATTTAGCCTCCCCTGAGTTGGAACAGGGAGGACTAATGAAGCACGCCTTCACTCTACGTGTAGGCATCCAGAAAGTACTCACACCTTACGTACGGCACACAACAGATTAGGCTTTCTTCTGCTACAGACAGACCTCACCCTTTTCCTTCTGCATTAGACACAATGTGGCACTTTCCCAAGATTCAGTCGTGTCAATACTTGCTGAAAGCTTCAATATACACATAGGGTTTGCGATCCACCCAACTGTAAAGCCAGCAGATCATTGTTCACTCTCTGTGGAACCGCAGGAGCAGCTCCTGTCCAAAGTCAATCTTCAAGCACCACTGTCCTGGTGATTTTCCATAAATTCCTGCCTTTTCACACCCGAGTTGAATAAAATGTATCCAACAACCAAAGAACTTCTGGACAATTACCCAGTAAAATGCTTCGGAGAGTGTAAGGGCGGGGATGTCCCGGGTTTGTTTAGTTTGAAAAAATCCATTGTACATCTCAAGACTTGTTTTTGTGGCTTTTTACTTTAATTTACTGTCTGAAGCTCATTGAGACAACTGTGTTGTGACATTGGACCACACAAATAAAACCGAATTGAATTAAATCAAGTGTGTTGAGAAACCCTGTAAGACTGTTGCCCATAATGAACAGAGCTGGACATCCCCGTCTTTTAGTGTCCTGTATTATTTGATGTGCCCTTATAATCCGCAGTGAATGATGCTAATCATGCATTATCATATTGAGGAAGGTGGTAACACAGCATATTGTCTAATCCACTTTGTACCAAAGCTTTAATGACATACTTTTCACCATTTGCCTCACCAGCTAACTAGATTTATCTCATTCCCACAGGCAACCGCACTGAGATTTCCCTAAATCAACAAAGCTGTTTTTTTTTTAAAAAAAAAGGAAAATGCTCATTAATGAATGAAAAGCTCAAGAACATCTGTTTTCCTCTTTTTTTTCTTTATCTCCAGAAGATATGTAGAGATTTGATGACAAAAACAGTTTGAAAAAGAGGGCTAGATCGCAATTTCTGGTGCATATATCGAGGTTTTCTCCAAAGAAAAAAGAAAGACAGTGAATAATTCATGCAGGCTTTGAGCTGGTTTACCATGGACCAACACCATAAAAGACTGTTCGCATTTTTTTTTTTTGTTGCATTAAGAAGGGGACATTTATTTTGCACAGATAAAAGTCAGAAACTCATCCTCCTGCTTGATTTTTTTTTTTGCACTGTTTTGTTTTTTTGCACCAGAGTAGTCTGAATCAGAGGAAATTAGGTTAGGGGTGCTTTGGTTTTTTTCCCTGTTGTTGTTTTGTTCTCTCACACTCCCTTTTCTTTTTCTCTTTAATCCCCCTTTTCTCTCCGAGCCCGCTTTGTTGCTGGGTCCCTGCTCCCTAATGAAGTCAAAGGGATGTCAGTCGATGCCACCTACACAGAAAGGAATTTGAAATGGTGTTGCTCTCGTAGTGAGTCTGAAACTTCCACTGAATGAGCAGAAAAATTGGAAATTTGGAAGCATTTTTTTATGGCTTACGAAAAAAGTGCACTAAACTGGGGTGCATGCGTTGTCAAAATTAGCTCTTTGCTGCACATCAGAGTGTTAAAATGCCTTTTTCCTTTCAGCAGGTATTTCTTCTCCAAAATACTGTTGAAAGTTGTGTTTAAACATGACACACCTTAATTTGCATAGATCAAACTGTTTCCAGTGTGGAACCAAATTTGGGAGAAGACCCAACATACATACTGTGTAACATAACCATAAAGTCACTGCAATGAGTCAAATTCAACCCTGGTTTAGAAAAGTAGTTAAAAAAAAGATGGTTCTTTGAGGATTAGTCCTAAAAAAAATTGCATGCAGCCTCATAATTTGAAATTCTTATTTTAAAGTTTGCCTCGTGTTAGGTTTTGGTGTCAGCTCGACAACGTGGCTACCTCTCCAAATATGGAAGTTAATCCTAGGCATGCCTGGCATGAAGAGGCTACATCCCTAATAAACTGATGTGAGTGTATGTACTGTATGTAAGACACAGTTTGAGATGACGTAGCCAAAAGGCCCCCGGATTAGCTGTCAGGCATTCCTGATGGGCATTTGGTTTAGTTTGGTTTCCATGGAGACTTTACCTGTGGAACAGTGAAAGAAAAACATCTTAGTCCAATGTTTCTGCTGCTGGACCTGCATCAAATTCATTATTTTAGCCAGAAAAAAGTCATATTTTTAAGGCATAAAGGTGAATTTGTTTACAGTAAATCATTGCAGTTACTTAAACTCATGTGTGTTATTTATACATTGTGCAGCGTCACGGTCTCTTCTGCAGAAACATCACATGGCTGCATGAACATATAATTTTCCTACCTCCTTTCCACGCTGTTTCATGGTTACTGTTTTATAAAGCTAATGTGCCGTGTCAAGGCTTTTTAATGGGATGCATAGAGGCTCAGGAAGCGCAGCTTTAAATAGAAATAAATGCAACAATAACACCTGCACTAGGGTATAATTACACACATCTTGATGGAGTGGTTGGGTTTTATTTACAATGTGGGATAAAGCTATTAAATATAGCGTCCCCTCTCTAGTTTTTTTTTTTTTTAATCCTAAAAAGACTTCAGATTTGTAGCTTTAGCATTTTATCTAATGACAGCTTCTTTTTTTTGGTATGTTGGATAGAAAAAAGTTTAAGCTGAGTTTTGCACTAAAAAAAAAAAAAAGAAAAAAAAATTAAATGTAATTTTAAGGAAAAAAAGTTTGGTTCTCTTTTAATTAAAAAAAAAATAACATGAGAAATATTGTATATGAATAAACAATTTATACAACTGAACATACTTAAAACTATATGTTAATCTATTTTAAAGCAAAAAGCCTGTTTAAATATTATGTTAATATAATTCTGAATCAAATTCTTACATCCTTGTACAGTAGTGACCAGAAAAGCTTGTGGCTTTTATATTTATATCCATATAATTTTAGGATCATATTTTTATATTTCTATGTAGTTACCGGAAAAAATGGTTTGTTTTTGTTGACATTTTGATATAAAAAGACCACCTATTCCTGGACTAGAGTTTACAGTAAAATGTGTACAGCATGACTTTTAAATGCGGGTCAGCAAATAAGAATCTGTGCAAGTTTTCGAAAGTTTTACGCCCCATTTTATGTTGCATGTATAATTAATTTACAAACTGCCCTGTTCTGTGTTTGCCACATTTTTAATATATTTTTTTATGTGTAATGAGTTAGAGTCTCAAAGAAAATTCCGGTTCTTATCTTGTTGTTAAACCCAGAGGCCCCAGATATCCATTCCTCCTCCATCTCTGGCCTTCTGTCTACTCCTCTCATGTAGATTTCTGTGAAGGTCCAAGAGGAAGACGATCAGACAGGGAGGGGATGTTACAGCAACTCACCCACACACATCTGTACTCACACACTCATACACTCTGAGCTTTGTGACTACAAACAGCTGAACTTACATGTCTCCCTGATAAGCTCTGCAGCTCAAATGATTCCCTGCAAACACAAAAACACTTGTGATTGTGCAAATATTTAACTTGCAAAGCATCTTTGACTCTTAGAGACATAATGTGAAACGAACACACACACATACACACTCTGATAAGATACACAGAAGAGAATGAAGCAAACACACACTCTTCCTGGCACCCATGTGCACAGAAGAACTGTGCACAGGGTGGAAATTCTCATGAAAGGAGTTGTATATTTGGAGAAGACGTATCATTAAGATAGTCTGTGGGAAGGGAGGGAAGGATGCTCAGAAACTTTCCATCTGCTCTTCTCAAGAACATGTTATTGCTTTTCTCGCTAAAGGTCTTTCTTTCTCCATCTCTGAACCAGCTGAACCTCAGCCAAAGGCCGTTAGGACACCAGAATCACTCAGAGACGATATTAAAATGGGCTGACTTGTTGCCCAGTGAAAAACTAAATCACAGCCTCCTGACAGATAAGAGCTAATTGGGAGTTTTAGTAAAAAGGAGGACAAAAAGATTTCATGTTTCCATTTAACTCTACCTCATAATTCTTTATCTGTTTCTTTTTTATTTATTAAAAACAGTTCCAAGATGTTAGATGGTGATTTATTAACATTTTTATTTGGTTTTACTGAGGTAATCTCTCTCATGTCAACATGGTTTGATATATAAAATTAATTTTAATCAACCCAGTAGTGAAAAACGTTGAACTTAATTTTTCTTTATCTTTATGATTCCATAAGTTTATGCTAGAAGAAACCAAAATAATTTCCTTTCATTTTATGTATGACCAAGATATAAAGTTTGAATATAAAATGACTCATTTTATCATTTCAAATCAAGAACTCTGGCAACGACATATACACAAATGGAGCTTTTTGAAGTTTTTTTTTTTTTTTTTGGTGAACTACAACAAAATGTATTTTATTGATTTATTTTTACATACACGTTAATGAAGACTGAAGTTCTTCTAACTTAAAAATGACTTCCATTATTCACTCTAAATCGCATATTTTCAAAATGTTTGCAGTTTTTACAACATGCATGTCGATGTAATCCTGGCTAAATTTTTATATTGTCCGTCCAGTTTAAACCTACTAGAAGTTTTGGATTTTTAATTTTTTTCTGTTTCCTTTTCCAAAATCATCTATCAGGGAAAAAAAAGTTGGGACAGTGAAATTTTGCTTAAAGAGGAATTTTTTATTTGAACAAATATTGGTTTGATTCCCAGTTATTTTTTTTTGCTAAACATCCAAAATTTACCCTTTTGGGGGAGACGGTGGCTCAGTGGTTAAAGCGTTCGCCCGCGGACCGGAAATCAACCGGAAGTTCGCGGGTTCACATCCCACTGAGTGGACATGTGAGGTCCTTGGAGAAGACACCTAACCTCCTCTTTCTCCCACCATTGGCGCCGTCGTGGGCAGCCTGCTGCGGTGTGGGAGTGGATGAATAGAATGAGTAAAAAAAAATATACTTGTCAAAAATAATAATTTTCAAAATACATTAAGAAAGCTCATAGATGGCAAAATAAAGGTGGTCTGTTCAACAAAATTGGGACGTAGGAGGACCAAGATCACATCTGACCCAATGTCACTCCACTTTTACACCATGGGAGTTACTTAACTTGACATTTGAAATATTTGGTTTTGAATGAAATCACACACCAAAAAATTGGAGTGTCGTATTTCGTAAATGCTTGTAACATTTTATGTGGTCCCTAAAAACTTGTTGGATGTCTGAGTAAACATATTTTCCTAAAGTAGTTTTACTAGGACCAAAAAATTCTGTAAGTTTTATACGACTTTCACCTCATTTTATTTTTCCCTTGATCTCCCAGAGATCACACGCTAAGTATGTGTGTTCACCCCAACACACGAGTTGTCTGGGTTTTACTGCTTTTATATATCTGTCTGCGTGCGCCTGCAAGCTAATGCAGAAACAAGATGTATCTGTGCTGTACGATGGCCCCTGGCATGTTTGAAGCCCCCCCAACGTCACGAGGCAGACACTCCATGTCATGTAGAATAGATTCATTCATCTTCTCATACTCTTTCATATTTCTCTGTTAAAACAAGAAGGCTAAGAAACTATTTATTTTTTCACATGATTAGTAAAAATGAACATGTCAGCGGATAATTTATGTGGTTTTTATGCGTAAACCAGGATTTCAGTGAGAGACGGCTTTCTTTTTCTATTATTTCCCTGTCTTGTGCTCTTAAGGAAAGAGATTTCCAACTCAAGTTAATAGCTCCTTTGTTCATGCTCTACATCTCCATAAAGGTTTATGAAATGATTCTTGTTACTTCTTTATGTAATCCTGCTGACAGACAGACGGACACCCGCTCCTGAAAGCGTCCTCTGCTTTATAGATGCGTCACTGCATCAGATGACACAAGCCCCTTAAGAATAATGTTTTCTCACTTTCAGTGCATGAAGTGGCGCCCTATATTTTCTGACATTATCTCATCAGTCTACAGCAGTGGTCACAAACTCATGGCCCACGGCCAACCGCTGTCCTCAAAAGAAAAAAATGTGGTCCCCGTGTAAAATATTATCATTACTGCTTCCTGCACGGAACTTTACTGCATCGTAGATGGAACTGACTGAACCAGCTAATTAAATGGATTTATATGTCTGGATGTCGTAATCTGATCACGTTATCAGAGATCAGGCCCAATTCTGTAGTTTTAGAACGATCAAACTCCCGTTCAGGTTTATAGGTGGTAAAATTCTATTCTCATTACTTACTTTACAATTAGTTTTGGTTATGCAAAGACACAGAGTGAGAGCTCTCAGTTCCACACAGTAACAGTGACACATGCAGAATGATGTCAATGGATAAAACATGGCCAGGGGTTTCCAAAGTTGGTCCGCGAGGGTTGATGTCCTGAAGGTTTTCATTGTGTTCCTGGTTCTATACAGCTGATGCACATGAAGTGAAATCAACAGCCAATAGAATCTGGCACAATGACTCAATAACTTGATCATTTGTGTAGATGCAAGAACATATGGAAAACCTTCAGGACACTGGCCCTCGAGGACCAGATTTGGACACTCCTGCTTTAAGCCAAGGACAGACATACTGTACGTCTGCTGCGTGGAAAGTAAATAAAATAGAAAATAAGAGTCATTTTGGTTTGTTTACTTTAAGATCAAATTTATTACAAAAGTATTAGATTGGGACTCTAACGGTTGACATTCCAAAACAAGGGATTTGGACTCGGAGTCAAAACCTGATCGGGACGTCCCTAAATTGAATGGTTCCTGATGTCAGGACATGTGCAAAGTTTAATGCAAGCGGCGTGCTTTCTAAGGATTGACAGCAGTGTTAACATGGAGATTACCATCTCTGGCTGGCTACGCCTCTTTTTTTGAAAGTGTCAGACCTTTTTTTAATGTTTCTGGTCATAAATTTATGTTGAAAGTTACTGAACAATAAACAACTTTCATTGAATATATAGGCTTATAGATACCAGTTTTTACAGACTATAAGTTATACTTTTTCATACTCTGGCCACAGTCCCATATAGTTTAACACATCTAGAAGAATTTACATAAAGGTTTTATAGGTGGGAATCCCTCGTTAGCTGTTAAAGCACCTTCAGCAGTTTGAAAGGCTCCTGTTTTCCATCAGCTTCAAGGACGACTTTTGCATTCTGTTAAATGTTGTAATCTTAATCAGTTTCTATCTCTTCTCTTAACTGAACTTTGCTTGTCTGAGGTTTACCATACAGCAGCATAGCCCTCAATGCTTGACGTGGTTGTCCTAGGATAAAAAGTTGCAAGTTTGATTATTGCCTGCATTTCTAATTTTGAAGAGTCCCTCAACAAGACATTAAACTCTGATTGGTTCGTGGTCGGCACTTTGGAATGGTAACTTTCTTGTGAATGTGCTGTCGAGATTCTTTATTTTTCATTAGTTCTGGTGTTATTATAAAGGTTTTTGTTTAAATTGTAATTTTTCAACACAATTTTTTAGTAAAAACCTCACAAAACCAACAAGAGTGACCTGCTGAGTAGATTGAGTTTGACACCCTTGGTCTACAATATGAGAGATCCCAACGTGCACGCTCATGCCAGGCCTCACACAGACTAATCTGACAGTCCACATGCAGACGCGGGAGCACAAAAATGGCCGTTGAAAGAAGTGAACACAAATTTGGCCAGAGGCGACAATGCAATTATATCTCAGCCCATGAAATTAGCCTCCTTGTGTTTCCATTCCCTGCAACCAATCACATGGACGAGGAAACGCTGGGAAAAAAAATCAGTCTCCTCTCATGCTCTCTCCGCTGGGTTGTCCCGGCTTTAAACACAATCCTGTTCATTATGTGCTGAAAAAAAAGCTGTAATGAAAAAATGAAAAAGCTGGCGCCGTGCTGATTTTACTCGTCTGATTGACTATCAAGGGTGTTGTCTTTATGGTCATACTGCTGTATCCGCGTGTGTGCCAGCTGTTATTGGTCAGTATAATGTCATATTTTAATCAAGAAGTTAGGGCATTAAATCATTTCTTGAAAATAAAATCAAGAATATGATTTTTACGAGAAAAATTTGTTTGAGGACAAAAATGTCTTGTCTTTTTCTGTCTTCAAAACTATCAAAGTTTTATTCTAAATTTTTATCTTTTTCATTTTCATCTAAATAACCATGAATATATTACAGACTAAATATAAATATAATCATTTTTTTTCATCAAAATGCTCATTTTTGCCCTTTTTCTTCTTGTTTAAAACGTCCGGCGTAGTTTTAATGTTTTGCTTTGATAATGAACAACATGATCATATCAACAGCTTTAATATAAAATCCTCACTTATCTTTTTTTTATTCATCCAATTCATTCAAATGTAGCTCGATCGTTAGCAGGGAGTGTACAGGATGCACCTCCTTTATGCTGTACAGGGTCAGACGGACAAAGAAGTGCAGAAAGTTTTGAAGCAGATCCTAATGATGTGCAAGATGCCAAATCAAACCAGGGAGGCCTGATGCACTGTTAAAAAAAAGGTTTCTCCCCATGTCAATGTTCCATTCTTAAATAACCTTTAAAAAGCCAATGAAACACAAGTAAAACTCAAAGTGATGAGACATGATTAAAAACAATAAAAAAATGAAAGTCCAAATGAGATTAAAGGTAATTAGATGAAGTTTTTCTGTCTGTGTGTGACGACTTTAGAGAACTGTAATAATTCTAGTAGGAAAAGTTATTATTTTTAAGTTTAAAAACCCAAAAACAAAATTCAACGACACACGGAGGCAGAGTTTGGCAAGCTTTTTTGAAAAGCTCCTATTTTTTTTCCCATCGAGTGACTTTATTAAAACAAGTTTTTGAAATAATTCTTCTGAAAAGATCCAACATGACGTTATTGGTGCGCAAGTTCTAAGAAGAGTGAAGACAGATAGCAAAAAAAAAGATGAGATATATTTTTTAAATTCACTTGTCTGTAATCCATCGGGTTAATGCTACGTATTCCCCTCTCACTGATTACATATACGGCAGGGTGAAAGGGGGGACGCAGACGCGAATATATTTGTGTAAGAGGCTCCCTAATTACCAGTGCTGGTTCTCCACTTCACTTAACTTTCTAATTGGCTTGCCTTTTTGGCTGCCATTAATTACAAGATTTCATATTCCATTAATGAATTGAGGAGGGGGTTTATAACACACACACATGCATATGGTATACATCCACATATACGCTAACAAGCATCTCATTATATGTGTGTGACTGATAGAAAGCAGCATTTTTTCTGGATCAGCTTTGTTAAACTTAACATCCACTGACCCGTCCACGGTACGTTTGTGGGTTTTTGTTTTTTCTTCACTCATAAAGACACTTAATCTTTGTTCAATTCCACTAAGTTATACCTCGTTTTAAAGCTTAGACTTTCAAGAAAACGATCATAGCATCCATTCTTATGTTTTCACTAGTTTCAAGAAGAAATAGCAAACTATTCGCAAATAAAATCAAACTGTTTGGAGCGCATTTCTCACCTATGATCCAGTCGTAATGGGCTGAGACGGGTTCGATCTTCATGTGATTGGTCTCATTTTGTCCGTAACAATCCACAGAATAACTATATAAAATTGTATTTTCTCAAAAGTAAACCAGTTTGGAGAAAAACTCCAGAAAACGTGATTTTGTTTTCTGCGAGAAATAGTAGCGGTCGCGTTCCAATCTCCATAATAACTGCCTAGCTGTGTTTTTAAGTTCATCCTGGGTATGTTTCTTTTCTTTACGAAGTTATCTACAAACTGAGACCGTTCGCAAAATATTCCGATAAAGAGTTTGTTTTTTACAAGGCTTTGAATGAAGCAAGCGCTTCTCCTCCAGCTAACAGCACTGCTAGCATGTTAGCTTCTAGCGGGCTAACGACGTCACTTACAAATATATGATTAGCCAATAAAGAAAGCTGATACTTCCACCTTCAAAACGAGGGGATTGGTTCAAAACCGGACCAATAGAATCGCGTGTATTTCAACTGCGTAACGGGAAATTTTATCAAAACAAACGGCGCCATTTTGTGCGTCATGACGCGAATGAGGAGCAGACACTGAGTGAGTGAGGTGATCACAGATTGAAAGATTTTTTAGTTTATTTTCAACTTTTTTTTTTAGCAAACTATATTTCTGGGGTTTTGGAACATATTTTTTATCCGAAAATTTTTTATTGTGCATGATTTTTATGAAAAAAAATTATAATTACAGCAAAAATTATGTAAATAAAAAAAAAATAATAAAAAAAAAAAAAAGGAAAAAAAAAAGATCTGTGGGAGGTTTTTAAAGTCACAGAAACACTAATATGCATTTTTTATGACTAAAAAGGTGATAAAATGGCAAAAATTCAATTTGTTGCTTGTTCAGATTAGACATTTTTATACTAAAAGGTCAATAAATCAAAAAGTTTTGTACCTAGAGATCTGAAACTTTACACAGTTGTTGTCATACACAACATATCATTTATCCAGTTGTATATTTCATTTCTTGTGCATAATTTTTATGGAAAAATTTATAATTACAGTAAAAAATATTAAAATATACATTTAAAAAATTATGAAAAAAAAAATATCTGTGGGAGGCATTCAAAGTCACAGAAACACTAATATGCATTTTTTATGACTAAAAAAGTGATAGAATGGCAAAAATTCACTTTGGCACATTTTGGCACATTTTGGCACAGATTTGGACAGCTTGTGCCGAATGGACACTTTTTATAGTAAAAGGTCAATAGGTCAAAAACACTTGTACCTAGAGATCTGAAACTTTACACAGTTGTTGTCAACAAGATTTTTGTCATACAAATGGAAGGAATTATGCCTACTAAGAAGTATGTCTTGGCTAGGGACATTGGAAAATGAAAAAAATTAGGCGAGGCTAAAATTCTACAATTTTTTTTATGTTTGAACTACTGTAGGATAGGCTCTGAAATTCTGACACTCTCCATGTACATATCTACAGAAACTAGAAGGTCTAAGCTTTATTTTGATGTATAGTACAAGCATGTGACTTGAAAGATGCTGCTGTAATAAGCAATGGCATTTGGGTATGTCCAACTATTGTGCACAGCCCGAAAATAGGTGGGTGTTAAGAGGTTAAACAATTTGTGGACCATTTTAAAAAAAAAATGTACTTTGTTTCTTTTTACAGCATCCATACCCATCAGAAGAACAGAAGAAACAGCTGGCACAAGACACAGGCCTCACCATCCTACAAGTGAACAACTGGTAAGTTGGTTTATAGTTTACACACAGTCGATTTTTAGACTTTGGATCCCCCAGGCTATCTCGGTTTTTAATGATTGGAATTAATGCCTCCACTCCTTTACGATTTTCATCTTTTTTTTTTTCACACACACATACTAAATTTTCTTCACCTAGATCAATCCATCTTGAGAAGATATGGCCCGGAGTGATTTTTCCAAAATCTAACAGTCTAACTCAGCCCAAACATGTGCATCCATGCTAATTAACTACTATTTGAAAATGTGTCCAATAAACCATCCAACATGCACAAATTATACAAGAATGATTACATGAAAAGTGGTAGCTTGGAGACTAATCATAGTTTCAGTTTGAATGTAGGGGTTCTGTGGCTTTTATTTTTTGTCGAAGCATGACTGTGAATAAAACACATTTTTTTAAACTTTAACTGAACATCAGGTTCTTTGTGCAGAGTTTGTCTGGAAAGTAAGCACAAGCTGCTGGTAGAAGTTGCTTGTGAACTCTAGCTTAATGAGCTTAGCTCATTATTCTGTAAAAATCTCTTTATTGACTTTCTAGGATCATGAATTAAAAGTATTTAGTGCTTTTTCATTAAACATTTAGCATGTGAGGCTCTCCAAGCTAACAAGGAGCCTAGCTTAGAAGTGTTGGGCATGATTGTTAACCTGATGATGCAAATCCTGAACACCTTCAAAGTCTTCTCTGCAGGCCTAAAAATATCTGGATCAGAAATTGGTTTTAATCATATTTTGTTTGCTAATGTCTATAAAAAAATTCCAAATGCTCTGTTCTTTTTCAACAACAAATAATCAAGTTTTTAATTTTATATATTGGTGAAGTTTACGAGGTCTTTATGGATGATTTTGTCAGGTCCGTCTTTATGCACCTATTTTCCATTTTTAAAAAAAAAATAAAATTTTTTTTTTACTCACTCTAGTCTTCCCTGAATGGGGAAATTTATGTGCTGTCACACCGCAGCAGGCTGCCACAACGGCACCAATGGTGGGAGAAACGGGGATTAGGTGTCTTCTCCAAGGACCCTAGACGTAAATTCAGTGGGATGCAAACCCGCGAACTTCCGGTTAAAGTTTATTTTATTGAGTAAAGGGGATTATTGTGCTGTTTTTCATCTCTGATGCTTGAGTTTTTTTTTTCTCGCGTTGGTTCGGTATAAAAACATAGTTTTATAACCTTAAAATAGTTACAGAGGGACTGCTTGATTCTAAAGGAGCTCTACTGAAGGCTTAGGTGTGAAATGCACGGCCTGCCACTGCTTTATAAATTACTGCTCCGTAAGTGCCAACAAGGGTTTAATTGGGCGCAAGTATGACGTGCAGGGGCCGTAAAATAAAGTTGCTAACTATCCATTTTAACCTTAGGTAACACTGTAAAAGGTAGAAAGGGGCCCTATGTTCCTGCACAGTTCGTCTTATCACAGAGATGGCTATCAGCACATGCTTGCTGTTATTAGCCATGTCTAATTAAAGGGGCTGAAGTCTGGGTAACCGAGGCGAGACCCAGGCTGGGGGCTGGAAGGGTGTTTGATCTGCACGGTCTTTCAAATAATCCTAGAAAGTATCGGTGTGAGCATGAAAGATTTGAGTGCCGAAGAAAAGAAAGCCTGGCTGAAAAATAGATGGGAAAAAAAGGAAGATGAGGGAGAGAAAAAGATGAGACATGATAAGTCCCCATTAGCAACAGTGTAATGATGTTAGTTTTATTCCCAGTCATTGTTCAATCCGAGACCTCAGAGACAGACGGGTGTTAAATTAGGGTGTGATGTTTCAGCCTTTGGAGAATTCATATCACACACACACACACACACACATACACTGATACAGTGCTTCCTGACTAGAGGGAATCCTGCAGAGGTTATCAAATCACGTGACCCCTCTCTCTGAAATCCATGAGGGATCAATTCTTCCAGCTGTGATAAAGCCAAACCGTGTGTCTGTTGTGCGCGACAGACGGTCACATGAACTAAAACTCGGTCATCTCAGGCTGAGTGCATGAAAACCTTCTGTTTCTTATTTTTATTGGTAGAAATATGGCAACAAGCCCTGGAGGTGCATGTGTGTGTGTTCAGGACCGCTACACACTGTGTGAATCGTAGGTGGCTAATCTGGGTTTGTGCAAGATTTTCTGTGTGTGTTTGAGTGTGTGTAAGACAGAGAGAAGAAACCGGGGGTGGTTAATCTAAGGGGTATTAGTTGTTAAACCCTGCATGGTGGGATCCCACTGCCCCCTCACATTTTCCTTGTATACCAGTATGTGTGTGAGTGTGTATGTACACATGTCCACAGGCACATTTCCATGCATGGTTTGGTTGTTTGAGCAAGACTCTGTGTGCCGTGGCATGAAGGGTAGATAGTGAAAAAAAACAATAGAGAGGAAACAGTGATGGAGAGATAAAAACAAAATGATCAAATGTAGAAAAAAGAGGTGTGAAGGAGAAAAATAAAACGTGAAATGATAAAAAAGACCAATAGAGGACGATGACAGCGAGCTGAAGAGAAAGAAAGAAAAAGGTTATGTTAGGGGAACTGCCATTTCGCAGGCGTGTTGTTGTGCTGGATGGGAAGCCCCGTCATTGGGTGTCTCCATAGCAACCCCCAGTGATGTTACCTCCTGACCCAGTGATTTGGTGAAGTCAATTTCCCTCGATGTGATTCTGTTTGTCAGTGGCTATTGAAAAATACACACACACACGGACACGTGCGTGTGTGCTCAAACACAAATACACAGACATTTACTTGTATGTGTGTGTAGCAAATCAGGTCTGCAACTGTGAATAAAACCACAGAGGACTTCAGAAAGCATGAAAAACTTGACAGAAGTGTGGTCACACACACAGTGAGACTGTCAAAAGAATGCAGATGAACTGTGTCTCATCCATGTTTGTTAGCCCACCAGGGGAGGACTTAAAGCTGTAAAGTGGGTACAAGCAAGAAATAAAACACAGTTCAATCCTGTCACATGTTCCAGCACAGATCATTAGGAACACACAGTTCCTTCCACTACACAATCCCTTCATCATCATCATGTGCTTTACCTCACATAATCATAAACTATCTACCACACACACATATACACACAAACTCTCCCGTGCTTTTTCTCTCACGCATCATAGACGTGTTAACACACATGTCTGTGTACATTATTGATGAGCGAGCACGTGGTGGGGCTCAGAAGATTTAATAAAAATGCTAAAGGCCGGCAAGGGGCGCAGATCACTCATGAATTATTGGCAGAAATACGCTGCACCAGGGAATCGCAATTTGAACGGAGAAAGTAAGTGAGTCTGTGTTTGCATGTGCTGTGTGTTTGCATTCACATGCTTTGGGATTGTGTAAGCAGATCTAAATGTACGTCACTCCACCAACATACACACCTTTAAACAAATCACATCGACTCTTACAGGACAAACAGAAGTATGTGTGTGTACATTTAAATGTATGTGTTGTAAGACAGCCTCAAACTTGTATGAAGTTACTTGAAATACCCCGTTTGTTTCCCATAATGGTTTCTTGTGTAGGTAAAAGTTCATAAATGGCATTTTGATCCAAATAATATGGCCATAGATGTAAAAATATCATCAAAATATAGGTTTTAGTATCTACATTTTTACTTTAAAAAATATTCAATCAAAAGAAAAAATCTATTTATTACATATAAATTGAAGTTTAAGCTTGGTCATCCAAAAAAATTACTCATTAGATTAGGTATAACTAAGCTATAACTAATTTACAGTCCTTTTCCAAAAGATGTCGTATTTGCAAAGAATTTGCGTCAAAATTAATTTTGGAGATAAAGTCAGAGAGGCCAGACTGAGATGGTTTGGACATGTGCAGAGAAGAGTGCATCAGAAGAAGGATGCTGGGTTCGGAACCACAAGGAAAGAGGACTAGAGGAAGACCAAAGAGTAGACTCATGGATACAGAGAAGGAAGACATGAAGATAGTTGGTGTGACCGAAGAAGATGCAGCAGATAGGGTTAGATGGAAGAAACTGACCTGCCGCGGCGACCCCTCAATGGGAAATATCAAAAGAAGTAGTCATATTTCCAAAAATTTCCTAGATACTGTATGTATTCATCTTTTTTTTTTTAAATACCGGTATACTTTACTAATCCCTGACTGGGAAATTCGTGTGCTGCATCACACTGCAGCAAGCTGCCACCTATGACGCCGCCAATGGTGGGAGAAACGGGGGGCTAGGTGTCTTTTCCAATGACCCTAGACGTGAACTCAGTGGGATGCGACCCTGTGAACTTCCGGTTAATTTCCGGTCCGCTGGCGAATGCTCGAACCACTGAGCCACCATCTCCCCCTCTTGTTTTGCACATAGGTTAACTTCTAAGTGGATGCTAATGCACATAAACATGCGTCATTGTAGCAATACTTCTAGTTGACATCCATACTTTCAAAATAAAGGTTGCTCAGTTCAATGTAAAGGCTTTTGACCATAAATTTTCATTAATTTTTACATAAAACTTTCTACAAAGAAAATTTCCAAATGGAGTTTGGTCTGTATTGTCTATTATGATGATGCACATTTTATAAATTCTTTTTTTTTCCTTTTTTTTTTAGAAATGACCAGAAGGTCAGACTTCACAATGAACCAAAATTACTGTTGCCAATAGGCCATTGATACAATTTTCAATTATTTTCAGAAAATTGAACCCATAACTGCAATAAAATCCTTTGTTGAAGCAGATAAATCATGAAAAAAAAATCCTGCTGTGATTAGATTCTGGTTTGCTGATACACTCAGGTGCAGATCAGTCTGCAGCCACACCACCAAAGTGTTCTTGAACAGCACAACCTTTTACCTGCTTACACAATTACAGCACTTTGCAAACAGGCAGCGGCTAAAAGCTCCATGTGTAACATATAAAATGTCTCTCTGGATGTAGTCAGTATCTCTGCGCTAAGTTTTCCTAACGCTCCGCTGATGTAAAAATCGATAGCGAGGTCATCAGGTTTCCCTTGTTGGCTGCCCCTCCCCTTCCTGCTTGCAATTTAATAATACCCCTTTAAAGGCAGTGTTTAAGCCCCGCCGAGCAATTGTTTTGTCAATAAGACCTCCTTTTACGAACGTCTTAAAAGCCTGGACAGCGAGAGCGAGTTGGAAGAAGAGAAAGAGAGGGAGTATGTAAAAGAGCGGAGTGGACAGAGGGTGAAGCTTTTTTGGAAAGAAGAAGTATGGCACATATGCACATGCTGCTTATCGGGTTTCTGAGAACACACCAAAAAGTAATGAAGGAACAGAGATGTAGGCCTGAGAAGGGAACAAACAAGCACATCACACACACACTAGGTTATGTTTTAGTTCACGTTAAAAGCAAAACAATTAGACAAAAATAAAAAGATGATGATTGGGTTTTTCTTTCGTCCTACATGCAGACAAAATCATCTGTAATCAAGAACAACCTGGCGTTCAAATGCGACTTGAATACTACATGGTAGAGCTTACATATTTCTCAAACATGCACAAAAAAAATAGTCCCTCCTAAGGAATTTTTTTGGTGAGGGAATAACTTAATTTTGCATGCAACTTCTCTTTTGTAACTTTGATTTGTCTTCTGAACCACTTATCGCTAATGGAGCCACGGGGGGTGCCGGAGCCTATACTCGGGGATTTTAGGCAACAGGCAGGGTACACCCCAAACAGGTTGGCAGTCTGTCTGTCACAGGGCCACAAAACCATCCAGACACACACTCATTCCTACTGGCAATTCCATGATGGTCAATCAATTTAACATGCATGCTTTTGGAGGGTCAGAGGTAACTTGTGTGCCTGGAGAAAAACCCACACATACACAAGGAGAGCATACAAACTCCACACAGAAACGCCTGTTTTCCAAGCTTTGCCCCACCCAGATTCGAACTCCGACCTTCTTGCTGTGAAGCCACTGTGCAAACCTTTTATAACTATGTTTTATCAAAAGATATTATCAATGTGAAGTAGTGAATAACTGAGTGATATTTCCGTGCGACGTCAAGTGGTTGCTCAGTGGAAACATATTTGTGAAAAGGGCAAAAGAAACCAAACTAGTTTACTTAGATTTTTTTCGTCTTTTTTTTCAAATGAAGCAACTCTTTTCTTTTAAGGTTACCAAACCAGAATAATGTCTTTGTTTATTATGTGAATGTGGAAACAAGTTTTTTTCAAATGATCCCTGATCCGGTTAAAAGATCTTGTGTGTCAGAACATATTAAGAAAAATCGGTTGCGTGAGATAATCGCGACATTGCACATATACGTGTGACGTAAACACACCTCTTTTCTATGCAATGAGACACTCAAACGTAGACCATTACAGTCTAAGTAAACCATGTTTATCTCTTTATTTATCCATAAATATTACACTATTTTTTTCCATCTCAGTGATTTTTAGCCCCTACTTAAGTTTAAACATGATATAATGATCATATTTAGTAGATACCCATAAAATAGTCTCACTTGAAGGGAAAATGAAAGTCAGAGATGAATGAAATGAAAGCCACTCATGACTACGTTGCGTGGGACTGAAATAGTTAAGTGATTAGGAAGTGAGAGAGAAACATAGAATGAGATGAGTGTGAGGTTCAGTATGTTGACAGCTTAGCCAGAGAGATGCTGGAACTTGTTCACAGAAAGTCCTCCAAGGTGTGTGTGTGTGTTTTGGAATTAACACAGAGTTTCAGCCCATGCCCTGAAGCTTGTTTCCTCCACTGCAGCTTTGTCAACTTTCCTCAGTCTGAAACTCGCTGACATTACAGAAGATGCCACACACACGTACGCATGATTGCATGAACACACACATACAAACATGCATTCACACACACACAAATGCTAGCACACACAAATGCATGCATATGTGGGTATACATACACACTAAAAAAAAACATGCATGCAGACATGACCATGAAAGTTTGCACACACAAACTTACATGCACACACACAAATGTACATACATGCATGTTCTGTACATCCACGCACAATATCCACAAGCACATGCTGATACACACACTCACACTTAGAGGCATAGACACATACACACACATCGATATTACCTCACCTAGAGATTTCAAAATAAGCTGAAAATAGAAGAAAAACAATGTTTTCCTCCTGCGTTTGGACTCTGTTGCTAACAAAAACCTTTTACCAGACACAACCTGCTCTTTACTGTATTATGTCAACACAAATCTGTGTGTTTGTGTGAGTACTTAGGTGTCAGTGTGTAGAGACACACTGTTCACCGAATGCCATCTCTCCTCCCCCTATCCTCTCTCTTTCTCTCTTACATCACAGCACGCCGCCGCGGGCCAAACCTGCATTTCTCTTCATTCGCCCCTCTCTCTGTCTTTTTATTCCCTCTTCTTTTCTTCCCACTCCTCTCTCCTGCTTTTCAACCTCCTTTTGTAGCGGGGTGCGGAGGGCGGGGGCTCCGGAACATGAAAGGCAGCAGCATGTGAATGGCAGTGTCTGTGTTGAAGCACATGGTCTCTGTCCTACTCGCCGCCATCAGCCAGTTGATGCTCTCACGCTGATTTTTTTTTTTCATTTCTGGTGGAGTAAAAAAAATGTTGTGGTGGGAAGTCAGCGGGAAGCAAAACAAGTGAATAAGTGCCAAAACTTTTCTAAATGGCAGACAGCTATTATTTCAATAACCAGAGGACTGACATTGATTTATTTATTATAAGATTTAGCTCAATAAACATCTACTTTTTCAGTTTTTTTGGGCAGCCATGGGGATACCCTATGGAGACAGCCGCTGTGAGCTAGCAGTGGAAGTGACACTCCAAAGACAGGATATGACACAGGCGTTATGGGAGGGAGATTTAGGTCAACCACTTTGTTTGAATCGGTGCACAGAGTTACAGCCCTGTCAGCAGCAACAGCACTGTGTGACACTATTGTTCATCTCAGTCTGGACAGAAAGTCTTTTGGGGGAGGTTTGTGTGTATGGAGGGTAAAGATTCTATTTAATGTCAGTGAGGTAAATAAACACACAATGGCCTATTTTATTATTTTTTTTACTGAAAGTTACTCAATTTTTTTGTTTTTTAAATTTTGGGTGTACAAAAAAAATTCTGAAAGGTCACATGGCATTTCTAAAGAGGGGTGCACCTGTCCACTTTAGTTGTACACACAGTGTCATCTGGATAAATGTAGCAGTCAAAAACAAGTGTAAATATAACGAACACGCTCATGTATATTCAGATCCAAGCTCAATCACACCCTGGTTTTACAACATAAAAATGTGATCAGATTGAAGTTTATTTTATATCATAATTTAGATGTTAATCATTTATTTTTTGGGGTTTCTTTACACAATATTTACACATCCTTTCAATCCGGTGCTTTAAATTGTGAGCATCATTCAATCTTCTTTTACAGGAAGTGTATTAAAACACATTTTTTAAAAACAGAAAACACTTACTTGTAATAGAGAAAAACTCGATGTAACACTGGTTCGGATCCATACCCAAAAGTTGAAACTCAAAACTTCCATCCAGTGTGTGTTTGCAGAGTGGTCTAAAAAGGGTCTGCGATGTTGTTTCTGGGTAAAGCCAGGCCTCAAGCCAACACTTCTCTTTTTTTTGGGATTGATGGATGAGTGGCTGGCTGAATGTGTCTGAAGGAAAGCAGGAACAGAGATAAAGAGAGTGACTGGGGTCACATGTGGCAGCTACAGGCTTTTCCCTGCAGTCTTAATCTCTGTTTCTGTCTTTTTCTATGTTTGTGTTCTCTCTCTGTCTCACTCTCCCTCTTTCTTTTTGCCTTGCCCCTTTTGCACCCACTCTTGTTTATATTCTGCCTTTTTGGCGAGTCGAATTTCGTCGCTGGGTGTTGCAAAGCCAGCTCAGTCAGAGCCATCGGGTTCATGTATGCTTTTCAAGTGGCCAGCAGTTTCTCCATATAACTCTGTGAGACACCTGGTTGCCATGGATACATGCATACACACCAATCTTCTCACTGGTTTGTGTGTGTGTGTGATTGAGCAGCCACCCGGCCTGTTGCTCCGCTCTATAAAACCAGCTTACATGGCAGATTCCCAGACGTGGTACCCTTACGTAGTGGGCGAAGTATTTGTGTGTGTATACAAACTTGTATTTTATGTGTAGTAATGGGGATTACGTGACCTCAGGTCTGCTCTCAGTCTAAAGCTCCTTTTAAATTTCACACTGTTTTCCTAAGTTTCCCTCCATATGTGGCACTGAAGCCTACTAATCCTCCTCATGTTATTAGAAGCTGGATCAGCAGCATTAGATGCACTGAATGCGAGTGTGTGTGTTAGTGGAAGTATGTACACAGTTACATATTCATTTAGTGAGTTAATGACTGCGTGCAAATAACGACTCATATGAGCGGACTCAAAGATCTCTCAGTGATGTTTGTTTTTTTTAGTTTTTCCTCACCGAGAAGGAGGGTCTAAGCTAAGTACAGCAATGTCCTGACTTTGTGTAGTTTAATAGTATAGTACAGTTCACCATAAAGAGGCGATACGGAACTAGGTGGGATTTTGATTTGGGAATAACTTTCAATCGTGATAGAAACCTTCAAAAAGTCAATTCTACATGAACGCTTCTCGTTAAGACTGAATTTTTGTGGATATTTTTGTTCAGTTAACAGTGTGAAGCCCATTGGAACAACTTTGATCTCCCCTCTGAACAATGGAGGCTACAGTCCTGCTCATAATTATTCAAACCTTTGGCAAATTTTGACCTACTGTTACATTTAATCTGCGAAGAGACGGACTTGTGCCACTTCCAGGTGAAAGTGACACAATTTCTTCCAAAAGATAATAAGTAATAAGGATAGTATTGTGTAAAACCCATATTTGTGTAAAACCCATTAAAAAAAAAAAGTTTAGCATTTGAACCAAAGCGACTTACTTGTAGAGCAGGCATGGGCAAACTATGGCCCGTGGGGCGCATGTGGCCTGTTAAACGTTTTGATCCGGCCCCGATGGCTTTCCATACCTAGATCAAATGTAACACGCTCCACAAATTCAAGGGATCTACCAGATCCCTACATGTGTATTTTTTCTCCAATGAGGGGAGCTCACCAAAGCATGCCGTCCATCTGCTCCTGTTCCGGCCCCTTTGTCAAGCATTGGAACTCGATGTGGCCCGCGAACCAAAAAGTTTGCCCACCCCGTTGTAGAGCTAGAGCACATTGCTGAAGATAAATGGTCAAAATAACAGCAGAAAATAGTTGCTCGGCAACTATACCAACCATTGTTTTCTTACTTTAGCTTCCACGTGTGGTTTTATATTTATTAATCAAATGTCAAAGTTGAGAAATGTTTTCCCACAATAAAAGCCCTTAAATATCGTCTTATCCCATTTTCAAAGAAGCTTGTTTTATGTCAAGTTTATATGAAAAGAAACGATGTCTAAGAATAAATTTAAGTCAAAATTTGCCAGGAGTGTGAATAATGATGAGCGGTATTGAAGCAACAAAGAGAGCTCAGACTTAGACATGATCTTCCTGTAAATACCCATAGATGCATGTCCATGTTTTTTAATTGCATGCAATTTTTTTGATTGCAATGAGAAGTACAGTGCAAAAAGTTTATTTTGAATCAAGAAGAGAAAACTTTTTTTGGTTAAGTGGTTAAAACATACTTCTTGGGAAAACATTGAAGACGATGCAACGTGTAAGAGCACGCAGTACAGAAAACCACGTCCTGAATCAGGGAGCGTGGACGTGCTTACAGGAATTTGTACTTGTTGAAAACTGCATCGACAAATCAAAGACAATACACAATCTCTTTGCTCAACATCGAGTTTGACTGACTCATAAACAGTTGCAAGCTTCAGGCTTCCAATTCCTCAAAATCAGTGACTCCTATCCAGAGCGTAGCATTCCCACAAGTAGAGTTGGGGGCATGATGATGATGAAGACGTAAGAAAAAAAAAACAGGCCATGCCAAAAAACTGCCACAAATCTGAAAGAAAAATGCAAAAACTTAAGTTGACGGAATTACTATTGACTTTTAATGACCAAATATGAAACACTTCAAATAATCTTAAACACTATATTTGATTTTAAATACGTATTTTATTTACCCGTCATGTTTTTGAACAACTTCCACCCAAACATTAACTGTATGAAAAATAATAATAAAAAATATTTAGGCTGTAAAAGACAAAATAATTTATTTGATTAATTAGTTTGGTAGAGTTTTTGTAAATTATTTATTTTCATATTTTTAATTATGTTTTTGTTTCAAATAGACACACAAACGGGTGCATGTTGTTTTTTTTTAAGTCTAATCTGAATCATCTCATTGAAATATTTGACCTGCGAATGACACCAGGGTGGAGAGAAACAGAAAGAGGGAGGGAGAGGTGGAGGGGAAACAAGAAGGTGATTTATTAGTTAGCTCGTCAACTGAGGATAACAAGCGGAGAAACTCACAACTGTACTCCCCCCCACACACACACACTCATTCAGCAGGTATGAGCATGTAAACCCAGCTCCTCCTCCACATGTGCACAAGTTGTGCAGAGGTAATAATTTAGTTGCTGTCTGAGAAGTGGGCAAAGTATGGCCCTTGGGCCAAATGCGGTCCCTCAAATCTTTTAATCCAACCCACCAAACCTATAGAAATTATATAAACAAACTTTTAATTGTTCATTTAGGGGTTTTGAACCTGCAATTCTAGTTTTTCCCAATTGATGGCAGACTGATATTGAGGCGAAGTCAAGAATATTAAACATCTAGGGTTTTCTTCTCAAAAAGTCATTTTTCCAATTAGTCTGGCATGACTTGAACACAACCGCTTTTTACTCTCAAGCTAAAGATTGCATGGAAAAGTTCTTGCACTGGAAGTCCTGCAACTTTTTCTCAATACCAGGCAAGCATTAAACATCGCTTTGTCTTTTCTGACTTTTTCTGGGTTTGTTTCTCCAACCAAAGGACGTACTTACCAAAACCAGAAAGTTGGACTGATTGACCGAATGTGAGCCAAAGGTTTTTACTTACCGCACTAAAATAATTGGCTAAGGTTTTCAATGTTCGACAGAGTCTACCGTTTATTGTTATAAAGATTTTTATTTTCAATGCATTTATTTATAAACGCATTGATAATCATTATTTATAATGCAATCGTTATTTATGATTACAATTGCAAAAAATACGTTTAAAAAGACTTTACACACCAGCTTTAACTCACATCAATTTTGTTTTTATAGCCCGGCTGCAAAACAATGTAATAATTATGGCAAATGCGCTTCATCCAAAAAGTCAAAAAGTTTGTCCACTCCTGAGCTGGGCGATTAGGTAGGTGTGTGAACAACAATAAAGTTTTAAAAAGATAAAATAATGAAATCCATTCAGCCTAACTTGCTGCCAGTGTGTGCACAATGACAGGGATAAACGCCAACACTCTCCCTGGAAACAGAGGTATTAAATATTTTATTTGTATTCATGTGTGAGTGCTTCGGTGTGTATGTGTATGTACTGTATGTGTGTAGGAAGGATCTATGGAGCAAAGCGTTAATTGTGGTTAAGCAGCATACAATCGATGGTAGCCACGCAGTGACAAGCTGATGATAAGTATACGACTGTACCCGTCAGAGCTTGCCTTTCTCTTCAGTGTTTTAAATCACATTGATTGGCAGCCAGGAGGAGTGTGTGGTTACACAGTTATTTTAAGCGGCTCACAGATTTGAATATGCATGTAAACTTCTGTCTGCGTGCACGAAAACGCACCGCCACATCCTGATGAATGGATGTGATCCTGAAACATCCAGCTGTGTGTAACTTTGGGGGTTTGTACAGGCTGTGCACGTGCAAAAACTCTCAGGTTACTAATGTAATATCACTGCTGAGGACGTATGTGTGTGTTTCAGTGTGTCTCGTATTACTAATATAATATTGGTCATAGGCTCTGGAGATGTGCATGTGGGAGTGTGTGTGGCGCAGATATTCAGAACTCCAGATGAATCTAAATCAATGAGCTTGCAGGGTAACCTTTTGTGTATCCAATCTGCATCTTTCCACCGCTCGTTATTAAATTATCCCCTAATTGGTCACGCAACAAAGGCAGCTGATGAAAAAGACAATTTCTTGCTTTTAATTGGGCATTTCACGTGAGCTTCGTGTACACCTGTGTGCGGCTGACTCGGTTCTGTGTACCCATGTGTGTGTCTGTGTGTGTATGTCTCGTGTGTAATGAGAATGGGACATTAGCAAGGGCTTGGCAGACGCCGTCGCAATCAGTTCCACTCTTCCCGGAGAAGGAGGGAGAAAGGTTTGAGAATTAATCCAGACATTAGAAATCTCAGAAGAAGAAATAGATTGAAGACTAGAAAAAAAAATAAGTCTCACATTCTTCTTAAAGATCCTGTGTGATATAAACATCCTCTACCCTACAGTTACATTCGGCCAACATCAGAGATGAACAATATGTTATTGTTTACAAAATATAATAAGAAAAGCTTTTCCTCCAGAAAGAACTTGTCATTCTATAAAAACAAAATTCTATTGAAGTATTCAAGTGTGTGACACACTTGCAGCCCGACACCTGTGGAGTATTGACAGAATTGATGGATTCCAATAAATGGCTTCCTCAGGCTGCTCCAGCATCAAGGCAGCTGTTGGGAAGGGAATTGTAGGAGTAGGCCATGTGAGGAGTGATGGAAGAATGCATGAAAAGGGGTTAGTGTGTATGGTTTGGTGAATGAAAGGCAAATGCTTTTTTGCTTATGTATTGCAATAAAAATGAAACAGTAAGTGGTAAAAAAAAAAGGTATAAACTGGAAAATAACCATCTAAGATACACCAACTCCCATGACGATGCCTCTACGCTGCTTGCACCCACAATGTTTTGCACGATGTCACAATATATTTACCAAAACTTGGGAAAGTGCTATCATTTATCATCTTTTTCTAATCGTACAAAGTAGCAGAAATTATTGTGATACCTTTTTTTCTACATCGCCCATCCCTAGCTGATATAATTTTAGACCCTCTTCATTATGAGTTGCATATACATGCCAAGTATGTTTCATGGTGGGAATCAAACTTTCACCCCTCACAGGGATTCCCTGAGTCGTCCTACTTCATGTGTGTGTCACACTGAAATAGTCCAGCTATTGTTGCACAATGTGGGTCTGAATAGTGCTGCTCATTGTGATGTGATGGGAGGGGTCCAGGGAAAGGGGGGACTTTGAGCAGGCCATAAACCCTGGCCCTATAGCACCCTGGGGTCGGGAAAAGGTGAACCTTCACTCCTTTTTGTCCCATTCCCTTCATCACTGTTTATCGCAGGGTCTCGTACTTTTCTTTCCTCCTTCTGAGCCTCTTTCTGTCAGCTTATTAATGGTCACAGCGAGTGTCTGGTTCGCAGACCAGAGCTTCACTCTCTCACTCTCTCTCTTGTTCCCTCCCATTCTCATGCTCTCCATCGCTTCATTCCCCTGGCTGCTATTATGAGAGGCATTTTATCCTTTGTTCCAGGCCCCATGGTGCATCTGGTCTCAGATATGAGGACGACAGGGACAGGAAACCAGCGAGAGGAGGAGGGAGTTGAGAGGGCCTGACTCTGCCCGTTTCCACCACAGAGAGAAGGAATGATAAGGAGAAGGAAGCAGATATAAAGAAGCACAGTCAATATTGTTCTTTTAGGAAACAAGTGTCAAACTCAAACACCCAAAAGCCCAAAATTCAAATTCGGGACAAAGTTACAGGGCGACATTGAAGTATTAGCTCGCTATGACATCTGCCCATAGAGGAATGGGTGTTTATAGGTACTGTTGATGGAGGTGCCAAAACACCTGCTGAGCATTCTGGGATTTGTAGTATTATTGCTACATACGCTGTAGGCAATGATATCGGTGTTCCTCGAATAGTCATTTGGTATAGCTTTGGGAGGTTATTACATTTCAGATCAAGTTTGACCTTCAAGCCAGAGTTTGACACCTATGTTTTGGGACAGGGGTTTCAAACTTACTTAATTAAGGGCCACTGCCCTGGAGATTTTTATTGTGTTGTTTGTTTAACACAACCGATGTTAAGAAGGTAGCATCAACAGCCAATAAAATTTTGCACAATGACTCAGTAACCTGAATCAGGTGTGTAGATGGATGACCTTCAGGACTCCAGTCATGGAGGGCTGGAGTTTGAAGATGATCTTTAGAGTAAGTTTCACTTACACATCAGAAATAACAAACAGACTACTTCATTTAGACTTTGCATGTTTTACTACCAAACACTTGAACTACTTTCTAAGATGTTCACATCATGCCGAAACCAAAGAAAGCAAATGAAGGAGGCAGCAGTGGAAGGTGGTGTAGAGAAGGAGAGGTCAACAGTTAGCCGGCACTGGCCTCGAATTGACCTCATCCTGTAAAAGGCTTGGACAGCAGAGCTAAAGGAATGCTCCTTACCCATACTGCTTTGCTCCTCCTCCCATATCTCCCCAGCAAAACAGGGTGGCTGGGGAGAAAGGGAGGGAGCAAGAGCATTGGTGATAAAACTCCAGACGTTCCCTCATTTGATGGTTCTCTGCCATGTCAGTGCATTCTTACATTCCTCCCTCTTTTTCTATCTTTCAAAAAATTCCAATCCAGCATGTTTAATTGAAACAAATCCAAAACAAAATTTAAACAAAAAGACAGAGAAAGTGAAGGAAAGTTGCATCACCTGCTTTTTTTTCACTCTAAATAATCTCAAATGACCTAAACAGAATTATTTAAATTATTTTCTATTTCCATCCATCTGTTTTCCTCCAACAATGTCTTGTGGACAAAAAAACGAACAGAAAGTAGGCCTGAAAGAAAAAGCATGAGTGACATAAAGGAGTTCTGATGAGGGAATATTAAACAGATACAAAGAAGCTTACTGGTCTCCTATCAGGGTTCAAACAGATGCACCCTGTTTGGGTCCTTTTGTTTCTCCAGCAAACTTCTCCACTTCCCCTGAGCTCTTAAACGCTCCCTTTTTCCAGCTTTAAAAGTCGAGAAAACTACTATTGTTCCCTTTAAGTTCAGCTAACGCTCTCCTTTCAGAAATGAAATAGAAGTGTCCGGTGGGGCAACAGCAGGAACACATAAATCAAGTCAGAAACCCCAAGAGTCCTCTCTCCTTAGGGTCATTACAGGCCAAAGGGTCATTTCAAAAGGGTTTAGGCTGAGGGAGGCCAGGGTGCCGCCTGTGTGAGCGCTCACAGGGGCGTGAATGTGTGTGAATACATGCAGGAGAGGGATTGTGTGTGTGTGTATAAATGGTTTCACTATACACTTTTATAGGAGGTCATGGAGTAAAGAGGTTAGTCCAAGAATATGTGGGTAAAATCCTGCCCCCTGTGCAAACACGCTCCCACTAAAAAAAGTAACACATGGTCACCTGTCGTAGCGGGACAACATGACGTTGCTCCGTCAGCAACACTCCGAGCCGAGCGCGTTAAACAGTCAGCAATCTCAGCTCGTCGCGAGGTGGAACCTCTCCAACAAAGCGAGATGGGTTGAAATGTTTCAGAGAGAAAAAAAATCCCCACAAAGACCCCACTGTTCAGGCTTTGCTGTGGATGTCGGGGCAAGTTTGCACAAGTTGTGGAGTTTTGCATTTTCAAAGACGACTGCCATGGTTATTAAGATGTGACTTTCTCTGTGGCCTAACAGCAGGCTTTACTGGGCTTATGGGGGAATAATTGCTCCATATCGCTTAAAGAAAGACGTTGTTTTGGCAGTGTGGTTGTTTTTATGCTGGAAGCCAAGATCTTCAAAGCTTTGCTCAGCACTTTTTGTTAAACAGTGTTGTAGGTCTCAAGCTCTGACAATCTTTCTATGTTTTTGTCTCTTCAGGTTCATTAATGCGAGGAGGAGAATAGTCCAGCCTATGATCGACCAGTCAAACCGTGCAGGCAAGTCTCCCATTGTTTCTGTTTTCAAGTCTCGCAGGCGAAAGCCGTCCTCACTCCGTGCACCCGGAGGCCCCTCGCCTGGTAAATACAGGACTGATGCTCTCTTCTTGGAATGCCCAAATCTTCTGGGGGTTTTCCCCATCGCTGCCCTTACTTACTACTAAAATTGAGAACCAAAACATTAACAGCAACTATTAATTAACTCTGACTTGCCATTTGGGGTGAAAAACGATTAATATTAGCATAATTTGGCTAAAAAGGATTTTTATTAAGAGTGATTTTTTTTTATGAACAAAACTAGCTTGGTTCTTTTAAAAAAGTTTGTTTTTAACTCCTTTACTCCCCCCTACCAACCAGGCAAAGGAAGAAAAAAGTTCCCAATTTGGCTCAAACCGTAACATAAAGACGGCTTAGCCCGTTACTTTTTTTGGGTGACCGCTGATTGGCTTTTTGGCTCCAGACCTGTTTTTACCCCCCTCCTCCTTTAAACACCCTCCCTCCCACCCTATTTGTGGCTGTTTCAGGGAGCCAAGGGAGTGAGAGCGTGGTCCCCCGGTGCATGGCTTGGTTTGGACTGCCGTAAAGTTTATTACCTGTAATAGGGGTTAGAGGTCAGGGTGGCATTAGGGGCGCAGTAAAGTTCAAAGGCATTCACAGGGGCCGAGGTCTTGCTTTTGCTTGACTGACCCCCAAACAGCTTAAATCGAAGGTAAGTGGTTTTCTATGAGAGCAGAACAATAGCAGAGAGCAAAAAATTGGAACCCGATCAGGTTTCACTGATCCCGACTCCGCAGCTTTAGGAAGGACTTATGAGATAAAGCATCAGGGACAGAAATTTGGTTGTGGCAAATATTTGGAGCTATCCAGCAAAAATTAAGGATTTCAAAAACATTGAGATCCAGTTGGTTTTCTTCAAGGTTTAAATAAACATCAATATTGTAAATGCTTTAATAATTTAGAGTTATCTATCCATCCCTCTCATCTCGCTCTCTCTTATGTTTATACCATCGCTTGTTATATTAAAGGTTATGTAGATATTTAGATAAATTCTGAAGGGTATTTTAGGAAACTAAATTACACGTTAAAACTTTATCACACCAAACTGAAAACTAAAGGTGGTCCTTGGTTTGATGCTGCTTTATTTGTCCCAGCCATCATTCCCATTATTTGTCCCACCATAATTCCGGAAGATTTTCTTGATTCTTGAGATCAAACCACTAAACTAGGTTAAACTAGGTCACTAAACTAGGACCTTTTTCAACAAAAAGAACTTCCATATTCATTAATCCCTATGTTGGTTTCTGTTTGGTCACTGATTGAATAATTAAGTTAAAACCAGAGTTCTATCATCTCCCTTCGATGTACCAAAGTATACAGTATATTAAAGTAGCAGTCTGATCCCTATTAGAACGTTTAGCTGCATTAAAGTCTTCCAAGGGCTTACAGTGGCCTTCTGCACAGACATGGAGCAGAATGACGTTGACAGACAATGGCGGCTTCCTGTGCGTGCATCAGCCAACAGATGATCCCGCTCTGGCCACTGAGCCTTAATTAAAAGCACTAATTGACCACTCTGCTGTTTCCCTACATCCCTCCCTCCCTGTCTTCTTCTCCATCCACAGTAAGTCAAGGAGCTCCCTATAATCCAGATGGCCAGCCGATGGGGGGCTTCGTTATGGACGGTCAGCAGCACATGGGAATCAGACCACCTGGTAGGGCTTTCTCTGCGTGTCTGTCCCTTTCTTTCATCTTGTCTTTCCTTGCTGTTGTTTTCTCGTTTTTGTCATCTTCCCGATGTTTGTTGCCTTAGATTTAACCTGGCCTCTTATATTTGGTCTCCTGTTCTTCAAGGTGCTTTACTGACATGTTAGGGGTTGTTGTGTGGATGCCAGATTTGTTTAGTCTTCAACAACCAATAAGAAAAACTGAAATATAATCCACACCCACATTTGTAATTTGAAAAGTTTTTTTTTGCTATCTTGAAGCTAGCTTAGCAACATGAGCCGTTATGAACTAAAGTCTAACAGAAATCTCACAACTTGCCTCGTAAGAATTCATACTAATTCAAGAGAACATTATCAAATATTATTAACCAAAAAATTGTCTGGAAACAAAATTGTAGCAAGGCACAGCTGTGATGCGTACCAGGACAGCTCAGGCTTTTTGGCAAATCCAAACATTTGAAGCCTTTTGATTATTTTCATGCTTTTTGGTTTAATCTTGTTAATATTTTCCTAGAACTTTGTGAAACGTTTAGTTTGTGAAATATGCTTTAAAAATATTGTGGATTTGGAATGTTGAAAGACAATAAAATTATTATTTTTTAGCTACAAACACGAACCACTAAGTGAGGTTGAAAGGGCCGCTGTTTGCTGACACATGGCCTAACTATTTTCATCCCTTTCAGACTAAAACTAGAACAGGTGTGGTCAGTCACATCGCACCGTCATCCTTCCCTGCGCTCCTTCTCGCTGAATCCTTCTCTCACGCCATCAGATCTAATCCCAGAGTTTGTCCCTAAATCCCACTCCTCCTCCTTGTTTTTTTAGAATTCTAGCAAAGTCTTTCGCTCCATCTTACAACCACATAGAGTCAGCAGGTTTGGATAAACTGTGAGGCTTCTCTCTCACACACCTCCCTGCTGGATCCAGAGGGCTCTGCCATGCTGTCTGTCAAATTAGTCTCACAGCAAACCGTGGTGATGCTGAGCAAAGTGTTAAAGGATAAACAAATGCAGTGAAAATTGTTTTTATTTGTTTTTTTTTTTGTCTTTGTGTCTCCCAGGACCGATGGGTGGAATGGGTATGAACATGGGTATGGAAGGTCAGTGGCACTACATGTAGCCCAACCAGAGTTCGACCAATCACAACACAAAGAGGAATGTAAGTATAAACTATCTGCTCGTTTTTCCCAGATTCACAGATTTAAAAATAGAATAAAAAGAAACAATGTTATTTGTTAGACCTTTTCAGTCTTTCATTTTTTTATAGATTTACTCTTGTAAAATGAGCCGAATGTGAAGACTGTGGAGGTTTTTAGCTTTTAGTGGTTCTCTTTTGGCAAACCAACATATCTGGAAATGGTTCATTTAATTTATTTTTATGTGTCTAAATGGGTCTTTAATACAAACAGACTTTAGCTCCATCCAGATGGATTTTTCTCTCTGACTTTGACTTACTCTCCCACCCTCTGTGCAGTGATAAGAGCCTTTGATCACAACCTTGTAGCTCTTTGTGGAGATGAAGTCTGCCTGTGCATGTTCCTCACACACCCAACAGCAACATAACTAAACATTTTCCGTTATCAGACAGGGGAGGAGAGCAAAGCAAAGCATGAAAAAGAGAAAAATAAATAGATACAAATAGATACAAATAGTGATCCTTGATAAAAATGAGTAAATATTGAGTAATTAAAAGCAGTTTGTGTCTGAAATCTAATGCAAATTTTGATTGTTGGTGATCAGTTCTAACAGACCAATTAAAAGCAGGATGTGTTTTTATTTTTATGAAAAAGCGACTAATGGATACATCCAAATAGATTAAAAAATAGTGATTATTGGTAATTAAAGATATTAAGTTAATTGAAATCAGGTTGTGTATGTAGATCCACGAATAGGATGGGAGGAAGATGGGGTCGGATTGGGACATGGGATGGGTGGAGGATTCAGAAGGGAATGTGTGTGTGTGGAGGTGAGGGGGGCAGGTACGACGTTGCTATGGCAACAGACTGATTGCCAAAAAAACACGTAAGCAGTCTGTATGAGGAAAAAAAAAAAGGAGAGAAGTGAGCGTCCCTGTAAGAGTAATAAATCTATCGGGTTGTTATTGATGCATGATGAACACATGCTAACTAGCTAACCGGACCCACACCCCGCCCAGCCAAACCCCACCCATCCATCCAAGGCATGCTCTCTCTCTCTCTCTCTTTCTGTTCTTTTTTTTTTTTCTCACCATCAATTTCTCTCCTCCATCTCTTTCACACAACACCTTTTTCCGCTTTTTTTTTTCTTCCTCTTTTTCTCACCTCACCCTCTCCCCTCCTTTCCCTTCTCTTTCCTCTCTCTCCCTCTTTTGCCCCAGGGCAGAACAGACTCCCACATAATTCTGGATGTATACAGGCTCGGTGTTGTCACTGTAAAGTCTGTAAAAAAACACAACACTCCAAACACATACCTGAGTTCGATCTTACTTTAATATTTTTGTTTATTTTATAGGTAGAATCAGTACTGTATTATTAGTGTGTGTTTGTCGCTTCATGTGTGGCTTAGACATTTTTCCGGTGCATGCAAACCACCATGTGGGTCTGTAAAACTGTATATGTGTATGGGCATATGTGTGTATGGTAATAGGATTACTCCTGGCACAGAGAAGGGACATAAACTAGTGCAAAATGGAGGAGGTAGCCAGCAGGGTATAGAGCTTAGCTGGGCCTAATTGACTAGATCCAAATTAAATATGCCATCACCAGAGGTGTGACCAATGGATTTGACTTATTCAGTTTACAAAAATAGAGACCATTAACCCTCCACATAATAGCTGAGCATGCGTGTGCGCTTACCGCAACGTCCGGTAAAACAAGAGAAAATCTGAGAATCTGCGGTGCAAGGACATCTTTCAGGGAGTTGGAGTAGAAAAAGGTTGTGTGAGTGTGTAAACATGAGGGCTGGTTTTTCCGTGTCCACGCATCTGCTAGTCTTCCCAGCAGACCTCGCTTTAAACAGCCTCAATTTGCCTGCTGAATCTCGTAATTGGGCCACCAGAGGAATCCTCGGCGAGTTGGGCAAAGCACAGGGAAGGCAGTAGACGGAGGTAGACAAAAAGAAGGAGGGGTGGATGAAGAGATGGCGAGCTCGAGAAGAGCAGATGACAAGAGGGAGGGGCGGAGGAAGGAAAAATATCTCGATGATCCTCTTCTTTCCCAGTCTCTATGAAACATGACTAGTTTTCTTTTTAGGCCAATTAAATGTAAGTGATGTGTTATATTCTTTCATGACCAATTAAATTAATAGGTTATTACATGGGGGGAGAGAGAGGGACAGTAATCTTATTTGATTAAAAGAGCACAAGTTCATTATATTTTATAAGCAATTCTTATTAGGAGACTTGAAAAATTTGTTATCGCGGAGCTAAATTGAGCGGTTAGTGTATCGGGAAGGTGTGCCTAGCAGCCACATTGGAACATTAGTTAAAACTAAAGCCAATTAGTCGTTCTTAGTGTGGAGCGTTATGCTTTCCACAGAGCTCATATCCCCCTGTGAAACAATACACCTGTCAGCAGAGATGAAGCCACGGCTACTGAAGCAGAAGCGAGCCGAGTCTTTGATAGCGACCACAGTGACTCCGGCTTGACCCTCACCCTCTTTTTCCTCATCCTGTTTTCCCTCCTTCACGATATTAGCCAGCGGGCAGCTTCAGAAAACTGTCATTTTCATTTTCAGGACAAAAGCTATCGCAGTGCGAGAGAATTAATTATGACGCAGACTGTTTGGAATTTTTTCTTCTTGTTTCTCGAGCGGGACGCTTGAACGAACTCCGCCTGCTAACCCCTCTGCTTCCAGTCTCTACTGGAGACCCTTTGTCCCAGAATTCATTGCTGCAATCATTAAGCACAAATTTGTTAACCTTCTTGGTAAGAGGTCAAGATCCCTTCCCTCAAGTTCCAACTTACTAAAAACCCTCCCACCGGTCTACCCACAGCCCCTCCAGCCCAAAACTTTGTTTCTGGTGGATGAACTTTTACTATTAACGAACAGAAGAACAAAGAGGTCCCGATGGGGATTTGTGGCCCCTGTATTGTCCGTGTGAATGTGTGTCCCCGTTGATTTGGCCCCTGTGGAATCCCCCTCGGAGTCTCAGAAATGAGCTTTACAACTCAATGTATTGATTGGCTTATTAAGTGAAAACCCTTATTAGTGATGTGCACTCTTTCAAGCACGCATAGTGTTTATTAGACCCCTAACGTTACCCGGGGGACAATGCAAACAACTTAAAGAAAATGATTCATTAATTGTAATGTTTAGGTTTTGGATGAATGTTAACGATGTTGAGGCATGTGTGCAATTAACAAACTTTTTTCTTATGATCTATTCAGTTATCTTCATCTATAAAGCTATATACACTTGAAAAGATTCATTTATGCCTTCATTTTTTTCTTCAAGACTTGGAAAAATTTGGCAGTCCGTAAGCAGGTCCAATTAAAAGCCACAGGGGGTGGAGAAATTGTTAGTTGTCTCCCACCTCTAATTTACTGTATGAACGGCCAATCAGCATGTAGAACAAAATGCATCAATTAGGACGCAGAAAACAGTGCAACATAGCAAATAAAGCTACAAAACAGCAAGGCCGAAAAAGTGCGTTACAGCGACAGATCATTGCATATGCACACCGATGATGCCAGATATGGTTACAAAATGGGGGAGAGTTGTAAAGCCACCCGTTGCACCAGTTAGAGTTAACGAAGGGCCACAGATGCTAAATTTAGAAAGAAAAAAAAAATAATTCTATGATAACAATCTAACTCTTTTAATCAAATCAATATGAAAAATGCACTAAAATATTGTGGAAAAAATGTTAATCTTATCGCGTCTGAAATAGCTATTTCTCTTGCAAAATGCAAAGCCATTTTTTTACCTGCTATCCTCAAACATTTGTGCCATTACAACTACATGAGCAGAGCAGATAAAAACTATTCAAACAATCATGTTTTTTATTTTATTGAAATGCCTTGACAATTAAAAAAGAAAACAAATGGAAGAATGCATGTCTGTGTTTAAAAAGAGGTTCTGGTGAGGTTTTAACGAAGAAAAGATTAGTCTGATCTGTTGTGAAAAACATGTGAGGCATGTGAGATTACTGACTGCAGACCAGGGTCAAATTTCGTAGCGTACGATATAAAAAGTGAAGAAGAACAGTTGGAATTGTTGATTTTTGTTTTCTTTCTCTGCTTATTCATTCCCTTATTCTGATTTTTGATATTTAGACACCCAATACGAATGAGGATTCACACAGATCGCTGGTATAAATGCAGAAATAGTACATTCTGGATTTCATTCATACCTTTGCTTTCCTACACAAAAAGTTAGTCCTATAGTTGCAGTTATTCCTATGCACTACTTCAGACTCTTTCTCCTTTCTACTTGAACCTGAAGGTGATAGCACTCTTCACGCTCCTCTTGTTGTCATTTCTCCTCTTCGTTCCTCTCCCTGCTTTGTGTTTCCTGTAATGGCCCTCTTGTGTATATGCGGTGAACACGTGGGCAGGCCCAGGGCGCTCTCAGGTGACTATGGGCCTCACCTCTCCCTCGATTCCTCAGTATGACTTTCCACCTGCAGAGATAGATGGCTGCTATTGTTGGAGCGGAGTAACGCAGCAACAAAAGAGGCTGCTGAGGGATTTCTGTACATTTTTCATTGTGTGAGCCGGTTTGATGGCATGCAGCAGGTTGTACCAGTTGAAGCTGTTTTGGCAGAGACGCATGCAGAAAATATCAATAGCTTTTTTCTCTGTTTCGTTTCATGTTGCACAACTCTTCAAAACAATTTCCGCCTGTGTTTGCAGAAAAAATGTTGAGCTAATTGTAAATTTCCTCATAGTCCGGTTAAACAGATTACCCAGAAATGTTATGCACTCAGCCTCAGTATCATTTCAAGTCAATCGTGTTTGGTTCCTAAGTCCTTTCCTACTGTTAAAGTAGCATTACTGTGGGTGTAGGATTAACTCCCTAAACCCTCCTGTGTATCCAAACCGTGTGTGCAGTACAAGCTAGGCTCTGGATTCAGACCCAGATTATTGTTAGTTTTCCAGCTGCCACATGCTGAATTGCTCCAGCAGGGTCCCATAATGTCAGCCTGAAAATGTAACCTGAGACTCGGCTTTCTAAAGCCCACTCTGATCCATTGTTGTATATATTGGATGATTCATGACTTGTAACTCTAATAATAGTTTTTGCTTGGATTTTCAATCTTAAAGTTTCACTAGTGAAAATGTTACAACCTGTTTTGAAGATTTAACTTAACTTAGGTGTCCTTTAACTGTTGAAATTGTTGTCCTTAGAACCTTCTGCTCAGTAAGGAAAATCTCCTAAAAAAACAGTATCGAGAAGAAGAAACTTCATGGAGATCCATGTGAAGTATAGATCCCCCCCTCCCCTCTAGGACTGGGAAACAATGGACCTAGAACTACCAAGTACCAAAGAAAGTTTTGCTAATGTAACTCCAAAACTATTTTTGGAAAATAAGCAGATGAGCTCCATCCTGATAAAAATGGGTGGTAGATGGGGGCACAGTGGGGAGCTACTAGAGATGAGAGGAGGACTACGGGACAAAACAGCCTGGAATTAGCCAAGAACTATGTGGATTTATCAGACCACCCAGGACCCTTCAGTCTGGCGACACCTAGGACAGGAACACATATGATTTACCAGGAATAACGACCAAACCTCAATCTCTGGGACGGGAGTACAAAATAGGGACAACATACGAATCGCATTGTACAAATTAGTGGTGTGGAATATTGAAAGAAAAATCAGCAGAGATAATCCTTGTGTACCACACTTTCCCCAGCTTCTAATTTCTATCAGCTGATTAGCAACTATTTCAATGATTTTTTTTCTCTGTTTCAAGCCGGTTTGGCGATGAGCTTGTGTAAAAAGAATGTTTTAATCCTTAGTTTCGAGGTCGACACTGTGGGTCTTTCTCATATTAGCTGGCAGCTTAGTCCTTAAAATCAGTATCTTCAACTGAACTGATTAGTTATGATTAATGATCGTTGATAATTAACCAGTTTGATCTTTTCTTTTTTTTTCAGAGCTGCAGGGCAACCTGGGGATCATCTGTCTCACAGACATCTATGAAGCTTCACAAGAGGACTTGGGACTTCCTGATGTCATCAGCCAACAGAAACTCTTCTGTTCACCTTCAAGAACCAACAATACTTCATTGGTCTTCCCTCAATCTCTGTGTCTAGTAAAGGTGGTGCACAGAATATCAACCCCAAGTCAGATGAACCCCTTTCTCCAATGGGGACGAGACTTCACCTCTTCTGCCCACATGGATTCCTCAGTTAAAGTGATTGTGATTGACTCATTGGGTGATCTGCCCGTGAACTTTGGTAAATGTGGCGCCTGATGATTTATTCTTGACTTTTTTGGGGCAAAAATAAAAAGACTTCCTGTGAGGAGCACTCCACTCTTTGGGACGATGGGATTGGACCAAAGAGAAGCCAATGTCTGTATCTGACAGGACACTAGCGAAGAAAAGGAGGTGCCCTTTAAAAAATATAGTGGATTGAAACCTGGAAGGAGGCAAAGAAAATAAAAAGTTTAACTATATCAAACCCAACTTTGGGGACACGAGTGGAGAAAGAAAATATACTGTACACAGTTGTAAAATTACGCTGGACTCTCACAAGAACTGGGAATTTAAGTATTGTAAATGCTATTGTATTGTTCTGCATATTATGTTGTTTCTAATAGATTTTTTAAAAAAGGATGTGAACTTTTCTCTTTTTTTCTGGTTTCTTTCCACAAACTTTACACGTGCGTTCGTGTGTTTGTGAGCGTGTGCGTGTGTGAGTGCACCGTCTACATTGAATCTGCCCTCCCTTCATTGAATCACAATGCATTTGAAAAGAAAGAAGTGAATAAATGAACAATGCAATCACTCTTCATTTCTCGCGGCCTTTATTTGGATTGATGGAGTGATGCAGATCCGGTTTGATCTTATGAATCGTATCCAGTTATCATATCCAGTAGTTCTCTATGGGTTTAAAGGAAATAATTGGTAGTTTTGACGCTCAAAAAAGTACTTTTTCAGCTACTTTTTTTTTTTTGCAAAAACTCAAACTTTTTACATAGGTACAGCAATGGCTCAAATTAATAAACTGAACAGAAATCAGGAGAGCTAACAATCCAACGAACATGTTCCTCTTTTCTTCCATGTGTTACTGTAATGGAGGCCTGGAAAGTCTAAACTAGTGTCTTATTGATGTGTTTAATGTCACATGGCTGAACACTCGCATGGCCAATGGATTCTCTTCCCTCCATCATTTGATGTGTCCTGCAAACAGGGAGAGGAGGCAAAGAGAAAAAAAAAAAACATCATTTAGATCCAACCAGATGATGTAATGCTGATCATCAGACAGGAGAGAATGTAAAAGTTGCACAGTGTGTGTGAGTGTGTGTGTAAAGAGGATTATGTCTGTATGAATGTAGTATATTTGTGTGATTTTATGGCTTCATTATCCATTTCTTGTATTGCACACATCTTTAAAATTTCCTTTGAGGATGAGTCATGATTTTTTTTAAGGGTTTACGTGTACATCTGTGTTGTAAATAAATCTTTTTTTGTTCAAATAAGCGAACTCCCAACAAGTCTTGGATGATATTTCTGTCATGTCTTGACAACAAAACCTAGCCTGAAGTCTCCCAGTGATGGTGTAAAAGCTAAATCATGTTGACACAGAGGAAAGCAGAGAAACTCAAGTCAACCTCTCTTTCATTGCTGCAGAAAATGCATGCGTTCTGCTGTCATATCAGCACACATGGAGGAAACGGAAGGGGGAAAAAAAAGCCCTATCCTTCAGTTAGCATTAAAATTCATTTAGGTAAAATGGCTACAAATGTGTAAATGGGAAGATTAGTTCTCCCTCACGCCTTGTTGGCTGCAGTCAAAGGGCTCAGTTTGAAGCTCATGGAACAGGGTTGTACACACACCTCAGGAGGGAAACACTGAACTCCAAAGCCTAAAATCACATTTTTATCATTGCTGTTTTTGTTCCTCTTTCAAAATCAGCAAAAAAAGAGGGTCTATTTTATCCATAACATGCGCGCATAAATCAATATTCTCCTTTTTCTTTCTCTCTATTCCCTCTTTAATGCAACTATTGTACTTTTAGTGCCTTTGCTGAAGTGAATGCTATTTACACTAAAGAAGACTAAATAAAATAGACGCGCTCTTAAAAAAACCAAGGCGACGTTTTAATTGCTTCTCTTCTCCACCGTGGCTGTGAAATGTGAATTCCTAAAGCCGTGTCTGCAGGGATCTATGGAGACAGAGAAGAGGAAAGCACATGCTTGACTGCCCTCTTTAGGGAGGCCTGGTAACTGTCCTGGTCAGGACGCATGGCCAGGGCGCACAGACGATCCGGCAAGGGTACTTTACGCACGGCTTTGGGGAACAAATACAAGAGAAATAAGAGATAAAAACAGCAGGTTTGAAGACAAAAATCCTTTAAAAATTAAATTAAATACGATTGATCTTAAATGAATTGCTTATTCTTAAATTTGACATGATGCAAAAATGGAAAAATTTTAAAAGACCTGCAAAAGAGTTCAAGTATGAACTTGATTCAATAAAATTGATTCAAATTTGACAGAAGTCGTGATAAAACAAGACAAATGTGTGTGTGTATGTGTATATATATATTAGAAGATAACTTCTGAAGATACAACTTGACCCTTGATGAACTCGACCCCTCACATGCACACATGAAACAAGACCAATATATAAATTAAAAGATTAGTCTTGCTTTATAACGACTCTTGTAAAATTTTTATCACTTTATTGGATCAAGTTTTGAATAATTTTTAAAATCATTTAAACTATTTTTATTATTAAACATACAGTAGTTTTAAGGTGTTAAAAAATAACACAAAGGGTTTTAGAAATTGAGTTGAGTAACTGATCAAAACAACTGTAAGAGTTTTATATGACGTCAACTTCTTGTTCCACATTATTACAATTCTGTCTGTTTTGCTAACATTGTTTTTGTCACAGCTGACCTATATTTTATGCACATGAAGTTTGAGTAAAAAGAAAAATAAATGGAATGTCTGATGGCTGCTCACAAACACCCACTGACCGCAGAGTGAACTGTTGGAGTAATGAATGAAGTAAAAATGTTCCAGAGCTGTGGAGGTGCCCACACAAGCCTGTCCTCCTCTTTCTGCACCTTTAAACCTGAAACAGAAACGTAGACGAGCGTCTCTTGTTCCTCCTCCAAAAAAGCAAGTCGAGACAAAAACTGGAAAGTGTTAAAACTAAAAAACAAAAGAATAAAAAGCAGAACTTAGATCATCACAGATTTTTACAATGAAATGCTTTGATTTTATTTCATACTTTTTGTATTTTTTTTTGCACTTGTTGCAGTTTAAAAACAAAAAAATGACAGGTAAATGATTTAATTGAACTTTTTCATCAGATTATTCAAAAGCAGCACTACTGTAATTAAAATTTTTGTGTGACATCTTTTTATTATTTTTTTCTCAGTAATGACTTAAAAACCAAGAAAAAATATGTTAATACATTTCATTTGCACACTTCAACAACATGTATGTATTTTTCTTCTCAAATTACAACATAAAATAGTGAATGCATTATGAGTTGCATTAAAAAAAGAAGAAAAAAATAAGAATGTAAAAAAAGTAGACACAAGAAATATTCTTTGATTAGACAGATTATCATTTTATTTGAATAGTTTGCATCTGAAGGATGAAATGTTTTTATTACAAACATGTTATTATATGATCTTCAAAATACAAAAAGTGGCATTTCATCTGCAAAATATCAGCAACAAATTAAAATTTTTGCTTTTACAACATTTCAATGACGTAAACTTGAGATTTTAGTTGAAATCAGAGCTGGATGTCAAACAAACAAACTGATCAATTTCTCATATTTATCTAATCGTTCCAGAGGAAGTGGAAATATCAAAAGGATTACACGTCGATATCCAGCTACTTTATAGAATCAATTACACATAACAGATTGGGCTCTTTTCACCAAATGGACAAACTTTCCAAACACACACACAAAACCTCCACCTTCACACGTCGCGTGCAGCAGCTGCTTTTGAAACAAAAGAAGCAGCAAAAAAGAGAAAAAGGAGAGAGAAACTGTTGGTGGAGAAAATGGAGAGAGGAGGACTGTTGAGCGAGGGGCCATTTTGGATGTCATCTGTCTCCTTGGCGACGGGGCCCCGGCCCTCAAAAGCCCCTTGGGCGCGCGGATTGTTTGAGAGGAGCCCGCTATTTTGCGCAGCATCATTTATCACTGTCACCACATAATGATTCCCCTCGCAGCTCCTTATTGATGTTTGTAATTGCATTATCTCATAAGGGGGGATGATCAATGGAGCTTAGAGGAGCATGGAGGGGTCAGGAGATGCTGGATTGCTGTTTGTCCATTTAATGCAACCAGGCTCTCATTATCTGCAGTCCAGCCTAAACAGCCTCTGCTGGGAGGACAGGAAGAAGACGAAGGAAGGAAAGCAAACCGTTCGTTTCATTTATTTAACCTCAAGACAGTGAAGACAAAAAATAGAAATGTAAAAGAGAAGCAGGAGAGTGGGTAACGCGATTAAATGTTCTGTTATTAGGACCATTAGCTCTGAAAAACGAGATTGGGAATGAAAGTGTGCAGCTTTGGGTTTCTGGGCTGCACGTGTCATCTAATCTGGGATGATTAAATATATCTAAGATGTTCCCTTCTGCCTTACTGACCATAAAAAGAGAAACTAATGACATGAAAATGTAAATACAACTCACTTCAGGCTGAGATTGGAGTCAGTTTTTGTTTATTTCCTGTGAACAATAAGAAAAAGAGAGAGGGGTGAAGTTAGGAGGGTTTCAGATGGTGAGCAGCATTACTGGATGATGCTTTTTAAAATAATATTACCAGACATCCAAAGAAAATTCTGAGCTTTAGAAATCGGATGAGACTCTGTTTCAAAGACTCCCTCTAAAAGAACAAAATAAGTAATTACTTTGACTCCCTTTACTTTGATGGATTTTTCGGGTTTTATGTAACATATTTTCAGTATTTTAAGCTGGATGTAATGATTTAAACAGAGAAAAAAATACACACGCCCCCTATACACACACATTGTATATACATTTGTCTCTATATATACACACATATGTAGAATATACTGTACGTGTGTGTGTGTATGGATGCATTAGTCTTCCATCCACAAAAAATTATTTGGTCTCTAACACAAATGGCCAATCTTAAAAGTTCAGTGCAATAAGTTGCAAAAAAGCAAAAAAATAAAAGCGTTTAAGTCGTCTTTTAAAAAAAATAAGTACATGTACTAATTGGATTTTGAATTAGAGTTTCAAATTTAAATTCTAAAATATGCAAAATAAAGAACAAGCATGCATGTTTTTCAAAGATGATTTGGCTTCTTGAAATTATTTCCGAAACTTCCACTTGGAATCTGCTGTGTGTTCAGGAAACTTTTCGCATCCTTGTAAATCATTTGATGCAGTTTATGTGTGTGTGTGGGAAGGGAAAAAAAAAGCTGCAGAGTGAGGTTTCTCCAACGTTGCGTTGAACGAGTTGCGCGTCATGGCGCACAACGGGGAGCCTGTCAACAAGTAGTAGCTATGGATATGTGGGGGCCAAAACTAAGGATGTGTGTGTCTGCGTGTATGCAGCAAAGTGGAGTGAGATCCAGGTAAACACACTCTGGTTTGTGGAGTAATGTGAACAACTCACTTAGAGGGAGATTTCTTTTTTCTTTTCAAAGTTGGGATGTCTTGTGGGCACGTGCTCTGTTTCTCTTCTCCACAGTTTCTAACCAAAGACATCCGGTGCTCGGGTTAACATGATTTTGGCAGAGCTCTTTTGCTGCGGCTGGCAGAGCACCTTCCCTGCGGAGGAAAGCAAACCACTGCTGGTGGAGAAGCAGAGATGTTCCTGTCAGCACCTTCTCCTTCTGAAAGGTCACCTTGGCAACAAAGTGAAGGGGCGCGACCAGGTGCTCCCAGCTCACCTGGTGAGATTGGATCCAGTAACAGAGACACCACATGAACTTGTAAAAGACTCAGACACAAACTACCATGTCAGATCCATGTATCAGACCTGTTCCTAATTTAAATTTTCCTTTAAAGAAGTTTTTTTATGAGGTACTAATCCTCACACCATTGTGTACATAGATAAACATGGCACTTCCTTTGTTGATATTCACCAAAAAAGAACTTGTAAATTTATTTATTTAGTTTGATTTCCCCTCTCTATTCACACTCTTGGGTTAGCCTGAGAAGAATGTGCACAGCTACAACAAAAACACTTCATTCTTACATTAGAATGTGGGTGTGGTGGAGAACACAATCCATGGCCAAGAACAAACTGGCCTTGAACGGTATGTTTTAGATTTGAGAATAACATTAAACCTCAAAAAGTATAATATAGTCTCTTTACATTCCAAATAACAAAACAATGTTGACTCTCTCTTCTTTGTAGATGTGGGTTCAAGATCCAGAGTGGTTGCAAAGTTTAAAGCAATATGTAAAACTTAATCAACTTTAACCATAAACCTTAAATTATGTAACAATATTTATAACATTTACTACATCATTTTCCTGTCAGTAAGCTGTTTGACATGGCGTTGCAAGACTGTAGGAACTGACTGCTTGGCCTCTTTAAAAGAAGTAAACCCTGTGGAAACAAGTCAAGACAGCACAGTGAGTTTAGATTCCAGCCACAGTGGTGATAAAACCCTGGCTCTGGGGCATGTTGCAGGTCCAAAGACCATCACAGTGGCCGGTAACAAATGACATATTGAAACTTGATCTCAGTATTTTAGATAATTTGGATTTTTTTAGATGTTTGCTTGACTGAATAAGACTTGCATTACAGGGTCAGTGAGGATCTTAAACTTTTGCTCATCTTTGTCGCCATTGTTTTTTAGTAGACTATTGGATTAAATTGATTTTCCAAATATCCAAAAATACCGTACTTTTAAAACCCATTTTACTGGCCAAACTTTTTACAAGGTTCTGGACTTCTTGGATTAATAAGATAAAACCATAAAGGATCATTAAAAAGTTTGGGTTTATACAATAGCCGAGCTGTCCTAGAACACATCACAGCTATGTGTAAACTGTACAGCTCATTTCTTTCAGTTAACCAACCTCTATCCTTAAGTTTGGCAGGTTAAATGATTATTCTTTGTTTTGTACTGTTTAGAAATATCTTCCTTATAGTAGAATAATCTGTAAGAGGTGAGCACTGAGGCTTTTGTTCAAGTTTACATCAAAATTAATTAATTTGTTTAAGCAGTCGGAGCAAGACTGAGTTGGATTTAAGCCAAAAAAACCCCCCAAATTTTTTAATTGCTAATGTACAAGAAATTATATTTATATTAATCTTTCTGGATTGTTTAGACCACACAAATTGGAAAAAAACAACCCTAACAGATCAGATTGGTAAGTTGTTTTCCTGCCTATTCTGGCCAAAATGGCAAATTGCAAATACCAGAAAAGAATTATATAATTACCAGTGTGCACATGACTTTACACTTCATTGAAACTTGCAATAACGACAACCAAAAAAAATTTAATTTTGACTAGAATACAAAAAACAAGAAGTTCACAAAAAGTTTTTGCAAAATGCAAGATTTATCAGGTTACTTCCTCTGAGGTAGTTTTATCAAAAACAAAAAGGTTCATGATTCTGTTTTTGGTTTTCTCTTTATTTGCTTTCTCAAACCTCTACTAGATTAATATGGTATATAGTACAAATAAAGTACAGTTATGTGGTGTCATCATTTTGTTAGAAGTCAAACGTTTTCTTTTAAATGGAATCCGGGTACAAACGGCTCTTTGGAATTTAAAAGTTGTGGTAGCAAGAAAATCTCTCCATGTTCGACCTTAAGAAAAAAAAATTGTAAAACTTTGCAACATTAAAATGATTATTATAACTTTATGGCACTTATTAAATTTATTTGTTGTATAATATTTTAGATATAACTGCTAAGTAGCTCTCTCTCTGCTTCTCTCAGTTTTTTTTCTGTCTTTGTGGTAATTGGTAGAGCAACACCCCGAATGCGCACAACCATCTCACATATTCATCAGCCTCACATCACTGATGGGGAAAGAAAAATGTCAGCTCCACGCGCTCTCACCCTGTCAACTGCTTTCTGCCCTCCAACCGTGAAAACGTGCGTCTTCATCCTTCTGCCACGTGTTTGTTTCTCTGACCTCATTTAAAAACAAGCTCAATTCAAATTGAATCTATGCAGGTTAACAAACGAGGAAGTCTAACATGAGCTCAGTTAATGAAAGGATAATTTTACTTTTTTTACATCTGATCAAAGTTATTTTCTTTAATTAAACACACAGAGAAACTTTCAGCGCATGTACGTGCTCCTGTATAAAAACATCCAGTCTTTTCCTTTTTAGCATCCTTTGTTTTCCATTTAGAAAATATCTCGTTTTTGTTCTCCTTTGTTTTAAAGAGTTATTTATCTATGATCCCTTTTTGTACAGAAATTTGCATCATTCACTTCATCCTGAAACTTAACCATTTGTTTTATTCTGATATCTAAAAATAAAAATTTTTTTACACATTCTTTAAGACGTGTCAAACATAGGGGTTTTACATTCTTTTGCTCCTAGTGTGCCTACGTGCACTTTTATTCCAGCTGCACAAATTGAAAGAATTTGCTAAATCTCTCCACATAGTGCATGTTTTTACATTCTGGGTTCGAAACATTAAAAAACAACCTGTGTAACTGAGCAAAAAGTTTCCTAAGTGAAATAATTAGTCATGGAACAGAGTGCTTTCATTCGTAAGATTGAAAAATGAAGTATTCGTTGGCTCAACCTTATATTTAACACAATAATTCATCATTTCGTCAAAAGCAGAGGTGTCAAGTAACGAAGTAAGACTACTTCGTTACCTTACTCAAGTAGAAAATCTCGTTATCTTTACTTTAACGAAGTAATTATTTTTTTGTCTACTTTTTACTTTTAATCACTACTTTTTTATGCAATTATCTGTACTTTTACTTCGTTCATTTTATAAAAAGTAGTCGCTACTTTCGCCATTTTGTCACCGTTAAAAAGCCGCGACTGTTTGTGGGAGTTTTTTTTTTTTTTTACGAACCCTGAATGCATCAAACAAAGGAACAGATGGATGATTGGCTGAAAGCTCCAATCAATCATTACTTTGGGGCGAGTAGCCACGCCCACAAACTTTTAATAAGCAGGGACGTCAATTTCCGTGTTTGAGACTCGGGCTCGGAAATCAAAGTGTTTCTGATGCTGCAACACTGAACTCTGATTGAATTATCATTTTTTAAAAAAAAAAAACAACAGCAAAGAAATATTTTTTTTTTATTATTATTTTCAGTCTGCGGTTATTGTAAACGTCTTTGCTGAAAATGTTGTAGATGGTATTTTTATAAAAATAACTTTGATCTGTGACGCACTATTTTATCTTTAGAAACAAAGCTAATTGAACTGATTTATCCATAAATAGTAGTGGATGAAGTATTTGTGCTTAAAAGCACCCAAAATGTTATTGATTAGTTTATAAAGACTGACTGAGGAGATTAAAACTACACATCGCTTAGATTTTGTATCATGAAGATGTTTGGGTTAACATTAAAAAAACTTTATATGTACACATATATATGTAGATATGTATATATGTAAATTTATATATACCGTCTCCTAGGTCCCACCCCTACTGTTTTTTTAAAATCTTGTTTCCCTGGTTATTTTTTCATTTTTACAGTTCTTAAAATTTTAGAAAAAGAATCCAAGAATTTTGCCTCCTGTGTGTTTCCTTCACTCCCACTGCCTTACGAGTGCATGTAAAGGGTGTTATTTTGTCAATGGGTGTGGTTTTACTGGGTGTACGATATTTTTTGTAAAATACGATAATTTTACGTCATTAGTACGATAATCCAGCACCTCCCACCTGGCAACGCTGGTTCCAGGTGTCACGCAGGCTGTATGTGGCACTCCCAAAGACTATTCAGTATTGCCTCAAAGAACTTTGAAAACTAGCTGCCTTCAAGGCTTGAAAAAGCCTTTTGGTCATTTTTTTTTTCATTTATTTATTTTTTTTACATTGAGTGTGTTTGTGTCTGCTGAAGTTGGTTAAATTAGGTGATGCAGAGTGAAGCTTGGTAGCTGAAGGGACGTTACATAATGCCCTGCTTATGTTAATACATTTGATTGTGTTAATTAATCGATTTCCAATAAAGATTATTAAGAAATAAATGTTTCTGATTCATAAGTTTAACACCAAAACACTTTCATTTATTATCATATTTTCTGCTCTTTAAAGCATGTGATAATAGTTAAAAAATATATTCATACGCTTTTGTTAACAATATTCCTTTTTTTCTGAAAATTACTTTTACTTTTTTTACTTTAAGTAGTTTTAAAATAGGTTACTTTTTACTTTTACTTAAGTAGAAAACTTGAGTTGATACTTCTACTTTTACTAAAGTAGTTTTTTAACTCGGTATTTATACTTCTACTTGAGTAGAAAATGTTGGTACTTTTGACACCTCTGGTCAAAAGCAGAGAGGTCATAATAAGCAGCAATACAATTTTTTGTACAAATGCAAAAAGTTTTTTTCAGTGAACTTAATGTTTCTGTTTTTAAAGGATTTTCATCAATTAAGGTCCTAAAATAAAAATGAAACTTTTTCAGGTAGAAAATGATCTCTTTTTTTTAAATTTGTTGAAGCTTCTGCTTCTATGTTTTTTTATTTAATCTAAAACAACTTTTGGTGTACGCTTCATGATAGAGTAGAGGTGTTCATTACGTCATCTGTGATCGACCACACCCTCAGGTAAAGTTTTGGTCACTTTCAAGTGTTTGCTGTTACCCAATTGACTTCATCCGTACCATACTGTCCTCTTCTGCTTATCCGTGGCCAGGTCATGTGGCAACAAACTTAGCCGGGAGAGAAGAAGCCCTAACTTCCCTTGCTCTGGCCACATCTTTATAATGGAACTCATGTGGGAAGATCCTAAGGCATTCCCTGGCCAGCTGTGAAACATAGTTTCTCTAGCATCTTCTGGGTCTGAATATTGGTCTCCTCCTAGTGGGACATACTCGGAACACCCTGCCAGTGAGGTGTCATGGAGGTACCCTAATGACAAGCCCAAACCACTTCGGTTCTCTTGACGTGGAAGAGCAAAAGCTCTACTCTGACAAAATCGACAAACTACAGTACAGTTTGTCAAGGATGGTAGAGCACATTTCCGTACCCTCACTCTAAAAGCTTTGCTTTTTTGGCTCAATTTTTACTTCACCACAATGAACCGATGTATCATAATGATTATTGAGGATGCCAGACCAATGTGTCTGTTAATGCCCAACTCAACTCTTCCCGCTTTCGGGAAATGCACCCCAAGTTATTTAAACTCTTCTACTACAGGGCAGGGCCTTTTTCCTGATCTGCCATGAAGCCACTAGGACCACATCTTCTGCTAAAAGCAGAGTCCCAATCTTGAGGTCACTGAACGGGATCCCCTGACCACCTCGGTCAAATCTCAACAGAGATTTTGACTGTAAAACTAATGAACAGAATCAGTGATGAATAGCAGTCTGGGCAGAGTATGACTCTCACCGGAAATGAAAGTAACCTACTGCTGGCAATATGGACCAACTTACCGGTCAAACAGAGACTGGACAGCCAGTAACAAAGTCTCCTGGATTCCACATAATGGCGCAACGACGTGTCAGAGCCTTCAAAGGGTTCTGGTCGAGCTCGGCACAAGAGTTAAAAGAACCAATCCCCAATTCCAAAAGCTTTGCTTCCTGCTCAGAGGATGTGTTGGTGGAATTGAGGAGGTCTTTGAAATATTCCATTCACCGTTCCACAAATACCCAAATCAAGGTCAGAAGCTTCCATCTTCATTTTTTTTATCATCAATATAAAATGTATTTGTTTTATTAAGAGACAGGAAGGACTGTCCGGTGAGTAAGTCTGTTCATTAGCCTGTTTACTGTAACCACGGTAACCAATGGAAACCACATTTTACTTTGCCTTTTTATACATTTTTCCAAGACTTTGACACAAAATAATGGTTGTGTTGCATTTCAGAAAAAAATGAAGGTTCTCGTCTTCAATCTTACATTTTTTGTGGCTTTAGAACGTTTCATGCCCAATACCCAAAATTAACTTTTGGGAGATTTTATTGTTTTAGGAGATTTTATTGGAGTGTTTAAACGTTATTTTCACATCAGAAACATTACCTAAAATGATTTTTGATTTTATTCATATATGTTTGAGTAATTTTTTCTTGAAAATTTCATTGGTAGCTTGCATTCTGAAACCAAGCGAGCACACGTGTGATTACATCCTACTTGTGTTGTCCCAATTTTTAACAGATTTTTTTTTATCTCAGTTGCTGTTAATGTTTATTTTTTGTGACAAAAGCCTGACTTCGTTAAGGTGGAAATATTAAAGGTCTGAAATCTGGATTTATGGGAAAAAAATATTTAGGTCTGAAAACCAATTTCAGTAAAATTTCTCTTTGATTTTCCAATTTTTCTTGTCAATCTTTATGGTAAAAGTTGTGTTTTTGTATGAATTTAGACTGAAGTAATGTTAAAAGCTACTTTTCATCAGTGTTTTTTCAAATAAAGAAATAAAATAAATGTTCCATTTGTAGGCTTGTTTGATCACTCAGTTCCTTCTTCGAAAACACACTGCATCATTAAAACTTCTCTCCTCAGCAGTTTTCTCCGTCTTCGCTCTAAACCCCGAGACCTCATCGCACAATTTACAAAGCAAATGTCAGCCATGGCATGGAGCGGGAAGAGGCGGGGGGTGCTGCTTGGCGTGTCCCAACACTGTGCAGTCAGTGCGATTTATGGAGCATGGACAGTTTATAAGAAGCAATGCTCTCCATCGAGGAAGGGAGGAGGCGAACCGAGGACAAGAAGGATGGTTACCATGCATGAAGCTGTGTTTTGGAATAATATACGCCACAAAAAGATGCTTCCCGTCGATGTAAAACAGCAGGAATCACAATGGCCACTTACTCCTCCAACCAAATATGAAAAAGAGGTTTTAAGCTGCCATGGTTTTTTTTCTTTTCTTTCGTCTATGAAATACCGAGACACTGGATGTAGAAAATCTGATACTTGGGATATTTTAACCTATAAGTTTGGCAGGCCAAAATTAAAATAAAGAGCTTTAGAAAAAATGACTTAATCTGATTTATTTGCAGAACAATAATCTATTCGTGGGCATGAATTTGAACTTATTTTTAACCACAAAAAAAAAAAAAAAAAAAATTCCATTGACAATTTGTACTAGTTTGGAACATTCAGACATTACTTGTTGCTGTTCTAAGAACCAAATATCGCCGGAAAAAGTGCAACTTAAAAGCAAAAAAGAGCAAAGAAAGTTTGATGCAATACGTTATGTTGGATTTTCTAACATCTAAAAAGAATTGCGTCTTCAACGTGTTTTATAATGTTCACTTTGTTGGTCTTCACCAATTAATGTTCATTTCATTGGTAAAAAAAAAACGAGACCTTATATACATCTATTGTTGTCAAACTGTTTGCCAAAAAAAAAATTTTCAGCAACAATTTACTCCTTCCTTCACTGGAAATAGTTTGTGTATGAATGCATACAAAGATTCTTTAACCAAGTTCAAATTTTTTTTTTTTTTTAAAGTTTTATTTCAAAGTTGCCTCTCTGGTGGTCCCAAGGACATCCTGGGTCCAGTGGGAATTGAACCAGGTTCTCCCGGTCGAAAGACATTAACTCTACCACTATGCCAAAGCTCCCTGGGACGAACTAAGTTAAATCTTTAACTGCAACAACTAAAAATCTACACGTTCAACGGTTCACATACTGTCCAAAAATACTGTGGTACATTCACTATATTACCCAGGTTTGTTCAGGTTTTTAGGTTTAGAAATAAATCCGCTCATTATGGACACATAATCCAATTATTTTGAGAAAAAAGAAGTATAAAGATTATGAGTACTTGGACTAATGAATTGATTTTACATTAAAAACACATAACGACTGAAAATGTAACAAGTTTGACTGCATTTTGTGGAATATTTGAGCAAACATTGAAAAAAAAAAAAAGGTTATTAATCTACTACTATGAACATTAACATGCAGGTACATTGAACAATTATCAGTCATGACTTTTTAAAAATTACTTTTACTAAAAAAAAAAAAAAAAAAAAAAGCCAGTTTTATGTCTATGTTTTCAGTTTAACCTAATGATAATCACATTTTCAACCACCCAAAAAAAAATGTCTCTTAAAATGTGAAAAAGTTGATTTTTGCAAACAGCAGAGGACAGACTTTTATATTGTACGGATTATTAATTTTTCAAATAAATTTTTATGGTGGTTTTTTTCAGAAAAATCCCACACAATGCTTCCACTATTTACCAAATGATGAATCTACATTCTAAACCGAACTAGATAAAAATATGAATCACTTTAAGCACACCCCGGCGTGATGTTTATGAGTGATGACACCAACACGTCGTGGATGAGACTCACATCAAAATAACAATAGCTGTTTGAAAAATGAACCAACAGCCGGAACAAGAACAAAAAAAAGAAAACCTGACAAAAGCTCCGACATGATGGAGAGGAGAAAACTTTGGTCACAGGCCTGACATCTGTCGAGGCGTTGGTGTCACCAGCACAGCTTGTTATGCAAATGAACGATGCAGCCCCATGAGACACTGACCGGTCTGAACACAGAGAGAAAGCCCCAGTGATCACACACTCCTCCACTTAAACATCACAAGGCTTTTAAATAAACTACTGCTGGTGTCAGGGGACATAGAGAGAGAGAGTGATCTTATGCGAGGCCATTTTTCATCAACTGGTTTTATGTTTAACATAGCTTAGAGGAAAGAGTGAACTTCAAAGTGGGACATAAGAGCAGTGAAACAGAACTCCTAAACATCGAAGTTTAAATCATGTGCCTCCATCAGCGCGGTTCAGGAGCTGTTTATGTATACACGGAGAATCCTCTGCGGTGGAGATATCACAAACATCCATCTGATAAGAGGTTTGAAAGACAGCTGCAGGCCTCAAGAAGCACATAAACTCCCAGGCCTCATCACATGCACCCTCCTACCCCCTCCAAACACACAGCAGGTCTGCAGGTTTCACATGAAAAGCTTTTAGCTGCAGAAACGGCTGAAGACATGTCCATTGTTAAGCTCCATGATGGATGAAGCAGTGCTACGTTTAGTGCTCGCTGACTAAAATGAAGCTGAATTTATTAGCAAAACGGATAAGCAGGGTCATCACCTCTAAATGGAATGCCAATGAGTCCGAGAAAAACAGTAAACAAAAAGCACTAGTGTGTGAGAAACTCATCTTTAAAGCATTTTAAACACAAATGGGTTTTACGTGGAAAGCTGCAAGAAGATGGCTTTTAAAGATATTCCTAATGACTTAAACAAATAATTACATGCCATGAGTCTGTGTTTACAGACTCATTATCGTCAAAGATTAAACCAATTAACGCTCTTAGATATTGTTTTTTAAGAAGAATTTTGAAACTCCAAAATTTTTTCACTGCCTTAGTGTAATTGTCAAAAGAAAATTCAAGTTATGACATGAGAAATAAAAAAAAAAACAAAAACGAGAAGATAAGAAAAAGTTTCTGAAAACATGTTTTAAGAACTAAACCTGCTGTGTTTCTGTGAATCATTTCAAAGAGGTGGTAATGTCCTTTTGTGAGATAACAATTCTTACGTCATGGTAAAAAATGGATGAACATACTCTCTTTTATTTATTATTTTTATTTTAATATACTTTATTAATCCCTCACCGGAAAATTTATGTGCTACATTTCACCACAGCAGCTTGACTCCTATGACAGCACCAATGGTGGGAGAAACGAGGGGTTAGGTGTCTTCTCCAAGGACCCTAGACATGCACTCAGTTCTAGTTGACTTTGGGTTCGCAGGCGGACATTTTTAATATTGAGCCACCATCTCCCCTTTATTTGATTGGAAATGTTATATTTGCTTAAAAGTGGTCACAAATTTGGTTTTTTCATTGTTGTATTTGAACATACCAATCAGTATACTGATCATCTTCTACTCATCCTTTAGTTCTGCCCCCCAGGGGCATGCGTGGCACAGCATAAACTTTGTTTGAGACCAAAAGTATGGTATAAAGCGCATCAGTTTGGTAGAGATAGCATATAATCCGACTGCAAATTTGGGGCATTTGTATAAAACAACCCCTCCCTGTTGGGACTGAGCATGAGCAGAGCATGTGCAGTGAAACATTTCCTGCTTACATTCATCTCAGAGAACAAGAACAACCTAGCATTTGAAGAGAGCTTGCAAATTTCTCAAACATGCATGAATGAAATAGTTCGTTCAAACATGGTAGAAACTTCCAAAAGGTACGTTATGCTAAAAAAAAAACCTCCTCGCATCAAAATAAAAAGAAAATTCAGCAGAAAAAGAAACGATCACTCTATCTGTATTCAAAATTTTATTAATTAGATTTCAAATTTGTTATTGTCACAATGTGGCCATTGTGAAATTATTTAGCGTACATTAACAGAAAAAAAAAATGATTTCCATTTTTTTAACAATCTTTCCACAAACACCTCTTTTATTTTTTAGATTGCTTTAAAATGCTCTCGACATTGTCATTTAAAAATTGATGTAAATAGATAAAAATAAAATGAAACAATGCGCGGTGGGACAAAAAAATATGCAGGTTTTTGCCGGCAACCTGTAAAGTAGAAACAGCTGTGTGATATATGGATGACCTGCAACATCTGGTCTGATAACAGTTTTGATAAATTGTGACTTTAGACCTCTGATTCGTGACCCTGCGTTGGACATGTCAGTCTATGAAATGTTAACTTAAATAAATAAATTGAATAAATAAATCATCAAAACTTTGAAAAAATATGTAGATATTTTTGCCAATGGACTATTTCATGTAATTAAAATAGTAACTTTTTCTTCCTTTGAAACTTTTTCCAAAACTTTAACACAAAATTCCCCACAATTGTAAAGTTTTAGAAACTTTTGCACGTTTTAAGATTTTTTGCTGAAATCATTTTTAAGTAATCAACATGCTATGATTACGTTTTTATTTCTTTGAAAACAATACAAATTAAAAAGGCGTCATCAACCTTTTTGAAAGACTTTGTACGTCTAAATACTGAACTGTGCATTTATTTTTTGGCAAATAAAGTCCGTGTCCAGTCAGATAAGATGAGGAATGTTTTCTAATATCAGATTTTAGACCTAGATACTACAATTTGGTTCTGGCCTTGGCTATTCTCACAAATATACAAAGGACGTTCTGTTTCAGGTTTTATTGCAGCCTGGCTTTTATGTCTGAGATTGTGTTCCAGCTGGAGGATGAATCTCTACTGCAGTCTCAATCTTTTGCAGACTGCAACAGTTTTGGTCTTTTTTTTTTACTTGACCCATCTTACAACCAATTCTGATCAATTTCTCTTAGTTGATCATGTTGTAGTTCCTTATCGCTCATGGTTTTTGTAGATTGCAAACAAAACTTTTAACGTTTTATCTTTAAAACATGTCTTTCCTAAAAAGAGGCCAGATTTGAACAATGAATATCTAGCAGTCATTTTTTTGAGAAATTTCCTCACCTGACGAGAAGATCTTTGTTTGGTGTGGAGTTACCGTAGGCCTCTTGCCTCCATTTCCGGTCAGTGCTCTCTTTGTTTGACCATAATTTTCAGGTAGAAAAATGGACAAAACTCAAAATGTAGTAACAAAAGTAAAGTTTGGAAAATGGTTTAAATGGAATCCTAAAGTTTGAGTTAATAGCTCAGGAAAGAGAAAAAATCTACAAGATCGGATTGAACTTTGTGCGTATTTGTGTTTTGCAAAGGCGCCCTCAGCAAAGCGTCTTTAGGAAATTGTGGGTGAAATGCAAGTTTTTTACAACCTCAGAAACATCTGTGTTTTTCCATTTTATCTATCCATCAATCTGTCAATCTTTCAAGAAGTGAAAAGTTGTTTTCTCTATTCCAGCATTCTTTTGTTCTCTTTGACCCTGAGTGAGTAGGGCAGCCGAGGACCTTGACTTCCCCCAGTTATGGCATGAAGCCTGTTAACAGCGGCCATGAGTTGTGGCCTGGCGTTAAACTGTGCTCCAGCCACACTCAATGTTTATGTCTACCAATCAAACGCAATGTGTTTATGTTATATGGCATTATGGACACAGAGGCTCTTTAAAACACTGAGTCAGAAAGAGTGCGGTCCAGGATGAGGGCTTTACGGTCCGCTGAGCATCTGAGAAAAATTAAGCATCCATTGGAAAAGAAACAGAAAATCTGGAGAGATGTACTTTTAGAATATGGACACAACTAAAAGCTGGAAAACAAAAAGCATACAGTGAAAAGAAAAACATGTAATATCATATCTCACCGACAAATAAAAACCTGTGTTCATGCAGGCATAAAACTCTATGCTTATTCATATTAGCATGCAATGTTTTTGTTTCCTCAGTTTTTTTTTTTTTTTAACAATGCAAAACATGTACAAAACACCTTATTGTTACTTGTAGATTAGAAACTGACTTGCTGTGGCGACCTCTGAAGGGAAATGCTGCAAGATGAAGAAGTTAGTTTTAAGAAAAAAATGGATACCACTTCTGTAGGGTCTACCCTGCCTCTCGGATGTTTGATGGCTCAGTTGAGCACAGCGCCCCGATCTACTTAAGTTAAAGTTAGCTAGTTTGCACACATTTAAAAACTATAATTTTTTAAAATTCATTTGGCTTTTTGTATAAGTTTTTGTCTATTTATCCAAATTGTTTTTGTTTCATAAAATGCCATATTTTATGATGTATATTGCTTTCCATTTCCAATGCTCTATTGCTAACATAGATTAGATTTTTTTTTTTAAATAATGAATAAAATAACATTTAAAATTAGATACCAAGAGATATGACAAGTAACAAAATATTCTATAGAAATGTGATTCATCCGAGATTCACCGAAAGTAATGATGATGAGAAAGAAACTCAGATATTGAATTTAAGATTTTTTCGTCCCCGTGGCAAAATTTGAGACACATATGTTCCAAATTCAAAATGTTCTTCTTTAAAGAACCCAAATAATGTCAGCAATAAATGAAAAACTAATTGTTTGGTAACTTGAGTGTTGTAGTGTATTTTAAAGCTGAGTTAAGAAACGGGTCTGAGTCACCCCATTATTAACTCTTGGAGTGACGAAAAAAAAGAGCTAATACAAGAGTAGGGTTAAAGCTTGCCCTGACAAAATACCAGCCCTAATACTAACTCTAACACTACCTCTGATGTTCGTCTTACTGTATTTCTACCATTCACCTAATGCTAACCCTAGGCTTACTTTAGGTTTTTAAGCCCAAGCCTAACTTCCATCCCAAGTCCTAACCCTAACCATAGCCTGACTGTGAGTTCTATAATACTAGAAGGAATCAGATTAATTTAACTAACCATAACCATAGTGCTAACCTCTTGATATTTTCAGAGAAAAAGCAACAACAAAAAAATGTAGCAATAGAGCATTGGTATAACCTAAAAAAAAAATCCCTGACTGTACCTGTAGCCCTAGGAAAGACGGTGGCTTGGGGGTTAGAGCGTTTGCCTACGGACCAGAAGTCAACCGGAAGTTCGCAGGTTCGCATTCCACTGAGTCCACGTGTAGGGTCCTCAGAGAAGACACCAAACCCTTCATTTCTCCCACCATTGGCGCCATCATAGGTGGCAGCCTGCTGCGGTTTGATGGAGCACGCAAATTTCCCAGTCAGGGATGAATAAAGTATATTAAAAAAAAAACAAAACAATTAATTAATACTAATCCAAACCATATTGCTAAACCTAACCCTCTTATGCGCATCGTAATCTTCATAACCCTTGCTCCAATGCTGACTTTATGCCTAACAATTGCGCTTTGCACTTATCACTATGGTAACTGTAGTTCCAACTGTATCTCTAACCATAGCCCAAGTAAAACATTTAGCTTTGACCGTAGCCTTACCTTTTTTTTTGAAAAGTTATCAAATTCTTTGAAAATCTGTATTTTTTTATTCATTCACTAAAATCTAAAACTTTATTAAAAGACAATTTTTTTTAAATTCACATTAGAATTACTTGTAGCCAAAAAATTGTGACATAAAGTTTCCCTAATGATATAAAATAATTGATTTCTCTCCCTCCATTGTGAAGTTGTACATAGAATCGGTAACAATGTTTTCCTGGATCCCCAAAAGATTGAGTTTGGCTTTGGGTCATTTACAGAGATTTCCTTCCAAATATACACAAACATATTAAGTTAAAAGATCAACCCACTCTTCCCGAGGAAATCCTCATGCTGCTTAGGCTTGAGATCTACATGAAGAGAAAACACACTTAATCCTGTTGGATGTAGAGACTTGACATCAATTTGTCACTGCAGGGGAGGGGATTCTTGCCAAGTTCTTAAACCCTCACCCCCTTTTACTCTGCCAAAATGTCCCTCTTGTTTGTTTTTACTCCCCCCAAAACATCTGGATGAATGGTCCGACACACTGTCCACTTTGGACAGAACTTTCATAGAGATACACAAACAAATACCAGATCTTAGAGAGTGTTTAAAGAGTAAATAAAGTAATTGTTGATAGTTTGGTAACCATTAATTCTTCACGACAAGCAATGGTAACTTTTTTGGGTACTATTAAAAATGGCGTACAACTAGTGCATGGCACGTGAATCGGGTAATAAGATATTGCAAGGTCATTAAAAGAAAATAAAAAACTACAATGAGCTGCAGAAATCTTAAAAGCAGAACAAAAGTTTGACTTGTACATTTCTGGACCAATCCAAAAGTTTAAAATAAAGTTTTAAAAGTCTGCTCATGCCTGACAGTGTGAGCTGAGAAGTAACATAATTTATGATGGTTTAAAACTAATAGGATTCAAAGGAAGAAAAGTTTAAATGGCGTCCTCCAAGGAGCTAAATTAAGACTTATTTTCTTTAGACTTTTGACTGGAAAAGCTCACTTCGCAGGGAGCTCAGGAGAACAGATTATGATGGCTGTCGATCTTTACTTTGGCTGAATTTTGATGGAATATTTGAATTTCTTACAAAATTTTTGTTTAGTTTGCTCTAAAAATTTATTAAAGTAGATTTTTAGAAAAGCCTCAAAGTCAGCTTGGAGATTGTGTTCCCCTCACAAGAAACAACTGAGCTGCTGGTTGGAACAAGATGTGCAGAAATCCACATGAACCAATAGGCTCAGTCACTGCTGTTTCCATCAGCTGGCTGTAGAAAATGGGAAAAGAGGCTGATAATAAACAGGATGAAGGACTTTTTCTGCTTCATTCTCATCTCGCTCATCATTCCTTCCCCTCAACTGGAAGGGGGAAGGGATAAAACAAAATCAGCAACTTTTATACTCTGTTCATTTTAAGGATCTCCCATTTATCAAAAACATTTAAATACATCTGTTTCAAAGACTTTTGCTCAATTTCACCAAAAATACTCACAAGTCCCTGCTTAAAGTAGATAATTTGTTTGGCCATTGAAACAAAGAACTACCTTGTTGTCATTTTGTGATGGCTTTATCAAATTTTAAAGATGTTTATGAATCAACTACAACCGTGCTTGTGCTCCAGTTTTAAAAGCAAAACAGATTAATTTTCCTCATCCTCATATTTCCATCAAAATCCTAACTCCCATCCAAATTTTCCTTCGTTCAGATTTGTATTCCCCAGCAATAAATTGTACCGGGGTTGATGTGAGACCCAGCGCTGTAACTCATATCACCACAGGAGCTGATCCTAACACAGCAGACACCGTGATGCAAACATGGAGATGTACTTGCAGAAATTTCATGAACCGTATTTCATCTGAAACGGTGCACAAACTGTTTATGTCTGTTTTACAAATACAAAACCAACAATACAGTAAACTCTGACAAAAAAGACGAGCAACCAGTGAGCCCAACTCATTATTTTAAAGTTAACTTCATGAACTAATGTATAGACATTATAGTTTGTGGTCAATTGTGTTAAGACTAACTAACTAACCCTTAAAGTGGTTAGTTGCTAACATAATGAGATGTTATAACACTGTAAAACACACGAGTAAATGCAGACAAATGGATCGGATGACAACCATCTTCATGGTTCCGTTCTGTCGCCTTCCGCTTATCCGGGGCCGAGTCGTGGGGGCAACAGCCTCAGATGGGAAGCACAGGCTTCTCTCACCCCGGCTGCATCCTCCAGCTCACCTGGAAGAATTCCGAGTTGTTCACCAGCCAGCTGTGAGACATACAGTAGCTCTCCAGCGGGCCAGGGGTCTGCCTCTTGGTCTCCTCCCGGTGGGACATGCCCGAAACACCTCACCAGCGAGGCGTTCGGGGGGCATCCTGACCAGATGCCCGAACCACCCCATCTGGTTTCTCTGGATCTGGAGGAGGAGTGGCTCAACACTGAGCCCCTCACGGATGGCAAAACTCCTTGGGAGAAGCCAAATGGGGTAGTTCAGGCATCTGGTTAGGATGCCTGATACACCTTGCTAGTGAGGTGTTCCAGGCACGTCCCACTGGGAGGAGATCCAAAAGTAGACCCCGGATCTCCTGGAGAGACAATGTCTCACAGCCGGCCAGGGAACACCTTGGGATCCTTCTGGGTCTAGTTTGAGAGAAGCCCGGGGTTCCGGTCTGAGGCTGTTGCCCCAACAAGCCAGCCCTGGATAAGCGGAAGACAACAGAATAGAATATCTGACCAAATTCATAATCTCTGTATATGTTATCATATTGTCTCATTTATGGGGATACTAGGAATTCTGTTTCACAATACTTCTTCCAGTTTTCCAGCCTCAGAAAAAAAAAAGATTGTAAAATGGGCAGATGTCTCACTCATGCAGGCAGATAACTTAATATCTAACAGATCGAAATTTATATTGTGTTACTTCTAAGGCAAAATACCAAGATGAATATATATCCACATAAAATGAGTTTTAAAGGCTGACACTGCATTTAAACTTGGATGATGATCTTGATAGTTGACAAATCAATATTTTTTTATTAGTCGATTAATCAGATCATTCGTAAATAAAATATAAAACGTAGTTTATCCCACACATATTTAGCATCTCTTCAATAACCATTTCAAACTTTGAGTTAGAAGACTGTAAGCTATATGCTAACTAAAATTAAACTTGTAATGAAGTTTGCAGCTTAATGGGCGTTTTCTAACTGTGTAGAATCAGGTACTTTTAAAAGAGTTTATAAAGTATTTGAAGATTTGTTTTTCTTTAGTTTTTTTTTTTTTTATTTACACCTGACTTTTTGAGCTCCAGAGTCCATCTATAACTGCCTGTGATGTCACAAGTGAAACTGATTATTTCGACCGTGTATGTGCACCAAAGTGGCCGCAGTGGCTTTGAGACAAAAATATTTTGTTTCATCTTCTTGACTGTTTATTCCTAACGGGGATAAGTCGAGAGGCAGAGTACACCCCGAACAGGTCGCCAGTCTGTCGCGGGGCCACACACACAGACACAACCATCCATACACACACACACTCATTCCTTTGGACTTTTTACAGTAGACAATCAACCTAACATGCATGTTTTTGGAGGATGGGAGCAAACTGGAGTACCTGGAGAAAACCCACACATACACAGGAAGATCATGCAAACTCTACACAGAAAGACCAGTATTTTAAGCTCAAACTCTAACTCGAACCCAGACTTTCTTGCTGTGAGATGAGATAAAAATGTCTTCAGTTAATTAGTCAGTCAGTCATCTTCTTATCCGTCTCTCCTTTTTGGGTTTGCAGGGGGTGCCGGAGCCCATCCCGGCCAATTTAAGGTGAAGGGCAGAGTACACCCCGGACAGGTCGCCAGTCTGTCGCTGGGGGCCACACACACACACACACACACACACAACCATCCACACACACACACACACACACACACACACACACACACACACACACACACACACACACACACACACACACACACACACACACACACACACACACACACACACACACACACAAAACCGTTCACACACACACTCATTCCTTTGGACTTTTTACAGTAGCCAATCAACATAACATGCATGTTTTTGGAGGATGGGAGGAAACTGGAGTACATGGAGAAAACCCACACATATGTACGTACATGGGAAGAACATGCAAACTCTACACAGAAAGACCAGTATTTTAAGCTCAAACTCCAACTCGAACCCAGACTTTCTTGCTGTGAGACGAGATAAAAATGTCTTCAGTTAATTAAACATACAAAAAAACCTGATATTTTGAACTATTTTAAATAGCCGATTTAATAGCCGTCACAATCAGGACAATTCGACCAACTGTGACAAGTTGATTAATCATGATAGGCACATTTATTATGAACGTTATTGTTGTAGCTCTAAATAAATGTCCAGACATACATTGTTTGTGATTTTTACTTGTAATCATTTAACACAGGAAGAGACAGTTAAGGAAACTTTTCCTGGTATGTCTCTTAAAACCAACTGTTACGACAGCTCTACTTAACTTCCTTACAAGGATTCAGGTGGAACATGTGGATCCTTGGACAGTTATGCAGAAAAATCTCCTCTGGCTAACTCCCCCTCCTCCTCATTGATTTATGCTGTTCACTTTTCTTCCCTTCTTTCTTTAGAAGACTACAGAAGAAAACTCCCATAGTGAACCTGAGGGGTGAGGGAGAGGACACAGTGTCTTGTAAAACATATGCACTTAATATTAGGGCCATAAAACTTGTAAAATTAAAAGCTATTTTGGAAAATAGAAAGAGAAATATTTATGCGTCTGGCTCTGTGTAGAGGTCGTTTTATCATAGGGTAGCGAGGGCCCTCCGGGGCACAGGTAATGACTGTCAACAGGCAAGCAAGTTGCGGGGGGGGCTGGTTGTGGTGAAATGCTGTTGAGCTGCTTGCTCTCTGTGTCCAACCAGATGTCCATATGTGGGACGGGGTTCCCCCGTTCAGTCCACTTGAGTGGCCAAAGTCAGGAAAGAGGGGGATAGAAGTAGCAGGACAGAGCTGAGTCTGCTTCTGATTAAAAACAAAACAACTTAACTTTGGAAGTTTGTCTTACTTTCATACTGATACTAATTAATCGAAGAGTGACCCACGAAGTGGAGATACTCATGGCAAAGGGGGATTGAAACAAAAACAGTCCATCCAGTCAGGTTGATTGAAAAGCTGCAAAAAGCAATTATGATTGTGAGAATGTGCAGACCCCTCATCTTAGCAGCCAGAAAACATCGTAAATCGTGTGGCGGTCTCTGTTTACATTGTGTTGACCTCTCTGTGCCCCTAAGTCCTGGCAGGAGCCCCAATGTCCTCAGCACTGTTACCACGCTGACATATGGAGGCTTTTTCAAATGGACATAAAGTGAGTTTAAGTTTTTATGTCCCATTTAAATGGAGTTTTTTGAACTGTAAAAACTGAGTTTAGAGTTTTATCTTTCAAATGTCGATTGCGTGCATTTATTTGTTGTTTTATGGTTTCTACAGGTGCTTCGCTCTTCAAGTTTTTTGTACAAGCTGCTTTTGTTCTTTTACTAGAAAATATAATTTTATGGCTCAATTTTGTGTAGTTTTTTTTGGGTTTTGTAGCATAAATTTGAATTATTCTGCACATGTTTACTTCTCTTTTGTTTTATGTACATTTTGCTTCAACAAGGGAATTTTTCAAGTTTAGGATAAACTCATTTCTATTCTGCTCTTTTTTTCCCCTAATTTAAGTTGGTTGGGACAAAATGCCCTTTTGAATTGAAGGGCACACCACTTTGGCTTTAGAGTCCAAATGGGGATGGGGGAGGACAATTTGATGATCCTTGAAACCTGAAGGTTTTGTAACAGAACAACGCAGCTCTTCAAACCAGTATTTGTGTGCATTTTTTTAAATAAGACAGCAAACATTTTGCTAATATGGTTGGTAAAAAAAAAAAAAAAAAAACTAACCTTCAACTATCTTCTTAAGGTAATAAAATGCTGACGATATTTGCTAAGATTCCACCATTAAATTTAATTGTTAGCTTGCAACAGTTTGTAAACTAGTTTGATGACCCAGAGTGTGTTTGTGCAGCCTAGCAGCATCAGGTTGTGTAACTACACTATAAAACTTTCTCATCCACTCCGCACGCTGTTGCCAAGTTTCCCACCATACACTGCCTTGACATAAACACACTGAGCAGTTTGAACACACGCCATGACTGATCCATCAACGAAAAGCAGGAGGACATTATTGGAAGAAAGGGAAATATAAGACTATGTAGTGGATTTTTACGGTTTATCAAAATAAAGCAATATTTGCTCTTTTTTTTTCTTTGACATTTAAGGGATTGGATGGAATTTGCAGGTTGTTACAATATTTAGCTCTCAGAAAAGCCTGGAAGATGGAATAAATTGCAATATAACTGTGAGTAACTACAGCCCGAGTGCCTCACTGGTGAGGTGTTTTGGGCACGTCCCACCGAGAGGAGACCAAAAGGCAGACTCCGAACCCGCTGGAGAGACTATGTCTCACAGTTGGCCGGGGAACGACTCAGGATAATCCCAGGTGAGCTGGACGATGCAGCTGGGGTGAGAGAAGCCTGGGCTACCCGTCTGAGGTTGTTGCCCCCGGGCCCACCCCAGATAAGCGGAAGACTACGGAATGGAACTGTTAGTAACCAACAGTTGTTGGTATCTAATGGGAACAAAGTGGTTTGAAAGACATTCAGATCGACTCTTGCACCCCAAAACTTGGCATAGAATACATGCTTGGTGAGTAAAGGTTGATGTATGTTTACTAAATAAAAATGAAGTTACCATTTCTTTTTTGAGGGCGTTATGAAAGTTGGTTGAGTTCTGGAAGCCCAGAGACTCTTGAATGGTACAGGAGTCAAAACCCAATTTTGTGTTTTCCAGTTTGCAGCTTCTTCTGATTTGTGTCTCTTTGAACCTTTCCAAAAGGGTTCTCTACTGTCTTCTCCCACGCATTACTCCTCGATTTGGGTAAGCACACAGCCATATTGAACTCTGTCTGAAACCAATTGCAGGTGAGAAGAGATGGGGTATTAAACCCTTGAACATGAGTCTGGTGAAAGAACTGACCACGAGACATGAAGTAACACACTCAGTACTCAAAGAGCAAGAAAGTGTCATGCAAATAAAAATTCCGCTGTTAGAAAGTCATCATTTCTTTTTTTCCATTGATTTATCTTCTAACCCGTTAATCCTTGCACACCCAAACATCTTGCTTTTTTAATCTGCTAAAATAGAACTCATTTAACCTACAAAACACAGTCCTGATATTTCAGAGAAACCATTTGGCTCACAATATTGCGGTAATTGTTGACTTATTAATAACTGAGTAAATTATTTGATGAATATACTGTATAAATAATTTTCCATTAGCAAGCGTCTCTTGAGAAGTGATACAGATATTTTCTTTTCCCCTAAATCAAAAGCAATGAAAAAAGTGCTACAATAGCTGCTACTTACTGTGATGTCTGGCTTAGAATTATGGGGATTTTTTTTTTTCTTGTAGAACTACGATAGAGGGTCTATCCTATCTATCCACCATCTCTCTACGATAGGGAAACGGTGGCTCAGTGGTTAGAGCGTTTGCTCGCAGACTAGAAGTTAACCGGATGTTCGTGGGTTCACTTTCCTCTGAGTTCATGTCTAGGGTCCTTAGAGAAGACACCTAACTCCCCCTCGTTCTCCCACCATCGGTGCCGTCATAGATGGCAGCCTGCTGCGGTGTAGTGCAGCACACAAATTTCTCTGTCAGGGATTAATAAAGTATATTAAAAAAATAAATAAAACTGGAGAAAATTACAACCTCCACTTTGACCAGGGAACCTCTTCAAGAGCTTCATGTTAAAACTGTCCCATAATGCACTTGTGATGGGATGTGTTTCACTGTATCAATTTAGGGAGACTATATACTGTTGTGTTAAATCTTTAACTAGACCCAAGACCCGCTGGACGGATTGTGTCCCAGCTAGTACGACAACACGGTTTTCATATCGAACTGTATGATTGGAAAACTTTGGTTCAGACAAATGAAAATGAAAAATCACATTGAGTTGTATTATTTGTGCAATTTGCTCAAGAGACAGAGTTCCATTTCATTTAGAGTTTTTTTTATTTAAACTATGATTTTTTTGTACCAAATAATTGTAGAATTGAAATAACACTGATTTTATTTGAATGGAGGTTTTAAATGTATTTTATAATGTCATGTTTGGGTTTCCATCAAAGTTATTTTATGCTTTTAACAATGAAGAAAGTTTTTATTGGCCTCCACTTAGATTAAGGGAGATTTTGAAAAACCATCATGCATCAAAATATTTTCTTCTGGACCACCAGCCGGGAAGGTTCTGTTACCTTTTTAGGATTTGCTCAGAGCCTTGGCCGGTCCGGCTGAGCCCAGCAGAGCAAAGAAGCCAAAGAACTGTAGAGCACTAAGCCACAACGAATGATGGGAAATGTCCAACGTACCGGAAAAAACAAAAGAAAGAGAAAACAAAGAGATTCTGGATTAGTAATGATTTCTCCAGGACCTACTTTATGTCTAAAATGTGAACGTCTGATATAAAAACTTTATCTCATAATGGACATGAATATCTTTCTCAGGATTTACGTTGGAATAAAAAGTAGGAACTTGAGCCACCAAATATTTCAATATGACAAACATAAGCAGTAAAATTAAAAATACACATGTACAAATGCAACTTTTGTGCAGTTTAAAGAGACATGGGGTTTTTGTGGGGTAGTAACTTAAATGTCATTGCTTACATAAATAAACCCGGTCCGTTTTCTTGGCTCAGAAATGCAATATGCACCAATAAAAGTTTATAAATACATTTATTCAGTTACACTTCTATTTTAGTTGCTTGGAATTCCTCTCACTCTCTACCTAGTCTCACCCTTTTGCACATACCTGAGGGGATCGAGCAGAGCATGTGCACCTAGAATGCTTCCTACATCCGTTAGAATGTGGGCATGGCAGAGAACAAAAAGTATGGCGAAGAACAAACAGGATTTTATTTATTTCTGAGTACTAGGTGAAGAGCTCTCACATGACTCAAACATGCATGAATGAACCCTAATGGAATAAGGTGCAAACTTGGTAGAACCCTAACCCCCTCTTTGTAATTATAAATACCTCATACATTTAAACCAGAGTTGAAACAATCTGTAAAAATGTACAATATGTTAAGTATTTTATGGATATAAACTTCTCTGATTGGACTAAACCGTTGGGGTGTACAGAGGCCTGTTCCTGCTATCATGCAGGAAAGGTGGGGTGCACCCCAGACAGCTCCAACTGTAGCATGTTCTGCTTATTTTCATCTCTCCTGGGTTCATGTTTGAAACAGCAGATTTAAACCAAACCGTAAATATTCTCCAGCTTGGAAGACTTCCGTGATGTCCTGCACTTCCTGTTTTAGTCAAACTCTGCCGGTTAACCTTGCTTTAACCTGCAGATCTCTGATGTCCACCAAATCTAAGAACTGTTTGTTGGCCATCTGGTCATGGAGAAAGAATGTGTGGGATCATGGGTCTGATTCTTAGTAGGTATACGTGAAGCAGCGTGTTTAGAAAACAACACAAAAAGATTTTTATTCCTGTGAATCTCAGAAGCGCTCTCTGCGTACACTTCTGCACATCGCAGCACGGCCAAAATGCACTAAAAATTTATGACCTTAGCATTCCTGCAGGGTCAAGCAATTTATCAAATCCTGCACATTCTGGTTTCAATTACATAGCCGATTGTGGAGAGAGGTTATTTTAGCAGGTTCATTTGGCCCAGTGGGGAAGTTGACTCGTTTTGCTTAAAAACTCCACGTCACCTGAACACAACTGGGCATCGGTTTCTGGACAGACGCTCGTCTCTTCAGACGCCACAGATGGCGGGGGCGAATTTGTCAGGCTGCTGAAACCAAGCAGATGAGCTGCAGGTGTCATCACACAACTGTCTCCTGCAATTTTACCTGTTCTCTTGTCTTCTCCATCAGGCTTTTTCCAGGCCTATCAGACTGCATCTGTCTTTTTTTTAACCTCCCCTGCCTGTCTAAAGCATTTCAATGATGATGAATCTGGGGGGTTTGCTGCTTTACTCTTTATCCTCTGCAGGTTTTTCTTTGCAGACTTCTCTTTTCTTTCTCGACCATATCACCTTTTCGCTTTGACTTTCTTGATTCTTTTTTTTTTTTGTCCGTTTCTCTGCCTCACACCCTCTCCCTCCTCTCTGTGGTAGAGTGGTGATAAATCCCTGTTTTATTGCTCGAGAATTCTTCTCTCCCTTCAGGGCTGACAGCTCCCCACGTTCTAAGACACCGCTAAGACCAAACCCAATCCTCCCTCCCTGCATCACTCCATCTATGCCTCCATCTGGCCCTGATTACTGAAAGAGTGTAAGGGGTTGCAGAGAAGAAAGGGAGGGTGGGTGGGAGGCATCACAACACCGCACCCCTGGAGAGGAGGAGAGGATGATGATGATGATGCACAACATGTTGGTATGAGGAGGAGGAACGGGGGACAAAATGAAGAAAATGGGGGAAAAAAAACTAGCTGAACCCCTTAATACTCCAACTCTAATTAGAACAATTTTTTTGTCGATGTTTCTCTAAACTGTTCGAAAAATACTGTTCTCCTACAACGGTCCATAAAAAAACAAAATTTGTTGTCCACTTATCCATATTGCAGATCACGGGAGATTAAAGGTTTTATGAACATATACAAATATATTTGCAATAATACCTGAATCTGATTTCACTGGTTAGACTCATACTTAAATATGTTGAGAATAAAAGTGTTTATTAATCAGACCTTTTGGGGCATAAAAAAAAAATCAGCCAATTACATTTGCATTGTGGACAAAAATTATTGGTCCAAAACTTGTTAATCAGTCAAACTTCCTGGTTTCGTTGACAAGTATTTGTATTGGTTGGACAAACTTTGACTAGACATAGGTGTGTGTTAACACTTAGTCGGTATACACAAACTATGCTAAATTTCGTGCTACCTTTAAACGCAAAGTAACGCAAAGTAACATTTGATCAACTGTTACATTCACGATGTGGCTCAGCAACATTTCGAGCCGAAAAGTGACTCGAACAAGTAAACATATAGAATGTGTAAAATACAAAAACCATAAAACATTCACCTTGCTGCATAACTATCCCATTTTCATCAGGATGAAATCTAACAACTCATTCATCTACATCCCCGTCCTTGACATCTCCGGGCTGAGGAGTCCCCCGTATTTCCATCAGGATGAAGAACATTTATTGACTTCTTTACATATCAAGCTGTTTATAAGAATAAGCTAACATTTAAACGATAGTCTTAGACACATTGGATGCTCGTCCTGGGGGAGGGATCTCTCTTTCGTGTGGATACCCATAAGGTTTCTCATTTTTTTCCCACTGATGTTTTTTTTTTTTGGAGTATATTATTATTTACTGCTAATTGTAATTATAACCCTGCAGACTCTATTTGGTCTTTATAAATGTGTCCGAGATCTCATTGGCCCACAGCCTGTCAATTACTGTGACTTCCTGGTTTTGGTCATTAGTAAGTTTTTCAATTGGAAAAATTAGAAAAGGCCAAAGTGGGTCTAAAAATCTTGCCCAGTGTGGTCAAAAAGTTGCTACAAGAGCTTCCTTACAGTACTTCCTTTAATAAAAAATAGTAAGTCACCTATCTTGTTGTTTATTCAAGGAACCCAATGAAAACAGAAATAAAACTTTGCACATCTCTTTTTTTTTTTTTTTTTGAAGACTATGAATACAAACCTCTTTTTCCATGGCAACTACTTGGCTTGTCAGAAGTTTTCCATCATCCTGCTGAGTCCTGCAGAATGCACCACAGAAGTGATAATCACCATCATTTGGGTGTAAAGAGGCTAAATGGAGAGTTTGAAGGACTGTGTGTGTGTGTCCTGGCAGGCTAAGCGCTCTGCAGCAGGTGCCAGAGGAGTGTGTAATAAACACAACTGCTTTGAACAAGCTGGTCTCTCCTATCCAATGTGCCGTTTTGGCCACGTCCAGCTCTGCTCTTCACACACACAGCGACAACACAAGTTAAATATTATCACCGTTTGTCACAAAAAATCATTTAGCCTAATTAAATCCATGATATTTGATTTTTTTTGTCTCATAAAAAGTTCCATTTCAAGATTTTTAAAAATGATCCTTTGATTTTAATAATATTACAAAATGACAACATATTAAACAATCTATTCATCTTTTAATTTTAAGATTAAGCAGTAAAATTTATAAAACATAATTGACTTTTTCTGATATATTTTGTGAAAAAGACGACATTTAAATTTTCTACCCGGTAATATTTAACATTTTAATATCACAGCTTGACTTACACAGGTATTAATTGCTCCTCTAATTTATTTTTCCCCACTTTTAAATATCAAAATTCAAATTTTATTTCACTTTTTAATTTCTGATAATTAAATTTAACCCTTTAAATGTTGATTCATTCCATCTTAAGGTTTTCCACACCGATGCACTCCAATGTAAAATCAAATCCACTGTTGACTAATCTTGGAATATGAATCACTTTGCACCTCTCTCACCACCTCCACCAAAATAATCAGGATTATTTCTATTCATTATTACACCTCCATTTATCTGGGAGACGAGACGTTGGGAGGACGGGGTATAACTCTGAGGAATAACAATACCATTAAAAAGCCTGCGCTGCAAATATCAATCATTGTTGCCGTTAATGTCCCTCCAGCCTATTCAGATGGCCTCTCCTCTTTTCCTAATGTCCACCCATCTGTGTGAGTGTGTGTGTGTTGTATTCAAAGCCCTTTAATCAACAATCGCTGCATCTGGGCCAGATAATGAATGGCATTGTTTATAACCTCACTCCTGCACCGCCAGGTGATAAATGAATACGTGCCTAATGCGATCATCTGAATCAGGAATGAGGCTGTGGTTTATTTTAATCTTGACGAGAGGCTGCGTTAGTATAAATTTCTCCGTAAAGTCGAGATGATGATGGAGATCATGATGATGCTTAATTTCTGTTGAGCAGCCAGAAGATCCGACTGGTGATAAAAACATAAAGATATGAAACATTTGCTTTTGATTCATGGTTCGAGATGTTTGGATAGATAAACTGAGGCAGATCGAGAAAAAAAACAGATTAACTCAGTGGAAAATTTACAAAAAGCCTTGGAAAAATGTGCTGGGATTTCCTCAAAGTGTAAAATAGGCATATCTTAATCGAAGAGAAAGATCTTCCATCATCTCGAACCGAGGCGTGTGTAAGAGTGTTTATTTCTCTGCAGAAAAAAATAATATATCCGTACACAATAAACTCTACATTTCATGGTGGAAAGAGCAAAAAATCTGGCGAAAACTGCTAAAATAATTAGAAAAATGACAATTATGGATGGGATATCAGTTTGATGAATACAATCTGAACTAATTTCAAAATCACAACCTATTAAACTAAAGAAAGGACAAAAAACCCTCCAAAATCCTTTCTTTTGAAATAAGATGTTTCTAGTGTTTGTAATTTTCTGTCTTTTCTTTGTCTCTTTTCTGTGGTCCCAGGGACGGTTTGGGCCGAGCGGGAAGCAAACCAGAATCTCCCAGTCCAAAGACGATATCTCTACCACTAGGCCAACCCCTCCTAGGACCTGAAATAACATGTTTTGACGAAGACACCTGAATAAAAGTGAACAGACCATAAACAGTGCAGAAAAATGTTTTATTGTGTTCAAAAGCTGAGTCAAAATATATATTTCTAAAAAATATGTCGACATGATAAATTAAAAAAATTAATAAAAATCAGAGTGAAGAATCATCTGGATTTTTTTTTCCAGGAGCGATGGAGTCGCCACAGAAGAACAACGAGATGTTCATCTAAGCTCTTTCATTTTCTCTGCAGCTTCTTTCTCCATAAAATGACAGAAAGGAAGAATTTCAGAGACCACCCCCGAACCCATCACCCTCCACCACCCATTCCAGTCCAAACCAACCAGGATCATTGATGAAGACAGCCTTTTAGAGGTGACACTGATAGCTGCTCCAAAACCATTCAGAAAGTGATTTGCCTGCCATTTTAGTTGCTGAGGTAACTCTCTGATGTACGCGTGTTTGGGAAGACAACGAGAAGGATGATGGGATTAAAAAAAAAAAAAAAAAAATCCCAAAAATGATCTTTCGCAGTTTGCATGCAACTGATTTAGGGTTTATTTTATTTACACCATTTTCATTTTAATATTTTAAAAAGTGATGTCGTTAAATCAAATCATTGTTTACGATTAGATTCAAATAAACGTAACATTTTTATTTTTTCTAGTTATTAATAATTGCATTAATTATGTTTTGTTTTGTCAAAAATTTTTAGAAATCACAAATAACACAATTAAATCTTTTAGCAAGTATTTGATTCATAAGAAGTGTTTGGTGTTTTTTTTTAAGTATTAATTCGTAGAATATTTTTGTTCATGCATTAATAAATATGTGCAACATTTTTGGGGATTTTATTTAGTTTAAAACGTCATTTCAAATGAATAATATTTGTCATTTAAAAAGAATCAAGATTTGCTTTCGATTGAAACACAAAAAGGCATTTTGAGATTTTTAAAATAAAAAAGGTTTTATTTTACAGTATTAAAAGAGAAGACGTAGACACTAATATTACTCCATCTTTTGCTCCCTTTTCTACCCTTTGTCCCCCCACCCATGGGTCCAAATAGAAAACACCAGCTGGGGTGGATTGCCTTGGTCCTGCTAGGTGCCACTGACAGCTGAATTATCCCACAGGCCGCGCTGGCTGATTATCAGCAGAGAAGTCATCAGGGCGTCCCAGTCTCACCCACCCCCACCCCAATCTCACTGCCCCCCCACGCACCTCCATCCTGTCACCCCTTGTCAAGTGAGCGGCGCCTCCTCCGAAGCCTGCTGTCCCTGTCCTCCTGACAGGTAATCTCAACAATAACAATTACCACCATTACTGGTGTCATAAGCAAGTGGCCGAGTGGAAGCCAGGGCAGAGAGAGGCAGAGATATTTTATAATCTGCAAAGCAAGGCCAAATCACATCTGGCAACAGGTAACCCAGAAAGCAGCTGCACAGCTGGTTGGAAGGACAGGAAAAATATACAATACCAATCAATTTAAAAATCTAAAGTACAAAATAAAAGATATTATTTTAATCACTATGGAACTATAATTTTGCAGGATATGTTGTTGCAGAAATACTACAACTGTTCTTATTTTAAATTTGATTGCTATTAAAACTTTGACTTAAAAATGATGGAAATTGTGTTCTGTGAACATTAAGTTTTAAAAAAAAAGGAACTACAGACACTTTTTTCATAAAAAGTGACTTTAATTTCTCTTTTTAGCAAGTATAAAAATCTAAATTGGTTTGTAATAAATTATAAAATCAAGTCAAACAAAAATTCTACATTTATAAATTTATACGTACATATGTTGTCAAAAAGGACATGTTTTGACATTTAGAATGAATTGACGAGATATATAAATATATATATTTTAATGAATAGCTATTTTATTTTCCTTCTTGTAAATATACTGTCTATTTCTTTCTTGTTTGCTGCTGTAACACAAAATTTCCCAAGTGTGGGATCAATAAAGTAATTCTAATCTAATCTAATAAATATATTTATAAAAACATCAATATCAGAATAAATATCCATTTAATTTTTTATGTGAAGAATTTATTCTAAATGTCAAAATATGTCCTTTTTGACCAAATATCATATAAATGTATGCATGTAAAGAAATAAATGTAAATATTGTAAATGATAGAGATATCTTAATTTTGGGGCTTTTTTTTTTTGCAAATCACAAATTGTGATAATGTCCCAAACAAGTGATCAAGTCTAAATTTTATTTCAGTGCATGTTTGTGTTGTTAAGCATCTTTTCCAGTCTGATCCAGTGGAGTTTGCAGACCTAACAGGTTTGTGGCCCTGAGCTGAAATAATCTGCGGCTCCCTGATGAGGAGAGCTGAGCAGCAATTAACACATGTCAGAGTCCACATCATCAGGTGCCACTCTCATTCAATCTCTTTGCTATTGGAGAGAAAGAAGAAAGAAAAGAACTAACACCACACCCGATCACACGCACGCACATTCAAAGCGATCCTGCATCGTGTCCGTTACTGATGCGGCGCACGCGTGGCGCATTTAGGCATCATTAGATTGCGCCATCCATGAACAGATATCTCACTCTTTACTCGTTTTGTTTTCAGATTATTCTGTCTTTTTCTGATTTTATTTTGCATCATGAATCATGCATGCAGCATGCAAACAGGGTTTAGTCCGATCAGACTGGAGAGTTGATTCTGCAGGAGGGGTACATAGAAGCGTACCGGGGTCTAAGGGGAGGATGGACATGGAAAAAAAAAAAGAATAAACACATTTATATTTATATGAATAAATGACACATAAAAACATCTGAAAAAAAACTACAACAAATTAAAGATGAGGATTTCTTGTGATTTTTTATTTATTTACTGTATATATGAATATAAAATACCAAATAATTTCAGTCCAATTTTTTATGTTTTTAATCTATATTTCAAGAAATCCATGCAAAATATTATATTTTTTGTCAGTATCAAATACTTTTTTTGTAAATGTCAATTTCTTTAAAATTAATAGATTAGATTTTTTTTAAACATATGTTTAGATTCTTAATGAGAAACTCTGTATATATTTTTTTTCAAAACAATTAAAATTAAGTTTTTTTTAATTGTTCTTTTCAAAAGATAAATTCATACATTTGTAAGAAGGCAAAAGTGTATTTTGTAAAAAAAAAAAAAACCCACACATTTAAAATTTGTTGTAAAATATACATTTGAATTTTTTTTAAACAATAGGTCTTTAACGTTTAGAATAAAATGAACATTTCTAATTATCTTTTTTAATTGCACACAAATGTGTTGCTTTTTAGCTCATCATGATTAACTACCTGTGCTGTGAATTTAAATTTCCAAATGAAGTGTCACAAGAAATTGATGTCAAAATTCACCCCTAACAAACATCTCTGAATCAGATTGAAGGCCACACTTTCGTTCTCAACTGAATTTCATTTTCTTTTTCTTTTTTCTTTTCCTGTGATTGTTTGCTGTGTGTAAAAGTCTACAACGTCCTGCAGAAATCTGCCCAAACGTCCAAAACGTCACAACCCCATTTCTTAAATCACACATTCAGTTTGCCTCTTTCAGAGCCCTCGTGGACGTGAGGGTGAAGGAAAAGAAAGGAGAAGAAAAAGAGGAGGTGTTTTGTTGCCTTTTCTTCTGACCTGAGTCGCTCATCTTCCTCAGGGCTCAGCAGGAGCTCGGCCAACGCTCGCCTCGCCTACTCAGGCTCCTTTTGGTGTGTGTGCATATCATTAGCATACATCATTAAAGCCTGCTCTGAAAATCTCAGAGTCCTGCTGCTTCTCGCCGCCATGACGCCGTACCTGCACGCTGTTGTCCAAAGTCAACCAGACCGGGGTGCGAAGATGGAGGGGGGAGGTAAAGCAGAAAGGAGGACAGGGCAGCAGTGTCCGTGCAGAGAAAATAAAAGAGAAAGCAGGAAAAAATTGCAGGCGAGTGAGAGAGAGGATAAATGAGTCCTCTGTGTGCGGTAAAGCTCTCTCGCCCCCGGTCTGTCTTTCTCTCTCTCTTTCTGACTCTTGAACCAGGCTCTATTTTGTGTTAAGCAGCTCCCTCTCATGACAGATCTTTGTTAGGGTCAGAGGTCAAAGTTGATGGCAAGGTCAGCTGTAACACAACTTGTGAGAGAACTCTACAAACTCCCACAAAAAATCCCCTCTATCTTCTTCTTCTTTGACCAAAGAGAACTTCATAAACTATTTCATCTTTAATGTAAAACAAGACAATAATTGTCAACAAATCATGAGTGTGAGAAAAAAAGAGAGTGCGTTGGGACAAGTACGACGCAGGAAGTTCACTTTGATTAATCGAGATGTGAGATTGCTTATCAAGTGCCAAAACACTGCACGCTGATTTATAAAAGCATGAGAACAGATTTTTTTACGGCCGTGGAAAGTTATGATAGCAACGTTTGCTTCGTTGACTGTGAGGTAAACAAATGAAATACGATTTTCCCCACCGTTAAGCTATACGCATGTTACTACACGGCTGCGAAGAAAAGATCTAAAAATACATATTTAGGTCCGTTTTTTCCCCACACTAGAGGACCAGTAGAAATAGATAAAACTTTGAAAACTTTTATTGCTTTTTTTTCCTTTCTTAACAAGTCATTAAAGATACAAAATTAACAAATGATAAATAAAACTAAAAAACTTAAACCGGGAAATGTGTACAAAAATGTGACAGTAAAATCTTTATATTAATTTTTTTTTTTTTTTTTAATTTTGAATTAACAGCATTTGCCATAAAAACATTTTTTTCAACATATATGTTCTAAATAAATAGTAGCTGCAACATAAGTTTTTAAATGAGAAAAATTGGCACTTTGTTCTCTACATTAAACCAGAAAGCAGGATAAAAAATAATCTATCAATTTAATACAAAGAAATTCAAGTAGAAGTTTTGTTCCTTTCTAAAGTAGAGGAATAGCTACATATATATGTTTGTATGTTGACCTTTCAGGACAATTGATTGTCAATTTCTACAGTTTTGTTTGCTGATTTTATCACCGTAAAAGGAAAACTTAGTGAAACTTTTCCTGACATGAGATTAACTGACTGTGGGACGTTCTGGAGGAAGATGTAGGACGGTGCAAGAAAAAAGTCAAGCCAATCTTTATCGCTTGCGTTTCCTCCTATGCAATAATTACAAAGATTTCCCTGAGATATTTCAGGATCAGAAAAAAGTAAATATACTTTATTAAATTGGTAAATGATCTAAGTGTCTTTTCATCATCTGTGAATTCCGCCTACTTGAACATTTCAAACTTTTGTAACGTTTCCGGCTTTAAACATAAAAATGTAAAACTGTAATTTTTTTGGGAACAATCAGCAACAAGTGGGACACAGTCATGAAGTGGAATGAAATTTATTGAATATTTCAAAACCTGAAAAATTGGGCGAGCAAATTTAGTCAGTCCTTTTACTTTCACCGTAGCTAACTCTCCAGATGTTCAGTGAGGATCTCTGAATAATGTAGACCTAAATAACTAATGATGATAAGTAGAATCCACCTGTATGTCCGTATAAAAGCACCTGCTCTCTGACAGTCATTTTAAATTGGGGAGAGTCTCATGAAGAACAAAGAGCACACCAGGCAAGTCTGAGATACTGTTGTGAAGAAGTTTAAACCTGGTTTTGGATACAAAAGAATTTCCAAACTTAAACATCCCAAAAAGCCCTGTTTAAGTGATAACGCAGAAATGGAAGGAGTATCAGACGACTGCAAATTTAAAAAAGATCTGACCACCGATCTAAACTTTAAGCTCAGACTGATCAGAGATGCAGCCAAGTGGTCCATGATCACTCTGGATGAACTGCAAAGATTTACAGCTGAGGTGGGAGACTCTGTCTATAGGACAACAATGGTCGTATGCTGTACAAATCTGGGCTTTATTAAAAAGTCAGAAGAGGAACCCATTTCTCAAAGATTTCCACAAAAAATGTCATTTAAAGTTTTTCACAAGCCACCTGGAAACATACCAAAAATGTGGAAGAAGGTGCTCTGGTCATATTTTTTGGCAACAACACAAACGTTACGTTCTGTGCTAAAGCAACACAGCGCATCCCTGGGAACACACAACCCCATTGTAAAACATGGTGGAGGCAGCATCATGGTTTGTGTCTGGGAGGTTGATTGAAATTGATGGGAAGATGGAAGGAGTGAAATACTGGAAGATGGATGGAGTCAAATACAGGACCATTCTGGAAGAAAACCTGATGAAGTCTGGAAAAGACCCGCAACTGGGACAGAAATTTGTCTTCCAACAAGACAACAATCCGAACAAATCAACTGTTAAAAAAATAAATTCCCAGAGGTTTGAATGAACGAGTCGAAATGCAATTGTCAATCTATGGAACTAAAAATTGCTTTTAAAAAACACTCTGCATCCAAACGCAGTAATCGCAAGCTCTTTGATAAGGGGGAACGGTTAAAAATTTCAGTCTCTTGATGTGCAAAAACTGACTGAGACTTAACCCAAGCAACTTAAAGCTGTAAGCACAGCAAAGGATGGTGCTACAAAAAATTAAGGAGGATGAATAAATACAGTATGCATGCCAATTTTTCAGTTTTTAATTACCGGATGTTAAAAAGTTTGAAATATCCAATAAATTTAATTCCACACATTATTCTTCACAAAAATTACAGCTTTATATCTTTATGTTTGAAATGTGGCAAAATGGTGAAAAGTTCAAGTAGCTGAATACTTTCATAAAGCATGGTATGTTTTATTGAAGCTGTTAAGAGGGTTGAAGTTATTATTAAAAAAAAAAACAACAACATTTGGGATGTTCTGAAAGACCCTTCCCAACTCTGACTTTTCTAGACCAGCACTGTGTAAGACACTAGTAACTCACTCCAAATGTGGTACTGTATAAAGTGTTCCTTATGTTAAGTATCTCATCCATGGAGATGTTAATAGAAGTGACTAAACATACAGTAGCTGTGTTGATTGTGATGGAGAGTAAAGCAGAGGAAGAAGTGCCGTATGTTTACTGCATTTTGAGCCAATGATGTGGAGCTTGTACGCAGGGGCACAGAACAAGACAGAGAGTAGTCGTTAAAAACAAAAACACAACGGGCCTGAAGAATTTATGGACATTCTCCTCATATACAAGAACCAAACATGCATGGATTCCCATTGAAACGCAAACTGAAGCAACACATAGAGCAGAAACACGCAGCCAAACCACATCAGTCACATCTCCACACCACTAAACATAAGCGAAGGCCAAGAAACTGAGATAAAGCGCCAGAGAGGGAAAAAATGATGAAGTCGAAGTCGAACATCAAACAATAAACAGTCCATTAAGTCTGTGGGTGGAAGGGTTTGTGGAGGTGGGGGTGAGAAGACAGATATTGGGAAGGTGGGGGGAAAGGAATGATGGGAGTTTATTTAAAGCATGGTGACCCCATGGCCGAAGGCTGCCTCGGTGCAGGGATGAATAAAACTTTAATGGCTCATAAAACACAGCGACCCCTTCTCTGAGCTCAGCTTCACAACGTTTATTCCTCCTGGCTTGGCCAATCCAAATGCCGGCGAGAAAGAGGACAGATTAGTGGAGGACCTAAAAGAATAATCTGCATGTTTGAAGCATGTTTGCTTTATTTAAACTAAAAGAACTCCATAGTTGTGGATTGCATGCATTGCGGGGGGTTTGAGATCATTAGGACGGTTTGTTAGCGTCACTCATTTACTCACAAGAAACCACATAATTCAACACAGCAAATCAAAGTCAGATTTAGAGAAAAAGGCATCTGTAAATAAATATATATTAACGGATGGAAACTGTTTACTTTTTTTTTTTAAGAATAGTTTGTACGTCACCTAAAAAAATAAAAATGAGCATTTGTTCATGTGTTGAGACAAAGAGTTTCAGTCACAGTTCAGTATTGATATATTGAGTTTTTCTTTTTAAAAAAGACGACTAGAATAAATATGTCTACAGTGTTGAAAGAGGTCAGCAATGAAAAATAATTCATACTAATTAAAGTGACCACAACAAAGTGTAATTAGTTGGTTCATCAGTGAAGAAGGAGTGCTTTTTTAAATTTAAGACTGTACTGGAAGAAAAAAATAACTATGGTAAAATTTCGGCAGCTGATATTGCCAATAAATAAATAAATAAATAAATAAAATAGACTTCCAAAAAGTATTTATCATCAAGTTAAAATGACTTTATATGTAGTTGACAAAACACTACTGTAAAAATATGGTCGGAAAAAGTATTTATTGTTATTACTAAGTAATCACCAAAAATAGAGCATTTTGTAACGTTAAAGTCGGTATATCACACATTATTTTGTTTCTGATAATCAGTAGCATGCATGGCAAAAGTTTGAAGATGTTTTGCCCTTCACATTATGGAAGCAACGACAATAAACTCCCTTGTCTTGAGACTTACCAACTGAGCTCTACTGCTTTGTGTCCAAGTTCAGGCGCTTTCCATTTCTGTACACCTTGCCAGATGCTTCAAATCATTGTTCAGACCACCAGCTGCATCATCACCTGAAACAAAGGTCAAATGTGTGTAGAAACAGCAAAGATTCTGGAACCATTCTAAGTAGGATAGACTTTTGACAGACAATATTTTGAGTTTTTTTTATTTTTTTAATGTACTATATTTATCCTTTGTGCGGAAATTACTTTTTGCTGCATTACATCACAGCAGGCAGCCATGATGGCGCTAATGGTGGGAGTAACTAGGGGTTAGGTGCTCTTTTCTGAGACATTTAAACATGGACCGAAAGGAAATCAAACCTACTTCTCCTGGTTAAAGACATATTTTCTACCACTGAGCTAACACCTCCCCAAGTTTTGACACAAAGATGCTTTTTTTCTGATTTATATTAAAAATATATAGCTGTTTTAGCATTCTTTTTTTTTTTAAATGTCACTATTAGAAATTTTCTGTTGAAGAGCCTGAAACAAAGCTTTACAGAAAGCTTCAGTATTTCTTTAAGGAAACAAGTAAATTTGACAGTTCAAAAAAACATAATCAGAGTCAGTCACTATTTATTAAACAGTAAGATATATATTTATTTGCTATTTTATGTTTTTAATGTGAGGTGAGTGTAATAAATTTTTTGGTGGGGTTTTTGCTCAGCAGAGGTCAGTGGTTTTACACTTAAATATTAAGTGAAATATATGTACTTTAAATATTCAAATTAAGTCTACTGTAAAAGCATTACATATTGCCAGAGGTGTCAAGTAGCGAAGTAGAACTACTTCGTTACCTTACTCAAGTAGAAAATCTCGTTATCTTTACTTTAACGAAGTAATTATTTTTTTGTCTACTTTTTACTTTTACTCACTACTTTTTTATGCAATTATCTGTACTTTTACTTCGTTAATTTTATAAAAAGTAGTCGCTACTTTCGCCATTTTGTCACGTTAAAAAGACGCGACTATTTGTCGGAGTTTTTTTTTTTTATGAACCCTGAATGCATCAAACAAAGGAACAGATGAATGATTGGCTGAAAGGTCCAGTCAATCATTACTTTGGGGTGAGTAGCACCGCCCACACACTTTTAAAGCACCGGAACGTCAATTTGCGTGTTTGAGACTTGTTGCGGGCTCGGAAATCAAAGTGTTTCTGATGCTGAAACACTGAACTTTGATTGAATTATCAGTTTTTTTAAAAAAAACAACAGCAAAGAAATGTTTTATTATTATTATTTTCAGTCTGCGGTTATTGTAAACGTCTTGCTGAAAATGTTGTAGATGGTATTTTTATAAAAATAACTTTGATCTGTGACGTACTATTTTGTCTTTAGAAACAAAGCTAATTGAACTGATTAATCCATAAATAGTAGTGGATGAAGTATTTGTGCTTAAAAGCATCCAAAATGTTATTGATTAGTTTATAAAGACGAACTGAGGACATTAAAACGACTGTTCAGTATTGCCTCAAAGAACTTTGAAAACTAGCTGCCTTCAAGGCTTAAAAAAGCCTTTTGGTTATTTATTTTTTCATTTATTTATTTATTATTTTTTTTTACATTGAGTGTGTTTGTGTCTGCTGAAGTTGGTTAAATTAGGTGATGCAGAGTGAAGCTTGGTAGCTGAAGGGACGTTACATAATGTCCTGCTTATGATAATACATTTGATTGTGTTCATTAATCGATTTCGAATAAAGAAATAAATGTTTCCTATTCATAAAGTTTCACATCATAACACTTTCATTTATTATCATATTTTCTGCTCCTTAAAGCATGTGATAATAGTTAAAAAATATGTTCATACGCTTTTGTTAACAATATTCCTTTTTTTCGGAAAATTACTTTTACTTTTTTTACTTTAAGTAGTTTTAAAATAGGTTACTTTTTACTTTTACTTAAGTAGAAAACTTGAGTTGATACTTCTACTTTTACTAAAGTAGTTTTTTAACTCGGTATTTATACTTCTACTTGAGTAGAAAATGTTGGTACTTTTGACACCTCTGCATATTGCACACAAGATATGTGGGGAATTCTTATTGTTAAAAAAAAAAAAAATAAGACAAGGTTGTTCACGGTCTCATCAAATAATAAAATTTCTGTGTTTTCTTTTCAACTCCGAGGTCCTCAGGTCTTTGCTAAATTATTATTTACCTACAACTTAGCAACCAACATTTCATTTCCTTTACACCAACACGTCAAACAAATTTAAATTATGTAAGAAAGTTAGAATAAAGGGCTGAAACAGGACGCAGACACTTGGTTGGAAAAAAGTAGTGCGAAATTTGAAAATCACTAAAAAATAAATAAATAATAAATAAAAAAAAAAACTTTCCTGGGTCAATTTGGGCAGAAGGAATAAAGTAGATAAATTAATTTAAACAGAAGAAAAGAAAAACATGTTGAAAAAGTAAAAGTTTACAATAAAAGGTGAAATTAACAAGAAAACACAAATGAAGGAGTAGTTTTCCAACATTTTCACAATGACGTGTTAATAACACACACACACTCACAAACACACACACACAAACCCTTTTAGCGCCTCAATGCAAAGGTACAAACTATCACCAGTGGTTTAATCCACCCATGTGAACTGTATTTATTGCCACAGACCATTTGCTTCTCTGGAAACGGCTCGGTAACAATTTGAAGCAAAGGTGTTGATCCATGCGACCGCTACCTCAGGGTGCTGCTTTCTGTAAACATGAAGCTTCAACTTAAACTCACACTTTCCATTTTGTCACTTTTATTTTTACCCTGCAAACAAATTTATTTTGCATATGTTTGGAAGCATTTTAAGTTTCATTTAAACTTTTCTTGTTCTAATTACTTTAATTAGATGTGTGATTTATTATTTTCCAGAAAACTGGGATTCTCCATCGACATGAATCATTTTCTCTGGTCGAGATGTGAAGAACATCAGATCCTGACAAAGTTACTGGAAACACTTTTTTTTTGGTATTTTGCTTCCTTTTAAGTTTATAGAAGGAAAATAGATGACAAACTACTCCCCTTTTGTAACTCTATCCAGCACGATGCATGTGTTACTGCTGACCCCCTCCACACCCTCACCCGCTCCTCTCTCCCTAACTTGTTCTGCTCTGCGAGTGTCATTTTCAGGTCATGAGACTGTAAATATACAAAGTTAGACCCCAGAGTCGTAAATCAGAAAGAGCAGGCTGAACTCCCTCTTGGACAGATAACACAGGACATGACTCGATCTGCCTACTGGAGTCAATAACAACAGCATAAATTGTTACGTTAAGATATTAATATAGATCGTATTAAGTCAATGAACAATATTCCTCCTGACAAGCGCAGGCAGGATCTCTGATGCAACTTTAAATTCATGTTTATTGCAAATCTAAGCAAATTCTTTGTTCCAATCTGCTATACATCATCTTCTATGTAGATAACAAAATCAGTCAAAATAAGTCTTATGTGAACTTTATTATTTTGAAAATTGTTTCAAACATTTAGTACTTAGTAACAAATATGTGCCAAAAAAAAAAGAATTTATTGGACACACTAGCTTTGTTTTTACAGTACTATTTGCTGATTGTGTCAGAGTGGTGACCTGTTCATGGCTTACCCTGCCTTATGCATGCTCACTAGCCCTAACCCGATGACTTTACGTCGAAAAAAGGGTTTGCTGAAAGAATAAATGGGTGAAACCTGAGAACAAATTTCTCGTACTAGAGCAAGAAGAGTAAAAAAAAATAACATACAAAAAAAAAATCTTACAAAAAATACAGAGAAACATGGCCACCATCAGGGATGCAGAAATAGATGGACAATTTTTTTTTTTTTTTTTTTTAAAAAGGATTTAAAAAAAATCCCAAACCTTATGTCATAGTTTTGGAGGTTCTTTCTAAAGAATTTGTAATCTTTGTTTATCAAAGTATCTCCATATTTGAATAATTACTGAATTTATGGGGTCAGCATATTTTTTAAGTTAATATATCCCAAATATAAGACGAAAACAGCACATTGAAGCATGAAAAGTCTGAAAAAAATTACTTATAGTCTCACTGTTTATTTTTGCCATTCTTTTGTAAAAATTACACCAAAGATTATTGAGACGAAACATAAACAAACCGTTAATGATCACTTTGTTTGTTTGTTGCAATCTGTGTTATTGTTGTGATTTTATGTGTGACCAAATGAATAAATCTGAACTGAACTGAACTTTGATGAGTGTGCACACAAAGTGCGACATCAATATCAAATTAAAAAATAATTTAGAAAAAAGTAACAGCTTTATTATTTGCTCCCAAAGATTTGAACCCCAAGTAGATTTGACCTAAAAAGGAAATTGGGATGGAGTTAGAAAAGTTCTTCCTGCTCTTGCAAAATAAAAAAAAAAACTTTTTTCTACTTGGAGAAAAACTGTTGTGATTTGTGAAAGAATCAGGTTTTCCCGAGAGTCATTTCAGGGTTTCGGTCTCACTCGGTCAAAGTAATAATATTTAAATGGCGGCCACAAAGAAAGCTACCGCTGAGCTGCAGACAAGTATTCAAACTGTTGGTGTCTCTGGAGTCTGGAGAAATTCTCCATGCAGGATTTTGCGGCCGTCTCTGAATGACTTCCCTGTTCTAACAAGACTGGAATGTCTTCAAGGAGGTAATGGAGTGGTGATCCTGAATATTGTGAGTCCTGCTGTAAAGCCCATTTGGGGTCTTTGTGGGTGTTAGAATGACCTCTGTAGCATGTAGAGCACCTAACAAGCAATTTCCTTTATGAAACAGAGGTCACTTATTACAACCTAAAGACATGATTCAATGTTATTATAACATTGTGGGCTTCGATGGTTACCATGGCAACTATTACCAACCATTTAACCACGAATGTGATGGAGTTTTTACTTGTAGCTTTAAATGCAAAAAGCAACAGATATTGTTGTCTTTTTGACAGTAAAAAGAGAGGATTGAGTAAAATCAACTTTTTGAAGGTTTTGACTTCCTTGGATCATGTTTGCTGATGTTGGACATGAATTTTTTTCTCCATCATAAAAGCATTCTGATGTGTTTTTTGCAGCAGGTGTGCACACACTTTACCTATCTGGCCTCAAAAATGTACACTCTGTTGTTCACGGCATGCACCCGGAGGAATTAAACATAGGAGCAAAAGGAAGGGGAAAATAGAGTAAAAAACAAAGTGAACCCTGGCAAAAATCCCATTTCTAACAAAAGCTACCATTGTTTTCTACAGTATATACTGTATGCTATGAGACATGTTACTCCATAAAAGTTCATTTGGATCCATTTGATAACTAGAGGTGACCTAAAACAGTATTGGCCATTTAGTCGAGATAGCTCAAAGAGACTTTTAGTCAATCTCATGTTGTTTTATTTAAAAAAAAAAAAAATCTGCGTGTAATCCATTCTTGGTGGGAAATTTTCTTATTGTATTTGAAAATGAGCAGGTCTGTCAGATGGTAAAGATCTCATTGAGTTGTTTGCTATTACCATAGCAACCACACAACGGGTTCTTGTCCTCTGCCTATCTGTCATTTGCAGTGTTCTTCAGGCTTTTTTTATTCTGAAGAAAAGATATTCGGATTTCTTATTTTCTTGAATATAACATCCTGTTCCTTGATGCTCGTCCTGGGTGCTCTTTCTTGTGGATCCCCATGAGGTTTATTTTTTTTTCCCTACGAATGGGTTTTTAGAAGTTTTTCTTCACCGTGAAGGACAGTCTAAGGTCAGGAATGTGCTAAAATTTTTAGTGAGTATTTGTTAGTTGGACTTTTTGCTGTGTATTGTGTTTAATATGCATTTTTCATTAAGACTCCCATTGAGACAAAAAATTTGTGATTTTGGGCTGAACAAATAAAATAGAATTGAATTGAATTAACAAATGTGAAAGAAAGTAAACTGTACACATTTGATACAGCATTAATGTACAAAGTGGTAAACAGAATCTCTTGCAACTCTTGCAACTTTTCAGAGCATACATTACGAGACTTTGATTCCTTTTGGAATAATTATTTCTGTGCTTTTGCATTATGTGCACTTTGGTAGAATTGCAATGCTGGACTTATAGCAGCTGATTTTGATCTAACACTAAATCTCCTTAAAGGTACAATGTCACTATTTGGCACCATTTTTTGGTGCCTGAAACTTTACAATTAAAAAAAAAAAATTGTAGTGCATATATAAAATTGTTTTTAATTAAAATAGTATAAAATAATTCACAATATTTTTATTCAAATACCACCAATTTTGTATGATTGAAACATACATTTTAAATTTGTTATTGTCTGGTTATTTAATGACTAACTTCGTGGCCGGAAAAGTGTGGGTTCCCCTGTTATGTTATTTTAGCTAGAGAATCAGAGCAATGTCTCAGCTCTAATTTGCATCTTAATTGTTAGATGATTAGGCAAAATGCTGTTTAACATGATCGACAAAGATACCGAACTGCATTAACGTGTAACTGCGAGGACACTAAGTCTGGGACAAATCAGTTTTATAGCTATAAAACAAGAACAGATCTTTAGCTGGGCTTTCTTTGGTCAGTCTTTCTCACTGTTATCTGTAATTTATCATTAATACATTTTTGTTACATAAAGATTGAACGCATATCTGTTATGTTCAGAGTCTCATCGTTGCTGGATATTGACAACTGTGTTCATAGAAAATCCTGCAGGAAAACGCTACCTGCCAAAGCCTGTCATTAAGGCCAGGTGTCAAGTAATATAAAGATAACCATTAAAATCTAACCACAGCTTTTAAAAATCACACTTTGCGCATTCTCACACTTTTCAAAGACGTTTTACGATCCAGAAGGTATTTTTTTCTTTGCTTGGAGGCAACCTACCACCCTCTTAAAACATTGTTTTTCAACCTTCATGTAAAAGATTGAACTATCACTTTTTCTTTTCTCTCAGGTTGGAATCATAAAAAGATCAGGTATGCTTTGTAAAGGAAGACGTAAAAAAAAAAAACAGATCCACAAATGTATAATTATTGTTTTTATGTTTCTTTGTTTTCTGTCAACAGAAATATTGAATCACTAGGAAAGCATGAGCTTTTGTTACCATGGAGATAAAGACTGAGGAATATTTTAATAAAATAATTGAAACAGCTTGAAATCGATTCAAAGAAAAATAGACTTTGATCATAAATTGGATGGAATTTTAATTAGTACCTTGGATGGTCGATAAGGACACTAAGTCAATGGAATGTGCAAAGCAGGTACTGGTTTTACCTGAAACCTACTGTTTGAACATCACTGCGAAGCTACTGTATACATTTTAACCGTTATGTCATGATGCCATCATCATATTGCCCTGTTACAATGAAAAATGGAGGTTACAGGGAGAGGGGATAAAGAAGGTGGAAGATTTTAAGTACTTAGGATCAACAGTTCAGAGCAATGGAGAGTGTGGAAAAGAGACGAAGAAGCATGTGCAGACAGTCTGGAACGGGTGGAGAAAAGTATCAGGTGTCATGTGTGATAGAAGAGTCTCAGCTAAAATGAAAGTGTACAAAACCGTGGTGAGAGCAACCATGCTGATTGGTCCAGAAACAGTAGCACCGAGGAAAAGACAGGAAAACAGAGATGGAGGTAGCAGAGATGAAGATGCGGAGGATCTCTATGGGAGTGACCAATGATGGATAGGATCAGAGGAACAGCACATGTTTAGAGTCAGAGAGGCCAGACTGAGATGGTTTGGACATGTGCAGCGGAGAGAGAGTACATCGGCAGAAGGATGCTGGATTTGGAACCACCAGGAAAGAGGCCTAGAGGAAGACCAAAGAGGAGGTTCATGGATACAGTGAAGGAAGATATGAAGATAGTTGGCGTGACTGAAGAAGATGCAGCAGATATGGTTAGATGGAAGAAACTGACTTGCTGTGGCGACCCCTGAAGGTAAATGGTCACGTCGGACCAATAAAATTACCGAGCATTTGACAGTATATGATAATAACACAGTTTCAAATACAATCACAAATTGTTTCAAATGCTCATTTTGCACTTCACGTACACTCTCATCATTGAAGACATATAGAAATGTTTTTGTTGCAGCTGTTTAATCATAAACTTGGGGCTTTAGCGGTGGGTTTTATTTTTTTCGCTACGGCCCTGAGTAAGCCAAAAGGCTTGAAAACTCAAGCCTTAATTTAGTTATTAAATGAAAATATTTCATCATGGCGTCTTCGTTGGTCACTAGAAAAGTTGGATTTAGATCCAGTCCATTAGGTGTAAAACTTAAGTACAATATGAAAGTATTCTATCTTCATTACTGTGGGAAACTTTAATCTACCGGTAAAGTCCCAAAAAACTGAATTAAACCTGCACATTATCTGGATTCCAGGAGAACTACGCTCCGTTGACATCATTCCATGTGTGATCTCTGAGGCGGTAAATGTTTTTTCAGGCATTAACGCATCATCAAAGTGTTGGAAACCCAAGAGGGTTTGATCCTCTGAATCGCTGGAGGGTCTGCAGACACAAAGCCCACAATTATCTCTCTGTTATGTCAAGTGTGCTTGAGCCAAAAATTGCTCGACTTGGATTGTTCAGTGATATCGAGTTCCCATGTGAAAACACAAGACCATGACATCACTGTGTCATTTAGTTAACACACTTCCATGGGCACACACACTAATCTGTTGGTATAATGCGATGCTTCCAAACATCTTTTATTTGTTCTTATTGATTTCTTTACTGGAGCCGATTGCATGTTGGAAGTGTTTTATCACATAAAAAGTGATTCAACTAAAACAATAACTTTAATCAGGAAATAATGGAATTATAACATGTGGTTTATATCCACGCACTTATAAGATAAGCTTTTGATTAAGTATTGAGCTGTGGTGTCATCTCAGTTTATGTGATTTCTAGATAATATCTTTTGCGTCGTAATAAATTATTTTATTTCAGTATTTTATGATGAAGGGATACGGTTAAGAGTCTTGTTTTTCTCACCTGCTTGAAGAGTTTGCTGATCGTTTTTTGGCGGCTGAACCTGATTAAAGAAACCAATTGTTGAATGTGGGACATAACCAGTCAGTCACCTACCTAAACGTCTATCCCTCTCGGGGTTGCGGGGGGTGTATAGGGTACAGATCGCCAGTCTGTCGCAGGGCCAAACACATACAACCTAACCAATTGCAGCAGGCCTATTGCAGTGGTTGATTGGCCACTGCAATCACATAGTGGCCAATCAACCTAACATGTACGTTTTTGGAGGGTGGGAGGGAACCTGAGTACCTAGAGAAAACCCAATCATACACAGGGAGAACATGCAAACTCCAAACATAAAGACCAGTGTTCCAAGAATCGCCCCTACTCTGGACTCGAATATGCAACCTTCTTGCTGTGAGGCCACTGTGCCATCCATTGCGCCACCGTGCTTCCCGTAAGTACATTTTTATGCACTCAGAAAAACCTTTATCCAGATATGTACAATAAACTTTCTTTGCTGCTCTTTAAAACTCATTTAAAAAATTTACATTTTTAAGAAAACTAAAAACTTCTTTTGAACATCAGAAAATAATTTGTTTTCATCATTGGTTCATTTTTTTCAGTTTTTTTTATTCACATTTGCTAACTTACAAACTTAATCACAAATTAATTTGACTGGTGATAAAATTATTAGTATTATCACAACAAAAATGGAAAAATTGATTTTGATGTAATTACAATAAAATGAAATTGTCGTATGAAAACCCTCTTTGTACTAAAACAAGCCTTTAGTAACTTCCGATCGAGAAGCAACGACGATCCTTAAGCATACTTTCACCAGACAAAAGAAAACACTTTGATGAGATAATATTTTTAAATATAGTGCCTTTATTAACACATCAGATGATAATTACATTATTTTTTTAAAAATTGCAAACAGTTCTCCAGCTTCGGTTCACATGCCACCTCTTGCCCTGTTGCTAAAAGTGTCGGCTACATTCATGCGTTTGCACGCTACGGATGCAATTAGCACAGCTGTCATCCAGGTGAAGACAGAAGAAAACTCGAGGAAGTGAGAACGAGCCAGAGACAGAGAGTTAAACAAAGTCATCACATAAAGATGAAAACTGGCTGCAGGTGGAAAAAAAAAGACCCTGAAATTATTGCTTTGATTTGCAAAATCAGAAGACACGTCCTCATTAAAGAATAATTTTTTCCATTTATCTAAACACCTACTTGTGATTTTGCACAGGCGTAAATTTTGTTCATATATATGTGTGTATAAAGTGTCGCTGAGGCAAACAAAAGCATGACGTGTTGAGAAGTTCTGCAACTAAAATCCAACTTTCTAAGCAGGGTTGTATCTTAAGGTTGCAAACAAAGCAGTCTGAACGTGTGAAAAACTAGGTTAGTTTATTACAGCATGAGCAGCTCATCTGAACACGAGTCAGTTTCTGTATTTAGAAAGATACCGACATGACCTTGTGTCAAAAATAAAGAACAAGCTAAGTCGGTGTTGTATCAAACCATAATTTAGATTTAGAGAGATCGTTACTCATTCTATCTCCGTCTCAGCGCCGACACTTTCCCTGCTTTTTAACTGCCTTCATTAACCACAGTGTCATAACATATCCATTCATAAAAACCACTCAGAGTAATAAATCAAAATCCAAATTCAAATCTATCAAATTAGGCAGTGCTAGGTTTATTGCCATCATGGCTGAATTGTGATACAAATATTGAGAAAATTCAGTAGTTCACTTTGTTCTGAGATAAACATCAAACTCTCTTGAATAATAATAATTTTTAAAAATCCCTAGAAACTGAATTGAAACAAACAAAAGAAAACTAACTGAGCATGATTGGTTTTGAAGCAAATATTTTTCATATTAAAGTTGCAAAACAGGTTTCTCAAGAAGAAACAGGTTTTGCTGAAAAGCAACCGACTCCTGCAACCCCGCTGCTCCAAGGAACGGTACAGAAAATCATTTTTACCATCCTCCATCAAACTATTTAACCTTTCACTTTCAAACCTGTAATTACTTGCCATTCACAACGTTGTATGAGATTGTATGAATGTAACACTGCAGCACTCAAAATTCCCTTTGGGGATAAATAAAGTATATTCAATTCATTGAACAAAAAATTAAGATTAAATGTTCAATCTTTGAGATGCATTTCCAATTTTGTCTTTTAAAAACCACATTATAAAATAATATATATTTAACTGAATGACGCCTGAAACTATTGCATCTAAGTTGCATGTAATACTTGCAATCAGAAACTCTAATGTCCTGTTTTAAAATCCCAAAACATTTCCTGTTGATGACAGACTGGGTTAAACTGAAACTATCTTATGAGGGTTATTTTTTTAATTGAGTGACTTGAGTGATTTGAACAACGTGCCACGCTGTATTCTGTATTCAGTCCAGACTGGTTCAAAATGATGGAATGAAAAAAAACATTTTAGTCATCATTTAGTTCAATGAAGATAATGTCGTCAAGAGAATTTACAGAACAAATTGTTTTTGAAGAAGAACAATCTATACTTTATTCTTTCCTCAGCGGGGAAATTTGTGCGCTGCATTACACCGCAGCAGGCTGCCAGGACGGCGCCAGCATTGTGAGAAAAGGTGGTGGGGAAAAAATGATGGTAGATCCTGATCTGTTATTGTAGTTTAATAAAGATGTACACGCATAAATGCATCTATAAGTGATTAGAACACAGGTAAAAACAGATTCATGACAAAAAAAAAAAGACTGCAACAACTTAGGCAACAATTTTAAAAACCTAATTTTAGTAGAAAAAGAACATTTTTTTGTCATAGTGTACATATAGAATATTGTGCACAAATATAACCTTTTTCTTTAAAAAAATAAATAAATTATGTCAAAGATACACTATGTCCTTAAAATAAATTACATAAAATGACAAAAACAGCATTTGATTTGAAATTTTGGTCTTTTAAGAACTCTGTAAGAACATTAAAAAAAATGTTCAGCTAGATTTATTTTAACATTTTATTTTAAATTATAGATTCTGTATCAAAAAGACATAAATTTGTTTTATTTCATTTTTAGAGATTTTTTAATTTGACTAAATTTTATATTTTAAAAGGAAACATTTCAAATTGAAGGGGAAACATAAAAAGAAATAAGATGACTTCGAAAAAAAATCGAGATCAAACAATGGCACAACTTTTTTTTAGAAAGATCGACGTTCGTTTTATCTATTAACTTATTTATGGTCGGACACTGATCTCTAAATCAGATCAATTTTTAACAATATTATAAGACAAACTTTTCTGGTGTTATTTTAAAGGGAAACTAATTGAATGTTTATTTCATTCTCCCCCAGCCAGCCGCTCATAAGTCTCTTCTCACTTTGGGGTTCAGTGACTTAAAACTCTGAATGTGATCTTTGACGAACCCGCACTCTCACACACGCTTCCTTGTCTTTGTATTGCCTTGGATAAAAGGCAGGGAAGGTGGGGAAGAGGGCAGTGGACTGTGTCTGCTGCTGGAGTGGGCTTACTGTGCTCAGAGATGCACTGGGCCATTACACACAACCTCTGACCCCAGCAGGCACCCTGAGGTGAAATGATGCGGGCCTGGTCTTACTCAGCTGGAACAAAAGAGAGCAGGGAGGCACGAGGTGATGTTGTACGCAATGCAGGTAGAGCGCACACATGCATGTGCGACGTGTGTTTGTGTGTGCACCCACGTGCACTGATTTGTGAGTTATGTTCATTCACCACCAGCTCAGATGCAGGCACACAGTGAGCTGCAGGCTTTTCCTGTGGTCATGCAAATGAAAACCAGGAGGTTGTAAAAGATGAATTTAAACTATAAACACCTCTTCCCATATTCTTCTCCTTTTTGAAACTAAGCAAAGGCAGAGCTAACTTAGGAAATAATAAACTGTTTTGGTTTGAATCTATATAAAAGATAACTTATTATAAAAATATAGAAAGTAGGGATGAGCAACATGGCCTAAAAGATTTATCCTGATCATTTCTGGTATTTTATACAATAATAACATAAATAAATAAGAGTGTTGCTTTCCCCAGTTTCACTAGATTGCCACCTCTTGCAACAAAATATTACGAGTTCTTTGATACGCAATATTTAGCTGGATTGATAACAAGCAAAGCTCCACCTATCTGTTCTTATTCCCTGAAGAAAATTTGAGTGCTGCTGTGCTCCAATCATACAATAGCACAATTTTTTTAAACTGTTGTGAATAGCAAATAAATACGGGTTTGATAGTGAAAGATTAAATAGTTTGATGGAGGATGGCAGAAATGATTTTCTGTACCGTTCTTTTGAGTAGCGGGATGGCGGGATGGCAGGAGTCTGTTGCTGAAGCTGCTCCTCAGATGGTCCACAGATTCATGGAGGGAATGGGTAGGATTTAGCATGATTGATGACAGTTTTGCTTTCATTCTGTCCCCCGCCACCTCCTCCATACAGGCGATGGTCTTATGTCTTACATCTTATAACATTTCCATATCGGTACTGCCCTCCTCCACTCCCTTACCTGCTTCATGCTATCTGCCTAGTCCCGCCCACTGTGCTTGGACATGACACAGCGCAAATCTCAATTGAGGCTGAAAATGCAGTATGAAGCACATCAAGCTACTGCATTTTCTGTTATATTATTTGTTTGAAAGGGAGGGAGAGCAGTACCTGGAGGAAAAGGACTGAGCATGAGCAGAGTAAGTGTACTGCTTATATTAGAATGTACATAGGTGTAGTGAAGAATGAACACAATGGCCAAAAACGACCTAGCATTCAAATAGTATACGTATATAAAATATAAAAGCACTTTAGGTATCTTTTTAACATGAAAATAACGTCCAAACATGCTAGAAAGAGTTGAATTAGTACGTGACCCCCTCCCTGTTTTAAGTTTTGTGTCTCTTAGTCAGGTTTTCCAGTTTGTGTGTAGTCCACTCCCGGCAGTATTTGCACGCCACCAACGTTGTGATGTCACACTTGAAATGAGCTTTTCAGATGAAACTTTTTCCCTTAAATCTAAGTCTTAATCTCAAGAAAAAAAAATTTGTTTCTGCAAAAACTATTTGCTTAATAGCGTGCCTACTTCATTGGTGTCAATATTTGACAGCTTTTGGGCTGTAAGAGTGATGTGAATTTTTTTTTTCATGGGATGGCAAGTTTTTACTGTGATAAATTATTTTGATGACGTAATGTAGACAACACATTATTTATTTTTGTTCTTCGGTTAATCTGTGATTGCTGGTTATTTCAGTTCTAAACATTGAGGACCAGTGGGGATGATTGGTCACTGCTACCAAGCTGCCATCTCTCATAGAGGGTAGGCTAACACATTAACATAAACACCCACAGACACGCCGCACTTTATTTCAGAGACTCTTAATTAGCAAAGAGCGTCTCCATCCTCTAAATCCACATGTCAGTCACCCACTGTTGTGACGAGTCTGCTTGCATTAACATGACCCTCCTCCCACTTTCTCACTGTCCACTCCACTGCTCAACACACAACCACTCAAGCATGGCTACCATGCTAATTACGACTTATTATGTGTGTGTGTGTGTGTGTGGTGGGTGAGTGCACGCCAGTCAAGGTACATGACTTAATGGGCACTAACAGTCTGCTGAGAACATAGAAAAAATTGCCATGTGCAAATATTCTCAGTTCATTACCAAATGCTGATTTCTTGGCTGCAGATTAGAGAACAAAGGAATAAAACAGATTTGGTTCTTCACAGAACTCTGGTGCTTACTTACTTTTATATTTTTGATCAAGTAAATTTAAAACATATTTGAATTTTATTTCAAATAATTTTGCATTTCTGCCTTTAATTTCAGTATTTTGTTTGTTGTGATGGTATTGTAACAAATTAATGGTGAATTATGGGAAATGTGATTTTTTTTTCCCCAAATCTATTTTATAACTTTACCTGTGCATGATGTCAAAATTTAAAAAAAGAAATATTTTTGGTTACAATTCTTACAAATCTTAACATCGACAGCAATTTAAACATTTTAAAAACATTTTAATTTGCAAAACGGAACAACACTAAATATTAGAAAAAATTAAAATAAAATCTTGAGAAAAAAACTTTCTCAATAAATTAATTTCCAAAGAGAAAATATTTTGAATGATATGTCTATTGTTTAAAACATTGATGCAATATCTGTAATAAAAAAAAAAATGAGGTCAGACACCTGGACCTGTAGTAAAAATGTAAAGTGAAACCATAGTGGTAAAATGATCAAGCAAAAAAGTACAAATATCACATTTTATATTGTTTTATGATTTAATTTGATGGAATATTTCTGATTTATTTTCTCCAGAATAATTAATTCTAATGCATATTTTTTTTTAGTTGCACACTAAGCAAAATATTTCAAGTTTTGGAAAGTATTAGTGTTTTCTTTTTTTTTTCTCTCTTTTTTTAAGACAAACATGAAAAAAATTGCACTAAAAGTCAAAATGGAAAACAAAGCCTAACAAACAAGATTTCTAAATTTTTGCAAATAGACAAAATTAAAAAAGCAAGAACCATAATAAAAAAATCTTATTTGCAATTTTGGACGTATTTATTTGGCATGTTTGTTAATCCGATGATGCTCCGTATATTCTTTACAACTGGTACAACATCATTTATTTTGTGTAAATTTTATATTTTTATTGCATATTTGTTGCATTTTTTCTATTTTTGCTTTTATTTTTACGTAAGGTGAAATAGAAATGAGAATTAGGTCTACTTTTATGTAGAATTGACAATAAAAAAGTCTTTGAATCTTTGAATAAATAATTTGGATAAAATTATTTTCCCACATTTTATGATCTGCTAACATGATGTCAAGTTGTGCACCCTCTTACCCTCCAAATGGGAACCAGGACAAGTTGGTAAATAGGTGTCGACATTTACGTGTAAATAAAAACCAGGACAAACATTAAGACGCCTCTTTGTTAGGACACGCCCTCCCTAAAACAATGATTGAGGAGTTTGGTGTGATCCGTGCCACCTTTTTGCCAAAGGGATGAGGGGTGACTTCACACTGGGGGGGTCAAGACACAGAGAAAAGGGTCAAAGGTCTGTAGCCAGAGTGTGCGTGTGTGGTTGCATGTGCTGTGTGTGTGCATGCGTGCCGTAAGCATTGTTTCCCAGCAGTCTTATTTCTAAATCCCATTCCAACTGAAATGTAACTCAGTTTAACTTAACCTTAAGTCATTCTGAAAGAAAACAGAAATTAACCAGTGAATAGAGAGTAAAATTCTTACTAAATACAATTTTTTTTTTCTGTTCGGTATCATATCCATGTGTAGAGAAAAAAATTATTGTCCGGTACAGACATGCCCATGATGATTGTGAAAGTCATTAGAATTTCTGAGCAATTTTGAAAAACAGTGAAGGACGTATGAGGTCATCAGCTCAGGAAACCAACCGGCTGCAACCATGATGCTGACACACACATACACACAAATACACTCACGCACGCACAAACATGCCAATGGAGAAAACACACATTTCTTGCACACGTGCATTTACCCATGCAAATATGTACATGTGACATTAATTCACACACAGTTGGATTTTTGCTCAGGAACTAACTTCTCTCTCTCCTTCTCTCTCACTCTCTCTCACACAAACACACATACAAAAAACACACACAGACATATAGACAAAGAATCTCACATAGAAACACAACCACACATGAAAACCTAAACACACGCTAACTTACAGCAACTAATAAACACCCACATACATGCTTACATGAAAACAGACACACATGCATGCATACACACACTAACACAGGAACACAGACACACAAACACACACACACACACACACACACACACACACACTCACACGAGCACTAACAAAGAATCCTACAGACACACTCACACAGCCATTATAAGCAGTATAAACAGGAATGACAAGTTGAGATTAATGAAGGAGCCAGCGGTGACGGAGCAATTTAATTGTCAACCATGATGGCCGCTGAACCCCACTAGTGTATTTATATAAGGTTACCTTAGCACCCTAAAATCTTACTAATTGATCATGACCAATAAGTAATTAGAAAAACCGATGGTGTGTCCTTGCTTCGCACATGTCAAAGAAACACAGGGTCAAAGAGGGGCTGAGGAGCAGAAACAATGAGAGAGAAGAGAAAGATTAAAGTGTGAAATTATTGTAATAACATGATGTGGAATGCAGTTTTGCTAAATATACAAAAACCCCTCTGTATTTATACATTTGTATAAATTAGTAAACCATTGGGTTGTTGGTCATCTCCCTGACCGAGGCACTTCTGCCCCAATCACTCCGCTTAGATGACCAGCCTGATCTACAAAGAGTCCTAGTGGTTCCAAACTTCTTCCACTCATGGATGATGGATACCACTGTCTTTTTCTTTCGGCATTTCCCTTCAGGAGTCGCCACAGCAAGTGAGTTTCATCCATCTAACTCTATCTGCTGGGTCCTCTTTGGTCACACCAACTATCTTCATGTCTTCCTTCACTGTATCCATGAACCTCCTCTTTGGTCTTCCCCTAGTCCTCTTTCCTGGTGGTTTCAAACCCAGCATCCTTCTTCCGATGTACTCTCTCTCTCTCCTCTGCACACGTCCAAACCATCTCAGTCTGGCCTCTCTGACTTCATTTCCAAAACCTCTAACATGTGCTGTTCCTCTAATATATATTCATTTCTAATCCTGATACTACTGATGATGGATACCACTGTGCTCATTGGAAACTTTGAGCCAGCAGAAATTTTTCTGCACCCTTCCCAAAGCTTCAAGATAGTTTTGTCTTGAAGGTCTACAGACAATTCTTGTTCTTTTGTGCTTGCTTTGTGTTTTGACATGCACTGTCAAACATGGGACCTTACTTAGACAAGGGGTGTAATTTTCCAAATCATGTCCAATTCACTAGATTTACCACAACTTGACTTTAATTAAGCACCAGAAGCATCTCATGAATAATCAGTGGAAACAAAGTAAACCTCACTCCACCAAATGAAGCCGATGTCTTTAAAATAATTTTTCATAATAAAGAACTGATTTAATCTATTTTGAGAGAAGGCTGTAACATATTAAAATAAAATAAAATAAAAAAAATGACGCACTGTGACTACTTTTCGGATGCACTGTATATTGTTCCATGTAAAAATGGACTTTTTTATCAGTTTCCGACCTCCTCAGAACATTTCTTATCCAACGTCTTCTTACTGGTGGTGACCGGTGTAGGTCTGGTTCCCAGGAGAATCTCCTTAGTTTTTCTTACCAGACAAAGCTGATGGTGGCCTTGGCTCCATGGCTTCACTTCTCATTCTCCACTGGCAGCCCAAGGCCCCGCTCACTGAAAAAGGAATGTGTGAGAGAAATACAGAGAAAATAAATATAGTCTCAGGGTGACAGGACTCCCAGTGGAGAATACATAGTCATAAAGGACTGTATATATGGATATATTTTGGTTTCTGGATATTGAGCTCATTGATTTTTGACAGACGTTTAAGTTGTACAATTATTCAAGCAAATTTCTTTGTAAATTTAAACGTCTAAAATGACTAAATTTACAAAACACAAGAAAATATTCTCACTCCCATCTAACTTTTCAATTGGCACTGCAGTCCCCGCCCTCCCTTCAAAGAAAAGAAAAAAAAATAGCCTCAACAGGCTTCACATTATAAATTGAAAATGAGTACATAAACAAAGAAACAGAAAATGGAAAAAAGTAGATACACAGCTAGAAGCTAACTTTACCAAAATTAGTTAAGCAATTTCAGTACAATCATGTCCTTAGACCTTCCTCCATGGTGAGGATAAACTCCAAAAAAACTCAGCAGTGGGAAAGAGAAAAAGGTAGAAACATCACCAGGACCCACATGAAGGAGGGATCCCTCCCTTGGATAAGCAGCCAATGTGTCTAAGACTTTTAATTAACGCTCAACTTGATATCAGTTTCCACAAAAATCTTTCAGTTACACAAAACTAAACCGAAATTTTAAGGAAATGTCATATTGCTGCTGCTTCTATACCACTTTCAGGTTGTGGCTGTAAAACCATATTTCTTGGTGTACGTTTTTGTTGCTTGATGCCATGGAAGGCATCAAGTGTTGTTTTCCTTTTGTTTTCTTTCCTATCAATATATTCCTTTTTTTTCATACGTTTTTTTTATGGCTATCTAGTTTTTCTTGAATCTGTCATCTTTAATTGATGATATATTTTATCTATAATTGAAATATTGGTTACTATTCGTCTTCTGGACCTTTTCTCCCAAATGACGTGCAATGGTGCCGGAGCCCATTCTGGGTGAGTTTAGGCAAGAGGCAGGATACACTTATTGTTTGTATTTTTTTTTTTTTTGAAGACTTGGATTGCAATGCTCATTCCAAACCAAGGACAGTTAATCAAGGCGTACTGGAAGTCTTAGACACGCAGGAACGATTGCATATGACTCTAAAATAATTCTTTTAGTTATATTTCAAACAAATAAATGAGACAATTCATCCTATTAGAGCCTTTTTTTCTAAAAAGTAAAAAAAAAAAAAAAAAACTCTATTGATGGTTGTTTTCTTCTAAAATAGGAAAACATGAAATAATAACCATTTAAGAGCTTCAAACTGATCTTAATTGCTAGTGATTGCGTCTGTCTGTACTTATGGCAATACCAAAACAAAGAAAAGTATTTAATATGTCCCGAAAACAATGGATGGATTTTTATTTTCTAACAAACCAAAAACTGAACTGTCCCTTAGAAAAGTTGCAAAATATAAATGGACCTCACTTTGTTGTGGTTAGCTGGTTAAGGAGAATAAACTGAGCTGCAAAGCACAAAGACCAGACGATAGATGATGGTGGTTCTAAGTAAGTGGAAGTAGCTGCCATAAACAAATAAAAAATAAAATGAATGGCCTCCCCTGTCTTGAAAAGAAAACACAAACAGCATAAACAGAATAAAAGAACATTCAAATCAACCAAAAATCAAGTAAAAGAAAGCAGACTTCTGACAATGTTTTTACTGTTACCGCACGCTAACGTAATGACCAGCAGAAGCTCACCCACAAGAACATCAGAAGAAAAACATGTCAAAATTTCAAATAAAAAAATAAATCAGATGTGCAAAATGATTTTTTTTTTTAAAAAAACCTCAAACTAACATTTTATTAACCAAAGATTTTGAAAGAAAGAACTAATACTTTTTATTATTCTCCTTTACCATGCCGAGCTCAGCCTTTCGGGAGGAGCTCGGAGTGGAGACGTTGCTCCTCAGGGTCGAGAGAAGCCAGATGGGGAAGTGTGGGCATCTGGTTAAGATGCCTGCAGAACGCCTCACTATTGAGGTGTTTGGGGTACCCCAGAGGCAGACCCCAGACCTGCTGGAGAGAATATGTCTCATAGCTGGCCGTGTAACGCCTCAAAAATTTCCCAAATGAGCTGCAAGATGCAACCGGGGTGAGAGAAGCCTAGGCTTTTCTTCTTAAGCCGTTGCCCCTGTGACCCAGCCCCAGATTAACAAAAGACAAGGGAATGAAATGTTACACTTTCAGTTTAAATTTATCTGACAACACGGTCACACCTTTTTTAATTGAAAAATACTTTTACAACATTTTCAATGGGTATTTTTGTTCTTTTTTATGAGACATCACAATAAATGATTTTTAACTAGTTTTCTTATTTATTAAAACAATGGTGCCCAACATTTCGATTACAATTGACCGCTACATTCCAGGGAAAGTTTTCATTGAGCCCATGGTGTTAAAAGAAATAGACTTCAACATGTTTCTTTGTTTTCTCCAGAATAAATTGAATTTGCGGACAGGTAAGCTTGTCTAGCGATAAAGACCGTTTCATTAACCTCTCCACTATAACCAAAGCAACCAAACAACACAACCCTCAATTATTAAGGTTGAATTTCACATCAGAAAATTTGCAAATTTTAGACTTAGTACATTGAGGAGGAAACGTTTACCTAGTATTGTGGGTAAAACCTGTTAAAGGCACGGACTCATTCTTAACGTGTCAAAATCACTGAAAAGGTCGTGCAAAAAGAAAACCTAAAAGTTGAATGTGAAATGGTCACAATGTCATTTGTATTGTATTCAATATTTGGCACCCACATGAAGCTTTTATGGGCACCTCTGTTTTAAAGTATTTGTACATCCCAGGGCTGTTGCTAAATAATGAGCAGATAACAAAAAGTTGACGAGTAGCATCGCATATCCATATTAGGTTGTGGGTGATGGAGCATCACGTGCATGCTGTTCAGCAGGAACGCTTCAAAAAGACACTTTGGATAGTTTACAGTGTAAATGACAAGTTTTAGTAGAAATGATGTGTCAGCGTCTGCATAAGAATGTAATTTATAGTAAATATGTCAAACATCACGGCCAAAATCTGGGTTTTTGTTTGGACTTGGCACACAGTGGAGTTCAGAGAAGCTGTGCTGAGTTTATGTTAAGAAAGAAGAGAAGGTGTTAAAGCTGGGATGGAAGAAAGCTGCTTAAGGAAGATAAATAAAGCTCGGCCATTTATTACTGTAACACTTCATGGGGAAATAAAAGTCTAAAAATGTGAGAAAAAAACTGAAATGGTCCTTTTTGTGATCATAGCAAACATCGTGAGGACAGTGAAATGATAGAAAGAATATTCTAAGTTGTTGATTAATCAGAAAAGTTTGTAAAGTTAAAAAAAAGGATCCATCTGTTTCTGATACCAAACATAACAAGTTTGGAAGTTTTGTTTCCCCCTCACAGAAACACCCGAAAACCACACTCCAGGCGTGATTTCACCTTTAGATGCTATCGGTCTTCATTAATTAAGGTGGAAACAAGTAAAACTCCGAACAGTATCACCTAAATGTAGCACTCTGTAAATATCTGTTCCGATAGGAAGTAATTTCGTCGGCATCTGGATCCTATTGTCATTTTAGCTTTGCTGCCAGCAAAAGCACAACAAGTTCATTTGCATGCAATGCTTAAAAATCCCTCCGCCCCATTTTCCCAAGTTGTCTGGAGGCCTGCTGTTAACGCAAAGGCTAAATATAACCAGTGGGATTTGTGTGTTATCGTATTGGTGCAGAGGAGCATAGAGGGGTAAAAGGTGTTCTCCCTAACATTTGCTGAGTTCATACGAACCTTCGCTGACACCTAAAATGAGGGAAAAGAGTGCGACCTCACTCCTGACATAGGAGTTGGCACCTGTCACGTACATTAACACGCTCATTCACAAATACACAGCTATGTGTGTATGGATGAGGATTCTATGAAGCCAACTTCAAAATACATGCTCCTAAAAACAGGCGCACAAACATAACACTTTCTCCCCAACCCTGTCTGCCACCTCCGGCTCTCCTGGTGGCAGCCGGCTGGCAGGCTCAGCGGGGTAGGATAAAAGGATATGCACAGGCTGTGTTTCGGGGTAGTGTGTGTAACTATAGAAGAAATCAGAGATTTGATTAAAGTCTGACCGGTTAAATTAACCAGTGGAATATTCATCTCATGACACCGGGTTAAAAGAGAGAAATGCAAAAGGCTTTAAAAGGACGTAGTAGAGTCAGGAAACAAGTTAAGTTGATAGAATAAGTATCAAGAGTGCACGTCATTGTGTTGGTCTATTTCTAAGAAGCACCTGGACTTGTTACTTTTTGCAGCCAAATCTCAACCTGCCCTAAAAGATGTCGAAAAGAGAAATACATGATAAAAAACTTATAGAAGAGACTTTTTTCTCAGCTTAAGATGAATTAAAGAGCTATTCCTTATAAATACGTATATATTTTTAAAACTACTTTATTTGATTGAGGGTTGGATTTGACCGCATAACTGTGACCAATAAACATGGTTTATGTACGTTGGTTGAACGCTGGAAACAATACTGTCGCTACAGAGATAAGTTCGATCTTAGTGCATATTAAAATGTTTCATATTTAAGAATGAAATTCTTTGGATCAGCTGTCATGAAAGATTCTTCCACAGAGAAGTCATTTATTGCCTGATGTGCTAAACCGATAATCAGCAACGGACATCAAACTGTCATTTTTTTCTCCTGAAGTTTAGGTTTCTTTCATAAGATTTTTTTGTTTCCCTAACCCTAGCCCCAACCCTAGCCCCAACCCTAGCCCTAACCCTAGTCCTAACCCTAGCCCCAACCCTAGCCTCAATGCTAGCCCAAACCCTAGCCCCAACCCTAGTCCTAACCCTAGCCCCAACGCTAGCCCTAACCCTAGTCCTTAGCCTAGCCCCAACCCTAGTCCTAACCCTTGTCCTAACGCTAGCCCTAATCCTAGTCCTAACCCTATGTGGTGTGAGGCCTTTTAGGCCTGCTTGTTTGTTTTTTTTTCTCCCCCAAAACTCACAGGTGCTGGATGGCTTCTAACGGGAGGATTGGCTGATTGCTCCCAGCTGCACAGACTTACCGGTGGCTATAAAAGACCTGGTGTCACCCACAGTCTCTGACCGCGGACCTTCGAATCAGACAAAGTTAAGAATTTGTACATTGTGGGTCTTCTTCGGGGCAGGGCACTGGAGTGGGCCGAGGCCGAAGACGCGGCAGCCCCCCTGGCTGATCGCTCAACATCTGATTTTCTGAGTTTATTCAGAACCATGTTCGAGGTGCCGGACCAGGCTGGAGATGCCTCCCAGCGTCTACTCCACCTTTCCCAGGGAACTCTATCTGTGGCGGAGTTCTCCATCTCATTCCGGACCCTAGCAGTAGAGGCTGGCTGGGGACAGAAGGCACTAAGAGGGGTGTTCCTAAATGCCCTGAATGATCCTCTGAAGGATGAGCTAGCTGGCAGGGGGACCCCATCCACATTGGAGGAACTCATTTCGCTGGCAATACAGTTAGACAATCGTCAAAGAGAGAAACGATATAAAAATACCACCCGGGCCCTACACCCTACTCCAGTTCACAGCCATCGACAGCCTTCCTCGGTCTGCCCCCCACCTAGGGCATTTGCATCTGTTCCACAAGAGGCTGAGCAGCCTTCCACAGAACCAATGCAGTTGGGACAGATGCATCTAACCAAAAAGGAAAGAGAGGTTAGACTAAAAGAAGGGAGGTGTCTCTATTGCGGGTCGAGAAGTCACTTACTCTCAGCTTGCCCTTGTCGCCCAAAAGACGGGGCCCACCGGTAGACCTAGGGTTACGGGTGGGCACAACTAGATGTCATGGTACCCCTAGGCTTATGATTCTTGTGACACTAACCTCTGGTTGTTCCTCTTCTTTTCCGGTCGAAGCGTTGGTGGATTCCGGGGCCGACGGCAACTTCATCGACGCAGATTTTCTCCGTCAGTGTGGATTCCAGTCCCAACCACTCGGAGAACCCATTAATGCCACGGCGATCGATGGACACGTTATCACCAGGGTGACTCACCAGTCCTCCCCGTTGGAGATGGTGGTATCGGGTAATCACGGTGAGCACCTTTCGTTTAACGTTATTTCTTCACCCGGCTCACCCCTTGTGTTAGGTTTCCCCTGGCTTAGGTTGCACAATCCACAGGTCGACTGGCAAAACCGGCGTATCGTCGGGTGGAGCAATCAGTGCCATGCAACTTGCCTCCAATCTGCCGTGACAACCGTCTCTTCTGACACGGTAGGCTCAATCGACCCGGTGGACGTTGCGTCTATCCCGGCAGAGTATCATGACCTCAAAGAGGTCTTCAGTAAGGAGAGGGCACAATCTCTCCCGCCTCATCGGCCATATGATTGCGCCATCGACCTCCTCCCTGGGGCAACCTTACCCGCCAGTCGCCTGTACAATCTGTCTGCTCCAGAGAGGGGGGCGATGGAGAAGTACATCAATGAGTCCCTGGCGTCGGGGCTTATCCGCCCTTCCTCGGCACCCATAGCAGCGGGGTCCTTTTTTGTGGGTAAGAAGGATGGTTCCCTCCGTCCATGCGTCGATTATCGGGGTCTTAATAACATCACCGTTCGCAACAAATACCCGTTGCCCCTCATTAATTCGGCGTTCGAGCTACTTCAGGGAGCCCGGGTCTTTACAAAACTCGATCTGCGTTGCGCCTACCATCTCGTCCGAATGCGGGAGGGGGACGAGTGGAAGACGGCGTTCAACACCCACCTGGGCCAATTCGAATACTTGGTCATGCCTTTCGGGTTAACTAACGCTCCCGCAGTCTTCCAGGCATTCATTAACGATGTGCTCCGTGACTTCCTTAATCGTTTTGTCTTTGTTTATCTGGACGACATTCTTATTTTTTCGCCCACTGTTGAGGAGCACATCGTCCATGTCCGTGCGGTACTCCAGCGACTCCTTGAGAATCGTCTGTTTGTAAAGGCTGAGAAGTGCGAGTTCCATTCTCAGTCCGTCAACTTCCTTGGTTTTATTGTACACGCTGGGCAGGTTTGCCCGGACCCCGAAAAAGTTAGCGCGGTGGCTGAGTGGCCTCGACCCAACACCCGTCGCAAACTACAACAATTTCTGGGTTTCGCAAATTTTTACAGGCGTTTCATTCGCAATTACAGTCAGGTAGCTCTTCCCCTTACCCAGCTTACTTCCACAGCCAGACCGTTCGTTTGGTCTCCCTAAGCAGAGGGTGCATTCACTGAGCTTAAAAAGAGGTTTACCTCGGCCCCCATTCTGGTCCAGCCCGACCCCTTGAGGCAGTTTATTGTGGAGGTGGACGCCTCGGATTCAGGGGTGGGTGCTGTGCTGTCCCAATACCATCAGGAGGATGGCAAACTCCATCCCTGTGCCTTTTTCTCTAAGCGTCTCTCTGCAGCTGAACAAAACTACGATGTGGGGAATAGAGAACTGCTCGCAGTCAAACTGGCACTCGAGGAATGGAGGCACTGGCTCGAGGGCGCAGAACACCCATTCGTGGTCTGGACAGACCACAAAAACCTCGCTTACATCCAAGCAGCTAAGAGACTCAACTCTCGACAGGCCCGGTGGCAGCTGTTCTTTACACGCTTTAATTTTACCCTCACTTACAGGCCGGGCAACCGCAATACCAAACCTGACGCCCTCTCCCGCCTGCATGATGGTCATCAGTCCAGATCGGAGCCGGAGCCCATTCTACCCCCCTCCTGCGTCATTGGGGCAATCTCTCATAGACTGCAATAAGGGATGGTCTGCAGCATGATCCGGACCCAGGTACTGGCCCAGCTAACCGTTCGTATGTGCCATCCTCTGCCCGCTCCCAGGTTCTCCTATGGGCACATGCATCCCGGTGGTCCTGTCACCCTGGGATTCGCCGTACAATGGCACTTCTTCAGCGGCGGTTCTGGTGGCCAACGATGGAGGCGGACACTAGGAATTTTGTCGCTGCCTGTTCTGCCTGTTCCCGGGGCAAGGTCCCTCATCGTCCTCCTGCGGGGCTGCTCCATCCCCTACCGGTTCCCAGTCGTCCCTGGTCCCATATCGCACTGGACTTTGTGACCGGACTCCCTCCCTCAGAAGGTAACACTGTTGTGGTCACGATTGTGGACCGATTCTCCAAAGCTGTACATCTGGTGCCTCTTCCTAAACTCCCTTCAGCCTTGGAGACTGCCCAGCTCATGGTGACCCATGTGTTCCGTCTGCATGGTATCCCTCTGGACATAGTCTCTGACCGGGGTCCGCAATTCACATCAGCTGTTTGGAAGTCCTTCTGTAAGGCGCTGGGGGCTTCCGTCAGCTTGTCATCTGGCTTCCACCCCCAATCCAACGGCCAGTCGGAGCGGGCTAACCAACACCTGGAATCCACATTACGGTGCGTGTTGGCCTCTGCCCAGTCCACGTGGTCGTCTCATCTCCCGTGGATTGAGTATGCCCATAATTCCCAAGTTAGTTCCTCCACAGGATTGTCCCCGTTCGAGGCTTCTCTGGGTTACCAACCCCCATTGTTCCCGGATCAGGAACAGGAGCTGGCCGTCCCTTCGGTGCAGCTCCATATCAGACGGTGTCGTCGGATCTGGAGGAAAACTAGGAGGGCCCTCCAACAGGCCTGCGGCCGGGCTCGGCGCCAAGCTAATCGCCACCGTCAGCCAGCCCCAGCATATCAGGTTGGTCAGTCTGTCCTTCTGTCTACCAGGAACATTCCCCTCAGGGCAGAGTCTCGCAAGCTTTCACCCCGCTTCATTGGCCCTTTCCGGATCCTGCGGCTGGTCAACCCGGTCTCGGTAAAGCTCGCCCTGCCCTCTTCCATGAAGGTACATCCTGTGTTCCACGTCTCTCAGATCAAACCGGTTTCTACCAGTCCCCTCCAGCCTCCTTCTGCTCCCCCTCCACCTCCTCGCCTTGTCGACGGCTCGGATGCGTACACGGTCAACCGTCTTTTGGATGTTCATCGCCGAGGTCGGGGTCTACAGTACCTTGTGGACTGGGAGGGTTATGGCCCGGAGGAACGGTGCTGGGTGCCCCGTTCAGCGATCCTGGACCCTGGCTTGGTCCGGGACTTTCACCGCCGCTTTCCGGACAGGCCTGGTGGTCCGCCAGGTGGCGTCCGTAGAGGGGGGGGTACTGTGGTGTGAGGCCTTTTAGGCCTGCTTGTTTGTTTTTTTTTCCCCCCCAAAACTCACAGGTGCTGGATGGCTTCTAACGGGAGGATTGGCTGATTGCTCCCAGCTGCACAGACTTACCGGTGGCTATAAAAGACCTGGTGTCACCCACAGTCTCTGTCAGGTCTTCAACGATTCTAGTGGTAAACTGACCACCTCTAAGCTGAGTCAAATTTTGATATCAGACTAATTTTCTTATTCTCCTCACAGGAACCTTCAGCCCTTCCTCTTGGCCATCCAGCACTGCCTGAAGCCGATATCTCTCTGCTGTGGATTCCTTTGTTCAACACTTAATAAACTGTTAAACCTGCATTTGGATCCTCCTCATTCCCTCTCCTACACAACACCCTAGTCCTAACCCTAGCCCCAACCCTAGCCCTAATCCTAGTCCTAACCCTAGCCCCAACACTAGCCCTAACCCTAGTCCTAACCCTAGCCTCAACCCTAGTCTTAACCCTTGCCCTAACCCTAACCCTAACCCCAACCCTAACCCCAACCCTAACCCTAGCCCTGACCCTAGCCCTAACCCTAGCCCCAACCCTAACCCTAGCCCTGACCCTAGCCCTAACCCTAGCCCCAACCCTAGCCCTAACCCTAGCCCTAACCCCAACACTAGCCCTAACCCTAGCCCAAGCCCTAACCCTTCTCTTGAGGTTGATGACAATTGTTGGGTTATGCCTTTTAACTTCTGCATCTCTACTTTAAGCTCTGTTAAGAAAATAATGTCATTTAAAAGTAATTATTGTGGCCACGAGTTAATTCAAGGTTGGCAGTGTGTCATGAAATCAAAACCTGGAAAACAGCTGTAAACATATCAGTTAAGACATGGTTTCCCATTAACATATTTTTTACTATTGTTTGTCTCCTAAAAACAAGATGTGGCCACTTTTATTTGTTTAAGTTAAGAAGCACAGAAAAAAATTAAATGCTGGAGCCAATGAGAAGCCTCTTTTAACAGTCTCTTAAGAGGTGTTTTTTAAATGGTTTTGTGGTGGAACTTTTTTCTTTCGTTCGTTTTTCTGTCTGTTTTAAAGTTGGGGAGATTCCTCTGCCTTCCAAACAACTTTAAAATCAATTCCCCTGACAGTAATAAGAAGTTTAGACCAAAATATAACACACAAAATGCCAATAACAATATGGAATAGTTCATTCAGTCATTGCTAATGGAACTTATTGCACAATTCTAATTTAGAGCATATTCAGTCCCTGTCATAAGGGAGCAATCCTGCAGATGTTTTATTCCTTTGTGGTAGGGATGGAGTATTCTGCTGATCTGTGTGCCAAAATATCTAAAAGAATTTAGCAATGAAGACATCAAGTTCTTTAAAACCTTCTTTCAGACGTTACACATGGTCTCTGACAGAGACTCCAGCCAGTAAATCCAAAAAAACCCCTCTTATATAAAGACACAAGAATCCATGAGAAATGTTTTTGTTTCCTCTCGGCTAATCCTGCTCACCATCCCTACTTTTAAACCTGAGCTTCAGTGAATAATGGATTATGGCACTATCAAATCCAGAAAGGTAGCTCAACCTCGATGTTCCAGACTAAACAGTGCCACTGATACAGGAGTAATTTCTGTCTTATCCAGGTTTGTAATTTCATGGTTTTAAATGTAAAGCAACTAATTAGAGATAAATAAATGATGTTGAGCTCTCTAAGCCTGACAGGACTGGTGTTTGATGTCACTGAGTATATTCTAGGCAACAGAAACCAGATTGGAAGTAAATAATGAATTAAATGTAGAAAACATAGTTGTTTTTTTTTTATTTAAAGAATGTCACCGGTATCAAGTCTCATGGTTTGTAGTCACAATCAAAACTGAATAAATAGTATATTCATTTTTAAATATTGGAATAACAGCAGATTTGTATTCCTTACATTTTGGCCAGGTGACATATCCGGCCATAAGATTCATCCATGCACTATGTGCCACCTTTCCAGGGTTGGATTGTGGTCTGATTATCAAAGCTAAGGAATCCAAAATCTGAGGCGCTTACCACTGTCAAAATTTTAGCTCTACCTTTACCACGACGGACTGATGCAGCATCCTGATCACTGCAGATGTTTCACTAATTTCTCTGCCGATCTCCTACTCCAACATTCCCTCACTTGTAAACAAGACCTCAATACACTTGAACTTCCCTTGTTTAGCCAGGACCTCAGACATGGAGTTAACAAATTCCCCATTCACCTACTGAAGGCCATAGTCACAAATTTGGAGCTGCTGATTTCCTTCATGGTGCAAACCCAGTTGCTAATCACATCAGAGAGAAATGAAGATCCTGGGCTGATGTGCAAAACAGAACCACATCATCTGCAAAGAGTAGAAACCCAAACCACCAAACTCGGTTTTCTCAACATAGAACACAGAAACATAGACAAAAATTGGATCAATGAAAAAATAAATAATACACAATTATACATTTAATTACTTTTACCCGGGATGCAAAGTTTGAGCAAAACAAATCTACAAACAGACCTCAATCCCCCCCTTTCCAGAAAATAATATGACAAATTACCACAAAAATCCAGAGGGCTTTTAAATGGAAATCAAACAAAAATTGAGTCATGTTAGCTGGTATGTGTAATATGTGAAGAGAGAAAAGAGACAAAACACAGCATTACTGCAACCATTAGACCACTCTTACCCATTCATTAGACATAAAAAATTCACCCACTTGCCACAAATCCTTCCCTTGAGATGAAATTCTAATGTGATATTAAGAGAAGTGGGACAACTGCTGCTTATTACCATGAAGCTGAGACAGGAAGGCTGCCATGTCGTCTGTGTGTAAACATGATGCCTGAATCTGTGCCTCAAAAAGACATGAACTGCCTCAAGTTAGGCTGACAACAGTTTGTATTGCAAAAAAAATATAAAAATTAAGAATCGTCATCCTTATGCAGTTTTCTTCATTTAAACGGGATTTGTCTACTTTATTAATTCTCATTTGGGTTTAAATTGGAGGGTGTTAAATTATATTCCGTTTTGATTCAAGATAATCAGACAAGTTTCAGCTAGAATGAAAGGGAAAGTGTACAAAACCGTGGTGAGACCGGCCATGCTGTTTGGTCTAGAAACAGTAGCACTGAAGAAAAGACAGGAGGCAGAGATGGAGGTAGCAGAGATGAAGATGCTGAGGATCTCTCTGGGAGTGACCAGGATGGACAGGATTAGAAATGAGTACATTTGGGGAACAGCACATGTTAGAGGTTTTGGGGATAAAGTTCGAGAGGCAAGACTGAGATTGTTTGGGCATATACAGAGGAGAGAGAGAGAGTACATAGGAAGAAGGATGCTGGATTTGGAACCACCAGGAAAGAGGACTAGAGGAAGGCCAAAGAGGAGGTTCATGGACGCAGTGAAGGAAGACATGAAGATAGTTGGTGTGACCAAAGAGGATACACCAGATAGGGTTATATGGAAGAGGCTGACTTGCTGTGGCGACCCCTAAAGGGAAATGCCGAAAGAAGAAGAAAAAGAATATTCAAGACTGTCCTGTGAAATCCACAATAACTGCTTCTGCGAATCTATCTATTTACTGTATGAACAGAAATCAATTCCATTAAAAACATTAATACAAGCATAAAACCCTAGTTTACATACAACATTTGTGCAGAGGGTTCAATTTGAGTTTCCAGTAACTTTGTAAAGTGATGGTGACTGAATGAACAAGATTGCAAATTTAAGCAGGTAAAATGTGCTTCCTGTGCAGGGTTGTTGCACTCTCTGTGAGAGATAGAATGAGAAGATTTGTTTATCTGTGAGGAGTTCAGAGTGGAGCCAAGCAAGAAGAGCCAAATAGGGTGGTTAAGGCATCTGGCCATCTGCCTCCCCAATGCCTCACTGGTACAGTCTTTCAGGACAGACAAAAAATTGATTTCAATGCAACAAAATCCCTTCGACATACTGTAAGGTTAACTTAGTAAAATGATTTAATTTTTTTTTGGCAATTATACGTGTTTAAAAGCTGTAAAAAAAAAAAAGAAAATTTGGTAAGAAAAAACTGTAAAATACTATTTACTTGAATGTTTAGAGCCCAAAAAACTAGCTTGCTGTGGGATGCCTGAAGGGAAATGCCAAAAGGAGAAGAAGTTTGGAGCCCATGACTTAGTTCATCATTCAAATATATTTTTTATTGAAAAATCGCTCCCTATTTTCTACATTGTGTTCAGGGTGCTGATTGGCTGTATGCACAGTAGACATTTTCAAGCTGGAAAAGTTCAGTCACTTTCTTAACCGTCTATCCCTTACAGGGTTGTGTGGGGTGTCGGAGCTCTTCCCGACTGATTCAAGGTGAGGTACAGGGTACACCCCGAACAGGTTGCCAGTCTGTTGTGGGGCCACACACAACATGATTGCCCCTATTCCTAGGGGCAATCATGTAGTGTCCAATCAACCTAGCATGTAGGTTTTTTTGCAGGATGGGAGGAAACCGGAGTACCTAGAGAAAACCCACGCATACACAGAGAGAACATGCAAACTCCACACAGAAAGGCCAGTGATCTTCGAGTCCCCACGTGGGACTCGAATCCACGACCTTCTTGCTGTGAGGCTACTGTGCTACCCACTGCGCCACTGAGCCGCAGCTTGAAAATGTAAAATAACATTTTTTTCCTCAATTAATCTTCGGATCTGGTCAAGGTCACAAAACTGCTGAATTTGTCCCAAACTTTAAACATATAGAATTATTGGGAGAAAAAAAGGCTGGTTTCTTTGTGTTTTTTTACACACCTAACTTCTGTGATAAACAGGGAACTCTTGCAGTTGTGAAAATGCTTAAAATTGTGACTTGGGTGATTGATGTTGTACAGAAACACTTTCATCCAGTTACAGCATCTGTGTTTCCTGTGTCTCCTTTTTACTGGTCTCCACAACCATTTGTAAAGATAACCCAAACTCACCTCTCCACAAAGACACATGGCAGACCCAGACACAGATAAGGACCAGACAGAAACTTTCCCTTATGCTCTTGCATCCAACTGTCTGCACTTTGGAGAATTAGAGTAAAAGTAATGGAATTGATGACTATCTCTAAGTGTGATACTAGCAGCCACATGTCAGCCTGCAAACTCTGCTTCCTCTGCTTAATTTATTACATTTAGATTAAATCCAGTGAAATTCAATATTTTAATTGAATGTTTAGAGCCTGAGTGTTCAGTGATAAATTTCCATTGGCACCCTGAGCTTCACTATCGTGTTTCTCGGCCTAATTACATTTGCATAAATGATGTTCGTCATTATTATCACAGGTTGGTTAGGCACCGTGGTGGTGAGGGAAGGAGCTGTGCATTGTGTGAAAGAACAAGGGTGCAGAGAAAGGACAGGGGTATCAGAGATCTTTTTATCCTTGTGTTGACCTGCAAAAAGTGCTCAGGACACATGTCTAATCAGTGTGGCATGAGTAAAAGTGGTACTCTTCATCCTAATGAGATTCCTACAAGTGAACATTCGCAATATCAAGTCTCAGTCCTGAAAAATCGATGACGTAAACACAGAAGTGGCAGGAGTATGCTTCACAGACAAGAGTCTGTAAAAGCATACCTGAAGTCTGAGATCAATGAAAACTAAATTTATCTCATTTTGAAAATGTCAAGTAAACCTGAAGTAAAGACAGTTCAGTTTATTATGTATTGACCTTTAGCTCCTGGTCATTAATCACAGATACATACAGAGTGTCTGAGAGGGTGCAACACATTAATACTCAGAGTGTGAAGCAAAAACAGAATGCAAGATTTTTGCCCGTATTCGACAATGTTGTTATTTTTACTTTCAGACATTAGTATATTTTATTTGTTCTACTATTAACCCTTAGACAGTTGGAGGAGTCGTGTACAACCCACACACTTCCCCGCAAACCCATATAACGCATAAAAATTCAGCCTTTTATGAGTTAATTGCTAAAATAGCTTGTGTAAAGATTTGCATTTGGTTTGATTTAATGAGCTGAGTGGCCAGATTTCTAAACTTTTCTACTTTTATCTTCATTCAAAAATTCAGTTAGGAACTCAAAATGTTGTTTTTACTTTTCCATACCTTAGTGATTTTGTTTTGATTTTGGGAGCAAGGAGTATAGCAGACAGTAAACAGTGTGGCACAGTGTGGATGTGTGAAAGTACAAGCATGCTGCCAATGTGAACAATGTGCACATTAGGAGTAACAGATCCTTCCGAGCCTGAAAGGCCAGGCCAAGGAGAGGAGAAAGGCCAGCCAACCAGGTCCACACTCACCCAGAGACCAGGACTCTGAAGCCCGAGGAGAGGAGACCATCCAGCCAGGTGCAGAAAATATGTTAACCCAAAAAACATGCATCTCATCTTGATTTTTCTGGTGTGAGAAAATGAAAAACTTGTCTACCTTTCCAAAGTCTCTTTGGGAAACTCGCATGAACAAAACAAATGTCTTTTGTTTTTATTGTATCACAGAATCACACTTTTAAATGTATAACCCCTAATCAAAATCCATGAAGCTTCTCAAATACAATGCCAACCACAACAACATAATCTAGATAAAAAAATTACTCTTAATAAAGAAACAAACCTGGGTGAATGGGAAATATTGAAAAAGACTATAGAAAAATTATTTGAATAATACTTAGACAGAAAGCTGTTAGAGCTTTTTCAAAACAGTCGCATTACTTTGAAACCTTGTTTGATTGGACTCTCAGAAAGTGTAAAAAAAATGTACAAGCCATGGCATCCACACCTTCACCAAAGGCTTCTGTCAGGTTTCTAAGTGATGGTTGTAGGTAAGATGATTCCTTGTAAGAGTAATACCACTTGTAGTTACCTGTACACATACTTCAGAGCACTCAAGTAGGTGTCAACTACTGATGGAGGAAATAAATGGAAAGAAAACGAGCTGCGACAAGACACGACCCGTAAAAACTATGTTGTGGTTAATCAAGCTTTTGAAATCAAGCAAATTAACAAAGAAGAAAAAAATAAAGAAGTTTTCTGTTTTAAAATATTGATTTTTGTAAAAGTTATCTCCATTGTATGGGCTATAGGTATATCTACACTTATTTAGGATCTCTGGATTAGGCCACGTCCCACTGGGAGGAGACCAAGTGGCAGACCCCGGACCTGCTGGAGAGACTATGTGTCACAGCTGCCTGGGGAACGACTCAGGATCCTTCCAGGTGAGCTGGAGAATGCAGCCGGGGTGAGAAAAGCCTGGGCTTCCTGTCTGAGGCTGTTCCTCCCACGACCCGGCCCCAGATAAGCGGAAGACGATGGAACGGAATGGATTAGGCCAGAACCGATTCATTGGTTGACCAATTAAATCGGCCAATATCGCACTTTTATGCAACATCAGTAATCTTCAAAAGTGTTGTCAATGAGTTGCTCATTAACATTATTTTTATTATTTTTCTTTTGTAAATCAACCAATTGATCAAAACTTGACTTTTCTTAGAGCCTTTAAAATGGAACCAGTCTCTAAAATCTATAATTAGTCCAACCTTATTCCCAATCATAAGCCTGCTCGGATTTTGATCACAAGACCTCACAGAAGTAGTTTAATCTCACTTAAGATCAGAAATTCAATTACAAACCACATTTTAAAAGGTTGTTTTCTATTTGTTTGAGAAATAACTCCTTGAATGTCTCTCTTTTATCACTGTGGAATGTTCCCATCTCTTCTTCTGATGAGCTTCTTTCAGTCTCACTTCCTTTCTCTCATTTTGCTCCCATGCTGAGTGAAAGTAAGTGAGAGAAATAATTAAATCATATTTTGTATAGGTTGGGACTGGTCAGGACAGACCGGGGCCCTTAAAACAACACTCGCTACATCGTCAAAAAGCAATTTTGGCGCTTGGGTTACAGCCACTGAAGGACTGTTACACCGTGCCCCATGGAGCAAGGCTGCTGGTTAAAATATGAGTGGGGCTTAGAGGACCTACTTAGAGTGATTAAGGAGGATTCCCCACTGTTCAAAGTAAGCTAGAGGTTAGAGCCCAGAAAGATTCACTTCACCATGCCCTGTTGGAGAACATGAGTCTGTCTCTGTTTCTAAAAATAATTCTGCCTTGTGTCGTGCACCTCAATAAAATAAATTTAAAAAGATTGAACGTAATTTGATTGGTTTTGGAATTTTAGGCAAAGCCCTGTTTTAATTGAGGGATTTTTGCTTTAAGGAAAGCCAATTGTTTTTGGTTTCCAATAAGAGTGAGGAAACTGATAGCTTAATTTGTCCACTTTGGGGAACTCGTGTCGCCATTAAACCATTGTTGGAATTAAAGCCTGTAAAGGCCAGGAATGCCTGTGGGACCCCCGCGTCTTCTGAAAATTGGGAGTAAAGTTACAAATCCCATCTCTCGACTCCATCTCCCATCAGAACCCGTTCTTACCTTACGGATGATCTAATGTGGACTTGTACAGGTAAAGAATAATGGAAGTTAAATGTCCAAGTAATGTTAGCTCGACCAGGAAGTTTACCATTATTTCAACTATGTAATCTTGTTGTGTTCCTTTAAAAAGCACTATTTAAACTCCAAATGTGTTTCAAATGGTAGTTTCAAAGCAAATATGTAAATTAAAAAAAAATTCTGCCAAACATGTTAGAAATAGAGCAAAAATTTGACCAAAATGTTGCTTTGTTGGGATTTCTTAATTTGATTTGCTTGTACTTTTAACCTGTTTTGTTCTGTTTCATCATGGCAGACTTCAAAGCTGTGGCTTGTGAGAGGCAGCATTTGAGGCTGTCACTATTTGACTTCAAAAGCCGCCGTATAATGCCACATTGTCATAACTAGCAACCTGGGCCCACGTTATGATGTGAAGATGATATTCCCTCTCTGACCTCAAAGTGCCCTGAACTAACACACATTCCTTTGCTTTTTCCTTTACCTTGTAGTCTTTTGACACGTCGCTTAGTTTGAATTTTTAACAAATGTGTGCAGGACAGATATGTCGAACAGTCAGTGTCTGTTTATGAGTTTACAGATTAAAAAAAATAGAACATAATATTTATGATGTTTAAAAGGTATAAAGAACCAGCATTTTAGACAATTTGAGTGTGCTTTAAAAGGAGAGTCTAAGCGAAATCTCTTTGGAGATTTTCCACCTCATTTAAAAGTTATTGCCAGATCAGAAACATACCCTCACTTGACTTTCTATTTCTTCAATGCTTGTTTAAGTCCTTTACAAGCTCGTGCAGTATTCGGACACTATTTAAATACTAGGTTGTTTTTGGCCCAAAAAAATGTTCTCAGTCTAACACAAGCAGGAAGTGATTGTGGAGCATGTACTGTACATGCCATCCTCAAGCTTGGTTCCAACAGGGAGAGGAAGAATATAGAAGAATTTGTACCAGCTTTTGCAACTTGATGCTGTTTACATTGTGTTTTTGGCCTTAATCTAGATTAATGCTGTGTACACGGCAGAGGAGGGAGGGAATTCACAGTGTCAACAAACAGAAATAAATTTGAATGGTGAATGCATGTGTTTTTAAGCTTTTTTTTTTTTTTTTTAATGAACAAAAAGCACCATGTTTGTCCGTGCAATAAAACAAGAATTACGGTCCCATGAAAACCAAACACAACCCTTTAAATGCCCTAAATGCCCACATCCCTTTATTTGACGAATATTTAAGGAAAAATAGAGAAGAAAAAAAACATAATTTAAAAAAATAAAAAAAAACTTTGGTAAATGTTTTCACTGCTCGTCTCGGGGAAGGAATCTCTCTTTCGTGTGGATCCCCATGAGGTGTCTTCTTTTCCCACTCTTTGCTAGGTTTCTTACGACAGTTATGTGCTGCAATTTTTTAGCTAGCTTTTGTTAGATAGCTTTTAGCTGTGTATTTGTGCATCATCTTTTTTTCTTTTTTGTTCTTTGCTTTTCTTCTTTTTTTCAATTTGGAGTGTGAACCCCGTTGAGACAAATATTTTTGTAATAATTATTGCGATTGTATTGTAGATTTTTTGATTCACAAGTGTCCACTTTAGGAGAGGCTTGAATTACACATTGTCTTAAGGATTTTCTTATTAAAAAAAATAAAAAGTTGTCAGCCTTTGTACTTTAATCCCTATGCATTAAAGAATGGTGAGTATGTGACGATGTCTTTTGTTAATCAAGTCAGATGCATTTGAAAATGCATCGCTTCCCTCTTCCTGCAGAAGTAACACTGTTATTCATCTGACCATGTCTTATCATTGGATTTTGCAGGTCATTGAGATTCAGGCCACTCAGACCATGATGAAGATGCACATGTGGGCATTTCTCACAAATATTCTGTCTACGCTTGTCGTCATCTTTGTCGCTGGCTTTCTCTCTGTCTCCTTCCGCCTCAACACAACTTTGCCCTGTCACGGCATATTAAAAGTGGTTTACATGTGCATGTCCAATGCGATGAATATGGATGTGACCTCTTTCTTTGGCGCCCGCCCGCCCGCATGCCCTCTTGCCGGCAGCCCCCCCAGGCACAAGACACCACTTCTCAATGAGCACAGCATGCACAGGAGACAGACTTTCACCCCCGCTGGAAACACACGGGAACTCATGAGCGCACACACACACCAAGGAATCTCACTCGTAATCTTGGGCTTACATGCACACATTTATACACAAACATGCATGCACACGTGCACTTTCACACCAGACTCTCTCATGCTCTCATTTTCTTCTCCGTTGTGTCTTTTCCGTGACCTTTCACAAAGTGTTTTACATAAAAATAGAAGATGAGGAGGGTGGTGAAAGCCTGAAGACGGAGGTGAAGGAAGATGCTGATTTCTTATTCATATCTGTGACACTTCTAATGAAACAATGGCCTCCAGTCTTTAGCTTTACATCTGGGAGTTCAGAGCTCTAGGGCCATGTTGGTTTCTACATATGATTTGTTCTTTAAAAAAGGGTCAAAGTGAATGAACTTCTTTAGCTTTTGTGATCAATAAAAACACAAGTTAGCAAATCCAAATTAATAATGTAGTCAGTGAAAAAAAACGCACAACTAATCTGATCATTTTTTTGCTTCAGGTCATTTTCTTGGGACAATGGTTACTTCTTTGACCTACATAAGATAGGAGGATATTTCCATTGTTATTATGCTGATTTGGTTTCTTTAATTGGTGCCCATTTATCATGTTAAGACTAATTAGACAACAGTGAAGGCGATGTGGGGATCAGCAATTAGCACAAAAGAGACAGTCGGGCTAATCATCTCAGGCTCTTCAGACACACGTCTGATGTGAAGCTGGAGAACCTTACTAGGGTTAACACTCTTGTACATGATCAGAGATGAAGTGTGTATTTACTTGAGGGCAAATAGGTTGTTTATATGCAGTGGACAATGGAGGCTAGGTTGACGGACGCTGCTCTTTGGGAACAAGTGAGAATAAATTAGCTCTGTATTTGGTTTTATGACACGGGATATGCTTTTTGGTTAGAAAGAGCATGTCATTCTTGCCTGGTCATAACTAAACAAAGAATTAAAAGAGTCATAATTAATTTCTTTTTAAAGAAAATCTAGGTAAAGGTAAATTTAGTTGTTACAAGTAGTTACAATTACTGTATTTTCACGACCGTAAGGCGCATATAATCGTCTTAGATTTTCTTCAAAATGAGCGACACACCCTATCGTGCAGTGCACCCTATGTGTGTGTTGAGGTGCCGCTCACGTTCGACATCCTGGTGACTCAAATGGTGGAGAAGAAGGGAACCAGCACAGTAGCAATACGCACAACGGGGTACAGAAAGGCTTTGTTTACCGTTGTGCTTGGCTGCCACGACAATAGACAGAAACTACCCCCGGTGGTGATTTTTTAAGAGAAAGACTTTGCCTAAAAAGACATTTCCAGTGGGCGTCATTATTGAGGCAAATGAAAAGGGATAAGGTAAATTTAGTTGTTGCAACTAGTTACAATTATCGGTACTTGTACAAAGCCATATTTTTGGTCATTTTTGTTGGTCGTCAAGATACTGCAAAAGCTGGTCTAAAGAAATAGACCTTCCATCTTTTGCTGAAAAACTTGTGTACAGTGGCTATTGTCACCACTCGTAATCTTGGACTTACATGCACACATGGCTCTGGTGATGCCATTGTTCCTTTGTGAAAATCAAATTCTTTTAGAAGATTGTGCCATTCGGATCCTCTCCTGTGTGTTGGTGTCGGTTGTTGATGCGGATAAGAAAATTTGAACGAAATGTTGGAAATGTGTGGAGTGTATTCTGTAATATCTATTTGTCAACAACTTGATGCCTGTGATATTTAATTTGTGACCATTATACCTATGGACCCCGGGAAGACTTGGGACCACTTTGTGGAAGTTAATGGGAAGCTATAGACAGATAAATAAACAAAAAGTATAAAACCCTGTGCTTGTGTCAGTGTGAAAAACATCAAATTATGTATTCAACCACTTTCACTTCAAAACAGCTTAATTTAAGTCAATACTTGAGTATTTCAACTGCATATTTCAAAATCCCACTGATGATCTCAAAATCTGATTGCTTAAAGAAAACAAAAAAATCATTGCCGTTCATTGTGCTCCACTGATTTTAGCCCACTTGGCAACAATTGCTGGCTGAAATGTGATGGGTAAAATATTTCAATCTGAAAACACACTTGAGGAAGCAATATTTTGTGACTCAAATATTTTTGGCCAGCAGAGAAATCTGTAAAGGTGTCTAGAATTGCAAGAACAGTTAGAATTATTACTTTATACAAATTTAAACTGAATTTGATGCCCAGCTAAAAAAATTCTTTAAAAATGTTGGAACAAATCTTTTTAAACACTTAAAATAAAAGATTAAAAATTAGTCTACAACACAATTACAAGGTTTGATTTATAAAACAATTTAAAATAAAAATGTAAAAAACTTGTTTTAGACATCCTTTCTGAGAGTTTTTCCACCAAAAAAAAGTTCAAGAGGAATTTGAGCATCAAACACACTTTGGTACTCACATAATTCACCAGTTCAAACACAGTAGCCTTCTAGTTGTAAGTCTGAAAGTTGAGTTTTAATGTGTTTTCCCCTAAAAGAATTCTATTTCCAACTTCTGAGTTTAGAATATAGAAAGAGGGAGGAAAATTACACATAGCAGCTTTTAATGTTCTTGAACTCTGGTCTTTCCCAAGCTAAAGGAACAATACTTCCTCTGTATGTGTTCGTGACACGGCGGGGACAGAGCAAGGACACTCCAAGTGCCATGGCACCACTGCACCAACACTGGCGAGCGTCTCGGGTTGAGTCATGAGTCAAGCACATTTGACCAAAATATGAATGTGTGTATACATAACAGAAGAGTTTTACTACTTTACAACCACTGGATAATGGACAAGAGGGGAATTTTGAAGCAAGATATTCGAATTAGAGATTCGAATATCTTGAGTTTCCAAGGTTCGTTTTTGTTTCATCTTTTGAAACGATTCTCAATAATAGAATCACAGGCGTGCCAGAGTCTATCCTGGCTAATTTCAGATAAGAGGCAGGATACACTCTGAATAGGACACAAGGTTGTTGCAGGGCCACACAGACTCCCAACCATCCACACACACATTCCTAGGGGCAATTTTGTAGCAGCCGATCATCCTAACATTCATGTTTTTTGGTGGGTGGGAAAAAACCAGAGAAAACGCACACATTCACAGAGAGAAAATGCAAACTTCACGCAGAAAGGCCAGCGTTTCAACCCTCATCCCCACTCCGAGACACTCCCTAATATTGTTGCTATGAGGCCACCATGCAGCCCTTTTCCAGGTTCGATACAGATTATTAGTTCTTTAGAGGTGGCTGATGACTAATCTTCCAGCAGTTAAAATAAAATTAATATAAGAACTGATATAAAATGAGTTATTTATACTGAACAAATTTTCTACTTATAATTGAAACCGAACTAATATGCAATTCTTTCTGGAATCATAGAGAAATTGTGTAGGAATCATCTAAACACTGATTATTTATTACGTTAAGTACTTGTATCAAATTCACTCACAAATTTATAGTGATTTTCAAGTTGCTCTTTTCTTCGTGGCATAGTTTCTGAGTTACAAACACAGTGGGGAAAGTTCAAAACCCAAATTCCTTTGGCAAGGATTTGTTTTCTTTCCCATTGATCAGCGAGCAGCCGCTGACTGATTCTCAGCATAGCCAACATAGCCACAATGTTTTCTTAGCATTTCAGACATGCAGACAGACAGGGTGAGAAAAAAGAGGAGGTGAAAAGAGGGAAGGAGGAGGAGAAAAATAAGAAGTTTTTTTTTTTCTTTTTGTAGGTTGAAACAAAATTTATGGAACAAGATCAAATCTGAAACAAAATTAAGAACAATAAAACAAAACTGTATTTGAGTGCATGGCATTGCGTAAAATGACGACAGAACCATTGAAATGTTTCTAAAATTGCTTCAAAGCAAGGCCAAAGTAACACCAACATGCACAAAGCATTGGTTTTGCACAACATGCTACATGGTTGATCTTCTTGTTCTCCTTTCGGCATTTCCCTTCAGGGGTCGCCAAAGTCAGTTTCTTCCATCTAACCCTATCTGCTGAATCCTCTTCGGTCACACCAACTAATTTCATGGTTGATGCAAGCTGAAATGTCTCAAAAGTCTGAAAAGTAGACTACCATCTAATTATTATGAAAAAGATAAAGACAGAAGACATTTAACTTCAATAATCTAATAATTGTTCTAAACCAGTTACATGTTTGATTTAATTAATTCTGATTTGAAAATAGATTACTTCATGGAGAATCTACAGTTACTACTGAAAATTTACAGTTTTGAGAATATTCAGTGTGTTTATCTTTGTTTGTTGTGACTTGAGCACAATTTTTTATGCTCCACTGGGTGCACATCATGGTCCTAACCCGGATATGGGTGGAATGCCCCCTGCAGGTCCGGGACAGGGTCCTGCCCCAAGTGGAGGAGTTTAACTATCTCAGGGTCTTGTTCACGAGTGGGGGGAGGATGGAGTGGTAGATCAACAGACGGATTGGTGCAGTGTCAGCAATAACTAGGACGCTGCATCGGTCCGTTGTGGTAAAGAAAGAGCTGAGCCGAAAAGCAAAGCTCTCGATTTACAAGTCGATCTACATTCCCACCCTCACCTATGGTCACTAGCTGTGGGTGGTGACTGAAAGAACGAGATCGCGGATACAAGCGGCCAAAATGAGTTTCCTCTGCAGGGTGGCTGGTCTCTCACTAAGAGATCAGGTGAGGAGCTCTGCCATTCGGGAGGAGCTCAGTGTCGAGCTGCTCCTTCTCCAGGTTGAGAGGAGCCAGATGGGTTGGTTCGAGCACGTCCCACCGGAAGGAGACAAAGAGGCAGACCCCGGACCTGCTGCAGAGACAATGTCTCACAGCAACGACTTGGGATCCTTCCGGGTTAACTGGAGGATGCAGCCGGGGTGAGAGAAGCCTGGGCTTCCCATCTGAGGCTGCTGCCCCCGCGACCTGGCGGGGGCAGCAGCGGAAGATGACGGAATGGAACGAAACGGAGCTCAAGTCCTTATAAATTTGAAGTAGTTTCTTTCAAAACTCCAAAACAATTTACTCTTTTAATTTAGAAATATAAAATGACCTATTATTTTGATTAAATAAGAGGATATCTTATGTCCTTTAGGTTTTTTAATAAAAAAAAATACAGTTGTATTTAAAAAAACAAAGACTTGAAATGTAAATGGATGTTTGCTTTAATGAAACTAAATGTTATAAATATTTCTACTGGAAGGTGGATCTGATCAGATGTTTGTGGTATGATCCAAATGATGGATAGCTGATAACTAATGATAGTGAACCATCTAAACTCATAATCGATGAAAGGTGTTGGAGTAGAATTAAACAGATCCTACATGGAACAAAAATCAGCAGCATCTAAACACTGGATGTAAATGTATACTACATCTTTACACACAAAGGGGTTAAACACACATTTGATGAAGTATTTTAAATGAATCTGAAATTTCCTGTATTTCTTCCCGAAGTCATTTCCTCCAGCCATCCATCCTCTATTCCCTCTGCACCAGAGCCACCATCTTCCTTCCTCCATCTCTCAATCTGCTCTTTAATAAACGAGCACTGGTGGTAATTGCCCTGTCTGGGACGATGTCATTACTCATTCAGATGTCCAATATCGCAGCAGCACCCGTGACACACACACATGCAAACACGCATGCATACACACACCGGTAGGAGGTTCCGTCTGCACATGCAGATCCATATCATTGATCTCTATTCCTTCCCCTCCTCTCGGCCCATATTTCATTTTTCATATTCAATGAGTGACTTGTAGATTTGGCAGCTCGATACAGATATGTCTCAATTAAGAACTGGCCGGGCTTTGTATTGACACACGTGCAGTTTAGTGCTGCAGCGTAAAGGCCAACGGTCAAAGTAAAAAACTGTTCATGAAGAAAGGTGAATTTTGACATAATTTCAGATTGAAAAGGTTGTTTTTACACTGCAAAAAACATGCTTTTACAATAAAATACTTGCCCTTAATGTTGCTGAGAAGAGACTGCAGAAATATGGCCCAGATAATATTCATGTTATAGAAAATGCTGTCCTCATCATTTTGTAGCTTGAAGGGTTTGGTCCAAAAAGCATCGTATTTTGAAACCAACAGCAGCAATCGAACCAGGCTTTTCCACTCACGTCGAACAAGCTTATTGGTCATATTTGCAGTTTCACACATCTTCTCTTTACATGTAAATTGCCAGACGTTATAAGTCTTCGTTCAAAGCATGAACTGAATCATCAGATCTGCAAATATTACATTTGAACATTAAAGATATTACAAAGTTCCCTCGTGAGGGAATAAATCACACTTATAGCTGGCTAGCAGTTTGTGGAAAATCAGGTGGGTTGGGAGGACAGGGTTCAAGAGACTGTGGATGTAGGGGGGATGTAAATGTGTGCAGTGTATTATGGAAGTGGGTTATTTTTAATGTAATCTTGCTTTTAATTTGTTATTGTATAATGATTGGAGGGGTGTCATGGTGGCTCAGTGGTTAGCACAGTGTCCTCACAACAAAAAGGTCAGAGGTTTGAGTCCTCGGTGGGACCAGGCCTGGAACACTGGTCTTTCTGTATAGAGTTCGCACGTTATCCCCTTGTATGTGTGGGTCTTCTCCAGGTACTCCGGTTTCCTCCCACCTACTAAAAACATGCACGTTATGTTGATTGGCCACTATGAATTTGCCCCTAGGAATTAGTGTGTGTGTGGATGGTTGTGTGTCTTTAGCCCCACGAGACTGGCGACCTGTTCCGGGTGAATCCTGCCTCTCGCCTAACAGTGCATTTTTACAGTGTTTTATTGACCACGGCTGAAATTTTACCGTAAAATCTCCTTTTTTTGGAAAATGCATTGCCTTTTCCAAAAAATAAAGTCAAGACTCATGTAATAATAAATCATTATAAGCAATGACAAAACTGTGAAACAGTTCATAGAAAGTTACTGCCCTTTTATGGAGGAAAACATCTCTAAATTATGGTCTGATCAAATACAATTTATTTACGTTTTGTCACTGTTTAAGAAAAACTTTAGTCTTTTTTACGAACTTTTTTTTTTTTTTACGGTTGTGGATTAAAATGTTTTACTGTGTAATTTGCAGACATTTTTTTTTACAACCTATCTATTTGTCAAGTAATGCATTCATTCATGTGCATAAATACATGTATGTTCAATATATACACATACATATATGTTCCGTGTATACATTTAACTTAGTTTTTTACATTAAGCAAATTCTATAGTAAAACTTCTAATTACATAACTGAAATAACAGCAATCCAATCAAAGTGAGTTCAGCTAATTTATAGTTTGTTTTCTTAAACAGCGGCACTAACTTTTCACCCATAACCTCTGCGTGACCCAAATCAAAACTATTTTTGACCAGGCATAGCAGAAACATAAAAAAAGTTCCTCTTTGATTTGTAATTCCAAGCCTGGTTCTAATTTCCCTCACCGTAAACGGTAAGCCCTGTGCAGCAAAAGGGCATTACTCAACTGATTTTAAAAACCCAACGTCTTCCATGAGTTTCCAAAAAATATTTTCACAATAAGAGTTAAGCTCTGATAGCCGATGTCTCAATTCATAGACCAGATGAGGACACCAAGCAAATTAAAAAAAAAAAACTGAATAAAAATTTGTTTCCTGCAGAGAAACTGCACAATTACATCTCCTACTGGTGCCACGTTCACAAGTCAAAGCCACCACTTCCGCACAAAAACAGACAAACCAAAAATTGAAAAGTGTCTAAGGCATCCAAGGCGTCATTTCCAGCAGTGTGTCCCAGTGCAGCCTAAATGTAAGCACCCGATGAGATGTGGTTTCTTCAGACTTAGCTGTCAAACAGTACCTGAGGGAAAACAGACCATCCTGGGAAAAGGGAAAATGGGCCAGCGACTGTTCGGTAGACGTGTAATCTTCACAGCGTGAATCTGATTTGTAATGTTGCGTAACCCAAACTAACAACATTCTCCCCAATTACTCATCAGTTTTGTCAACATTTTCTACAGAAGAATCCCTCCCACATTATGATACAGAGGTAAATCTGCACAAGTTGCCAAACAAGTAGCTTGATTGTAAAATGACACGTGACAGAAAGTCGGTGAATCCCTGAGCCAAACCGCACGATGAATTTCCCCTTTATTTTATACTAAAGTCAGAGGGAAAAAAGTCCAGTTTCACCAAAAACCCTCAAGGAAAACCTAAACAGAGCAAAGGTTGAGTAAAATCTAGGAATGTGCCATGTTTTATGAGTGAGAATGGATAGAGTAAAAGCACTCTCCTCCATAAAAAGCATGCATACACAGTACACAGAGCCGCTAACTCACTGGTGAACATCGTAAATCTCTGACCTGGGACGGAGAAAAAGAACTGATTGGCTTATCTGAGCTGATTGTTGGTGGAAAAGTCATTTTTGCCTGCAGACAGATGTTTCTGGCAGAAGTTTGGGAATTCACAGTCAGCTGAGAATTAATGTTAACTGTTCATAACAAAGAAGTTAGTCTGAGGAGGAAGGTGGTGCAGGGTGACACAGTGCAGACACCAGCATGATATCATTACTGTGAGAGTGCACATTGTCTACGATTAGAAACAAAATGTGTGCAATGTCTGTCATGTAGACCATATAAGTCATCAGAATGTTTTTTTTTAGTTCATTTACACTTAAAAATGAGCTGTTTTTTGTGTTTTTTTTTTTTAATGTAGCTTAACTAAATCAAAGTGTTTTCTTTTACGTCTTTGCAGTAATTAATTACAAAGTAACAACGACAACAAGGTTTTCATGATTACTCTTAATGCAACAAAAGGTACTTTTGAGTCCGACGAAATCGTGATGTTACCGTGGAGCTCCTGGAAAAGCTTTTCTCTCAAAATGCATTAAACAGCTATTGATTTTGTGAGTTAGTATCATATTTAAAGGAACTTTTAGACCATCACTTCACTGCATTGTTCTGTATTTTTACAGAATAAGGGAAACTTAAGAAGTCTAATGTTGATGACGTGATTAAAAAATAGACAGTTTAGTTTTATGAATACATATTCAATGCATGGCATTCTCAAGATGGTGCACAGTGGGTTCACAGCAAGAAGGTCATGGTTCAAGTCCTTGGTAGGAATAAGCTTGGAACACTGCCCTTTCTATGTAAAGTTTGCATGTTCTCCTCGTGTATGCGCAGGTTTTCTCAGGTACTCTGGTTTCCACCAAAAACATGCATGTTAGGTTGGTTGATTGCAACAAGGCAGCATGATGGCGCAGTGGGTAGCACAGTGGGTAGCACAGTGGCCTCACAGAAAGAAGGTCGTGGATTCAAGTCCCAGGTAGGGATGAGGCTTGGAGCACTGGCCTTTCTATGGGGAGTTTGCATGTTCTTCCTGTGTCTGCATGGGTTACTCCGGTTTTTTCCCGCATTCCAAAAACATGCATGTTTGGTTGATTGGCCGGTGCTAAATTGCCCCTAAGAATGAGTGTGTGTATGGTTGTATGTGTGTGTATGGCCCCGATACGGACTGGTGACCTGTTCGGGGTGTACCCTGCTCCTAGCCTTAAGTCAGATAGGATGGGCTCCAGCACCCGCCCCCCCCCTCCCCCCCGCAATCCCATAAGGGATATAGACGGGTAAGAAGGTGTCTGACTGGTTGCTACAAAATTGTCGCTGAGAATGTGTTTGTGTGCTTGGTTGTGTGTGTGTGGCCCCACAACAAACTGCTGACCTGTTTGGGGTGTATCCTACCTCTCGCCTGAAATCAGCTGGGATAGGCTCCGGCACCTCCCTCGTACATACGCATGTGTACGCGTGTATTTACATACAAATTTTTCTTTTGTTATTTCTGTGCTTTATTTTAGAAACATAAAAAATTAGTATCAATATTCTATTATTCACAAATAGTTTTTAGTAAAAAAAATATTAGTTGACACAAAGTAAGAAGTTAATTTAAAACAATCCTTTTCCCCATGAATTAAATCAATATTAATTGAACAAAGCAGAGCACTGAGCCTGACTGGATCGAGGGCTCCATTTGGAAAGAAAAAAAGCTGATTATCCAAAAGTAACGTGAGAATTGTTTAAATCGAGGCACTAAAATGAAATAGTTTATTTGCTTTGTGAGCAAAAATGAACAAGTGGAGTCCAGAAAATATTCATCATCACGTTTATGATAGCTGAGAAAATGAAAGAGTGAGATATGATATTGATTCTGACCATGCTTTCATGTCTTTCCTTCCTTTTTCTTCCACTCTCTGCAGTCTCTCTTGCTTTTCTCTGTACTCTTTCCATTTTACAGGCTTCAGGAATGCGGGGTCTCCTTAGTGATTTATAAACATACACATAATAAATGGGCGGCTGTAGTTTAAGCGGTGATGAAGCATTTTCTCTCTGAGACGCAGCGCTGGGCCTTCGTGTGATTTAAAGGGCTGACATTTATGGCTTGCAGGCCTATTATTCAGAGTGACTGTCTGTGTACAGACCAGCGTTTTACAGCGGCTACGCAGGGGTGAGCCCAAATCTACACTCATATTTGACACAATCTTAACATCTAGTAAGACTTCTTACTGTAACACATCCACCGGCCAACAAATACACACTTTTATAATATATCTGGCAAAAATTTGAATTAATAATTCAAATTATTATAAAAAATACTCTATCAATAATTTTCAAGTTGTGAATAAAAGCTCAGAATTAGGTGTGTATTTAATCTTGAAATGAGCAGTCTCACATTCTGTCTTATTCTTTCATCATTTCCCTTTAGGGGTCGCCACAGCAAGTCAGTTTCTTCCATCTAACCCTTCCATCTGCTGCATCTTCTTCGGTCACACCAACTATCTTCATGTCTTCCTTCACTGTATCCATGAACCTCCTCTTTGGTCTTCCTCTAGTCCTCTTTCTTGGTCGTTCCAAACCCAGCATCCTTCTTCCGATGTACTCTCGCTCTGTCCTCTGCACGTCCAAACTATACCAGTCTGGCCTCTCTGACTTTATCTCCAAAACCTCTAACATGTGCTGTTCCTCTGATCCTGTCCATCCTGGTCACTCCCAGAGAGATCCTCAGCATCTTCATCTCTGCTACCTCCACCTCTGTTTCCTGTCTTTTTCTCAGTGCTACTGTTTCTAGACCATTCAGCATGGCCAGTCTCACCACGGTTTTGTTCACTTTCCCTTTCATTTTAGCTGAAACTCTTCTGTCACACATCACACCTGATACTTTTCTCCACCTGTTCCAGCCTGTCTGCACACACTTCTTCACCTCTTTTCCACACTCTCCATTGCTCTGAACTGTTGATCCTTAGTACTTCAAATTGTCCACCTTCATCTCTTCTGTATTATACGTATATACATTTTTTGTAATTGATTTTAGGGCAAATTGGCAAAAAATGTTGGCCAAAAACCCCACTTTATTAGCAAATTTGGTGCCCCACTGTATCAGTCTTTACCTTTTTCTGATTTTTTGTGCAATTTTGTAGTCTTATTTTCTAAAGAACATTGTTTTCTGTGCCCCAAATGAAGTATTGTGTTTTGTGCATGATAAGCTCTACATATAGTCAACCCGCCCAGTCACGTGGAGCAGGGACAACTGCTCTATGACGCTCCACTGCAACAAATTACTGACCTGCAACTTTTTTCTAGAGTCGATATTGCTTGTAGACTTTGGATAAATGTCGGCATTTTATATTTTCTTGCTTAAACATATCAAATAATAATACTTTATTTCTTCTTTCATTTTCTATGCACCTGCTTAAAGTCATGTGATTGCAAAACTGTTCTTAATCTGGATTGATTTATGATATTATTTTGGTTCATTTACATAAAAAAAGCCCTCTTTAATGTGACCAAACTTGAACATTCCTAATTCCTAATTATGTTACGACAGGGCGTGGCACAGAACAAAATCCTTGGCCAAGAACAAACTGACCCTTGACTCTTATTTGAATAACGGATAGCAGAGCTCACAAATTGCTCAAACATGCATGAATGTGTTTTAATATGGTAATAAAATTCAGACATGATGTGAACTACCCAAAATATCATTTTGTCTGTAACTCTCCTTTATCAAGAACAACATTGTGAAAATGTTAATCTGTGCGTGTGAAAAGCCTTTCAAATCCGGCGTGAGAGATTCTACACTCTTAAAACATCTATCACTATGTTCCTTTAAAAAGTGGACTACTTTGCCAACTGCATGTTGTTTTTACAACAACCTCCTACGATTTGCAAAGCACGACTATGTCTGATGGAGAAACATGTAGGGGATTGCGATCGACAAATCAGTAGCCGATATCATCGCCTGTCTCACATAATAGATGACAATAATGGAAAACTGTCCCTAAGCACTCGTTTGGACTCTTCCTGCCCATTTACTGATACCCTTCATATTTAATTCGCCTTCAATAGCCAGGAAAACAGACACTTTAAGTCCATCTTGAGGGAGCGCATTTACAATAAAAGGCCAGCTGAATCCTCAGCTCACGTTTCCTCCCAACGCCAGCAGGACATAAACCTCCAAGCCAGACCTCATTTTCTCGGCGCCATCTCCCGGACACCGCTTCAGAAAAAAGAAAAAGAAATCAATAAAGCTACACACAATCCCTTTAAGTTCAGAAGCCATTGTGGACATGTCTTTGTTGAAAGAACATGAGAATATCTCCCTTCGTGTTGTTTCCTTCCAATAACTCCAGCAGTCTGCAGGAAGGCCATGACTTGTTGCTACATTTGCATCTAGATGTGTGCTTTGTTCATATTTTCTTCTCCAACACAAGCAGTCTGTTGTTGAGGATTATGGTCACTGTAACTTAATTCTTCCATCTGAGCGAGAAGCAATAATTCAATCCTGTTGCAGAGATAAAGATCCCTTGAGGAGAATGGAGAGATCTACTCTGCCTGGATCAGGTTACACTTTGAGATTGTAGCGTCTAGCTTGTAGCTACTGAATCAGGGCATACTTTAATTCATGGAGTCAATAAAACCAGGTGGCTTTTATTGCATCAGTCCGTTTGCATTACAACACCAGTTTCTTGGTGGAGAGTCGGACAGCTAAGTATGTGTGCGAGATTAAATCTGACATATCCAGAGGGTTTCAAAGGTTTCTGGTGAAAGTGACAGAAAAATGGCGTCAGTGTGATTAAACAGGCATCATTTTGGGAGATGGTGGCTCAGTGGGTAGAGCGTTTGCCCACAAACCGGAAGCTCGCAGGTTCGCATCCCACTGAGTGCACATCTAGGGTCCTTGGAGAAGACCCTAACTCCTCGTTTCTCCCACCATTGGCGCCGTCATAGGTGGCAGCCTGCTGCGGTGAAATGCAGCACAATAATTTCCTGTGAGGGATTAAAAAAAAAAAAAATTTCATTCACTCATTCATTTTGATTTCATTTGAAGCGGTCACAACAAACAACAAAACTAAACCAAGAACAGTAAAATGGGGCTCAAAAATAACCAACTTCTTTGCAAACCAATAAATACTGCATCCAAAAAATGGTTGCATAGAAAACAAATTACACTTACAAAATATTACTTTGTAATACAGTAATTAACATACTATAAGATGGATATTTTGTTTAAATTTTGAACATATTTTATCTAAATTAAGCCCCAATCATCAGCCTGTCTGTTTAGTTAATGTACGTTTTATGGAGGCATGTTTTAAGAATCATAAAACCAGTTCCCATAGTGTCCATGAACATGTGTGTAGATGTCCTCCCAACAGGGCTGCCTCCGGGGCTCCTGAGACCATCACCTCCTGCAATGCATCACACTGACAAGATTGACTCCAGTAGAAGATCTGGTTGAAAAAATCTCCTCCGGACTGTCTTACGTGATGGGTCAGAATCGTCTGAAATCCCCAAACGGATGTAACCTCCCTTTGACTTCTTATAACTTGGGACCTTTGACCCCTGTTACCAGACTCTGCAACACATGCAGAAAAAAGAGGCCAATATTTTCTACATTCTTTCATGCGTAGGTTTAAACTAAAGTGTCTTAGTCAGTGTTGCTCTGTTAATCACGTGAGTAACGTTTAAAAAAGATAAGCTGCGAGAGGCAACATCTGCAAAAGTAGTCACTACTTTTTTCTAATCATTAGATGTTTTAAGATGTTTTAAAATACCTCGCTAATCACTTTATAGACTTTCCTTAGACAAGTGTTTACATTTTTACACTTGTCTTTATTGGTCAACACGCGCACCAGCGTGGCCGTCGATTTGACTGCACGTCACTTTAATATGCTAATTAGAATAAATAAAACACAACCTAGGAGGATGACCTTTTATGACTTTTAATATGAACATGTTTTCTATTTTATCATTTAGTTTTTGTGTTCTAAAAATGAACATTTCAAAATTTATTTTATCGCCTTTAACCGGGCCGCAGCAGCTGAGAGTGTAATGTCTTGTGTTTTGCACTTCCTGTTTTATTTTGAAAACGAACTTTCCTCTTGTTTCATGTTGGTTACTTCCTGCCCTAGTGTTTCCCACAGCTGTGTATGTCTAATTGTCCCTCATTGTTTCCACCTGAGTTCCCCTTCCTTCTGTGTTAAATAGTCCTTGTCTCCCCTTGTCCTGTGTCAGAGTGTTTTGGATTATGTTCATGATCGGCCTGTTGGATTAAACCTTTGTAAAGATCTCTGCATCTGAGTCCTACTTATTGTTGGTTCCTGACATTACACTCTGACCACCATGGACTCAGCAGAGAACAAGCAACTGGCTGCTGTTTTGCAAAACCTGGAAGCCCGCCTTGCGCAGCAGGAGGATTACCAGAAGAACCTGGCATCCCATATGGTCCAGATTTCCTCTCACGTCCAGAATCTTCCTTCAGGTCAGCTATGGAATCCCATTCCACCGGGTCTCACCTCAGCAGCACCAGCTCATCCTCTCACCATGTCTACCAGGAATGTTGAGGATAAGATCGCTCCTCCTGTGAGCTACTCTGGAGAGCCGGGATCTTGCCAGGAGTTCTTAACAGCTTGTTCAATACATTTTGAACACTCTCCTCATGGCCTGGGATCTGACAGAGCCAAGATTGCCTTCATGATCTCCTACCTATCAGGAAGAGCTCGTTCTTGGGCCATGACGGAGTGGGCTCGCGATTCTCCACTCTGCTCATCACTTGCTGCTTTCAAAACCGCCCTGCAGAACACCCCGTGTTTCCATCAGGATGAAGAACATTTATTGACTTCTTTAGATATTTAGCTGTAGATTAGATTAAGCTAATATTTAAACAATAATCTTTGACACATTGTTTGCTCGTCCCGGGGGAGGGATCTCTCTTTCACGTGGATCCCCATGAGGTTTCTTATTTTTTCCCCACTGATGGGTTTTTTAGGAGTTTTTCCTCACCGAGAAGGAGAGTCTAAGTGCATTAATGCGCTAGTCTTGTTTAGTTAGTATTTGTTAGTTATTTTTCTTGTTGTGTATTTGTGTTAATACATTCCTCTTTTTCTTGTGAAGCCCATTGAGACGGACATTCTGTGATTTTGGGCTATACAAATAAAATTGAATTGAAAATTGAATTGAACCTTTGATCCGGTGTCCACCAGCCGGGAGAAGGGCCGAGAAATCACCGGGATAAGACAAGGCAAGGAAACGGTTTGTGATTACGCCATTCGTTTCCGCACGTTGGCGGCGGAGAGCGGGTGGGGTCCCACTGCCTTGTATGATACCTTCCTGAAGGGACTGGCTCGGCACATTCAGGAGCTGTTTGTGCCGCTGGATCTACCACCGGACCTGGATTCTCTCATCGCACTCGCGATACGTACAGATAACCGGGGACGCCAGCTGTCTCGCCAACGGCATTATAGATCTACTGATGTGGAGTTGTCTCACACCTCAGCTGAACAAGGAGTCCACCATTCTCAATTCCACCCACATCGCCGTTCACCCAGGGAGGGTGAAACTGAACCCATGCAGGTGGGTCGGGCGCGACTGTCCACTGAGGAACGGAGATTGCGCCGGCGGGAAGGTCGGTGTTACTACTGTGGGGAGCGGAATCACCTTGTTTCCTCCTGTCCGATGAAGAAATCTACAACGGTGAGTCAGTTTTCCACTACTGCTCATTCCACACGGAGCTTCACGTCTGTAGAGATAACTCACCACGACAACACCGTAGAACTACCAGCACTCATAGATTCTGGCGCTGATGAGAGTTTGATGTCTTGGGAGTTAGCTAACAGTTTGGGACTGTGTACTAAACTGCTAAGAAAACCCATCCAGGCCAGAGCTCTCGATGGGAAAGGACTGTTTAACATAACTCACGTCTCTGAACCTCTTCTGGTTTCCATTGAGAAACACAAAGAATTGATGAACTTTTACTTGTTCAGATGTCCGTCTAAGACTCTGATTCTGGGATACCCGTGGTTGTGCAAGCATAATCCCCAGATAGACTGGAATACAGGAATGGTTTTGAGATGGGGGCCAGATTGTGAGAAACAGCATAATTGCCTCACTAACCTGAAACAATGCATTACTGTTAGTAATCCAGTCTCTGCTCATCCCACTTCAGGTCCAAGAACCGCAGACCTGAGTACGGTGCCAGTCTGCTACCACCATCTGGGAGAAGTTTTTAGTAAGTCCAAAGCTCTAAGTCTTCCACCTCATCGCCCATATGACTGTTCTATAGATCTGGTTCCAGGTTCCACCATTCCAAAGGGGCTTCTTTTCTCAATCTCCGCTCCTGAACGAGACTCACTGAACGAGTACATCGACAGATCTCTCGCAGCGGGTCTTATACGTCCGTCCTCCTCTGCAGCAGGAGCGGGATTTTTCTTCGTGGGGAAAAAGGATGGATCTCTCAGACCCTGCGTTGATTACAGTGCTCTCAATAAAATTACAATAAAGAATCGATATCCTCTTCCTCTCATGTCATCTGTCTTTGACCAGCTCCAGCAGGCCAAGGTGTTTACCAAGCTTGACCTACGCAATGCATACCACCTGGTCAGGATTAGGGAAGGGGATGAGTGGAAAACCGGATTTAATACCCCTAGGGGTCACTATGAATATCTGGTCATGCCTTTTGGCCTCACAAACGCTCCTGCAGTGTTTCAAGCGATGATCAACGATGTCCTAAGAGACTTCTTGGATCACTTTGTTTATGTTTACCTGGATGACATTCTCATTTATTCCCCTGACTTGGAGTCTCACAAAATCCATGTCACTAAGGTCCTTCAGCGTCTCTTGGAAAACGACCTCTACGTCAAGGCTGAGAAAAGCGAGTTTCATGCCACGACAATCTCCTTCCTCGGCTTTATAGTGTCAGTCGGTAAGGTAGAGATGGATCCTGCCAAAGTGAGTGCTGTGATGGATTGGCCAACGCCTGTGAGCCGCAAGAAACTACAACAGTTTTTAGGCTTTGCTAACTTCTACAGACGGTTTATCAGAGGTTTCAGCACCGTGGCCGCTCCGCTCCATGCTCTCACGTCTCGTCAAGCGTTGTTCAGATGGACACCTGATGCTGAGACAGCATTTCAGACTCTTAAGCAACGCTTCTCTTCGGCTCCAGTGCTCACACTTCCAGATCCTCGCCGCCAATTTGTGGTTGAAGTGGATGCCTCTAACGAGGGGATTGGTGCGATCCTTTCCCAGCGGTCAGAAATCGACAGCAAAATCCACCCCTGTGCTTTCCTGTCTCGGCGACTGTCTAAGGCCGAACGTAACTATGACGTTGGCAACCGGGAGTTGCTGGCAGTTAAGGTGGCTCTGGAGGAGTGGCGGCATTGGCTGGAGGGAGCGGCCCATCCCTTCATTGTCTGGACGGACCATGAGAACCTTGAGTATATCCGCAATGCAAAGAGACTTAATTCTCGCCAGGCCAGGTGGATGTTATTTTTTAACCGCTTTTCTTTCTCTTTATCTTACAGGCCGGGGTCCAAGAACATCAAGCCTGATGCCCTGTCTCGTCTATACGACCCCGAGCCTGTTGCCAAGGAACCAGAGCCTATCCTTCCACGAACCTGTGTGGTTGGAGCGGTGACTTGGCAGATAGAGAATGAGGTCAAGCAGGCCAACAGTGGGACGCCTTTGCCAAGTGGATGTCCGGACAATCGTCTATTTGTCCCTCCGGCGTTACGCTCAAGGGTGATTCATTGGGCCCACGCCTCACTTCTTTCTTGTCATCCAGGCGTCCGGCGGACTATGTACAGCATCTCGAGGAGATTCTGGTGGCCATGCATGGAGAAGGAGGTCCGGGAGTACGTGGCAGCATGTTCAGTCTGTGCCAGAAACAAAACCTCATCCAGGGCCCGCATGGGACTGCTTCAACCACTTCCCATTCCCTCTCGCCCATGGGCTGAGATATCCATGGACTTTGTCACAGGGCTTCCGGTTTCACAAGGTAACAACACTGTACTAACTGTGGTTGACAGGTTTTCAAAGATGGTCAGGTTTATTCCCCTGTCCAGACTGCCTTCGGCCAAAAAGACGGCTGAAATAATGATGAACCACGTCTTCCGATATCATGGTTTCCCTAAGGACACTGTTTCTGACCGGGGGCCTCAGTTTGTGTCCTGGTTCTGGAGGGAGTTTTGCCGACTCATCGACACCAGGGTCAGCTTGACCTCTGGTCATCATCCGGACTCCAACGGCCAGACTGAACGCCTCAACCAACAGCTGGAAACTGTTGGTCTCCGATGTTTGGTCTCCCAGAACCCCTCAACATGGAGCAAGAACCTGGTCTGGGTGGAGTATGCCCACAATTCCTTGATTACCACAGCCACGGGTATGTCTCCATTCAAGTGTGTTTTTGGTTATGACCCTCCCCTTTTTGCAGACCTGGAGCCGGAGGTCTCTGTTCCATCGGCCAAAGCCCTAGTTCGGCGCTGTCGCAGCATTTGGGCTGCTGCCCGCCAAGTTCTGCTCCGCCAACGAGATCGTGTTAAGAAGGCTGCCGATCGTAGGCGTTGTCCTGCCCCAATCTATCGACCCGGACAGCGGGTGTGGCTCTCCACCAAGGATCTCAACCTACAAGTGCCCTGTAGAAAGCTGGCTCCACGGTTTGTGGGTCCATTTCCCGTCACCAAGGTTGTTGGTCCGGCCGCTGTTCGCCTTCGTCTGCCTCGGTCCCTTCGTGTTCATCCTACCTTCCACGTTAGCAAGGTGAAGCCAGTGGTGAATAGTCCACTTGTTCCTCCAACTGTGCCCCCACCGCCGCCCAGAATGATTGGGGGTGGCCCAGTGTACACTGTGCGGGAGATTCTGGATGTCCGACGCAGGGGTCGGGGGCGTCAGTTTCTGGTGGACTGGGAGGGGTATGGTCCTGAGGAGCGGCAGTGGATTCCAGAGCGGTTCATCTTGGACAAGTCTCTCCTAAAGGACTTCTACAAGTCTCGTGGTCCTTGACCGTCCAGTGCCGGTCTTTGAGGGGGGGGTACTGTAATGTCTTGTGTTTTGCACTTCCTGTTTTATTTTGAAAACGAACTTTCCTCTTGTTTCATGTTTGTTACTTCCTGCCCTAGTGTTTCCCACAGCTGTGTATGTCTAATTGTCCCTCATTGTTTCCACCTGAGTTCCCCTTCCTTTTGTGTTAAATAGTCCTTGTCTCCCCTTGTCCTGTGTCAGAGTGTTTTGGATTATGTTCATGATTGGCCTGTTGGATTAAACCTTTGTAAAGATTTCTGCATCTGAGTCCTACTTATTGTTGGTTCCTGACAGAGAGGAACTGCACATTGCCAGTTGCTGTTATGTTAACAAACACATTGCTATGGCAACACATAAGTGTGTGTGTGTTTATATTTGTGGAGAGAGACAAGGAGGGCTCTGACGCCATTACAGAAACATATTAGAAAGGTTGAGTGAGATAACATTGAAGAGATATCATGTAGAGCGTAGGGAAATTATTGTATGAATAAAGTATGCCATGTTTTCTGGATAAGTCTTGAAAGTCCTGGTTAACATATTGGAATATAGCCTATAGCCTATTTAAAATGAGGACATTTTTGAACGAGCAGTGCAAAATGCGGAAAAAAATTAGGCTATTGACTAATTATTAGCCTAAATCATTTTACTTTGGTGTTTGATTTTTTATTCTAGCTTTTAAAAATATTTAACATTTTATCATGATTAATAGTTTAAGAACAGAGTGGTGTAAAAATGTATTTATGCAATAAAGCAACGCAAAACATAAATAATTACATAAGTATCACATTGACGGTCATGGCGCTTGCAGGTAGATTTTGAACGCGACGGTCCTGGTGTTAAACACTCTAAAAGTCTTCATAGAAAAATAATATAGAGTTAAAACAGTGACTGTTTCAATTGCATTAGAATTGGGTGGAGACGGTGGCCGCGTGGTTAGCGCGTTCGCCCGCGAACCGGAAGGTCGCGGGTTCGCGTCCCACGGAGAGCACGTCTAGGGTCCTTGGAGAAGACACCTAGCCCCCACTTCTCCCACCATTGGCGCCGTTGAAGGGCAGCCTGCTGCGGTGTAAGGAGTGCAGCAAACAAATTTCCCCGGTGAGGGATGAATAGAGTAATTCAAAATAAATAAAAATAAAATAAAAAAATGTCATGCATGCGTACATGTGGTTATGAAAAAAAATCAAATTTATATGATGAAACTTGTTTTTGAATTTCTCAATAAATGTGATAGCAAAACAAAGATTCAGCTATAATTTATTCAGTTTTTTAAAAATTTGCCACCGGAAAAAAAAAAAAAGAAAATATGTGCTGTGTTTTTTTTTATCTTGGCTGGAAAAAATTTGGTTGTAACGTAACTGTAAGCAGTTCCATAGGAAGGAGAAATAAGATGTTATATTTTCAATCACAAGAATGTAAAATGGCTATGTTTGTCTGTGGTTTATGACAAAACCGACTTTGTGAAAAGTCCCAGGCCAAGCAAAGGGGGTGTAAGTTGGTACCCAGTTGGTACTGGTACACAGTCTGCCATGTGTGAAGCCAAGGCGCATGCATGCTCAACACTTTGCATCAGTTAGGATGATGAAAATAATGTGCCGTAGGAAAGAAAGCTGCAAATTTGCACCAAAAAATCCACAACACAGACACAGAAATGGTTTCTTGTGTTGTTGTTTTCTTTCAGCTTAACGTTCAGAACTGAACACCAACTGTGAACTAGCATGTGTAGTATTTTATGAACGTGTGTAAATAAGATATTGCTTTATTTTTCCACCATTCCAGCCAATTTTATTTGCCCATAAAGGGTTAAGAAGCAATATGTATGCTAAAAAACTGGAGCCACTTGTCCCTAGAGCTGTGCAACGTTGATATCCTTCGCTGAAAAAAAAAAAAAAACACAACAATGCTCCCAGAAGTGGTCCATAAATTAAAGTGGCAGGATGATTGATGACCATGAGAGCAGAAAAGAAGGTGTTTCCATCACTTTTCTGTGAACTAGGAGAATATGCATACATACTTGCAAAAAAACACACAGGGTGCACATTGCACATGTACGGCCACATAGCGAATCACATGCACAAACACAACCCGCAATGTGTAGTGCCATCAATCCAAAACATGCTGCAACATCCTAAAATACACCCCTGAGAGGTGAGATAGAAAATTACAATAAAGAAGATGTGCTTACGTGCTTGTTTGTGTGTCCATGTGTGAGTAACACCCCAATTGTGCATGCTCTAAATGAGTTCCATGTAATATTAAAGGATGCAAAATTAGTCTGCGAGCATGAATGCGCTTAAGGCACCATCGGTGACTGACCCAGCAAGGGCATCATGGGAAATAAGAGGATAGGGCATGCAAGTAAAACACAGACCAGTGAGTATCCATCACCTGCTGTACAACACAATCATTCTTGGAGACCTTAGGCCATCCACTCACTAAACCAGAGGGGATAGTGAACATAATGACGGTGTCATGGTAGCCATCTACATTTACTACTCAAACTGAAGAGGAAAAAAACTTAATGGTTTAGAGTTGAGAACCAACGCCCTGAACTGGGATTTGGAATTATGACACTAATTAGATATTTAATAAGCACAGATGACTAAAGTGCAAAACAATTTTAAATTTCTACATCAGCAAAAGCTGGTTGTGTACGAGTACCTCTGGTCAGCATTTGTTCCGATTAGCCATCCTCTCATTCTTATTTTCACTAGGAACATCTGTCATGATGGAAAGTTGACTCTACAGCATTATGTCATTATTCTAAATTAAAATACTCGAGCGGACCCAAAAATGTGAATGCAATAAATTTCTCTGCTTATGAATTCTGGTATTTGTTGCACATTACTAATGTTTTTGTTTTTTTTTCCTTTGGGGTTTTAGGCCATTTTTCAATCCTTCAGTCCCTGACAGAACTGTTGTCTTATGAGACAAGATACTGTATAGAGTATATATATATATATATATATATATATATATATACATACATAATAATTCCATGTCCTTGTCTTCTGCTTATCCAGGGCCGGGTCATTGGGGCAACAGCCTCAAATGGTGAACCCGAGGTGAGGCTTCTCTAATCGGCTGCATTCTCCAGTTCTCCGGGAGAATCCCGAAGTGTTCCCCAGTCAGTTGTGAGACATAGCCTCTCCAGTAGGTCCAGGGTCTGACTCTCGGTCTTCTCCCGGTGGGACGTGCCCTAAACACCATTCCAGCAAGACGTTCATGAGGCATCCGAACCTGATGCCTGAACCACCCCATCTAGCTTCTCTTGACCCAGAGGAGCAACATCTCTACTCCAAGCTCCTCCTGGATGGCAGAGCAAGTGTCACAATCTTTACTTTGGTTTATCTGGATTGCATTGCATTTTATTGTTTTTAGATCACTAAAATGATATTTTTGATATAATCAGTTTGTCACTAAAGCTCAATCAAAGAAAAAAAAAAAATCAAAGCTCCTGAATGCCGTTCCTCATTACTAAGCAGATCAATATTTCAGGTAATTCAGGAAAGAATCTTAAAAATTCAGTAAAAGCAACAAGTTCATAAGGCTGGCCAATATCATTATTGTGATGCATTTACATTGAAATGGAAGTCCCTGTTTGGACATGTGCACTAAAACACTCCTTAGTTAATTTAGAATGTGGGTGTGGCAGGGAACAAAATCCATGGCCACATTCATGTTTGAACACCATCCTAATACTAGAGAGTGTTTGCAAAATACTTATGTATAACATAGAAAACTACTTCAAATTTGGTTTTGATGTGGGAATAAAATTAAAAAAGAAACCTCCAAAAGAAGTTTTTTTCCATGAAACTTTAAGTTAATAAGCAATTGTGATGAAATGATGAGTGTGATTCTGATGGAAAAAAATGTCGTGCTGACGTTAAAAACCACTTAATACAGAGATATTCAATGTTTGAAGATTTGGAAATAACTGGGAGAGAACGCTAGCATGAATGGATAAATGACTAGGGATGGGAAGTGATTTTCTCATCACCAGAAAAACGGGTTGAGTGCCCAAACTCTCCCCATTGCTCAGCTGTTTTGAACCGTGTGGAACAATGAAGTATCTGTGTTAATGAATAAACAAGAAACACATTTTAATGGACTTTATTGTTTCAACAGCCAAGTTTGAAGAGGCTTTCCGAAAGTTTTAGGAAAAAAATTTAATTTCCCTGACGTCCAAGGATGGAGAAATAACTAATATATTATTTATGTTGATTATTTCTAGTGTGATTAGAAACACGTGCAGAGTGACATGTGGCATTAAGACGTGCAGCAGACTCGTGTCATCTGCAGAAACACGCAAACACACCACACGCACGTGCTCGCACAGCAAAACAGAACATTTTTTGAATTATACATTCCTGTCATCAGTGATAAATGGAGAGAAGGATTCATCATAAATCATGAGAATGCTGCTCTGCCTACCAGGAGAATTGCTTGGTGGGCAGCAGCCTGAGATTTAGGAGTTGTTGCCTAGTCTGGAGCTCCAGCCTGCAGCTACAGCTTCATCAGATACATGCTTCACTATATATTATTTTCAACAGCAGGTCTTCATTCCTGTTCTGTTTGTTGTATTGTATTATTTTTGTCGGTACAACACTGTGCATGGGTTATGTTTTAATTTATCAAACATCTTGATTCCAGGAGAATTAACTTCATCAAACTACCACTTCAACATTGGTTTCTGACCATTTTCAATATATTTTCACAATGCATAAAATCTATTTTTGAACAATCAAAATGCTTCAACATGCACTATGGGAGATCTTTCGGCATTGAGAATCTTAAAAGGACAAAACAACCATTAAAAGCATTCTCGGTGGACTGATGCGTTTTTGTAATCATTTTATTTTTGGTTTTTCTCAAGCAAGGGGGGGAAAGAGGAAAAAAAAAAAAAAAAAAAACAACAGGTTTTGTGGCCCAGCAGTTTGTATGGATTGATTACCTGTGTTTGGTTTTTTGTTTGTTTGTTTTCTTTTCGTTGGATGGCTGTCGGAAGTGAGTGGGTGGGGTGGGAGGGTTGGTGGGTTCAACTCTTTTGTTTAAATTGTTCATTTGTTTGTGTATTTGTGTTGTTAACATTTTTGAAAACAATAAGGTATATATATATATATATATATATATATATATATATATAAAAAAGGTATTTAATGTATTTTTGCAATTTTACTTACAGTAAATCTGCTTAACTTGTGGGACTCATGCCTATAAACAGGTTTATAGGCACAGTTTGGACACTGTGTGGAGAGACTTGGGAGACTCAATATGTGTTTCTAGTCATTGGAGATGCAAACCAAGAATAATCCAGAAGAGACAAATGTAGGTCTAAATTGTTGTCCGGTATTCACAAAGACTTAATGAGCTGTTCGTGCCAGACCGTTCATACTGTCTTCAATACCCATTAAGACTCTCCTCAGTCATTTTCAAATTATTCTGGGTTTGGGTCTTGCCGCAACTGTACACAAGAGCTGTTGCTTGATTACAGCGGCATTGTTTCAAGACATAATGAACTTGTTTCTTAGTATGTCGGACTTGTGGTTGGTAGTATTCAACATTTGACACAGAACTTTATGAATATCAACTGATGACATTAGCAGATCCCTACGTGTCGTTATTTCTTTCTTATATTTAAGGTATAGATGGAAAGAGTTTTGTGATGTCAAAATGTCAAAAATCTTATATCTTCCATAAAACATTTAAGAAAAATTTTCCAAATAGAAAAAAAAACCATTCATAATTATGACACCTTATCTTCTTCATTTCATTCTTCAGCTAGAATGAAAGGGAAAGTGTACAAAACCGTGGTGAGACCGGCCATGCTGTTTGGTCTAGAAACAGCAGCACTGAAGAAAAGACAGGAAGCAGAGATGGAGGTAGCAGAGATGAAGATGCTGAGGATCTCTCTGGGAGTGACCAGGATGGACAGGATCAGAAATGAGTACATCAGAGGAACAGCACATGTTAGAGGTTTTGGGGATAAAGTTAGAGAGGCCAGACTGAGATGGTTTGGGCATGTACAGAGAAGAGAGAGAGAGTACATAGAAAGAAGGATGCTGGATTTGGAACCACCAGGAAAGAGGACTAGAGGAAGGCCAAAGAAGAGGTTCATGGACGCAGTGAAGGAAGATATGAAGATAGTTGGTGTGACCAAAGAGGATTCAGCAGATAGGGTTAGATGGAAGAAACTGACTTGCTGTGGCGACCCCTAAAGGGAAAAGCCGAAAGAAGAAGAAGAAGAATCTTCTTCATTTTGTTGATTATCAAATACAGAGACTCTGTGTAACAATGGAGATAGAGTAACACACAACATAATGGACTTGTTACTTAGTATGTTGAACTCGTGGTTGGTAATATTCAACATTTGACATAAACGTAACTTTATGTATAACAAATGACGACGTTACCAGGTCCCTACTTGTCGTTATTTATTTAATATAGGAGGCTCTGTGTAACGATGGAGATAGCAAAACACACAAAGGAAAATACCGTTTTTAGTTGCACAGAAAATTAAAACAAGGCAAAATATTGACTTATTGCACTAGGTCTAAGATAAGGGGTACAAAGAAGGGTATTGCTGTTCTAGTGCAACCTGGACTTGGAAAGGTATAGAGCTCATAAAAACCTTTGGTCTATGTACTTTAAAAGATAAAAGTCAAATGTATACAATTTTTTCCAAATGTTACAATGGAAGACAGACTATTGTCAGGAAATGGCAAACGTATTTAACTTTCATAGTTCTTTTCTGGTCATTTTGACCCGTTAAAGCACTTTGACAAAATATATCACAATCACTTCCAGAACTTCACATCTAAAACTAAGAGCAGCATTCAGATCCTTACCCAAAGACAGTTTGGGATGCAGTCAGAGTAGGTCTGGAGTCAATCTACCAACTTTCAGCAGACAACTGCTCTTCTTTTTGAACATCAGCAACTTTTAAAAAGATAAAGCGCACAAAATAATTTAACAAGCATTTTGAAATCACGTAAAAAAAAAACAAAAAACTCAAGCATTCAATAAACACTTAAAAGCTATTAAATGCTGAGAATTGTGCAACACATTAGTCTGTTTGGGGGTCTTTTTGTGTGTTTTAGGTTGCATCCTTTACCAAATTAAAAGTTGGTATCTATCCTTTGTAGTTGACTAAACATGGCAGCCCTACTGATATGAAGAGTGCTGATTCTTAAAAAGCGTTGTATAGTTTTCTAGATGCTCGCACTCAGAATGAAACAAAATTTTGATGATAAACCCGATGACCCGAAATACAAATAATTGACTTTTTCTGATCATAAAAAGCCAACTACCTGAAATCTTTGACAGATACTGAGCTGTACAAGATTTAAATACTGGGTATAATCTTCACAAGGTGCTGGCGATGATCAGCAAACATAACGGCATATAAACCAGACTGTAGTGGGTTACATCTCACTGCATCAATGATCAGCTCAAACAGTACAACAAAGCACAGACATGCACACAATGTGGTCAAAACCAAGAGAAGCTAAGAATCCCTGGTTCCCAGAACCAAAAAGAGAACAGAGGGATTCAACATGTTGGACATAAATAAATCAAAGATGAAGTCAGACTCCTGTATTTATACAGCGATTAAAACTCACGAGCCGAGGCGCTCAAACGGACCTAAACAAAACACATTGGTAGAAAAGTTTCCCACAACCCAAACAGTTGATTGCACGGACAACTGGTAATCTTAGAGAACACATGTAGAGGCAGTCACAACAAGCTAAGAACAGTAAACACTCAGACAAAAAAAAACCCCAAAGATTCCATTTATATGAAATACTGCAGACATTTTATTTAAAAAAAATAATAAATAAAATAACATACAGAGGGGTAAAGCTGTTTGTATGTAGAGAGGAGTCAATTTGGGTGCTACATGCATCTGTTTAGGGTGAGTGCTCCCCAGACGCTTTGCTGGTGAGGCAGTCTGTGAATGCCCCACTGGTAGAAGACCCAAAGACAGACCCAGAACCTGCTGGGCAGACTAAGCCCCATTTTGGGATCCTTTCAAATAAGCATTAAGATGATGTTAGAGTGAACAGAGTCTGGGATTCCCTTCTAAAAGGCTGCTTTGACCGGATCCCAGAAATAAAAGATAACGGTATGGCACGACTGTTTAATGGTCATACCATCCGTAAGTCAAGTAGCTCAGCAAAACAAAGCCCAAATCTGAATCTATAAACCTAATTCTTTTGCTAAAACCATCTCAGAAGAATCCAGACCCAGTAACTATCAGAGGGAAAATCAAATATTTTGTTTTGAGCTTCACTAATATCAGCATTTTTACTCCACCCCTAATGGCATTTTTATTGATCGCCTTCCTTAATGGCGGGCCCATATATTTGACGGCACTCATTTAAAGTAGAAGTGAGTAATAGCTGTCTGAGGAAAGGCTGTAAAGCTTTCTGTGTGTGTGTGTGTGTGTGTTTTATTGTACTCTGTCATTGGGGTATGGAGGGAAGTGGAAGAGTGGAAGGAAAAAAGACCAGAAGGAGGAGAAGGAAAGAGAGATTTTAATTTACTGAGCATAACAGAGCACGGCGAAAAAGAAGCCGAAATGTAACCGAAGCAGCGCCGGAAAGAAAGAGTCTCTCTTGGAGAGAAGGTGAAGGAAAAGCAACAAAAACTCATTTTCCCCACCAAACAGAATTTGTTCTGAAGCATTTCTGCAACTCATTTCACCTCCACACATCACCTATTCACTTTTACAAATAAACCTCAAAAATGCCTTTCTCTCCCCTCCTTCCTCTCTTTCTCTCTCCATCCATCCCTCTCAGGTCATCAGCGAGCGGAGCCACAACAAAGGGGGGCCGTTGCCGCGGTGACCTTGGCTGTGACATCATGTGGCGGCAGAAAGAAATGAAGCCATTAGGCCGAGGCAGCACTCGGCCATAAATCAGACTGTTTCCAATAAGCTGCCTTAATGGTCATCCATCACCCCGCCAGCCAGCGCCCTCCGCACCCAGCCGCCTGGGGAACAGCCACAGGGACGCAAGCAGGAGGACGAAGACGAGGGGAGGGGATGAAATCTGAGGTAGAGAAGAGGGTTAAAAATGGAAGGAGACAGAATGTAAGAGACAAGAAGGAGAACCAAGATGGGATGAAACAGAGCAGTGAGAGGAAGGAGCTGAATCTAGTTTCGATCAACGAATCTGGCTCCAGATGCGTGGTTTGTTTTGGTAAACCAAGATATTTGTTGAAACTCGATAACCTACTTTGGCCTTACACTTATAAATTAAATGAATTACTCTATTCATCCCTCACCGGGGAAATTTGATTGCTGCACTCCTTACACCGCAGCAGGCTGCCCTTCAACGGTGCCAATGGTGGGAGAAGCAGCAGTTAGGTGTCTTCTCCAAGGACCCTAGACGTGCTCTCCGTGGGATGCATACCCGCGACCTTCCGGTCCGCGCGCGAACGCTCTAACCACGCGGCCACCGTCTCCCCTAAATAAATGGAAAATATTTTCTTAAAATATTTTCTTTAAAGTAGGGGTTTCATGCAAATAAACTTTTTACAGGTTTCTGAAATATTAGAATGTTAGTTCCACATCAAAACCATACTGGAATTGGTTTTCGCTTTTTATTTATGCATGTTTGAGTAATTGCAAACTCTCATGCCCGGTATTTATAAACTATTCCAACGCTAGTTGTTTTTGGCCACAAATTTTGTTCTCCGCCTTGCCCACATTTGAACACAAACAGGAAGTATTTTTTGCAGCTAGATGCACACTCTGCTCCTGATTGGACCCAACAGGGAATAGCAATACCCCAATGACAGAGCACCAAAATAGCTATGTGATTATGCTCTAGCTTTGCAAACTTGATGCGCTTTACACCGTGTTTCCAGCCTCAAACAAGATTTACACTGTGTCGTGCATGCACCCAAGAGACTGAAATGAGAGGCCAGCGATGAGAGGGGGCATTTCAAAAACAGAAGTTAAACTGATTTTTAAACTGTGATTTTAAACATTTTTTATATATAAATATCACATTTCTGAGCCAACAAAAGAAATCATGTTGATCTATATATGATATGAGATAAGGACTATCACCCCACAAAATCACAAAACTCCTTCTTTAAATTATAATAAAAATTGATTAAATATTTTCAATCTGTCAAATGAAATCTGTTCAATTCAAACAATTGAAAATGATTTTCGGATGAAAGTTGAAACATCCTGATCTTCATACACACTGTCCGGAAGACAACTTTGAAGCTTTTCTACAATGGATCACTCCTGGACAAATGAGGGATTATTCTGTCTTGTAGCCTTTTCACAATTTGATTATTACCATTTCTTTTATGGAGTAAGGAAACAAAAACTGTGGATCGATCCACACCAGGAGTCAGCCTGTTCATGACCATTTGTGCCCTGTACATGTGAAAGAAGGCTCTAAATTGTTGGGGTGTATAAATAAACACATAATAAAGAAACTCATACTTTTGTCCTGCTTTGTTTTAAAAATGTAATGCAATTGCGTCTTTAAAACTGTCATATTTTTGCATGGTTTTCCATTTGTATTTTTTAAAACTCTAGTAGGCTTTTGGGGTTTTTTGAGTTTTTTTAGTGAATGTAATTGAGATTCATGTGGAAAAGTGAAGAGTGTTTGTAGATCCACAGCCGCAGGTCGGGGACCCCTGAGTTAGACAAAGAAATATGCAAAGAGGCACGAAGAACTACATTATATCACATAAAAACATCCTATTGCAGTGGAAAGTTAAACCTATGCCAAACCTCAAAGCCCTGCTAGCTGACCATTGCTGCACGAATTACTCCACACACTCAGAGGAGTCATGTCATCAGGAACTTGGTGAAGCGAGCCCACACCACACCACCCTCCTGTTGAAAGCTTCAATCTAACTTACACTGCCTGGAGCCTACAATTGTGGTACAATTTTCTCATTTTCTCTTTTTTTTTTTTTGCTTCATTTTTTCTATCTTTAGTGTCTTTGTGTTTCAATTTTAAACGCTTCCTTTCTTTTCTTAGATTTGGAAGGTATTATTTCCCATTTAGCATGCTTTTTTTCTTCCTCTTCTCACACTTTGTGAGTGTTTGGATTGACGTGGTGACCATATTGCCAGTTTGGCTCTTGAGCTCACCAAATGAACTCACCAAGTAGTCCGTTTGTAGATGAGTAGAAAAATGATGTGTGTGGTAGAGCTGGCTTCTCAGGTTTCCTCCACAAACAGTGGCCAAATTGTGTTGGCTACGCACAGTGAGAGGTGGTTTCCATCACTCTGAATGAGACCTATAAGTGGCATTAAAGGAGAAAAAATAAAAATGAACTCTAAGAATCACAGCATATAGAACTCAGTGTGAAGAACCTGTAAATAGTTAAATAACTCATGCAAAATATGTTGACTGGTAATCTAGTTCCCATTACAGACAAAGGGCAGGGTACATCCCAAACAGGTCACCAGCCTGCTGCAGGGCCAGATGCAGGGCCAGACTCATTCCTGGGGGCAATTTTAGGGTGGGAGAAACCGCAGAATTTGGAAAAAACCCTTTACGCCTCGTCCCACCTGATACTCAAACAGAAACTTTTTTTTGTAAAACATCAAATTAAGATGTATTAAAGATTATTTACACAAACACACACGAAACGCTAATTGTATGTGTTTACATTGCGATTTGCTTCCAATATCAATATATTGTGCAATTATAAATATGTTTTTTCTGATACATACCAAGATTGTCCCACAATCCAGAGTTGGATTAAATGGTTCTAAAAATGGATGCATAGGATTATCTGACAGGCTAAACAAGGGCTGTGCACTATGCATATTAATAAAATCAACCAGGAAATCCTCGAGAAAGTTTTGGTTGAAATCATGGTGTTTGAAATTAAAGAGGAAAAAAAAGACAGAAAAGCCTTGAAATTATGACTTTACCACCAGAGAAAAATGCTGGATTTGCTTAATTATTGTAACCATAGCACCCAAATAGCACCTATCTAGTGTTCCACTCTGTCTCTCTGTCTGTGGAGCTGGTCGCTCAAACTGTATCTCATACATATTTTGAAAACACCAATGCAATTTCAAGTTGTTTTTCACTTTGGAAACATTACAGTCCACATTTCACCATGAGAGAAAGTTCTTCTTGCACTCTGGGCAACTTCTTCTTAACGTGCACTCATTAATGCATCAACATGACTAATGAGGTCTGATTATCAAAAACTTTCAATAGTGAAAAAAAAGTTTTTAATAGAACATGCTTGTTTATAACCATACATTAAATTTATGTATACTATGTTATTATTTAAATATGGTTAATAACTTATGATGCATTTTGCATTATTTTATTTTTGCTTTTGTTGGTGGTGATTCATTCCAATTTGGAAATGGTTTTCTACAAAAGGTTGTCTACAGAAACTGAAAGTGCATTCCTGGGTCAGACTTTTCAGTTTTATATTTTATTTTGTCAGAAAACACAGGAGATAATCCTGTTTTAATAAATTTATTTTATTATTTTTTATAAATTTGGTGCGTGTCTCTTTGTGTGTTTTACTCTGATTTCTGTTTTACTGAGTTCTCAGATGTGTGTGTGTCTGACAGACAAACACCCTCCCAGCGGGTACTATTTTATTCATGGTGGGTAATCCTCGCTCTGCACCTCCTTAATCTGCCGTCATGCAGTGTTTGCCCTCCACAAGTGAAGCTTTCTCAGACTTTTGCTTTGTTTCTTGGTCTATAAGAGGTCGAGACCTGAAGTCTGCCTCCCCATGTGATGCAGATCTGACAGACAGGATGACACTGATCTTACAAAATATTCCAGCCTGCGTGGAATGCCGTCTGCTGTACATGAGATTAGAGTAAAACATTTGAATTACAATGCCTGCTTTGCTTTGCTGCAGTTCTCCAGCTGAGCAAAATTTAATTTGTTTAAATGTAATGAAGCATAAAGAGTTACAACAAATCAAATTTGATGAAGTTATGTCAGAAAACCATGCAGTACGTCATTAGGAATGGTCGAGTGGTGGCCAGTCTGCCTCTGAATAGTTTACTTGGGTATTTAGAGCTAAATTTAAGTCTTACAATTATATTCTCTGATTGAAAGAGGGATCTCTCTTTCATGTGGATCCCCACAAGGTTTCTTATTTTTCCCCCACTGATGGGTTTTTTAGGAGTTTTTCCTCACCGTGAAGGAGAGTCTAAGTGCATTAATGTGCTAGTCTTGTTTAGTTAGCATTTATTAGTTATTTTTTTTGCTGTGTATCTGTGTTAATACATTCCTCTTTTTTTGTGAAGCCCATTGAAACGGAAATTCTGTGATTTTGGGCTATACAAATAAAATGAATTGAATTGATGATGCAATTAATTAATCTCTTTTTCAAGATAATATTATTTTGATCTGAGAGCATATTCAAATGTTACATATTTTGAAAGATTCCTTCAAAGAGAAGTTCCATGTTATACCTGCAATCAGCAAAACACCGTACTAATCTATTGTTAATTTGACTAGGTTCTGAAGTCAGAGTTTAATTCACAGGACCGTCACAGGAAAGCAATGTTTTCCACGTGCATTTCTCAAACAACCTTTTTACAGGCTAAAACAAGGATTTAGAATAAAACCATATTTGCCCACTAAAGGCTAACATAAAACGCCAAGAGCAAATTTAGGCTCAGCGCAGAATGCATCACCTCCTGTCTAACCGATAGATGTCTACTAGTTGTTTACACCAATAGAGTGATGATACTCTAAAAGTAGATCTTTTGTCATTTTTTAAAAGTGTCTCCATCTGGTGGCTCCCCCTAAAAAAAAAAAAAAAATCTGGATGTGATGTTATTGCGTAAATGTGTCCGTCTTGATACCGAGAAAACATAGAGAAAATGATTAAAAGCATAACAGAGATGTTATGATGCTAACTCCATCTTTCTGTCTCTCTCTTTCTCTATCAGTGGTTTTCACACACACATATTGTATTCAAACACAAACACACAGTGGGGACCTCGATGGCCCCTCTCAGCTGGTACAGAGCCCCATATGCTCTAACTCCTGTTGTTATTGTTGTTGTTTGGCTCCCTGGCTCATTTGACGTGTGGACCCATGACAGTGTCCAGGACCCCTTCCAAGTCCTGCCTGGTGGCCGTGTGTGTGTGTGCATGAGAGAAAGAGATGTGTGTTTGTATCAGCATGTCAGTCTGTGTATTTCACCAGTAAATTATTGTAGCATAAATTAAATTATTTTGATTTAAAAATAAAAAGCAGATATAGTTATTTGAGTCCATGTTGTTGAACTTTTATCTTTCTGAAGATGTTGTTTTTATTGTTTTTTCAGAAAGTAGAAACTTTCTATTCCTCCACTTGCAACTGTTTGAGACAGTTAAACAGGATGTTGTAAATTCAGGGGGTGGTCATTCTTATTTTATAGTAAAAATCAATCATTTTTTTAAATTCACTTTTACTTCCATTTGTTCTGTTCTGTTTCGTCATCTTCCACTCATGCGGGGCCGGGTCGCGGACAGCCTCATACGGGAAGCCCAGGCTTCTCTCTTCCCGACTGCATCCGCTAGCTCACCCAGAAGGATCCCGAGTCATTCCCCGGCCAGCTGTGAGACATAATTTCTCCAGCGGGTCTGGGATCTGCTTCTTGGTCTCCTCCTGGTGGGACGTGCGTGAAACACCTCACCAGCGAGGCACTCGAGAGACATCCTGACCAGATGCCCAAACCACCCCATCTGGCTCCCCTCGACCTGGATGAAAAACGGCTCGACACCGAGCTCCTCCCGGATGGCAGAGCTCCTCACCCCATCTCTGAGTGAGAGCCCAGCCACCCTGCGGAGGAAGCTCATTTTGGCCACTTGTATTCACAATCTCATTCTTTCGGTCACCACCCACAGCTGTTGACCATAGGTGAGACCATACTTCCATTTGTGACACTGAGAATTCCTCCTTCCTCCCGCTCCTTGATCGAGTCACATTCGCTAGACATGTGCACCTGAGCATATATCTCGGTTCAGGTCACAAACACAAGTGAACCGAACGGCACTACGTGTGCACTAAAACACTTGCTGCTTACATTAGAATGTGAGCCTGGTGCAGAACAAAATCCATGACCAAGAACAACTCTTACATTTGAAAACTATGCAAATACGGGACAGGAGAGCTTGCAGATCAAAATGTATGAACAAAGAATAAAATCAAATTAGATGTTTATTTGATGTATTTTATGTTTAAAAAGTATATTTTGCATAAAACATTTTCTTGTTGCAGCTGAACTTAGAATAAAGTTTATAGGAAGGTCACGGGTGATGCAATTTGACTTCTCACACAACTTATTTTAGATGGAAAGCCACCCACGGAGCTATGATGCAAACACACAAGGAGGAAGGGATTAAAAAAGTGACTCAACAAGCCAAAATTTCCCTTCTTCCTGCATGTAGCAATGACCCATTTAAACCATTTGGATAAGTGTGATGATAATGGATCTGCGGAAAATCCCACATTTTTTCTAGCTTTTTATTTCCCACAGTGCAATCTGACCTGTTTTCTTTCAGAAGCTGCACACTCTGGTGACATTTAAATTGACCAAATACTTGTCAACAAAAAGAAAAACTATCTAACAAATCATTTGCGCGGCTGTTAGAATTGTCCTGCATTTAAACTCAGCGAGGAGGGTTTGCGTGTCATTTTTGGCCATCTGTCCACTAACTACGCCGCCCACATTGCCTCTCCACATTCTGATGAGCTACAAGGACACATTATCTTCACTTAGCCCTTCGCCACTTGGCAACTGTACGAACCATAACAAGCAGTCTTCATGAAACCCACTTTAAGCAGAAGCTCTTATTGCTTTTGGAACATGGGGCAAAACTCTCCGGGATTTCAGGACCTTCCTCCCTTTCTGGCTGTACTGAGCTTTGCCCTTTCCAAGACCTCCTCCTCTGCAAGTCTTTGGTTTTCATCGCTGTAGAAATGTATTCAGGGAAACATTTATCTTAAGCTGCCTGCCGCTGGAGATTATATTGATGGCCATTTTACAGACCTGGTCAGGGAAAACAGGAAAGGGGAACTTCAATATAAGAGAATGACATTTACATGTATATTTACATTTATTCACGGTTGTTGCCGAATGGAAGCAACCCCAAGCGACTATGTGGGAAGTCTAAAAAGGTCACAGCCGAGTGCATGCATTAGGGGAATATTAGCTTTGCATATTAGAGTCAGGCTGTCTGGACTTATTTTTAGGTTGTTTCATTTTTTTGATGAAAAAAAAATATTGTAAAAAAATTTAAACACAATTTATAAAGTTTATAACTATATTATCATGGCTAGGCCATGTATGCAGGATGGACGATGGCCGCATCCCAAAAGACACCCTCTATGGGGGAGCTGGCCTCAGGAACACTGCCGACTGGATGACCTGCCCTGAGGTACAAATATAACTGCAAGAGGGAACTGAAGTCGTGCAACATCACCGCAGCAGATCTCGAGTCAGTGACCGCTAAAGGTGGTGTGCAACTGTCAAAACCTCTATGAAGCAGGCCGAGGTGAACACAGAGATCCAGAGCAAGGCTACAAAGATCCGTAAACTGCAAAAGAGTCAGTCTCCCACTGCTCCCCTATGACTCATATTGCCTATCACATTTGCAGCAAGTGTGGTAGGAGCTGCAGCTCCCACATCGGCTCAATTGGCCATAGCCAGCGCTGCACAAATAGATAAACAGGTGCAGACTTCATTGTCTCTATCGACAGAAGGATGCCAACATACGTTGACTTGTTTACATACCTTTCTTAGAGAACCTGGGATCAGTTTTTTTCCAACGATAATTTCTGTCTGTTTTCATATTGCTTCGCTGGAGAACTCTTGTCTCATGCAGTGATGTCTGGCCACAAGATAATTTGTGGCTCGGTATTTGATTTTTGGACCACTCCCCTTGCTCACTGGATCAGAGCATACATGTATTTTTTCCACTAACAAACCAACATAAGTAACCTGTGTTTTTTTTTTTTTTTTTTCTGTTTTTAGGCAGTGCACTTGCATCAGCACAAATAGGTTGGAAAAAATATCTAAAAAATGCAAATAGGCTTTTCATTGAAAAGTGCTGTTAAATTTTTGCCAAATAATAAAACACCACACAATCATATAAAACTCCACTTTAGAAGAAACTATCATCAACTTATTAATTTCTCATATTGTAAATACACAATGAAAAAGTCAAAAACTGAAAAGAAATGCCAAAGAATAACACATCTAGAAATTGTTGCCACAACTCTCCAGCTCTAAAATAATCTGTAACCTACGTTGTGCTTGCTAGCTAGTCGGGGAAAAGCTCAGGCACCTCTGCAGCCATGTGTTGGAACTAGCAGTTTGGAAAAAGAATGAACGTATGCACGTTCTTGTCGCACCAAAGTTCAATCACCCAAACGCATTGCAAGCCTGCAATTTGTTTGATACTTTGCTCAAAATCTGCTAATTTCTGTTCCTTACTGATTATGTCTTCTTCCCTCTGTTTTGTACTGTCATGTCTTTTTAATTATGTTGCGCAGATCTGTTTCTTAAAAATCTATTGACAGAAGTAATGCTTCGACATATGGTTTGCTGATGGCTGAGAATTGTAATGAGGTGGACCACACACATTCAAAATGACGTTCCAACAGAGTTCCACATTTGTGGCTTTTGCAGGAAGTTTGTCTCGTCCAAGTTCATGAAACAATATTTTCCGTTTTGTTTTTAGTTTGTGACATCTCGCTGGGGAAGTACAAGGATGCGATCAACTGTCATCAGATCTGAAACATCCAGGGATCATAAAAACCATGTTAAAATGTGTAAAATCAGAAGAGTATTCAAAGCCACTGATAAATGGACATAGAGTTGAATGGTTATGAAGTCATTCTGCCGTTGACATGAATGTTGATGTGTGCAACCAGCTGCTGGCTCTCGGAGGCACATCCGTGTGTGGTTGGAGGAGTCCCAGCGAGCTGATGAGAAGGAGTCGATCTGGAAGAGGTGCGGAGAGGGAGACAACCTAGAGAAGATGCTTCACGGCAGGTGTTTTTCCGGTTTCCATGGAAATATCCTGTTGCTCGCTTAAGGAACTGGAGATGCTCACTCGGACCCAGTGAAATACAGAGAGGCCAGTTTGGTGTTCTTCACTGCGGCCAGACTTTTTGACCCATTCCGGACTCTAGCTTTTGGGTTTTCCAGGTTGGACACAATGCGACCGGATTGGGACGTCAGTGGATAGGGTCGAGGGGGCACTAAGGTGTTAAACACCTGGTGTTTGCACTGCAGCACTCAAATTTTTCTTTGGGGATTAATAAAGTATATTCAATTCAAATGGGATTGCACTTATTTTTGGGTCAAACTTTCCACAAAGAAATTAAAAGCTGAACTTTACTCCTTTTGATCTTCTTTTGCTTTTCTAAAGGGACAAATTTGATCATCTTATTATTTCACAGATCAAACTGTTAAAAATTTGTGAAAAAAAAAGTGGTAAACTTAAAAGACTAATGCATCATTTCACATTTCATTGGCTTTTCTCAATCTCCAAGCAATAAAAAAGTGAAATGATTTGAAAACACCTGCTGTTTTTAAAGTGTGAGACGTGATGCTCATTTCACTCATTTAATGTGTTACATTACATAATTACTTCTTTCCTACAAGGAACTGCAGCTGTGATAATTCTCTGTTAATTATATTAGCTCACAGTTTTTTTTTTTCAACATTTAAATAATTCTCCCAAATAACATTTCCCATGGAGGAGATACACATGGCATTGATTCAATTAAAATAGAAAAAAAAGCTCTAAAATGATGACACCATAAAAGAACTTTAAAGATGGGGTACTGTTCATTTGAGGAAACATTCATTTTCTATGTTTTAGCATAATAAAAACAAACATGATACCATTTCCATTGATTCCGAAGTGCGACATTTGCCAAAAACAAGCTTATAAATTCATTTACTTTTGTGATGTGGAAGGATGAAGACCCAAATGCAGGATAGAACAGGATTTATTACCAGAATTCAGGCAAGTCTGTAAGGGAAAGGGCACAGACTTAACTCAGGATCCAAAAGTCAAATGATATAACAAAGTTCAGAGATCAAACATATGGTCAGGCAGCCAGGAGGACCTGGCTGGGAAGGATGACGTTGACCCGACAAGAAAGTCTGGGGTGATTGTCCTTATATAGGCAGCAGGCTGACACTGCAAAGCTTATTGGTACCAGGCTAATCACACAGGTGTTCAGGATAAGGCTGGAATGCAGGAGAGGGAGAAAGGTCCAAGGCTTCCTCTGGCGGCAGGTGAAGGGGTCATGACATTTATGCAGTTTCACCTTCTTTTTGACACTGAATTTCCCAATCCTCTCACTCCCTCCTTAGTCCCATCCCATCATCGTGTGAGACGAAGGAGAGCAGTACCTGAGTGAAAAGACTGAGCAGCAGCTAAGTGCATGCACTCTTGTGAAAGCACTTTCTGCTTAGATTAGAATGTTGGTATTGGGGTCAACAAAAGGCATGGCTGAGAACAACCTGAAGAGGATGGCTTTCAAATTGGTCAAAAACACAAGAAAAAATTTAAATCCGCTTAAGGAATGTTTTTGAGCTGGAAATAACATCCAAACATGATAGAAACCCTCCTTTAAGTTTATCGAGTGAACTCTTTCTGTCAACAAGATTTCTTTTGTATCCTTTTAATTGTAAGTTAAACACTTGAATGCTTTTATTTTGCTTTCGATATAAGACATCATCAAGATATATACAGAAAATTTCCTCACAAAATGACAAATGACACTCCTCTGTTGAGACACTCATACAGTATGCAAGCATAGCACATGAATACAATCTGCTTTTAGATCCTCATATGAGCCCATAAAACACACTTTCACCAGGTTCCTTTCAAAATTACGTTTGGCCAAATTCAGACCCTGGCCTTGGAAGCCACAGTCGCCCCACACACACGCATACACACGCTTGCAAACTCCCCTTCATATCCCTCTCAGGAGCCAAAATGGCGTCCATAAATCAAAAAGCTAGATGTAATCTGCAGTGTCCAGAAAGCAATGGGCGAGGCTGTGGAGCATAATGCGACTGGTTTCTCTATTGTTATTCAGACGCAGGCGGCAGTACAGAGAGCCTTGCCTGCACCTGATAAGAGTCTGCTCAGCCTGAGTCATAAATCACTGGCACTGCCAAGGGTTCCTATGCTGATTTCACCGAAGGAGAGCCGGAGCAAAAGACAGAAAGTACAAAGAAGGTAAGAAGGTGCTGTGGAATATGGATGGTCGAAGATGGGAATGAAAATGTGACCATGTAGGAAAAATGGGTGACACTGAAGAAGAAAATGAAAAGAGAATGGCTTGAATGAAAAACAGCGTGGAAAGGATGTGAAGAAGAGGGAAAGTGAGGGAGGATGATAGAACAGCAATTTACTTCTCTATCTCATCTGGCACCAAGTTTCTCCACACAAAAGCCTGACCTTCAGGAAATAAACACCTCGTTCTCCCAGAAAGCCCTGCGGATGTCTGCGCTGCATGACAATTTCATTTCTACATCCCTGCATCAAACAAAATAACTGTCTGGAAACAAACTTTTTTATTTAAATTGGTTCAAAACACATAAAACAATTTCCCACAGTTTCACTCTAGTTATTATTTTTGATGGAAACTTGTGTATTGTGAGTTTATGCTAACACACTGACTACTAGTAACTCAAATACTTTTTACATAATCTAACAAAATGACGTCTCTTGCCTTCTCCGCCAGCCCGAGTTTTGGCAGTTAGAGAGGCACTAAGCACCAGTTACTTGCATCGTTGTATGATGGCGATACGTAGATGAAACTAAATTTGCTTTTAGCTTTACTTTACGACAACTGAATGCAAAAAAAAAAAGATTCAAAACTCTGCACAATTTTGCTCCAAAGCACAAGGACACTTTTTGATTGAAATTTCAGTTTCATACAAAGCCGGAGACAAAATTACAGGATGCAAAGTTTTGGTAATTGTCAATTTATGGCAGATTAGTTTGGTATTTTAATTTTTAAAAAGGCACGATTAGAAATGTACCTCTGATAATAATGTAAATATATATAGACATATATATAAAGATGTCTCCATCTGGCTTTACAAAACTGAGCTGATTTCAGCATGGGAATCACATCAGAGGAATTTGTTCAGATGAAAGTGATTTTTCGTTTCCCACCTCAAACAGAGATTTGGAGCTTTGTGTCTCCTCTTAATCACTCTACCCCCATCACTCCATTTCAAGTGGCAGCTCTCAGTCACCGTGGCCTCTATTCAATCATTCCCTTATTCCTTATTCATATGCTAAACCCCTATAGCAGAGCCCCTTTGGCCAAGCGCGCTGTGAGATAGATGTTAACATGTGTAATCCCCCATTAACGCATACGAGACAACGTATCCTCCACGGACACCCACTCACCCCTTGGGATTAGCACTGTGAGAATGGAAAGGCTGGTGGGTAATGGTTTAGAGAAGCTCCTCTTCGTTTCAAAAGAGATCTTCCCTCCCGCCTTCTTTCCTCTCTTGGAATATAAACTGAGATCACAGAGGGTAAGTGTGTTTGTTTGGCGGATTTAACTGATTGTGAGGAGTGTTGGCATTTACAAGACATGCATTTATTTCCTCCAAAGACCCTACAGGAGCTGCTTTGATTTGCACTACAGCAACAAAAACAGTCAAGTAAATGCTCTCAGTTAGACAAAGCGAGTAATGTAGCAGCCAGTTTGGCAAGCAACAAACTCCTACGATGGTGAAGCTGAATGTGTGGAACAGCTGGATTACTATTATGTCATCCCGATAAAAAAAGACTTGTTTTGACAAAAAATGTTGATGGCTAAGTCAGGGCTTAGTCTGATTTCTGTCGTCTTGATCCAAACAAAAATCAATCGTATGATATTAATCACATTAAAATCAATATTGATCGACATGTCTACTTCTGTTTGGGTGGCAGTCTGTCAGATCTAATTCAAAGTTTAATATAATTAATGGATAATAGCTACGCTAGCCAGATGGGTGCACATTTTAATCCTTACACTTTTTGGCATTCTGATGACCTGAGTTTGAGACCACCATGACAATTAGGTCTCAATACATATCTGACAATTCGATATGTATCTCGATAGATACGATAAATTCCATTTTCACAAGTAATTTTCGATTCAACATGATTTTAACTAGACCAGTGGTTCTCAAATAGTGGGGCGAGGCTCTGTCAAAGAGGGTGCGTTTGATCTCGAGGAACATGAATTTTTTTTTTTTTTTTTTTTTTACTGTTCTCGAACAAAGTGCAATACCACTCCAGTACATTCAGAGGCAGTGGCGCTCTCATTGGCAGAGTGTGCACAAAGAGCATTTGCCAGGTGTTGCAATTAATAAAGCTATTCTTTGTTGAGAATTGTTCTGTATTTCTTTTTATTATTCTCTCTTCTTCTACTTTCGGCTTCATCTTTGGGTGTCGCTACAGCAAGTCAGTTTCTTCCATCTAACCCTATCTCCTGAATCCTCTTTGGTCACACAAACTATCTTAATGTCTTCCTTCACTGTATCCATGAACCTCCTCTTTGATATGTTAATAAGGACACAGTGTTATGCATAGGTGTACTTATCACAATTTTATCGACAAATGATACTGTTTATAGTCGCGTGGGGGAGCGGGACGAGATGTTTTCTTGCTCTAGGGGATCGGGGTGTGACAGAAAATAATTAAGAAGCACTGAATTTGACAATTAAAAAAAAAATTAAAGAGCCACCAAAATACATTGATCATCACTTTCACCCTTATTTTACTTTCTATTTTTTTCTGTGTTTGAGGAGCTGATAGCTAGTGTGTGCATGGTGAGTGCAATAGTTGGAAGTTTTAAAATACAGAGCGAATTGCTGCTCTCATGTAACCTGATGGACAAAATCATCATTGAAATCATCATATGATATCAATTTAAATAACATTGATTTAGCTAAAGACCCAATTTTCAGCATTAAATCTTTAAAAGCTCCACATTACGAAACATTCTCCTTGCTTGTGCTTCAAAACCGTGCAATGTCCACTCGTAGAAGGAAGTACTTTCTAGTGGTGTTATCAACCCTGACAAATTAGTTTGCTGCTCAGAGCGATACATTGTAGAAGAGATGTTGTAAACTGATACAGACAGAACAAAAATAAGTAACTAATGCTAATATTGATTCAACATTGTTACAGTATATCATTCAGCCACAGTTTGCTTTTTGTTATAAACTCTTTTTTTTTTTTATCATTTCAGGTCAGGGTACTTCCCAGTTGGAGCTTAGAAGAGGAATTATGAAACATATGCAGATCACCAAATCCAGTGTATGGCTACAAAATTTTTCATCCATGAAGTCACAAACTTTATGTCCTAGTGATCTGCAGTAATTAAAATAGAATACCAAAATGTCTAATTATGTGTTATGGTTGGCTAAATATGCTAGAATTTGGAGAAGCTTTGGATTGGTAATGAAATAAATTAGATTAAAAGAAACCAAGAATTGTCGAGTCGCTCCTCCTCCAGGTCGAGAGGAGCCAGATGGGGTGGTTCGGGCATCTGGTCAGAATGCCTCCCGAGCGCCTCGCGGGCGAGGTGTTTTGGGCACATCCCACCGGGAGGAGACCAGAGGCAGACCCTGAACCCGCTGGAGAGACTATGTCTCACAGCTGGCCGGAGAACGACTTGGGATCCTTCCGGGTGAGCTGGAGGATGCTGCCGGGGAGAGAGAGGCCTGGGCTACCCGTTTGAGGCTGTTGCCCCTGCGACCTGACCCCGAAACAAGCGGAAGATGATGGAACGGAACGGAAACCAAGAATTCACCTTGACTAATTATTTCAGATTCCTAATTATTTTGTAATGGAAACTTTGAAAAGTAATGCAATTCTAGGCTGGCACAGACCTACTATAATTTTCTGCTGCCTCATTTATTAAAATAGATAAGTAATTTTAAGTTTGTAAAACTTGAATTTTTGTGGTTTATTCACTTATTTTTATTGCACAAACCCCCAAATCAGGTCATTTTTCTAGTTCTACTTTTATAGGGAGTTGAGTTTGATTAGAGATGAAAGGCTGCACAGATCAAGAAATCGTTTCAAACTGCGGTTACATCATGTCTGTGGCACAAGAGACTGTTTCTGGTTGGTCTGTCTACACACGAGACAGACCAAGTATGCCTCATTGCATATCACATTATGCACTGTATTCTCTCTTGAGCCTATCAAAGGAAACATTAGATGCAAGTCCTTGAAAGTTTAGTAACAATGTTGGAAGCAAAGACTTCCTGGCTGCTTGATAAAAGAAGAGGTGTTTGGTGATTTTTTTTTCTGGTCTAAAGAAGATTGCCCTGTTTGTAGAAAAACATGTTTTTGTGATACCTTTAAAAATAATACCTTTAATTATGTTTTTAAAAAATCAAAATCATATTTAAATGTTAACCAACAGAAAGAAAATTAAAGAAGGTAATTTAGTTTGATTTGGATTCTTGTTAGGTTTAAAGACATTTTCAATAGCTTTGAAATTTGGGTTTCGTGGTGCCTAAATGGTCCTAAATTTGATCAAATTGGGATAAACATAAGCAGAAACGTCTGAGGGTGTCGCTAAACCCGAGCAGCCACATTCCTTTCCTCCTTTCCATTATCCCTCCATTATTCTCTCTGGAAATGTGAAATTAGTTGAAACATGAGGACAATTACAAGAAGGCCATGGATAAAGATGTGGGCATGGGAAAATAAACTGATCACAGACCCCTGGACAAATCTGGTTCACTTTACAAACCTCCTCTGAACTGCTGCCAAAACCTCCTCTCTTTCATACAAATTCCTCCAAAGCAGTTTCATGTTTACACCTTGAAAATCACTCGATGATGAAAAAGGAAGAGACTCCGACGCATTGGCTTCCTTTGTTCTGGTGGGGGATATGATAGGGAGTTGGGAGGGGGTGGTGGGCGCACTCGGCTGATCATCACACCTCAAAAGTAACATTAGAAATATCTAATTGTCTAAAAATATGCAGGTCACTTGTTTGAAGTTCTCTCTTTGTGGGTTTTCTACTCCATCCTTTTTACAGTAAAATTGTGGGGAGGAAAAAAAAAAAAAGTCCCACTAAGCCACCATCTACTTTGGTGTCTCTCTTTAAGGCAGTTCTCATCTCTCCGTTTTTCAGCACCCGAGACTGTTGAGGCATTTTATAGCTTTTCTCATTACTGCATTTTCCAAACAGTGTGTGAGAGGCAGCAGTGCATGGTTGAATTATTCAGGGCTGATGTGTTATACTGCACAGCTGTAAAGAGATCCTGTGGGAGACATCAGACGACTGCCATGTCAGAATGTAAACTGCTTTTTATAACACACTGAGAGATGGAAAAAAAAAACAATAAAGTGCTTCGTATGGAAGCTTTATTCAGTCAAACAGAAGTTATAGAAAGCAGCAAGAGTCTCTTAACTGGTCCAGTCCTGATTATATAAAATAACGCTTCAATATGTTTTTATCTTTACATAAAACAGAATATATAAAAAAGAACTGTGAGTCACAGTTAAATGATCGATGGTTAAACTACAACACATGGTAAATTTATTACTGTTGAAGTCATGGTGAATTGATGTATATTCAATTTATTTAAATTGTATTATAAGTATGTAAAAGTAACTACTGTATGAAACATAGGATTTCTTGATTACTGCACCAAAAGAATTGAGTGCAATCCTAGTTATTAAGGTGGTGGATGAAGTACTCACTTTTTGTACGTAAGTAAAAGTACAGATAATTAGGCAAAAAAAATTACTTGAGTAAAAGTACCAATAAAAAAAATCTACTTAAGTAAAAGTACAAAAGTAATTGGTGTAAATTTGACTTTTTGAGAAGAAACTAAATGTGTTCAACCATAATTCAAATGCTATCTTTGTACTGTAGGGTGACAAATAAATACTCTGTGTAATGATGGCCCAACTTTAAAAAAAATAAATAAATAAACACAATGATGAACTATCTTCTGATTCTTTTTCAATTTGTGCTATATTTGATATTAGTTTTTTTGGTGGGGAATGACTGCGGAAAAAGTTTACCCTCTATTCTGATTGGACCTCGATTCATTACTTCTTCTCCCTCTTGGAGAGCGCAGGCAATCAACTGCTCCCTCTATGGATTGATTTTGGCAATGCGGCTTCAAGTTGCGCAAAAAAAAAAAAAAACTGTATATTTTTCAAACTCCTGATCGAAATGTAACAAAAAACGCAAAACACGCTTATAAAAACTTGCAGAGTAAAAGTACAGATATTTGCTCTAAAATATAGTGAAGTAAATGTAAAAGTACAGGTCACAAATTTTACTAAAGTACAGATACACAATTTTTTACTTAAGTACAGTAACAAAGAAGAAGAAGTATTGTAATACATTTACTTCATCACGTTTGACCACTGGTTATTAAGAATGTGAATGGATGTAGAAAATATTTAAGAAGATTGCAAACCAAAAAACAAGGACAACCACAATTTGCAAAGCTACAAAACCGACATAAAAATGTTTGCATGGTTTATACATAGAATAATTTTGTTTGGAAAGGTTTTCAGAAACAAGTTTTATTTCATCTTCTGAAACACTTATCACTAACAGGGTTGCAGGGGGTGCTGGAGCCTATACCGGCTGATTTAAGGGGAGAGCGAGGGTACACCCCAAACAGGTCACCAGTCTGTTGCGGGCAACTCACACACACACACACACACACACACACACACACACAACCATCCACGCACACACTCATACGTACAGACAATTTCCTAGCAGCCAATTAGCCTAACATACATAGGAGAACCGGAAAAAAACCCACACATACATGGGGAGGACTTGTAAACTCCACACAGAAAGGCCAGTGTTCCAAGCCTCATCCCACCCAGTACTCGAACCCGGACTTTCTTGCTGTGAGACCACTGTGCTAACTACTGCGCATGCTGCAGTCCTTGAAAAAGTTTCAAAGTGTAGTCACAGAATGATGTGCTTGTTAGCTTCATATTTGGAGAAAACTTTCAAGAGAATAAAAATCACCTCTAAACTGTTAATCACAGGTTGGAAGTCTCCTCTTTAAATTATTTTAACCATGTCAAGCACTTTGTTCATTTTTACAATTTATAAAATTTGACATTAAAATGTTGGTAAAATCCAAACATCAAAAATCTACTGCGAAGCCATTTGTTTGGTGATCCAATAAAGACGGAAAAAATCCACTCTATGAAAATTATTTATCATTTGTTCCGCTGATCGTATATGTGAATATTAAAATACCATCAATACTGGCCCAGAAGTCCCCAGTAAATCCCCAGTTAAACATTCATATCTTATTCTGAGTTGTTTAGAAATTTAGCGAGCTAATCCACCTTCCTGAGAGGTAAAACCTCTTCCAGAGGTATCTTATAACATATATTAGTCAAGTAAGCTATTAATCACATTCATGTTTATGTGGCAGCTCTGACATCAATGAGTTATGTCTGTGTGCAGAATAAACACACCTACACTCATATATACACAGTGTAGGAACAAATGAGCTAATCCCAGAAAGTTACGCCAGCTTCCACTCATTTTAGATTTAGTAAAAAAGAATCTGAAAAGATCAGGACAGTTCTTCTTCATGCCCCAATGGATCTGCCCTTCATTAAGAGGAATAAAGACAATTCTGTGGGATTTATGTGGCAGCTCTTGAAGCAAAGAATAGTCCATTATTCTGATTTTGTTTTTCTTTCAAGCAAACTTTTATGAGGTGAGATTATTGTTTTCAGTTTGTCCCTACAATCTTGCTAATAGCTTACAGACTCCAGGTAGCAGTGTGAGATGGGGTGGCGGCATATGGCTTTCAGTAAATGGCAAGTTTTCACCGAACCGACAGTGCATGCCATATGTGAGAGAGATTCGCATGCACAATAGGCGCAAGACTTAGTGGCCGTAACAATCACACATACCTCCTCTGATCGCAGAAGACGTGATCATATGAGCCAATCAGTTACAGCACGTCTGGTAGTCTTGAAAAGGTGATGTATGCCAGAAACCTGCACAATGAAACATTAATAATTACCCCTCACTGTTTGGAGGATTATTTTTAAAACATTCATCATTGCAAAAAAGAGGCTTCAGTAGATGGAAAGTTATATCATTGATGTTTTTCTCAAATTAGTAAGTAGTTCTACTTTTACCATTCAGGGGCACCACAGCAAATCAGTTTCCTCCATCTAACCCTGTCTCCTGCATCTTTTCTCCCACATCAACTACCTACATGTTCACTACATCTATAAATCTTCCTCTGGATCTTCTGTATGGCAGTTTAAAACTGTGCATCCTGACATCTCTGAATCATCTCAGCCTTGCATCTTGGACATTATTTCCAAAACCTCTAACATGTGCTGTGCCTCTGATGAACTCATTTCAGGTCCTGTCCACTCTGAATCCCTCCCAAAGAGAACCTCAGCATCTCCTCTCTGTCACTTCATCTCTGTCTCCTGTCTTTTCCTTACTGTCACGAAACAATATAACTCTTCTCATTGGAAGTTTTTGCACATTTTTTTTGTTGTTGCTGAATTTTATTTTATCACAACAGATACTTTTTGTCCACCAACGAAGGTGTGTGCCGGCAGGCTGAAATCGGACGGACAAGTTTTCTTTTCATTTCCAAAGTTGAATGAATTTTTATCATTGGTGGAGGTGGAGGGGTGGGGTTGCAGGGAGAGGAGATGAAGAAGGTGGAGGATTTTGGGTATCTGGGATTGGCGATCCGGAGCGGTGGAGAGTGTGGAGGAGAGGTGAAGAAGCGTGTGCAGGCAGGCTGGAACGGGTGGAGAAAAGTATCAGGTGAGATGTGTGATAGAAGAGTTTCAGCTAGAATGAAAGGAAAAGTGTACAAAACCGTGGTGAGAGCGGCCATGCTGTTTGGTCTAGAAACAGTAGCACTGAAGAAAAGACAGGAAACAGAGATGGAGGTAGCAGAGATGAAGATGCTGAGGATCTCTCTGGGAGTGACCAGGATGGACAAGATTAGAAATGAGTACATCAGGGGAACAGCACATGTTAGAGGTTTTGGGGATAAAGTTTGAGAGGCAAGACTGAGATGGTTTGGGCACATACAGAGGAGAGAGAGAGAGTATATAGGAAGAAGGATGCTGGATTTGGAACCACCAGGAAAGAGGACTAGAAAAAGACCAAAGAGGAGGATCATGGATACAGTGAAGGAAGACATGAAGATAGTTGGTGTGACCAAAGAGGATACAGCAGATAGGATTAGATGGAAGAAACTGACTTGCTGTGGCGACCCCTGAAGGGAAATGCCGACAGAAGAAGAAGAACAATGAATTTTTATCATTTATTTTAATCTTGCAGTTTAAGTTCAAAATAATCTATACGATTCCGCTTAATAAATTCAGCTGTAAGTGTTAAAAAGTTCATAAATACTCTGGCAGATTTTTTAGGTGAATTTTGCACTTTTTATCAAACTGAACAGACTTGTATTTTCTCTCCACGGCTTGGAATGTCTCCTCTGACCAGATCTATTTCTTCACACCTCTGCCCATTTCATTTTGATGCTAGCGTGTGACAGCGACACGCAGCACGACTGCTCTCGCATTTCCAATAGGGTTGGCACAATGTAGCTTTGGACTATTAATGTCCCACAATGCCACGGCCACAGTGGTGGCATCTGTCTTCTCAGACTTCCTCCCCCTTTCTCTGATTTTACCTAATCTTATTCCCCCTATACTATCTTCCCTCCTCTTCTCGCTCTGTTAAACCAGGCCGTGTTAAAGTGGAAACACACAGCTTGATCAGCAGCCTCACACTGTTCTGGTTATTCTACAGTAAGAAATGCACAAAAAATAGATAAATATAAAAATTTCTCATCAGTCAAAAATCAAAATTATCAAAAATCAGGGTTAGATAGAAATAAATAGAATCCCAATTTTGCTTTAAAAAGGTGTGATTATGGGTTTATTTGATGGCTTTGAAGTAATTTTTGCATCTAAATAAAGTCAAAGGGAAATATTTTCCTGTACAATCTTCTCTCTGTGTTTATACTTTCTTCAGGTTGAATTTGTTACAAGAAATATTTCTGACAACTGTCCGGCTGCTCACGGAGCTTTCGTTTCATTAGTTTCACTTGTTCTTTAATTGATGTTTATTTCCCTTGATTGCGATCATAATTAAACACCAGAAAGCTGTTCGAGCTCCCAGCCATCTGCCAGTTTGCATGACGGGCATCAGAACAGGTACCAGCTTCCCATGATGCCGCCAGCTGAAGAAAAAAAAAAGACTTTAAAATTGATTTTAACTTGTTTGTTTTGTTTGGTAACTTTATTGATTCACTTTTATACAAGTTGATGTTAAGCAAAGTGAGATTGTGCATTTCTACGACAACATTTAATTTGTTTACTTCCTATATGGTGTTTCGTCTTCTTCTTTTGGCAATTCCCTTCAAGGGTTGCCACAGCAAGTCAATTTCTTCCATCTAACCCTATCTGCTGCATCTTCTTCGGTCACACCAACTATCTTCATGTCTTCCTTCTCTGTATCCATGAACCTCCTCTTTGGTCTTCCTCTAGACCTCTTTCCTGGTGGTTCCAAACCCAGCATCCTTCTTCAGATGTACTCTCTCTCTCTCCTCTGCACATGTCCAAACCATCTCAGTCTGACCTCTCTGACTTTATCTCCAAAACCTCTGACATGTGCTGTCCCTCTGATCCTGTCCATCCTGGTCACTCCCAGAGAGATCCTCAGCATCTTCATCTCTGCTACCGCCATCTCTGCTTCCTGTCTTTTTCTCAGTGCCACTGTCTCTAGACCAAACAGCATGGCGGTCTCCCCACGGTTTTGTACACTTTCCCTTTTATTTTAGCTGAAACTCTTCTGTCACACATCACACCTAATTCGTTTACTTCCTATAGTGCCATTAGTTTAAATTCTTTTCAATCCAAATCATACTTATAGTAAGTCCAAAAGAATACTTCATCAGAAAGTGAAATAAGTAGCATCAACTCTTAACTTCTTCAACTAGTAAACCTAGTAAATCACTGAGAAAAGCACTTAGCAATAAACATGTGTCTCAGATATTTTACCGCCAGAAACCATAAACAGCCCGTTATAGCTCCTGAGTACTTTACAGGCTGAAATTAAAGAGGGTGTATAATACAAACTCAACTTTTTTGGAGGCTTTTTACCAAAAATGTATATAAAGTGGTTTATTTAAAAGGATTTGAGTCATTTATGAGTTCTTCCATCCTATATTCAGATACAAAGCACATATTTTAGTAGAGGAAGAAAATATTTTATTGCAAGCGCTCTGCTCATGCTCAGTCCCAACAGATGTTGCCATTTTTATGCAAATACACTAAAATAAGGATTAAAAAAAAAGGATGTGCTTCCTATTCCCAAATAAGCAGAAACAAACCTTAGTGACAACCAAAATGTTATCAAAAACGGTTTACAAAAATAATGTCTTCCGCTAATTTTTTTTAATCTCTTACAACTATGACAATGTCACTCCAGGTACGCACCTTTTAACCTCATGTGCATAAGTACATATAACCACATCCACCATCCAGGTTCACATGCAGGGGTCACCTACACCACCCAACATTAACATTTGGCTTCTTTATTATCTACCTATACAGTGATATAGCAAATATTATCCTGTAAAAACACAATCCTCGCTCTTTTATCCCAAAAATCTAAACTCTAGTCTTAAAGAGTGAGACTAGTGAAGCCATGAAAAGGCCAGGATCCAGATCAAACAAATCAATAGTCATCAAGTCAAAAGGCCACATTCTCATTATGAAAAAAGACGCCATTAAAAACATCTACTTTACATTTTGATTTTCTTCGGATTATGTTCTCGCATTAGATTTATACTCATACCAATTTTTATGGCACGAGCTCCACACAGCTCAAATCGAGTTACGAACTTAATCAATCCCTGCTCTCCTGCATTGACTGTTTTATGATTGGTCGAGGTCGCCAGGTTTTATTGACCCGATGAGCTTAGATGAGAATGGCTGTGTGTGTTTGACGGTGAGAAACGTAGAGCTGCATGAATCAGTCACCTCTCGGTAGCACCTACTAGTTAAACAGATCATAAATGAGAGCTGACGTGAACTAATTTCTTCCGGTGCGTTCTCTGATCCCTTCACAATTGTTGGCTGACGGAAAGAAGCAGTCCATAAAGGCAGTCATATAGGATGGCTGGCGTGTAAATCTGGGCCTGGGTGAGGAGGCGGGCCCTGTGAGAAGAGTGATGGATGAGGTGGGAATCCTGCCCTTTTTCTCTCTCCTACTCTGGATCTCTGCGGTCTATTCCATCTCTTTCCACTGGGATGATGGGAGACATGAATGCATTCTTGACCTCCATAAGGCAACAAGGTGCTGTTGCCACAGCTGCATGCTGAGCACGCTCTGATCCGCAGGGACCAGGCAGAGCTCTGTAGCAGGCTCAGGGAGTTTCTGACTCAGCCAACACATTCAATGAGCAGTTTCCTCTTTTAGTGGAATGCAGATGTGACAAGGAAAGAAAATAGTATACACAGACACCAATTAATTCAAAAAGCACATTCACACAAAGTGATTGATGAAGACTCACACAGGGAGATGGACATCTTAATTTAATAGCGAAGAAAAAATATTCATTTTAATATTTTATGTTTTAAAAAAAGACGCCAAGGCAATAAAATATTCTACTCTAAGCATATCAATGCTATGTAGTAATAAATGAACTGGAATGAGGCTGAAATTTGTATTTATGTTAGATCATATCTCATACAGACCATCAGAAACAGCTGCTTATCACGTCATTGTATCAACACTTTATTTTCTTATATTTTTCTTATTTTTGTACCAACTTTATACAGTAAATATGTTCCTTAATTTTGCACTAAATTTTCACTAAAATATCATAAATCACCAGAGGCGGATCAAAGATTTTTTTTTATTATGTTTTTTTTTATTATGTTTTATTTATTTCGGTCACAGTCTAATTTTACATCAAAGAAAGAAAGAAAAAAATAATTATATTTTACCAAAGGACCGAAAAGGTATCGGCTGAAGCAAACGCTTATTTCGCCCATCCTTTTTTTTAAATCATCATAAAGCAAAAAAACATATAAGTAAATACTTAGAAATCCATTTTCTAAATGGTGGGTATCATTTTGAAAAATAAGAGTCGTTTTCCAGCAAATGGATAGCTAGACTAGTCCACTTTCCTTTTTTTCTTCTTTTTTTTTTTTGGACCAATGGGGGTGAGGGGCATGCACCCCGCACGCTTCCCCCTGGATGCGCCCCTGATCACAACACTAAAAATCTGCAAACAGAAAAAAAATAAATAAAATAAGATACTGTTCCACCGTGCGGCCTTGGATTAAAAAAAAGAGTCACCGATTGTTTTTGGCTGAGGATTTTGTTCATCACCCAAAATCTAACACAAGCAGAAAGTGTTTCCATGCACATGCTCAGTGGCTTGCACAGAAGATACACATAAACTGTGTTGTTTATAGACAAAGCTTGGAGCAAGAGGATGGGGGAAATCACAAGGTCAAACTGAATAAAGGCTATAAAGATAAACTTTTTTTCTAAATATTACATTTCTTAATAAACAAAAGAGTCACTTTTAAGGGGAAAAGACACCTTGATGAAGAGCCATTGAAGGAACTCTGAAATAATTATGGACTGGCGGAGGAGATAGCTCAGAGGTAGAACGTTCGCCTTTGGACCGGAAGTTCGCGGGATTGAATCCCAATGAGCTATTGTCTAGGTGTCCTTGGTGAAGACACCTAACCCCCCGTTTCTCCCACCATTGGCGCTGTCGTGGAAGCCTGCCGCGGTGTAATGCAGCCCACAAATTTCCCCGTCAAGAGAGGAATAAAGAATATTTTTTCTTCTTCTTTAGCCACAGTTAATTTTTAAGTTTGTTTATTAGTTATAAATTCCTTCATTAAAATTTATAGAAAAACTATTATCTTTTTTTTTTCAAGCATGTAATTGTTAAGGACTGATAAGTTGTTTTGACATTTTGTTTCATTCTGTAAAACCGTAATTATTTATTTTACCTTAAAGGCTTGAACTTTGAGGGTGTTTGAACAAGATAGAAGAGTGATAGAGAAGTGTGAAAATGTTAATGCCTTTCGGAAAAACGTCGATAAGGTGTGAGGTGAGAGGCTTTACAGCTGTAATAAAACATCTATAGTAACAGAAAAGAAAAAAAAAAGTTGAATACTGTGCAGGTTTTCCTATTGCTGTAGATGGGGGACCACTGAACGGGAATTTTATAAAGCTGACGTAATTTATTTCTTCTAAAAACAATAAAACAAAGGTGTGCGTGTGTTTTTGCATGGACAGTGAAACTCTTATCCAGCCTGGTCCTTTCAGGTTGCTCACATATGGCTTTCCTTACATCATTACTTCCATTAAGTCATTAAGCCTTGGCCAAGGCGAAGCCTGTTAGTTACACACATTAAAGAGTTAACACTTCACAAGCCGATGGGCGGACACGTCTGCCGCGGCCACTGACACATTGTTCCATCCCTATAATTAGGAAAATTGCTTTTAACAGGTCCACCATTTAGTAATGGTCTCATTTCTTCCATCTTGCTCTGAGAATGGTAAACTACAAGAAGATGTCCCCATTAGCTCTTAACGCCAAGGCTAAAGCCCTCCTGTGTCCCTTCAGCATCGCCCCCACCTTCACATACAAACACACTTCTGTGTAATGGTCCTACCGAGCCAACCCAAGGCACTTTCCCCTTCCCAGATCTTTAACATATTTTTGGGGGACCTTTGATCGAGTAACTATCATTTTAGTCTTTTTAGGAGGGAGTAAATGCAGCGTGAGGCAATTTGGGAAGAATGAGGGATGGTGAGACGATTCTGCAGAGAATAACGCGTCAAGCTTTCATCTTGTACCCCTCCCTCCTCACCCTCACAACTAGTACCCATGCTTCCATCCCTTCATCTCACCCCTCCATCCCGTTACCCCCCACTCCTCTGACCAAATTAAATTGAAACCAGATGGAGCAGGGCCTGGACTGTGCGTTGTGTCAGATTGTCATGGCGCATTAACCATGATTTCACATTGAAATGGTCTGCCTCGCCTGAAAAAAAAAAAAAAACAGGGCGACGAGAGACAGACAGAGGGGGAAAGATAGCGGGATAGAGACAGAGAGAGGAGGAGGGTTTCAGAGGGAATGAGGAACAGAGAAAGGGACTGATGAATGTGCTCCTGCTGCCAGCAGATCAATCCCACTGATCGCACAGCTGGCACCGGCTGATGATATGAAGCCCATATGACACACAGACAGGCCTGCGTAGGGAGCCCCGGGATGGTGCCATACCTTTACAGATAGGATTTAACACCTCGCATAAATCTGAATACAAATCCAATAAGCTTTTATTAATTAAGCCTAATGCCTCATTTTAAAACTCCTGGACTAAAGTTTTTCTTACTTGCTCGTCTACTTCGGTTACCATTCGGCAGCCGCTTTTAATTTTTATATTAAAACTGAGATTAATTACTTTCTCTACGTATCTATCTGTCCATTCGTGACTGGAATTTTCAAAACTTTAAAACCATGTTTTACATAAATACAACAATTTCCATGTGGATGTATGTGTGTATGCTGATGATGCGTGTATATTCATGACACATACTGTTTTAGTCACTGCTGCGTCATTTTCTTAGAAACGTAACCATAAATATCCTTATTTGTAGAAATTCTTTGAATATACTTAAACACTTTTAACCTACTGAATTAAAACGGAAGTTAAAAAAAATTGCAGCTCTTACTGATGAAGGATGTAGATGCTTTCTCAGATACTAGTAGAAGTTCACCTTTAATTAACAACCTACTGCGCTTCGGTCGTAAGGCTTCGGATGTTTACTGCTACTTGACTGTTTGGCCAATCAGCTCCTTAGGAGTTCTAAACATCCAGATTCAAACTCTTAATTGTGTTTGATATGACTGAGACAGCCCTGATGAGTTTATGAGGAGCACTGCAGGTTCCCGTTTGTGTCCATAAATAAACCCTTTTCTGAGCTGAAAAGCAACAGAAACAAGAGTCCAGACCAGATTTCTTCTACCAAAACAACTGCACCCTGAGGACAGATATCAGAAGTATTAAGGCTCCAATCTTGTGCTTTGTATTCAAAACAAAAGTGTTTTTTTTTTTTTTTATTATTGTACTGTATTCATACCTCATGGACGATTACTTTGCTGCATTGCACCACAGCAGGGAGCCATGAAGGTGCCATGTGGGAGGAGCCATGCTTTTTTGGATGAGCAACAGTAAAACTTTCACACTTTTTGGTCTCTGATAAAACTCTATAAATCAGTAAACTATTGTACATGTTGTGGAACGAATGTTCAAAAAGCAAGTTTGTGGTTGTGAATGTGTTAATGTGCAAGAGACAGAAAGACAAAGGAAATATTTTGTATGAAATGGGACATGCTGGGTTATTGGAGTCAACCAATAACCCATTTTGGTGGCAAAATGGGACCCTGTATGAGCATAAAAAAGATGTAATTCCATTTGTTGGTTTCATAAAGAGCGTACATTACGTATTTATAGACCTATTCATAAAGTTTGCAAAACTAAATTATTAGGTAAATTCTTTTGGCCATTTAAATCTAATAACTTTGTTGAATCCTAAAAGTATTTGCAAGTTACTTCTTAACCTAAACATTTTATACAAATAAATGTATAAAAGTTATAGAGGCCAGACTGAGATGGTTTGGACATGTGCAGAGTAGAGAGAGAGAGTACATTGGAAGAAGGATGCTGGATTTCGAACGATCAGGACAGAGGACTAGAGGAAGACCAAGAGGAGGTTCATGGATACAGTGAAGGAAGACATGAAGATAGTTGGTGTGACCGAAGAAGATGCAGGAGATAGGGTTAGATGGAAGAAACAGACTTGATGTGACGACCCCAGAAAGGAAATGCCGAAAGGAGAAGAAATGTAAAATGGTTTGGTACATAAAACGAAGGTTATTTTCGGCCATGACTGATGAAATCCACACCAACTCAACATAATGCTCTGCATGGAAGTAAATTCTTTATTTCATCCGTAAGTCCTCGAGAGGCACTGATCGGGGCGCCTATATGATGAGACGTTTTTGGAAAGATCGAAACCACTGAGAACTCTACCCATTTTTTCTCATTTCTGGAACAAACGGAACACAACTTCCAAATTTTCTACTAACTTCCCACTGATTATCAAAGGTATAAAACATCTCCAGCCGTTGTATAACATTTATCTTTCCTTTGCCACCGAGGGATCAACGCTCCACTTAACCTCTTGAGAGATGGAATTACAAGTTTGACTTGAAGCGGCGATATCGTCTCATTGCAGGTGTCATTACCCCGGCTTATAATTGACAGAAGCATTAACATGTCATTAACACATAAGCTTAGACTTATATGTGAACCTTTTAATGAGGCCATCCTTCAACATTAATAGATTAGTTATCATGGGTAATGACTTAGGTGTCTTTGGCTGTCCTCGCAGGTCGGTGGTGGGAAAACTCAGCATAATGTTTTTGGTTGGGGTGTAGAAGGGGTCCCTCAGGAAATGAGAGAGGAGGTTGTTCGGGGCAAACGTAGAGAGACAAATGTAGGCAGTGTGGTCCATACTAAGGTCCTCTCATGGGAGATGCACCGAAAGGGTGGGGGGTACCATTTCCGCTCACAGTGGACTAAAACTGGACATTTACAAAAGAAAAAATAACTTTATTTTTTGTTCTTTAGCCAAATAATTAAAATATGCGTTTAATAATCAGTATTTTCTTTAGTTTTTTATGCAAATAGAAGACATTAAATTATAACTTGACCGGAGTATACCCCTCATCTCACTTGATATTGGCTGGACTAGCCTTAAAGCTCTAGATGAGCTGTTTAGAAGATGGATGAATGGATTGATTTAGGCATAGCTAGATGAATGCATGGTGTTGGCTCAGTAGTAGCGTGTCTGTTCTTGGACCGGGAGAAGCCAGTTCGATTCCCACTGAGCCCCTGAAGTGTCCCTGGAGGAGACATCTAACCCACTAGTTGCTCCCATTATTGGCACTGTTGTGGCTGCCTGATGCGGTGCAATGCAGCAAAGTCATTTCCCAATTGAGGGATCAATATAGTTTGTTCCGTTCCGTCATCTTCCGCTTGTTCCGGGGTCGGGTCGCGGGGGCAACAGCCTCAAATGGGCAGCTCAGGCCTCTCTCTCCCCGGCTGCATCCTCCAGCTCACCCGGAAGGATCCCAAGTCTTTCCCCGGCCAGCTGTGAGACATAGTCTCTCCAGCGGGTCCGGGGTCTGCACCTTGGTCTCCTCCCAGTGGGATGTGCCCGAAACACCTCGCCTGAGAGGTGCTCAGGGGGCATTCTGACCAGATGTTGTGTAGGAGAGGGAATGAGGAGGATCCAAATGCAGGTTTAACAGTTTATTAAGTGTTGAACAAAGGAATCCACAGCAGAGAGATAACGGCTTCAGGCAGTGCTGGATGGCCAAGAGGAAGGGCTGAAGGTTCCTGTGAGGAGAATAAGAAAATTAATCTGATATCAAAATTTGACTCAGCTTAGAGGTGGTCAGTTTACCACTAGAATCGTTGAAGACCTGACAGAGACTGTGGGTGACACCAGGTCTTTTATAGCCACCGGTAAGTCTGTGCAGCTGGGAGCAATCAGCCAATCCTCCCGTTAGAAGCCATCCAGCACCTGTGAGTTTTGGGGGAGAAAAAAAAAAACAAACAAGCAGGCCTAAAAGGCCTCACACCACAGTACCCCCCCCCTCTAAGGACGCCACCGGGCGGACCACCAGGCCTGTCCGGAAAGCGGCGGTGAAAGTCCCGGACCAAGCCAGGGTCCAGGATCGCTGAACGGGGCACCCAGCACCGTTCCTCCGGGCCATAACCCTCCCAGTCCACGAGGTACTGTAGACCCCGACCTCGGCGACGAACATCCAAAAGACGGTTGACCGTGTACGCATCCGAGCCGTCAACAAGGCGAGGAGGTGGAGGGGGAGCAGAAGGAGGCTGGAGGGGACTGGTAGAAACCGGTTTGATCTGAGAGACGTGGAACACAGGATGTACCTTCATGGAAGAGGGCAGGGCGAGCTTTACCGAGACCGGGTTGACCAGCCGCAGGATCCGGAAAGGGCCAATGAAGCGGGGTGAAAGCTTGCGAGACTCTGCCCTGAGGGGAATGTTCCTGGTAGACAGAAGGACAGACTGACCAACCTGATATGCTGGGGCTGGCTGACGGTGGCGATTAGCTTGGCGCCGAGCCCGGCCGCAGGCCTGTTGGAGGGCCCTCCTAGTTTTCCTCCAGATCCGACGACACCGTCTGATATGGAGCTGCACCGAAGGGACGGCCAGCTCCTGTTCCTGATCCGGGAACAATGGGGGTTGGTAACCCAGAGAAGCCTCGAACGGGGACAATCCTGTGGAGGAACTAACTTGGGAATTATGGGCATACTCAATCCACGGGAGATGAGACGACCACGTGGACTGGGCAGAGGCCAACACGCACCGTAATGTGGATTCCAGGTGTTGGTTAGCCCGCTCCGACTGGCCGTTGGATTGGGGGTGGAAGCCAGATGACAAGCTGACGGAAGCCCCCAGCGCCTTACAGAAGGACTTCCAAACAGCTGATGTGAATTGCGGACCCCGGTCAGAGACTATGTCCAGAGGGATACCATGCAGACGGAACACATGGGTCACCATGAGCTGGGCAGTCTCCAAGGCTGAAGGGAGTTTAGGAAGAGGCACCAGATGTACAGCTTTGGAGAATCGGTCCACAATCGTGACCACAACAGTGTTACCTTCTGAGGGAGGGAGTCCGGTCACAAAGTCCAGTGCGATATGGGACCAGGGACGACTGGGAACCGGTAGGGGATGGAGCAGCCCCGCAGGAGGACGATGAGGGACCTTGCCCTGGGAACAGGCAGAACAGGCAGCGACAAAATTCCTAGTGTCTGCCTCCATCGTTGGCCACCAGAACCGCCGCTGAAGAAGCGCCATTGTACGGCGAATCCCAGGGTGACAGGACCACCGGGATGCATGTGCCCATAGGAGAACCTGGGAGCGGGCAGAGGATGGCACATACGAACGGTTAGCTGGGCCAGTACCTGGGTCCGGATCATGCTGCAGACCATCCCTTATTGCAGTCTCGATCTCCCAAGTGATTGCCCCAATGACGCAGGAGGGGGGTAGAATGGGCTCCGGCTCCGATCTGGACTGATGACAGTCATGCAGGCGGGAGAGGGCGTCAGGTTTGGTATTGCGGTTGCCCGGCCTGTAAGTGAGGGTAAAATTAAAGCGTGTAAAGAACAGCTGCCACCGGGCCTGTCGAGAGTTGAGTCTCTTAGCTGCTTGGATGTAAGCGAGGTTTTTGTGGTCTGTCCAGACCACGAATGGGTGTTCTGCGCCCTCGAGCCAGTGCCTCCATTCCTCGAGTGCCAGTTTGACTGCGAGCAGTTCTCTATTCCCCACATCGTAGTTTTGTTCAGCTGCAGAGAGACGCTTAGAGAAAAAGGCACAGGGATGGAGTTTGCCATCCTCCTGATGGTATTGGGACAGCACAGCACCCACCCCTGAATCCGAGGCGTCCACCTCCACAATAAACTGCCTCAAGGGGTCGGGCTGGACCAGAATGGGGGCCGAGGTAAACCTCTTTTTAAGCTCAGTGAATGCACCCTCTGCTTGGGGAGACCAAACGAACGGTCTGGCTGTGGAAGTAAGCTGGGTAAGGGGAAGAGCTACCTGACTGTAATTGCGAATGAAACGCCTGTAAAAATTTGCGAAACCCAGAAATTGTTGTAGTTTGCGACGGGTGTTGGGTCGAGGCCACTCAGCCACCGCGCTAACTTTTTCGGGGTCCGGGCAAACCTGCCCAGCGTGTACAATAAAACCAAGGAAGTTGACGGACTGAGAATGGAACTCGCACTTCTCAGCCTTTACAAACAGACGATTCTCAAGGAGTCGCTGGAGTACCGCATGGACATGGACGATGTGCTCCTCAACAGTGGGCGAAAAAATAAGAATGTCGTCCAGATAAACAAAGACAAAACGATTAAGGAAGTCACGGAGCACATCGTTAATGAATGCCTGGAAGACTGCGGGAGCGTTAGTTAACCCGAAAGGCATGACCAAGTATTCGAATTGGCCCAGGTGGGTGTTGAACGCCGTCTTCCACTCGTCCCCCTCCCGCATTCGGACGAGATGGTAGGCGCAACGCAGATCGAGTTTTGTAAAGACCCGGGCTCCCTGAAGTAGCTCGAACGCCGAATTAATGAGGGGCAACGGGTATTTGTTGCGAACGGTGATGTTATTAAGACCCCGATAATCGACGCATGGACGGAGGGAACCATCCTTCTTACCCACAAAAAAGGACCCCGCTGCTATGGGTGCCGAGGAAGGGCGGATAAGCCCCGACGCCAGGGACTCATTGATGTACTTCTCCATCGCCCCCCTCTCTGGAGCAGACAGATTGTACAGGCGACTGGCGGGTAAGGTTGCCCCAGGGAGGAGGTCGATGGCGCAATCATATGGCCGATGAGGCGGGAGAGATTGTGCCCTCTCCTTACTGAAGACCTCTTTGAGGTCATGATACTCTGCCGGGATAGACGCAACGTCCACCGGGTCGATTGAGCCTACCGTGTCGGAAGAGACGGTTGTCACGGCAGATTGGAGGCAAGTTGCATGGCACTGATTGCTCCACCCGACGATACGCCGGTTTTGCCAGTCGACCTGTGGATTGTGCAACCTAAGCCAGGGGAAACCTAACACAAGGGGTGAGCCGGGTGAAGAAATAACGTTAAACGAAAGGTGCTCACGGTGATTACCCGATACCACCATCTCCAACGGGGAGGACTGGTGGGTCACCCTGGTGATAACGTGTCCATCGATCGCCGTGGCATTAATGGGTTCTCCGAGTGGTTGGGACTGGAATCCACACTGACGGAGAAAATCTGCGTCGATGAAGTTGCCGTCGGCCCCGGAATCCACCAACGCTTCGACCGGAAAAGAAGAGGAACAACCAGAGGTTAGTGTCACAAGAATCATAAGCCTAGGGGTACCATGACATCTAGTTGTGCCCACCCGTAACCCTAGGTCTACCGGTGGGCCCCGTCTTTTGGGCGACAAGGGCAAGCTGAGAGTAAGTGACTTCTCGACCCGCAATAGAGACACCTCCCTTCTTTTAGTCTAACCTCTCTTTCCTTTTTGGTTAGATGCATCTGTCCCAACTGCATTGGTTCTGTGGAAGGCTGCTCAGCCTCTTGTGGAACAGATGCAAATGCCCTAGGTGGGGGGCAGACCGAGGAAGGCTGTCGATGGCTGTGAACTGGAGTAGGGTGTAGGGCCCGGGTGGTATTTTCATATCGTTTCTCTCTTTACACCACACCAGATGCCCGAACCACCCCATCTGGCTCCTCTCGACCTGGAGGAGGAGTGGCTCAACACCGAGCTCCTCCCGGATGGCAGAGCTCCTCATCCGATCTCTGAGTGAGAGCCAAGCCACCCTGCGGAGGAAGCTCATTTCGGCCGCTTGTACCCGCGCTCTCATTCTTTCAGTTACCACCCACAGCTGGTGACCATAGGTGAGGGTAGGAACGTAGATCGTCTTGTAAATCGAGAGCTTTGCTTTTCGGCTCAGCTCTCTCTTTACCACGACGGACCGATGCAGTGTCCTAGTTATTGCTGATGTCGCACCGATTCGCCTGTCGATCTCCCGCTCCATCCTTCCCCCACTCGTGAACAAGACCCCGAGATACTTAAACTCCTTCACTCGTTATCAATATAGTACAGTTTTTTTAATTTATTAAAGATAGGACCATCCGTTCAAATGATATCCCTTAAATCTTTTTTCTACATCTACATAAATGCTGATTTCCCGTTAATAATCTGACTGAACTTTAAAGTCCCCAGCTTATCTGCTCTCTAACCCTTAAACTACTAACCCCACACACTAATCACACCGAGCTGGAGCCTTTGCTTGTTTACATCAGACCTTCAAATTAAAGACAACAATTAATCTCCCAGGATGCCTCATGTCACGGCGGCCACACAGATGATTGATTAAATCTGGCTCTGGCATGGCAGTGGCTGAACTAGGGTAGAGTTTCACCCCATGATGGAATCCTTTCAGGGCCTTCAAGATGCTGTGACCCCCTCCTTCTTTGGAAGTGCTCTGATGTGAAAACCAGGTAGCCCTATAACCCTCTACTGCACTCTCCTCGCCTCCTGTCTTCCCTCCTTTGCTCCCATTTCTCAGTCCTTGCGGAGTTGGTGATGGATTGTATTTTGCTCCTCAGAAACACATTGTTTTCTTTAGCACAGCAGGGTATTCTATTTGCAAAGGTCGGGCTGGAGAAGTATTGAGGACATCTATCACTGCGGAGGTGCCTCTGGTAAGCATGCTCTTTCCTTTAGAAGGAGGAGCGGTTGTGAACGATGGATAGTTGGAACTGTCTGGTGTCAAAAAACAAAGACAAATGCAGGGAAACTGAAGCTGTCCACAAAAAGAGAAAAGTAGGTCAAATTGTAGCATATTTCGGAGTTCTTTTGAAGCCTGATATCAAATTTATGAGGTTTATTCAGATCACAACGAAGTATAAAAAAATCTCTAGCTCCAATTTTCTTCATTTTTTAGCCATGGATACGAAGAGTCCGAGTTCTCTAGATCAGGTTTAAGACTTCAAATTACAGAGGAACCACAGGATAAGCCGCTGATGAAAGCAGACATGATCATCTTGTTTCATGCTGCATTCCACACAGTTACTGCAGGTTGGGATCAATCATTATCAGATAATCAACATAGATTTACTCTCATTCCCATGCCCTGTTTTGTCCTATTTTCTCAAGTTACATAATCATAATTGTCCAAATGGAGGCTTAAAAGGAGAGATTATCCAAACTAAATCTCCTTTTCGCACCTCCATGAGAAAGTCAAACAGCAGTGGTGTTTGATGGCAGCAGTGGACAACCTTGAACCTCCAAATGAAATGAACCAAAAGCAGGCTTGTCTAACAGTATTTTCACCTCTGGAGACACTAAATACACATACGACATCCAGAGGTCCTGATATGTTCTACATGCTGTCCTCCAGAGGGAACCATGGGGGAATTTGTAATGCAGCTATTTCAGCTCAACGATGATGTACACACCTCAGCTATGCTGAAACAGATTGGAAATGATGTGTAGCGCAAATAACACGAGTAAGAGTCAAACTTCAGCATTTAAAAAAAGAAAAAAAAAACCTTACAGTTAGTCATCGAAATGATGCATTTCACTTTTTGTGGCCTCGTTCTTTTGCTGATTTTTTTTAAATTGTTTTTTTTATCTACAGCACATTGATTTTTTTGGTCCATTTGTCTCATTTTGCAATCATTAAAAAAAATGGCTACTTTGTAGATTTAGTCAAACACAAGATTTTTTTTTTTAACATAAATTAACAAAAGACCACTATAAATACATTTCAGATTAAATTAAAACAATTGCATCCATATACGTTGTAGTTGCTTGTCTGAGATTTTTTTCTCACACAGTGAGAGCAGGCTCGGGGACTCCTGTATGCCCAGCACACAGGACGCACAGGACGGGGGGAGTTGAACTTGTGACCCTTCCCTTGGGCGTGAGGCCCTGGGGGTTGCAGTATCACAGAGCTGATCCACTCCAGGCTGCCTGGTTTGGCTCGAGCACCGCCTGCCTATCCTCTGCTACAGCTGGCACATAGCAGCCAGTGTCGTACTGCAGCACTTCATGAGCTCATGCTATGATACAACAGCAAGCCTGCACAAAAAGGGTTTGGTTTAATCTACTAATGAGCAAGATTAAGACCAAAAAAAATCAGAAGATGATTAAAAACATACATTTATTTTCTGTTTTTTTGTTTCGGTGAATAGTAATAAAATAAATGAAATTGTTGAAATATTTAACAATACTTACTTAAAAAGGATAAAATGGTTTGTGAATAAACTAAAAAATTAAAGATGTCAATTTGATTTGATGTTTTTGAAGACAAAACCAAGCAAAACTAAATTGAAAACATTTTTTTTTTAATTTTCTGTTCTTGACTTTGGATTAATTTAAATCTCTAAAAAGCTATCATTTTTTAAATGCATACTTTTGTTGTTTAGAATAATAAAACAAATCTTAACTAATTAAAAAAATAATTAATATTGCAGTAAAACTGGTTACAATTACAAAGTAGTAAAAAACCCCACACATAAATATTTTAATTTACAAAGTATATAATATTAACTAATTACAAATTCATTTGTCTCGTGAGATTAAATTCAAAATAGTACATTTTATTTTTTCAGTTTTGATTCATTTTACTATTATTTAATTGCAGAAATTAATCTGTATAGTTTTTGTATTCGTGAGATTTTTATAGATTATAAAAATACACATTAATCATTAAATCTGATTTCTAACCACAATTTTATCTTTATTATAATTAACCATTAATCAGGGAGAACAAATCACCCGAGAAGCTAAAGTCTTTTAATAATTAGGACATCTGAGATTAATATTTTTTTTTTCTCTAATTAACTGAAGGTTACATTACCGATAACTTGCCCTCATACGTTAACATATTACAGGTTAGAGCAGATTATCGTAATCAGTAATAAGCCTCAGAAATCAGAGAAACATGACATTTTACAAATTATACACATAAGCAAAGACTCACATTTTTTATCAGAAGAAAAAATACAAATTTGGAAACAACAAGCTTTCCTTCACGCAACAATTTAAAGCATTAAATAGTTGAATATGTGAAAATAACAAAAAGTTCAAAGAAAGAATAAGATTTTATCTGCTTCAAACCTCTGAGTTTCTGGGGTAACCCATAGACCCATGTTTTCTAAGGCTGTGAGCACCACCTGCTGGTTTTGGCATCTTCACTAGGAAATCTGCCCTTTGCTCGACCCCCTCCCTGTAAAATTCAAGCAGCTTTTTCCGGCTCCTTCTGCTTCAACATATATTACCACACCACTGTTTTTGGGCACAGATCCCAGAGGGGAAAGTTAACTGATGAAAAACTTGGTGGTGGAGCACCGACACAAAAGCAGAATAAAAAAGATCACTTGGTTCATGTAGATTAAATATTCTTACAGTGTTGGAATTCTGCTCCAAAATGCAATCAAATTGTTCATTTTAATTCAAGCTGAGCTACAAAATAGGACACTAACACAAACAATTAAACTGTGTGGATTTCACACTCAAAGAAAAGGTTCAGCAACAATTTATCCTGTTCTGAAGCATTTCCTTCCAAATACAACATAATATTCACCATTTGTTTTTTCAGGCCTGGGAAAATTTGGCAGTCACGTGACCCCAAAGCAGTATTGTGCTTTCTACAGTTAATGATTCTCATTTTATAGAAAATCAAAATAAGCGTGTTTCATTTTGTTAGCTAAGAAATTAGAAATTTAACGACAAAAGCTGATCAGTTTTCACTTGTTTGTGACACTGTCAACACACAACAATTTTGCTCGAAGCTGCAAAAAAAGTGCACAATGTTATCAAAGCTAGCACATAGCCATTGTATTCTGCTGGTCATGTACACTAAAACAATTACAGCCCATGTTAGAATGTAGACAGGGTGGTGAACATAATGCATGGCCAAAAACAACCTGCTGTCTTAGAAAACCTCTTCAGGTTTTTCATAAGGAACAACATTCAAACATTGTAAAAACCTCCAAAAAGTTGATTTTTGATTAAATCTCACCTTTAAACAGGTCTGTACAAATGAATAAAATAGGGTTATTTTACATTTTCAAGCACAAAAACATGAAATTGTTACGTTTTTCCTCGGCCTACAAGCTAAATTGACTTTAGAGAAAATTACTGAGTCGTTTTTGTGGACAATGGGCGACAATAGTTTTAGCAGTTTTACCCACCACAGGCAACCTTATTTTACTTGTCTATTTTATGCACAGACAATCCACATGCAGAACACTGCACTGTAGAAATTAAAGCTGCTAAGTTGCACCAAAACAATGTTAAACAGCACGTCTGCAAAAGGTGAACAACTTCACAAAAAGAACAATTGTATAGCAGGAAGAAAATGGTATCTTACGTCAAACTGCGCGTGTCTGCGTGACTGAAGTGGGTTCCATGTATGTTCTATCTCTGCAAAGGTCAAACTAAAGATAAGTTTGTTATCCATGCAGCATGCAATCACATTTACATAGTGTGCAGAAGAAAGCAAAGCTGAATCCATCTAAAAGCATCCAATGAAACCAGATCCCGGAACATACTCATATTCCAGCTTTTATTTCTTGATTTCTCGTCTTCGGGAAATGAGTTTAAAATTTTGGTTGTAAACCGCATCACAGCAGATAAAAAGCAGAGCATCCAGAATACTAAACATCTCTCATTGCGTTATTATTACACTTGTGGCTCATTTCCCAAGTTCATGACAGCTGTTTATGCTTCCGCCTGGATAAATTTAAGGAAACAAGCAAAGATTCGTCTAGAGACTATAGACGATCATTGCTTTGCTCTTAGGCTATATCAATACTACTAACAGTTAAACTAAGAGTATTATGTTAGTTACACTCACTAAACTTTCACAAAAGTGAGAAAAAACTTTAAATAAATGTCATGTTACAAAATGAAAATACCTATGCAAGCATATGCAAGCACTCCTGTGCTACAGTTTGCATAAATTGAACAGCAACGCTTCAAGATCTGTTTTTTCTGCACATTGAACAGCCTCTGAAACTCAGAGTCAATCTGAGGAACTCTGTAGCCAAAAATGTACCCTAAGAAGACCATGAGATAATTATGATACATGTGCACGCCACATTTAAACCCTTTCCTATCAATTATGAGAAACTTTTTAATTGGGGATGTGTTGGAAGTTCAAGACGCTTTTGTCTAAATGGTGAAACGATTGGATTTTATGCATAAAACCAGATGTTGGGAAAATGTCAAGCACTTTTTAGACGGCTAAATTTAGCTTCAAATTACACTAACAAACTTCCCCTTTCTTTAAGTTGTCAACGTCTCAAATCAAAGACGGAAATGTGAAAATGGACATGAGAACAGGCCGACGAGGTGATACACCCGTGTGGACTTTCAGAAGAAGGGTGACACACCAGGAGGCTTTGGGTCTTGTTGTTAGCCAAGAATGGGCTGCTCTCTCTGGGTTATCAGCCACCTCCCATGACCCCCCGCTGGTGCAGCAGGGTTGTTGTGTTGTTTCATTATCACAAAGGTTCACGTAGCAAGGAGAGGCGCCATCATTATCCATCAGGCTTAATGAGACTATCTCGCTGCCGTAAAGGTCAGGCAATTACTGCTGCTGCAGTTTTCAGCCTGACTGAGATGGAGGCAAAATAAAAAGCGCACACACTGACACAAACAAACACACAAAAAAAGTGTTCACGTGTTTAGATGTAGCGTTAAAATTTGATCATACGTCATACTAAATGGAGAAATTTGACGATTATGCAAGAAAATCAAACCAAATTTTAAAATGAAACATGGTCCAATCACATCATCATATTCTAGTTACGTTCATTCTATAAGTAATGTTAATAGTGTTTGCACCATGGAAATGTGTTTCTCAAATTTTTACTGATCTCATTGGTTGTAAATTAAAAAAAATCCCAACTCCACATTTGCTTGGTTGGGTTTGTGGTGCAGCTGCAGCTTCTTGCACTGATTTGTGGACGAGCAACTGCAAAACAGCAAGTGACTTAGCAGTCATCTGGATCATGTGCAGTATATGACAGGCCTATAATTGGATCAGACGTTGGACCTTTGACTTGTGGCATATGACATCACTTCAAGGCTGCGTACGTATCTCTTACACAGCTCCAACCACCGACTTCAAAGAGCATGGCCCATTCTTTAAAAATCAAGAAATAAAAAAAACCAACAATGTCAGCAAAACAGAATAAATTCTACATAAAAATATACTTGGGACTGTTTTAAAAAATCTTAGTAACTATTGTTAAATTATATTCTTACGAGATGAACTTGAAAAAGTTTCTCACAAGGTCGAAAAAATGTTATAAAAACTGATGTTATGTGATTTTATTTTTAACTTTGAGAAATTTTTAGATGAGTAGTTACAAAAAAAAAAAACAAGAAAGCCAAAAATATTGAATTTGTTGCCTATCCACAACCAATTTATCAAATAAGATTCATCTCAGAATGATGATGGACCATCTTGTTGCTTCATGAGATATGTCCCTACCTCTTCATCAGCAATAAGAAATAATAACTTCCCATGTGAACGGTGACATTTAGAAATTATTCTTTTCCAAAGTACCCCTATTTTAACACGCAATAACTCAGCCTGAACCGATGTCTGAGACAACGACAGGACACCTGCAGAAACATGTTAAAGAAAAATTGCACCCTTCCTCACATTTAGATGGCTTTCCTGCCTGCGGTGCCACAGGCGGTCCCGGGACAGGTTTATGTTCCTCTCACAAGGTTTGAGCCACTGGTTACAGTGTTTTAAAGGCTGGATTAATGGGGTGGCAAGAGAGGCCATAAATTGATAATATAACCACTGAACATACTTGCCAGGACAATTAAGATAATACAACTGGAAATAGAGACCCAATGAATCGCCCTGGTAAAGAGCAACGACTGCGTGACAATGATGCGCGGCCCTTAGGCCTTTGGTTGGAAACTGTCATCGTTGTTCTTCCAGATATGGCTGGCAATAAACTCCTTACAATCACACATGGCAGTCGGAGAGTTAAAAAAAAAAAAAATCATAAAAATACAGAATGGGATCGCAGTAGTTTCTCAAACATGTCAACCTTACAGGTTAACTTTTAGTAATGATTGTTTTGTTTTAGGATCAATGGGGTTAAGCGTGTCATAAAACATATGAAAATAATAGCCACGCACGCTTTGTCAAAAAAGGGGGATCTATATAAACTAAAATGTTCATTGAAAATAATTGAATCTGTCAGACAACCTCTGCGGGGATATCCAGTTTATTACAAGAGGGCTTGACATTTCTAATGCTATTACAGTGAGCAGAGTATCCAAAGGTCAATGGTCTTGTCTGTCAATAACTATGTGACTGTGCTGAAGGATAAGAACACAATTTACTTAATGTCTCTCTTATACAAGGCTCCTGTGGAAATGGAGATAACGTACAAGCTTGTTCAGGTAGAAGTTCCTGCTATCTGCCTTTGTGATTCCCTTACACTCGATTTGGCTGGTGTCAAACTTCCTCCACTTTTTATTGCAGTACACAATAGTCATATAAAAGACCCTTTTGCACTTGTTTTTTGTAGAGTTCACTTTTAAAGTACGGCTGTGTGAAAAGGCCCTGCCAATACTTAAACAGTTTGTGGGTATGCTAAATTTTTTTACACGCAGTTCCTTATTTACCAGCTTTCCTTTAACATTTGCTTGAAATCAGAAACACTTCTAAACCACAAAGTTGTGTTTTTTTCTGACACAAAGTCCCTAGCTGTGCAACCGATCATCTTTGATGATGTTATGTTCATCAACTTAATGGAACAACTCCAAAATTAGGCAACAACAAAGGAAATATTTAGGTAAAACTGAAAATTAAATCATACATACATGGTATTGAACATAGAATGAATTTTAGGTCATACGGGACGCTATTTAACTTAGTTTTTTGTTGTACATGCCCAAGAACAATCTGCCGTTCTTGGGCAAACTATGTTTGCATAGTATTTGAATACTGAATTGGAGAGCTCATAAAATTCTACATGCCACTTCAGGTCTGTTTCAATGTGGGAACTCTGGTGTCCTGACGAGATCTGTGACCGTCGAGATCTGCAACTTTGCACTTCTTTTTTGCACCTCTTTGCACCGCTTTTTGCGCATGCCCAAAAAGCATCGTCCCTCTCTTCCAAATGATCTAAACTTCGAGATCTGCGACTTGGCGTGGCGCTAACTTCCATTGGAATTAGCGTTTTTTTCGCACCTGCTCTGCATTTTCGACTAGAAATTTATTATTTTAAACGTACAAGTAAGTGTTTTTATTTCGTGTAAGGTGTATTATTTTTAGGTTTTGTGACCGGTTGTTTGCTTTTGGCCGCAGATCTCGTCAGAACACTGTTCAAGCATGGTAGAAGCCTCTAAAATTAAATTTTTTGAAAAATTGATACCGTTGCAATTTTTAAACAAGTATACAATTCTGTCGAAACATCAACCGACTCTCTAGAATACCTTGCTTGTTTTTTTTACATATTTAAAAAACAGACAAATTTACATACATTTATGACCAAAAGCTAGTCTATTTTGTGAAGCAGAGGTATAACTACCCGCTGGATAACATGCAACAAAAGCTTAATAAGAGAATGAAAAATGTTACAGATCAGTCGTAATGAAGATGAAAAGACTCATTGTGACGCCTGATGAAGATACATGCCCGTCTTTCTTTGACGCTCTACTAATTACAAGACGGGTTTCCCTTAATAGGTTGTGAAATATTAAGTCCCATTAGCAAATAAGAGTAGACTACAAAACTAAAGCTGCTTTACTGATGAATCCTGTGGCAGGTGGTGAGATGTTTGCTTAAGTTTAGGCAGATAATGAAATGCTCCTAGATGTTGGTGGAGATTAGTAATGAAGAAAAAAACTACTGCAGCATTTGTCATTTTTGGATAAATTGGGTTTTGTTTACAAAGGTAAATCAATAATCTTGGAAACTTCTTTGTCAAATATAAAAGACTGAATGTGGTACTTTTTGAATGCATTCGGCCCAGCTACTCTTTCCACAAACAATATCTTCATTATAAATGTTCATTACATCTACAAAAATTCATCCACACCTTCTCACATGAGCCCCTCAGAATTAAAAAGAAACTGAGGAAGAAAACAAGGAAATGAATCATCAATGGATGGATTGGAATGATTCTGATACTTAGGGTTATTGCGGAATTATAACAGTTTATTATAACTTAAAATTATACTTTTTTTTTTAACCTCAATTGTCATCATTTTTAAACTGTTTGCGATGACTGAGTTTACCTTTTAACCAGATATACAACTATTTGGCTGAAAAGAAAGCTCCGTTCCGTTCCGTCAGCTTCCGCTTGTTCCGGGGTCAGGTCGCGGGGGCAACAGCCTCAAACGGGTAGCCCAGGCCTCTCTCTCCCCAGCTATATCCTCCAGCTCACCCGGAAGGATCCCAAGTCGTTCCCCGGCCAGCTGGAGAGACATAGTCTCTCCATGTCTCTCAGCTGGAGAGACATAGTCTCTCCAGCTGACCAAGGGGTCTGCCCCTTGGTCTCCTCCCGGTAGGACGTGCCCGAAACACCTCGCCCGCGAGGCGCTCGGGGGGCATTTTGACCAGATGCCTGAACCACCCCATCTAACTCCTCTCGACCTGGAGGAGGAGCAGCTCGACACTGAGCTCCTCAGAAAGCTTATAAATACAATTATTCACTTTCGGAGGGAGAGCAGTACCTGAGTGGAGGTACCAAGCGTGTGCACTAAAACACTTACTGCTTTAGACAGAGGTGTGGCAAAGAACAGAAGACGTGTCAGAAAACAATCTGGTATTCTTGTGGCATTGGAAAAGTTTAAAATCACTCGAAAATGCATGAACAAAACAAAAAAAACCCATTTCAATTATGTTTCGGATTTGATGTGGGAATGATGTTCAAACATGGTAAAGCATCCAAAACGTAGATTTAGCTAAAACCCCCACAGGCTCCTTCAGGTTTAAGGAATCTTCATATGAAATTGGAAAAAGAGCCTAAAGTCTGTGACCGAACCGGCCTGGCAAGCACCCGGTTAATTTTCTTATTTTCTTGCAGGAAACCTTATCTAGAGGAATGAGTTTTAATTCTGGTGTTGCATGATTAAGTCTGTTCGTGGTTAATGTGGGTTCGCTGGACTGAGAAAGTGGATGTGGTTGGAAAAATAAAGGAAGTTAAAAAATGAGGGTTTTGATAGTGAAGGATGTGAGTGGGTTTGGCTCAGTGGAGCTTTACGTTTGGATTTTAATGGCTGTCCGTGTTTGCGTGGGTTGTTCGGGAGGCCTGAATGGCACCTGTCAGGTTCTTGATTAACGAGGCCCTCTGCCCTTCAATTCCCCGGCCTGTCACTCAGAGAGAGCACATTAATCTTCATCGCCTGCTTGTCAGGTCAGGGCCAGTCCAAGACACCCACCAATATGTGTCCATATATTTGTGCCTTTAAAGCATGCGTGCTCTGCGCTGGTCACATGTGTTTCAGAGTGGGTAAGTGCATGTATGTGTCCTTGCTCATGTGTGAGATTAAACACATGTGCGTGTTTGGATGGATGTGTGACATTGCTCGAGTGGACGAGGTGAATTTCGAGGGGGAGGCGCTGAATTGGCCGGACGGAAAGTACAAGGACGAGAGCAGAAGGGTGAAATGTCGGCAGTAAAATACCAAAAATATTTGTAACTCATATCTGGCCTCTAAAACGAGACATTTGCATAATTTATTAAGATTCACAAGAGCATGTGCACTGTGTCGTATGCACATGATTCCCCTGTGTGAGAGGTGAGAATGCTGGCTGTGGTGATGGGAATGAAGAGGAGGAGGGGATGGCTGCCTCATCGATGGGATCAGTGTGTGTGTGTGAGGAAACAGATGGAGTGTAGTGTTGCCCCTCCTGCCAGCCACCACTCGCTGGCAGCAATGGCAACCATCAGCACCTTACCGCAACCCCCTCCGTACAATCCCACCAGCGAATCAGATTATCCCAGCTGCACAAGCACCGGCCAATCGAGATGGAGGAAAGTAGAAAAAATGAAAACAGCAGTTCAATTAGGGCATAATGAAGGGACATTCATCATTCAATTAGGCATCTGTCACTGACACACAAAATGGGAGAAAACTTGGAGAGAGGGAGAAAAGCGAGGAGCGAGTGGGGGATACGGCTGTAAATGAACAGAGCAGCAAAAACAGGTGAAAAAAAAAAAATCAGAAAATCACTGATTAAAAATGTGTGGAGACCAGACAGAGTGAAAGTGATGAATGGATGAGGGTTCGTAGGAAGAAAACAAGGTGGAGATGCAGACTCTTCATAAAGTTAATTATAGTAAAATCTCAGTAATATTTTTGGGACTTACAGTCTGTTTTAGTAAAATCAAGACAAAGGGAAAAACATTTGGCCATTAAAAAGAAAAAAAGAACATGTGAATGGAAAATTATCTTTATTCCTAACATTTTAAACTTTGTTCTCGTGTGGAAACAATTTTTATTGTTTAGGGAAGAAAATTTGAATTAATTTTAATTCAAATTTACGGAGAAAAAGTTGGTATAAAAATGATAAATAAGTCCAAACAGATGAATTTGTACATTTAGTTAGATTTAATCGTAAACTGCGGCACATGTAAACCAGGTTGTTGTTGGCTGTGTTTAAAACACATTTTAAATGTATTAGTATAATTATGGGTACTTTTACTAGTACTTTAAAATTAATGCTATTATTAGCATTTTAAAATAAATAGATGTAGAATGATTAGAAAAGTTCCCAAAAATGCATCACATTTTGATTCTTTAAAATCCACTAAAGCCAGTTTTTCTCCAATGAAAAGTAGTTAATTTCTAGAAACCTTTAAATGAAGACTTTGATTCATTAGAATTTCACATAAAAATTGGGAAAGCTCTTGGAATCTGTTTTCAGACTTCAAAAAAAAAAATCCAGATAAAAAGCAAAGAAACAACCAGCTTTTCATGGTAATAAAATAAACACATCCAAATGTATATGCATGGGTTAAGAATGATTACTTTTAACGTCAGTTTCTATCCTTAAATTAGGCTTTTAAAGTTTCACTGCAGACCAACTTGGTCAAATTAAAATGTTGCAGTTTAATGACCAATTAATTTATTTTGTTTGTATTGTAAATCTATTTCAGATTAAAATCGACTTAAGATTCTTATGATACAACAAAATGCCCCGATTCCACAAGAAAAAAAAAAACGTTGCAACTTAATGCATCTTAATTCAAATGTTGATTTAAAAATAACTACTGACTGATTTTACAGCAAACTTCAACAGGATTAAACAAATTAATGACTATTTTTGGTTGTACTGCTAATTTTCCAAGTTTAAAAAAATAAATTGTATGTATGAAATGTACTTATTCAAAGAAATGAACCAATTATTTATTGAAAAAAAAAGACCATTTGTGAGAAATAAAAGCACGTACTGTAAGTTAAGTGAATATTGTGAACTATCCTCAATTCGGAAGACAAATTAAACTAAAAATTATTCTCTAAATTATTGTGTATGTTATATCTATTAAAAAAAGTTATTCTAGTACAAAAAAATAAAAAAGAATGCATTCCAGTCATCCACAACTTCAAATAAACTGTGGTTTTTAATTATTTTACCACTATTTATCCTCAGAGATAAAAAAAAAAAAAAAATCATGACAATCTCAGAGTCTGGTACAAATAAAAGAATTTTTTTTTTTTTTTGAAAGAAAAAAAATGCAAATCTCACTCCAAATGTAATTAAATGTGTGTAAACGTTCGTCCTTATCTGATAAGTTGATCGGAGGTTTTGGGACCAGAAAGCTTAAATAAGGAGACAACAATCAATCATGATCCTTTGGACTAATCAATCCCTGTCTTTTCCCTTCCTCTTTCTCATTTGTGTGGCATGCATCACCTCCTCTGCATATTGATTACACGCCACGCTCTGAACAATAAGTAAAACCTTGATTATTACAGATTTCTTTGTTTATTTTAAATGGAATTTTTTTAGCGGATTTGTAGGCATTGTGTCTTTTAAGAAAAGAAAAAAAAAGTTCAGCTGTGATTGGCTAACAGCATCCACATGCGTTGTTGAAATGTGGGCTGTTGTGCACATAACATACATTGAAATGGTTTTGTGCACACAGATGGCAAATTAAAGAAGACAAAAGTGATCCCTGAAATGGCACGTTGACCAAAAAGACAAACAACTTAATTTGAATCTAAAGGTGATTTTTTTAAATCACTAAAAGACATTTTGACACGTGCAAAAAAAAAAAAAAAATGCACAAAAGTTTACGTAATGCATATTTAGAGGACAAAGTTGCATTCAAGGTCAACTGAATTTTTTACACTTAGATAACCTTAAAGTAAATCAAAAAGTTCTCCATTTTAAAGTCAAGCTTGTTTGGAAAACTATATGCTGCTTATTTGTTTTGAGCAACATTTTGGTCACTTTTGGGACAGTTTTATGTCAGAATAGAGAATAGAGTTTGCATGTAATTTAAAGGTGACTATCTGGAACACATTCATGCATATCATTGGGATCCAGCTACTCTACAAACTATTGGACCAAAAAAGTAATGTGCACCTGTTAAAAGTTAATATTTTCAAAAAGTTTCCAGTCACATATCAGTCACATTTTAATTTCTAATCTTGAAAAAGTACCTCTCATTAAAATGATCATTTCATTTATCTAATTTTTCTAATGAGGATTTTTTATTATTATTACTTTTAAGTTTAAACTTTTAAATATTGCAGACAAAGAAAGAGCTTCAAGAAATCCGACTTGAGATTTAGGAATGAGCAGGGAAAAAAAAGAAAACTAAATTAAAGCAAAACAACCAAAAAACTCCACATCAAACACCTTCATCACATTGTCTTTCTTGTCTTGTGCATCTCTCTGCTTCTCTCATGCCAGCTGTCTCCAAACCCCCATGTTCGCCTCCCCCTGATACCCCTCATTCTTTCTACTTCATTCTTCCTCTCCTTTGTCCCCCACCAAGCAGGAAAATGATCCCTAGTAAATAATATATCAAGATAAATGATAATTGCTCTGATTTTTTTTTTTTTTGCATGTTCCCCATCAGTTAATGAGCCCCATAAATTAGCAATGAATATGGCTGACAGCGTTTGTCTGAGGACGGTCGATGGGAATGTGTTTCGGCATCCTGATAGTTAAAACTTGGAATTTTCCGCATCTCATATTTTTCATGTTTTTTTTTTAATCTATCTTATAGTTTTATAACTAATGCATTATCTCAACAATAAAACTACGCTAATTTTATGCAACATTTTTCTACAGGATTCATCTTTTTCTAACATTTATGAAGAAAAATAACTTTGGTTTCTGTTCAGTTTAAGGTTACATTTGGAAGAAAAATAGGAAAGGAAGTTTTTCTTAAAAAATTCTTAAAAATTTTTCTTAAAAAACCAAATTTTACCATTTGTGACTTAAATGCCTGTTTTTAAATAACCGTAGACCAAAAACAAAAAAACATGTGCACTTCTGATTTGTAATAAATCATTTTATGCAATCATACCATTGGGGACTAACTTGATATCCAATCAAAACTTTTGCTTTCTTAAGCTATTAAATTTCAGGAATGTGATTCATCAACTTTTAATTCCATTTTTTTTATTCCAACTTTGGATTGAGAATCTTTCATTTTAAATTGTCCAACTATCTGGTGGTTAAACCAGAAACCCATCGCGACCTTTCTCTCATCATGAGATAACAGCTGATTGGTGTCCTGCTCATGCCTTTCCTAAAATAACCATGACTCTGTAATTTAGTTTATGATTAATTAAGGGAGGTCCAGATGGGAAGATGTTTTCATTTAAGTATTAGATGACGTATTGTTTCAACCAATGAGATGTCATTGTTTTTTATTAAAGCTGAACGAACAACCAGTAACTGTACAGTGATTGTAAATTGGCTGTGGATGAGCACCCTCACTTCGGCCTTGTCCCTCTGACCCTGTCAGACATCAAACGGGAGGTCTTGGCCACAGATCGCACATGCAGACATCCCCAGAGATCGCCTGATTGAAATCTGGCAACGGGACCAAACAGCTGCTTCAAACAAAAGACATCTGCATATTTCAGATTTGTTTTTCATAAATTAACACCGCAACCTGCCAAAATTCAAGGCGAGGGAGCCCATCGACTTGTGTATAATTAGATAAAGTTTACAAGCTTTGAAAGTTGGGAATTAACATGAGGTAAAAGGTTTTCCACAAGGGAAAGATGTTGATGGGGTGGTCTAGAAGCCTACAAGTATCTACCTGCCATCTTTTGTAAGGTTGAAGAGAAAGGGGAATGAATGTAAAGAAGAAACTCTGTTTTTCTGTTAGCTGAGGTTCATAAGGAGGCTTTAACCCATCCTGGGCGTGCTGACAGTTTGATGTTGCTTGTCCAGTCAGTTAAAATTGGCCGTGCTTTTTTCAGGTCCTTCTCTGACCCGATGACTCCTACCACACATCTGTGTGGCAGCCCATGTTAGAATTTCTGTTCATTCCCGATAACACCCCATGGGTTGTCTTTGTGGGGTCAGATAGTAAGCTGTTTCACTTGTAAAAACCCCCTTCAATTATTCAGTGAAGTCAAGCCTCCCCTTTATCTCCTGCTAGACTCCCGGTGTGCTTGGAGACAACAGAGACAGAGAGAGAGAGATGGCAAAATAGAGAGATGGATAAAAATGGGAGGGAAGAAAGGATGGGAAGAAGCGGATGTCTCCTCAAAAGCATTGCTGCCTAATTACTAGCTCATTTAGATCAGCAACCGCGGTTATAAATAACCCAACAGCTGGCGCAATGGAAACAGACAAATAGCAAACACAGAAAAGCAGAACTGTATCACAGCCTGCTGGAAAAAGCCTCGGAATGATAATGGTGTCTGTGGTGTACGCAAAGTCTGGAGTGTCTCAACATGGGTGTGATCCTCACAATCCAAGCGCCTCAAATGACTCTGAGGTGTCATTTGAGGCGTAAGTGTACATCTTAGAAATTTCAGTCCCAAACTCTGCAACCCTAACAATTTAGTATTTTAAAATGATTATTTAAAAAATACTTTATACGGAAAGTTTTTTAATAAAATAAAAATAAGTAGAGGAGTTCAAAACGGTTTCACATGTCCAGGATTGACCTCACCTTTAGTTAGATATTAGCGTGCAAAGACCCACCATGTGGCCCATAATGAACTACCAGTAAAAACAGTAGAACAAATGGATGGCTGGAGGGAGGGGCCAAACTTTTCTAAGTTAACCAATCACAGTAGGATATTATCTAATAAGATTTTCCACAAACCGATTAGCCCATTTTTCGGATTATAAGTGGCTCTAGAGTATAATCGCACCCCTGGACAAACTATGACAAAAAACTGCAACTAATACTCCGAGAAGTATGGTACATGCATTTTGGATGTTTTTGGAGTTAAATCTTGGTATGGTAGACAGACAACTCCAACAAAATTTAAACAAAAAAAAAAAAACTTTCGGAAGTCAACGGGAAGTTTGCAGGTTTGCATCCGACTGAGTGCACGTCTAGGGTCCTTGGAGAAGACACGTAACCCCTCGTTTCCCCCACCATTGGCACCGTCATAGGTGGCAGCCTGCTGCGGTGAAATGGAGGACATAAATTTCCCGGTGAGGGATTAATAAAGTATATTAAAATTAAAATAATAAAAAAATTAATGGAAAAAAATTGACCATTTTAAGCAAAACTGAAATATGTAGTCACTGGATTAATGTGGGTTAGCATGGCAACCATCTCTACAACCGCGAGCTATCTTTTTGAAGGTACATGACCCTAACAATGGCGAGCAGAAAACTGTCAATTTGTCGGACTCGCGGTCTGGGCTATCTGCTGTCATTGGCTAAGAAAAGTTTGTAAATCAAACCTGACGAACGTCCCAACAGTATGTGGGGTGAAGAGCTGCTTCATTGTTTTTTGTTCAGAACTGTGGAGAATGCATGATAACTAAGACAACAGGGCCAGAATGGTCACTGTGATGGCACTGACAGAGTAATACTTACTAATTTTTCTATGAGCGCTCAGACTTTTTGGAGCCAGAAGCTACTTCCTATTCTACATTCAGGGAATGCAACTTGGCATGGTGATCAGAATTGCATTCCTCTAAATGATAAATACAAAGATATCATTCTGCTCTCTCGGCAGGGAAAATGGGTCTGTAGTATAATAAGTACCACGGAATCCAATGCAAGGATAGTGAGGAGAAAATATTTTTTATTAACTAAATGTCTCTTGCATCACTTTCCACATGTGGCATGGCAAACTGTACCTCAAAGAAAAACAACTCATCTAACTCAAAATTAAAACCAGCTTAGGAATTCTTGTTCACAAAACATTTAATAAACATAACTTTGTTCTAGCTTTTATACAAATGTGTGTCTTTTTCGCCACCATGAAGTTAGTGAGTTATCTTAGCAGCCATCCAAAAAAAAAAAAAAACTGCACAAAAATGATCAGGTCACTCAAATAACGACAAAAAGCTTCTATGCATCCCGATAAATTGCAAAAGCATCGTTCATTGTGTATCTCAAAGCAAAGACTTTTAGCATTTCTATGTTTATGTCAAAGCTTTCACAACTGCAGGGTTGCATCTTCCGTTAAGTGATTATACAGACAACTTGGGAGTGATATAATTACCTCAAACATGGCAACCCTAGCGGTGAAGCTTGCGGAGGTGATAATATATGGTAATTACCAGTTTCTAAGGCTGAACAATCTGGAAAGAATGTATTTAAGATAAAAGCATGAAAACAACCCCGGCAGCGGTTCTGCAAGTACAGCATGGTGTTTGTACTGTAAAGATGGCAATAGCTGTAAACATTTAAAAAATGCTAATGAGATAAGTGTTGTATTCCTCCTGGAGAACTCGAGTATGTTTTCTCATCAATTTAAAGTGTCAAAGTCATTGTACAATTTTTTTTTTTAATTAGATTATAAAAAAGTTCAATATAAAAAATGAGTCATTTAAATGAGATCCTTTTCAACTCGTGTTTTTGCACATTTTTGTACAAGTTCAAATTTACTTCTTTTGAAAATTCAAATAAATTTGTACTTTTTAATCTTACAGGACACAAACAATAACATGTGAAAATTATTTATTTATTTTTTTAATAAAAAAATTAAAATTAATCAGCTGCTCAAAGTACTTTGAGATTGATTAACAAAGAATAAGAGGAAACTATTTTTTTCTAAGGTATCCTTTCAACTTGAGCTTGTGTTGGCGAGACAGTCGATCTGCTTTGGTCATCGTCTGTATGCAGACGTTTTGGCAGAAGATGACGGATATTTAGGAGGAAACCAAAAGATACAAACTTGGAGTTGCCAAACAATAGAGGACTTTCTGAATCCACAAAGTGAAAGAACAGAGAAAGATGATCTTCTAGTTCCAAATGTGAAAAATCAGATTATCTAATCTTCTAGTTTTCTGCCATGTGTAAAACACTTTTCTACTTAATAATAATAAATTTAGTTTATGCATCACATAAAAATGAAAACACAGACCTTTATAATAAAGCATTCTGGCTTTTTCCACTAGCGGGTGCAACAATGAACCAGTTTTCTCCATCTTTTCACCTCTATCACAATAACTCACTACAACTCTCACTACAATCCTAATTCTCCTCTTTGGTCTCCCTAAAGGTCTGCTACCGGCCAATTCCAAACTTCAAGCATCCTTCTACCAATTTAGTCTCTCTCTCTTCTCTGGACATTTCCAAATCATCTCAGCCTGACCTCTCTTAGACTTTTTCTCCAATACCTGTAACACGTGCTGTTCTCTGAGGTGCTCCTTTCTGATTCTGTTCAACCTGGTCACTTCGAAAGAAACCTTCTGTCCTTCATGTTTACTACCTTTAGGTCTGCCACCTGTCTTTTTCTCTGTGCCACTGTTCTTAGGTCAAGAACCGGCAAACTATGCAGCCAGTCAAGTCTTCCGATCTGGTTCGTTGAACTTTAATTAAAAAAAAAATATTTTTGAAATTTTGTGATTTCCCTTGGACTACACTTATTAACACAATTACTGTTTCCATGGTGACGGGCATAGATATGGTTTTGAGAAATCTTCCTTTCTAAGTAAGATCTTAAGTACTTAAAATCCTCCACCTATGCTTTCTCCATGTAAACTCACTCTCCCATTTTGGTCTCTGTCATACAAACAAATGTACTTTGTTTTACAGCAGCTAACTTTTATTCTTCTTTTCCAGTGTAAACCTCAACCTGTTCAGCTTTGCTCTGGTTCTTTCCTACTTGTGATATACGTACAAGTACCTGATAGTTGTATACCTGCCGCCTGTCTGACTGTCTAGTCAGCAGGGCTGTTAACGATGACATACCACTAGGAAGCTTGAAGGCCTTGAGAAACTATGTCAAAATCTAATTGGTTGAAGCAGTTTATTGCCATCCGCTATGTTAAGAGAAAACCAAAAAAATTGTCTCTGGAGGCCATTATAAAAGCTCTGCTGATTTTAGGCTACCTAGCAACAAATGTCGGCTGGAAATTTATTGGTGGAAATCTTAAGCACTAAAAATCACATTTAGAAGAAGCACATAAGCCACAAAACAGACACACCATTTCATGGCATCACATGCTCTTCACCAGTGTACTGTGTCTTCTTCTGTTTTTTTAATCAAAAAATGTGTAGCTCTAAATGAGGCTTCAGTTGCTTTTTGAGAGTTTTTTACCAGCCTCCTAAAAAAAGACTGCTGTTTGCCCAAAGCTGCCTTTAACTCACGGGCTTTTCCCGTCCGTACTGCGCTGCCTGGTGGGTAGTTAGCATGGTAGCTTTTGTGACATGTACGGAAATTTCGCTCCACGTTGTGCCACTTACGCGTCCCCACAGTCGCACCGCAGATGAGACACACATAGATTTCTATGATCTATAATTTTCACGTTGGTAAAAAAGAACTCTTCCTCCCCTTCCTCAAAGTTTTCTTCCTTTTTTTCTGCCATGTTTTTGTGGATAGAAAACGCGCTACGAACTCATTTTAGCAATGCTGGTTTGTTGTGCCCACTAGAGTGACCTCCGAACCATACTACGTCAGAGTTCGTATATTAAACTTTTTTTGTGACATACATTTTTTTTACGTTTTTATGTGTTAATTTTTAAATTTAAATCACTGTAAACAAAATCCAAACAGAATAGCAACACAATTAAATAAAATTTTAGACTTAATTCCTGATTAGTGCTATTTTTAGAACTAGCCTGCGGGAGACTGATGCGGTCGCTGTGGGCGACCTGGTGCCCGCGGGTACCGTGTTGGTGACCCCTGGTCCAGGAAGACTCCTGTTGAGCATCATCTGCCAGTCAGTACATCACCAAAGCAACAAGAAGCGACCTAGATGAAGTACCACCTTTACAGTGAACTCCTCTATCACACCTACAGTGCACATCACAACTTTCTGACAGTCCTCATACTTGCAGAAATAACTTTTATTTAAAAAATATTTAAGCTGAACTAAACATCTTGCATACATTTTTATCTTTTGTTTAATTTAAACAGCAGAATCTGCAGAAGTTGTGGGAGATTTATACACCAGTTTATAATATTTAATCTCATGCTGTGCTTTGTCTGTTAAAACAAACTTTCTCTTCTAAGCATGACGTTTAACATTAGTGGAACCAATTTCTAACATCCCTAGACACAGAGTGATGTAGGAGTTGGGGAATAGATGTTAAGAGGGGGCGGCCCCTCCTGTTCTATGAAACTCCAGTGAGGGGTGTTTGCCATATGCTCTCAGAGCTCCAAGGGAGGGGAACTCGGAGGATAAAAGTGAGTACAGCAGCAAAAGGGCCCTCCATCAGTGTGTTCAAAGCCTCCATATGAAAATGACTGTGTACATCTTCCGCTGAGGCCAAATTTAGATCAAAGGCAACCCCATGCAGAAGGGTAGGGGAGCGTGGTTGGTTGGGGAAGGCTTGTGCATTAAATGGAACTTTCTGCACTGTGATGAGCAAATCAGTGAGTGTATGGGAACGTTTGTAATAATAAGCGGGGAAATTTGTCAATTTATTTTTCCCTTTTTACTCTGAGGATGTCAATACAGACGAGGAGCTGTTAACCTCTGCTGGGAAGTTTCTGGATGAAATGAAGTTGTTGCTTTTTTTCTCCCCCAGGTTGCCAAACTGCTTGTGCATGCCGACTCTGCATGCACGGGATTGGATTTACACAACTGGACAGATGCAAGAAAGCTTTTGATGTTGAAGACGGGGGGATATTTTCTTCCTTCATGTCACAGATGGAAATTAAAAAAAAAAACTTCTCAGCATATGTAAAGCTGTTGCAGCAAACATAATTATTTAAAATTAATTTACTTCTCATTTTAAATACAAAATTACATTACTTTAGGATCATTTTGTGGTTTTTTATAACTAATGGACTGAAATCAATTGCTCTTCAAACTTTGAGTCATGTTCCTTCAAACTTTGTTAGTTTTAGTTTCAAATATGTATATGTATTGAAAGCATGATTAAACTCAAACTCTGCAACCTACACGGTGGATTCGTGGTTAGCAGAGTGGTGTTACAGCAAGATGGTTAGGGGTTCAAGTCCCAGAGTAGGGACAAGGCTTGAAACACTGGTCTTCATGTGTCAGAACACCAGTGCTCTCCTTGTGTATGCGTTGGTTTTCTCTGGTTTCCTCTTAATCTCCAAAAATATGTCTGCTGATTATCTGCTGTGAAATTACCCCTAGGAATGAGTGTGTGTGTGGCCCTGCAACAGAATGGTGACCTCTTTGGGGTGTATCCTGCTTCTTGCCTGAAATCAGCTGGGATAGGCTCCGGCATCCCCCATGATCTCATTAAGGACAAGCAGTTCAGACAAAATGAAATATTTGTTCTTATCTTAAGATTTAGTCATCAGAATAATGGCGGAATCAGCAGTTCGAAAAAAAAAAAATAGTTTTTTTTTTTTCAATTTGTTATTATGGTTTAAACAATCCAAAATATTCGACTTTATTTACTACTAGTTTAATTTTGAATAAATTATGGAAATCTAGTACAAAAAGTATTTTTCATTTTTCTTAACACAAGATTGGTTGTGTTTTAATTCTATAGCTGCTGAATCTGAAATCTCTTTAGAGAGTCTAATTAGAAGTTATGACATAGTTCTAGAAAAAAAAATGTATTTGACACTGTGAATTCCCCCTTCCTCTCACTCCCCGGTTTGTCCCGCCCTCGAGAATATGGACAAAACCGCATATCTCGTTTGAGGCCGATGACATAGTCTAAAGTGGACTACTGTAGGTTAACAAAGCTGGTTCACATTTTGTTAATATTTATTTTATTTTTGAATTTATATAAAAATGGAACTTCTCGTTAAGACCGAACTCAAGCATCTTACTTCCTCGTTGTGTTACAATGTGGGAAGAACGAAATGCATGGCCAAGAACATGCAGTTATTCAAATTGTATCTGAATACCGGACAGCAGAGCTTGCAAATGACTCAAACAAGCATGAATGGAACAGAAAACCACTTCGAGAATGTTTCTGATGTGGGAATAATGTTCAAAATTCCAATAGCTGATTTTGCATGAAACCTCCATAAAAAGTTCCCATTTCCTTTGATGAAATTAATCCAAAAAATTCTACTTTAGTTCAAGATTAATTTTGAACTAAATGATGGATCACTAATAAGAAATGTGTATAAATGTGAAAAAATTTGTGTAAATGTAAAAAACTTTTAAAAAATTTATTTTTAAAACCTCAATTTTATAGTGCTTTGAATACTACAGATGATTTTTCTAAGGAGTGCTCTCCTTAAAAATGTCTTGCATCTTTTCACTTCATTTACTTTATTTTCTCCTTTCTCTTCTTCACCTTGCTCGCTGCCTATCCGGAGAGGAGGTCACACGCTGCAGACCTGCTCTGTGCCATCTGGCTGACTTCCTGTCATCCCTACCCCAGGAGAGAGCGTCTCTGCTGGGGGACATGTGTGGAGAACCCCCTCCTTATTCTTCCCTTCCTCCAGGCCCTTTGCACACCTGAGCAAAAGGCCAGTGAGAGGAAGCTGGGAAAAGAAAATAGTACGATAGCAAAACAAAGAAAAATGTGTAAAGAGAGAAATAAAACGAGAAAAACAGAGAAAACTCAGAAAACAGTATGAGCTTTCGAGTTGAGAGAAGTTTTTAGCTGATTTGAATAAAATGTGTAAACTAAATAACGTGGTCAGAGTCTGGTGTCATAATAACTTGTTTCCAAAATCAAAACATTAAGAGAGAATTTTCAAGTTAATTTTTAAGAGCTTTCCACGTTTCCTTTAATCAGCAAGTTTCGCTAACGTCACAATATTTTTACATAAACGCTGAAACTTCAAAAATGTAATTTGAGGATTTGTGGTTGCAGTTCACATTTTTTTCCACCTTCCTCTCACATGTATGTCTTACACAAGACATTACGCTAAAACGGGTTATGAGCACATGCATACGAGATTAATCTTAATGTCCTGACCATGGTTTTGCATATTCATATAAATATAACAGGACTGTCGCTCACATTTAAATGTATTGGTTTTCCTCCTCTGCAAATTAGGGGGACTCCAGTTGATGAATATTTTAGCACATGTGCACTCTGCGGGGCATTTATCATCGGCTTTGCTATTATAAACAGAATAAATGAGCAGTCAGAGCAGGCTGCTGCTACACACAAATGCACCTCCCCTCCATACTCCCTCGTTCAAGTCTTCTTGGGGTTCTATCGAATGGCTCCCTCTTTGATGTCCTTTCTATATATCACACAACCAGGTCCATATGGATCGGTTTACCATGAAGTAATAAATTTTATATAAATGGTACCTGTTGAGATTGTGAGTGAAAAGGTCGTGCACCTAAACTGCAACACCTTCGGCATCAGTGAATTTGGGACGACCTTTGGTTAAATCTATGTTAGCAGAAACCCTCGGGCCGTCGAGACAGAGGTTAATTGGATTGACTAAAATTATGTTATTTCATTACAGATATTAAGTTTTGGAGGTTAGCCTAAAAAAGGAATAAAAAATTTAAAACAAAGTCTCACTCAACTTGGACACTATTCTTGGCTGAGATTATCTGCCAACTAAACATTTCAGTAGTGCAAGCGTTTGTTAGATTTACACTACAAATGTTTTATGTAAAACTGTCCTTTCTGTGTGGAGTTTGCATGTTCTCCCAGTGTAGGCGTGAGTTGCCTCCTGGTACTCTGGTTTCCTCCCACCCTCCAAAAACATGCATATTGGCTTAGTTGGCCGCTACAAAATTTTCCCTGACTGGCTGTCTGGATGGTTATCTATGTATAGCCCCGCGACAGACTGGCGACTTGTTTGGGGTGTAGCCTACCTCTCACCTGAAATCAGCCGGGATGGGCTCCATCCGGCACTACCCATACCGTGTCAGAGATAAGCAGTTCAAGAGATGACATGAAATCAATGTTTCATGTAGAGTTGAAGTAGATCTTTTCATAACCTCCTACTTTACACTTCACACATAGTCTGAATGAAGCCTACCTGCTGCATTCTAAATCCTACGTCATCATGGAGTCATATTATCTAATCCAAGAATGCTTAAACAATTTCATCAACGAGAAAAATGACCAGTTTGAAGAAATCTACCAATAATAGCAATTTAAAAAAAAAGTCAAATTTTTAGTATACACATTGTTGGAAGCAAATTTATTTAATCCATATTTCAAAAGTAATGCATATGCTTGGATTTGAATTATTTTAGTATTTAATTAAAATAAATTATTCTATCAAAACAGGTTATATTAAACCCGAAGATTTGTTTTTGCACTTCTAAAAGCTTCTGCTGAATCAGCACGTATTTGCCACATTGATAAGTTTGACTCTAATTGAAGAAGAGCCTGTACCTTCATCTTTTCCTCATTTTGATGCCACCCCAAATGTGAGAACTAAAATCAAACCCCACAATTTTTTCTTGATGTCTCAAAAATGTTTTAAAAAAATTAAGAGGACAGCACAGAGAACGAAGAAGCAGATTGTTATGGTTACAGCAAACTTTCTCACCATCCAATGTTGACTGTGGTTGATAACATGTCAAGATTTCATAGTGAAGAGTAATTTTTTTTAAAAACACTTTGCAGGGGGACATGTGTGGAGAACCCCCTCCTTATTCTTCCCTTCCACCAGGCCCTTTGCACACCTGAGCAAAGGGCCAACACTTTGAGGTTGGCTAAAACAAATCTCAATCGTGATTGTCGGAATGGGTGCAGCTGGTTTAAATTATAAACCCCTGTCCTTGATATATCCTTCCTTTCCATCCTGGAAGTGGGTCCCTCCTCCAATTAGGTTAGTTCACCTATTAATCTTAATAATACTGCAACAATTAAAACACATGCAGTATAACGAAAGATTAACAAGAAATAAACACTGAAGTATTTGCTCGTTGAAAAGAAAGCCCTGGGACATTTTAGTTTAGTTTCTACTTTTATTATTTGATTGTATTTCATTTTTTACATTTGGATTAAAAACACTGCAAAGTAGAATAAATATGTAATCAAAAATATTTAGCAGTATATAGAACCTCATCAATTAGAAGCACAGTTTTAATAATGACTTTTTCTTTCTCTCTTCATCTGAACCATACATTTGGAAGCCCTTTGGCATTTCCTGTTCAACACACATAACCAAGATGGCGGCTTGATTTTCTTTCAGAGAGGTGCCAAAAACGCTCAAGGCCAAGTCTAACCAGTGCCGAGGCCCACAAATCTGAGAATGCAGAACAACACATTGTTTCAAATGTTTTCATTCACACTCGCAGCCTTTGGCAGACACTACAAAAATAGGTGAAATCCCAGCTTGGTGAAGCTGGCATGGTAACCGAGCATCCTGGATCCTTTCCACCTCAGAGAGCTCTACCACATGCTAGCTGTCATCCATGAAGCAAAGCAAAGAGAGGGAACGAGTTGGCAAAACAGGAATAAACCTTTTGCATGCAAACACTGAAGACGGTGGACTCCTTAGAGACGTAGCACCAGAGGCTATCGGAGGTGATTAGTATTTAAGCAGACACTTTCCTGGTTTGTTTCTGTACTCTTCTGCATGTCTCACATAACTGGCAGCAGCCCAGAGAGAACTATCTCTGGGATCCACAGCGATGATGAGCCTCCGCACAAACACACACACACACAAATGCGTCCTTGTTCTCCTTGCTGTCTACGCCTGGTAGATCCCCTGGCATGTTCGCTCCTCCTTCATAAACACTAGCAGCTGCTTGGGCAATTAGCCATTAGCTCTTTACTTTTTACTGAAATACTCGGTCCTCAGAAATCTCCACAATTAGCTCCTTAATTGTCGCTAAACAACCAAGGTGTATCCAATAAATAGAAAAAAGGCGTAGTTAGGTAGAAAGACCGACTTCTGAGAAGGAAGCAAGACAGGCCCGGGGATGGGCGTTTCTGCTGGAGCTATTTTTGTTATTTTGTCTGCCTGTACCCGGCTAGGAAAGGCCGTAAAGGAGGACAATAACAGAAAAAACCCAAGTAGGATGATGGCTCATTTTTAGATCCAAACTGACACATCCATGCCCTTTATTCTGTGGTCTAACTATCACTTCTGAGAAATGCTAACATTCAGTGTGACAGAGGGTGTTACGGTGACTTTTAGATGGGCAGGGGACCGCGCCCCCCGGGTGTGGATTTTCTTTGCAGCGTGATATGACACAGCTCGCTTGACAGAGCAATGGGGATACCCCCAAGATTAACTGAATGCATTAAGGAGAGGCATGAAACGCGGATAACTGTTGATTAAATCACTGTTCCATCCATCGTGGCGGTTCCGGTTAACCTCTTTAACATTGACAGAAGCTACACCACTAACATGCCAATGGCCTGTAGGCATGGATGTGCTGTTTAGGCTCTGTGAGAGAAGTTCCTCTAAAAAATAAAAAATATCAGAGAAGGAAGGAGTCTTTTGAAAATGAGCTGTTTTATTATGTTGGGTTTTTTTTCTTACCAAAAATGTGAGACATTTTTAGTCACACAATTGAAAATAAGGCCCCAATCCGGCTTTTGTTCAAGTAAAATAACATACAAGGCATTTTGAGCAGTTTAACTTCTCATTTTTGCATTGCTCACATTGCTTTATGGTTTAAATGCATTACTTAATGCACAGATAGATTTGTGTGGTGTGTGGTAAATCAATGATCAGAACGGCACATTGGTCTGCAATAACGAAGAAAGAGCTGAGGCAAAAAGAAAACATCTCAATTTACCAGTTGATCTACATTCCTATTCTCATCTGTGGTCAACAGCTGTTGGTGAGGAAACAACATCCCAAATAATTGCACTGAGCTTCCACCTCAGGGTGGCGGGACTCTCGCTCACAGATAAGGTGAGGAGCTCTGCTATGCGAGAGGAGTTCAGATTTGAGCCGTGACTCTTCCGGATCAAGATGAGCAAATGGGGTGGTTTGAGCATCTGATTAGGGTGCTCTTGGTACTTCCTCCAAGATGGGATCCAAAGGTGGACTTAGGGCCAGCTGGATGGATATGTGCCACAGCTGGCCTGTACGTGTAGTGGCCCGGATGGCTTTCCATAGGCCTGTAACATTTCAGATCCACTTGGATCAACAAGAGGATGTGTTCAAGGTGAGGTAAGTCTGGGCATCTTCGTTTAAAGCTGCTCCTCCCGCAGCCTGGCCCTGGATGAACCAAAAGGTGACGGTATGGATAATTACTTCATATTTATTCCTCCAAACCCTGTTAAATTTGTCATTTTTATCTTGTTTCATAACTCAACGGATGATCTTTCAACCCTTTACATTCCTGAAACGGTACTTCTCTATGAGTAAATCTAAGTCAACATGCCTAAGTGAAACCCCCCCTTCTCCACGCCCATTCATCTTATCGTTACAGGTACCTAAATGTCAGCTGATGTTTTGATGAAACAAGAATTAGAGAAAGTCGAAGCTCCGACCTCAAGTCTTCTGTTCATAACGGTTTCTGGCTTCCAATCAAAGGAACACAGTTGACTGGCTTCCCGATTTCTCTATACTGATAAACCGCTTCCAAATGAAAACAATCAAAGCAGAATCATGTATAATCAAGCAAAGTAATTCACTGCAGCTTGCTCGTGTGTGTGTCCATCTGTGTGCTGTCTGTTGCAGAACAGAACTCCTGCAGCACGTTGTTTCTCTGGAACATCATTCCACAAAATCTGCATCCAGTCTGTACAGACTTTCCTCCCTGATTTCTCTTTTAACCCCCTCTACTCACACATGCACACAAGAAAAGCAAAGACAACGCACATACAAAATAGCAAGAAGGTATGCAAGCACCATCTAGTGAAATATCTTGGAAATTGCTTAGCAGAATATCTGGAGAATACTTTGGGTTTTATTCATCTGTTGAAGCTGGACATGAAAATCTATGAGGTTCAGAAATGCTTTGTTCATCACATCAAGTCAAGCATTTAAATCAAAATTAAAACCATTTGCTGTTAAAGGATGCAGTTTATCTCATTAAAAAACAATAACTAATAAAGTGTTTTGTTTGGTTTTTTGTAATATTCAGACTTATTTTTCAATTTTTGCTGCTGCCGGCTTTAGTCGCTGCAAGAGGATGCACTACTTTTTAACAAATGTGTCTTGAGTGTTCAGTGGATGCTCCAAACATAGCGTGAGTGTATGCACGCATGTGTTTGTATGTGTGCACATGCTTGTTAAAGAAATAACAGAACCACTCATCACATTGCTGCTTCCCTCAGCTCGAACAGATGAGATGATACAATGAAAAAGTAGTATGAGCTCCAAGAAATCCAAGTCTCAACCGGAAACATCAACTTTCATATAATTAACCTGTTTCCAAAAGAGCAATTATTACTCTTCTGACAATAATGTGAGAAAATGATCAGATCTTGAGCTTCTCGTGTGTGTGTGTGTGTGTGTGTGTGTATGTATGAGTGTAAGAAAACAGCAAAAATGAACAAAACAAAGGCAAAAACTTCACATTTTCACAAATCCAAGCTGACTTTTAGTTATCTTAAACAGCTCAGATCTCTTTCATGTTCCGATCACTACATATAATTTACTAAAGTTTATTTTGGCTTAAAAATTCACTCCCAAACTGAAATAAAACTAAACTTGAGCTGCTGACCTGTTCGTCACCTTGGCTCAAGAATAAGTCATGTTAAAAGAAACCAAAGAGCTCATAAAACATTTTCTCTTACTATTCAACGGTGAATTGGAGTTATTTCTATTAACTGATTTTGAAAATCCTTTTGTCTTAATTAATACTGAATACGCTTTGTCTTTGTTTCGTTTGAGGGCAAACTATGAGCTCAAAAAGTCTTTCTTCAACCCAAAAACTGATCCATAATGGTAACTTTACTTAATACTTTGGAACTTCTCTGCAGCCAGAATGATCTAAAGATAGACAGTATTGTGAGAGCTTGTTTCCATGCCAAATGTGACCCAATGCACGGCTTAGATAAATGTGATGATTAAACTTTGAGAATTCCATTAAATGAGGATTTTGATCTAATGAAGTTGTGAAGCTCCTACAATCAAAGTGGAATGTTCATGGCCTAAATTTTTCTCAGATAAATAGAAGGTATAGATGTAATCTTGAGCGTATAGTTTAACTTTTCCTTCCAGACAGAGGAATTTTAAATCTCATCAATCACGGTATGAAAATTTTTTTAAAGTAAAAGACATTTTCTAAATCTGAGTGTCTTTTATGGATACAAAAGACCTTTTTTTAGAAATATCAGAATGCACCAGGCTCTGAAGAACTGAAAAGGGTCATTTTATATTCACTGTAAATTTTACACAAACTCTACACTATTTTTTAATTATATCCAGAAAATGAATTAAAGAAGAATTAAATGACGTTAACTTTTTTATCCATTCATTCAACTTCTTAAGTGTCCATCCCTAACGAGGTAGAAGGGGTTCCGGAGCCCATCCCAGCTGATTCGAGTTGAAGGGCAGGGTACACCCCAAACAGGTCGCCAATCTGTTACGGGACTACACACACACAAACACACTAATCCCTAGGAGCAAACAACCTAACAGGCATGTTTTTGGAGGGTGGGAGGAAATCGTAGTACCCGTAGAAAACCCATGCTTACATAGGGAGAACATGCAAACTCCACACAGAAAGGCAAGTGTTCCAAGTCTCGTCCCTACCCAGGACTTGAACCCACAACCTTTATTGCTGTGAGGCCACTGTGCTACCGTGCAGACGTTAACTATTCTTCTATTAATATAATTTTATTGCAACACAAGTAGTTTATGTTTATATAAAAAAGTACAGATTACTGTTTGTTCAAAGTATTTTTTGCACAAAAAATAACTAAAGAAAATATTTGTTTAAATGAAAGATAATTCAGTAAAGTTACTTTACTTGTAACATAAAATGGAAATTTCATACAGTAAAAATAAAGAAGAATGGTGTATTTTAATTGTTTTTATCATTTGTAAGTCTTTAAACCGCAATGAATATTTCTGTAATTTAAGAAAAAATTAAAAACAATGTACTAAAAATACAATTTTAAAACTCTGTAGTTACGAAATCAATTTGTAATTGTATTTTAAAAGAATAACTAGTTTATGTTTTTTCAAACTTGACAAATATGATCAAATTAATGAAAATAAGTTATTTTAAAAAAAAAATACAAAATAGCTAGATCCAATAATTGCAATAGAGGTCAGCCTTTTTTTTTTGCTGTTAAAAATAAAAAAAATTAAGACATCTTTAAAAAAAAAAAAAAAAAAAAAGAAGTTAGATTGTGTTTAGCGTCTAGTTTTCTGAGTTTTGATGGCAATTGATAGCCCAGCTTTGTTCTAATTTCAGAAATCACAGAATTCCTTTCTTATTCAGTTTCAATCTTGGTAGAGCACCTTTATGTCTGAGATTAACTTCTAAAATTCTAATATCTTAAAACAATGCAGAAAAAAAGATATTTAAATGATAAAAATTGACCTTTTTGCGTTTCATCAGGATTCAACCCGGCTTCCGTAGCTTCTGACGTCACGACCAAAGATGGCGGCTAGTTTTGAATGATTAACGTAAATTAAATAAACAGAAACAAATAGCTGTGATCTAAATAGATAAGTATGCTGTTTTGAACGATCAGTTATCAGAAGGAGCTGGGACTATAATGTTAAGCAGGAGATTGTTTATCTTTGTGATTTAATAGAATAATGTCTGAATCGTGTACACATGTTGTTCCTGGTGATCTTCCAAACTCCACTGAGACGTTAAGGAATGTTTCTAAAATCCAACACAACAAAACCCCACGCAGGAAAAAAGGACAGAAGATGATAAATCTAAGTGGTACACCCCCCATGTGTAACGGTGAGGTGCTGACAATGTCTGTAAAGATCTTTATAGTTACATTTGACCCAATGATCTTTGGTTAGACTCGTGGTTTTAAATAGATGAACTGAAAATTTGAACAAAATCTCAGTCAGTCACTCCAAAATTTTGAATCTAGCATCAAATAATATTTCTATTAGTCTGATGTTCAAATGCAGTGAAATCTTAATAAGGATCAAGGTAAATATTTGCCCAGAATATGGGTTAACCAGTTGATGGTTGATGAGTTAGAAAATCTCTCATACAGACTTAAATCTCATTTGTAATCTAATCTTTTACAAGAAAAATATCTGTGGAAGAAATTTAACTTGTCCCATTGGATTGGATTATAATCAAAGACATCTGATTTAAAGAAAGTGAGATTTTAAGTTGTTACTTGTCATTTTTAAAAGGGCCATTTAAGACTAGACTATGCAGCCAAAGAACAGGAACATGGATACAAGTGGTCAAAATGAGCTTCTTCCACAGGGTGGCTGGAAGCTCTGAGTAGAGCTACTACCACTATTGCTACTCCAAGCCGAGAGAAGCCAAATAGGGTGGTTTGGGCATCTGGTGAGGTGTTCCGGGCATCTGGTGAGGTGTTTCGGCCATGTACCACTGAGACCCAGAGGCAGACTCGGGAGAGATTGTGTCTCACAGCTGGACAGGGAACACCTCAGTATCCTCCCAGGTAAGCTGGAGGATGCAGCCAGGGTGAGAGAAGCCTGAGGTTAAGCAACAGCTTAACTCCATTTGATCCTTTTGTATATACACCATTACAACTTATGTATTGGCTACAAAAATAGCTTGCTATTTTATTTAATTATTCTCTAGATAGCTCAGTGGTAGAACTTTTGCCCTTGGACCGAAAGTTTGCGGGATCGAATCCCACTGAGTTTGTGTTCTTGGAGAAGACACGTAACCCCCTTGTTTCTCCCACCATTGGCGTTGTCGTGGCAGCCTGCTGTGGTTTAATGCAGCACACAAATTCCCCCGTTGAGGGATGAATAAAGTACAATTCTTCCTTTCTAAATTTGTTTGTAAATGAGCATAAATCATTAACAATTTTGTTATGCAGCTCTAATAAAATATCTTTGTCTTATAAACCTATTTTTTTTCATCTTTGGCACCTTTAATAAGAAACTTTTTTTATTTAAGTGGGGTATCTGGATTAAGAAAAAAACATTGTTGTTTTCTCACAGATTTGCAGAGTCCCCGACAAAGAGCCAGTAGGTATCCCGGATTAAATCATGGAGATTCTCCAGGAGAACAGGAACCTTCTCAAGATATTTTCTGGGATTGCACATCTCCAACCCAACCAGGTAAAGGAAGCACCAAACTCATTGTCTTACCTGAATGATAAGTGGATATTGTGTAGCTCCACTACATGTACACAATGTTTCGTGAAAAAAATATTTTACTGTTCTTATTTCTTTTTTTTTTGTAGCTCTGGGACACAAAAACAGAAAAGCTGTGGAAATTTCTGATATTGTTAACCGTATCGCTCCTAAGGTGAGTTTAACTACGTCTCTCATATCTCTTTGTCTATCTCTGGTTGTACAACCTTCACATTAAGAGACAAAATTTCCCCCAGCAAAGCTAAAAGAAGCTCAATCAGAGCTACAAGTGCCCCCCAGCCTTTTACAAACAGACAATATAACATTCATAATAAACTGTACGTGTAACTCCTCATTCGTCTAGGAGTGATCCATCTTAGAAAAGGCTTCAAAGTTGTCTTCTGGACAGTGTATTTGACGATTGGGACGTTTCGACTTCCATCCAGAAATTATTTTCAATCTAATGGTTTGGAATGATATCTGCATGCATCCAGTTGAAAATGATGGAAGTAAAAACGTCTCGAACATCAAATACATTGTCCAGAAGCCCATAGAGTTTCAACTACTTGTAAGTTGCAAATCATTGTCTAAATGATTAAAGTAGAGATCAAACTTAAAAGCACAAAGGGAAATCTGTCAGCCCAGCTGCTCTTTGCGAATGCTTGTTAAACATTAAGATCCACCTAGATATTTCCAGGATTCTTCTGGGCTCGCATGTTCAACCATGGAAATATCAGTTGTTGCTGAAATCAGAAATTACTGAACAGATATGTATTTTCAATTTTTAGTAAACTTATTTATAAACTTATTTATAAATATAACTCAAAGCAGTGAAGGCAGATGTAAGGTGGGGCATCATGCAAAATCAACTTTTTTGGAGATTTTTTATCATATTTCAGCGCTATACATCAAAAGTGGGCCTGAAGTTTTGTTATAATAATCTTTTTTTTTTTTTGAGTAATCAGCAAGCTTTAACATCGAGTATTCAGATACTATTCAAATGCCAAGTTGTTCTTGGCAAGGCTTTTTGGCTAACATAAGCTAAAAGACTTTTTGCAGCATGCACACACACACTCCGCTCCTACTGCTACTGGGTCACTCTACTCAGGTACTCCTCCTAGACCCCTTGATTGTCCAGGGGATGAGACCAAACATGGAGCAAGAAGAGGGGGAATTCGCAAAATTGAAATTAAACCTGAATAAGTGTATTTCTAAGTATTTTTGTAAATACTTACAAAAAGTGGGTGTACAAATGTACAAAAGATTTATGGAGTTTGTTCTGTTGAAAGTAAAGATTTAAAGAGAAAAAGATTTTTGTCAAGAATAGAATTCTTACAATGATTGTTTATAATTATTACAAAAATTATTACAAAATTAGTATTATTACAAAAATTGACATCAAGGGTGGAACAGTGCTGCACTGGGTAGCACAGTGGCCTCAGAGCAAAAAGGTCTTGGGTTCGAGTCCCGGGTGTGGACGAGGCTTGGAACACTGGCCTTTCTGTGTGGAGTTTGCATGTTCTCCCCGTGTGTGACAAGAGGGAAGTGACTAAGAGATGTCACTAGGTTTTCTCCAGGTACTCCGGTTTCCTCCCACCCTGCAAAAACATGCATGCTAGGTTAATTGGTCACTACCTGATTTCCCCTAGGAATGAGTGTGTGTGGCCCCGTGGCAGACTGGCGACCTGTTCTGGGTGTACCCTGCCCCTCGCCTCGAATCAGCCAGTACCCCCCGCAATTAGACGGTTAAGAAGGTGACTGACTGACTGCATTTCTTAGTTATTAGGAAGTACCATGTTTATCTATTTAAGCTTTGACATAAAAATTATTTCCCCACGTAAGTAAAATGCATTTTTTTGCTGTAGATTTAAGATCTATTGCAAAAAACAAATTTAATAAGAATTGTCTAAACGAGCTTTATTTCCTAAAAAAATATATATTTTAATCATTTGTGTTTAAAACACTAAAGACTTTTATGTCTTTTTTTAGTGGGTTTTTTTAATAACCACTTGCTGGCGTCCTTTTTCTAGAATATCAAATCAAAAGGGAAGGAGAGTTCTTTGCTGCTGTGGATCGGTGACGGTGACACTCCCTGCACACCTGTGATTTCAAAACCAAGAGTCAGAAAGAGATCTACTCGGTTTGTAAAGATTTGTATTTAACAACCTATGACTTCTCAATGTTTTGTCGTTGGTTATTTTTCATAGTCGTATGTTGTTACAATGTAACCATTTTTGTTCCTCTTCTTTCCAACTCCCCAGAATGAGCAGTGTGAACGACCTGATGAAACTGGCCAGACAGTTTGATGAAAACATGCAGCAGGACGAGCAGTCTTCAGAACAGCTGAACACTGTCAGCAATCACCTAAATGAACATGTGAACACCTCTCAAACTAAACCGCTCCCCAGTCATGTGAAGGATTTGTCGTCGTCGTCAGGTCGAGTGGAAGCGGAGCTTCACGCTCTGTTCGACTCCTCCACTCAGCGAGTCAGCGGCAATTTGAGCGAAGCCTCCGCCTGTTCACAGGAAATGAACGACCAGCTTGTGACCTCGGCTGTAGCTCAACACCAACCGTCAGAGTTGGATTCAGCTGATAAACGTTACTCGGCTGCACATCCTGCGGGCCAGAGAGGAGCTCGCATGCACAATACAAACAGTTGTGATGACTTTGATGATGACTGGGAAAATGATGACTTACTCAATGATTCCTTTGTGTTGGCAGTGACCCACAATCCTGATGAGCAACCTGGTGCCAAACCTAAACCCACATTTCATCCTGACAACAAGACAAATGCTCCCTCGTTCTCCTCGGTTTGCAAGCCAGCTACAAATCCAAGCTCTTCACTCTGTAATATGAACTCCAACACTTTTCAGGAACTGTGGTCTAAACTAAAAACTTCCAACCGGAGCTCTTTTAAGTTAGAATTAAATCCTCCCTTCCGGCCCAAAAGCACCGATGATGTTTCAAAGTTGAATTCCACTGCAGATGAACCCAAATCAAATTTGACCCATCAGAAATATACACACACAGGTCCCAAACCTGAACAAAACACTGATAATCACAACAGATTTTTAAAGGATGATACGTCAGACAGTGTATGGGATGACTGGGGTGATGATGCTCTGCTCTACCAAGTGTGTGACAGTGTGGAAAAGAGCTCCAACAGTCAGCCACAGCAAGTAAATCCCAGCAACCCCGCAAAAAAACAACACATCGATGAACTAAAGAAAACAACCGAACTGCTACAATTCAACACAACTCAGTACAATAAAACCAGTAGCAGTAGAAAGTCATCACATACTTTTATTCGTTGTAACTCCTTACCGGGGCCTAGTTGTAAAGCTGGGAACTACAAAGGATGGAACATCCCCATGAAAAGTGAAAACAAGAAATCAGGGATGTCTCAAAGCTTCCCTGGAAACAACGTCAGTCTGGGCACATTGAGTTCCTCTGGAACATTCCAGCCTGAAAATACTGATGCAACTATAAAACATCTTCAAACCAGAGAACCGCAGAAAAAGTCTCATCAGACAAGTTACAAGAGAAACGTATCGGACTCAGAAACCATAAACAACAAAGGTAAGAAGCTAGAACTTCCACAACTAAATATATAGCAATGAGTAATATTCTTTTTATTTTCACCCCAAACTAAAGTCATGAAAGCTCTTTGTTCATTGATGATTGGATAGAGTTCTAATTCTGGTTGAAAAGAGCATCATTTCTCAATTTTCTGCTCAGGATTTTTTTCTTTTTTGATGTTAGATGAGTAAATTGTTCCAGTCCTCTTGGAGAGCTTATATAAAATATCCTTTCATAATCATGGTTGTACGTCTCCAAATTCTTCCACAATTATGATAGTAAATGTTGCTTAGCTTATGTTACCTGTACATTCAGACAAAACTTTTTAAGTAAATTTGAATTTTAGCAGCCGTGAATATGCAGTCATTGGTCCAGTCTGTGTTCAAATGGCAACCAATTAGCCAATCATAAGCAAGGGTTTTGAACAAACACGCCCCTGCAACTGGAGAGCCTTAAACTTCCAATCCGTCTGGCTCGCAGTCTGGCTTCTTCTTATCACTGGCTAAGTAATACTGGTCAATCAAACTTGTCAAACATAAACAGCCGCTTCTAATCTGTGCATCTTTAAAATACACCAAAACTGTCCGAGTAGTGATTAATAGCTGGAGTTTTCAATCGGATTTTATAAGCGTAGAAACGATTTGTTATGTCCAGTTTCTACATGCAGTCGTTGGAAAAGATGTTGCTCCTTTGAGTCAAGAGGAGCCAGATTGGGCAATTTTGCCTAGACACCTTGCTGTTAGTGTTTTAGTCATGTCCCACTGGGAGGAGACCCAGAGGCAGACCCCGTACCTGCTGGAAGGACTAGGCCTCTGAGCTGGCTAGAAAACAACTTGGCATCCTCCCAAATGAGCTAGAGGATTTGGCCCAGGACGAGGGAGGTCTAGGCTTTCCTACTGAGGCTGCTTCCCCACTGATGCCAGATGAAGAAGACGAGGTACAAATTGACTTCTTTTTTTTTATCTTCCAGTTTTTGTCACAAGCCAGGGGTCAGGGAAATGCTCGGCTGCCGAAATCGAGAGAAAGAAGCAGGAAGCTTTGGCCAGGAGACGCCTGCGATCGCAAAATGTCTCAAAATGAAAGAAGACACTATTGTTATCTCTTAACACCTCTTTCCATCCATTTCAGCTCCTCATAGAACTTTAAAGAGTGATATCAAGGAGTAAAAGTGCCTGTGCTTCATTTGCTGTCCTGTTTTCTGCATCTTAATTAATAATGTGCTCAATTAAAGCCAATCACTGGTAGACTGGAATATGAGAAAAGTTTTTAAAGCATATTTTGCTGCAGTGAAATTGACACAAAGACCACTTTAAACAGTAAATTTTATGTTTTAAAGTAAAACTAGAATTCAGTTTTACTGAATCATTAGCCTATTTTGGTTTGTTTATTGAGTTATAATTTAATACATGTATACATCTAGCAGGTTTTTATCTGAATGAGTTTATTGCTCCATTGTAAAACAGAAGAAAACCCTTTCTTGTCATTGTCAAGCAGTTTTGAAACATGTTCCATTTGTCAAAATTGAGCGCTTGTAATTCAGTAATAAAATTGGGATGAATTCTCCAGAAGTTTCAAAGTCTGGTAGAAAGCCTTTTTGTTTGGAAGCCAAACTCAACATTAAAAAAGCTTCAGTTCAAAATGGAGCAAATATGTAAACAGGCTGGTATGTTCTTTGCTTTATTGATGATTCACTTTATTTGTCCTTGCAGTTTTTTTTGTTCTATTTGACACAAACCAGAACCAAATTATTCCAATATTTCATTTATTTGTCTTTATGTGAAGCACTTTTTCCAAAATAAATCTGACAATAAATATGTACATCACCACACAATACTGTGTTTGTTTATTTGTTTGTTTGTTTGTTTTATGGGGTTTATTGACTTGGTTTTGGCATTGTTGTATCTCTAGAGACAAAGGAGTCTGCACCTGAATATTTATTTGTTTATGTATCTAGTTTAAGTGTCGGCTGTGGCTAAATAAGCCAATGCGGGAGCTGCAGCTCCTTTCACACCTGCTGCAAATGTGATGGGGGTATGAGTCATTGGGGGAGCAGTGGCAGACTTTTTGTTTTGCTATTTCCAGGTCTTTGAGACCTTATGCTGGATCGTTCTCCTTGGCCTGCTTGATACTGATTGTGATAGTTTCACACCACATTCCGGTGACTCGATATCTATGACTAACCTTATCTTTCAATATTAAAGAATTTAAGACTGGATATTCTTTATTTCTAACTTTTTAGGTTGAAACAACCATTTCTGGAAGTATGGAATGGGTTTGTGCTTGACATGGTGGATATGTCTCACAACAAGGGATGATGTTCTTTAAATTGGATTCAAACTTAGCAATTAAAGAAGACAAAAAAAAAAAAAGACAACTTTTTTTTTAGACATACCATTTTTTGGACCAACTGTTTTGGCAGCTCGTTCTAATATTTTAAAGTACACCACGTGTACAACACAATTCAAAATGGCGTTACAATAGAAACAAAAGTATGGAAGAAAAAAACAAAACAGAATTTCAATAGGACTTAAATCAATAGTAAAAATAATCAATGAATAAAAACAAATTAAAGGAATAACATGTCGCAGTTCATTAATGAGTGCGTGTATTTTTTTTATTTTTAGGTAAAGTTAAAAGTTCCGTATAGGTTCTAGCACAGACCTGGGCAAATTAAGGCCCGCGGGTCACATGCGGCCCTTTGTACGTCCCTGTCCGGCCCGCGTGAGGCCAATCATAAACACCATAAATTAAACTTTTTTTTAAAAAAAACTTTTATTTTGAAATTTTATTTTATTTTGAAAAGCGTTACGTCGCTACCTATGAACGCATGCAGAGTTTTCAAAGTGATTTCAAAACTCTTGAGGGTGAAATGCACATGGTTTAATTATTTAAAAAATAAATTGCACTGGTTCAATAATTGTTTTTCTTATTTAACCAATAAACCACAGTTTCACATAACCTATTATACATATTTACAGAGTGCTTTATTCTTCTGATTATCAGTACCAGCTATGTATTTTACAATGAAAGAAAGTTGGTGGCCCTCTGACACAATTCAGGCTTCTCATGCGGCCCCTGATAAAAATTAATTGCCCACCCCTGTTCCAGAAGATGCTTTGAGCAGTGTATGCCCTTGTGTTGATGTATGGTACCATTCGTAGTATTTAATTATATATTTAGATAGATTAAAAGTTACTTTTCAATTCGTGGACATTCAACACCTGACCATAGAATTAAAAATTAAATGAGGTACATGGTATTGTAACAATAGTACTACATATGACGTACCTATCAAGGTATTCCTCTTGCTTCTCTTGCTTCCTGTATTGGGGAGGTTTTAAAACCGTACTGAGCTCCTAATAACCGTATTAATCGGCCATTTTGAAAAATTACAAAAGATTGCGCATGCGCAGTCAGGTTTTAATGAGCCAAAGTGACGTAACGGGAGGTAACAAGTCTAGCTCTGACTGCTGTAACAGTGGTCTTCTGGAATTCAATTTATATTTATTTGTATAGCCCGAAATCACAGAATTTCTGTCTCAATGAGCTTTATGTTGCAAGACAAAGAGAAATGTCTAATAAACACAATACACAGCAAGAAAACTAACTAACAAATTTTAGCTAAATGATAGCAGCACATTTCTACCCGTAGATTCTCCTTCACAGTGAAGAAAAACTCCCCAAAAAAAAACCATCAGTAGGAAAATAAAAATAAGTAACCTCATGGGGATGCACATGAAGGACAGATCCCTCCCTGTGACGAGCAACCAATATGTCTAAGACTATTGTTTAAACATTAGCTTATTCTACTCTACAGCTAGATGTCTAAAGAAGTCAGTAGATTTTCTCCATCCTGATGGAAATGGGATGGATAAGCAACCACATGGGCCTCCACAATAAGGGAATGTACCATGATCGTCTTGAAAGCGAGTTCTATTGTAGATATTTTAATGTATGACATGAAGAATTTTCATTTGGCCGTACAGAAATGCCAACACACCCTAATTTTAAAATGACATTTTCCCGTATTAAAATACAGCAATGCATATAACTTTATCGGTATGATATTATTACATTCTGAGGAATAATTTGGTATTTGAAAAAAGACATTTGGTAATGATGTAAGGTTAATAACAAATGTCTGTGTTCAAAAAATTTACTTGTAAGATTATGACGTCAATAAAAACTGCTTCAGTTACTTGAAATTTGTTGGCTTTGGGCGAATAACGACAAAAAAAACCTCTCCATCTACTTAAATCCCCTACATTGACCTCCAGAGGCTACTTATTATTATTATTATTATTATTATTACTGTTAAATTATTGTATGTTAGGACATATTTGTTCAAATACGAAGAAAACTTAACTCACCTGATCGGAGCCCGACTTAAAGGCCCCAAACTGAACAAAAAGAGTTGGGTTTTTTTCATTGCCAGTCTGAAAAGAGAGAACATTGAGAACACTGAACCACCTCATGTGGAGAGAAAATAATTATTAGACATGGGGGATTATTTTAATATGAGGGGTTAATTTGTCTTCTGGACTCTTATCATTCTCCTCACCTGCAGTGTGTGATAGGAACACAATGCTAATCTTTGTGAGTCCATTCCCACCTATTACATACATGTGAGAGTTTCCAGGTGTATGTGCTTATGAGAGAGAAAGGGGTGGTCTACAGGTGTGCGTATTTGGGTATTTGTCCCATTCTGAGCATAAAAAAAGCACCATCCCCCTCATTTAACTGTAAATCACATTGTAGGACAATTTGGCTCCTGCATAAAGACCCCTGGATTTTACGACTATGATTATGGTTATGATGATGACTAGTATTTATTTCAACTATCTGATAAAACCTGGAGCTAAAGGGAACAGGTGTCAAGCAGGTACAATATCATGCCTGTTGAAGGATCTCTGTAATGTGGTCGTAGAGGAAAAATATAGTCCTCCAAGCAAAAGAATGAGCTGTTTCAGTGGTCTCTCGTCACGCCGTACATAGAGTAATTTCTGATTATTGGATAGGAGCAAAGCACCACAACGTTCTCTTTGTGGAAGCAGAGTGATTTATGGCTGTTAGTCAGGAATAAGACAGTAATTGCTGCAGTTACAATTATGTTACCGTGGCACCTGTTTAAACTGTCTATTCCTATGTGAATGTTTTTATTTTGCAAAGAGGAGGAATTCGAAGCTCACAGCTGATGTTTAAACTCGTCTAAGGATGCTGGGAAAAGATTAAAAGGTGCAGGAATTTAAAGATTGAGTTAATTGCAAGAAAACAAGGACTAATAATTTAGTAAAATGTTATAAATGTGATACTTTGGAGTCACAAAAAAAAGTGTTCAATCACTCAAAAACTATTGGATGCTTTTACTTTTTGGGATTTGAGAAGCAGAAACGTTGTTTTGATGTAAAATTGCGTTTTGTTTTTATATGGCAGCGAAGTATTTGCTGGTTAAATATTAAAAAAATTTGGAAGGATTTTGTATTTGCATGCTTTGTAAGTAGGTTTGGTTTTGTTTTCTCACCTGGTAGCGTTTTGCCTCTAAACTTTCTGTGCATGTGTCAATATGGTAAAGAGCTTATTTTATTTTAATCTGTTTCATGTGTTTGCATTGATCTTGTGAGCTCAAAGTGAGAAAGGTTTTTCTGTATGGCTTTTGTCTCCATGTATATCAGAGCACATTTTCAAACGATGCTGGAAAGCATCGTTTGAAAATGAGAAGGATTAGAGTTTCAGAGACTTCATGCAAGACGTTCAGTTGGTCGATTGTTTTCCGGTCCATGAGGCTAGACTGAGATGGTTTGGACTTGTGCAGTGGAGAGAGAGTGAGTACATCGGCAGAAGGATGCTGGGTTTGGAACCACCAGGAAAGAGGCCTAGAGGAAGACCAAAGAGGAGGTTCATGGATACAGTGAAGGAAGGCATGAAGATAGTTGGTGTGACCAAAGAGGATGGTTTCAATAGTTACGTTTTCTCGTCTTGTTTGTACTATCATGCAATTTCGGTGTTGATTCACCATATTGGATGTGCAGCGCAGCATGCATTTAGACAACGCATGCGCACTTGCACAGAGGTTCTGCCATCCTTTGAAAATGAACTCAGACATTAATTAATTCAATTTTATATGTATAGCCCAAAATCACAGACTTTCTGTTTCAATGGGCTTCACATTGCAGAGTCAGAAAATACAAAAAATATGAAAAGGAGGAATGTATAAACACAAATACACTCCACTGCCTTTAGACTCTCCATCACTGTGAGAAAAAAAACTCCAAAAAACCCATCAGTAGGGAAAAGATAAGAAACCTCATGGGGATCCACACGAAAGAGAGATCCTTCCCTAGGACGAGCACCCTATGTGTCTAAGGCTATTGTTTAAATATTAGCCTATTCTCCTCTACGGCTAAATATCTAAAGAAGTCAATAGATGTTCTTCATCCAATTAATCTTACATTGTTTTGATTCCAATTTGGTTTATTACTGGTCTGTGTGTAACGAGGTTGCCAGAGGTCTTGGAGCAATTAATAGTTCGTTAACAAGAGGCAGGGTAAACTTTGGACAAGTTTCTAGTTTGTGGCTGTGCTTTAAAATTTTTTTCAGGCTAAATACAAACTTTGTTAAAAAAAATTGCATTTGCAGGATACTTGAAATCTGTGAAACTATTCCCAATATTCTCACTTTGTGATATAGGTTTAAAAAAAGGAAATTGATACCAGCAAAAAAATGCCAGGAAGACCATTTAATTAAAGATTTATATCTCTAGTATATTTAAATCCTAACAATACTATGTTTTTTCTTTAGTTCTTTGTCATTTTCGGGCTTTTTTACTTGCATTTCATCAATGCTGTTAATGACCATCCTTTTTTAAAAAGGAAATGTGGATTAAAAAACCCACCTGGAAACCAAAGTGCTTTTCTTCTTTCCTGCTGTTTTTCTGTACTTATCCCAGTATGAGTCTCACATTGTAGGAGTGAGTAATGAGACCTTGAGGCATACTTCTGAACTGGATTACCAATCCATGTAAAGCAGATTAATATGAGGCCAAGTTTTCCAGGGGCATCTATGCTACTAAAAAAACAGACACAGAACAGCAAACATAAATTAAACATCTTTAGAAACATGAGCCAAGGTAGCGATTGCTTTCATTCAACCAAGTGCTGAGCAGCCAGTGGAGATAGCATCGCTAATGGCTTTCCCATACGGTGGGGCCACGCCGTACCAAGGCTAAAAGCTCTTTTTACACCACATGGATTACAGTCTTTTAAATGACTAACATCACAAAATACACCATTTTTTTTCACCCTTTCCTTTCTGTCTGACTTTGTCTGCTTCTCTCTTATCAGTTTGTGTCTCTGAGTCGTACCTGCCTCCCCCTGTCTCACGCACACGTTGGGAGGAGGGTGTGTAGCAGCGGCCTGTCAGCAGCGTAAATGACCTGTGAAGAGTTTCACGGTGCGTGTCATTAGGCAGCTTTAGATTTGTTTCAACAGTGCTTCACCTGAGGGTTCCTTTCATGGGCCTCCAGGTATGACCGCCTTCACCGGTGGGGGAAGCGGAGGGGCCAAATTCCCCCACTACCTCCACAAAGAGAACACTGATGGAAAGCCCATAAACATGACAGGGCAGCGGTATGAGTGTGTTTAAAGAATGATGTTCATTTTTTGATCTGTTGTTCAGAAACATCTGCACTCAGTTGGATTTGTTCCAATGTTTTAATTATTTGATGAAGTTTACACTGTTTGCACTCAAATTTTCCTTCGGGGATTAATAAAGTATTTTCAATTCAAGTTTTAAAAGCAAGTCTTTATTTTTACACACCATGAACAACAAAGTACTTTACAGTAAAATTGAATCATAAGTTCCCTTGGCATAAAAGCTACATTTTTATTATAAGACATGGGCTTTGTTGCAAAGTGTTTACACTTGCCTTGGCTTGTTTTTGAATTCTAATGATCTCACATTTCTACATCGGTCCATTTTTGACAGATATATGAGTTCTAGCTCTTCTGATAAACACGTTCACAAGGTTTGGTAGAAATGATGCCCACAAGCAGCCAGCCTGGTGCTAGGCAGTGCTTCTGCGCAGTTTAATTTCACTCCAGCCACTTGGTCAGTAATCTACCCATTAGTGACCATATGTAAGAACCCGGGAAAAGCAGCTAGTCAGTAAGTGAAAGAAGATGACACCATGACCTCAGGATGCAAGCGTCCATTTGGGTCTGCTTTGAGTTTGGTAACTAAGCATGGCGGTCAACCAAGCTTTACAGCCTATGCTTGCAACAATTTAGAGAGTTTCAGGATGTAAAAGACGTGATTACATTGCTGCCGATGGGATTTGAGAAAAAGTTTGATTTTACACTCAACTTTTCCAGACTGTTTGGCTAACGTCACTGTCAAGCAAAAAAGTTCCCATCAACTGTGGAGCAAACGAATGCTAACAGTCCGAGGTCAAATGGTTTCTATGGAATGACTAAAACGTGTGAAATCATCCGAATAAACGTTTCATACAGAAAGGAAGTCAAACATAATTTACAAAAGTAAAAAGTCAATTAAATTTTGCAGCAATGGAAGTTCATGCAAACCAACGTTTGATTTGCAGAAGTACAAAATTCAGTTAGAAACGTGCTTTTTAAAGATCTGCGGTATGTTGCCATATAGGACATTTTCTGTTGCTTGGCTGGACATCTCATTTGATGTGCTTGACTTCTTTGGATGTGACGAACAAACCCAATGCGTCTTTGCATGAACAACAGAAAATGTATGGCAACTGTTTGACTACGGTGCAGAAAATCCTCGGTTTCCTGAAACTGAGCGACTAAATCTTGCTCCTGGAGAACAATCCCACGTCATGATACCATCCATATATTTTGCCAACACGTCATGGCTGATTTGGTGCCTCTTCCAAACACTTTCACATTCTTTTAATCTGGCTGCGGGATGTTTACAAAAAGTGTTTATTAGTTGCATAGATGACATCCCATTATAGTTCCAGACAGGAATTCAATGAGCTCAGCGATTCAAACACCTAATTGTGATTATTTGGGTTGGAAATTAAGTATTTTTGGCAATAAGGTTGACTTTATCTGATGGAAACAAAGTATGTCAAACTTCTATTTTTGTTAGAACGCCGGATGATTAAAACCCCAACAGACATGAAACTACAGACGAATGTTGGTTTCTATCAAAAAGTCTTGTTATTATAATCTAAATTATTGGTTTGAAATGGAAGGCAGTTTTACAAAAAGAATTGTGGTAGAAGGTAATTATCTCAATGAAAGTTTTGCAACTTGGGAAGATTTTTTTTTCTCTGCACACGGTGCTCTTTTCCAACTTAGATTATCTAAATATTTTTTCAGGATCTTCTCCATCTGAACCGATCCCTTATTGATATCCTGGAATCAACATGCTTTATCAAGCATGCTGATAAGGGTCTGTGTTTTGAGAAGTGAGACTCTATTGCACACAGCCAACAAATACCCCTGTTGCCACATTCCTCCGGCCTATATCTGCCAACACCTTTGCGCTACAATGGCTTTGGCCCTTTTCTTCCCAGCCCGTAATAGTCGGCGTGGGCTGTAATGGTCTGTTGACAGGTTTAGGCTGAGGTAATTTTGTTGCTGGGCTTTACAGTGAGGTGCCAAATTTTCCCCTGAGGAAAAAGAAAAAAAAAATGTAGTGAGGAAGAAACGCAATGCAGCTACCTATCTTTTTTTTTTTTATTGTCAAAGATTTCCATCTGAATTTCTCATGATGTCACCTCGTTTTCAAGCATTTAAAGTTAACTGTAAAGTTAGCTGCTCCTTCTTGTAAAGAGCGGGTTTCAGTCGGTAAGCTTGGCCGCTAAAATGTGAAGTGTTGCTCGCTCCTGTGAGTTGTGAGCTCTCAAGTTAAAATGGTTCCCACTGTGCAGAGACACAGTTCATTATTTGAAGCAGGACTGCATAAAGAGAGGCCAGCTGAGTGGAACTCCAGCTGCTGAGTGCACATACACACACACACGGACGCAATGTAGAAACACACCATGGAAAATGCAAGGGAAAGGAAAACTGCTGAGGCCAAGGGGTTCCCTTAGCAATGTGCAAAGCAGATCCGCCATACACACTGAGACACACACACATAAACACACAAAGTACACAAGCACCTGCCAGCTGACTATCTCCTGTAGGATAGAGGTCCCAGGGTCCCCTGTTGCTCCGATGTCTCCCACCCACTGCACACATGCACATTGTGGTTGTGACCTCTTCTGGGTCACACTAGTCTCTGTCTGCTGAGCAGCTAATGATATCCAAACTTTTTTAACTGCTGTGTCATCTGGCTCTCATTTAAAACTAGTTTCAGAAAGTAAGAAAGCACGTTTTCAGATTAATCGAACATTGCAACAAAATAACAGCAATATTTTTAATGCTAAAAAATTACTGGGACACTTACTTTAAATTAGTTTCTGTTTTTTTTGCAGGTAGGGCTGGCTAATTACGCAGAAGGCCTAAGTGTGAAATGGTGTGAAATCTGGGCCAAATGCAGCTAAACCAACTTTAACTCGATGGGAAACGATAAAAAATAAATATAACTTTAAGTGAGTATAATTTTTTTTTTTTTTTCAAAATTTTATCTCTAATTTTGATTTCAAATCACAAGTAAGCTACATCTATGGAAACACCTTCGTTGGTAATAAGAGAACAGATCCGCACAAGCCTCTAAAATGGTTCATCTTACTTTACAGTGCAGCTTTGGTCACACGGATACTCAACAGAGAAGCAGACGAGAAGAACGTTTTATTTGGTCGCCATGGTTACAGTCAACACAACGCAACAGGCAACCGTTTTTTTTTCACACCAGATTGCCCTGCCTGTTTGTGCATAAAATGAAATGGGAAGAATAGATTATAGTAAAAATTCTTTTTTGTTACTTCAAGCACCTTGAGACTCATTAAAACGTTATGAATCCAAAAATCAATCGCCATCATCATAATGGACACCACTAATCAATGTCATCATTGTTCCTTTTTAAACTCAGGCCATTTGGATCATTTTAGGCATGACCATTGGAACAGGTGTGAACGAGAAAGTTGAAGCGCATCTATGTAAGATAATGACTCAGCCATGTGTAACTCTTTTTTTAAAAACCAAACAAAAATATTTTGTCTAAAGTCAGACAAAAAAATTTGAAATGCAAGCTTCCGCTCAAAGGCAGATCGGGGGTCCCCAGTCAAATTACATGTGCTGTTTCCAAATGCAAATAAGAATGATCAAATCAACAAAGCAACTATAGATGCAAATCAAGATCTTTCCAGCTCATTTAGCATCTGTTGGGAGAAAAAGAAATTAAACATTTCCATCAACATTTTGAACTGTGTTTTCTCCAAAGAGAGCAAGACACACATTTGTTTGTTTCGTTCTGAAGTCTTGTAGGAACTGAGACCCACTAAGTAGCGAGGGGATTTACCAAGAGTGTAGTTATCTAAATTACCATATATTAAAAGTTTAGCAAGTTAAGAAGCTTGAAAAGGAGGCTGTTGGAAACAAGAGTCAAGATAAAGCACACATTCAAGGAACTAACAAGCTGGAATTAATTGCTGGGTAAATCTGTGTAAGATTTTGACTTTAATTGAAACATGGTTTCAGAGTGCGTGTTAATGTAAGTAAAGTCTTTCCCGTAAATTTGCAAAAGGAGATGATCCGACGTAAAAATATTACATAGGGACACTTTGAGGAAGTTTTTAGATGTTTTGGGTTATTTTATGAGTCTCTGTAGATGAAACTAACTGGGTGGCAATTATGAGTGTGCACGACAAATCCAACCAAAAGTTATGAATTAAATCTGTCCTTACCGCTTTGCAGGCAAGAAGCCATGATTCTTAATCTGCTTTGAAGATGATTCATGAAAAAAAAATAACCTTTTTTTCTTTTCCACACCATGCAGATTAGATTTTTTGTCTGGAAGACATAAACTTTTGTGAAACCAAAACTTTACTCTTCTGCCACACTAAGTACCTCTGTTGATTATATTTTCATAGATGAGCCATGGCGGCATGGTGGCGCAGTGGCCTCATAGTAAGAAAGTCATGGGTTCGAGACCTGGGTGGGGACTAGGCTTGGAACCCTGGCCTTTCTGTGCAGAGTTTGCATGTTCTCCCCGTATTTGCATGGGTTTCCTCCCAACCTCCAAAAACATTCATGCTAGGTTGATTGGCCACTACATGACTGTCCCTAGTTTTTATGTGTGTATGGTTGTATGTGTGTGGCCCAGCGACAGACTGGCAACCTGTTTGCGGTATGCCCTCCGCCTCGCCTCGAATCAGTCAGGATGGGCTCCAGCAACCCCCGCAAACCCCTAGGACAGGTGACTGACTGACATGAGCCATTTGGGAGACTGTATCTTCCTTTTTGATTTTTTTTTTTATCTCTAAAGTTAATTGTGTAAATTTTCAGACGGTAATATCCAAGTGAGTGTTTACGATGTACGACAAAATGTACTTCGTGTCTTAGTTCGCTCAATCATTTTGTTTATATCTTTGTTCCCACAGGTTGTGCTTTTCCAAACTCACTTGGATACAGCGATGATGGAAAAAATGGGGTTATCTTTAACAAAAATGCAATGAGATTATGGTACGCCGATTTTGTTTATCTGCAAACAGACTGCTTTCATTATGAGAACTTTCCGCAGACAACCAGTTTCTGTTGAATTACAAGTTAATAACTCACACACCAATGCAGACATTGAGAACTAGTGTGTGACTGATCACAACAAAACACTTGAAAAGAAAGGCCACCCAAATGTTGAGTTGGGTGGTAGTAGATTTGGAAACAAACCAGTCATCATCTACCGAAAGCCAATTCCAGTGTTTTGTTCCATCCACATTAAACGTGTTCTTGTGTGAGACACTGAACATCATGTTTCCAGAACCTCATTTATCAGTGTTGAGTACAAAATGGGGGAACTTTTAACTTGATGGCCCAAACGGATGCTTGTGTTCATGTCACGGCATCGTCTCTGTTCACTGATTTGCCTGACGTTCAAAAAACATTCAAAACATTTTTTCTCAAAGTAAGAGTAATACAATAAAATAATATAACTAATTACAGTGTTACTAATTATGGTGTCGAGCCGCTCCTCCTCCAGGTTGAGAGAAGCCAGATGGGGTGGTTTGGGCATCTGGTCAAGATGCCCCGCAAGCGCCTCACTGGTGAGGTGTTTCGGGAACGTCCCACCGGGAGGAGACCAAGAGGCAGACCACGGACCCGCTGGAGAGACTATGTCTCACGGCTGGCTGGGGAACGACTCAGGATTCTCCTGGGTGAGATGGAGGATGCAGGGGTGAGAGAAGCCTGGGTTTCCCGTCTGAGGCTGTTGCCCTCGCCGCCGGCACCGGAGCGGAAGACGACGGAACGGAACTAATTACAGATTAAAATACTTTATGACAATCCAACAGGGCAATTCAATTCAATGGGACAATATAACGTTTCATTTCGTCTTTTGAACCGGAGCCTATCCCGGCTGATCCTAAGAGGCAGGATACACCCCAAGCAGGTCACCAGTCTGTCGCAGGGCTGTACACACACAAACACTCATTCTAAGGGGCAATTTATGATAGTGGCCAATCAATGTTTTTGGAGAGTAGGAGTAAATCGGAGTTCCTGGGGAAAACCCACACATACACAGGGGGAACATGTAAACTTCACACAGAAAAGCCAATGTTTCAAACCTTATCCCATCCGAGACTCGAACCCTGACTTTCTTGCTGTCATGCCACAGCCATGCACCACCATGCAGCCTCAATATAATGTGGGATATGATAACAATCTCTTGTTATACATTTAATAAATAGAGAATTTGAAATCTCAACCTGCAGTGCTTTTGCTGGAATATGTCTCGTGTCGTGCGTTCCATCTCCTTGACATACAAGACTTGTTTACATGCCGCAAACACATCACCACATCGCCATCAGAAGCCTACAAGCTCAACCTACGTGAAAGGTTACCGAGCCAGGATTTCAATCTACATGTACAATGTTCTCCCCAACGCCTCTTCATCTGATGAGTCAGCAATCTGGCTAGAGCGATTCGGAAAGCCCTGCTGTATTGATTGGATGGGTTTTAGTTTGGAACACACACACAATGGAAAACACACACCCATCCAACCATGCTCTCTGGTGACTGTTGTGAATAAAAAGGGGGGAGAAATGAGTGTCGGGCTTGGTGTGATGGGTGAACATCAATCATTGCTTGTCAGCTTCACCTTTTTCAACCCCTCTATAGCTTGAGCTCTTAGGCCTGGTCTCACTTGTTTTCTGCTTCACTGATCAGCCTTTGTTTTGAATTGTGTGTGTTTGTGTGTTTATGTGGAAAATGTCGTCTGGCCACACAGAAAGACAGGCTTTTTGCAGGTGTTATCTTCTCAGGTGCCAATTACCTTGAGATGGAAAAAATGCAGGAAAATTTATCACAGAAATGATATACGTTGGTACAGACGTTTGTGCATCGATGGATTTTAGTTGTGCTACTCTAAAAATGATTTATCTAGAATATTTTTGCATGTATTTAAATTTGACGTAATGGAGACAAACTTTTTATTCTTGCTAACAAGTTTCCTCCTGGTTGCACACACTATTTGTTGTAACGCTATATATTTAAAATCTAAATTACACTGTATTGAAATCATACACATTAGATATACATTTATACGTTTTACTGTAGATATTTTTTGGTTTTCAGGTTTAAAGTTTCAGCGAAACTGAAGGACAAGAAGACATCCGGAACTAATAGAGTTTCCAAAGACTTGAGGTCAGAATATAACGATTTATGTATCGACCAGGGACAAGTGCTTCGTCTGTTTGTCAGGGAAACATATATTTCTTCTTTTTCCCTTTTTGGAAAAATGAATTTGGCTGTCCACCAATCACAGGGAGCATGTTTCCTTTAAGTTGGGCCAAAAGCTACAGCAGGCTTCTCCTTCTCTTTTGGTCGTTCTGACTCTATTTGTTATTGTGCTTTGTGTTGTATTGAGAAAGCTGCAGTGTGTCTTATTTGTAAAGGGTACCAGGGGCTGGAAGGAGATGTGTTTTCAATTGCCACTTGGTAGAATGACTTATGGTAAGACAATCAAGCACTGCCGTGCAGTGCAATGTATGTATAAAAGCATGCAAAAATAAGCGTGTGCATAAGCTAGAGCATGTGTACTCTCTTTGTGGATGTTTGTCTATGCATGTACTTTGTAGATATCTGTATTTCTACAAGCTTTAGTCATCTCAATCTAAACATGTGTATTTCTCTTTGTCATTCTTCTTTGGTCAGTAAAGAAATAACCACTTTTATCATGGCAATAATTTAAAAAATCAACTTAGCTTTGAGTTTGTTCCAGACAGTCATACGTAAAAGCAAGCAATCTTTGTGTTTGTGTTTCACAAATGAAAAAAAAAAAAAAATCAAATCTAGAAAGACGAAAAAAATACTTACAAACCAAAATTAGACCAAAAACCAACAAAGACTGTAAATAGTAAAGTTGGAAAGAAGAAAAAAAAAAAACCTCTAACCACTAGTGTCCTCACAATCAATAATAATAATTAAAAAAAAAAAACATTGCTACTTTTGAAGGATTTTTTCCCTCATGAAAATGGATTAAAATCTGATTCATAAAGAGCAAAAATTAATGTTTTGCATAAATATGAACAACCTTGTTGTCTACGTGTCATCTAAGGCAAAATTAAAAAAAAAAAATGATTGAAGATGCACATCTTAAAAAGTCTAAAAACTCTGAAGATAGTGTTTCTGCTGGTTATTCGTATAATTCAACACCACTTGTATGATCAATTGTGTTTCATCATTTTTTTAATCAAATAAGAATTGCTCAATTTAATCACAACTAAAATGTGCTGCTTTTTTTATTCAGAGTGTCAACACGGTTTCCTGTCTGCTATGTCCCCTGCTTCTAATCCACGGTATTGCTCTAAAATCCCCAGCTTGTTTCCAGAATGATTTATGATCAAGTATAGAAGGTTGTCTCTGTGTCTCAATTCCCTTTTTGTTTTAAGACTGTTTTCATATTCAATACATCATTAATGTTGTGAAGCTCGAAACTCAAATTACTACAATTAATTACAGTTTATTACCCTTCTCCTCTCACTTCAATTCCTTGTTCTCTTTTCTACACATATAACTTGCCAGATTCATTCTTTTTCTACGCTCTGTTTCTTTTGTTATCTCTGTAAAGTCCAGAGAACAAACCAAACCATTTAAATATATTTAGACATTTAAATAAGGTTGGAACTTGCTCAGAACAAAGACCACCCATTGCAGAGTAAGCTGATTTGACATAAAAAACTCTTCTGTCCTGGCATCGTCAAATGTACAATCATTATTTATCAAGAAATCTCTGTCTTTAATGGAACAGAGTTAGGGTCTGACAGGGTGAAACATGATGAAATACCAGTCCATTGCAATCATAAGCAAACTCTCAAACACTGGCTTCGCTGCAGATCTGTTACGAGATCTTGAGCTTTAAAAAGCAAAGTTGGACATAATGTTCTAATGTTAGATTTCTGGATGGAAAATGTGAAACGTTAGAAACTGATATTACACAACTACAAAGTAAAACTTGTACAAAGGATAAAAAGTGTGGAAAAGAACGTTATTTTAAATCTCTAGTAAAGTTTTCAGCCCATGTACTTCAAAGTAAGAGTTCTGCTAAACTAAAATAGCCGGACACAGATGGAGCTTATGAATGATTGATCACAGGTAATGTAGTTTGCAGCACACCTGTTTTCTCTCTAATCTATGTTACAAGAAAATTAATATTCAGCATTTAATTTCCAGTTGGATCCATGCATATGCATCAGGCCAGTGACCCAGTCAAGACATGAGAATGTTATAGGCATCATGTATAGGTAGTATCATACTGCACTATGTAGTTGAACTCATGTTAGGACAAACTCAAATAAACCTAGAGAAAAAAAAAATTCTTGCTGAAGCAGATGACCGAAGAAACAAAGAAAATAACAGGTGTGTTGCCATATGTACAGCACAGATATAGGAATAAATATATGAAGTAGCCTTAAAGAAATACTGCATATTTCTTTCCTGAGAGGTCTTGAACTAATTTCTGAGATTTTTTTTTTCCTGTCTTGGTTCTTGTCCTCTTTTCAAACTACAACAGTGACCCCTAGTGTGACTGCTTCCCTGCAAACCTGCAAGCAAAGCTCAGAGTTCCCTACAATGCAGCCAACACTTCCATGCCTTCAAGTCAGAAATTAAACTTCTGGATTATTTAATCCGTACATTAATGCATTTATGGCAAGGTAGCTACACATCGATTGTGTTTCCAATAGTAGCAGGTATTTTCTTGCTGTTTCATGTTATCTATAGAAGGATTTTTCCATAAAGAAAAACTGTTTAACACAGTTTGAAAAAAAAACAATGGATTGAAAACCAAATTATTTAATTTGTTTTGTCTTCTGAACCGCTTATTCCTAACAGGATCATGGAGGTAGCCGGAGCCTATACCGGCTGCTTTCAGGTGAGAGGTGGGATACACCCTGAATAGGTCACCGAAGTGTTGCAGAGCCACATACTCACAACCATTCACACACACATACTCATTCCTAGGGGAAATTTCGCAGCGGCCAATCAACCTAACATGCATATTTTTGTAGAATGGGAGGAAACCAGAGTACCTTCAGAAAACCCAGATTCAAGAACATGCAAAATCCACTCAGAAAGACCAGTGTTCCAAGCCCCATCCTCTCTCCAGGACTCAACCATAACCTTCTTGCTGTGAGGCCACCGTGCTAACCACTGCACCACCAAGCAGGCCAATTTATTTAATGTAGAAATAAATTGATAACGAAAACGTTTTAATTTTTTTGTTGTTTATGTGAATGACACAACATTCATGTTCAGTTGGTATCACTGAAAATGATAAATTATTTCCTAATCGGTGCTCTATTGTTATAGAGCTAATTCCGTTTCCATCCTAAATTACAGCCATGAAAATACTCCACACACCTGTAAGGAGATCCAATAACAACCTTCTGGTGACAGGAAATTCCTCACTGTTCCAAATGCCAACCAACACCATATCACACACATACACACTTGTTCCCCATCAGCTTGGCCCTTCAGCCTCAGGCTCTCCACAATGAAATTTTCATGCAGCCATATGGAGGAGTATTGGTGATAGAGATTTACTGTCGGGACTAGACGTCCCGCTGGAAAAAAACAAGGAAGCTTGAACATATTGGCTTCTGTAAATCAGAAAAAGGGGATTATGCCACTGCTACAAAAGACGATAAGTCTTGTAAGAAAAAAATCAAACAAAAAAAAACTGTGCAAATATATGTGCGTATCTGTATTTAGCGGTTTCTGTCACATGATGTTTTGGGTAGGAAACAACGCAAGTGATGACACCTGATTTGTTTTTTGAGTTATTATGTAGAAAATGGATCAAATTGGGGCGGTAAATTTCACCTTGTTTTAGAAAAAGATCCAATTGTATAAGAGATGTCACATACTGTAAGAAGAATAAGAGGAAAGATCCTCTGACTCACTTTGGATGCATGCATGTGCATCCAGGCACATTTTATCACATCCATAACTTTATGTGTGCAGCATTAGTAATAAATACCAGATGCCAAAGCAGTAAAACAAACACAACTACATGCACATTGTTTGTAATACGAAATTATTTAAACATTTTTACAAAGATTTTGTCCAAATGATCATTAACATGAAACAATATACTGTACATATTTGTATGTTTAAAATTTCACTGCTATTATAATTTCATTCTAATATTAAATGCATGCAGATACAAGAAATTGAAAGTATTCTAAAAAGATTTTTTTACTTTTGGCTCAAGTGTTTTAAACTTGCCTCCTTATCAACTTTCCCTTTAAAGAAAGCACCTGCCAACCAGAAAGTTGCTAGATTGATTCCAGGTTCCTCTGTCCAGCTGCCCAAGTGTCCTTTAGAAAATACTTGAGAAAAACACAACCTTATGTTGCCTCTCAGAGGGCCCTGTGGTGAACAGATATTTGTAATTTGATAAATTAGAAAAGTGGTATAAAGTTGTGTTCAAACTATTTTCTTTTAACCAAAAGATGTTGCACGACTATAAATGTTCATCATTTACTTCTTTGTATTTTGTTTTTATTCATTCTTCCTTTGTGTGAAATACTACAGAAGTAACAAATGCAAGCAGAGACATAGCTCAGTGGTAGAATTGCCATCTTTGAACCAAGGAGTTGCAAGTTTGATTCCTGATGAGCCCTTGTCTAAGTGTCCCTGGAGAAAACACCTAACCCCCAGTTACTCCCAACATTGGCGGTGAATTCAGCTCTATAATTTCCCAACAAGAGATAAATATATTCTAATTAGATACAAAAAACTATTTTAACAAGATTTTCCTCTCACGATATGGAGTTGTGTAGGATGCCTCTGGAAATGAGGAAGGTGAAGAGGACAAAGAATGAAAACTATGAAAGGAAAAGTGTTGCTTTAGTTTTTAGGAGGGAGTTATGGCAGGCTCTGGGTGATCAGGAGATGACTAGAAAACTATAGTTAACGCATGTAGAGAAATAGGTATGAGAATGTTTGATGTGGTGGCGACAACAGGAAAGCAAAAGACAGAAAGACATTGTGATAAATTTAATTCTCAAAAAAGCATTTTACGTGTTAACAATGATCAAGTATGATTTTTATTTTACTGTATTAAATTAATAGAAACAAAAAATTTTTTTAGTACAATATTTCTAAAAAAAATAGCTTCTTTTATTTATTTATTTTTATTGTAGAGCAAACGCTGAGTGGTCATATTAATTTTAATACACATACTGCTTTTTGTTTGTTTTGTTTCAAATCAGAAATTAGGTGATAAAGTTGATTTTTCTTTTGCTCAAACATCTCGTGTTGTTTAGAATCGAATAAAGCTTTATATTATTCTGATTTTTGCTTTTCCAGTCTGTCTGAACATGACCTGTGGCAATAGGCATGGATTAAACAGTCACATATGGAATAAAAACAACTGAAAATTCAAAAGTCATGAGTTCAGGAGAGTCGAAGCTAACTCATTTTTGCATAAAATCTAGCCTCAGCTACTTATTGAGTTTTAAAAGTGGTTTGATCTATAAACAAATCTTTTCTACTACGTTCAAATCTAAAAGTTTCAAGAGAGATCACTGAACTGGAAAAATGTGAAGCAGATTCTGTGAGTTTCAGAACGGGAATGCTGAAGGGGATTATGCACATGGCTGTCCTTTCTGTAGTCTCGTTAGCATTCATACATGCTAATGAGCAGGATAAGGATGCACGTCTGGTTGGGCAAAGCAAGTGGGTTGAGTGATGACAGTTAAATGTACCTTTGGGTTTAGAAAGGTTGTTAAAAATACGAGCTTTAGAATGACAGTGTGTAAATCTGTGTTTGCAAACAGCCTGAAACATTTCGCTGTGGAAAATAATTATAAAGTAGCTAAACTGACATTCATGTATTTAATTCAGGCTAGTTTTTGTATTGAAAAAAAATTAGAAAATTATTCGTTTCAGCATCAGCTTTGCATTATCACTCCCATAATAAGAGTTGTGTGGAAAGCCTTTTTCTGCTGCGTTCATTTGGTCTATTGTGCTGAAATATTATCAGCTCTAGTTCTTAAATATCTTTAGTGAAATAAAATGTTTCCTTCAATCTCATGTCAATGCAACAATTTATGTTGCATTTTCAGTCGTTAATAAACTTAATTTTGATTTATGATAAAAACATGGCCAAAAAAGCTAAGTTTCTACTCTTTGGAGGGCTGTAGTATTTCATTTTATAAATCCCAGCAAATTCAGGTGGAAAAGAAAACGGAAAGAAATCAAAGACAATTCCAGGAAGTTTGCTGTGCAGTTAATCTGTAGCAGATACGCAATTGTTTTTCGGCCATAAATATAAAAAAGTTTTTGATTTGCAACTTTTGTAAAAGTAACTATGACGATATGTTGGATTTTCATTTCTTTTTAATAAATAATTTTCCGTTTAACTAGACATTCAACAGCCCCTTTACTTTAGTATTTTAACGTACTCTATTCATCCCTCAATGGGGAAATTTCTGTGCTGCATTGCACCGCAGGAGGCTGCTGCAACGGCGTGTAAGGTTGGAGAAATGGGGAGTTAATGTAGGTGTGTTCCACAAGGACACCTAGACCGGAGCACAGTGGGATTTGAACCGGCTTCTCCCGGTCCAAGGGCAGACAGATAAATGTTTTCATCCTAATTGGGAAGAATAGATACATCGCTGCTAATTTATTGTATTGCTAATATATTGGTTGTATTTTTAAAACAGTTTAAATTAAAGAAAATTCTAATGAAAGGTAAACTTGAATTACTTGGACTTCTTTAAAGTCCCCATAAAACAAACTCATAATATCCTAAAGTGAAAAAATCCATATGCAATTCATTTAATTCTGCTTTTTTCTGTTCTACAATCTTTTTCTCTCTTGCTGTACATACTGCAAATATATGGATATGTCTCTCTGTGTCTTTTCTTATAGCCGTGAGTCAGAGCGCAGGTCAGAAGAGCACCGTAAACATCCAGGTCTCAACTAATGCCCTTCCAGTCCACACTGGCCCCCAGCTTTAACCTCAGCCAGCACATTCTCAAAGACCACAACAATCCCCTCTTTGTCGGCCAGTGATTGATGACACAGAAGAATTTCATTCATGACCGCCTAGTGTTTTTGGGTTACCGTGACGACCAGGTGAAAACAGCACACTGGGGGTATTGAGTTTCCCAACCTTGATCACAGAGAAAGAGTTAAGAAAAAAAAAAATGAAGCAACACTAGAGAGGTCACTGTAGAAGTTAAACAAACAGCCAATGCTGTTATCTCAGGAGATAAGCCCTGGGAATGATCTGGTTGGTTGTTCACAAGTCCAGTCAATGCTGAGTTCACCGTCTGACGTTCCACAAGGGTGATGTGAAATGAGCCATTTCCTTCTTTGGTTCTTTTGCTTTTGGTTAATTTGAAGCTTTTCTTAAGTCAATATAGACTTTTTAAAAATTCTATCAACTCATTTCGACAGATTAGACCGCTCATTCAAAAGCAGACTCTATAAATGTCCTCATACACTCAAAGCTGAGCATACATCAATTATCCACCTAAGCTAAGGCCGTCATGTACTCCGAACACAAACACACACAAACATTTTATGCATTTGAACATGCATGCTCGTACATGCATATTAGGCATTCTCATTTATTGGCAAGTTGGTAAAGTGCACCATTAAGGGAGCTCAGGGCCCGAGCATAACAAAGCTCTGATGCAATATTCATGCCATCTCATTCCGAGCTAATGCTGTTTCCCTTCATTCCAAAGCAATAGATTTGTGCAGACCATGTCCCTATAAAGACCTGTGAAGTGTATGTGGAGATTTTCTTCGAACAGTTGATTGCTCTCGTTTAAAGAGGGGAGCGAGGGATTTGACCATCGGCTTTACATAAATAAATTAAATCCAAGAGGTCTTAGATGCAGAGAAAGGGTCATGTATTTTGTTCTCACCCAGAGACGCACTATAAAGTTTGATACGCTGGAAAGATGTATTTTTGGTTGAGCCTGTGGAAGACTGAAAGAAAAGTGTGAATAAAAAGAGTGAAATGAAAAGGAAAGAGTGCAGAAACAGAAATAATTGAGTGGTAAGCTGCACTGTAATGAACATTGCAACATCCATTAGGGGTCAAGTAAATGTTTAAACAAACAAAAGAAAATATGGCAACTCCAAAGCAGTACTATAGATGGGGAGCAGGAAACACAGCAGACAGGAAACAGTGTGAAATACTTGGTATATGTTTGCTTATGTGCAAGAACATGCATCCTGCCAAGGTATACCACATTCTTATTAGTGCATAGCATTATTTAGCAATAACAACACTTTAACAAATCTTGAAATCGTGCCTTAACATAGAGGAACAAAAGTCATGCTGATGCATCAAAAAACCTCAAAATAATGCCTTTCAAGGGTATTATTTCGTTGTCACAGCACATCAACTATATTCACACATACTGTAAGGACAAAGAGAAAAAAGTTATGCACATACTGTATTCAGAAATTTAGCGAATTCCATTGTGTCGTCTTCCGCTAATCGGGGACCGGGTTGCAGGGGCAACACCCTCAGACGGGAAGCCCAGGCTTCTCTCACCCCAGCTGCATCCTCCAGCTCACCCGGAAGGATCCTGAGTCGGTCCCCGGCCAGCCGGGAGACATAGCCTCTCCAGCAGGTCTGGGGACTGCCTCTTGGTCTCCTCCTGGTGGGATGTCCCCAAAACACCTGACCAGTGAGGCGCTCAGGGGGCATCCTGACCAGATGCCACCTCATCTGGCCTCCCCATCTGGCTCCTCTTGACCTGGAGGAGGAGCAGGTCGACACTGAGCTCCTCCTGGATGGCAGAGCTCCTCACCCGATCTCTAAGTTAGAGCCTAGCCGCCTTGCAGAAGAAGCTTATTTCGGCCGCTTGTATCCGCAATCTCATTCTTTCAGTCACCATCCACAGCTGGTGACCATAGGTGAGGTTGTAAATCAAGAGAGAGCTGAGCCGAAAAGCAAAATTTAGTGAATAGCAGAACAAAATGCACAAAAACACGGCTTGACATGTTTTTCTAAATCCAAACGACAAGTTGCTCAATTTGAAACCAATCCTTTAAACATCCAAAGAACACAAAATGGTAACATTACAACTATTTCCATGTTACAATTTGTAAAGTATAAAATCCTTCATTTCATTCTGTCGTTGATTTTCTTAAATAGACTGTAACTTTTAGCACCGTTCATATGAGCCGTTCCAATCACTAGCATGCTCAAGCTCTGCTTACCCAAAAGAAAAAATGAAAAATAGCATTTGTGGTTAAGAGTTAAATTTGATATATTATTGTTTACGTTAAGTGGTATGCATTCTGGTTCTGAAAGCAACGATTTATGGGTACCTTCTGTAATGATTCATACATCCAGATCGGTTTGCAGAATATGACTGTATAGAGGGAAAGATCAAACCAAGATAACGTCATTCATTTCTGAATTTTTGAGAAATATGTCAAAGGTAAAACCTAAACTCCTCAGAGTTCTTGCCAAAGGCTGCAAAAGGTAAAGAATTTAGCAAGAGCTCCAAATAGAGAAAAAAAATGTTTCCTTGTCGAGATCATTTCCAAGAGGCCTGTTAACATAAAAACTTCAACAAAGCAAGAAATGTATTATAAATTTATATATATTTTTTTACTTAATTGTGCATTAGATAAAAATAAATGAGCAAAGAAGTTAAATGTGTAACAGAAAAAAAAATCACTTTAAAGTTACCACGAGATTAAAAATAAAACTACTCTGGCTTTTATCCCACATGAACCCTCACAAAAACAAAGACCTCTTAGAGATGTACGTTTAGATATGCAGCTAATAAAGCACTCCAGTATAACTTGGGTCTCATCTACCATGCAGTAATTTAATTTATGAAAATGCTTGATATCCACATCTGAGCCCCCCATCCAGGTATGAATTATTCACCTCCGCATGGCCACTCCATTAGTCACTGCTCTCGCCACTTAGGCTGATGCTCCACAGCTCTTTGAATACAGAGACATTAAGCTTTACACACTAACATGTGCAGAAACACACTGACTCACATGCACTTACATTTTATCTTTATTTATACAGCAAACACACATTCGTAATGCAGTTTCCCAACATCTACAATCATGGGAAGTGATAAAAGAATTAAATAAAGACGAAACTCTCACATGGTTACTGAAACATTAAAGCCAAACAGAATTTTCTTCCTCAATTGTAATCAGTGTCAGGTTGAGATCACCTCGCTAGAGTGTACAAAGTGTAATGCATCACTCTGGTAACCCTGTCATTATTGACTTCCTTCTCAATTTTAAACACCTCTTCTTTATCAGTAGTTAGTTCTTATCAGCTGTTTGTTTTGCACACAAACCGCAAGCGGTGGAAGCGACCTCTGGCAGCTCAGCTCGATGATGACAGCTTTACGGCCCGTGATTGGACTACAACTGTCAGTTATGACACACCGTACATAAATGTTGACACTATCAAACTCACTTTTGATCGAACTGGCAACTGGCCACATCGGCAAACAGAAAACGTTGGTGTGTGAATCGTTTCGAAGTAGGAAAAAACTGGACTCATTTTATGCAAATACAGTAAATCAGTGCCTGTTCTTTTAGTTTCTGCTGTAAAGATAATGGAAGCAAAACGTTACAAGTAGAGCACTTGGCTCTTAAAGAAAAGGTAAAATAAAGTCCAAAATGTGTTGAAATGAAAAATAAGAGAACTATCTCGTTTGGGAATGCAGCATTGCACCCTGACTCTAAAAGTTATTTTTGCATCACATAGAAGACCTGTGTAAACACATCTAAACACTGGACCATTTAAGTACAATCGAAAAGCAAATATTTCACCCACATAAGGTTTGTTTATTGCACATCAACAAAAAAGAATGAGTGGGTATGACACCCGGTTGGTGAAATTGCTGATTCTGCTCAGCTGATAACCTGTTTTCACCTGGTCGTCATGACAACTAAAAAAAACCTTCTTCTTCTCCTTCCGGCATTTCTTTTCAGCGGTCACCACAGCAAGTCAGTTTCTTCCATCTAAACCTTTCTGCTGAATCCTCTTTGGTCGACCCAACGATCTTCATGTCTTCCTTCACTGCGTCCATGGACCTCCTCTTTGGTCTTCCACTAGGCCTCTTTCCTGGTGGTTCCAAACCCAGCATCCCTCTTCCGATGTACTCTCTCTCTCTCCTCTGCACATGTCCAAACCATCTCAGTCTGGTCTCTCTGACTTTGTCTCCAAAACCTCTAACATGTGCTGTTCCACTGATCCTGTCCATCCTGGTCACTCCCAGAGAGATCCTCAGCATCTTCATCTCTGCTTCCTCCATCTCTGCTTCCTGTCTTTTCTTCAGTGCCACTGTCTCTAGACCAAACAGGGCTGGTCTCATCACGGTTTTGTACACTTTCCCTTTCATTTTAGCTTAAACTATTCTGTCACACATCACATCTGATACATTTCTCCACCCGTTCCAGCCTGCCTGCACACACTTCTTCACCTCTTTTCCACACTCTGAAAAGTGAAAAAAATGAAAAACCCTTCAAAGACAAATTAAAGAAAAAATAGGACCTAAGTTGAATAATTGAACAAAACAAAAAGATTAAAGATGTTATCCAAGTTGTAAAAAAAAAGCAACGTACTATTTTCAACTTTTTTAAAATCTTATTACTGTGCATTCAATGTACTGCTTTGCATATAACAAGATTTCAGAAAGTAATTTATTTGTACAACTATAAATGACAAAGATGTTGTGTGAGTGAGACGCTGTAGACTGGGAGAGACAGAGCACAAACCCCCCACCCAAAAAAAAAAAAAATTTGGAATACCTTTTAATAATGACATAGCTGTTTATCATGCAACCCCATCAGTTATCATTTAAAAAAAAAACTCAGGATGTCCTTCTGAAAACCAAAAGTGTAAAACTCTAACTGAAAATTCTAGTTACAGATAACAAAGTACAGCTAGTTTATGTTTCCAAAATTAAAAAAAAAAAACTTTGGAGAATTGCTCCTTTAGTCAGTGATTAACTTCTTTTTTATCTTCTGCATACCCAGCATGCCTCTGGTTCTAACGGCACTAGTGATGTGATGCATTGCACTTCTTATTCATTATGGCCACCGAGGGTTTTCCAACAGCTTGCATGATCTGCAGTGAGTCTGCTCTCCTCTAGAGCTGAACAGGTTGGGCAGGTGTAAAAAGAAAATTGAAGAGGGAATATTGTGCTTTAGTGGGAAAATAAATCTTATCTCACAGCATAAATGTGGTTCAATTTATTGGCTCAAAAATATTTGTTGAAAAATAGCTTTAAAATATATTTATTCAGTTTTGCTTCTTGCAACCTGGGTGCATGCACTCCACAGCGTAAATCTTATTTAAATTTGTGCACACATTTAAAAGACAGTGTAATGCAGTGTAAAGAGCATCGTCTTAACAGAGCTAGCACAACCTTGTAGAACCTTAGATGTATGAATACTGCCACTGCAAAAACACGCCTCTGCTTCAGTATGTGGGCGTGGCAGAGAACAAAATAACCTAACCCTAACCTACGAAGAGATTTTGGAAATGTCTTCCTGCATGTTGAATAGTTTTGAGGCATACTAGTAACTTGCTCTCATCAGAGGTAAATGCAAATTGCTTTATTCTCTTCAGATATTTTTCTTATCTCAGACTTCTTTATACTTGGCCTACCTGGGATTGAAAGTCTTGTTAAATATATAGTGTTTTGGTGGGCTGTCGAAGAATGTAACACATATTTTGTGCAACAAAAAAATAATACAAAATATCCTTTTTTTTATTTTAGACCAGCTACCTGCTGACATGTCAAGTGCTGTTAAATGTCTCTTAAGACGACGAAAGCTAATGACCAAAATTGCACAAAGTCTGCAGACGGAAGTTAAAAACTTTGAGTTAGTAAAAAGAGATGTTACACGTTTTTGATACAAAAACACTTCAGTTAGACACTCATAATTTACTTTCCCAAACCATGCAGAGCTGCAACACAAGAATGAAAGAACTGCATGTGGCTCTGGCGCCACAGGTTGCCGGCCTTTGGTCTAGAACAATAACATTTGAAAACTGGATAAGAAGGCTCGCAAATTGCTCAAATATGCATGGATGACGCAGAAAACCCCTTTCAATATGTTTTTAATGTGTAAATAACGTGCAAGTGTCATAAACACCCAAAAAAGTTGATTAAGCAGAACATCTCTTCTTTAAACTCAAATGCATTTCAGAGCCAGAATTCCTTATTTTCAATCATGTTTATGAAGGTGAAAGAACTTTAAATTCGAAATCACACCTCCAAAATCTGCTATAGCCATCATAAAACTGCTTGAAAATATTTCAGACGGATATTAAAGAGAGGAAATGTCGACATTCCAAGGCCAAAGTAGCTGTGGATCTGATGATTACGTTCCTGGTTTAGTCGTACTGTGGTGTTGATAAGAGAGGATGTGGAGCACTTTTAGTTCTATTTTACAGCTGTGCATACGTTGGAGCCAAAATTATCACGATGGGGGAAAAAATGTGCCGTAATTTAGCAATACAACTGAATTGAACCTTTTGAGATCAGAAACAACCTATTTGGGGTACACATTGCCTCAATCATTGGGATTGTTTCCAGGCCCTCTGTAACCCTGGTTGGATGAAGGGGAGATCAGTCTCATTCTATTCAAATTGGAATTTATGTGTTGAGTAAACTGTTAAAGAGAAATCCAGTTTTATGGGTCATTGAAGCAGATCATGATCAACCCTTGAAGAACTGTACCTTCAGTACGCAATGTCATCCCATGAAGCATGTGTGCAATCAACAGGGTCATAGCTCCACCGACAGTCTCCAGCCAGAGTCATCCATCATGGAGAAACTGGATCTGCGGGGGCCTCCATTTTGGCTCCAGCACTGACCAACCCACCCGCATAGAAAGGTCCATCAACAGCATGCTAACACTAACAGAACTGTGGAGCAGCAACACGATACATAACAAGCTCCTGGACGGCTTCCAGTCAGTTTCTTTTTAACTCTTTCCCACCAACCGCTTGGTTTCCTTGCTTCACTTCTTATAAGGTGGTGAATGAAATTCCTGCAGCTTTAACATCACAATGTCAGAGTGTAAAAATATTGAAAAATGTCATCCTGTGGGTTGTAATGTTTCAGTGTGAAACCCGGCTCTTATTAATGTGGTTTGTGTTTTTAAAGGCAAAGATTTGTTCATTTCCGTTGGGTGGAAACCATTGAGCGGACATCAATCTTGAACAGAGATGAAGAGGTGAATTTCTTTACAAAAATAGGGATAAAGTTGCAACAAACTATGTGGTTGCTGATGGCGTCTAGTTTTTTTTTTTTTTTTCCTTATAGTTAATGTGATTGTTTGCAGTCTGTATCAATTTCCTCTTTTCCTCTCTCACTCCCTTTTTGACAGTTTTATTTGCCTTGTCAACAAGCAGGCATTATAAATGTGTGCCATCTATGCTTAATGTTTATTCTTTGTAAGAGAACCAATAAAAACTAGATTTACTGCTCGCTGAGAGCCCACAAGGAAGATTATCACAAAATTCCAGCACAGTTTGACTATCCGTGCTGCACATGCTCATTCTGCAAAGGCAATAGGTTTCAATATGCCCGTTAATCCTTTTTTCCCAGGCATCGGAAATGGCGGAGGACCCTAAATCAGTCTCCACACCAGACTCGGCGTTGCGGGGAGCAGAGCTGCTGGATCCACTGCCCCTGGCTGACCCTTTTTAAATAGGATGTCTGGATGTGTTATGGGGGCTATTGTTTCCTATAAACATCTAGCACCGGGGCAATAACAATCGCATCAGGCCAAATGAAGTTATCTGAGAATGGAATTAAACTCAGTGTGACCCCACTGTCTGCTTGGCTCACAGGCCCTCCATTAATAACGCCTAATCTAATCAGCCAGCTAAGATGGATGGACGGATGGTAGGCTAGTATGTGTGAGTGTGTGTACGAGAGTTTGACTTTACGACAGTACATTGGTATGTGTGTACATGCGTGTGTGTTTTAATGTTTGTTTGTTAGCGTCGCACATTGAAGTCTTCTAAACCGTCTCGTGCATGTATGAGACAAAGGGCATGTTTTAGATGCAAACACAATGACCATCATTTATCAAAGGTACATGAAATAGTGTAATTTTAGGTATACACAGAAAATAGACCCAAGTGGGCATGGCATTTATGAAGAGGGGTGTGAAACTGTCTTTTTTAGTTGTACATAAGGTGTGATCTTGGGCAGTTTGGTGGCGCAGTGGGTAGCACAGTGGCCTCACTGTGACACTATGACAAGCCTGCACACAGTATATTCAGATCCATGCTCAGTTACGCCCTCAAACAACAGCAAAAAATGAAGAAATACGTCAAATGCTGTTTTTCAATTTAGTGGATAGCACAAAAAAGTAACTCACAGCCAAAAAGTGACTAACCGGTAAATGCACGTCAATTTGTCAGTGACTAATTTTTTGGTGCAACACTAGCCCTTACCAGGCACATTTTAATGGTGCTGCACCACATCTCGCTTCTCATCGACCAGGTATATACCTTTATCGCTCCAATAATTATCTATTAAAATGCATGTTCTTATTGACTTGTAAGTTTTTTACATACTTTATCAATAACTGTCCTTTTCAGCAATGGACAGCATCAGCAATAACTAGGACGCTGCATCGATACGTTGTGGTAAAGAAAGAGCAGAGCCGAAAAGCAAAGCTCTCGATTTACAAGTTGATCTACGTTCCCACCCTCACCTATGGTCACCAGCTGTGGGGCTTCCTCTGCAGGGTGGCTGGGCTCTCACTCAGAGATCGGGTAAGGAGTTCTGCCATCCGTGAGGAGCTCAGTGTCGAGCCGCTATTCCTCCAGGTCGAGAGAAGCCAGATGGGTGGTCAGGGCATCTGGCCAGGATGCCTCCCGAGCTTCTTGCTGGTAACGTGTTTTGGGCGGAGAACAACGGGCGGAGTCCAAGAGGCAGACCTAGGTCCCGCTGGAGAGACTATGTCAAATAGGCCAGGGAATGACTCGGAATCCTTCCAAGTGAGCTGGAGGATGCAGTCGGGGTGAGAAAAGCCTGGGATTCGCGTCGTAGGCTGATGTGACCCCACGACCCAGCCCCGGATAAGCGGAAGACGACGGAGCTAACCATTTCACAATTTAATTTTATCAGCATTCAAGTTCTCATTTGATTTAAGTATACATTTATACAACCTCCCCAACGTGCATACATACACTTGAACTTATTGTGATAAATCCAAACGAGTGAATCATTTTATCATGTACCACCTATGTAGCCAAATTTAGTAATATACCTCTTTGATAAATGAGGCTGAGTGTGTGTTAATCGAATGAATGATAAATGAAAACGGAGGAAATGGAACAGATGAGAGACAAATTCACAAAGACAAATAGAAGACGTGATAAAGGACAGCATGGTTTCATCCTCTGCTATCTTGGTGAAGGCATGACCTTGTAACTGATAGGCACATAGCCTTGGAATGACTGATAAAGCCCAGGTACAGATGGAGGGCAGAGGGAAAGTATGTAACACAAAACCAAATCCCAGAGTTCCCCCTGAACATGAGGATGTTTCTCAGTGGAAATGGATGGGATGAGTTTAAACAGAGGTGAGTGAACTATAACAAAAAAGGCCACATGTAACCCTTCAAGTTTTTTAACCTGGATCACCAAACATAAAAAAAGTTACACATTCAAATGTTTTATTGCATGTTTCTCCAACTGCAATTCCAGAATTTCCCAATAGATGCATTGACTTGTTGATATTCAGTCATTTGTTGTCAGAAAATTGAACTTTTAGTGTAATTTTCATCAACATTTGGGGATCTTTTGGGAAATTTTCCAAGTCGGAAAGTCTTTTTAGCCTATTTTCACAACACATTGACACATTTTCTTTTAAATTCAATTTAGTCTATGCTGCAAAGTCTTTTAACAAGATCGTCTCACTGGCGTCATTCAGACGGGCAAAAAAGGGTGCGAAAAAGGTACAGTTCAATGTAATTATTAGTGGAGCAAAAAAGAACAAATGTGGATGAATTTTTTTTTTTTTTTTGGTTTGAATTAAAAATTGTTTAGTTAAAACTTATGTTTTCTGCATATTTGACTCTATTTTTTTTTCTTTTCAAACTATTTATTAATCCACACCCTGTTTCTGCTCTAGGTTTGGCCAGTTTGTTCACATTTGTGGCCCAAGAGTCCAAAACCTTGTCCAAAAAGGCAGAAATAAAAAAGAGAGCTAATAAAATTAGAAAAGACTTTAAAAAAATGTTTTTTTTAAAAAACAAAATTTCTACAAACAGCTTTTTATTATTTTTATCTACTTGTTTTGTGATGATGATAATTTCCTCATATTAACATTCAAAATGTAGAAAATTGCTTGTTGAGAAAGTTCCATTTGTTTGGAGAGTTGTTTCTGATCACAAGGAAGGAAAAAAAGGAAGAGAATGAGATTTAGAAACATCAAAAACTAAACGGGAAGTCTGAAGATTATACAGTAATTAGTTTAAGGACAAGAAAAAAAGAGAAAAATTACACACATTTAAAAGTTACTGGAAAATTATTTAAATAATTTTGGCAAAGACGGATCTTTTAAACAGCCTGATACCACATTTTGTTTTTTTAAAAAAAGTTTCCCATCCTGCATCCAGTTTCGTGAATAATCTGGTTGGTTGTAAATGTTCTCCTTGTAGAACATAAGATCAGGTCTAACATTCTCAAGGTTGAAATGCATCTTTCTTGTTTTTGCCAATTCATCTGTCAGCCTGTAAACATTATGTACTCAAGTCTCTCAGTTTCTCAGCCTGTTTCCATTTATGAGGTATTATCTTTATGTGACCACTCCTCCTTTTATTAGATCTTGGTTCGGCTGCGATGGGAGAAATGGACTCCTAGTTTTCATGGGAATGTAGTTACCTGATCAAACAGCAGGCTGGCTGGGATTGTGTGTAAGTGTGTGTGTGGTAGTAATGTATAGCGCTAATAAAGACCATCGGGTCCTGGGAAGGTCTTGCCTGCAAGTTTGAGAGGTCTCTAGAAAAAAAAAAAATTGTGAATTAATTCCAAAACATCACTAGTAAATAGAGCTAAAGAATTAGCTGAGTTTTACATGCATAGGTGCAAAAATATAACGTGCATTTTATGTAACTATTAAATCTAAGTTAAACCTTATTTTGCCTCATTAATACAACAAAAAAAAATCTACAGAAAAGCTTGAACTAAAATGAAAATGTCAAAAGTAGTCCAGCTTCATGCCTTCTTGTTCAAGAGTTGATTACCCACAAACCTATGCTAGAGTAGTACAAATGCATCTTCTTCTTCTCCTTTCGGCATTTCCCTTCAGGGGTCGTCGTAGCAAGTCAGTTTCTTCCATCTAACCCTATCTGCTGCATCTTCTTTGGTCACACCAACTATCTTCATGTCTTCCTTCACTGTATCCATGAACCTCCTCTTTGGTCTTCTTCTAGACCTCTTTCCTGGTGGTTCCAAACCCAGCATCCTTCTTCCGACATACTCTTTCTGTCTCCTCTGCACATGTCCAAACCATCTCAGTCTGGCCTCATGTGCTGTTCCACGGATATACTCATTTCTGATTCTGTCCATCCTTGTCACTCCTAGAGAGAGCCTCAGCATCTTCATCTCTGCTACCTTCATCTCTGTTGCCTGAACAACAGAGATGTTGTTCAGTGCCACAGTCCTAAACAGCATCGCCAGTCTCACCACGGTTTTGTACACTTTCCATTTCATTTTAGTTGAAACTCTTCTGTCACACATTATACCTGATACTTTTCTCCACGCGTTCCAGCCTGCCTGCATACGCTTCTTCACCTCTTTTTCACACTCTCCATTGCGCTGGACTGTTGATCCTAAGTACTTAAAATCTTCCACCTTCTTTATCTCTTCTCCCTGTAACCTCACTTTTCCATTTGGATCCCTCTCATCCACACACATGTACTCTGTCTTACTCTGACTAATCTTCATTCCTCTTCTTTCTAGTGCAAACCTCCACCTCTCCAGCTTTTCCTCCACCTCTTCCCTCTTCTCACTACAGATTACATGCTGATTTACAAAAAAAAGTTGTGAAGCCATTGTCAATGCCATGGCAGTGCTTAATTCAGATGGAAGGAACAAGTTTTGTTTTGTCGTTTTAACAAACGTTAAAGAGGAAATAGCATGGGACAAACAATGCCACGCCAATGGGCGGTGAGTCACACAGATACGTTTTAGAAATCTGAAAAAAAGCGTGGAGTCAAAAAACTTTACAGGAAGCATTTACATTTAAGTGGGTTACATTGGAGTAAAAAAGTAAAATGAAAGAAGCTAGTTTTTGGTTGTATTCGTGAAGCAGATCAATGTTGGTGTGAAAGGTCTCTCTGTGAGGCTAAATGAGGACGTCATGTAATGGTCATCACATCAGATAAGCATGCTGACCAGCTCACCTTGTTCTCCACTCAGCCTCCTCTCCCACTTCCCTTTCTTCCTCTCTATCTGACATAAACAAGTCTAATTTACGGCCAATAATATCCTGATTCAATCACCTGATTGATTTTGGACTTGTGTCCCACTAATAAATCTCAGCTCTTCTTCTCTTATTGAGTCCTCCAGCACATCCCTGCACTCCCTTGGCCCAAACACACACAGTCATGCACACACGTACACCAACACAGACACACACACTCACTTATATATAGTATAATGGTATTAGAAAATCAAAGTCTCTCATTCTGTCTCAGTGTATCCGCAGGGCCTGGTAATAGATCTGGCTGTGCTTATATTCGGACACAGGACGAGAGGATGAGACGGAGACAATGAAAGAGAAGAGGGCTTTAGACAGACGGAAGCAGGAATTAGAGAAGGAGAGAGTAGAAAGAAAGAGAAATTGAAGAGCACAAGAAAAGAAGATAGAGGAAGTTAATGAGGATATGTGGAGCTCAATAAGTGTGGACTAAAGGGGGATGTGCCGCATTAGAACATCTTTATCTGATCTATAGGAATAGAAAACCACAGCTAGCAATAGTTGGATCATTTTCTGCTCTTAACAGACTCTCAGTTGTGATTCTTCCTGTAAAAAACTGTGTGAAAGAGCATAAATCTTGCAGCCCACTCTATCTGCAAGATAGAGCACTATCTTGCCCACTGATGCAAGGTAAACATCTCTGTCCTTCATGCCTGAAATGAACATATGAAGGTGAATGTGTACGTACAGTATTTGACTTAGAGAGAAGCCAGGTGGGGTGGTTTGGGCATCTTAAACAGATGCAGATAATCTGCATGTTACACTAGGATAAGTCCTGAAGTTAGACAGGGTCCAGAGGAGGGACCTCTAGTCCTTGGGGAGATGGTAGCTCAGTGGTTAGAGCATTTGCCCACGAACCAGAAGTCAACCGGAAGTTATTGGGTTTGCATCCCACTGAGTGTACATCTAGGGTCCTTGGAGAAGACACCTAACCCCTCGTTTCTCCCACTATTGGCATCGTCGTAAGTGGCAGCCTGCTGCGGTGTAATGCAGCACATAAATTTCCCTGTGAACGGAGTGATTGAAGATAATACAGTGTCGTGTTTAACACTACTGATAAAAAGGTCACTGGTTTTCTCCGGGAAGTTTGAATGGTCTTTTCCTGTATATGTGGCATCTCACCAGTTAGGCTGACTCCTGGTGGGAAGAAACCATCAGGTACTCTAATTTGTCGTCACTTTCTTCTTGCAGGTATAAAATAGATGGTGGCTCATTTGGCTTTACCGTGAACTTTGCCATTTTTCGTAAACATCCCCAGCAAAGATTATAAACATACTCTCATTCTCTCTGGAAATGGTTTTCAGATGTATCACACTGTCATGGTATCACAGTTGCTCCTTTTAACTCACTTCCCAGTGCCATCCAATTACCTACCCTCATGTGATCCACCTGTTTGTTGTCCACACGGTCATGGTTCCCCTCGTCTTTCCATCTCTGCCCTCATGTGATCCACCTGTGCCTTGTCACAATACCATCTGTGTGTCTATAGAAGTTCCACACTAACCTCTTGTCCGTGCCAAGTGGTTGTTCTTACCTAGAGACATATCATTGTGGGTTTTTTTTCCCTTTTCTGTTATATCCTTGCAATTTTTAGAGTTTCGGTCTGTCTGATCATTGCTGAGTCAGCACTCTGACAAAAACAATATTCATACAACCAACTTGTTGACTTTGGTATTTGTTGAATAAGTGATGTAATATCAGCATGTAGGGAAAACAAGAATCAGTGATGATTCCAGCATGGCCCGACATATGCTCCTGGGGTTGGAGATGGCAAGAGGCGCTGACATTGGCTGTATGGAGGTTAGCCACGTATCGTCACAGTGCAACTGATCTGTTTAGTTTGTGTCTGTCTGGAGCTTGAAAGACTGGCTAATTCCAGCAGATTAAAATATGTATCATAATAGATACCTAATTTTGAATTAATTATCAGTGCAAACAAGTTCAGAAAGGTAATGTCTAACAGCAATGTTTCATATTTGACTATTATACAGTTTTAACTCTGTTTAAAACGTTAAGATTAGAAATCAAACCAATGCATCTAAACACATTTTCACTTAGAGTGACTTTTGCAATTTCGTGAGGTAATAAACTCAGTTAGTTCAGAAATACAATATAAATATTGTACATCAGAGGAACAGCACATGTTAGAGGTTTTGGAGATGGAGTCAGAGAGGCCAGACTGAGATGGTTTGGACATGTGCAGAGGAGAGAGAGTACATCAGAAGAAGGATGCTGGGTTTGGAACCACCAGGAAAGAGGCCTAGAGGAAGACCAAAGAGGAGGTTCATGGATACAGTGAAGGAAGACATGAAGATAGTTGGTGTGACCGAAGAGGATGCAGCAGATAGGGTTAGATTGTAGAAACTGACTTGCTGTGGTGAACCCTGAAGGTAAATGCCGAAAGAAGAAGTTAGGAAACACAATATTTGCCATAATAATAATAAAAAACGTCATCCTGCAAATGTCTCAGCTAAGAACAATCTGATATTCAAATGGTATCTGAATCCTGGATGAAAGAGCTTGCTAATTTTTCAAACATGTTTGAATAAAACAGAAAACCATATCAGGGATGTTTTTGATGTAAGAATAATATTCAAGCCTGTTAGAATCCTTGAAAAAAATGTATTTTGCACAACATCGTCCCCTTAAAGATATTTGAAAAAAAAGACAAAATAGCTTTAATGAGTTTTCAGAAAATACTACAAATTATTTTTCCTGACAAACACAAATCACAAAGACATTTACACACTCAGCAGTGTGTCGTACGCATGCACACATTGAGGCGTAGTCCCACACTGTGAACAAATGTAATCACGTCTGATTTTTTGTCTATCTGCACATTTTACCCCCGTCCTCTTTGTCCACCCTTGTGGCTTTCAATTGTTAATATAATTAAATTCTAGTACAAACTTTCCCTTGAAATGAATTAATTAAGATGCTATTATTTAGCCATTGCGAGGTTAATGACCACCATTAGTAACAAAGGCTACATGCACCATCATCAGCCGAACTTGGCTGTTTGGTCCATTTTGGTTATTTACTGAGCCTGAGATTGATGGCTCTTGATACTACTGGTGACGCTAATTAGCTTTTAAAACATAACACACTCCATCACTGCTTTGGATGAACAATCTCATGACCCTTTGCTTCCATTTGAGTACGAGAGAGACAGAAAAATCAAACTCAAACACAACCATCTGTTTTATATATGTGTGTAGCTAGGTAGGTAGAGAGATGGATAGGTATTCCTTTATTACAAATAAAGTCGATACTATTAAATCTATTTCTTGTCATTTGAAATGTTTAGAGCTGGGATGCCTTTACTTGTGATCGACCAATCCCTTCTCCACCATATATGCTGAAGTCATAACCAAAGCAACTCATTCCCAGTGGTGACAACAATAATCCCTTTTCTACAAACACACTAACAGTCTCGCTTGTAACACTGACACATTTAAGAGACAGTAACATTTTCCTTCCCCTATATTTCACACCAAGTCGGATTAATAGCTAAGCACCATGATGTCATCCAGCGGACCCCCAGAGCCGAGTGGGTGTCACACCTGACCCCACCGAGTCGTCTGATTAGAAGATGCAGAGGCTGCAGCCAACAGGAACGTCGGCTGGAAACACCAAGCGGGCCAATGAATAATGGCCTCACCTCCAAAGAGCATTCAAATGACATTGTGGGGATAGCAGAACTTATTGTGAAGCATTTATGCTGCGGGCGATTTATGGCTACTCCATAAATGTTTATTAGCTTTTCCTCTATTTATAACTTCTGAAAATCATGATGAGCCCAACTGCGCCCTTGTGTCTGCACACTTTTATGATCTAGGTGAACATACCATTGACAGATATTTGCGTGTTTGTCTACATGTTTTACGCATCTATTTGTGTAGATATTTTCAGACGACGTTTATGTGAGAGAGCCACTGACACACCCTCTGCATTTCGTGGCGCTTTTTGGTCTGCATCCTGGTTTAAAAAAAAAAAAAAGTGCCTATTTAAATAGTGGCCACACAAGATTTAAGAAGAAGAGAAATATTGATATGAGGTCAAGAGTAGAAAAAAATACCACCCAATGCCATGTGTCCCTTTTTTTTTTTCCAGAGAAAAAGAAATAAATCAAATCTTTACATGTTAGAGGTTTCCAAACTGGTTCCCATCATTTTAGATGTTGAATGGAAGACCCAAAATTGCCCAAATGTCAGTCAGTCACCTTCTAAACCACGTTTTACCACCTTCTTATCTAATTTCTAAATGAAGAAAAATAGTGTCTTTTTATACGTAGGACACAAAATAAACACAAATACATCAACACACAGCTATGCAAGAAAATTAGTTGAAAAAAAAACACAAACCAAACTAAAATTGAAATAACTGGATGTATCGACAAATATCGATATCGGTATCGATATCGATATCGGTATCGATATCGGTATCGATATCGGCATCTATCAACAAATATGATTTTATATTTTAACTGTGTAATATTGGGCCATACCCTAAGTGTACACATTTTGTCACCGATGCTGGATAATGTGATGGTTCTTCTTTTTGTGTATCCTCTGTATTTATGTTACCCTCTAAACTCAATCCTCGAACACCTATGAGAGAATAATTGGGTATTGTATGTGCCAACAAGTGGTTATGTGGCTTTGAACTGAATTTCTGCTGTTTGTAACTGTGCATGTTGTGAATATGTACGTGTCTTAAGAAATAAAAATAAAGCATTGGTGTGATCTCTTATCCAGTTAATGATTGGTGTTGCTTTCTTCTTTGGCACAGTAAATGGTAGTTTTGCTGCAAAGATATAAATATCTTCAGGTATGTCATACAGTACAGTACATGCAGGTTTTTCACCTGAATTTTGGATGTGGTGTGATTTCCTGAATCCTGTTATCTCTGCATACAGTTATGTAGCTGAAATTTCAACTGCTTAGGTAATCTGTCAGTATTTGTGACAGTCGACGTGTAATTTTATGAAACCATTAACTAACAGGCCTTCAAAGTACTTTGAAGGCTGAAAATAAATAGTTGACAGGGCCGGGGCTGGAAGGAAAGAAGAGCATGTGAATAAAATGCAAACGTTAGTTGCTTTCCTTCTATGCTTCTCCAAGACGGAGATTTATGGGAGACGTACATGACATGGCAGCAACTAGAAGGAAGCCCACCCTTTCCCTTCTCTCGGGCCTCTTTCTGTTCCCTTGATCCCGATGCAGCTGCTTGACTTCCAGCACCTGCCCAAAAGCAACAACGAAGGCCAAAATGAAAAAAATGGACTTTTCATAAAAATCCTGTTACCACATTTTCACTATTTAATTAGATAAATGTTAACCATTCACTGAATGTCTAATTACTTTCTTATACTTTTAATTTTAAAAAAGTATATAAACAACTCTCTAGAAATGTATCTAATTCTCAGAAACATGCTCTAATCTTGAAGTATAATTTTTCAGTGTGGTCAGACCGTCTAACACAATATCTAGCGTCTGGACTTTGTTGATTTATTTGACTGAAAACATGCAGAAAACTATGAATGACTTTTTGCCTCAGACAGGAAATCAAAAGATAGGGAGACAACGTTATCAGTGGAACAGTTTGACCTGGATCCAGACCACAACTATCAGCACCAACATGGATGGACTTAGAAATCCAATGTGGGTCCTCATACATTGCTGGAAAGGGGGTTTCAATTTGTCTCTGCTACAAACTATTGCGCAAATATTTTCTATGATTAATGATGACTTTAGACAATCTTTAAGCACCTCTTTTTTAATTTTTATCAGGCCCACGCTGACTCGGGAGTTGTCGATAAAGTATTGCATTCCATTTTAACAGTACCAAAATAATTTGAATGTTGTTTGTGAAATATTCTGCAGACAAATAACTGAGCCCGGCAAATGACTGGCGACTTGTTCCGGGTGTATACTACCTCTCGCCTAAAATCAGGCGGGATGAGCTCTGGTACCCCGCGCGAATCCGTTAGGGATAAGCGATTCAGAAGAGGAAATGAAACAATAAAAGAAATGTTAAGTACATTGTGCCCTTCTCCACTATCTACATTAAAGAAGAGTGATTTCTGCATATCTCAGGTGTCTTTTTTGATAAATATGTTTGCTTGACTATGAGAGTGCTCAAGTATGTGTGAAATGTTCAATGCATAATATTTACTCCATGCAAATGCAAGAGTGCACTCATGTTTCTTAGTGAAAAATGTGTTTTTATCTGTCGTTACAGGCCTAATGCAGCCATGAGCCGAAAGAGCGCCTCTGACAGCCACCACGTCCATTAAAGTGACTGAAGGAAGATAAACGCACAGCATCGAGATTAAAGTGACAAATAGACTCTGGATGCTGAAAGGCAAAGCTAAATTGTGTTGCTAAATGTGAATAGAGACAGTTTGTGTGACTGGTGTGCCCTGCGTATGGGTGATAAATGAGGGATAAGTGCTAAAGCACCCTAAACTAGAAGCCACTAAATTTTCTGCTGCTCTCTGACCACTTATTTCCTTCCAAAAACATTAGAGGCATAAAAAGTCATCGACGATAAATCAAATAAATGTGCTGATTTGAGTGAAGCTGTTTTTTTCTTTTTTGTACATCAGCTGAGGGAAAACACATTTGTTGTCTGGGCTTTTTTTTTTGCTACTGTTGAGGAAGCCGTATTAACATCAGTCCTCCAAACAAAAACAAACAATGCATATTTGACATGATTCTAAATAAATGACAACTTCTCACATTTGGAAAGCAACAAAACTTACTCCTTTGGCTGTTGCTAAAGAACAACAGGTTTTAACTGCAACTAAATGATATTTCCGTTCACACACACCTGTCCAGTCCTATGTGACTGTTCAATCTGTAAGTGGGGTTGTGACCTCTGAAGTTTCTGTTCTGATGTGGAAGGAAGAGGACCCAAATGCAGGACAAAACAGGATTTATTAACAAAGTCAGTCAAGTCTGTAAGGCAAAGGGCACAGGATTTACTCAGGATCCAAACGTTCAAATGATAAAACAGTTCAGAAACCAGTTCAAAGATAACTTATGGTCAGGCAGCCAGGAGGACCTACCTGAGAAGGATGACAATGACCCGTCATAGAAATCCGGGGTGATTGCCCTTAATAAGGCAGTAGGGTCCAGAGATGTGTGGCATCAGGATAATCACCCACAGGTGTCTCAATCAGGCTGATGAGGGAAGGTACAGGGCTCCGTCTGGTGGCAGGTGAGGGGAATCATGACAGTTTCTACGACATAAGTTCAAAATCTGATTGATTGAAGCAAAAATTTCTTTAACAGTGACATTGTGCAGAGAAAGCTTGCAGAAAGCACTTTCAGGGCCCATTTGGAATCTCTACTTATTTCATCTGATTTGGCAACAAATGCTGGCTAAAATGTGATTGGTCAATTGCTTCAATGTGAAAACACAATTTTAGAAGCAGCACAGCCAATGAAAAAGCTCTGAAAGAAAATGGATCGACCATTTGGAAATTTTTGACTAACATTAATGGCCATAATATTGTTAAGACCAGTTTGTGATTCAGAAATTTTAATGGCCACTGTGAAGGTGTTCAAGGTTGCAACTGCCAAATACCATAGTAAAATGTGGAGATACCAAAATTTTCAAACACCCAATCCTGGTATCTACCATGTTGTATTATCTACCATAATTGTGTTTTGCCACTTTTTTAGGATTTACGATTGAATAAGTTCAAGAAATTAGATTTTGCATAACTTGGAAGGACAACTGCTGCTCACCAGGTATTTCATTTTCTGGAATCTTTGTTTTGGATGATAACGGTTGGAAACCGCAGAAGTTCAATATTTCACTGACATATTCAATAACAGCCATGCCACATTCTGAGTCGTTTAAGCTTCCTTTCTGACGGATGATATGAACTTTCATGGTGCACCTCTACAAGCCAAAATGAATAGAATTGGTGCTATTTTATTAGTCCACACAGATGGTCCTGTAAGACAATATTGCTTTGTATATTACTGCAGTGTGTCAAGTATTCAAAGATAACTTGTTAGATATGTGTATTAAGCTTATGCTAACTGTTCAATGTTTTTAAGCCACTAACTGAATAAGGTGGATTAAAGATGGAGTAAAAGAGCTGAGATACCTTCATTGGTTGGTCTTCTAAATAGATGTACTGAAAATGAAGTAAATATAGTCGTAAACTGCAGACATTGTGAGACATTTGTATGATGAGCAAAAACTATTGTCTCACAGCCTGTTAATTACCCCAATGTTAGGAAGAAAATGTCTTTTGTTACAACTTCCTTTGTTTCTTCTTTTATTTCTATCATTCAAAAGTGTTTTTAGTTGTTGTGATCCCCCAGCATGACCCGCTGCTGCAAGACACAGTGTTATGTTAACCAAGAAATGTGTTGATGCTGTTTGCTGAGCATCCCTCAGCTTTCTGCTAATCTGCAAGTGGAGGTCTGGAACTTTCCTTTACCCCCACTACTCTGTAAGAGCACACCTCTTGATTTTATTACCGTATAAATAAAGCAGAGATGGATGCATTTTCTTAGTAGGAACTCCAGTTTGGAGAAAATGCTACCCGTGTAGACAAGTAAAACAGAGAATCTCTTGTTTTTTCTTGGGTCAGCACTTTTCCATCTAACATCCACCTGCCTGGTTTTGGTGACAAGGAACTGTTGGAGACACAAACCCAGAAGAAGCCAGGAGAAATCAAAGATGGTCTAAACGAGGCATGAGCAAACTACGGCCTGCAGGTCACCTGTGGCCCATGAAACGTTTTAAACCAAATGAAAACAGGGGATTTAAACAATGTACTTTCACTCTAAATCAGGAAGCTAAATGTTGATACTAAAGTCCAAGAGTCAACAAGCTAATGTGTTCCTGCATGCAAATGTTAAATGTCAAGACGTACGTGGTAGCAGGGCTCATTGTGGCGTTAGTATCACTTTAACTGTAATCTGAATCTCATGGCTGTAGTGCAAACATGTGTAATAATCACTTTAATTGCATCTGTAAGAACTTGTATTGAAACCTAACTCCATCCCTCTGCCCATGGGGCACCGTCACAACATGAAACTCAAGGCGGAGGAAATGGAAGGTGGGCTCGTTACCAGACATTTGCATGAATTATGAGAAACTGCAAAGCAGCTTGCTGTGGAAAAATAAATCAAAATGTCTACATCTGCTAAATTAACATATTCAATTAATTAAAATGAACTGAAAGATTTTGCAAAAATTATTTCAAGTGGTAAGGTTTGTCATTAATATTGCATTTTTGTAATTTTAGCGGATCACTGAGAAACATATTCAGAGTAAGTACTTTTATTTCCGCATATATTTCCGCATGTTTTCTCACTCATATTGCATCCAGTCAGTGAAACAAGACTCGCAACGTAAAAAAGTGTGTCTGGCACATGAGTATCTGGCAATCGGTGCAGTACTTTCTACAACTGCAGTGACGCAGGTCTCACATGAGAACGCACCAACACACCAATAAAGACACTTATTTATGTGATCACTCAGGTGACGTGATTTATGCATCAGTTCTCATTTTCTTGACGTCAGCGGACACGCGTGAGTTTCTTGATGTTTGAGTTCACATGCACTATGTTGATGATACACAGTCACCATTTTGTATGTCAGCATGCAAAGTGTTTATACTTTCCGACGTAGACCTGCCACTTTAGCCTTAAGGCCTGAAACGTGAACCTACAGCACAAAGCAATCACAGGAGCCAGCCCTCTGACCGCATCAGCATCTACTTCCAAACATAAACACTGTTGATTTTCAGGACTGATACAGATGCATAAATAAGGGGATGAACTTAATTTTACATTTGGCCTTTAGACTTTTTACTATTTATCCAGACTGACATTTGTTTTCAGTTATTTCCAAATGTTTTTTTTTTTTTTTTTACTCTTTACTCTTTATGTCAATTTAAACAAATTAACTTCGTTATTGTGACAGCAGAAGGAAATTACTGAGCTGTGGTATTTCTGACTTTATTCATCTCAAAATATGCTCTGATTTATGCTCTGCTTATATTTCTGGCGGGTATATTCAGTGTTGAGAGGACGGCTTAAAATCTCAATTTCTGTTCCAATTGGGTAGTCCATAAAACCAATAGGGTTGCACCTCATGTTTTATGGCCCATAAGTTTGGACTAGTGAATCATACGATAAAACGTTAAAGGTACCACCTCATGCAAAATAAACTTTCAGTTTTCTACCAATTAAAAATGACGTATGAGCCTTGTATTTGTCACAAAAATGCTATTTAAATTATTTAGAGTTTTTTAGAGTGTTTAGTATTTCTGCTCCCTCCCATGTTATTTCAAACGAACAGTTTCTACATTAACGACATGTTTGCTACATTAATGATGCTGTTTATGAATAAGAAAGCATTTCACAAACAACTTATTCCCCACCCAAATTTTGCAGATTGACATTGTACATTTTTCCTATATGACAATATTTTTGGGATGTAACAACAGTTTTTTTTTTTATCTTTGAAAAAATAAATCTCTTGTCTAAACTCTAGCATCTTACATGTGCAGAGACTCGTTAACCTATCAAGCTATTGCATATTCTTTGTAGATTATCCAGCTACAGAAAGTTGGACCTTTGCAGAAATCTAGACAAAAAAGTTTAAAATTTCTCCAAATATTGTTAGAAATCCCATTGATTCTACATTTCAAACTTTGCAAAACAGAAATAGTTCCAATCAGGACAATACGCTGGTTTGAATCATCAATTTTGTTGAAGCCAAAATTTTTAAGTTTAATTTCAATAATTTTTTTCTTAATTTTTATGTAAAATGGTTGTTATATGTTATTTCTGATATGGTATATTCTTTTAATAAAATAGTCATTGTAGCCCAGAAAAAAAGAAATATTAGTCTTTAGAACAAAAAAACATATATCGCACCAAGTTTCAGTGGTTTTACTGTAAACTGTTTTGTCAGATGTACTGTTTTCCTAATGGCCGTTTTGGGGGTGCTGGAGCCTATCCCGGCTGATTTAAAGCAAGAGGCAGGGTACTACCAAAACAGGTTGCCAGTTTTTTGTATTGTGTAGCTTTAAAAAAAGTTTGTTTGGCTTTTTTTTAGAGACACACAGGCACTTCATTTTGCATCCTACTTGTAATTTGAGATATAATTTTCCAGTGAAAAATGTATCTTTTTTTGTGTTTTCTTTTGTACTCTAAAGTTGCGAGTTTAACCCAAATGGATATTCCGCACCAAAAAAAACGTATCACTTTAAAGCCCCTTTGATGATATTCCCAAACGTAGAAGCATAAAAAAATAAAAGCCTTAGACTATTGCTTTCTCAGATTTCAAAGCCTAGACTTGTTTAACTTTTCAAGGTTTAAGGACAGAAAAATTTCCATCAGATGGTGAGAAGTAATTTTCCTAACGCTTTTTAGTGAAACCATTTCCTCCTTCATATTTAGTTCAGAAATAAATCCAATGGAAGGCCTCCATCCTCTGGGTCGTTAGTGCTGAAACCCAAACCAACTCAGGGTTAATAGAAGTTCACCTCAAGATTTATTTTAATTGTTCCATTGTAATTTTTCAAACTCAAACAAAGTGTCTCCTTTGTTGAAACTACTCTCTAAATTATCCCACATCTGTGGTGGAAGATGTAAAGTGTCAAAGGACCTTTTTCACCCTTCTGCTATACTGGGTTAAGTTGATAAACTGATTCAGTGTTTAGTTTAGTGATTAAAAGCTCCTTTCAAGAAGCAATGAGGGAATACTGGAATTTTCTAAAGGAAATGAGAAAATGTGAAATGAGAGGCAAGGATAAACCTTTCTTTGAGTTTCTCTCACAAAGATGAAAGTCTGCAACAGATTTTCTTAATTATTTATTTTGGTCATTAAAAATTTTATTTTATTTAAAAAAAAAAATTTGGGCTTGAGTCCCAAAATAGGATACATATTCAAACAGTATAAATCATAGGTATCTCACTCAGTACAGAAGAGAATTGTTGCAAAGTGGTACCTACCTCGTTTATTGTGAGAGTTTGGTTCCAAAAAAAAAATGAATAAAATAAAAACAGAGATAGGCAAAATCGGAAAAGTCGTTTACTTTATTTCTTTTCAATTGGCGACTTTTTTATGGTGTATCGTTCCTCTAGCCCAAGCATGGGCAAACTACGGCCCGCAGGCCACATGCGGCCGGTTAAGGGGTTTAATCCGGCCCGCCAAACTTGAAAAAATTAAATAAATAAACGTTGTTAATGTTTTATTTCCTTGTAATTCTGATGTTTTGTCACTAAATGGCACCAAAGATACAACAACACTGCTCCCATTAAAATGTGTGTGTCTCTGTGATGCCATGCTGTCAAAATAAACCGTGTGCACAGATATGAAAAGCCAAAAAGTCCTCTAAATGCACGTTTCTGAGCGCTATCGCACTAGATTTCAGACCTAGCGCACCATTGTATCGGTCTAATCTAGCAGTTACCAAAGTATGCCAGCCATCTGATCCTGTTCAGGCCCGCTTGTCGAGGATTAGAACTCAATGTGGCCCGTGAGTCAAAAAGTTTGCCCACCCCTGCTCTAGCCTATAACTAGCCAGGTTACTTCCAGAATGAAATACAGTATTAGAGATAATTTAAGGCAGTACAACCCCTCAATACTAACTTTATAGACTTTTTAAAACAAGCAATAACTCTTGCATATTTTTCTTTATTCTTTAAACACATTCAAAGTTGAAACCTTCGCAGAAAAAAATTAACAGTGACAACTTCAATTGGATTAAAATGATGTGTGTGACAAAACCAAACAAATATTATAAAATTATAGTAGATACATATAATTTTAAATGCTATCAAAAAGCAATTCAGACCCAATTTGTTCTGTTTTAGAGTATTTTCTCCAAAAAAATAAAATACTTATGTTTTTTCTTCATGTGACTGTATGCAGGTACATAGAAACTAACTAGGGAATAAACACTTGCTACTCCATATTTTCTTGCACGAAAATATAAAATAACAGCATTTATTGTACGTCTACAAGCAAAACGAACTTCAGACAAAATTACGGAGCATTAGTATTTTTATTTTAACAAATTATGCCAGAAAGTATTTTTATCAATGTGGAAAACAATGTTTTGTATTCTGAACCATTCATCCATAACATGGTCACGGGAGTACCAGAGCTTATCTCTGCTGATTTAAGGCGAGAGGCAGGGTACACCCCGAACAAGCCACCAGTCTTTTACAGGGCCGCATACTGTACATACACACTCATTCATGGGGCAATATAGTGGCCACTCAACCGAACATGGAAACCGGTGTCCCTGTAGAAACCCACGCATATTGCAATTTCCTCATTGTGGGATTAGTAACGGTTCTTTTTTTTAATTCTTGATACACAAGGAGAACATCCAAACTCCACAGAGAAAGACCAGTGTTTTAAGCCTCATCGCACTTGGGACTTCTTGCTGTGAGTATACTGTGCCACTCTGTGGAAAACAATGTCATCATCTTCTTATCCATCTATCCCTTTCGGAGTTGCGTGGGGTGCCGGAGCCCATCCCGGCCAATTTAAGTCAAAGGGCAGAGTACACCCGAACAGGTTGCCAGTCTGTCGCGGGGCCACACACATACAACCATTCACATACACATTCCTAGGGGCAGTTTGGCACCAGCCAATCAACCTAGCATGCATGTCTTTGGAGGGAAACCGGAGTACCCGGAAGAAAATCCACGCAAACACGGGGAGAACATGCAAACTCCACACAGAAAGGACAGTGTTCCAAGCCTCGTCCCCACCCAGGACTCGAACCCATGACCTTCTTGCTGTGAGGCCACTGTGCTACCCACTGCGCCACCGTGCTTTCTGGAAAACAATGTGCTATAGGAAATTAAATTGCACTTAAAAAAAAAATTCTCCAAAATTTTTTAAAAAAGCAAGGCCATGAGAGGTCAAATGGGTAATAATGAAGGACAACTGGACTACTTACGGAGCAGTTCCATGTCCGTCAGTATTCAGCAAGCACGGTAATTACCAAACAAGAAATACTCCATTTGAGCATCTTGTAACAACAGCCCATGCAGATCAAATGGATACTCTGCGCATAACTATTTGACAGGTGCAACATTCTCTTGCTCACACCAAAGGCCAACGTCTGCCCTTGATCAGCGGGCCAAAGACTGTCCTTCATCACTGCCAAGGATCTTAAAGCACGGTTCTGCATGAGTCAGCCCAACAAGACAGCGCATGAAGCATAACAGCCAAGGCAGCCAACGCCGGTATGTGTGTTTGCAAACAGGAACTAGCTGGTAATCTGTTCCTACCCCCCTCGTTCTTGCGTCCCCAGCTGTGCAGGACCTATTTTAGACATTCAAATTGCATGCTGGGAAACACTAACACCCCAAGCAGTGATCAGCATGTGCTGCCATGAAGAAATGTGTGTGGCAGAAGAGGGAGCTGATGATATTACTACTAATTATTGAAATAACTTCCTGCCACCTGTCTTGCGGTTGCCTCATGCCAAAGTACAGTGCATAGTGATGAAACTGTTGGAGGCACTTCCACAGAAGCAGCAGCTGACGGAGGAAACTAACACGTCTTGTCCTGGATCTTCTAATGCTTTTGGTATTTTAAATGATTTGGCAACACATTTTTGCAGTCGATTTATATTGCATGTCCACCTCTAATTCAGACAGGTGATGAAATGGGGGAAAGATCTACATAAAGTGTCTCAGTAAAATTTTATGGCGCCATGTTTTAGCAGAGCAGCTTCAGTGTACTTTGGAACAGATTTGGATAAGTCTGTAGAAAACATTTTAAAAGGAAACCATCAGCATATTTCCACAGCGTATTTTCTCGTTTAATATTTTAGGAATGGCTGCGGAAAGTCTTGTGTAACAATGTAAACTGAGTAGATTCCGAATCAGCGTTGCAAAGGTTAGTGGGGGTCTACCGTTTAGGAATGCCAATATGCCTCATTGATGAATGAAGCCAACTTCATTCTAGAGAATAAACTCTTAATATTTCCTAACAGGTTAGGAAAATCAAACCGAACCTATCTCATGTTTTATATATGTTTCATTCAATTTAAACGTTGATTAAACCATAACATTGGTGCATACAGCCTACGGTGTATTATTTATGTAGAAACAATCTGTATGAGATCAGACAGCCTGACCCGATCAGACATCCCGTGTTTCTGAATCCTTACTCCAACACACCTTCCATCTTCTTCCATAAACAAAGCAAACTTACATGAGATAAATGGGCCATGTGGAGATGTTCCTTCTTTCATCTTCCATACCACTTAGGGTCGCCTAAGTTGCTCATTGGTCATTTGTAAAAAGCAATCACATGTACATAAAAGCAATTAACCATTAATTTGCTGCCAGTGGTTGTGTTTTTGAAACTGTTAACAGTATGCTGTCAAAAACATATCCTGTTGTAACAACTTATTATCCGACAACAAAAATTATCTAAAAAAATCTTGCTTTTTGTCCTATTTTTAAGTCTTCAAACCTTAAGTTAAACGAAACTTAAGTACAGTGAAGGAAGACATGAAGATAGTTGGCGTGACCGAAGGAGATGCAGCATATAGGGTTAGATGGAAGAAACTGACTTGCTGTGTCGACCCCTGAAGAGAAATGCCGAAAGAAGAACAAGAAACCAATGGCAATTCCAATGGTGGTGCAGGTACATGCAGTGAAGAACTCATTCTGAAACAGAGCTTTAGCTTTTTTATTTAAAGATTTGTTGGTCTTTGTTTCCATTATAGCTTTAAAGCTAAAAAAAAAAAAAAATGTTTCAGACAGAAAACCTACTTTACATGTGACACAATTGACATGTGGCGTACAAGACCTACTGAAGGCAAAATGAAAATTATAATCTGACATCATAATCTGTTTTTTAAAAAAAAACCTGTGCATAAAAAAACCAAAGTACTAAATGCTAGAAATTCTCTGGGCATATGTTTGCCCGTTTTACCTACCCCTTCCAGTGATTTTGATACGGTATGCCAAACGCAACAAGCAGTAGAGTTGTGATCCCCTCGCCTGCTGCCGGAGGGGGCCCTGGATGGTTCTAATCACCCTGATTGGGGGACACCTGTGATTTCTGATTCCCCACATCTGTGCACCCTGTCGTCTATTTAAGGGGAATCACCCTGGACTTCTCTGTCGGGTCTTACTATCCCTTCCAGCCAGGTCACCCTGGTTGCCTGACCATGTTGGAACTTTGTTATTATTTGGACTTTTGAAACGTTGAGTTAATCCTGTGCTTCTTGCTTTACAGACTTTCCTGAATTGAGTTAATAAATCTTGTTTTAAGTCCTGCAATTGGGTCCTCAACTGTTCCACAACAAAACAACTAGAGCCTGGACATAAAGCCGGCGCTCCCGTTTTCCAGTGCTAATAGAGCACACTGTTATTTAAGGGGGAAAGTAGAAGATTCATATTTAAACATTAAATCCAAATATTGGCAAAAACTAAAAGTAATCCATTATATTTTAATAATGGGCTGCATGGTGGTGCAGTGATTATCATGTTAGCCTCACACCAAGCGGGTGTGCTGCTTGAAACACTGTCCTTTCTCTGTGGAGTTTGCATGTTTTCCCATCGTATTTGTGGGTTTTCTCCAGGTACTCCGGTTTCTTCCCCATTTCCAAAAATGTTCCAAACTGGCCGCTTGAAAATTGCCCATAGGAATGAGTGTTTGTGTAGGTAGTTGTATGTGTGTGGCCTATAACAACAGACTGGCAACCTGTTTGGGGTGTACCTTGCCTCTTACCTGAAATAAGCCGGGATAGACTCCGGCACCCCCCCACGACCGCGTTAAGGATAAGCGGTTCAGAAGACAAAATGACAACCAGATTTTAATAATTACCATCCCTTAGAGTGCTCACTTCAACTCAGGATTGCTGTGGGTTTGTAGAAGATGAATCACTCAGGACAGGACCAGTCCATTCTGGTTCAGAGTAAAACACTGAAATAGAAGTTTTAAAAAGTTTCTGAAAACCCAAACAAACCAAAGACAGAGTATTTGTTGTATCCACATTCTCCCATTAAGTCATCCCCTTTGCCCTGGATCACTCTGCTCCTACTTACTACCAAATCCTCGGTCTCACTAAGTATCAGAGCTTATGTAACTCACGCTTGTACGGATCTGCCTCGCCTCCTTAACACCTCTTCTGACCAGTCAGACTGCTGATCCAGCAGGGCTGTGCTGAAATCAAGCCGCTTTTTAAAATGACCGTTTAAATCTGTCAAATTTCCCCGATGCATCCGTCTTGACCCTGAGAGTTTTTATAAAACACAATTTAAGCGTTGAAGCTTTTCAAACCCAGATCGCCTTCACCACCATCATGCATTTCTTGGCAAATACACAGTTTCCATCTAATAAATTTTATTCTGTCACTTATGGATTTAAAACTAATCAAATTGTTCAAATATCAGTAGTTACTGCCAAGATGATTTAATCCACTTCTGGAGATGTTTCTGTAGATAAATCAAACTTTTTATATCCAAGTTGATCAAATTTGACGTCACTAAGCAGTGGCTGCTTACCAGTTGCCCGACACACGTATCTGGGCTTTAGTTCTTCAGGATCGTCTCATTCTAAATCCTTCGGAAAATGTGTGGACCAGTTTCAGGCTGAAAGTACTTGTTTGGATCTCTGTGATGGCAACAGATGTGGTTATTAAAAGATATGGGACACATAAACCCAGGTTATTACTATTCTTGCTGTTCTCTGTTGCCTGCTTTGGTTTCTTGCTGTGGAAAGTTTTATTGGATAGCTGTGACATTATTGCTGCAGCTGCACAAACTGGTAGATGAACAAGTATGAATATACACGCCTTGGCATGACAGGACCCCCCGACTGCACCATCTCCTGGTGATGAAGGTTTGAACTCTCTTCTTCCAACCGAGCAGAGACCAAGACACTGATATTTCACACTGTCTTAATTTCCTCTTCTTGTCTCCTATGCTGGTCTGGAAGCCATGTTGGACCTGTAACTGTGTCATGAGCTTGAAGTTTCATTGCACAGTTTAGCACTAGATAGCGTTAGCTGTTAATGGCTGCTCTAACTAAAAGGGGTGATTCAAGCAGACAGCACTCAGCCCATAAAGCCACCGCGGAAAGCATTTGGCTAAATAAGGCTTCACTCTTAAAACTCCAAGGGTCATTTTCACCAAAGTATGTCTACCGAAGTTTAGCTGTCTCCATGAACCTGAGTATGCACACCGTGAAGTTTTTATGCTGATGATAAATGATTATTAGACACTTTAAAACCAACAACTTTATTTAGGTTGTGAAAGAAAAATAAGACATCCAAACAAATTGACCGGTATTAGCTTTAAAAGTTTCTTTGATAGCCACAAGAAGAACGCAGCACGGCTGATTCTCTACAAGAATGTAACAAGATTAGTCAGATTTCATTTCATGGAATCTAAATTTAGCCGGGCAACTCAAGTTTGGAGCTGCTAAGATCTATTATTCAATAAGAGGGCCTGACATAATTTAAAGTGTATCCATGAAATGTGCAGCAGTGCCATGATGCGCTTGAAATTAAATCTGTCTTATTTGCTTTTTGTTCATATGCCTAATGTGGATGTGTGTGAATAAATACATGACATAATTTCATTGTTCTGCTTGACTCTTCCTAATTTGTGCCTATAAAATGAAATGAAGGTTGAGCATTTATGTGACTGTAATAGATTCCCAGCAGGGGCTTTGTCCAATTCTACTCTGGCAATCCACCATTTTCCATTCATTATAACTATATACAGTAAGCATGCGCTTATTAAATATGAGTCTGCATGACAGAGAGGATAAAAAAAGATTTTAAGAACTCCCATTATGGCAAAAATCTTTTTCACTGTTTACAGCAAGAGTTTGATAATAAGTTTGGATTAAACGAAATGGTATTAAATTACATTTATTCCATTTTTTTCTTAATGGATTTGGAACATGTAATGTAATCTTTTAGGAAAGCTTGACAATGTTTGTCAAATAACATTTTATTAAGGCTGTAAACCTTAAACTTTTTAACTGAACCCATTTTGGCCTTTTGCCATTGCACATATTTATTGCATGTAAAGTTTAAACGCTCTATGGGCGGTGCAGCTATAGTTTTCTGAGCAGTAAACTGGAACATAAAAGGTCAAGGGCCGTTTGGACATGCGGAGTGGATTTGGCAGCACATAACAGGCATCTTGTCTCTGCGATAGATAATAAAAACTAACAAATTAAAACCCTTGTGCAGCTCTTTGGGGCTGGTGGCATTTACACACTGAACATCCGCTTTATGGCAGCAGCATTTGCCAAACCCTGGTCATTGTCTCTATGTGTGTCATTGACCTATTTTTCCCTCGGTTATGTTGGCATCTTAGTACTCGTGAGAGAACTAATGTGGATCAGTGAGGGAATTTACTTCAGAAAAGGTCAGATGAATCTTTGAAATGATCCATCAGAATACACTCCGAATACACTCCGTACAAGTTAGGATCACAAAAACAAATGTTTTAAACTTTTAATAAAACTAGCAGGGGCGGATCCAGAGGGGAGAGAGTGTGGAGGCTGCATGCCCCCCTTTTGGTTCACAAAGAAAAAAAAAATAAAGAAGAAGAAAGGAAAAGGGGCTAGTCAAGCTATTCCTTTGCAGGGCCAGCATTAGGCTACCAAAATGCAGAAAAATGACTCTTATTTTTCAAAATCTTCTGGAGGGAATGCCCCCAGCCTCATCTATACTGGCTTTGTCAATGACCTCACCCCCCCTTTCAGAAAATTCTGTATCCACCCCTGACTAGTGATGTCTCTTTTTTTGTCCGTTTTCTTTGAATGAGATTAAAAATGACAAGAGAGGTCCCGGGGCATTTGGCCTAGTGGTAGAGATACCATCTTTTGACTGGGCAAACTTGGTTTGATTCCGGCTGGGCCCAAGCCGTCCCTGGGACCACAAAAAAGATGCAAATAGTCTCAGGATTTAAATATATAAATCATCAATTATTATTTTCTTCTTTAATTAACAGCGGAGTCAAAGGGAAGTCTCCAACTGTCTCATTTCACCGTGGATCATTCCATTGCTCTTTGATTTAGTGATTTACAGCGTACACGCAGTGCAGGAACATAATGTGAAAGCATAGCATGTTGTCGGCAAGGGATACAAACTCAAACACAGTTTGTGTAGGTTCACAGTGTTCTGCGGCCTGATCATTCCTGGACTAATCCCACTTGTTCATCCCTGGACTCACAGAGTCAGGTTTCCAGTCTTCCTCAGTTTACTCTGGGCCTGTGATGACAGCGGACAATCCCGTAATAGAGTTTAGCCCTTATTATCAACATGCTGTAAAACTGTATGAAGGTGATTTTTGTGGACTAACGTGGAATGTGGGTTCATTTATCACATCTGATGGTCTGACCAATTTGGCACACTGTACCCTGGCATAGGAACATAGCTGTGTTAGAGTAACCCCCTGCTGACAAGGTATGATGTATATTTCTCTAAATTTAAAATGTGTAAACTAGATGTGCATGCTGTAGTGCTTGTGATCAAGCTTGTTCTTACACTCGTGATTATTTCCATGTTAATTGGTGAAAATTCAGGAACACAATTGTAAATAAAACCTCATTCCTTTTCAGTACATTGTACATGTCATTTCACCATTGATTGCTTGTGTTGTACGTCCTGCAGAACCAGTTGTTCCACAGTTTCCACAGACCTCCACACTGATACATCTGCACATTCTTGTAATACTGGGATGCAATAAAAAAAAAAAAAAGAGTCATGCACCCCAAAATATAGCCTTTAACACACTCATTGCAACACGAGCCATCACTCATCAATCCTACATGGTCTCTTGCTGCCCTCTAGAGTAATGCTTTACTTTTCTTCACACATTTGTCTTGTATGCATTCACATGTTTCTGTTGGTCCAAACTGTGTTCTCCCAGATACGGTTGGGTATTAAAGCCGGATGAAGGACACTTTAATAAATGGCAATGTGAAGGGCATGAACCATGTTGACATTTCTAAGACAGTTTAATGATTAATCATAATTAACTTTGGCCTAATCTTACTTAATGAACCCCTTTTAGGATAATCAAACTTGGAGAGATGAATTATTTTGTGATGCTGTGGCTGCAGCTGCCTTGTAAAAAAAAGCTGTAAAACAAAAGAAGACAAATGCATCGTACGATACACTCCCATAAATAGAACCTGCAATCCGAACAATTATACCCAGTTAAAATATTTTACAGTAAAATACAATTGTTTTGTTGTCGATTGTCTCATACCCGTACTGGACATCTCCGGACTGAGGAGTCCCCGTGTTTCCATCAGGATGAAGAACATCTATTGACTTCTTTAGATATTTAGCTGTAGAGTAGAATAAGATAATATTTAAACAATAATCTTTGACACATTGGTTGCTCGTCCCAGGGGAGGGATCTCTCTTTCATGTGGATCCCCACAAGGTTTCTTATTTTTTCCCCACTGATGTTTTTTTTTTTAGGAGTTTTTCCTAACCATGAAGGAGAGTCTAAGGGCATAAATGTGCTAGTCTTGTTTAGTTAGCATTTGTTAGTTATTTTTCTTGCTGTGTATGTGTGTTAATACATTTTTCTTTTTCTTGTGAAGCCCATTGAGACGGAAATTCTGTGATTTTGGGCTAAACAAATAAAATAAAATTTAATTAAATTTTTAACTTACCAACAAAACTAAACTGTCTAATTATGTTTGTAAGTTGCTGACGTGTCGGTTCTTATAAGTGGTGATTGACTTTTATCAGTTTATACCATGGAGGAAGGGGCTATGTATCCTGTGCACAAATGTTAACATCAAGCGTGGAAAAAACAGAGCTGCAAATCTTTAATTAAAAATTTTGTTTTTAGATTTTCTGTTGAAATTTGTTTTTTTGCACATAAAAAAAAAGTTCATAACTACTTACGTGTTTCTAAAGAGTTAAACTTGCCAGTGTAATGGTTTAAACTCCTTAAAACATGACAGTGCCTGCGGTCTCTCCCCCTGCATAGCTATGTGGTGATGTCTCCATCACCCAGGCATGTAGCGAACTGCTTCCATGATCTGTTTAGTGTCAGCAGAAGTCCTGCACATTCCCTCAGGTAAGCCTCTGTCACACCGCAGACAGGTAAAGCAATATTAGGAATAACAAAGCGGAAGATGCATCCTAGAAATTTCCCTTAAGGCGATCTGGAAGTTTGTTTTCGCCCAAGACCTGTCAAAATCTAAAGATGGGCTTAAGGAGGGGAATAACCGCAGGGGGAAAGAGAGAGACACAAAAGCACGAGTTCAAGTTTTTTTTTTCTTTTTGTAAAAATATGCACAAATTGATCCACCCTGCAGCCGTGGTGATAATGTTTACAGAAACCTTTTTAAAAAACACCCACAATGACAACTTTGTTTCAAGTGGGATGATGTTGACGTGGACATTTTAAGCTCGGCTGTTTTTCTTTTTAGACATGATGCTGAGTGGCCATCCAGGACAAGCAAGGTGTCAGACATCCTCTCGGGTCCCCGGGCCATCTGTTTGTGGTCCTACTTTAGCAAGGGGATATGTGTGGCCATGTTCTGCTTAATTAGGTCCAGTAAGCGGGCACTCATCAAAAAGCAGCTGCTAACGTCCCCATTAAGGCACAAACACACACACATAGATACACACACACACTGATGACACAAAACAGATTAAACTACACATCCCTAATGGCTGTCGCCATGATCAGCTCTGGGGGCGAACTCTCTCACCTTGATGAGTTGGTGTTAGTGGCTTTCTAAAAAGAACCCATTGACTGATCAACTTGTTAAAAAGTTGAAAACATGGAGAAAAAAAATTAAAAAAGCAAACAAAAAGAAAATATGTTGCACATCCTGACCTGTTTGCAGTATTTGAGCGTTCCCGCGGGTGTAGGCAAAGTGTCTGCGTGTGCTGCAAACAAGTGTAAAGACAGAATAGTTACCACATTATCACCTCAGAAAAAATTACAGGGAGCATGAGTGTGCAATCAAATGCCTAATAGGACAATTATGGAGCGGCTCCACACAACAACAAAACAAGCCAACAAAAAAAAGCAAGAGGCACGTTTCCACATCTCACATCGGCCTTGTTGTTTGTGATTTCGCACAACAAAGTTGTAAACTGGAGGGAAATATACTTAACCACACTGGATGTTTGCCAAATTTCCATCGGGCATTAGCAACCAACTGGTGCAGGCTCATTAAAGAGCACAGAAACCTATAACCATTAAAAGGCCATTAGGCAGCATGTAATTTTGTGGAACTAAATGGCGGAGAGTAATCAAAAGCACATGAAGCCCAGCTGGGCGACTGGGCAAACTGTTTCGATTAGGGAGGAATCCATCATTTACAATGGCAGCTTTTTGGGGGGTCAATTTTCCTGTGCGCTCATTTCTCTCCCTCTGTCACTTTCACTTGTTCCCTGCAGTTTCCATGCTCTTTGTTATCAGGATTATTACAGATGAATAATTCTGCAATCAGCTAAACAACCAAAATCATTCAGGGGTTGTAATCCAAGAGTTACGAGGATTTTTAGGGCTATTTTTCTAACCCCGTGTCAGCCGAGGACATCGCTAACGGTAGGTTTAATGGTGACAAACAAAGTGACTTTGTACTAAAAGGGGAGCATCAAAAATTTTCAACAGACTCTGCGGCTTTAACTGATCAAAGCTGTACATACTACGTGAACTAATATGACAATTCCCACTGAATTTAATCCCAAACTCTAGGATCATTTTCACGACATACAAGAGAACTACTATGGGTCTTGTAAAAGTTGTGTCAAATTCTCCAAGCAGCTCCCTGTAGCAGTAAACGGTGTCCAAGAGGAAGTTTATTACGTGTAAAATGTCATTAGGCCAGTCAAGACGCATATTTCTCCGGCCGTACTGGCTTTCAAAACCATTGTGACAGGCCAAACTCTGATTAGTCAAATTAGGTGAGAATTTGGACAGACATGCCTTTGAGGGGTTAAAGTGCATGCCACCTTGTTTCAATCAGACTGTATTCACACCTTTAAAAGAACAGGAGGAACATCCATCTTTCCTACGCTAAAGCTTGAACGTCTTTCACTACTTTTTTGGAATGTAAAGAGAGGCTTAATGAAGACAAGCTGGCTCAAAGCATATTTAAACCAAAGCCAGTGGAGAAACAGCAGGAAATGTTCACATGCATGTTTTCTGTTACATTTATTTCTAATTAAGAGGTTTAGGCACATCAGGGGAGCTGTTATTTTTTAATGGCCCTGAAATTTTTAATGCTACAACCAGGGAGTAACGTCATCGAAAATATTTAATGAAATTGATGGTGTAAAAAAAAAGGACTTGGTAGCATAGCTGCAAATTGTGATCTAAATATCTATTTGATTTTGGTATTTAATATGTATGTTTTCTTTGAAATGTTGTTTGGTTACCAAAGAAAATATTAAAAAATATTCTGTCCTAATAGTTTAAACTTTTAAATAATAAAACTGTATATAAAAGTGATAACCGGGCGTTTATTGTTTAATTAACTTGCTAATTTAAAATTGTTTGCCATTGGGTTGTATTAGTTTCTTATTGTGGAATTTTAAAATTTTGAATGACATCAAATTACAAATCCATAAAGCAAACCTTATCTTTTCATTTTTTTTTTTTTTTTACTCACTCGTCGTTTGGTCGTTGAGGCAAAGGCCCGCGCTTGGGAGGAGTTCGGTGAGACCACGGAAAACGACATCTGAATGGCTTCAAAGAAATTCTGGTCCACCATCTGAAGGCTCAGGAGGGGCAAGCAGTGCACCATCAAAACCGTTTATGATGGGGATGGGGAGCTGCTGACCTCGACTCGGGAAGTTTTTTATCGGTGGAAGGAATACTTTGAAGACCTCTTCAATTCCACCAACATGTCTTCCGATGAGGAAGCAGAGTCTATATGATAAAAAACATAGCTTTTTTATCCCTTGAGTTAAAAAAGCTATGTTTTTTTAAGTTAAAATAGCTACGTAGTCAGCAAAGCAGCATAGAATTTTTTTCTACAAACTCAAAAGTTTTCTACTGTAGTTTTAGCAATAATATTTGTAATGAATTTATATTCCGCAGACAGTCAATGCATTGGTCCGTTGGGGTGAAGAAAGAGCTTAGCCGAAAAGCAAAGCTCTCGATGTACTAGTCAATCTACGGTCCCAACCTCACCTATGGTCACCAGCTGTGGGTTGTGACCGAAAGAATGAGATTATGGATAAAACCAGCCGAAAAGAGCTTCTTCCTCAGGTTGGCTGGGCTCTCACTCAGAGATCGTGAGGAGCTCTGCCATCCTAGAGTAGAGCCATTGCTCCTCCAGGTTGAGAGAAGCCAGATGGGGTGGCTCAGGCATCTCGTTAAGAGGTCTCCTGAATGCCTCGCTGGTGGGGCGTATCGGCACCTCCCACTGGGTGGAGTGTCGGACCCTCTGAAAAGACTATGGCCCCATCCACACATAGCCGGGTATTTTTGAAAACGCAAATCCGCTGTCCTCATTTTAAGGAAAACGCTTGTGTCCACATGTAACCGTTTTCAAATATCCACGTCCACAGGGAGCCGCATGAATATGTTTCTGAGTGCGATTATGAGCATGCCAGACCAGTAGTCGGCAGTATTGATGTAAACGTAAGTTCTGAGCTATCCAATCAGAGCACCTCTGTCGTCATTTCCGCAAAACCTGAAACATGGCGCCAGGCATCTCGTTTGTGTGGACCGACGAGGTGGATAGGGCTTACTGTATGTCTCACAGCTGGACAGGAAACGCCTCAGATGAGCTGTAGGATGCAGCAAGGGTGAGAGACGCCTTGGTTTTCCATCTGAGGCTGTTGCTCATGGGACCCGGCTCCAAATAAGCACACAACAATGGAAGGAAACAGTTGGTCAATGAAATTTCAAAGTGGCAACCAAATAGGCGAAAATCCTCTGTTTCACCTCTCTAACTTAGCAACCATGCTATAGAAAATGCTTCAAGTGTTTATTTTTGTACCGACAACTCTTTTTTCTTAATCCAAAATAGTTCCATGTAGTTCTTTTTTTTGTTTTAAAAGCACATGGCAATGTTCCCTAGCAGCAGAAACTACTTCCTGTTTGGTTTCTACCACTGAGCTGATTGGCCGGTTTTGAACACCCTGACAAATCAGCTGGCCACTCTTTGGGACAATTGTGTTGTGCTATTGAGCAATGCAAATCAAATTGAATTAAATGGCTAGATAGTCAAAAATTAGAACTTCACGTTTCCTGACCATTGTGGATGAACTGATTAGCAAATGTTTTTTTATTACTTGCTGCTAAAGTTTGCTTTTCATTTGCATGAGTAGAAGCAGTTGGTGTTACAGCACATCTATAACTTTAGATGAAGTTTAACTGCACTTGTTGTAGTCAGTTTAATTAGAGGTATTTGTAGTCTAAGTTGTAAACGTGCTCAAGTTCTTCAAAAGCATTTCTGAGACACTAGCTTTTAATCTCGATGAGTGCACCGAACAATTTGTAGATATGCAAAATTCCCTCCGAGCTTTTTATATGCTCATTTTGTGGAGGACAGATGTTAAAAATCCAGCTCAATTTAGTTGATTTCATTTATTTTACAGAGTCACTGACTTGAAGCCAAGACTCTAATATGCAGGCCAGTTAATCTGGGAAATGAAGGAGAGAAAGTGAGTGTTTGCCTCATAAAGGTGCTGCGTGCCTTTGCAAAAGAAAGTAAAGTTGGAAAACACAATTCATTATCGTCTGCTTTATTGGCCTCCAAAGTAACTGAAAAAGCTTTTTGGTTTGAGTCTGATGATCTTTCTAAACATTGTCTGGCAACTTTTCTTTTACAACTAATACAACTTATTTCTCATTTCATTTGCCAGCACTGCTTTTCCGAATTAAATAGAAAAAAAAAAACAAGTGAAAAGAGTCCAAAAGCAATAAAGAAAAGGCATGATACTTCTATTAGGTACTAATCAAAGATTGCTTGTAATAAATGATTTTTTTCAACCTCTGGTGTATTGTTATTTAACAGTTCAATTATTGTGGAGAGCTGAATTTTTATATTTTTCATTCTTAAACAAAAGAAACAATAAAATATTTCCATCCATTTTACGTTTAACTTGCATTTTGGTTGCTTTTTGGCCACAAATAAGTTCCGTACACAAATGTAACAATAAAACTAACATACCTGAACATATTGAAACAGCACACCCTCATAATAAATATAATAAGAGTCCTAAATTGCAGCTGCATTTACTTTTCAACCTCCACAGCTTGTCTTATACTTGGATTGCATGTAATTTTAGAGGTGGGGGTTCATTGTTGCTTCAGGGCACAATCAAGTGATGCAACCTTTAACACCTCTTTGATGAAAAGGCAGCTGCCTCACTAATTATTTCACATGTTCCACAGGTAATAAGTAGCAAGGAGTGAGGTGAAAATGGCTACTCCGAGCTCATTAAGGGCCCGGTTTTACAGAGATGTCTGCACTTCAGACAGTTACTGACTATTCAAAGTTTGAATGATGAGTATTATGTCATATCAAATCTAAAAGGGAAAGCAGATTATCTACACAAACGTGGATTAAAAGAGATGAGGAATAATCGGAATCTAGATAAAAATGAGCATATCATAATAACAAGGTGTACCTTAGTGATCCCTGAATGGGAAAATTTGTGTGCTGCATTACACCACAGCAGACCGCCACAAAGGTGCCAATTGTGGAAGACACAGGAGGTTAGGTGTCTTCCCCAAGGACACATGAGCTCAGTGAGATTCAATCCCACGAACTTCCAGAGAACTTCTGGTCCAAGGACGAACATTCTACCGCTCAGCAACTGCCTCAATGGCTACAAGATCAACCTTCAGTTCACATATCTAGATTAAAAATGGTCATTTTGCTCACAGGTAACTTGCCAAATCTATTTTCTAGTCCAAGTAAATGGATCAGGAGTCATTGCCGAGTACACTGTTGACAAAGAGTCCATTCCCAAGCCTGTTCCACTGATGGGAAAAAAGACACTGTGGTGCACTGTCAGGAGATGCAAGCCCATCATGCCTCATTCCTAAGGGCAGTGTCGTAATGAGATGCCTTATATGACACAACATCTCAATGTACATCGGTTTCTTCGATATGTGAAGTGGCAGATTGAAGTGGGACCGACCAGAAAGAAACCTTCAACAGAGAATCAAGTTTGTCAGAAAAGAAGAGTAAATTGATTCCAGTGCATTTTAAAAGAGACATTCTGAATGACTAACACTTGCAGTACAAGCAGCAACAAAGTTTTTAATACAAATAAGTGGATTGGAGTTTTTTTTTTTTCTTTTCCAAGTAAAAGATTTTGCACATTATACTTAGAAATGTTATTTTGATGAAGCAAGAGATGAATGAGGTATCTGAAAATGTGTAACAGAAGATCTGTTTTAAGGTCATGACAAATTAGTACAGACCAAAAAATAAGATGTGGATTCAAACAGATAAAATTCACTCACTTCTTAAGAAGACCCTGACGTTTTCTGTAAAGAGATGAAGACATCATCCATCTGATGAAACATGGCATTGCTTTTTCAAATAGACGTGCTTGACTAGTGATACGTACATAGATGATGTGCATCACTTTCATGCACCTTATCTTGTCTGGCAACTCAGCAAAATCTCACTTTTAGAATCTGACAGGACTAAACCTTAAACATTAAATCAATCTGATTGTTTGGTCACTTTGACCCAGCAGATTATTTGAGGCATTTTGTCAAAGATAATAAAGTCATTAGTTTGCCTTTTAATTTCAAATATTGCACATTGAGGTCATAGAGAAAAACTTGTGTTTATCAGCGCTGCTTTGGCCAAAATATTTCACCCTTTAAATGAATTGATTAGATGTAGATTGTTTCAGGCAATGAAGGAGGTTACTCCAAAAACATTTGTCAAGACACATTCGTAGTGTAAAAATAAACATACGTGGGTCATGTTGTTTTTTGTCGTTGTAATCTGTCACGGCTGTTTTGCCTAAAAAACTTCTGCCAATTTGATAATTTTCTTCTATTTTCCCATTTTTGATACAAGTATTGCTGCATATTCTTATTACTAATAATAATAAAAAGTAGTAAACTTTATTTATCCCTCAACAGGAAAATGTGTGTGCTGCATTACTCCGCAGCAGGGTGCCATGACGGCGCCAATGGTGGGAGAAATTGGGGGTTAGGTGTCTTACCCGAGGACACCCAGACATGAGCTCAGTGGGATTCGATCCCATGAACTTCTGGAGAACCTCCAGTTCAAGGGCGAACTTTCCACCACTGAGACATCACCTTCCCTAATAATAATTCCTTTGGGTTTATCATAGGGTGTCCACATGATTAATTCCATCTGGAGTCCCACTCGGCCTCTTATAAGTCCCACACAAAATCAAATGTACCTGTGTACGCAAGCTTTGCAAATATGAATAAAAAATAAACCAAAGATGCTTGGATTAAAAAGAACAATCCAAGACAATGTCCAAATCAGCATTGGATTGTTTTTTTCTTGTTTACTTTATTGTATTTTAGATCATTTGTAATTACCCAATCAGGCGCTCCAGAGTGCTAAAACAATTAGCCATTACTCACATACAACTTAATTTTCTCATTTTTAAGTGATCATACTTGATGTAAAACATTTCTAAAGGCTCCAAAAAGTCCGACAGTTTTTGTTTAATCATTACAACAACCACCTTACATCTCTCGTCTTCATTCAGGCCGAATCAGTGCTCTGGGCTAACTTTCAGAGGTTACAGTATGCTACCATTACGTTGATGATGTTAAAGCAAAAGTAGTGTGGTGTTCTGCTGCCAAATCAGAGAGAGTTCATATTTCACTTTACCTCAGAGCAAGCTCAGAGTGGGTTTTATTTGTAATGGAACAACTCTGACTTCTCAGCTCTCCCTTTCACTCCTCCCTCGCCTCTTCAACAATGTCTGAATGGTGTGTCCCTTGGCTGTGTCAAGCACTTAAGCCCCTGACTAGCCTGATTTACAGGGATGAAAAAGAGGAGTTAAGATGTTAGTCGATGAACTACAGCTATGCTATGCTTTCACCGCTGTCCTCACTCCACTGTAATAGTATTTTACAGCCGCCCGACAAATCTACCGCTGAATCTAGCTCTGAGCTTGACATATACAGGAGCCAAAGCCAAAGACGAAACAAAGCCAACAAAGTCCTGCTGTCCCAGACAACCACAGACAGTCACTGCAGACACAACTAACAGCACAGAGAGAGAGTAAAGGACTCTGATCAGACATGATGGTTCTTACTTTCACTCAATCATTCATCAAAATAATTCCATGATGGATGCTGTTTTCCTTTGTTGCCGGGGGGTTAAATGAACTCATATGGTTGGTGTATCTCCCAACAGATTAAGATGGATTGCAGAGTTGTTATGAAACCGGTGTGCACGCAAATGTATTTAATGTATCATAAATACAGATCACAGTTTTTAAAATGCATTAAAGCAGTCTTTTTAAAGCACCCACTATCACTATCTTTTTTTTTCATCTCATTCCACCACGTCAACTAAAACCAACAATGAATGTGACGGGCATTGAAAAGCCACAATGTGCGCCCACTCACACACACACTACATCATATCTGGAGCTAAGAACACACCCGTAACCTAATATCTGGAGTTTCCCCTTGGTTTTCTGGTGCTCCCACCTTCCCCTGAAGTCCACCCCCGGTTCCAGCCCCATGATTCACTCAGGACAGGAAAGACTGAGTGGAGACATATAATCCATTACTGGTGCAGACTGGGGAGGGTATAGGAGAGGAAAAAAAGGTGTGGGGGTGGAAGAAGAGTGGCGAGAAGAAAGTGGGAGATATATGTAGGATGGATGACTGTTTATAGGGGATTTCGCTAGTCTCCAACACATCATAACCGGACTCCCACAGGCAAAGCAGGATATCTTCATCATTTCTTAGCGTGCAGAGAAATATGCGTTGCATTCAGCCAACTGAACCCAGTAATCTAAATCTCAGAGCTAGGTATTACTCCTGTGTTGTAGCTAGTTTCTTAGAGGAGCAGTAAAAACTTCTAGAAATATGAGAGTATCGGACTACACTAGTTTTTATATGTCGTACAACTCACCTTCCAAAATGAAAAATGAAATTTACTATTATACTTTGCTGTAGAACTTTCAGTTTGATGAATCATGTGCACACATATCAAGCTTCTTTCGGATCTACTTGATCAGTGTGATTGTACTTTTAGGAAATTGAAGAAAAATCAAAGTTTTTTATCCGACATGTTTCCCATTTGCAAATAATTTCTAGAAAGGAAATAATTCCTCCAGTATTGTCATTTGTAAACCTGGCTGACTCAAACTATGGAGCATATTGTCTTCGACAGGTTGTCTCTTAAGTATCCTATGGGCCACCACCAGATCTGGTTTCTCTTGACCTGGAGGAGTAACAGCTCTATGTCTGAGCTGGCCCCAGATAGCCGGGCTACTCATCTAATCTCTGAGCATGAGCCCAGCCACCCTGTGGGTCACCATTGCAAACATAAACCCATACATACGTAAAAGCATTCTTCAGCAGTATACATGTTATGGAAAGTGTTCCTGATAAAATGGTAGTCAAATCGAGTGTCTTATATAAATAAAAACGGTTTATATCATGAAAAGTTTATTTGTCCTATGTTGGGAGACTCATGGGACACCAGTAGTACTTGTGTGGGATGGTCAGCCAAGTGCCAAATAGTGCCTCCGATCAGTTTCATTTCATTGCAGCAACTAAGTCAGATATTCATGCATCTTCTTCTTCTTTTGGCATTTCCCTTCAGGAGTCGGCTCAGCAAGTCAATTTCTCCCATCTAACCCTATCTGCTGCATCCTCTTTGGTCACGTCAGCTACCTTCATGTCTTCTTTCACTGTATCCATGAACCTCCTCTTTGGTCTTCCTCTAGTCCTCTTTCCTGGTGGTTCCAAATCCAGCATCCTTCTTCCGATGTACTCTCTCTTTCTCCTCTGTACATGTCCAAACCATCTCAGTCTGGTCTCTCTGACTTTATCTCCAAAACCTCTATGCATCAGTGAGTATATTTGTTTTTGCTTCATACTTTGTCCATCCCAAACGATGCCTACTGTCTCATACTTGGTTCTTTCATTGAGCCGGTAGGCTTTGCTTCCTAATTGCAACTTATGGAAGACCCCAAATTTAGACTGGCCCACCTTATTTGTTCTGTTTTGTATTTAAATGGACCAAATATTGTAGTAGTTGTAATATGAACCAGGCCTTGAAAATTCAAAGGTTCAATAATCACATTCTCCACAGTGGGTCTGATTTTTTTTTTTAAACAATATATTAAAATACAGGTGGATTTATAACATAAAGATCTGTGCTGATTCTTTTTCTGGAGATCTAAACACAGCATAAACTTTTTCAAGTGATAATTATTCATCATTTATCTGTTTTAGGAGGAAAAAATGACTAACCATAAAGCACTTTTCAAATTGTGTTGTGATGAGGAAAGAATAATTAGATAATATTGTAATTATTGATCTATGTTATCTGCATGGAAAAAAAAAGAATGGCACATCGCTGCCTGATAACCCCTCGCTGTCCTCTTTCTTTTTCAGCAGAATAGCCCCCACCATCTCGCTGCGGCCCCTGGTGAGTTGTGTGTTTTTATTTTTATCGACAGGGATGAGAGGTGAAGAAAGCTGAGACGACCAGGAGAAAGATACCCACCCCCCGCATCTAACCACCCACCAAGCACATACTAGGACATAACACTCCAGAGATGTCCTGCACCTGCTGCGGCCGCTGGCACGTAAAGATCATCTCCACAAACAGCTAACATACCGGACACACCTGCACACGGACACACACACAAACGGCTGCACAGCCACACAAGCACACACAACACCATGTACACACACAAGCATGCACAGATACACTTGCCCATAAACATACACATTTACAGACACACACTGGGGTACACTCATGTACCCATACAGTCTTTTTAATTTCTCTGTTTGTGTCTCTTTTGCCTTGATACGTTTCTCTTTAGGCTGTTTTAACTTTATGAAAACAATTAATTCTGAACAAAAAATGTCAAGAACTGGGAAGCGTTTGTATCATAGAGATTTTTTAAAAAGTTCTTCCTGCGCACCGAAAGTTGTGATGCAGTGAAAATAATTCAGCATCAGTGAATCCTTCTTCATTGCAACATGACGGTTTTAACTAGCGGTTTGACTGGCATGATCAAGTATCATCTCCTTGTTTTCTAATAGCGGTAACATCTCAATCCCAGCAGTGCATCATGTTGCATTTTATAAAGTGACACAGGATTAAGAAGCAGAAGCAAAGCCCGAGTCTTCCACTGCTGCAGGCTTAACAGCTTCCTTATAACTCAAGTGATGCCACACCCTTATTTTAGATCCTTGAAATACTAAGAGAGGTCATTGCTCCACACATGACACTAACTAACCTAAATAATCCTGATAAAAATGAATAACTAACAACAGAGATTTTTTTAAAAAATCATTTTATATTGTTTTTATGTTTATGTAGTATTTGGTACAAATAAAGAAGGTGGAAGATTTTAAGTATCTAGGATCAACAGTCCAAAGCAATAAAGAGTGTGGAAAAGAGTTGAAGAAGCGTGTTCAGGCAGGCTGGAACGGGTGGAGGAAAGTATCAGGTGTGATGTGCGACAGAAGAGTTTCAGCTAAAATGAAAAGGAAAGTGTACAAAACCGTGGTGAGACCCGCCATGCTGTTTGGTCTAGAAACAGTAGCACTGAAGAAAAGACAGGAAGCAGAGATGGAGGTAGCAGAGATAAAGATGCTGAGAATCTCTCTGGGAGTGACCAGGATGGACAGGATAGGAAATGAGTACATCACAGGAACAGCACATGTTAGAGGTTTTGGGGATAAAGTTCGAGAGGCAAGACTGAGATGGTTTGGACATGTGCAGAGGAGAGATGGAGGATGCTGGATTTGAAACCACCAGGAAAGAGGACTAGACGAAGGCCAAAGAGGAGGTTCATGGACGGAGTGAAGGAAGACATAAAGATTGTTGGTGTGACCAAAGAGGATACAGCAGATAGGGTTAGATGGAAGAAACTGACTTGCTGTGGCGACCCCTAAAGGGAAATGCCGAAAGAAGAAGTATTTGGTACAAAAAGCTACCAGATCAAGACGTAATTACCCATCTAAAAATGTCTGCAGGGTTGAACAAATTCAGCCACAATAAAGGATGAAGACTATTTATTGTGGGACGAGACTTGCAGCTCCTCTTTTGCGAAATACATTCTAAAAGCTTCAGTCATTTTTGCCCATGAAAGCCCAAAAAAAAAACTTCAACAACAAACAGTTGGCATGGGAAACTAATAATTCCCAAATTGCATATTTATTTTAATGACAATGTTTGACATTTGGGTGATCAAAAGAAGCTTTCAAGTTTGGCCACATTCAAATAAATACGTAAAACAGTCTGAAGTTTGAAATCACAGTCGTATCATAAAGTCCGATGTGTGCTGTAGAAACCCACGTGCACTGTATTGGAAAATAAATAGGGTTTTTAATTGTTTCTGGCTTTAGTTTGTGGGCTGGGATCAGGCAAAACCAATTAGGAAACCAAAGGAAACATTGAAGGATTGTCCATGGGAAACAACTCAGACTTCCTGGTTGGCAGGGAGTCGTGTGTAACTGTGCACGCGGATTTGTGTGCACATTATGTGAGCCTGTCGTGCCACATCGACTCCATCCATTCATGCGTAGTTGAGTATTGTCGTGTGACAACTGGTGTACTTGGCATTCAGGGGGGAAAATGTCATAAGGCATATCACATTTCATGTTACCATGTTTTTGTACAGCATTTCAATCCCCTTATTCCCTCCTTCTCTCGAGAATGAAAGCCTTGGAAACTGCAAAAGTATCTACAGACTGAAATCAGATCCAGAACTCTGGTCAAACTTGGAACCAAAACAGAGACAATAGCAAAAGCAAAGAAAAGCAGCTTTCTGGTTTTATGTGACTTATGTGGTGCTTGAATTTCACCCATTGTTTTGCACAGTCAAAACAATGTTTCAGGATGAAGGGAAACGTGGTCAGCAAAATTTATGGCACAGTTCACCAACATGAAACCTCATACTGTATGTGAGGTCGCTTTTCCTCGTACCATGTGTGAGGCTTACAAGCGTTCATGAGTTTTTATTATATTTGGCATTTTTCGTAATTCTAAATCTGAAGAACAAGTTTCAAAAAGAAAGGAAAAAAGTGCTCTCTTTTTTTTTTACTTTTGGTTTAAGTTATGAAGTTAGGTCAAGAAATATTCAGACTCTTGTATCAATGTTTTAATACCTGCCAGATCAGATGGGACATAAATTTATGTAAAGAAAAAGGACCAAATTGGAAGGAGCGTTTGGAAATGATACATTTTTTATTTGCACAATGTTCTGAAAACTTGTCAAAAGCAGCATAAAAATCCTGCAGATTAGAATTAAGCAGAAAAAAGTTGATCACCAAATGTTCACCATTATGTTCAAGTGAAAAATAGACTTTGTACGGTTTGTGTGAAACAGAGTTTAAACAAGTTTCAACCTTTGGAAAATTAGTCAGTCACTTTTTTATCCATCTATCCCTTACGGAGTTGCATGGGGTGCCGGAGCACATCCCGGCTAATTCAAGGCGAGGGGCAGGGTGCACCCGAACAGGTCACCAGTCTGTCGCGGTGCAACTCTCATATGCATTCATTCTTAGGGGCAATTATGTAGTGGCCAATCAACCTAGCATGTTTTTGGAGGGTGGTAGGAAACCGGAGTACTCAGAGAAAACCCACGCAGACACAGGGGGGAGTGGCCAGTCTTCCAAGCCTTGTCCCTACCTGCGACTAAAACCCATGACCTTCTTGCTGTGAGGCCACTGTCTACCCACCGTGCCACAATGCCGCCTCGTTTAGATAATAAAGAAAAGAAATCTTCCAAAAGACTTAATTCATGGAAAGGGTGGCAGAGCCTAACTTAAATATCTGATCTGATTTGGAGTAACTATAACCGTGGCTTTCAGTTTGCCTGATTCAGTATATGCTGTACTGCAATGCAGCATGGTAGATCTAACGGTCCATAAAGGGAGTCTATTCCCATAAATAACCACATATTTCACCATGAATTCTGACCAGAAAGTTCTAAAGCAAATCGTTATCTACAGGAAACATAGAAACATACTGTTACCATGGATTTCCACATGTTTACTGCTTTTAGGTACTTTGATCAGTGACTGTGTAAATGAACTGGACATAACAAGTACCAAACAGGAACTACCTGCTGGCTCCAAAGAGCCTCAGTGAAAAATCAGCAGTTATTTCTGAGTTAATAATAATAATACATTTTATTTCTAAGGTGCCTTTCTAGGCACTCAAGGTCACCGTGTGGGTTATTACTGTTGTTACAGTAACCATTGTGGCTCTGTTGCCTTCCTTTGAAACAATGATCTGGGTGAATACTTAAGTCTTATTCGCAGTAGGGTGTCTTTTATTATTGGATAATGTGCGCCTCTGAAAGATGTTCTGGTCAAACAATCTCAGCCTAAATTTTTGCCTCGGTCTAAGTGTTGCAGGTAATCATAGCAGCAACATCCAGACCTAAAAATAGACTTTTAACTATGAATTTTAAAACTGAAAAGAATTTGTCGACATTCTTCATGTAATGTATACTTTATTGATCACCAGGGAAATTTGTGTGCTGCAATACACCGCAGCAGGCTGCCACAACGTCCCCATAGTGGGAGAAACAGGGCTTAGGTGTCTTACCCTAGGACCCTAGACAAGAACTCAGTGGAATTCGAATCCGAAAACTTCCGGTTACCTTGCGGGTCTGAGGGCGAATGCTCTACCACTGAGCCACCGCCTTTTTCTTCTTCTTCTCTTTAAGTCTAAACTTATTTCTTTCATTTGTCTGTAAAACTTTTTGAAACATCATCTGTACATATAGTGGCGCACAAAAAAAAAAAAAAACTTGTCTTACCCGACAGGATAAAAATATGTGGTCACTTCTCATAATAATAAAAAATATCTTTTCAATAAATAATAATAAAAAATAAAAAAAAAGACTACGTTGGCAAAATAATTAAAATCAGCCGTGAACTTTTTTAAAATGCAAACACTCTAACATGGAAGAGTGAAAAAAATAAAAACAGTCAAAATAACATTCTCGAGGATTCCATTGAATTGTATTTTACATATTTACAATTTGTAGAACCCAAACAAGAGTTCACAAAAAAAAAAGATAGATATTTACTCTGTGCAGTCATTATAAATAATGAAGTCCCAGTAGTTTGGATGCTGACAGAGCGGTGGTTGATACCAGCAGCTATTTGGTCACGCTGTCTCCCCGAGTGGTCCTCAGACACATAATAGAGCATAGAAACCATTGTTGCTCTGTGTTAATGTGAATGTATGTGTGCCAACACAAGAGCAGACATGTACATCTATTGTATATTTATGTGTTTAAAGTGTTTTGATAAGATGTGGTACATCTGCATACCTTCGTGCTATACATTCAAGTCTTTACATGCCCAAGTGTGTAAGTGCTTCTGCCTTTTCTAGATTTATAATAACCCTCTACCCTGCTGCTGGAGTTCACCAACTGTAGGAACCCCAGATCACAATACTTCCCTCACAAGCTTGAAAAATAAGCGCTAGGTATGATGGGTTTATCGATTCATCTGTCTCACTTTGTCACCCTGAGTTTCCCATTCACTCTGGAACAGAGAAAAAAACAATGGACTCGTCAGACCACATGGCCTTCTTTTGTTGCCCTAAATTACACACATTTTATGTTGACTAAGCTAGTACATATTCTTTTTTATTCTAGTTCAATATTTTTTATCTTGTATTTTACTCTTGTTATGTTCTACATTTTCTGACCGTATGAAATTCTTTGGGACAGCTCATGTCTCATCTTATACTGTCATGAATATGATATACAAATAAACTTTTTATGTGAAAGTGGTCTTCCCTGTTCAGACCATGGGCAGTAAAGTTACTGCCATAGCAGTAACTTCATTGCTTTAAATCCCTCTTGTAGTTTTTAACTTGACATACTTGTAGACATACAAATACTTAAACTTGACATACTCAAGTTTTAAGGGGACATATTTTAATTTTCAGATACATTAGAAATGTTTGTCTCACAGCTGGAAGGGGAACGACTCGGGATCCTACGGGGTGAGCTGGAGGATGCAGCCGGGGTGAGAGAAGCTTGGGCTTCCCGTCTGAGGGCCCCCGCGACCCGGCCCCGGATAAGCGGAAGACGATATAACGGAATGGTATAAGACACATTTAATGCCTCACTCCCCTCCATCCCCTCCTAATAACTGTAAAATACAGACAAAAGAACATTTGACCATTCTGTTATGTTGTCATCCGCTTATCTGGGGCCAGGTTGTGGTGGCAACTGCCTCAGACCGGAAACCCCAGGCTTCTCTCACCCCGGCTACATCCTCCAGCTCACCTGGGAGAATCCTGAGGTGTTCCCTGTGAGACATGGTCTGTCCAGCAGGTCGGGGGTCTGCCATTTCTTCTCCTCCCAGTTGGAGGTGCCCGAAACACCTCACCAGCAAGGCATTTGGGAGGCATCCTAACCAGAAGCCTCTCTAACCTATCTGGCTTCTCTCAACCCAGAGGAGCAATGGCTCTACTCCGAGTTCCTCCTGGATGGTAGAGCTCCTCACTTTATCTCTGAGTGAGAGTCAAGGCACCCTGCGGATGAAGCTCATTTCGGCGACCAAAATCTGCGATCTCATTCTTTCGGTCAGCCTCCACAGCTGGTGACCATCTGACTGGAGTCTTGTATGTTAATGTCTATGGTTGCACACTCAGAAACTTGGGAACGGGGGAGGGATGAGAAGTATCTCACATGCAATTAAAGCGAGCAGCGCAAAACAAGCCATAATTTTTTAGTACTTGGCGTAAAGGTTATAGATAGTAAAAAGATTAAATAAATATGAGGATTTTTGAGACACAAGACACTTTTGAACCAAAAAAATACCAGATTGACCTGGACTAAAACAAGGCGTCTGAGAAGGAACAGAAAAGTACTATAAAGACATCTTTCGCAGATTTTTTTTTGGATCAAATTAAATTTTCAGAGTAATTGCAGACCATATTGACTCGTTAAATTGTATCCAAGAGCTGAAAAGGTGGATTCAGCAAATTATGTCACTTTTAATGGTGCAGAAAAATTCCTTCTTTTTTTTTTTCTTTTCTTTTTTTTTTTATGAGTTTTGAGAAACCTGTCTGCATGCACAAATAACTGCAGTGCACAGATTTTTTTCCCCCAAAGTTTAACAAGAGTTTGCTGGACAATAGAAGCTGATAAAAAACGCCAGATGAGCTATACCTGGATGTGGTGGCACAGGTAAATGTAAATTTGTCCACCTGAGCAAATCATCTTTTCCAAGTGGCGTTAGCGTTAATAACTGGTACAAAGCAAACTCCGATGTATCACCTTACCATCTGTATTTCTTCCAGCTGCATTCACACACATTCAGTTTAACCAGTGGCTGGGGATGGATCATTTAGCTCTCCGGGGGGTTGTTTAGATGGTCATGCCTTCCTTCTGTGCCACTGAGGCATTGCCACTGTCTGTTTCACATTTAACATGGAATCCTTTTCCAATCGCACAAAGACACATACACATGCAACTGCTTACACTAACAGTGCACTGTCTGCCTGTTTCACATTACAAACAGACACACATGTGCATGTGTACAACAAGCACATTTATCTGAAGCTAACTGACAGGCATGCAGACAGACGTGCATACGTAATGGTTCAGTCCCTGTCTGTTTGACATTAAAGCCGAGTCCCTCTGCACCAGAAGGCTGTTGTTTATGAGCATATAAACTATTGCCCTAATTACCCCATATGCAGTCCTCCAAAAACAATGAAGCTCTCTGATGAATATTTTATGACTCAACTCTCTCACACACACATATGCACATTATTGATATCTGTCCCACAACATTAAACAAAGTTGAACTCAAGCAAACACTTTTCAGCATAACACATTTTTTCTGCATTGACTATCATATCAAATCATTTGTTGTTAAATGTTCAAGTACAAACTTAAAAAATGAAATAAAAAAAAATACACAAATGAGTGCATTATTCCCAATTGCATTTGAGAAAAAACATATCGGTTTCAAGCAAGATTTTCATCTTTTTTTTATATATAAAAAGTCGATAGCTGTTCAATAACATTTGTATCCAGGTAAGTGATGATGTGATGTCACATCTTTAGGAGTTTCTGTTTTGCATCCATCTTTCTCATCATCTAGTCAACATAACAAACACATTGAACATTGTGTTCATGCTGACAGAGGAAGTGTGTTGTCATAACTTGGTGTTTAAAGGGTTTAATTAACATGAACAGAAGAGTTTATAATCAGAAACAGCATCCAGTGGGTTGTTGATTTATTGCTGTGTGTTTTGCTTCATGATAAATTTTAGAATGTGATGGTATGACTAAATGATTTAAGTGTTCAGGTGGGTACGTTATTTTATTAAGAATAAAGTATTACATAACAAAACAAGCCTTTCCTTAGTTTAGAGACATGATACAGCTATATATGTGCATGCAGATATTCATAAATACATACATCAGTATATATAAATAAATCAGAGGAGAACAGAGACCCACCGCAAAGTCACAGACCCAGAAACAGGAAAAAAGTCAGTCTACCACTGCTCCCCCCATGACTCATACTGCACATCACAGTTGTAGCAAGTGTAGCAAGCTGTAGGAGCTGCAGCTTATTCAGCCATAGCCAAAAGTGCCAAAACAGATCAGTATCCAGGTGTAGACTCCATTGTCTCTAGAGACAGAAAGATGTCAACAAATTTTAGAATTGGTCAATTGTCATGACAACAGCAGATGTTTTTTTTTTCCATGGGAAAAGCTCTGAAAGATAAACCCAGAAAACTTCCATGAGTGTGATAAATATCCCTCTGCTCTACATCTAAGAATGACCAAACTTTCCCTCCCTTTGTGTCGAACTTTGAATGTGACTGCTTCAACAGCTGTGTGGATAAAAAATGTATTTTTAGTTTGAGCTACCTTTAAGATATTCAGCCTCATGACATCAGGCAAGAGAAATGACTGGGAGTAGCAGCTAGTTTTTAAAATCAAAGATTAGTGCAGTTTAGCTAGGGTTACAGTAATATAGACGCTTCGAAAACAAAATCAAGTTGCGTTTGTCTCACTCAAAACTGTGAGATTTGTTGCTGTGAGATTTCTGGTCCTGCAATCTGAAAATTAAAGTCAAGATGAGAGGGTGAAATTCAGAAGTGAAGAAGTGAACAATCTTTTTTCAACGCAGTCACACTGTTCCCAGAGTGTTGTCTAAAATGCAAAAGCCATACATAAACTCCGGCTGAATAGGAGCAGAAAAAGAGTAAACATGTGGTTAGATAAGTCCGGGTTTCAGCTTGCCTCTGAATAAACAGATGCTATCTGAACAAAATCCAGCATGGTATCACTACCAACATTATGGGTGACCTGCACATTCAAACAGATGTCACTGATGCAGAAGTATTTGTTGGAATTTTCCAGACAAAACACGTTATCTCTGAGAGGATGGCTTTCCAGAAAGTAAGTTTAATGGGTGTGACTCAGAGCCACAGTTGTAACCCAAGTTAGTTTTTAACTGTAAAAAATATTTTGCTATCTAAACTGGTCAAATGTAGTTAAATTCTTCTTCTTCTTTCGGCATTTCCCTTCAGGGGTCGCCACAGCAAGTCTGTATTCATGAACCTCCTCTTTGGTCTTCCTCTAGTCCTCTTTCCTGGTGGTTCCAAACCAAGCATCCTTCTTCCGATATATTCTCTCCTCTCTCCGCACGTGTCCAAACCATCTCAGTCTGGCCTCTCGGATTTTATTCCCAAAACCTCTAACATGTGCTGTTCCCCTGATATACTAATTTCTAATCCTGTCCATCCTGGTCACTCCCAGAGAGATCCTCAGCATCTTCATATCTGCTACCTCCATCTCTGTTTCCTGTCTTTTCCTCTGTGCCACAATCTTTTGACCAAACAGCATGGCCGATCTCACCACAGTTTTGTACACGTTTATTTTCATTTTTGCTGAAACTCTTCTGCCACACATCACACCTAATAGTTTTCTCCACCCATTCCAGCCTGCCTGCACACGCTTCTTCACCTCTTTTCCACACTCTCCATTGCTTTGGACTGTTGATTCTTAGTACTTCCACCTTATTTATCTCTTCTCCCTGTAACCTCACTTTTCCATTTGGATCCCTCTCATTCACACACATGTACTCTGTCTTACGCTGACTAATCTTCATTCCTCTTCTTTCTAGTGCAAACCTCCACCTCTAAATGTAGAATGTAGTGAAATTTATTATGCAGTTAAATTATTATTGTTACATATGAAATTATACAATTAAAGTGCCATAATTAGTGTTGTTTACTGATGGCATAACTCTATTTTTTTCTGGAGACAATATGATGAATCTAAGAGCAAACGTGAAAACACAAGTGATAGAGTGTAAGTATCGATTTGGTTGAAACAAGTTATTTTTAACCCCAGAGAAAATTAAACTTGAGATATTTGGTGTTCCACCGGGTTATAATCGGGCTATGCAAATAGATGGGACATAAACTGAAATATTAACTTGAAATACATCTTTAAGAATACAACTGATTTTAAATTAACTTGGATGGCGGAAATGAAAACATGCATAAAAATTGTGAAGAAGTTTTTATGTTTTGCCAAAAATCAAACGTTACTTGATTAAAAAGAACTTATTCTACATAATGCAAATTTTCTTTTGTTTTATTTCATCATCTGAACAACTTATCTCTAATGAAGTCCTGGGTTGCTGGAGCCTATCCCGGCTTATTGCGAGCGAGAGGCAGGGTACACCCTAAACAGGTCGCCTGTCTGTCGCGGGCCAATTTTCTGTAAAAAGATTTTTCTATCGAATCTAAAACTTTGGGAAACAATTAAAAGAAAGTTACTGTGATATAGCTGACATTTAGTGAGATTACAAAATGGCCAATTTAAAATATACTTACATGTATGTACATATAATTATTAAAAGCAGTCATTTTTTGTTGTAACAAGTTTCCGCTGTGAGTCCGAGTTGCATGCCAGGCGTGGCAGGCATCATGCTGAGGTTGTGTGCTTACCCAGCAGAAATAGGTGTAATGTGAATGAGGACACATTAACAAGAGTGAAACCTAAATCTTGGAATGATATTTAGCAGAGCTGCTCGGTCCATCATTAGTTAGCATCAAAGAAGCAGATGACAGCTTCCTGTGAAGAGGCATGAGAGGAGAGAAGATAGATTTCAGTAAGGCATGGTGTGGGTAAGGACCCCCACAATTTACTTTAACTTCATGCTCACATAAGCAGATGCTTTCCTGCATAAATGTCACATATATCATTAAGCTATTAATACACAACTTTCTGTCATAACTGTTTATGAGCAATGCCGCATTTGATTGAGGGCTGACTCCGCCCTTTTCTAGCCAAGTTTCCTTAGAAACAACTGGACACAAAAAATATTATTTGTCAAAGGATTAACTGTGTTCTCATAAAGTAATGAAACATTTAATTTGATTTTAAAGTAACATTTACTCGTGCTTATCTTACTTTCAGTAGAGTTTGGTTAGATGGATTATTATGGCTTTTGACGCTCATCGTCTTTCATAAAGGTCGTTGTCATTAAGCCTGCGTTAATTTTCACTAATATTCAAAAATGCAAACACAAAGTCAATAAAATATAGGAAAGCTGTTAAACACAATTTTGATGAGGAAAATCTGTCAGCATGGAAATCAGATTGCATGACATTGACGACGTGCCAACTTATAAACCCGTGCACTCAGCTCACTCACTCAAATTTCAAGGCATGCTTACATCCCCATAACAAGCACATGTTTTCATGTTTGCAATGTACGTTTTCTTTCTGCTATTTTGACCAGAAGGACACATGATCCGCGGGTCCAAGCCGGACTGGGTTACAGCTCAGAGAAGAATTATCCATCTCGGCAACAAAAGCCAACATCTTTGACAATTTCACATTAACTGGAGGCAAAGAGAAGAGAAAATAAACTCCCTCGTATGTGATGAGTGACGGAAAGGTCGACATAAACACTCCCTAACGCTATGTTTATATTATTATATTTTAGGATGTGATAAATCCAAAAGTATGTGTGCTTCTAGCATTATTTCAAATGTTCACATACAGCTGGATTTGGACTCATACTAGACACCATTTTACCATATGTTCTCCAACAAAGAAAGGGAATCATGAGAACTTATGAAAACTTCAAGTTGGATACTTAGATAATTAATTTTCCTTTCGAATCAGAGGTCCGTTTTACTTCTCTGGACAAAACCAAACCAGAGGCATTTAAATTGAAATAATTGAAAAGTTTACAAAACATTAAACTGTTGCCATCCAATTACGTCTTTTACAGACATTTATTGCCTTCAAAATCTTCTCTGCTGGCCAAACAAATATTTGTCATTAATTATATTTTGCAAATAAAACTATTTTTCTTGCAGTAATTCAGTAAGATGGTTTCATAACCCTAAAATAGTTCTTGATTGATGCTAATGGTGCTCAATAAAAAGCTGGATTTAAAATGCACGTCTGACGTTGACTAATACAAACAGAAACTCAAAATTGGCAAAACTGACTCAAGCTTTTTATAACTTTACAAAATGAATTTTTTGCTTAATTATTCATCAACCCATTGCCCTCCCAATGGGAGTGCCATAAAAGGAGAGAATTATGTTTGTTTGTGTTTTTTGTTTGGGATGTTTGGGATGTTTTTTCCTTCTCTTGGTTACTCTTGTTTAATTTGGCTCGTTAGATGAGACTGATGAAATGATGATTATTGTTCAGTTGAAGGAACTGATTACCGGTTGTTGCTTGGGAGAATAAAAGTCACCAACTAGATGGCTTGCCACATGTCCTTTAAAAGAACCAATGTGACATAAGAAAAATGGTCTTTATTCAAAATATAAAATAATCTAATGTTTATGACCTCAATTTAATACTTTGGGGGAAAAAAACGTGATAAACGTGTGAGAAATTTGCCAGAAGTGACTAAGTAAAGATGCTTAAAACTTGTGTTATTAAAAGTGTGTAATTTTAAATAAGGTGTGCTTTAGGATCAAAATTATTCTTACAATATTCTATAGTTATATACTGTCATGATGAGGGTGCAGTATGAGGAGGAGGACCCAAGTACAGGACGGCAAACATTTATTTTGTAGAGAAGTATAGTAAAGATGTAAACAAAAAACACATGGCTCAGAAGAATATCTCAAGGTAAATGTTCCAACCATCTCTTGGTCGGGCATTCGATGAATGATAGCCAGACTGCATTTAAATAGGTAGCAGGTCAATCACCCTCATGTGTCCCGAATCAGGGAGATGAGTGAAGGTCCCGGGCTCCCCCTGGTGGTAGGTGAGTGAACAATGACATTTACACATCTGAACCAAAAGCTCAGCCAAGAAAATGTTGTGATCCCCATGCCTGCTGCCAGAGGGACCCCTGAAAGTTCCTCATCCCCCTGATTAGGGACACCTGAGTTTAAGTCCTGATGTCACACATCTGTGGACCCTGCCATCTATTTAAGGGCAATCATCCCGGACTTCCATGTCAAGGCATACCATTCCTTCCAGCCGAGTCACCCTGGTTGCCTGACCATGTTCGAACTCTGTTATTATTTGAACTTTTGAAATCCTGAATAAATCCTGCGCCCTTTGCTTACAGACTTACTCAAATTGTGTTAACTAACTTTATTTTGTTGTCCTGCATTTGGGTCATCCTCCTTCCACACCACGACGAAAAATTTACAAAACAATTTTTAAGTGTAAAAGGAAACTGAAATTTGAACTTTGGAAATGGATTGAAACATAAATTTAAAAAGAAAATACACAACTGGCTCTCAGATTGTTTTGCATATTTGTATTTTCTCAATGCTTCATTTTAGATTTTTAAATATAAGGGTTTTTTTTTTAAAGTAAATTAGCTTTCATTTTAAAACATTTTGATCATTTTACAATTAGTTTCCAAATTAGTCGTTAGTTTCTTAACAACACAAAGTTGATGTTCCACGTTATTTAGCAAATCACAGTTTCGTGTTGAAAAAGAGAAAAAGATCCCATGACAGATGGAACGGTAAGTTGGCCTGTGAAACAAATAAAATCATTTCACCTCTCATGGGAAACGTTATGTTTTTTTCAAAAAATCTGTGGGATTTGGAGACTAAAATGAGTTTCCAAGAAAAGTCTCCATCAGGCATTTGAATTAGAAGAGAGGTTGTTTGAAAAAAAATAATAAAATGTAGCAAAAAGGTCTTTATAAAGCAGGCTTTTTGCAAGTAATTATTATCAAAGAGCACAAATAGATCATTATAAAATCTTTGGTCAACTCTAAGATTAACCTAGATTAGCCAAAAATAGAATTAGGCAAAATGAAAATGAGTTAAAATAATAAATCGATTTAAAATAAAATAATCTTGCATTGAGTATTTGTGAGATCTTAAAGGCTGATGACAAATAAAATTTTGTTAAAAAACTCTAAAACAATACTTCATTTAATTTTTTTCCTTGTCCGATATTATCATTTTTCCAACTCAAGTGTGAAAAAAAGTAAACAAGAAAAAAACAATTCAAATACTTTCACTTTAATCAGTTTTTCAAGCATGATCAAGTCAAATCGGAAGTTTTTATTAAAAAAAGCCAAAAAAAAAAAAATACAATGGGGTAAGGAAACTGAATCAACCGAAAGACAGTGGAGACATGAGATATAGAATCCCAGATGAACAGGTTCATCTGGACCCTGTAGGTAGCCGTCTGTCTTTGTGGTTAGGATACGGCTCCTGGATGAAATTCAATAAGAGAAAAACCCCGAATTGGCCTGCCGGCACAAAGCCAGCGAGACTACATTAGAAAAGTTCAAATTAGGTGGTAAGGAGGACATATTTCACAAACTTTTATCAGTACAACTTTAACAATAAACACGGTTTCTCCTCTCATTGCTTTAGAGTTAAAGAATCAGAAACCGTAATCACAAGGTCACAATGACATTTTTCAAAATACTTGGAAAAATAGTTTTAGTTTTGACCGGATAATGTAAAAAACAAAAGTCTTTCAAGACATTTTTAAGGACAACGTCATCTCTGCAATGCCAAAAATCCCACATCAAAATATACCTGACGTGGTTTTCTTTTTCATTCATCATGTTTGAGTAATTTCTGAGGTTACCACAATACTATTTGGATAGTATCAAATGTCGGGGAGTTCTTTGTTCTCCCCCACACCCACATTCAAACATCAGTACGAAGTATTTTTGCAGAGACAGTGCAGATACTCTGCTCATGCTTGGTCCATGCATTTGTTTGTTTCTAAATAAATGCAATAGAATAAACATACATTTGAAAAAAGTAACGCGGTGACTAATTTAGTTAGCAAAGTTTTGCAGCTTTAAAAGAAATTTCAGGCTGTTTTGTGCACATCCCGAGTGGGTTGAACTGAGCAAGGAGCATTAAGATGGGGTGTTCATGATGTCAAAAATGTGAAACTGAATAAATCTACTTACGTATCTGCATTTTTGGCAATTATTGCTTTTCTAAGCAAACAAAAGATCCCATGTTTAATTATAAATACCAATTTAAGAAAGAATATCCCATAAAAACGCAATACTCACTCCCTAAAGTTTAGAGGATTAGGTGGAAAAACATTTTACAAGAGCTTTTTAAGCATAATGTCAGCTCCACACTGCAAACTGTTTAGCATATCTTATACTTAGATTGTAATCATAGATAACGAGACAGACTTGTCTGCTGAATAAAAGGGAAAAATGTGTCCAGACGTTAGCGATACTGGAATATGATAGTGAAACTGTGAAATGACCTAAGGCGAAGAGTCACTGATGTATCGGTGGAGTCGCAGACATGTCAAATAATGTGAAGTCTGGACCAAAGGAAACAGCAGACCCTGTCCTTTTTATTCTCTTCCTACACCCTACCTTGACCTTTCACAGCACACAGCAATAGCAGGTGTCACAGCTTCTTTCTCATCTAAGAAGCCCGACACAAACCATGCACGAGGCTTGTATGTAAAGATATATCTACGATTACACTTTGTTCTTGCAAGCAAAGAAAAAAAAACGTATGTACATGTTTGCATTTCTGACGATAAATAAAAACTAATATTTTAGTTAAAATTGTCTCACCTACTTGCATGAACAAAGAATGACTTTAGATACATATTTTTTCATAGTTTAGGGTCTTTTAATGTTTTTTTTCTCAGAGTTATTTTGCTCGGTGCAGATAGCAGTGACACTGAGAAGCAACGGATAAGCGAATAGAAAAAGAACCCCGGAGCCAAAAACGAGCTGATTTCAAGCAAAGAGTCATCTAAACCGTTGGTCCCTGTCTTTTCTTTTGGAAAAACTAATCCCAGCTCTCTCCCTGCAGATATGATCCCTCGTCTACAGGAAACTACCAGCATGAAAAGAAGCAGGTGAACTGTCTGGGGATTCTGTCACTGGAAGAGCGATTGAATTCCACAATACAGAGATGAGCTTTCTTCTCTTTTTTTCACAGTCCAGCAGAGCTGTCTTTTCCAAAGCAGGTCCAGTGATCAAAAACGTACCTCTAATGTGAATGCCAGAATGAAATGTGAGCATGAGCATATCTCTGCGTATGCTCAGTTGTTATAGGCTTACAGATTACAACCCTATTCATCCCTTCTTTTTGAATCTCGGTGACAAATGACTCTTAAGATGAGTTTTGCTTTACAAATGACAATGGATAATAGTTTTTTTTTCTTCTCAGGTCAACTCATCTGGATGAATGTCAGTGACTGTTTACAAAGTGTCAGAAGAACGAAATACTCTATTTTACGGTTATTATTTTACAATTTGGCGTGTTCCTATATTTTTGTTTTTGTATTGCAATAAAATGTTGTTCTGTTCCGTCGTCTTCCGCTCATCCGGGGCGGGTTGCTGGGGCAACAGTCTCAGACTGGAAGCCCAGGCTTCTCTCACCCCAGCTGCATCCTTCAGCTCACCTGGAAGGATCCCGAGGTGTTCCCCAGCCAGCTGTGAGACATAGTCTCTCCAACAGGTCCAAGGTCTGCCTTTTGGTCTTCTCCCAGTACAACATGCCCAAAACATCTCACCAGCGAGGCGCTGGGGAGACATCCTGACCAGATGCCCAAACCACCCCATCTGGCTTCTCTCGACCTGGAGGAAGAGAGGCTTGACAATTGTAAGAATTCTGTTTTGGCAAAAATCCTTTTCTGTTTAAATCTTCACTTTCAACAGAACAAACTTCATAAATGTTTTGTATATTTGTCCTCACCCGATCTCTGAGTGAGAGCCCAGCCACCCTGCGGAGGAAGCTCATTTCAGCCGCTTGTATCCTCAATCTTGTTCTTTCAGTCACCATCCACAGCTGATGACTATGGATGAGGATGGGAACGGAGATAGACTTGTAAATCGAGAACTTTGCTTTTCGGCTGAGTTCTTTCTTTACCACAACGGATCGATGCAGCATCCTAGTTTTTGCTGACACTTCTTGAAAGCAAGAATTGTTTTTGCAGATATTCTGCTCATGCTCAATCCCCATATTTAAATGGTGACTAAAAATCATCTTTTCAATCACTCCAATTTCCTAGTTTCAGTGACTAATTGTTATGATCCCTCCTTCTGCAGCCAGAGGGAGCCATGGATGTTTCTTAACAATCTGATTAGGATCACCAAGGGGTGATTCCTGATTCCACTCACCTGTGCACCCTGCCAACTATTTAAGGGGAGTCACCCCTAGGGATGGTAAATCCAAAGCCCCATGAACCATCGAGTAATTTCGAACCAATTTCCTAAAAAAGACCCAAAGATTCGAATCTTTCGAGCTCACAAAGAGCTCGATCTGCAGGCTGCGGGATGTAAAGAAAAATCCAAAAGAAAAAAAGAAAGATGAATTGTACGCTCCAAGTCTCAAGTCATTAGAAAAATAATTGAGATTCCGCGAGGTTTTCTGCTTCCTATTCTTTGCTAATATTTTTTCACCGGTATCATACAGTAGTTATGTTGATACTGTATGTTATTTTAGATTTTACTCTCCCAAAACAAATAAAAGAAAAAGAAATATTCCACTCTGTTCATTTAAATGATGATTAACTGTTTAATAAAACACAGACTGACCACACCGCGCGCTCCTGTCATCAATATGAATCATTAAAGAGAACTGAGCCTTTGTTCAGTGGTCCCAAACCACCGGACCGCGGACCGGTACTGGGCCGCACAGACAGAAAAAATAACTTCCAGTATTTCCATTTGGTTTATATTCCATATTTCATCTTCGAGATAAAGATGTTTTAATTTGAAAAGTCACCGGATTTTATTCCTTACGTCCGTCAATGACTCACCATTGATACATCATTCCATTAAATTTAAACCTCTAACACCAGTAAAATGAGAACATTCTTCAGGTTTCAGGTCAAGATGGGACTGTCTGGTTCCAGCAAAATAAACTCACAACTCTGACTGATCTAGTCTTACTGTGAATAATCTAACTAGTATTTTTATGATGTCCTTTATTTTGAAGGTATGTTTACCGTTACCATAACAACCAGAGTGTGTTAGAGCAGAGAGAATGTTTCAATGTTATAAAGACGCTGCTAATAAATTTTCTCTTGAAGACAAAGTGGAATTAAGTTTGTTATTGCTTAAAAAGCCAGTTTTTCAGGCTGGTCTTTAGTTTTTCTGCTACACCTTTAGACCAGTCCGTGAAATTATTGTCAGACACTAAACCAGTCTGAGGTGCAGAAAAGGTTGGGAACCCGTCCCTCAGATGACTATAAAACTAAGTATGAAAAAAAAAACTGCGGGCGAGCATTCACTAATCAGTGATTACAGAAGCAGACACTTTAACATTTGGATTAAATGTGAGCAGGGCTTTGTGGCGCCCATCCAACGAAAACAATCTCATTAGGAAAAAACTGAAATAAGACAAACTCAAACAAATGTTCTATTCATAAATTTTTATTTAAATATAGAATTTTTTCCACCATGTTAGCCTTCAGTCTGCTTCTCTTTTGGTTTACAACCTCTCCAGCTTTGGAGAAGACCCGTTCGCAAGGCACCGAGGTTGCTGGCATATGCGGATAGTACTTGGCCAGTTTATACCAATTGGGATACACAGCTTCCCTGGATGCCCAGTACTGGAGCGGGTCTTCACCTCTGCAGAGATAGGGCACTGCCAGATATCGCTGGACCTCCACCGTCGCGTTCACCGGGGCGCAATTTATTCGCTGGGTTTCACCTAGAAAGAAAAATGAATTTAGTTTGTAAAGCCGTATAAGATGAGGTCATGTTGCTGATCAGACGTACCAACCCGGCTGTCCAGAAGATCCCACAGATTGTCTTCTCTGTAGAAGAGGATTCTGGATGTGACTAATAAAGCAGAATTGATTTTAACACCAGCATATAAATGAAATAAAGTTTGTCGTAGCTTACCTGGATGTAGAAGAATCTCTTCTTTCTGTTCTTATTCTGCCCACAATTTCCTGAATGAATGAATCTCTTTTATATCTTCCTGCTGATTGACCAACTCCGCCCAGTTCGAATCACCAGCGAGCTACTCGGCACCTGTTCTCAGGTACGAGCAGACTCCGAGCTCTGGTCACGTGGTATGGAAGGTTTGCTTGCCCTTCTCGAAGCAAAACTCGCGGGACCTTTTTTTCATTCTGCTCGACACTACTCGAGTAGGGCCGCTCGAGCTGGCCATCCCTAGTCACCCCAAACTTCCCGGTCGGGTCTTACAATCCCCTTCAGCCAAGTCGCCTTGGTTGCTTGACCAAAAACACATTCTGACAATACTATTATGCCATATCACTGAAACTTTGTTTTATTTTGTTCCACAGTAATTATGGACTGCCAACTTCCAAATAAACCATGTTTTCTGTCTGCAACTTGGTCCTCCTCTTACCACCTGCACTCCGCTTCGCGACACTAATAAGTATTTCTAGATGTAAACCCAGAACAAGCCCGAAAATAACAATTTGGGTGTTAACACTTGCTAAGTATTGAAATAGAATCGCCCAATCTTTCATACTGCCTTTAATAGTCACGCCATTAACCACGGTGGCCGCGTGGTTAGCGCGTTCGCCCGCGATCGGAAGGTCGCGGGTTCGCGTCCCACGGAGAGCACGTCTAGGGTCCTTGGAGAAGACACCTAACCCCCACTTCTCCCACCATTGGCGCCGTTGAAGGGCAGCCTGCTGCGGTGTAAGGAGTGCAGCAAACAAATTTCCCCGGTGAGGGATGAATAGAGTAATTCAAAATAAAAAATAAAAAAATAAAATAAAAAATTAAGAAGAGATTTAAATTGAATGATGTGATTTACATTGTATTGATGCTCATCTGGACAATGCAAAGAAATGACACAAATGGAAAAATTACAGTATGTAGCATGTGTTATTTGTATCATGCAGAGACAGGCAACTTGTACAAGGTGTACCCTAATTTTTGCCTGTTACAAGTTGGTTCCTTATACCTACTTAATATATTGATTTTGATCCCATTTCAAAGAGACCTACATTTTTACTTGATATCACTCTTTTATAACTTTTTAATGTTACCACTGTTTGTCAACATGTGGATATGTCTCATAGTGCACATTTGCATCTATTCAGGTGTGTGCATGTGTATGTTGTATGTTGTCCTGCATGATCATGTTCAGCAGCTGTTAGAGGCCCCTGTCTTTGGGTGGTCTCACACCCTCCTTCATAAATTATTAGCCCACTCCTGTTGTCGGCCTTGAAGCCTGTTAGTTTGACACATTTTGCTGAAGCACCAGCCTCGTCTGAGTGAACTATTAATGGATACAAAAAGGTTTTACTTATATTAAACATCTGTTCCTATTCTTGTCATTCTAGTCCCGATTCTTGTTTTTTTAATGAAGCTGTTTAAATTAGTCATGTTCCAGATTTATTTCTCCTCTTTTATAAAACTGAGAGTAAACAAGCAGCGTTTAACTGATCTCTGAGCTGATATGTAATAAAACACAAACAAATCAACGCGTGCTAATCAGAATAGAACTCCACACATATTCCACAAGTGTTTAATCATTCCTGTAAGCATAGAAATTGCTGTAATTACCCGTTTCAATTAAATTCAATAGTTGCCAAGGTGAAAGTAATCAAGTTTTACACAAAAACCAGAAGCTGTGCACAATTAAAAGTGCTCAGGTTGTGACTCTCTGTGAAGAAATGGCATGTTTCTCGTTTAAATACCTCTGTTTTACTGTGAAAATTTGTCTTTGCACAAATAGAACATGGACATGACCATATTCGTTCATGTGTTGAGGTTTCATGTGTGTCTCTGCATATGCATTTCACTAGTAGAGCATGGTTTAAAAGAATGTGGTGAGTTTAAGGTTTGCAGTTACTGTATCTAGGAACACAATGCATTAGTTACACTGGAAGAGCTACTAATCATAGGCGGCTTCTTTGGAAGCCTTTCTCTCACTCTTAATCACAAAGGCATGACATGCTCACGTTAAACACAATATATTCATCTGCTTGGTTGCTGTTTTCATACAGATGGACAGAAGAGTTTAGAAAAAGCAACAGGAGATAGAATTAAAAGCTCCTGTTTGAAACCATTGTGACATTGTGAAATGGAATTGTTTTTTATTAATGTGGGTTTTCATTTAAATGCACAATTTTTGCATGTATTTGTTTCAAAATTGTTTAATTTCTATTTGTACCATTCCGATGCAAAGACTGGCCAAGCCTTAAAATATCGATATGCTTAATGATGTGGAACAACCTTCATAAAGTTTTTTTTTTAGTTGGGCTCAACCAGCAAACTGATCACTAAAAATAAATGATTTCAAGAGTTCAAAACCAACACAATCCAGAGAAACCAAAGAAATGATCTAGATGGCACTTAAATTCCATTTTTATGATAATTCTGAATTATTTTAAAGGTAGAATAGATAACACATAGAGAAGAGATAAAGGTGGAAGAATTTAGGTACTTAGGATCAACAGTTCAGAGCAATGGAGAGTGTGGAAAAGAGGTGAAGAAGTGTGTGCATCGGCAGAAGGATGCTGGGTTTGGAACCACCAGGAAAGAGGCCTATAGTAAGACCAAAGAGGAGGTTCATGGATACAGTGAAGGAAGAACTAGTTGGCGTGACCGAAGAAGATGCAGCAGATAGGGTTAGAACGAAGAAACTGACTTGCTTTGGCGACTCCTGAAGAGAAATGCCGAAAGAAGAGGAAGAAGAATTCAGAAAACAATAGTATGTATTCCAAATATGGATATAAATCCATATCCATAAAATATGTGTATATATAAAGTAATTAAAGAACACTTTACAAACTGCCAGAACTAATTTTACCAGCCCAGTGCACATTAACTCATCTACATCCAGTCACATAATGAAAACAAAGACTCTTTGACTCCCCGTTACCACCATTTCTCATGAGCTGACATCAATTGTTTTGACTCCATCAGAAATCGAATGGAACCGAACTCTCAGCGTCTCGCTAAGGTTAACGCCGCAACTTCACAACCAATTCCAAACATGGCTCTCCACCAAGGCGTCCGCAGTGCTGCTGAGTGTTATCAAATTTCCAGCCACACTTCCCTCAGCGTTTAAATTTGCAGTGAGATTGGAAGTAATACACTCAGCTGTGGAGGACAGAGATCATTTTGATACCGTGTAAAGATTGCAAAAACACCGGAGAGGCACAAAAAGCCTCGTAGATTGTATAACTTAATCATGCATGAAAGAAGGTAAAACAGAAACATTCAGGGCCGATTGAAAAACTGAGTATTTTTCACCTCCTACTCACCCTGTTCAAGTCATGAGTCTCCCTGGCAGGGATAAGATCATTATATAGCCAAGTTTATATGAGCCTTGGCTGTTCCTGACGATGATGGGATCCCTTTATAGCAAAATGACTGCTTATTTTGTTAATGATCTCTAGTAACTTTAGCATTATTGGGATGAAAACACAACCAAAAATCTCCTGACAGCTTTTCTAGCTGAGACTAAAAACTTTTCACTGTTGTCAGTTATTAGATCACATTCAGACAAAAACAAAAAGAAAATGACAATCCAAGAAAGCAGAAAAAAAATGGGGTGAAGAATTTCTTCAAATTTGTTTTCAAAACCCATCGTAGAGAACAGCTGTTGTTCATTCTGCTCGGCTGGGCTAAAGGAAGAACACCAAATCGTGCTGTTTTCAGCCCAAATAGCTTACGCACAATTACTCTGCCGGGGATCTGTGTGCATTGGCATGCTGCTGCAGTTCTCCTTTTGTTTTCTTAATAATTAGCTTGTGTTTTCACAGGGGTTTTATATGTGTGCAGGGAAGCCAGTCTTTCAAGGCTGCTTAATCTGTTTCTAAAAGTCTGAAACTTGTGCTTGATCGCCCCCAACCGCCTTTCTCTCTTATATGAGTTGCCTCTCCCTCACAATCCCGAGGGCGTACAAGAAAAGTTCAGGTGTCTGTGTCATTTCTTTTTCTCTCTCCTGTTTTTCTCAAAGACAAAAATGACATTTTGGAAGGTAACACCATCGGGGTCAGACTAGCAGTCGTGCTGTGAAGTGTGTTAACTCCTTTGTGGATTGCCTCTGGTGATGTTTTTAAAATACAAATGACATAATCAATCACTAATAATTTATCTAAGAACCATAAATTTATTCGAATAAATCCAAAACGGTGTTGAAATTGCAAACTCTGAGTCGACCTTTTGTATCATGTGAGTTTCCGACAGTGTTAACACACTTCCACTGTAAACATGACAATCAATAGGGCCTGTGTTTGACCAGTGGTCGATATGCTCGGTCGGGGCCGATCTCATTGATTTTCCACCTGCTCACTCGCCTCAAATCACCTTGACCCCAATCTGATCCGTTCATTGGGACCTGGCCTAATTAAACCGCTCCGAGGACAAGTGTTTGATAAAGCGTGCATGCACAGATAAAGGCTCAGTCACACATTTGGGAGCACAGCTGTTAGCCACTGGCTTGTACACACACATTTTTATGTGTGTGTGTGTGCGGGTCACAGTACGGTTCTTAAACCATCTGGGAAAATGTGGAAAGAAGGTGAATGAGTAACACTGCTCCGGCAAAAAAGTTAATGTTAACATTTATTGATTCTATTTCCAGAGGAAGTAACTCTAAAATACTGAAAAACAAATAACAGTGAAGTAGACGTTGCCACACATTTTCAACCCATGAGCTACCTATAAAATTATGAAGTCTAAGTGATCTAGATCTTGATTCTAAAAGATAACGCTGTAGAATTCGCTGGAAAATTTAGCCAGAATGTAAGAGAAAAAAAAACTGAGATCAACAGGGCGGAGGAGTCCCCCGTGTTTCCATCAGGATGAAGAACATCTAGTGACTTCTGTAGAAATTTAGCTGTAGATTAGAATAAGCTAATATTTAAACAATAGTCTTAGACACATTGGATGCTCGTCCCGGGGAAGGATCTCTCTTTCGTGTGGATCCCCATGAGGTTTCTCATTTTTTCCCACTGCTGGTTTTTTTTTCTCACCGTGAAGGAGAGTCTAAGAGCAGGAATGTGCTAACATTGTCCAGCTAGCATTTGTTAGTTTTCTTGCTGTGTATTTGTGTTTATACATTCCTAATTTTTTTCTTGTTTTTCGTCTTTCTGAATCTGCAATGTGAACCCTATTGAGACAGAAATTCTGTGAAATAAAATTGAATTGAAAAGAACATTATTTTTCTGACACTATTTCAATTTTTGTTGAAACAAAATACCTCTTTCAATGCCAAGAAACGTACCCGTTCCATTCCGTCATCTTCCGCTCTTTCCGGGGTCGGGTCGCGGGGGCAACAGCCTCAAGCGGGCAGCCCAGGCCTCGCTCTCCCCAGCTGCATCCTCTACCTCAAGGATCCCAAGTCGTTCCCGGGCCAGCTGTGAGACATAGTCTCTCCAGCGGGTCCGGGGTCTGCCCCTTGGTCTCCTCCCGGTGGGACGTGCCCGAAACACCTCGCCCGCGAGGCGCTCGGGGGGCATTTTGACCAGATGCCCGAACCACCCCCTCTGGCTCCTCTCGACCTGGAGGAGGAGCGGCTCGACACCGAGCTCCTCCCGGATGGCAGAGCTCCTCACCCGATCTGTGAGTGAGAGCCCAGCCACCCTGCGGTGGAAGCTCATTGCGGCCGCTTGTATCAGCGATCTCATTCTTTCGGTCACCACCCACAGCTGGTGACCATAGGTGAGGGTAGGAACGTAGATCGACTTGCTTTTCGGATCAGCTCTCTCTTTACCACAACGGACAGATGCAGCGTCCTAGTTATTGCTGATGCCGCACAGATCCGCCTGTCGATCTCCCGCTCCATCCTTCCCCCACTCGTGGTGGGGGAAATGTACCCACTCTGACTTATTTTTAGTTCAAAACCACGTCACAAATGTTCTGCAAACACTGTTTAACATGTAAAAGAAAGTGTCAAAGCTGTAAATGTATTTTTATAGCTTTCAAATATAATTTTTTTATCTAACAGATGATGACAAAAATAGAATGATTTCATTTCTACAAACAAAACAATTATTCCAAATGCAAGTGTCTCCTACTGGTTGTCATTTTGAGAAAAGAGCTTAAATCACTGCTTTGTCTATTGTTTCTGAAAAGGAACAGCTAATCTTTTTAATTCTCTTAAATCAATATTAATTAATTCACTGTTGACCGAAGATGACATGAAATATTACAAAACCTGTATATTTTAAGGTTGATGGAAGCAAGTGGAAAAATTGAGATATGTTGATGCAGAGTTACTTTTCTCTCGACAAGCTGAAAGTTACTATTTCATCCACCCAAAACACTCCAGGACTTTAATTGACTTCCAAAAGCAGGGAATCAGTGGAAACTATTATAAAATATGACCAGATCCTCCCGTCTGTCCTCAGCTTGGCACAGACAGCCATCTAACATCCCTGAAGTGAAGACAGAAAATATTGATGGTGTAAAATTTGCTGAGCTCCTAAAAACAGTAAAACATCAACAATAAATTTAAAAAGTCATCTGTAACATAAATTAAAATAAGTCATAAGTTTTTCAAAAATTTGAAGCCTTCAAAAATCTTCATAAATAACTTGAAAAGTCTAAACTTTATATCTTAAATCACTTTTACCAGTTTATTTAATCGTATACTATTTTTAAAAAAAAAACATTTCTTTAAACTTGAATAAAAAAAAATCAGGTTAAAAAAAAGAAGGTGAGTGATACAAAACTTGTTTTTTTGGGTTTGAATGATTTGTTTTAAAATTTAATCCAGTCAGAAAGAAATTTCCAAAAGAAACAATTGATCATGTTTGATTAACATAAAAATATATTCCGCGTTGACCGTGATGCAAACTGATAGGAAATAGGTTGAATTTGGGTTTGATAAGCAACACATTTCCAAAATATTTCTTCATCTCCTATGAATGCACAGCGGATATGTTTGTAGTTTGCATCTGTTACTGAGTGTGACCATAGGTGCATGTGTTTGCACATTGGTTTGTGTCCTTATTGGTCCACAGTGCAGACCAGGCTGTGGGAACGGGGGTCATACCTGCACCTGCTTGTAGGGGTGAGAAATGATGTTTCTTTAAACTCTGAAGACCGTCATTTTTGGGAACCACTGTTTATCCTCCATTGAAGTATAATTGAGGGTCTTTGAAGGCTGGAATGCTGGGACGGAGGCTGTTTGGAGGGGAGGAAAAACTAGCTTTTGATTAACTACTGACACATTCTGCTTAGATTTGTCGTAATAGGACAAAGTAGCTCTTTGGCTTTTTCTTTTTTTTTGCTTTATAATGTACTCACAAGGTTTCTCTTTAACAATTAAAAAAAAAAATTAGTTTACATACTCCAAGAAGTAATGATTAAGTCCCACGAGAAAAATTAACGCAAGGCTGTGCTCTAGCCATCTTATTTTCAAAACATCGAAGGTGGCTGGGCTCTCACTCAGAAATCGGATGAGGAGTTCGGTCATCCGGGAGGAGCTCGGTGTTCAACCGCTCCTCCTCCAGGTCGAGAGAAGCCAGACGGGGTGGTTCGGGCGTCTGGTCAGGATGCTCCCTGATTGCCTCACTGGTGAGGTGTTTCGGGCATGTCCCACCAGTACGAGACCAAGAGGCAGACTCCAGACTATGTCCCACAGTTGGCCGAGGAAAGACTCGGGATCCTTCCGGGTGAGCTGGAGGATGCAGCTGGGGTGAGAGAAGCCTGGGCTTCCCATCTGAGGCTGTTGCCCCTGCGACGCGGCCCTGGATAAGTGGAAGATGATGAAACGGAATGCAACAAGATTGTTTTTCAAAACAGTTAAAGTGTGGGTTCATCCTTAAAAACGCAGAAAAGTTTTTCCTTCATTTTTAGTAATTTGTCTTCAAAGAGGAGGCTCATTATTTGGGAGCAATGATGTCAAAATGATGAAACAAATCTTGCTTTCCATAACTTTATTGATGCAGTTATCGAAGTTTGTGGGTGGGTTGGATGTGGTTAAGTAGGTAAGGAATTTTTATTGTTGATAGATTTTGTTTTCTTGGTCATTGTATTAGTAGTTCACATGTTTGAACTGAGTGTGCACCCCTCATGCATTAGAAAGACGCCTCATGTTTTTTTACTCACTACTCAGAAGACCTCTGACATCCATCCCATCACAATCCAGATATGTCATTCAAAAACTAGTTTGGAGAATTCCTGAGTAGATCCCGTTACCAGACCTCTTATCAGATGAACCTACTCCTCTTTTTAGGCCTCAAGCACTAAAGTGACATGAGGATGGGAGTCTAGACTCCATAACACTGTTTCACAAACACCTGAGGAGGGTAGGACGTGCACCGTTAACATGTAAACCCCCTCAAGAGACATTACGTCAAGATACACACCTTTCACAAACACACATCTCATAGCTATGCACACAAAGAAAATAAACCCATTGATGTTAATCCGTGCATTAAGTAGCCGTGTATTAGATCATGATTAGGATGTGCAGTGAAATGTAACAGATCCAGATTTTTTTTGTTAAAGAATTTTTTTTCAGGTAAATACACTGACTTAAAGAGATTTATTGTATCAACAGTCTGCTTCCAGTCAATTCGTCTTGATTAAATACTTCATGCAGATTTACAGTGATGAACAGATGATTATGGGTGGAGGTAGAAAATAGGAAAGCTAATAAAGCTTCACACTTTAAATGGATTCCGTGTTTTATTTGCAGAAAGTTTGGCGATTAAATTCCAACACGAGCTGTCATGTGCATACAGTAGATGATCAATTTGTGGGTTTTAAAGAGCTTAAAGTTGGATTTTCAGTGTTTGTAATGCAGTATTGAAGATGTACTAGCAAAGACTGTCCAGGAACTTTGGGATTTTCTGGCCTTCTTTTTTGCATCTGCATCTTCAGCCAATACAAAAATTTAACAGGGTGGGATCAATGGTTTTTGTTGTTCTTCTTCTCCTTTCGGCATTTCCCTTCAAGGGTCGCCACAGCAAGTTTCTTCCATCTAACCCTATCTGCTGCATCCTCTTCGGTCACACCAACTATCTTCATGTCTTCCTTCACTGTGTCCATGAACCTCTTCTTTGGTCTTCCTCTGGGCCTCTATTCCTGGTGGTTCCAAACCCAGCATCCTTCTGCCGATGTACAGAAGGATGTACATCCGCGCTCTCTCTGCTCTGCACATTTCCAAACCATCTCAGTCTGGCCTCTTTGACTTTATCTCCAAAACCTCTAACATGTGCTGTTCCTCTGATCCTGTCCATCCTGGTCACTCCCAGAGAGATCCTCAGCATCTTCATCTCTGCTACCTCCATCTCTGTTTCCTGTCTTTTCCTCAGTGCCACTGTCTCTAGACCAAACAGCATGGCCGGTCTCACCAGGGTTTTGTACACGTTCCCTTTCATTTTAGCTGAAACTCTTCTATCACACATCATACCTGATACTTTTCTCCACCCGTTCCAGCCTGCCTGCATAAGCTTCTTCACCTCTTTTCCACACTCTCCATTGCTCTGGACTGTTGATCCTGAGTACTTAAAATCTTCCACCTTCTATATCTCTTTTCCCTGTAACCTCACTTTTCCATTTGGGTCACTCTCATTCTCACATATGTACTCTGTCTCACTCTGACAATTGGTTTTTGTTCACCATGCAAAAATGATTGGGTACATTTTTAAACGTGGTACAAAGTCTAGATTTCTTTCAGACCTTTTTTATTCACTGGACACTCACTAATGAGCATAAGTCCAACCACTGACGTCAGATTCAAGTAATATTACAAAGATTCATTTTTAAAAATCTTTCATGCAAAAATGGGAAAAAGCACAACATGTAAATTTTACCAAACACACTCTGAGGTGATCTTTTTACTTTATCAATAGTCAAAGTTTTTTTGTTTCAAAAGGAAAAAAATAAGCTTATTTTCTTTAAATCAAACTCTGTTTCTTAGTTAAACACCCCTGGGTGAGTTTGCAACCAGAACAAATGACTTTAACTAACATCACGCAGCAGCAGAGTGCATTGTTATTGTCATTCATCACCCCACCGCAGCATCATGCAGGACTTCCACAACAATTACTCCTCTCATTAAACTCCCAGCATTGTTGTCGTTTCCTTGTGTGATAAGGGCGATTACCGGCCAAGCGAGGGCTAATCTGTTCTGATCTGCTCTGTGGTGGGAAGAAAAGTAAACCTCAGAGTGCCACTCAACTGTGAGGGACTCTGGGTTTTTAGGGCTGTGTTGGACTCCCACCATGTGGCTGATGGTGGAAACTGGACGGTTACTCCATTCTTTATAATTACATTCCTATTGAATTTCTATTACATTCTTTTGTTTTCTGTTTTTCTTCATATTTTCCTGTATTTATTACTATTCTATTTTATTTTAGTCCTTCCCATTGTTTGTTTGAATGCATGTTATTCACAAAATCTCCAAAAAAAATTTAATACTAATTAATTTTCTAATATATTTTCAAAATAAGTTGAAATTAAACGCAGTCATTCTAAGACGGATGCACAATATTTGCTTTTTTCAAGACAGATTTGTTTTTTTCCGTTGTTAAAGGCATAAGTCTGTCATAACCTAAACCTTTTGAAAAATAAAAAAATCTAGTCTTAACATATTTTTTTTCTTCCAAAATTTTAAAACTTTCTCCTAGAAAGTGTCTAATAAAAGAAATTTGAAATGAAAAAAGTGCCTGTTTTTATAACATAATTGTCAGATAAACATGGCTTTTTATCTTTCAAGACAGTTTTTGTGCAGCTGTGCATTTAAAATTTTTTTTTCTTTTTGCAAAAAAACCCAAATAATTAGTATTTTGATGAATTTGCATTTTTATTGAGGTTGTTCAATGTCTATGCTTTTTTTTCCAAACACATTTTGTTGAACTTTTCAACTTCTGTTTCAACTGAACTCATTCAGCTCCATAGTCATAATCTTAAACTGTTATCATTTGCATTTAATTCATATCTCTGAAAACTTTCATTGAATTAGTAAATAACAATGCAAAATTTACAAGTTTGTCTTTCATGACAAGTTCAATCAACACTAATTGCTTGTAAAATCAATAAACTTTAAAGGTTTGCACATTTTTTTTCACCAAATGTGGAATAAAAATGCTTCAAGTGCATGCTAGATATGCTGCAACATCAAACATAATCTCTTCCTATCCCCAGCAGTCCAGTCATGTACAGTATATGGACACAGCGCTGCTCTCAGAAGCTTTTTTACTCTCTCAGCCTACATCATTCACATCATCGTAAAAGCAGAGGCCCTCCATCACTTTACAGTACCCAACGCTGCCGTTAGCCCCAGGCTGCCTGTAAAGCTCGCCTCCGAATGTTAGAAGGGAAAAAAAGGATGAGAGGGGTTATTGATGTGCCATAAACCCTGTTATTTTATCACGGTGGAGGGGAAACTACTGGAGGTGTGTGGTGAAAAGAGAAAAGCAGTCCAATTCCTGCAGGATGTCAACCGAGAAAACAGGAGATCTTTTTTTGGTTCTTGCTTTGGTCATTTTATCATCTGGTTATTTGCACAAAAACATCATGAACTGCATCGAACACATAATTTATTTCATATTGAAGATTCCTCCTGTGCTTGGAGAACAATATTTAATGAAGATTAACTTTTAATTATGTCATAAGAATCAATTAAACTTTAAATAATGTTTTTCACTGTCTTATCAAATAAAAATCAATTAGAAATAATAATAATAAATTTTATTCATCGTACACTTTTCATTTTAAAAAATCTCATAGTGTGAAAATATAAACAATACTGATTTTTTTTTTTTTTTTTACAAAAAATAACAGCAGTTTTTTTTCAACCAATCAGATTTGTCAGGACAGATGTTTAAATGTAAACGGCTTGTCACAGCGGATTTTGACATTACATGGTTTTTAAATGCAGAAGATTGGAGAAAAAAAGTAAAGTTTTGACAAGTAATCAACAAGTATACAGTAGACAGGCTTATCGGTGCGGCATCAGCAATAACTAGGACTCAGCACTGGTCCTTCGTGGTAAAGAAAGAGCTGAGCCGAGAAACAAAGCTCTCGATTTACAAGTCGGTCTACGTTCCAACCCTCACCTATGGTCACCAGCTGTGGGTGGTGACCAAATGAATGAGATCGTGAATACAAGTGGCTGAAATGAGCTTCCTCCGCAGGGTGGCTGGGCTCTCACTCTGAGATCAGGTAAAGAGTTCTGCCATCCGGGAGGAGCTCGGTGTCGAGCCGCTCCTCTTTCAGGTCAAGAGGAGCCAGATGGGGTGGTTCGGGCATCTGGTCAGAATGCCCCCCGAGCGCCTAGCGGGTGAGGTGTTTTGGGCACGTCCCATCGGGAGGAGACCAAGGGGCAGACGCCATGTCTCACCTGCCCGGGGATCGACTTGGGATCCTTCCGGGTGAGCTACAGGATGCAGCCAGGGTGAGAGAGGCCTGGGCTTCCCATTTGAGGCTGTTGCCCCCGCGACCCGGCCCCGAATGAGCGGAAGATGACAGAACGAATGGAATGGACGAGTAATCAAATGAACCAGCGTATATAGTGAAACAGATGTTAGTTCAGCTTCTGGTCGCCACATAGAACCTGATCTACCCAAAATATTATGGCCAACTTGTACATTTCCATGCTAACATGTCTCAGCAGTGGAAAGGGACAAACTGGCCGCTCGCTTTCTCTTTTTAAAGCTGTTAAAGTTCCATGCTGTGTGTAAAAAAGAAGATTTAGCAACTTTCCTCTGCAGAACCCGTTGCACTGCTACGTTCTGCTAAACTGAACCCCTGCATATGCATACATACTGGTTGGAAAAGGAGAAAAAAAACCTTGTGACCTTTTACATGTTTGAACAAAAACTCTTTCTTTAACACACACATACACACACACACATAGACGTCCTGACGCTGATCGTTTGTCATATGCAGAGGATTCTTCAGTCATGCTTTTCAGACTGAAGCCTCAGACTTACGGCATTCCTCTGGAAATTTATGTCCAAACAGCTGTGGTCTCATCCGCCTCTGTGTGGACCCAGAAGAAAATGCAATCCCAGAAATTACGAGGGGAATCTAATCCATTACGCACTCAAAAAAAATAAAATCAAGTTCAATGTGCAGAAGTGCATGTAAAGCATTTTCTGGGAGCATTTTTACATCTCTCACCATGTGCAATGATAAGCATTTTGCAGCTGCCAAGTCCAACATCTCTCCTACGAGTTTCAGTATTCAGCTCTTTGCTGGATGCTTAGCCTCAAGTTTTATGCATCGGAAGGCCATGGTTTAAAGAGGAAAATCCCTGATATCATGTCACAACCATACGCAAAGAAACCCCCAAAAAAACAAGAAAGCTACACTGCAGTGAGATTTTTATGTTGGTAAAATCACCCAACATCACAAAGCTCTGCATTAAAACAAGTCATTCTATTTTACTAAACCTTGACTAATCTGTATGGTCCATTTTTTGACCATCAACGCAGGAGGAAGCTGCAATAAAGCATAAAAAGTCAATGAAGTGTGATGATGATGATTTGATGTGTTTTATGGGGAGGGTCTAAGGCCTCTGAGCATGCTTCCAACATGGCGTAACATTCTCCCAGCGTACCGTCAAACCCCACAGGAAACGAAAGGAAGAAAGAATCAGAGCTTTGTTTTCTTTTTTAATGAACTTCACTCAGTCTGTAAAGTCTCTAAAATGACCTAAAAGGAAATACAAATGAGATGAAAACTAGAAAACCAGACAGAACTGGATTGCAATAAAAAATGACTTTTTTTGATCATTATGTTTTTATGCAATTAAAAAGGTTTAATATCTATTTTTATTGATGCATCAAACAAATGTTCCTGAACCTACCATGACAGTAAAAATCTCTATTTCTTCTTTTCACCTGTGTTAGAGTGAGAAAAATCCATAAATAATACATTTAAAGATCTGTTATTTTTTCATAAATGTGTTATTTGATGGATCAAATGATTTCCTACTAGACTGAGCGCAGATGTTGTCATGGTAACGTTGTCATAATCCCCTCACCTGCCGCCAGAGGGAGCCCTGGACCTTTTTCATCACCCTTATTAGGGACACCTGAGATTGATTTCTGATGCCACACACCTGTGAACCCTGCTGCCTATTTATGGGCAATCACCCAGACTTCCATGTCGGGTCATCCTCGTCTTCACTGTCCTCCATGACAACGAGATACCTCTTGGAACTCTGTTGTATTATCTGAACTTTTTATCCCAAATTAATCCTGTGCCCTTTGCCTTATAGACTTACCTGACATCTGTTGATATATCCTGTTTTTGTCCTGCATTTTGGGGGTCCTCCTCACAACAAACTTGTAGGTTTGAGTTTGTCAGCAAATTAAATTTAAGAGAAAAATGTGAGTTGAGGGCTGTATGGTGGTGCAGTGGTTAGCACAGTGGACTCACATCAAGAAGGTCAGGGGTTTGAGTCCTGGAGTGGAAGCGAGGCTTGAAACACTGTCTTTTACATGTGGAGTTTGCATGTCCTCCCCGTGTGTGTGTGTATATGTGAGTTTCCTTCAGGTACTCTGGCTTTCTCCCACCCTCCAAAAACAGGCATGTTTTAAAAAAATTGCCCGTAAGACGGTGTGTGTGTGTGTGTGTGTGTTGTCCCACAACAGACTGGCAACCTGTACCGCACCTCTCGCCTGAAATTAGCCGGGATAGACTCTGGCTCCTCTGCGGCCCCAGTAAGGATGAGCGGTTCAGAAGACGAAACGAATGAGTTGAGTTCATGAACGTTTACAGAAAAAAAACTTTAAGTGGCTGTAGGTGCAGTCTACACTAAAACTAACCCTGTGGATAGGAAGCCGAGACGTTGCAGACATGAAACGGTATGACACTGCTTAGTGGACTTACAACCATTTTATCAGTTTAAATTTTTACAGTTTAAATGCAGTGGAATTTTATGTCATCTGTTGCTTAATTTTATAGGAGTTGAGTAAAATAATGTATCCAAACTTTAGGTTTCAAAATTTGTTTTGCTCTCTGTTTCCTCTTCCACCACATGTGCAGGATTGTCTTATTCAATAGTGTTCGGCTTGATCCATTTTGTAACAACATGAAGTGGTTTGAGCCCTACATCATGTATTTAAGCTCATGTTTTTCTGTACATTAGGCATGCAGACAGGGTTAATTTCTCAATGTAACAAAAGTATTTTAGGAGGAAACATCAGTGATGTTACAGGCAAGGGACCAGAGGTCATCAGTTTGCCTCCAGCAGATACTCATATGTTACAATCTCCTTTAAGTTCTGGTACCAGGTTGTGAAATCCCATTTTGTTGCTAAAACCAAATTGTGTAGCACATATTGTTCACAATAAATAGTAAATGCAAGAATATACATACCTCATTAATAATATATCCATGTGCGTGTGCATATATAAAACACTTGTGCACTTGCTGTATTGAAGGGAATTTATTTGTGCAGTTTCAATTTTTTCCACAAGATGGCAGCAAATCTTTTTGATTCTCAGGAAACAAAAAAAAAAAAATCAGATTTCAATCAACTGGAAGATAAAAAACAGCACCCAATAAAGAATCCTGCACACCAAAAATTATTTATGAAGATGAGATAGAGAAATAATGAATGCATTGATTAAAAAATGAATGGAGAGCAGACTTTGGGGGTTTATCTACTTTTAAAGTGCATTTTCCCTTATTTTTGGTTTTTAGACAGAAGGGCACTTTTTTCCAAGAAAGTTTTTAAATGTACTATTGATGTTTGAATGGTTTCATTTTTTTACCCTGTCATCTGATTTTTGCTGTGGGAATCTTTTAAAATGGATATTAAATATTTTTTTCTGCAGGTTTTGAAGAAGTGAATTAATTTTTTTAGCTTGTGAAAACAAATAGTTTCGTAAATGCAAGTTTTGCAACATTTTTTAAGAATGAACAGTAAAATCAATAATAAAAAATATTCATGCTTTAATTGAATGTAACTTCAGACAGTGTAACATTTTATTGCATATGGTTGCAACATTCATTTCTTTTTTGCTTCTGGCTTTTTTTCACTTTTCTATTTAAATTCATTTTATTCACAAACATTCTGTTGAAACTTGTGTGATGATCCCAGTTTTCTGCAGGCAGTTAGACTGGTCTGATTGGTGCACAGAGAAATGAGGGTTTTATCTTTTCTCAGATCAGTTCAGTAGCTAGTTTTGACACAAATGAAAATATGCAACCCTACATGATTTAACCTGAGTTTTAAGTTTTTACTGGCATTTTATCTTTCTAGTGATGACAAAATAGTGACGACGGGAACTCGTATCCTGATGTAAAACCTCTGAATGTAAAAGGTCAGAAGTCCTTAAACACACACATACATAAACTCAAACACCTATATGTACAGTTCTACAAACACATGAAGCCCATATATTTATTTCAACCAATACAACAAAATTTCTTAAATAAAACGTAATTAATCTTATTATTATGGCTCCGTCCACAAAATGTCGAGAAGGCATAAAACATTCAGGCTGTCTGTGCATTCATGACGCTCTTTATGAAGAAGATATCTTTCGAACCACTGAAATGATGAAGAAAGAATGCCCACAGTTACTCAATACCAACTATAGCAGAGCTTGTCAGGTTTTCATGGTCATGCAATCAAATGTCAATGGACAAAAGTCGCCACAAGCGTGCCCTCTGTAAGCGAGGAAACGCCACGGGCCTGCCTACTGAAAGCGAGAAACGCCACGGGTGAAGGCGAAGAAATGCCACGCGCTTGCCAAATAAAGGCAAGGAAATGCCACGGACCTGCCGACTGAAGGCGAGGAAACGCCACGTTAGCCTGAAGTTCTCTAAAGGTTTTTTTTTAATCTAACCAAAAACTAACGTTCCATGTACGTTAGTCGGTGGTTATGTTAGAACCTAACCTTCCCAGAACGTTGAGAGAACCAAAGCCAAACTTTACAGTTAAAATTAAGGTTAGAGGAACGTTCTGAAAGTGTTAAAGTGTTAGTTGGGTACAGATGACACCACCAGTTATTTTATCGATTGAAAGAGCTCACAAAGACTCAGTAAACTTATTGCTCCCATGCAAAAAAAAAAAATCTGTTTTCTGTAATTCAGTCATTTTTTTGCCTTCTTATTTGTCAAATTCAACTTTTTTTCCAGATCAAATGCTCCTTTAGGACTTCATGTATCAAAGTTGTGCACAACAAAATTTAAGTCTTTAAGTGCTGCACAATTAAAACAATTATCTGTGAGGTTTAATACTTTTGAGCAGAGTCTGAGAAGTCCTGTGTTTCACTCCTAGTGGAGGAATGTTTTTTTCTCCAGCTTGCTGAGCAAATTCCACAGAGGAGTCTGAAGCATAAACATCCGGTGCTGGTTGGAAGCTAAACACATTTCCTCTTTAACTTTCTCAGTATGTAAATGTGTTTTTCTGCTCACTGAATCTCAGTCCTTCTCAGAGAAAAGAGCTGCGAACAGAAACCCTGGCCCAGTGATGAATATGGGCTTAAGTTAAGAATAAAAGCTAGAAAGTTACAGTCTGAAACGGGGAGTGGGGGAGCACCAAGAAATGACCAAATAAGGTGGGAATCCGACAGACAGGCTGAGAATCATGGCTCAGAGAGCTGAGGTCTTAATTATTATGAAAATATGGAAAACTTAAAAAATTCAGAGACGTTTCACATTGTGCTGGCATTGAAGTCAAAATTCAGGAGAGAAAAAAAGACAAAGAATAATTACACCCATCAGAGTGAACGGAGCCTGCATGCTGCACAGATTCATTAAGCTTTGAACTGGATTGTTTGAATCCTTTGTGAACATTTTCAGTCAAACTGAACACAACCTACTTGTGCAGGGTGAACTTTGCTTTCCTTACCTGAACACACCTTCCCAGATAAAACAGCCTGTTGGAGACGTATTGTATGAACCGAGGATTGATTTGTGTTTGAACAAGGAGTGGCATGTGGGTGTATTCACACACTCACGCTTTCAAGTTTGATGAAGAGGACATCACGGGAGGCGTTGGCTCAGTCGTAGAGAAACCAATTCAAATCCCACTGAGCCCTTAGGTGTCTCTAGAGGAGACACCTAACCCCCTAGTTGCTCCCACCATTTGGGCCATGGTGGCTGCCTGCTGTGGTGCAATGCAGCAAAGTCATTCTTTTTTTTTGGGATTCGTGAAGAAAATTTAGCACATCGAACTCTGCAGCTAGTGTTCTGATGAGGAAACTCAAATTAAACCACATAACACTGTGTTTTCAAGTCACTTAATTGACTCGACATCTGTTGCTAAATTTTATTACGAAATCTGCTTCCTCCCTTATTAATGCATTCATAAAAATACCCCAATTTACCTGAGTGAGCTCTTCACCCCCACCGACCCCTCATGACCTCTCTGTTCAAAGTCCACCCACTGTCTCCACCAGCCTGGGAACAAGGTGTCTACAAAGGGTTACAGAGCCTTTCAAGTCACTGCCTCACAACTCTATAATCACGTCATAGGAGCCTTTCAGTGCCCCACAGATTTTGGAAATTTGCAAAAAAGGGGCTAAAGATATCCCTCAATAAAAATGATTCTTAATACTGTTTGTATGTTGTTGTTTTTTGGCTTTTAATTTATTTTTTTTAATAGCTGCTTTTCAATCTAGAAGTTTGAGATTTTTTTTAAATGTGAAGCACATTCTAAATAAAATGCATCATTATTTTTTGGATCCAACCCACACTAACATTAATGCAAACAATGCCCTCATCTATCTGCAGGTCTGTGGATCTAATCTTCATCTGCATTTATTTACACTCCTCCACATGAACCAAAATCTTTATCTTGACCAAATGCATGACAGAAATAAGAATAAATGAAGAGAACTTAATAAAATGAAAAGAAAATACTCTAAATTTAATCACTATTAATTCCACTTTCTCCTGTGGAACTTGATCATTCTCTCCTGGAGACCTTTTTCTAGAAGTTATGTTTAAATTATAAAAACTGACATTAAAGTGACCAAAAACTTTAAAACCAGATCAAAACCAGAAATTTTAGCACTTCTGAGTCTGCGCACTCAGGTTACGCAATGTATCTGCGCGGCAAAGCTGCGCAGTGAAACCAGTCTGACTCTGCGTAACACGCATGCGCATTTCCTCTTTTACTCTAGAACTTGAACCTCTTTCTCATCTCGAGAAGCTGGTAAGAAATCAAATATATTTTAAATAATTATGATCTATAATAAATCTGAATGCAAATTAAAGTTTATTAAATAAGTAAAGTTTCCAGGTTTGTTGTTTTTATTAAATACTTTCTATTTAACAAGAATTTTTTGCTTATTAAACTGTGTTGTAAAGTTTTCTTAGTGTCTATTACATTTTATTTATTGTTATTAATATTTAGATTGCTCATGCATGCAATCCATTTGATATCCTCAACTTTTATTCATTCTTTTGAAGTAATTCTATTACAAAAATCAATAAAATAACATTTTTTTAATGGATGATCTTTTTTTATGACTTATTAAGAATAAGATGATCTTTAAGGAAATCAAATGACACAAAATAACAGTGTGTGATGTTTTCTTTCTTCATAAAATGATCTAATGATGAAAAATAAAACAACAAGAGCTGATTTTTTTTAACACCCTTTATATAAAACTAACAATGGGTGACTTTTAACCGAAATGCAAACAGTGACTCATCAGTTCTTCTTTAGAAAAATGAATCCCAACATAAACCCTTACGACACATGTTTCATCTTGAATCAATGTCACACCTTCTTTCATTGCTATGGTAGGAAGTGAAAATTCATTCCGTCGTCTTCCGCTTATCTGGGGCCGAGTCGCAGGGGCAACAGCCTCAGACGGGAAGCCCAGGCTTCTCTCACCTCGGCTGGATCCTCCAGCTCACCCTGGAGGATCCAGAATCATTCTGCGCCCAGCTGTGAGACATAGTCTCTCCAGCGGGTCCAGGTTCTGCCTCTTGGTCTCCTCCTGGTGGGACGTGTCCGAAACACGTCACCAGTGAAGCGCTCGGGGGATCCTGACCAAATGCCCGAACTACCCCATCTGGCTCCTCTCAACCTGGAGGAGGAGTGGCATGACACCAAGAACCTTCTGGATGGCAGAACTCCTCACCCGATCCCTGAGTGAGAGCCAAGCCACCCTACGGAGGAAGCTCATTTTGGCCGCTTGTATCCGTGATCTCATTCTTTCAGTCACCACCCACAGCTGGTGACCATAGGTGAGGGTAGGAATGTAGATTGACTTGTAAATTGAGAGCTTTGCTTTTCGGCTCAGCTCTTTCTTTACCAAAATAGACCAATGCAGCATCCTAGTGAAAATGATCATGTCATTTTATGTCATTACAGTTTAATTCATTCTTCTACATAATATATAATCTGATGCAGAATTAATATCACGCTAAAAAACACAGCCTCTTTAATGTTTCTATTGATTCAGCAAGACTGAGTCCTTTGATCCATTTTTCTTTCTGTTTTGTCACTTGAACCGCTAGTCAGTAACAGGGTCAGGAAATGCCAGAGCCCATCCCGGCTTGTTTAAGGCAATAGGCAGGGTACACACCGAACAAGTTGCCAATTTGTCACTGGGCCACACATACTTAACCAGCCTTACACACACACTCATTCCTAGGGGCAGATCAAATGCAGCCCATTAATCTAACATGCATGTTTTTGGGAGAGTGAGAGTAAACTGGATTACCTGGAGGAAACCCACATATATATGGGAAGAACATGCAAACTCTACACAGAAAGGACAGTGCTTCAAGCCTCGTCCCACGTGGGACTTGAACCCCCGACCTTCTTGCTGTGAGGGAAATGGGCTAAACACTCTGCCACTATGCAACCCATTCACTTATTTTAAATTTACACTGTGAAACTCTTGAAGAAACTTCCTGAGGCCGTGAGTCAGGCCTCTACTGTGACTGTTTAAATTGAGACTGAAAACAGTTCTGTGTAATCATACGTCTTTCAAAATTTTTATTCAATATTTTGTAATTTTAATGTATTATTTTCTTTCTTGTGAAGCACCTGGAATTACCTTATGTATGATTTATGCTACAAATAAACCAGGCTTGTCGTAATAATCATTTTCTCTTTGTGCCAGTCATGTCTGGTAGGGTTGCCGTAGTGACTGGAAGTAACAAGGGCATCGGGTTAGCCATTGTTCGTGAGCTCTGCAAACAGTTTAAAGGAGATGTTTACCTCACTGCCAGAGACGTGTAGGTATCTCACCTGGTAGCCCCTGCAAACATCTGGTAACATCTGTTTATTTTCTCTCACAGCAGTTCAAAATCCTAGACATCAAGTTTATCTAGTCATCTAGGAAACTCCTCCTTCATTGGTTAAGATTTTTATTTTAGCCGAGTATCAATTACTGTATTAATTAATAAAATGTTACAAAAAAGTCACAGGTTGTTAAAGTCGTATGTTTTTTTCGAAGAAAAATGTCGTATGTTTTTTTGTTTTTTTTTGTAACGAAGGAGCGGCTCGAATTGAGTTCACCGATGGCAGAGCTCCTCACCCGATCTCTGAGTCAGAGCTCAGCCACCCTGCGCAGGAAGTTCATTTCAGCCGCTTGTATCCGCAATTTCATTCTTTCGGTCACCACCCACAGCTGGTGACCATAGGTGAGGGTTGTAACGTAGATCGACTTGTAAATCGAGAGCTTTGCTTTTCGGCACAGCTCTTTCTTTACAACGACGGATCAATGCAGCGTCCTAGTTATTGCTGACGCCGCACCGATCCGCCTGTCGATCTCCCGCTCCATCCTTCCTCCACTCGTGAACAAGACCCCGAGATATTTAAACTCCTCCACTTGGGGCAGGACCCTGTCCCTGACCCGCAGGGGGCATTCCACTCTTTTCCGGGTGGTCTCGGATTTGGAGGCGCTAATTCCAAAAAAATCAATTTAAATGAAACAATGAGAAATAACACCACTTTTGAACATTTGAAAGGTGTTTGGATATTTGTTCAAGTAGTTTTGAGAATGTCAACTTGGTTTAAAAAAAAAAGAGCCGATCCGTTTGAGAAAACTGTAATCTAATCTCTGGTATGTCGCAGCACACAGTGACAAGCGTCTTGTTCTTTTTTTTTTTTTTTTTTTTTTTTAAAGCTTAATAATGTATACATTTACACAAAAAATTGTAAATTAATAAGTTCCTTTAAGTCTAAATTACACAACACAATGGATTTGCCAACCTACTGTACCATGACATGTTAATTAAAAATAATACTTGTAAGAATAAAGTTTTCTGATTGAGATTATGATAAAAAAAATGCATTGTGAAATTCAGGTGTGGTTTGTTTGATTAATTTATTTGATGAAGAATTATGAGCAAATCATTTTTCTTTATGGTAAAAAATTAAACTTTCCAGTCATTTGAGAAATGGTGTCATCTGCTGGTATAAAATGGCACTGCATATAAAACAACCATAATGAATGAAAATATTTTTTATGCTTTTACAGTGTTATAAATTAGAATCACTAAATTATTCATCACATGGCTCTAGCTTTAGTTCTAGTTCTATTTATTCACATTGGGATGTCTGTTGTCTTATCCAAATATCAATTTTGAAAGAAACTAAAACCTCATAAAAACCAACAGGAACCCATCGGTTCCACAGTCATCAAACTATCAACTTGTTTTAAAATAGATCTATTTATGAACCATCTTTTTCAGTGCTCGTGGTCAGGCGGCTGTACAGTCTCTGGAGTCAGAGGGTCTAAAGGCCTTATTTCAGCAGCTGGACATCAATGACCTGCAGAGCATCACAGCTGCTGCTGCTTTCTTTAAAGAGAAGTACGGAGGAGTGGATGTACTGGTTAATAATGCCGGTATCGCCTATGGAAGTAAGTATAACGTAGTAGTATGTATCACTGAATAACTTTTGAAAGTTTAAAATATTTTTTACCCACAGCAATACACCACATATATCGTTAGAACAAGCAAACTCCACACAGAAATTCAATTTCAATTTATGATGCAGGAATTTGTTACCATGGCAACCATCAAGCCTCTTTTACCCATACTTTTCAGTTGAAGTTATGTGGGTTTTTTTTAAGTTGCTGTATTTGTCAGCTGATAGTTTATTTTACATTTTAAATACAGGCACATTTTAATTTTTTGCATAAAATTTTATATAAACGACAAAATCAAAAGTATTTTTATTTTTTTTTTAGCATTTTCAAGCCTTTTCTACAGTGTTTTAGGGGGAAAAAAGTCACTTAAACTCTTTTCTGTTTCGACTAGATTTTAGTCAAATATGAGCAAATAGAAATATATTTTATTCATATTTTATTCACATTCAAATAGTTGTATCATTTGAATGTGATACATTCAAATGTGATACATTTTTTCTCCTCAGTGGAAGACACAACACCGTTCGCTGTCCAGGCCGAAGTGACTATGAAGACCAACTTCTTCGCCACCAGAGACATGCTGACTCACTTCATGCCGCAAATCAAAGCTGGAGGTGAGAGAAGTTTTTAAGGATGGACGTCATATATAATTTCCAGTATATGTCATAGATATTTTCTGCAGTAAGATCCAGTTGTCCCACGATAAAGAATTAGTAATATTACCCATATTACCAATCCTTCTTCATGATATTTTAGAAGATGGTGCGTGTGTGTTTCAGGTCGTGTGGTGAACGTATCCAGTTTTGTCGGCTACCAAACGTTGATCAAGTGCAACTCAGAACTTCAGCAACGTTTCCGTAGCAGCGACATCACCGAGGATGAGCTGGTGGGGCTGATGGAGAAATTTGTTGAGGAGGCAAAGAAAGGAGAGCATCAGAAGGGTGGCTGGCCTGATACGGCATATGGGATGTCCAAAACCGGACTGACGGTAAATGGTTAATAGTTGTTTAATACAGAATGTATATGTTCCAACATAAGCTAAATGGATGTTGATTCAGAATAATGTAACAAAGCAGCTCATCGTTTGCAATTCTGTTGTTGTCAATTGAAAGTTTAAGGTGGTAAAATCATGACCAGAGAGTGTTTGGTCCAGGAACTGAAGGCTTAAGACATCTTGTGAACCATTGTTTTCAGAGAGCAGTACAGGAATAACAATATTTACTCCTTGTACAGACTCTATCCATGATTCTGGCTCGTCGCCTGTCAAAAGAGAGACCTAACGATGGGGTATGGTTCATTTAAATAATAAAAAAGTACTTTGAATCATTCTCACTTCTCTCACATGCATTGTTCTCCTTCAATTCTTTCCTCAGATCTTGCTGAACGCCTGCTGTCCAGGTTGGGTTCAGACTGACATGGGTGGTAAAAAAGCACCAAAGTCCATAGAAGAGGGTGCTATCACCCCAGTTTACCTCGCCCTGCTGCCCCCAGGAGCAACAGAACCTCATGGAAAGTTTGTCTCTGATAAACAGGTCAAGCCGTGGTAGGAGGTCAGAGTTTTTACACATCCCTGTGGGGTCAGAGAGAAAACATATGTGGTTCTTATATCAAAGCATTTACTGGATTTTATAAATGAATCAAAACAATTTTTATCTGAAGCAGTTTGTGATGATTTTTGCTTAAAAAGTGATTATAAATAAAAATTCTATTGAAAGTTTATCTTCGTTTTTTCATGCATACATTCGTCTATCTATTCATCCATCCATCTGTTTATTGATTCATTCATAACATGAACGAATCTGGTTCTGAGTCACAGTAAATGTTGGCATCTCTGAGGGTACATTAGAGGATATGCCATGTGAGGATGACCCAGCTGGAAGCACAGAAATACCGATCTCATCTCGTTGCGTTCAGGTGTATTTTTATCTGCTAACTGTGAAAGTTTGTCTCACTTCTAAATGTGCATCATTAATTAGATAGAAAACTCCCAAAGGATCAGAAAAGCTATCACAGATGATGAAGAAAAGAGGACCAAGTGACAGGAAGCATCTCAGCTTGTTAAGAACTAAACACATAGCAGCTTTTTATACATGAAATTTTTTATACATGAAATTTTTTTTTTTTTTTTCTTTTTTTTCAAGATGGCGCCGTCCAACATGGCTGCCTCTGTACTTCTGTGCAACCTTTTTTCTCTGTTTTTGTTGGTAAATGGTGTATCAGCGTGCTCTTACACTCGTGAAGAGCTCTTAAATCTCAGGACTATGACCCCCACGGACCTACTACCAGTTTTTTTAGCGGTTGCGGCAGATTTAGTCCAAATATTGGCAAAAAAAGTGAAAGGCCGGAAGAGAGGAAAGCGTGCGGGAGTCCTCCTTCGTCTCCGCAGACGTGGCTCGCGTACGCCTTTGCCGAGCCTTTTTCTCTCCAATGTCCGCTCACTTACCAACAAGATGGACGAGCTAGCGCTGCTAATGCGACGAAACAGGGACTTCTCTTCCTCTTGTGTTCTATGCTTCACGGAGACATGGCTCAACGAGCAGATCCCGGACTGCGCGCTTCAGCTGGAGGGATTTCAGCTCTTCCGCGCTGACAGACAGAGGGATTTCTCCGGTGGAAAAACAAAAGGTGGAGGGCTCTGTTTCTACATCAACCACTCCTGGTGTTCGGATGTGTCTGTGATCTCCCAGCTTTGCTCTCCGGTTCTGGAATACTTATTTATAAACTGTAGACCATTTTATTCTCCACGGGAGTTTGCTTCATTCATTCTGGCTGCTGTTTACATTCCGCCATGCGCAAACGTGCACGAGGCCCAACGCGCGCTCGCGGACCAAATTCTGTGTGTGGAGCAAAACTTCCCGGACTCTCTAGTTATTATCCTTGGGGATTTTAACAAGGGAAATCTGAGCCAGGAACTCCCAAAGTACAGACAGTTTGTAAACTGCCCAACCAGGGAAAAGAACACATTGGATCACTGCTACACTACAGCCAGTAAAGCCTACAAGGCTGTTTCTCGAGCTGCTCTGGGCTTCTCTGATCACGACATGGTTCACCTCATCCCGGCATACAGACAGAAGTTGAAGCTTTCTAAACCTGCAGTGAGGACTTCCAAGAAGTGGACCAGCGAAGCTGTGGACGAGCTTCGTATGTGTCTGGACACAACAGACTGGGGTGTGTTTAGAGCTGCCACAGATAGTCTGGATGACTACACAGACACAGTGACGTCATACATACGTTTCTGTGAGGACAGCATCATTCCATCAAAAACCAGGGTAAGATTTAACAACGACAAACCCTGGTTCACACCCAGACTAAGACAGATCAGGAGGGAAAAGGAAGCAGCTCACAGAGCCAATGACAGAGAGAGCTACAAAGGCGCTAAGTACCGGTTCTCGAGAGAGGTACAGCAGGCGAGATCCAGGTACAATAAACGTCTGAAGGAGCAATTCTCTGTCAATGACACCGCCTCTGTCTGGAGATCACTTCGGCAAATTACAAACTATAAGCCGAAAGCCCCACATGCTGCTGATGACTTACAACTGGCAGAGAAACTCAACACCTTCTATGCCAGGTTTGATGTCTCACTCTCCTCCCCCCTCACTGATCAACAACCTTCAGACACTTTGAAGCCACTCCCATCCCCCACCCAATTAACAACAGAGGTCACTCCAGCTGACCAGCCCTCCCCCTCCACTGCTTTCTTGGTGACAAAACAGGATGTGCTCAAGCTCTTCCGCAAGCAAAACCCTCGGAAAGCTTCGGGCCCAGATGGTGTCTCCCCGGCCACCCTGAAACACTGTGCTGAGGAACTGTCTCCAGTTTTCACAGACATTTTCAACACCTCGCTGAAGACATGCCACGTTCCAGCCTGCTTCAAGCGGTCCACCATCGTTCCTGTTCCCAAGAAGCCCCGTATCACTGGACTTAATGACTACAGGCCTGTGGCGCTTACGTCTGTAGTCATGAAGTCATTCGAACGCCTGGTCCTCCCTCATCTCAAGCACTTCACCTCTCCCTCTCTGGACCCTCTGCAGTTTGCCTACAGAGCCAACAGGTCTGTAGACGACGCTATCAACCTGGCCCTCCACTTCACCCTGCAGCACCTGGACTCCCCGGGAACCTATGCCAGGATCCTGTTTGTGGACTTCAGCTCTGCATTCAACACCATCCTCCCTACCCTGCTTCAGGACAAGCTCTCTCAGCTCAACGTGCCTGACTCCACTTGCAGGTGGATTACTGACTTCCTAACAGACCGGAGGCAGTGCGTGCGGCTGGGGAAGAATGTCTCCACCTCTCGGACTATCAACACAGGATCTCCACAGGGCTGTGTCCTCTCTCCCCTGCTCTTCTCCCTGTACACCAACTCCTGCACTTCCAGCCATGACTCTGTCAAACTGATCAAGTTTGCAGATGACACCACACTCATTGGGCTCATCTCTGATGGCGATGAGTCGGCCTACAGGATGGAGGTAGACCGGCTGGTGTCCTGGTGCAGCAACAACAGCCTGGAGCTCAACGCTCAGAAGACAGTGGAGATGATCGTGGACTTTAGGAAAGTCACAGCTCCCATTACCCCCCTTGCACTGACAGACTTCTCCATCACCACTGTAGACTCTTTCCGCTTCCTCGGCACTACCATCACACAGGACCTAAAGTGGGAGCCATCCATCAGCTCCCTGATCAAAAAGGCCCAGCAGAGGATGTACTTTCTGCGGCAGTTGAAGAAAGCCAAGCTGCCCGCCCAGATGTTGGTGCAGTTTTACAGAGCCATCATCGAGTCTGTCCTCACCTCCTCCATCACCGTGTGGTACGCTGGAGCCACAGTCAGGAACAAACACAGACTGCAGCGCATTGTGCGCTCCGCAGAGAAGGTGATCGGCTGCAGCCTTCCATCTCTCGAAGACCTGTACGTCTCCAGGACTCGGGGGCGTACAGGTCGGATAGTAGCTGACCCTTCCCACCCTGGACATGGACTTTTTGAGCGACTCCCCTCGGGCAGGAGGCTCCGGTCCATTCGGACCAGAACGTCCCGCCACAAAAACAGCTTCTTCCCTTCTGCCGTTGGACTTATGAACTCTTTATAACCTGGATCCCCACATCTCTTAGTCACCTCCCTCTTGTCACTTCACTATCTTTATTATTTTCTATTATTTTCTATGACATTGCACTACTTTTCTTTTTCTTCTGAGCACTCTTAGTTTTGTAAAAATTATTATTATTTTTATTTATTTTATTTTTATTATTTTTATTTTATATGTTTGCACACCAGTACCAGAACAAGTTCCTAGTCTCTGATGTTTTTCACTGACATGGCAATAAAAGCATTCTGATTCTGATTCTGATGAAAAAAAATGAATGGGATAAAAAAACAACATGCTGATATCTGCTGGTGAGAAGTTTTTAAATAAATAAAATAAAATAAATCAAAAAGTAAGAAAAATGTTGACGGCAAAAAACTAATTCAGGTGAGATCATCAAATCAAATAGCTATCAATTTCTAGAAACCAAAAAAGACCCCTGCTATGTTGAGTGAGTGCCTTCTATAGGTCAGGAGTACTGTCTCGCCCAATCATTGCGTATAGGGAGTGGACATGGCCAGGTGTACATTCTGCATGCCAAATAGGAAGTATATGCATAAATTTTCAACCAGTGTAGACTTTATTGATGGTATATTTTACAAGTTATTTCCAAATTTAAGTTTGGCAAATTTTTCCACAAGGGACAACACTTTCAGGACTCCCCGTTTTTTCTAGACAGAAAATAGAAAAAAAATTAAACATTATTATTAAAAAGTCTTAATAATAATAAAGATGCCTTGTGCTTATATAGCACTTTTCAGGACACTCAAAGACACTTCACATATGCATTATTCATTCACTGCATACCAGGTAACGGTAAGCTACTGTCGTAGCCACAGCTGCCCTGGGAAGACTAACAGAAGCGAGGCTACCATTTTTGGTCCATCGGTCCTTCGACCATCACCAACCACTCACACACATACCAGATCCAGACTAGGCAACGCGGGTGAGGTGTCTTGCCTAGCAACACAGCGACAATTAATCACAACAGCCATTCCACGGATGCACCTGGGGTTCCAGTGATCTTGCATCCAAGTACTGCTCAGCCCAGCTTGGTTAGCTTCTGAGATCTGATGGGTTAAGGCATTAACAAGCTGATCTTGTTCAAAAGCAATGTAAGGATGGAGGAAGAGGAGTGCATCTATGTACAATCCCACACTTTCCTAAAGCGATTAGCTGTGGGTGACCAGAACCAGATCATGAATTGTGCAGACTTCTATCCTCCTTCCCATTCTCCTGTAGCTCTGATGTAGATCAGATGGGACTCTGGGAGTTGTAGTCCTGTCAGACATGAGCAAAGCTTTTATTACCTCACAGATAAAACTAATCCATCGATGGAGAGATGGTCAGAGACGGAGGGGAGAGCTAATCCTCTGATCCCTGCTGCCTACCAGAAGAAAACACGATCACACGCTTGCATTGATGATCAAAAGGCTCCGACTGTCATCGTTTGTAATCTCCGAAGAGCATTATAATCACTTTATTGATCCTTTACTTGGGAATTCCCTACGTGCTCTTCACATACTGCATGACAACATCTTTTAATTCCCTAATCCAGTCCGGTATTTATTAGAACTAAAGTTTGGTATTCCTTTCTGGTTGTATACACATGTCCTGGTGTAATCTAATGAAACAGTACACATCAAAAACTCATTTTTGTCTTTGAGTGTTTCTGGTATTTACAGGATAAAAAAACTTTCATTTTCACTTTGTATTGAACTTCTAGTTTCAGATCAAAGTTTCCTTTTATTTTCTCTCCATGATTGTATCTCACTGCCAGCTTCCCCAGCTTGGATTTGACCCAGTATCATATATTTCTCCATATTTTATGTCTTTGTGCAACATGAGACAGAATAAAAGATTAGAAAATTCATTTTTATGGATTAAGAAAAAAAAAAAAGCCAAAACTTCCACCAGCAAACTTTACAGTCAAAAAGTGGTCAAAAAAGAAGGAAAGGATGAAAGTGAACTACTCAGATCTTCAGCTTCTTCTCCATTCGGCACTTCTCTTCAGGGGTCACTACAGCAAGTCCATCTCTTCCATCTCTAATCCTGTCTCCCGCATCCTCTTCAGTCACACCAACTATCTTCATGTCTTCCTTCACTGTATCTATAAACCTCATCTTTGGTCTTCCTCTAGGCCCTTTTCCTGGTGGTTCTAAACCCAGCATCCTTCTTTTGATGCACTCTCTCTCTCTCCTCTGCACATGTCCAAACCATCTCAGTCTGGCCTCTCTGACTTTATCTCCAAAACCTCTACTTTGTGCTGTTCCTCTGATCCTGTCCATCCTGGTCACTCCCAGAGAGATCCTCAGCATCTTCATCTCTGCTACCTCCATCTCTGTTTCCTGTATTTTCCTCAGTGCTACTGTCTCCAGACCAAACAGCATGGCCGGTCTCACCACGGTTATGTACACTTTCCTTGACACAAGTTGTCAAGAAAATCATCCGCTTTGTCGAACACCCACTTTGTCTGAAAATGAAGCAAACATACAAACGTGGCACCGTTTTATGAAAATGCAACAAAAAAGCACCAAGAGACAAAGACACTGAGACAACTAGCAGGAAAACCAAGTCTAATAGTGTGCACCTCTTTAAGTCTGCGGATTTTTAACATGGTTTCTTTCAGAAGGAATGAAACACCTCACAAGCGGGTCATCCAAAAGGCTTTCTAAACTCCATGTTTCAATGACATCAAGAATTGAAATCTTACAAGAAATACTCATTATTACTGATTGTTTAGTTCCATTCGTTTCGTCATCTTCCACTTATCCTGGGCCGTGTCGTGGGTACAACAGCCTTAGGCAAAAAGACAACGCTTCTCTCACCCCAGCTGCATCCTCCAGCTCACCCGGAAGGATCCCGTGTTGTTCTCTGCCCCGCTGTGAGACAGTAGGATTATTTAGTTTCAAATAAAACTTGAATTATAGATAATCCAGCAGCATCATACTTGTTGTATTTTTCTAGCTTATTAAATACCCACGCAGAACTCCTGTAGTTCTCTATGTGACCATCTAGCATTTGGAAAAGTCTGCAGGCTTAAAATCAATGTATAAACAACATATAAATATTTATAACTTTAAAAATTGTGTGTTAATATGAAGAGAGGACATGAATGATTTATTGACTGCAGCAGATTCAAACTGATGTATTTCTTTTTTAAAAAATACCAATTCTGCAACGATTCTTTTAAAAGTCCCATGAAATAACCGATAACCACATTGCACATTTTCCTTTCATGCTTTTACAGACAGAAGTTTTCCCTGCTCATCGGTTTGCACGGTAGCACAGACAATAATCCCTAAAACGGCAAGAAAAGATCTCAAACATTTAAACTTAAGCTTTCTGGTGTTTTTTGAATCTTTCTTTTTCAATGACACTGTTTTTCTTCTTATCTGGGGATTAAATGGTTTGTCATAAACCCAGCCAAACCACTTTTGTGAGCTTTAGATTGTCAAATTTATTTCAGTGTGTAAAGTAAAATCAATGGAGATTGTGAGAAAAAGTTACTTCAAAACAACTCTTTATACATAAATTATGGAAGAGCAAACTTTTTTTAATTTTTTCTAAAATATGATTAAATTGTTTAACCATAAACTCAAACCCTCTGACCCAATATAAAATACTGAATAAAAACTTCTTTAAAACAATCAAAAAAATATCTGGACTCACATCCACCCATTCACACATACACATTCATACCTGAAGGGGATGCTGTCGTGCAAGATGCAAACCACCATCAGGAGCAATCGGGGGTTCGGTGTCTTGCTCAAGGACATCTCAGCATGAACTCATATCAGGGGATCAAACTTGAAACCCACTGGTTACAGTGCGGTCGCTTGGCTCGCTGAACCAACTGAAGAAAAGAGATTCTTGTTCATCTTGTCAAAATACTTACGCAACCTCTCCTTAGTACAGTGTAGTCTTTCCGTTACGTTTTCTGAAAACACCTTTATGGTACCACCTCCATGCATCATATCGTATTGGTGGGTGGGTACTCATCCTTTTCTTACCCCAAACACAATAATTAGAGTTGAGACCATAAAGTTCTAACTTTGACTCATCTTACCACAATACTAAATAACGAATGAACCAATCGCCATCTACTCCTGAGTCTTTATCTCATAGTTTTTTTTAATTGCTCAAATTTATATGAACATATAAAAATCACCGACTTAAATGACCTCTTTTTCATAGTTCTCAATTAACATAAACTCTTTTTAAAATGTTTTTTAAGTGTTGATAAGGATCTACTGGTTTATTATGTAAATTAGTAGTAATTAAAGACTCTTCTTAGCAGATAGTTTTTTTTTTTAAAAATCCTTTGACAGTTAAAAGAAAGAACAGCTCAGCTGAAAGTATCAGTCTTCTCATCTCAGAATTTACACAAAAACTTAACAGACACCCCGACTTCTAAAGCAGAGCTCGATCTTCAAAGGGCAAAAATCTTCTCCATCTTCTGTATCGCTCTTTCACAAAGTTAATTTGGGAGCTGGAGTTCCTTTTACTTTACGCTGTCTTTCTTTCTCTTTGTCTCTCCCAAAATGAAAATGGTGGCTTTTGGCCCTGACCTGCCCCACTTTCGACCGTCCCTACCCAATCACAGTTCCAGCAACACAGTTGAACAAAATAAAACACTTCCTGGCATGCTTGAATCCCATTGAATGCTTTTATACGCTTAGATTTATTTAACAAAATTGAAATAAATGTACTCATAAAGCGTCTTACATTGTAGCTTACTTTCACCCATACTTTCATACCTGATAGTGGAAGCGGCCATGCAGGGTGCAAACCATCATCAGGATTATTTGGGAGTTCAGCATCTTGCTCAGGGACATCTCGGCATGAACTCTGGGTGGGGGGTCTATCCAGCAACCCTTTGGTTACAGGTTGGACTAACCACTTAGGATAACCACTGAGCCGTCCTTCCCTCTACAATCCTTCATGCTACCATCAAAGAAACAGATGTATTTCTCATATTTATTAGTTTTTATTCAAATTTGTGTGAAGAGACTAAATTTGAACTGCATAAAAGTTGTGTTAGCTTGTGACAAACTGGTGATTTATTGAAGGTGTGCCATGCCAAACTTGTTTGTGACTGGATAGGGTCCAGGCCCCCAGGAGTGGAATAAGAAGTTTAGAAAATGAATTCTACATGATTCATATTTCACTTCACTAGGTGGCAGTACAGCAACACATCTCAGCTCATCCAGAACCTGCTAAACAAGCTAACCTGCACAGTAACATCAACCTCCATATTTGCTGTTTCTGTCACAGGGCACTCATGTTTCTTCCCTCCCATTTTGCAGTTTGGGTGAAGTCACATTTTGATAAACAAAAAAATGTTGCAGATTGTAAATCCGAATGTTGAATCAGTGCCAAATCTGTTCAGAACAAGTCATTCAGATTTAGCTGTCATTTTGAAGCAAACTTGCTTGTTTCATGTTCAAATTTAGCTCATGCTAAGCTAAGGGGTTAATGATTAAATGTCAGATTAAATGTCATGTTTAAATGTCAGGGAGACAACTCACATTCTGAAATATGAGACAACAAAGTTGGAAAACTTTGGGGATGTTTTTGCACTAGGTCATTTAAAACAAATGCACTTAATTCACTCTCTGCTTCTCGGGGAGACTCCGCGTAACGTGAAAAGGGTGGGAAAATTTTTCGGAATGAATTTTCAACCAAACTATTCAACAACTCCATGGGAAGTCTGTATTTTCACTTCATAACTTGTGTAGTAACATGGCCCACTTGTCTTTTTTCTGCAACATTGACATCAAAGAGAAGAGACGTTGAAATGAAAAGAGAAAAATGATAAAATCAGTACAAACAAACACCCAGCAGGAGGGAGAAGAAAAGGCTCAAAACATTAATGAAAGTGTTGAGGAAATACCTCCACCTTTAGGATAGACAGAACAGCTGTTTGATAATTCAGTTCAATTCTATTTTTATAGTCTGATATCTCAACAGTGTTCTAAGAAGGCTTCACACACAGTCAATCAGACAGGCAAATGCACTGAACAAAATTACCCCATATCAAATCACTAACCCAGTATCATATAAATGAAGTTAATAATGCAAGTACTTTCTCACTTAGGCAGTCATTTTCATCTCCCTGCCAACTGTTTTTCCAACCGAGCCAGAAATCATCCCCAGGCACAACCCATCGCTCATCAGCCTGTCTACTCCATTCTTCATGGAACAGATGGGTTCATTTTGATGAGCTCATCTGATTTTCAGTCCTGTGTATGTTGACTGGGCGGGGGTCCTTCCTTCAACCGGGTTTCCATGAGATATCCCCTTTTGTTTCCCATAATTCTTTCTTTAAGGGGTTTTTCCTCCCCTCAGAAGAGGGTGTGAGGGCAGGATGTCACATTTGGGTCTCTAACACAAAAGCACTTCTGTTCTGTTGAATAAATATATTCATTCACTTTCTGTTAGCCAGACATCTCCTGATTGAAATTTTATCTGTAAAACCATATAGGTAAAAGCTTAAGTTATATTCTGTTTTTAAATAAGATAACTTTTGTTTCATAGGATTTTATTGAAATGACACAATGTGAGTTTTCTATGTGAGGTTCCAGGTGAGGCAATGCCTTTTCCTTACAGCTCTAGGCTAATAAGGATCTTTGCATAAAAGCACGTCTGAACTATTTGCATGACAGACGTTCACTCTTCTTCCTCCCGTGAGCGAAAAAGCCTCGGTGAGAAGACAAGGTGTGTGGGAGTCTCTGCCCATCTTCTCACTGCAAATGAGAGTCTGTCTGACTAATTTAGGATGGAAGTCGGCTTCATTTAGATGTTCAGCCTGCAAACTGCTGCAGGCTGTGTTTCAGTTAAACCCTGTCACTGAACTAAAAGTTTCCATTTTCTGCTTTTTGCTCGTCCAAGATGCGTCTGATCCAATTATTTCTGGAACTGGAAGAAAGAAAGCCTTTTTATTTGGTAGACAACCTTCTGCAAGATAAAGTGGTCTAGAAGCAGTTTGGCTATACACACACTACATTGGTTTAATAGATCTTAGTTTTTGTTAGATAAACTTAAGCTTATTCTCTTTATAACTTTATAATATGTGTTTTTCACATCTTGCAAAGTATACATGGGCGTCAACCATCTTTCGTATGCCAGCTATTGCCCTCCCATCCCTGAAGGGTTACTCAGCCCATACAGAGACCAACTGGTTATCCTAAACATTCCTGCCTAATCAGCTAATCACAGATAGTTGCAGGACATGAAACCCCCTGTTCTGTTGAAACCATTTTGCATACGAACAATGTTGGGTGGGTTTTCTGCCCTTTTAAATAACACATTCTTCAGACGCCTATGAGTGTCCTTATGTAAACTGTGACCCATTTTCTCTAATAAAAGGATGCAGCTGGGGTGAGGTGACTGAGAGAAGCCTGTGGGAGCCAGGCAGAGTACGTCTCTGTTTCTCCTCATCTCTCCCCCACTGCAGTGAGGAAAAAGAGCTTGTTTCCTTGTGTGAGAATAAATTGTTGGTCATGATACTGGGGTACTAAATTGAATGAAGCTTTTTTTAGATCCTACAGTTTAGATCCTCCAGTATTTTTACAGAAGGATGGGGTCAACAGCAGTGCTCCTCAATATTTTTTGTAGTGTGGACCCACAGACTTTTAGCTACTGTCCAGATAAACCACCGGTCGGTCATATTTCAATGTACCTGACTTCAAATTAACAGAATTCGAAATAGCAAATACATTTAATTTGCTACACAGAAGCCACGCCTCCTTTAGCCTCCCAAAAGGTCTTAATCTTAATAAATATTATTATGAGACAGTCATGATAGTGCTTGACTTGAGGATGGACAAATTAAAGCTGAAACATTTCTGCATGTAGTTTCTAACCAGCCTTTTGCACCTGTTCTCATTCACATGTGTCAACCCACGTGTGAGATTTCTTCTGATTAGATCATAAGAAATAAAACCCCTCAGGACGGCGACACATGATGATCAGGATCAATAGAACTGATCTATATTTATATCTAGCTTTTTCACAATACCTGTTGGGATTGCTATTGATTAGAATAATTCCCTCAAGCAGTATTTCTAATCCCCACCATGAACTAAAAGTAATCTTAATTAAAGATTAAAGGACTGTTATGCTTGTAGCTCATTAAGTAGGAACCACGTAGTTTATGTAATCTGTTTGAAGGCTAAATCTATTTAAATTATTTCAAACAAAAAAACTTGTGATAACATGTGTGGCATCTTAAGAATACATTTTGTATAAAAATCAAAGACATTTTTTTTATTTGGGAGATGTTTATACCGTAAAAAAAACAAATAAACTTCAGGTTTCTGTATCTTGTGAAACAAAAAAAAAAACCTCTGTATCTAAAAATGCATCAGAAAAAGCAAGTGAATTTTGTTTGTTATCCCCCTTTGCTTCCAGACTGGGACTTTAGAATATTTATCTGTTCAGTGAGCAGGTTAGATGAGATGTTTAGAGTGGTGGGCCACCAGGACCAGCATTTTGTGTTTGGGGACCTCCTCTCTCACACAGCAAACACAGACACAGAATATGAATAATAAGATGAGGGAAAAGATGAAAGAAGCAAGTGCAGTGAAAAACAAAGAAAACAGACATTTCTATATGCGCAAAGAAAATCATTTCAAGCATTTTTAGCCTGTAAAACATTTACGTAGCCGTTTCATTGATATAAACAATATGTTCCCATTCAGTTCATTATCCATACATCACATTAGTGCTATTAGTTTATCTATCCCTCAGTGGACTTGGGAATCACTAGTGCAGCAAATGTATGCAAAAATTTGCGACTAATTTTACAAATGCAATAAGCTGATATCAAAGATACCTCCCTTATGATCATTGATTGGTGCCATTATTCATTTGTGAGAATGTACTTTTATTCAATTTTCTTCCTAAGTGATGGCTGCAAACTGAATGACCCTGATGGAACATAAAAAAAAATCTTTAATTTATACTAGTTTTTGTCCTTTCATTTCTTTTCTGTTTAAACCATCTAGTACCACTAGATGACAACCTTGTACCATACCAGGCCTGACAGATTTTTTTGGTACATGTTGTAAGCATGCGTGGCTCAAAAAAAAAAAAAAAAAAAAAAAAAAAAAAAGCGGGAAACAAAGGAAGTTGTTTCTTCTTTTACCCACTGTTTATTTCTATAAAATCATGTTTAACTGTTCACATTCCTCCAACATATGATTCTGGTGATAGATATAAAATACTGTGTAGATATTTTGTCTTTTGAAACAGTTTCAGTTGTGTTAGCATTTAGCTTTATGCTAACAACTGACAGTTTGTATCTAATCTGATCTAATCTCTCAATCCACACGTTTCACTTAGTTTACACCATTAATTTGAGTTTGGGATAATAGATACGTCCGGAAATTGGAACGAGAATTGTGACACACTTTAAACACATTGTTTTCTATCTGGCTAAAAGAACAAGCAGCAAATAAAGATGTTTTGTTCTAACATAGAAGTGTTAGAGTACCTGTTAGTGAATCTTTCCCCCCCCATCCACAGCCGAAACACACATGTTCACACAACCTGTTAGTGTGGAAAAAAAGCCCTCTGAGAATATTCTTCCCACGGTCTTCATGCTACACTTCCACTCAGGAGAAGAGTGAATGAATAACAAATAGACAAAAGCGACGACTAATGATCTGAGATATCTTTAGTACGGGTTATCGGGTCTCTTCATTGCATATCAAACGGACAGAAAGCAGAATTGTTCTTCTTCTTAAGATCTCCCATCTTGTTATGCCATGTGAACATGTACTTACTCCGCCGCATTGGGAGGATACATCTAGGTTAGATTATGCCGTGGAAATTGAGTGAAGTGTAGTAAAGTTCAGGATGAGTCTTTCTTGCTGCAGGATTTATTCTGTGCCGGGAGGGAAGAGAGGTAAATTTGAACACTTCCTCGCAGCACAGTTGGTTATCTTTCAGTTTCAGCTCGGCACATAGTTTGAACTACTTAGGTTGCTCAGAAACAGGTGATATGTGAAGCAAATCATGCTAACAGAAATGCTCATCTTCTCGCTCTGCGAGAGACCTAATGGTGAAAACAAAAACAATAATGGAAAAATTAGCATATTTGCTGAAGACTTGAGAGAGGGAGGTGAGACAAACAGGTGTTGGTGAGATAGACACGTGACAGCAATGGTGGAAACATTTCAAATATAGGCCTTCAATAGTGCTCTGCCAGTTTAAACCAGCCACTCAATAACTATATACATGCATTTTTTTAAATAAAATCAGATGAAAACATCCACAATAAATGTATTTATTCAATAAACAGTCCAATGGTAAAATGTTTTCCATTGAGCAAACAGCCATGACACACAAATCCACCCATAAAGTGGATAACCCATAAATAAACTTCAATAATATTTAAGAACTGTTTAAGAAGATTATTTGTTGAAAAAATCCATATATCCATATAGGCTACTGTATCTCCATGTATATCAAATTCTGACTGATTGGAAAGTCTCATTGTCAATACTTTTACGTATATAGAGAACAATGACTGTGGAACCAGCAGAACGGACACTAGAAGCTCTTACAAATTGTTACTGATTTTAGCCTACCTGGCAACAAGTGCTGGTTGAAATGCGATTGGTTAAATTCTTTAATGCAAACATACATATCTGTAAACAGATCGGCCAATGTTAAAGAAGACAGACCATTTGAAAAGATGGAAATATCAATGGCCGAAATATGTTTACACTCTTTGGTGATTGAGATATTTTTCGGCAAGCAGAGAAAGCTATAAATGTGTTGAGGGTTCACCGCTGCATAATGGGGACCACTTTGTGAGAAATTCAAGTCTGTGAACTTGATGCAGTAGCCACAGAAGGTAAAGATGTAAAAAACAAGTATTTTTGTCTGATAGAAAAGGAGATGTGTTATGAGATGTGTTGGATCATCTGGAAGATTTGATGGTGCATATTGGGTCGGCACTCCAACCTTTACAGGAGCACAGCCTGTACAATGTGTGAGGCAGTCCCTAGAAAGCCAGAGTCTGACAGAGCAAGCTTCCCCTGGAGACAAAGAGGATGTGGTCAGAGAATCTGAGATGGTTGTCATGGTGACTCACAGAATTTCTGACATTGTAGTACTGTTCAGTCTGCACCTTGGTTCTGTGGTGAAGTGGAAATAGAGCGTCAACTGTTAGATGGTGCATCTTTTTAAAGAGTTCTTTGGATAAAATGAAACTCTCACTCCTCCGTTCAATGAATCACTGATACATTCAAACTTTTAAAATCACTCCTAAGGGGTCATAACTTGCTAGCTTTGACAGACACAGCTGTCTACACTGATAAAAATGTTTGTAGATTTTCCAGTAAATTGACGATGTTGTAATTTCTGCAGTTTTGATTTTTTTAAATAAAAAAAAATACAAGTCACTGGAAAAAAGATGTTTTAATTTAAAATGTCTGCAGCTGGGTTTGAAAGAATACCGTCGTACAGAGAACTGTACTTATCTTTAATGTAAAACTAGAGAAAGCTTTAATGTAAAATAAATTATTTTAAAAAAGACATTGTAGTCTGTCAAAATTTTTTGAGTTTTACTTGTAATTTCACGAGTTTGATCTGTTCATCCATTTCTTTAATGCATTCGTTATTCTGTCCATCCGTCACTCCAAATAAAATGCTCGAAGGAAAAAAAGTTTAAGATTTAAAAGAAAGAAAGAAAAAATGGTTCCGTGTGCATTTATGTAAAAAAATTGTGACCTTCTCCTAACTTTTTTTTAATTTCCCAAGTTGTGATTCAGTGAGGCTATTAGGTATCTTTATCTGTTCATCTCAGTTTATTCCAATGAGTCCATTTTCTGCTCTTTTTGGGTTAGATTTTTGTTCACAGCCAGAATCTGCCCATTTAAAATGACTTGCTTTAAAACAATCTCCAGCGTTCATGGCTCTCGCAGCTTAAAGTGTTTCCCATCAGAAGAAATTCAGCTTATTATTTTCTTGCTTTGGGCCCACATTAAATTGAAAACGTAAAAGAAAAGCAATTTTGCGCTTCCTTCTGAACTTGACATGGCTTTTCAAAAGAAACAAGGAGTAGCAGAAAAGCCAAGAAGACACACTGATTCATCTAAGCTGAAAAAAAGTAAAGTTTAATGTGTGGGAAACACGTTGGCTGACTGAAGACTTTTCTCCTGCTCCTGAACAAATCCTGAGCTTTACACCATCTTTAGTGTAACTCCAGGGATCTCTCCAGCCGTCACATTGCATTTCATCACAACCTGGTTGTCCCATATGTTCCAGTGGCAGGTGTCCTCCTTGCTGTCACCTTTGTGCCCCACGGCTCCCTTTGGTACCTGGAAACTAGAATGTTTTCCACATGGAACGCCTGCTTCCTACAGAAGCCACAGCTATTTATATCCCCTATCAAGTGAAAGCCAAGAAACAAACATATGTTTGTCCATTTTAAGGATTTTTCAGAAAAAAACTCTTTTATTTTGTCTTGTGAAAGCATATGTGTGACAGAAAGAGAATTTGTTCAACATGAATCATGCAGTCTAAAGTTCAGTTGGAAACATCATAAAAATTAATCAACTCCAAAAAGGTTTGGGATGTTTTTTGTAATTAAAACACTTCAGTAATGTTAACAAGTTTAGCTCATGTAATATTTAAACACTACATATCTTAAAAGAACAAGTAAAATTTTGAATAGAAGCATAAACATTTGATTCCCGAACATCAGAAAAGACTTTTGTTCCCGTGTTTGTAAATTCTGAGTGATGTTGGTTGTATTTGCATGACTGCTTGGCATCTTTGCTGCAACTTTTTCTCCGCTTGCCTTTGGCTGATGGATTGAAAGGCTGGTGAGGGTCGAGCCAAATGGATTTCGGTTCTGGAAGGAGATGGTTTATTGAGTAGAATTTTCTACCTGCTGGGAAGCTGTCAATGTGCCAAACTCTGAAAGACCGACTTTGATTTGTAACTCTATTCCGTTCAACCTGTTAGTGAACAAAAGGTCAACTCGGTATTTGTGTCTGTCTGTGTGTGTTGGCTTATGGTGAGGCAGAAATGCTCTAGAAAAAAGAAAATCTCATTCTTGCAAAGTTTTTGGAATAATTAGAACAATTTAATGCCAAGGCATCAAACGCTACATAACTGCATCACCTATATCACAGTGTTTTGTTAATGACTGGTTGAGGTTAAGTGTTAGTTAGGTTTAAGTAATCATGAATGTAACATTTTCAAATGTTGTGACCTTGACTTTTGTGACCCAGATCTATGGCTGCATAACCCTGAAAACCTGGTTGTTCTCAAGTTAGTTCAAGGTAACGATGGGCAGTTTCATTAAAATGGTGGTTTTAGAATCAGAATCAGAATCAGAATCAGAATGCTTTTATTGCCATGTCAGTGAAAAACATCAGAGACTAGGAACTTGTTCTGGTACTGGTGTGCAAACATATAAAATAATAAAAATAAAATAAATAAAAATAATAATAATTTTTACAAAACTAAGAGTGCTCAGAAGAAAAAGAAAAGTAGTGCAATGTCATAGAAAATAATAAAGATAGTGAAGTGACAAGAGGGAGGTGACTAAGAGATGTGGGGATCCAGGTTATAAAGAGTTCATAAGTCCAACGGCAGAAGGGAAGAAGCTGTTTTTGTGGCGGGACGTTCTGGTCCGAATGGACCGGAGCCTCCTGCCCGAGGGGAGTCGCTCAAAAAGTCCATGTCCAGGGTGGGAAGGGTCAGCTACTATCCGACCTGCACGCCCCCGAGTCCTGGAGACGTACAGGTCTTCGAGAGATGGAAGGCTGCAGCCGATCACCTTCTCTGCGGAGCGCACAATGCGCTGCAGTCTGTGATTGTTCCTGACTGTGGCTCCAGCGTACCACACGGTGATGGAGGAGGTGAGGACAGACTCGATGATGGCTCTGTAAAACTGCACCAACATCTGGGCGGGCAGCTTGGCTTTCTTCAACTGCCGCAGAAAGTACATCCTCTGCTGGGCCTTTTTGATCAGGGAGCTGATGGATGGCTCCCACTTTAGGTCCTGTGTGATGGTAGTGCCGAGGAAGCGGAAAGAGTCTACAGTGGTGATGGAGAAGTCTGTCAGTGCAAGGGGGGTAATGGGAGCTGTGACTTTCCTAAAGTCCACGATCATCTCCACTGTCTTCTGAGCGTTGAGCTCCAGGCTGTTGTTGCTGCACCAGGACACCAGCCGGTCTACCTCCATCCTGTAGGCCGACTCATCGCCATCAGAGATGAGCCCAATGAGTGTGGTGTCATCTGCAAACTTGATCAGTTTGACAGAGTCATGGCTGGAAGTGCAGGAGTTGGTGTACAGGGAGAAGAGCAGGGGAGAGAGGACACAGCCCTGTGGAGATCCTGTGTTGATAGTCCGAGAGGTGGAGACATTCTTCCCCAGCCGCACGCACTGCCTCCGGTCTGTTAGGAAGTCAGTAATCCACCTGCAAGTGGAGTCAGGCACGTTGAGCTGAGAGAGCTTGTCCTGAAGCAGGGTAGGGAGGATGGTGTTGAATGCAGAGCTGAAGTCCACAAACAGGATCCTGGCATAGGTTCCCGGGGAGTCCAGGTGCTGCAGGGTGAAGTGGAGGGCCAGGTTGATAGCGTCGTCTACAGACCTGTTGGCTCTGTAGGCAAACTGCAGAGGGTCCAGAGAGGGAGAGGTGAAGTGCTTGAGATGAGGGAGGACCAGGCGTTCGAATGACTTCATGACTACAGACGTAAGCGCCACAGGCCTGTAGTCATTAAGTCCAGTGATACGGGGCTTCTTGGGAACAGGAACGATGGTGGACCGCTTGAAGCAGGCTGGAACGTGGCATGTCTTCAGCGAGGTGTTGAAAATGTCTGTGAAAACTGGAGACAGTTCCTCAGCACAGTGTTTCAGGGTGGCCGGGGAGACACCATCTGGGCCCGAAGCTTTCCGAGGGTTTTGCTTGCGGAAGAGCTTGAGCACATCCTGTTTTGTCACCAAGAAAGCAGTGGAGGGGGAGGGCTGGTCAGCTGGAGTGACCTCTGTTGTTAATTGGGTGGGGGATGGGAGTGGCTTCAAAGTGTCTGAAGGTTGTTGATCAGTGAGGGGGGAGGAGAGTGAGACATCAAACCTGGCATAGAAGGTGTTGAGTTTCTCTGCCAGTTGTAAGTCATCAGCGGCTTATAGTTTGTAATTTGCCGAAGTGATCTCCAGACAGAGGCGGTGTCATTGACAGAGAATTGCTCCTTCAGACGTTTATTGTACCTGGATCTCGCCTGCTGTAGCTTTCTCGAGAACAGGTACTTAGCGCCTTTGTAGCTCTCTCTGTCATTGGCTCTGTGAGCTGCTTCCTTTTCCCTCCTGATCTGTCTTAGTCTGGGTGTGAACCAGGGTTTGTCGTTGTTAAATCTTACCCTGGTTTTTGATGGAATGATGCTGTCCTCACAGAAACGTATGTATGACGTCACTGTGTCTGTGTAGTCATCCAGACTATCTGTGGCAGCTCTAAACACACCCCAGTCTGTTGTGTCCAGACACATACGAAGCTCGTCCACAGCTTCGCTGGTCCACTTCTTGGAAGTCCTCACTGCAGGTTTAGAAAGCTTCAACTTCTGTCTGTATGCCGGGATGAGGTGAACCATGTCGTGATCAGAGAAGCCCAGAGCAGCTCGAGAAACAGCCTTGTAGGCTTTACTGGCTGTAGTGTAGCAGTGATCCAATGTGTTCTTTTCCCTGGTTGGGCAGTTTACAAACTGTCTGTACTTTGGGAGTTCCTGGCTCAGATTTCCCTTGTTAAAATCCCCAAGGATAATAACTAGAGAGTCCGGGAAGTTTTGCTCCACACACAGAATTTGGTCCGCGAGCGCGCGTTGGGCCTCGTGCACGTTTGCGCATGGCGGAATGTAAACAGCAGCCAGAATGAATGAAGCAAACTCCCGTGGAGAATAAAATGGTCTACAGTTTATAAAGAAGTACAGTGTGTATTAGTGTTATGGTGGCATGGACAACCGAGTGCTTAGTCCTCTGCATTCTGTGAACGTAAGAGTAGTTTGGCATAGTTGTCTCTCTTCATAGCTACGGACTGTTAATTGTAGTTTTCTTCACCTGTTTTTTTAGAAACTTGTCTCATTCCACTAGTCTATCATTTATTTTTGACAACAATTTAGAGCTTAAACACTACATGCAGTCAAGCTGATGAAGAACTTTTGAAATGTCAAAACCTGAAATGGTCACTGTGAAGGCGGCGCTTCCTTAGACTAACACTACTAATGAAGATAAAACAACAGTGAAGAAAAACAGGGTGGACAAAAACTGTTGTGATGTTTGATGCGGAAGGAGGAGGACCCAAATGCAGGACAACAAAATAGGATTTATCAACCAAAAGTCCGGCCAGGCTGTAAGGCAAAGGGCACAGGATTAACACAACAAAAAGTCTGGATCAAAGTTCAAACATAACAGAGTTCAAGGATATTGTCTTGGGCAGGAAGAAAGGAAGTAAAGTAGAAAGGAAGGAAAGAGAGAAGGAAGGAAGCAAGCAAAGAAGACCTGGCTGGAAGGGATAGTAGTGACACAACGTGGAAGTCATGTGAGACTGCCATTAAATAGGCACCAGGGTGGTGCCGCACAACTGATTAGCATCAGCCAGGTGTTTGGGATCAGGCTGGAATCCAAGAGAGAGAGGAAGGTCCAGGGCTCCCTCTGGTGGCAGGTGAGGGGATCATGACAAAAAGAAAGAAAAGTGAGCATACGGGCAGGTACAGCTGCAAGATGAAAGGTGACTAATTCTCTCTTGCTTTCTGGCCAGTGTTTGCTCTCTGGACAATAAAGTGAATCTGTTATGCACTGCTGCTTCTTTGTATGAATGCGGAAGAGGTGGTGGGGGCATCTGGGTAAATTACCTTCTAGATATTTTTTTAAGCACTTTTCACCTGGCAGAGACCCAGGACATTTCGTGCCTGGTCAGGGAACATCTCAGGATTCCATTGAGAGAGAAGTCTGAATTCTTCCACTTAGACTAGTCAGCCCAAAAGTGTAAAATGTCCATAAAACATTACATACATTTAAAAAAACAAAACATTGTGACAATTCTGTTTCAATTAGGCATCAAAAGATCTTGTGCAACACCTTTTTCACTGTCATGATCCCCTCCCCTGCCACCAGAGGGAGCGCAGGATGTTCCCTCATCACCCCTGATAACGGACACCTGAGGGTGATTTGTCTGATGACACACACCTTCGGATCCTGGTGCCTATTTAAGGCTATCATTCCAGACATCTTTGTAGGGTCATCACTATCCTTTCCAGGTCTTCCTGGCCGCCTGACGATGAGTTACATCCCTGAACGCTGTTATATTATTTGAACTGTTAATCCTGTGCCCTTTGTCTTACAGTCTTACTGAACTTTTTGCCTTACTGGACTTTTGGTTGATAAATCCTGATTTGTTCTCCTGTATTTGGGTCTACCACCTCCTTCCATATCCCCTCATCACGATAGTTCACGAATGATAGATGGACAAAACAGGAAGTGTGCTTTACAAATTAGGTTTTAGTTGTCTGTTAAACAAGGTTTTATTATGTTTTATACAAAAAACAGTGACCATGTCCAAATGTTTTGCGTACCTTCAAGCAACAGAAAATAAGCATAGAAACTGCCTATTCTCTATGTTTGCTGGCATCTTTGCCTCTGCAGTCACGTTGTATCCACACTGTAAGTGACTACCATTGAACTTTTCTGTTATACAGTAATAGATTTGGGAGGGTTAAAAACAAAACCATTTATCAGTGTCAGCTATTGTGCCTGAAGAAAAACATTGCCCCTCTGACACGCTGGAGAGACTTATGAGCTTCTGGGCTTTTTGTGCGGGAGACAAAAACTCTCATTTCTCTGGTTGTTTTAACATTTTTCATCTCAAGCGTCTGCTACTAGAACCCAGAAGAGCAAATGCATGTCACAAGTATCTATAACCTGCTGCTTTGCTTTCTTTCCAGTCTTCAGGGTTGAATCACTGGATATATTTGAGAAAATACAACAATTTTAGTGATATAAATGGCTCATTTAGCAAAAACAAATTAATACCAGGAACTTTCCAGATTTTACAAAATCAAGTTTTGATCTAACAACCCAGCTTTGTGACATCTCGTCATAGGAGAATTACAAAGTTGTCTAAAATCCCTGGAAGACAATCGTGTTGGTCCAACGCAACCACAAAATGCCTCCAAACTTTGTAAAGGCGTCTTGTATTGAAAATGCTTACTTCAACATTTCCAAAACGATGCCTCACTTTGTGTCTTAAAATCACGCTCTTTTTGGAGTTTATCCAATAGCTTTGGGTAAAACAAAAAATGACACAGCAAAAAATTGTTGTTAATTTAGTTTCAAATAAAGACATTTATAGACTTGAAAGTGTAATTGTTGATAAAATTAGTAAAGGGAGGTGTGTCCACATGGCAGAATTCAGACACAAAACTGACGGCTATGCGCTACAGAAGTTCTCTGATGATACGGCCATCGGTCTCATCAGTGATGACAATGACGTGGAGTACAGCGGACTGACGCAGAACCTTGTGGACTGGAGTCAGAGAAACCACTTCCTGATCAACACAGGGAAAACCAAAGAGGTGGTGGTGGACTTTCACAGACATTATCCTGCTACCCTGTCACCAGTGAACATCCAGGGATTGGACATTGAGCAGGTGGACTTTTACAAATACCTAGGTGTTCACCTCAACAACAAACTGGACTCATAACACCGACACATTGGACAGGAAAGGTCAGAGCAGGCTCTACCTCCTAGGGGGACTCCAGTCTTTTGGAGTGAAAGGGGCACTCCTGAAGACCTTCTACGACTCTGTGGTGACATCAGTCATCCTGTACATTATGGTCTGAACAAAACAGCAGTATCAACGAGAGGGAGAGGAAGAAGCTGGACAAAATCATCAGGAAGTCCAGCTCTATCCTGGGCTACTCCCTGGACTCAGTGCAGGAGGTGGGTGACAGGAGGATCCTGCAGAGACTGACATCCATGTTGGACAGTGTATCCCACCCACTGCAGGACACTGTCTGCACTGAAGAGCGGCTTCAGTGGCTGACCACTCCACCCCCGCTGTGTTAAGGAGAGATTCAGTAAGTCTGTCCTTCCTGCTGCTGCAAGACTGCAATGAACAACTCTAATCACATGCAATATCGGAACTCTCTGTCCAACAACTGTTTATTTCCTTTGATCATCATCCACTTAAAACCTGTCCAATAGCTCCTCTTATGATGCATATCGTTTAGTCTTTTTATCTACTTTTGCTATTTCTATTATGCATATACTTGTATAATGTATGTTCTTGTCTTTCTCTACCTTTGCTGTTGCATGTTGCAATTTCCCCATTGTTGTACTAATGAAGGTTTTCTTGATTCTTGATGGAGATATTTGAGGAAAAATATCCCAAATTGCAAGTCTTATATTACAGCTAAATTATTTCAATATTTGCATATCATTCAATGATAACTCACAGAATTTAATCACTCATTGTGATACATTCATTAACAAAGAAAAATTGTGGTGGAAGTTTGACATAATCAAAATTTTGGTCCCACCCCAGCTTACAAATCTTACAAATTACAAAAACAGAGATGGATTGAGGAACACCAGGATTGGCCAAAATGAGGATTCTGAAGAAAACTTCACAGATATAAATAATCAACTCACATTTTTGCAGGAATTCTTTGAAAAAAGTTTTAAGTTTCAGGCATCCAAAAATCCTGTTTGAACCTATTCATGAAAAACTGAACTAAAATAGATTACAGATGAAGCAGTTTGACATGTTGGCAGATAAAAGACATGAATCTTTCTCACCGAAGGAAATATTCCTGAGTTCAACTTTTTTATTGTAAAAATTTAGAACTGAGACTTCGCCAAATGAAGTAATTGGTTGTTTGTGGAATTGACCAGTTTGGTTTTGTGTGACATTGTGGTAGAAAAAGTTTCAAAAAAGTCTTCTGGACAGTTTAATTCTTGAACGAGACGTTTCGACTTCTATCCGGAAATCATTTCCAATCTGAATGAAATGGACTGAAAACTGGATCTATTTATATTAACCTGAGTAAAAGATAAAAAATAGTAAAGACTATTTAGTATAAATAGATCCAGTTTTCAGTCCATTTCATTCAGATTGAAAATGATTTCCGGATGGAAGTTGAAACGTCTCGTTCAAGAATTAAACTGTCCAGAAGACTTTTTTGAAACTTTTTCTACTATGAATCACTCCTGGATGAATGAGGGACTACACGGATTTGTGACATTGTGGCTTAAAAAGTTTTCCGCGCCAAGGCAATGGGCCTCTAATCACGAGACCCTAAAACGTAATCAGTTCATATATAGTTGGCACTGAGTAAACGTGGGCAATTTTATTACAGTTTCATTCAAATTCCCTTTGTGATTTGGGAAAAAAAGCAGTTACAAAGTGTTATAGACATACAGACAGTCCGAGAGCTCAATGTCTCCTCAACATTGTATAGACAAAAGCATAAAAGACAAAAAGGAAAACTCATTTAAACTCAAAAGTTTAATTTTTAAACTCTCCAGAGAGACACCAAAAAGCTGGTTTACAACTGTGCCTGAATGAGTTTTACAGCAACTAAATAAAAAGTTTCCCCTTTCATGATCCTGTCTTTGTGTGATTTGCTCTCCTCCATCCTCTGCTCGCTACAATGTGGCATGTTTCTCTAATTTCTCCCAGAACACAATTTCGGCTGAAAGTGGCTGAACGATGCTGTGATGGTTGATCCCCGAGGCAGTTTGAGTTAAAGACGAACGACTACTAAACTTCTACGCAGGAGGCTCATTCTGCAAAGCAGAAATGTTTATTGCTTTAAATATTGATTGCTTTGACACCCAGTGTTTTGGGGGCTTTTGTGTATGCTGTTATGAACCATAATGTTTAATGTCTTGCTTTAGGGGAAAAAATACAACGTTGTCTTTGGTGTTGTGACGTAATTTCTGCAATATATCTAACTAATGATCTAGTAAACAGATTTAATGCGGTCAAAATTTGATACCTATTTTACAAATAGTGTTCACATTGTTCCTTTCAATCTGATATTCTTTCTCTACCACAATACATCAACTAGGTGGTCTTCAAATCTTAGGTTGACTCAAACCTTTCGGATCTCCAAAAGTTCTCTGGCCAACAAGTATGGGTAACTGTTGTTATGCGGAAGGAGGAGGACCCAAATGCAGGACAAAACAAAGATTTACTAAACAAAGGTATCAGCAAGGCTGTAAGCAAAGGAACAAGAGTCAAAAAGGATCAATAAAGTTTTTAAGGAGATATTCACAGTTTCAAAAGGATATCCGTTGGGTCGGGAGTCCCAACGGCCAAGGCAGTCCCCATCCCCGTCAGCCAAGGCAGGAAGGCATGAAGACCCGACAGGGAATGCTGGTGAGGCTGCCTTTAAATAGTCAGCAGGAGAATGAGGCGCAGGTGGTCCAGTTTAGGTAGAATGGGGGGAAGGTGAGATGGTTTATGGTTCCCTCTGGTGGTGAGTGAGGGAACCACAACAGTAACTGAGATGTTTTAGTCAAAAACTTGAGAACACACAGCGTGGCAGACTCAGACATCTACCCAGATGCTCTTCAAATATTTCTGGAGGAATAAGGCCTGTCTGTCCAACCTCTTTTTTTGGGTAGGCGCCTGAGGAGCCTCTGGAGGTGCAACAACAAATTCTGGAGAAGCTTTGCCTTGTAGCTTCCCAAAGGTTGGCGCACTTATTTATATCCCAGAAGCTTAATTTCTAAAAATCTATTCAAATTCTTAATTTGATCTGTTTTGGGTCTCATGTAAAATCTGCTGCTTGTTCAGACATATTTGCATGATTATGAAAAATAGTCTCATGTTGTTGCACCTCTGGAATGAATATAAACATTTTAAACATGTCAAGTGTGGATGTCAACAAGTCAAACTGGTGATGATTCAGAGGAGTTCTCTGGTCTTTATTTCATCTTCTGATGAGGCCTCCTGGGCAGGGGAGTCATCCTCTTTCCAGCAGACGTCTCGAGTTGCCCATCCTGCAGGTTGACAGAGCATCTCCCCGACATGTTTACGCCACAGGAGCTTCTGGCTTTGCAAAGCTGTCACTGACATCCATGCCTCGTCTTCTGCTTCAGTTTGGACTTCTTAATGATGTGGCGGAAAAAAAAAAGTGCAGAGGCAGATGGAAAAACAAAGCCCTCCCGGCACTGAACTGTCACGCTGTCCGACATCTTGTGTCTGCACATGTGGAGTCACTGTCATTTGTCTCAATGCTGAGAACAACAAGACTGTTTGGAGAAATATGTCTCACTCCACTCCTTTGCCCTTTTGATTGGATGAAATTTGCTGATGGAATAAGTAAATAAAACTTTTTACTGAATTGTGGAAGTAAATACGATTATTTTTAAGCTACTAGCTTGACTTTTTCTAGAAATGACTCACTGCATGCGGTTGTAGTATTGATAAGCTTCACTCTCACAAGGTTGGCTATCTCTCTGTGTGGTCCTCTGACTGATTGTTGAACTGTGGACAGTTCAGAATATGCAAGAAAACTTTAAACACTTTCTAAGGATAACAGGTTGTATGTTTTCACTTAAATGTATTAGCAAAGTGTCAAAGTTCCATTCCGTCATCTTTCGCTTATCCAAAGCCGGGTCCATCATTTTTGATGGAGCCGAACACAATCGTTGATGTCACACTCAATTGGTCGCCCCTTATACAATCCATAGCTTGAGGACAAAGATGTCCTTACTCTGTTCTTTTTGATTATTAATTGTGTTGATTATGTTCATTCTGTTTTGTGTTGACCAACTGTGTAGGAAGCCCGTTGGGATTTTATGGTTCTGAATTTAAATTGAACTGTTGGTGCCAACAGGGTTTAAGATCCCAAAAAATAAAATTGGCCAGTTTGTTTGCAAACCTAGAGAGACTAATGTTTTGTCAGTTGTGTGTGAATGTGTGACAAAGAGATCATGACCGAAAAAGGATTAAAAAAAAATTGTGTTTGAAGAACAATTTTCTGAGCGAGATTGATTCTACCCAATAGCAGGAAGTGTTCTTTTCATGGACGGTTTCCGAATTTAGCCAGCAGCTGAGTTTCTAATTCTCCGTTACACACCCTTTGAGTTCTGTACACACCCTGGTTAAGAACTGAAGGTTTTATCACAATGTCATGTTTTGCCTCGTGGTGCAAACAGTCAAATGTAGCACAATATTAAGCATTGATTTTTTTCTTCCTGTGATCTCATCAACCCCAAGTTTCCAGCAATGATTTACTGTTTACCAGCTTTTTTCCTCAAGTCCTCAGCCGGTAAAATGTTTGCAGACTATTATCTGACTGTGTTTATCTGACGCTGCCTGTAGCTGCATTGAATATGTGTCTCTCTTTTTATAAGAAATTGCTTTTATATCATTTTAAATGTTGCGGAGAGGCTTTCTTCTTCCCAGAGAGGAAGATATATAAGGTGGTGGGTACTAAACTAAAAACCCCGGGGAAGGGAAAGGAAGACGCGTGGAAAAGATGTTTGAGAGGAAACAGAGAACGCAGGACAGAGATCGATGAGCTGTGAGGAAGAGGGAAATGCGATCAGAGGAAAGGGGAAATCAAAGACACACAAGGGGTCATGATGCTAATCCACTAATATCCCAGAAGACTCCCGGCAATGTCACAGTGTGGCGCATGTGAGCAATGGAGAGGTCTGTAGAAGAATGTTAGTGGATGCACTCACGTACGCTCTGCTTTAGTCTGTCTTTATTGACATATTTTTAAAAAATGACATTCATCAAATTTACGAAGTTAATCATTTTTACAAGAAAATCATTGCTATTTTTTAATAAAAACCCACATGTGCATCAAGAACCCTATGTGTTCAACTCAAAGGGGAACTATTGTGACTTTATAACGTCTTAAAAAATGTTAAAATTGTAAATATTTTTGGTAATTAATGTCCCAGAGTTCTAATTTTTCTATGTGTTCTAAGATCACATATTAAGGCAATGTTGTAACTATCTAAAACCTTTGTTGCCATGTCTTGGAAAACCATGGCTTGTTTTGTGCTGCTCCTGGGGCGCCAGTCTGTTGCGTGGCCAAACATTCACAATCATCCACACACATGCGTTCCTATGGGGAATTTTACTGTGGCAAATTAACCTAACGTGCATGTTGTTTTAAGAAACTGGAGTACCACGAGTAAACTCACGCACACTTGGGGAGAACATGCAAACTCTATCCCAGATTGTTTAAGGCAATAGGCAGGGTAAACCCCGAACAAGTTGCCAATTTGACGCGGGGCCACACACACAACCATCCTTATACACACTCATTCCTAGGGGCAGATCAAATGTAGCCAATTAACCTGACATGCATGTTTTTGAAGAGTGGGAGGAAACCGGATTACCTGGAGGAAACCCACACATATATGGGGAGAACATGCAAACTCCACACAGAAAGGCCAAAGCTTCAAGACCCGCTCCCCCCTCCAGGAATCTAAACCTGACCTTCTTGCTGTGAGGCAACTGTCCTGATCACTACACCACCATGCAGCTTGTTACTTTGTGACCCTTGAAAGAAATAAATGAGATGTTAGATTTTAGTTAAAGAATTAATTAGGCTTAAGATCTTTGTCTGCTTTTACTTTTCAAACTTGGCTCTTTCACCAAATTGGTCTTTTTTAAGCTCTAGTTTCACTTGCTAGTTAGCAGCGAGCTAATTTTCCCGCCTCAATTTCAGCAAAGTGCTGTTGAAGACTTAACCAACTGTAAACTGAAAGGGTAATTGTGTCATATGGTATGTCCGAACATGTTGATCTCGAAGGAACAGCGCTGCAAAAAATGTCCAGATACTTTTAGGAGGCACTAAAAACTATTTCTGTTCTGAATAGAAATACCTTCTCCCGCCAGGTAAGACTTTCTGGTAAGTCTTACCTGTCAGAAAGAAATTTTTTCCTTGATGTAAAAAATAATTTTATAACATCAAGGAAAATGTTTTAAGTCCAGACTTTTTACTTTGGCCGAAGCTTTTTCAGCACAGCTCTGCCTTTTATGAAAAAAAAAAATAAAATAATACCCATAAGAAGCACCTTCTTTTTTACTCCTACAGATAAAATCAGTCAATATGTAAATGACGGTGATGCAAATCCATGCAACTTTACAGTGAAATAGAAAATACAGAAATAGAGGCAAATAATGTTCTCGTGGTCTTACATGCAAGTTAATTCAGCTTTTAATCACTGTGTTTTGATAAATTAAAATTCAAGCTATTTGTCTTGTGTCTGAAACCAAAAACAAATATTTGCAACAAAAGTATTAAGAAATGAATCTGTAATTTTAGAAAATAGCCCAGTGTTGCATGATGTTCATCAGGTTGCATAATAACTTTATAGAGAGTCTTGTGTTCAAATCCAGCTGCAGGTTTGAATATCCAACATTTTTGTCATAATCCGGTTTTAATGCCAAAAAAAAAAAAGGAGAATTCTGTATAGAGAGATTTTGTGAAGCGGATTCACTCCTGCCTGGAGAATTTGAGGAAAATAATCAGGGTGCTGAAAACATTTCAATAAGGAAAGTTTGACTGACTGAGAAAATAAAGCTCCAAGAAAAGCAGTCAGATAATGAGAAGACACATCTTCCAAATTACCTCTTGTGATAATGAATCTGTTTAATTCACCCCTTACAAATATATTAAACTCATTAAGAAACAGTGCAGTAGAGCATCCACACTCAAAATCATTCAAAGTTTAAAGAAAATTTGACAACCTTATGTATCAATGAGTGTTTCAGCAGGTGTCAACTTTCTGTGCTTTCTTGGAGGTGTGAGATGGAGGCATCCCAAAATCATGGACATGATTTCTTCCACTGAGCTCATTAGGAGCATCACATCCATTCCACATGTTCTGCATAATTCTTGCCCCTTTGCTTCCTCACCAGCAGTCTGGACCCCATCTGGGCTTGTTCCTCATTTGCTTGCAGCCTGGCACTCCTCTGAAATGGTGCCATGAGTTACATAGAACTGCCAGAAACTTCTCATATTTTATCAGAAGTCTGAAATACAAAGTGTCACGATGCTGAAAGATACAGGTGTCCAACTTTACCGTCACGGAGGCTTTTTTAATCTTCACTATTCAACAGTGAATAGTGAATGCCTGACTAAAATAAGAAGATATCAATGTGCAAAAAGAAGATGTAGAAAAATATGTTTTATCTATTTACTGAGAATTAGTTATTGGAGTTGGAGAGAAATCTTTGAGGACAAAAATAAATAAATGAATTACTGTATTAATCCCTCATCGGGGAAATTTGTGTGCTGCACTCCTTACACCGCAGCAGGCTGCCCTTCGACGGCACTAATGGTGGGAGAAGCAGGAGTTAGGTGTCTTTTCCAAGGACCCTAGACGTGCTCTCTGTGGGACGCAAACCCGCAACCTTCAGGTCCGCGTGCAACGCTATATCCAATGAGCTGCCATCTTCTCTCTCCTCCCAAAAAGATGAAGGAAATGAAGAAATGCGGCAAGGGATTCTCTTTTGGAATAGAAAAGTATCAAACTAAAAAAACAGTGAAAATGATGTGAAAGAACTTTAATGTTTAGTCTGGTACTCAGACTACTGAAGAGAAAAAAAAACAAACCTAACAAATTATATAAATATATATACTTATTCCATTCCGTCATCTTCCGCTTGTTCCGGGGTCGGGTTGCGGGGGCAACAGCCTCAAACGGGCAGCCCAGGCCTCTCTCTCCCCCAACCTGCATCCTCTAGCTCACCTGGAAGGATCCCAAGTCATTCCCCAGCCAGCTGTGAGACATAGTCTCTCCAGTGGGTCCGGGGTCTGCCCCTTGGTCTCCTCCCGGTGGGACGTGCCCGAAACACCTCGCCCGTGAAGCGCTCGGGGGCATCCTGACCAGATGCCCGAACGACCCCATCTGGCTCCTCTCGACCTGGAGGAGGGGCGGCTCGACACCGAGCTCCTCCTGGATGGCAGAGCTCCTCACCCGATCTCTGAGTGAGAGCCCAGCCACCCTACGGAAGAAGCTCATTTCGGCCTTTGTACCCGCGATCTCATTCTTTCGGTCACCACCCACAGCTGGTGACCATAGATGAGGGTTGGAACGTAGATCGACTTGTAAATCGAGAGCTTTGCTTTTCGGCTCAGCTCTCTCTTTACCACGACGGACCGATGCAGCATCCTAGTTATTGCTGATGCCGCACCGATCCGCCTGTCGATCTCCCGCTCCATCCTTCCCCCACTCGTGAACAAGACCCCGAGATACTTAAACCCCTTCACTTGGGGCAGGACCCTGTCCCTGACCCACAGAGGGCATTCCACCCTTTTCCGGGCGAGGACCATGGTCTCGGATTTGGAGGCGCTAATTCCCTTTCCGGCCCCTTCACACTCAGCAGCAAATCGATCCAGTGAGAGCTGGAGATCACGGTCCGATGAAGCCAACAGGACCACATCATCCTCAAAAAGCAGTGATCTGATCCTGAGGTCACCAAACTGGATCTCTCCAACGCCTTGGCTGCGCCGAGATATTCTGTTCATAAAAGTATAATACTTATAATAAGTATATATACTTATTTAGTTACAAATTGGGAGGAGACTAAGAGGCAGACCCTGGACCCACTGGAGAAACTATGTCTCACAGCTGGCCGGGGAACGATTCAGGATCCTTTCGGGTAAGCTGGAGGATGCAGCTGGGGTTAGAGAAGGCTGGGCTGTTGCCCTTGTGATCTGACCCCAAATAAGCGGAAGATGACGGAACGGAATCTAAATTTACTGATTTATTATCCAGAGGAGTTATTCACTTCCCTGAAAATTCTAGTGGTTTTAGTAATTTGGTTGATGTCAGAGAGCAGAACCATCTTTCAGAAACTTTAGCTGTACAAGTTCTGCTCAATGAGAACAGAGAGAAGGTCAAAAAACAGGAGCAAAGGTTATTTAAAATTAAAAACCATTTTATACACACCAACCCTTACTCATGGTCACCAGGATCTACATTTCTATGGGGGGGGTACCACAATCCGGTATATTTTGGCTTTGGTGCCACTTCGTTAATTTTTACTGGACCAGTAAATTTTGGCCTTAACCATGTTGTTAACTGTACATTCATAGTAACATGGCAACAGTGTTAACTCGGCATCTTTTACATTGTTTTGATGTTGCTTTAAAAGATGAGCCTCTTTCTTCATCGCTTTGTCTGCTCCCGGTCAAAGGACATGGGCTGGTCGTGATTTCTCAGACAGACAACAAACGCAAAAGAATGACCGATCGAGCATGGGTCAAAATGCCTAGACTCAGATGTAATAAAAAATAGTGTGCAAAGGCGGTATTACCACTAACTTGTTCAAACGCATCACTAAAAAGCTCAATTTTGAGCCGAAAATTGCGCAGAGTTGACCGTCTAAGTAAGACGTCTAGTGCCATCGTTTCAAGCTGTTTGCTTCTAGTGGTACACACGTGAAGGACATACTGTAATTAAAGTGTTGTTTATTAAAGATAAACATTTATTTCATCAATTTTATTTACAGACAAAAGACTGGATCGAAAAGCAGTAGTAGTAGTAAGAGAAGTAGGATCAATAACATTTCAATGATAACCATTCCTATTTCCTATTTTCTCCTCTGTCTGAACAAGGACAACAGTACATAATGCTATAGCCAGTCGCTCCCGTAAAACTCAATTTTACCCTGATGCAACTTCAATGTCAACTATAACAAAGATGATGAGGCAAGACTCTGTGTTTCTGTCTCACATTAATTTCACTTTCTTTGAAAACTGACCTGATAGAACTAAAGCTCAAACAAAATCTTCAATATCTGTTCCATCTGAAAAGGAGATCCCGTCATTTCGTTGTTGTATGCCATCATCCCCAGCTGCCTCAAGGTGTCTGGTCTTTGATGAAATTCCACCAACAATCAGACTCACTTGCCCAGAAACATGATTATTGATTTTGAGGTGAGCCTACTGAATGCACCGACTTGTTTCTTAGAAAAGCAACAGCGGAGCTATCGTTCAGCACTAATGACATCATTTTGGAAGAATGCCTCTCCTCTCCTGAACGGAGCTGTAATATATTTATTTATCTCTCGCACGGGCAGGTTTGATAGGGGAGAGGAGATTACCTGTCCAGATTATGCCCAATGATTAATGCTTGTTTGGCCGCTGTGTGATAATGCACATTTGATTTAATGAAGAAAATGAATCGCTTTCTGTGACTTGCAATAGCTTTTCTGGAGGCGGGAGGAGAAAAATGTTTGAGTTTGAAAGCAAGAGAAAATTAAAGGACAAAAATAGAGTAAATTGACTTATTTTTCATGTGCTATTGGCAGTAATGTCTTGTTCACGGTCACGTTCATATAAGTAATATAAATTGGTTTCGCTGGTGTGAAAACATGTGAGGTGTGTAAAGACTTTTATGCAGAAAGGTACTGTTTATCTTAACGATTGTAGCCATTAAATGAGAGCCTCACGATTGGACAAATCCATTTTTTTTTTCAGAGTAGTCAATTCAATTTTATTTCTCCATTTTAGCTTCCGCACAAAGTCATCTCAAAGAGTTTCACACACAGTTAATCAGACAGAAACACACAATCAGCACAAGTATTAGCCATTGACTGTTGAATGGGTTGAAGAATTTGACATGAGTTATAATGTATGGCTTCATCAAAATAAAGTCAATTCACTTGCTGCTTTTTGCCTTTTGTATAAGGCCATGTTGAATTTTGGAGCTGGAAAGATGCGGTCATGGACACAATCTGTGTTCACATGGCAACCAAGAATTTATTAACCAAGATCAAGCTTTTTTGAAGGAACACGTTCCTGCCACCTTAATGTGGCAGTTAGGGTTAGGAGACCCTAACTGCAACTAATCTGTCTGACTCACGGGCTGGATTCCTTTAAATAAAGTCTGTCAAATGTAACCACATGGGGGTGTTTAATTGTTGCATCTGATTGGCCAGTCACTAAATTGAATAACTCGTGCTATAGGGCATATAAATAAAAAAATATATATAAAGTATGCATTAAAACAGATTCTAGTACCATTGACAACCGTTTTTCAATCAAAGACTGTGGGCACTGAAGATTTTTAGAGCAGAGATAACATTCTATTTGACATGCAGGCAGACTTATTGCCATGAAGCGGTTTGTAGGTGGAAGGAGGAGGACTCAGTTGCAGAACAGACAACATGGTTTTTTTGTGAATGGTAGTCCAGTATCGCTGTGAAAGAAAAACAAAGTTTTAGTGGCGTGGCAAGAGTTTATTGTTCAGATTGTGTTTCATGGTCATGCAACCAGGGGAACCTGGCTAGAAGGGACAGTATGACCCAACGAGAATGTCTGAGGTGATTGCCCTTAAATAGACAGCAGGGTCCACAGGTGGGTGGCATCAGAATAATTACCCTCAGATATCTCAATCAGGGTGATGAGGGAAGGTCCATGGCTCCCTCTAATGGCAAGTGAGGGGATTATGACACTCATTGGTAATCAGCTACTGTACCTACAACTGGGAATTGAAGATTAATATATATGGGATGCATCCAGATATGAGAGTTGGTGTGAAGGGTTTGTGGCTCAAAAAGTCTAGAGTCAAGGAAATGAGGGCCAACAAGTTGAGACTGGGATGCAGATTGGATCAGCCATTGTTCAGATAGTAGTGGGAAATCAAGCAAGGACCAGGTATCTGGAACATTCCTCTTTTGCCCACGGAGAATAGTAGAGGAACAATTTGTAAACAGCAAAGCACTAATTAGAGGTTTTGATTGTTATAGTCAATAAATAATGATGTAGGAAAAGCAGATAAAAGCAAAGGACAAAGGCTCACTGCATCTCACCTCCTGTTTTATGCTTCCTATCATTATTGGATTGAAATGTAGCTCATGCGTCCATTTCACAGCAAGTAGATCTCCAGGGAAAAATACTTTCCTAAAAAACAAAACTGAGGGGATTTGTTTTCAAGCCAACAGGAAATATGTCCTGTTTGTTCATGCAATACGGCCCGAAGCTGTTTTCTACCAGTGCGTCTATCTTCTTCTAATATTTCCTGTGTGATGTGTTTGGCTCTTCTCATTGGGATTAATATGAAGGAAGCAGTTTGTGCAGACGCCTTAAAGGGAGGACCCACAGCCTTTCATAAGGTTTGCAGTTAGCCTCCTACCCACCATTACAGATAACCTAATGATACATGAATCAATCTGACTGGCTGAGCAGCGAGGAGTGGAGTAGCTTCACCAAAGCAAATCTGATGCTTTTATAATGACCCTAACTACAGTTTTACCTCCCATAATCCCTACATGCTAGAAAATGAGTTGGTACAAGTGTTAATAACATGCTCACTTCAAGAGCTTCTAAAGCTTTCCTGTCATATTTACTTCTTTATGAGCTTTGAGAAGATAATTCCTTTATAATTGGTATTTACTTTACAAAACTTTACTATCGATTTGCAATTTACTCACAGTCAATATGTTAGACCTGCTGAATCAACACAGCCTGAAGTCCTTTATCATCTTTTTTTCATCATCACTGAGAACAGTACATTTATTACATTTCAGATGGATAAGTATGAGACAGTCTGTGTCTCAATCCATCTAGCCAATCGTCTATCCTTGCGTTGCCCTGGGTGGCTGTAAGATTAACACAGTCACTTTTTGAGAGAGTTGATTTGTAATCCAACTAATTACATTTTTAAAGTCAAATACAAAACACTGTTTACATCTATATTCAAAGGGAGGGTGGCCAATCACCAGAGAGCTCCAGGACAAATACCCCACCCGGAGAGCGTGCCGAAGTGTTCCTGTGCAAGACAAGGACTTCCTGACTGAGGCTGCTGCCCCCGCCACCCGGCCCCAGCGGAAGACGACTGACCGGGTTTGTACAGTTTGCACAGACTTGCTGTGGCGACTTCCGAAGAGAAATGCTAATCGGAGAAGATTGGTTGTACTGGTTTGTGAAAAGATTTGTGTGCAGTGTAACATCCATCTTCGAAAGAAAACTTGTGAGGGCAAGTGACCCTCCAGCTGTGGTGCGTATGTACTTTTTTAAAAGCATGTATGAGGTCACATCAAAATATCTAAAAAACTGTTTTGTTTTTTTCAGTAAAACTATGAAAGTTTTTGGAAAGAAAAATGTTATCTTCTGAAATAGTGTATTATGCAAAACAAACTATTAGCTGAACACTACCTCCAACGGGACTTTTAAAAACCCTAGTTGATGCTTTGCTTGGCCACCAAGTTCTTTCTTTATTTTACTTTAAGCTGAGAACTTTTTTGTTTTTCTTCAATTTTTAGAAGTCTTTAAAGGTCACATTTGCCTCTATTTTGAAAGAGCAAACCTAAGCGCCCAAACAAACACAGATAAAAAGAAGATGAATAGACAAAGAAAAGCAAACAGAAGATGAATAGACAAAGAAAAGCAAACAGAAGATGGTCCAACAGAAATCTGAAAGAGGGACTCATTTATCACCAGCACATTAGTAATAACGTCTAGCTTTATCAGGGACAGGGAAATGCATTGTCCGCAGAAATGCACTTCATTACCACAACTTGAGCGACTCCAAACTCGCTGTCACAATAGTTGATGCTTATTAAAACTGAATCAGGACAAAATGTGGGCTTTTTCATTGTGACAGTCGAAGAATGCCATCACACAGGATAAAGAGCTTTAACGTTTACAATAGATGATTTCTGTCATGCATAAAATGGCACAGATGCCTTGTTTTCTATCCACGGATGTCTGAATATGTAAATCAGTTCCACATTCCTCTTGTCTGCAGCTAAACTCATTTATGGAATATATTTTATCTGTATTTATTTTCTAAATCTTTTGGTTTTTCCATGTGAATGCACATGAATTTGACTTCCTTCTTCATTTAATCCGTATAAAAGCAAAACTCAGACCTGACTGTGAGTACAATTCTTTTTTTTTTTTTTACTGAGAACCACATCCAGAAAGCATAAAGATGTAAAGCCAGAGATAAAATGCTGCTCATTTCCAGAAAGAATTGTCATGCTCACTCTCTTCTTATCCTGTCTCAGCCTATCAGCAATGGTAGAAGCCCACACCCGTTTTTTGTTTTTTTTTTTAAAGCAGGAGATCCAGGAACACAGAAATTTTGATTTGACAAACACTTGATGAGTTGTTCGCTTCAGTAGCTAATCTTAAACTTCATTCTCTCCAAAATTGTAAGACTCAGGATGATCAGCATGGTGCTCCACAGAGCGTTGTACTTTTCCCACTGCTCTTCTCTGAAAGTCCTCCACCTTGCAATTGTGAAATAAGTTTGGGAAGACTAATACTTTCATCCGGCTTCTTGCTGATGGAGGAAGTCTGCTTACAATAAGAATTTGGCATGACTTGTGTTCCAGTGCGCTGCAAATAACCTCATGTTGCTATGAAGATGTCGAGATTTTATTAGTCTTTTGAACCATGGGAGCTTCCAAAAATTGTTGCCAGAGTAACCCACATTCCTCCCAGTGAAGAGCCAACTGTCTTGTGTAATGTCAAACCAGTGGCAAATCCAACTGTCTTCCACCAAGTGGCTGTTCCACTTCCATTGCACCAAGCGGCTGTTCCACAAGTGGCTGTCCAGTCCCATCCAACTGTGTATCACCTACCAAACCTGAACCCATTAAACCAGCTGTTGAGAAGTTGTTTGGAGTTCTCTCATGAACTGCTATGGGATTATTATTTTTTTTTTTTTTTACAGAAAAGAACATACTGGGAAGTTTGCTAGTTAGCAACCCAGCTAATCGTTACTTCTCGAAATGGAAGAGTTGGCTTGAATGAGGTAAAAGTAGAAATAGGTTGTTATTTGGGGCTATTGAAAAATTTGGGACATGAGTGGTGAAAAACGGAGAAAGATCTCATAAGCACACACATACCGAGGTTGTGATGGCATGAAGCAAAACTAGGGAAAGTCCTGTTGTTTTTTGTTTGTCTTTTTTATCATTATGACAAACTATTGGAATGATCTGTATCATCAACTTTTTTGCCAAGAAGGCCTTGATCAGGTTGAATTTCCTGTGAAAAACTAAGCAATCTGCGCAGATCTACACAGCCATAATCAAATCCATCTACAGATACAGACAGCAGTGCTTTGTGCGCTCTAAGGACATTGGCCTCAACCTTCCATCTGACCAAGACTGAGGATAAGCAGGGTGGATCACAGATGATCTTTCTCAACCAGAAAATGTATTATTTCTAACCCCTCCACTCTGGCAGTAGGCTGTGGTTCATTCTGATCAAGACCCCTTGAAATGAAAAGTTTCTTGCCCTCTGCTGCACTCTTATCACTTGTACCCAAATGACACGTGCAGCCTAATGTTCAGTAGACACCTTGCTTTACATTGATGATCCTGATTTAGCTGACCTTTGAGGAGGCCCTTATTTTGAAAGTCTTTTTATATCATATTTGGTATATCCATTTTTTTTAGAAATCATATTCAGATATGATCCTAAATTTTGTCAGTCTACAAAATTATATAATCAATCTATTCATAGTCATAGTGGCCAATCAACCAAATATGCATGTGTTTGGATGGGGGAGGAAACCAGAGTGCTTGGAGTAAATCCATGCGTACACAGGGAGAACATACAAACTCCACACAGAAAGGCCAATGATTCTAGCCTTGCCACCACTCCAGGACTCGAATCTCCAACCATCAGGCTGTGAGGCCACATCGCTAACGACTGCACCACCCTGCAGTCCCCACCAAATCTCAGAGTTCAAATAAAAGTAGATCATGACACAAGGTAAAGATCATTGGTTTACGTCAGATATCTACAAAAACCACAGGGAGAAGAGATAAAGAAGGCGGAATATTTTAAGTACTTAGGATCAACAGTCCAGAGCAATGGAGAGTGTGGAAAAGAGGCGAAGAAGCGTGTTCAGGCAGGCTGGAACAGGTGGAGGAAAGTATCAGGTGTGATGTGCGACAGAAGAGTTTCAGCTAGAATGAAAAGGAAAGTGTACAAAACCGTGGTGAGACCGGCCATGCTGTTTGGTCTAGAAACAGTAGTACTGAGAAAAAGACAGGAAACAGAGATGGAGGTAGCAGAGATGAAGATGCTGAGGATCTCTCTGGGAGTGACCAGGATGGACAGGATCAGAGGAACAGCACATGTTAGAGATTTTAAAGATAAAGTCAGAGAGGCCAGACTGAGATGGTTTGGACATGTGCAGAGAAGAGAGAGAGAGTACATCAGAAGAAGGATGCTGGATTTGGAACCACCAGGAAAGAGGACTAGAGGAAGACCAAAGAGGAGGCTCATGGACACAGTGAAGGAAGACATGAAGATAGTTGGTGTGACCAAAGAGGATACAGCAGATAGGCTTGGACGGAAGAAACTGACTTAATGTCGCGACCCCTGAAGAGAAATGCAGAAAGAAGAAGATCTATAAAAATAATGCAGAGTATGGGGTCAGTTTTGAGATTCCTGACAGGTTCATATGGGTATTTTTGGTAAAAAATGGACCCATGCTCTTTTTTAATATAAAACCTCACTCTACGCATAATATCAAAATATATAAAAAAAACCCCAGCCCTTAAAATCTCTAATTTAATTGTTATGTCAGACAGAAATGTTCTTGTGTTGGCATATTGGCACTTGGATAAAAAATCTGGCATTAGAGTGTTCCAGATTGATTCTAAATTCATTTCAAATGGAAATGAAGAATTCGAACGAAGCCAAACTTGGGTTGTTTACAGTTTTCACAGATTTTAATGAGACATTTTAATGTTTTGGGCAGACTGACAAATATTCATACAGCTCTGCTCGCAGTGAAAATCCAGATACTGTCAACCCGACTATTTATTTATCCAGCTTGTCATTTTATTATGAAGCAGCAAACATTTGAATTATTAAACCAAATGAAAGAGTGGAAATATTATTCTGATATTTTCTCTGATATACTCTGAATATTTGTGTCTGACATACATACTTATAGATTGTAGATCAACTGAACAGGTGGTCAAAGTTATACATTATTAAACGTTAAACTGCTTTCGAAATGTATAACTTTGAACATGTGCTCAGTTTCACATGTTCATGAAAAAAGTCAATTTTAAGTTTACTCAAAGGAATAGCAATTTTTTTTAGCGTTTTTCTGTTAGTTGCCATGTTAAATTAATAATGAACAACTTGAGGAATTTGAGTCAAGTTTTGGCAGCTTGAGCCAACAGAAGCTCAGACATTTTTTGTCCAGCTTACTGTTTCAATACTTCTTGTCTCGAGGTGCCATTTTTCAGACAGAATGAAGAACTTCTACTAAATATACTGAACGGTGATTTGTTACTGCACAACCTGGCTTCAGTAAGTTCAGATTACACTTGACTGCAAGGCAGCTTTATGTTTCTGGTGCTAACATGCAGTTCCCAATTGTCCGCTCAAATATTGTTGCCAAATGTGATGCCAAAACGTGGCTTTGTTGAATCTTTCCTGGAATCCCGAATATACAGAAAAATATCAGTCTGGTCACTACACCATTCAGGGGTTTTTCAATTTTAATACAGACAGAACAGTTCAATGAAAATTAATTATTTCCATCTCGTCTTATTTGTGAGATGCATAATTTCTGCACAGGTGAAGTTTCGCCAATGCTTAAAAGCAAAATGGCACAGCAAAAAAACTGTGAGTTTGTGTCTTTCAGTGATCAAAACCCACAAAAAAATAAAACTAACAAATATGATTTGTATTTTTACATACTTTATTCATCCCTCTCCAGGAAAATTTGTGTGCTGCTCCACCACACCGAAGCAGGCTGCCACAATGGCACGAGAAATGGGGTGTCTTCTCCAAGGACCCTAAACATGAACACAGTCGGAATCAAACCCGTGAACTTGCGCTCCGCGGGTGAACACTCAAACCACTGAGCCACTGTTTATATTTCCAGCAGCAACTTTATATCATTTTTTGTTGAAAGATTTATTGCACCTCTTCTTTTTCTCAAACTGTTTTTCTGAGTCAGGCAAATGAGTGGGTGTATCATCATTGAGGAACTGCACAGTAATTAGTCAATTTTGGTTGAATTCTCAGCAATGCGTCATGGCCTAGCTAGCATTAGCAACGGATCTTTGACAGAAAAGAAAGATAATGTCTGGCTTCTTGCAGACAATTCAGAAAGTTTTACAACAGACTTTACAGAGTTTCAAATTGATTTGATTTGGAAAAACTTGTTCAGTTTATCTGACAATGAGGCAGAGAAACGCCTGGGTAGTTTTCCATCTACTGAATGAAGCTTTCTGGCGACTAAGACGAGAGAAGTCGATCAGGAAACTCTTCAGAAGTTGGTCATTGACTGTGCAGTAACCTAATTAGGTTCACAGACATATGTAAATTCAAAGATAAAAAATAAAGAAAAAGACACATTGAGTCATTGAAGCTGCACTCGGCATGTTCATTCCCTATTTTTAAAAAGGAAGCACTAAAACTTGTCTGCTCAGTCTTCATGGACTCTTTGTTCAAGTTTTACTGGAAAGAGAATTGCCCCTTTGGGGATTAAAAATAATAAAAAAAAGATTTGATGCAACACTGAAGGGTTATTCATTTTCTTACTGTACAGATTTTATACTGTCACATCCGACATCTCTGACTGGTTTCTTTGCTGTTAATTCACGTTTGCCATTTGATAGTGTTTTCCGGCAACAATGTCTCTGGATTTTGGAGAGAAGATACTACAAGTGATTTTGCATTCTTGCATTTTAAGAAAAAGTCTAAAAAATTGTGGGATATTCCAGTTTCTCACTGAAAACAGGTGTATTCGGCCAAAAGGTTAGTTCAAACTGATTGAGTGGAAATAATTATCTGTTTCTCTGTAACCCTGTGGCAGTCAGGCAACTTGCAAATTGTCTGCCCTGACTCATGCGTTGCTAGACGCTCAGACAACTTGTAAGAAAAGGCTACACCAGCCATCGTAACCCAGACGTGGACAAAGCAGTTTGGAAAATTGAAAAATAAGTAAAAAAAATCATCTAAAGATTTAAACAACACTCACGTTTATAATTAAATAAAGTTTAATATGTTTCCCATATGGAGCGAAGACCGAATCATTGACCACTCTTTGTGGAGTTTGCATGTTCTCCCTCTGTATGCCTAGGTTTTCACCGGGTAATCCGTTTTTTTTTCCCCTTCCACGAAAATTCTTAAAAGGTTTATCGGCCACTGAGAAATTGCCCCTAAGAATAAGTGTATGTGTGTGAATGGTGGTCTGTCTCTAATAATGATCCAGCACTCCCTGATTGGAATAGGACGTTCAGAAGATTAATGAATGTATGAATAATGTATTCCGTACAGTTATGTGAATACGTGTTGAATTGAAGGGTCATAATAGTTTGTGTTCGTTTTTTTTTTTTAAGTTGTACTCTAGTTTGTTCATGCATAATTGAGTCATTTGTGAGCTTTTTCATTCATATGTAAGCAAGGTTGTTCTTAGCCACTGATTTTGTTCTACTATTTGAGCACCCACCACATCCTGTCTTTGTCGTGTCTCATCAGCTGTGGGTGTCCTGAGTTTAGCACTTTTTGGTTTGTAACTTGTGCCATCTTGTGTGGTACTTTCTGTTTTATTTTGACACATTAACTTTTCTTTTATTTCATTCTGTACTTCCAGCCCTGGTGTCCTGTTGTAGACTCATGAATAATAGATCATACCAATTCTAAAATTGTGTTCTCCTCTATCCACTGCTCATGAGTGAAAGACATTGGGACAGAAATGATGTTCTCTTAGAGATAAACGTCCTCACTCATCAGTAAGTAAATAGAAACATCTTGTGTCTTCTCCTCTCCCAGTGGGACGTGTCGAACACAGATAAGTTTAATTCCCAGAGGCAGGTGTTAATGAGGTCAGGCCGACATGATCTTCTTCAATTTAAGTCAACCAAGCTCATCTTCCAAGAAGATTCCAGCTCATTTCTTTACCTAGTTCTGTTATTAACCACCTTACGTTAAAGGATGGATGCCAAACTGGCTTAGATGATTTCTATAAGCCTTTTGTTGCCAAAACCAGATACAATATAGTGTGGGTTTCGGTGAATATTTTTTAATGTTTTATCACACAGTATTTTCATTCTTTTTTGGTCTTTGAATTTGTTAGTCAATCTTTTGGATCTTTTTTTTTAATTTTAGCCACTTTAACAAACCATTTCACATCAAAAATGATTATTTTTATGCACTGTGTTTAAAATACTACATTATTTCTGACATTACATCCTCGGTGGGGAGCTGCCCACAGATATGCGGCCCATTGAACGACCTGCTCTGCAGTACAAAGTTGCCTGCAAGAGGGATCTGAAGTCGTGTAACATCAACAGAGCAGGGCTCGAGTCAGTGACGTCTAACCGCGGTACGTGGCGTGCAACTGTCAAAATTGGTATCAAGGAGGCCAAGGAGAGTGGAGAGATCCAGCACGAGGCTACAAAAACCCAGAAACAACAGAGAAGTCAGTCTGCCACTTCTCCCCCCATGACTCATACTGCCTATCTCATTTGCTTGCTAGCAAGTGTGGTAGGAGCCTAAAAGATACGTATCCACGTAAAGACTTCATTGTCTCCAGAGACAGAAGGATGAAAAGACTGAAAATGGCAACATTATTGCTTCAGAACCAGCTTTTTTATTCTACGGTCACCCAAATAGTTACTAAACTTTGGGACACTAAACTTTGTCCCAAGTTACTTTAGCAAGTTACTAAACTTTGTGATTTGTGTCATTTTTTCCCTTTTTTCCATCTTTTCTGTAAATTTGTTTCAAGGTAACCAATGTTGTAAAAGCTAGTTTTTTTGGGCACACAAGCCTTTTTTTTGCTTCAGCCTGTTCTTGGTCACCTGTATCATTTGAGTATGAGGATTTGTTTTTGTCAATGTATATAGTAATGTTATAGGAGACTGAGTCCGAAATAAAAAAGTTTAAAAAAAAAAAAAAAAAATATGACACGGCGGCTTCTGACCAGTGTTTATCTGCTACTTTACATTTAAATTATTTTGCTCTGGTGGGGCTGAAATCTATTGTTGACAAAGCAGAAAATAAGCTTTTAGTTTAGTTTGAAGGAGAAGGATTAAAATGGCATTCATCATGGATGCATATAGAAAAGATCCAGTCAATGACATCTGGAACATCTGGTGATCGATGAAATCGAATCAGGTCATGTTTGACCTTTACAATCTTCATGTTGCAGGGTTCATGTTTGGGTTTAATATTTCATAAAAACATTTAAATGTCAAGGCTCCAACGTGATCTTCAGTCTACTTTAATGCCATTTTTAACATGTAACTGAGAAAAAAAATCTCAGTTACAGTGAGGGTTTTTAAAATAGCTTGGTGACGTTTGTTCATTTATTTTATTCCATAAATAAACGTGAGTAAATGTGAGTAAATGTAAGCCATGTAAAGTGTCAAGTTAGGTCTTTGTCTTTTGAGTTTTCATGTTTTTGTACAAGTGCCTCTTCAGAATGGAATGAGTGCATTTGGTGTTAGTATGAGACACATGGAGAATGTGCACCCTGCCAGAGACTTTCCACCCAGGGGGTCTCACATCTTTGAGAAGGATTAGCTTTTCTGTCACACTCCACAATCCCGCTTTTGGAAATGGAAGGAGACCAAATTAAGTCACAGCTTTTCTGTTTTTCTTTCTCTGATTCTTCTGATTTCACTTCCTTCAAACCACGTTTCTTTATGTTTTCCTGCAGAGAAGTTGCCGTTCAGGCTTGAAGGATATCAAAATGAAGTTGTCTTTATGTGTGTTTACATAGGCACACATGCAGAGATGAACACATTAAAGCTCTTGGCTTTTGGACTCTGACACTGATGTGAAGCTCAGAGATCCAGTGGACTTTTAGGAGGATCAAGCTGTACTTCCATTCGCTCTGATTTGACGCTTCTTTCCCTGTCATCAGTCTCACACACACGCATGCACATACAGACAGTGTTTGGGTGACGCACGAGTGTAAAAAGTTACTGCAATAGATTCATTTTTCTGTAGCACGGTGTTATATCAGATTATCTTGATAAAATTAGTTACTTCGTTACTTGTTACAGTCTCAGCCAGGTGAGTTAAATGCATATATAAATGAAGAGTTTTGAAATTATGATTCTCTAATTAAAACAACGTGCAGAGTTTAACGTTAAATTGCTGCAAAGAAGTATTACATAGAGTGACGTAGTGATTGCTAATGCTTTCAATGAGCACTTTGTTTAGGTGTTATCTTATAGTTTCATGTCCTCAAATTAGTGAGCCAAAGAAAATGTAAAGCCTTCAACGGTTAAAAAAACTTCTATTGGATAAAACTTGCAATAACTGTAGAAAATTTTTATTTTATTTGTTAAATGTTCATAGTAGGATTTGTACTACTTTGGACTATATAAATAAAAATACTATCAATAACAATTAAAAAAAATCATAAGTTGCGTGCTGGTTTGCAATCTGACCACTAGAGTTCAGTGTTTGTCAGAGGCCTGACACTTTGAACCATTTGAGACAATTTGCGACTGAGGTGTTGATACTTCACAAGGCTTCATTTACCCGTCACCACTTTTTGAAAGTACTGTTCATGTTTACAAGGCTGCTTGCAAGATGTGAAAATGCTACCAGCCTGATTCAAAGAGTAATAAAATATCATGGTCTGGTGAACAACAGTCCAGAGCAATGGAGAGTGTGGAAGAGAGGTGAAGTAGCGTGTTCAGGCAGGCTGGAACAGGTGGAGGAAAGTATCAGCAGTAATGTGCGACAGAAGAGTTTCAGCTAGAATGAAAGGGAAAGTGTACAAAACCGTGGTGAGACCGGCCATGCTGTTTGGTCTACAAACAGTAGCACTGAAGAAAAGACAGGAAACAGAGATGGAGGTAGCAGAGATGAAGATGCTGAGGATCTCTCTGAGAGTGACCAGGATGGACCGGATTAGAAATGAGTACATCAGGGGAACAGCACATGTTGGAGGTTTTGGGGATAAAGTTCGAGAGGCAAGACTGAGATGGTTTGGACATGTGCAGAGGAGAGAGAGAGAGTACATCGGAAGTACATTGGAACCACCAGGAATGAGGTCTAGAGGAAGACCAAAGAGGAGGTTCATGGATACAGTGAAAGAAGACATGAAGATAGTTGGTGTGACCGAAGAAGATGCAGCAGATAGGATTAGATGGAAGAGGCTGACTTGCTGTGGCAACCCCTGAAGGGAAATGCCGAAAGAAGAAGAAAACTCATTCATTTAAACGCCAGAAAGGGTTCTAAGTGTGACTGAACGGCCAGACCTGGAGCAGATAGACGGTGGATTTAGATATAACTGCTTATCCAATAATTACAGTAAATATCCTCAAAGATATATGCGGAAAGCGTATTCCATACGCCCCATGGAATTTCTGTTCTTAACTCTGTTATGTTTTTTTTTAAAAAGTTGTTTTGAACAAAATAAAACTAATCTGGGATTTGTTTGTTAAAAAAGAAAATAATATCTGGTCAAATGGAGAAAATAATGAAAGAAATACCTTTTTCTGATTATGTTTCAGTTCAGTAAGAAAATGTGATTGTAATGATGAAAAGCAGACATGCTCTGTAAATCTGTGACTAATAACAAAAAGCCCCAATCATTCTTTTTTTTAATCAAATCCCCTTCGTCCTCCCTTTTTCTCTGCTGTTTCACGCCTTGTGGTGAACGGTTTCTCGCTCGTACAAAGTAATTCAGAAATGTTTAGGGATGGAAAAGAAACAAGGACAGGATTAAATGAGTTTTTCCTCTTCTGTGTAATTGCTGATACTCAGATGTGCTCAAGTACCTGCATTCCTGAACTAATCACAGTTTTGTGAAGATGTGTTAAAACTCATGTTAGAAAATCTCAATATAAATGGAAATGAACGTTTGTGTCGGAGGTGGACTTTCTGCACCTTCTGGTTTGGTTACCTTAAGTTTATCTAAATAAGTACTTAAAATAGGAATAAATTGTGGTTGTACTGTTCGGGGTGTACCTTGCCGCTCGCCTTGAATCAGTTGGGATTGGCTTTGGCACCCCCTGCAACCCTGTAAGGAATTGACGGGTAAGAAGGTTACTAACTCACTGCCTGATTGCTAAAATAAGTAAAAAAAATCTAAAAAAAATAATTCGACTGGTTCATAAAAAGAAATGTTTTTTTTTATCTAATCTTTTTTAAGTAATAAAAATATAAAATTTAAACCAAAAAAATGCAAATAAAGTTACAATTTTACAAATATATTTAAAATAAAGAGATCAAAATCACAGTCTTGCATTAATTTGCCCTTAAGTTGATAAAACAGAGGAAAATCTATTTTTGTTAGCAAGTTATTTTCTGGTACGACAATACAGATTTGATTGAGCATGGATATGAATTTATGTCAGTGTGTTTATTTTAATTATGCTTGTTTTCTGCTGCAATTATCAAGATAATTCCTTAACGACGCCTAAAAGGAACAGGTATAACTATCTTCATAAACGCCACATGCCCTGTGGTGTATTCTGTATGTATGCCTAAATTTTACAACTGTTGCGTTGAATTAATGCCCTAACCATATTCTCTCCCTGTCTGTGTGGATTCTCTGCAGTCTCTCCGGTTTCATCCAACATAATGAAAGAATGCAGGTTAAGTGCAGGTTACACGGAGTCCCCGTGTAACCATCAGGATGAAGAACATCTACTCATCCCCGTACTGGGCATCTCCGGGCTGAGGACTACTCCCGTGTTTCCATCAGGAGGAAGAACATCTATTGACTTCTTTAGATATTTAGCTGTAGATTAGAATAAGCTAATATTTAAACAATAATCTTTGACACATTGGTTGCTCGTCCGGCGGGAGGGATCTCTCTTTCATGTGGATCCTCACGAGGTTTCTTATTTTTTCCCTACTGATGGATTTTTTAGGAGTTTTTTTTCACCGTGAAGGAGAGTCTAAGGGCATAAATGTGCTAGTCTTGTTTAATTAGCATTTGTTAGTTATTTTTCTTGCTGTGTGTTTGTGTTAATACGTTCCTCTTTTTCTTGTGAAGCCCATTGAGACAGAAATTCTGTGATTTTGGGCTATACAAATAAAATTGAATTGAATTAAGTTGATTGGTGTTTAAATTCTTTCTGCTGCAGAATTCCTGGAACAGGCATGAAACCATCTCCTTGGCAACTTCTTCCACCTCCTCAGAGGATCCAGAGATGTTCTTTTTACCGTCTTGTAAACCTGATGACGTTCACTAAGAAAACCCAAGATGGATTTTTTCCAGCATGCATGTGTGTATCGGCTCCTCCATCAAACAATCAACCAAACAGAAGTTATTTCAACATATTTTTTTTTTTAAACCAGAATTGCAACTTTTTTTTTTTCCAAGCTTTTTGACACCAGAAACATTTGGCTGTAACTTCATACAGATACTCAAAAGCTTCCAATTCATACATTAGGATACAACATAGAGACATTTATTTCATGTTTCAATACCAAAACCATGTGCCCTCTCCCCCTCCCCGATACCCCGAACAATTCAAGAAAGCAGCATTATTCTTTAAAAACTAAAAATGGAAAAGAAAATTAAAAAAAAGAAGCATTTTAGCTTCTGTGAAATTTGTCCGTTATCGTCCAGCCGACATGAGAATAATGCACAGGTGTCAAAACGTCAGAACGGAAATAAAACATTTGTTTTTAAACACTCTTTGAAGATAATCTGCACACACACTCACTCACACACTTACATTTGCACACATTTGTGCACACTCATGCACGTCTATGCAGACATGCATGCACTCAAAGGCACACACACATTCTCAGTTACACATGCATGGGGACAAACTGCACTCACACACAGGTATGCACACATACACACCTTTATGCACAAACACACACACAAATGTACACGCAGACACGTGCACATCTGTGCACACATAAACTAATGCATGCATGCACACATCCAAGTATGCGTACATACACATACACACACTTACATCCATGTGTACAGACATACACATGTATGTGTGCACTCATACATCCACGCACAAACATGTGTGAACATGGACACACACACATACACATATATATCCACACTCACGCCTATCTGCATGCATGTACACTCATAAACACACACACATACACACGTTGGGCGTTTCTGAGGTCAATCACCACAGAGTGACTGGACTTCTTGGCTGGGGAAGAGTTTTCAGAAGGCAAAGGGGGGGTGAAATCATGGTAATGGATTCTTCCACCACGGCCATGTTCTGTATTTTTTTTCCATCTTGGTTTTCGGTTCGCTGAGACGCTCAAAGACTCTAACGAAGTTCTGTTTTAGAGCCAAAACGTGACGAGAAATACAAAAAAAAAGTTCAACCAAAAAGGAAAATAGCAACATCTTTCTCGTGTTCTTCAACTTTTTACTTGGTCACTTTTTAAATTCCATATATTTATTTCCATATATATTTATATATATATATTTATATATTCTTTTTACAATTAAAAACACCATGAGTTTGACAGACTATTTGGTTTCTTTTGTGTCTAAGTAGAAGTGTTTCTCTTGTTTTGTTAATAAATGCATGTAAATATGTTTTCTCTGCTGTTCTGTGGGTGAAAATGTGGCCCCGCGAGAACTCGTATGCTTTTTGTCCACAGTTTGCATATCACTTCAAAGATTTTTTCACCCCTCAGTCTGGTGTACCCATTGGCAACCCTCAGTCACAGGACACCAGCATCTCCGAGTCAACACTAAATGTTTTAAAGTGTTTTTTTTTTTTTTTCACTGGCTGGTAGGGGCCAGGTGTGTGTGTGATGGGCGGGGGCTGAGGAGCTGGGTCTGTGTGGGAACGTTACAGCTAAGCCCCCTCACACCTCCTCCATTAAGGTTCAGAAAGCAAACAGTTTCTCTAGCCTGAGCAGCTGTGGACGTGGTGCTGACCCCCCCGGCCTCCTCCTGCTTCCTGTGGGCTAGTGCTCTGAGCTGCTCCTGCGCCTCCTCCAGCAGTAGCGCCACCTCCTGTTGCTGCTGTCCCACAACGCGCAGCCTAGTGGCACCAGCCTCCTCCTTCCGCTCCTCACTGCAGGACATGGTTGCTGACATCTTGGCGTCTGCAGGAGCGACGCTTGTTTGCATACACGCTACCTCGTTGTCGTGATGACACTGGACCGAGGGGATGATGGGAATAGAGCAGGAACGGAACAGAGGAGGAGGTGATTGGCTGTGACGCCGGCCAGGCCTCCTCAAGCTTCGGATGCTGGCGGGGAAAGGATGGGTGTGGTCCGGTGGGAGGTAGTCCCCATCACCTCGCCATGACAACGCTGACTCCGTGCATATGCAACCCCCCGTTTCCATGGAGACAAAGGCATCTTGTCTGGAGTTGTCACAATGGCTCTCCACTTGGGTTTGGAGACTGATGAAGATGGAGAGGAAGATGAAAAGAGACAAGAAGAGAGAAAAGTTTATTTAAACAGAGCAAAGAAGAAAATGTGTTTGCTGAGTGTTTTAACTCAATCAGACACAGAAACAGAAACTCTGCTTCACACCCTCTGCATCACACAGGCGAACAGAAGGAGGACGACAAATCTGAAGTCTTTTCACATCCTGCTTTTCACATCCTCCTCAAATGGTATCTTGTGCAGGGATGCACATACATTTTTTTGTCTAGCAGACCAAAAGGAAGTACTCACTGAACATTTTGGTTACAACCTGTTCCCAAGATGGCTAAACAAATAGTTTATGGTTAAATAAGTTATAACTGAAACATACATTCATTTTATTACAACTACCCTCTCGCCTGAATTCAGCTGGTACAGGCTCCGACACTTCCGAGACTTCATTAGGGATGAGCGTGTCGTGATGTGGGGATGTGGAAGGAGGAGGAGGATTCAAATGCAGAACAACAAAACACGATTTATAAACCAAAAGTCCAGTAGGGCAAAAAGTCCAGTAAGACAAAGGGCACAGGATTAACTCAGGATAAAAAGTTCAAATAACATAACTTATGGTCAGGCAGCCAGGAAGACCTGGTTAAAAGGGAAGATGATGTGATGACGGTGATGCCGATGACCCGACAAAGACATCCAGAGTGATTGCCTTTTAATAGGCATCAGAATCCACAGATGTGTGTCATCGGACTGATCACCCTCAGGTGTTCCTAATCAGGGTGATGAGGGAAGGTCCAGAGCTCCCTCTGGTGGCAGTGGAGGGGATCATGATAGAGCGGTTCAAAAGACCAAACAAATCGAGTTACAACTTTTTTATCAGCTCATTTTTTACAGCTAAAAATATTGGGATTCTCAAAATATATATTTTGTTTTAATTCTCATGTACACATGTACCCGCCCACTTACATGTACAATGCAGATACGACATCAGAAAATAGCAAATATTGTCTGTTTGTGATATTTGGTGCATAATTTTAGAAATTTTTCTAGTTGGCTAATTTTATGTGTAAATTCTATGTTAAATTGATCAGGATTCATTAATCATTGATTGTGAACGTCTCACGATAATGGATTGAATTAAAAGGTAAATGAACAGACCATTTGAAAATATTAATTGTAAAATCAAATTTTCACCAGTTTATGATTCATATTTTTAAACCAACAGAGAAAACTTTGAAGGAGTGCAGCATCCGCCTCTGATAATAACCATGTAAGGTGTCTGAGTGGAACATTCTGACATGGTATCATAGTATCTCTCTCCAGCAGACAGAAAAGAAGAAGCCAACTCTCACCTCGTGGCATTTACCTGGGAAGTTTGCAGCTTGAGCCGGAGATAACAACATGATTAACCCTTCGTCACAACACAGGTTCTTATCTTTAGACAGTTAAATAACTTGTGATGTCGGGATAAAGGTACGAACAGCACTACTTGACTGGTTTCAGGCAGGTCACAGACCTGAGGTTTTAGTGCCATTCCTGTTAGAGTTTCACTCGGCTGGCAACACAGTGAGCTACATCCAAACCCCAAAGCGTCCCCGAGGATTTATGAAACAATAAACAAACAATAAAATTCTCCTTTTGAGTAGATGAATGACATATTGGTACAAATGCAGCAATTACGCAAATATATTGACGTAATAACCCTTTATGTTGGTTCTGGACCAATAAACAGATCAAATAATGGTGGCCTGTCACATAAACTTCTAAGTTATCTCCCACTCTGAGAGGGACCTGTCTCATAGTCCAGTGTGGGGCCCGTGACGCGAGAGACAAGTTAATAAATCTGTCCACTTCCCCAAACAGTGACAAATAGCTCTACCAGAAAGACAGAACAGAAACTGGTGGCAGTTTACTGACAGGACATTAAAAGTTTAGTTTTACTAGATGAAATATGAAAACTTTACTCAGAACTTTACCAAACTTGCTGGAAAGTACATGCACATACATATTTGTCTCTCTGAACTTGTGATGAGGATGTGGAAGGAGGAGGAGGACCCAAATGCAGGACATAAACAGGATTTATTTAACAGAAGTCAGGCAAGGCTGTGAGCCAAAAGCATAGGATTAATCCAAAAGAATGTCTTTAAGTCCAAAAATAGAACAGAATTCAATGATAAACTTGGTCAGGCTGTCAGGAAGACCTAGCAGGGAAGGATGGTGATGGGGCGATTGCCTTTAAATAGGCAGCAGTTAGAAGAGTCCACAGGTGTGTGGCATCAGGCTAATGACTGAAGGTGTTTGAGATCTGGGATAGAAAGGAAGGTCCAGGGCTCCCTGTGGTGGTAGGTGAGGAATCATGACAGAACTCTAAATTGTCATCAATGAATAAAAAGTTGATAATTCCACAGAGTATGTTTTCCATCCATCATCCAGAGAGAGAAGCTGCTTTATTCTTCAAAAGTTCAAAAATTTACTGAGAGTTGTGCGACATTGAGCGTAAGCAGAACATGTAAAACTAAAACACTTCCTTCCTTCCTAAAATGCACAGTCAAAAACAACCATTCGTTCAAATAGTGTCCGAGCTTGCAATAGAACAGCACTTGAAGAATGTTTTGACATGTTCATACATGGTAGAAAAAGATAATTTTGTATGAACCCCCCTTAAATTAGTGAAAGTTCAGATGTATCCTGTTACTTCTTGGTAACCCTAGATTACCCATTCATCTCTTCATTCAATCAGTTTTTCTTCCAATTAAAATCACGTCTATTCTGTGTCCTTACATCCATCTGACTGTGATAATCTCTTTCTCGGACTGACCATCCATTTCTGACTGATCAGTGTGTAAATCCAGTCTTAATCCAGAGCTAAAGCCTCATTACCTTTGTGTAATAATTCATAATCCTTTGCAAAGAAAATGTTTCTTGGCCATAATTATGAAAACAACTTGAAGTCGTGAGAGTTAGCACTCTCTCTTCATCAAGGCTTTTTAAAAATAGAGGTGGGTGGAGAAGGTGCTTCTCGTGGCTCAAAGGAAACTCTTTTCTTGTGTTATGTGCAGTGTTTTTCAGAGACATTAAAAACATGTGAAAAAGCACAGCGGAGACTTAGCAGGCCCATGGAGTGGTTCCTGCAAGCGATAAGAGAGGATGATGCGAGGGTGCTAATTCCCAAGATAACATTCACAGACAAATCTGCCTTTTGATGTGCAGGAATATAATCAGATTGCAAAAATCTATGAGGAAAAGTTCAAATATGGAGCTGGCAGGCAAGCCGGATCAGTTGGAGGGGATTGGTGAGGTAAGTGACCGACCAAGCTTTTATCTTAGATGGAGGCTCATTATGGGTACAAATGTTAAAAGGGGCTTTTATTAATCCCCTGACCAACCTATGAAGGGTTCTTATATTGTGCAGGGATTGAATGTAGAATCCTTGAAACACTGACATGCAGGCAAGAATCCCAAACAAACATGAAGGTGAGAGTTAGCATCCAAGCACACATACACAGTATGTGTGTTTCTGAATAAATACTTAAAAATATGCGTGTGTGTGTGTGTGTGTGTGTCTACACACATAGAACAAGAAATATGTTTGAATATGGGGAAAAAAGAAAAATGACTGCACCCACTGTCTGTTAATACAGCCAACATCTGTTAGCCAGTTTGGAAACAGTTTTATCTTAAAATAGTCGAACATCCGAGGACATTCTGTCTCCTTGTCAGCCATTGCGGCGAGATAACGCTCGACTTCTAAAACGATATGAAAAGAAGCCAGCATCCTTTTTCTGAAGCATCTTCTGACTGTCATAAGCACCCTCTGCACTCATCGCTTACACACTTTTTACTTTTCTGCCCTGATTTAAATCCATCTATGCGCTTGGGGACGATGCAGACTATCGTACTTTGGTGTCATGCGTCTGTGAAATCTGTGGGAATGGAAGAGTGGGTGGGTCAGTGACTCAGCCTGCGTTCCCTGTATGACCTGCATATCTTTTGATATATGTTAGCTTTGCTAACATGCATTAGTAAGTGCCTCTGAACCACCATGTGCACTTTGTTTTAAACCATTTACATATTTAAATAAAATGTGTGAGTTTTATTCCTAAGTGTGTGTAACATGTTGTTTTGTACTGAGGAGTGGAGTACATAAACACTTTCCTAAGAAGCAAAAAATAAAAAAAACAGCTAAATTCGGGACTGCAAATGACTGCCATGTACCCGGAAGGCATTCTGAATAACTAAAAACAACATAATTACCATTTTGAGTTCATGTTGCAGGAAAGAAAAAGCACAAGTCAATAACTAGGTTTAGCTTGGTGGTTGCTAAAAGAGTCAAACCTACAACATTAGTACAGGTTCTTCAGTCAGAAGAGAAAACGCTAGATCAGGATACGTCTGCTCCTTTTGGCATTTCCCTTTAGGGATCGCCTCAGCAAGTCAGTTTCTTCCATTTAACCCTATCTGCTGCATCCTCTTCGGTCACACCAACTATCTTCATGTCTTCCTTCACTGTATCCATGAACCTCCTCTTTGGTCTTCCTCTAGGCTTCCTCTGTACTCTCTCTCTCTCCTCTGCACATGTCCAAACCGTCTCAGTAAGGCCTCTCTGACTTTATCTCCAAAACCTCTAACATGTGCTGTTCCTCTGATCCTGTCCATCCTGGTCACTCCCAGAGAAATCCTCAGCATCTTCATCTCTGCTACCTCCATCTCTGTTTCCTGTCTTTTTCTCAGTGACCCTGTCTCTAGACCCAAAAAGAATGGCCGGTCTCACCATGGTTTTGTCCACATTTCCTGGCATTTTAGCTGAAACTCTTCTATCACAACTCACACCTGATAGTTTTCTCCACCTGTTCCATCCTGCCTGCACACGCTTCTTCACCTCTTTTCCACACTCTCCATTGCTCTGGACTGTTGATCCTAGATACTTAAAATCTTCCACCTTCTTTATCTCTTCTCCCTGTAACCTCACTTTTCCATTTGGATCCCTCTCATTCACACACATGTACGCTGTCTTACTCTGACTAATCTTCATTCCTCTTCTTTCTAGTGCAAACCTCCACCTTTCCAACTTTTTCTCCACCCAAAGATAAATATCTCCAACATATTTGTTTTTTTTTCTTTTATTATTATTTTTTTTAGAGTTGTATCTATTTGCCTGGTAGCAGAAACTTGTCTGAAATTAATGTTAGGAGTCGACTCAAACAGTCTGACCCAGATACAAGAAGCAGGCAGGTGCAGGAACTTAGGAAATTATTTTACTTGGAAAAAACACTTGGGAGGGGAGTACAGTTGGTTTGATTAGATCATTTCCATGATCAATTTAGACTAATTAGAAAATATATATATTTTTTATAATAAAGAAACAGCCCACCATCCTGAGGTGCTTTCATATGCTTGTGTCCGACTGTGTTCATGTCTTTTCCTTTCTAGTTGAAATGTAGGTCATGTGGAGCTTATTGTAGAGCTGGTACCGGTCGGACCACTGGGACCTGGATGCTCGGAGTGAAGCTTGCCAGTCCAGGTGGTTAAATCACTGATTCATGATCCATCGGCCCGAAAATGGGTCAAAGCCCAACACTTCTTGCTTTGAATTAATTTCAGAGGGAGTCTTTTCTCAGCTGTGGAGTTGCTCCGTTCCACCACAATCCCACCATTTAATCATTGCTCTGCGTTGTAAAACCTTCAATGTGCTAAAACTGAGCAGTGAAATCACAAAGATGGAATATCCCACATTTTGGTTCGAGCACTGCAGACCAAACCAAAAACTGACATATCAGTTCATCTTTGCCCAGCAGTTTCGAAACAAAAAATATGGAGGAATTCTTTTAAAATAAGAAAATTGGCTTAAAAAATTCTATTTCTGAAAAAAAATCCCAAATCCCTGAAAGATAGCCGGATAAGAAGATGACTGAAAAAAAGATTCACAACAACATACAATTTCAAAATAATTTAAAAAGTAATGTATCTTAATTGGCTATTTTTCCATGATGTGGTCCATTTTTCCTTTGATCATCATTTTTATTTTTTTTGTCAGGATGAGTAGGAGTAAGACATAAGAAGAAGATCAAAACTAGAAAGACTTTTATTTTGATGGTCAGTGAACAAGATTCAGTGACTAGGAACTATTTGTCAAACAGACGTTGGTAAAGTTGATAAAAACTTAAAATGGTAAAAATAAATTTGACATAAAAATACTAATAAATACACACTGAATCCTGTTTAAGGTTGTCTTTGTGAATGAAGGTTTTTCTTGGAAATAAAACTTTCAGTTTTAACTCGTAGCATTTCATTTAAAAGAAGGAAATCGAGTAAAACTACACATTAAATAAATAAAGTATTGGTTTTGCTTTGAGGTTTTGAGTCTCACCTTTTTTGTGTTTCAGTCTCCTTTTCAGATGAATCTACTTCTTGAAGGTGCTGATAGGCAGGGCCTGAATACTTGGATCCTCCAATAGGATTCAGCCTTCCTCTGATTATCGGTGGGGTCTTACGAGAAGCTGGCCAGTGAGCTACCCGTGTTCTCTGGTCAGGACTGTGAGACAAAGACCCGCTTCTGTTGGACAAAAAAACCCCAAAAAAAAGTCATAAATATTGATCCCGACTGGTTATAACATTTTAAACCTGTTCACATGAATTAACGAAGTTTTAAGAAAGCAATGACACTGGAGGCTGTATATAATCTCTCCGGGAGATGTAGTTCTTTCTGCTCATCATTGTAGTTCTTCTTGCTCGTCATTGTAGCGCATGCTGCTGGCGGTGAGTCATGAGTCCATGTGTCTATGATTTGATTCTTTGGATCACAAACCACACCTGGTGTCTGATAGGAAGATAGATTCACTAGGGAATCCAGAACTTCTTCTTTTGAGTCCTCACTTATCCCTTTTTAGATCTCATTCCTGAACCTTCGATGATTTCAGATGTGGACTCTCTTTCTCACCACGGCTGCTCCTCACTTTTAGAATTTACATTTGCAGGCTAATTTCAGTGGTTAGAGTGTTCGCACGCGGACCGGAAGGTCGCGGGTTTGTGTCCCATAGAGAGCACGTCTAGGGTCCTTGGAGAAGACACCTAACCCCCACTTCTCCCTCCATTGGTGCCGTCGAAGGGCAGCCTGCTGTGGTGTAAGGAGTGCAGCACACAAATTTCCCCGGTGAGGGTTGACTGGAGTAATTCTTTTTTTAAATTTGTGCAGAAAAACCTACAGTTTTATAGATCAATCCACTGTTTAGAAGGACCGACGTCCTTTAAAAAGAACTATTAAGTCATAATTAGAAGCATCTGGTTTGACAATGCTGGCAGTTTTAATGTCAGACTTCTTTTTTAGGGTCTGTTTTTAGCAGTGGTGGAACGTAACGAAGTAAATGTACTTCGTTACCGTACTTAAGTAAAAAAATTGTGTATCTGTACTTTACTTAAGTAAAATTTGAGAGCAGTATTTTTACTTGTAATTCACTACATTTTTAGAGCAAATATCTGTACTTTTATTGCGCTACTTTTTAAAAATGTGTTTTACATTTTTCGTTACATTTTTGTTCAGGAATTTAAAAAATATAACGTTTTTTTTTTTTTTTTTAGCGCATCTTGAAGCCGCATCGCTAAAATCAAAAGAAGCAGTTGATCAGGAGAAGAAGTTATGAATCGAGGCTCAACCAGAGTCGGGAGTAAACATTTTCCGCATTCATTCAGCGCGAAGAGCAGGGGCGGTTCTAAAATTTTCTGAAGATGGGGTTGGGATGGGGGCGGGGACGTGAGATCATTGACAAAGCCAATATAAGGTGACTTGGGGCCTCCCCACCCGCCCAGAACATTTTAAAAAATAAGTGTCATTTTCCTGCATTTTGGTGGACCATTTGCTGGCCCTGCAAGGAGATAGCTTGACTTGTCCCCTTTCCTTTCTTCTTTTTTTTGCGGACCAAAAGAGGCGGGAGAGGGGGGGCGGGGTCACGCACCTGCAGAGTATTTATTTGTGACCCTACAGCACAAAAAACAACATTTGAATTATGGTCGAATACTTTTACTTTTTACTTAAAAAGTCAAATTTACACCAATTACTTTTATACTTTTACTTAAGTAGATTTTTTTTATTGGTACTTTTACTTTTACTTAAGTGAATTTTTTGCCTAATTATCTGTACTTTTATTTAAGTACAAAAAGTGAGCACTTCATCCACCACTGGTTTTTAGTGCCATCCCAGAAACTCCTTGGTATTCAGGAGGTGATATTAGAGTGAAGCGTGCACTTGTGTGATGGAAAACAAACAAAACATTAGGGTTTGTGATTTTCTAGAGGAAAGCAGCAGACTGTCAACCATGAAGGATTGTAATGAAAAAAGCTCTTCTCGGGAAGGACGTACAGTAAAAGTTTGCAAGAAGTTTTATGCATTTTGGGGCAGTTCAGATTTACAATTCAACCAGGAAGGAGTGTTACCTCCATGTGTTTCAAGTCTAGACCCTCCCAGGACATGAACCTCAAACCTTCTTACTGTTACAACACCGTGATTATGCGAGTCACAATTACTTCTAGTTGAAAACTTAATGATGCAAAAAAAGTAAAAAAAAACTTCATGCAAAGTACACTTTGCAGATTTTTAAAAATCAGACTATGAATTTTAATTAAGATAGACTTTAACGTGGGAAAGAGAAGAAAGTTTTGGCTTTGGCAGGACCTGCATGAATATCACACCCTCTGGGATAAAATACCATAATATAACTGACCTATAGTAAATGTTCCAAAATATAACCGACTTTTACTGAGAGAGGTTTTATTCCAACAATATTTCATGAAGTGCATCTCTTACAATTTCACGGATCAATGTGAAACGTGTCAGATAGTAAACAGCCTCACTGAGACAACACAACACAGAAAACATGTTTATTTCAACATCAACGGTTGCTGTTTGAGGGGGAAAAAAATTGTGTTGAAGAAATAACCAGCCGATGGTTTAATTTAGTAAGCAGCCGGCAGGAGCTTCCTCCCCCCACCGCTCGGCTTTGCCAGTGTGTCTCTTCATGTGCATTGTAACAGAAAATCCAGCCTTGGCACAGGATTGAAACTCCAACTCTGTCAAATGTCCTGCACGTGTGTTTGTGTGTGTTTATGAGCGCAGAAAAACTCAGCCAGGACTGTGAGAAAAATGCTTCCCAAAGCTTCCATCTCTGTTCTGGCTCTCCATTTATCTCTGTGTATCTCCTCTGTTATAGATATGCTTATTACCGTGTTTATAGTTTTAATTATAATTACCATCATCCCTCTGTAATTAGCTCTGGCTGCACTGTGATGTGCATAATTCAATTTCCCTCCTCACTGAACCCATGCTGGCCGCAGGCTTTATGCAGAGAAACGGAAGGGTGGAGAGAAGAGAGGTCCATGAGGGGTGGGAGAAAAGAGGGAGATAGATGGAAGGATTGGAGTGTGAGATGCAGAGATGAAGGAAAGGTTTGGAGATGGGGAGGTGGGTGGAGAGCAAAGTCTGTGTGTGTATGTGTGTATAAAAACGTGTTTCTGTATCAATGTCTGTGTGTAAAAGTTGTTCAATATATGTGTGTGTAGGTGTCTGTGTTTTTGTATGCGAGTAGATATGCATATGTATTTAAATGTGTTTCTCAATATGTGTATATTTATGTATGTTTAAGAGTATTTGATTATATGTGTGTTCGTTTGTATGTTCTGTTCCATCATCTTCCGCTTATCCGGGGCCGGGTCGCGGGGGCAAGAGCCACAGACTGGACGCCCATGCTTCTCTCACCCCAGCTGCATCCTCCAGCTCATCCGGAAGAATCACGGGTCGTTCCCCAGCCAGCTGTGAGACATAGTCTCTCCAGTGGGTCCCGGGGTCTGCCTCTTGGTCTCCTCCCGGTGGGACTTGCCAGAAACACTTCACCAGCGAGGCGCTCGGTAGGCATCCTGACCAGATGCCCGAACTACCCCATCTGGCTTCTCTCGACCTGGAGGAGGAGCGGCTCGACACCAAACTCCTCCTGGATGTCAGAACTCCTCACCCGATCTCTGAGGGAGAGTTCAGCCACCCTGAGGAGGAAGCTCATTTCGGCCGCTTGTGTCTGCGATCTCATTCTTTCGGTCACCACCCACAGCTGGTGACCAAAGGTGAGGGTAGGAACGTCAATCCACTTGTAAATCGAGAGCTTTACTTTTCGGCTCAGCTCTTTCTGTACCACGACGGACTGATGCAGCGTTTGTATGTGTGTTGTAAAATCTGTGTGTGCATTTGAGTGTGTTTGTAGATGTGTGTGTGTGTGTGTGTGTGTATGTTTTTTTTTGTTTTTGGGATCCTTCCTTTTCTACAGAAACCTCTATGGAAAAATCTCATCTCAACAATTATATGGAACTCAGTGTATCTTTACATATGTATGCAAAGATGAATGTATATGTAATTATGTGTGTGTGTGTGTGTCTGTGACATCATACCTGAGATGTTTAGCTGTGCCTTTAGAATTGCTGGTTGTCGTGGCAACGTCACAGTGAGCAAAGCTGGACTCACACACACTACCATGCCGAGAGTCGGAGGGCCGCTTGGAGAACTGGAGACACAAAAGGAACATGCACCGTTATCGTCTCAATTATGACACATTGGGAAGCATGGACTTCCTACCAATCAGAACATTTCAGAGCAGGAGACCCTACGCAGGCCATTTGGTAAGTAAGTACTGAATAAATAAACTTTTTATATGAAGCCTTTCACAGACAGAATGATCACAAGACGCATCCCAAAGATGGCACATGCTGCCATGACTTCTATGACCCATCAACACAGTACAGTTTTGGTTAATCACTCTCTGAGAAGATCTAAACTTCCTCAAGTACCACTCATGTAGTTAGTTGTTACTTTGAATTGGTTGTGGAAATATACGTATGTCTAAATAATACTGAAACATAAAATGCCTTGAAATGAGATGCAAAAAGCTGACAATGTCCCATTTTTGAGCCTCAGATCTGTTCAAAGCCTTTCAAATAATCTGGGCAGCAGCTTTATGAAGATGTTCATGATTTATGTATAAAACTACTCCTCTGTCTCATCTTCTTCGTACATCGCGGCTGCACTAAGTAAAGCTGAAAAGTCAAAAAATCAATCAGTAATAAGGTCTTTCAATGCCAGGAATGATCACCACCGTGACGCTGACAAGGAAGTTTGAAGAAATGCTTTGTGCAGCAAAACATCAAAGACTCTTAGGCGAGAGAGATAGTTTCATATCACAGGTGAAGTTAGCGTGTACAGATGAGTCTGACTTGAGATAAAGCATAGTGTACATATTGAGTTTTCTGCATGAGGTTGGGATAAGGATGTACTTCACCACGGGGCATGTATACTGGCCTCACATTCATGTAATATCATCTCCTGTTCATTGATCTAAGTACCTCCATTCCCTCTGACCTGATTCATCACTTTCATTTAGTTCCAATTTGATTTCTTCCAATAACACTAGATGATTCTTTTTTATTGCTTTTGATATGGTTTGATTTTTCTCATACCAATATTTTCTTTACTCCTGGTATTTGATGTGGCTGCTGTGCTTCAACAATGCTGTAATTCTTTTTGGATTTCTTTCCATGCTCAAACCAGATTGGACGTACTGTACTGTATACGTATATGTATGTATCTTCTGAAACAAAGCAAGACTTTGTGCTCTGCCTTGGACTGTAAGGAGCACTTGCCTTGAATAATATACGTATCTTTGTATTTATTATACAGAAAAATATCAGTCTGGTCATCATGACGTCTTTTTTGGTCACTCAGTTCAAGTTAAATTAATAAAAACAACTGTTTATCATCTGTGTCACAGTGAAAATAAAAATAGTGTTTTCTGACTATGTTTGCTAAGAGCCTTTTGATTAGTTAATAGGGTCCAATAATCGAGCTCTGTGGGACGTTAGTGCATCCAGAGGGACTGTTATTTTTAGACAAACTTATAGCAATAAATTGAAAGGATTTAAAACCATCAGAGAGTAGCACCCTGCATTACATATTTTGACCTCTGAAGTAAAATTATGTTTGCCTGGTGTTGGAGGGATGGACAGTCGGTTGGAGGATGCAAAGTTGTTTTTTTTGTAGTGGGCTTTTGGGATGAAGTTGTCCACCCATTTTAAGGACGGGGGTGTCACGGCCACTCACTCGCCTGGCAGGGTTGGAGCCTCCTGCAGGCAGGGGGAGGGCCATCTGAGTGGAGCCGGCTGGTCTCACTTTGAAGGAGATGCCTGAACTAATTGTTTTCTCACTCTGTTTTTGATCTGTAAGTCAAATACTGTATGCTTTTGGGTTTTCAGTTTCTTCAATGTTAAATTAGTTTTTCTGATGATTGCACCTTTATTTTATGATACACTTGATTTAATTTGGCCCATACTTTGTCTCCGTTTCCCTCATTTTTGTCCCAGAGCCAGATGCAGTCTGTGACACTGGAACCAAGATGTATTTATCTCTGAATTATACAGAGAAATACATCAGTCTAGTCACCATGCTCTCATTTTAACTCAAGAACAGACTGAATCCTCCAATCAAAATCAAACACTGTCGTCAAGTGCTTTTTGCATGCAACTTTATGGGGCATGTATTAAAAACTGACCAAAAGTAAGATGGATCATCAAAGAACTGAATGATTGAAAATCAATCTCAAAAGATCAAAAACCGATTGGGTCATTGAAACCACACTTGCCATCTCATTTGCCTTTTCCCTGTTCATCACTGAGCTGCCACACATTACACATTCTGGTTATTTCTTTGACTTCACGTCCACCCATCTCTGATTTGCTTACTCTGCTGTCTGCTCAGATTTGCTACCCTCTTGAAGTGGGGTATATTCATGGGCAATCAAACTCATCCAGTGTTACAGTGGTGAGTCTGGTTTCCAGGCAAAAGGAACACAAGGCGAAACAAGAAAGTTTACAGTGAATGATAAACCCCTTAAGTATGCAAGTTGGAAGCTGGTTTAGTCATCGTTGTCTGGGACAGATGTGTCTCTTCAGCATTATCTCACTATCAAATTGACAGTAGGTTGAAGAATTTCTTCAACACAAGTTGAAACTTTTATTTTTGAGAGATTTCTTGCCCTGAAGTACTTCTTCAGCTTTTCTTTTCGACTTGGTTCCTGGTTTGATGTCTGACTAACAAGGCTAGCTGTCACTGACACAATCCTTTTCAAGGAATCCCCGCAGGACACCAACCTCATTAGCATCACACATGCTGTCACAGAGATGTGGCCATTTAGACATTTGGAGGCTAATTTGTACAACAACCTTCACATATTTTCTTTTGAAATCTTTATCTCAAGTATAGACGACTGGAAAGGAGGTACATGTTGGACGATCAGAACACAAATTCAGTCTGAACCATAAAATATCTAAATAGTTAAAGATTTTTTGTTCAAAAACATAAAGCAACATAAAGAGGCTGGGTGCTAGATGGTTTAAGGGGTTTCACCAAATTCAGGTTCCAACATTAGTCTTAAAACATTTAAGTACTTAGGATCAATAGTCTAGAGCAATGGAGAGTGTGGAAAAGAGTTGAAGAAGTGTGTGCAGGCAGGCTGGAATGGGTGGAGAAAAGTACAGGTGTGATGTGTGACAAAAGAACTTCAGCTAAAATAAAAGGGGAATTGTGTAAAACCGTGGTGAGAGCGGCCATGCTGTTTGGTCTAAAGGAAGTGGCACTGAGGAAAAAAGACAGGAAACAGAGATGGAAGTAGCAGAGATGAAGATGCTGAGGATCTCTCTGGGAGTGACCAAGATGGACAGGATCAGAAATGAATATATAAGGGGAACAGTACATGTTAGAAGTTTTGGAGATAAAGTCAGAGAGGCCAGACTGAGATGGTTTGGACATGTGCAGAGGAGAGACGGAGTACATCAGAAGAAGAACGCTGGATTTGAAACCACCAGGAAAGAGAACTAGAGGAAGACCAAAGAGGAGGTTCATGGATACAGTGAAGGAAGACATGAAAATAGTTGGCGTGACCAAAGAGGATGTAGCAGATATGGTTAGATGGAAGAAACTGACTTGCTGTGGTGACCCCTAAAAGGAAATGCCGAAAGAAGAAGAATAATTCTTCTTTGGAAAAACATTTGACCAGACCACCTAAAAAGAATTTAATTTGTTGCCATCAGGTTTTTAGGAACCATAAACTGAGAGTGGTATGGTATACTGAGGCTCTTAGATTGTTTGATTCTTAGTTTGAATGGAGGCAGTGGCTCAGTGGTAGAGTGTTCACCCAAAAGTTTGCAAATTCAGTTCCCACCGAGTTCACATCTAGGGTACTTGGAGAAGACACCTAACCCCCCGTTTCTCCAACTATTGGCACTGTCATGGCAGCCTGCTGCGATGTAAAGCAGCACACAGATTTCCCCGGTGAGGGATCACTAAAGTATACATTAATATTTTAGCATCAACATCTGCTTTCATAGTTTATATTCACTTTTTCTTTTAAATGACGGGATACTTAGTTGCAGTGGCTCCAGTCCTCAAAGATACGTATCTCTGGAATTTTCAAGTCACAAGTATCTGCTGAGATAACTTTATCTGATTATTTAAACAAATTATCTTCTGTAACTTATTAAAGCCAAATGAAAAGATCTATGAACATCATTTTAATGGTGATTGTTCTCCACATTCAAAGTAAAAAGTGGTTTAACAAAGCCATTGTAGTCAGCCAAACAGAGGAAACAATGAGTTCATTTAATCATCTTTTGATATCATAATGTGTCCTCTCATCTGTCTGCATCCTAATCTGCAAATGAATCCATCTTTTGCCAAGATGTAATAGAAAAAATACTGTGATGTTAGAACATTTATTGAAGATGACATGAAAATTTGCATAAAATTATTAACAAAAACTAAAAGAATCTGAGTTGCTTTTAGCTGGGATTTGAGAAATACTCATAAGGCTTCAAAGTCTTCTGTTGTATTTAAAAACTGACCTAGTTTGTGGGTTGGTAATGACATAAAAGTGTCACTGTGATGCACACTGCTTTTAAGAAAAGATTTTCAAAAATTGTGTTCAGTGGGATGCTGGGTACAGACTTTCATTTACGAAATCTTACAATTCTGGTCTGTCGTCTACCGCTTATCCTGGGCCGAGGTTACGAGTGCAACAGCCGCAGACGGGAAACCCAGGCTTCTCTCACACTGACTGCATCCTTCAGATTACTCAGGAGAATCCTGAGGTGTTCCCTGTCCAGCTGTGAGACTCTCCAGCTAAGCCAAGTGTTGGAAAAGCATTCTCACTAGATGTCTGAATCACCCAATCTAGCTTCCCTCAACCTAGAGGAGCAATGGCTCTACTCCGAGCTCCTTCTGGTTGGCACAGCTCTTCACTCGCCACTCTATGGAAGAAGTTCATTTTGGCCTCTTGTATCCGTGATCTTGTTCTTTTGGTCATCACAAACACAAACAAAAGCATCCTCAAAACAACCCAGAGTAACACAGTCCAAATCTTGTAGGCTACAGATGCAAGACTTGAGACTTCATGAAGCCAGGGCGAGAAGTAGGGTTACCATAAAGGGAGAGGAGAAGCATCTCCAAAATGCTTCCTGTTACACAAAAAAAGTATCATAGACTAGGCTAGCCACATTATTGGTGTAGCAAGCACCTGTTTGTTGTCACATGGGAGGGTGGAGGGGAGATAGATACAATTTGTACAAAAATGGCAGAATTTTTCTAAAAAAAACACTTTGGTGACAAACACAAGGCCCTCACATCACTTTTAAAAAGCCTTGAAAAGTCGATTTTGTTGGGCTCTTAGATTTTTTCTGTCTTTTTCAAGGTTTGCATCTCTTACCAAAACCAGGACGATGAAGGATGGGCTCTAAAGATAATTTTGTTCACCGTATAAAAGTTTTTTGATATTCTACAGAGTCATTTTTATTTTCAGTTCATCTATTCATAGGCACAAGCAAATCAGTAAAGACTTAAATGATATTGCAAAAAAATGAATTTATAACACCTTTAAAAATGAACTGCATTGAGAGATGTGGAAAACTTATGATTTAGCGGTTAATTATTTAGCAGTCTAGTCCACTAGAAATCAAACTAAACTTCATATGGCATCCACACTGACGTGAATCTGGTCTAGAGCAAATAGGATGATTTTTCCAGAAGTGACTTGATGAATTTTAAACACTCACATATGAAGCTAAACACTCCACGCTCAGAAAGTAGATACGGCTCTGTTTCTGTCATGATGGAGGTCTGTTTATGCAGCCATGGCAGACTCCGTGGAACAGCTGAAGAATTCATGATAGGGTAATAAAAATGGATTGAGAGAGAAAAGCTAGCTGACTTTCTCAGAGCTGCTTTTCTTCATTGCTTAATCAAATATGTCCAACAATAGACCCTGCAGCACTAATCGGAGGTGCTTACTTTTTATTATCAGCGACTGCCAAGTCACTCAGTCGTTGCTTTTATGACCTGGACCATCTCCAAGCATTTATCTACAAGGAGACGTTTTGGAAAAGAGAAAAAATGTGAATTACGCTTCTAAAGGCCACGTAAAAACAGGCCTTGTTGTTGCTAAAATGCCACAAAAATGTGGCAAAAGCCAGAAGAGTTGTGTGCATGTGCTCATACTCTGTGCACACTACTGACCTTCTGCTTGTTGCTCTCTGTTTGGACATTTTGGTAATTGACTGCCTGCAGATAGAAGCAATTTGGTTCAAGGTGTGCAGCCACAAAAATAAACAAATGCAACTAATTTGCATGCAACGTTCCCCCAGGACTCTTAACAGGAAACAAAAAAAAAAGCACAATCTAAAAGCAATATTTATGCACCAAGAATCCAACGTGTTTTTCTCCACAATATGAGCCGGTAAACAGAGGTTTTTAATGTAGAAAATTGTGCTGGAAAAACAATTAGAAAAAAAATTCAATTTTAAATGTTATTACTACAAATAACATAAAACTGTTAAAACAGAATGTTTAAAAAAAATGTCTCTTTGGGACCAAAAATATAGTCGGGGTATTAAAAAAACTAACTCAGTTTCAGACATGTTCTTTACTGTCTTCTTAAAGACGGTTTTCTTAAATACTGAAATAAAAACAATTAAATAAGACTCCAGTTAATTGAGTTTAGATTTCAATTGAATGAACAATGAGATTCCATCGAGTTAAGATCTATTTTTAAGGTCAACATTTATTGTTGGCTACCATCCATCTCCTCATCGATCACCCAGAGATCAGGTGGGGAGTTTTGCAGTCCGGGAGGAGCTCGGTGTCGAGCCGCATCTGTTCGGATCAATAGTCTAGAGCAATGGAGAGTGTGGAAAAGAGTTGAAGAAGTGTGTGCAGGCAGGCTGGAATGGGTGGAGAAAAGTACAGGTGTGATGTGTGACAAAAGAACTTCAGCTAAAATAAAAGGGAAATTGTGTAAAACCGTGGTGAGAGCGGCCATGCTGTTTGGTCTAAAGGAAGTGGCACTGAGGAAAAAAGACTGAGGAAAAAAGACAGGCAGCCCTTTTCTCAAAAAGGGCTGCCTTTCTTCTGTAAATAGTCTAAAATAATTCTATAGAAATGAGGATGACCAGCGAGGATGCTCCCCGAGCACCTCGCTGGTGAGGTGTTTCGGGCACGTCTCACCGGGAGGAGACCAAGAGCCAGACCCCGGACCCAATGGAGAGACTATGTCCCACAGCTGGCTGGGGAACATCACGGGATCTTTCCGGGTGAGCTGGAAGATGCAGCTGGGGTGAGAGAAGCCTGGGCTTCCCGTCTGAGGCTGTTGCCCCCGCGACCCGGCCCCAGATAAGCGGAAGACGACAGAACAGAACAAACTTTTATTGTGCTTTCAAAATGACTACCAGAAGTCCGCTTTAGACTTCTGGACTGCAGCTAATAAAATTCTTCTGTCTCCTTAATTTTATCTAACGTTCTGTCTGGGAGAAGCCCATCTGCTGCGGACTACTAAACTGACTTATTATTAATCACCAGTCCTAGGAACCTTCTACCTATTCATCCTGGGATAGAGTAGACAGGTAGTGCGCCCGTATCAAATTTGCTCTTTTTTCTCCTCCGACTGGGTTTTCGAAGTTTCCCCTCCATGAAACGGGGCGAGATGTCATGTCCTGTCTTGTTTAGTTGGGTGGTTACCAAAGGTGCACATATCTAGTGCGCAAGCGTGCATATAATGTTAAAATGCATGCTGTGCTCCACATCAAACCCCTCCAAGGCGCTTTTGAGTTCCTACATGATGAGCTGAAAGAATACTGATCCTAGAAATACATGTTTGCACAGAAAATCCAGAAAAAAATATTTTTTTTAAATTATTATTACATATAAACACTATTTTATCATTAAAGTCACTTTGAAAAGTGATGTTAAAATGACGGATGTTAAAACTGGTGCTTTCTTATGACATTAGTGGTACTGAAAAAAAACAATAAAAAAAAGGAACCTAAGGTGTAACTCCGAGCACAAAGTAATACTGTATGATCAGGTCCTCCTCTAAGTAATGGAACAAATAAATGATGTCCACTTTGGGTATAAGTTAAACTGATTATGGTATGTCTGATTTAAAACTGATCTGATAAATAATCTGGATTTATAAATTCAAACAACTAACTTAGTGAAATCAATTCAACCAATCAGGAACTTGTTCTTCAGGCTTTGGTTTTCCCTCCATACCTAAAACTGGTTCTCACCTTGCATGCTGCAGTGCGCTGAGAGAAAACTTCTGCATCTGAAGTCAGTTTTTCCCCTTCGGCTGAACTTTTTACTTCTACAGAATTTTTTATAATTCTTCTGACTTTTTTTAGAGTCTCCAGCCTCCATGGTGCAGGGGATTGAGGGAAGAGATCTGTGATATGTTTAAAAGACAGCAGCCTCACAAAAAGAAGGTTGTTGGTTCAAACTTCACCTCAGACTAAGTTTGAAACATCGGTCTTTCAATGTAGGTTTTCTTGGGCTTCTTCTTATTATCAAAAACACGTGTTAGGTTAAGTGACCCGTCTGAAAGATGAGTCTTTTCACTATTATTTTTGGCCAGATGAAAGATTGCCATCCTGACAAGATGTACCTACACGATTCCTAACCGTGATGTGGAATAAGCTCCACCCAGACAGTCAATCTGAATCGAAAGAGGAAGCATAGGTGTATATGAATGAATAGTTTTATGTATAACTCTGTAGAAAAAGAAATTAATTGAAATCATTGAGTAGAATATACTTTATTAATCCCCGAAAGGAAATTTGGGTGCTGCAGTGCAAACACCAGGTGTTTCACACCTCGATGCCCCATCGCCCCTATCCAACGGCGTCCCAATTCGGTCGCACAGTATTCAACCTGGCAACCCAAAAACTGGAGTCCGGAATGGTTCACAAAGCCAGGCCGCAGTGAAGAACACCAAACTGGCCTCTCTGTATTTCATTGGGTCTGAGTGAGAACCTCCAATTCATCAAGCGAGCAACGTCCGGTTGATGAACGAGCAACGTTCATCAAGCCAGCGTTGCTTGAAGTGTTGCCCCTAATTCGGGTACACCCCGAATGTGTCTTTTTCTTCCACTCCGTGATGGTGGAAGAGTCTAAAAATCCAATTCAGTAAGGAACTCAGAGAACCAAATATTAACTGGGTGGGGATTTTTGGCACAACCCCCATGATTAGTGGTAATGAACCTGATGACAATTATTTTTTTATACACTCTCCCAACAATTTTTTTTCTTCTTCTTCTCCTTTCAGCATTTTCCTTCAGGGGTCGCCACAGCAAGTCAGTTTCTTCCATCTAACCCTATCTGCTGCATCCTCTTCAGTCACACCAACTATCTTTGTGTCTTCCTTCACTGTATCCATGAACCTCCTCTTTGGACTTCCTCTAGTCCTCTTTCCTGGTGGTTCCAAATCCAGCATCCTCTCTCTCCCAACAATATATTCCTTTTATTTTCAGGAAGGAAATGTTCAAGGTGGATATAAACTCATTTGTGGATGAACACTTGATATAAATTATGTTACTGCTAAACGGATCAATGTAAAATCTCTGCAGAGCATCCAGAGATTAAAATGAGCTGAAACTCTAACTTTTTCTCCAGTTTTGTTGTAATCATATTTATCATCTGCTCTAAATATTTCAAAAACCAACTTCTTCAATGAAACTAAAACCTGAATGTGTAACTTGAACCTGTGTTTACAGGACAAAATGAGAAGAGCCAGAGTTCAGATGAAATCATCTCTATCTCAGTGAGGGATAACTGTGTGGATTCCTTAGTGTGTTCTGGTTTCAAATTTCATTTTTGAAAGCAGCACTAAACGGTGGGAAGTGGCGATGGTTTCCCAGGGTACTTACAAACTCAAGTAGCTTTATTGATCATAGTAGCATCGCAGTTTCTAATACAGCACTGCCTGAGGGCCTGAAGGTCACAATCAACCACCAGCAAAGTCTGTATGCTCTCAACATGTCTAAAGAGCAGATTCTTTCTAACCTTGCTGGAAGACATGTTTCTGATTCTTATCGGTGACTGTCTGAGACTAGTTTGATATTACCAGATGTGGAAGATGCTCCTGTGAATAAATCATTATAAATCAATGTGCCGATTGAAGAAATCCCAACAGTGCCGCCTCAATTTAAACAACGCTACTAAGAGGACAATACTTTAAATTCTTCTTCTTCTTTCGGCATTTCCTTTCAGGGGTCGCCACAGCATCAGCCTCTTCCATCTAATCCTATCTGCTGTATCCTCTTTGGTCACACCAGCTATCTTCATGTCTTCCTTCACTGTATCCATGAACCTCCTCTTTGGCCTTCCTCTAGTCCTCTTTCCTGGTGGTTCCAAATCCAGCATCCTTCTTCAGATCTACTCTCTCTCTCTCCTCTGCACATGTCCAAACCATCTTAGTCTTGCCTCTCGGACTTTATCTCCAAAACCCTTTATCTCCAAAACCTCTAACATGTGCTGTTCAGCTGATGTACTAATTTCTAATCCTGTCCATCCTGGTCACTCCCAGAGAGATCCTCAGTATCTTCATCTCTGCTACCTCCATCTGTGTTTCCTGTCTTTTCTTCAGTGCTACTGTTTCTAGACCAAACAGCATCGCCGGTCTCTCCACGGTTTTGTCCTTACTTTAAACATACTTTAAATGTTTAAGTGTCTTGTAAACTGGTCCTATCTGACAAAAAAAAAAAAAACTATGTCAAATTTCTGCAGTTAGATGGGTTATTTGTATGTTTCTTTTGATGCAAAAAAGAAAAATTGTTCACTTAGAAACAGAAAAACAGCCGTGAATGTCAATTTTATTTGTTTGTGGTGCTTTTAAGTATTTTGTGGACTTTTAGAGTGAGTAAAATTCTGAACTCCCCCATCACCCTCCTGTTTAAATTCTAGCTCTTCACCTCTATTCAATAACCCGCACATCTGAACCACCTGATAACTGGAAACTACACATTAAAAAAAGACTTCTTTACCTTTCAAACCATGTCATCAGATTCATTTACATGGAAAACAACATCTCTCTGAAATTTAAAAAAAACCCTGCTCTGTGTGCATGCATACAAACTATGTATGATTTATTGAAGAGCCTAAAGAAAAAAAATCTAAGCAAAGAACTGAACTTCAATTTGATCTTTTTTTGTTTAAATATTTTTTTTTATTTAGCAGCGCAGAATTTTTTTTTTCTAATTTTATTATTTACTGCTCAGGGTGCCTTAATGTGGCTACAAGAGGTTGGAACCACATACACACTAGATAGGTCAACCTTTAGTTTTTGGTATTCTGATTAATGGAGGTTTTTTTTTATATATATATATATATAAAACAAGTAATAAAAAAAAACAAGAAACAAGTTTGGGGATTTTTTTTTTTGTTAATTGCTAATGTTAGATGTGCAATTATTGTTTCATTTCATCTTCTGAACCGCTTATTCCTAACGGGTTGTGGAGGGTGCCAGAGCCTTTGCCGGCCGATGTTGGGCGTCCCGAGTGGGATGAAGCTTGAAACAATAGCCATTTTGTGTGGAAGTTGCAAGTTATCCCTGTGTACGCCTTTATTGTAAAACAAAATAAAACAAAAAAAAAACTTTTTATGAATTTATGAACGATGGACTTCTATACTCTTCAGCAGGTCCCTTGGTCTCCTCCGGGTGGCATGTGCCCAAAACACCTTGCCCGCGAGGCGCTCGGGGGGCATCCTGACCAGATGCCCAAACTACCCCATCTGGCTCCTCTCGACCTGGAGGAAGAGCGGCTTGACACCGGAACGGAGCAGACTTTTATACTATTTATTAACTACATGCGTTTGATAAGGAAGACTTGGGGGAAAAAAAAAAAAAGCTAAAAATTTCTGTTTAATTGTAAAAAATTTGTGTGCTGCATTACATCGCAGCAGGCTTCCACGACGGCACCAACGATGGGAGAAACGGGGGGTTAGGTGTCTTCCCCAAGGACACATAGCCATGAACTCAGTGGGATTCAATCCTGGGGACTTCCAGGCCAAGGACGAATATTCTACCACTGAGCTATCGCCTGACGGTTAAGAAAGCCACTGACTGACTGACCTTAGATCTGATTTCTTGAAAACTCCAATAAAAACATCTCCTTAGTTTTCCTATGTCCCCTTGCAGTTCCGTAGATGGTATGAGAATCCTCTTGACTCATTTATTCATTTTATTATCAATCCATTAAGTAACACAAATACTCAACTCACTCGGAATGATCATAATTAAGCTCTTTTTATATAGGAATATCTTAACATCTTGCACATTTTTAGTTTGGAGCTATAATTTAAAACTTAAAAAAATACTTTAAAATCAGACACAGACCGCTAGCAGAGGGGAAGAAGCTAAAATGAAATAGGGTGTCACTTTGACTTTACTTCAGTTTTCAGTGCATGAAGATGAGTAGACATAAATATTTTCATTAAATTCTGACTTTAACGGGTTTTAATCCATGCAAACTAAGTCTCACACAAAGGATACAAAATCCTCAGCTTCTCTCAAGCCAATTTATCAATACCGCTTATTTTAATCTATTTATGATGGACTGAACGTGTCCACAGTTAAGACTATATCTGCACAGAAAACATTTCTTCAAGAAAAAAATCATGCACATTAAGCTACCTTCACAATAAACATCCCAAAAGTTCAAAGTTTTTTTTTTTACACATCACTGTTCAGACACACTGTGCAAATGGATGTAAAACTTTCCACACATCCCCAGACACAAAGCAGGTGATGTGTGATGAATGGCACGGTCAATAAGCAGCGTTACCCCAAACCACCGAGCTACAGCTTTTCTATAGACCCATGAGGATGATGCACAGGGACCAGGTGGAGGTGGGAATACCCGATGATTCATATCCAGTCAGAAACTGGAAGGATGTTATAAATTTAACTTTAGAATTTGTAAGTCTTTTAACAAACTTCAACAAGGAAACTCGTTATGTCTTTGTGTTGCTTCGACAAGGAAGAATTAGGGCAAGAATTTATTAGGACATTTGAAAACTCGCAGGTTTAACAATGTGTAAAAGCCTAATCGGGTTGCCAGCTCACCTCATGCATTTGCAGGTTGGTGTTGGAGACCCTGCTCTTGGCTTCCGGGGCATTGTGGGAATTGGCAGAGTAGTTCTTCAAACTGCGACTCTCCTTCAGGTGAGCCTGGAGCTTTTCCCGGCGCCTCCTGAAGAGGATGAAAGACAGAAAGATTCAGAGGTTGATTTTCAGAGCTTTATCTACTGCAAATCCTGGGAGGACTTCGACTTTTTCATCTCAACAAAACATACAGAGAAGAACAGGACTCCATAGCTCTATCGCTCTCACACGGGAATGAAATACGTAGTTTCTAAGCCCCACACATAAATATCACAAATAAACCACAATAATAGAGTTTATTCAATTTCGAGACATCAAAGCTTTTTCATTCTCGACAGAAAGAAAAATATGTTTAAATGAGAACAGATTTTTCTTTTTGGTGGCTATTAAGATGAATTGGTACCACGTACGCAGTGGACGGCATGGGGAGCCTACGTAATGATCTGTATCTCGAAGAAGACACCTTTTGACTTTCATCCCTGGTTAGCAGCAGTGCATGGTGACCCAATCTAATCGCTAATCAAGGAAGCCAAAAGAGTTGATATTGATTAAAAAAAAAAAATCAGCAATAGCTCTTTCCTTCATTTCAAAAAGTAGATTGTGATGTCATGTTGCAAAGTATTGTAGGTGCAAAAAAGCATTCATTGGACAACAAGTGTGTCCGCTTGTGTATTTCTGAGAGTTTTGTTTTTCAATTAGTATTATTTTCACGTGAAAATTTTTATTTTAATTACCTCACGTAATGAAATGATTCAATTACCAGTTATTTCTTGAATTCCGACAAGTGATTACTTACTGGGTCGCGTACTAGCAAAGCTCCGTTGTGTGCAAATTTATTCAAACAAACTACTCCATTTTCAGGTCAATGCTTGCACACCATTAACTCCTTTTTCAGCACAAGACTTAGTCTTACAAGGTGTTTAAGTTTTTGTCTTTGAACCAAATACATTCTGTTTTTTATGCCCGTTGCTTTCAGCAGCTCTTGCCTAGGCCACTTGTAGACCAGGTTATTCATGCTAAACCATTTGCATATACTGCATATAGATGGATACTTTATTCATTCCTCAACGGGAAAATTTGTTTGCTGCATTACACTAACGCAAGCCGCCATGACGGTGGCAATGGTGGGAGAAACGGGGGATTAGGTGTCTTCCGTAAGGACACCTAGACATGGGCTCGATGGAATTCGATCCTGCAAACTTCCGGTCCAAAGGCAAACGTTTTACCACTGAGCTGCTGCGTCTAAATCTAAAACAGAGACGTTGTTTTTCACATTCCACAGGTGTTGAACTGCGAGTGTGAAGCACACTTACATATGTGATAAGTTTTTTTTTTTTTTAGTTAGATGCATGAAATATTTTTCATCGCATATCGGAAACAAGTGGTGGAAGGATCTGGTTGGGATGCCAACTTGAGGTGTTTCATGCAGGACTCGATGCAGGACTCGCTGGAGGGACCATGTCCCGTTCCAGATTGGGCTAGAAAAAGTGGCAGGGAAGAGGAAAGCCCGGATTATGCAGCTCAGGCTGCTGCTCTTTACTTGAAAATATTCAAGATCTTATAGGCCGACGTGTTTCTACTTTCAAATGGCTTTCTTTTTTTTAATTTTAGTCGAGATGAATAAAGTGCACTAGAGAGAGCTTTATTATAAACACAATGCACATTTATTTTTTTGCATGAGCCATAATGAAAACAAATATTCCAGCATGGCCAACACAACTTGACTCCATTTAATAATTTAAAGAAGATGCCAGAAATTTACACTTTTAATGTAAACACTTTAAAATCAGGGAAGCCGCCGGTTGCCCGATGAGTTTGACCCTGATCTCACAGATACGCAAAGCTGACTCCACAAAAAAAGGTCAAGAGATAATCATGTTAGAGGAAGCAGAATAATTAGACCTTGTGGTGCAGAAGGATGTAATCTGATTTCTTGTATTCATCTGGAAGAGGTTCTACTGGTTTGTTGCTCTGACCAGCACAAATTACAGGCTCTTAATTATTCCCACGCTACTCACAGGAGCCCCTGCAATTAAACCATCCTAGAGGAAAAGGAACAAAACCTTTGGATCATGAGTTCATTATGGTACACCAGAGATATCCTCATTATCAGATTCAGCCTGTAAAGGTTTTACGGTTGTCGTTGGAGAGACTGCGCTGCATGACAGCGGCGTAATGAAGTGTTTGCAAACAGCCTGATGGTAAGCTCCAACGCTTCCCACCTCCAGTGCACTTTAATTATATTTCTCTCTCAAGAAGGCTGCGACATTTGCTGCACGCTGTTTGTGAAAAATCTCTTCTCCTCTGAAGCCTCGCTGCAGTTTGTCATGTTCAGGCAGGAAAAATCTTTCTGAATGACTTCAGCTGCAATCCCAACAAACATTCACCATCTTTATGTCTGAGAGACTTCGAGTGTAATCCAACATCCTCCTTATGTCAAGTTTTGTTTGACAAGCAAAGAAACTTTTTTGACTTATTCTTTGTACAATAAACAAACATTAACAGAAACATAAAATTTGACTTACAGGAACATCCTGAACGATTGTTTTTAATTATAACTTCAAATACGAGCTGACTAGGGATTTTATGTCCGTGCACTTTCATGTGTCTGAGATGTTTATATTTAGCAGAAAACTTAATTTAGCACAAGATTGGAAACAACAGTTCAACCTTCATGTGATATATTAAGTTTTTTATACAGCCTTTTAGGATTTTTCTTTTTAAACCATTTTTTTTCTGGGTTTCTTTATAAATCGTTTGGTTCACTCCTGACGTAAAATTAATTTTCAATCTTTTCATAATCAAGTTTATTGCAATATGATAACTTAAATATGACTTATTTCTCTACAAACATGTATTCCTTCAAATTGGAAAAGAGTTTCTAAAATATATCAGTTTTATTTTAGAAACCCAGGTTTCTCTAACCCATCTGCATCCTCCAGCTCACCCGGAGGGATCCGGGTGAGTTGTTCCCCGGCCAGTTGTGAGACATAATCTCTCCAGCAGGTCCGGAATCTGCGTCTTGGTCTCCTCCTGGTGGGACGTGCCCAAAACACCTCACCAGCGAGGTGCTCGGGAGGCATCCTGACCAGATGCCCAAACCACCCCATTTGGCTCCTCTCGACCTGGAGGAGGAGCGGCGCGACACCAAGCTCCTTCTGGATGGCAGAGCTCCTCACCCGATCTCTGAGTGAGAGCCCAGCCACTCGGTGGAAGAAGCTCATTTTGGCCGCTTGTATCCGCGATCTCATTCTTTCGGTCACCACCCACAGCTGGGGACTATAAGAACATACCCAACATGATAAACTCAAATTTCTCAAATGTCTTAATTTATGATTTTTTTTTACTCCTGAACATTATAAATATGGAGATTTCTGTGGCCAGAAATTTTGTTTTCTTGATTTATTGTTTTAAGTTAATTTATTTATATAATGACATGAATTGTAACTTTTTGAGAAATGAAAAAGAACATGATGTATGTTAATATGCAGTTATGTGCAGTTATTTAAAATTGTAAATACTTTTATTCTTTGTATACGAGTGTCTTCATTTAACAGTAAAGTATGTACGATCTTCTTTCGTGTAACACATTTTGTGTAAAATAGAACAATCTTTTTTTTTATCGGACAGTGGACAACTACCATAATTGTGATATAAGATGTTTCCTTATAGCTTGCTGTAAAAAGTTTTATGTTAGTTGTAAAAAAGCTACATAAAATGAAAATGAAATCACCAGGTACATCATCTGTTTTTAGTGTGGTGACAATTTACCTATAAAATCTACAATTTTTCTGAAAAAGAAAAACCCTTTTTTGTCTAATCTAAAGGATTCACCATTGAATCAGGGTTTCCCGCCATGGGTGGTAAACAAGCATGGCAGTTTTTCCATCAAACCATGTCGCCTAAATCCTCTCCTCACACCAAATGCATTCATGTCCTCCTTCACTACATCCATAAATCCGCGTGTATGGTCTTCCTTTAGGCCTCCTCCTTACCAGTCTCAAACTCAACATCCTTCTTTTGATTTATTCTCTTTTTCTTTCCTCTGAAAAGGTTTAAACCAGGGGTCACCAACCCGCAGCGACCGCATCAGTCGCCTGCAGGCCAGTTTTAAAAATAGCACTAATCCAGAATTAGCTCTGTCTAAAATTCTATTTAATTGTTTTGCTATCCTTTTTGAATTTCATTTGCAGTGATGTAAATTTAAAAACAAATACATAAAAACGTAAATGTGAGCGCTGCAAAGATGAGGTTACGAACGCATTTTCTACTCACAAAAACATGGCAGAAAAAAGAAAGAAAACTTATCATTTTCACAGTGAATGGGAGGAAGACTTCTTTTTTACTAACGTGAAAGAAAACTGTGTGCGTCTCATCTGCGGTGCGACACACAGGTTTGTGCGACTTTGGCAACACACTTTGTTTTGAAAGGAGTAGATTTTTGTTAAATCTTACATAATTGATAATTTCTACAAATATGATTCAGAGTTTATGATTTGATAACTGTTGGTAGCTAGTAAAATTGAAAAAGATTTCCTGTAAAATGTTGTGGAAGTGATCATTTGAAAATTAAACACTTGGATATCCTACTGAAATAATTATTGTGATGGATCATTAACAATCAGTGTCTTCACATAGAATATTATTTGTTTGTTTTTGTTTTGAATTACTCTATTCATCCCTCACCGGGGAAATTTGTTTGCTGCACTCCTTACACCGCAGCAGGCTGCCCTTCAACGGCACCAATGGTGGGAGAAGTGGGGGCTAGGTGTCTTCTCCAAGGACCCTAGACGTGCTCTCCGTGGGACGCGAACCCGCAACCTTCCGGTCCGCGGGCGAACGCACTAACCACGCGGCCACCGTCTCCACCCAATTAATAATAATATCAAATTAAAGGTACGCTGTGTACCTTTATTTCAGAAGTGTATTATCAAAGTGGTAGCCCTTTGCGTTACTCAGTGCCCTTGAAGTAGCTCTCATTTTCAAAAAGGTTGGTGAGTCCTGGTTTAAACCATCTGAGTCTGGCCTCTCTAACTTTATCTCCAAAGCTTCTAACATGTGCTGTTCTTCTGATCCCTTCCATCCTAGTCCCTCCTAAAGGGAACCTTAGCTTCTTTATCTTTGCTACCTCCAACATTGTCTCATAATGTTTTCTCACTGTCTCAAGACCAAACAACATGGTTTCTCTCTGACACAGTTCTCTACATCTTTCCTCCAATTTATGCTGAAACTCTTCTATCACAATCACACTCGACATGTTTTCCTGACCATCACAGCCTGCCTGCACATGCTTCTTCGCCTTTTCCCCCCACTCAACATTTCCTTCAAGTTGCATTAGGTTTGTTCAACGGATGTTCTGGCTAGTAACATAAGGTGTCCAATTTAGCAACTGAGATTCTTAAAAAGCATGTTTCTATCTAATTTTGAACTTCTGGTATTCAAACTTTGGTTTGCATGAACTTCCAACACTGGAGCATTTAATCTTTTTTTTTTTTTTAATAAAATATTTTTAGACTCCTCACCTGTGTGATCTTTCATTAAGAAAATTTCACAATGCTTCTCGGTATCTCACTTCTCAGTTTCTATTTCAAGAACACATGGTCTAAGAAAACAACAATACAGGTGCTGGTAGTCTTGTACACAAAAGATGAGGGATAGTAGGTTGGCGAACTGATGCTAAAAGACACACAAAACTAAAAATTTACTGTACTGTAGATACACACACCGGAGCTGGCTTGGGGGGAAAAAAAAGCATATAATAAAACTTTTATCAGCAAAACTAACACAGAATGTGTATTTTTCATTTCAGAGACGTGAATAAGTTTGTGAATAGCAATGAAAATAATGGAACACTGAAAGATTTACTCCGCAAAAAAAAAAGCATGCTTAAGTTTAAATCCATTCCACAAAAAAAATGAATAAAATTCAATTCAGCCTTTCTGTGGACGGTAAAGGTTAACAAACATGGCTGTGAAAGCAGAACTACCGGAGTAAAATCGCACCTCTATAAATACATTTACACGGTGCACGCTAGAAGGCACGGATGACAGCATGAATCGAAGAATCATTTTGTCTTTTATTCATCTGTGTTTGTTTTCGGCTCTTTTCAATTCGGTATTAAAAAAAGCCCTCTGACTTGATCGTTATTCAGGACGCTCAAATTTGCATTAGCACTCCCTCCTTTCTCTGGATCTGTATGCATCTTCTCCACTGAACAAGCAAGTTCCCTGACTCAATTATGGATTCATTGAAAGAGCCTGTCCATCATGCCTTGATCCGATTATCTTGTTGTCAGGCTGCTCACTCACTCACATCATTATATTATAGAGGAAAGCCTATGGAATTACAGTTCCATCTATCACAGCCTGCTCCACAGCTCATATACGCTCCACCGCTATATAGCCGGTACATTCTGGATTTTTAAACCATCTGGGAGTGATTCTCACATTCAAAGATGCAGAGAATTATAATGCACTCATCAGAAATATGAACATGGTGAAGGTCTCTGTTGGTCCTACATGAGCTGACCTTTAGCGATGATGAACTGTGAATGTGTGAGCTCGTATTGAACTTTAAAATGATTGCAAATACTTTGCAGTGGGTTTTCTTCAAGATGTTTGAGGCTAAATATGTTGAATTTAACACAAACATGCGCAGAATTGAACATTTGGTTTGGAAACATGCAACAGGTGGCATGACCAAACAATTCACGAACATTGGAATGATTCATCTTGTGTTTCCAACCAAATGAAAGAGCCCTGCTCATGGAGGTGGTTGAAGCTTGAGGGCTTGAAGAGATGGTAACTATCAAAGGTTAGTTGGATAAACAGAAGTTAAGGGAAAGATTTCAAAAAAGAATGCAAAGGAAAGTATCGTATTTTCCGCACTGTAAGGCGCACCTAAAAACCTTAAATTTTCTCTAAAGTCCACGATGCGCCTTTAAACCCGGAGCGCCTTATATATGGATTAATCTTGAGCTACTACAGGTGTCGCAACTGCGGTAAGCAGCCGCTGACTCCATTTTCCCCGTAGAAGAAGTAGTGCGCGGTGCATGCAGGGATATATGAAATGGCGTCCTATTAGGTGTGTTCGAGATGACACAGGCGGACGCAGTTCTGATCAGCGCAGATTGGTGCGCAATGCATGCCGGTTAGGTTTTGCATTCAAAAACTAACCGGCATGCATTGCGCACCGATCTGCGCCGATCAAAACTGCGTCCGCCTGTGTCATCTCGAACGCAAATGGAAACGCACCTATTTCCATTTGTGTGTTTGTGTAAAGACCCGGAAATGGCTCCTACCAAGAGACACTGTTACACCGCATAGTTTAAACTCAAGGCGATCGGTCACGCAGTAGAACACAGGAATAGAGCCGCAGCGAGAGAGTTTAAAATCAATGAATCAATGGTGAGGAAGAGGAGGAAGCAAGAGGATGTGCTGCGCCAAGTAAACAAGACTAAACAGAGTTTATCTCCAATGGAAGATAAACTGTGTCACGAAAATACTAATAGTTTATCTCGGAGAAAATAATAATAAAACAGCTGTTTATTCATTTTGGGAGTAAAAACAGAAAGCTGTTTTATAATTGTTAATAAAGTTTGACTGACCTATCTGACTGGTTTTTTTTTTTTTTTTTACATTCTCTTTAGCGCAGCACCCTTTAATGAATGCATAACGTAACCCCGGCCTTTACTGTAGCGCCTTATAATGCGGTGTGCCTTATATATGGAAAAAGTTTTTAAAATGTAATTTATTGAAGGTGTGCCTCATAGTGCAGAAATAGAAGCAGGTGGGCTTGTTGGTAACGATAATCAAATTAAATTTACTCTGACTTTTTGGGTTTAAAGTAGGAAGTGTGAGAAAAGTTAATAACTGGCTTGCAATGACCAAGGGTTCATAACAGCGTCACTCTTTGATTCTTTAATCTTGACTCTTCCTATCATTGTGAAGCAGAATTTTCCAAGCGTTGGATTGTTCACCTACCAACAAGGAGTGTGAGCTGGCTTAGACCATTTTGAGACATTAGTTTCGCTCTACAAGTGGGTAGGTTTTATTAAAACGCATGCTACGCTGCAAATCAAATATATTGAAGCACTCTTAAAGGTCCCCTATTACGCAAAACTGACTTTTATGAGGTTTTAACATTTTATTTTACTTAGTACTACCCCAAACAATCCCCCAAAGTGTGTTTTATTGTGATTCATGCTATTTTGAGATATTTAAATTCAAAGTAAGGGGCGTGTTCTCCAAACCTCTAACGACTGGTGGAACATAGTGACGTACATCTGTTTTTTGTTCAGCCCCCTGCAGCTCAAACACCCTCCCCCACTTCTACCTGCTCTCCACCCTGATATCCACCCATTTCCGTGCTTCACTCTACTGTGAAGCACACCTCGCCCCTCCCGCTCCACGCTGTGCTGGGTGGGTGGGGAAATCACAATGAATGACAACCAATCGCAACCAACGGGGCGGGTCCCGGGAAAAAAAAAAGAAAAAAAGACTGAAACAAGCTGTTTTGAGTTCCGGGTATGAAACTGCGCTCCAAAACAGGCTAGTATTTCTAAACTTTTGTGTTGAGATTGTGGCGGAATGTAAAATTATGCATATCAGATACATAGCACAGGATAAAATAAGGGAAAAAAGGCATAATAGGGGACCTTTAAACACTAACATGGCGAGGAAGAGGAGTAAAAAAAATATTGAGATGGCACATTGGTACAAATATGGTTGAAAAAAGGCAATTTTTTTTTAAATCTAAAAATGCTGTTTTATTCCTAAAAACAATAGAAAAATAGGGGGCATTTAAAATACAAGCATCGAAAGTCTACATTTGACGTTCAAAGACTGTCGTAAAAACAATGTTATATCATGCCTGTGCCTCATATTTAGAAGACAAACTTGTGTTTAAGAGCAACTGGTATCTTTACATTTTGTCAATTAAAAAAAACTTTTCAGATCTTGAACTCCAGCTGATTAAAAAACAAATTGCTGAAATTATGCTGCTCTTTTGCTTTTAGCAACATTTTGGTCACTTTGGGACAGTTTTATTCTCAAGTTTTACTTGAGACTAGGATTTGTATGACATAATTTAAGACGGGAGGAGCTCGGTGTCGAGCCGCTCCTCCTCCAGGTCGAGAGGAGGCAGATGGGGTGGTTCGGGCATCTGGTCAAGATGCCCCTCGAGCGCCTCGCGGGCGGGGTGTTTCGGGCACATTTCACTGGGAGGAGACCAAGGGGCAGATCCCGTACCCGCTGGAGAAACTATGTCTCACAACCAGCCGGGGAACGACTTGGGATCCTTCCAGGTGAGCTAGAGGATGCAGCTGGGGTGAGAGAGGCCTGGGCTGCCCGTTTGAGGCTGTTGCCCCCGCGACCTGACCCCGGAACAAAAGGAAAATGATGGAACGAACGGAACAGAATTTAAGTATTGAGTAACTTTAGGCAGTTTCATTAAAAGCCATTCACCAGTTTAGTAGACAATACGCTCACTAAAGTGTTACAGAAGTCCACCTGTGTGCATGGAAAGCTTAAATGTTAACTGCCTCTTTCAACTTCTGTGGGCAGAGGTATCAAAAATTATGTTTTGCACCCCTGCTAGCTTATTTGCACCCCTGCTGCAACCCCAGCTAGCTTATTTTCCAACTTGGAAACTTATGTTTTCTTGAATGTTTTCTTCAAAAACTAAGTCTTTTTTTTATACTAGAAGTATGGCTATTGTTTACACTCGCGACCAACTGTTAGCTTTGAGTAAACCTAGCCTGCTTCATGGAGCCCGGCATGTAATTCCAAGAGAGATCCGGAAAAGACGTCGCGGACGCAGAGCCGGGGCCCATGTTAAAATGAATAGGAGGAGATTCAAGCCTGCTGTGCCTGCAGTTATAACGGGAAATGTGCGCTCACTGGCTAATAAGACCGAGGAGCTAACGATGCTAATTAACACACAAGCGGAATATCGTAAATGCAGTTTACTGAGCTTCACTGAGACATGGCTGCATTCCCACATCCCAGACAACAGTGTCGAGGTTCCTGGTTTTGAGACTGTGCGGGCGGACAGAGATGCAACCAGCAGCTGTAAGAAGAGAGGAGGTGGGATTGTGCTCTATGTGAGTGAGCGCTGGTGCAATCCCAGACATGTCTGTGTCAAGGAGCGTCTCTGTACACCGCATGTGGAGTTACTGGCGGTTGGACTTCGGCCTTACTATCTGCCGAGGGAATTTACATCGGTTATGGTGGTGACTGTTTATATTCCTCCGTCGGCTGATGCTGAAACTGCTGGTGACGTCATTTTAACCACCGTTTCCCGCCTACAAACACAGCAGCCCAACGCCTTCTGTATCATAACTGGTGATTTCAACCACATCAACATGAACAGATCACTTGTTGACTTAACCCAGTATGTGGACTGCCCCACGAGGGAGAATAAAACGTTGGACCTCCTGTATGCAAACATACAAAATGCATACAGAGCCACAGCCCTTCCTCCCCTTGGCAGGTCTGATCACAACCTGGTCCATCTAAAGCCGTGTTATGTCCCAATCGCCCTGCAAAAACCCGTGTCCAAAAAGACTGTCAGGAAGTGGACTCCGGAAACAGAGCGGGCTCTACAGGACTGTCTCGGATCCACGAACTGGGATGCACTCTGCACACCTCACGGGGAAGACATTGATGGCATGACAGACTGCATTACAGAATACATTAAGTTCTGTGTGGAGTCTGTCTGTCCCACCCGGATTGTTCGATGCTTCCCCAACAACAAACCCTGGATCACCTGTGACCTGAAGACGCTCCTTAACCGGAAGAAAGCAGCCTTCAGGTCTGGAGACCGGGAGGAGCTGAAGATGGTGCAGCATCAACTCCGAGACCAGCTGAGGAAGGGAAAAGATGCATACAGGAGGAAGCTGGAATCCAAACTACAGCAGGACAACATGAGGGCGGTGTGGTCCGGAATGAAAAAGATCACTGGATATGGGGGAAGAAGCAGACCCACTAGTGGTGGCAAAGATAGAGCTAATGACTTTAATACCTTCTTCAACAGGTTTAGCTCTACAAATGCCACCACCACTACCTCTTCTTCCCTACCTCCACCACACCTGCTACCAGCGTCTGCTCCTTCTCAGCTATTCAATGGACTAGTGCCTGAATCCCCCCCACCCAACCGTTTGACTGTGACCACCTTTCAGGTGAAGAAACAGCTGGAGAAGCTAAACCAGCACAAAGCAGCCGGCCCAGATGGCATCAACCCCCATACCCTGAGGACCTGTGCGCTCCAGCTGTGTGGGGTTCTCCAGCACCTCTTCAACCTGAGCCTCAGGCTGGAGAGGGTTCCGCTTCTCTGGAAGACATCGTGCCTGGTCCCTGTACCCAAGAAACCATCTTCATCTCACCTCAAGGATTTCCGTCCAGTTGCCCTCACATCTCATGTGATGAAAGTGCTGGAGAGGCTGGTGTTAGCCCACATGAGACCGCTGGTGAATTCCTCTCTGGACCCCCTGCAGTTTGCCTACCAGCCACACCTGGGTGTTGACGACGCTGTCATCCATCTGCTGCAGCGAGCTCATTCACATCTGGATGGCGGTGGAGGCATGGTGGGAATCACCTTCTTTGATTTCTCTAGTGCCTTTAACACCATCCAGCCCTCATTACTGGGTGATAAGCTGTGGCTGATGGGTGCTGGTGCGTCCGCCATCTCCTGGATCACTGATTACCTGACGGACAGGCCACAGTTCGTCCGGCTGGGCAAAGTCCGGTCTGATGTGGTTTTAAGTGGTGTGGGAGCCCCACAGGGCACGGTGCTCTCTCCATTCCTCTTCACATTGTACACTTCAGACGTCCAGCACAACTCCGATTCATGTGTGTGGGCGGGAGAGAATCACCTGCTCCTCAATGTGGACAAGACCAGGGAGATGGTGATTGACTTCCGGAAGAGGAGGAGGACTGCTTTGCAGCCGCTCTGCATTCTGGGTAGAGATGTGGAGGTGGTTGAGGAGTACAAATACCTTGGAGTGACCATCGACAGTAGACTGAGCTGGAGGAGCAACAGTACTGCTGTGTACAAGAAGACTTGCAGCCGACTTTACTTTCTAAGGAAGCTGAGGTCCTTCAATGTGTGCGGCAAGATCCTGGAGACCTTCTACCAGTCTGTGGTGGCCAGCACCTTGTTCTTCTCTGTCATCTGCTGGGGGAGCAGCATCGCAGCCAGTGACACCAACAGACTGAATAAACTAATCAGACTGGCTGGCTCTGTCATTGGCAGCAAACAGGACTCACTTGAGGCAGTGGTAGAGAGGGGGTCACTGAACAAACTTTTGTCCATCATGGAAAACCATGACCATCCTCTCTACCCACTCCTGGACGAACAACGGAGCTCCTTCTCCAAGAGGCTCAGACAGCTCCGCTCGAGAACATCTTGTTACCGGAGGTCTTTCTTTCCGTACGTGATCGGGCTCTACAACGACTCACTTAGCAGATAGGAAGTTGTTGCTGTGACACACAAATTTCCCCTGTGTGGGATCAAAAAGTATATTCTGATTCTGATTCTAACCTTTAGGTTTGAACTGCATGAATTGGTTTAAGCTCCCCAAGAAAAGAATAAAAATTTTTTTTTTTTGGTCCCATAATAAAAACCCATATGTTTAAGTTTGAGAAGCTCAAAATTTTCCACAACTGCTTCACAAATAAACTGTGATGTACAGAGGCGTTGTGTGTGTGTGTGCTGCCGTGTTTGTTCACTCACTTGTTGCGGCAGTACAACGCCATACACAGTGTTCCCAGCAGGCTGATTGCCATGGCGATGGATGTAATTGACAACACCTGTCTCTTGTACACGTCTTTGCTCTCTGCGGGAAACAAAACACAGAAAGACACCACATTAATGTTTAAACAACACACACTTGGCAAATAAAGTTGTAGATGTCGAACACGGCTGTCGGCGTGAGTGAGACGGAGAAGGAGGAACAGACGTGGAGGAAAAACAAAAAACATCTCATTGTTACCCAATGAGACGAGTAAATCTAACTCAGTAGCTTCAGTAAAGCGTGGAAATAAACATGCTTTGGAGATTTAAAATTCATAAAGTGTACCCAAACAGACATTTAAATCATCGTAAAAAAAATAAGAAAATTCTCCAGGATGATTTTCTCCTTTTATCTCCCTCAAGATTCTTTTAAAAGTGATTACAAATGAAAAAATAAACCAGAAATAAAAACCCATATTTCCAACATTCCTCTGGCACCTGTTATTTCTAGTTACCACACAGCCCTTCAGCTCATTTTTTCAGCTCTACCACATGAAGTAATGGTCCGATAGACACCAGACATTGCTTTTGAAATGGATGCCACGTGTAATGGAGCTTGAACAGTTGGAGACAAGAAGAGTTATGGTGCACAGGGACACCATTAGCGGAGAAAAATTGAAGCTGTCTTGTTTGTTCCGAACAAGTAAATCACAGTTGCCTTCAGATGCATTAATAGGCGATCAGTCAGGCTTTATTTTGGGATGCTCAGGCCTTGGAAAACCATGTAGATGACAGGTGTTGAGGTTTTACATTGAGTAGATTGAGACAAATTTCCTCCATGAATGAGTTTCAATGACTAGTTTGGAGCTGAAAACGTAGTCACAGCTCACACGGAAATTGCAGGGACTTTTGTAGCTATGCACAACCTGCTAGGTACACTTATAGCAGTGCACTGTCAGAGAGCTAATTGACTATTTTTGACCTTATCAAAGTGTTGCGTTTTTGGTTTGCAGCATATATCTTGGAGACTTTTTTCATGGGTTGCCTCAGATGTATGGAGCACATTATATCATAGACCGTGAAAACCTCATGAATGCTGCATTGTCTAGTAGTTTACAATACTCTGCTTTTTCATCTGTCTAAAATTGGACTTGTGTTGTTGTGATGCAACTAATCAGACTGCACCATCAAATTGGTTCAATGGCTTTAATTACTGGATATTATCTGTGCCGGCTGAAGGATGTTCAGATATGTCCGCCTGCAAGGAGAGTGAAAAACTTGGAAATGTTGAGACCATGAGTGCATAGGCATGAGAGGATGAAAGGATCCATTTAGAAATGTCTATTGTAATGATTAGAAATAGTGACTTATTGATTACTGAACCATTCCTGTGTTTGTCTTTGAATACATTAAAGGTGCTAAATAGTAGAAGTTATAGAGAAGGAAATTATGAACCCCCCCTCTCGCCCATAGTTCGAAATGAGATAGTAATTAACATGTCATAATATGAGATCATAGAACATCATAGAGCCATTAAAAATACTTATAGTGTGCGTATGAGGTAGTACAACATCATAAAATTTCAGTGATCAAAGGAGAGTACACACACTGGTGCATGTCCCTGCCAGCAATCAGTTCCAATCTTAACCCCTCTTGACTGTTTGACTTCTACTGTATTGGGAGAGAGCCCCATTTCAGGACTCTGCGTTCCTGTCCTGGGCATGGCTACACCGAGGAGACCTCCGCGCTTCATCATCCCCACTCCATCAGGATGAAATCCATCTACTCATCCCTGTTCTGGGCATCGCTGGGCTGAGGAGTCCCCCGTGTAACCATCAGGATGAAGACCATCTATTGACTTCTTTAGATATTTAGCTGTAGAGTAGAATAAGCTAATATTTAAACAATAATCTTTGACACTTTGGCTGCTCATCCCCGGGGAGGGATCTCTCTTTTATGTGGATCCCCACGAGGTTTCTTATTTTTTACCCATTTGTTTCTTGCTGTGTATTTATATTAATACATTCCTCTTTTCCTTGTGAAGCCCATTGAGATGGAAATTCTGTGATTATGGGCTACACAAATAAAATTGAATTGAATTGAATTACTGCTGAGCTGTACTGTATGTGGGATCCTGTTTTCACCCAAAAGAGTGCAGCTTGTACAACAAAAAAGCGCTATATTCGGGGTCTCAAACAAAATATACCATGTGTTGTGCACATGCCCAGGGGGTGGGACTAGGCAAAAAGCAAGAGAAGGAGAAAATCCATTGTCAAAAAATGGAAAGAAAACTAAATACCGATAAATGCATTTATTACCCCTTTTTGACAAATATTGCATTTTTGAATAAAAAAAAAAACGGATAGTATTTTTAATTTTAAAGGGTTTGTGAAAAGAATTATTACCCAACGAAAACCTTGTATAGTTTTTATAAAACCTGATGATAAATTTCTTTAACAGAGATTAGTAATCTACTTCCTTCCCAAGGTCAGTCAAATAATTAAAGCATTGAAAATAAAAGAGGAAACTAATGAAAGTTGCTGCAAGGTCTTTGTTATGTTGATAAAAACAGATTCGACATTTCATTAAAATATCAGGCTCGTTTTTTGGACAAAAACAAAAAAAAAAGGTTGCTCAATGAGACCCAAAGGCCTTCCTGGTTAAATCATCTTTCAGAGTTCTCCGTTCAGAAAGTAGCACAGGCTTTAAATAAAAAAAAAAGCAATGTGGGCTGGGGTTATCTTAGAGACTAAGACTTATGGAGCTAAATTCAGACTTTCAGAGCATCCTTCGGAGTAGTGAGTGACCTAGATAAGAGTGGAGCAAACGCACACAGAAAACGTCTGGAGGAAAATAATTTAACCAAATAGTTTAGCATCTCTGAGAAAATACCATAGTTTACAGTCCTCAAGAAAATTCAAGAAAATATTAGTCAATGACTTTATGTGGAGCATGTTGTTATTTTAAGTAAATTAAATGTGTTGAATGCAGAACATGTTTATCTTTATTTTTAATCTCATAAAAGACTGAAAATGTTCTGTTGTATTAACTTAAATAATGAATTGGCCGTTAGTCTGAGTCCAAGATGAGCCACCTTCACTTTGGGGTGAATATGAATCTTTTTTGATGGAATTACAAAATATATATCATTTTTTTTGCAGCAAGGATAAAGTAGCCTGGTTTTTAATCTGTCCTGCTAACTGAGCCCGAGTTTCAAGAAACCAGGACATGAAAAAAGGTTGGGAGTGAGAGAAATGAGAGAAATTCACCTAAAACCAAATCCTAAGACCTTGAAAGGTTCACAGCTCTTAAAAACTTTTTGAGCTAACACGTTTTCAATTTTCGTCAGCTTTTTGAAGGTTGGAAACTGAACAAAAACACTGAATCGCTTGACCTTAAATATGTGCTTTCTTTTGACAAAATTCAAGGTATCTATTGATTCTACTGTAAATCATTACACAGTCAGGTTCACAATTTGCACAAATTGTTTTGAGAAATGCACTAGTTGTTGTGCAAATTTGAAAATTGTTGGAAGAAATGCAACAAAGCCACTGAGAATTTTAACATTCTAATCTAACTCACACAATATCTTACTATAACTTTTCTACTGGTCTCACAGCAAGAAGGTCAGGTTTCCGTCCCAGGTGGGATCGGGCTTGGAATGCTGGTCTTTCTGTGTTGAGTTTACATGTCCTCCCCATGTATGCATGGGTACTTAGACTTCCTCCCACTCTCCAAACACATGCATGTTGGGTTAATTGGCCCTTAGGAATGAGTGTGAGCGTGAACAGTTGTGTGTGTGGCCCTCCAACAGACAGGCGACCTGTTCGAGGTGTACCCTGCCTCTCGCCTGCAATCAGCCTACAGGCTGGAGCCTACATAGGCTCCAGCACCTCCTGTGACCCTGATGGGGATAAGCCGTGTAGAGGATGAAACAAAATTTTTCTTCTGGAATAACTTTGTTAATTACTGATTTTGTGATGAAAAAATGTAAAAGTTTCTGCCCACAGAATAATAATAATAAAAAAAAATAATAAAGATTGAAATGACATCAGTCTTATACGGTGCCATTTGTTGCTATGCAACCAGTTACTCCAGAAAAAAAAAAGAAAACACTTTTTCCACAACAGATGCTTGTTAGAGCCACAATTTGACACAGTGGTTGAGTGATGTAAAAATAAAGTGAAGGCAGCAGCACCATTCTTTTTTAATCACGTCTCTTCTGGAGTGAAAAGTCACTTCTTGGTGAAACAGACTCACTTTTTGTGTGTTTCACTTTGACAGTTAGAAGACTTTAAACTGGTTCCAAAAAAGTCAAACTGAGGGGGATTGTTTTTGGGTTTTTTTTTAGCTTTCTCATTGATTTGAACAACCATTTATGAAGCTTAGCTCAGCAATTAAGCAAATCTAATTCACCTAAAATACAAAAAAAAAAATCTATGTTCGTTAGCAAACACTGTGATAAGACGTGTGTCTGTATCTTTCAGAATCACCATGTTTTTGGCAATTGAAATGCTTATTCTGCATAGATGTGTACAATTCCTGGCATAAAGTTACTGTATGAAATATAAATTGAAACCATGAGTAGACTGATATTGTTATTCAGTAAATAATTGGCTTTATAACAAAGTAAAATTTCTTTTAAATAAATTTTAGTCTTTTGTCTCAGTCCATTCAAAATTGGGATCAGGTAGCAAATATTTGCTGTAATGTAAATATCTAATTTAATGAGCTTCAAAATGTTAATTTCTCACTTGATTTGGAAAAATGTGCTCAACTCAAATAATTTTGAAGCTCAAAACAAAATCATATCATTTGATTGTTTTGGACATATTTTAAGATGCCCTATTTGTTGAAAAGTGGGCCACAAATAGACGAATAGATGACCAATGACATGCTAACCAATCATTTTGGCTCATTGAAAATCTACAAATCAGTCCAATATACATGTTTTTCATTTTTTTTTTCCAATGGCAGGAGGAAACCAGAGCTGTTCTTCTTTCGGCATTTCTCTTCAGGGGTCGCCACAGCAAGTCAGTTTCTTCCATCTAACCCTATCTGCTGCATCCTTTTCGGTCACACCAACTATCTTCATGTCTTCATTCAATGTATCCATGAAACTCCTCTTTGATCTTCCTCTCGTCCTCTTTCCTTGTGGTTCCAAATCCAGCATCCTTCTGCCAATGTACTCTCTCTCTCTCCCTTGCACATGTCCAAACCATCACAGGAGGAAACCAGCGCACCTTGTGGAAAATTCTGCCATGGACCGGGAATATATGCAAAACTCACCTATCAATAAACGGTACAAGTGGTATCCATTCCAACATTGGTCAATCCAAGCAATATGTTGATAACTACATTTTTTTCATAATGAAAAGTAAACAAACTCAAATAATTAGCTCGGTCATTACCTGAAATAATTTTGCTGGTTGTTACATTTCCAATGCAGTAAGCTGCATTTTTTTCTCTAACGCACGGTGGAAAGAAAATATCACCAGCAAAAGAAAGCAAATATTAGCATTCTAAAGTTGATGCACGTCTGACTTTTTACGCAATCCAATAAGTAGCTATGAGGTGTTCCTGTTCAGGAGTACACACTATGAGTCTTCACATCTTGCGCTGTTCCGGTATGGTTGTTGCCAGGTCATAAATCTGGTCTAAAATGAGTTTTGGGTAGGGATAACATCCTGCTACAGGATATTTCTCCTCTTGGTGTTTTGGCATCCCATCATAAGCTATTCTCTCAGTGTTCTTGGGCATCAATTAATTTTGCGATTTGTATGATCCAGTATTAAAAGTAAAGACAATAACAAAACACTATAATTTGACCATTCCATTAATATGTGGTTGTGATCAGCCAGTCACAACCATCTGTCCTTTTAATAAAGCCTTTTGGCATGTATCTCTTATCATTCGTTATTTCTCACAATTAGCCGGAAATTCAGCCAATCATGCTTTTATAAATGGGAGTTACAAGTTACTTATAAGTGTTTGTTTCAGAACAAATGGTCTTAACAATGATGATTATGATTATACATACAGTGATTAAACTGTGTGTCTCCAGAGCAATAATCTTACATTTCTCATGTGGCAACAGTGTACAGTATACTGTCAACAACAATAAAACGTAATTGCTAACACATTATTTAACATGTAGGGAATCTCGAGAAGGATCGTGCAGAAACTGTGGCAAATTGGTGGCAGCATCCGGCCCACTCATAACGTTATGTTGGGCAAATGTTTCAGGAGATGCATGGATCCACTATGCAGAAAAAATGGAATGGTCCACATTGGAACAAAGATTTCAACAATTGAAATAGATACAGTATTCTCCGCACTATAAGGCACATCAGATTAAAAGCCAACTGTCCAATGAATGACCTGCATACTGCGATATAAGTCACAGGAAGTGGGAGCTGCTGTAGTTACTGTGTATATCTACAAATTTGCTCTGTTACCTCGGAAACTCTGTTTAGTCTTCTTTACTTGGCGCGCTCCTCAACTTTCGTACCATTGATTCTGAGTGTTGCTCTGTACCATGACTGGTCACCTTAAGTTTGAATTCTGTGTCTGGTGTCTCTTGAAAGCTGCCCTTTTGGAGTCTTTACACACACAAGTGGTGTGTTGCTGGAATTCCAACAATATTGTTACTAGCCTTTTTAGTGCTGTTACTTTGACGACACCTCCTGATATAATTAACCAATATTGATCAGTACATAGGGCTCTTTGGAAAAATTAAAGACCTTAGGTGCGCTTTTTTGTGTGGCGAATACTGCAATTATTATCAGACCATTACCGTTCACGTGGAATCACCTCCAAGCACATGATCTACAGATTACTGCTGACAGGGCAAAAAGTTCCCATCACATCCAATTTGAGTCTTTCCCACACAGAAGTCTCAGTTTGGGGTGAGCACTGCCAAGGTCAGGCATTGCCTTCCTTTCCCGTGTTTGCACACACCTTCTGCACACAAACACACTCTCTCGATGTGAATAAATCATACGGCTCATGAGAGGGAAAGCATGTTCGTGTTCCATCTGCGGACCTCGGGGTCACATTTTCTATTTATTCCCACTTCAAACTCCCAGAACTGGCCCCGCAGAAGCCCGCTGGTCACTTCTCCTCAGCAGCATTAAAGAAAACTGTGATTAATATTTTACACTGTGGGTGATAGCCGCTGTGATGTAGAACTTGTGCTTTGTGTGTGTGTCCACATAAGACAGTATTATGCGGGCAGGCTAAAAAGAAAGGACACTTTTAACATGTAATCTGAATAATCTTAAAATCTAAATCACATAGTCATTTTTTCCATTTGTATAGAGTTTATTTTTAATTTGTTTCTATCAGAAACGTGCTAAATTTGTGAAATAATTTTTCCAGATAAAACAGAAACAGTTTTATGCAGCTCCTTCGTCTTCAGGCTCAGGCCATGTAGAGATCGTGTCATGTGAATAGGGACGGCCAATTCTGACTTGGATATTTATCCCATTAATTCTTGGTATTTAGTATAGTAACAATAAGCCGAAGGGCCGCACAGTGGCCTCATAGTGAGAAAGTCAAGGTTCAAGTCCCGGGTGGGACGGGGCTTGGAATGCTGCCATTTCTTTGTGGAGTTTGTATGCGCTCCCTATGTATACACAGGCTTCCCCGGTACTCCAGTTTCCTCCGACTCTCCAAAAACATGCATGTTAGGTTGACTGACCACTATGAAATTGCCCCTTGGAAAGGCTGTCTGTGTGGATGGTTGTGTGTGTGTGGACCGCACAGCAGACTGGCGACCTGTTTGGGTTGTACCCTGCCTCTTGTCTTAAATCAACTGGGATAGGCTCTGGCTTCCCTAGTAACCTCAACAGGCATAAGCGGTTTAGAAGACGAAAAAACAAAAACGGCCAAAATAACAATGAACCGATTGACAAATAGACACCAATAGCGCCCTCCACAGTTTCAAAAAAAGATTGTGACGTCAATTTGTGTCATTTTCTGCTAAAAACTTTCATTTTCAATGCCAAATGTACAAACTTGCTCAATCGCATCACGTAGTAACACATTTTTAAATGTTTGATATTTTGGCCATTTTTTCTTCAAAACTACAAGTTTTTTCTTCCATCAAAACAAACTCTGGCATATTTAGTTCTCAGTATGTATGACATAATCTAGTTATTTCACACCAATTTCTTGTTTTAATAAAATTAAAAGTAAATCTTATTTATAAAATTGCATACATTTTTAATGACATTCATGCATTTATGAGAAATCAAGATTAAAGTTTTGACTGAATAAAGTTAGGATGAGGGTTTCAGTTTTTTTTTCAGCCCTTCAACCTGCAGGTTTGTTGTTGTCTTCGTACAGCGCGGTACACAGATGTATGCTAACACGATCCTTTGGCAGAGGAGTTCTGCTACATTTGAATATTTTTTTTTTCTCAGACAATCTTTGAAGCCTGAGACATTGACAGAACACAGCTGAGTGTGGGAGGTGCTCATCTATCTGTGCGCTGCTTAACACAATGCTGGGGGAAGACGTTGGCAGGACTAGAGATGCTAGCGAGGCGAAGAAAATGTGGCAGCCTGAACAATGTTGCAGAGTGGAAGAATCTCTCGCTGAATATAAATGGGAGAAACCTGCGAGGCAGCTCCAAGGAAAATTTCATCTGTTACTGCCAAGTTTGGGGTCTCCAGAAAAAAAAAAAACCCTAAAACTTTCTGTTCATTTAGGTATGAATTCAGTGATTGGGAGGTGAAAAAAAAGATGACTCTGCTTGTTCTAAGGAAATGTTCTCAATCTGGAAGGAGTGCTGTCAAACAATGAGGGAGGATGTTTCTTTCATGATGCATTGCTTTGCTGATGTAAGTTTCTAAAAAGAACCTTAAAAACACAGAGCCTATGAGGAGGAGGAGAGGCAGAGCAGCTTAGCTGTGCTGAGGTGGAGCTGCTAGCGTTCATCATCACAAACCTCACCAGAGAAAAACACACAAACACCCAACAAATACTGATTAGAAAAGAAGAAAAAAAATGGGTTTCAGACACACACGTTTGAACTTTTGCCATTAACGTGCCCATGTGTGCTAATGAGGAACACATTTGGCAACGGTGCTAACATCAGAAAAACTCCCTCGCTGCACCTTGCCCGCTCCTCTGTTCTCACTGTTTCCAAGGAGACTGCAGCACATTGGTATTCTAAGGGGACACTTCATAAGCAATTGCGAGAGGAAAGTCAGATAGCACAAGACAGAGACAACGGAGAGATAGAAACGGCAAAAAAAGTAAGGAAACAAAAATACATTTGTTTATAGAGTGCAGGGTGATAAAGACTCTTAGCTATAGCTTTCATGGATTTATCTGTAAACATGCATGAACATGGGATTTTATGCAGCTCAACATGTGAAATGACACCATAATCCCATGTTGGATCACACTCAGGTGTGATACATGTTTAGCACGTGTGTAACAGGGTGAAACGTTGATCCAGCATGAAACTCTGCCATGTTAACAGTCATGAGTCACACAGGAAAAGAAGAAGAAAAAGACTCCTTACCCATGAATTCGATGCCCAAGTGATCTGTTGTTCCAGGCAGCAGGAAAAAAAAAGAGGAGAAAAAGAAAAAAAGTCACAATTGTTAGTTAGAACTTTGTAAAATCTCTCAAAATCAAATCATTATGAAACTGCTGTTAGCTGCTGTTAAAAACACATGCAAGCCCATGCTCACCAAGTCTCGGAGGTTAAAAAAAGGAGCAGCTTATCTAACAACCACTGACACCAACTCTTTCCCTCACTTCTTTTATTTTCCCTGTTTTGTTCTTTTGTTAGGTACATTTAGTCTATTTAAATACAGACATTTATAAGTATGACACTTAAATTCGCTTAGATTTGTGCATCTTTGTAAGAGTAAAAGATTGTGCATAGCCTGTGTATGTGTTCAATCATCTTCCGCTCATCCGGGGCTGGGTTGCGGGGACAACAGCCTCAGATGGGAAGCCCAGGCTTCTCTCACCCCGCTGCATCCTCCAGCTCACTCGAAAGGATCCCAAGTCGTTCCCCGGCCAGCTGTGAGACATAATCTCTCCAGCGCGTCCGGGATCTGCCTCTTGGTCTCCTCCCAGTTGGACATGCTCGAAACACCTCACCAGCGAGGCACCCGAGAGGCATCCTGACCTGATGCCTGAATCACCCCATCTGGCTTCTCTCGACCTGGAGGAGGAGCGGCTTGACACCGAGCTCCTCCCGGATGGCAGAACTCCTCACCCAATCTCTGAGTGAGAGCCCATGTGTATGTGTACATGCGTAAATATTTATGTGTAAGGAGAGTAGTCTGTTCCCCCTCTGTGTCCTGTTTCCCCCCTTCCTCTTGTCTGTGTGTGCAACTAGTCACACCTGAAACTAATCTACTCATCTGCTGGAGCATAAATGGAACAGTTTTTGACACACTCTTCTCCAGATCGTTTGTTTTTCATGCTTGACTTGTTATCCAGTTTTTTGGCTCCAGCTCCTTCATCAGAACCTGCCTAGTTTTTCTGTTTTGTCTTCTTTATTTGGACTTTTTATCAATCTAATTAATCTGCTTGTGATTTTTCATCTGAGCCTGTCTGTTGTGTCAAGGGTATATTTTTGGCCTCAGCTCCACACCTTGACATTATGACACTCATTTGAGAAAATGTGTATTTATCAGTCTTGCTAGCAGTCCAGCTCTCCTGATGTATCTTGTTAAAAAGAGAGAAGAACATTTTTTTTTCTCGTCTGTTTTTGTGATGTACATACTGGGAAGACATAAAAAAGCCATAAAAATGAGCCCATGCACTGCTGATACCACCATGGAGCCAAACAGATTGTCACGACAGAGTCTACGGCTTGGTTCATACGAGCTCACTAAAGGACATACATCTTCTCATCTCTGCAAAGATTCTCATTTCTACCACTCATTCATTCAAATTTAAAGTGACTTTATGTCCTAATGAACTGAAAATTTGGAGAACTTTAAGTACTAAGGATAAAGAAAAAGTCATGGGCCTGAGCACCCGCTGGTGAGGTGTTTCGCTGGTGCTGCGTCGTGATGAAGAACGACCTGAGTGGGATGCCTGAGCGCAAATTCAGCATGAACGATAAGATAGTCATCGACAAGCAGGGCAAAGGAGGAGCTCTGCCCTCCTTTGCGAAGATGGGACTACCACCAGATGGGACTTCCACCATCTTCTGCACTAGGTCTTAAGAATGGTCCCATAAACCCCCTAATTGTATCAAGGAGGTTTATACAGACATTGAGGAAACCCACCTCTTGGGTCTCTTGGTCCCACCGGGAGGATACCAAGAGGCAGACCCCGTACCCACTGGAGAGACTATGTCTTACAGCTGGCTGGGGAACAACTCAGGATCCTTCTGGGTGAGCTGGAGGATGCAGCTGGGGTGAGAGAAGCCTGGGTTTCCCGTCTGAGGCTGTTGCCCCCACGACCCAGCCCTGGATAAGCGGAAGACGACGGAACGGAACGGAAAGCATGGCCAGTTTAAAAAAAAAAAAAAATCTATTTTGAGCTCTTTCAAAATGTAGCCTTCTCTAAAGAGCAAAGGGAGTTTTTATTGTGTTGGAATGGAAAGCATTCAGTTACAGAGAAAGAAGAAAAAACGTGGAAAGACCCCCCACTTGTTTTCACTCAGAACTTAGAGGCTGTTCAGAATACAGTCATTAGGTGCAATTTGATAAGGATCAGCCCACCTAACATGCATGTCTTTGGAAACTGGAAGAAAACTGGAGTACCCAGAAAGAAAGCGTCTTAGGTCTCTTCTGTTATAATATTGGAGCTTTCAACCCACTTGTGCACACCTGCTTCCTCTCAAACTAGGACAAAACAATTGTGAGAGATTGTCCACACCATTTGAAACGTATCAGGAATGTAGGAGGTTGTTTGTAGTGATGGCAAAATAAATTGCTTGCATTTTTGACACTGGAACCTCAATTACATTTTTTGTAGCAATTTTCCAGGAAAGCATGAGGTAAACAAAGGGTTAGGCGGCTTTCTGGTGTTAATGGAAACACCTAACATATGCAAGAACCGATTACTCCTGTGAAACAAGGTGCAATCCCCGTACTCAGAAGAAAAAAAGAGCCCTTTCCATACATATTGAAGGCAATTTGTCACTGTTTCTGTTTGCCAAACGGGTTTTTGAAAAAGCAATTTGTCCCCTTGTTCTCTTCATGTGCTTCATACAATAAAAAAAACAGGCAGTTTGAGGCCGTCTATGTTGAGGTGAGACTCTGAATTTTGGTTACAACCATAGAGTGGAACGTAATGGGAGATTAGACTGAAAATAGCTTCGCCAACTGATAATCTTAGAGAAAGGCTTCATGTCTATCGGGTCGGCAGTGGCACGAAGAAAAACATGAATGATTTAATCATTAGCCATACCCTTATGATACCAACCTTATTCCAGAATCTCAGTGACCACATGAGACCCTCAAACATCAGGATTTTAGAGATTTATTGACATAAACCAGTAAACACCAAAAGATTCAAACATTTTACCAACTTCAAGATAAAGTTGGTGGTTTATTTAAATAAAGTCCAGTGATAAAATCAAGTTTTACACAATCGTGAAGCCATCACGATTGTGTAAAAGATAAGACTTTAATGATTCCCAGAGTGACACTGATTTGTTACAGTTGCTCAGTTAAGAAAAAAAAATTGGAAAAGGAAAAACTTTAAGAGAAATAATTAAAATATTAAAAGTCCCTACTTTTTTTAGACATGGTTTGCACAGTAATGTGATGGTTAGCACAGGGGCCTTACAGCAAGAAGGTCCAAAGATATGCATGTTAAGTTTATTGGCCAATACCAAATTTCCCCCAGGAATGAGTGTGTATGTCTGTGTGGCCCTGCAACAGACTGGTGTCTTGTTTGGGGTGTACCCTGCCTCTCGCCTGAAATCAGCTGCGACCCCCAGTCCCTTTCTAGGGAATAAGCGATTCAGAAGACAAAACAAAACCTTTTTAAGGCAACCAAATCAAGTAGTCTGACCATTGATGGTACTAAAACCCACTTGTAGCGCAGACAACAGTCTGAAATGTGGCTTTTAAAAATTCATTTATTTTATAGTTTTCATGTGAAACAACAGTTACACTTTTTTGTATTTATTCATTTTTTTCTCTTTTTGTGGGCTGTCATATGATGATATCACATTCATAAACTTCATAAAACATCTTGAAAAAATATAAAACTACATAAGGCTCAAGAAGGCTTAAGACTTTTTATGTGTGTGGTGACATGTTGAACATCTTTTATCAGTCTGTCGTGGCAACTGCAGTTTTTTTTGCGGTCGTCTGCTGGGGAGGCAGCTTGACTGCAAGGGACAGCAGTAGGCTGGACAGACTGATAATGAAATGTGCATCTGTTGTGGGGAAAAATGTGGACTCCGTGGGAGCTGCTTTGGAGGGGAGGATGAGGGCTTCAATGCAGGGTATCCTGAATAACCCCCGTCACACGCTATATGATGTTATCACGACCCAGAAGATGACCCGAAGTAACAGGTTCCTCTGACTGCGCTGCAAGACTGTACGCTTTGGGGGATCGTTCCTCCCTTCAGCCTTCAGGAATTGCTTTTATTTGACCCTTAATCCATAATTCTCATATAAGTGTCTGGCATTTTTAATGACTGTATTGAAGCTGATTTTAAACACTGTCAGTGTACAGAATTGCTGTAATACCGCCCAAGCCTAGCCCCTGATAAAACTGTCAGTTTTTATCTTCATTTACAATGTGACAAATATCTAATACACAGCAATGAATTCCCATACAACAGAGAGGTGGATTTTTTTAAGCCTTTGTGACCCCATTGAAAATGATAGTATGATCTTTTCTTTGAAACTCTGCAGTTTTTGAGCCCTTTGGGCACAGCTGAAAGCATTGCTGCTGCTCCTGTCGGGGTTGGTAACTCAATTTCCCATGGAGCTCAATGAGAGGAGCCTAGCACTAAAGCTGCCAAGGTCAGGGATTTCATTTTCTGTATAGTTCGGTGGATGGAGTATATATCAGCATTGTGAGGATGAGAGCCTTTGTTCCCATCAGGGCGAGCCGTACGCACCGTGTATGCACTCCTGCTATAGTCAACCTCTTTAGATGGAAGATCCACTGTGTCACATGTTAAATATGCTCTGTAGGAACTGAATTACCATGTGGATGGGAGATAGCGTTTGATTTTCAATCAGGCTGGAAGATCCTTTACAATGAATCCGTGTACATACAAAAGGTTGTTCTTCTATAAAAGATTTATCAAAGGAGGGCACAAAGAGAACAGTTCAAAGCGAAGGTACAAAAGTGAAGTTATGCTAATTTAAAAGGGATGCATCGCTATCTCGCTATGCTAACCAGTCATGCTTGTTATAAGAGTATAAAAACATGTAGGTTTTTTTTTTTTTTTTTTTTTTTTTTTTAGTTAAAGCTTTGCTAAATCTTTGATGGACTGACTTTTGATGTGATTTTTTCAGAAATTTCAGTTTCTGATAAATTTGGCATATCTGCAGGTGAGCAGGAAGATAATAATGCATGTACATCCAGCTTTAAAGCAGAGTATCTAAAGATGAAACACAATGTTTTCCAGCTCTTGTTCATCAGTCTTTTTCAAGTGTCTAAACAAACTTAAGCAAACCAAAAAGCTGGACGTATGACCATTAACATGAGTCAGTCTGTGGTTTGGGATGTGAGATGCATTGCATATGTGAGGGAGGGTATAGGGTACTTCCCTTTCTTTTCTTTCATACTGTACATTGGGGCATGCTGTTTCATCCAGTTTTTAATCTTTGTGTCATCTGGTCGGGTCGTATTTCTTTGTGTCAGCAAGAGTGGGTCCAGTCTTCAGTTTCAAATACTTTTACCCAGAGTTTAAATAAGTTTAGATGTATCCAGAAGGGATATGAAAACCTAACTCTTCTTTCTGTGAATCAGATTGGTACCACAATGCATGCATGACGCGTCTCTAATTGCAATGAATAAAACTCTAAAAAACCTCTGACTATGGAGTTTGGAATTTTGAATTTTTCAACAACAAATTTTAAGAAGGAAATACTGTGCTTCTAAGAAGTAATAACTTTTAAAATAAGAGAAAATGTCTTATATTTTACGGCCAACTCCGCACTTTTTATTATCTCAGAAATGTAATCTTCTTCTTTCGGCATTTCCCTTCAGGGGTCGCCACAGCAAGCCAGTTTCTTCCATTTAACCCTATCTGCTGTATCCTCTTTGGTCACACCAACTATCTTCATGTCTTCCTTCACTGCGTTCATGAACCTCTTCTTTGGCCTTCCTCTAGTCCTCTTTCCTGGTGGTTCCAAATCCAGCATCCTTCTTCTGATGTACTCTCTCTCTCTCCTCTACACATGTCCAAACCGTCTTGCCTCTTGGACTTTTTTCTCCAAAACCTCTAACATGTGCTGTTCCCCTGATATACTCATTTCTAATCCTGTCCATCCTGGTCGCTTCCAGAGAGATCCTCAGCATCTTCATCTCTGCTACCTCCATCTCTGTTTCCTGTCTTTTCTTCAGTGCTACTGTTTCTAGGCCAAACAGCATGGCTGCTCTCACTATGGTTTTGTACACTTTCCCTTTCATTCTAGCTGAAACTCTTCTATCACACATCACACCTGATACTTTCCTCCACCCGTTCCAGCCTGCCTGAACACGCTTCTTCACCTATTTTCCACACTCCCCATTGCTCTGGATTGTTTATTGATTATCTCAGAAATGTAATCTTCACCAAAAAAATAAAAATAGTTCACTTTTGTTTTTGACACTGAATTCCTGTTTCAACCCAGTGTGTCCCACGTTCTGTGCCTGTGCATGACCCAGCATAAATCTCATTTAAGGCTGCAAATACACCGTCAAGCACATCAAGTTAGCATATCTAGTGCATATTTTTTATGTTCTTATTTTGTTAGGAGGCTTTTTCAGCAAATATTGTGTTTCTCTCATCTGCAATGAGATAAGAAATTTTACCCCACAAAAGCAAAAAAAAACCCAACTATTTTTAAGAATGTTCTGCTAGACTGCTGCTGATTCAAAGCTTGTTCTTCTAATTGGCTTCAGCTCGCACCTCAGGACGCCTCCCAGACTTCCTGCGGTCAAAGAAATGATGCTAACTATCTGTTTTTTTTTAAATGGGACATTACCTCCTGCTGTCATATATAACATTTCTTATCATGGACATGTCAGCATGTGTGTGTCTTATTCTGACACAGCTGCATTGCTTCCTGCGGGTATGAACGTAAAGTGGAGATATAGACTGGTCACATAATGGCTGCAATAATCTGCAGGAGTTTTTCTGGTTGCCAAATGATTCTGTAGCTACTAGAAAAGTCCTTGAAATGCCTTTTTTTCTCAAGTTTCTCATCAGCTGGGGAATAAAGCTAACGCTAAACTGGAATGAAAAGCTAATCAGGCTAAAGTGACATCTCAGGAGGAAGTAAGCACTTCCCACTGAGAGAGTGTATGTGTGTGGAGGATGGTGTAGGTGGGTGTTTAGTCTGCAGTATTTGTCCCCCCAACTGCGGACCTATGTACAGTATAGTGACAGATGAAGACTGAATGTTACTTAGGGGAGTATCTCTCTACTTCCACAGCATCAGTGAGTTTTAGAGAAAAATAATTCACATATACAGTATGTGTATATACAAACACACAGACAGGCATTTGCTTTGATAAGCTCAGTGAATTCTAGTGTGGGACTGCAATTCTTTTCTTCTTCTTTCGGCATTTCCATTCAGGAGTCGCCACAGCAAGTCAGTTTCTTCCATCTAACCCTATCTGCTGCATCATCTTCGGTCACGTTAACTATCTTCATGACTTGCTTCACTGTATCCATGAACCTCCTCTTTGGTCTTCCTCTAGGCCTCTATTCCTGGTGGTTCCAAACCCAGCATCCTTCTTCCGATGTACTCACTCGCTTACATCTGCACATGTCCAAAACATCTCAGTCTGGCCTCTCTGACTTTATCTTCAAAACCTCTAACATGTACTGTTTCTCTGATCCCGTCCATCCTGGTCACTCCCAGAGAGATCCTCAGCATCTTCATCTCTGCTACCTCCATCTCTGCTTCTTGTCTTTTCCTCAGTGTCACTGTCTCTAGACCAAACAGCATGGCCGGTCTCACCACGGTTTTGTACACTTTCCCATTCATTCTAGCTGAAACTCTTCTATCACACATCACACCTGATACTTTCTTCCACCCGCTACAGTCTGCCTGCACACGCTTCCTCACCTCTTTTCCACACTCTCCATTGCTCTGGATTGTTTCTTGATTATCTCAGAAATGTAATATTCACCCAAAAATAAAAAAGTTCGCTTTTGTTTTTGACACTGAATTTCTGTTTCAACCCAGTGTGTCCAATGATCTGGGTCTGTGCATGACCCAGCATAAATCTCATTTGAGGCTGCAAATCCAGCTCTTCTATCACACATCACACCTGATACTTTTCTCCACCCCTTCCAGCCTGTCTGCACATGCTTCCTCACCTCTTTTCCACACTCTCCATTGCAGTCGCAGACTGCAATAGAACAGGTAAATGTCCAGGCATCAAAAAATTCCAGCCGGCCCTATTTTAAATACGCAGAAGTGTTTGCAAACGACAAAAGCTTTGCTGCCTAGTGGTCAGCCGTATCGGTAAACAGACGCAATAGAGTCAGGCGGTACTGACTAGCAAAGTGAGAGCTCGCCAACTTCTTGCAAAGTCAGTCAAAGCAAATTTCTAAACTTCATGTGGCCTTCAGATTATCTGAAGAACAGCAGAGAGATGGGTTTCTATGGCGACCAGCTGCATCTAATGCAATCCGTCAGATACAATAATGTAAAGCACATCACCACTGGTCTGTGGATCAGTGACACAGAGACACTGCTTTTGCATAAATAAATCACTATTCTGTATCTAATCAGATGTTTATGTCTGGGAGGGATTCACCAGCATTTTATGGATGAGGACATGGGGTCACTTTAGTTCAAATTGGAGTTAACACATGCAGTGTGTGAGATGTATGTGATTTTAATGTCTCACTCCAATAACGTCCTCTAACCACCGCACATCATGACTGTGTATTAATTTAATACCACAGATCCCTTTTTTGTGGTTGGGTTTTGTTTTTTTATTTGCTTTTAAGAAGATATTTTTATTCTTTGTTTTCTAAGCTTGACAGCTTGACACAGCGGTACCTTTATTGTCCTGGGACTTTCCACCCCCATGCTCCTGTATGTCAGTTCTGTCCTCACATGTCATGTGCTATGTGTTGTGGTGTGTGTCCTGCTTCACATGTCTCGGTGGAATCCCATCAACGTTTAAGTCCACCTGTCCCCCTGGATCACCACCTTAGACTGTTTTCAAAGGTTTATTTTTTACCTCTTTTGGACAAAAATAAACCTTTATTTGGAATTTTGTTTTCATACCTGGTTATGCAAACACAGACAAATCTCATTTTTATTTTATTAGGTGGTTTTGTTGTCCTAATTTGGTCATTTGATACAATTGATCACTCTGTTTTGTTAAAAAAAAGTAATAATTAATTATGTTGTTTTTGCCACTACGAAGATGGATGTGGAGTCCCACAAAGCTCAGTACTTGGAACTAAGTAATTTCTTATCTACTGTAATAATTCAATTTCTGTCAACAGTATTGAAATAAGTATTTGCTGATGGTATTAACTTTGTTCTACCAGAAAATAACTAGGGTTTTGGAATTTTTTTAAAAAAGGTTTTTAAGTTGCCTTTTTTATCTGAACAATTTTGGGAGAAAAAATTGAAAACAATGCTGCTCAATTTCTTATAAAAGTTAACAAATTGAGTTTTCTTTAATGTAATGCTTCTTTATTTTTTTAATGTCTGCTCACAGATGAAACTGAGTAACCATATCTCCCAGTTTCTCTTTCATCGGCACACACTGATAATCAGCAGTCACAACAGCAACACCGCCCTAATCTGTCTTACTTTCTGTGTTGGATAAAAAATGAATTTTCTTGCAGATGGGCATGGGGGAGTAATTGTGTCATATTCACATCTCAGACTGCGAGTTCTCTCTCCATGTGTGCAGAACAGAAAATACACTCCATTTCTAATTAGTGCTCAGCAGTCTTTAGAGAGGAATGAGATGGATGTTGTCACAGATGCTGGATTTGATGGAGAGGTTGCAGACTACATGATGCTCACTGTTTGTTTTGAGGAGTCTTAGAATGCATTTCTGTTATATTGTGTAAAATTAGAGTCTTGGTTTGAGTTTTATTTGTTATTTTTGTATGCAAAAATTAAAAGTCTTATGTAACACCAAAGGCCAAATCTCAAAGTGTATCCGCATTAAAGCTAAATAAAATGGGATAAACATTACCGCTAGACCTTGGTGATTCAGATATTAACCCTGCTGTTTGTGTTTTAGGCACTCATTTGCAAGGGCAAATATGTACAGTAAAAAATGCATTATAAGTAAGTAAGTGCATTTTATTTGTATATCTTTTTTTGCTGAGAGTTGTCACAAGATGCTTTTAAGTTACAAATGTTAGATGTGGCATTGTGACTTTGTGACATCTTGTTCATTTAAAAAAAATAAAAACAAGAATCACAAAGTCGTGTCTAATCACAAAAACAAAACTCAGTTTGCTCCAGATGACCACTAAAAAATACATCTGTTTGTCTTCTTTGTCCCAACTTGAGCCATTTAATTGAATTTAATTGGATAGACTTTGTTAATCCCCAAAAGAAAAACTTGAGTGCTGCAGTGCAAACACCTTGATGCCCCTCACCCCTATCCACTAACGTCCCAGTCCGGTCACACTGTGTCACACCTGGCAACACAAAAGCTGGTGTCCGGAATGGGTCACAAAGCCAGGCTGCAGTGAAAACCACCAAACTGGTCTCTCTGTATTTCACTAGGTCTGAGTGTGTGCCCCCAGTTCCTCAAGCAACGAACCGTACGTTTTCATGGAAACCACAAAAACACAAGCACCTCCTCTAGACAGTCTCCATCTCCGTACCTCCTCCAGATCGACTCCTTCTCCTCAGCCCCCCCGGGGACCAAACAAACTCCTCCAGCCACGACAGTTGAATTACTATTGCAACAACTCATCGTCAGTAGGGTAAAACTAATCTGTGTCACGATGGTCTAAACACAGCTCACGTTCCCTATTAGTGGGTGAACAATCCAACGCTTGGTGATTTCTGCTTCACAATGATAGGAAGAGCCGACATCAAAGGATCAAAAAGCGACGTCGCTCCGATAGCCAGCAGCTGGCCGCGCATGTCAACATGCATGTCAACAGCAGACTGACTCCATAACCAGCCGGCCGTTTTATGCTCTTACTTTGGTGCCTTTACATAGAGTTGGTACTTCCTGTTGTACAAGCTCAAATGTACAACCTACATCCAACGCAGATTGCGAGTAATACTACGGCAAAAACATTTTATGCTTACAATAGAAAGTGGGCGTGGTAGAGGACAAAAGCCATGCTCAAGGACAACCAGGACTTCAAATTGCATCCAGATACGGATGGTAGTGCACGCAAATTAGTTAGAAATGCATAAATTAAAAAAAAAAAACACATTTAAGGTATGTTTTGTTGTTCAATTAATGTGCAAACATTTTAGAAATTTCCAAAAAGTTGATTTTATATAATATCCCCAGTTGTTGAAATGGTATCTTTCACTGGCCTCTTTCATCCTCTCATCTGCTTCTGGCTTGCATCTCTTTTTCTTTTAGTTCCACGCAGCAGTCACCATGGCAACAAGGCATCTGTACCTTCACCCTTAAAGTAAAAGTCTTTAATCTGACCTGGCTGGTCCGTGTCCAAACATCTGGCCTAAGGAGAGTGGTCCAGTCGAATCTGGTGTTACTAAACTTACAAACTGTGGGGCTAGTTTGCAGAGTTTCAGCTTATTTATCAACCCTCCATTTCTCTGATGTTCAAATTCCTCCAGCAGCAATATGCAAAAGAAGTGAGATTTGGGAGTTTTTTTTTTTTTTTTTTTCAAGAAAAGAGCGAACAGGGATGCAAAATACAAGATACAGACTACCAGTGAACTCATGGCAGGAACATGTTTTATGATCAAGAACATAAAAAAAAACTCATCAATCTGTCATTTCATGTGGCTAAATTTAACAAGAAAGTCACAGGATTGCTTTAAACACCTTTCAGAATGAAGCAACGCTTTTTTTTTCTCAACTCACACCCGACAGTTTCAATTCTTCACTTTTATTCTTGTCTCAGAGATTTTCTTTCTCTTGGGTCTCCTGATTCTTTTTACTGGCTGTATCACCTCAGTGTGGAATAAAAACCAATACGCAATAAATAAAACTATTTTATGCTTCAGAGAATATATTCAAGAACTCAGGAATCAAAACCAACTAGAATAAATCCAATAAATAAAATCTTGCTACCCTGTAGTTTACTGCTCGTAAGAAACTCTTGAAGCGTGTTTCTGCACTATGAGAAAGTCTGAAAAATTGTCTGATGCAGGAGTATGTTTGAAAAATCTTACCTTAGACTTATATGTATCATGGTTTGGGCCATTATACATGGCAAAACTGTTTGTCCTGCAGGTGGGACATTAAATGTTTTTCTTTTGTGTCTTTCTACCCCAATTTGATGTATAATGGCGGAACAATTTAAAGAGTTTTTGTTCAATAAAAATGACAAATTGTCACAAACACCTTGAATACCTTTGATTTTGTCATTTTATCCAAATCTGGCCCTCTACCCTACTTCAGCACACCTGGTCCCAACTGTCTCTCCCTGATGTCTCATCTTCCCCTTGGTTATTTCACCCCTGGTGCCCATCACTTTGTTGTCAGATCATCTGCTGTTCAGATCTCCTGCTGTAGCCATGATGGCGTCCCTTTGCGTCATCTGGTCCCCTCCCCGTTGTCTTGTCTACCCCTCTTCCCTAAGACTTGATTAACTGCAATAAACTGGTTAAAACTGGCTACGCTTCTGGGTCCTAGATCTCCATCTTCACCACCCCAATGAAAGATTTAAAACTGTAAAAATGAAGTTTTACTTTTGAGAATGAAGCACATAGTTCAGTTATGTTAGATTATGTTAATTTTATTTGTTTGTTTATTTAAAGGAAAGTGTGCTTACATTTTAGTAATAAAAATGCTGTACTAGATTAAGTATGAAGTTAGTGTCTATTCTTTGCAGATGATGTTGAGTTGTTCTGTTGGAAAAATGAGACAGAATTCCAAATCTCTTCGTTCTTTCTTTCTGAAACAAATAGTTTCAAACCGCTGTTTTGGAGTTTGGCTCGTCACTGCTGCTGACATCACAAAGGAATAAAATGTTTTTGCTCCGCCCCCTTTTGCTCCGCCCCTTTGCCCCGCCCCCTTCTGCTCAGGAAGCTTGTGTATTTGCTCAGACACATAAAAAATTAGAAGGAACATTGCTTAAGATGACTTTTTCTATTTATCCGATTGAATTTTTTGCTTCCTTTTAAGATTATTTTCCACTCCTCACCAGGCTTCTGCTATGGGTTTGACACTTTGGTTACCCAACTCCTGTTGGGTCCTGTTGGGTCCCTTTGTGGTCCATGATTTAAAAACTTTGCCCACAGCTGCTTAAGGAGAATCTCACCTAGATCCGTTGGTTATAGTATGTGGTGTACTTTTTGACTGGTCAGGATGTCATTACAACCCAATGGAATGCCATACATTTCACATTGAGCTTGGGCTGTTTTGGGGAAATGTGTCGAGTTAAATCAACCACCATCATGAGAGGTGTGAAGAAGGGGGAATAGTTTTTGTCTTAATTCCATCCGACACTTGAGTGTCAATGTGCTGGAAGTTAGCGGTCTATTCGACAAAGTTTTTAGAAGAAAAAATATGTTGATAATATTGTTCTTTGAGCAATATGGCTGTTTCTTAGAGACGTGTGCTTTAAAAAGATTGTCGAAAAACGCTGTGTTGTGTACTTTAATTATTAGTCCAGACAGGTCGCCATGGTTTGTTTCCATTATGTACATGTTATTGCATTCTATTTGTTTTTAGAGCTAATTGACTTTGTGCTCATAAAAAATATACCTCTATGTTCTATCTTGTTTTTTTTTTCAAATGTGAATGTTGTTTTAAAATAAAGAGATAAATGCTAAACCACAGCATGGCAATTTCTCTCCAGGATTGATATTTCTAATCTAATTTGATTCACTTCATCATATTTTGTGAGGAAGTTTAAATTTTTCTCATGTTTCATCGTCTCGCTTTTGTAATAAAAAAAACATTCGTCGAAGAGATTCATTTGATTCTGGAATATTTAACGCTCATTAGTCACCACGTTTATTACATCTCTCTAATTATTTGGTCTTTTGTCATCATTAGACTTCACAGTATTTCAACACGACTGTTCAGATTTCTCCTTTTCGGTTTCATCAAAGTTTTATGATGTTCTTTATCAGGCTGACAAAACCCATAGAAACTTCACCCGAAAGTCAGATTTAATTTGAAGGGATGGTTTGAAAAACAACAAGACAGAAGATAGAAGTGTAATCTCAGAAATGCAACGTAGGGACTGAGTCATCCAGTCTGAGGATGTAACACTGCAAGGTCAGTTAGTGACGTCTCGAGGGCTTTGGAAAGAAATGTGTAGAAGTGTGTTGGGTGTTTCACTGGCTGGCTTCACGTGGATGAATAAGAAAGGAGGAGAGGGTGGAAAAAAAACTTTCAAACAGAAGGAGGAAAGCAGAAGGCGGGACGTGTCAGGAAGAGAGTTTGGATACTTGCTGTAAATGATACGAGTCTCAGTGTTGAGGTCAAACGGGGTGGACAGAGAGGAAGAGATGATGATAGGAAGGGAACGGAATAGAGATGGGCAGAGGTCAACCTGATTCAGCAAGCCAGGCTACATGTCATCTACTTAACTCACAAACAGTTCCCGCTGTCGTTCTGCCTCACTCGTTCTGTCTATTCACTCCTTCACTCTCCATTTCATTACCCGAAATAAACTAGGGATGTCAGGAAAACAAGCAACGCTCTCAGCAAACCCGAGACATCAGAGGAGGATAACAAACAGCAAGAGAAGCAAGAAATCCTGTGTTTAAGAATCAAGAAGAAGTCAGATTCAGAGTGAAAGATCCACAATTCCTGAGTCCTACGTCTCTGCTTCATCCCATGCAGATAGCAATGTTTTCTTTAAGTCCAACAGAGGAGAAAAAGTTATTGGCAAAGTCATAAAAACTAATCCAACCACATGTTGGACCATTTCTTGTTTTTTTGTGAGTCAATCCTGCAAATGTCTGACGCAGAACTGCTTCATAAGTGAGCTGTTGGAGGGTTTCCCAGCCTGATTGGAAGGATTAACAGTCGGTCTGAGATTTTGTATAATTATCAGTAAATTTTGTGGTCAAAAGTTGAAACAAAATGTTATCATTTTGTTTAGTTGAAAACTTTCTCTACGGTAAATTTCTCATTTTTCTGCAATTTTAAGCATGAATTGACCAGAAATGATGAAAACAAGCAAAAAAATGTATGCACTGAATACCGTGCATACTGTAGGCATTGCTGTGCACAGACATCCAGACTAATTTTTGTCAGCAAACATCCGTCTGTTATTGCTGATTTAAAGAGAATTAAAGGTTGCCCATTTAATTCCGAATTAAAGGTTTACCATTCAGAATTAAAGGGGCAACCTTTAATTCCGAATGCAGTCTTGGAATAAGAAGACTGGAGGTTGAGGCCCAATTCAGACATTGATTTTTGGTGCGTATTTTGCACGTTTCCCTTTGCGTGTATGTGCCAAAACAGCCATTGTTTAGGTTATGTACATAAAGTCTTTGGAGGCATGCATCACCCTCCGGCAGAGTTTAATGTGATGAATAGTGTCCGGCAATGCGGCAGGTCTGTCATTCTGTCGTTTGGCAAGACTTGACTTGTAGTGTGTCAACCAAACATATATGGCGAATCCGTCAAACTCATCGTCAAGAACATGGTTGCCGTGCGTTCGCCAGTTAAATGGAAAGCGGTAAAACAAATATAAGCCATCTGTTTTTGCTGCGGTGTGAATGCTGTGGAACCGTTCCGCCTGGCTTTACTCAAACTTTATTGTATTTCCACTTAGAAATAAACCACTTTACTTTTACAAAATGTATTACATTTTGAAAAGAATTTGTTACAGCGGATATATAATAGTCTTATGAACATTTGCTCATTTAATTGTCCACCAGTAGACAAAAAGGAATTGACTTATCCACCCATATCCACTGCTTATGTGCGCCGCTGCTATTGAAGTTCAATATTGGTTTAATATTCACAAGCAGCTGGAATCTGTTCAGAAAACTAACAAGATTTTCAGCATTAAGAGTGTGTATTCCGGAGGCATCCTGTGAGTCTTTCCAACCTACCCTACAAGCCGTATTTGCTGTGATGGAGCTTTTTCATTTTGCGTATTCTAAAACATTCACAATGTATATTGTAAAGGAAAGGTAATTCGGGGATGTTCACAGTTACTTTTACACCTGTGGTTTCAAATACTTTCACAACCGTATGATTTAAATTGGAAGTGCATTCGTTTTTAATCAATTCTGGAACCCACAACTGTTATTTTGGGGCCACTAGACACATTGCCGGGTAAGAATTATCAGGAAACACATTTTAATATCCAAAAAACAACAAATAGAGGCTAAGGAATTCCTCCAAATCTGGAGAAGAACAAGAACTCAGGTCAAAAGGAATCAGAGGTTCAACTTAGACTTTTGATATGAAGACATTGCACTAACCGCGACAGACTGATGACCTGTTCGGGGTATACCCTGCCCCTCACTTTAAATCAGCCGGGATGGACAGGGATAGATGGTTAAGAAGGTTTCTTGCTTTCATCCCCTCCAGGCTGGATTACTGCAATGCCCTCCTTGTAGGGATCCCATGCAGGGGCTTACAAAAGCTCCAGCACATCCAGAACTGCGCTGCCCGAATCCTGATAAGGAGGCGCAAATATGACCATATCACTCCCATCCTCAAATCCCTCCACTGGCTACCCGTTAAATACAGAATTCAGTACAAGCTCTGCCTCCTCACCCATCAGTGCATACACGGCACTGCACCTGTTTATCTCCAAGAACTCCTAACCGTCCACACCACTGTCCAAGACTTAGGCTCCTCCTCCTCCTACTGCCTGCACCAACCAAGGACCAAACTCTCCACTATGGGGGACAGGGCCTTCCAGGCAACTGCTCCATGGCTCTGGAACGATCTTCCCGAGAGCTTGAGGGCTCCACAGAGCGTTGAGGCTTTTAAGAAAAGACTGAAGACATTTTTATTTCTAAAGGCTTTTCAGCAAAGTTTTTAGTGTTGTTTTTTGTGTTGTGGTTTTATTTAATTTTGCTGTTTGTTGTTCCGTTTGGTCATTGTAGCACTTTGAGATCTCCACTAGAGATATAAAGTGCGTTACAAATAAAATTATTATTATTATTATTATAAGAAGGTGATGGACTGACTGACATTGCACAAAGCATTTTGTCTTTTTTTGGAAGGTTTGGAGTTTTTTGGGGGGTATGTTGGAGCAATAACATTATAATCCAGAGATTGTCGACAAATGTGCAATTCATTTTAGAATTAGATGTTACCCATAGGGGTTTTTTAGGATGGAGCGGATAACTTAGTGGTAGAACGTTCGCCCTTGGACAGGAAGTTCTCCGGAAGTTTGTGGAATCAAATCCCGCTGAGCTTATGTCTAGATGTCATTGGAGAAGACACCTAACCTCCTGTGTCTCCCATCATGGGCACTGTTGTGGCAGCCTGCTGCGTTGTAATGCAGCAAACAAATGTTCCCGTTGAGAGATAAATAAAGAATGCATATATATTTTTTAGTCCACTGTTCTTTCTGCCTTTCCCATTAATCATCAAGCGGTGTGTATAAAGCAGGGGAACAATGAGTCAGCGTATCACAGAGACCCCCCCTCCACATACACACACCATCTCGTTCATCCTCACGAAACCTCTGCTCACTTTGACCAGAGCAGAAAGGTTAGACCACTGCTTTATTACTTAATAATAAGTGAGTAAAAAGAGGCCAGAGAAAGGAAGAAAGGCCAGAGGAAAAGCAGTCGAGCTGCCCCGCCATTTCTGAACCCCTGTATTGGGCTCATAATGTTCCCGAGGATGGAGGCGGAGGGTAAAAGCTGGATATTAACATTTGGATCAAATCTGCCGCCTCCATGATAGTTTTGGATGTGTAGTTTATAAATGAATGGAGCGAATGGCACCGTCGTTTCTCATGTGGATAAATATTTTCAGAAAACTGCAGTGATGGATCTTCTTTTGTCTCTCTATTCTTTTCTATCAGCTTCCCACTGTTCCCATTCACAGCAACTGATGAGCGGAAGGTAAATTGGCCTCAGCAATCAGTATCCATTAAGTGCCGCGGTGACGGTTGATTCTGCACTTTCCTCCCACACAAAAGGAAATATATTCTGCAGCAACAATAAAACTGTGAGTTTTGTCGATTTCCACAGAGTTGAACGCAGAATGGGTTCTTTTATTGCACAAGGAGGGAAAAACGAAGGATGCTTTCATTCTGGAGAAAAAAGAATCCAATTGACCATAATTTTATGATAAACTGGCCAAAGATTCTGCTTTAAATTAAATTCTGGTTTTAATAAAAAAAATATAAAAACGAGCTAATTGGAATCTTAGCTCAGTTTTTCTTGCTTAGTTTTTTTTATTTGTCTTCTTTTTCCAGGGTAATTTCATACTATTAATTTTAGAATTTCGTTGCGTCTTTCGTCTTCTACGGTACTTTTTTTTCCTGCGTCTTAATTGAAACATTTTGCTCCACATGCTTATTGGCAGTAGGTACAATAAACAAGCAGGGCAACCTTTGATTGAAAAAAAATCATCAGAAAAAAGTACAAACCAGACTTTAACAACCTCTAAAGTTCTTTCACCTCTTGTCTCTGTGCAAGTAGGTGATTTTATCCTGCAGCTAACTAGCCACTTCGGTAGCCGGTACTCAAACTGAAGCCATAGCCTTTCAAACTCATAATTGACCCCCTGAACTTTTTTTTCTAAGCTCTTACTCTTAGCCGCACCTGAATACCAATAACAAATTTTCATTTAAAAAACTGAGACTTAAAAGTTTTTTAAGCAGTTATTTCACTTTAAAAATATTAGATAATGTTTTTTATCTGAGTTTAAGATCATAAAACCCCATGTGTTCGTTCAGCCATATTTACCCCCAGTTTAAATTGCCAAAAATCTATTCTGTAATGATCATCAGAAGGTTCATTTTCCTTCAGTTTCAGCTTCTTTCACAATTCATAGACATGTGTTAATAACTGTGTCTACTCTTAGAAATGAGTTGTGTCTCCCTATGATACCCTGCAATAGCCAAGAGTGTTCCAGGGTACACCACGCTGGGTGCACCATGTCACATAACGAACATTATTTTTCCAATTACGGAGGTTTTATGACTGTAAAACTTCTCACTACACACTTGAGAGACTCTGCAGAGAGACACCATTTTTACACTTTAAATGAGAGAGAAAGAAGGATGCTGGGTTTGGAACCACCAGGAAAGAGGACTAGAGGAAGATCAAAGAGGAGGGTCCTGGGCACAGTGAAGAAGATGTGGCAGATAGGGTTAGATGGAACAAACTGACTTGGTGTGGTGGCCCCCTGAAGGGACATGCCGAAAGAAGAAGAAGAAGAAAATTGTGTAGATTTAAAACTGCATTAGAATGATGTCCACTCCTTTGTGTGTATATAACAAAACTAAATGAATATTATATATGTAACTATATGCATATTTCTGGCAGAAAATGATATCAAAACCAAAGAGTCAGATATAATTTAGCCTGTTTTACAGCATCATTTTCCAAAAATAAAAAAATTCTGTCATGTTTTCTTTCTTTTTTTTTTCTCCAGGCTTGGAAACGTTGGGCGCTTAAGGTCTATAAAAATGGGAAAAAAAGCTACTTTACATTTTAATCACAAAAATGTAAAAAAGCCACGGTTATCTAAGTCTCCAAACAAAATAAACTTTAGAAAAAGTTAAGGGCCAGCCGACAGGCTGGTTTTGTGAACAATGGGTGCTAAAAAGCAGTTTTACCCAACCTGGTCTACTGTGTATACAGTCAATCAGCATGCAGAACACAATGCATCAATTGGGACTCAGAAAATAATGCGCTGTAGAAAATAAAGCTGATAGCGAGGGGCCACTGCATAAGCTTTAATGGTTTGTTGTGTAAATTGAGATGCGGGAAGAATTTAGAGACGACTTTGCTGCTACTTAACATCACCTCAGAGCATAAGGGTGAAGATGAATCCCTCATTTATTCTGACATCAGGAAGGTTTAAATGTTAAAATGATTTTAAGTCAACTGTCTGTAATTAAATTTGGGAAACTTTGATTTAAAAGTGATTATTGCATTTAAATTGAATAAAATGTGTTACTTGCAGAGTGTTGCTCTGCGGGATCCTCTGGTTGGTTTTAATAGTGTACTATGTGGTGTCTGTGGAGAAGCCGAGATGGTAAAAAAAATCTACAGAAATTACAAATTAGCATCTATTCTTCTGCTCAAGTGCAAATAAAGGCTCAATTTAGGCATCCTGAGCTCACTGATAAATTATTTGAATTGTTTTACAAACTGATTACAGGATACACTATAAATCAAACTATTTTAATCTTTACCTTTTTATTATGATTAAAGATTGTGTGCCGATTTAGTGAAAAAAAAAAAAAAAAGGTTACTCCAGAAGTGCCCCGAAATAAACTATAAGTAAACTTTGGATTTCTAAATTTGGAGCTTTTTTGTGTTCTTTTGTTCTTGCACGGAAACATAATTTTAATTTAAATATACTCTATCGATGTATTTATGACTTTTTTAGGCACAACACGGTACATATGGTTGCATCTGTGTTGCAGATGACATTGTGATTTGTAGTGAGAGGAGGGAAGAGGTGGAGGAAAAGCTGGAGAGGTGGAGGTTTGCACTAGAAAGAAGAGGAATGAAGATTAGTCAGAGTAAGACAGAGTACATGTGTGTGAATGAGAGGGATCCAAATGGAAAAGTGAGGTTACTGGGAGAAGCGATAAAGAAGGTGGAAGATTTTAAGTATCTAGGATCAACAGTCCAGAGCAATGGAGAGTGTGGAAAAGAGGTGAAGAAGCGTGTTCAGGCAGGCTGGAACGGGTGGAGGAAAGTATCAGGTGTGATGTGTGACAGAGGAGTTTCAGCTAGAATGAAAGGGAAAGTGTACAAAACCGTGGTGAGACCGGCCATGCTGTTTGGTCTAGAAACAGTGGCACTGAAGAAAAGACAGGAAGCAGAGATGGAGGTAGCAGAGATGAAGATGCTGAGGATCTCTCTGGGAGTGACCAGGATGGACAGGATTAGAAATGAGTACATCAGGGGAACAGCACATGTTAGAGGTTTTGGGGATAAAGTTAGAGAGGCAAGACTGAGATGGTTTGGGCACGTACAGAGGAGAGAGAGAGAGTACATAGGAAGAAGGATGCTGGATTTGGAACCACCAGGAAAGAGGACTAGAGGAAGGCCAAAGAGGAGGTTCATGGACGCAGTGAAGGGAGACATGAAGATAGTTGGTGTGACCAAAGAGGATACAGCAGATAGGATTAGATGGAAGAAACTGACTTGCTGTGGCGACCCCTTACGGGAAAAGCCGAAAGAAGAAGAAGACGGTACATACGGGATATGTAAATGGTCGAATGATGACAAAAGGAGAGAAGTAAGTTTTCTGATCCAGAACACTTTAGCAGACATTGAGCACAGCTACAAAACCTTGGTAATCCTGAGCAATTAACAAGGCAATCAACAACATCCACATTCTTTTGACGTGTAAGGTAGGTCCCAAGCCAGCACTATAGACGAAATAGACTCGGGGTATTAAACAGCCACGCTAGAGATATCATGCAGGAATAACAAGGAGTCCAAAAGAGAAGATACCGACCACAAACCTTGTAATAAAAAAGCTCTATTCCGAGTCCAGCACCAAGAGACAGTCTACCAGCCATAAGGAAGGAGACTGAGGATTAGTGAGCACCACAATATAAGCTGAAAAAGTCAAGATCTATCACTACATAAAGAGCAAGTCCCCTCCAAATGACATACTTTGTGATTGTCTCAGACAGAGATGAGGTACAGCAGGAGGGACGATCATGAGAGAACAAGTCCCTGCACGGCATTTACCACAAGAACTTAACTGAAGTGGTTGATCTCCAGAAGGACTGTGCCTCAGGATAGCATAGAGGCCATCATCCTGGCAACAAAGGAGCAGGCTCAGGGCACCAGAGGCACACCAGCCAAGACCCAAGAAATAGGCTGTGCAAAGAAGCCCTTCAAAGAATCCAGTGCATAATTGCACAGGTAAAGCTGATATGAAACACCATAACCAGATATTTGGGGTACTACAGTATACAGGAACATCTGTATGGACTGGAAAACGCAAGGTCAAAGAAAGAAATACCTCTAAAATTGAAAAAGAATGGCTGTGCCAAGATCCTGTGGGACCTCCAGATCCAGGTGGGCCATATGGTAAAGGTGATGGTGGATGTAGAAAAGAGGTGGCTGTGGCCATACCAGCTGAAAAATGGAGAACAAGAACCTGAAGAAGTACCAAAGGCTTTGGGAAGAGTTGGAGGTTCGAAGTTGAATGCAAGAGTAGTTTCAGTGATGATCGGGACAATCAAGACGGTAACCAATGTTCCCTCTAATTTTTTATGTGTCTGAGCAAACACACAAGCTTCCTGAGCAGAAGGGGACGGAACAAAAACTTTTACTGTTTTGTGACGTCAGCAGAAATGACGAGCCAAATTCCGAAGCTTCGGTTCGAAGCAATTTGTTTCAGAAAGAAAGAAGAAAGCGATATGCTTTGGAGTTTTGTCTCATTTTACCATCTTTAGTTGAAATAGATTTTTATTTTGTGCGCTGCATAGGTTTTCTTGTGCGCTATTAACCTGCGACCAGTGCGCAATTGCGCAGGCGCGCAGCTTAGAGGGAACATTGGCGGTAACCCTCAACCCGTAGATAGAAATTTTATTCAACATGAGCCTGTTTTTTGTTTTTTTTTTCTTAATTCACACTTATGAGAAGCAAAGCTACAAAGTGAGAGGCACTTGCCCCAAAAATGTCCATACACACTTGATAAAATTTATTTTTTTTCAACTTTCCTGAAATACTAATTTGTATTTGGCTAATAATACAGAGAAGACAAGATTTGCAGAATACTGTTGCAAAAGGGGGATTCATGACCCGGCCATGCTGATCACAGGAGTGTAAGAGATAGTTCTATTTTGTTGTCGCAAGACTCGGCCTTTACTTGCCACAAGTTTTTTGCAATTGGCGGCTATGTCACAATCATATGCACATTACACAATACTTTTGGTTGTTGGAATGTGCAATCACACCGACATCTGCATTCCTGCCCTGTCATCAAACTTTTCAAACGTTCTAGTTTCTTTAATTTGACCTCAAATGCAAACAAAATAAAGTTTGCAAGTATAAGTTTTGGTAGTATGCATAATATAATGCATGCTTTGCAAATACGAGAATTAACGTAAGTACAATTTCACTCCTCTCTTGATTTGGGGTGCTGGTAATAAAATAAGAGTTATGTTCCAGAGTAACTCAGTCTCCTCCTATCTTGGGCACTGTAGGGATGCTGAGCACACACAGCTGACAGTTCTTCATACACAGGTTGGATTTGCCTCGTCACAATGTGTCAGTTTTAGAAAAACTTTGGAGCGTTAAGACAGCTTCTCGTCTCTCAGATGGTACGACTGTCTCCCGAGACTCTGTTCTGCGAGCCCTGTGGCACTGTGAGGATGGCAAGGCCGGCACATATGAATATAAATGCAGTCTGCAGGTTGTCTGAGAGCAGAAACATACTAACACAAATATGCACTGTGAGAATAAGGACATCCTCAATTCAGAGGACAAAATAGTACTTTTCTGACTAATGGGGTAAAAACCTGCCTTTTTAGTTGGAACAAAAAAAACAGATGAGGATCTCTCTGGGAGTGACCAGGATGGGAAGGATCAGAGGAACAGCACATGTTAGATGTTTTGGAGATAAAGTCAGAGAGACCAGACTGAGATGGTTTGGACATGTACAGAGGAGAGAGAGAAAGTACATCGACAGAGGGATGCTGGGTTTGGAACCACCAGGAAAGAGGACTAGATGAAGACCAAAAAGGAGGTTCATGGATACAGAGAAGGAAGACATGAAGATAGCTGGTGTGACCGAAGAAGATGCAGCAGATAGGGTTAGATGGAAGAAACTGACTTGGTGTAGTGACCCCTTAAGGGAAATGCCGAAAGAAGAAGAAGAAAAACACAGATGACGGATAACGGATCAGGAAAGGTAATGCACCTGGTTCCATTCATTAGGAAGGTATTTGTCATTGTCATTCAGAGACAGACCCATCATTATTTTCCCTTTAACTAGAAACCCCAAAATTGTATCAACTTCCTGTTCACCCCAGAAAGGGGTTATTTGACCTCTCTAACTACTGGTGGGGAGACGGCAGCTCAGTGGTTAGAGCATTCACGCGCGGACCGGAAGTTCGCAGGTTCATGTCCCACAGAGAGCACGTCTAGGGTCCTTGGAGAAGACACTTAACCCCCGCTTCTCCCACCATTAGCCCCGTCGAAGGGCAGCCTGCTGCGGTGTAAAGAGTGCAGCACACAAATTTCCCCGGTGAGGGATGAATAGAGTAATTAATTTATTTATTTAACTAGCCTGCAAACTGAGGAGCAGAGTTGTTCATAGAGAGAAAGGCAGTGAAAAAGGCAGCTTAAGTAAGCTTAAGTGCCTTCTAAACGACTCTTAAGTGCCTTGTTTTAACAACAACAGCAAAAGGCCTAGGCCCTAGGGTCTTGAAACACCTTCACGAAGCTTTCAGGTAGTGAGATAAATTTACCCCCTTGTGGGGCTTCTAGTGTGTTAGGTCTCTTCCTGGTCTGAGGATATCTCTTGGTCACACTAGAAATAACCAGGGTTCTTTTTCTCAGCCAGATTCCTAATATCTGACCCCTAAAAAGCAGGAGATGGATGGACAAAGTGATGGGCAATAGGAATAAGGGAGCAGTGTTTAAATTTTCCTGCGATTTGTGAAGTTGTATTTGTTTGAATGTTCAAAAGGTTTAGTTGGTTTATTAAGTATTTCCTTCACAGTACAAAGGACCGGTCGTTCCACAAGAGGACAATTTTTTTCAGAACTATAATAATAATGCATTGAACTTATATAGCGCTTTTCTTGACACTCAAAGACGCTTTACACATATATATATATGCATTATTCATTCACTCCATACAATCATTCACACACACACAACATCCATTCCTGATGATGGGAGCTACCATGCAAGGCGCATACCACTATCATCAGAAGCAACTGGGGGTTCGGTGTCTTGCTCAAGGACACCTCGGCATGGACTCTGGGCAGGGGATCGAACCTGCGACCTTCCGGTTACGGAGCGGTTGCCCTACCCACCGAGCCATCCTTCCCCCACTACAGAACTACATAAAACACCTCATGTGTAGTTCACACTTTTGCTGCTTCTTATCAGCTTTAATGAGAGAGACATTTACATAATTCCTGCCAAGTGGCTGCTTCTAATAAAGAATGAGGAGCAACCTCACAACCTGCTATTTCTTTTATCAAATCAAGCGACAAATATGTGCAGACTGAGCTATTCTGGAGGGTTCTTAAAGAGATAAGAATGAAGACGGAGCTTTTCAGGCAGAAAGGGACGAGCGGTACTGCGGCAATGCAAGTTATTTGGAAAAAAAAATGTTTTTGAACATTAAAGCGTGTAAACACCTCTCTGATCAGTGCGTGTGCATGTGTGCATGAAAGAGTGAGGCTGGTTGGGTGTGTACGAGTGTTCAGCATGACCAGAGAACGTATATATTTACCTGTGAGTCTTCAGAGGAACCAATTTGTTGGGCAATCAATAGAAAAATACAGAATTGCTCCGTATCTCTGCTTTGTGAACCTTGGCGATACACAACAGACGCACAGACAGTCAAACTATGATTAAAATTGAATTATTGAAATATGCAGTGTATGTAGTCCAGGTTTATGTGATTTAAAGGTTTATGAATACTTTGTATGTGTAGGGCCGGTTTTATCCCACTGTCTGTGTGTCTTCTTCTTCTTTCAGCATTTCCCTGAAGGGGTCGCAACAGCAAGTCAGCCTCTTCCATCTAACCCTATCTGCTGCATCCTCTTTGGTCACACCAACTATCTTCATGTCTTCCTTCACTGTATCCATGAACCTCCTCTTTGGTCTTCCTCTAGTCCTCTTTCCTGGTGGTTCCAAATCCAGCATCCTTCTTCCTATGTACTCTCTCTCTCCTCTGCACATGTCCCAACCATCTCAGTCTTGCCTCTCGAACTCTATCCCCAAAACCTCTAACATGTGCTGTTCCCCAGATCAGATCCTCAGCATCTTCATCTCTGCTACCTCCATCTCTGCTTCCTGTCTTTTCCTCAGTGCTACTGTTTCTAGACCAAACAGCATCACTGGTCTCACCACGGTTTTGTACACTTTCCCTTTCATTCCAGTTGAAACTCTTCTGTCGCACATCACACCTGATACTTTCCTCCACCCGTTCCAGCCTGCCTGCACACGCATCTTCACCTCTTTTCCACACTCTCCATTGCTCTGAACTGTTGATCCTAGATACTTAAAATCTTCCTCCTTCTTTCCTCTTCTCCCTGTAACCTCACTTTTCCATTTGGAAAAGTGTCTATCCATCCATCCATCCATATGTCTATCTATCGGACTAGAAAAGCTATCACATATGTTGTTCTGCCCCACGATCCTTTGTGTGATTCTTTAATTTTGTAGGGTTGTCTTAGTTGGTTTCGTTACGTCGCTTCCTGTGTTTTGTTAACATCCGACAGATGAGGCAATGAGGCAGCCACAGAATCTGCTGCTTTATCTATTCATTTTTAGTTAGGATCGAGGAATCAATGTCGTAAGTTCTTTTTGAGTGTTTAATGAAGGTTTTACCAATGTTTACCAATTCTCTCCACATGTGTTTCAGTCATAGTTTTATGGACTATTTTGCTCCAAAACACTCAAACTATTCTTCACAGCTTACTGTATCTTATGCATTTGCATGAAAATGTCTTCTTACTTATTGATTTACTAATTTGTCCAAGGTCAGGCCAGGACGAGGCGTGTTCAGTACCTCTGACACTTCAACATGTTGTCTTTCGCTCAAGGACATCTTAAGCCTAACTACGTCCTATCTGGCTTCCCATTTAGTAAAATGATATTCAATTGTGACCATGACTCTGGCTAACGTGTGCATATATTTGCACATTTGTAGATAAAGACTCGCTACTTGCACAATGAAGCTTCTCTTTAACTCCCCAAGGTGACTCGTACCATCCTCGCCTTAACAACCAACCAACATAAAAACATATTTTATGCTTCCTTATCTCATAGATGTAAACATGTAATACACACAGTCAGGGGCTTGGATGATTACAACTTTATTTTCCATCATGCACATTGACCTATAGAGCATGAAATCAGATATTGTAGAGATAAAGCAAATTAAATCTGTCTTCAGATTTAAATCTTCAAATCTTGCTTTGTTTATGTGCTTATGGGGAAGAAGGATATACCGTCAGTTTTATTAGAAAAGATGCTGATTCTGACTCTGTTATGGTATCATAAAACCAGACTACCTCTCCTGCAAGGCCTTCAGTTTGTGAGGGTTGCACGAGATACAATGGATGTGTAAAGAATACATGATAGAAGTTGTAAAGAGACTAGAGTAAAAAAGAAAGAAAATGTGATTTAAACTGAATATTTGTGTCTGTTTCTGAAGGCGACAACATACCATATGAGGTCAGATAAAAGGCAACCTTCTACTTTCACTACAAAAGCTTTTTCCATTCATTTTTTTCTTGCACAAGGTAAAGTTTTGCATTGCTATTTTGTGAGGATGACAGAAAAAGTCTTCAACATACACAAGTGATCCTATCTATCTATCTGAGCTTAGGTTTTATGGTTGAGTGAGAAGTGGTGAGCAGGTTTATGCTTCAGTAGGTTTTAATGCACATCCGTGAGTCATGTGTGACCGTCACTGATCCTGTGTTCAGTTTGGCAAATTACACGCTAAATAATTTGAACTCATCATTCTCAGATACTTTGATAGTAAATCACAGCTGTATATAAAACCTTTCCAATCAAAGCAGGTAGTATAAAATGCTCAAGCTCACTTTAAACATGACAGACGCTCACAATATTTCTGAGGCAATTTGTGTCCTGTCCAAACTGTCGTACACTTCAGTCTGGTTGTAAAATAGTATAAACTCTCATATATCAACTTAACAGTCAAAGATAGTTCTCTCAAATCTCAAGCAGCACACAGAAGGACAGATGAGTTTGACTATTTTAAACAGGGCATACAGCAGGGGTCACCTGATCCCCGCGGGCACCAGGTCACCCGCAGCGACCGCATCAGTCTCCCGCAGGCCAGTTCTAAAAATAGCACTAATCACAAATTAGCTCTGTCTAAAATGTTATTTAATTGTGTTGCTATTCTTTTCTAATTTCATTTACAGTGATGTAAATTTAAAAACGAATACATAAAAACGTAAAAAAAAAATGTATATCCCAAAAAAAAGTTTAATATCTGAACTCTGACGTAGTATGGGTCGGTGGTCACTCTAGTGCGCATGACAAACCAGCTTTGCTGAGATGAGCTTGTGAGCGCGTTTTCTACCCACAAAAACATGGCATAAAAAAAGAAAGAAAACTTATAATTTTCACAGTGAATGGGAGGAAGAGTTCTTTTTTACTAACGTGAAAGAAAACTTGTGTGCGTCTCATATGCGGTGCGACTGTGGCGATGGCTAAGCGGCAATACGTGGAGAGACATTTCAGTACGTCACAAAAGCTACCATGCTAACTACCCACCAGGCAGCGCATTATGGACAGAAAAGGCCCGTGAGTTAAAGACAGCTTTGGGCAAACAGCAGTCTTTTTTTACGAGGCTGGTAAAAAACCTCTCAAAATGCAACTGAAGCCTCATTTAGAGCAACACATTTTTTTGATAAAGAAGAAGGCGTTCTCAGACGGGGAGGTTCTCAAAGAAGCAATGATGACAATTGTTAGTGGCTAGCAAAAATTGAAAAAGATTTCCTGCAAAATGTTGTGAAAGTGATCATTTGAAAATGAAACACTTTGATATTGCAAATTGAAATCTATCTGTTTTCTACCTTGTTTAATCATACTGAAATAATTATTGTGATGGTTCAATAACAATCAGTGTCTTCACATTCATTCTTCACAAACTTAAACAAACAAACAAAAAAAAAAAACAATCTGTAGATCGTTTCCAGATGTGGGAGCCTGTCCTGCCCTGTGCTACTCAGACTTCTCTACTTTGTTCAACTTCTTTTGAAGTCAGTCTAAAAAACGTCTTTGAATGTAAGTCAGCCACCAAATGAATGTTTTTCTGTTTCAATTGCTATTTGGCAAAAACAGGAGTTTTACATCAACAGAACAATATTTACTGCACATCCACGCAGCCCGACACTATTTTTGCTTGCTTAGATGCTTTACTTTCTGAATCTCCAATATGCAGGTATGAAAACAGTGATGCAGAAAGTCAGTGAGACTTTCTACATTCTACATCAGCTTAACATCTGATTGGTCAGTCAGTCACTTTCTTAACCGTCAATCGCTTGTGGGATTACGGGGGGTACCGGAGACCAATCTGGGTGATTCAAGGCCGGAGGCGGGGTACACCTCGAACAGGTCGCCAGTCTGTTGCGGGGCCACACAGATACAACCATACACACGCACACTGATTCCTAGGGACAATCATGTAATGGCCAATCAACCTAGCATGCATGTTTTTGGAGGGTGGGAGGAAACCAGAGTACCCGGAGAAAACCCACGCATACATGGAGAGAACATGCAAACGCCACACAGAAAGGACAGTGTTCCAAGCCTCGACCACACCCGGGACTCGAACCCACGACCTTCTTGCTGTGAGGCCACTGTGCCACCCACTAGCACTAGCGTGCCGCCCTGAAATTTGATTGGTTGAACCAAACTATTAATTGCCGTTGACTCTGTGTAGACCGCAAACAGAGCAGACTGAAGGCCTTTACAAAGCCCCATTGATTTTAACTACTGGTACAAACTCTAAAGTAGAGTGGAACAAATCGTAGTTTACCTTCTGATAAAGTTGTTTTTACTATCCCACAGATCAGATCCAAATATCTGTTTTCACACCCAAATAACAAATAATGGGTGTTTTGTTGCCATTTATAGTTGATAAAAAGCTCAGAATGAGAGGTTGAATTGGGTTTGTGCACATGCATATTCCATTAGGTTACTGATAGAGGGGGTCTGAACCAAACATGTTTATAAATCCAGCCAAATGGACGCCAATGTGCATTTTTATTTTTCGGTGTTTCAGGCATCAGAAACCTGCTCTCAACATGATTAGAAATAAATGTGTGTAATTGTTTTCCAGCTGATTACAGAAAACAAAACCAGTAAAAATTTGTTTTTGGAGCTGAGCGCTAACTGATCTGAAGCCAAGGTAGTAACAGAAAATCATGCAGGTTGTTTAAGCCAATTTGTTGGTTTTCCATGTGTGGATGAAATAAAAGCTTTCTCTAACTTTGATTTCAAAATGTTATGTTTCCTCACTTAATACTGGGCAATATGAGGATTGTGCCATCGCCATGCCATCTATTATTACCACTCTAATTTGATCAATTATGTCAGCAAATGTATCATTAATCACCTTCTGCCATGGTATTGATGTTGTCATGTCATTGTGTATACTCAAAAAATGTTTTTTGAATAGAAACCGAAACCTTATTTAAATTCAGTGATTCTCATGCAGGATTTGTGACATGCTTTACGTCATTTAATCAGGAGCTGAGCAATGGATGCCGTTAGTTACCCATGCAAGTGTAAATCCTGTATGTTACTGGGTCCACCATGCCGTAACACTGTCCTCGGTTGATCCAAGGTTAGATCACTGAGGAACAGCATAACCTGACAAACCCAAAGCTTGTTCTGTTTTCATTTTATTTAAGTTTAACCTCCAAGAATTTCCTGACTAGCTGAGACATAGTGCCTCGACATGGCCTGGATGTTCAATGAGACACCATCCTAGTGAAAAATTTCTGGACACTACTCATTAGGACAGGGGTGGGCAAACTTTTTGACTCGTGGGCCACATTGAGTTCTAACATTTGACCAAGGGGCCGGAACAGGAGCAGATGGATGGCGATAGATAGGAAAGCCATTGGGGCCGCTACACAAACGTAATCTAGTGCGCTAACATTAAAATCAAGCGACCTCACCCTAAAAAAAAATAACGTGCAACTAGCGCGCTAGATGTACAACGTAGGTTTGAAATTTCCTGACAATCTATTTTTAAAACTTAGGCATCACTAGGTCCGTGTAGTCCCTCATTCATCCAGGAGTGATCCATAGTAGAAAAAGTTTCAAAAAGGTCTTCTGGACAGTTTAATTCTTGAACGAGACGTTTCGACTTCCATCCGGAAATCATTTTCAATCTGAATGAAATGGACAGAAAACTGGATCTATTTATACTAACCTGAGTAAAAGGTAAAAAAACATGGAAGGACGGGCTCGACCAATGAGCCTGTGTTACCTAAGATGGCCGTGAATGGCTCCTATACTAACGGCACCCCTCACTGAATCGGAGTGGAGGCGTTAGATACATTCTGCCTGGGATTTACAGTAGCCTTTTGAAGCCATGGACTAAAGATGACACCTCGTGACCCAGTTTCACGCCTCTCGTTGGCAGGAATTTCTATTCACTAGGCTTTTAGCATTTTTATAATAGGGTCGTTTACTGGTCTGTGGCTACAATAGGAGCCGTTCACAGCCATCTTAGTTAACACAGGCTCATTGGTCGAGCGCTGCCTTACTATTTTTTTACCTTTTACTCAGGTTAGTATAAGTTTCCAGTCCATTTCATTCAGATTGAAAATGATTTCTGGATGGAAGTCAAAACGTCTCGATCAAGAATTAAACTGTCCAGAAGACTTTTTTAAAACTTTTTCTACTTAGGCATCACTACACATTTTAATGTGAGTAGTGTTGTTGTATTTGCATCAAAGTCAATATATCTAGAGTGTGCCATCTATTGGGGAAACATTAGAATTGCAGAGAAAATAAAACACTAACATGGTTTATTTATTTAACTTTTTTCAGGCCGGATTTAAATGTGTAACGGGCTGCATGTGGCCCGCGGACCGTGGTTTGCCCATAGGAAGATGTCCCGGAGGCTGCCTGGGCCTCCCCAACTAACTCTTCTCGATGTGAAAGAGCAGTGGCACTACTCCTGGATGCCCTTCACAATATTTCTGAACGGCAGCTTGGCAACTGTGAAAATTAAACCAATTTAGGCTTCCTGGGTCTCCTCCCAGAATTTGATTTCTATAGATGAGTGTAAAGAAGAAGACTCACTGGATGCTGAGCTTTGGTTTTTCAACTCCATTTTTTAGGAGTAGGATGCCACACCCATCTACTTATCAATTTCCCTCATCTTCCTTTCACTATCAAACAAGAGTTAGAGATGCTGATAAATTTGAGGTACTTTTTTCTATCAAACAAAGTAAACAGGGAAATTACCACTCAAAGTTATGATAGTGTACTTTGCAGATTTTTTTTTGTTGTTTTAAAATGACCCATTTCGAGCTACCCCCTTTCCTTCCCTTGGTGCCATTCATTGACCTTTTTGTAAAAATTAGTTGTGGTTTTAAAGTTGCAGCCATGGGAGTCCTTGTTTTGTACTTTCCGTTTGCCTTGCCATTCTGTTTGTAAAGCCATGACATTCCTACTGCCCCACGAGACTAATGGGCGACACAAACACCCCTCTCTGAAGACAACTTCATGTTTATCTTTTTTCTTTCCTCATGGCCAATGCCACCTACCTACCCTTCTTCCCTCTGAGACTACAGCATGCCAGAGTTTCTCACCAATGTTTTTCTGCCCTGTCTGTGAACTTTTTTGCCATCACGATTTAAAACTCATTCCAATTTGGGGACACACACTGTTAGAAGATGAGTTGGACTGGGCCCCGCAGGCTGGGGAGATGAGGGCTGAGGCCCAGACAAAATGTGTGCTGAAGAAAAGATGGCACGGAGGAGGTTAGCGGTAGACAGATGGGGGCAAGAAGGCTGCCTGAGGGGATATTTGAAAGGGGACAAGGGGATATCAACACTTAGCAAGCTGGAACAGGAGACACAAAGGCAACCGGGGACATGGGGTTTGATTATTTGCAAGCAAAGAAGTCAAGGAGAGAGATGCTGTGACCGGATTATTTGAGGGATGAGGAAAGAAGAGAAAGGCCACAACCTGCTTTCTTTCCCCAACGTAAACTTACCAACTTTTGTAGCGAGACATGGAAACAATAAAAAGAAAGAAAAGCAGTGTTACTGAAAAAGAAATGAAAACTTTATAACACTGATCTGCAGATAAAAATGGACGGAAAACACAGGAAAGAATTTTCAAGCAGACCAATCAGCACTTCCTGTTAGAAAATGAGGTGAGGACAGAGATTGCCTTGAGATTTAAAGGCGGCAATGAAAAAAATAAATGAGATTATAAACAAATTTAAAAGGATTTGAGGTAAAACTTGTACAAACAAAGCAGTGATTGTTCAGCTAGAAAGCTTCAGAGTGAAAGTAAAACTTTTTTCCCTAAGTAATCCATTCTTTCTTTTATTTTCCAGCACCCCCGTTTGGCACTTTTGACCTAATGATCTCCAGACAATTTATATGGAAATGCACCTGAGAGCATCCTGGGAGATAGCATGCTTATAAATGGTGATTGAGTTGAGCTAAAAAACCTGTTTGAGGTAACGTTTCGCTTCTTTGTTGGAACTTATTCCCTCTTTTATATTCAGATTCAGTTCCTCTAATCTGTGAAGTTTAATGTGTTATACGTGGTGTTTACATCCCTGAAGTTGCTTGTGTGTAACCTTATTTACACACATTTTACGGAGGAAATTGCAGTAATATGTGTGTTTTTTTGGTTAATTTGAATCTGCCATGTCGGTATATACGTCGGTGGACCTTTGGTGAAAATGAACGTCATTCTTCTTTTGGCATTTCCCCTATAGGGGTCACCACAGCAAGTCAGTTTCTTCTATCTAACCCTGTCTCCTGCATCCTTTTCGGTCACACCAACTATCTTCATGTCTTCCTTCACTGTATCCATGAACCTCCTCTTTGGTCTTCCTCTAGTCCTCTTTCCTGGTGGTTCCAAATCCAGCATCCTTCTGATGTACTCTCTCTCCTCTGCACATGTCCAAACCATCTCAGTCTGACCTCTCTGACTTTATCTCCAAAACCTCTAACATGTGTTGCTCCTCTGATCCTGTCTATCCTGGTCACTCCCAGAGAGATCCTCAGCATCTTCATCTCTGTTTCCTGTCTTTTCTCAGTGCCACTGTCTCTACACCAAAGAGCATGGCTGGTCTCACTAGGGCTTTGTACACTTTCCCTTCCATTCTAGCTGAAACTCTTCTATCACATATTAGACCTGATACTTTTCTCTACCCGGTCCAGCCTGCCTGCACACGCTTCTTCACCTCTTTTCCACACTCTCCATTGCTCTGGACTGTTGATCTAAGTACTTAAAATCTTCCACCTTTTTTATCTCTTCCCCCTGAATGTCCTGAACTAAGTTTTCTTTTTGTTTTATATATATATATAGTATATATAGCTACAGTTTCTGCACAGCTCACAGTTAGTGGAACATACAATTATCACTGTAACAAGACAATGTCTGTCCATATTTAATAAAAAAGTAGGTAAACAATTTCAAACACAGCAAATGCCTGAAAAGACCAAGTCCACTTTATATTTTTTGAGTCTTGAACCATCTGTGGAACCTTCTGAGAGCTGCGTAGGAGGAACTGCAAATTGTCCATGACCTGAAGCCAAGAAACCAAGAACTCTGAACAAGAGTCATGCCAGAAATACAGAAAAAAACAGTTTTACTTCACTGTCAAAGAAGATAGTTCATAGGTTGTTAAATTGTTTCTCTCTATTTTTTTTCTCAGATTTCTTTTAAGCTCTTGCTCTATTTAAGAGAAGTAAATAAAGACAAAGTGTGAACATGTTATTCATTTGAGGTTTGTTCATTTAAAGACCATTTAGGCTGTCAGCTTCTCCATCACCAAAGCAAACAGCAAAGGACTCAGAGCAGATCCTCTGTGCAGTCCCACCCCCACACTGAACTCCTCTGTCACACCTACAGCACACCTCACCACTGTCTTACAGCCCTCATACATGTCCTGCACCGTTCTAACATACTTCTCTGTCACACCAGACTTTCTCATACATTACCATAGTTCTTCTATGAGAAAGCATATGATAGGGTACCTAGGTACCCTATCATATGCTTTCTCTACATCTACAGACACAGTGCAGCTCCCTCTAGTAATTACTAGTAACTAGTAATAATGGGGTGGAGGTGGCAGCTCAGTGGTTAGAGCGTTCGCGTGCGGACCGGAAGTTCGCGGGTTTGCGTCCCACAGAGAGCTCGTCGAGGGTCCTTGGAGAAGACGCCTAATCCCCGCTTCTCCCACCATTGGCGCTGTCGAAGGGCAGCCTGCTGCGGTGTAGGAGTGCAGCACACAAATTTCCCCGGTGAGGGATGAATAGAGTAATTTATTTATTTATTTAACTAATTAATACATTACAATTACTACAATTATTACATCTAGTTTAGGTCGAGAGGAGCCAGATGGGGTGGTTCGGGCATCTGGTCAGAATGCCCCCCGAGCGCCTCGCGGGCGGGGCGTTTTGGGCACGTCCCACCGGGAGGAGACCAAGGGGCAGACCCCGGACCCGCTGGAGAGACTATGTCTCACAGCTGGCAGGGGAACGACTTGGGATCCTTCCAGGTGAGCTGGAGGATGCAGCCGGGGAGAGAGAGGCCTGGGCTGCCCGCTTGAGGCTGTTGCCCCCGCGACAGGACCCCGGAACAAGCGGAAGATGACGGAACGGAACATTTAGTTCTCCAGATAATTTAATGTCATTTATCTGTTAACTTTTACAGACAATTTTATCATTTTTTTTAATAGTGATTAATCAATGATTGAATAAAAATAAGTTCTTTTGTTTTGGAACTGTATTCAACTTTAAAATTTGAAGTCTTTTTTTTCAAATACAATAGCATCGTTTTTTAAAATTAACTTTATAGAAAAGTAATTTGAAGCATTCAAACAAGGTTAAAGTGTCGTTTTAGTCATAAAAATCCACATTAGTCATTCGGGGGAGATTATTAAAAAGTAAACGTGTGCATTTGTCTGATGACAAATTAGACAGATGATGATTAAGCTACGGTGTTTTAGTCATATTTGGGTCAGCAGGTAGGTGCACAAAAAAGACGGGTGTCACTTAGATGAGTGCTGGTGTTGTTCTAACAAGCCCAATTACCCTGATCCTCATTCAAAATTAAAAACCTCATTATAGAGACTTTATTAATGATCTGGAAAGTAAAGGACGTTAACAAATGCAAGGACAGGTTTTATTTTATATTTCTCTGCTTTGCAACGAAGTACTAAATAGAAGGTGAAATTTTAATGTGAAGAGGTGTTTGACGCTGGACAAATAGAAAGTCTGCCGAGTGATGGTAAATGGTGCTTTTACAGCATTGTTAGCAGGAAGGTCACATCGATGCTGCCACCGCATTAGTGGCCCAGAGAAGAAAGGGATGGTGAATTTTCTTTTTCTCACATGAGGCAGGAAGGGTGGAAAATGAATATTGCATAGACGAAAAGTACTCGGGACAGAGGTTAAGGTAATTTTGTGTTCTTCTCAGCTCTGTGACATTGAGGCACAGTGCGTTGGGGAGATAAAGCCATGGTGGGTTGGTGTAGGAGGGGCTATTCTGGAAAGCATTATAATAAAAAAGAAGCAGGTAACGAGAGAGGAAATAGTTTAAAAGAGAAAATTACCAGATAATTTAGGGGTTTCTAAACCCATAAATTTAACAATTCAAAGGCAGTACAAAAAAATAGGCAACTCTCAGTGACCTGTGCGCATGCACAGACATAGTCTCTCCAGCAGGTCCGGCGTCAGCCTCTTGGTCTCCTCCTAGTGGGACTAAGCCCAAAACACCTCACCAGCGAGGTGCTTTGGGGGCATCCTGGCTTTTCTAGACCTGGAGGAGAAGCGACTTTTTTTTTCTTATCGTACTATATTCATCCATTAAAGGGATATTTTTTGCTGCATTGCACCACAGCAGGCAGCCATGACGGCACTAATGGTGAGAATTACAGGGCGTCAGATGTCTTAGGCATGGGCCCCGTTGGAATTTAACCAGCTTATCTTGGTCCAAGGACAGACATTCAATCACTGATTTAACACTTTTTTTTAACCCCTTTTGGTCACCATACAAAAATGACTGGCTGAGGTCTTGATATCTCACCAATGTCCACAATTTCTTAAAATATTTCATCTTCAGTACACATTTATAAGCTTAGGACAAACCAATGAAAACAGTTTTACATGATATATCAATGTAAAAAATATTTCATCCCACTTCTACGTCCAAAACCTCTAAAACTTCTGACTTAAAATCTTTAAAACCTCCAACTAAATATAGAATAAAAGCATTTGTCATGCTGGAAAATTGTCTCTCCTGCGAGATTGTGGCAATCAGTGTGCCTACAGGAAGGTGAGATCAAAAACTGCTATCCAATGTCTGCTTTAAAGCCAATGAATCATCAGCACACGTAAAAGACGGCCGGAGTAAAGTTTCATGTGTGTGAAAGAAATCAATTCATAGACGCTTTGCTGCTGGATGACTAATAGCTGACATCTTCTGAATAAATATTACATGGCTATGCTTATATGTTATCCGAACTGGAAAGCTTTTCCTATTTCACACGAACAGAACACATTTCTATTTTTACCATGTGACTAAGTGCTTGTGGAAAAGCTGTCAAAGTGCTGGTCTCGCATGACAGGACTTTCGCTTCTTTCAGCATTTAATAAATATGTTGTTATAAATTACCATGCAGGTATTTTGGCCTATGATTCATTTTTGTACAGTTTGTTTTTTTCTCCAAAGAGACACTCTCTCTTTTTTTTTTTGTGATTCATTGAAATATATCCTTTATGCTTTTCATTATTATTATTTTTACGCTATTTGTGGCTTCTAAAGTAAACTATTCACTCATTTTTAGTTGTTTTATTTATATATTTTCACAGCGATGAGTTCTTTATCTGCCAAACAACGAACCCTATCTCCTGCATCCTCTTCGGTCACACCAACTATCTTCATGTCTTCCTTCACTGTATCCATGAACCTCCTCTTTGGTCTTCATCTAGGCCTCTTTCCTGGTGGTTCCAAATCCAGCATCCTTCTTCCGATGTACTCTCTCTCTCCTCTGCACATGTCCAAACCATCTCAGTCTGGCCTCTCTGACTTTATCTCCAAAATCTCTAACATGTGCTGCTCCTCTGATCCTGCCCATCCTGGTCACTCCTCGAGAGATCCTCAGCATCTTCATCTCTGCTACCTCCATCTCTGCTTTCTGTCTTTTCTTCAGTGCTACTGTTTCTAGACCAATCAGCATGGCCGGTCTCACCACGGTTTTGTACACTTTCCCTTTCATTTTAGCTGAAATTCTTCTATCACACATCACACCTGATACTTTTCTCCACCTGTTCCAGTCTGCCTGCACACACTTCTTCACCTCTTTTCCACACTCTCCATTGCTCTGGACTGTTGATCCTAAGTACTTAAAATCTTCCACCTTCTTTATCTCTTCTCCCTGTCACCTCACTTTTCCATTTGGATTCCTCTCATTCACACACATGTACTCTGTTTTACTCTGACTAATCTTCATTCCTCTTCTTTCTAGTACAAACCTCCACCTCTCCAGCTTTTCCGCCACCTCTTCCCTCCTCTCACTACAGATCACAATGTCATTTGCAAACATCATTGTCCATGGGGATTCCTGTCTAACTGTTCTTGAGAACATATTTTTACAAAATTGAAGAGAACAAAATCTATGGCTGAGAACAACTTGTTTGCAGTTTTCTAGGCTGGAGGACTCACAAATTTCTCAAACACACTTGAATAATATAGAAAACTACTTCAGGTCTGTCTTTGATGTGGGAGTAATGTTAAAACATAATAGAAACACCAAAATAAAATGAGTTGCGTCAAACTCCTTCTTTTAAAAATAAATTAGCCCAGTCTGATTTAGATCTCTTAGCTGTGACAACCAAGTGGAGGAGGTGTTTCGAGCACGTGCCAAGACCAAGAGACCAAAAGGCAGACCCCCAACCCGCTGGAGAGACTATGTCTCACAGCTGGCTGGGGAACGCCTCAGAATCCTTCTGGGTGAGCTGAAGGATGCAGCTGAGGTGAGAGAAGCCTGGGCTTCCCATGTGAGGCTGTTGACCCTGCAACCCGGCCCCTGGATAAGCGGAAGACAACGAAACGGAATGGAGCTGTGACATCAACCAGTTTTCACATTTCAGTTGCCATGACAACAACTATACGTCTAAATTGTTTTGCAACATAATGCCACAATCTATTTCTTTTTAAAACTGAATTATTAATTCTATAGTTAATTTTTTACGGTTGTGTTTATCTTTATCGTCACAAATACCAGATATTATCAGGATAAACTTTTTAGTCCACATCACCTATCTCTACTCACTAGTGTCTTGTCGTCCCCATACATTCATTGCACCGCTCTAACATACTTCTCTGTGCACCCAGACTTCCTCATGCAACCCCACAGTACCTCTCTTCCCTGTCATACACTTTCTTCAGAAGTGTTATTCTGTAAACAAACACAGCTAATTATTCTTGAGAAATTGTTCATTTTCTTCATCTTTTATTGTTTTAATTGTATATATTTTTATTCTTTCTTTTACCTTGTTTTCTGAGAGTCCTGTGAGATGACTTTAAATTGAATTGATTAGGATCCTAAATAAAGAGTTGTTAACTCAAACTTGTTTTTCTTCCACAGAGTGTAAATCCATTCAAATTAAATAGAAATTTAGACCAAAAAAGTATTTGGATATAAAACTGTATTAAAGACCTGAACTGGAAGCTGAGAGAATCATCTGGATTTTTGATCCAGATACTGTTGGGAAAAGTGTCAGAATTGGTTTCTAAGGGTAGATTTTGAGGGGAAATTTTTATAAAAAAGATAAAGATAAAGAAATGGTCAGAAGACAAAAAAACTGGGCTGAAAAATCAGGGGCAACAGGTCTGATGGAGGAACAGATCTTCCCTCGAGTCCAGAGCTCAGTGTGGGATCAACTGGACAGAAAGCAGAACAAAAAGCAGTGAGATCCAAAGAGCGATGGAAGTCTTTAAATAGCCTGAGGAAACGTTCCAAAAGACTTTTTATGGAAATGACCTTTTACACATTTGAAGCTTAAAACATCCTCAAAATTCGGCTCTCACGTTTCATTGGCTTGGTATTTAAATAAACCATAGATCTTTTTTTTTATTTCATTTTTCTGCAAATCTTTTTTTTTTTTTTTTTCATTTTTCTACAAATCAAAAGCAAAATGTAGGAAATTTGGAGACAGCAAAACTGGTCGATGGCTTTGGGTTTTTTTTTTTTACTGCTAACCACTGGCATTAACTACTTCACTGTACCCTGGCTCCGAGCTCCTGCCATAACTGAGCTGATTGTGCAGCCGAGAATGGCCTGACAAATCAGTTGGCAAAAAGACATTGACGAGGTGAGGTCGAAATTGATAAAGACAACAACAAATGAAGAGGAAATGGCTTTATAATTAGCTAATTGGAGGTGTTAATAATACATTATTGATTTGAAATACCACAACACCAACAGACTTAAAGGTAAGAAAAAAAAAAGAAAAAAACGGCAGTCTTACTCGGGTCGGAGAGAACAGAGTCGGTCTTGGGTAGAAACTGGTCACAGCGGATTCCCTGGTAGCCTTCCCTGCACCTGGTGAAGAAAAAGAGAAATGCATTCCTTAAAATGAGCAAATTCACAGTAAGAGCTTTACAAAAATACCTCAAGTTTTTGGAAAAATGCAGTTTAAACTAAAATTCTCATCACAAGAACAGCAGCTCTACAAAACTTTGAAATGAGATCAAAAGCAAGTCAGTTTTTTTTTAAGTATGGACACAAGAGGTAAGCCGTTTTGAAGAATAACATTTCTTTTCCACGGTCATAACTCACATTTTGCATCTCTAAAAAATCTGTTTTTGCATTCTTCATTAAATAGAAAATAAGATTTTGGTTTTCTTGCAAGTTTTATAGAACAAAATTAAAAGTAAAACTCTTCATACCCCAAAAAGTCAGAAAAACTGCAAATAATTTTACATAAAGATCCTGGTAGCCTTAAACATGCCAGAAATGGAGTTTTCACTTCTTTCCAAATAAGTAAAAAGACTTCTCAAGGCTTCTCAGAAGCCCTTGGACTTTAAAATGCTAGCTTTGAGTGGCACATTAGAGATCAGGCAATGATCATCAAGCAGCTAATGAATTCTGAAATGTTCTCTGCCTGCCCTTCAAAAAACCTGCCAGAAAAAGACAGGATGTGTTTTTAATTAATGCCAGCTCAATAAAATATCTCCTCATCAACACAAGTAGCTGGAAGTCTGTGATAGGAAGCTCAGAAGTAGAAAATTGCTTTAAATTCACTTTTATTTGCAGAGTAAAGCTTGATTAGACTCCTTGGCTTATTTGGATGGAGATCTTCGCCTCTGGCCGTTTGCACCTTGTTTGCTGTTTTTTTCCCTCTTGAGGAAACTAAAGTCTTATATATGTAAATAAGTCAAATGTAGAGAAGAGTGGCAATTTAAAAAGACTATTTGATTTGATTCTACTATAAATCAGACATGTACGGATATCGCCATTTTACTTAATCAGTTTTATTTGAGTTAATTTATTTTCTAACTAAATTATTCTGAAATCTCCAGTTTAATCTGATGGATTTGCTTCATAGACGTCTCCTGTATCAATCGATGTGTGATCTGATGAAGTCAAAGCATTGCACAAACACACAGAGGAGTGAAACTCTCAGCTGGATTTGGAATACATATCTAGACCCTCCGAGCTAAACACGACAGCTGAATTTCAAATGACAAAAATATTTTGCGGCGTAGTTCTAATATTTTGCTTTGTGCAGAATGACAAAAGACGTGCTTTTGTTTTTCCATCTACGATGAATGATTTTCAATCAAATTAGCACCAGCTAGAGGGGAAGTATGTGTCAGGATGATCCCCACTTTCAGAATTAAAGGAGTTAAATATTTAGCAACTTAAAGTCATAAACAAGTTTAGGTGTCATAATCCTCTCACCTGCCACCAGAGGGAGCCCTGGACCTTCCCTTATAACCCTGATTGAGACACCTGAGGGTGATTATTCTGATGCTACACATCTGTGGACCCTTTTGCCTATAAGGGCAATCACCCTGGACCTCAATGTCGAGTCATACCATTTCTTCCAGCTAGGTCTCACTGGTTGCATGACCAAGAAATGCATTCTGAACAATAACGTCTTGCCATGCCACAAAAACATTCTCTAATAAATTATGTTTTCGGTCCTGAAACTGGGTCCTTTTCTTTCCAACTGCACCCCCACGTCATGACATTAGGAAGAAAATTATATGATCAGAATTACTGCCAATGTTTCAGATAGACATAAAAAATTAATTTTTTATTTTTTTTGGAAAAGCATGGAAGCAGTTTATTGTGTAAACATCCAATTTCAATCCAAACTCGTCCCGTGACTTTTGATCTGACAATTAACAAACACATTTCTTAGTTTAAATACAATCACATGAACAGTTTGTTTAAAAGTTCTGTTCCGTCATCTTCCGCTTATTCCGAGGTCGGGTCGCGGGGGCAACAGCTTCAAACGGGTAGCCCAGGCCTCTCTCACCCCGGCTGCATCCTCCAGCTGACCTGGAAGGATTCCAAGTCGTTCCCCGGCCAGCTGTGAGACATAGTCTCTCCAGCGGGTCCGAGGTCTGCCCCTTGGTCTCCTCCCGGTGGGACGTGCCCAAAACACCTCACCTGCGAGGCGCTCGGGGGGCATCCTGACCAGATGCCCAAACCACCCCATCTGGCTCCTCTCGACCTGGAGGAGGAGCGGCTCGACACCGAGCTCCTCCCGGATGGCAGAGCTCCTCACCCGATCTCTGAGTGAGAGCCCAGCCACCCTGCGGAGGAAGCTCATTTCAGCCGCTTGTACCCGCGATCTCATTCTTTCGGTCACCACCCACAGCTGGTGACCATAGGTGAGGGTTGGAACGTAGATCGACTTGTAAATCGAGAGCTTTTCTTTTCGGCTCAGCTCTCTCTTTACCACAACGGACCAATGCAGCGTCCTAGTTATTGCTGATGCTGCACCAATCCGCCTGTCGATCTCCCGCTCCATCCTTCCCCTACTCGTGAACAAGACCCCGAGATACTTAAACTCCTCCACTTGGGGCAGGACTCTGTCCCTGACCCGTAGGGGGCATTTATAAAAAAAACTAAATCTAACCAGCAAATTTTTTGCAATCCCGATTGTGAGCATTATGCTTGCAAACGTTCTCAGCATCCAGCAGCGATACCAGCACAGTAACACGTTAAACTGTTTGTGAATAAACCGGAGGTTTCTTTAAAGCTTCTTCTAGTCTCATTCATCACGTCTCTTCACCTAGCAGACAGATGGTAATGACATCCACCAGCCTGCTGAGGAAGCTTATAAAAATCTCATCATTTGTCAGGATGTCGAATGATGGAGCCAAATAAGTTTTTGTTGGTCTCAACTTTCACTGATGTTAAATGTGGTGTCGGAGACGTGCTGCCTGGGAGCAATAAAAATAATCTAGTTTAAATGTTCAAGCTCAAATAAACACAGTTCTGAAAATATTCTTTGTGGTTCTATTTAAATTGATGTAAAAAAATGGTTGACTTGACGTATTAAAAATGAGATTATGATTTTTTTTACCTAAGGTGGATTTTTATTTCCTTCTCGGGTGTTTCAGTAATTTATGAACATATTCTGAAACTATTCATCCAAATTGTTCTCGACCATTGCTTAAATTATAACGTGTGTTTGCAGTTGGACCTCTGACAAAATTTACACTGCACAATCAGGGGGGGAGTGAGGAGCTCTGCCATCCGGGAGGAGCTCGGTGTCGAGCCGCTCCTCCTCCAGGTCGAGAGAAGCCAGATGGGGTGGTTCGGGCATCTGGTCAGGATGCCCCCCGAGCGCCTCGCAGGCGGGGTGTTTTGGGCATGTCCCACCGGGAGGAGACCAAGGGGCAGACCCCGGACCCAGCTGGAGAGACATAGTCTCCGAGGAACGACTTGGGATCCTTCTGGGTGAGCTGGAGGATGCAGCTGGGGTGAGAGAGGCCTGGGCTGCCCGTTTGAGGTTGTTGCCCCCGCGACCCGACCCCAGAACAAGCGGAGGATGACGGAACGGAACAATCAGGGGGCAGGACTAAGCACAGAGCGAGAGGAGGGGGGAAATCAGAGAGGCAAAATGGAAGTGAAACTAGTTTAAGATTTTTATTTATTTATTTTATGTTTGTTTACTTTCATTTTTTTATACAGTTTTATTTTTCTGATTGAGTTTTTGTTTTTTATTATTTATTTATTTATTTTTAGGGGTTTTACTGGTATTAGTTTTTATTCTATTGTTTTTTTCTGTATCTTAATGGGAGGGGAGACGGTGGCCGCGTGGTTCGAGCGTTCGCCCGGGGACCGGAAGGTCGCGGGTTTGCGTCCCACGTAGAGCACGTCTAGGGTCCTTGGAGAAGACACCTAACCCCCGCTTCTCCCACCATTGGTGCCGTTGAAGGGCAGCCTGCTGCGGTGTAAGGAGTGCAGCAAACAAATTTCCCCGGTGAGGGATGAATAGAGTAATTCATTTATTTATTTTATTTAATCCAGTGTTTCCTCATGGGGATCCTCCATTCCAGCAGATCTGCCTGTTCTCAGTCTATGGGGGTCTGACTGGCCTGGGTGTTGCGAAGCCCTGTGGTTTTGGCCGCTGCAGTCATGAGCGGGCCGACTCCTGGGGTGGATTGATCCCCAGTTATTATTTCCTCTCAGCATCAGACCAGATGCTTTTTTTTTTTTCAACTAAAGAGACAGCAGCTTGCAGTTTAGGTTTAATGGGGGTTGGGAAAGGTTGGGCGGATGAGGGGTACGGTGGGTTGGGGGGGCTATGTGAATGTCAATGCATGTGGCTTTTTTTTTTTTTTGGATGCTTATTTTTATTTTGACTTTTTTACTTTTGATGTTGTTTACATTTTTATTTGTTCTGTTCAGCACTTTGTGTGACCTTGTGTTAGAAAAGTGCTCTATAAATAAAATTTGATTTGATTTGATTTAGTTAGATGTCTCAACAAATACCACATTTCTCAGCTAATGAAAGGCACCATATTCATCTTTCTTTGCAATGAGAATAGATTTCTTACCCACAAAGGCTCAACAGCCCCTCTTTAAACTGTAGATACCTGCAGGGTGTGGGCGAGACCCAGTCTGCAGACGTTCGTGTAGCTGACGCATGGATATTCCAAGTTACTGAACTTCACAGTCAATTTAATTCCTAGTTCTTCATTTGCATTAGAATCAGTGCACCCTCTTGACTCGAAACGCTCCTCCACCTTACTGAACAGAGCTCTTGATGTTACTCGAGCTCATGAAAAAGGGAGCTTCATTATCATTTTCAGTTCATCGGATAAAAATTTAGATCGCATTAGTTTTTGTAAAACGTACTCGTCCAGCAAAAAAGTTTAAAAAATGAAAAAAAGAGTGGAGAATTTAGATCGGACAGTTTGAGAAACAGACATGGCTGTGAAACTGAAGTACCACAAAAAATATTCTAAAATAAATAAGCAAAGTCCTTATATTTGATGAATGGATTAATTAAGTGTTCGTTTTAAATTTACATTGGAGCTACGGGCAGTGGGTGTGTCCGACATATCTCTTTCTGTTTGTTGAATTGTTGAAATAATTTTATTTGTAAAAAAAATATTACAAAAATATAGTATGGACTTAGATTACAGCAGGTAGTTTGAGATGTTTAAACAAATGGTGTAATTTCTTGAGAAATTGTAAAAATTTTTGTTAAAAATGTATTTGATTTTTGGCCGTCGATACAAGCGGCCGAAATGAGCTTAATCCACAGGGTGGCTGGGCTCTCACTCAGAGACCGGGTGAGGAGCTCTGCCATCCGGGAGGAGCTCGGTGTCGAGCCGCTCTTCCTCCAGGTCGAGAGGAGCCAGATGGGGTGGTTCGGGCATCTGGTCAAGATGCCACCAGAGCGCCTCGCGGGCGAGGTGTTTCGGGCACATCCCACCGGGAGGAGACCAAGCGGCAGACCCCGGACCCGCTGGAGGGACTATGTCTGACAGCTGGCTGGGGAACGACTTGGGATCCTTCCGGGTGAGCTGGAGGATGCAGCCGGGGAAAGAGAGGCCCGAGCTACCCGTTTGAGGCTGGTGTCTCAGCGACCCGACCCCGGAACAAGCTGAAGATGACGGAACGGAACGGGTTCACCGACTCATGGACCACGATATCCTATGTTGTTTTTGTGTCTTCATTTTGCTGAGAGGGTTTAACTCAGACTGTTAACAAGTCACTTAAAACTTAGATGAACTTGTTTTTATGGGTTTAAACGTATTTTCGGTCTTTCATCCAAATTAAATCAAACTCATAATGAGCCAACCTGTGGCTTTGAGAGCGATTGAGTGATAAGGATCATTGAATCAGACATAAAGTATCAATGATTTGTTCATTAAAAGAAAATGTGAAAATCATGCAGATTAAATCAATAAAAAAAACAAAATATTAACTCATAAACAGCACAGAACTAAAATTCAGACAGTTTTTTTTGTCCAGACCTCCACATACTGTATAACACAGTCTTGTTTCTGCTGGAGGGGGCGCGGCCATAGGGAGTCGGGTGGTGAGGGGACAGAAACACATGCATGTATTTACCAAGAATATAATGCACAAGGCATAATGTAGTCATCACATAGACGTACAGTGTGAATGTGTTATTTTATAAATGGATACAAGAATTTAAAGTGTACAATCGTAAAACATCAATAACAATAATAGAAAAAAAAAGTTAACAAATTTGTGTATTTCCCCTTTGACAAATTATATTTAGAGCATGATTTCTGCAATTAACAAGGTCGGAGGCATATTTCTTAAGTTTAAATCTGTTCTGTTTTGTCATTTTCCGCTCATCCGGGGCCAGGTCGCGGAGGGTACAGCCTCAGACGGGAGGCGACGAGCTTCTCTCTCCTCGGCTGCACCCTCCAGGATACCAAGTCGTTCTCCGGCCAGCTGTCAGACATAGTCTCTGCAGCAGGTCCAGGGTCTGCTTCTTGATCTCCTAACCGGTGGGACGAGCCCGAAACACCCCACCAGCAAGGCACTCGGTGGGCATCCTGCCCAGATGCCCGAACCAACCCATCTGGCTCCTCATGACCTGGAGAAGGTGGGGCTCAACACCGAGCTTCTCCTGGATGGCAGAGCTCCTCACCCGATCTCTGAGTGAGAGCCCAGCCGCTGGGCCCTGCAGCCCAGCCCTGCGGAGGAAGCTCATTTCGGCCGCTTGTATCCGCGATCTCATTCTTTCGGTCACCACCCACAGCTAGTGAGCTGGTAAGGGTAGGAATGTAGATCGACTTGTAAATCGAGAGCTTTGCTTTTCGGCTCAGCTCTCTCTTTATCACGACGGACCGATGCAGCGTCCTAGTTATTGCTGACACCACACCGATCCCCCTGTCGATCTTCCTCTCCATCCTTACCCCACTCGTGAACAAGACCCCGAGATACTTAAACTCCTCCACTTGGGGCAGGATCCTGTCTCTGACCTACAGGGGGCATTCCACCCTTTTCCAGGCGAGGACCATGGTCTCAGAATTGTAAGCGCTAATCCCCATCCCGGCCGCTTCAAACTCGGCAGCAAATCGATCCAGTGAGAGCTGGAGATCACGGCCCGACGAAGCTAACAGGACCATAACAAGTTTAAATCTAAGAAGGAAGATCATATAAAGTTCACTTTGTACCAAAGATTTCATCCAGAAGTGTTGTTTCCTTGGTTTCCACCAAAGGAGGTGATTAATTCACACTCAGTGTAGCAGGGATGGAGGTATGATAAACTTTCAGACATGTTTCACCCACGCTTGATATTTAAGAACGTTTTTTTAATCTCAGCTGTAGCTGATCTGCATAATTTTTTACATTTTTGGTTTTTCTGTGGTACAGATGGCCATATGTGTGTATGTGTTGATTCTAGTTATTGGACCATTAGAATAATAAGGACGCATTTTCTATACCTGCCCAATCCTGGCTTTGCATCCATCCACCAATCAATCCACCTCTATCCATCCATCTGCTGATAGGCCAGTCCCCCCACTGTTTGCTGGGATTTATATACTTTATGTTTATGTCATGGGTAAAATGTCCCTTTCTGGTCAGGAACAGAGTACTCCCCCAAGTGGTGAAGTTTAAGTATCTCGGGGTCTTGTTCCGAGTAGGGGAAGGATGGAGCAGGAGATCAACAGGCAGATCAGTGCCGCATCAGCAATAACTAGGACGCTGCATCTGTGCGTTGTGGTAAAGAAAGAGCTGAGCCAAATAGCAAAGCTCTCGATTTATGTTCCCACTCTCACCTTTGGTCACCACCCATGAATGAGATCGCAGATACAAGCAGTCGAAATGAGCTTCCTCCGCAGGGTGACTGGGCTCTCACTCAGAAATCGGGTGAGGAGTTATGCCATCCGGGAGGAGCTCGGTGTTGAGCCGCTTCTCCCCCAGGTCGAGAGGAGCCAGATGGAGTGGTTTGGGAATCTGGTCAGGATGCCCCCCAGCACCTCGCTGGTGAGGTGTTTCTGGCATGTCCCACTGGGAGGAAACCAAGATGTAGACCCCAGACTTGCTGAAGAGACTATGTCACACAGCTGGCTGGTGAACCACTTGGGATCCTTCCCGTCTGAGGATGTTGCCCCTGTGACTCAGCCCCAGATAAGCGGAAGATGACGGAATGTTTATGTTATTGTTTTGTACTTTTTTAAATATTTACCTGCTGTTTGATAAGCACTCCTCCGACATGTGCATGTCTAAAGTGATTTGTCGGGAAAGAAATAATTTTTGTCTGAATAGTTGAAAAACTGAGGGGAAAAAAAATCTGCTATTTTTCTATATTAGAGTGAAATAATTACTCAACAAAGAATCAGTTCTGGGACTAGCATTGACCTGCGTTCGTGCATATTGCTGCCTCACATTTTTTTAAGGCTTTGCATGTTTTTTAACTCCCGGCTGGTAAAGATAAAAATATTTTTAAGATTGGTGAAATAAAAAGGGGAACATGAATATAAAAAAAGCCCAGTGGTCTGAGCAAACTGAAGGCAATCGTCCTTTTAGAGCTTTGAATGCACGTCTTATCCAGCAAGAGTAAAAACTGCCAAATGAAGATAGATTTTTATGATGCTCTTTTTGAATCTGATCATTAAAGGTTTTTGTCCTGGGGTGGTGCATCGCAGGAAACATTTTCTGTGTTGACGAGCTCGCCCTGCAGAAACACGAGATGTGATCCAAATGAAACAATGAGAGGACAGTCCGAGTCAAGCATCACAGGGAACTCCAGGAACTCAACTAAGTGTCTCCACGTAGCAGGGAAGCCATTTCTACTAGTTTAATAGAGTATAACGCTGCAGTTGTGAGAAAAATAAAAGAATAAAAACAGCACAGAGCGATGGTCAAACTGTGTCAGGTTGCTCTAATGTTCTTCACACTGCGAGTCATTTTCCCTGCAGGGAACTTGTTTCAAAGAACTTCTGGCAGAATAAAGCTAAAAAAAGGTCTTTTGTTTTATTTTTTTACATTACCAGAACTTATAGCATAGTTGATCCAGTAAATCTGTGACTCTAGCGGGGCTCCATAATACAGATCAAATATTTAATTAAATTTTTTGTCTGATTTTGTGCAAAATTATCTTGGTATTCTATTTTTTTTTTAAACTAGCAACATTTTTTGCAAACAAGTAATAATGGATTGTTTTTCTTATCCAGTATACCATAATGTAGTTCTATCAATGATCTTTTTTGGTCATTGTTTTGGTTAAGTGGACCACCGCCCAGGAGTTCATGCTAAGGTGTCCCTGAGCAAGACACTGAACCCTCAATTGCTCCTGATGGTTGTTAGCACCTGCAATAAAAGCTTCCATCATCAGGTATGAGTGTGTGAATGGGTGACTGTGAGCTACAATGTAAAGCACTTTGAGTACCAACGTGGATAGAAAAGCGCTATACAAGCGGAGTCCATTTACCATTTACATTGAGTATTTTTCACAAAAGCAAAAAAAAAAGCTCTTTACAAATTGAAAGTGGAGTGCACTTAGAGTGCAAAGCAAACGAAATTGAAGTGAATATACTCCATTTATCCCCGAAGGTGGATAAATGGTGGCGATGGCCCTGATCTACCGGGGTCCAAGTCCGGTCGCAATGTGTCCAACCTGGCAACCCCAAAGCTGGAGTCCAGAATGGGTCACAAAGCCAGGCCGCAGTGAAGAACACCAAACTGGCCTTTCTGTATTTTACTGGGTCCGATTGTGCGCCTCCAGTTCCTCAAGCAAGCAACCGGACATTTCCATGGAAACCGCAAAAGCACCAGGCCTTAACCACCTCATCTAGACAGTGTCCTTCTCTGCACCTCCTCCAGATCGACTCATTCTACTCAGCTCCCCCGGGACCAAACCAACTTCTCCAGCCACACACGGATGTGCTTCCGAGAGCCAGTAGCTGGTCGCATATTCACGTCAACATGCATGTTAGCGGCAGAATGACTCCATAACTAGCTAGCCGTTGGGAACTAGCTGGACAATTTCTGAAAAATCAGCGCCTTAGCCGTATATAACCCCATATAGCTCTACAATATAGAGCTTTCACCCTTTTTCGGCTCCAAACACTTGTCTTTATCTGGCCTTGCTCTTCAACTGTCTTTTTAACTACATGTTTACTGCATCCACTTCCTTGTTTGGTCAACTGACTCAGCCTCCGAACCACACTACAACTGAGCTGATTGGCCAACCGGACAAATCAGTTCACATAGTCTGTAGCATATCCTGTTAACTGGTAGAGACGGAGAAAAGGGTTAAAGGAAAATGGTGGCTTTCTGTGATTAATTAATCATAGGTCTTAATATTGCAATATTGATTTGACATTGATATTGTAGCTGTAATATCCAGCAGGAGCTAATTGGACCCATCAGGTATTTCCTTCTAGTTTTAATGCGGCATATCAAACAGGAGAAACAGAAATCTTTCAGGAGGACTGATACGACACCGGCTGAAATAAAATCTTCTGATGTATCTCACAATTCAATGGGTCTTCAGGGCTTTAAAAGCAGCTTTCTGCTCGGTTTGTTTAATCAGACCTGCAGACAGACAAAAATAATAGACAGTCCAGACTTCAGAGGAGGCCTGAGATGATTACTTTCCACGTTAATGGCATTATGTATCGCTCCCAACACACCTTTCCATTTACTCGCCTTTCTTGACAATGGAGAAAAAGATTGAAATGAAAATCAAACCTTCCGTTGTGCCATTGTAAAATACGATAATTTTACGTCATTAGTACGATAATCCAGCACCTCCCACCTAGCAACGCTGGTTCCAGGTGTCACGCAGGCTGTATGTGGCACTCCCAAAGACTATTCAGTATTGCCTCAAAGAACTTTGAAAACTAGCTGCCTTCAAGGCTTGAAAAAGCCTTTTGGTTATTTTTTTTTTTCATTTATTTATTTATTTTTTTACATTGAGTGTGTTTGTGTCTTGAAGTTGGTTAAATTAGGTGATGCAGGGTGAAGCTTGGTAGCTGAAGGGACGTTACATAATGCCCTGCTTGTGTTAATACATTTGATTGTGTTCATTAATCGATTTCCAATAAAGATTAATAAGAAATAAATGTTTCTGATTCATAAAGTTTAACACTAAAACACTTTCATTTATTATCATATTTTCTGCTCCTTAAAGCATGTGATAATAGTTAAAAAATATGTTCATACGCTTTTGTTAACAATATTCCTTTTTTTCTGAAAATTACTTTTACTTTTTTTACTTGAAGTAGTTTTAAAATAGGTTACTTTTTACTTTTACTTAAGTAGAAAACTTGAGTTGATACTTCTACTTTTACTAAAGTAGTTTTTTAACTCGGTATTTATACTTCTACTTGAGTAGGAAATGTTGGTACTTTTGACACCTCTGGTGTGCATAAACGGTATATATGTGTATGTTTGTAGTTCACCTTTGCAAAAAAAAAAAAACTAACTTTCTCTGTCTAGTTTTCCAGCTTGTCCAAAGTAACAAACTGTAGCACCTCCAGTTTGTCCTGGATGGAACGTCTCATCTACGAGGTTACTTAACCAGACTCCTGAGTCATCTCTGCTAATCTCCTGCCAAAGGCTCCTCACTATATTTTTAAAGCCAAGTTTACACCGTGAGAAATCAAAACAGTTCAAATCGAACACAGAGTGACTCCACCGCTTATAATTTAGTCCAGCCTCATGATTTCAGTATGATTCGATATCTGATACGAACTCACGCTAGTACAAAGTATGTCAGCAAAATCAAACAGAACTTGTTCTATAAGTTTTACCTCCATGGTCTCCAGTGGTGGAACGTAACAAAGTAAATGTACTTCGTTACTGTACTTAAGTAAAAAAAATTGTGTATCTGTACTTTACTTACAGTAAGTAAAATTTAAGACCAGTACTTTTACTTTTACTTCACTACATTTTTAGAGCAAATATCTGTACTTTTACTTCGATATTTTTTAAAAGTGTGTTTTACATTTTTTGTTACATTTTCGTTCAGGAATTTGAAAAATACACAGGTTTTTTAGCTCATCATCAAGCCGCATCGCCAAAATCAAAAGAAGCAGTTGATCGGGAGAAGAAGTCATGAATCGAGAAACATTTTCCGCATTCATTCAGCGCCAAAAACCTAACATCAAATATAGTACAAATTAAAAAGAGTCAGAAGATCGTTGTTTGTTGTGTTTACTTCTAAATAAAAAGTTGAGCCATCATTACACAGAGCAGGGGCGGATCTAGAATTTTCCAAAGGGGGGTGGGGCTTTGACAAAGCCAATATATAGTGACTGGGGGCCTCCCCCCCAAAACATTTTAAAAAATAAGTGTCATTTTCCTCCATTTTGGCGGCCCATTCACTGGCCCTTCTATGGGATAGCTTGACTTGTCCCCTTTCCTTTCATTTTAAGTATTTTTTTTTTTTGTGGACCAAAAGAGGCGGGGGGGTCACACCCCTGCAAAGTATTTATCCTGGTTACCATGGTGACACCCTATAGCACAACAAATAACATTTAAATTATGATCGAATACTTTTACTTTTTACTTAAAAAGTACAATTTACACCAACTACTTTTGTACTTTTACTTAAGTAGATTTTTTTTTATTGGTACTTTTACTTAAGTAAATTTTTTGCCTTATCTATACTTTTACTTAAGTACAAAAAGTGAGTACTTCGTCCACCACTGATGGTCTCTGTCCATGAGCCATGATTGCAGTAATATTTTTTAGTTTACGTGGAACATAATGACATCACAACCAACCGATCAGGAGTATTATCGAATAGCGCTGTTTCGACAGTCTCTTATGAGCATCAACAAGATTTTAGACATGCCGAAAACTCCTCCGACCTTCTGAGCAACAAATTACTCTCGTGATGCCCTGTACACAAAGCAATCAAGAAGCATGGCTATGCTGAAATACAACTGATCATAAATTTATTGCGTTTAATACACAATTTGTGCGTAGCTAAAGGGGAACCCCAAGTTACCCTGCAGAAATTGCCTGTAAGATCTGGCCTGGTAATCAGATTACTTTTACATTAGAAAAAAAGTAATTTGTAATGACGTAATTTACTTTTATGTGGATTTAAAAGGTTTGTAAAGTACTTTCCTTTAGTTTCTAGTTTATATTTTCTCTTTTAGAAGAGAAAAATTAGAAATCAGGAACAGGTGTAGAAGTCCTTGTGTAATGAGCCTGTTTGGAAATCACAGAAGTACTCAGAAGGTTTTCAGAGACCTTGTGGGATTAATTCCCATGTCTCCATGGAAACAAGCCTGTTGCTTAGTTTTCTGGATTTATTCTGAAGTACCATTTATTTCTTTTGCTAAAAGAAAAAGTTCTGAAAATAATAATTAAAACTGAGCCGTTTCAGACTAACATGACGATACTGAGTTAGTTGCATAGTGTTTAGTTTTTACAGAATTATCTCAGAGTTCTCACGTTGTAAATATTTTCGGAGCTCCTTTCTTGTATTTTTATTGGTTTTCTTAAGCTCATTTGATTCTCATTGTTGGTTGTTTCTAATCTCTATATTTACGTCTTACTTTATTTGGACATGGTTTAATTCTTTTTGGCACATTTCTGTATTTTCTTTTCTGGTTGTTTTATGCTGCTTATCTCTTTCCTTTCACCGTTTTTGGTTTGATTATTCCTCACATTTAGTGTTATTTTTTCTACTACTCTTTTGTGCTAGTGTTATTCATGTTTTTCTTTATCTAACTTTGTGAGTAAGAACTTTTATATTTTTAATCTTTCTGTTTTTCTGATTACCAGAGCTGTCTGGTGATATTTTCAAGTGGCACTGTTGATGGATTAAATTAAAAAATGGACAGAAACAAAAGAAGCACAATAACAACTCACAAAATGAGATATTTCACAAGGTCAATCAACTTTTTGAGCATTTTTTTAATGACCAATTACCAAACAAATGATTGCACAGTCTTTAAACGGCTCTGTGTAAACACTAATTATTGATACATAAATAATTATTAACTATCAGTATTATTAAAGAAGTTAATATATCATTATAATACATAGCTAAATAATATTAATTGTTGCTAATCAATATTCCACAATTACTAATTAATTACAGTATACTGATGATTAGACAGGCAGGTATCACCAAGTGCCTCTGCTCGATTGGGTTTCACTCCAGCTACTAGGTCAGCAAATAGAAATGACAATATGACGTTGGACATAACTATCCATTCAAGTCTGTTTGTAGCTCAGCAGCTAAGCATTGAAGTACACCAAGCTATCGTGGGATTTGTTGCTTGTAAACAAAGCGTATCCTCTTTGGTTTGACCAAAGAGGATACAGCAGATAGGGTTAGATGGAAGAAACTGACTTGCTGTGGCGACCCCTGAAGGGAAATGCCGAAAGAAGAAGAAGAAGAGACAAAGCATACGTATGTGTGCATATCGTGGGAGCAAAACGCCCTACTGGTCATTGTTATTGGCATGGAGATTCGCTTATTCCTATGTTATTATAAAGTTATGACCATGTTCTCTGCTTATTTCCATAATTTACCGCCTTGTGATAAAGAAAACTAGCTGAAAAATTCAAAGATTTATCATTTGGTTGCGCTGCTCATGTCGCGTGCAGTCGTAAGTGACTGAAGTGATAGAAGTGACAGAAGAAGAAGGAGGTGCAAATATGACCATATCACCCCCATCCTCAAATCCCTCCACTGGCTACCCGTTAAATACAGAATTCAGTACAAGGTCTGCCTCCTCATCCATCAGTGCATACACGGCACTACACCTGTTTATCTCCAAGAACTCCTAACCCTCCACACCACTGTCCAAGACTTAGGCTCCTCCTCCTCCTACTGCCTGCACCAACCAAGGACCAAACTCTCCACTATGGGCCTTCCAGGTAGCTGCTCCACAGCTCTGGAACGCTCTTCCCGAGAGCCTGAGGGCTCCACAGAGCGTTGAGGTTTTTAAGAAAAGACTAAAGACATTTTTATTTCTAAAGGCTTTTCAGCAAAGTTTTTAGTGTTTTTTGTGTTGTGGTTTTATTTCATTTTGCTGTTTGTTATTCTTTTTGGTCATTGTAGCACTTTGAGATCTCCACTGGAGATATAAAGTGTGTTACAAATTAAATTTTTATTATTATTATTATAAGTTACGTCGACTGCTAATTCCTCTGTTCCTCTGAGGGAATTCAGAGTAAGTTCATGGTGTCCAGATGAGTTTGCAACTATTTCCAAAACTGATGATTTAAAACAACAATGAAGACAGTTTTGGAGAGTTTTATTCAAGTGAAAGACATGGTTGCTCTGCTGCCAACTGGATTTAGGTATAGCGTAATTTTCCTGGTGACCTTGTGAGCGTATTATAAGGTCACTTCCGGGTTTGTCCGAAAGTAGCGATTGGTTAGAGCAAAAATGTACCCATCCCACTTAGGACCCAAGCTTGCCAAAAAACCAAGCTCACCTGGGATTCAAGATTGCTCTGGACCCTAGTACACCCAGGGCTCAAGTCTGCCAAGCAACAGTATAGGGTCTTTGTCTGCTTTCAGAAATGCTTAACTTTTCAAAGATTAATCATTTTATTTTCATTCATGTTAAGTTATTTCTGATGTTTATAAGATAGTTTCTTTATCCGATCCGAGCCTTGTCCGCACCAAACAGTAAGCAAAGGAAACACTAAACCAGAGCTTTTAATGGCTCTTAGTGTTAGCCGGATCTTTTCAATCGAACTATGAATTTACAGACATCTCTTGGATTATGAGACCTGAGTCTGCTTAAACTGAAGCTTTGATTACAAATAAACACAACCATCGACACAGTCATTCCTCTGGGCAATTTCATAGAGCCCAATCAACCTAACCCTGACCTTGTTGCTGTGAGGCCACCGTGTTAACCACTGGGTCACCATGCCCTAGAAAGTGTCATTTTTTTTCCTTCCCTTAGTTGCATGTCTGACTCTACAAGCAAAGCTCTATAAAAGCGGCATCTCCTCCATGAGGCACCCGAACCACTTCAGATCTCCTTAACAGGTCTTCAGAGTTGACTGATCTTAGTTTTAATCCCAGTCAAAGGTACAAGTGTTAACCCTAAAGCAACATCAAAGCACTGGGCCACGTTGTCTTTCTACCAGTTTTAATCATTAAGTAATCTTGTAATTACCTTTTGTATAACTGACCAAAAAGTGCTGCGGCGTGTGGAAAATTAGAGGGGAAACGAAGGACATGACACACCTATAATCTGAGTATGAATATTGCATGCCGCTCTGTTTAAATAGCTCCTCCCTAAGGCACAAAACACATTTGTTAAGAATAATTTTAGCACTTTTTTTGCTTTCATTAGATGGTGAAGAGGGGAGATAATGTGTGAGAAAAAGAGATTAATGGATGCTGGGTTGAAGCAGTTTTTCCGTTAGATATGCCAGAGGGAATTCAGAGTAAGTTCATGGTGTCCAGATGATGGAGGAGCAGAAACAGCCTTCTTGCACAACCAGGGGATTTACATGACCTCTTATAGGTGAATACTTCTCTAATTTAAGCTCACACATTTCTCTCCTTCTCACTTTGGTTAAACTTGTATAATCAAAGGAGACTTTCAGATTGCTTTGTTCATTTTTCTTCCTAAATTAAATTTCCACAAGTGATCAAAGATCTATTTTGAGGTCACCGCAAACCCCGCATTTAATTCAAAGATAATTTAGAAACAGATTTGCAGCAAAAGTTTATTGGATGCTAAGGCGTAAATGTGGTACCATCCAATTTTAATTTCCACCTGATGACCTCAAAAGGATGCGGCCAAATCATGGTTCGTCATATTCAGGGGGAAATTTGCAGACATGGCGAATATGCCAAAAAAATAAATAAAAACAATCAACATGCATCCAGCCTGAATTAGAACATATAAGCAAACACTGATGAAGGATTTTGAAGCATCGTTTAACCCTAGAAGCCACAAGATTTTCTCAACCTCCTGTCTACTCCAGAAAGAGTCTTTTGACACCTCTATCTGACCAGCACACTGAGGAGCAGAGTCGTTTTTGCGATTCAATTAGAGTCTCCTAGTCCTAGTCTCCGAGTGTTAAGTGCCTACCAAACGACTCTTAAGTGTCTTGTTTCAATGACCCAAGCAGAAGGCCTGGGGTCTCCAGACACAAGTAGTGTCTCGAGTAGTAGTAGTTTCAGGTAGTGGTGGTCAATTGATCCCCTCGTGAGGGTCAACCTCAACATTGGTGATGTAAACACATATTTTGTGTAAAACACTGCAAAATAATTAGAAATATTTTACCTGCTGGAAGAAGAAATATACTTAATTCATCCCTCGACAGGAAATTTGTGTGCTGTATTACACCACAGCAGGCTGCCACGATGGCGTCAATGGTGGGAGAAATGGGGGGTTGGGTGTCTTTCCCAAGAATACCTAGACATGAAGTCCGTGGGATTCGATCCCGCGAACTTCCGGACCAAGGAACAATGTTCTACCACTGAGCTATCGCCTCATTTTTTGATGAGTCAATTCTCAAAACCATATTATTTTTTTAGTTAGCAGCAGCTACAATTCTGCTTGACAAAATTAGGTTGTTAATATTTTTTTAAAGATGTGTTTGTTTGTTCTTTTGTTTCAGGATGCCCCCCCGAACGCCTCGCAGATGAGGTGTTTCGGGCACGTCCCATCGGGAGGAGTCCAAGAGGCAGACCCCGGACACGCTGGAGAGACTATATCTCACAGCTGGCTGGGGAACAACTTAGGATCCTTCCGGGTGAGCTGGAGGATGCAGCCGTGGCGAGAAAAGCCTGGGCTTCCCGTTTGAGGCTGTTGCCACTGCGACCCGGCCCCGGATGAGCGGAAGATGACGGAACGGAAATATACATATTTTATCAGATGTAGTCAACAGGATGGATGACTACATTTAATTTGGTATTATGGGAGAATAAAAATGCATTCTGCTGCAACGCTCTTGCAGACCTGGTATAACTAATAAGGGTACACCCAGGACAGGTCACAAATACACTAACTCCTTATCCTAATGCATCTTAAACCAGAATCTTAATAGGTTTTATAAAGACTGTTACGGGTGTGATAACAATAAAATCTAAACCGTTATCTGTTTTTATCTTTATCTCCTCTTCTTCACTCTTTATACATTTTAACACACGATCACTTAGACCACTTATCTCCACGCATAGTAATTGCCTTGAATTAAATATCAGATGGTTTGTTCATTCTTTCAACAGATTGGTGAAAAAAAAAAAAAAAAACTGCCGTTATCTCTGAGAAGCAACAGGTTTTATCTCCACAGTTTCTTCGTCTCTGTGTCGAATGCATACAGATTACAATTGAAATGAAATATCCATACAGAAGCCATGAGCCAGTCCTTTGCATGTTTGATGTAGAGCTGTGCTTTTGTACAGCTCTGTGCACCCTCTACCTCAAAAACTAAATGAAATGTTGATTACAAACCGCGTAGGTGAAGCCAGTCTGGAATTTAAAGCTCTTCTGAGCACAAACAAGAGCAGAACGAGCTTTTCTCTCTTTCTAAGGACTATAACAAGTAAAAAAATGTGTTTAACCAGCTGCACAAAAGGCTGTGAGATTTTGTGTTTTTGTGTCTACATGCTGAGTTCGAACAAATAAAAACCCACACGGATCATTAATTCACTTTGGGAAACCCCCGCAAAGACGACATGTTCACTTTGACTTGATGGAAACGATCATTTCTTTGACTTTTCCTCTCGATTTGAGATAATGAGTGTTTTTACTATCGGTGGAGCACCAAGACTAAGACACAAAGACGATGGTTAAATGAGAAACCATAGGGCATCTCTTTTATTACAAACTCATTAGAAAAAACACCAAAACAAGCAAATGTCAGAGGGGATTAACGTGCAGCTTCTGTTCCGTACAATAACCCATGAAAGCTTTGACCTTTGGACTAAAACTAAGCAGCAGAAATGTCTCTCGGACTAATCAAATGATTAGCGTGGAACCGTTTAACTTCTGCACCAAACGATTCGCAAGTCCCTTTGCTGTTGTCCCTTCAGACATACGGTCACTTCCATGCTCCCTCATCCTGTTAGAGTCACTGAGGAATCTCATGTTCTAACCTTCTCAGAACATTGACCATTTCATGGAAATATGGGATTGAAACTTTTCAGTAAAGAAAATATAATTTTGCTGTTGGATCAAAAAAGAGTCGTCGATTGGGTATAAAGGCCACATTCTTAAAAAAAAATTGATAAACTCATTTGCACCAATGTCCTTTTCTGTGTGACTGTTTCGGGCATGTTAATAATACCTTTGTAGTGGACTGTCGCATTTATTTAGACAAATCTGGAGACCACAAATTTGGACTCCAGATTACTCATCCTGTTCGGATCCTACTGAGCTCATGCCTAGGTGTCCTTGGGGAAGACACCAAACCTCCCGCGCCGCCTTTCTCCCACCTTTCTTCTTCTTTTTCAGCATTTCCCTTCAGGGGTCAGCCTCCTCCATCTATCCTTATCTGCTGGATCCTCTTTGGTCACACCAACTATCCCCATGTCTTCCTCCACTGTATCCATGAACCTCCTCTTCGGCCTTCCTCTAGTCCACTTTACTGGTGGTTCCAAACCCAGCATCCTCTTCTGATGTACTACTCTCTCTCTCTCCTCTGCACATGTCCAAACCATCTCAGTCTGGCCTCTCAGACTTTGTCTCCAACACTTCTAACATGTGCTGTTGTTTTGATCCTGTCCATCCTGGTCACTCCCAGAGAGATCCTCAGCATCTTCATCTCTGCTACCTCCATCTCTGTTTCCTGTCTTTTTCTCAGTGCAACTGTTTCTAGACCAAACAGCATGGCCGGTCTCACCATGGTTTTGTACACTTTCCCTTTATTTTAGCTGAAACGCTTCTTCACCTCTTTTCCACACTCTCCATTGCTCTGGACTGTTGATCCTAGGTACTTAAAATCTTCCACCTTCTTTATCTCTTCTACTTGTAACCTCAATTTTCAATTTGGATCTCTCTTATTCACACTGTCTTACTCTGTCTTACTCTGACTAATCTTTCTCTCACCTTTGATAAAACCAAATAAATATAATAAAACCAGTGTGTATTTCTGTTATAAATGTTACCAAATCAATAATTCATCAGCAATTTATGTTGCGTTATATAATTTCCTTTTCAATCCAGACTGAATAACCACCATGTTTTCTTTTTCTTTCAGGCCGGAGGAATATTTCAGCCCCTGCATGACCTTAAACGAGGCTGATTTCATTAATAGAGAAATAAAACATGGTTATTATAAATTTTCACAGCCCTGAATGTAAAATAGAAACTACGGCCATGTGGTCGGCCATATCTTATAGACTGGGCCCGCTAAAAAGACGTGAAATTAATAGCTGATACAATTCTGCAATATGACTCATTACTTCCTTTATGTTGGACAAGAAAATATTAAAAACAACCAGAATGAGGTCAGAGAGAACCGCAGTTTGACAGCTTTGTTACAAACACAATAGTACAAACTAAATCTAGCATTGGTCCTTAATATGTTTGAGAGGAATACTCAGGGACTGTGATACATTTAAAACAGAAGTCAGGAACATTTTGGACTAAAAGAGACGTAAAAAAAGTAAAATATATAAAAATCTACTCTTCAGGAGCAATGCTAGTATGATTGTACTTCTTCTCTTTTTCGGCATTTCTCTTCAGCGGTCGCCACAACAAGTCAGTGTCTTCCATCTAACCCTATCTGCTGTATCCTCATCGGTCATGCCAACTATCTTCATGTCTTCCTTCACTGTGTCCATGAACCTCCTCTTTGGTCTTCCTCTAGTCCTCTTTCCTGGTGGTTCCAAATCCAGCATCCTTCTGCCAATATACTCTCCCTCCTCTGCACATGTTCAAACCATCTCAGTCTGGCCTCTCTGACTTTATCTCCAAAACCTCTAACATGTGCTGTTCCTCTATCCTGTCTATCCTGGTCACTCCCAGAGAGATCCACAGCAACTTCTTCTCTGCTACACACATCTCTGCTACTTGTCTTTCCCTCAGGGCCTATGTCTCTAGACCAAGCAACATGGCAAGTCAATGAGATTGAAAGAGCGGAGCTCTGAAAACTAACCCTAACCCTAAATCCAATAAAAGTATGGCAGGTCACAGATCTCGATGATTGGGTCCCAGATCTCGATGGTTAGATCATCTGGAAGGGAGGAGGCGTTCTGGGCATGCGCAGAGGCGCAAAGTTGCATCAGGACAATGGTCTTACCACCGAAAGAATGAATGTTTCCCTAAAATAGGGGTGTTCAAAACCGACCCGCAAGGGCTGGCATCCTGAAGATTTTCCATGTGTTCCTGTTTCAATACAGCTGATGCACATGAAGTGAAATCAACAGCCAATCAAATTTGGCACAGTGAATCAATAAGTTGTATCAGGTGTATCGATGCAAGAACACATGGAAAATCTTCAGGACACCGGCTCCTCTATGCACGGATTTGGACACCCCAGGCCTTCTCTATCTAATAATAAAAAAAGAGTGCTTTTTCTTTGAAACTTTTATCCTAAAAGATATTTTTATTCTACATGAATGCTAAACACATATTATCATAAACTCATCAGTTGTAATTTAATGCCGGTGGTAAAAAAAAATGTTTTAAATATTTATTTGTAAGTATGGATTTTTCTTTAAGGAGCTGGTGGGGGAAAAAAACAAACTACAGGATCATTATTTTTTACCCAAAGCCATAAAGTTAAGACTGAATTTAAAACTTAGGATGAATCCGGAAATATGCACGACATTAAAGCCGCCACATATTCTGCAAACCAATTATTTTTAAATGCAGAGAAAACGTCCACGCAGACAAGGGCGAGCCATAGCAGCAGGATTAAATTCTGACATGATAATTATAGTTCAGCAAGCAAACAATAGTCCAACAAGATTTTTAAAGCAGGAAATGATGTTTAAATTTAATGTTTGCATCTTTCAAAAAAGCTGAAAAAATAACACTTTGGTAAAAGAAATTAAAAAATTGAAATAAATCTCAATCTACTATAACATGGTTTCTGCTTGTAGGATGTAGCAGATGAGCTTCATCCAGACAAATACCTGCCAAGCCACGTAAAACAGATTTAATCCTGCTTTTCTACTTTTTCAGCACATTTATGGAAACATGACCCAAAAGTTATCATCTGATTCAGAAACGTCCAGCGGGATAGGAACTAAGCTAGACCATCATTTGCACAGTTAGTGTTCAAAAAAAGAAATCCTGTGAACATTTAACACATACTATATCCACAGGGTTTAATGCATCTAATAACTCTGGCTTCACTATAAAATACTCATTCATCACACTTTGAGACACAAATCTGTTCACAGGGGTCTATCAGGCTCTGAAACAGCACTTTAATGTCTCGTTTTAGGTTGCAAAAGACATGAACATGCTGGAAAAGTAGGTAAAAATGGAAGGTTGAGCTCATATAGAGGACCTGAGTATGCAGCAGCTCCTGTCATTGTGTGAGAGAATTTAAGAGAAAAGACAGCTTATCTCACAGGTGAAATGAGAGGAGTGCATAATTTCATTAAAGTCCATTTCCTGCTGACAATTTGGTAGAAGGAGGATGTAAAGATGGAGAAGAAGTTTAGAGAGACTGAGCAATGAAGAAATGGAAAGAGAAAGGCTGTCGGGTGAGAGATTTAAAGGAATGTTTGGTGGTAGAGAGATGAAATGGATTTATTGCTAATCTTTCCAGTGATAGTCGGCTTCCATGATCTCCAGCGCCCCGCTAGTCAATCACAATGCGAACAATGAGATATGTTGATAAAATGCTGCACACTTCTCAGATCTGTCTTCTCTTTGGGTGCACTGATGTCATCTTACACCGGGTGATGGATGACTTAAACTCTTGTTGAAATGAGCAGATGCTTTTGGAAGCTTGGGCACATTGTGGCGCTGCACTTCATTTTCCCCTCCGGTGTGCACACAAAACATATCGTACAACACATAGAAAAAACTGTTTTCTTGTTACAGTTAATGCACAAGAAAATTAGACCAAGAAATCTACAGAAAGTAGGGCAGCCCTCTTCAGCTGGCAGTGGTGTGTAGTGGGTATTATTTTTTGAGGAAGTGGAATGCTGCCACAGGGCAAAATAGCCGCTGAAGTTTCATACGAGTAGTAGGGAAGGTGATTGGAACAATTTATTGTTCCACCGGGCCGGTAGAGGGCGCGAGCGATCTAATGTTTATTTGTGTTCAGGAAGTAGGAAATAGGAAGTAAGTAGTCAGAGAGAAGAAGACAACGTGTTAAGCTTGCAGTGCCGGAGACCATCCTAGTTTAAATCTAATCATCAACCATCCACACTTGAGCGGCAATATGAGTGAGTAGTTTGTTATGTTCATGATTGTATGTTTGTTTATAGCATTATTTTCAAATGTGTATGACTAGATGCTCATTTATTTGTTTTCTGTATGTTTACAGTTTCACACTTCTTTCTATTAAATTCTAAAAAAGCTACAACGAACTGTTCTTTGGAGGAGTTGATGGAAATGAGAGTTTAGCTAGCTGTGAATCCCAATTAGGACACGGGGTCACAATGGGTGCAACAGTACAGAAGGGATACCAAACCCTGGTATTTCTGGTTTTGAAGGTACTTTATGTGTTTGTATAAGACTGGTATTTTTAACAGAACCAGTATAGTGGTGTGGTAACGGCACAAGAACAACATGCACTACTATGTTTTAATGTAGCTGAAATGATTCAGATAAATAATTCTATAATCACTATCATTGAAACAAAGACTGTACCTTGAGTGTATAACACCTGTCATGGTTCCCTCAACCACCACCAGAGAGAGCCTCCCTCATCTGCCTGATTTGAGACACCTGAAGGTGTTTGTGTAGTTGCCTTTAAAAAGGCAGCCTGCCTTCACTTCATTGTCAGGTCATCTTCATCCTTTCCAGCCAGGTCTTCCTGGCTGCCTGACCAAGACATGCGGGTTCGAACTTCAACCATGAAACAATCTTCCTGATCAATGTGGGTTTTTTTTTTTTTGTTACAGCTTAACTGGACTCTTTTTCAACATACCTAAATCATGTCTGTTTTCCTGCATTTGAGTCCTCCTTCCTTCCACATCCTCGTCATGATAGAATGACCCAACCATGAACGGACCGATCGGACAGACGTCTCAAAGCCCCTGCCCAGGATAGCTGCAAAAGCCCCTGCCCGGGATAGCTGCAAAAGCCACTGCCTAGGATCGCTGCAAAAGTCTCCGCGCAGGATCACGTCGATTCAAGCCGCGCCTAGTCAAGCAGCGCCATATCAATCCGCGCTATGTCAAGCCACATTATCCTTGACCACATGGAGGTGGCCAATGAGGAAGAGGCACTGTCATGGTTCCCTCGCCCACCACCAGAGGGAGCCCGGGGCTTTCCCTCATCTGCTCGATTTGAGACACCTGAAGGTGTTTGTGCAACTGCCTTTAAAAAGGCAGTCTGCTTTCACTTAAGTGTCGGGTCATCTTCCTCCCTTCCAATCATACAGCTTTACTGGACTCTTTTTCAAAGTAAAGCATGTCTGTTGTCTTGCATTTGGGTCCTCGTTCCTTCCACAACCTTGTTATGGCAACACCATTCTCACCCCCAAGTCTAAAGAGGAAAATTCTTAACCCAAAATCAATTTTCTCTTTGGGGGACCAGTTTCAGTACACTGGACTTTTAAAATATAATTAATAGGGGAACATCGAGCTAGTTAGACACTACAATAACAAGCAACTAGATTAGAATAGAGGCAAGCTAGGACCCACCCTACCATTGTTAACAAGTTACCATCTTTGTAATTGTGCCAACATGAAAGGTGACTTGTCATGTTTGGTGTGCTAAAATGCTACAGTCCCTGGGATGTGATGTACATCCACTTTGCACAAGTATGGTGCAGCTGTTTCTAAAGAAAGTACTTTTTATATGAGTAACCACGTTGAGCCATTTCTGAAATGTCACTTCCTTCCACCAGACTGCTTTGATAAAATGTGCTTTTGTTTAGTGTTTCAAGATGTTGGTGAACTGGAAACGCTGGGTTCCTTCCACAGGCCTGCTAAAATACTATATATAAATGGAAATTTTATTCGACTTTAATCATTTCTGGTATTATACATGGTGCTGATGCTGAGTGCACAGGGCTGCTTGCCATTGACCTTCTCAGGTATTATTTCACTTATCACGCTGTCATTTTTTTATCCTATTTTCACGGTCAAAGTATCTACAGATGGCTAAATCCAAACCGCAAAGGAAAAGTATTGGAAGGCGTGGAATGAGGTTCCTGTCAAAGCTTCTGATGCATTTCATTCACAATGCTCAGCTGGAGAATCTCTGGATGGAGAGGCTGATGCTTTATGTGGGTGCAATGAACGGGAGCGAGAGCTGGAGGGAGCTGGATGACTTTGCTTCTGTCACACCAAGGTCTCCTCTCTAACTCCACTATAATGAGCCTGTCAGAAGAGTGTGAGGCGAAGGAGATGGGCTGCCCCCATCCACCCACTTTCACAGCCAAGGATGAGCTGCTCCCACTGTGTCTACGTGTATACTCTGGGATTGTTTATGATCAGATTGTTTTTCTCAGGATTCCCAGTAAACCTGCTGTCATCTTTGCAGAAGGTTTTTAATCTTCTGAGAAGGTTTTGTCCTGGATTTTATCTGGATTGTATCTTGGCATTCAAATATTCTGCACTCTGGACATCAGAACTCAGGGAAAAGAAATAAAAATGTGTATAAAATTATGTTAAAAACAATGTGAAAAACACTGACTGGAGATTTCGAAATAATTTCCCCAGATTCCGAAAATGTGCATTTAGAAAACTTCTTCATGTTAGCCAAGACAACAATGCACAGATATTTTTCATGTTTATAGCAAATCTAGGGTCTATCAAACAAGGATGTAAATAATCACATATTTTCTGGCACGGATGAAGTAGAATACAAAGATAATGTACGGTATAAACAAATTCTAGCAATCTACAGTCAGTTCTGATCTGATGGACCGTTTGTCCAAATATCCACAAACAAATATCGTCTGTGATGGTGTTTTGGATCAGTGCTTTCTGGTTTGCTCAGACCTGTGTGTCTATGTGTGTTTTGCAGGAAATCCTTCCTGATCCAATGCTAACTGCTCTCATAAACAAGCAGCTGCCAGATGTGCATCTCTCCCTATAGAGGAACCATGATGTCTGGCTGTGAGCGGAATCTATAACCAGAGTCTTCGCTGCTGAGACAGGTTGGAAAAGCCCAAAGCCAAACACAGCTGACCTTCTACTAAAGCTCAATCTTTTCTCAATGTAAAGATCCAACCCTCCAGAGGGACAAACATTAGGACAAAATACACACGATCAGGAAGAAAAATAAACATTACTGCTTAGAAGTACTGACCGAAAATGTCCCGGCGGTTCAGTAATTCCCACAGCCATAAAAATACGTCTTTTAGATGGTTGGTTGGAGGATGTAAACATCGCGAAATCCACCAGCGGCGCCTCCTGTCTGCTTGGAGATTCATTACTGTCTGTTATCATGGCTGGACTGAAGCCACGTCCACACTAACAATGTTAAGCAAGTAAAAAATTTTTGATTATAAGATTATGGAGCTCAACTGGAAATGTTTTATTTTTAAAGGTGCATAACTTCGAAAGGCCTTCCTCATAATAGTTTTTCTTTCATACGTAGGTTTATATGCACTTGCATGCTTTGTGTATACAGTATATAGACATGTATGACTAAGGTACCGCCCACCCTTCGGCATCGGTTCAAATCTTCTAAAGATGAGGAGACTTTTCATTGTGAGTGCAGAGTGAGTCATCATGATTTTTGTGCTCTGGTGGTTGATAAAATAAAATGCAATCATAAAAACCAGAATAAAGCCCTTTGATGACAGGTTCCGTTGTTGCTGTGGTGTTTATGCCACACGGCTGTGTATGATAGAAATAGTGAACAACAAGATTTGTTTTGGATTTTCAGAGTAACGTCAGCACTCACAGCGTCCCATTCTTTCACCTCAGCTTGCTCATTATCCCCTTTGTACTTTCAACCACTCTCCAAACACTGTGCGTCTGACATATTATGTTGGAGAATGACGAGAGGGCCCGATGGAGGTTTCTAAATGCTCTCCGAGTTCTGCTGTTCATCGCCGATGGTTGCGCAGCTGCTGGGATCCAGGCTGTCGGTGTTTGTTTAATGTGACACTAAGTTATTCACTTCAAATAGAGACAATATGGGGCTGAAGAGAACCGCACATCTGTCATCCCTTCTAATATTCTTCAGAAGTGAAGATTCACCACCAAACATCTACAGCAAAACAAAGATCGCTATGTAAAAAAGAAGTTGTTGTTTTGTTGTTTTTCTTCTTTACATATTGTTTTTTAACAGCCACACCTTCTTTTACTTATTTTTCAGACATGTCCAGGTACCCGGTAGACCTCCCAGGCATGAGGGATAATTTTTCAAATAAAGCATAAACCAGTACTGTATCTACAGGCAACTTTACAAACATAGCTTCTTCCCATCATAGACGTGATTGTGCCTTTATCCAACCCAATGTGAACCATACAGTCTTTGAACGACTTCTTCTCTTTTAGTTTTTTTCTCTTCAGAGGTTTTTAAAGCCTGTCAGTTTCCTCCATTTTCCTCTGTTTTGACCTCTTCATCTTTCTCATAACCAGAATCATCCTGCACACCACCATCCTGAGCTGTCAGGGTACAATGTCTTCTACCATAATGTGGCAGTCATCAATCTCTTTCAGATTACAACCTCTACTCAAGATGTCGAGTACCTGTGTGCTCCCACTGTCTACCGCTACTCTTACAGGTCTCTCTGTCTCTAGACTAGGATTAATATATATATATATATATATATATATATACAGTATATATATATATATATATATATTTCTTTATGGCCATTTCCAATCTTTTTAGCAACAAAGGCTATTGACATAATTATGGAAAATATCAACAATGCAATTTAACAAGTTTAAAAAAATAGTTTAGGAGCTGTTGGAAAAAGGTACAGCATGTCAAAGAACACAGTCATATGTATAGAAGATAAAAGGGAAAAAAATGTCAGAGCAAGTCTAAATCTATGAAAGTGATGTTAGAGTGACCAACATCCTGACAGGACCTTGGGTTTGATCTGGACCCCATGTTGATCCATTAGCTGTCACCTGAAGTCTCCTTAGCCTTTCTAGATTGATATGAATGGCTGTCATAAAAGGAAGGAAAGAAAGTCTGAGCAGTGCCAAAGAACAGAAGAGCTGGGCTGAAGATCAGATGTGTCAGGTCTGATGGAGGAATGGATCCTCGTCAAAGTCAGAGCATTAATAAAGCAGTGTGGCATCATCTCTTTTCTTCTGAAAGCATTTCGGGGCTTCGGTGGCTTTATTTAGGAGCTGCTTGACAAGAGAAAAGGAGGTCAGAGACAGCTGGAGATGACACACAACCGTGAGCTTACGGCTGGATTCAAACCTGCAACCGCTGCAGCCCCTGTATGGGGCGATATTCAGCTGCTCTGGAATCAACTTGATGGAACAAAAGGCCGCCAGCATCCATAGAGGAGCTTTGAAAAGTCCTTCAAGAAGCCTGCAGAACTATTCCTGAAAACTACAGAAGGAAGATAGAAAAGAACTCGTCTGAGAGGTTTCAGGCTGAAAAATAAATGAGCTCGCTCTGCACATTTACTTTAAAGCTCTTCAGAACAGAACCAACTTTTTATGCCTTATATAACAAATTTCCATTTATGCTGGAAATCCACATAATGTAGACTTTTAGACTTCGTAATTTAAGCATTTACACAAAAACTTGAGAATATACCAATAAAATAAATCAGACTTGTACAGTAATTGTAACAAATCCACTGCTTGAATACAAACTCTCACTGGACCAATTTATAGCCATTTGTGAGGCAACCAGGATGGGAAACAGTATTTCTATGAGCTTCGACCTGAAGATCTACGTGCTCCAGAGTAGTATTTTGGGGTCTTGTTTGATAGTGGGGGAAGGATGGAGTGAGAAATTGACAGCTGAATTCGTCCATCCAAAAGAATTAAGAACTTTACGATAGGGACATTAAGTTCAGTTGCAATCTAATCATAGGATCTTAATCTGAAATGATTAGGATGCTGCACAAGTAGAGAAAACTGAGCCAAAAAACAAACATTTCAATTTACCAGTCGATCAACCTTTCGACACTCCCCTACGGTCACCAGCTGTGGGTGGTGACCAAAAGAACAAGATCACCAACACTGCCAGCCAAAATGAGCTTCCCCTGCTGAGTGGCTGCATGGGGTGAGGAGATCAGTTATTCTGTCAGGGCTCAGAGTGAAGCCAATTGCTCGTTTTCAAAGAGAAGAACCATATAGGTTGGTTTGGACATCTGGTTAGTATGCATGCTTGCTATTGAGGAGTTTCCAGCTGTTTTTGACCCCTAGAAAAGAACCACACAGCTGCACTAGAACAACATCCCTCCCTGCTATTGCTGGTCGGTGGACCTGATTGGAAGTTGGCTAGAGTATTTTGGCTAGGCTAATTAGCCTCCATGTCACACGGCAGGCACACAGGTTGGTTCTGAAAAGGCCGAGTCGTTTGGAGCTGGTGTGAAACCAAACGGAAATGAAGTGGAGCACATTACTCCTCCAAGACATGGAGCATCCTTGGCTCTTGGCAGACAGATGGATTGGTGTGACTTCCATGTGTGTGAGCTGGACAAAGATGAATGGTGGTGAGAACGAGGAGAGGGGGATTTAAAGGAGAGAACAATAACAACGTACTCCATCGCTGCTTTCTCTGAGTGTTGGGGAGGAAGTGAAATTCATCTCGGGCTTGCTTTGTTTTCTAGTTTAATTACCCCTCTGGCATCAGATTGGAGGCATTATTCCTCTCTACACCAACATAGACTCTGAGAAGATTTTCTTCTTTAAATTCCTTGACGGTTGTCTCATTCTCTGACCCATTCGACAATTCTCTGATTGTTTATCAGCACCGATTTTACGTCAGATGCAACAACTGTGTGTGAAATCCTTTCCTCCTGATAAAGGCGACAGATCGTCAGTAGTAATCAAAAGTTTGGACACAAGTAAACCATTTGTTGCAGCAGCTACAATAGCGTCACAAAGCAGCTAACACAAAGTGCTATCAATATCAAAATGTAGGATCCTCCAGAGAATTTGCTTTGCAGAAACATCTCATCTGCAGAATAATTTATTCATCCCTCACCGGGGAAATTTGTGTGCTGCACTCCTACACTGCAGCAGGCTGCCATGATGGTGCGAGAAACGAGGGTTGAGGTGTCTTCTCCAAGGACACTAGATGTGCACTTAGTGGGATGCAAATACGCAAACCTCCGGTTGACTTACAGTCCGCGGGCGAACGCTCTAACCACTGAGCTACCGTCTCCCCCCACTCACTGCACAAATGAGAGGCGGTGTACATCCAGAGCAGATCGCCAGTCCATTTTGGGTTGGCCTGGTTTAACATTCTTTATTTCTTTCATTTGTTCTTTTCCACACTCGTGAGGTAAGTGCAGCAGTCTATTCACCCAATCATGAACATTTTTCTGAGCCAAATACATACGCGTCGTTGATGGCTCAAATTTAGAAAAGCCTGATTTCCAACCAATCATTAAACTCGTCAGATTGAAATACTGTAGATGCCTCCATTGTTTACAAAAATCTCTGATGAACAATTGCAATAGGCTGGCAAAATCAAGTAACTACATTAAGCAACTGCGTTTTGTTCACGAGAGAGGGCGACCAATAGGTGGATTGGTTGGACATCCAAAACATTAAGGACATAGTATCAATTTTATGTGACCAGGATGACGCTGAGCTGAAACGAAAGGCACATTTTTAAAAATGAATCTGGTTCCGCGCATGTGGTAGCAGGGCACACAGTCAAGTAATCTGGTTGTTTTTTGTTTGTTTGTTTTTGGGTTTTTTTTTTTTTTATCTTGGAAAGAAAACCAATCACACTTTTCTTCCCAAGACTCTGCTACCGTTTCTGATTGTCTAAGACAAATATCAACGTGACAGTTTCAGCACAAAATCAGCTTGGGATGATCTGAATGGCATCACCAAATGAATTAATCAGAGATCTGGCTCTGACGGATTGTTCAGCTCACATCAGCTTCACAGAGGAATCAGTCAGAATCCACGTGTTGCTCGGTGAAGCTTGTAATTAGTTGGCAGGTTTTCTGCACATTTTGTCTCCAGGATGTCACTCTGGTAAGTCTTAGACAAGTTATCTCCTGACTTGTGTCCAGGTTGTTTCACTCATTTATGGGATTTTTTTTCTTCATCTGAGACAGAAACATGACAAACAAAATGAAACTGAGATTTCTGAAGACATGATTGGGTTTGGTTTTTACGATGTTTGTGTGCTGTGATACAAACCCATTGATAAACCACTTATAAAATCATTGAAATGAAATAGAACTGTGTAAGACCAGTGACATCCTGGTACAAAAACCTGTCGAAAATACAAGCTAATTAAATCCCCTTTTTGTTCATCTTTCTTTTTTTTTTTTTTTTTATGATCGTTTGTTTACTGTGAAAAAAAAAAAAACACAGAAAGACAGAATGTTTCTCTTTCGAGTGTGAGCCCCTCTGTCACCCGCTGGGAAACGATAGATGTGTATTTTTATTACCTGTGATACAAAGTGCTATAATTATCTCTATGGAAACTAAAAAGAGCTTCTGGCCTCCTCCTTTCCAGCAGGTACAGGTGGCCCTGAGTGTGTGTGTCTCTGTGAATGTTTTCATTTGTGTTGTGTATGTGTTTCTATGTGTAGATGACTGTGTTAGAGTCTGAATACATGGAGAGTGTTTGTCTATATACCTGTTTGTGTGTGTGTATGTACACATGAATATGATTTTGTGTGTGTCCATTTGTAGTACATTTGTGTATTTCTGTGTGAATACACACGTGTGAGTGTGTATGCATGACTCTATGCATGTGTTCATGGGTGTTTGTGCATGTTTGCGTATGCATGATTGTATGTGAGTCCACTTTTGACAAAGGTTAAACATTGTTCGATTTTGACCTTCCGATTCAATCCACACCAAAAAGTTTCTCCTTGTTTTATTGAGTCTCAAACGAGGGAGAGAAAGATGAAAATAAAGTGTACTTTATTAATTTCTCAATGGGAAAATTTGTGTGCTGCATTACACCGCAGGAGGCTGCCCAAAGGCGCCAATGGTGGGAGAAATGGGGGGTTAGGTGTCTTCTCCTATACCATGTCTTCTCCATGAGCTCAGTGGGATTCCATTCCACGAACGTCCAGAGAAGTTCTGGTCTAAGGGCGAAAGTTCTACCACTGAGCTATTGCCTTTCCATGAGACGGGATGCAGTTTCATGTAAGCGGGGATTTTTGACTCGCACACCGCAACCCACGCAACACTCTAATTACTGATGCTCATATCAACAGTAAATTTCAATCAATTTTTCAATCTTCTTCTTCTTTTGGCATTTTCCTTCAGGGGTCACCACAGCAAGTCAGTTTCTTCCATCTAACCCTATCTGCTGCATCCTCTTCAGTCACACCAACTATCTTCATGTCTTCCTTCACTGTATCCATGAACCTCCTCTTTGGTCTTCCTCTAGGCCTCTTTCCTGGTGGTTCCAAATCCAGCATCCTTCTTCCTATGTACTCTCTCTCTCTCCTCTGCACATGCCCAAACCATCTCAGTCTTGCCTCTTGAACTTTATCTCCAAAACCTCTAACATGTGCTGTTCCACTGATCCTATCCATCCTGGTCACTCCCAGAGAGATCCTCAGCATCTTCATCTCTGCTACCTCCATCTCTGCTTCCTGTCTTTTCCTCAGTGCCATGGTTTCTAGACCAATCAGCATGGCCGGTCTCACCACGATTTTGTACACTTTCCCTTTCATTCGAGCTGAATCTCTTCTATCACACATCATCCTCTACCCGTTCCAGCCTCCCTGCACACGCTTCTTCACCTCTTTTTCACCATTTCAATCAATCAATTGATTTATTGTGTTTTTTTTCCTCCTTCATTTTTTTTCTTTTTTTCTGAGTCTGTCTTTTTGTCCTTATCCCTCCTTCTGAAATAACCTCCATGGTTAATGATCTGCTTGCTCTCAGACTTCTTTACTTGAATAATTATTGAATTAGTAAGACGCGCACATAAAAACACAGTCCAAGGACAAACAAGGACGTGAAACATCCTATCAGTCTTCAGCCTGTTATTTGGACTTTTTCTCCAAGTTTAGACTTGGTGGAGGAAAAAAAAAGAAGTTTATTTTTTATTTGACTACTTTATTTAGGATTTTTATTTTATTTTCTTCTCAACATTCACTGTCTTTAGATTTACAGTATTTAGGATCACATGAGGAAACTGGAGCAGAAACAACTGAAACTTTCACACTTATCGTCCGGTTGGGAAAAGTAACTTATTGCTGGAAAGTAGCTTGAAAATCCATAAAGAACGTACTCTCTCACTGGGACAACATGGAACTTTAAACAGACCTCTAATCTCCCAGGGTGCCAATTTGGAACACCAACCCAGACCACAGTAAGTCTATTCCAGAACCCACAAGACCTGATGCATCAGTTTTACATCATGCCTCTCTGTCCTGATGAATTACATCTGTTCTGATTGGACTTAATCCCACTTCATCTGAGACTCGGGTGGTCATGGTGATACGTCTGATCGATAACTGCTTGTGTTCCTCAATCATTTATATTAACAATCCCGGGCCAAGAGGGAACAATTTTAAAGATGGTGTGTTGTGCTTTTGTTGGATGATTCTTGACTCTTAGCATAGATAGATGCTACTTTTTGTTAGCTTAGAAGTGCAATACTCATAAAACGACAACAAAAAAAAGAGCTTATAGGTACATTTATTCAATTTTACTTTTGTTTTTGACTGTCTGAATTCCCCCATCCTCTCGCTCCCTGTTGCATAAATCTGCATTATGGTGCATTAACATAAAAATGGTGCTATTTGTTGAGAAAACAGACCAAGGGTGAATAGAGCATGTGCATGAAACACTTCCCGCCTACACTTGAATGTGAGCATTCTGAAGAACAAAAGCCGAGGCCAAAAGCAACCCGGCATGTAACTAGTATTTCAAATGCACGAATGAAACAGGAAGCCACTTCAGGTATGGTTTTGATGCAGGAATAATAAACATGGTAAAAACCTCCAAAAACTTGATTTTGCACAAACCTCCTCCCCTCTGCTTTACAGAACACAGATCCTCCTGAAACTGCAGATGTGCAGCTAGCCCACCAACAACGCTTACATACCCAGCACCCCCAAACTGTTGTCCACCCTTCATCACAGCCGAGGACAAAGCATTACAAACCAGCCGTGAATGTTCTCACGTGACGAAGCAGATAATCCATGTGAGGATATTTTATTCTTCGTGTCCCCCCCTGCTGCGTCCACAGCTGTCCCAGCTGGATTTGGGAAGGAACACAATCATTTCCTGTCCTGGTGTTTGACCTCAGTGATTAAATCTCAGACACCTGCTGGCTGCTCCAAGTAGCTGTCTGTCTTTATGTCCGCAGTGAAACGTTTACTTATCGGATTACAGAATACAGAAACACGTTTATCTGTGAGTTTGTAAAAAGTACAAAGAAAAGGAATTTTCTCACAAATAAAGAACTAAATGTTTGAAGGCTGAACAATTTATCAACTTATCAACATAAAATCAAACACTTATTTTTTTTCTTCGTAAATGCCGAGGTGAGCTTAGGTATTAATTTTATCCAGAGATGTATGATATAACAGTTGAAAATAGCAGAGCACTTAAATGTTTTATGTTCCATAGTTAATCCTTTATAAATGTTGCAAAACATTTTTAAAGACTATTATGTATTAAAATCAAATTAATATTGCAATAATTTACAGAAAAATGGCCATCGGATATATATATATTTTTTTTTTATATTGTGGATTTCAATTAACGACCAGTTTTTCTATCTGATGTTGGGATGTGGAGATGTGGAAGACAGTGGACCTAAATCAGGACATAAACAGGATTTATTTAACATAAGTCAGGCAAGGCTGTAAGGCAAAAGCATAGGATTAATCCAAAGGACTGTCTTTTAGCTCAAAATTATAACAAAGTTCAAAGATAAACTTAGTCAGGCAGTCAGGAAGACGATGACCTAACGTGGAAGTCAAGGGAGACTGCCTTTAAATAGGCACCAAGATCCGCAGGTGTGTGTCATCTGACAATCATCCTCAGGCGTCCCTAATCATGGTGATGAGGGCTACCTCTGGTGGCAGGCGAGGGGATCATGACATCTGATTTGCTATCATGTCATTCTGTTTGGAGGTGACCATCTGATTGCTACATAAACACTGTCATTTGAGGAAGGAAGTGGACCTAAATCAGGACATAAACAGGATTTATTTAACAGAAGTCAGGCAAGCCTGTAAGGCAAAAGCATGGGGTTAATCCAAGGGAATGTCTTTAAGCCCAAATTATGACAAAGTTCAAAGATAAACTTAGTCAGGCAGTCAGGAAGACGATGACCTAACGTGGAAGTCAAGGCAGACTGCCTTTAAATAGGCACCAAGATCCGCAGGTGTGTGTCATCGGACAATCATCCTCAGGCGTCCCTAATCAAGGTGATGAGGGCTCCCTCTGGTGGCAGGCGAGGGGATCATGACATCTGATTTGCTATCATGGCATTCTGTTTGGAGGTGACCATCTGATTGCTACATAAACACTGTCATTTGAGGAAGGAAGTGGACCTAAATCAGGACATAAACAGGATTTATTTAACAGAAGTCAGGCAAGCCTGTAAGGCAAAAGCATGGGGTTAATCCATGGGAATGTCTTTAAGCCCAAATTATGACAAAGTTCAAAGATAAACTTAGTCAGGCAGTCAGGAAGACGATGACCTAACGTGGAAGTCAAGGCAGACTGCCTTTAAATAGGCACCAAGATCTGCAGGTGTGTGTCATCGGACAATCATCCTCAGGCGTCCCTAATCAAGGTGATGAGGGCTCCCTCTGGTGGCAGGCGAGGGGATCATGACATCTGATTTGCTATCATGTCATTCTGTTTGGAGGTGACCATCTGATTGCTACATAAACACTGTCATTTGAGGAAGGAAGTGGACCTAAATCAGGACATAAACAGGATTTATTTAACAGAAGTCAGGCAAGCCTGTAAGGCAAAAGCATGGGGTTAATCCATGGGAATGTCTTTAAGCCCAAATTATGACAAAGTTCAAAGATAAACTTAGTCAGGCAGTCAGGAAGACGATGACCTAACGTGGAAGTCAAGGCAGACTGCCTTTAAATAGGCACCAAGATCCGCAGGTGTGTGTCATCGGACAATCATCCTCAGGCGTCCCTAATCAAGGTGATGAGGGCTCCCTCTGGTGGCAGGCGAGGGGATCATGACATCTGATTTGCTATCATGTCATTCTGTTTGGAGGTGACCATCTGATTGCTACGTAAACACTGTCATTTGAATTTGTAATTTTGCTTTAATGTAGCAGAAAACATGTTTAGAAAATAAATTAGCGTCATCGACTTGTAAATTAAAGTTTTTTTTTTTTCGGAAGCAAACAAGCTCTTAGTTTTATATTATGATTCTGCTGATAATGAAGCACTTTTTCTTCCCAGATGTCTGATTTATCTGCAGCTGTGTTGATGCACCTGTTTGCCTTCATTAGCCGGCAGGAAACATCTCGCTAACTATCAGAGCCTCGGAGGAAAAGTTGATATTGTCATAATGAAATTAGCTGCAATGCTCTGCTGGTAAACAGAATATTTTTTCTTTTCCTTTGTTGTTATTTTGCAGAACTATAAGTCGTTTATTACGTTGTATCAGACTGTAAGTGAAATGGGAAAAAATAAGAAGAAAAAAACAACTTTTCTACTAAATCAGAAACATACAGTCTGTATATTTCCACCTTTACTCTAAAAACTGAGTTTTTTTTCTCTATTTTCTAAAGTCTTTTATCTTTTGGAGTTGAATCTGGATGTATTCATGCCGGCCTCAGAGGGACCAGTTAGCATATTGTTTGCTGTAGCGGTATCACACTGTCCATGCTGTACGCCTCTGGAAATTCAGACTAGGATGACATTTCTAATGCAAGGGTGGATGAGAAGGAATTTTTGTGTGAGGTCTTAGAAAAAAAACAAAGCGCATTATTAAACAAGACCCTGTAGAATCCAGAGCGAGCACATCTCATACAGAACACGGTTTAACTAAATATTATAACCTTCAGCTGTTTTTCAAACACCTGCAGAATTCACCGAAAAAGATCATGTTTTTCTTTGGTTTCAATTTCCACCCATAAAACAACGATGGGGCTATCTGAGAGTAGCAACGCTGTCCTAAATAGAAGATGTCCTACAGACATAGAAACACAAACACACACACAGATACACACACAGTTTGTCCACTTGTAAAACAAGGTTTAGTAGCCGGGTGGGAAGACAACGTCTCAGAAAAACTAAATTTCCCTTTCATGCCCACGCATGGTGACATGTCAGACTTATTCATTTTCATTGTCTCAATAATTAACAGAAACATCCATTAATCTGCTTATTAATGATCTGTGCACCCCCAGTGCTAATCCCCTTGTGCCCTCACTGTGAACGCACACAGAAAATCCTGCAGAAATCAACATACTCAAATGATTTACTGTTTTCTGGTTTATTCAAGATTCTTTAATGTCACAATGCAATTATAGGAACATTTTGTCTGACTCTTGACTATGAGTGTAAAAAACATAAAAAAAAAATATAGCAGACATCAGATCATTCAATTCAATTTTATTTGTATAGCCCAAAATCACAGAATTTCCATCTCAATGGGCTTCACAAGAAAAAAAAATGGATAGACACAGTATAGTGAGATAACATGAGAGGCATTGGATGCTTGTTTTTTTTTAATAGCCCATTTTTGGTGCTCCAAATTGAAAGATTTTGTGTGCATCCTGATTGGCTGAGCATGCAATAGACTACGGGGGCAACTTTGAAAAAATCCTTTCTGGTGCCCATATTCACAAAACTACCCTCTTTGCTGGCCTGTTTTTCTTTTTTTTTTTTTTTTTTTTTCAAAACTTAATTTTCTTTGTACACCTAGAAAAATAATGCAATATTACATTTATTTATTATTTTTTTTTGCGTAGTATCTAATTTCTATATTCATAACATGGCTGCTGAATTTTCAAGCATGGTGGATATTTTCTTATTTTGTGGAGAAAATGCTTTAAAACATTTATTTATTTACACTCATCTTTTGAACTGCTTATCTTTAATGTGGTGGCAGGGGTTGTCGGAGCCTATCCCGGCAGAATTTAGGTGCATGGCAGGGTACACCTCGAACAGATCACTAGTTTGTTGCGGGAGCACATACACACATATAACTATCCAAACACACAAGTTCGTAGGGGTAATTACATAGTGGCCAATCAACCTGACATGCATAGTTTTTGGAGGGTGGAAGGAAACTGGAGTACCTCCAGAAAACTCACACATACATGGTAAGAACATGCAAACTCTACACAGAAAGACCAGTGTTTCAAGCCTTGTCCCATTCCTGGACTCAATCTCGACCTTCTTGCTATATAAACCACTGCACCACTGTGCAGCCAGCGTAAATTGACGTTAAATATTTGTTTTTGATGACATTCCTAATAAGAACAGACAAAGACAAAATCCATAAAAATCTTCCAAACTTCAATTCCTTTACCAGTGCAATCACGTTTTTTTTTTTTTTTTTTCGGCAGACTGGGTAGCATAATAAGGCGAAACTTTTTATGAGGTAATTGTAATGAGCTGGTCGGCCTATTGAGGGCTGTATCACTTCCTGTTGCCTAAATTTTCACAATTCCAGCCAGGTGAAGCAGGACGTGACCGAGGACATTATTCTCATCACGTTTCCCTTCAAGATGGCTGCTGTCTCTAACCTCTGTCCTGCCCCTTCTTCACCTCTTTTCATCCCAATGTTTCTCTCCTTTCAGACACATTCAGCTGAATAATTCAGACCAGCCATCAGTGGCTGATCAGACTAAAGAAAGGTAGTTTGTGAAAGGACAATGAATATTTAAAGAGAAGATGAAGACCTTTTTTATTTTTCTTGGTTTGAAAAGCCTAAACGTGGAATAAAAAAGAAAGAAACCTTTAGTCTACTTCCTGTCTTTTGGGAAATTTCAGTTTATTGTTACCGAGATTTTATGAAGATTGTGTGGAGGATTAAGAGAGCTTAACAGAGCTCCAGCAGTGTTTTGAAGAAAATGCAATAGACCATGCAAGGGTGGACCATACACCGATCTCAATATAAGCTTGCTGTGCAGATAGAGTTAGTGAACGATTATGTCATCCTGTTTGAAGGTGACCGTCTGGCTTTTGGAGGAAAGAATTTACTGGCCACAAGGCCTCAGGTCTACACGGACCTGTCAGCTTTTCAGGAAAGAGGGATGGTGGGCTGATAAGGGTTGGGGGGATGTGATGCTTCCCATCAGTAACTGATGGATCAATGAGAAGTGAGTAACAAATTAATGGATCCAAGGTCATCAGAGTTCAAGACATTCTAATTCAAGGTTTGCACTAGAAAGAAGAGGAATGAAGATTAGTCAGAGTAAGACAAAGTACGTGTGTGAATGAGAGGGATCCAAATGGAAAAGTGAGGTTACAGGGAGAAGAGAGAAAGAAGGTGGAAGATTTTAAGTGCCTAGGATCAACAGTCCAGAGCAATGGAGAGTGTGGAAAAGAGGTGAAGAAGCGTGTTCAAGCAGGCTGGAATAGGTGGAGAAAAGTATCAGATGTGTGACAGAAGAGTTTCATCTAAAATGAAAGGGAAAGTGTACAAAACTGTGGTGAGAGCGGCCATGCTGTTTGGTCTAGAGACAGTGGCACTGAGAAAAAGACAGGAAACAGAGATGAAGGCAGCAGAGATGAAGATGCTGAGGATCTCTCTAGGAGTGACCGGGATGGACAGGATCAGAGGAACAGCACAGGTTACAGGTATTGGAGATAAAGTCAGAGAGACCAGACAGAGATGGTTTAGACATGTGCAGAGGAGAGAGAGAGAGTACATCGGAAGAAGGATGCTGGATTTGGAACCACCAGGAAAGAGGACTAGAGGAAGACCAAAGAGGAGGTTCATGGATACAGTGAAGGAAGACGTGAAGATAGTTGGTGTGCCCAAAGAAGATGGAGCAGATCGGGTTAGATGGAAGAAACTGACTTGCTGTGGCGACCCCTGAAGGGAAATACCAAAAGAAGAAGAACAAGAAGCTAAAGCAAGAAAAAAAGAATTTGTTTATACACCCATTTATGAAAACCATATTAAATGATGAACAATAACAATATTAAACAATAACTATATATATTACAGTAATATGTATCACATATTGATATATTCTTGATAAGTTGTTCCATTAAACTTGCAGCCACTTGTGCCTTGTTAGGGATGGGCGTAGTTGTTAACTAATCACCACCTGGTTGTGGGTTTGGCTTAGATAGTGAAGGAGGAGGCAGGTCAGACCTGGCACACCTAAATGATCAGTGAGGATCTGCTGGGAACATCTGGTAGATCCCTCCATCAGAGAGAGGGCTTCAACCCATACCACAACGGGAGTTTCCCCTTGGTCTTGGAAAGGTTTGGGGAAACTGAATCCCAATGAACTGAAATGGACTCTGTTCGGCCGCTCTACTGTCGAGGCGTCAACATGAAGCCGTACAAGGTTATACAGTAAGTACCTGTTGTGAGGGTAACCTTTTAACCCACTAATGGACACATGTGGTCCATCATCAAGCTGAAGAAGGAGTCTTACCGGGCCTCTTTGGCCTTTGGGACTCTTGAGACAGCTGATGGGTATTGAGGGGCAAAGTGGAAGGCAGCTTTGGCGGTCACTGAAGCAAAGGCCCGGGCTAGGTTGGAGTTTGATGAGTTAATGAAGAACAACTTTCAGGCAGCTTTGAAAAAATTCTGTTCCATAATTCTGCAACTCAGGAGGGGAAGGCAGACCACCATCAACAGTAGGACTTCCATGTTTTCATTTCACTAAAAATGTCTCCATAAGAGAGGACTACATTTTCCTTTCTTAAATATTCTTTAGAGCTTCTTATCATCAGCATGTAATTTTCTGTTTCCATTAGACTGCGTGAGGAGGTGTTTAGTCACACTGTATAGGGGCCGTTCTGAGTTTCACCGCCACGCACATCATCACCAGTCCTCACTTTACTCATATGAATATTCACACAAATTTTGCATATCTTTACATAATTTCTGCTTCACCGCTCCCCTCCTGGAGCCTCTTTACAAACCTCTCTCAACTTTGTAAGTAATTATGAAGCATTTCCACCCTGAAGAAGCTCAGCTGCTTGTTTCGTAGCCCCTCAAGCCTGACTTCACGTCAATCTGAATTAAACGGCTTTGTGCTCGTTATCTTCATCCGCTCTGGTTAAATAAAGAAATAATGGACAAAGCTGCAAAAATAATAAAGCTTGCATGCTCCAGCAGCACAGCGAGCCAGAGCTCCACCAATCTCCTTCTCTGCAGGAGTTCCATCACATCAGCTTCTTTTCTCACATTTAAATGTAGATATAAAAAGCTAAACTACTTGAAACAGTTTAAATCTGTGACATGCAGCGATTTAGAGCTGATTGCAACATTGGTTTCAGAGTTTCAAAGTCTGATTTGGAAATAATTACAGAGTGAGTTTCTCGGCATGAAGAAGATGAACATCACCACGGTAAAGTTCACAGATAATTCCACACTCGCATCAGACTCATCTGCGCTTTTAGTTTCCGCTTTGTCAATGGTTTTATTACTCAGACTAATAAAAAGTTGACATTTCCACGTTTATATTGCTGGTTAATAATGTGAATTTATAACTTGAAACGTGGCGGTCTTCAGAGAACTTCAACATCACCAACACAGCGTGGGTTAGTTCAACCGGGTTTCTAATGGCAGCCAATTAGTCTGCCTCAGCCAGGTTGGAATATACTCTTTACAGTATATTTCTTTGTATTCACTGAAACATGTACCATGCACATATTTATCCATTTATTCAGATTTATATACCAGATCTCAAACGTCTGGCAGCTGTATTTATAAAACTTGCAATATTACTGCTAATTGTATAGAGTTTGTAAAACAGTGGTAAATGGAAAAAATATTATAGAAATAAAGATGTTTTAAACTGTTGCATAAACTTCTCTTGTCGGGTTCCAGCAGGCATAAAGCTGTGGTATCCACTAAAACTAAATTAAGATTTGATTTAATGAGGGTGTATTGTTAAAAATCTACTTTTGGGAGGCTTTTATGATTGTTATTTCTGCATCAAAAACCATTTTTAAAGTAGTTTCCTATTTCTTTTGGATATGTTTGACATATTTTAGAGCTCTCTTAACCAGTATTTGAATAGTGTGAAAATGCCAGATTGTTCTTGGCCACACCTACTTCCTCTGTCATGTTCAACATAAGCAGGAAGTATTTTAATGCATACACTCTGCTCAAGCTCTGTCCTTCCCTTCAAAAGAGAATGCCATTTTTTAAATGCACTACAATAACACCAAAAAAGAACATGCACATTCTTTGCTAACATCTTTAGACTTTTTACTGTATCTATCCTATTTTTATATGTCCGCTAGTTAATTGAGCATTTATTAATTGTTAAAATACACAATTTAGTTGATATGTGGTTGCTACTCATGTCTGATATGGTAAAACGTCAGACAAGAAATTGTAGACCCCTCCAATGGAGGTCCAACATGGAATCTCCCAATCTCTTGTATTTTAAAGCTGTGTGTTCGGTAAAGACTTTTGGGGACACTGAATCCGAATGAACTGTAATGGACTCTGTTCCGCCGCTCTACTGTTGAGGCGGCAATACGAAGCTGCAAGGTCATCAGTGCCTGTTGTGAGGGCAACCACTGAACCCACATGGACACATGTGGTCCATCGTCAAGCTGAAAATGATGTCTTGCCGAGCCTCTTTGGCCTATGGGACTCTTAGGTATTGATGGGCAAAGTGGAACACAACTTCGGTGGTCGCTGAAGCAAAGCCCCAGGTGAAGTTGGAATTTGATGAGCCAATGGAGAACAACTTTCAGACGTACAAGACCTCTGCAATTGTTTAGATCTTTTATTTGTGACTTTTGATATCCTAGTTAGCTTTTCTAAATCCGGTCACTGAACTTTTTAGGAACGCAGCTAAGAGTTAGGGCAACTTTTTTTTTGTTTTTTCAGTAATCTGATTTGGAAAAGCTTAAATGCTGCACCAAAACCACAAAAAAAAGTTACATGTAAGAAAATTAATTGGACTAAAATTATACTAGAAAATATTTTTAATACCAACAACATTGTGACCAATTCACAGAATTTAGCACTAGTTCAAATGCGTTGTCATTTTCCACTTTGAAATAAGTTTAATACGTTAAATGCTTCAGAAAATTTCTTCAACCTCCCATGTGTCTTTTTGTTCTGTTATATAAAATAAAACCTCTGAAAGCAGTTCATTCAGTTCCATCTGATGGCTTTGAGACCAAGGTCGTATCTGCCTGAACTGATTCACTGTGAAAGTCGATAAGAAGATGACACATCGCTGGGACCTCCAAACGTCCGAGGTAAATCATTTCTGATGATAATTAAGCCCCTGTAATTGGCCGGGCTGGTGTTCCCCAGGCATCCCGCTACACAAAGAGACCTCATGCTTCTCCTGTCTTATGAGGCCTCAACATGTCGGTGAACTGCAAGCCCGCTTTATTAAGTCAATCAAGTGAGAATTGATTTATTGACCTCTAGAAGCTATTGAAGCTTCTCTGAATCATCTAAAAGCAGAAGTTCAGTTGAATTACGAGGTCACGGAGGGTTCATCGGAGAGGTCATCCAGAAACCACCGTAGATCTTATATAACTGACTGGAAATAGAAAACATGGCTCATTAAGATCATCCGTGCATTCGCAGAGATACGAGCTGTGAATATGAAGAGCATATGCTCACACGCCAGACAAATTTAAAAAAAAGGGACAACTTTCATGTGTTTTTGCTACAAAGCAGCTCTATTTGATTTAGGAGGAATTTATTGGTGGAAATATTCAGCAAACAACCTTGGATGTTCAGAATGAAACTGTAAAGCCCTGATAATCTGCAGGCCACAAAAACTGCTTGACATTCTTGGATGATTTAGAACACCTTGAAAAGGCTGGCATCTCATTTATGGAGCATAAGCCGGTGATTTTGTTCAGTCTGTTGCAGCCTTCGGTCGGTAGGAAACCTGGTTAGCGACACATTCTGCTCCAGTGATTCTCAGTGTTTACCGCAGTCCTGGTGCCATTTCAGAGTCCCTACTGGTTTTGTTGGCAGCTCCTCCCAACACAAAACCACCAGTTCTCCAGAACATTCATTCATTCATTGTTCAAGCTGCTTTAAGGAATTCAGGGTTGCAGGTGTGTGGAGAGCGAGATAGCACAGCTATTTTGGGAGTGAGAGAGGCAAGTACGTCTGAACAGGTTACAGGTCTATCACAAAGGCACACAGTGAAAGAAAATCACACACTCGCACAGAGACTTTAGAGACCATTCCCTACGTCATGTTTTCAGCAAGGAGGAGGAATCTTGGAGAGAACCCAAGTAAGCATGGGAAGAATATGCAAGCTCACCATAGACCGCTTGTCTTTTAAAAAACAGCAACCTTCTGATTAAGTTAATTACTAACGAAAAATACACAACAAATCAACATCAATTCAATTTTGCAACTTTTAATGCCTGATTTTTCTTAAAGTCTTTGATTCTTTTGTAGGCCGTGTATTTTTGTGTGCACTCTGGAAAGCCGATTGATTAATAAGGTTGGTCGTAGATGGCCACAGAATAAAGAGGTAGGAGCAGGGAACTTAATTTTTTTAATTGCTCAATGAGGAAATTACTGTACTGCATTACACCGCAGCAGGCAGCCGAAACAGCGCCAATGGTGGAAGGAACTAGGGGGTTAAGTTAAGAACTAAGGGGAGATGGTGGCTCAGTGGTAGAGCATTCGCCTTTGGACAGGTAGTCAACTGGATGTTAGCGGGTTCTATTCCCACTGAGTTCACGTCTAGGATCCTTGGAGTAGACACCTACCCCCTGTACCTCCCACCATTGGTGCTATTGTGGCAGCATGCTGCGGTGTAGTAGTGCAACAAACAAATTTCACCGGTGAGGGATCAATAGAGTATGTAAAAATAAAATGTGTCTGATCCAGGGATACCTCGGCATGGGCCCAGTGGGAATCAAACCGATTTTCCCGGTCCGAGGAGGGACTTTCAACCACTGAGCCAATGCCTCCCATTGGAAAGTAGTTCCTGCCAAACTACAGGATGAGTTTATTGGAAGGTTTGTCTTTCTTAATAAACACTATGAGACCACTGGGAGAACATGTCAAGTTTAAAAAAAAAAAGAAAAAAATGTGTAGTGTTCAAACTAAATAACTGTTCAGTTCATGAGAAAATTTTCTATATAAATTATTATTATTATTATTGTTACATTTTTTTAGTCAATTTCCATGCTTATTGTCATTGTAAATAAAAGATATTCAGAATCATCAGCATTAAATATTAATTATTGGATCAACATCAGAATATCAGACTGAGAAACCCGTATAGTCAATACCATTACACTCCCTCCCCATGCTGCTCACACGTTGGCTGTCTTTAGCATGCTACATAGTTTCTCTAAAAAAACGTTTAAGTCCATAAACTACAGTTTCTCATGCACTGTCTTGCACCAAATAATAATAAACTATTTATGCAAAAATAAAAATCTTTTAAATATCACTGGCTTGGTTTGATTTCTGTTAAACTTCAAACTTTTTCCTACCTTCAACAATTCAACGTTTTCCCTCTGATCCTCGATGCCAATCTTGTGCATGAAAAACCAGTAAAATAGAATTTATAAAAGACCCTGTTGACCTCTGTTCTTTATACTTTGAGTGCAAACTAGCCTCCACTTGCTTTTAGCCAAATAAAAGCTTCTAAACATCCAAAGCTCGCTCCACAGGGTGGCACAGATAAGAAGAAAAGTGGGTTTTTTTCTTTACTTTTTTTATATATTAAACTGAATCTTAAAAATTCCCTCAGTTCAGGATTCACTGTAGAAATAATATTGTGCCTATTGAAAGCTAAGACTGCGTGGAAAAGGAAGGATACGCACCAAGAGCTGAAAATTAGACATAGTTTTCATTTCGCTGCCTGAATGGAGAGAAAAATGAGAGTTTAAATGGACGAGACGAGTGTGTGTGCATGTGGAAGCAGATCTGCAGTGGGATTTAAAATATGCTTCCTGAAATAAAATGAATCCAGCAGGTTTGACTGAGACGGATGTAATGATGGAGGGAGGAATGACAGATTGTAGTGATGGGATGCAAATGATACCTTGTTGCCACGGTGATGGTAAATATGGTGCAGTACAGACAGAAATGAGTTGTGATGTGATATTGTGTTTATTTTAAATCTCAATGGGGAAATAAAAGGAAATGATGATTAAAAAACTCAGATCAAACACACACACACACATATTTATCACGATCACACTTTGTGCACCTGTAACAGGAACAAGTACACCTCTCCCCATCAATGCTATACCAGCCTGTCAATGCCTGATCCAGTCAAACCTTAGAAGCTAAGAAGTACGTAGATGGGAGACCGCTGGAACCTCAGATGCCTTAGTGGGACGGACGTTGAGATTTAATTTTCCCCATGGGCAGTGGTGGAATGTAACGAAGTAAATGTACTTCGTTACTGTACTTAAGTAAAAAAATTGTGTATCTGTACTTTACTTAAGTAAAATTTTAGACCGGTACTTTTACTTTTACTTCAGTACATTTTTAGAGCAAATATCTGTACTTTTAATTCGCTACTTTTTAAAAGTGTGTTTTGCATTTTTCGTTACATTTTCGTTCAGGAATTTGAAAAATACACAGGTTTTTTTTTTTAGCGCATCTTGAAGCCGCATCGCCAAAATCAAAAGAAGCGGTTGATCGGGAGAAGAAGTAATGAATCGAGAAACATTTTCCGCATTCATTCAGCGCCAAAAACCTAACATCAAATCTAGTACAACTTAAAAAGAGTCAGGAGATCGTTGTTTGTTGTGTTTATTTCTAAATAAAAAGTTGAGCCATCATTACACAGAGCAGGGGCGGATCTAGAATTTTCCAAAAGGGGGTGGGGCTTTGACAAAGCCAATATATAATGACTGGGGGCCTCCCCCCCAAAACATTTTAAAAAATAAGTGTCATTTTCCTCCATTTTGGCGGCCCATGCACTGGCCCTTCTAGGGGATAGCTTGACTTGTCCCCTTTCCTTTTATTTTATATATACAGTACAGACCAAAAGTTTGGACACACCTTCTCATTCAAAGAGTTTTCTTTTATTTTCATGGCTATGAACATTGTAGATTCACACTGAAGGCATCCAAACTATGAATTAACACATGTGGAAGTATAGTACATAACCAAAAAGTGTGAAACAACTGAAAATATGTCATATTCTAGGTTCTTCAAAGTAGCCACCTTTTGCTTTGATTACTGCTTTGCTTACTCTTGGCATTCTCTTGATGAACTTCAAGAGGTAGTCACCTGAAATGCTCTTCCAACAGTCTTGAAGGAGTTCCCAGAGATGCTTAGCACTTGTTGGCCCTTTTGCCTTCACTCTGCGGTCCAGCTCACCCTGAACCATCTCGATTGGGTTCAGGTCTGGTGACTGTGGAGGCCAGGTCATCTGGCGCAGCACCCCATCACTCTCCTTCCTGGTCAAATAGCCCTTACACAACCTGGAGGTGTGTTTGGGGTCATTGTCCTGTTGAAAAATAAATGATGGTCCAACTAAATGCAAACCAGATGGAATAGCATGCCGCTGCAAGATGCTGTGGTAGCCATGCTGGTTCAGTATGCCTTCAATTTTGAATAAATCCCCAACAGTGTCACCAGCAAAGCACCCCCACACCATCACACCTCCTCCTCCATGCTTTACGGTGGGAACCAGGCCTGTAGAGACCATCCGTTCACCTTTTCTACGTCGCACAAAGACACGGTGGTTGGAACCAAAAATCTCAAATTTGGACTCATCAGACCAAAGCACAGATTTCCACTGGTCTAATGTCCATTCCTTGTGTTCTTTAGCCCAAACAAGTCTCTTCTGCTTGTTGCCTGTCCTTAGCAGTGGTTTCCTAGCAGATATTCTACCACGAAGGCCTGATTCACACAGTCTCCTCTTAACTGTTGTTCGAGAGATGTGTCTGCTGCTAGAACTCTGTGTGGCATTGACCTGGTCTCTAATCTGAGCTGCTGTTAACCTGCGATTTCTGAGGCTGGTGACTCGGATGAACTTATCCTCCGCAGCAGAGGTGACTCTCGGTCTTCCTTTCCTGGGGCGGTCCGCATGTGAGCCAGTTTCTTTGTAGCGTTTGATGGTTTTTGAGACTGCACTTGGGGACACTTTCAAAGTTTTCCCAATTGTTCGGACTGACTGACCTTCATTTCTTAAAGTAATGATGGCCACTCGTTTTTCTTTACTTAGCTGCTTCTTTCTTGCCATAATACAAATTCTAATAGTCTATTCAGTAGGACTATCAGCTGTGTATCCTCCTGACTTCTCCATAATGCAACTGATGGTCCCAAACCCATTTATAAGGCAAGACATCCCACTTTTTAAACCTGACAGGGCACACCTGTGAAGTGAAAACCATTTCAGGTGACTACCTCTTGAAGCTCATCAAGAGAACGCCAAGAGTGTGCAAAGCAGTAATCAAAGCAAAAGGTGGCTACTTTGAAGAACCTACAATATGACATATTTTCAGTTGTTTCACACTTTTTGGTTATGTACTATACTTCCACATGTGTTAATTCATAGTTTGGATGCCTTCAGTGTGAATCTACAATGTTCATAGTCATGAAAATAAAGAAAACTCTTTGAATGAGAAGGTGTGTCCAAACTTTTGGTCTGTACTGTATATATTTTTTTTTGTGGACCAAAAGAGCCAGGAGAGAGGGTCACACCCCTGCAGAGTATTTATCCTGATTACGATGATGACACATGATGATGATGACAAAAATTCTTGAGAAAGTTGTTTACCAACAACTGACAAAATTTATTTTAGTGAACAACTCATTTGATGTCTTCCAGTCAGGTTTTAGACCTCATCACAGTACAGAGACAGCTCTGATCAAGGTAACAAATGACATTCGTATGAACACTGACGCTGGCAAAGTCTCTGTTTTAATCCTGTTGAACCTGAGTGCTGCGTTTGACACTGTAGATCATGGGATCCTTCTACAGAGGCTAGAGAACTGGGTTGGTGTTTCTGGTACTGCGCTTAGTTGGTTTAAATCTTATTTAGAAGGACGCAAGTATTTTGTAGAAATTGGAAATTGTGAGTCATATCACATGCCTTTGACCTGTGGGGTTCCCCAGGGGTCAAATCTTGGACCCTTGCTGTTTAACCTCTACATGCTGCCGTTAGGGCAATTGATAGCCAGTAATAACGTGTCCTATCACAATTACGCAGATGATACTCAGATTTATGTGTCACTGACAACAGGTGAACTTGGACCTGTGGATTCACTCTGTTACTGTGTTCAGCAAATCAGAGTCTGGATGCAAAACAACTTTCTCCAGCTAAACTCAGACAAAACTGAAATCATTGTCTTTGGCCCACAGAAACAAAGAGAAAGTGTCATCAGTTACCTTCAATCTCTCTCTCTGGAACCGACAAATCAAGTTAGAAATCTGGGAGTAATAATGGACTCAGACTTTAACTTCAACAGTCACATCAAATCAATTACATCAGCAGCCTTTTACCATCTGAAAAACATTGCCAAAATCAGAGGTTTGGTTTCTAAAACAGACTTAGAGGTTCTTATCCATGCATTTGTTTCCAGCAGGTTAGATTATTGCAACGGTCTACTCACTGGTCTGAACAAAAAGGCTTTAAAACAGCTGCAGTTTATTCAAAATGCTGCGGCTCGAGTCCTAACAAGAACTAGAAAATATGATCACATTAGTCCTGTGCTCAAGTCTCTGCACTGGCTTCCTGTGGCTCAGAGAATAGACTTTAAAGCTGCTCTGCTTGTGTTTAAGTCTCTCCATGGTCTAGCACCAAAGTACATCTGTGATATGTTAGTACCTTATGAACCATCTAGAACTCTGAGGACCTCTGGGACCGGCCTCCTGCTGGTGCCTAGAGTCAGGACTAAACATGGAGAAGCTGCATTTCAATTTTATGCTGCAAAAGTCTGGAACAAACTTCCTGAGGCCGTGAGACAGGCCTCTACTGTGACAATGTTTAAATCTAGGCTGAAAACACTTCTGTTTAACTGTGCTTTTTATTAATTGCTCAATTTTTAATCTGTTTTAATGATTTTATTTATTTAATTTTTTAAACTTTTTGATTCTATGTTTTGTGATTTTAATGCATTCTTTTTCTTTTCTTTCTTGTGAAGCACTTTGAATTACATTTTGTATGAATTGTGCTATACAAATAAACTTGCCTTGCCTTGCCTTGACACCCTATAGCACAAAAAATAACATTTGAATTATGATGGAATACTTTTACTTTTTACTTAAAAAGTACAATTTACACCACTTTTGTACTTTTACTTAAGTAGATTTTTTTATTGATACTTTTACTTTAGAATTTTTTTTGCCTAATTATTTGTACTTTTACTTAAGTACAAAAAGTGAGTACTTCACCCACCACTGTCCATGGGCAAGACACTTCAACCACATTGCCTCGCCTGGTTGGTGATAGTCAGTAGGACCGATGGCGCAAAAATGGCAACCTCGCTTCGGTCAGTCTGCCAGGGCAGCTGTGGCTACAACAGTAGCTTACTGAAACCGAGTATGGAGTGAATGGATAATGCATATGTGTGAAGCGTTTTTGAGCGTCCTGAAAAAGCGCTGTATAAGTACAATGCATTATTATTATACACACTATGACGTATTTTCTGTGCACGCTGAAAATTGATACCATTTTGCGTACAACTGCGATAAATGAGAGTTGTTGTCAAACATTGAAATAGCCACACATATCGACAGACGGACACAAACACTGACACAGTCAAACAGGAAGTAGTGATGACATGCTTTAATCTGATTGGACATCAGGATGTGAAGACAGCGAGGAAATGAGAATTTAATCCCAGACTGAGATAAAGTAGTTCTGCATATTAAATTATCCTCAGATCCATCGATCGCTGCTCTGCACCAGACATCAATGCCTTGCATATCAGATTCAATTATTCTCACATAATCTACTTCAGTTCCTAACAGAGGAAGATGGAGGAGCAGATTATAATCTGCACGGACCGGGTAGAATGTTGGTACTTAAGGTACAAAACAACATAAATCATCATCAATAAATTTCAAAAAGAATTAGGAAACAATCAGGGTGCTGGTTGAAATCCCAGGATGGAATATTAACTTCCGTGCTTTTGCCTCACTTCCTCTCATGCCCACTTGTTTTTCATTCCTTCTCTCTAAGCCTATTTCCTCTCATTACTTATTCATTAGTCATATTTATTGAAGGGGCTCACTCTGAGGGGGAATCAATGTCTTATTTACACATTGAGACAGTCTGTGGACTAAGCTGAGATTAACTGGCCTATAAAATCTTTACAAACCCCCCATAAATCTGCCATCTGAAACATTTTCCCCCTAATAGCGTGCATGCAGCTAGAGATACAGAAGACTTTACTTTCATTGGATCACAAGCGAATATAAAAAACAAAATGCTGCATAGTAGTGAGAAAAATGAGTCTTAAAAGCAATTTGCATGCAATAAAACAGCATTTGAAGCAATTACAGTAAAAAAATGTAAGATTTTATTTCCTGCAGAGCCCTAAAAGATTTTAGAAGCATCATTTTTCTGATTAAATTCTAAGAAAATGTGAGAAAACAGAAAGACAGAGCGTATTTTGTTCTCGTTAAACAGCTACATACCAAAGAAATTAATTTATTCTTGAATCTTTTCATACATTTTTCACTAAATTAAAAAAAAAGTGACATTAAGATGTCAAAGTCGTGTCATTTTAGTTCAAAACTAAATAATTTAACTTCTGGAAGACCTCTTCTAGATGTCTGAGCACATTTATTGCATTTAAAAGCATATTTCTGCTGTATGACTTTCCCTGGTTACATGGTTCAGAATAAAATTCCTCTGGGCAGATGAATCAGAAAAACAGATGTTTGCCCACCTGAACAAATGTTTGGCACGAACCAAAGACATGAGTAAGGATGAGATGCACGCTGAAGCATGGGTCACAGCTAGAGTTCACTTCAAAAACTATAAAAGTAGTTTGATGTTCATAAAGAAGATTTGTTGAAATTATGAAAGATGTAAATGGTATTCTGAGAGCCATTGAAAGCCTGGATTTGTACCAAACACAAGAACTTAGTGGGGATAATTAAGGGCAAAAAACGGGGGGTTTATTTTCTCTAAAGCTAGCTAAAGTAGGGAGAAGAAGCAGTGTGAATACGAAGCATAAAAAACTAGTATTTGCCCCACAAAAGACTGGCGATCTGTTCAGGGTGTTTCCTGCCTCTCGCCTGAAGTCAGCCAGGATAGCCTCAGGCTCCTCTGCGTCTGTTTAGGGATATGCGTTTTTGAATACAAAACAAAACAATAAAATGAAGCATACAAAGTCATGAAAAAAAAAAAAAAAGAATTACTCTATTCATCCGTCACCGGGGAAATTTGTTTGCTGCACTCCTTACACCGCAGCAGGCTGCCCTTCGATAGCGCCAATGGTGGGAGAAGCAGGGGTTAAGTGTCTTCTCCAAGGACCCTAGATGGTGGTGGTCTCAGTTGGAATCAAACCCGCGACCTTCCAGTCCGCGGGCGAGCGCTCTAGCGCTGATCCCCCGTCTCCCATGAAGTCACACTGTTTCCCGCCTGCTATGACCCTAGGTCCCAATTTTCAGTGTTGCTACCAAAACAAATTATTTGTCATTCACACTCATTCATAGTCACAAACTGAAGCTATTAAAGCTCTAAATGTTTGAACATGCAGCCATGAAGCATTGGTCTAGCTGCAGCCCTGCATGACAAATTACCAAGAGATTATTTCAAGTCCTTCTTGCTGCATTACAGACCCTCTGACAGATGATGGAGTCCCTGTTGTGACTGGTTAGTTTGAATACCCTCTGACTCTCTGTCACTTTCATTATTGTGTTGTATCCATTAGAAGTGTCTGAACACAAATTACCGTAAACAAACTGCGTATGGCCTGCTGCAGACATCTGTCTGAGGTATCTGTATGCAATGCCAGTCCTAGAAAGTAAAGAAGCGTAATTCTCCTGCTGAGTAATGAGCGGTAATGAAGACTGCTGCTGTGTGTTGCACCGAGACATGTTTGCAGGGCTTTAAATCGAAATAATAAGACACATACTGCTATCATGTCCATGCCCTGCAATCCTTTCTCTTGGCTCCGCAACAGAATTCAATTACTCTCATACTGCCATATAATCACTTTCCATCCCCAAGGCCTGCACTTCCCCTGGTCTGACAGAAAAAAAGCCTAATTACTCTCTGACCTTCACTTTCGTTCTCTGCTTCACAATCCCAATTCACAAGTGGTGTCTCCCTCTCACCTCCATTCTACAACATCTGTTCAGACGGATGACCCCTGGGTGCAGGGACAGAACGGATATTTTGTGGGATGAGCACAAACAGATATCTCATGCAACCCAGCCTCTGCGTGTAGGCTTTCAACTTTACCATTTAATTTTCCTTCAATTTCACACCATATACTGTATATCTATATACAGAAATATGCTTTTCAAGTGTTTAAGTCTCTCATGGTGTTAGGCAGCGTGAGAGACAAATCTTTTTTAAGAAGCGACCAGGCACCACCCTTCTCTTTTCGTCGTATCACTGCTGGAACATGATGAAGGGATAATGTGTGAAAGTCGAGCAGCGCTGTGACTGCAGTGGTGACTCCTTCCTCCTTTAATCTTCTTTTTCATGGTGAATTTATGTTTGATTCGTTGAAGGAATGACATGCTTCTGATGTTGGCAGAACACGGCATTATGCTTGACGTACAAACACACCTGCCAAAGAAGTCTGAGTAACACATGAAAATAATCAGCATCGTCCAGAAAATTTGAATCACTTTACACCATAACAAAATCTTGTGTTGTTTCTGGGTACGTTCATGAGGGCTCAGTTCTTTGGGTCCTGTGTTTATCTTCGGCTCCTCTTCCAGTGAGCGGCACACAGAACACCTCAGCATTGAGGCAGTCTGCCCAGGTACCCAGACAACCCCATCTGGTTTCCATTGGGCCAGAGGGGCACCAGCTCTATGCTTTTCTCCTCTCAGATGGCAGAGCTCCTATCTTCTTCAATCTGCAGAAGAAGCTCATTTAAGCCACTTGCTTTTGAGATCTTGTTCTCATGGTCACCAGATTAGGGTACCTCAATTGACTGGTAGTTCTCGGCTGTGCCTAGAAATTTTGTCCACCAACGTCGTGATTAGAATTGATGACACAAAGCAGCCATGGCAAAGTCTGACTCACAGGCAATTGATTCACTAGCAGCAATATGTACCAAGTTATGGCACCAGTCATATAAAGGCCGGCCACCCGTAACAAGGACTCTGATGCCTCATACTTCCCCTGAGGGACACGGTTGAATGCAGTGGCGGCTGGTGGTAAAAAAAACTGGGGGGCGCACATTTTTCAAACACACACAAAAATTTTTTTTTAGATATATTATATAAAAGTATATATATATATATATATATATATATACGTATATATATAAAATAAGTATAAAATTATTCGTGACAATATGTGTCTGTTTTTGGTGACTTCTTCATTGTTTCCTTATGCCAGTTCGGCAGCCTTCATTTAATTGTGCCAGGATGTTACTACTGCCAAAAACACCTAGCTTATAGCTACTATCAAGATGGGTGCGGCAAGTTTCATGGCGTTTGCACTTTTCAGACAAATGCTTCAAGTCACTCACTCCTGTTGATATCCACACCTTTTTAGTTGCTGCTGAACTAAACAATAAGCAGGGGAAACAAAAAAAGTGTTTCTCGTCCAGTGTTTCTTATCCTCTCACATAAAAGCGGCCGCGATCTCCACTGTTTTGTTGCACAGTCAAATCTGGGGTGTCCAGTCCAAGCTCCTTCACTCTTCTTTTTTCTTCTTTAGAACGCTTAGAAAACGGATTCTGTATATAGATATATATGCATATATGTTTCTTGGTCATCAGGTCGGGGTCACCAGCCGCCACTGGTTGAACGCCTCCTCCAGATCCACAAAATTGAGTCACAATGTCGAACTAAACTGTTCGGTTTAAATTGTAAGTGCTCGTTAACAAAGAGAACAAAATTAGCCTACAGAATATATAGGTTGAAATGCATGGCTTGAAATGCATCGTCCTTGTATGTTTCAATTTATTTATGATCCAAGATTGACCAACATTAGGTTCACTTCATCTTCTGATTTGATCTCTTGCAAATGTGAAATGTTACCCATTGGGAGTCCAATTTCCACCGGCACCCTGTTGGTCAACAGTACCAATGGCGGCCGTTGTTAACCCGGGCGACGACCGATCCGGTATGGTATTTCTTAAACTGACTTGCATATTTATATTTGGCATAGTTTTACGTCGGATGCCCTTCCTGACACAACCCCTGTGATTGAGCTAGTTTAATTTGGAGAAAAAGCCAAACAAGTGGGTTTATCAATGGGTTTCACCACCCATCAATCGGACATGCTGACCAAACTGCACCTCCCTGTTGGCAAGGGAACACCTTTGGATAAATATGAAGAAGTGACCAATACAGGGAAGTCTGGGATTTTATGCTCAGGTTGGTTGGTCTGCAACCCAACTTTGAATCAGAAGTAAACGATAAAAAAGTTTCTAATTTGCATCATATGCTTCTCTTCAGTTTCACTCTATGTCGACTGCATGAGACTGAAACATATTGGCAACAATTTGAAACATGTACTAGCTATTTAAATAAATAGTTTGAACCATTTTTATCATTTTCCTGCACATACAACGTTTTACTGAGGAAATCGTTCTGACATCATTATTGCTTTTCTGTGCAGTTTCCGAGATTTTGTCATAAATCTTTTCTTCCAAAGAAAATGGGACTTTTTATTTATTCAATTTTACTAAACAGTCCATTGCAGCTTTTCAGTAGAACTTTTCAAATTTTATTTTATTGTTTACCTTTTGTAGAAAATAAAGGCAGAAAATTACATTTTGTTACGTATAAGATTTACAATCGTAACTATAGCATTGCTTTCTCATTTTTTCCTCATTTGTTATCAGGTCTCTTTACACAGCAAATATTGAAAAAGTACATTTTTAATATCTGATTTCCTTAACAATTTGGTGTTGGAAAATTGGCTAAAGTTTCTTTAGCACCAAAACTGCCTTTTAATTGGATTTTTCTAAAGACACATCAAATAAAAAGTCATCCAGTCTACTGTTTTTCTCAGATTTACTAATCATGGTAATTTAATAATTTCTCAGCTATAAAACATTTCTATCTTCTTTTTCTTTCGGCATTTCCCTTCAGGGGTCGCCACAGCAAGTCAGTTTCTTCCATCTAACCCTATCTGCTGCATCCTCTTCGGTCACACCAACTATCTTCATGTCTTCCTTCACTGTATCCATGAACCTCTTCTTTGGTCTTCCTCTAGTCCTCTTTCCTGGTGGTTCCAAATTCAGCATCCTTCTTCTGATGTACTCTCTCTCTCCTCTGCACATGTCCAAACCATTTCAGTCTGGCCTCTGACTTTATCTCCAAAACCTCTAACATGTGCTGATCCTCAGCATCTTCATCTCTAATTACCTCCATCTCCTTTTGGAGGCAAACATTCTGTCTCTAACTTGAAAGGCCAATTGAATTTTCTGTTTCTAAACTTGGAGGTTCAGACTTTAATCTGGTCTGCTTCAAACTGCCTCATTTCATGCTGGAGAAGACTAAACGTTCCTTACACATTGACTGTGTATGGTGATGCTAAATGCAGACTAAAGCTCTGACTATACTCTATGCCAAACACAGATATGAGCCTTCTGTCCAATTTTTTACATCTTTTATGTGCATAAGTTGTTTCCAAAGCTCTAGCGGATGCATCTCCCTAGAAAGCAAACAGAAGAAACCAGCGGGGTATTGCTGAGTTTTATGGACATATGGTCAGCAGCCAGGGAAAAAAAAGCTGACATGTAGTCAAAGATAACGCATAGTCATTGTCGTTTGTGACACAGCCTCGTTTTTAAGCATTAAGATCAGCTGCAGTGCGTCTGTCTTCTCGTAGTGATGGTAGAACCCCGACCGATCCCTGCCCAGCCTCTGCTTGATTTGTCAACTAAGCATAACTATAAACAATAACTAAGAAAATATGCAAATTTAACACTTAAAAAATGCATTCAAATAATTTTTAGATGGTCATCAGCTGTTGTTGGTGACCAAAAGAACAAGATCACAGATACAAGTGTCCAAAATGAGCTTCCTCCACAAGGTGGTTGGGCTCTCACTCAGGAGGAGCTCGGTGTAGAGCTACTCCTCCTCCAGGTCGAGAGAAGCCTAACCCTTTATAGGATATAAAACTGAACAAAATACAACACTTTACAAATAACTTTGTATTTTGGGGCATTTTTTTACGCAAAAAAACTATCCAAATCGAGAGGAGCCACATGGGGTGGTTCGGGCACCTGGTCAGGATGCCTCCCAAACACCTTGCAGGTGAGGTGTTCCGGGCACGTTCCATCGGGTGGAGACCAAGAGGCAGATCCCGAACCTGCTGGAGAGACTATGTCTCACAGCTGGCCGGGGAATGACTCGGGATCCTTCCGGGTGAGCTGGAGGATGCAGTTACGGTGAGACAAGCCTGGGCTTCCTGTCTGAGGCTGTTAACCCTGCGACTTGGACCTGGATAAGCGGAAGATGACAGAACAGAAAAATATACGGATAAGAAAAAAGTACGAGGTGTACAGAGTGGCGTTTTTTTGGAGTGTCTGGATGGGACACTCCAATTTGATTCTTCTGCATCAAATAAAGTCATATTTATTCCAAAAAAATGAAGCTTAAACAAGTTCAGGTGTAAGTTTTGCAGATCTGAATGATTTCTGCTCTATGATTGGGGGCTGGGATGTCTCAGGAAGGTGAGGCGACAACCTTCACATGTAAGAATCAGAATCTAGAGAACATTTACAAAATCCAACAAGCAGCAGGAGCGCAGGTTTCAGCAAGCAGCGTGAGATCACAAATATTTGACTTTATCACCGTCTCGGGAGGTGCTGAATAAAGACAAGAGTAGTTTTCTGACTCGGTGAGGAGAACTACTCCCCATGAGCTCGCATCAATGATTTCACAGCGGGCAGAAAAGCCAGTATTGCCTCTGATCTTGCTTCGGGCATTTTGCTTCCAGTCGTGTAAACCTGCTACGTGCCGTCTTTTGCATAATTTTGCAAACAGCACCTCCAGGTTGGTAAAAAATACACAGTGCATACTAATCACCTCTTACACAACTTTATTTTTGTAGTTTAGAGAAAAAAAAATACAATAGTCTCAGACATAAAAACAATCTGAAAGATCAAACTTTTTTTTTTCTTTCTGAGAACTTGATGGAATGCTTTAGGCTTTAATTAGGTTCTAAATGTGATCGTTCAGTCAAGATGAGCCTCAATCACCTGCAGAAATATAATTTGCGTGAACCTCCTCTTTGGTCCCCCTCTAGTCCTCTTTCCTGGTGGTTCCAAATCTAGCATCCTTCTTCCTATGTACTCTCTCTCTCTCCTCTGCACATGCCCAAACCATCTCAGTCTGGCCTCTCTGACTTTATCTCCAAAACCTCTAACATGTATATACACATTTCTAATCCTGTCCATCCAGGTCACTCCCAGAGAAATCCTCAGCATCTTCATCTCTGCTACCTCCATCTCTGTTTCCTGTCTTTTTCTCAGTGCTACTGTCTCCAGACCAAACAGCATGGCCGCTCTCACCACGGTTTTGTACACTTTCCCTTTCATTTTAGCTGAAACTCTTCTCTCACACATCACACCTGATACTTTTCTCCACCCGTTCCAGCCTGCCTGCACACGCTTCTTCACCTCTTTTCCACACTCTCCATTGCTCTGGACTGTTGATCCTAGATACTTAAAATCTTCCATCTTCTTTATCTCTTCTCCCTGTAACCTCACTTTTCCATTTGGATCCCTCTCATTCACAGACATGTACTCTGTTTTACTCTGACTAATCTTCATTCATCTTCTTTCTAGTGAAATTCTCCACCTCTCCAGCTTTTCCTACACCTCTTCCCTCCTCTTACTACAGATCACAATGTCATCTGCAAACATCATTGCCCATAGCGATTGCCGTCTAACCTCGTCTGAAACAGTAAAGGACTCAGAGCAGATCCTTGGTGCAGTCCCACCCCCACACTGAACTCCTCTGTCACATCTACAGCACACCTCACCACTGTCTCACAGCCCTCGTCCATGTCCTTCATCGCTCAAACATACTTCTCGGTCACACCAGACTTCCTCATACAATACCATAGTTCTTTTCTGGGTACCCTGTCATACGTTTTTTCTTCCTCCATTATAACTATTTACCTCTGTGTGGATGTAAACATACTTTTTTCCAATTGATTTGAATCCTCAGAAGTAACTTTGAGAATAATCAAACCTCCAAAGCTTTGAAGTTGAGTAATTAACTTCTCTAAACCACTGAGCATCACAATGCCACACACACTCCTTCTAACATGTTTATAATTAGATGTGATTCACACATTTAAAAGAAGTGGAAAAGCATCTGAAACTGTTTGAACAGAGTGAAATGAAGATGAAAACATGATGAGCGAACTTATATAATAATCTTAGACCAAACCTAGACCAAACCAAAAATCAAATGTTTTTGGCAGTTTTTTTTTTTTTTTTTTACTTTTTATTTGGAAAAAGACAACTTTTCCATTTAGGAAAATATCATTCCACAAACTACCAGCTCGTCCCACATCCTACATCCACAAAAAAAGGTAATTACTCCATTCTTTTCGTTTAATAGTCACTTAAAGCTTTTAAATGCTGCTATATGTTATAGGTAACAAGTGACCATGCATTTTGTGGGAGCATTCGTCATCTATGAGGAGTAATTAAATTGGTAATTGTTTACTGTCACTGTGCTCTCATTATTTCAGCAGGAAATGTACCACTGTGTCTAGTTAAAGGCAATAGATACACAGATAGCTTGTCTGTTGTTGGATTAGATCTCTAAGCAGAAATACATGTAATTGGTGCAGCAGTGTGCAGATTTTGTCAAAAGGGATTCAGCGCAGCACGTCAAACAAAAAAAGATATTTAAAATTTACTCATTTTTAATCTAAAAACACTATTTTAATTACAAAAACACCACAAAAACGTGGCATTTAAAAATTGTGCTTAAAAAATAAATTTTTTTGACAAGTTGCTGATAAGATTACGGATACAAGCGGCCAAAATCAGCTTCCTCTGCAGGGTGGCTTGGCTCTCACTCAGAGATCGGGTGAGTTCTGTCATCCAGGAGGAGCTCGGTGTCCAGCCGCTCTTCTTCCAGGTCAAGAGAAGCCATATGGGGGTCAGGATGGTCAGCAGGATGCCTCCCGAGCATCTCGCTGGTGAGGTGTTTCAGGATTCGGGAGGTGATTCTTATCTGTGTGCACGGCACAGTCTAAATCTCATTTGAAACCACAAAAGTGGTGTAAAGGTTTTTACGTCAATAACGTACGCATGTTCATCTATATTCTCATCTTGGTTCCGTTCCGTCATCTTCCGCTTGTTCCGGGGTCGGGTCGCGGGGGCAATAGCCTCAAACAGGCAGCCCAGCCCTCTCTCACCCCGGCTGCATCCTCCTGCTCACCCAGAAGGATCCCGAGTCGTTCCCCGGCCAGCTGTGAGACATAGTCTCTCCAGCGGGTCCGGGGTCTGCCCCTTGGTCTCCTCTCGGTGGGATGTGCCCAAAACACTTCGCCCGCGAGACACACGGGGGGCATTTTTACCAGATGCCCGAACCACCCCATTTGGCTCCTCTCGACCTGGAGGAGATCTTGGTTTGTTTACATAAAAATGGCCCTCCGTTTTGAAGGGTCGGACTGAGTGTCTGCAGAGTGCATAAATCAAAAACTTCTTAGTTACATTTGAACATGGGGGTGGAGGAGAACAAAATCCATGGCCAAGAACAACCTACTGTTAAAATACTATCCGAATACCGGACAGAAAAACTGCAAGTTACTGTATTTAAACACGCATGAATAAACTAGAAATCCCTTCAGGTATGTTTTTAGTTGGAGAAATAATGTTTAAATATGTCCCAAAAGTTAATTATGTATGAAACACATTTTTCAAATCATTTTAAAATTTAATAAAACAACAGATGAAAAAAAAAAGCATACTTTGATTGTATGACAGAGAACCAGCTTCTGATTTTTTTTTTTTTATTATTGCGGCAAACATATGCTTGATCCTCACACTGGGAGCCATTATTAGCCATCCAGTCACAGCGAACTGATTTATCACACGTATCAAAGCTAATTCCAGAGACTTCTGCTCAGCGCTGCAGCACATCGATCGACTACTTGTATCTCCATAAGCCAGCGTGCTTTACACTAATAGAGGAAGTATAAAGTTACTTTGTGACCTTAATAAAACCTTCACTTTGGGCTAAAGTCTAGTGCTGCTTCTTGAATCAACCGGCTTAGCTGGACGTTGACAGAAAAGCTCTGGACACCCATAAATCTGTCTCCAAGAGAAACCCCTGCTTTTCTTCTTCATATTGATGAGGAAAATTCTTCCTCTTCCTATTCAATAAATCCACTTGGGCGTTCATTCTGTGTGCACAAATAGTATTAATTGCTAATGTAAACATCAGCAGTGAATCATGGGAAGAGTGTGCAATGCATCATGGTGGAATTGAGAAGAAGTAACTCGTCCTCGACTAACTCGCCCACAAACTCCATTAGAGTGTCTCATTAAACTGTGGCTGGTTCTTTGCAGGTGTAAATGTTCACTTAGCGTCCCGCAAACTGCACAACAAGCCACCATTACACGCCTTGCTCGCTCTCACCGGCTTCAGTCAGGGGAGCAAATCGCTTTCATGTTAGACTGTTGTAAGCTTGAAAGAACAAATGGGCACAGAAGGGGAAGTAAAGACGTATAAAAGAGGAGAAGTTCACAGAAAAGCCACCAGTACTCCCTTATTCTGTGTCCTGGCAAATTTCTGTGACACACAGTAGGTCAACAGCGAGAGTTGAAATTTGGGCTACTGGTGAAAATGAGTTTTAAAGTGAGCAAAGAGATGGAAAAATCTCCAAAAGGCGTCAAATTACAGATAAAATATTTTTATAGTATGCCAAAAATGGTTAGATTCTGCTGCTGTTATTTAGACTTTTAAAATAACTGGAAAGAAAAGTTTCGGCCCCCTGCAGAGTTATTGGCTTCTACTGATCTCTTTGGAAAATATCACAGCTAAGGAACGCTTTGTAGCACCTAAAAGTCTGTCTGTTCTTTGAATTTCTTCAATCATACTTAGAAAAGTCATCCAGTAATCTGAGATGTCTGGACTGTCTGCAACACACTTCTTACTTAAAGTCTATCTATAGATTGTTAACGATGTTAAGGTCAGGGGATTTTAAAGTGCATGGCAAAGCCTTCATTTTACACCCCGTGATGTAACAACCCACTGACGGTTTTCAATGTGTGTTTTGGATAGTTGTCCATTTGCTGTTCTTTGATCAGGGGCGGATCCGGACGCAGTTCACAAAAAAAAAAAAAAAAAAAAAAAAAGAAGATGAAAGAAAAGGGGACTAGTCAAGCTATCTGCTTGCAGAGCCAGGGAATGGGCCACCAAAATGCAGGCAAATGACTCTTATTTTTCTAAATTTTCTGGGGACTGAGGGGGAATAAATGCCCAGATAGTAGGCGTGACCAAAGAAGATGCAGCAGATAGGGTTAGATGGAAGAAACTGACTTGCTGTGGAAACGCCAAAAGAAGAAGATTTGAAAAAATGAAATACAGGAAGGAAAATCTTTGCTCTGATGATGATTAATGATGATTCGTAGGTAAACAAATAAGCATCAACATCCCAGACCCTCATCCTTTCATTGAGGTTGTTTAAAATCTCAATTTAAAAGACTGATTCGAGTCTTTCAGCTAATAAACAGCAGAAAACTTTCACTGACAAGGACAAATAAAAGTTTTTAAATTCAACAGAATAATTTGCTAACGATTCCACAGGGGTACCGGCTCAACAGGTTGAAAAAAACGTTGTGACTTTATGAAGATTTTGTAATTAGCTAATCCCACTGCTTTATTTCTGGAAAGCAATAACAGTAAAGTTTCTTTTTTTTTTCTTTCTTGTTTCCCAAAGCACAACAAAGCATTTTGGTTGCATTCAAATCCCCTTTTTTGGAGTTTTTTTTCTTGTTGTTGTTTCTGGCAACTCGATTAGAGAAGAAACTGTGTCTGGTCACACTTAGTGTTGGACAAACCCGCTGAGGACACAGAGCCGTTATCAGACTTATGGATAGTCTGACGAAGAGGCTACATGGGCAGCATGAGGGGAAAAATTAGACAAATTAGACCGGAGTCTGATCCAGCTGGTTACGGGCAAGAAGCGGGGTACACCCGGAACAGGGTGCAGTCATTAGTGGGGTTGTAAAATCCATAAACAAAATAAATGTATTTATATTTAGATTAGAATCAACCTGAAAAACGGTTGGTACAGTGACAAAGTGGGTAGTACAGTGGCCTCACAGCAAGAAGGTCGTGGGTTCGTGTCCCGGGTGGGGACAAGCTTGGAACACTGGCCTTTCTGTGTGGAGTTTGCATGTTCTCCCCGTGTATGCGTGGGTTTTCTCAGGGTACTCCGGTTTCCTCCCACCCTCCAAAAACATGCATGTTTATTTGATTAAAGGGTGCCAAATTGCCCCTAGGAGTGAGTGTGTGTATGGTTGTGTGTGAGTGGCCCCACGACGGACTGGTAACCTGTTCGGGGTGTACCCTGCCCCTCGCCTCAAATCAGCTGGGATGGGCTCCGGTGACCCCGTAAGGGATAGGCGGCTCAAACGGTGACTGATTAAACTTGAAAAACATTTTTGACCTATTTTAGAGAAAAAAAAATGTGATATTGTGACTCAAATTTGAAGCTAAACTGCTTTTTCCATCTTGAGTGTTTTTATAGTTGTAAACAGTTTAAAATGATAACCTGGTGCTAGTGTGTGAGTGTGTGTCCATCAGGTTATGTTTACCCCTCAACCAGCCTGTATTAGCGTGATGTTCATACGTGGTTGTCTGACTTTGACATGAAACACACCCAACAAAAAAACACTGTGATTATCCTCTTCCAGTCCTCATAAATCTCTGAGGAAATTTCTCACATCAGAGACATGCACACCATTCATTCCATCATGCACCAGCATCATTTTTTTTTACAAGCAACAGACTGACATGTTGGATCAGGCCTTACACCGGACCCACGGCCAACATGAGAACCATCTCTCTGCCTGAAGCGATGCATTGCAGGGCTGCAACCCTGAAATAGCTCCTGTTCTTTTGGCCAGACACAAACAGCCCTGCAGTAAACCAATGAGAAAAGAAGAATGGCTTCATTATTGGCTCTGTTTCTGCAGCACATGATTATCTTTTTATAGCCTCAAGTGTTTATAATCGCAAACACAAGCTCGCGGCTCTTTCTCACACTCTCACACCTTCATACATATTCATAAAGCTCACTAATAAATCTAATGTGGAATGAGAGACATTATATGCAGATTAGGGTGCGCTGATTTAAAATCATATAAAATGATTGTGTGTTTATTGATCAAATTTAAACCAATCATTTCAGCGTTTATCCTCATTTTCCAGGCAATGATTTTATTGGCTGAAACTGTTTTAATTCACCTTCAACTAATTTAATTATCATAAAAAAAACAATATATTACAAAGGAACATGGTTCATAACCATATTTGATATGCTTGTTAAATCAGAGAAGGGAAAAAAAAAGTTACACTGATTTTTTTCTTGGTAAAGAAATTTTTTTTTCAGAAAATTAAATTGAAAAATCCAACAATTATTGTCCTCTTTTTTTTTTTACATTTTTGCTAAGTTAAAACATTTATGTTTGTATAATGAGTGTTTAAAGTGGATGCAGTAAGCGTTTCATAGGTGTGTGACGGTTGCATTGCATGCTGTTCCTAATTGTGCAACAAAACAATTCCAAAAAGTTACATGATGATTTTAAGAGCAAAGATGAATCAATAATTTGAGTTGGCAGATTGAAAAAAAAAGTGCAATAAAGGCAAATAATGCAAAATTCATTCTTTAAATTTTGTGTTAAATAAATCTGAGTAGAGCTGCTCCTCTTCCAGGTTGAGAGATGCCAGATGGGGTGGTTTGGGCATCTGGTCAGGATGCTTCCAAGGCGTCCCACTGGTGAGGTATTTTGGGCACGACCAACTGGGAGGAGTTTAAGAGGCTCTCACAGCCGGCTCGGCAACGACTCGGAATCTTTTCGGGTGAGACAGAGGATTCAGCTAGGGTAAGAGAAGCCTGGGTTTCCCCTCTGAGGCTGTTCCCCCCGCGACCTGGCCCCGGATAAGCGGAAGACGACGGAACAAAACAGAAATCTGAAAATCTCAGTTTGAATGGAACAGTGACTTATGGGATAAGACAGAAACATTTATTTCAAGCGTCTAATAATTTCAACAGATTTCAGCATGAGGCGGGGCGGGATGCAACAAGAACAGGTCGCCAGTCTGTTGCGGGCCACACACAGACAACCATCCAGACACACACTCATTTCTAGGGGCAATTCCACAGCAGCCATGTGCATGGTTTTGGGGGGTGGGAGGAAACTGGAGTATTTGGAGAAAACCCACACATACACAGGGAGAACATACAAACTATAAACAGAGAGGCCAGTGTTTCAAATCTCGCCCCCACTCCGGGACTGCTGTGAGGCCACTTGGAGGCCACCGTGGATCCCCGTGCAGTCCCTTTTGAATTCGCTTCGATATAATTTGAAAAACATTCATGCTATTAAGCAAAAGCTTGGTTAAAATCCTTCTGTATTCTGTTCTCATTGTCTTTTTTCTCCCTTGATTCCCTCCAATAACTTCTTCTTGGATCTCATTGCTGAATCAGCGGCACTGCACATCCAAACAGCCGGTGTGTCGATGCCTGATTGCTGTCTCAGCGCATTTTATCTACGAGATTCCTCAATGTCTTTTCTCCAAAAACATTCAAATCTTTATAGAAAAGAGTAGAAGTAGCGGAAAAAAAATACACTGACAGCAAAATCAAAATAGGATTTTAACTTTTAAAAAATAAATGATTCACACAATCTGTTCAGGGATGGAAGCGGAATTTCTAAAAAAAAAAAATATGATGAAAGTCAACGCGGCATTAAATGAGTTTGAAACAACGTTGTAATGAGTTCGGAAATGATTTGTGTCGTTTTAATTTCCAACACAAAGGCTACATTGAGGTTTCGTGTTAAAAATAAGCTCCATCTGAGCCCGATACGATGCTGAAAAGTAGGCCGCGACTACTGGAACTACACACATCAAAGTCATCTTTCTATTTGGATGTCGTGAAACAAAGAAGGAACAAATGTAAAAAGAAAAGGTAAGAGAAACAAAGACAGCTAATGATAGTGGGTCGGAAAGCACATCTGGGAAAATTTGTTTGGTAAATAACCACCTCATCCTTCAAATAAAATCACATTTAATTTTCAAAGGAACACAAAGTGCTTCACAGGAAACATGTTTAGTGAAAAAAAAAAAAGCATTTAATAAATCCACACCTAAAAACGAAGTCTTTATTCACACAAACAAAACATTCAGTCTTTAAATCCACCAAGAATTGGTGTTCATCGCATGCATAATTATTTTTTTTAATGTATCATATGCACATAGAGAAACAACACATGCATTTTGGAACATTTACTACACAATAGTTATGAAATCTTACTAATTAATGAAAAGGAAAGTGTAAAGAACCGTGGTAAGTCTGGTAGCACTGAGGAAAAGATAGGAAAAAGAGGTGGAGGTAGCAGAGATGAAGATGCTGAGGATCTCTCTGGGATTGACTAGGATGGACAGGATCAGAGGAACAGCACATGTTAGAGGTTTTGGAGATAAAGTCAGAGAGGCCAGACTGAGATGGTTTGGATATGTGCAGAGGAGAGAGAGAGCGTACATAGGAAGAAGGATGCTGGGTTTGGAACCACCAGGAAAGAGGACTAGAGGAAGACCAAAGAGGAGGTTCATGGATGCAGTAAATGAAGACATGAAGATATGTGGCGTGACCGAAGAAGATGCTGCAGATAGGGTTAGATGTAAGAAAATTACTTGCTGTGGCGACCCCTGAAGAGGATATGCCGAAAGCAGAAGTTATGAATTCTTACTGATTTATAGAACTTTAACTTGGACCAGGAAGTATGAAAGCCTGAATGTTGCTCATTCCGTCCACCATCCTGAGACAGTACAGACTACGCCTTTGGAATTTGACACGAGTCCTGAGTGATCCCCCCAACTCACAGAACAGCGCGAGAGCGGGAGGAACATTGGTGTACGGGGTAAATCAAAAGGATCATGGCTGTAGCTAATCGCTTCATCGCTGTAGCAGGTACTTGTTGGTTGTCATCTGGAACCGGGTCAGAAATACAAACTCATTTTTTCAACTATAACTCTGTTAGTGGTAGCATCTTGACCACCCTAGCGGTACCTATTGGTATCCTGCTAGATCTTTTTCAAGAACTGTTAGCATCTGTTAATGTGTGATTATTGCTTTATAAACGTCCGCTTTTCATTAGAGCGAGAGACGTGTGTGGGATCCGGATTGTTTCTTTTCAGAGTGAAGTGCACTACAATGGAAATGCACATCAGCAGGTCGCCATGACTCCCAGGTAGCATTGGGACTCCAGATCTGCTTAATATTGCAGACACTGCCTCTCTTTAGCTATTCTTTCTTCTCTGCTCTCTCTCACAGTCACTTTCAATCTCTGTCCCCTTTTCGGTGTTTCTCTTTCTCTTTTCTCAGCATTTCTTGACGTTAATATAAATTTCAGTCTGCATCTTTTACCTCTCACGCAAGCTGAAAGTCTCTGCAGTGCCAGACAAAGATTCCCCAAGGTAACCTTGTTAAATTCTGATGCCTGCGGGGCCACCATAAAGATGCCCCTTTCATGGATTTACAAGTTATGAATCAATATTTCTTTTCTGAGCTCTCTCCTGGAATTTAGTCCAGCTGAGCTCCTGCAACTCAAACTGGGAAGTTTGAAGAGAAAATGATAGCTCATTTGCATATATTTGCATCTTATTAACACATCAAACCTGCTGGCTTGAAAGAGATGCCTTAATTAGGAACATCACTACATTATTCCATCTTTTCTTCTCATTGCTCAATCATGTCTTCTCACCTCCTCAATGTTGGATAATGGCACCGTGTGGTTAACACATCTTGTGTGCATCATCATCGTCATGACCGGAGCATTAGTCAAACTTTGACTGCAAACACTCCCTGTAATCTCGTGCATTTGTTACCTCTCGGTTTGTCTCAATTCAATTTTCAATTGAATTCAGTTTTATTTGTGTAGCCCAAAATCACAGAATTTCCGTCTCAATGGGCTTCACAAGAAAAAGAGGAATGTATTAACACAAATACACAACAAGAAAAATAACTAATAAATGCTAACTAAACAAGACTAGCATATCTGTGCCCTTAGACTCTCCTTCTCGTGAGGAAAAACTCCTAAAAAACCCATCAGTGGGGAAAAAATAAGAAACCTCGTGGGGATCCAGACAAAAGAGAGATCCCTCCCTCGGGACGAACAACCAATGTGTCAAAGATTATTGTTTAAATATTAGCTTATTCTAATCTACAGCTAAATATCTAAAGAAGTCAATAGATGTTTTTCATCCTAATAGAAACACGGAAGACTCCTCAGCCCAGCGATGCCCTGGACGAGCGTGAGCAGATGGATTTCATCCTGATGGAGCGGGGATGATGAAGCGTGGAGGTCTCCTCGGTGTGGCCATGCGCAGGACATGGCCACACCGAGGAGTTAAAAGCTTGGTTAAAAGCTTCACGTGTCATTTCTGTGCACCTACAGCATGTGTATGCACATTATTTTAAATAAAAGCTGCCTGTGTGGGTGCTGGCAGATTATTGTGGTTCCGTATTTCATGCCCAGTGATTCATATCATTGATTTATGCCATGAATTACATCCCAGCTGTCATTCATGAGGACACACAGCAGGAAGTCAAATTAATAATATTTTTTGTCTTTGTCTGTAAAATGTGTTTAGACAACCTCATGAATAAACAGGTACATTTTCAAGGTAAAACACAAACTTGCTCAATACACACTGAATCATCACACTGCGAAAAATTAAGAATTATATTTTTATTCGATATAAAATGTCAATATATGCTGAATATTTCAGCACCAATAAATCCCCAAACAAAGCTAGTTTATTAAAAAAAAAAAAAAAAAAAAAAAATGAATTACTCTATTCATCCCTCACCAGGGAAATTTGTTTGCTGCACTCCTTACGCCGCAATTACGTCCCCTTTTCAGATAAGCTTTCTTTTTAAACAACATTTATCACTAATTTTCTAAAAATTTGGAAGAGATAAAGAAGGTGGAAGATTTTAAGTACTTAGGATCAACAGTCCAGAGAAATGGAGAGTGTGGAAAAGAGGTGAAGAAGCATGTGCAGGCAGGCTGGAACGGGTGGAGAAAAGTATCAGGCGTGATGTGTGACAGAAGAGTTCCAGATAAAATGAAAGTAAACGTGTATAAAATTATGGTGATTGGTCTAGAAATAGTAGCACTGAGAAAAAGACAGGGAACAGAGATGGAGGTAGCAGAGATGAAGATGCTGAGGATCTCTCTGGGAGTGACCAGGATGGACAGAATCACTGTTAGAGGTTTTGGAGATAAAGTCAGAAAGGCCAGACTGAGATAGTTTGGACATATAGAGGAGAGAGTACATCGGAAGAAGGATGCTAGATTTGGAACCACCAGGAATGAGGACTTGCTGTGGCGACCCCTGAAGGGAGATGTTCAAAGAAGAAGAAGTGGAACTTCTGGCATAAAATGAAAATGTTTAAACACTAATAAGCAGAAAAATGAAAATACCTGGCTCAATTTTACATTTAATCTTTGATGCTTTAGGATATCTTTCTTTTTTTTTTTTTTAAATTACCTCACAAAAGGTTCTTCGCTGGAAACCAGTGTTTAATGAATAATTCGTCTGCGTAGCGTTACTCATAACTGGACTGAATAGAAATGGTCAAAAATCTTGCTTTTTGCCGTTTTTTTCTGTCTTTCTCAACGTTAAAGTTATATGAATCATACAGAGAACATGCACTAACACAGTCAGCCTGATTAACTAACAGAATCCACTAAAAACCTCACATCATATGTTCTGGCATACTGTAGTCATAATGTTTGACACTAAAAGATTAAATAGAAAAACAAACTATGTTTGCATAAAAGTCTTAATGAGACGCTCCATGCTGTTTACTAAACAGAGTTTGAAAAACACTCCAATTGATCAATGTAGCTAATGAAATCCAACAAAGACGTAAAGACGTGTAAATCAGAAGACGACGAGACAACTCCCATCAACTGGAAATTACTGCTCATACTGTACAAAGAACCATATATGAAGGAAGCACGGGCTCTACAAAACCTGGAATTTCAGAGCAATGGAGAGTGTGGAAGAGAGGTGAAGAAGCATGTTCAGGCAGGCTGGAACGGGTGGAGAAAAGTATCAGGTGTGATGTGTGATAGAAGAGTTTCAGCTAAAATGAAAGGGAAAGTGTACAAAACCGTGGTGAGACCGGCCATGCTGTTTGGTCTAGAAACAGTAGCACTGAAGAAAAGACAAGAAGCAGAGATGAAGATGCTGAGGATCTCTCCGGGAATGACCAGGATGGACAGGATTAGATATGAGTACATCAGGGGAACAACACATGTTAGAGGTTTTGGAGATAAAGTTCGAGAGGCAAGACTGAGATGGTTTGGACATGTGCAGAGGAGAGAGAGAGAGTACATCGGCTGTAGGATGCTGGATTTGGAACCACCAGGAAAGAGGCCTAGAGGAAGACCAAAGAGGAGGTTCATGGACGCAGTGAAGGAAGACATGAAGATACAGTAGTTGGTGTGACCAATGAGGATAGAGTAGATAGGGTTAGATGGAAGAGGCTGACTTGCTGTGGCGACCCCTGAAGGGAAATGCCGAAAGAAGAAGAAGAAGACCACTTTGGGTTCATTTCAATTAAACCCATGCTAGAGAATGCATTTTGTGGATTTTTTTTGGCCTCCTTACCGCTCCCCATTTTCCCACACTACCAAACCTTTAATGTTACTAATGGCATCTTTGCTCTAGTCCGATGATCTCCCTGCTTCTGTTTGCATCCACAAATCAACCATCTTTTTTTTTAATCTCATTGAATTTGTCATCTTCTTCCCAGATTGGGCAATCTGTCACACTCGTTATTAAATTGAGGGACGTTTAAACCATCTGTTTGCCCTGACAAATCTAATTTCAGAGGAACAAATTTAATTAAAACTTACAAATAATAAAACTTTAAAGAAGTTTTCTGCTTTTGTTGGCTAGTAATTATTTTATTATGGCATATGGATAATCATGGCCTGGATTTGTTAACTCAGAAATTTAAAATTAGCCCAACTACTTTGTAGATTAAAAGACATACATTCAGTTTCACTTCCATTTTTGACACTGAATTTCCATCCACCTCCTCTCGCTCCATGTTTAGTCCCACCCCTTCGGCGTGTGCAAAATTTTTCTTCACCCTAAAACAGGCATGTACGGTTGATTGGCCACTATGAAACTGCCCATAGGAATGAATTAGTGTGTGGATGGTTGTGTACTTGTGGCCCTGCAAAAGACTGGCAATCTGCCAGAGTTTACCATGCCTTCACGTTAAATCAGCTAGGATAGGCTCCGGCACCCCCCGTGATCCCGTTTTGGATGGACGGTTCAGAAGATGAATGACTAATTTTTTTTTACCAAGATCTCTTTTAACAAGATTACAGTGAATACACATTTAGTCCATGCAACAACAAAAAATAATAATTCTAAAGTCTTATTTATTCCCATCTTCATTTCGAATGAGCAATGTGAGCCATGAGTCCATGAAGCAAACAAATGTAGTACTTCCATCATGACAAAGAAACATTGCTGGCATGGTTTCACTCATACCGCCACATGAATCCACCAGCAGATGAAAGGACAGCTTGACTTGCCTCATGAAAGCAAGTTTTCCATCTGCACTAGAAATACCTAACCATAGTTAATTTTAAATGTTGGCAGTATTTAACACGGATGTGTAAAACTTCACATTCTCCTAATAACAGATGTGTCAAGTAGCGAAGTAGAACTACTTCATTACTTTTCTCAAGTAGAAAATCTTGTTATTTTTACTTTAACTAAGTAATTATCTTTTTGTCTACTTTTTACTTTTATTCACTACTTTTTTATGCAATTATCTGTACTTTTACTTCGTTATTTTTACATAAAGTAGTCGCTACTTTTGCCATTTTGTCACCGTTAAAAATAAAGAAAAAAGTCAATAAAAACCAATCCGGATCAATCGCGCCATTTGATTTGAATGTGGTTGGATGAGGCGAGCTAACGTAATTCCAATACGACTTCCTCTTGCTGCATCACTTCAACACGTGACACACAGCACGCGCGCATGCATGCACACACACATACCCCCTTGCACCCACCTGCTGTGTTCCAGGTGTCACGCAGGCTGTATGTGGCACTCCAAACCTTAGCAACTTGTGAAAGACTATTTACAGTATTGCCTCAAAGAACTTTGAAAACTACCTGTCTTAAAAAAGCCTTTTGGTTATTTTTTTTTATTTATTTATTTATCATCATTTTTTACATTGAGTGTGTTTGTGTGTTTGTTTGTTTTTTACATTGAGTGTGTTTGCGTCTGCTGAAGTTGGTTAAATTAGGTGATGCAGAGTGAAGCTTGGTAGCTGAAGGGACGTTACATAATGCCCTGCTTATGTTAATACATTTGAGTGTGTTCATTAATCGATTTCCAATAAAGATTATTAAGAAATGTTTCTGATTCATAAAGTTTCACATCACAACACTTTCATTTACTATCATATTTTCTGCTCCTTAAAGCATGTGATAATGGTTAAAAATATGTTCATACGCTTTTGTTAATAATATTTCTTTTTTTCTGAAAATTACTTTTACTATTTTACTTTAAGTAGTTTTGACAATAGGTTACTTTTTACTTTTACTTGAGTAAAAACTTCAGTTGATACTTCTACTTTTACTAAAGTAGTTTTTTATTTCGGTATCTATACTTCTACTTGAGTAGAAAATGTTGGTATTTTTGACACCTTTGCCTAATAATTACAACAAGTTAAAAGCTCATGGACTGCTAGTGGAATATTTCAGATGAAGTAGTAAACGTTCAAATTAGTCTGAACCTTCCGACTACAGCCAGTGCAAGGAAGTTATCGTTTGTATTGTTCACAGTTTGACGGGTTTCCTGCACTGACTTGTTCTCACATAACATCCTGAATTGCCTGGAGACCATCAAGCTTTATTGTGAGCTAATTAAATCAACCCACAGTGACATCCTGATGTTTGACCACCACTGCTCATACTCTCATCTCCTTCTTGCCAGGATGTCTTAGTAAAAATAAACACTCATAAAACTCGTAATTTGTCCCCATCCAGTCTCCGTTTTCCATTTCCAATGCACAGCAAGTGCTCTCCTCTGTCTTTGAGGATTCATTAAAAGCGGCGCCTTCTTCGTTGTGATGTTCAGCCTCTTATCTGTTTAATTTTCTCCCACCTCTACAACATGTCATAGCATCAGCCTTGTTTATTACTGTCAGAAAGGCACCAGTCAAACTCCCACTGCGGCACCTTTATTATCATACAGATGGCTACGAGGATTTGGGGGGAAAATGACAAAGCAGCAGTGAGGAGGAGAAAGCAAACAGATGTGTGGGCTGAAAAAAAAATGGTGGAAAAATAGATAATGAATAAAGGGTATTTTCTTATGCAGCTATGAATGCAGTCAGCCAGACAGAGATTTTATTTTCATTACAGACCTTGACATTGCTGTGTACACACACACTCATCACCAGAATGTGCTCTACTGCAAGTGTTTTTCCACTTGTGTACCATGAGATATTGTCAGGTGTGACGTTGGAAATATCTAATTTTATTGCTCGTCAAAAAAAAACCTTTTTCACCTATCCTTTCCGGGATTATGGGGGTGCCGGAGCCCATAATCCCCTGATTCAAGGCAAGGGGCAGGGTACGCCCCAAACAGGTCACCTGGCCACAACACACACCAATTCAACACCGGCCAATCAACCTAACATGCATGTTCTAGGAGGGTGGGAAGAAACCGGAGTACCCGTAAAAATCCCAAACAAACACAGGAAGAACATGCAAACTCCACACAGAAAGGCCAGTATTCCAAGCCTCGTCCCCACCCGAGGCTCAAACCCATGACGTTCTTGCTGTGAGGCAACTGTGCTATCCACTGTGCCACCGTACCACTTTCAATCAATTTAATCATTTAGATTTAGCCAATCAGATTGTTGATGGAGTTTGCCGACGTTTTTCAAATTTGCGACAAATAGCATTTTCATAAATATATTGTACCTCAATATACGGACTTAAAGAAAATATCCATGTCAGAAAATGCAAATAAAACTTAGGCCTAATCGAGATAGTTGCTTTGGTTTATCTGGACTGGATTGATTCTCAGGGTTCTTTTAAGGTCTAAAAAATCCTGAAAGCAGTCTCACAGTATCAAGCAGATTAAGATTTCCGTCAATCTGGGAAAGAAAAACAATTTCTGCTGCAGGAAAGCAGGAAATAGGTGGATTAAAATGCTTCATATTTCACAGAAACTGAAGCGTTTAAAAAGATTTGTGTCTAATTTAGAACCGACGCGGTTTGTGGAGATAAAAGCATGATGAGGAAGAATTCTGCAGACAAATATGCCAGATTATAAAAGCAGCTGCTAAAATGACATTACAAAGCTGTAAACGGGAAGCATTGATTCTCCAGAAGGTTAGAGTTCTGCAAACCTTCAAGAAAAAAAATCTCCTTAGCTTAATTAATTTTTTTTTTATGAACATTAACTAAAGTTCAAAAACATATTTAAAGTGTTTTTTCTATTTTATTTATGCATGTTTGAGTCATTTGCAATCTTTTTGACCAGGATTAGGATATTACCAAATTTTAGGTTGAATGAACTTGGCCACAGATTTTGTTCTCCACGTTGTTGTGATAGCAGGACGTTTATTTTTTTTTACATTTTTTTTTACAGCAGCAGTGCACACACTCCACTCAAACTGACTCAAAGAGTGGGCTAAAAGCGACATGAAGATGAACATGAAGATGAAAAATACTTTTTTTTTTTTTTTGTCCTGTGAAAGATTGTTAGTCATGTGCCTGTGATGTTAAGGTCGGAAAAAAAAAATCAACAAGTGGTGTTAATTTTACATTAGGACTAACAAAGCCATCTCTGGTCTGATATTTTTCATTTAAAAAGTATGCCAAGGCAGAAAAAATGTTTAAAAATACTGCTCTACATGGGTGGAAAAAAAAAGTCTAAGTGAGCATGTGGGATATTTTTATCCAAGAAGCTTCTCGTCAAGGTAAATCCCTACTGTCAGGGACAATGGTGAAGTGACCTCATCGTATGCTCAGCGTCAGCATCTCCTGGGATGACACTAACATCTGGACCTTTTTGTCTGAGTGGCTGCATACGTATGTTCTTGGAAATACTTAGAACGGGGACTCTGAGACACCAGAGAGCGACATTTTCTAACTTATATGAACGAGTTTGGCCAACCCCAGATGACATCATTAAACTTTCATAGACCAACGTGTCCTCTAGAGCCGGCGAGTTTTCTGATGGTGTTTTAGTTTCCAGGAGTGATTCAAAGTAATTCAGTTAAAAAAATAAAAGAAAACATGCTAACTGGGACAGTTGTTATTTTTCTACATTTAAAAATCCTATTTATGATTCAGTATTTCCATAAAAGGATGTACGGATGAGCACGAGGAAGTGATTTAAAGGCAGTGTGGAAAATCCAGGGCCAAAAAAAATCAACTTTTTGCACATACAGTGGTCCTTTGTTAATCAGAAGAATTTTGCTCTAAAAATAATCCCCAATTGGCAAAATCCACAGAGTGATAACTATTGCAATTATTTATTCAATCATCACAGATTTTTTTTAAGGCTGTACAACCACTGATGTGCTGTAATATGACCCTGCTGTATCGTGTAGTTCAGGCTAGAAGAGTAATGAAAACAAAAATTCTGCTACCATTTAATATTGTTTTATATCCCAAAACTAGAACAGTCTTTACTGTCTGTTCTTCCTTTTGGTCGAGAAAAATTTGGCCTCACGTGATGTTACACAGGTCAATAGAAATGAAAACATTCAAGCATGAAAACATAGAATAGCTATGATATTTCACATAAAAGCCAAAAAGTTATAGCCAATCACAATGGAAGTTCTGTGAAGGATGGGTGCCATAAATTTGTTTTATTGGGTGAAAGTTGGCCTCCTGGTTTACTGTTAGTTCAACCAATCAGCATACAGAACACTATCCGCCAACTTGGATACAGAAAATCAGAATCAGAATCAGAATGCTTTTATTGCCATGTCAATGAAGAATATCAGAGACTAGGAACTTGCTTTGATACAGGTGTGCAATATTATATGATGAAAATAATAAAAAATAAAATAAATAAAAATATTTTTAACAAAACAAAGAGTGCTCGGAAAGAAAAAGAAAAGTAGTGCAATGTCATAGAAAATAATAAAAATAATAAAGATAGTAAAGTGACAAGAGGGAGGTGACTAAGAGATGTGGGGATCCAGGTTATAAAGTATTCATTAGACTAATGGCAGAAGGGAAGAAGCTGTTCTTGTGGCGGGACGTTCTGGTCCGAATGGACCGGAGCCTCCTGCCCGAGGTGAGTCGCTCAAAAAGTCCATGTCCAGGGTGGGAAGGGTCAGCTGCTATCCGACCTGCACGCCCCCGAGTCCTGGAGACATACAGGTCTTCGAGAGATGGAAGGCTACAGCCGATCACCTTCTCTGCAGAGCGCACAATGCGCTGCAGTCTGTGTTTGTCCTTGGCTGTGGCTCCACCGTACCATACGGTGATGGAGGAGGTGAGGATGTACTCGATGATGGCTGTGTAAAACTGCACCAACATCTGAAATTATACGCTGTAAGAAATTAAGGCCGCAAAATTACACTAAAATAATTCTATGAAACTGCATGGCTACAAAAGGTAAGAAGCGTCACAGCGAGGAACTTCTAAAATAGGCATTCGTATGGACCCACCTTAGTCTTTACTGGAGTTTTCTGGGTTTGCATTTTCGACCAATAGAAATTCTTACTTATTGTCAAAATCAGGAAGTTGGGTCAATGATTGTCATTCATTGTATACAAATGAAATTGCTGAGATTATCACCGTCCCACAGTGTCTGCATTTTATTAATCTTCGTATTCTTTCAGCATTTCCCTTCAGGGGTCGCCACATCAAGTCAGTTTCTTCCATCTAACCCTGTCTCCTGCATCCTCTTTGGTCAAACCAACTATCTTCATGTGTTCCTTCACTGCGTCCATGAACCTCCTCTTTGGTCTTCCTCTAGTCCTCTTTCCTGGTGGTTCCAAACCCAGCATCCTTCTTCCGATGTACTCTCTCTCCTCTGCACATGTCCAAACCATCTCAGTCTGGCCTCTCTGTGCTGTTCCTCTGATGTACTCATTTGTAATCCTGTCCATCCTGGTCACTCCCAGAGAGATCCTCAACATCTTCATCTCTGCAGTTTATTAATATATAGTATATATATATTTTTTCCAGTACAGCTCTTCATACGTCTGCCTCCAACCAGTGAGGGCAGATTCATGTAGTACAAAACAATATGATTATATAAAGATATTCCATCCTACGTTTAAAATAAAAATAATATCCAGCATAATAACGATGCAGGACTGACATGGATTTCAAACACAACCTGATGAAGCCTCCAATCTTTTCAGAAGCAGAAAAAGCAGATACCCGCGCATCATTATTGGATGTCTGCTATCCGCCTACTGATGCTTTCAGGCGCCGCTCTGTTTTGTGCCACCTTGAAATCATTATGCACGGTTACATTTAAAATAAAGATGAAACCCTGCTTTAGCGTGTTGGCAGTCTGCTGAGCTTTCTACCTGAAGACCATTACGTTCGCTTCTTTATTACCTATAACACATGTTTTTATCTCTTTATTTACTGGCACTCTACAAGCAGCTAGATATTCAATTTCATGCACGCTCGCTGTGGATTTGCTCGCCAAACAAGCAGGCATCTAAAAGTTACGTTCTGCATTCTCCCATGTTGGGGCTCTCTGTGAGGCCTGCGTCTTAACCTGCCGGGCTGTTTTGTAGCAGAAAGCTTTTGGAAAAAAAACTTGAGGTCACCCAGGAAAGACAGGGTTGTGGTCCAGAGAGACTAGGAGGAGGATAAAGAGGATTGGGAGGAAGGAAAGCGGGATTACACTTCACAAAGAAGTGGTTTGTTTGCTGGATGGCTCTCCCTCCTCTGAGGTTGCTCGCCGTTTTTCTGCCAGAGATGAGAGGAAATCTTGGCAAGTGATTGAGGTGCAGCATTGGTTTGTCAGCTTTAATCCGGCCTCCGTTTGCTCGGTTGCATCCTGTTATTAGTATTTTATTCCGCACGGCCTCAAACTGGCCTCCGTGTTGTTATTGTTGAATATAACACAGCAGGACATGGAACCAAATATTCAGGCAAATCGGTGGAACTTCATCACTTGTAGTTTTAAAAGCATTTTTGTGGTCACAATGTGCCCTGTCTTCAAAGCTCTCATCAAGTTAAAAAACTGATTAATCTTATTTTGTAACTGGTTTAAAATCTTTTGTCATGTCATAATTATGCCTGGGTTTTGTTGGAAGTGCAAAATAAAAGAGGTTAGTTTCCTAAAAAAAAAAATGAAGCGATGACTTCAGTATCGCCCTCCGGTGGATTTATTGCTTCACCATAAGAGTAGAAAGTGGGACACGTTTGAAAAAAGTGCCTCCGATTTCATTTGCAAAGCTAGAAATTGTGCATGCAATATTTTTCTTTGTTAAATAAAGTTGTCCAAATGTTGAATTTGAGCATGTAAAAGCAAATTTAAACGATTTGCATCCATTTTCAGAAGCATAAGTAAGAGTATTGCAAAATCAAGAAAAATCTAATGTCGTTTTTTGGAACATCGGCCAGTCCGATGTTTTCTGACGGTGGTGAATCCATTATCCCAGCTGTATATAAGATGAAATACTACTTCGGTATACAGGTACACAGTAAATGTATGAATGCAAGTCAGGGTGGAACCTTTTAAAATTCCAAAGAAAAAAAAAAAAAACGCAAACTCCGAAACCCTAGCAAAAAAAAAAATCACAAGTGCCAAAATATTTGGCATTGTTCTTCTAGGACAAGGTCAGCTGCATGACCTGGAGTGCAGTCTGGGAAAACATCTCAGCTTCAGAAGCTGTGTAGGGATTCGTGTGTGTGATCTGTCCATTTTTACCCTGGACAGATAGTCTGTGAAGGACCCTAGCCTGGAGGATGTGGGCTTTGCAGAGATTTCTTTCAAACCCTCGCTATGTTCACTTGACAGGTGAGATTGCCTCCAGACACAGAGGAACAAAGAGGCAGCCCCTCTGTCTGGTCACTTTGGCAGGAGGAAATAAATAATCACCAGAAATCATTTCCACTGCACTTGGGAAGAAAAAACAAACAAGCGGACAAAAATATGTGGGAACAACTGGCCTGATGTGGTTGTAAGTCAATCGAAAAAGGCAATATTATCTTATCAGTCTTCACATAAAATTAATGAAATGTAAACTAAATCTACCCAGATGTCGTCATTCAGAGCTCAAATGTGAAAAAAGAGCAAAGAATTCTACTTCTTTCGGCATTTCCCTTCAGGGGTCACCACAGCAAGTCAGTTTCTTCCATCTAAAACTATCTGCTGGATCCTCTTTGGTCACATCAACTATCTTCATGTCTTCCTTCACTGTATCCATGAACCTCCTCTTTGGTCTTCCTCTAGTCCTCTTTCCTGGTGGTTCCAAATCCAGCATCCTTCTGCCGATGTACTCTCTCCTCTGTACGTGCCCAAACCATCTCAGTCTTGCCTCTCGAACTTTATCCCCAAAACCTCTAACATGTGCTGTTCCTCTGATGTACCACCCTGGTCCATGCTGGTCACTCCCAGAAAGATCCTCAGCATCTTCATCTCTGCTACCTCCATTTCTGCTTCCTGTCTTTTCTTCAGTGCTACTGTCTCTAGACCAAAAGAAGAGCAAATAATCTATTCTTTAAATTTTCTATAAAAAAGATGCACTTCTTAAAATTTAACCATTATTAAAATATATATATATATATATATATATATATATATATATATATATATATATATATATATATCTAAGATGAAAATAACATTACCAAACTGTTTTGCTGAAACTGCAATTCAAATTCAATGCAGACGTTGTGATTTGAACTTGAGACTCTTCGATCACAGGACTATCAAAAACAAACCGGAAAAGTGAAGAGAAGCGCACGGTTCATCATTATAACATTAAACTGGGTTCACCCACCTTATGAAGTAGAAAAAAAAAAAAACTTTCGCTGTAACAACTAGAGCAAGGTTCAGTCAGCCTGTCACCTTCTTGACTGTCTATCCCTAACAGGGTTGCAGGGACTACTGGAACCCATTCCGGCTGATTCGAGGCAAGTGGCTGGGTTCACCCCGAACAGGTCGCCAGTCTCTAGCGGGGCCACACACTTACGACTCTCACACTCATTCCTAGAGGCAATCATGTAATGGCCAATGGTTCCTTCCATTAAATACTTGCAACAATTGTTTCTAACCGTGCTAGATTATGCGCAACCCTGGCATGCATATGATAATTAGTATGACTTATAGTCCGTAAAAACGGATGTTTATAATAGTATATTGAATTGATACTTTATTCATCCCGAAGTGAAAATTTGTGTGCTGCAGTGCTACATACGTAGACTGTCATAAAACATAATTTTCTTGTTTTTTTCAACTGCTGTGAGTGAAAATTTAAAGGTTTGAAAATGAAAGATTAAATATTTTGATGGAGGACAGCAGAAATCATTTTCTATATCGTTCCTTTGAGCAGCGGGGTTGCAGGAGTCTGTAGCTGAAGCTGCTCTTCAGATGGTCCACAGATTCATGGAGAGGGTGGGAGCGATTTAGCATAATTGATGACAGTTTTGCTTTCATTCTATCCCTCGCCACCTCCTCCATGCAGGCGAGGGGTGAGCCAACCACACATCCAGCTTTTTTTTTTACCAGCTTGTTCAGTCTGTTGGCATGCTTTGTTTTTATACCAGCTCCCCAGGCGACCAAAGCAAAGAATAGGACACTCTCCATGATGGCATGGTAAAACACGGAGAGCATCTTGTTGCAGATGTTGAAGGACCTGTGCTGAGTTCAACGGTGTGCAGTCGTCCAAAAGGACCAGCTTGGATTCGGTTTCACAGTGTGCGGAGAAAGAATCAAGCTCGTGCAGAATGTACTTTAGATTGTACTTTCTAAGGTAATATAATCTACTCTGCCTTTTTTGAAAATCAAATGTATATGAACTGTCTGTGTGCAGGTTGAAGTTATATAAATATTTCAGAATAAAATGATAGGCTTGACAGTCAGCAATTTGGCCCTCGGACTGTGAGTTTGAGACACCCGATGTAGGGTTTCTGAATTAACCAAGTCCAAACCGAGCCAAAGAAGTAATTAAACATTAAAGACGTTTTACTTTTTCAACTGGTCTTTAGGTGGTGTGTAAAGTCATAAAGTAATTTGCTGCTTTGCTGAGCACTAATGACTGAATCCTGATGTTGCCCAAAGCGGTGAAGAGCTAGAATGTTTCAGCAACATGTGTGTGTGAGAAGATACATCCCTGAATTTGCAGCTATCACACAAGCCACATAAACACGAGCATCATACACCTGCAAAGCTGAACAACACTCAGGGGGGCAGTGCACACAGAACACACAACTCACATGTGTTTTACAGCTGGTTCAGACACCTGTTGATGTTTGAGTTGTGACACTTTTAAAAAAATCATTACAAAAAGGATCAAGTTTCATCCCACAAATAAAAATGATTAATTCATTGTCAGATAATGCCATAAACAGACTCCATACATCCCCCGCTGGAGATCAGAATTGATCACACCTTTACAACTCAATTTGTCTCAATTTGTTCCAAACACAAATTGGATGAGATTACACATTGATTCCACAGTGGGAGTTTTTTTTTTTGTTATGTAGACATTTTTTGTCAAATTACTCGTCAGTTAAAGTAATTACATATTTTTTCTGGACTGTTCTTTTATGTACTTGCAAAATATTTACTCATTTACTGTAAAATCTTTACTCAGAAACTAGTTTCATTTTATTACGGTGGATCACTGTGAGAGGCTTCCTCAAAGGCAGAGGAAGACCATGGACCCCATTGGGACTGAACCACAATGTTTTGAGTCTCTGCCTTGGTATAGGATCATTTAAAGGCATCAATGGTAATTTATAAGAAGATTATGTCCAATAACTATTGCCAAGCAAACTGATTAACTATATCAAGCAGTTATGCAAACAAATCTAATTGCTGAAGTGCCAGTTGTAATAAAAATCTAACCTGAATAAATGCTTTTGACATTGCTTGCAATGTTTGCAATTTTTCCAACTGACTTTTAAGACTAAAACGTGTCAAATTTTACAAGTTTACATTAAAATCCTAAGAATTTTAATTTTTTTACTCAATCTATTCATCCCTCACTGGGGAAATCTGTGTGCTGCACTCCTATACCGCAGCAGGCTGCCAAGATGGCACCAATGGTGAGAGAAATGGGGGGTTAGGTGTCTTCTCCAAGAACCCTAGACGTGCTCTCAGTGGTATGCAAACCTGCGAACTTCCGGTTGACTTCTAGTCCAAGGGCGAACGTTCTAACCACTGAGCCACTGTCCCAGGGATGCATGGTAACCAAAATACAGAAGTGTTTAATTTTGTTTCGTTTTCCAAACAGGAGCCTATCCTGGCTGATTTTGAGGCCTGAGGCACGGAACGGCCCTAACAAGTCGCTAGCCCATTGCAGGGCCACACACACGGACAACCATCAACACACACACTCATTCCTAGGGACAATGTCATAGTGAAAAACAGAACCATAGAGCTTCTGTGGTAGCTCTACAGAAGCTCTGGATGGGATCTTCATGGGATGATCCTTAATTTGTCATATTTTTTTCTCATCAGTTTCAAATAAATTAAATCAATCTTTGCAACAAATAAAGAAAAACAACTCTGAACTAGTTGTTAAAACAACACAATATTCTCAGCTTTATAAGAAACTCTGTAAAGCAGCCTAAATTTGTCATTTCGTTAGTTGGGTTCCACATGCATAGTCCACATGTCAGCTGTGATTTATGACTGCGAAGCCTAAAAGTTCCTCCGGCAGCAAAATGTGCTTTTTAAAGATAAAGTAAAAGCTGAGCTGGTATTAACAGCCTGTGTTAAAGTGTTCAGGTTCCTGAACACACCATGGCTGCACCTTTCCTTTAACGTCATTCTACTGTGAATCTGTTCATTCTTTTCTGCCTAATGAGGCTCACAAAGAACATGGTCTCACTCGCAGTCATACACACACATGTAGATGCTCTGACGGCTCGCTGAAAAGCAGGAAATCCTGAGGTTAGATTTCTGAAGCTGTTGTTCTGGGACTTAATTAGTTGAAGAACCAAAATCTGAACGGGCTGAGTGCCCATGAGCAATGCTTTCAATCTGGGACAACTGAGGGGACACACATGCACAAAGACCTTGACAGTTATGCACATTCATGGACACATACGCACAAGCATGCAAACACAAACGCGTCCAGACACAGATACACAATCACACACCCACATTCATACAGTACATACATTTACACATACACTCATAGCTAGACACACACCAATGTGCAAAAATACACATTTCCACACATTCACACACACATCAATCCACATAGATATACAGTAGATACAAAATAAAACGTGCTTGCACACACATATGTTTTTGTCATACTCAAAATGACGAGAGTGTAATTGCGGCCAAACCTGGAGCAACTACGTATTGATCAGGGCCTGTAAGTAGGTATCTACATATTATTTTTTAGGGTTTTTTGTTGCCGTTAAGGGTTGTTTTTAAATAAATTTTACAGGAAGAAAATTGATTTAATCCATTTAGAAATAAGTTTGTAAGATAATTAAAAGTGAGGCGCTGTAAATACCTTCTAGATGCATCGTATGTAAAAAAAAAAAAACCATACTGCACACATATAGACAAAGAAAAACTCGCATTGATACACACACAAATACACAAAATAAGCACACACAATTACACACATGCAGATGACATTGTGATCTGTAGTGAGAGGAGGGAAGTGGTGGAGGAAAAACTGGAGACGAGAAAGAAGAGGAATGAAGATTAGTCAGAGTAAAACAGAGTACATGTGTGTGAATGAGAGGGATCCAAATGGAAAAGTGAGGTTACAGGGAGAAGAGATAAAGAAGGTGGAAGATTTTAAGTACTTAGAATCAACAGTCCAGAGCAATGGAGAGTGTGGAAAAGAGGTGAAGAAGTGTGTGCAGACAGGCTGGAACAGGTGGAGAAAAGTATCAGTTGTGATGTGTGATAGAACAGTTTCAGTTAAAATGAAAGGGAAAGTTTACAAAACCGTGGTGAGACCGACCATGCTGATTGGTCTAGAAACAGTAGCACTGAAGAAAAGACAGGAATCTCTCTGGGAGTGACCAGGATGGACAGGAATCAGAGGAACAGCATGTGCTAAAGGTTTTGGAGATAAAGTCAGAGAGGCCAGACTTAGATGGTTTGGACATGTGCAGAGGAGAGAGTGAAGGATGAAGGGGGTGCTGGGTTTGGAACCACCAGGAAAGAGGACTAGAGGAAGACCAAAGAGGAGGTTCATGGATACAGTGAAGGAAGACATGAAGATAGATAGAAGATGCAGCACATAGGGTTAGATGGAAGGAACAGACTTGCTGTGGTGCTGTGGCCCCCCCACAAGGAGAAGAACACACATGCACACACCGATATAACTCAGTCCCACACTCTCACACATATGTTGAAAAATAACAAAGCACTAAGACTCACATTAAAACATAAAATCTTTTATCCGTCTATCCTCTTTGTTGCTGAGCAAAAATCTAAATTTATCTTCCCCATTGTCATCAAATCTTTTTTTAACCAAAACTCCCTGAAAACAAATTACAGTTGCTGTAACTGTGGTTTGTTTTTTTGGCGTTTTTTTTTTTTAGCCTTTTCCAAATCCCTGCAGCTCTAAGAGCAGATTTTATTTATTTTACAGAATCATTCTTCTTCTTCATTTCAACGGAAGAAGCCACACGTGCATCTCAAAAGAGAAAATGACTGGTTGCCTATCCTTCCATGAAATGGACACATTCACAAAAGCTGGAATGAAAGGAGTCTTATTTCATGCATTTTCTCACTTCAAATAAATACATATTAAAATCTCCACAGCTTACAGCTCTGTGTTGACGTTCTCAGAAGGGATTTACAGCCATTGATCAATCATCTCAATAACACAAAAAAAAAAAAATACTGTTCTGTTTGATATTAAAATCATCAGATGTGTGATGAGCAGACACCATGTGAGTATGATGATTGCTAAAATCAGGACGGTAATTATCCTCAAATCTCTGCATTGAGTCAAACAAGCAATCAAGCAACAAATCCAAACCAGGTTTCCAGCAGGCATTTACACGGCCTGGTTGTGGGTGAGACTTTATGTGTCAATGAGCAAAGCAGAACAGGACTGTTTCTTACTTGCAGTGCTTGTGAGGACCACTGAGCGTCTCGATGACGAAGCATTCTCCTCCGTTCAGGCAGTAGGCGAGGTCCTTCTCATGACAGGGTTTAAAATGCTCTGAGTGCAGTGGAGGGACGGTAGGAGAAGCTGGAAGGAAACAGAATGAATGATTAGGTCGATAAAATCAGTCCAGAAGACAGGAACAAAGGAATTTTTTTCAGATTGAAGGTGGAACGGGTTAGGGTCAGGGTTGGGTTAGCAAATCAGATAATAAGTAGTTCCGTCATCTTCCGCTTGTTCCGGGGTCGGGTCGCGGGGGCAACAGCCTCAAACGGGCAGCCCAGGCCTCTCTCACCCCAGCTCCATCCTCCAGCTCACCTGGAAGGATCCCAAGTCGTTCCCCGGCCAGCTGTGAGACATAGTCTCTTCAGCGGGTCCGGGGTCTGCCCCTTGGTCTCCTCCTGGTGGGACATGCCCGAAACACCTCGCCCGTGAGGCGCTCTGGGGGCATCCTAACCAGATGCCCGAACCACCCCATCTGGCTCCTCTCGACCTGGAGGAGGAGCGGCTCGACACCGAGCTCCTCCCGGATGGCAGAGCTCCTCACCCGATCTCTGGGTGAGAGCCCAGCCACCCTGCGGAGGAAGCTCATTTCGGCCGCTTGTATCCGCAATCTCATTCTTTCGGTCACCACCCACAGCTGGTGACCATAGGTGAGGGTAGGAACGTAGATCGACTTGTAAATCGAGAGCTTTGCTTTTCGGCTCAGCTCTCTCTTTACCACGACGGACCGATGCAGCGTGCTAGTCATTGCTGATGCCGCACCAATCCACCTGTCGATCTCCCGATAATAAGTAGTTTATAAGAAAAAAAATTAATTATCTTTAACCGAGTAAGTGATTTTGCTACAAATTATTTGTCCCTGTAAACCATTGCCTAGCTATCCTCAGATGCTTCTTGCTTCCTCTCGTGCTCCTTTGAGTACTGGACCAAAAAACAATTTGTACAACCTTGGTCATAGAGTAAGGAAGCATAAAAAAAAAGTGTGGATGTTATTCAGTCCGTTTCCCTGCTTGTTTGGAGGAGTCTATGATGTATAGCAGCAAAGATAAATAAAAAATGCTGAAGTTTCCAGGAGTGCAAAGATGGTCATCCATCAGCGGCTTTTCCACCAGACTGTGATGGGTCGTGTCTCTGAGACGTGGAGAGAAATGTGATCCGTAGCGTTTCTCAGACCAGCAGGGATGCCTTGCAAATGAGAAATGAGTCTGCTAAGGGCTCTCATTAGCCACATCTAAATCATTTTTTTCTTTTTCTTTAAGTGGCCTGGCAAAAAGTGATGACCCAGAATTCCTTGCTTCGGTAATTAAGAATCATTGTACCCACACGACGTCGTTATTTCCACTGGTCCCCTGATTGCTGGACGAGGCCGTTACTTAATGATGGGTGGAAACACATCAAAATAAAATGAGCTTTTGCAATCAGGAAATGAACAGAGATTCCTAATGAGCATGGAGCTGTAAATGGGAGGAGGATGGGGTAGTTCTCTAAGGTCTCACACATCTTATTTCGGAGGACGGAGCTGGTGGCTGTTTGCTGGGTTAAATGATGACTGGGGATCTCCTGGAACTGTTTGTAATTATCAGGTCGTGATAGAGTGGCTTCCCGGGTTGGAGACGCGGTTAATGCATGCAAATAGATTTGTTACATGAATAAGTCAGCAGGTTTTAGTAAAACACAACATGCAGAATCTGCAAAGAAGCACAAGCAAGCATTGGAAATAAACAAAAGGGTTTCATATACTGTAGATATCCTTTAGATTTATAGACGTGTTCCCATTGAAACACTATTGATATAATGATGTGTTTGACACCTCCAATGTTCCGTTCCGCTTAACCACTTCCGTCTTCCGCTTAACCGGGAACGATTTGCGGGGTCAACAGCCTCAGACAAGAAGCCAAGGCTTTTCTCACCCCGGCTGCATCGTCCAGATAATCCGGAAAGATACCAAGGCGTTCCTTGTCCAGCTGTGGGACATAGTCTCTACAGTGGGTCTTGGGTCTGTCTCTTGGTTTCCTCACCAGCGAGGATTTCAGGAGATATCCCAACCAGATGCCCGAGCAACTTCATCTGGGTTCTCTTGACCCAGAGGAGCAATGGCTTGACTCCGAGCTCCTCCCACAAGACAGAGAGCCTCACTCTATTTCTGAGTGAGATCCCAGCCACCCTGTGGAGGAAGCTCATTTTAGCTACTTGTATCATAATCTCGTTCTTTCGGTCACTACCCACAGCTGGTGGCCATTGGCGAGGGTGGGGACGTAGATCGAGAGCTTTGCTTTTTGGCTCAACTCTTGCTTCACCACGCTGGACTGATGCAGCGTCCTGATCTCCTCCAACAATATGTATGAAAATTGAATTTTCTGTTCATTTTATTACTATTTCACATGCTGATTTTAAGTAGGCACCTGTGCTCCTGAAGAATGTTTATCTCACACTCTAAAAGAGTTTGAAAGGTATTTTTTATATAAACAAATCCACAGACCCATTTGGGATGTGGTTGAACAGACGGTGATCAGAGGAGACAAAAACAAGTCGAATGGCTTTTCTTTTTTCTCATTAACCTTGCACAACATCTGCTTTTACAACATCTATTTTTCACCAAGGCAACCTCAACTATCAGCTCTATCTGCAAAGTCATCCTTTTTAATAGTAACTTAAGGTTTTCCACACTTTTGAGACACTTAGGTGACTCAGTCGGAATTTAAATGAACACTCAGAGCTTGTTTTCCAAGTTTCTGGAATCAATTTTGGCACAAAACAGTCCAAATACTAAGAAGAGAGCTGCTGTGAACAAATGAACCTGCTAGAATGAATCTAAATTATTAAAATCTTGTGTTTAAATTCATTTCAGTTGATGCTATGAGCATTTGGGAGCTAAAAGTGAGACTTATAAAAGGATCAAGCACATTAACCACTGGATGTAGAGACAAATCCACCTCAACCGGGAGAGCCTAGTAACATCTGCTGGTTATGATATAGAATAAGGAAGTGACATGACAAAATTTCCACAGATTGCATGGGCTAACCGGGGCTTTCTGGGATCAAATAGCAACGTGGACACAGTTACGAAACATAAAATATGCCTAAAAGGCATCTATTCAGCCAATGATTCATTTTGAGCTGGATAGATGGATAATGATTGGATGGGTAAGAAAATATATCGATGTATGGATGCCACACCCAACTAATCCCAGAAGTGCAGCAGCCCTGATTGGTCCAATCAGTGAATGTGAAGACAACAGGTGAGTGTGATCAAAGGGGACATGTGATTTTATAATACATTAAGACATGTTTGTATTTTCATTGTATCATCAAGTCTTATGAAACTGATTACTCTAATTTATGTGATCTTGAAATTATCTGCAAACCTTTGCTACGTACCGGAAAACAACGGCTCATTTTCTTCTTCTTTCGGTTTAAAGGCGCAAAGCTCCAATACAGATGCATTACCGCCACCTACTGATTTGCAACTCATATCCGCCTCAACAACCCTGCACACCTTAGGAAAGTGTACAAACCTCCAAAACCCTGACCCTGAGACCAAACAAAAACACCTCTCTCAAACAAACCTGTCTCAACCCAACACCAACGGCTCATTTTCAAGCGCAATGTTCCCTTTTAAATCCAATGAGATTCTTCACACCCCGCCCCCACCTCAAAGTTTCTGATCTGCATGTAATATTTTATACTGTAATCATTATGAGCTTTCTCCGCAGAGTGGCTGGGCTCTGCCATCCAGGAGGAGCTCGGTGTCGAGCCGCTCCTTCTCCAGGTCGAGAGGAGCCACATGGGGTGGCTCGGGCATCTGGTCAGGATGCCCCCCGAGCACCTCGCGGGCGAGGTGTTTCGGGCACAACCCACCAGGAGGAGAGGCAGACCCCGGACCCGCTGGAGAGACTATGTCTCACAGCTGGCAGGGGAATAACTTGGGATCCTTCCGGGTGAGTTGGAGGATGCAGCCGGGGAGAGAGAGGCCTGGGCTACCCGTTTGAGGCTGTTTCACCCGCGACCCGACCCCGGAACAAGCGGAAGATGACAGAACGGAATCGTTATAGGGTGTGTATGTATTACAGTGCACACAGTAGGAAACTCTTGTGCATGTATTACACTGTAATACATAATACACACAAATCCCCTTTCCATTACAAATATCCTCAAAGCTGCAGGCATGCATGTAAATGTGTGTGTGTGAAGAAATGTTGACCTTGTTTCCATCTTTATTTGGATGTTTCTCTCTGTTTATGCATGTTTTTAGTCCACATTGTCATCGCCATGTACAACCCATTCTGGTTTACAGTGTTTTTCTCTGAACATGCTCCTGGCAAACCTTTTATTTGTTGTTGTGCACATGACAATAAACTTGTTGAACTGGAATGTTTCTCCTCCAGACATGATTTCATGCTTGGACTGGGCCGCGCTGCATTGTTAGTCCGGCCGATAACTGACACCCATGCCATTTGTCATCTTCTCTTGTAGTTTTATGTTGACAGAGTTGTCACAATGCACAGTAGCTTGCTTAGCCAGACACTCGTCATCTGTCAGCGTGCACAACCCATGCACTCTGACAATTCTCTGCTCTTACGGAAGACGAGAGCCGACTTGGCAAAACAAATCTCAGTGCGTTGGAAATATCACCCCATGTTTAAAACTGTGGCATCAGTCACAGCAGAAGAAAATAGTCCAATTTACTCCTCGGAGCGAGGCGAGGGAGGGAAGGAGGGGGTTCTGGGAGGATCAATAAGCCATTGAGTGCTGGATTATATCTCAGAGTTAACCTGGCTTCTTTGCTTTTACCTTTCTGCATGCAACAAGAACATTTAGAAAACTCATTTTACTTAACGATACATTGGATTTTTTTTCAGTAGTGCTTAAAAAAGCAGATGTCTAACATCTGGTTTAGTGAGTCCAGAGAGGAGAGGGGTACAGTAGTCTCACAAACTCGAAAAACAAAGGCCTGGAGAAGTCTTTTTGGGTCTGACTTAGATATCAGTCCTTTAAATATGTCAAAGTTTTTAAGATATTAAAAGTTGGTCAGAGATGGAGGTAGCAGAGATGAAGATAATGAGGATCTCTCTGGGAGTGACCAGGATGGACAGGATTAGAAATGAGTACATCAGGGGAACAGCACATGTTAGAGGTTTTGGGGATAAAGTCCGAGAGGCAAGACTGAGATGGTTTGGACATGTACAGAGAAGAGAGAGAGTACATCGGAAGAAGGATGCTGAATTTGGAACCACCAGGAAAGAGGACAAGAGGAAGGCCAGAGAGGAGGTTCATGGACGCAGTGAAGGAAGACATGAAGATAGTTGGTTTGACCAAAGAGGATACAGCAGATAGGGTTAGATGGAAGAAACTGACTTGCTGTGGTGACCCCTAAAGGGAAATGCCGAAAGAAGAAGAAGAAAAGCAGGTCATGTTATAGCGTTAACGGGGCTGCTAAACTTTTCTTAATAGATTTTAACAAGACTTTCTGGTTTTAGTGAGACACTCAAAGGTGACCAAAAACTCTTTCTCTCTGATTATCTCAGTCTTATCTGTGTTAACCTAGAAAAAGTTGTTCATCATTCATCCATTGATCTGTTAGATGCAGTGACAGAGTGAAACCACAGGTTTACAATCCTACCCTGTCAGTGCAATGTAAATCTGAGTGTCATCTGCATAGTGATTGAGTGAAAATATTACTGCTGCTTATGAAGATGTGTATGGAAAAACTGAACAACAGGGGGACCAAAATAGATCCCTGGGCAGTCCATAGATCAAGGCCACTTGGTTTGAGAGACAGTTACAGATTTCTACCAAGTATTCCCTGTATTGAAGCCACCAAAGAGCTTTTTTTGGTCGCCACATTACAGAAAATCAATTCAGAAACAATTCAATCTTAGAAAAGATGAATTTGAATTAAACATTCCTTTTAGAAATTTTGAATACATATATTAATGGACTTTCTTTCTTTACAGCTGACGACTCAACACATTCTGTCTGCTCTTTGTACGATTCAGACATCCGGAGGACAAAAGAAAAAGTGGTTGCCCATAAAAATATTTTAAATTTGTGAGTCTGTAGCTCCTGTGTATGAGAATCAGTGTCATAAAGCTGACAGATGTCACCAAGAAGGTTTTTTAGATTTAAAGTCAGAATGTATTTTCTTGGAGTTTTAAATATACAAAACTGAAAAAAAACAAAAACAAACCTTGTGCAGTAAAGAAGAAAAATAGAATTACCAAGTCAGTCACCTTCTTAACCGTCTATCCCTGTTGGGCTTAAAGGGGGTGCCGGAGCCCATCCCGGCCAATTTGAGACAAAGGGCAGGGTACACCCCGACTAAGCCAATATAAATATTTATGAAAGAGGCAGGTCAGTGATAGAAGAAGACCACAATGAACAGATTTCTAGATTAAAATAAGCGCCACCCCACTGTTCACACCACCTACATGTTTCGTTACAGGCTTATCTTTAAGTTTCTCATTAAAGAGAAAACACTTTAATTAAACTAAGTTTAGAGGATGGTTAATTCTACCCACAAATGGCTTGAGATCCGTCTCCTTTTCAACCCTTTTAAGCATCCAAAGAGTTGGATAAAAAGTCCAACATGAGATTTAATGTCTATTAAAAACAGCTATTAAATGCTATCTTTTTGTTTTAATCACACATTTTTGGTTTATATCAAAGCACCACCATCGTTCACACACCGATTTAAGAAATAACAATTTGGGAATTTGACTTTTATTTTGCCTTTTAAATCTTAATTAAAGAGGAGAGAAAAAAAAAGCTCATTTAAATTTTATGTTTTATTACAGTAATTAATTATCTAAAACACTTATCTAATTTAAGGTCCCTGAACTGGTCAACAGGTCATCAGAGTCGTTTCACTGAGTAATGTTTAACCATGATTAAAGCACAAAACGAGTCAACTAGGGAGGATGAAAGAAGATCAGATTGCAAATAAAAGCACCTCCAGTTAAGTTCGTTATAATGAGAACTAAAGTCTAACTGAATGGATTAACATTCATTACACAGAGCGTAAAATTAATAGTTGGTATTTTTTATCAATTGTTCTTCTTAGAAAACCAAACACTGGAGGCTCCCAATATTTTTTGACACATAAAATTAAGATAATATAGCATTTGTATTTTTATCCCTAAGCCCACAGAATGCGTGGTAGGCATTAGGCACTCGGGCTGTCCTTGCGGCCATCCGTGCTTCCGTACCAGTAATAATAATAATGTATGTTTTATTGATCCTTCACCGGGAAAATTTGTGTGCTGCATTACACTGCCACAATTCCGCGAATGGAGGGGAGAAAAACGGGTCAGGTGTCTTCTCAAAGAACCCTAGACGTGAACTCAACGGCATTCGAACCCGCAAACTTCCAATTAACTTCCGGTCTGAGGGCAAATGCTCTACCACTGAGCCACTGCCGTTTATTTTATTTTTTTTTAATGTTTTTTATATTTTTGATATTGCCCGAATAATTGAAGGAATTTAACTGAAACTGCACATACTCACTCTGTACCAACTATAAATGAACTTAAGGAATTGTTCCCAGGAATTGTTGGTTGTGGATATTTATGCAATACAATCACATAATATATGTTTTATAACATAATAGCAAAAAAATTAACACCATACGTGTATGACTGCATCAGCTTAGTTATTACATGGACCCCAACCATTCATTATTATTACAGTTTGCGACATAAAGCATAACAGAGGTGCAGTGTTCGATGTTTGGTGTCGACTTAGTCTTACTATATCTCTAAAATTGAGTCTGCTGTTTGTAAAATTTGCATTGTTAAAAAAAATAATAAAAATTTGATTATTTAGGACCTCTAGAACTTCAGTGAGCATTATCCATACACCACCTTCGGGCTTTTGGTTCACAAAATAATATTCGCTGACAAATAGTCCGAGTCATGCAGAGTGATCGTAGGTCAATGAAAGAGCAGCTTCTTCTTACCGTCCCTGAAACTGAAAGCTTTGAATCCGTGAATGCCTCATTTCTTTCTAATCTATTACTATCAATGTTGAATTATTACCAACCTTTAAGCCAATTTTTACATTTAATTTTCAATATCAGGATATGTCAGTGACATTACCAGGCATTTTTAATAAAGAAAGTAAACATGGCTTGGGCCTAAAGATAATTTGGTCAGTCCCATCTCACCCAGCAGTCTCTTCTGGAACCGGAAATGAAAAAAAAAGTTAAATAGATAATAATAAAAAGTCTCTGTTTGATGACATCATTCAAGCAGGAAAATGTTCTGATGCAAATTAAATAATAAAAAGAGAAGTTTTGTGAGGTTTTGTGATTTCGTCAGGTAATAATTCTTATCTCGACACGTGAAGATTAACACAATGCTTTTGTTAGCTCAGAAATGCAATATTTAGAGACAAAACTACAAATGCGCATATTCAGCTTCACTTTTGTTTTTGACACTTTGAAATCTCACTCTTCTCACTCTTCTAGCCCCACCTTGCAGATGTGTCCACAGCACCGGATAAATATCATTTGAGGCTGCAAATACAAGTGAGAGCAAAGCATGTGCTCCACTGCAATTAAAAAAAATCACTTCCTCTTTATGTCAAAATGTGGTCATGACAAAAAACAAAATCCTTGGTCGAAAACAACCTTGTGTTTGAATAATAATAACTATACGGAAGAGCTTAAAAATGACTTGAAATGAAATAAGATAGTCAATTTTCTAAGTTTTGTGCATTGACTATATTTAAATATGTACTTTACGTCATCTGGTCAGCTCAATGCACAAAGACGGAGCCCGCCCCCCTTTGGTGGAGTCCTAATTGATTGATATACTGTACATAATGTATGAATTTGCTAACTAAAATAGATGTAACTGTTAAGTTATTGTACTAATATTGTATTTTGACCTTTTGGGTAGCCTTATACATAAGATTGAACATCCATGGGAAAAGTGTCTCAATGTTGTTAACTAATATTGGACTTTTGGCCGGTCTGTCTTAAAAAGGGCCGGTACTAGCCCACAATTCACCTATCAAGAAGTTCTGAGCTTCGTATACTGCTGAGTAAAAACAATGATTTCCATTACGTCATCTTCCGCTCATCCGAGGCCGGGTTGCTGAGGCAACAGCCTCAGATGGGAACCCCAGGCTTTTCTCACTCCGGCTGCGTCCTCCAGCTCACCCTGAAGGATCCAAAGTCGTTCCCCGGCCAGCTGTGTGACATAGTCTCTCCAGCAGGTCCGGGGTCTGCCTCTTGGTGTCCTCCCGGTAGGACACGCCCAGATGACCAGATGCCCGAACAACCCCATCTGGCTCCTGTCGACCTGGAGGAGGAGGGGCTCGACACCAAACTCCTCCCGGATGGCAGAGCTCCTCACCTGATCTCTGGTGACAATAGGTGAGGGCAGGAACGTAGATCGACTTGTAAATCGAGAGCTTTGCTTTTCGGCTCGGGAGCAAAGCCTCAGCTTTGCTTTTCTAGCACAATAATTTTAATTGCTAAATTTGTCTTATCTATCTTCAGCTGATTGTTATTAATGTTAACAATGAAGAAAAATTAATATTCAAACTTGGTTATCTTACTAAGTAAAGTTGCTCTGAATTGTTTAGATTTGTAGTTCAGACAAATCACAGCTTTCCATTTAAACTGAGAAAAATCATTCCCAACGTTGACATGTTTCTGAATTTATTCTCCTAACTAGGCCTTTTCAGTACCAGACCTTCCCATCAACCACTGAACAATAAAACACATCTAGAATCAGATGATTTCAATTTTTTGGGGTGGGGAGTTGAATCTGCAGGAACAATTTATGTTCCTTCCAAGTAAAAAAAAAAAACCTATGACACAAACTTGAATGTCTCATTTGATCATTTACATGAGCTGGTTAGCAGTGAAAAGCAGAAAAACTGCAGGAATATTAATAATAAAGATAGATGTTCCTTTGGGGAACAAAAACACTTTGGTTTACGACTCTGTAAGGATGCAGACCTTTCATCTTTCATTATCTTTCACATTCTCTTGCTGATGTTACATCATTTTTGCTTATTTTAGCTTTTCTTCTTGTGTCTCTTATTCTCATTAGATTCATGTGCACGTGTGAAGGAGGTTGGATACCAGTACCAGTGTCCTTCATGGATGACAATCCTCCAGAGTGGCAGTCGAACATGTTCCTGGTGAGACAGCTGTACAAGCACACTGCACAGGTCTTCACCCTCCCTGATGAGTAAATTACTAAAGAAACCGGAATAAACGAAAAGAACAAAGATGCAAAAAAGTGATTTATGGTGTGAAAAAAAGTGCGTGGTGTGTAGGTCAGTGGGGGATTTTGGTGCAGTAGCTTGCAAAGATGGATGAAAGAGCATTTCTGTGTTATTGGTGAGGACAGTTGGTAAATTAACGGAGGAACAGAGGAGAACCAGAGGGAGGTTTCACAGCCAATCAATACACCCTTCTCTGTAATCACCTATGATGAAACCTTTCGTTCCTCATACAAGAAGCCTCAGCCAGGAAGACATTCCCTCCATCCTATCCTGACAGGTCTCTGAATTTCTTCACGAAAAGAAAAACAATGTGCTCCAAACAAAACTCATCGATCAGCTGTCTTACAAATTCGGTGGACTTCAAATCCAACGAAACACAAAAATAATCAGAATAATTGGGCAAGCTGTCATTTTAATAAAATTGTATGTTACAAGGTTACAGGGAGAAGAGATAAAGAAGGTGGAAGATTTTAAGTATCTAGGATCAACAGTCCAGAGCAATGGAATAGTGTGGAAAAGAGGTGAAGAAACGTGCTCAGGTAGGCTGGAACGGGTGGAGGAAAGTATCAGGTGTGATGTGTGATGGAAGAGTTTCAGCTAAAATGAAAGGGAAAGTGTACAAAACCGTAGTGAGACCGGCCATGCTGATTGGTCTAGAAACAGTAGCACTGAAGAAAAGACAGGAAGCAGAGATGGAGGTAGCAGAGATGAAGATGCTGAGGATCTCTCTGGGGAGTGACCAGGATGGACAGGATTAGAAATGAGTACATCAGGGGAACAGCACATGTTAGAGGTTTTGGAGATAAAGTCAGAGAGGCAAGACTGAGATGGTTTGGACATGTGCAGAGGAGAGAGAGTACATCGGAAGAAGGATGCTGGGTTTGGAACCACCAGGAAAGAGGACTAGAGGAAGACCAAAGAGGAGGTTCATGGAAACAGTGAAGGAAGACATGAAGATAGTTGGTGTGACCAAAGAAGATACAGCAGATAGGGTTAGATGGAAGGAACTGACTTGCTGTGGCAACCCCTGAAGGGAAATGCCGAAAGAAGATGAAGTATGTTACATGGTTTGTAACACGGCTTGTAGCCTGATACATTGGACTATGACGACAGTCTGACCATGTACCATTTGGGTTTGCTTGGTCTACAGTGAGAGGGTACTCTTTTGATTCGATCAATTATTCCTCCTGGTGTAGACCCGACGTGACGTCTTATGTGCCTGTACAGTTGGTGTAGTTTGGAAAAAAGAGCGAAAAAACAAGCTTTTCCCGTCACCAGCAGACTGAACACATTTTTTGCCTGAATGCAATTTCTAAACACTGTCTTTTAATTCTCATTGTTGGGAATCGTTGCCAAAACAGACTATAAAACATGGTTGAACTCCTTTTTTAGCGAACAACAAACATGGTTTGTTGTGGTTGTGTTCATGTCACGGCATCATCTCCGTTTGCTGATTGGGTTGGATGTTTTCAATAGCTCATCTCATTCTGAATTTATCATTTTGAGCCTACTTTGGACGATATTTTGGACTTTGTATCACACAACTGATTTTTTTAGATATCGTATGGCTAGCTCCCAACGGCTAGCTAGTTATGGAGTCATTCTGCCGTTAACATGCGCGTTGACATGCACGACCAGCTGCTGGCGCAGTCGTATGTGGCTGGAGGAGTTGATTCGGTTCCGGGGGAGTTGAGGAGAACGAGACGATCTGGAGGAGGTGTGGAGAAGGAGACGGTCTAGAGGAGGTGCTTCTTGTTTTTTTGCGGTTTCCATAGAAACGTCCGGGTTGCTTGTTTGAGGAATTGAAGGCGCTCACTCGGACCCAGTGAAATACAGAGAGGCCAGTTTGGGGTTCTTCACTGCGGCCAGGCTTTGTGGACCCGTTCCGAACTCCAGCTTTTTGGTTGCCAGGTTGGACACAGTGTGACTGGACTGTGACGCTTGGTGGATAGGGCCGAGGGGGCATCGAGGACATTGCCCTTCAAAAAGGGAATAATCGGCATTGAAAAAGAATGAATAGCCTTTTTTCAAATTGAATTATTGAAAAAAAAAAAAAAAACTATGCACCGTCCAATATCAACCAGGTTCTATTGTTGACAAATGTAAACTTTTCAGTTCAACTTGCCCGTCAACAAAATGGTAAAAGTAATGCTAAATGGATTAAAAAAATGTTTCCTCCACTGATGGTTGAAGCTCTGACGTTACATCAGGACAGATTGCGCTTGCAAATATTTTTAGCTTGTGGTTTGACGTGAGCAATGTGAAGTCCTGCTGGGATGCTGCTTTTATATGTGAACGTTTTATCTTGAACTTCTCCACTAATACAGACGCTAATTTTTCTTTCACAATGCAATTTAAATAAAATACTCAAAAAAAAAATGGAGACAGGTACGAGTTTGTCTAAAAAAAAAAAAAAATACAGAAATAAAAAAACATGGGTCTATATTTACGATTATTATGTATTGAAATCCTGGAACGTCTGTTCATTATTGTTACAGTGTTAAACGTTAAAAAACGCAGATAGTTTGAGGTTATTTTATACAAATAAAAAAATAAATGAAAAACCCCAGGTGGACCTAGTGAACAATATCTGACTAAATAAAAAGTCATAAACAAACTAAAAACAGATTTTCTTCTTAGGTTTTCAATGTTTATCTGCATCATTTTAACAGTGGGACGACTACAAATAACCTCTTTGCTTTTTATGGTTTATCACTGAAGGAAAATAGGAAAAGGTAATAATTCTGTGTCACCCTGCTGGAAACGTTTCAAGTTTGAGCGGGAGACAGAATGACATGATGGAGACATATTTTTCAGAAAATCAGTGCATACCGCGCTGCATTTATGCTTCCATAACACTTTTGTAAACACAATATTCTCCAGACCAATGAAGGTATTTTAAGTAAACTGCCCATAGGTACTCAGTATCAACTATAGATGAACTGTTGTAGAAAAAGTTTCAAAAAAGTCTTCTGGACAGTTTTATTCTAGAGAAGTAGAGAGAAAGGATGGTTTGAAAGAGGTGTGAAGGAAGCCATCTTTGTGAAGAAAGAAAATCCCTCACTGAATCAGAGTGGAGGCGTTAGATACATTCTGCCTGGGATTTACAGCAGCATTCTGAAGCCATGGACTAAAGATGACACCTCGTGACCCAGATTCACGCCTCTCGTTAGCAGGAATTTCTATTCACTAGGCTTTCAGCATCATTACAATAAGGATCGTCTACTGGTCTGTGGCTACAATAGGAGCCATTCACGGCCATCATAGGTAACACAGGCTCATTGGTCGAGCCCTTTCTTACAATTTTCTTCCTTTTACTTAGGTTAGTATATATAGACCCAGTTTTCAGTCCATTTCTTTCAGATTAAAAAAATAACTTCCGGATGGAAGTCGAAACATCTCGATCAAGAATTAAACTGTCCAGAAGACTTTTTTTAAAACTTTTTCTACAATGGATCACTCCTGGATGAATGAGGGACTGGACAGACTTATAGATGAAATGATTACGTTTCAAAGATCGCGGACGCAAAAGTCAAGGTTACAATTGAACTTGTTTTATTGATTTTTTTTTTGCTTGAAGAAAGAAAAAAAAATTATTGAGGTTTTTTGTTTGTATTGTTTTTTTTCCTTTTGGTTAGAAAAAAATGGCGCTCACGTAGTGTTAAGCAAAAAAATAAAAAGGAAACAGGCACCCAGATGGGTGTAAGTTGCCCCCCTTCTCTACTGATTACAGCCAATCAACACACAGCTCACATTGTGTCTAACAGGATGCAGAAATTAATTTAGGAAATAAAGCCAAAGCAGCAAAGCTCTGAAAGGTTTGTTATACGTAAGGACTGCTGTAAAGATTTTGGAATCCAAAGTGGAGCTACTGGCAAAGTTGTGTTTGTTCAAAAACTTAATTACCCCTCACATACCATCTCCCCCTTTGTCTTTTTATTTTCTTTCTTTACGTTCATTGATTATTTGCCCCTTTTGTTTTTAACTTCGGGGTTTAAAATCCAACTTTCCGCTTGTTTGACAAGCAGAAAAAAGACTCGTCCTTTTCCAATGCTTTGACCTGCCAAAATACCACAATGGACATCACAAATAACCACCTCCACACCATTTCACCGCATTGATTTTTAAATATGTCTTATAAATAAAAGTTAACCGAAAGGAAGGATTGATTTCCTCTTCATCATTCGAGATGCTGCAGTGGCTTTGCTCATTATAAAAGACAAAAAGCCGACGATGTACTTGGGGTGCAGGAATAGTAAAGATAAACATCATATTTCCATCCTGGAAAACACGAGAAAGATCACAAACATTAAACCGCACATGTAACAGTCTTTACTTGTGCTAGTTGGGTCATGACCGTGTATTTAAGTATGTAACACGCTAAGTGCAAATGTGTACCATGTGGTCCTTGGTGGTTTACCAGTTTGTACCAGATTATCTTTTTAAAGTAATAATAATAGAATGTTAAATATTTTTAAAACCCAGGATAAAAAAGCAAACACCAAAGTAAAATGATCTAATTCATAAATAGCCTGAAATTATTTCCGCATTTTGCGCTGCTGCTTCAAAAATATCCTTGTTAAAATTTGGCTATATTCTAATATTATAACCTGAAACTTTCAAGCCTTATCTAGAAAATATGGTATACTTTATTCAGACAATAATTTTCTTACTTTCTTCGTGGTATCTCTTGAGTAATATCTCACTCAACCTTTCCAAAATGTTTCTGTAATGGCGTCAGTGTCCTCCTTGTCTCTCTCCACAAATATAAACACACACTCTTATGTGTGGCAATGTGTTTGTTTCCATAGCAACATAGTACTGCCCAGGCCCAGCCTCCATAGCTTCTGAGGTCTGACGAGATCAGGTATTGACAGGCTGGTATGGTCACAAACAGGCTGTTTTGTTACAACTTTTTCCATTTTTTTAATCCCTTTAATTTTCCACACACATTTAAAAATAATTTTTTTAGATTTCTTGTGTCATTCATCTTATTCTGCTTCCCTCTGTTCTGAGCATCACCGTGGCTCTGCTGGTGTGAGGACATCATTACTGCACAGCACGAGCCTGTAAAGATAACGGCACATACAGCAGCTGTCTAACAATCCCACTCTCCCACCTGGCCTCTCAGATAAGTACGACATGCCGAATTTATTTAAACGAGCACTTCTTAATCTTCCTTTTGATTGTAAGAAGTTTTTAAAGTGAAAATCTACAATCATACAGGTTGTAATTTTCATTATTCATCATTAACCTATTCCTTAGGGTGCAGCTTTGGTATTTCTAAAGAAAAAAACATCCCTTTTCACAAGTAAAACGATGCTTTAGAGTGTTTCCCAGCATGTGCACCGAACGCTGCACAGAAGCAGCAGAGTGAAGCTGCGTAGCCACTGCATTGCAGATGCTTAGCCCAGTGTGCTGTGACACAAACACACCTCCTAACTCTGATGGCATTGTACTTGTAAAACCAAAAACAAATTAGCCCAATTTCGGCAATGAAGGTAATCATAGAATACTGATGATTGTATTTTCTCACCCTTTTTGTGAGTAAAATAAACCTGTGAGTATCAGAAAGAGACGTAAACTCAGGCACACCTGCAGGGTGCAGATAGGCCAGGTAGAGCTGCTAATCTGTGTGTCAGTCCTGCCAGGCCAATAAAGTCTCCACACTTCTTTCTGTTGTCAGTTCAGATCCCATTCACAGGACACCCGAAGGCTCTGCCAAATAAATAGCGCTAAGTATCAGGCCTCATCCCGGCCCCTGGCCATCTGGCTCGGGTGGAGAAATTTATTACTCTCCAGGTAATATCTCCTGCTCTATGTGTGTGTGAGTGTGTGTGTATTGGCTTTGTGTCCCTGCAGGCTGCCGTCTGACACCCCACATTACAATCGCAAACTGGTTGCAAATGTGAAGGCGGAAGCAGAACTACTCCCCCCATCCTGCGCTTATCATCAGCACTATTTTCTGCTGCCGTGGCAACAAGTACCACTGTGTGTGTAATTACGCAGCAGCTCTGGGAGCAAAACGAAAATTAAAAAATCTGATGAATTTTCTGCTTTGCTGTCCGACTTGTGAGAGGAAAACATGCCCCAGTTAGCTTCGTGACTTTATTTAACTGTCTTTGAACTATTCTCATGTGGTACAGGGAGGTGACCAGGAATGGGCAGTATAGACTAAAAAAAAAAAAAAGAATCATTTTTGGTATTCAATAATAATAATCATGCTGATAGATAAACACAACGCTTTTCCCCTAGTTTGTTAAAAAAAAAATGTGACATCATTTTGCAAAACATCCTGGGGGGCAAACAGCACTGGCAAACAGGCATTGTCATGGTAACAAGTGTTTGGAGTATGTGGCTCAGAGACCATTTCGTACCCCTGGGTAAAGCCTCTATTTTCATTGCAATAAGTGCCAAGACACTTTCTACTGCCTCACTTCTTCCCCTTTCGCCAATTCCCTTCAGGAGTCGCCACAGCAAGTCGGTTTCCTCCATCTAACCCTATCTCCTGCATCCTCTTCGATCACACCAACTATCTTCATGTCTTTTTTCACTGTATCCATGAACCTCCTCTTTGGTCTTCCTCTTGGCCTCTTTCCTGGTGGTTCCAAACCCAGCATCCTTCTTCCGATGTACTCTCTCTCCTCTGCACATGTCCAAACCATCTCAGTCTGGCCTCTCTGACTTTATCTCCAAAACCTCTAACATGTGTTGTTCCTCTGATCCTGTCCATCCTGGTCACTCCCAGGGAAATCCTCAGCATCTTCATCTCTGCTACCTCCATCTCTGTTTCCTGTCTTTTCCTCAGTGCTACTGTCTCTAGACCAAACAGCATGGCGGGTCTCACCACGATTTTGTACATTTTAGCTGAGACTCCTCTTTCTTTTCTCTACCCGTTCCAGCCTGCCAGCAAAGGTTCTTCTTCTTCTGACAAGGGTTATTTTGTTGTGCCGCTAACAAGAAAAGTTTCCAATACGTGCTCCTCCCTCGAAACATTCTCCTCCATTTTCAGTCCTAAGCATATATAACATTGACTTGTTCTCTCACACCAAATCTGTTGTGATGTGAAAGGAGGAGGACCCAAATGCGGGACTTAAAACAAGGTTTATTAAACCAGGAATCAGCAAAGCTGTAATCAAAGAAGAAGGATCAAAAAGGTTATCAAAGAGTCAATCTCAGTTTCAAAGGAAGTCTGCTGGGTCGGGAGTCAGCCAGGGCTGGAAGGCATGAAGACCCGATGAGGAATGCTGGTGAGGCTGCCTTCAAATAGGCAGCCGGGAGATTAGGTGCAGGTGATCCAATCAGGTGCAGGTGGTCCAATCAGACAGAATTGAGGGAAAGGTGAGATGGTCCCTGGTTCCCTCTGGTGGTGGTTGAGGGAACCACAACAAAATCTGGCCTTAGAGAGCTTTTAAGTTTCGGATTTCAGCCTGTTAAACATGTCTGAACTAAATTTAGATCCCAGGAGCTCTTGGCCACCATAACTTGTAAAACCTCAACTTTAACTCTACCACCAAAACTACAAAAGTTTCCAAATATTGGAGCTCTGTTTCAGAATAAAGACTTCACTGCATGGCATACCTGCTGGGTGAGGTGAGTTTTGCTTCTTAAGACTGCTTCTCTAGGAACCCATCTCCCAGATGAGTAGTATATGATGGATGAATGAAAACGAATCGTGACACTAAAACTGATGATTAGAAAAACAACTGGCTTCAGATGGTAAAAATGGAGTCTTTCAGAAGATAGAAAAATGACTCCTCGGTCTGGTGTGGGTGATGGAAGAATTACACTGTGATGTGACAGCTAGTATTTAGAAGTGTGCTATGGATGCCCCAGGAGGAACACGCTCACACAGTCGTTTCTCGAAACAGCCTGACACATAGTTAAAACCTCTCTCTTCCTCTCCAGCATCCTGTTCTGTCACTGATAGTGTTGATTAGGTTTACAAGGAAAGTGGGGTTGAGGGAGAAGAGAGTCCCACCTGAATACACCTGATCATGTAAAAGCATTTAGAATTCACTCAACGTGATTAAAAAAAAAAAAAAAAACAATAAAAAAAACTCAGTCAAGCAGCTAAAAGAGCGGCTATAAAAAGTGAGACTAAACCTGCATAACTTGTTTGAACCCATTCTGGATCAATGGAGTTGGAAAAAGTATTTTAGATTTTTTTCTTCTTCTTTCGGCATTTTGCTTCAGGGGTCGTTGCAGCAACTCAGTTTCTTCCAGCTAACCCTATCTGCTGCATCTTCTTCTGTCACGCCAACTATCTTCATGTCTTCCTTCACTGTATCCATGAACCTCCTCTTTGGCCTTCCTCTAGGCCTCTTTCCTTCACCTGTTCCAGCTTGCCTGCACACGCTTCTTCACCTCTTTTCCACACTCTCCGTTACTCTGGACTGTTGATCCTAAATACTTAAAATCTTCCACCTTCTGTTTGGGTTTAGATGGAGAGTAAAATGGTTTTGATTTAAAAACTCTTGAGGTTCATCTGTAGATAGTAGTCCCTCATACAGATCAGGGGCAAGTTCCTGCCCCAAATGGAAGAGTTTAAGTATCTCAAGGTCTTATAAGTGAGAGAAGAATGGAGCGGAAGATCAACAGACGAATTGGCGAAGAGTCTTCAATTATTAGGACGCTGTTTCGGTATGTCGAGGTGAATAGAAAGCTGAGCCTAATTGCATGTTCCTACGTCTGGTCAATAATCCATTATTTACTTTATGATGTTTTACCTAATGCGTTCACATTTTCCATCAGTCATTAATCATATTGTCCAGCTGATTCTTTGAGTACATCTGATTTTATCACTTGGTGATTGTTTTGTGAAGTACTAGTTTAGGAGGAAAAGTTCTGAACCATTGTGTCAAACTGATAACGGTTTCTATTCTTTTCCAGTTTCTTAAGAATACACAATACTAGGTGTTATGTTTCTTAGTGGCTTCCTATTTCCCCAGATTTTGTCTAACTTGCTTCAAACAAGTTTGCAAATCTTTTTAGCACATTTCAGAGCTTAGATGGCATGTGAAGTCCCGCCAAAGGGACCTCCTATCCTGAGATAGGGCAATGGTTCAGGATACGCCGTGGAAACAAGTATAAAAAGCAGGTAGAAGTGCAGATCCGATTCCATGCTACGGGTGAGTCGAGGTTCTAACAGAAATCTAGAGACACCACAACATAGTGTTGATGGGCTTTAACACAAATGCTTTCCAACCGCTCCCCTCAAGAAGGTGGCTGAAAAGTTTCTCAAGCAGAAGCAAAAGGATTTGGAAAAGTATTTTTCTGTCTAATTGTTTTAATAAGTTAAATTTCCATTCAGTTTTGGAACATCAGAACTAGTTCAACTTGATCAAAACATCTAATTCTTTGTGTTTTTACATGTTGAAGAAAATGTTTCCTGCCCCAAGTGGAGGAATTTAAGTATCTCAGGGTTTTGTTAACGAGTGGAGGAAGGATAGAGCGGAAGATCGACAGGCGGATCGGTGCGGCGTCAGCAATAACTAGGACGCTGCATCAATTTGTCGTGGTAAAGAGAGAGCTGAGCTGAAAAGCAAAGCTCTCGATTTACAAGTCGATCTACGTTCCTACCCTCACTATGGTCACCAGCTGTGGGTGGTGACCAAAAGAACGAGATCGCGGGTACAAGCGGCCAAAATGAGTCTCCTCCACAGGAGGAGCTTGGTGTCAAGCCCCTCCTCCTCCCAGTTAGAGGAGCCAGATGGGGTTGTTCGGGCATCTGGTCAGGATTCCCTTAACCCACCGGAAGGAGATCAAGAGACAGACCCCGGACCCGCTGGAGAGACTATGTCTCACAACTGCCTGGGAATGACTCAGTATCCTTCTGGGTGAGCTGGAGGATAAAGCTGGGGTGAGAGAAGCCTGGGTCTCCCGTCTGAGGTTGTTGCCCCCGCGACCCAGCCCCAGATAAGCGGAAGATGACGGAACAGAAATGTTTTGGTTTTTCGAAAAGTTGAAAACTCCAATTTTGTACAGATGTACTGTACGTATTCACCAATCACAAACAAATATTTGGACACATTATCTTAGCTCGTTTGCATTTATTGGAAAATTTGTTCAAAGCTTTGAACATGTTTGGAAAAAAGAAACAAACCTTTAATTAAATCACAAACCTGATTATAAAACTCCATAAGACAAACCTCACAATAGACTTACAAGTAACCTGGCAGGATGCACACACACTCTCGGAGACAGTGATCGTGTTTGTCAGGCTGTCTTCACGGCATGCAGGGTAAGCTTCCTAATTAAGTCAAGAAGAAGCTTTTACTTTTGGGACAGACTCATTTGTTCTCATTGTGTGTCACCGATGGCTGCAGGCCTCTAATCACACACAAAGAGACAGAGAGACAGCTCAAGCTCGCCTGCTTGCTGGGTGCCAACAATTAACCTTCTCGCCAAGACTTCCAACTGAGAATGTGGTCTTCCACGAGGAGTTTCTTATTTCTTTTAGTCCTTCAGAATTTCTACAATCGGTAATCCTGTCATCTGTTTCTGTACAACGACGGTACTTAACATCCTTGTTGTTTGGTTAGTTTGGAAAAAAAAAAAACTCTAATATAAACATAGAGAGGAACTGAAATGCATCGCAGAACTCTGGCAAAGAGAAATCGTGTGTCAGATTATAAGTTTTAAGCAAATATAAATGGATAAATAAAGGCCCGCATATTTCACCCTGAAATTATGCACATAAAATGTAAAAAAAAAAAAAAAAAGACGGAAGAAAATAAAGCTGTAAAGTCCTGATGGGCTTAAGCCATGGAGGAATAAATCACATCCGTTTCCACAGAGTGAGTGATTCTCCTGCCTTTCAGACAGAGATACATCAGGACAGATAAATAATTACTGCTGAGTATTACCACTTTGATAAATAGTTGCTCCTGCTTCTGACACTTAAATCATTTGACTTCACATTTTTAAAACCTTCCTAAATTTTTAAGCTGAAATTCATCATTTAGGAAAGTTTTCACAGTGAAAAGAAATATTTTAATTCACCGAAAAATTATGCAAACATAAAAATTCTTTTTGCGGATGTTGTGGTCCTGTTGGCTTCACCGGAAAAGGGTGGAATGCCCCCTGCAGGTCAGGGAAAGGGTCCTGCCCCAAGTGGAGGAGTTTAAGTATCTCGGGGTCTTGTTCACACGTTGGGTAAGGATGGAGCTGGAGATCGACAGGCGGATAGGTGCAGCGTCAGCAATAACTAGGACGCTGCATAGGCCCGTCGTGGTAAAGAGAGAGCTGAGCCGAAAAGCAAAGCTCTCAATTTACAAGTCGATCTACGTTCCAACCCTCACCTATGGTCACCAGCTGTGGGTGGTGACCGAAAGAATGAGATCGCGGATACAAGTGGCCGAAATGAGCTTCCTCTGCAGGGTGGCTTGGCTCTCAATCAGAGATCGGGTGAGGAGCTCTGCCATCTGGGAGGAGCTCAGTGTCGAGCCGCTCCTCCTCCAGATCGAGAGGAGCCAGATGGGGTGGTTCAGGCATCTGGTCAAGATGCCCCCCGAACGCCTTACTGTTGAGGTGTTTCGGGCATGTCCCACCAAGAGAAGACTGAGAGGCAGACCCCAGACCCGCTGGAGAGACTATGTCTCACAGCTGGCTGGGGAACGACTCGGGATCCTCCTGGGTGAGCTGGAGGACGCAGCTGAGGAGAGAGAAGCCTGGACTTCCCGTCTGATGCTGCTGCCCCCACGACCCGGCCCCGGATGAGTGGAAGTTGACGGAACGTAACGGAAAATGGAGCAGAATTTCTAAAGTGCATGCATTCTATGCTCATCAGCATTTTCATATGATCCACATGATGCACAAAATTTCATATGATGATATCAATCTAAAGATCCAGAATCCAATCAGTTTATTTCCATATGAATCAGCGTTGTTGTGTTTCATTTTGAAGGGATTGACAGTGAATAACTACTGTTCGCAACATCTGCTAACCAGGATTGTTTTTTGCTCGCAGGGTGGTTCCAGCAAGAGCAAGGCAAGCGTAAAAACAAACATGACAGCGGGTTAATCTCTTCCCCGTGAAGGCTAAATTTTACCAAGTTCTCCCCAACCCAATCCGAAACATTCTAGAATGAAGTGTGTATACCTAGGGGCTTGAATAAGAGGAAGACAAGTACAGTAGAGCACAAATCTGCCTGCCAGTCGTCTCCATGAGAGCTTCCAGAGTGCCTCTTTGTCTTTTCATTCCCTCCTTTTCTGTTCTTCTCGCCTGGGTGTTCGGCCGACCTTTGCTCTTTTCATCAGTCATCTATCATTCATGTTCTTCTCTGATAGAAGACAAACATTAATATAAAAAAAAAAAAGACGAGGCGCCAAGAGCATTTGCGTTCGCATACACACACAAGCAAAATAGAAATGGTTTTAACGGAGTGTGATGGAAAGTTGTTTGTGAGAGCACAAAACAAAATAACACGTTGTATTTGATTTCAGACTAAAAAAAGAGAGCGAGAAAGAAAAACAACCTCAGCAAATTTATACCCGAACCGGGGTACGGGTAGACATATACAGCATACATGTCTAGCTGTATGTATATGTACATATACAGACATACAGTACATGTCTGCACATACAGACATATATATTGAATACATACTAACATATGCTGGTATAAAAAGCCGGAAGTGATAAAAAAAAAAAAAGCTTGACGTTATGAAAAAAATAGCTGGACGTGTGGTTGGCTCACCCCTCGCCTGCGTGGAGGAGATGGCAAGGGACAGAATGAAAGCAAAACTGACATCAGTTATGCTAAATCCCTCCCACTCCGTCCATAAATCTTTGGACCATCTGAAAAGCAGCTTCAGCAACAGACTCCTGCAACCCCGCTGCTCAAAGGAACGGTACAGAAAATCATTTCTGCCGTCCTCCATCGAAAAATATATATATATATATATATACTTTGTATATATCGTTGTATGACATTGTATTGTAGCTTGTAGTATTGCCTTGTCTTGTATTGTAGTACTACAGCACTCAAATTTCCCTTCAGGGATGAATAAAGTATATTCAATTCAATTAGATATTCTTTCATTGGTCTGACAGGACATTGCTAAATTTATGTATACATTAAATTTGCATTGAAAAAGTGGTGCATGTCCATTCGACAAAAATATATGTATAAAAATATATATTTGAATAACTCAAAGTATGTTAAATAAGTCAGACATTTCTTAGAGAGCTACAAACCAAGCTGTGTATGTTTGATGGCATCGGCTACAAAATGAGTCAGTATCGAGCCCTTTTAAAAAAAGCTGTTTTTATAGGAAATCTAATTCATTAACCAAACCAGAGTGAGCCCACGGACTCTCTGTAGTTTGGACCAGTTCCAAACGGACACAGAGGGAGAGCAAAGAAGCCCCTTGGACAACAGAACCACACCATCACAATTATGAGCTACACTTGGTTTACACAAGGAGAACATGCAAGCCCACACACACACAAAAAAAGAAAAACCTCCTGATGCCAAACAGCAGAACCATCTCACCGGGAGGCAGCCGTCCTGACCACTGAATCAGCATGCCATCCTAACAAGTTCCTTTCAGCCACACACAAAACATGTAATTACTGTGGAGAAACAGTCACAGCTCAGCTAGCTACCAACACAAATGGAGGGGAAATGATTTTGTTGTCTTTAGGCAGAAGGAAAAACATCACAGTAGTGGGTTAGTAAGAGAAAAACACATGTTGGGATGAATTATTCCACTCAGACATCCAATTAAACTTTATAAGCTAAATGAAAGCGACATTTTGCTTTGGTCAAGCCAACCTTTTAGTCAACATTGGAGATATAAATACCATTTTAGCTTTTGTACAAACATGACATTTCCTGAATTAATACTGCAAATGCTTTTGAAACACAATTTCACATTTCTTTAAATTCAATTAAATTTTACTTGTATAGCCCAAAATCACAGAATTTCCGTCTCAATGGGCTTCACAAGAAAAAGAGGAATGTATTAACACAAATGCACAGCAAGAAAAATAACTAACAAACGCTAACTAAACAAGACTAGCACATTTATGCACTCAGACTCTCCTTCTCGGTGAGGAAAAACTCCTGAAAAACCCATCAGTGGGGAAAAAATAAGAAACCTCGTGGGGATCCAGATGAAAGAGAGATCCCTGCCCCGGGACGAGCAACCAATGTGTCAAAGATTATTGTTTAAATATTAGGTTATTCTACTCTACAGTTAAATTTAATCTAAAGAAGTCAATAAATGAAGATAGACTTTAAATTATTACCAACCATACCAGTAATAAAATACGTGGCTGCAACATGCATGCAACTCTTTAGAAACCCGTCCTTGTTTAGTCAATCAGCCCTTAAACACACACATAACTAGCTTAGTTTCACTGATGCGGTCCTGCTACGTGGTAGAAATAAGTTGTAAACAGACCACAGAATGCATCTCTGTCCAATGCAGGTATTGATCGATCTGTTTGAGACTAAGCTTCTGTTCAGAAGCCGAAAAGATGGAGCGTTTAAATCAGATTAGGTGACTTCAAAAAATATAATATCTGCCCTCCTAAAAGCTTTAAAATACATTTATTTAGCTTCTCTTCAATTTTAGAGATTATAAATTTCTCCCTTCTTTTGCTCCCCCTCTTGATCCTGTCAACTGGGTGTGTGCACGACACAGCGTAAAATATTGTTTGAGGTGTTAAATACAGTGTGAAGTGCATCCACTTAACAAAGCAAGGGCATATTCTTTTGAATTAATATAAGAAAAAGGACATCCTGTTGGGACCGGGCGTGAGCAGAACGCATGCCTTAAACATTTCTATTTATGGGAGATTGTTAGTGTGGTGGAGAACAAAATCCATGGCCAAGACCAACCTGTTGTTCGAATACTATTCAAATACTGGACAGAACAGTCAGTCATCTTCTCATCCGTCAGTCCCTTTTGGGGTTGCAGGGGCTGCCGGAGCCCATTCCAGCTGATTTAAGGTAAAGGGCAGGGTACACCCCGAACAGGTCGCCTGTCTGTCGCAGGGCCACACACATACAACCATCCACACACACAAACACTCATTCCTAGGGGCAATTTTGGCACCGGCCAATCAACCTAGCATGCATGTCTTTGGAGGGTGGAGTACCCGGAGGAAACCCATGCAAACACGGGGAGAACATGCAAACTCCACACAAAAAGGAAAGTGTTCCAAGCCTCGTCCCCACCCGGGACTTGAACCCACAACCTTCTTGCTGTGAGGCCACTGTGCTACCCACTGCGCCACCTGGACAGAACAGTTCACAAATAATCAAAAAATCCATAACTAACATTTAAAATATCTTCAGAAAGGATTTTGTTGTGGGGAAAAAAATAAATATGGTAGAAATCTCCAAACAGGTAACTTACATATTACCTCCTCTTTAAGACGTTCCTTTTTGTGCAACCAGGGTTGATATGATTAAGGTAACTTGAATTAGAACCAGTCACAAGCTCAATGTCCTTTTGGATCAATCGAAAGTTTAGAGAAGACCAGCTAAACCTGAACCATTTTATTTCAGTTTCCACAGTGTACTTTTCAGTCCATGACTGCAAAAGTAACGTTCCAGGCGGCTTAGTGGAGAACAGATGCATTTTCCTAATAGAGTCTACAAAAGTCAATGAAGCAGCAACCCGGGACGCTTTGTTCGCCGTGGTCGGACAATAGACAGATGTCACGGGAAATGGGTCATACCGTGACGGCATGAGGCTTTATTTTATATGAGGACGTTAATGAAGTGTGTGAGCTTGAAAAGATGCAGACTCATCTCACTGGAGCTTTTACTTATCTGGCTGTCATGCGTAGCCCAGCTGGAGATGTGAGGATGATGATGATGCATCAAAAGCTTGTATACACAACATACACAGCCTGCTATAAATAACCCGTAATTTGTTGGTTGACTGCTGAGAACAAGTCAAAAAGCATTATGTGTGGTAGCTTTAAGGAGGTACGGAAGATCTTGATGAATTCCTTTTTTGCAAAATTACTTAAATCTGACTTCATTGGGTCGACTTCCACTTATGTAAAAAATGTGCAGAAAAAATATGTATTTATACAGTATATACAGTGGTGGAACGTAACGCAGTAAATGTACTTCGTTCCTGTACTTAAGTAAAAAAATTGTGTATCTGTACTTTACTTAAGTAAAATTTAAGACCGGTACTTTTACTTTTACTTCACTACATTTTAGAGCAAATATCTGTACTTTTACTTCGCTACTTTTTAAAAGTGTGTTTTACACTTTTCGTTACATTTTCGTTCAGGAATTTGAAAAATACATCGTTTTTTTTAGCGCATCTTGAAGCCGCATCGCCAAAATCAAAAGAAGCAGTTGACCGGGAGAAGAAGTAATGAATCGAGAAACATTTTCCGCATTCATTTAGCGCCAAAAACCTAACATGAAATATTGTACAAATTAAAAAGAGTCAGAAAATCGTTGTTCGTTGTGTTTACTTCTAAATAAAAAGTTGAGCCATCATTACACAGAGCAGGGGCGTATCTAAAATTTTCCAAAGGGGGTGGGGCTTTCACAAAGCCAATATATAGTGACTCGGGGCCTCCCCCCCAAAACATTTTGAAAAATAAGTGTTATTTTCCTCCATTTTGGCGGCCCATTCACTGGCCCTTCTAGGGGATAGCTTGACTTGTCCCCTTTCCATTTATTTTATTTATTTATTTATTTTGTGGACCAAAACAGGCGGGAGAGGGGGGTCACACCCCTGCAGAGTATTTATCTTGGTTACCATGGTGACACCCTATAGCACAAAAAATAACATTTGAATTATGATCAAATACTTTTACTTTTTACTTAAAAAGTACAATTTACGCCAATTATTTTTGTACTTTTACTTAAGTAGATTTTTTTTTATTGGTACTTTTACTTTTACTTAAGTAAATTTTTTGCCAAATTATCTGTACTTTTACTTAAGTACAAAAAGTGAGTACTTCATCCACCACTGTATATATATATATATATATATATATATTTGCATATTTCCATTGGTTGGGGATGCAAACTCAGAAAAAGCGGAAAAGACCAAGCTGGTTCTTAATGCTTACCCAGTATTCACAAAGATTTGCTGGGCTGACAGTGCTTAGAAGATCTTCCATATTGCTTTTAACTGTTATGCATTCATAAAAATGGGCTTCCAGCTCATTCCCTCTCCTCTACCTGTCATCTTCCTCCATTTCTCTATCTCTTTCTCACTATTCTCAGGCTCCTTCACTTCTTAAAAAGTGCAGACGCAAGCACACACACATACATCCTGTGTCTCTGCTCTCAGCCGGGGAGGGGAGGCGCGCAGGTGGAGGAGATCCATCACAGTGACAGAGGCGGAGGTAGAACACTCATGTGTGGCTCCGACTTTGAAGACGACCTTGTCTATCAGTCATTCACAGAGAGGAAACACAGAAACATCTTTTCAGCTAGGTATGAAGGCTAAGCTTGTTTTTTAAACATGATTCTCTTTGTGGTATTGACGTCTTAATTAACTCATGAGAGAATAACTCCATGTGATCCAGAGGTCATTAGCATAATTCCTTATTATGAAGCACCAAATACAATCTATACAGAAGTTGTCTGCAACGCTTCATTAACTTGTAAAGATCTGCAGAACACAGATATTACACTTCTGGAGGGTCTTTGAGAGAAAGATGGACTACGTCTCGTTCCAGTGACTGCAGCTCTTTCCACTACCCACCAACTCTGGGTTTAAAGATTAAAAATAACTCTTTTCTCGTTGTGCTTTATGCACAAAAACAAACACAATTTGAATTTTGGAAGAATAGTTACACAGTAGGTTTGAAAGCTTCCTGATTTATATAGCTTACTAGGAGGTGTGAAAGCCTGACTATTGCTCAACACTTTTTACAATGGACTTATTAATACAAAAAATAGGTTTATTACAGAACAATCAGTAGGTTGAAAATAACGCAGAAGAAAAATAATGTCGCCAAATTAAGGAGTGAACTGTTTTTTAGGGGGTTCCCAGTATAGAAAAAAAAAAGTTGGTAACTACTGCTAAATCCCTAGTACAAGTTGGACTTGTGATGCTTGAATTAAGGACATGGACGTTCTAACACAGCGGTGGGCAAACTTTTTGATCCGTGGGCCACATTGAGTTCTAACATTTGACAAAAGGGCTGGAACAGGAGCAGATGGATGGCGTGCTTTGGTAACCGCTAGATTAGACCGATAGAATGACGTGCTAGATTTTAAATAAGCGCAATAAATGTTACATCAAGATTGGTAAATTTCAAATCTAGCGGCGTTAGCTCGGAAATCTAGTGCGATAGCACTTAAAAATATGCATTTAGCGGTGCTGGGTTTAAAATCTAAGCGCTTGATGTAACATTTTGCTTGTTTTTAACTTCTAACTCGCTTGTTTACGTGTGTGTATTGGGCCTGATGGCTTTACATATCATAAAGTGCGGCATGTAGTGAGGTAACATTGGAATTGCAGGAAAATAAAACATTAACAAGTTTTATTGATTTTTTTTTTTTCAAGTTCGGCGGGCCGGATTAAAAGTTTAACGGGCCGGAAGTGGTCCGCGGGCCGTAGTTTGCCCATGCCTGCTCAAACAGACACCACAAACTCCCCCAGAAATGCGCTACAAATGTACCTGAAGAACTTCCGGCTTGGATCTGGGTTTTGTGTAAATATTGAATGAGAGATGGTGAGTTTGTCTCTTTCTAAATATTAACTGAGCGTACAATCTTCAGTTAAAAAGATTGATTTTTGGGTTCGGTGAGCAGACATCCTCTTCAAACTTTCCCTTTTGAAAAAAAGTTTAAAGTGAAGGTTTTCTCAGGTAACCCTTTTATCTCTTTAGTTATGCTTCTATGGGTTCATACTGCTCCAGAACCTGCTCTCTGTTTCTTTTATTCAATCTGCATGTTACCAAAACTGTATTCCTAAAGATAAACTTGTTTAGCTTATATTTCTCACCTGAAATTCTGGTCCAGACGGTTAGTTATGGGCTTGTTAAACCTTCTCCACGTCCAATGAAGGCAGAAAGCCAACCAACAAATGCTCGACTTTAAATCATGCCAAAAATTAGATTTTCATACCACTTATGAAGCTCAAAATGGCTCAGAAAAAAAAATAGACTAGAATATGATGCTTTAATTATGCTGATTATGCTAGACCGCAATCTCCAGCTCTCACTGGATCGATTTGCTGCCGAGTGTGAAGCGGCCGGGATGGGAATTAGTACTTCCAAATCCGAGACCATGGTCCTCGCCCGGAAAAGTGTGGAATGCCCTCTGCGGATCAAGCACAGCGTCCTACCCCAAGTGGAAGAGTTTAAGTATCTCAGGGTTTATTAACAATTTCAATTAAAATATTAGGGATTCACTGCCCCGAGTGGAAGAGTTTAAGTATCTCAGGGTCTTGTTCACGAGTGGGGGAAGGATGGAGCGGGAGATCGACAGGCGGATCAGTGCAGCGTCAGCAATAACTAGGACGCTGCATCGGTCCGTCCTGGTAAAGAGAGAGCTGAGCCGAAAAGCAAAGCTCTTGATTTACAAGTCGATCTACGTTCCAACCCTCACCTATGGTCACCAGCTGTGGGTGGTGATCGAAAGAATGAGATCACAAATACAAGTGGCTGAAATGAGCTTCCTCCACAGGGTTCTCACTAGGCTCTCACTCAGAGATCAGGTGAGGAGCTCTGCCATCCGGGAGGAGCTCGGTGTCGAGCTGTTCCTCCTCCAGGTCGAGAGGAGCCAGATGGGGTGGTTTGAGCGCCTCGCTGTTGAGGTGTTTTGGGCACATCCCACCGGAAGGAGACCAAGAGGCAGACCCTGGACCCGCTGGAGAGACTATGTCTCACAGCTGGCTGGGGAATGACTCGGAATCCTTCCAGGTGAGCTAAAGGATGCAGCAGGTGAGAGAGGCCTGGGCTTCCCGTCTGAGGCTGGTGCCCCTGCAACCCGGCCCTGGATAAGCGGAAGACGACGGAACGGAATTATGCTGATTATTTTTTTCATAGTTTATTTAAACAGATAACATGTAATGATATACATTTCTGTAATAAACAAATAACAAGAACTTTGAGATAGTTTTGTATTTAATTAGTAGAATATAATAAAATCTAATTAAATGATTGGTTTCACAAGCTGCATATTATTGCACACATCCACCAACTGAGCTGCTTTTCAGGGCAAATATCATCTCACCTTCTCTGTAATTAGATTATCTGTTAATGATGTTATAATAGGTAATGCAATTCATGCTGATTAACGAGGTCGGAAACAGGCAGCAGATTGAAAACCTTTGTGAGGCAGGAGATGATGGGGTTGGTTAATCTAACAGAGACTTTGAAGAAGTTCCTCTATCATTAGGACTGCAAAGAAATTCATTTTGATCTGTTCAACAATATTCTTTTGATGGCGTGCTCTGAAATGTTGGGGTTAGGTTCTCTGTGACTCGCTACCACTAGCGACTGTTGGCGTTTGTCTCTGCCCACCACCGCTCGGGGCGGAAATCTCATAACTACGTCTTATATTCTTTCCTTTATAGTCAAGATGGTAAAAAGCCTCCACGAGTCCATCAGCTAAGGCTAGGAGAGTCCTGACTGTGAAATCGAGAAGGACAAACGAGACATATTTTGTCCACTACGGGTGTGGTGGGCTGGACTAGACAAGATATTTTAGTCATCTGATGATAATGTCTTCAGGGTACCTTGCTGCCGAGGAGTTCCAGAAGGGGCTGTTATGGGGACAATGTCTCATCGGTGGCCAGGAGCTAGCGTAAGAGAAGTCCTGGCTTCCCTGCAGAGGCTGTTGCCCCTGTGACCTGATCTCGTATAAGCAGAAGGCAACTGTACTGTACGGTATGATGGGCTGGCCATTAGTAAATCCTCCAAAATGCCAAAACCAGGTTATTTTTAGCAGCCGAGCAGATGTTTTCCACCCATACGTATCTCCATCCTTTAAACTGAAATTGCCCTGTTGTGGAGCGACGTCGTGCAGCGGCGATCCATCATAAAATCTATTCAGGTGTGTTTAATTTGCATGTGCTGAAAGCGGCGCGCTGTCTGGAGATTATGTATCTGCTGACGGCGAGGAGGGGATCATCTCAGAGGCCACTGCTTGCTGGCGTGGAAAATCACTGTTAAAAATTCTGCATCGAGAAGCAAAATAAACATGCAGACATCAATCAATTACCCTTCCTTATGTTTTTTTTTTTTTTACCATCCCCTCCCAGCTCCATGGTGGCACCATTTTTCACAGCCTCATATTCTCCACCAAACATCATTCCTCCTCTCTGCATCTGATTTCTGGATCTCATCTCTTTTTATGGAAGTCTTTTTATGTTTGCAAATAAATAAAAGATAAAGACAATCATTGCTTTTATTTCTGAAATGCAGCTTATTCCTCTGACTGAGTCGGAAAAGGAAGATCACTTCACAATGGCTTTTAAAAGTCAAGCTAAAAAAGAATTAGAAGCCGAAAATGTGCCACGAGAGGATGCAGCCTTCTAATGCAACACACTTTCCTCATTACCGCAATTTGCTTTTTTACATCCAGGTTGAATAAATTAGCAGGGAAGAAGACAGAGATGTTTTCTGCAGCAAGTAAATCTGAGACATCATCAGCACATCCTGAACAATGCAGCTCAAAATTCAAGATTTTTCCAAGACTTTCATTATTCAAAAAAAAATTTCAGCCAATTTTCCACAAATACATCAAAGTGTATGAGCACAGACATTAACTCCAGACAGACACACAGATAGGCTCACGCTCCACCTTCTAACCTCATTTCCAGTAGATGATGTAACCAGAAAAAAATCCCTGTGCTCACATTGTGCATGCATATGTGTCGCCAGAGTTACTGAGTGTTATTGCATAAAAGCTCAAGAGAAGAGTTTTTTATGCCAGATTTGCAGATTAAATAACAGTCTCCTGTTTGTTTTGCTTTGCATTCAGATTACACACAACCTCCCCAGCTGGCAGTGAGCGTATATATACAGTTTATATGGGTCATTTTCAATTTTTTTTCCATTTTAGCTAGTGAAAAAATAAAATATAAGTATATCCATAGGTTCCTACTCTCTTTTGTTTTTGATAAAGGATTGATTTAGAGACCCAAATCTGCCGGTGGCCCCTTTTTTTTACAGATGTACTTTTAATTACAATTAAATTTAAGTTTGGCCATTCACCTCTTTGTGTCCACTCTGTTACATACCTGATTGGAGTCATTTAAAATAACAGTATAATAACTGTTTCAGTAACAGAGTGGACAAATTGTGTTTCTTCTGTTCACTACAGCTAGGAAAGTTGATGTATTATCACTCACATTAAATCATTTAAAACTATTTCACAAATATTATCACCAGTAAATGGCATTTCTCTTATATTCTAGATAATCTATATATTATGCTGGTAACAGAGAAGACATTTCAAAATGAACCTTACCCTTTTTAAGATTTGAAACCTTCATAAACTTTAGCCAAAATACTTTAGCCACATGGCTTCTTCTCCAAAAGTTACTTCCTGTCTGCAGCAGTGAATCCTGGTGGCAGTTGTTGGAACTTGATGAACATTATGATGTACAATATGGTAACAGAGTAAAAGTAACAGAGTGGACATCATATTGAGGGACAGGTCTTTTTGCGTGTATTATGTCATTTTTTGGTAACATTTTCATGCAAACAGTTAATAGGGTCTATAACCTTAGATGGCCTTGTTTATTTAAGGCAAAAAATTAATATTTTTTTACCATAGAAAAGATTCTTGATATGCTACTGAAAGATAAGCATTTTATTGAGGGACAGTGAAATTTGGCTGGGTAGAGATTTTTAATCATCACAAAGTGAATAAAATATTTATCCTATGACAGTTTTAAATACATGTGTATGCAACATTATAGTAGCAGACTTAGAATTAACAGTGAAATCAACTTTTCAATCATTTAGATAACTGAAACTTTGCCCTTTCAGGATAGGACACAAAACGGAAAGAAATTTGAAATTGACCCATTTACATAGTATGCAGTAACATCACAGAGATGGAGCATTTCTATTGGAGGGTGGGAGGGGAGCCACAGCAGGGACACTGTGTTTCCTGCAAACACGTATCCTAAATCTGGGTGTGGGATAGTGACTAGTTTGACACTCAGAATGAGGAGGCAGTCTGGCGGTGATGGCAAAGCAGCAGGTTCAAAGACTGAGGTTAAGGATGCAACAGGCCATTCCATTTGTATCGCTCAGTCATTTTGTTAATCAGAACTTTTTACCAGCTATGCAGCATTTTCAAAACTGAGCACAAAGTTTGGAAAGTTGCTGTTCACGGTCTATGTTTCGTTCCATCGTCTTCCGCTTATCCGGGGCCGGGTCAAGGGGCCAACAGCCTCAAATGGGAAGCCCAGGCTTCTCTCACCCCAGCTGCATTCTACAACTCACCCGGAAGGATTCCGAGTCCTTCCCTGGCCAGCTGTGTGACATAGTCTCTCCAGTCGGTCCGGGGTCTGCCTCTTGGTCTTCTCCTCCTGGTCTTTAACTTTGTTAAATGAATAAATCTGATGAGCGAGCTGCGTTAGCTGTGCTAGCATCAATTTACAACAATCACATTAGGAATCTTTTAAACTTTTTACTTTGTGCATCTTTGGTCTCTTAGCAAACAACTGTTGGATGCTGAATGTGTTAACCTATATCTAGATTACTTTTTAGAAAACGTAACTTTCTGTAATTTTTTTTCCCATTGCTTAGTTCTTGTATAAAATTTCAAATGACAAAATGTTAAGTTTCTTTGGGTTTCTACCATGTTTGAACATTAGTCACAGTCAGTCAGTCACCTTCTTATCCGTCTATCCCTTTCAGGGTTGTGGGGGGTGCCGGAGCTCATTCCGGCTGATTCAAGGCGAGGGGCAGGGTACACCCGGAACAGGTCGCCAGTCTGTCGCGGGGCCACACACATGCAACCATCCATCCACACACACACTCATTCCTAGGGCCAATTTGGTACTGCCCAATCAACCTAGCACGCATGTCTTTGGAGGGTGGGAGGAAACCGGAGTACCTGTAGGAAACCCACGCAGAGAGAACATGCAAACTCCACACAGAAAGGACAGTGTTCCAAGCCTCATCCCCACCCGGGGACACAGGGTGTACGTCATGGATCCCCACAGGTGGAGAGGGGCTCCTCGACGGAGCCATTCCTCCTTGACGAGGAATGGCTCCGTCGAGGAGCGGACCCAGAACAAGGAATGGCTCCGTCAAGGAGCGGACTGGCACGGGCCGGTGGGCTAAACCCAACAAACTGTTTTAAGGACTGTCCTTTTAGTAAATTTTATAGTTTTTAAATAAATATTGTTAAAACTAGCTTTATGGTCTGTGCCTGTGCTTTTCTGGCGCACCCCGCCCGGTCCAAAACCGGCAGACCTGGTTACGTTAGCCTAGGATGTTGTTCTTCACCATCATTATCTATATATTCTTTGAGAAAAACAATACTACTACATGAAAGCACAATGCACCCTATTTCTAACATGTTGTGATGGGACCTCGTTTTCTTCTTTCGGCATTTCCCTTCAGGGGTCGCCAGAGCAAGTCAGTTGATGGGACGATGACGATAATTTATACATTTAGGGTTAAAGATCAATCACGTCTGTTTAAACACAAACAAATAAGTTGATTTTTTTCTTATATGTAAACCAATCAAATGACTTCTACAAAGATTCAATTCAATTTCAATTCAATTTTATTTGTATAGCCCAAAATCACAGAATTTTCGTCTCAATGGGCTTCACAAGAAAAAGAGGAATGTTCCGTTTCGTCATCTTCCGCTTTTTCCGGTGTCGGGTCGCGGGGGCAACAGCCTCAGACGGGCAGCCCAGGCCTCTCTCTCCCCGGGTGCATCCTCTGGCTCACTTGGAAGGATCCCAAGTCGTTCCCCGGCCAGCTGTGAGACATAGTCTCTCCAGCGGGTCCATGGTCTGCCTCTTGGACTCCTCCCGGTGGTCCGTGCCCGAAACACCTCGCCCGCGAGGCGCTCGGGGGGCACCCTGACCAGATGCCTGAACCACCCCATCTGGCTCCTCTCGACCTAGAGGAGGGAGCGGCTCCTCCAAGAGGAATGTATTAACACAAATACACAGCAAGAAAAATAACTAACAAATGCTAACTAAACAAGACTAGCACATTTATGCCCTTAGACTCTTCTTCTCGGTGAAGAAAAACGCCTAAAAAACCCATCAGTGGGGAAAAAAATAAGAAACCTTGTGGGGATCCACATGAAAGAGAGATCCCTCCCCAGGGAAGATATAACTATCACCTCTGTAGTGACAGAAAGGTATAACAAGCCTTTACAAAACATGCACACACAAAAGTCACTGCCTCCATCTTTGCTGTAGCGTTCTATTATGAAAAACTGCCCACCCCATTACACACACATTCCGACAAGTGCCTTTGTTATATATAGAGTAGAGAAGCTCTTTAGATATTGTGTTTATTCACTCTAATTCATCATAATTAAAGGTTACCCACCAACTGAACAGAAAACAAAATGGCTGAAGTTATTTTTTCCCCCCTAAACAGCTGTGATTGATCTTCTCTCTCTGCCCTCATCCTGTTGTGACAGGAATTAATTTGCTTCAAAAAGACAGGAGAACAAATGGAAACATGAAGAAAAAAAAAGCAACAGAGGACATTTTTGAAGAGGTGGGAGAAGCATTCATACACAGTGAAAATTGTAAAAAAAAAAAAAAAAAAGAGAGAAGAAGAGAGGCCCTTTTTGAAAGAGGCTGAAAGCCACATACGTGTCTGATGAAACTGACATGTGCAGACGAGCGGAAGAAAGGATAGAGGCGGGAAAAACGAGGTGTGGGAGTAAATCATGCTGTGCTTTTCTCAGAAGTCAATGGCCGCAGAGCAGGCAAGGATAGGCAGTCAATGGTCGCTGGCAGCAAGAGAAAATAGATCTAAAATTAATTGTGTCCGTCTGAAGCTTTGGTCAGATACCTTGTACAGTTAAGAAAGCGGCTACATTCACGAACACAGCTCATTTGAATCAATGGTTAAACGCCCCGACCATTGTTACCGTGTTTAGCTACTCAGGTTTGCCGATCGGTCACTTAGTACACTTGTCAGTCACAGAGCACTTCATTGCGAACGCTTTCAATCTCAGTCCGATAAAAGTGGCAGTCTGAAACAGCATTAGGCTAATTGTTCAGCATTTATAGATTATGTTAGTGGGTAAAAAAAACAGCTGGTTGTGAGTTGACAAGTGCAGATTTTTTCGCTCGCTGGCAGCGGCATTCAACTTTGACTGATTTTCTTCTCGGGTAACAACGTAGCGCAATTCTTCCGAAGCAAATGGATTTCCAGGCAAATAAAAAGCTAGATTATGACTGAAAAAATCTGGATAAAAACTCAAACTATCTATTCTTTTATACACAATCCACGCCCACACTTCCCCCGCTAATGTTCTAATGTTCTTAACTACGTCTGCCTCGTGGTTCTCTAATACGCCCGCCTAACAATACACATTGGGCGCACTGCGCGCCGCTCACTTTGAAGAAAACCTAAGACTTTTATATGCACCTTATGGTAATGAAAATACGGTGAAAATATGCAAGGGATAGCAAATTAATTATTCAAGCTCGAATAGATTTTGACGATGGAACAACAAAGACCATGAACACCAAAACACGAAACAGTCTTGAAACCATTTAAAATCATCTGCGTAGATCTTAAGCTGAACAAGCATATTCGCTCAATTTATGAGCCTCGCTTATGCCACGCAAAGTGGGTATTTACATAACTTCCGTAACTCTATTTGCGCAAACTGAGCTTCAAAGATTTTTTTTTTTTATTATTATTTTTAATTACTCTATTCATCCCTCACCGGGGAAATTTGTTTGCTGCAATCCTTACACCGCAGCAGGCTGCCCTTCAACGGCGCCAATGGTGGGAGAAGCGGGGGTTAGGTGTCTTCTCCAAGGACCCTAGACGTGCTCTCCGTGGGACGCGTACCCGCGACCTTCCGGTCCGCGGGCGAACGCGCTAACCACGCGGCCACCGTCTCCACGATGATACCTATGATCAAATTTCAGATGGAAACAAACTTGATATTGTTTACATCTGCTCCAAACACACCTCCACAACGTCAAATATGAATCATGCAAATGTTTTGGACATGCATTGGTCTTCTACTAAGCCGGAGCCGCCTGTCTTTACTCATTCACAATGACAAAGAAACGTAAGTTCACCCAAGCGGAGTTAGAAATACTGATTGCCCAAAGGGAAGGAATGTATCTCTGTGCTCTTTGCAAGGCACAGCTCTGGTGGCGTCTCCCACAAGCAAGAGAAAATCAGAGTGGGAGGTGGTCACTACGGCTGTGGCTTTGTGAGTGACGTACATTACTCCATCAAGAAAATAAAATGGACAGACAGACAGATAAATACCGTAGATCAGTCCGGAACGCATAGTGCTTACAAGAGTACACACTACCAGACAGGAAGTGAGCAAAGAAAAACACACATTACAGCAAGATGCAAAGTTTGAATTCTGGGAAACTGCTAAAGGCTCCCTAAACACACTCATACCCCCCACACACAAACACACACAGACAAAAAAATGAAACCTTCCTAAAACAGCTTTTCCCACAGGGGAAAAAAAAAACATCAAATAAGATGCTGATACACAAGAAGCGTCTTTTAAAACAGGCATTCGTACCCACAACTCCCCCAAAATGTAATAATACATCCAAAAAATGCTCATTTGTATCCTGGTCTTTCAATTCCCAGAGAAGGAAATGTTAGACTTCTCTCAGGAGAGAAATGTTTGCTCACTTCATGCTGAAACTAAAATACACAAAAATATTCAAGTTTGTTTCCGGTAACGGATAAGGGATGTTCCACTGTTTGCAGCCAACTTAAACAGAGTAGAAGAATATATTTGTCTAGAGACTTGTAATGAGCGGGGTGGGTTTCCTGTGAGATTAGATTGCCTTCTTAAAGCTTTAGTAGTGGACAGTGGAACTAAAACATGTCGTGCCCAACCACCCGCAAATAGAATGACTCACAGATAACATGAAGCACGAAGAAGATGATGTATAGTTAGGAAGTATTGGAAGGCAACGTTAACCACTCACTGGGCAAGTGATCGTACTCGTTCTGTTTGTAGAACATTTAAAAAAAATCTCTAGCTTTGGAATTCCTTCACTGGAAAGTTTTTCAAATGCTTTTTGGCCAATGTACTTGTTTTAAATGAAAAAAAAGAAGGAAGACCATGAGGCAGAGATAGTTAAAGGTCCCATCTCATGCAATATAACTTTTTTATTATCAGAGGCACCTTATTAAATCCTACCAATGTACCAACCGAGAAGGGCAAAAGGGGAAGGTGAAAGCTCAGTGGTAGAATGTTCGCCCTTGGACCGAAAGTTTGCCGGGTCGAATCCCACGAAGTTCCTGTCTAGGTGTCCTTTGTGAAGACACCTAAGCCCCCATTTCACCCAACCAACTAACTACACTTATCCCCTCGCCTGTATGCACAAAAAAAGAAAAGAAAAATCTGGGCACGTTTCTTTTCTACAAGAAAGACCTGACTACAAATGTTGGTACAGACAGCCTTCCGACCAAAAATGTTCATCAGTTAAATAAGTTAAAAATGTGGCTTAATTCATATTAAAATGGAATTCTACATTGCCATTGCAGTACAAATGGGAATAAAACGGGTATATTTCCGCATTAAGACGCCTTATACTCGAGGACCTTGGGCGGTCCAAATCCTTTTCAGAGTGAATGATTTCTCATCTCTGTGTGACTATGAATTGTAATCTATCAATACATTTATAATCATTTTATCTCTAAAACAATCAGAACAGGCTCCGCCCACTTTAGTTTTTCTAATTGTCAGAGGCGCCTTGGGAAATAATTGAATTGGCAAAACTTTTCTCAAGTCTCTGTTCGATTGCATAGAACAGCTTGAATGGGACTGAAGGGTTTTCAGGTTTAAATTGTTATTGATGAAATAGATCGAGTGAAGTGAAGCTTTTGAGGCAACAAAAATGAAAATATTGTCTGTAAAGATGAAATAGTCAATAAGCGTGGATTCAGCATAGTGGAGTTTACCGATTATGTCATCTATGATTGTTGCATCAGTCAGATTTTGGACTTGAACGTCTATTCGTAACACGTGCTCTTGTTCAAACGGCTTTCAGTTTTTAAATGGGACTTCTGCTTGTGGGTTTGAAAATGAAATGGATTTAATAAGTTTGACCCCGCACCAGTTCATCCACAGCATCCAACACACCACCGCACCACATCTTCTGCAACAAAATGTTTAGTGAACCTCAATCTAAATTGAACTCCCAATTAAATATTTACAACTTCCCAGGAGCTCCATGCTCCTCGTCCAGTAATAACCCTCATATAAAGAGACACAGCAGGTTTGTTCTATTTCTAATTATGAATTCTCAATTTCTCCTGGTGGAACTCGTGTGTGCTTTTAATGAAGAAGCTGCCTGTGTTTCATCTCAGCTTTCCCCTAAAATCCACAGGTGATTTCTTCCATAGGGTATTTAAATAATTGTCTTTTCGACCTTCTCACAGCAGGTCTGGCATGCTATGATTGGTAGACTGAGAGGGGCTTTGATTTGATGAAAATTTGGCCTCCAGCGCTGCTCGTCTAAATGATATCAACTAAGGAGACAGTTTCTGTCTTCTTAGAAATAATTTTTCTTTTCATTTGTTGCTTACTCCTCTGATTTCTCGGGCCTTATTAGAAGCCACCTGGGACATTCATTGTGAGAGGAAATCAAAGTTAATAGATTGAATTTTTTTGTATGTGTGAGACTAAGAAACAGAAGTTTGATTATAGAGTTTCATATCAAGCTAATTTTCTTCTTTTACAGAGCTCATATTGTCCAGTTTGATTATATTTCATCCTAATATCTTTTTTTTGTTCCCTTCCTCCATTGTAAGGTTTAATATCGTTCATTTTTGATGAATCTGTCCTCCATGTTTTTTATCAATCACAGCCATTTTTTTTAATATCAAGTTGACTATCCCCTGTTCACCACAATTTCCTCAAATTTTCTGTTTCAACTATTTTTTTATCTACATACTTAGACCAGGATGCCCATTGTGCGAATCGTGATCAACCAATATCTCCCAGGGACTGTTTTGGTTGATCTCATCGTGCTTGTTGTTCAAAAAGTTGATCTCAACTCATATATTTATCTTTTGTACAAAATTGTGTTACTTACTGGTAGGGATGGCTGTACGTAAAAAAAAAAAAAAAAATCACACCCTTAACTTGTTTACAGTAACCATGGTAACAAAGAAACACAACCTTGTGTTTTTCTTCGCTCTGTCTTTGTTGTATCGAGGTCTTCACCTTTTAAAATGATGTAGAACTTGTGGCTAATATTTTACACACATTATCAAGACATTATTAAACTAAAATTAAAAGTGTTTCACTAAGAAAAAAAAGTTTCTATGCTTCAGATTCTCCATGATTTTAAAACTGAAGAAAAATTTCTTTATGGATTCTGGTTAATTCTTCTTCAATGCACAGGTCATTTATCAAAAGTATCAATATGACTCATAAAGTCTGGCAATAGCCAGGCTTTCATACTACCTCCTCTTTGATGAAGCTTCATAAATCAGATTCTATAAATATTGTGTAATGTAGGTTAAAAAAATCTAAATTCTGGTTGTTTATGTGCCTTAGATGTGTAATGTCTTGTGTTTTGTGTTTTGGATTATGTTCATGATCTTCCTGTTGGATTAAACCTTTTCTCAATCTCCGCTCCTGAACGAGACGCACTGAACGATTACATCGACACATCTCTCGCAGCGGGTCTTATACGTCCGTCCTCCTCTGCAGCAGGAGCGGGATTTTTCTTCGTGGGGAAAAAGGATGGATCTCTCAGACCCTGCGTTGATTACAGTGCTCTCAATAAAATTACAATAAAGAATCGATATCCCCTTCCTCTCATGTCATCTGTCTTTGACCAGCTCCAGCAGGCCAAGGTGTTTACCAAGCTTGACCTACGCAATGCATACCACCTGGTCAGGATTAGGGAAGGGGATGAGTGGAAAACCGGATTTAATACCCCTAGGGGTCACTATGAATATCTGGTCATGCCTTTTGGCCTCACAAACGCTCCTGCAGTTTTTCAAGCGATGATCAACGATGTCCTAAGAGACTTCTTGGATCACTTTGTTTATGTTTACCTGGATGACATTCTCATTTATTCCCCTGACTTGGAGTCTCACAAAATCCATGTCACTAAGGTCCTTCAGCGTCTCTTGGAAAATGACCTCTACGTCAAGGCTGAGAAAAGCGAGTTTCATGCCACGACAATCTCCTTCCTCGGCTTTATAGTGTCAGCCGGTAAGGTAGAGATGGATCCGGCCAAAGTGAGTGCTGTGATGGATTGGCCAACGCCTGTGAGCCGCAAGAAACTACAACAGTTTTTAGGCTTTGCTAACTTCTACAGACGGTTTATCAGAGGTTTCAGCACCGTGGCCGCTCCGCTTCATGCTCTCACGTCTCGTCAAGCGTTGTTCAGATGGACACCTGATGCTGAGACAGCATTTCAGACTCTTAAGCAACGCTTCTCTTCGGCTCCAGTGCTCACACTTCCAGATCCTCGCCGCCAATTCGTGGTTGAAGTGGATGCCTCTAACGAGGGGATTGGTGCGATCCTTTCCCAGCGTTCAGAAATCGACAGCAAAATCCACCCCTGTGCTTTCCTGTCTCGGCGACTGTCTAAGGCTGAACGTAACTATGATGTTGGCAACCGGGAGTTGCTGGCAGTTAAGGTGGCTCTGGAGGAGTGGCGGCATTGGCTGGAGGGAGCGGCCCATCCCTTCATTGTCTGGACGGACCATAAGAACCTTGAGTATATCCGCAATGCAAAGAGACTTAATTCTCGCCAGGCCAGGTGGATGTTATTTTTTAACCGCTTTTCTTTCTCTTTATCTTACAGGCCGGGGTCCAAGAACATCAAGCCTGATGCCCTGTCTCGTCTATACGACCCCGAGCCTGTTGCCAAGGAACCAGAGCCTATCCTTCCACGAACCTGTGTGGTTGGAGCGGTGACTTGGCAGATAGAGAATGAGGTCAAGCAGGCCAACAGTGGGACGCCTTTGCCTACTGGATGTCCGGACAATCGTCTATTTGTTCCTCCGGCGTTACGCTCAAGGGTGATTCATTGGGCCCACGCCTCACTACTTTCTTGTCATCCAGGCGTCCGGCGGACTATGTACAGCATCTCGAGGAGATTCTGGTGGCCGTGCATGGAGAAGGAGGTCCGGGAGTACGTGGCAGCATGTTCAGTCTGTGCCAGAAACAAAACCTCATCCAGGGCCCGCATGGGACTGCTTCAACCACTTCCCATTCCCTCTCGCCCATGGGCTGAGATATCCATGGACTTTGTCACAGGGCTTCCGGTTTCTCAAGGTAACAACACTGTACTAACTGTTGTTGACAGGTTTTCAAAGATGGTCAGGTTTATTCCCCTGTCCAGACTGCCTTCGGCCAAAAAGACGGCTGAGATAATGATGAACCACGTCTTCCGATATCATGGTTTCCCTAAGGACATTGTTTCTGACCGGGGGCCTCAGTTTGTGTCCCGGTTCTGGAGGGAGTTTTGCCGACTCATCGACGCCAGGGTCAGCTTGACCTCTGGTTATCATCCGGAATCCAACGGCCAGACTGAACGCCTCAACCAACAGCTGGAAACTGGTCTCCGATGTTTGGTCTCCCAGAACCCCTCAACATGGAGCAAGAACCTGGTCTGGGTGGAGTATGCCCACAATTCCTTGATTACCACAGCCACGGGTATGTCTCCATTCAAGTGTGTTTTTGGTTATGACCCTCCCCTTTTTGCAGACCTGGAGCCGGAGGTCTCTGTTCCATCGGCCCACGCCCTAGTTCGGCGCTGTCGCAGCATTTGGGCTGCCGCCCGCCAAGTTCTGCTTCGCCAACGAGATCGTGTTAAGAAGGCTGCCGATCGTAGGCGTTGTCCTGCCCCAATCTATCGACCCGGACAGCGGGTGTGGCTCTCCACCAAGGATCTCAACCTACAAGTGCCCTGTAGAAAGCTGGCTCCACGGTTTGTGGGTCCATTTCCCATTACCAAGGTTGTTGGTCCGGCCGCTGTTCGCCTTCGTCTGCCTCGGTCCCTTCGTGTTCATCCTACCTTCCACGTTAGCAAGGTGAAGCCAGTGGTGGATAGTCCACTTGTCCCTCCAACTGTGCCCCCACCGCCGCCCAGAATGATCGGGGGTGGCCCAGTGTACACTGTGCGGGAGATTCTGGATGTCCGTCGCAGGGGTCGGGGGCGTCAGTTTCTGGTGGACTGGGAGGGGTATGGTCCTGAGGAGCGGGAGTGGATTCCAGAGCGGTACATTTTGGACAAATCTCTCATAAAGGACTTCTACAAGTCTCGTGGTCCTGGACCGTCCAGTGCCGGTCTTTGAGGGGGGGTACTGTAATGTCTTGTGTTTTGCACTTCCTGTTTTATTTTGAAAACGAACTTTCCTCTTGTTTCATGTTTGTTACTTCCTGCCCTAGTGTTTTTCCCACAGCTGTGTATGTCTAATTGTCCCTCATTGTTTCCACCTGAGATCCCCTTCCTTCTGTGTTAAATAGTCCTTGTCTCCCCTTGTCCTGTGTCAGAGTGTTTTGGATTATGTTCATGATCTTCCTGTTGGATTAAACCTTTGTAAAGATCTCTGCATCTGAGTCCTAATTATAGTTGGTTCCTGACAAGATGCAATAAAAAAAAGAGTTACTTTTTTTATTTCATCAGATGGGAGTTTTAAACTGAATAAAAACGTGTGTCCAGTAAAGATTGGGAGTGAAGTTTCATCAATGCAGCGTTCGCACCCATAACCATGTTACTCTCTTTTCATGGCATGGTCCACTAAACATATTCCCAAGAGGGTAAGTACATATTTGCTGTCACGCATAACTTTCCAAAATGGAGGGTTCTCATGCTCACTCGTGCTTTAAGTGTAGTCTCATTTGATCAAAAGTGTTGCTGGTATCTCGTCATGCAGGTGGTTTTGGTCCCACCGAGGCCTCTACTGAAAACCTCAGTCAAATGGAGGTGAGGGGAATTACGTTTCCGGTGCTAGCTGAATGGATGGTTGGATTAATAGCTCTGTGAATTGCATGTGTGAGAGTATGTGTGTGTGTATACTACAACCACTTCAACTTTTTCTTCTGGAGCTCTCTCACTCGGTCATTTGAGCTGTACATGAGAGAGAAATGATTTTTCATCACTGAGCTAGCACGTGAGCACTAACCTTTAGCCGCGATGGCAGTAAATTAAATTACTCTGAAAAGCTTGCTAGGTCTGTCATCACAACAAATTGAATTTCACAATGACGCCTTTGTGTTTTAAAGGTATTAACACCAGCGTGGATGTACATAATCCTCTGGCAAGACCTTTTTTTTTTATACTTCCTCCCTCTGTCACCCGCAGCTTTCACCTCATTTGCATTTGGAAGAGCAAGGTGCGTCAATACACAATCCACTCCCTGCTGGAATCAATTCTGACTGGAACGAATGTCAAGAGATGCTTCCCTTGTGGGGTAAACCTGCTCAACTCTATCCTGGCATTTGTTTTAACCCTGAAAGGATTGTTGCACCCGTGGTTAAAAATAGGACACGGTAGGATTTATGTTGATAGCACAGAAGCTGGGGATTCAGAAGGGTTTAGACAAGAGAAAAAAAATATATCAGTGATCGGACTTGTATTTTTGAAAGATGGAAAACTTGATACCCAGCAAACAGAGAACCTCCAGGGAATGTTAGCCTGAAGTTCTCTATAGGTTTGTTTTTACCCAACCACCAACTAACGTTCCCTAAATGTTGGTTAGTGGTTATGTTAGAACCTAATGTCCCAGGAATGCTGAGAGAACCAAATTCCAAATGGTATGGTTAAAATTAAGTTTAGAGGAACATTCTGAAAACCAAAAATAACGTTTCACAACCATCATAAAATTTTCCATTTGAACCCTCAGAGAACCAAAAATAACCTTTAAGGAACGTTCTGCTAACCTTTAAAAAACCTTCCCAGAATGTTCTGGGAATGTTAAATTGTTAGCTGAGTAGCACCAATGTTCAATTAGCACCAATAATGTAGCACCAATGTTCAATTGGTGCTACCCAGCTACCCATTGGTGCTACCAATTGAACCAATTTTTTGCCACCCAAAAAATCTTTTCCAAGTTGAAGTTGAAGTATCTAATCAGGGTAAGACACAACCTTGTGTCTTTCCAAACTACCAGCAGTAATAAGGTTTGGTTCATGTTATTACTGGAAGCAACGAGGGTCTCCAGTCTAGGGCTTCTGGAACCTCCAATGGATCTTTAGACCTTTCACATAGCTCTCAAACAAACAACAAAAAAGGGACTTTTAAAACAATATTTTAAAAAATTAAGTAAAGTTAGCATGTTTCTGACCCAATTACCGTATTTTCACGACCATAATGCACACATAAAAGTCTCAATTTTTTTTTCAAAATGAGCAGTGCACCCTATTGTGCAGTGCGCCCTATGTGATTTGCGGATGTATGAGAGAACTATGAGGCGGACGCAGTTGAGAACATGATAACATTAAAGGGAGAAGTGTGGGGGTGGGTTGTGTTTAAAAGAACGGGTACACGCTTTATGGAGAACATTGCTGTTTTAACAACATTGAAAATGGAAAGGAGACACGCTTATGAAGCTCAGTTTAAACTGATGGCAATCAGCTTTGCGGAGGAACGTGGGAATCGAGAAAATTTGAAATTAACAAGTTGATGGTTCGTAAGTGGAGGAAGCTGGCAAACGAGCTGTGACAGGTGAAGAAGACGCAGCTGAGTTTCCGCGGAAATAAGACGAGGTGGCCAGAGTTGGAGTCATGACTCCAGCAGCGATGGATGACCAGAGGAGACCACAGCTTCACGAAGGGTGGAAGGCAGCACTGGGCGAGTTTAACGATCCATCAATTGTCTTTCAGTTTTATGTGACCAGGTTGCACATGTATCGGTCAAAGTGGGGGAAATGCTAGACTCCCTTTTCTTTTATAACCTATACTACTTCAGTCAAGGGGAGTGGTCGTGTTTACGAGCCAACAAGGAGTTGTCGACTCTCAACTAGTAATGTACCTTCTACTGGGTTGTGTTCTGGTGGACACGACAAACAGTGAGAAGTCCAAGAGGAATTGTTTTTAGATGACCACCTCTTTTGGCTCTTTTGGATAAGGAAGCAGTGAACCTTTTTGGCCAAACTTAGCATCCACTTTTTCTCGGAATCTTGCAACAAGAGTCAGACTTAGAGGTGCAAGATGATCTCCGTTCTGTACCGTCATCTTTCGCTTATTCGGGGCCGGGTCATCTCGACGTTCTAAAACCATTTGGTAGCACTGCATTGGGTTGGACACACCTTCTTAACAGATTTTGAATTATTTCCCAAGAAAAAAAACCTCAAACTGTCGAAGGATCGGAATTTTTAATGTGACCTAAAGAAGATTGACCAGAGCAAGAAATTCAAGACCAAAGGAAGTGAAAATGTTCAATCACTTTTGGGTACATGGGTGATGACTCAAACCAAGTAGCTCTTTTATTAAACTGCCAATAACCTTGTAATTTAGTGCATTTCATAATTTCTTAAATTTTTTCAAAAAGGATTTTAGACTGGTTTGGATGTTTACTGACTGACTCACATTAGATGTTAAAGCCACACCACGCCAAGTCACACAAGGACATGTGTCCTGTCTAGGCACACATTGCACTCTTTGGTCAGCCATTTAGGTTGATACCCATTGCTTCACACGTCATCAAGCCAGTGTATCTAACCCACTAATCTACCCTCCAAACATACTATCCAGCTGACAACGCAGGAGAAACTCATTGTGTCTATGTTACAAAAAAGATGCAGTAAAACTCGGTCCTCAGCTTTTTCGTCCATCTCCCTAAGCTTTTGTACACTTCTTCGCCACAATCACATTTGTTATTTTTCCTCTTATTCAACCACTAACACGTCTCTTTTGTATTCTCTTGCTGAGCAAATGTTCTGTCCTTGTCCACTTATCTTGCTGTCTGAATGTTCATGAATACCATGCTTTAGCAGCTGAGCTTCTCTGCCCATCCACCCTCTGACTGTGTCGTTTTTTTCGGTTACTTTCTCTTTCTTCTTCCTGTCTGAGGCTTGTTTCCTGTTTTTGTAATTCTATCTTTATTTGCTTTTAACTCTTCGTTCACCATCTTCCTTAAATGCAAGCTTTGCTGCAGTAACTTTTGTTCTCCATTCACTTGCCAGAGCTGTGCAGGGCTTTCATTTGAAATCTAATCTCGATCGCAGAAACTTTTTTTTCCCTCCTAGACCAGCACAAAACTTCACATTCAGAATAAATACAGTATATGCAAATGGAAATCAAAACAGTTGGAGAACCAGCTAGATGAGACACTATCTTTTCAAGTAGCTGCCCAACACATTCACGGATTCTGGTCCAATCTGGTCTATAGTATTGGAAGGCCATGCTATCGGGGCTTTCAGCATACACCCACCAAACCCAAAGTGTTTCCTCCAACTTACGCTTTCCACCGCATCGTCTTCTCTCACACTAACTACCCTACCTCGGTCTCCTGCCTGGCTATTCAAAACTCAGCACACTATCGCCAATAAATTCCCTCTCTCCTCTGACATGTCCATCCCAGTCTGACCTCTCTGACTTTATATCCAGAACCTCTACAAGGGATGGCACTTTTAAAGAATTTATGATCAATACTGCGTTCCATTCTGTTTCCTTACCAGTTTTCTTACCTGTACTTTTCTATGTAGGAACAAAAAGGAAGAAGACAAACTTGAAAACCTACGTAGGCTTGATCCAAGTTGTATTTTGAATAGTTTAAACATTGTGATCATTTGGGTGATTACCACTATTAGGCACAATATAAATGCCGGAGGAGACGGCAGCTCAGTGGAGGAGACGGCAGCTTAGTGGTTAGAGCGTTCACGCGCGGATCGGAAGTTCGCGTGTTTGCGTCCCATAGAGAGCACGTCGAAGGGCAGCCTGCTGCGGTGTAAGGAGTGCAGCACACAAATTTCCCCGGTGAGGGATGAATAGAATAAATCATTTTATTTTTTAATTTTTATTTATATCAATGTATCAATAACAGTACTATTAGAGTGAAATCGAATTGTTCTGGTAAAATTGATGATGTGGCACCAAGGTCAAGAATATCACGTTTTGCCAACCATTCTTCCATTTAACTTTGCAACTGCAAACATAAAAGTACTCATAAGCAAACACCAGTGAAAAGTCTAAATAAAGAACAGATATAATATTAATGTTTGTCTGTTGCTGCATCTCGGTTATAAACAACTAAACTAACTGGAAAATAATAGCTGGAACATTTGATCTAACATAAAAGAAAAGTGGCAGATGTTCGCATACATCTCAAGTGTGGGACAGAAAGATACGAAGCTCCAAATTACTTTTATGTTTTTCAGAGGATGAGAAATTTACGCAAATATGAGAATAAAAAAATGTTTTTAATGATGAAGACGGTAGGATAGAATTTCTTACTTTGTAATCTCATTACCATGAAAAGGTAAAAGAAATCAGATTAATTGGAACTTCTAAGATTTCTTCAATTAGAACTTCCTCGTATTATTTCATTTATCTTCTATCTACACTCCCTTCATTTGTTCTCATCTTATTTCTGTTTGCACCCTCTTCCAATTTCCTCTCCTCATGTCTTTTCATCTTAACCATTTCCCTCTTCCCTGTCCAGTTAATCTTGTGGGGTTTTGCCTTCTTTCCCGTCTCCAAATGATGAAACAGGCTTTTTTTTTTTCACAGCCAGAATCTGGGTTTATTTCTTGTGTATTTTTATTGCACAAAAAAAAAAATCTTTTCCGTTCCGTCACCTTCTGCTTGTTCCGGGGTCGGGTCGCGGGGGCAACAGCCTCAAACGAGCAGCCCAGGCCACTCTCACCCCGGCTGCATCCTCCAGCTCACCTGGAAGGATCCCAAGTCTTTCCCCGGCCAGCTGTGAGACATAGTCTCTCCAGCGGGTCCGGGGTCTGCCCCTTGGTCTCCTCCCGGTGGGACGTACCCAAAACACCTCGCCCGCAAGGCGCTCGGGCGGCCTCCTGACCAGATGCCCGAACCACCCCATCTAGCTCCTCTCGACCTGGAGGAGGACCGGCTCGACACCGAGCTCCTCCCGGGTGGCGGAGCTCCTCACCCGATCTCTGAGTGAGAGTCCAGCCACCCTGTGAAGGAAGCTCATTTCGGCCACTTGTACCCACGATCTCATTGTCTCGGTCACCACCCACAGCTGGTGACCATAGGTGAGGGTTGGAACATAGATCGACTTGTAAATCGAGAGCTTTGCTTTTTGGCTCAGCTCTCTCTTTACCACGACGGACTGATGCAGCGTCCTAGTTATTGCTGATGCTCACCGATTCGCCTGTCGATCTCCCGCTCCATCCTTCCCCCACTCGTGAACAAGACCCCGAGATACCTAAACTCCTCCACTTGGGGAGGAGTTTAAAAAAATTCTATGCATATAAAAGTCTAAAAATATAAAACTATACATACTGTATCTATACAGTACATGTATACTGAAGAATCTGTACATTTTGTAATAGAAAATTAAAAATATTGGGACATCTCATAAAGCTAAAAACGCGTTTGATATTTTCTAATTGAATGAGTTTTATTTGCATAGTCTCGTTACAGTTTGGATTATTTTGTTGTGCCCCCTATTTGAGCTTCAAATTTAAATGTCTGTTTACTTTATAAAAGGGTTTCATTTTGTCCGCTCTTACTTAATGTGGTCGCGGTGGGTACCGGAGCCTCCTGGCTGATTTCAGATGAGAGGTGGGGTACACAGGTCAACCCCAAACAGGTTGCTAGTCTGTAACAGGGCCGCACAATTACAGTCATCCGCACACAGACTAAAGGTTGATTGTGGTCAGTCAACCCAAAATGCACGTTTTTGGAGAGTGGGAGGTAACCAGCATACCCAGAGAAAACTTACACATACACAGGGAGAACATGCAAACACCACATAGAAAGACAAGTGTTTCAAGCCTCATCCTTACTTCAAGACTCAAACCCCAACTTTCTTGCTGTGAGGCCACTGCACCACCATATCTTATCCACACACACTCAACATCTATCATTTGTTTCTTAAGTTTAACCAGTTAATGTTCTATGAATTAGTTGATAAAAGTTTTGGATTAACTTTTCTGAGGACAAATGTGTCGTGATTCCCTCACCTGCCACCAGAGGGAGCCCTGGACCTTCCTCATCACCCTGATTAGGGACACCTGAGATTGACTTCTGATGCCACACACCTGTGGACCCTGTTCCACATCAGACTTCCACGTCGGGTCATTGTCATCTTCACCATACGCCCTGACAATTAGTTACATCCTGTAATTCTGTTGTATTATCTGAACTTTTTATCCTGAGTTAATCCTGTGCCCTTTGCATGACTTTTGTTAATAAATCTTGTTTTTTTTTAATTGAATTTGAGTCCTCCTCCTTCCACAAATCACAACAAAAAGTTTACAGCACGGAAACGGCAATGATTGCTGACACCTATTTTTACCGTCATTTATGTGGGGTACAGTGACTTTTTAGGCATGTTATACATGTCACACTTGGTCCCAACCAAAAAGCAGTGGTTGGTTAAAGCCAAAAAAGTACCTAGCCATCGTTTAGCAAACAAACCCCAGTGCTGCGAGGTCGACCTGACTCTATGAAGTGAAATAAATTGTCTAAATGCTTTCAGTAGATTACAACCTTCAAAGGTTTGTTTTGTTCCGTCTCCCTAGCGGAAAAAAAAAAAACAAAACTGCTGGCTAGTTTGACATTTTGAAATCTGTTACAACACAATTTGATGACATTATAGATATAGGTCTATCTGTGTAAACATTTAGGTGTAAAGGTACAGTGTGTATATAAAGAATAGATACACTCACTCATAAAGTCACAAAGTATTCTTGTCACACCTTTCTGGGTTTTAGGAGTGAGCGTGTCCTTCATCTATCCCACCTAAACTCATCTACACACAGACTGAATTGAACCCGTAACAGCCGGGGACGTATTTATCAGTCACTTCGAAGTACATCAGCCAAGTAATTCACTGTTGCAGACAAACCTAAACAACTCAGGATCCAGTTATGTTCCAGATAAAGAATTGAGATGGGTAAAAGCACTTCCTTCTAACCAATCAATTGTACCGGAAAGTGGAAAAATAAGCAGAAACTGTGGCGACAGGTCTTCAGTGAAACCGTCTCTGTGAAGATTTAAAGACACTTCAGTCTTTAACCATCTTGGACAAGCTCTTTCAGTGGAGACACTGCGGTTAAAATGGAGCTGATGGCTGAACAGATTGTACTCGGTGACCTTATAAAACTCGGACGTGAAATTAATTTGGTTTCTTTATTAAAAGCACTGAGCTATGAAATATTTCCACTTGCTTTTAGGAATAAGATCCAGCAATCTTTCCCAAATGACTTCACACGTCTGCAAACTGTAGGTGTCATGTCGGTTTTGTGAAAGTTACTCTAAAACTGTCATACGTTATTTTCTAATAGTTACACTGATAAAATTATGATAGATCTGTATTAAAATATTACTGCTTCACAAATATAACTGAGCCGCAGTATTTAAATGTTACTTTTAGCAAAACAAACATGTGTAATATTCAGATAAAGTACAAGTCCTTTCACATTTATACTTGACTACAGATTTGTGTACGTAAATTTGAAAAGTGCCACTTTTGCATCTTCTTTGCAAACCATCATGTAAACATGAACAGTACTTTTAAAGATCTTCAAAAGTTCGTAAATAGAGTCTAAACTTAAAAATTCTCACAGAATAATACTTTTTCTAGGAAGGCTTAGGCTTGAACCAAGTGAGATTCGAACCGGCTTCTCCTGGTCAAAAGATAGAAATTCTACCACTGCGCCAATGCTTTCTCCCAACTTTGTAGTTTATTTGTAGTTTATTTTATTTTTTTCAGACATTTAAACATTTTCTTACAGTACAAACAACAGTTAACAATATGTATAAGGTCTGGAAAGGAGCAGTCTGAAGCCGAAGCTTATGATGCCTGCCCCTAACTCATCCAAACTGTGTGTAATTGAGCTGCTAACTCTTTAACAACAACAAAAAAATCCACATGTACAGTAATTTACATAAAAGTGTCCATCTTTAGAGCTCTTTTTCTTCATATGATTTTATAATCTTTTTCTTATATAAAGTGTTGAATTGTTTAAATGTTTTACATTCTTTTAAATGTTGATCCAGGTTATTCCAAAAATTTACACCAATAAATTAAATTAAATGTTGTTTTATATTTGTTCTTTTAGTCATCTTTTTAAACACATTATACAGTCGCCCTCTTATGAAAAAAGTTTTGAATAGAATTGGGTAGATTATTATTGTTTATTTTAAACATGATTTGTGCAGTTTTAAATTGAACCAAATCCTTAAATTTCAAAGCCTTTTTGTTAATAAACAGTTGATTTGTATGTGCCCTGTAATTGGCTTTATTTACAGTTCTTATTGCTCTTTTTTGAATAATGGTAATTGGACTGGTATTTGTTTGATATGTGTTGCCCCACACCTCGGAGCCGTACATGATGTAAGGAAGAAACAAGGAGCAGTACAAAATATAAAGTGTTTTTTCGTTTAGGAAATCTTTAGCTTTGGTAATGATTGCTAATGTCTTGCATAGTTTCGCTTTTATACAATTTATATGATTTATATGATTGACTTTCAGTCAAGAAAAGTGACCAAGCATGTAAAAAGTTTACATTTTAAGTCAACATGATTGCAAATAATTGCAGGAGAGGTTAAAAAGCTACATATGCTGAACCTGGGCAGTACTTGGATGGGATACCTCTGAAACCCAAGGTGCTAAAGTGGGACGACCATTGAGATTAAATTGTCGTTGTGTCCCTCGGCAAGACACTTCACCTACGTTGCCTAGTCCAGATGGTGTGTGTGTGATTGGTTTGGTGATGGTCAGAAGGGTTGATAGCGTAAAATAACAGCCCCGCTTCTGTCAGTTTGCCTCAGGACAGATGTGGCTACAACGGTAGCTTACCATTACCTGGTATGGAGGGAATGAATAATGCATATGTGAAGCATCTTTGAGAGTCCTGAAAAGTGCTATATAAGTACAATGCATTATTATTATTACTACTCTTTTTTAAATGAAATTTCACAGGGTATACATACGTAAATAAAGAAGCCTGGAAATACCAACAATAATATATAATACAATAAGGAATCAAAGAGTACACTTATATGAGCATTTGCGACACGTTCGCCGCATGTACCGGTCAACAGGTAGGAAGTTGCCAACATCATTTTTTCTTCTATGTAGTATTTTAGCATTGAATTTTTTCTTAGCTGCTATTCTTATGAACGTATCACATCAAAACTTTTTTTGGCATCCTTCTGTCCCTAGAGACAATGGAGTCTCCACTTGGAGACTTATCTGTTTGCGCAGTGTCGGCGGTAGCTGACTAAGCCAATGCGAAGCTGCAGCTACTACCACGATTGCTGCCAATGTGATAGGTGGTATGAGTCATGGGGGGAGCAGTGGCAGACTGACTTTTTTTTTACTGTTTCTGAGTCTTTGTAGCATATCGTACATTTGAATATGCATGTAACTTGCATTTAATAGGTTGTAGAATATAATAGTCAACTTTCTTCTTCGTAACGTAGCAGTTGCAGTAACTTGCAGTAACTTGTTACTTTTGTAATATATTACTCCCAACACTGCCAAAGACTCAGCTTCGTGCAATTTATTAATGATCCAGAAACACTGACTTTTTCACTTATTTTCCATATTTAAAATCCTGGAAAAAGATTATATTTGGTTGGATGTAAAGGAGGATGGAGCAGCTCACCATGTGTTTCTTATTCAGTGCATAGTTTAATCACGAATCATCTTTAAGAAAGTCTTCTACAAAGCCGCAAACTGAAGTCATGATGGGGGGAAAATGTAATCTTAGATGCTGACTTCATTGTTCAGATTTCATTTAGACCAAAATAAGGTGGTTGAATTGGTTCTCTTGATAAATAACTATTTACCGGTTGCTATGGTTCCATGGGATAAACAGCATGTTTCAAGATGATTTTCAAGCAGCTAGCTTCAGGTTGGAACATTAGCAATGACAGGCTAAAATGTTTCCTTTTGTAAAAGCAATGATGTGCTGCATGTGTTTACTCAAAGGTTTGTCTTTTTTTTTTTCAAATAATTGCAGGTTTAAACAATTTACTGGGGGAAAAAAATCCACTTCCTGAGATGAAGGATAACATCATTAAACCTCGAGGCCATAAATGCATCCTGTTTATTTGTCAGTTTTTTTTTTTGTTTGTTTTTTTTTTATTTTCCACCATGTTTTCAGATTCAATTTTCTGGTAAATTATGGAAACCAGAAAATCTTTCATCTTATAGATTTTCTTCCACCCTTGTCGATCACTCCTAATATCTCACTTTTCTATAATGGAAGACAGGTTAATAAAATTACATAATTAGAATTAAACAAATAGTGTGTGTGTGTTACTATTTCTCTAACCTAAATTACTTCCTTGGTTTGAACAGTTTACCGAGACAATTTCTCTATTTAAAATTTTTGGATGAGTCATGCGTATCTTTTTTTTTTCATTTTCTTTTAATTTTTTTGTGTTAAATGCAAATCAAAAGCTGCTCAAATGCACACACACGGATGGACACACTGTCCATGCAAACACAAAACCAACTACACATAACAAACATAATAATATTACAAACCCCACAAAAACTAGGTTTTGTTTGGATATAGTTAAACATAAGATTAAAAAAAAAATCATCTTTTTTTGTATAAAGAGTTCACCAAAAAGTTAAACAGATATTTTGGTAAAAAAATATTCTTTATTATAGCAAAATTCCAATGAGTAAAGAAACGGTTTCCAGCTCACTTTAGCTGTTTGTGACTGTGATGATGCGACCCTGTCTTTGTGGGCTTCATGTTTTATAAATGCCACGTTGCTTTGTAATTGGACTTTCTGCATTATAGATGCCAGTAGAAGTATGTGAAGGAGAAAGAGTGACGCAAGCAGTGCACTTTTGTTTGGGATGAGATGAGAGTGCGCCCGTGGACCAGCGGGGGTCTCTGCTTGCTCCATTTAGCCCTGCAGCTATGCATTATTGAGTGTGGTCCCTTGCAGGGGGCGCATCACACAGTCTTAAAGGAGGAACATCTCATCTGAGACGCTGCTCCTCCTTTATAAATGAGTCTGACATCAGTGGAAGCTGGAGGGGAAAGGCAATGACAAGATTTTATAAAATATAATAGTTCAGAAGCAGGTAAAACCGCAAGAAAACCATGTTTCTGTTTTTCAGGTCAAATTGTAGAACCAATATCCTGCTATTTTAATTCTTCTTCTTTTGGCATTTCCCTTCAGGGGGTCGCCATAGCAAGTCAGTTTCTTCCATCTAACCTTATCTGCTGCATCCTCTTCGGTCACACCAACTATCTTCATGTCTTCATTCACTGTATCCATGAACCTCCTCTTTGGTCTTCCTCTAGTCCTCTTTCCTGGTGGTTCCAAATTCAGCATCCTTCTTCCTATGTACTCTCTCTCTCTCCTCTGCACGTGCCCAAACCATCTCAGTCTTGCCTCTTGAACTTTATCCCCAAAACCTCTAACATGTGCTGTTCCCCTGATGTACTCATTTCTAATCCTGTCCATCCTGGTCACTCCCAGAGAGATCCTCAGCATCTTCATCTCTGCTACCTCCATCTCTGTTTCCAGTCTTTTCTTCAGTGCTACTGTTTCTAGACCAATCAGCATGGCCGGTCTCACCACGGTTTTGTACACTATCCCTTTCATTCTAGCTGAAACTCTTCTGTCAAACATCACACCTGATACTTTTCTCCACCCGTTCCAGCCTGCCTGCACATGCTTCTTCACCTCTTTTCCACACTCTCCATTGCTCTGGACTGTTGATCCGAAGTACTTAAAATCTTCCACCTTCTTCATCTCTTCTCCCTGTAACCTCACTTTTCCATTTGGATCCCCTCTCATTCACACACATGTACTCTGTTTTACTCTGACTAATCTTCATTCCTCTTCTTTCTGGTGCAAACCTCCACCTCTCCAGCTTTTCCTCCACCTCTTCCCTCCTTTCACGACAGATCACACTGTCATCTGCAAACATCATTGTCCATGGGGATTCCTGTCTGACCTCGTCTGTCAGCCTGTCCATTACCATAGCAAACAGCAAAGGGCTCATCTTGATCCTGCTATTTTAAATATCAAATATAATAATAACATAGTAATATACTAATATAATAATTTACTACCTAACAACTGACTCAGTCTGGGTGTGTGTTATAAATAAGGTATGAATGACACGCTTCGATGACTCATTTTGCCAGAGGGCATAAGGTACAGTATTTACAGTGTATTTATAGAGGAATGTGGAGACGACTACGCAACACCTACATATGTTTACCGCCACAAAGTGAGTTTAGTATTCCCTTTTTTTGCACTGTTATCAGTATTCAATTCAGTGTTTTTAACATTTCTATTTGGAAACCTTGTACAAGGTGACCCAAAACAGCAAAAAAAAAAAAAAAAAAAACATCCTGCATGTGATACTTTATTCCAGCTCAAAGTTGGTCATTAGGCTAAAATTAATGGAAATAGAGTCCTTTCAAGAGAACTTGGTCAGAGCTGAGAAAAGTTACCTTTTTTATTAACAATTTCAATTAAAATATTAGGGATTCACTGCCCCAAGTGGAGGAGTTTAAGTATCTCTGGGTCTTGTTCACGAGTGGGGGAAAGATAGAGCGGGAGATCAACAGGCGGATCGGTGCGGCATCAGCAATAACTAGGGCGCTGCATCGGTCCGTCGTGGTGAAGAGAAAGCTGAGCCAAAAACCAAAGCTCTCGATTTACAAGTCAATCTACGTTCCAACCCTCACCATGGTAACCAGCTATGGGTGGTGACCGAAAGAATGAGATCGCGGGTACAAGCGGCCGAAATGAGCTTCCTCCGCAGGGTGGCTGGGCTCTCATTCAGAGATCAGGTGAGGAGCTCTGCCATCTGGGAGGAGCTCGGTGTCGAGCCGGTCCTCCTCCAAGTCGAGAGAAGCCAGATGGGGTAGTTCGGGCATCTGGTCAGGATGCCCCCCGAGCGCCTCGCGGGCGAGGTGTTTTGGGCACATCCCACCGGGAGGAGACCAAGGGGCAGACCCCGGACCCGCTGGAGAGACTATGTCTCACAGCTGGCCGGGGAAAGACTTGGGATCCTTCCGGGTGAGCTGGAGGATGCAGCTGGGGTGAGAGAGGCCTTGGCTGCCCGTTTGAGGCTGTTGCCCCCGCGACCCGACCCCGGAACAAGTGGAATATGACGGAACGAACGGGATGCACGTTATGCACACAACAGTCAGTCAGTCACCTTCTTTTCACCGGGGGTGTCGAAGCCCGTCCCGAATGATTCAAGGCGAGGGTCAGGGTATACCCCGGACAGGTCGCCAGTCCGTCGTGGGGCCACACACACGACCACACACACATTCATTCCTAAGGGCGATTTGGTACCGGCCAATCAACCTAACATGCATGTTTTTGGAGGGTGGGAGGAAACTGGAGTACCCAGAGAAAACCCTAGCAGACACAGGGAGAACATGCTACTCTACACAGAAAGGCCAGTGTTCCAAGCCTCACCGCCACCCAGGACTCAAACCCATGATCTTCTTGCTGTGAGGCAACTGTACTACCCACTGTGCCACCGTGTCGCCACACAAGAATGTTTTATACTAAAATAAATACAGAGTAAGACATCATGTTTAGAGGAAGATTTTCGGTGAAACTCATCACAAATTACACCAGAAAACTTCTGCCATTGCAGCACACGCCTCTTCACCTCTTCTCCACATCCCTGAATGTTTTGGACTATTGTGCCTATGTGATTAAAGTGATCTGCCTTCTTTGACTCTTTTTCTGTAATCTCACTTTTCCGTTTAGGGTTCACATACATGCTCTGTCTTACTCCGGCTAACCTTTGTTCCTCTCCTTTCCAGGACAGACCTCCACCTCTCCAGCTTTTCTTTCACCTGTTCCCTCCTCTGACTACATATCATAATGTCATCTGCAAACTTCATAGTCCATGGAGATTCCTGCCTAACTGTCTTGTCCACCACCATAGTAACAGGAACTGACTGGAAACAGATTCCCGATGCAGTCCCAGCTCAATTCCAAACTTTTGTGTAACACATACAGCACATCTCACCACTTATTTTTTACAGTTCAGCACCGCTTTAACATACTTCTCTGTCTCACCAAACTTCCTCATACAATACCACAGATCTTTGCAGGGTATGCTGTGGCAAGCTCTCTTTGGCAGATTTACGAATCTGCTCCCATTGACCTTCACTGTACTTATATCAGCATCACAAAGCCAATATTGCATTTTGGACACTTTTCGTGGTCCAAAACTGTTAACATGTAAATCTATACGTTTTTTTTTTCCCCCCAGGAAATAGTACAGTTATCATTTTTATTGTTTATATTCCTTAACCAAACAGAGCAGAGCTCCTAATTTATTTTATTTTACTTTTCCTCATTCTATTCATCCCTCACCAGGGAAATTTGTGTGCTGCACTCCTACACCGCAGCAGGCTGCCACGACGGTGCCAATGGTGGGAGAAACGGGGGGGAGGGGGGAGCAGGGGGGGCTAGGTGTCTTCTCCAAGAACCCTAAACGTGCACTTAGTGGGATGCAACTTCCGGTTGACTTCCGATCCGCGGGCCAGCGCTTCTACCACTGAGCAACTGTCTCCCCCTAATTTTGTGCTCAATGAAAGGCATTCTAAACATTTTGCAGTATGTTTAGGTTTTAAAGCCTGATTCACAAATAACTGTTGATAAAAAACATTATAAAGAATTCAGTCGAGGCCTTTTGACCACTGCTTATTTACTCCTCCGCTTGTCCTGTCCAGTTTCTCATTTTCTAAATAAAACATGATGCACAAAACTGGAGTTTTTCTCCTTTTGAAAATAACCTTGCTGCTACCAAAAAAATATCTTTCTATGTCAGTCACTCTCTTTTTATTTCAGTTTGTTTGATAAAAACAGACTGACTGACCAAAGAAATTATTTTAAAAGACCTTCAGAAGGACTGGGAAAGTTTTTCTGAAGGACACTCTAACCCAATAAATTCCAAACCTGTTAGGTCTGTCTGCGGACGGCATTTTGACATACCCACATTCTATTGCTTATTAAAAGAATGTTCAAATCTCTTTATGTTTTACATCAAAATAAAGCAAAGACCTTCTATTTTCTGGAAATATGCAAGGTGGAAGATTTTACTGTATTTTCATGAACATAAGGCGTACATAAAAGTCTAAGATTTTCTTCAAAATTAGCGGTGCGCCCTATTGTGCAGTGTCCCATCTGTCTGGTGTGTTGTGGAGACCGGATGGGTTTTTACACATATCGCTATCGCTTCAGAGTGTTGACTCTGCATACTCATCTCACCATCAACGTAAAAAACAATTGAAGCAGATGTGACTCTGACAGCAAGCTAGGTGAACCTGCTCTGTTGGATTTAGCGCACCTGTTACATTCCGAAACAGAGGATGAGGACTTTGATGGATTTGATAAATGATTATATGACGACTATAACTAACATTTAAATAATTAACAAAACCTCGGTTTTGCACCCGATCTATTTTTAAATATACTGTACACACTTGTCTGCGTGTGTGTGTGTTGTTGTAAGGCTGGCGTAGGTAGAAGAGAATATGTATATAAAACCTGTGCCCTATCATCAGGTGCACCTTATGTGTGTGTTAAATACAGAGCACACGAAACTAGGACTGCGCCTTTTAATACAGTGTGCCTTTTGGTTGTGAAAATATGGCAAGTACTTTGGATCAACAGTCCAGAGTACTTGCCATACTTGCAAGTACTCTGTTGCTGAACTCTCTATAGCAACAATAGCTCTGGCTGCCTTCAGCAGCTTCTCCCAGGTCTAGTGTAGCAATGGAGAGTGTAGAAAAGAGGTGAAGAAGCGTGTGCAGGCAGGCTGGAACAGGTGGAGAAAAGTATCAGGTGTGATGTGTGATAGAAGAGTTTCAGCTAAAATGAAAGGGAAAGTGTACAAAACCGTGGTGAGAGTGGTGATGCTGTTTGGTCTAGAAACAGAGGCTTAGAGGAAGACCGAAGAAGAGGTTCATGGATACAGCGAAGGAAGACATGTAGATAGTTGGCGTGACGGAAGAGGATGCAGAACATAGGGTTAGATGGAAGAAACTGACTTGCTGTGGCGACCCCTGAAGGGAAATGCCGAAAAAAGAAGAAGATGCAATGGAAAATTCTCAGTGCTGCAGTGTCCATACTGCAAATGTTCAAACATAAAAATATTTTAATTATAATAATAATGAATTACTCTATTCATCCCTCACCGGGGAAATTTGTTTGCTGCACTCCTTACACCACAGCAGGCTGCCCTTCAACAGCACCAATGGTGGGAGAAGCAGGGGTTAGGTGTCTTCTCCAAGGACCCTAGACATGCTCTCCATGGGACGCGAACCCACGACCTTCCGGTCCGCGGGCGAACGCTCTAACCACGCGGCTACCGTCTCCACCCATAATTATATTTGGACTTATAATTGCACTGCCTGCCCATCTACATTTTTAACTATTCAATGCCATGACGTACTTTGTCATGACGTATTTTGTCGTGACATTGGCTGGTTGTGCAACTTTTGACCACAAAACTTGTTGTTTATGTGTTGTTGACAACAAATCTGTATAATTGTAGTTGTCCAAATTTGGTTTGCACAAGCTTTGCACATTTCCTATTAGCTATAAAAAATAATTTAGCTGTCTTTAATAATAATAAGAAAAAAATACCATTTTTTTTGTTCTTTTGATCCACTTAAAAACAGATTTTTATGGAACTAAATTTCATCCACTAGATTAAAAAAAAGTACTTTGTTCATTTAATGTTCGTTTCCGACTCATTAGTTGGCTGTCATCTGTAAAAAGGCTTCAAACCCATTAGTATAGATGTAGCATGTAGGTCCTAACATCTGTCAACAGCTCTCCGTTCCACCGCTTGTTCAGATAAATATTCACACACGCAAACATTATTTTAGTTTTAATCATCCCAACCTAAAAGAGAAACAAACATGAAGGAAAAGTACCCGCTGAATGGATCAAAAGGAAAAATGAAAATGATTAGGACGATTACAGAGGCTGAAACGGGAGCAAATGGGCCTCATTACATGTGCCTGCTTTCTGACATTACAGCCGATATGAAGTGGCTCTTTCGCCTAAGTAACACTAATCGATATTGCTCCGTCCTAAATGCAACAATTACACCTGAGCTTTTAAAAAGCAGAGCTGGCTTTTCTACAAAGAAAAGAAGAAAGGAAGAAAAAAAATCAATGTCTGAAGACTGTCTGTGGCTGTGAAGCCCAGCTGCGACAGATTGGCTTTTCCCGTCTCTGTCTTTGCTTTGCATGGACTGGTGTGTTGAACAAGCAGCTTCCGGGTCAATGAAACTGTTTAATTCAATCAGCTCTTCTCATTAGTTGGACCTGTTTCAAACAGCTGGTCATTGATTTGCTTCATTTCTACAGAACAACGCAACAGTGTGGAATGGTTTGTGGATGCTGGTAAGAAAAATGTATATTTATGGACGTAGGAACGTAAAAAAAGCACACGCTTCTTCACCTCAATGGAGAGTGTGGAAAAGAGGTGAAGAAGCGTGTACAGGCACGCTGGAACGGGTGGAGGAAGGTATCAGGTGTGATGTGCAACAGAAGAGTTTCAGCTAGAATGAAAAGGAAAGTGTACAAAACCGTGGTAAGAGCGGCCATGCTGATTGGTCTAGAAACAGTAGCACTGAAGAAAAGACAGGAAGCAGAGATGGAGGTAGCAGAGATGAAGATGCTGAGGATCTCTCTGGGAGTGACCAGGATGGACAGGATCAGAAATGAGTACATCAGGGGAACAGCACATGTTAAAGATTTCGGGGATAAAGTCCAAGAGGCAAGACTGAGATGGTTTGGGCACATACAGAGGAGAGAGAGAGAGTACATAGGAAGAAGGATGCTGGATTTGGAACCACCAGGAAAGAGGACCAGAGGAACACCAAAGAGGAGATTCATGGACGCATTGAAGGAAGACATGAAGATAGTTGGTGTGACCAAAGAAGATGCAGCAGATAGGGTTAGATGGAAGAAACTGACTTGCTGTGGCGACCCCTAAAGGGAAAAGCCGAAAGAAGAAGGAACGTAAAAAAGTGTCTGTTGACCAAATGGCCAAAAAACGGGTCTGGGTAAAAAATCAGCTTTCAGCATCTGGGTTTGTTGCTGTATTGGGCCACCTTTTTGGTTCAACTTTGTTGACTCCGGACAACGTGAGTTTGGAATTTAAGAAAACAAAGCAAACGACTTTCAATCATTTCAATAAACTTCACAGAGATCGTGTCATCGCAAACTGCTTACCTCTCGGAAAAAAAAAAAAATTATTGTACTCTTATGGCCACTAAAACTGCCCACATACTCAACACCCAGTGAAATAACTTGTATTTAACTGTCTTCGTTTCAGCTTCAGTGAGAATAATAAGTAGTTTATAATTACTAATTCCCATTCCTTCTTTTAAACGCTGCTCGTTCTGTTGGATTTTCCGTGTGATAGAGATGAGATTTTCCCTCCAGATGGTAGAAACAGATGAGATGGAAAATTACTTTTACAGTTTCATATACCAAAAAAAGCAAAGATGCAGAAATTAAACTAAAAACCATCTCAGTCCAAAAGGTTCGGACACATCAGAGATGGGTAAATCTGCTTCACCTCAACAAGCACGCGGCTAAAACTAATTAGTCAGGGTATCATCGCCATCGCTGATGGTAGTGTAGCAATAACCTTAGTGAGCCATGGGATTTAATGTTTGTGCACGTTGGTGCATGTGTGTTGTTAATTGTGTCCACCGGGAGAAACAGGTTGTCTCCAAAACACCATTTCCCAATAATGAAGCCGTTACGCTGACAGTCTATTGGCCTTAAATTGCCCTCATTGAAAACATCCGCATTGCTGCTTTTCTTCCCTTTCACAGTAAAACACACACACTCACCCTAAAATATTTACATCTTTAGAGACTTCTGTACCCGAAAAGGAAGTGCTTGTTCATCCACCCTTCGAAGCTCTGAACAGATCTTGCTTTTCACATTTACAGTCAAAGTGCTCTTGAGCTTCATTGCCAGACGTATATTTGAGATTTCTTTACAAATGCTGCGTTTATTCCAGGCGATGAAAGCAGCAAAACGAATCAAACCAAAGCTGCAAAGCTTCTATTCAGCACCGGAAAAACAAAATCAGAGAAATACTTAAATTTTCTAACACCAAGGACACGCCACCGACTCACTCATTAAAACAACATTTGTTTCCTGATTGGATGAGGGGAGACCATCACATAGGTGTTGCGATTTCGAATCAGGCAGAATATTTAATCATTTTTAATTCAAAAGAACTTCAATAAAAATGAAGTGATTTACAAACGTGAACAAGAAGTCATCGTACAGTATTTTTCGGGCTGTTTGATGGTTTAATCTAAAAGAAATCAGACTGAACTTACTTTTGAGTTTTAATAAAAGAACATTAATAAAACCACATGGCCTGATAAGAAGTTTCATAAAAAGACAAGTGTAAAATGATTTCCTTGAGCTTGTAGAGAAGTTTTTCCTGGTTAATTTAAAGCGCTGTCGATTTGTGTTCAGGAGGAAATTTGACTAGAATGCAAATCCAAAATGCATGCTGTGCTGCACTTCAAACACATTGAAATGCTCATGCGCACCAACAAAAACCAAAGGAGTCAAAAATTATTCTTGAAATGGCACATTGAGACAAAAAAAAAAAAAAATCATTTTTAAATCTACAAATGTTGTTTTTTCGGAACCATTGAAAAAAAAGCAAATATAGAAAAAATATATATTCGTAATGCACAGTGAAAACAAAAAACAGGGGTCAAATGACCAAACTTATAGAAATTCTTTCATACTAAATCCCTTCTATCACCTTCTGAATCTGTGGACCTTCTGAAGAGCAGCTTCAGCAACAGACTCCTGCAACCCAGCTTCTCAAAGGAACGGGACAGAAAATCATTTCTACCGTCCTCCATCAAAATATTTCACCTTTCACTTTCAAACCTTTTTCACTTTCACTCACAAAAGCTATAAAAAAAAAAATCATGTTGCAGCACTTGCAAACTTGCAGTACTCAAATTTTACTTTAAGGATAAATAAAGTGTCTTCAATTTAATAAAACACACACATTTAATCAATATGTTAGTGGATTAAATTCTCAGAACAATAGCTTTTTTAGAGAGTGATATATAATTTTAGGGAATCCCACAACAGACAACCAGCTGTGGGTGGTGACCGAAAGAATGAGATCGCGGGTACAAGCGGCCGAAATGAGCTTCCTCTGCAGGGTGGCTGGGCTCTCACTCAGAGATCGGGTGAGGAGCTCTGCCATCCGGGAGGAGCTCGGTGTCGAGCCGCTCCTCCTCCAGGTCGAGAGGAGCCAGATGGGGTGGTTTCGGGCATCTGGTCAGGATGCCCCCCGAGCGCCTCGCGGGCGGGGTGGTTCGGGCACGTCCCACTGGGAGGAGACCAAGGGGCAGACCCCAGACCCACTGGAGAGACTATGTCTCACAGCTGGCCGGGGAAAGACTTGGGATCCTTCCAGGTGAGCTGGAGGATGCAGCCGGCTACTTGACAGTGTACTTCTTGTTTAGGAAGGTTGCAACTTGATGTTTAATGAGCACATCTCTGGGTATTCCAATTCTGGACCAAATATACAGTATTTGTGCCCTCGTGATGAAGAAGAAGAATTCCTTAATTAGTCCCACTATGGGGAAATTTCTGTGCTGCATTGCAACGCAGCAGGCAGCCACACAACAGCACCAATGGTGAGAGCAGCAAGGGGTTTAGGTGTATGGTTTAGGACACCAATGTGACTGAGTGCGATTTGAACTGGTGTCTCCCGGTCCAAGGACAAAACACTTTACTGCTGAGCTAACGCCTCCCCATGACTATGTTATTACATACTTATAACCATATTGGATGTAAAAAAAATCTAAGGGTTCTTCATTTTGGGGATGTTTGTTGTTTGATGATTTACAAATAAATCATTACAAATATAATTTCAGAAAGAGATTTTACCAACTTTGAACACGGCATGCTTCTTGGTGCCAGATGGCCTGCTCTGATTATTTCTGCTAATCTACAGGGATTTTTATTCATACCATGTCTGGGGTTTATGGTAAAATCTCCAAAGAGCGACAAAAACACACTATTAATATTAGAGGTCAGACAATGGGCAGACTGGTTGGAGATTTTACAGATGTCAAAACGAAGCCACAAACCAGCCACTTCATTTGGTAACCCAGACAAATCCCACAAAAAGCTCATCACAGCAAGTCGATGCATTCAAGAGGCGACTTTCTGAATGCTTAAATGAAGCACCAAAACAAGAACGAGAAGGGTTTAAGAGAAATCAAGAATTGCTTAAATTCCAAGGATTTGATGATTTGGTCCAAGTAGATCAATAGAGACTTAATTTACAACAATCTCTAGGATTTCCAGGAAAAAAAAAAGTGTTTCTTGATGTTGAATGTTAGATGAGAATGGTCCGACTGGTTGAAAATGATAAAACGGAAACAGAACATTTAATGAGCACTGAATCCCACCAAGTTCTGCAGAGAAGCATCTGTGAACACACAACACGTTCAAACTTTAAACAGATGTTCTACTGCAGCAGAAGACCGTAACAGGTGATCCGGGTTTTAACGAAAACAGAAAACTGAAGCTGGGATTCATTAGTGGTCCAAAATAATGCTAAGTTATGCGAGGGTTGTTTCCGTCTCGTTTTGTAAACACTGTTCTCTCCAATTTACACCATAGTTTTAGAGAACTTTTTTTTAGTGACTAAACTTAACAATTTCATGCCTTATTGCTGTGCATGCAGAAAATAATCAATATTAGGTAGTGAAATGTGTCGTGATTCCCTTGCCTGCCGCCAGAGGGAGCCCGGGACCTTCCTGATTAGGGACACCTGAGATTCATTTCTGATACCACACACCTGTGGACCCTGTAGCCTATTTAAGGACAATCACCCTGGATTTCCACGTCGGGTCATTGCCATCCTTCCCAGCCAGGTCCTCCTGGCTGCCTGACCAACTTTATCTTTGAACTCTATGACTCTATTTGAACTCTAAGACATTTTTTTGGATTAATCCTGTGCTTTTGAGTTACAGACTCGCCTGACTTCTGTTAATAAATCTTGTCTTTGTCCTGCATTTGGGTCCTCCTCCTTCCACATTACAACTAAAATGGTTACGTAGATGAGAACTACGTATCTTGTGTAAATAGAAGGAATTTGATGATAAAATTGCATCTTAACTCTCACATTTTAAACAATAGCAAAGTTTTATTTACGGTGCATATTGCTATGTTTAAGATTAGAAAGCAAACTATTTTAGGAAATTCACATGTCATGTAATTCCCAGTAAGACACTGAAGAACCAGATGTTCATTCTCATTATAAATGTCTTGGCCACCTGGGTAGAACAAATTTTTTCCACGAGTCTTTCATTTGAAATGGTTTGTTATTAACCTGGACTTCTTAAAGCTGAGTCATTCCCTGCTGGTTACTACTTCTAAGCAGTGTAAATGAAAAATATTTTAGTTCAAGTTATTCTGAAGCGGTGAGTATTGTAACCAATGACTCTATAAAAGGACCTGGACAAAGCAACCAACTATCCCTCCAGAACGTTCGTCCCTGAGGCTTCAAAAAGTCCAGCACTCATTGTATTGAATTAAAAATACTCTATTTATGCCCGAAAGAAATTTTGAATGCTGCGATGCTACAATACAATGTCATCCAACAACATATTTTTTTTTTAACTATTGTGAGTAGAAGTGAAAAGGTTTGGAAGGGAAAGGTTAAAAAGTTTGATGGAGGAAGCACAAATGATTTTCCGTACTGTTCCTTTGAGCAGCAGGGTTGCAGGAGTCTGTTGCTGAAGCTTCTCTACAGATGGTCCACAGATTCATGGAGATAGTGGGAGGGATTTAGCACGATTGATGACATTGATGACAAATTTTCTATTCCTATTGAAAAATTTACTACCCTCACTCAGTTGCAATTGTTGCCACGTTAACTGTTCTCCTTCAATTACCTTACTTAGCACGCAAACTCGATAGTCCAGATTTTTTACGTCACGTCATTTCCCTTTAGCACATATTATTCAGATTAAAAGCTAGCCATTTAGATGCATTCATTAAACATTTTTTTAGCTGTTCATTCTCACCTGGAGACGTTTGACTGGTTTTCGACCATGACAATTAAAGTTGAGATTTTGGGAATTAAAAAAAAATCCTTTGGATAAACAGTTTGATTGTACAACTGGTGTGAAAGAAGCAACTATTTACCTGCACCTGTTCTGATGAAGTGAGAAACTCTCACAAGCTGATTTGATGGAAGCAAAGCTGAACAGGAGTCTGTTATATGGCAGAGAAGCTCCAGACTACTTTCCAGTGGACAGATGGAGAGAAACTCAGCCAATAGTTTCATAGAAACTGAACAGATTCGCTAGTTCATCTTTACCCACACCTAGAACCACCAGCTGTTATTGGTGACCTACAGAACTACATCATGAATCCAAGGAGCCAAAATGAGTTTCCTGTGTGGATGGATTTTCTGGAGGACACCAAAGGAGGTTGCTGGGACATCTGGTTAGGATTCCTTGCTGGTTTAGAGTCGCAGAGGTTTTCCACAAGGAAGAAACCCTGGGAAAGTTTTTGGATGCACCTGAGGCAATGCAACTACCCTTGCTAAGGCTGCTTTATGAATGGCATGCTTTGGTAGTTGCCAAATTAGACTAATAGATTTTAAACAACCGCGCTAAATGTTACATCAAGAGCGTTAAATTTAAAATCTAGCGGCGCTAGGTCTGAAATCTAGTGCGATAACGCTTAAAAACGTGCATATAGCGGTGCTACGTTTGAAATCTAAGCGCTTGATGTAACATTTTGCTTGTTTTAACATCTAACACGCTTGTTTACGTGTGTGTATTGGCCCTGATGGCTTTCCATATATGTGCACACTGTTTATTTTGACAGCGTTCACATCACGGAGACATACACATTTTAATTGGGGCAGTGTTGTTGGGAGACAGTGGATCAGCGCTAGAGCGCTCGCCCATAGTTTTATAGTTTCGATTCCCATTGATACCATCGTCCTTGGAGAAGACACCTAACCCCCGCTTCCCCCACCATTGGCACCATCGAAGGGCAGCCTGCTGCGGTGTAAGGAGTGCAGCACACAAATTTCCCCGGTGAGGGATGAATAGAGTAATTCATTTATTTTATTTTATTTATTTGTAATCTCAACATAGCCAATATGTCCAGAGTGTGCCATCTGGTGAGGAAACATCAGAATTGCAGGAGAAATAAAAGTAACACGGTTATTTATTTAATTTTTTCAAGTTTGGCAGGCCAGACCAAAATGGTCCGTAGTTTGCCCATGTTTGTTCTAAATACAGATGGAAGGGGACACAACTTGCTCATCCCTTGCTTTTACATTGCTTTACGTCTTTCTGATTCTCTGGTAGTTTGAATGATGGTGAATGTGATACCAAGAAAATAAAACAGTTATCTAGTCATTCTTTCATTTCCAAAACACCAACGCTTTGTAAACTTGTATCTGTTCCCCAGACAGAGCCGACACCACCAACCCAAGCTTTCCAATAAGAACTTAACCATCCTCAACCAGCAGGTTGTGACAGGAAGCAGAAGATTTCCAGCCCAGAAACGTGTTCAGATGAGTCACAGAGCCATTTAGCACCGAGAAGCCACTAAGCTGCCGTCACAATCAGCCAAATCCTACAGGTAATTTTCATGTTCACGCAAAGACTTTGCAAAAAAATACAAAATGATTCATTTCTACATCTTAGCAAAGAAACGTCTGCGAGGACATTTTAGTGCCATTAAGGTCGGTTTAAGGTGCTTTGATGAAACTCTTTGGGAACATGGATTTAGAGCATTTTATGCCTAATTTCCAGTCAGTCTGAGAAAGGCGCTATGTTTTTTTCCCCAACCTATTTACCCTCTTTTTACCCAGGGGACCTAAGGTGGTATCAAACAGGTGCAAGCTTTCAAAATCTCAGCCCTTCCAATAATTTTGTAAGTTTTGGACTTCTAATGTTAAGAGCATTGCAAGAAAAAAAATTCTGGAAAGCAGTGTATTAAACAAAAATAGATAGAAAAAGAAAACTCGAATATCAGAAATAGATTTGTTGTAATATAAAAAAAGATAAAAACTTAATTAGATATTTTGTACTGTACCGCCCTGCAGGCTGGGAACACAAACATGTTCAAGTAAAGCTGCTGTTCGATGTGAACCAGAAAATACACTCATCAGGCTGCCTGTCACAGTTTTATAATTAGTTCTTCTCGAGTGGCCAGCTAAGTTTGTTGCCGTGGTTCCAGCCTGGCTAAATTTGTTGCCATGGTTCCAGCTTGTGGTCGTCTTATCGACACTAATTTCTAAACAACTGTCTGCTTCCAGATGGTCTTCTCACATAAATCTTCTGCTTCGTTTGCAGCTGTTTGTCGGGAACAAAAGCTGAATAGAATCACCTCCCCAAAAACCTACATACACACAGGCACACAGACATATTAGTTTTGATATTATGGGATTGTGAATTAATAACAAGACAATCCGTTTCGGGGAGTTTCTATACAATCTAGTCCATAAAATAAAATTAAAATTTGGGTGAAAAATTAGAGGGGAAAAAAAGATGGGAGTTGCCAAAAAACTGGTTTGTATCAAAGGCTTTAATGGTGTTTCTTTTTGTGCTACTTTGCAGGAAAATTATGTGATATGCGAACCAATTCACTCGATTCAAATTGATCAACCTTTAATTTGTATGTAAAATCTATAAAATGTTTGGTCAAAAAGAACAATAAAAAAATTAATTGAGTAATTTCTCATATTTTATTAGTATTACGAATAGATAAGTGTTCAAAAATTTGATTATAATGTTCCGTTCAGTGATCTTCCGCTTGTTCCGGGGTCGGGTCGCGGGGGCAACTGCCTCAAATGGGTAGCACAGGCCTCTCTCTCCCTGGCTGCATCCTCCAGCTCACCCGGAAGGATCCCAAGTTGTTCCCCGGCCAGCCGTGAGACATAGTCTCTTCAGCAGGTCCGGGTCTGCCCCTTGGCCCCTTTTCCGGTGGGACGTGCCTGAAACACCTCGCCCGCGAGGCGCTCGGGGGGCATCCTGACCAGATGCCCGAACCACCCCATCTGGCTCCTCTTGACCTGGAGGAGGAGCGGCTCGACACCGAGCTCCTCCCGGATGGCAAAGCTCCTCACCCAATCTCTGAGTGAGATTATAATGATTATAATGTGCAAATTAAAAAAAAAAAAACATTGAAAATAAGCTTATATGAAAAAAAAAAAAACATATGACTAAAATAATTTGAAATGATTAGAAATTATTTTAAATGATTTTTTTTTTTTAATTTAACTAATTCAACAAAAAACAGATGGAAGTAAGGCAAAAGTTAAAAATTTTATCGATGTTTAAAAATATCAGTCAATATTCTGAAATTAAACAGATTTGGCAGATATTTAACTTTAGTATATTTTAAAAATATAATGCATTTTAAAAAAAAAAAAAAAGAAGAGGCGCATGCAATCCTGATTGGCTGATTCAGTTTCCAGAGTCAAAGTTTGCATGTGATTGGTTGCCAGTCTCTCCGCGTAAATATGTGACAGACTGGTGACTTGTGCATGGTGCACCCTACATCTCGCCCACTAAATAGCTAGTGCTTCGGTGTTCCTGGTCCAGCAATGGCAAAAAAAAAAAAATCAAGATTTTTACACATAAATCTATAACTCATTAATTTAAAGAAGCTTTATATATCAGGCACAATCTACCATTTCTGCCACAAAAAAAAAAAAAATTATTGTTCCAGAACCCAAATCTTTCATCATATCCAGTTTAAATTTGACTTGAAAATATTAGTAAATGATTACTGCACCACTTAAATAATCTGAATGATGTAAAATAAGCTGCCTGGTGGGTAAAAGGTGATCTAATTAGTTGCTGAAACGAATCAGATCAGATTATTTATCCACAATCTCTACATTCTCCCACAATCGTGCAGGTCTGGTTCGGCCTACGGCTTTTATCATTAAATCCTGAGAATGGGAATAATGCTTTGAAGTTCCAAAAACTTAACAAGTGAATGTTAAGAGCTTTGTGCTGGATTATTTTAATAACTGTGATTTGTACGGTGATTACAATCAACGAGCTTCCATCTCTGGAATCTCTTCCAACAAACCCTCATCATGTGTCCATGAGGTGCTTTCATCAGGACCAGAATCATCTGGTGAAAAGACACTTTGTGAAACTTTTTCGGCAAATCCACATGTATGTTTCTATCCGATGATGTATGTTTGCATGTAAAATATAAGTCTTCTTCTTCTTCTTTCGGCATTTCCCTTTAGGGGTCGCCACAGCAAGTCAGTTTCTTCCATCTAACCCTATCTGCTGTATCCTCTTCGGTCACACCAACTATCTTCATGTCTTCCTTCACTGTATCCATGAACCTCCTCTTTGGTCTTCCTCTAGCCCTCTTTCCTGGTGGTTCCAAATCCAGCATCCTTCTTCCTATGTACTCTCTCTCTTCTTTGTACATGTCCAAACCATCTCAGTCTGGCCTCTCGGACTTTATCTCCAAAACTTCTAACATGTGCTGTTCCTCTGATATACTCATTTCTGATCCTGTCCATCCTGGTCACTCCCAGAGAGATCCTCAGCATCCTCATCTCTGCTACCTTCATCTCTGCTTCTTTCCTCAGTGGCACTGTCTCTAGACCAAACAGCATGGCGGGTCTCACCACAGTTTTGTACAATTATCTTTTCATTTTAGCTGAAACTCTTCTATCACACATCATATCTGATACTTTTCTCCACCCGTTCCAGTCTGCCTGAACACGCTTCTTCACCTCTTTTCCACACTCTCCATTGCTCTGGACTGTTGATCCTAGATACTTAAAATCTTCCACCTTGTTTATCTCTTCTCCCTGTAACCTCACTTTTCCATTTGGATCCCTCTCATTCACACACATGTACTCTGTCTTACTCTGACTAATCTTCATTCCTCTTCTTTCTAGTGCAAACCTCCACCTCTCCAGCTTTTCCTCCACCTCTTCCCTCCTCTCACTACAGATCACAATGTCATGGGGATTCCTGTCTAACCTCGTCTGTCAGCTTCTTCATCACCACAGTAAACAGCAAAGAACTCAGAGCAGATCCTTGGTGCAGTCCCACCCCCACACTGAACTCCTCTGTCACACCTACAGCACACCTCACCACTGTCTTACAGCCCTCATACATGTCCTGCACTGCTCTAACATACTTCTCCATCACACCAGACTTCCTCATACAGTACCATAGTTCTTCTCTAGGTACCCTATCATACGCTTTCTCTAGATCTACAAAATACTTATATTTTGCATGTAAAATATAAGTAAAGGGTTAAAATAATTTTTGGATTCACAAAAAATCTACTTTCTTTTAAAGTTATGTCATCATTGATTACTGAATAAAAGGAGTAAAATAACAAACACACTCTGATCCGAGTTGTTTGGGAAAATCAATGAAGCCTTCCTGAAGCTTTTCTGAGTCTGTTGCTTTTGTTTTAGCCCTAATGCTGCAGTGCTTGTTCTCTGAGATCACCAGAAGTGAGTAAACATGGGAGGAAACTGCACTAATTAAGACAGATGCCACAGCTTAATGGTTATTATTATCCAGGAAACTAGGACAATAGGAGCAGCAGAGCTCGTACGAGACACACTTCAGGCATCTCGCACTTGTCGACTGTTTGATCTCTGACTTCTAAAAGCTTTTGCTTGTTCTGCTCATACGTACATTAATCTCAGATCACAAATGAAAAAGAAAAAAATCAATCATTTCTTTTTTTCATTTCACATGCAACATTTATATAAAGCTAACATATTTTCAGACGAGCGCGACGTCGACACAAAAACAGCTTCGCTAAATTAGTCCAAGAACATGGCTTTCAAACCTCACCACACAGCATGAGAGTGGCGTTTAATGAAGCCATCGATCCAGGAGTTTGTCACAGCAACAAAGACAAAACACAACCCACAAGCGGTTAGAAACAAAGATGTGGCAGGAAACAAGAAATAAACTGGTGTAAATGGAGGAAGTTATAGAAGAAAATGCATGTTTATGGGGATGTTGGACTTTCACTATCAACTTTGTATAGGGTTATGAGTCATTAAAGAGGTGGCATCTGGATTTTGTGGTTAATAATTCAAATTTTATATCTCCCCATTTAGTCCCGCCCCTTCAGTGTGTACACAACACAGCGTAAATCTAGTCTGAGGCTGCCAATACATAGTCAAGTGAGTCATTGAGTACGTCAAATAAGCAAAAGTTGTGCATTTTATTTTAAAGTCTTATTTTGGTACGTTCACATACAGTGAGATAAAAAGAGATAAAAAGGTGGACGATTTTAAGTATGTAGGATCAACAGTCCAGAGAAATGGAGAGTGTGGAAAAGAGGTGAAGAAGCCTATGCAGGCAGGCTGGAACGAATGGAGAAAAGTATCAGGTGTGATGTGTGACAAAGGAGTTTCAGCTAAAGTGAAAAGAAAATTGTATAAAACTGCGATGAGACCGGCCATACTGATTGGTCTAGAGACAGTGGCACTGAGAAAAAGACACGAAACAGAAATAGAGGAGGCAGAGATTCAGATGCTGAGGATCTTTCTGGGAGTGACCAGGATGGACAGGATCAGGGTAACAGCACATGTTAGAGGTTTTGGAGAGAAAGACAGAGAGCCCGACTGGGATGATTTGCACATGTGCAGAGGAGAGAGAGAGAGAGTGTACATCGGAAGAAGGATGCTGGGTTTGGAACCACCAGTAAAGAGGACTAAAGGAAGACCAAAGAGGACGTTCATGGATACAGTGAAGGAAGACATGAAGATAGTTGGTTTGACCGAAGAGGATGCAGGAGATAGGGTTAGATGGAAGAAACTGACATGCTGTGGCGACCCCCCGCCTTAAATCAGCCAGGATGGCCTTTGGCACCCCGCACATCCTCATAAGGGATAGACAGTTAAGAAGGTGACCGACTGACATTCATTTTTCTTTTTAGAATTCCGTTCCCTTCCGTCATCTTCCGCTTGTTCCGGGGTCGGGTCTCGGGGGTAACAGCCTCAAACAGGTAGCCCAGGCCTCTCTCACCCCGGCTGCATCCTCCAGCTCACCCGAAAGGATCCCAAGTCGTTCCCCTGGCCAGCTGTGAGACATAGTCTCTCCAGCGGGTCTGGGGTCTGCCTCTTGGTATCCTCCCGGTGGAACGTGCCCGAAACACCTCGCCCGTGAGTCGCTCGGAGGGCATCCTGACCAGATGCCCGAACCACCCCATCTGGCTCCTGTCGACCTGGAGGAGGAGCGGCTCGACACCGAGCTCCAACCGGATGGCAGAGCTCCTCACCCGATCTCTGAGTGAGAGCCCAGCCACCCTGCGGAGGAAGCTCATTTTGGCCGCTTGTACCCGCGATCTCATTCTTTTGGTCACCACCCACAGCTGGTGACCATAGGTGAGGGTAGGAACATAGATCGACTTGTAAATCGAGAGCTTTGCTTTTCGGTTCAGCTCTCTCTTTACCACGACGGACCGATGGAGCGTCCTAGTTATTGCTGATGCCGCACCGATCTGCCTGTCGATCTCCCGCTCCATCCTTCCCCCGCTCGTGAACAAGACCCCGAGATACTTAAAATTCCTCCACTTGGGGCAGGACTCTGTCCCTGACCCGCAGGGGTCATTCCACCCTTTCCGGGCGAGGACCATGGTCTCGGATTTGGAGGCACTAATTCCATTCCCGGCCGCTTCACACTCTTCAGCAAATCGATCCAGCGAGAGCTGGAGATCACGGTCTGATGAAACCAACAGGACCACATCATCCTCAAAAAGCAGACGAATTCTTTTTAGAATTCAGCCTGAAAGTTTACTTATAAATTGAATAAATAAAAAATGATATTTGTGCCAGTAACACATTATGGGAAACTAAAGAATGTTCAAATACTTGTGTCAAATTAAATCTTCAGTAATGGGCCAGGGATGGAAGTTAAATTTAAGTCACTTTAAAATAACATTTTTTCCAAAATTACATTTTTTTTCTTAGACTGTATGAATTATGGTGCCAAACATTTCAACCAGCAGCCAGGCTCATCAGTGTGATATCTTGTAAAAGTAGCTCGGTGCATGATCCATCTCTGAAGGGGGTTCACAATGTGCCTATCATGACAGCCGAGCTGCTGGGTGACTGTTTTGGGGGATCAGGAAATTAAAGTGTCAGAAGACTGAGATTTAAAACAAAAAGGGCAAAACTGTCACATTTAAACTGAAAGCAAATGACTCAGCCTAAAATTTTCCATCAGTTTTTTTCTTTTGTTCCCATGGTGGATTCTCTCTGGCTCTGGGAAACACGTGTGAGTGTGTTTCTTTTTCCATTTCATCTGCCACTCCACTAACCCTGGCATTCCCAAAAGCAATAAGAGTGTTTTCCTCTTGAATAGAGCTTTCAGGTTCTCTCACTGTCATCACACTATCGCAGTCCAAACTCCACCCCGGGACTGACTAATGTGCATGCATACACACGGCTCGTGTGCAGGAGGAAAGGCTACCATATGCATGTAAAAGCACATTTACAGACATGTGCAAACACATAGAGCGTGACCTGTTGAAACACAGCAGGGGATGAGAAAGGAGCTTTACAGAACAGGAACAGCATTTTATATCTAAAACTGGAACCCTGTGCTATGTTTTATAAGAGAAATTAACTAAATAAATTACATCTTTTGTTTGCATTAGTGAGACAAATTATAAGAAAAAAAATAATTCTCTCTCTCCTCTGAACATGTCCAAACTTTTGTTACCATGAGGGATCAAACGATAACGGTGAATAATCACGGAATTTTTATGACCCGTTCCGTCATCTACCACTCATCCGGGGCCGGGTCTCTCCCCGGCTGCATCCTCCAGCTCACCCGGAAGGATCCCGAGTCGTTCCCCGGATAGCTGCGAGACGTAGTCCCTCCAGCGAATCCGGGGTCTGCCTCTTGGTCTCCTCCCGGTGGAACATGCCTGAAACACCTCAGCAGCGAGGCCCTTGGGGGACATCCTGACCAGATGCCTGAACCACCCCATCTGGCTCCTCTCGACCTGGAGGAGGAGCGGCTCGACACCGAGCTCCTCCCGGATGGCAGAGCTCCTCAGCCGATCTCTGAGTGAGAGCCCAGCCACCCTGCGGAGGAAGCTCATTTCGGCCGCTTGTACCCGCGATCTCATTCTTTCGGTCACCACCCACAGCTGGTGACCATAGGTGATGGTGGGTTTGTAGATCCTGGTTACCATGGTGAGGGTAGGAACGTAGAGCCTGGTTACCATGGTGAGGGTAGGAAACTAGATCCTGGTTACCATGGTGAGGGTAGGAACGTAGACCCTGGTTACCATGGTGAGGGTAGGAACGTAGAGCCTGGTTACCATGGTGAGGGTAGGAACCTAGATCCTGGTTACCATGGTGTGGGTAGGAACCTAGATCCTGGTTACCATGGTGAGGGTAGGAACCTACATCCTGGTTACCATGGTGAGGATAGGAATGTAGATCCTGGTTACCATGGTGAGGGTAGGAACGTAGAGCCTGGTTACCATGGTGAGGGTAGGAACGAAGATCGACTTGTAAATCAAGAGCTTTGCTTTTCGATTCAGCTCTCTCTTTAGCACGAAGGACCCTAATTATTAAAACGAATTCAAGAAATTTTTTTTGGAGGTTTATGGCTGTGGTCGCATAACTTTTTTTTGGGTAGCTCTATGTCTAATAAAAATTGAATGGTGTCAGATTTGGTTCCTTCTGCAAAGCGAATAAGAAAAAAAATTAATTTATTCACAGTCAATTCTAATTTTCATTTTGGGTGAAAGTGTCCTCCACAGAAAAAAAAGGGAGGGAGGGCGAAGATGAAAAGAAGAAGAGGTGGTGCTGGCAAGAAACTTTGATCAGTGTTGAAGAGTGAAGATTAATCTTGTTGTCAGGGATGGGTGGCGATGTGAGGCGCTCTGCGTTTCCATCCATCTTTCCGTGTTTGGCCATGATCCCTGCCCACAGAGGGAGGAAGCGAAGGGGGGCTTTGGGGAAGAATGAAATAGAAACTTGAAGGTAGATCTGCTGTCTGATCTTGTCGGGGGAGGACAATATTGTGGGAAGTTTTCAACATGGAGGGAATAAAAATACACAAGCAATAAAAAAAAAGAAGAGGAAGCCATGACAGGAGAGGTAAAAAAAAAATCTAAAGTGGACATCTAACAGCCTTATTTATCTCATCTCTTTTTCTCCTTCACAGCCCATAATCAGGCTCAGTTTGCTTTTAATAAAGTCTCGGTTACTGCGTAATCTTCACAGATGATGGTTGGTGGTTTGCGGTCTGGCCCAACGGATCAAACCAAACACAAAGCAGAGATAATTAAACTGTAATCATACATGCACGGCTCAGATACAAAAAGCAAAGGGTGTGAATGTACCCACCAAACCTCAAAAAGAAGAAGCGTTAAATGCATCACTGCTAAAAGCGACTAGCAACAGTTTTTAGATCATTTTTGGACCAAAACCTCAGTGATTTGCAGATTTTTTTATGCAACTTTGCATCTTTATTTTCTGCAGGCTTTTGTTTTCTATGATCGAACTTATGCATTGTGTTCTTAATTGCTATACTTACATAAAATCGAAGAAGAGGGACATCGAACAACCGCCTGTTCGCCCAAATTTCTACAAACTTCCCTAAAGTCGCACGACAGCCAAATTTTACCGAGCCTTGGTAGATTATTTTTTTGTTTTCGGCAAGATATGCTTTAAATCAGGACAAACTTTGGCTGAATATTTGTTTTGGCGAAAATAGCAAGAATTTTTTTTGTCTTCTTTGATGATTTATTTTATTTTTGTGTTCTTACTCTTTTTTAAAGTATCAACGCTAGCCTGGTCAATATCCACCATGTTGTTATTCGCTACCTCTTCCATTCATTTTTTTACTAGTGATGGGGCCGTAATGCCCTGGCTTATGCATACAGTATCTCTCCATCAATTTTTTTAAACTGTTGAATTTAAATGCAATGGAGAGTGTGGAAAAGAGGTGAAGAAGCGTGTTCAAGCAGGCTGGAACGGGTGGAGAAAAGTATCAGGTGTGATGTGTGATAGAAGAGTTTCAGATAAAATGAAAGGACAAGTGTACAAAACCGTGGTGAGACCCGCCATGCTGTTTGGTCTAGAGACAGTGCCACTGAGGAAAAAACAGGAAGCAGAGATGGAGGTAGCAGAGATGAAGATGCTGAGGATCTCTCTGGGAGTGACCAGGATGGACAGGATCAGAAATGAGTATATCAGAGGAACAGCACATGTTAGATGTTTTGGAGATAAAGTCCGGGAGGCCAGACTGAGATGGTTTGGACATGTGTAGAGGAGAGAGAGAGAGTACATCGGAAGAAGGATGCTGGATTTGGAACCACCAGGAAAGAGGGCTAGAGGAAGACCAAAGAGGAGGTTCATGGATACAGTGAAGGAAGACATGAAGATAGTTGGCGTGACTGAAGAGGATGCAGCAGATAGGGTTAGATGGAAGAAACTGACTTGCTGTGGCGACCCCTGAAGGGAAATGCCGAAAGGAGAAGAAGAAGAAGAAGAATTTGATTAAGATTAATTAGATTAAGTTAAATTAAATACCTAATTTTCTGAAATAGCATTGCATATTGATCATTTTCCTCTCTTGGATTATGAGAGGTCTAAAGTATGAATTCTGCTTGATCTGGAGAATGTTATCGGAAAGTAGGATCAATTCCCACGAGGCTTATCTGGTTGGTCAAAAGGTGTTGCTTTGTGTAGTGAACATTTCTGTGCTCCCTAATGACTTAGACGTTTTGTGTTCTATAGATGTACTGCGTGGTTTACGTTTTCAGAAAGCCAATTACCCTTGGAGCCATTATGTTGATGGATGACGTTCTTGAATGTGTTATTTAAGCACGCAGGTGAAATATGTAATGTAAAGAGAAACAAACAATAGAATTAAGATGATTAAAAGTTATCAGCACCCTGGCCTTGACGAGGGAAAAAATACTGAACGGAATAAACATCCGGTGAAGTAATTTCATTCCAGGAAAAGCTCTCAGGTGGGCGTTGGAATGAAACAAGGAAAGAAAAGATTGTGTTTCAGTGAAAAAGCCTTTATCCAAATTTTTGTGTTAATAAGAGTAATTTTGTTGGAAGGATTGAAAGACCAGAGATTTTGTTTAGGAACACTTCAGGGTGCTGTCATGGTTGTTAGTTTTCATTTTAATGAGTTTTTCATTTTATTTCTCATACTGGGTCAAATCAAATAACCCCTTTTGTTACAAGAACGTTTCTAACTGAATGAAACAACCTGTGCGTATTTGATTTTTTTTTTTTTTTTTTTTTTATAGGTCTAAATGTTAAGAAAAGAAGGTGCAACGCTTTCTTTCTTTTCACATAAAACACACTAAACCTTGCTTTAAAAATTACAATAAAGCCCTCCCACAATTCTTGCAGCCACACCACTCGAAGCCATGCTCAATTATCCTTGTCCAGTAGAACGAATGGCGATTTATGAAGATAAAAATGAAGAAGGGAGCTGACTCTGAATGAGCATATACTTTGCATCGGTGGCCTTTCTACCAGTTTACTGCTTAAAATACCAACTGTGGGAATGACAGAGTGTTTTTGCCACATGTGGTGACATTTATGCAGTGTGCATGGACTCATGTGGTAACATTTCACGGAAAAAATGGCCCAGGAAAGGCTTTCATTTTCCCTTACTATTTTTCGTCAATAAAATGCGTCGGTGTTTCATCCATCCCTAGCTGTGTTTGTTTTCTATTGAAAAAAAAAATGTATTGGAAAAAGAGCTTGGGTCAGGAGCTCTGCCATCCGGAAGGAGCTCGGTGTCGAGCCGCTCCTCCTCCAGGTCGAGAGGAGCCAGATGGGGTGGTTCGGGCATCTGGTCAGGATGCCCCCCCGAGTGCCTTGCGGGCGAGGTGTTTTGGGCACGTCCCACCGGGAGGAGACCAAGGGGCAGACCCCGGACCCGCTGGAGAGACTATGTCTCACAGCTGCCTGGGGAACGACTTGGGATCCTTCCAGGTGAGCTAGAGGATGCAGCCAGGGAGAGAGAGGCCTGCGCTATTCGCTTGAGGCTGTTGCCCCCGCGACCCGACCCCGGAACAAGCGGAAGATGACGGAACGGAACGGAAAAAGAGCAAACTCCTTCACTGTATCCATGAACCTCCTCTTTGGTCTTCCTCTAGTCCTCTTTCCTGGTGGTTCCAAATCCAGCATCCTTCTTCCGATGTACTCTCTCTCTCTCCTCTGCACGTGCCCAAACCATCTCAGTCTTGCCTCTCGAACTTTATCCCCAAAACCTCTAACATGTGCTGTTCCCCTGATATACTCATTTCTAATCCTGTCCATCCTGGTCACTCCCAGAGAGATCCTCAGCATCTTCATCTCTGCTACCTCCATCTCTGTTTTCTGTCTTTTCTTCAGTGCTACTGTCTTTAGACCAAACAGCATGGCCGGTCTCACCACGGTTTTGTACACTTTCTCTTTCATTCTAGCTGAAACTCTTCTATCACACCTGATACTTTTCTCCATCCGTTCCAGCCTGCCTGAACACGCTTCTTCACCTCTTTTCCACACTCTCCATTGCTCTGGACTGTTGATCCTAGATACTTAAAATCTTCCACCTTCTTTGTCTCTTGTCCCTGTAACCTCACTTTTCCATTGAAAAAAAACATTATTTTTTTTATATTATTCGTCATCTTCACTGTCCTTTTATCTCATTTTCTTTCACAATGTAGATTGTTTTATCCTCCACTACTTATCCAATACCACCCTTGTTCTGCCCTCATTGCCGTTCTCCATGACTCCACAGCGTGCGAGGAGAAGGAGTCGATAGCAGCACATCCATAAAGACGTCTCCCACTGTGAGCCAATGGAAAATGCTATTAAGACTGACGCGCTTTATTCCTTCGGTGTGAGAGGAGGCTCGCCCGAGGTTGCACACATGCTCTCAGGGCTCAAGCACAGCAGCTTAGAAAAAACAGGCATGTTGTTGCCCAGAAGTATAAACAGTTTCAGGTCCTAAAAAATCCATTTTAGATGAACATGTGGAGCGATGTAGGTGTTGGGGATGAAAGTAAACATCCCAGTCTGATCAGGAGTCTGTGAGCTGTTTGGGTTTTCTCATCACGTACTTAATCACTTGTTTGGGGCTTTAATGCAGTATTTGTATTGTTATGCACAGATGCTTCAACCTGATTCACTCATTGTAAATAAGCTACAGTGTTGACAGAAATTCTGCGTAAGATATGTATTATCGAAGTGGGGTGCAGTTTCCACCCCGCTGAAGCTCAATGACGCTATGCTGGAGAGCAGCTCTCATAAACCTCTCTCTGAAGAGTCAACTGTGTGGTAGCTGATGTTTTTTCAATACCTTGCAGATGTGTTAACTATTTTTGAGCTGGTTTTGTGAATGTGTTGATAGAAAAAAAAAACACAGGCTGACAACTAAGGAAAAAAAAACTACAGAATACAAATAGTATTACCAACAGGAAGCAAACAGTACTGAGTATAACAGCAACACTAACGGCCTATCATTTTCCAACTAAATAAAGACGTTTTCATTTGGTATTATTTTGTGTGCCACCAACTGACATCATCATCTAAAAGAACTTTACAAACAAGTATTTTTACCCAACCACAATAAAAAAACCAACAAATTTATCGGTAATGACCTCCACATCACACTCAAACGTTTCCCCGAAAATTGAAACGTTGCAATTACTCCTCGAAATGTTCACGTCTATAAGTTCAGGGTAAAGTGCAGAAATCTGACAGATACAATAGTAGGGCTAGTACAGGCATGTGCAAACTATGACCGTTGAACGTTAAATTACCACTGATTGAACTTGAAAAAATTAAATAAACTTTGTTAGTGTTTTATTTCCCCTGCAATTCTGATGTTTACTCACTAGATGGCGCACTGTATGGTATGGACAGCCATTGGGGCCAATACACACACATAAACAAGAGTGTTAGATGTTAAAACGAGCAAAATGTTACATTGAGCACCTAAATTTCAAACCTAGTGCCGCTAAAAGCACGTTTTTAAGCGCTATCGTCTTGGATTTCAGACCTAGCGCGCTAGATCTGGAATTCAACGCTCTTCATGTAACATTTAGCGAACTTGTTTAAAATCTAGCGCCATTCTATCGGTCTAATCTAGCGGTTACCAAATCATGCTAACCATCTGCTCCTGTTCCGGCCTTTTGGTCAAATGTTAGAACTCAATGTGGCCCGCGGACCAAAAAGTTTGCCCATTCCTGAGCGAGAAGCAGGCTGAATTAATGTTTTTTTTTTTTAAACAATTAAGGTCAATATCGGGGATAGCAAAAAAATAAAAAGGTAAAGTTATACAGACTATTTCAAATCTCAGCCAAATAAATACATTTGAAATCCAACCAAAAATATTCAGATAATCAACCAAAAAGAATTGATGCCCAGGAATTCTCCAAGAGGCTCAGACAGCTCCGCTCGAGAACATCTCGTTACCGGAGGTCTTTCTTTCCGTACGTGATCGGGCTCTACAACGACTCACTTAGCAGATAGGAAGTTGTTGCTGTGACACACAAATTTCCCCTGTGTGGGATCAATGAAGTATATTCTGATTCTGAATAAATTTAATAGCCATACATATAAACATTAACGAGCTATAGTCAATAGAAGGTATTCATCCAGCAGAAATAAATGACTTTAGATTTTTTCATAAAAAGCTAACTAAGAGAGAAAACAGCACAGCTTACTGTGATGCAAAAACCCCAAACTGTCAGGAGAGTAGTCTGTTCCCACCTTCCTCTTGTCTGTGTGTGTGCAACTAGTCACACCTGAAACTAATCTACTCATCTGCTGCAGTTTTTGACACTCTTCGCCAGATCGTTGTTTATCATGCTTGACTTGTTATCCAGTCTTTTGGCTCCAGCTCCTTCATTAGAACCTGCCTAGTTTCTCTGTTTTGTCTTCTTTATTTGGACTTTTTATCAATCTAATAAATCCGCTTGTGATTTTTCATCTGAGCCTGTCTGTTGTGTCAAGGGTATATTTTTGGCCTCAGCTCCACATCATGACTCAAACATCATCTTACACGCTGAATTGATACATAGTGAGTTATTTCATTGGTTAAAACCTCACAAACAAAGATGAAAACATTATTACAACATGTAAATACAAGGTTTGTACAATCTTCTTTTATGAACTTATTTACCACTCATTAAAAAGGTTGACCCAAGTACAGCCTTGTGATCGGATTGTAAAAAGGCTGGACAGAAGAGGTGCAACCTTACCGGTTCAAGGACTGGTTACCCTGAATGCGTAAGTACGCATTCAGGGTAAGTACGCCCATGCAACTACTTGAATGCAAGTAGTTTGCATGCACTCTGGCTCTTTTCTATGCTGTAAAAACATGCTAAGAATAGTTGAGGTAATTGGACACTACAGAGTGTGAGAAGTTGCGAGGTGGTGGTTACTGATCAGGACGAGGCTTTACGCATTGGTCTTTCTATATCAAGGGTGACAGTATAAACTGTTCTAAAGCTCATTTGACCACCAAAAAAAGTCCTCTGAACCGTGCCCGGGAGCGGTTTCTTTAGCCAACCTGGTCCCCTTGGAAGAGAGGTATTAGAGCACGGTTCAATTGAACTTGTGCCCGGTTTGCATGCACTTTGAGCACAGTGCCGGAACTAGGACGCAGAACATCATGTGTTTTTCTTACCACAAAACCAGCATACAATTTGAATCATGCTATATCACGAGTGGTGAAACCCTATGTGAGTGCAGGCTAAAGTAAGAGTGCGGAGCGGGGTACAATCTTACTATGGTCATACCTTGCAAAAGAATACCCTGAATTTGCATATTCTTTCTTCAAGCTTGCTCCTATTCACCAAGACCTCAAGCTTTAGGCTGATTGGTCAAATTAAATACCCTGCCTCCTGTGACCATCTTACCTGCCATCATAACAGGTAGGATAGGCTCCAGTTCACTCCACCACTCTGAATTTGAATAGCTTATTTATAAACTGAATTAAAAACTGTGATGTATCCATGCAACACATTGTAGTAGATTTGTCGGGAGGAGTCCAAGCTCCTCCCGGATGGCATTTACAAAGTTTTGTGGGGCCTAAAATCCATTGCCTCACTTACAGATGTTCATGTTAAGTTACCCTAGCTCTGTTAAAGTATGTCATACTTTATATAAATCCAAATTGCAGAAGACAGCTCAGCGTACATCTGCTCAGTCAAAATGTGTCTTACAGGACTAGAAAAAACAATCTTGAAGTCTTACACTGATCTTTCATTCATCTTTAAATAATTTACCACTCTGATTTGTCGCAGACGTCTCAGAAATCTTCTGTTTGCCTAAAAAATTCCTTTTTGTCTCGGTGTGATTTAACTTCCGTAGTTTCTTTTTGCTTCCTGTCATCGTTTTATTCTACAAGGATCTGGGGGAGGCACCGCTCTTCATCCTGACAAAAAAAAAACACTGATCCTTTCTTTTCTTGATGGTTTGATGTGTTTGCTTCAGACAAAATGTCAGTCTCGTATGTGACGGCGAGTTTGAGGTGCTTTTACATGTGAGACGTAAAGATGTCATAAAAGATCATTTCAGACAAGTCTGGTCCCTTCTCAGTTGGCGAGAATTTTCACACATGATTGGTTCGTGATTCAGACGTTTTCTGATCACGTGATGCGATTTAGGGTTAGAAAAATCTCGTAAACAAAATCACCCTCTCCGTCTGTACTCTACATGCATCACCTGAGCCGGGAGGATTAAGCAGATCAGACCAATCAGGGATTAGCTTCTTACAATGTGGAGTAATTTTTATGGATGAAAACAACGAGTGAGTCAGAAAGCAGGTCTTTCCTGCATGACCGACACACTGGAATAGAGTTGTTCAGGGGTGAAAAGGAAGACGAAAAGCAGAGGCAGATTAAAGCTTTCATCCGGCCAGACAGATAGAATTAAAGTCTGGTTTCTATGGGGACAGAACTCTGTATTTAAAAAAACAGGGTTAATTTTTTTTTTTTTTTTGCATTGCAATAAAAAGCATGAATTATTTCCATGTTTGAAATTTTGTAGACGCCAAGTGTAAAACAACAATGGTACAGTTTCTAAACCTTCACCATGAACAGTTATAAGCCCGTGGATATAAAATATTGGCCTAAAAATGCCAGAGTTTGCACACACGGACACAATAACGGTAAAGATGACTGTAATCCAGCTTGAAAAGACACAAAGGAGCTGTGTGCACAGGGAGTGATGGTTTGCCTTGAGTTTGTCCAATAACTGTGAATACTTTATGCACTACCTTTTCATGCTTTATTTTTTTCCTCCCAGCGTGTTCCACTTTGCCTTTTGCAATCATTTCAATGCAGCAATAAAAAGAGCCGAAGTTAAAAAAAGAAAAATGTTTTTCCTTGAGCAATTGTGAGCTTCTTCTTTATGCTACAACCAATCACCAAAACCTCCACGAGGTAAAGGTTGTAAAATAGCCCTTGTATTTACATTTTGAATTTCAAAAACCTTTAGTCTGCACAGTAAAATCAGAACACTACTGTTATTGTTAAACATTTAAAAAAAAAAAGCCTTTAAAATGGCCAAATTAAAGAAATCTTCCCAAAAATTTGTTCATAAATAACAATTTAGATCAGATTTTTTTTAGTCAGATATTCTGGCTGGGGTGGATCATTTCATCCAAACTCAGCTTTTTCTTATTTATAAATCTCTGTCAAAATTTCCAATTATTTATGGTCCCAGGGGGCGTTGGCTAAGTGATAGAGTTACCATCTTTCAATCGGGAGAACCTGGTTTGATTCCCGCTGGGCCCAAGCCGTCCGTGGGACCACATACCGTAAGTGACACGAAAACAAAGAAAATTAAAACACTAAAAAGACAAAAAAAATTACATTAGTTTTATGATTCTTTACACTTGTGTCGCAGATTCTTTCTGTTGTCGCCCGCTTATCCGGTGACCCGATCACTGGGGCAACAGCGTCAGACGGCTGGCCCATGCTTCTCTCCCCCAGCTACATTGTTCAGCTCTTCCGAAAGGATCCTGAGGCATTTCCTTTTTAGCTGTGAGACATAGTATCCTCAGCTGGTCCAGGGTTTGCCTCTGGGTCTCTTCTTGGTGGGACGTGCCCAAAACCCCTCACCAGCAAGCCGTTAGGGATGCATCTGAACCAAATCCGAACGACCCCATCTGGCTTCTCTTGACCCGGAGGAGCAACAGCTCTAGTCTAAACTCCTCCCGGATGGCAGAGTTCCTCACTCTGAGTGAGATCCCAGCCACCCTGCAGAGGAAGCTAATTTCAGCCACTTGTATCCACAATCTCATTCTTTTGGTCACCACCCACAGCTGGTGACCACAAGTGACAAATTGTTTTAAATTTAAAAACAAAAGAGAAAATGAGAAAAATGTTTAATTTGAGGGGAAAAAAAACTTGCGACAGACCAGGCCTTAAATATTTTATGTCATGATTCAAAAATAAAATCTACCACCTAATTTTTGGAACAAGGGAAATTTAGAGTGTTGTGGTGACTCTAAATAAATACAGCTCATGAGTCAGACCAATTATGAAAAACGTATTGCTCAATTTTAGGGCAAAACTAAGCATTTTCATTCAATTCAATTCAATTGAAAACACTGGTGTTTTCTCGGCCCACCGGGAAATTTGTGAGTTGTAAAGACAAAGACAAGAAAACAGGAAACAAAAACAAGAAGGCAGAGATTTGGAGACATAATACTAATAATAAAAATTTCATTTGTAACGCACTTTATATCTCCAGTGGAGATCTCAAAGTGCAACAATGACCAAAAGGAACAAAAAAAACCCCCCAAAATTAAATTAAACCACAACACAAAAAACAACACTAAAAACTTTGTTGAAAAGCCTTTAGAAATAAAAATGTCTTCAGTCAACCTGCCCAACAGCTAACTACCCAACGGCCAGCTAGCCGCCAGCTAGCTACCCAACTAGGTACACAACAGCTAGCTACCCAACTAGGTACACAACAGCTAGCTACCCAACTAGGTACACAACAGCTAGCTACCCAACTAGGTACACAACAGCTAGCTACCCAACTAGCTACCTGGCAGCTAGCTACCCAACTAGTTACCCGGCAGCTAGCTACCCAACTCGCTACCCAACAGCTACCCAACAGCTACATATGAAACTGTTAAGTTATGTGATACAGTAACAACAGCCTGAACGATTGGTTATAAAGTTTGATAGAGGACAATGGGAATGATGTGATGTTTTTTGAACGGCAATATGGTTTTGTGTAAAAAAAAAAAGTACTACAGACGTTGTATAGCTTTGAGGATGCTGATTGAGAAGTACAGGGGAGGTCAGAGGGAGTGGTGACTCTGGTATTGTATGAGGAAGTCTGGAGCAGTGGTGGATGAAGTACTCACTTTTTGTACTTATGTAAAAGTACAGATAATTAGGCAAAACATTTACTTAAGTAAAAGTAAAAGTACCAATAAAAAAATCTACTTCAGTAAAAGTACAAAAGTAGTTGGTGTAAATTGTACTTTTAAGTAAAAAGTAAAAGTATTCGATCATAATTAAAATGTTATTTGTTGTGCTATAGGGTGTCACCATGGTAACCAGGATAAATACTCTGCAGGGGTGTGACCCCCCTCTCCCGCCTCTTTTGGTCCGCAAAAAAATAAATAAACAAAATAAAAGGAAAAGGGACAAGTCAAGCTATCCCCTAGAAGGGCCAGTGAATGGGCCGCCAAAATGGAGGAAAATGACACTTTTTAAAAAATGTTTTGGGGGGGAGGCCCCGCACCCCTGTGGAAAATTCTAGATCCGCCCCTGCTCTGTGTAATTTACTTCTTTACGTTCCACCACTGGTCTGGAGTAACAAAGAAGTATGTAAGAGCGGTGCAAGACATGTATGAGGACTGTAAAACGGTGGCGAGGTGTGCTGTAGGTGTGACAGAGGAGTTCAGAGTGGGTGGGACTTCATCAACAATCTCCTTTGAATTCTTTTTTGTTTTACTTGATTTTCAATTCAATTTAGTGCAAAAAGTGTTTGCTAATCAGAAGCAATGGAAAGATTTGTTTGATACTGAGTAAATTCACCAAAAATTATTCTTGTTTGAAATAATAAAGCAAAATGAAACTAATAATTTGAGGTTGTTTTTTCCTTCCTACCATTTTTTTCCACTAAGCCTACATTAGCAATAACTTCGACGCTGTGTAACACCACGGTTCTGATGAGAGGTGTACGTACCTACACGACCTTTAGTTCTACAGTGTTTAATCTTCAGAAAACTAATTTAAATAGACACTTTTTATAAGCTTTTTTTCTTCACGCGGTAATCTTTTTGGGAAAAAACCCCAGCATACTTCAGATTTGAAAAGAAAGATAGTTCCATCAAAGCTCTAAGTATGGGATTAGGTGTTGGGTTCGGTTACTATGCGTAGAAACTCTTAGCGTGTTTCTTCATTCACTCGGGAAGCTTTTTATCCGGTTGATGTCACAAATACTCGGCATCCCTGAAGCCACTTTGACAAAACTGTGAGGATAAACACTAGAGAAGCAATGATTTTATGCTGCGCATCATTGATCACACTTTCCTCTGTAGCATGTAGCTGAGATTCATGGCCTCTGCCTCTGACAGGTGACAAGAAGTCGGCGGCACACACTCTGAATGCGCGAGGTGAGTCCATTACATGAATTTATAAATATAAATTCAAACAAACTTACCTTAGGGGTTGCAAGAAGAAGTGGAGTGTTTGAAGAGTACGACACCATCCAGCCGGAGAGCAGTGAAGCAGAAACAAAACAGAAAAGAAGAGTCATGCAGAGTGAATACTTTTAAAAATAAATATTTGATGACATTCTTTTCACGTGATGTTCCTACAAAAATGGCTTTAAAATGCCATCCAAGCTTGGATATTGAAATAAAAGAAACACCTCTCAGTATAAAATATTAAAGGGCTTTGTGATTGTCTTGGCAGATGTGAGGGCAAAAGATGAGCTGAAGCTATTGTCGCTCAGAATTGTAAATCAAAAATAGCCATCGGTGTTCGAAAAGGTGTGTGAGGAATTCAGTCGCATTTATTGCTGGAACACATGCAAAATCTGTCTCAAACAGTGCTTCATTATGACCACCACAGCAAACCAGGGACGTTTGGCTGCATGTAAAACAGCTTTCTGCAGCAATGGAAACAAGGTTGAACCACCGCCCATCATGTCTGAAAATTCAAGGAAGAGAGCTGGAATGAAAGAACAGGTGGTTTCATGGTTGCCTAATGTGATGGTGCCCTTTTTTCTGCCACTTCTTCCGTTCGTTCCGTCATTGTCGCGGGGGCAACAGCCTCAAACGGGTAGCCCAGGCCTCTCTCTCCCCGCCTGCATCCTCCAGCTCACCTGCGAGGCGCTCGGGGGGCATCCTGACCAGATGCCCAAACCACCCCATCTGGCTCCTCTCGACCTGGAGGAGGAGCGGCTCAACACCAAGCTCCTCCCGGGCAGAGCTCCTCACTCGTTCTCTGAGTGAGAGCCCAGCCACCCTGCAGAGGAAGCTCATTTCGGCCGCTTGTATCCGCGATCTCATTCCTTCGGTCACCACCCACAGCTGGTTACCATGGTGAGGGTTGGAACGTAGATCGACTTGTAAATCGAGAGCTTTGCTTTTCGGCTCAGCTCTCTCTTTACCACGACAGACCGATGCAGTGTCCTAGTTATTGCTGATGCCGCACCGATCCGCCTCTCGATCTCCCGCTCCATCTTTCCCCCACTCGTCAACAAGACCCCGAGATACTTAAACTCCTCCACTCGGGGCAGGACCCTGTCCCAAGTGGGATGGGCACTTCTTTTGGCACATATTTGATTTTACTCTTCGTGTGCATCCGAATTCCCAAAGTTTAAACACATACCAAGAACAAAGCAGTCATATGGACTTACGTCTGAAGATATTTTCCTAGTCTAAGAATTATTATCATCCCAAAAATAACGCCACATAGTGGGTTTTTATTGTTAGAAAAATCACTGTTTTCAGCTGGGCATCAACCAGGAACTTTCAAATGAAAATGAAGTGTCAGGAGAGTAGTCTGTTCCCCCTCTGTGTCCTGTTTCCCCCCTCCCTCTTGTCTCTGTGTGTGCAACTAGTCACACCTGAAACTCATTTACTCATCTGCTGGAGCATAAATGGAACAGTTTTTGACACACTCTTCGCCAGATCGTTGTTTTTCATGCTTGACTTGTTATCCAGTTTTTTGGCTCCAGCTCCTACATCAGAACCTGCCTAGTTTATCTGTTTTGTCTTCTTTATTTGGACTTTTTATCAATCTAATAAATCTGCTTGTGATTTTCCATCTGAGCCTGTCTGTTGTGTCAAGGGTATATTTTTGGCTTCAGCTCCACACCATGACATTAAGAGCCTGACAAACATGCTTCAACAATCGGGACAAGCGCAGGTGTTTACTAGGAAGTCACGGTACTATTCGAACGTTTTATGATCACCTCGATTTTTTCTTCAGTTCAAGCAAAAGACCTCTGATCAATAAAAAACATTCACAAGGAAGGTTTTTAAGAGACCTTAGCCGTGAATTATGTCCTCAAAACAAAGACAAATGTGATGAACTGGAGATTTTTGTACTGATCTTCTTTTTTTTAAAATTCCGTACCAACCACAATCAATATTTTAAAAAATTGATCCGATGAACTGCACTGAACCTCGTCTCGGGTCTGTTTGTCTAAGAAAACATTCAATCCTGCAAACACACCGTCAGCAAGTCATCCACTCCTTAGTCAGACAGTCACTTTGATGCTGTTTCTGCCAGTCATCCAGTGACTCAGCCAGTAACAGACTCAATCTGCTTTCTTAATCGTTTCTTGATGAGACAAACCAAGTCCAACCCTGTCAGTACCTGAACCTTGGGAAGTACTTTTAGAGAAAGTAACTCGTTTATATAATAGACCTTGAAAGTTGTCCTCGTCTTGCTTCTTGTCAAAGTATTCACAATTCCATTGAGTCTGTTTATCTATGTATAAAGATTTAAAAGGAAGGTAAGACTTTTTTTTTGCCAAGATACAATATGTTACATCACCTCTATTTCTATGGACAGGTCAAGTGCTAATCCCCCAGTCTAGACAGACAGAAACCGACACCAGACACAACGTGACAATTTCTAGAAAATATCCTAACAGAAAAAAAAAAAAAATCTCATATAGAATAAAAATGGGATGGTTTCAACCCAGCAATAAGAACAACTAAACATTAGGATCTCATTTAGAAAAAACTTGAATAGATCTTAAGTTCTCCAAGCATTTTTTTTTTATTTATTTTATTTTGTTTATTTTGAATTACTCTATTCATCCCTCACCGGGGAAATTTGTTTGCTGCACTCCTTTCACCGCAGTAGGCTGCCCTTCAACGGCGCCAATGGTGGGAGAAGTGGGGGCTAGGTGTCTTCTCCAAGGACCCTAGACGTGCTCTCCGTGGAACGCGAACCCGCAACCTTCCGGTCCGCGGGCGAACGCGCTAACCACGCGGCCACCGTCTCCACCATTTTTGCTCAGCTTACGCACTTTGCTTGTTCTACGTAAACTTGGGATTCGTAAAAACTTCCGTAACTAACTTTACGCAACCTAAGCTTTATAGATCACACCTAAAAAATGTTTGAAGCAATGTTCCCTCTAATTTTTTATGTATCTGAGCAAATACACAAGCTTCCTGAGAAGAAGGAGGCGGAGCAAAAATGTTTACTCTTTTGTGATGTCACCATCAGTGATGAGCCAAACAATGAAGCAGCGCTTTGAAGCAATTTGTTTAAAAAAGAAAGAGATATGCTCCAGAGCTTCGTCTCATTTTCCCATGTTTAGTTTAAATTGTTTTATTTTGTGCGCTGCCTAGGGTTCTTGTGCGCTATTAATCCACGAGCAGTGCGCAATTGCACAGGCGAGCAGCTTAGGGAGAACATTGGTCTGATGCAACTCGTTAAACTCTCTTTTTTAACTGGCCAAAAAATCTAAGTAGTCATGAAAGACTTTCCTGCGTCTGACCATTTGCTACGTCCTCTAACATCGTGATATCTGCTGTGAATACAACAGTTCCACCTGTAGGCCGATTTCTACGATAATATTGGGTGGCCTCTTTTCTTTTCTTGTAAATGAGACAGTAACAACTTTCAGCTTGATGTTGCAATCTTATTGTTTTTATTGTTAATTAACTTTTTATGCACTAAATAAAATATTGCATTGAACAGGTGCATGACATGCACAGTTCCAAAATTTGTTCAAATGTGATTATTGACAGTGTGCATAAAACGTCTACCGAGGTCTAAACTGACCGGTATTAAACAAGCTTTCTAATTGTTTCCTTGCTGTTTCAAACATGTAATATTACTGTCCTTGGTTCACTTTAGGAAGTTTCCATAAGTGTTGTCCTTTTCCCTCGTCTTACAATTCGCATACGGCAGCTTCTAAGAACTTCATCCACTGGTGTGGGGAGAACCATCTGCACCTGAACGTGGCCAAAACAAAGGAGATGGTAGTAGACTTCAGCAGGAGGGGGTCCCAACCATCACTGGTCTGTATTGATGGATCTTTTGTGGAGATGGTCCCGTCATACAGATTCTTGGGTGTTTACAAAAAAAGAGTCCACCAACACAGACATGATTTACAAAAAGGGCTTGAGTAGACAGTACTACCTGAGAAAGCTCAGGTACTTCAACGTCTGCAACAAGATGCTCTCCATGTTTTACCATGCCCTCATAAAGAGTGTCCTGTTCTTGCTATGACCGCCTGGGGAGCTGGTATAAAAACAAAGTATGCCAACAGACTGAACAAGCTGGTAAAAAAAGCTGGACGTGTGGTTGGCTCAACCCTTGACTGCATGGAGGAGGTGGTGAGGGACAGAATGAAAGCAAAACTGTCATCAATCATGCTAAATTCCTCCCACCCTATCCGTGAATTGTGGACCATCTAAGAGCAGCTTCAGCAACAGACTCCCGCAACCCCACTACTCAAAGGAACGGTACAGAAAATCATTCTTTCCATCCTCCATCAAACTATTTAACCTTTCACTTTCAAACTTGTGATTACTTGCCATTCACAACGTATGAATGCAACACTGCAGCATTCAAATTTGCCATCGGGGATAAATAAAGTATAGTCAATTCAATTCAATTCTAACTTTGCTTAAAGTTGTGCAAATGTCTACGCAATTCGAATGCACAAATTTTAGTATAATGAGGCTTCAAATCCACAAAGGCAAGCATCAACCATCTTTGGTAACATGTTTAGATGCTTTAGAGACTGCCCACTCTGAGCAAATAGCCTCTAAAAGTATGGGCAGGTAACAGAGTAAGTGTGGAGTGTCTCGAAATCTCAAGGTACCACTGAAAGTTTAAGTTTCCCAAGGACAAGCCACTGCTGGACGGCCAATCAGACATCGAAGAGGTTGCTAGGGAACAGAAAAGAAGTGGCTGATGTGACTGTGGTAATCCCCACAGACTGTGACATCAGGAAGAAGAGAGATGAAAAGATTTATCAGAAGGAAAACTAGATGGAGGATGAAATCCAAACTAGTGGAAACAAGACCTTCGGTCCTGTGCTAATGATCTATTTGGATTGTTTTCAAGTCAGTAAAAAAATCTTCTTTCCTCGGGCCAGAAATAAAAATACCTTCAGACAAACTGCAAAACATGAACCGAGAATGCTCATAAAGAAGGTGAATAGAATACAATTGTGCCTATTAACTGTCCTTAACTGGACTTAAATGGATCTAAATTAGAGCGTCACAAGCACTGAAATTACAACAAAACAACTTATTTTCAATAAAAACTTGTCAAATCCTAAAATCTTCATTTAAATGCTCCGGTGAGGGATGAATAGAGTAATTCAAAATAATCAAAAAAATAATCAAAAATAAAAATGGGGATAAATATTAAACATGGAACATTTTGTACAGTACGTCATGAGTGACCCAGATATCCACTAAATGAATTTTAAACAACCCACTTCATCTTCTGCTGAGATGTATTATTCATAGTATCAAATTTTAAGAAGAAAGTAAGAAAATAAGCAAAACTGGTTTAGAAAATTTGCGTGTTTGACACTTCAATCTTCATAAACACAAGCTTATTAATGAAGTGATACATAATTTATAAAAAGAAAATTAAAAAAAAAAAGCTTCATACTAAAATGCTGCTCTTCTATTTGGTCTAATCCTCTGTTCCTCTCTCTCTTTCTCTTTCATCATGCCATGACCCAGTAATGGTCTATAAAACATTAATTCTATTATTCCAGCCATTTGGTTGTTAGCTTGGCGATGAGTGAGCAAGGAGCGTTGCAGCAGCCGATTAGACGAATAGATGCATCAAAAAGGCCAACAAGACTTTAACGTCTAACAGATTAAACAATAATAGCACTCATCAAAACAAGACGCTACTGTGAGAATTTCAGAGGATTCAAACAAGTCTGTTGCTTCTATTTTTTCAAAATTATGTGGAAAACCAAACATTCCTTCGACTGAAGAGACTCAGCGTCTGAAGATGCTCTTCCTCTGAAATGTTACAACATCAAATCAAAGCGCGTTCAAGCCCTTCGTGTGATTCTTTCGACACTTTCGACATTCTTTCTGACGGGAAACCAAAGGGTCAACCAGAACACGTGGCATTTCTTTGCTCAAATCTGCAGCTAGGCTTCAAAGTTTTCGCATTTTTTTTTTTTTTTAAAAAAGAATAATGGTTGTGCATCCGTGCATCGGTCCGTCGTGGTTAAGAGAGAGCTGAGCCGAAAAGCAGCGCTCTCGATTTACAAGTCGATCTACGTTCCAACCCTCACCTATCGTCACCAGCTGTGGGTGGTGACCAAAAGAATGAGATCGCGGGCAAAAGCGGCCGAAATGAGCTTCCTACGCAGGGTGGCTGGGCTCTCACTCAGAGATCGGGTGAGGAGCCCGGTGTCGAGCCACTCCTCCTCCAGGTCGAGAGGAGCCAGATGGGGTGGTTCAGGCATCTGGTCTAACTGCCCCCCGAGCGCCTCACTGGCGAGGTGTTTTGGGCACATTCCACCGGGAGGAGACCAAGCGGCAGACCCCGGACCCGCTGGAGAGACTATGTCTCACAGCTGGCCGGGGAACAAATTGGGATCCTTCTGGGTGAGCTGGAGGATGCAGCCGGGGTGAGAAAGGCCTGGGCTACCCGTTGGAGGCTGTTGCCCCCGCGACCCGACCCCAGAATGAGCGGAAGATGACGGAACGGAAAAATGGTTGTTAGTCACATGTGGAGCAAACATATCAGGATTAATGAGGCCTCACCTTGATGCTATCAAGCCCACACACACTTTAACAGTAAGCATTGCAAACAATTAAAAGTTAATTAAATCAGACTTTAAGGTCAGTTTCACATATGTCCGTAGTAATCAGAAATGTTGGCATGTAGATTTTTTTTGTAAATCACGTTTTTAAGTCACTTTACAATGTAAAGATATCGAAAAACGAAATGAGGCATTGTAATTGAAAGTGTACTCGAGTATTCAAACTTTTTATATTGAATTTTAACTAAGTACAGCCAGCTCATGGTTAATTGGATACATTTTTTTTTCAAAAGAATGAAAAGAAATTAATTAGATTTTAGATATAAAAAGTGGTACAAAACCCAGAACTCTGATAAAAAAAAACACATGTATAATAAATCCATTGGAATATTCAGAGCATAACTGGAGCTGTGCAGCCATTGTTTTTATTCACAATTTGATCACGACACAAGGACACGAGATAAAGGACTGTGATTCTCCATGATCACAGCCCTAATTAGATTTCTAATTGGTTTTCTCGGCCATCTCAATACTTAGACGCAACCACTTGCAAAGCTAAAAGCCATTTTCTCTGTTTAGCACTGCGGAACAAGCACGTCATCGTCTAACAACATCTGCAGCTCATCACTGGGATGCAAAACAAGAGACCTGTCGTGCACTAGAGATACTAAAGGGATGTTTCACACGATGAATCACAGAAATCGGTCTAGAGAGACTGCAATGGTAAAATAGCCTTTCACACTAGAGTGGAAAAGACACTATCAAATCCAAACCTAAAAATATCAAATCAAGTCCAAACGGAAAAATAAAATGTGAATAAAATAAGTGTATAAGAGTTCACTCCATGTGAATTATCTTTAATAACTTTAAAGAGGGGATATCCTATTTATTTGGGGTAATATTTCTTAATCATGGTACCTTTTGTTAGCTCAAAAATGTTGTTTCTGGGGAAAAAATGGTTTTTAAATACATTTATTCAGTCTCACTTGTGTCAAATTCGGCCCTCCTGATGGTCCCTGCTTAGTCTGGCTCCATTGGTGAAAGAGGGAGCGGGAGAGCAGTACCTGAGATGTGGGACTGGATGTGATAAGAGCGGTTGAACAAACACTTCCTAATTATGTTAGAATGTGGGCAAAGCAGAGAACAAAATAAGAGGCCAAGAACTAACTTATGTTTGAATAATATGCCTCTTCTTTCAGCCTTTCCCTTCAGGGGTCGCCACAGCAAGTCAGTTTCTTCCATCTAACCCTATCTCCTGCATCCTCTTTGGTCACACCAACTATCTTCATGTCTTCCTTCACTGTATCCCTGAACCTCCTCTTCCTCTAGTCCTCTTTCCTGGTGGTTCCAAACTGAGCATCCTTCTGCCGATGTTCTCTCTCAATCTCTCTCTCTCTGTCTGTACCCCCCCATCCCTTCCACATGTTCAAACCATCTCAGTCTGGCCTCTCTGACTTTATCTCCAAAAACCTCTAAAATGTGCTGTTCCTCTGATCCTGTCCATCCTGGTCACTCCCAGAGCGACCCTCAGCATCTTCATCTCTGCTACCTCCATCTCTGTTTCCTGTCTTTTTCTCAGTGCTACTGTTTCTAGACCAAACAGCATGGCCGCTCTCACCACGGCTTTGATTTCCTTTCATTTTAGCTGAAACTCTTCTATCACACATCACACCTGATACTTTTCTCCACCCATTCCAGCCTGCTTGCACATGCTTCTTCACCTCTTTTTCACACTCTTCATTGCTCTGGACTGTTGATCCTAAGTACTTAAAATCTTCCACCTTTTTTGATTTGACTAGTATGTACATGTCTGAAAACAAGATCCGGTGCTCCGGTTATTTCTATTTTGGGCAAACTATTTCCCGAGATTGGAACAAAAGGTTACATCTTCAAAGTCGTTCCTTTCTTTGCACTGGTTAAAAAATATATATGAACAGTTAAAGAAAGAAATGTCTCTCTTATGGTTGCTGAGCAACTCCGTGTGTGTTACGAAAGTATTTATATTAATTTATTTTTAGCAATGACTTCTTCCTCTCCTAGTTTTTTTTTTTTTTTTTTTTAACGCAATACTTTCTCTTTTAAAATGTCCCCCTATCTTTTGAAAGATGCATGCATCACTTTCAGGCCAACAAAAAGCCCATTTCAGATATAAAATGTAGTCTTTAAGTGATTAAATGTAATCATAAAGGTTCCATTTTATGAGAAATAAAATTGTAATTTTTTTTTTTTTTTTTTAACTTTCTAATAGTGATGTGTGAAGCTTCAGAATTATTCAGCGTTTTTTTTTTTTTTATCCCTGGTTCTACCCTACGTGACCATGAACGAGTGAATGTTACAGTGATGACGCCGCTAGCTACAGCTGTGATGCTTTGTACACAGCAGGAACTCTTTACACACTTGACGGTATATTTAACAAAATTATCGCTCGGGGGCATCTTGACCAGATGCCTGAACCACCCCATCTGGCTCCTCTTGACCTGGAGGAGGAGCGGCTCGACACCGAGCTCCTCCCGGATGGCAGAGCACCTTACCCAAATCTCTGAGTGAAAGCCCAGCCACCCTGCGGAGGAAGCTCATTCCGGCCGCTTGTATCCGCGATCTCGTTCTTTCGGTCACCACCCACAGCAAATTGAGATTGAATTTTTGAATAACATCCTTACCACTCATCATGAGGTCAGCAAACAACAAATGACCCCTCTGTTTTAAACAGCATTGCCTCATTTGGAAAAGGGATATTTTCTGACAGAGTTGGGCAAAATTAAATATCTGGAGATTTCTGCCATTTTTGAAAATTATTCCCACATCAAAAAAATACCTGATGATTTTTTCTATTTTATTTATGTATACATAAGCTGTACACTGTCCTTTCAAGTACTCACACACTATTTAAGTGATAGTTTGTCATTTGACATGGTTCCCATCTCAACATTCCAATGTAATCAGGAAGTGCTTTAAGTGCAGGTCCTCTGCTCATGCTCAGTCACTCCCCTCACCACGTAGCACCATTTTTATTAAATACACCTAAATATGGATATAAAAGAACCTGCAATAGTATGGCAAAGTTGATGTGCTTTACACCATCATTTGTGACCTCAAACAAGATTTATGATGTATTTTGTCGGTTTTGATTCACCTGCTGAAAACAAAGCTTCAGCAGATTATACAGAAGAATCACCTTGATACAGGGATTTCTTAAAAATGTTGAGTGAATACTACTTTCCATATTACCATCCATTCTGTTCAGTCCTCCTGTACCACTGGCACCGGGCGTTACGCTATGTTTAGCTCCAGCTTTCCTCGGCTGCCCCTTTCGCTGTTTTTTTGCTCATCTATCACAGCGAGCCAGGCCTTGCGACAAGCCAGAGCCCTGCATTTGAAAACACATTACTTTTTAAGACCCCCTGAGAAATTGTGAGAGGAGGAAGAGTAATGGAGCTTTCCCACTCTCTCTTGTAAAGCACCCGCTGTGCACATATGAGATTGGGAGTTGTGTGTGCATCTATAAATGCATTTGTGTGGCAGTGTGTATTTGGGGATGTTTCCTTCAGAGGCTCAGACAGACAATAAGAATGAACATTAAAGTCAGACAGGTCTGTATTGTTTTGTTATTTCCTGACACGTTGAGAGTGTGCGACTGTAAAATGTCAGGTTTCAGGTCCTTTTATCATCGCAGTGTAATTTGAAAAGAAGTCAGTTCATAGAGGTTCAATTTTTTTTTGGAGTGATAAGAAAATGGTTTGTTATCCTATAACATGTGAGATGTCCATATGAGACCAGTGATATTGTTATGTCGGTAAATTTTCAATCTGTTTTTATTTTCAGGGATTTTATAAACTAATTCCCTCCTATTCGGGTCATTGAAACAAAAAAAAAAAAAATATGACATCTACAAATCTTTTATTTGTGTAAATCCATGACAGAAAATTGTGTCTTTTAAATGCTTTAAGCACGAACTGCAAAGATTCGTCAAGTACAAAGAAAGAAATAAATCAACAAGCTGTTGGCTTTGAAGATTTAAAAACATAAAATTTTTAATATAAAATTTTTAACATAAAAATGTATGGATTCAGTGAAGGAAGACATGAAGACAGTTGGCGTGACCGAAGAGGATGCAGAAGATAGGGTTAGATGGAAAAAACTGACTTGCTGTGGCGCCCCCCGAAGGGAAATGCTGAAAGAAGAATAAATATATAATTGTTTCCATAGAAAGGACCTGATTGTGTATTCCATATGTCAAGCCCATGAAGAGGGATACTTTTGCAAATTATTTTTATTCTAAAAAACATTTTTCTGTCTCCGTTTTGTTCCGTTGTCTTCCACTTATCGAGGGCTGAGTCATATAGGCAACACCCTAAGGTGGGCTGCACAGGCTTACCCCGGCTGCATCCTCCAGTTCACACCTGAGGCGTTCCCCGGCGAGCTTTGAGACAGTCTCTCTAGCACGTCTGGGTACTAGTTCTGGGTCTCCTCCTGGTGGATGTGCCCGAAACACCTCACCAGCCGCTCATTCAGTCAACCGAATGCCAAAACCACCCCATTTGGCTTCTCTCAACCCGGAGGAGACCTGATCTGTCTCACAACTTGATTACTCATTACTACGCATTCCTATCTTTCATTTCAAACGAGCTCAGTATTTTTAGCAGGTAAAAACTTGTTTTTTAGTCGTGAACTTTAAGCTGCAACGAAACAAATTGAATGTACTGGCAGATTGAAAACAATAATATTGGATATGAAATGGTAATATTTTCAATTAGAAGGCAAGAAATGTTGCACTAACTTTCACAACCAAGGAGAAAAAAACTAAATTTTATTGATACAAGTTAAACAAAAAGATCAAACTGTCTTTATTTGTAATTTTTTTTTTTTAATATTCTTTATGGCAATGATGTTTGTTGAATTGTTAAAACCTGATTGGTTGTTTGGTCATGGTAAAGAGAGAGCTGAGCCGAAAAGCAAAGCTCTCGATTTACAAGTCGATCTACGTTCCAACCCTCACCTATGGTCACCAGCTGTGGGTGGTGACCGAAAGAATGAGATTGTGGGTACAAGCGGCCGAAATGAGCTTCCATCGCAGGGTGGCTGGGCTCACACTCAGAGTTCGGGTGAGGAGCTCTGCCATCCGGGAGGAGCTCGGTGTCGAGCAGCTCCTCCTCCAGGTCGAGAGGAACCAGATGGGGTGGTTCGGGCATCAGGTCAGGATGCCCACCGAGCGCCTCGCCGGTGAGGTGTTTCGGGCACATTCCACCGGGAGGAGACCAAGGGGCAGACCCCGGACCCGCTGGAGAGACTATGTCTCACAGCTGGCCGGGGAAAGACTTGGGATTCTTCCAGGTGAGCTGGAGGATGCAGCCGGGCAGAGAGAGGCCTGGGCTGCCCGTTTGAGGCTGTTGCCCCTGTGACCCGACCCCGGAACAAGCGGAAGATGACGGAACGGAAAGGAATGTTTTTGAATTGTTAAAATCTGATTGGTTATTTGGTTCAAAATCTTAAAAAATACTTGCGAAAGTTGTAAATGGAATAAGGTAAAAAAAAAAAAAAAGTCCCCATTTTTGTCTTTAAAGGGTTGCATATCTGTGAAAAAGTGCATTTCAGAGCAGTAATGCTGTGTAGTAAATCAATGCCTTTCTAAATGCATGGATGAGTGTCTTCCAGTTGCATTAAACCGAATCAATGAGAACAGGATCTACGATAAATTCACCACTTTAACTTTCACAGACGTCGCAGGTTTGATTGTCAAGGACCATTTTCTGTAACCTCCAGAATGAATTTTTGGTGATCATACTGAATCTCTCTGACAGATAAAAGGTGATTGTTATTTTCACTGAGTTTCACACTCAGGGGAAACTTCCTGTGAGGCTCCTCTTCTGTGACAGCAGCTCTTTTTTCACCATCAGATCTAAGACTCTCAAACGAATCTCTACGGGACATTTCCTCTTTTCTCTCTGCAGCTCTGTTTGTGGCTTCCTCCTACTTACTTTCTAAGGGATGGGAGATAAATCTCATCACGACTGGAGGAAAATGCAGACGCTTTGAATAGATGGACAACTGCAAAGAGAGGAAAATGTCCAGAGAGATGGTTTGATAAATGGACCGGCAGATTCAAACATAATGTTGTCCTGTGATCATGCTGAACATGCTATGCTGCCTTACTGAATCTATTTTGTGTCCAAGGTTAAACCATTTTAAAGATTAGAACACATATATGTAACATACAAACACATACTGTATGTGTTTATATGCTGATGACACAATGTTGTATACTGCTGTCCAAAAAAAAGTTTCACTAATGGTTATTTTCATTTGATATAATGAGTCTGCAATTAGAAAATACTGCAACGTGAACTTTTCAAAAGAATAAATACTTCTTCTTTTGGCATTTCCCTTCACGGGTCGCCACAGCAAGTCAGTTTCTTCCATCTAATCCTATCTGCTGCATCCTCTTTGGTCACACCAACTATCTTCATGTCTTCCTTCACTGTATCCAGGAACTTTATCTTTGGCCTCCGTCTAGTCCTCGTTCCTGGTGGTTCCAAATCCGGCATCCTTCCTCCGATGTACTCTCTCTATCTCCTCTGCACATATCCAAACCATCTCAGTCTGGCCTTTCTGACTTTAATTCCAAAACCTCTAAAGGGTGCCATTCCCCTGATCTTCTTCTTCTTCTTTCGGCATTTCCCTTCACGGGTCGCCACAGCAAGTCAGTTTCTCCCATCTAACCCTATCTGCTGTATCCTCTTTGGTCACACCAACTATCTTCATGTCTTCCTTCACTGTATCCATGAACCTCCTTTTTGGTCTTCCTCTAGTCCTCTTTCCTGGTGGTTCCAAATCCAGCATCCTTCTTCTGATGTACTCTCTCTCTCTCCTCTGCACATGTCCAAACCATCTCAGTCTGGCCTCTCTGACTTTATCTCCAAAACCTCTAACATGTGCTGTTCCTCTGATCCTGTCCATCCTGGTCACTCCCAGAGAGATCCTCAGCATCTTCATCTCTGCTATCTCCATCTCTGTTTCCTGTCTTTTTCTCAGTGCTACTTTCTCTAGACCAAACAGCATCTCCGGTCTCACCACGGTTTTGTACACTTTCCCTTTCATTTTAGCTGAAACTCTTCTGTCGCACATCACACCTGATACTTTTCTCCACCCATTTCAGCCTGCCTGCACATGCTTCTTCACCTCTTTTCCACACTCTCCATTGCTCTGGACTGTTGATCCTAGATACTTAAAATCTTCCACCTTCTTTATCTCTTCTCCCTGTTACCTCACTTTTCCATTTGGGTCCCTCTCATTCACACACACGTTCAGAAACATAAATACAGCTTAATTTAAACAGGCCAGCACGTGTGTCTATGACCTCGATTTCCAAAGTTAACCTCCCATCTTTCTCTGGTAAACAAAATGGCAAAAAAAATTGCTCCTTTTCCTTCTTAGATAAGAAGTTCTTCACATATTTGGTGACAGGACTAATCAGCGGGTCAGGAACAGGGTCCTGCCCCCAGTGGAGGAGTTTAAGTATCTCGGGGTCTTGTTCACGAGTAAGGGAAGGATGGAGTGGGAGATCGACAGGCGGATCGATGCGGCATCAGCAATAACTAGGACGCTGCATCGGTCCGTCGTGGTAAAGAGAGAGCTGAACCGAAAAGCAAAGCTCTCGATTTACAAGTTGATCTATGTTCCAACCGTCACCTATGGTCACCAGCTGTGGGTGGTGACCGAAAGAATGAGATCACGGGTACAAGCGGCCGAAATGAGCTTCCTCCGCAGGGTGGCTGGGCTCTCACTCAGAGATCGGGTGAGGAGCTCTGCCATCCGGGAGGAGCTCGGTGTAGAGCCGCTCCTCCTCCAGGTCGAGAGGAGCCAGATGGGGTGGTTTGGGCATCTGGTCAGGATGCCCTCCGAGCGCCTCGCGGGCGAGGTGTTTCGGGCACGTCCCACCGGGAGGAGACCAAGGGGCAGACCCCGGACCTGCTGGAGAGACTATGTCTCACAGCTGGCCGGGGAATGACTTGCGATCCTTTCAGGTGAGCTGGAGGATGCAGCCGGGGAGAAAGAGGCCTGGGCTGCCCATTTGAGGCTGTAGCCCCCGCGACCCGACCCCGGAACAAGCGGAAGATAACAGAATGGAACGGACTAATCAGTTCAGCTGAGAATGAATGATTTCTTAATGACAATTTCCATTGTTTTGGAGTTGAACTTCAGAGCCCGGACAAGCATGGGTGTCCATCCAGGATCTCCCAGGGAGGGTCTTTTGTTTTAGCCAGGTTTAAACTAAATATTGGCTGTGCTATGCTGAGAGATACTGATCCACTGCTGTGACTATATGAAAAGCCTTATAAAAACTAATGCAGATAGAGGGAAGAAAAATAATTCTGCATTGGGGAACAGAAGTCTGAAGGAAATGTCAGGGGTCCCTGCAGAGGGGTACGTATGGTGTCCGTAGAAATCCACACATGCGCAGATTCATACTCATGAATGCTGCAGTGATGCTGTAAACCTGAAAGGTTAATTAGTCACCATGGGGGGAAACTTAAAGGATGGTCGTTCAGCTTCTCTCTACATCATCAGCCTCGGATTCCTAAGGCGGCTTTTGATCCCAGGCTACAGGAAACGACCACTTGAAGTCAAATTTAAGAAGCTGAATAAAAATAATAGATTAGTTTGTGACAGAGAGGGAAAATCACCTAATGGAAAGATGAGAGGTATTCAAACTGCGTTTGGGAACGATCTAAAACCCACACGGGATGATGGTCAGATCACACCTCTATTTATCATCACTGATCGACACCTACAGTACAAGATCATATTTTATTCATGACATTTAATGTGCTTAATCCATCAAACTGCTCGAAAGGACAACAAGATGCTCTCATAAATCTATGAAGTTAATTTGAAACATTATTTCTGTGTCTGTGATATTTCTGCTTTTCTTCTTTCTTTTTTCTCCCTCTCCAATATTCACAGGTGCTAGATGGCTTCTAACGGGAGGATTGGGCTGATTACGCCCACCTCCACGTACTTTACGTTGGCCATAAAAGACCTGGTCTCACCTATAGTCTTCGTCAGGCAGGAACGCCAATTTGCTTGTTTGAGTTAGGTTGCTGGCTACGGCCGGTCAATCTCATACTCTAGAGCAATGACCAAAGCAATGGTCGATTTTCATTTTTGAAATCACAGGGTAATTCGGTTCCCTGTTAGGCGTAGAATACCAACACTGGTATCTCACGACATTCAATAAAGTAAAGATAGTCTTCATCAGTTCTACTAACGGGAGGATTTGGCTGATTACGCCAACCTCCGTGGAATTTACGTTGGCTATAAAAGACCTGGTCTCACATATAATCTTCGTCAGGCAGGAACGCCAATTTGCTTGCTTGAGTTAGGTTGCTGGCTACGGCCGGTCAAACTCATACTCTAAAGCAATGACCAGAGCAATGGTCGATTTTTATTTTTGAAATCAAGGAGGATTTTGCTTCCCTGTTAGACGTAATATACCAAAACTGGTATCTCTCGACATTCAATAAAGTAAAGTAAAGATAGCCTTCGTCAGTTCTACTAACCAGAGGATTGGGCTGATTACTCCAACCTGCACGTACTTTACGTTGGCTATAAAAGACCTGGTCTCACCTATAGTCTTCGTCAGGCAGAAACGCCAATTTGCTTGAGTTAGGTTGCTGGCTACGGCCGGTCAATCTCATACTCTAGAGCAATGACCAGAGCAATGGTCGATTTTTATTTTTGAAATCACAGAGGATTTTGCTTCCCTGCTGGGCGTAATATACTGACACTGGTATCTCTCGACATTCAATAAAGTAAAGTAAAGATAGTCTTTGTCAGTTCTACTAATGGGAGGATTGGACTGATTATGCCCACCTCCGCGTACTTTACGTTGGCTATAAAAGACATGGTCTCACCTATAGTCTTCGTCAGGCAGAAACGCCAATTTGCTTGAGTTAGGTTGCTGGCTACGGCCGGTCAATCTCATACTCTAGAGCAATGACCAGAGGAATGATCGATTTTTATTTTTGAAATCACAGAGGATTTCGGTTCCCTGCTGGGCGTAATATACTGACACTGGTATCTCTCGACATTCAATAAAGTAAAGTAAAGATAGTCTTCGTCAGTTCTTCAACTACTCTTGAGATAAACCGACCACCTTCAAACAGTCCTTATTTGACATCTTAGACTTATTTCTTCATTCTCCTCACAGGAACCTTCAGCCCTTCCTCCTGGCCAACCAGCACTGCCTGAAGCCATCACCACTTCCCGGTGGACACTTTTTGTTGCTTATTCAATAAACTGTTGTATACCTGCACTTGGATCCTCCTCTCTTCATCTCACATGACAATTTCTTTGAATATGAAACCGCAGACATGCAGTGGTGGAACGTAACGAAGTAAATGTACTTCGTTCCTGTTTTTAAGTAAAAAAATGAGCATCTGTACTTTACTTAAGTAAAATTTAAGACCGGTACTTTTACTTTTACTTCACTACATTTTTAGAGCAAATATCTGTACTTTTACTTCGCTACTTTTTAAAAGTGTGTTTTACATTTTTCGTTACATTTTCGTTCAGGAATTTGAAAAATACACAGGTTTGTTAGCGCAACTTGAAGCCGCATCGCAAAAATCAAAAGAAGCAGTTGATCGAGAGAAGAAGTAATGAATAAAGGACCAATCAGAATCGAGAGTAAACATTTTCCGCATTCATTCAGCGCCAAAAACCTAACATCAAATATAGTACAAATTAAAAAGAGTCAGAAGATTGTTGTTTGTTGTGTTTACTTCTAAATAAAAAGTTGAGCCATCATTACACAGAGCAGGGGCGGATCTAGAATTTTCCAAAGCGGGGTGGGGCTTTGACAAAGCCAATATAGTGACTGGGGGCCTCCCCCCAAAAACATTTAAAAAAAAAGTGTCATTTTCCTCCATTTTGGCGGCCCATTCACTGGCCCTTCTAAGGGATAGCTTGACTTGTCCCCTTTCCTTTTATTTTATTTATTTATTTTTTTTGTGGACCAAAAGAGGCGGGAGAGGGGGGGTCACACCCCTGCAGAGTATTCATCCTGGTTACCATGGTGACACCCTATAGCACAAAAAATAACATTTGAATTATGGTCGAATGCTTTTACTTTTTACTTAAAAAGTACAATTTACACCAACTACTTTTGTACTTTTACTTAAGTAAATTTTTTGCGTGATTATCTGTACTTTTACTTAAGTACAAAAGTGAGTACTTCATCCACCACTGCAGACATGGTATTACTATTTTAAAACAGTAAAAATATACTTATGATAGACGTAACAGTAAAAATAAAGGACACATAATTCTGTGCTGAACAAATAAAATACGATTAGTAGTCAGAAGCCAATTAAATGTTTTGTTATTTAAACCAGCGCGCCTCCACAGTCAGAGGTAAATATATTCTAATGGCTGATAACTTCAAAATGAATTCTTAATTGATGACAAAGCTCAGGCTTTCTCGTTGTTGTTGTTGTTGTTGTGTAACGTATGTGTAACAAAAAGAATTATTGATGAGTAAGCGACTAATTTAATTAATCTGTCATGATTATCGTCATCTCTGCTCCTTCCTGAAGGTACATGTATGCAATTAAACTGGATTAATCACATGGTAGCATTGATTATATTATGTTCATTTGAGTCATTAAGCAATAAGCAGGATGTAATGTTAATGAACTGTTGCAATCTGACTTCTTTTTATTAGCAGGGTTGAGTGAATGCAAAATAAATCACTAATTAGGACTGAACCATTAGTACATTTATTTTACCAAAGACTTTGGAAGGAGGCTGCAGAAACTCTCATTTTAAGCCAAAGTCAAGCATGCTGTATTTATAAAAGTCTACATTTGTCAATGTGTTGACGTGCATTTTGCTTCTTACTTAAAGCGGAATCCCCGGGGATTAAAATGAGGCGGCAGAGTTTTCTATTTGTGTGTTTGAATTTGTCTCAAGGGACCGAAGGCATCCATCCAATTTGCAACCTATTCAAATACCAAGTAAAAAGGTGCTTAAAACGCATGTTAGTATATAAGGAAACACCCCACATCAGCAGATGGTTACAAGGCAAGTAAACATTATCATTCATTCATCTTCTGTACCGCTTCTCCCACTTCATGTTGGGGGAGGTAAACATTAAAAAAATGGGTATTGTGTTTTTTTGGGGTAATAATTCTTATCTCACAGCATACACATAAACATGACATCTTTTGTGAGCTCAGGAATGTGATATTTCTCTAAAATGTCAAATCAGAATATTTTTACACTTTCACTTCCATTTTTGCTAGGACGCTGCATCGGTCCGTCGTGGTAAAGAGAGAGCTGAGCCGAAAAGCAAAGCTCTCGATTTACAAGTCGATCTACGTTCCAACCCTCACCTATGGTCACCAGCTGTGGGTGGTGACCAAAAGAATGAGATCGTGGGTACAAGCGGCCAAAATGAGCTTCCTCCGCAGGGTGGCTGGGCTCTCACTCAGAGATCGGGTGAGAAGCTCTGCCATCCGGGAGGAGCTCGGTGTCGAGCCGCTCCTCCTCCAGGTCGAGAGGAGCCAGATGGGGTGGTTCGGGCATCTGGTCAGGATGCCCTCCCAGCGCCTCGCGGGCGAGGTGTTTCGGGCACGTCCTACCAGGAGGAGACCAAGGGGCAGACCCCGGACCCGCTGGAGAGACTATGTCTCACAGCTGCGACTTGGGATCCTTCCAGGTGAGCTAGAGGATGCAGCCGGGGAGAGAGAGGCCTGGCTGCCCGCTTGAGGCTGTTGCCCCCGCGACCCGACCCCAGAACAAGCGGAAGATGACGGAACGGAACTTCCATTTTTGACGCTGTGAATCCCTGACCTCATCTGTGCATGTATGCGTGTCTGTAACAAAGTGTGCATGTGTGTACACATGTGTGCATAAGTGTGTAATTGTGCATGTGTGTACATTACACATGTGTGCATAAGCGTGTAATTGGGTGTGTAAGCATGTCTGCACAAGGGTGCGTATGTGCAGACATCAAGTCAGTCATCAAGTCAGTTGGTTGCAAAGCTCTAATCTGTCTCCAGCATGGCAGCCAAGAAAGTGTTGATCGGAACACTTTCTTCGGAACAGAAGAATACGCATACACACACATGTATGTGTGTGTATGCGTACATGTTAGCCAGCCCTGCCTTCGATTATCTGAAAAGACAGAGAGTCTGAATTTAGACACCAGGCCATTAATCTGTGATGCGATAGATGTGGGAGTTTTTCGTTTGATTCCCGCAGGGAGTCATCAGCTCATTTCACCGTCTCAGAACCCAGACCCCCTGCTGCGTCTAGACCAGTGCAGCAACCTCACCACTCTAAGGGGCAACGGCCTCCCAGGGGGCATTGGAAATGGAACCGACGCAACTAAATTTAAAGTAAAACAGCAAGATTAGCAAAACAGTTTAGTTTGTAATTTGCTGAAATAAGCTTTAAGCTGTGAGAATTTAGGTTGGTCATTGTTAGTAAACAGGTGCTGTGTTGCCATAGTTACGCCAGTCAGTGTGTGTTTGCAGAAATCCTGATTACTGATAATTTAGATATGATGCAAACATATTGGATTTTCTCTGAAGTTTAATACCATGGAAGTGAAGAGTTTTATAACCATTTTGAATCTGATATTAATCAGAGATACTTGTACTCATCCAGTCAGGCTAGGAAGTTGTCTCTAAGCTGCAAAAAAAACCATCCTTTCATTTCTAGATGAAAATCAGAGTCTTAAAAACGTCCCCTTCCTCTGAAAGCGTCTGAGGTTGTGTAAGGTTTCTACATAATTGATGGACCATGTCATGGCAATTCTTTCAAGAACAGAGAAAAAAGTAGGAATCATGGAAACTTTTCATCTGCTCGTATTTTAACTGGAATTCTTTTTTTTATTAAGATCTGTTTAAAATTTTTATTTAGTCCGAGCTCAAACATTGACAGATTTTAACCACATCTAACAAGCAGGGTCCACAGGTTTAACGTTTGAACATTATTCCCTCATCACAAACCTTTTTAAAAAGTTTGTTTTTTTATTCATGCATATTTGAGAAATTTATAATCTTTCCCAACCAGTTTTGGTTACTATTTTACCACCAAATTGTTCTTGGCTATGCATTTTGTTCTCTGCCACGCCCACATTTCAATATACAGCGGGGATAATAAGTATTTGACACATCAGCATTTTTATCAGTTTGGGGATTTCTAAGTGGGCTATTGACTCAAAATTTCCACCAGATGTAGCCATCAAGCCAAATATTGAATTCATACAAAGAAATCTGAACATTTAAGTAAACAAGTTGAGTCACAATAAACAAAGTGAAATGACACAGGGAATAAGTATTGAACACATGAAGATAACAAGGTGCAAAATGGCATAGAAAGCCAGGAGATCACCTGAAATCTGTCAGTCTTGTGAGAGAAACCCTGGCCCCTATCAGTACTAATTGATATCAGCTGCTTTAGTCCTAATTGTTGGCCTATAAAGACTTCTCATTACCCAGGAAAGACTTCATGATGGGTAAAAGCAAAGAACTCTCTCAAGATCTTCGTGATCTTATCGTTGAAAAGCATTTTGATGGGAATGGTTATTGGCGCATTTCCAGAATGCTGAATGTTCCTGTGAGCACTGTGGGGGCCATTATCCAGAAATCGAAAGAGCATTAGTTCACCATAAACCGGCCACGATCAGGTGCTCCACGTAAGATCCCTGTCCGAGGAGTCCAAAGAATAATCAGGAGAGTTCTCCAAGAGCCAAGAACCACTCGGGCAGAACTTCAGGAAGACCTTGCATCAGCAGGTACTGGTGTTTCAAAGAAAACTATAAGCACTGCATTGAACCGCCATGGCATCCATGCACGCTCACCACACAAGACTCCACTGCTGAACAAAAAGCATGTTGAGGCTCGGTTAAAGTTTGCCAAACAGCATTTGGAGAAGCCTGTGGATTATTGGGACACTATAGTATGGTCAGATGAAAGCAAAATTGAACTTTTTGGCAGTCATTCTACACACCATGTTTGGAGAAGAAATGGCACTGCTCACCACCCCAAGAACACCATGCCAACAGTTAAGTTTGGGGGAGGAAGCATAATGGTTTGGGGCTGCTTTTCAGCAAGGGGTACTGGCAGACTTCATATTATTGAAGGCAGGATGAATGGAGAAATGTACCGGGACATTCTGGATAAAAATCTGCTGCCATCAACCAGAAAGCTGAAATTAAAAAGAGGGTGGACATTTCAGCAAGACAATGATCCCAAACACAAGGCCAAGGAAACAATCAAGTGGTTTCAAAGAAAGAAAATCAAGTTGCTTGAATGGCCCAGTCAATCACCTGACCTAAATCCCATAGAAAATCTATGGAGAGAACTGAAGATCAAAGTTCATAAGTGAGGCCCAAGGAACCTTCAAGATTTAAAGACCGTTTGTGTAGAAGAATGGCCCAGAATCACTCCTGAGCAATGCAGACGACTGGTCTCCCCATACAAGAGGCGTCTAGAAGCTGTAATCACCAACAAAGGCTTTTCTACAAAGTATTAAATAAAGTGTGTTCAATACTTATTCCTTGTGTCATTTCACTTTATTTATTATGACTCGAGTTGTAAACTTAAATGTTCAGATTTCTTTGTATGAATTCAATATTTGGCTTGATGGCTACATCTGGTGGAAATTTTGAGTCAATAGCCCACTTAGAAATCCCCTTACTGATAAAAATGCTGATGTGTCAAATACTTATTATCCCCGCTGTATGTAGTGCACATGTTCTGCTCGGTCCTGCCTTTAAGTTCACAAAACAAGAAAAAAAAAAAAAAAAGATCCTTTTTACTTTGTTTGTGAGATAAAATAAGATTTACGTCATATCGTACACATGCCGAGGGGGCGTGACGCCGCTGGGAATTAAGAGACGGGGAAATTCACAATAACCAAAATCAGACATTAAAATGAACAAATGTTTCCATTCCGTCATCTTCCGCTTATTCAGGGCCAGGTTTGCGAGGGCAACAGCCTCAGACAGGAACCCCAAGCTTCTCTCACCCCAGCTGCCTCCTCGAGCTCACCAGGAAGGATCCCGAGTCGTTCCCTGGCCTGCTGTGAGACATAGTCTCTCCAGCGAGTTCAGGGTCAGCCTTTTGGTCTCCTCCCGGCGGAACATGCCCAAAACACCTCACTAACAAAGCGCTTGGGGGACATCCTGACCAGATGCCCAAACCCCCCCATCTGGTTTCTCTCGACCTGGAGGAGGCGTTGCTCGACACCGAGCTCCTTTATAAGTTTTGTTTTTGTGAGCTTATTTTTATCGCATTTTTTAGCCAAGCAAAAAAGAGAACCATGTTTGTTAATAATTGCAATGAGATAAAACTTTTTCACCCAAAAAAACCCGCACAAGGACTCTATTTTTAATGTTTACCATAAAATGGGAGAAGCGTTGTAGATGTGGTACAGAAGCTGAATGAACGATAATGTTTAATCGCCTTTCAACCAATTGGTGATCTGGGATGTTTTCTTTTAAGCTAGCAGGCATTTGAGACACCTTCAAGCAACCCGTATTTCTGAAACCAAAAACTCAAAGATTTTTTTTTTCTTTCGGGGTCAACAAACTCTGAGTTTCAATAAAACCTGCTTTTTCAAACAGGACCTAGGTTTCCAAACAGTCTAAGCAGCCTCTGTTTGGCCATTTACCAAATGGAGTTAGCCACGCTGATGGATGGACGTGACCTTTGAGTCCTGCAGCCAAGCTACTTTGATCAATGTAGCCAAACAAGCCGAAGATGATCATTTTTACTTAGTGGTCCAACGAAAGGAGAACACCATCTACTGGGTACGTGGAGAAATAATGCACTTCTAACAAAACCAGATCATAGGAGCATGACGAAAAGATGAATCAGACGACTTTAGCAACCAACTGACAAACTTAAACTCAGTGAGAATCGACTTAATTTCTCTCTAAAATGCAAAAGAGTTTAAAAAGCATGTTGTTATCCATAAAAAAAAACACTTTCAACTTTAAAACCTATTTGGTTTGGTAGCAAACTGTGAGAAAATGAGCTGGAACGTCTTTACTAAAAGCTCTTTCTGTTGTCCTGCTCCTACAGAGATGATGATAACGTGTTCTGTAATTACACACAAGAAACTTTACGGAGTTGTAATGTTTTTGGTTTTTTTTTAAAATCCTATTTAAGAGCAAAAGTGTGTTAGGCTACACTTTTGAAAAAACTCAAACATGCAAAGTGATATTTTTAATGTCCTCTTTATTCATGACCAGCACTATACCGATTTGCCCTGTTGTTTTTAGTTTTGTTTTTTCTAAAATGCAGAAAATTTTGGGCAATTAGTCAGTCAGTCACCTTCTTAACCGTCTATCCCTTTCGGGGGATGCTGGAGCCTATCCCGGCTGATTCAAGGTGAGGAGCAGGGTCCACCCTCAACAAGGCACAAATTTGCCGTGGGGCGACACACATACAGCCATACACATACTCATTCCTAGGGGAAATTTCATAGTGGCCAATCAACCTAACATGCATGTTTTTGGAGAGTGGGAGGAAACTGGAGTACCCAGAGCAAACCCACACATACACGGGGAGAACATGCAAACTCCACACGGAAAGGCCAGTGATCCAAGCTTCCTCCCCACCCAGGACTCGAACCCACAGAAATCTTGCTTTGAGGCCGCACTTTGAGCATTTCATTTGACTAAAATCTTCCTCTAGTTCGGGTCAACGTGTATGATCAGATTTATATGAGGTATTGATTGTACCCCTCCCCTCATGACAGTACATTTATCTGTTTCTGGAAACCACTTTGCTTTCTTCTGAGCTGCTTTTGCACTGTTGTTTCTGCGTGACTAACAGCAGCACCCACTCATCACCTTTGCCCTGCTGCTCCAGCTCTGTGAATGATAGACTCCAGTATGTGTGTGTGTGCAACAGATCGAGCTCTGTGGTGGAGGGTGTAACAGTTTTTGGCAGCACATGAAGATCCTCTCCATCTCGGTGTGATTCAAAGTTTGATTCTTTTTTTCTTTTTGAGCACTTAGATGAAGGTTTTTTTTTTTTTTTTCTAAAATATTTTCAACCGCATTTGCATTATTTTCCATTTTTTCCTAATTAATTTCCAGTATAAATTACTTTCTAGCTCATAAACTGATATTCTGATGATGTCTGATGACTCTACGTTTCAATATCTGTTCTTTTCAATATTACATTTTTTTTGGAACGAGATTAGTTTCATTTCCTCTTCTGAACTGCTTATCCCTAATGGGGTCACCGGGAGTGCCCCGGCCTATCCCGGCTGCTTTCAGGCAGAAGGCAGGGTACACCCCAAACAGGTCGCCAGACTGTTTCAGGGCCACATACTAAAAACCATTCACACACAAAATTATGCCTGGGGCAATTTTAAAGGAGCCAATCAACCTAACGCATGTTTTTGGAGGGTGGGAGAAAACCGGAGTACCTGGAGAAAATCCATAAATACACAGGGAGAACATGCAAACTCCACACAGAAAGGCCATGTTCCAAGCCTCGCCCCAAGTCCAGGACTTCGAATCCTGACCTTTTTGCTGTGAGGCTACTGTTTAAACAACTGCCGCACCGTGCAGCCACAAGATGAGCGTCAAGTATGAAATATTTTTAAAGTAACAGTCCTGCAAAAAGTTTATGCTGGTGAGAATGTTTTTAATATGATGGCATTTTAAAATTAAAATATTTATTGTGATATATGTGGAAATCCAGGTGTGGTCCTCATGTGGACACGTCAGGTCTTAAGACAAGTTAAAAAAAAAATGGGTGATCAAACCATGGCTGGAGGGCCATCTGTGGCCAGTCAAGCTTAATAATCCGGTCCAGCAAAAGTGAAGAAAATATCAAAATAAACTATTTTATTTTTCCTTCTTCAGTTCCACTGTTCCACATGGTGGAAGACACTCTGATTAGTGTTGAGATGTATTTGTGTCAGGTTGGAACACCGGACTTCTTGAGGAATATTTTCTTTGTTTTGTTTTTTTTTTTTTGGAGAACTTCTGCACGGAAAAAGTCCTATTTCTGATTATTTTCTCCCCAATCAAACACATAACCTTTTTTCTCTCATACCTTGACTATTTTATCCAAGCAGGGAAGTAAAAAGGAAGTAGTTGTTTATTGTAAAAATGAGTGGAGCCAAAAATTTGTGGTTAGAGGTAGATTTATTGAGCCGTGAAATCTCACTCGACTACTCTGTCATATACATCAAACTCAACACTGTGGGGTCATTCCTATCATGACACAACAGGTTTGTTTAAATTTCTCCAACATTTCAATGTCAGATAAAAATTAAATCAGGTCGCCTGCACACTGTCAAACTTCATGCACCTGGAGGACTTCATCTGGGATGGGTTCTCCCATGTTTCTGTCAAATTCCCACACTGAGTCATTTCAGGAGACAAGGTGCTGAATTATGGAAAGGTATTGCATCTGAGTGCAGTTCAGTGGTGGCTGGGACATGAAGCAAAAAGATTAGATGGTGCCAGGACACCAGAGGACTGCTCCTCCGTGTGTGCCAGGGAGATTTCAAGAGATAAGGGAGGGAGCATAATATGAGCTAAAGCATGTCATGTTTCATTCATAAGTTAATGAAGTGCTGCTTCACTTTCTGATTGCAGTTTCAAGATGTTTTCTCCAACCGATTCGGCTCAGCGGGAGGGAGCTACCAATGACAAGCTCTCACTAGGGGTTTGTAGGATTTCTTTAGCATTGAAATCTGCACACATCCTGTTTAATCCTAAATTTTTCACGGTAAAGACACACCTGGTAAAAGACTTCTTTAAAACTGCAGCATAATGAAAAAAACAAATTTGACCTCTATAAGATTTTTGTTGGAGTGAGATGTTTTCATATCATCAGATGATTTTAAACCACCATTTATTTAATAGATATTAGAGAAAAACAAAAGATGAGTGATTTGTCATGTCTAACAGTGGCGGGATGTCAAGGCCCTCAAATCCTTCTCTGGGGGCTTAGAACGCCTGAATTACTCATTATGATTCATCATTCAAACAATTTCAAATGGATTTTCTACTTGTTTTTTAACACTGTTCTAACATCAGAATCAGAGAGTGTTTTATTTTCATTGCACCTCAAGGGTACATCTCATCTCAAGATGAAGACACACGAAGAATTTAACCAAGTCAGCGGACAGTGGATAAATAAATTTTCAGTATTCCTTTGCGAAGGGAAAGAGAAACGAAGAGGGGAAAGGATATTTTAATACTCAATAATTTAACTAATCACATTTCAATCATGAGATGGTTCGGGCATCTGGCTGGGCTACTTCTCGAACGGATTGCTGGCGAGGTGTTTCAGGCACATCCCACGGGGAAAGGACTCAGACCCTGGACCCGGCGGAGAAACTATTTGTTTATTTATTTTTTACATACTAATTTGTGGGAAATTTGTGTGCTGCATTACACCGAAACAGGACTACATCTCACAGCTGGCCGGGCAATGCCTCGGGATCCTCTCGGGTGAGCTGGAGGATGCAGCTGGGATGAGAGTAGCCTGGGTTTCTGTCTAAGGCTGTTGCCCTGCGACCTGGCCCCGGATAAGCGGAAGACGACGGAACGGAAACATTTGTTCATTTTAATGTCTGTTTTTAGTCTTATTTCCATTTGTGTGTTTGTGTGAAGACTCGGATATGGCTCCTACCAAGAGACACTGTTACACTGCAGAGTTTAAACTCAAGGCGATCGGTCACGCAGTAGAACACGGGAATAGAGCCGCAGCGAGAGAGTTTAACATTAATGAATTAATGGTGAGGAAGTGGAGGAAGCAAGAGGATGCGCTGCGCCAAGTAAACAAGACTAAACAGAGTTTATCTCCAATGGAAGATAAACTGTGTCACGAAAATACTAATACTTTATCTCGGAGAAAATAAAAACAGCTGTTTATTAATGTTGGGTGTAATTGTTAATAAAGTGAATGATTAACGTAACCCCAGCCTTTACTGTAGCGTCTTATAATGAAGTGCGCCTTATAGTGCGGAAAGTACGGTATGCTAACTATGCTAATAATAACTTGGCAGATAAAAACTAGCGTCTTATGGCATTTGGATACAAAAGTTTTACTTTCTAGATCAAAACTTTCCAATAGTTTGTCTCTGCTTACGTTTTCTAATAGAATGTAGTTAAAAACATTGTTTAGAGAGTTTTTCTGAAGTTTTTGATGGATTACGTGACATCAAAATAGAGCCAAGATAAGAAAGCACCGCAACTTTGAAGATTTGTTATTTTGCATTTTAGTGAATTGAAGCAGTTTGTCTACAAAGCAACTCCATCTCTGGCTCCACTTACCTGACAAGGGAGCTTTATCTCAGGAGAAAATTTATGTCAGCACTATACGGTAGTTTGTCTTTGTGATAGCTAAAGTTGTTAGAAAAAATGTGCCATTTGAGAACAATTTATAATTATTTGTCCAGCCAGGTTTCTGGAATAAAATGGATGGATAAAAGAGTGGAAGTGATAATTAGATGAATAGAAATTTCACAGCAGATTGCAGAGCTCTTTATTTTCCTCACGGTTCAGATACTCCGAATCTTTTCTCATTACAAAAAGTTTTATAAAAACACTGCACTGTGTTCTCATGCACAATCCATCTATTTTTGGCATTTTTAACGAGCTGCGTCAACCTCACGGTCGACGATCTAACTCAGAACTAATCCCCTCTCATGCTTTTCTCCATAACACATCCTATTTAATTAAGACTTTATTCACTTTCTGAAAGCCAAATAACAGTTTATCCAATTTGCCTTTTTTCCAGCTCCAGATTGGCTTTTCATCAAACTGAAAAAGGTTAAGAGTCAAGCTCAAAAATACTTCAGCAAATAAGTTAGGAAAAAAATACGTTTTTAAAAGAAGGTAATGCTATATTTTCCTGTCAAAAATGTTCCGTTGTTCCGATCCGTTCGTTCCGTTCCGTCATCTTCCGCTTGTTCCGTGATCGGGTAGCGGGGGAAACAGCCTCAAACGGGCAGCCCAGGCCTCTCTCTCCCCGGCTGCATCCTCTAGCTCACCTGGAAGGATCCCAAGTCGTTCCCCGGCCAGCTGTGAGACATAATCTCTCCAGCAGGGTCTGCCCCTTAGTCTCCTCCCGGTGGGACGTGTCCAAAACACCTCGCCCATGAGGCGCTTGGGGGGGCATCCTGACCAGATGCCCGAACCACCCCATCTGGCTCCTCTCGACCTGGAGGAGGAGCGGCTCGACACCGAGCTCCTCCCAGATGGCAGAGCTCCTCACCCGATCTCTGAGTGAGAGCCCAGCCACCCTGCGGAAGAAGCTCATTTCGGCCGCTTGTACCTGCGATCTCATTCTTTCGGTCACCACCCACAGCTGGTGACCATAGGTGAGGGTAGGAACGTAGATCGACTTGTAAATCAAGAGCTTTGCTTTTCGGCTCAGCTCTCTCTTCACCAGGACGGACCGATGCAGCGTCCTAGTTATTGCTGATGCCGCACCGATCCGCCTGTCGATCTCCCGCTCCATCTTTCCCCCACTCGTGAACAAGACCCCGAGATACTTAAACCCCTCCACTTGGGGCAGGACCCTGTCCTTGACCCGCAGGGGGCATTCTACCCTTTTCCGGGCAAGGACCATGGTCTCGGATTTGGAGGCGCTAATTCCCATCCCGGCCGTTTCACACTCGGCAGCAAATCGATCCAGCGAGAGCTGGAGATCACGATCCGATGAAGCCAACAGGACCACATCATCCGCAAAAATCAGAGATTCGATCCTGAGGTCACCAAACTGGATCCCTCCAACGCCTCGGCTGCGCCTAAGGTATTCTGTTCAGTTGTTTTTTGTTTTTTTTTTACATGTAAAACCCCTCGAAAATGAAGAATAGGGTTCCTTTACTTTGACCTGAGAGATTTCATACCGTAGTTCTAACAATAAATTTGATATTTTTCGGGTGACGAGTGGCAAAGTACTTCAATTAGAAAATAAAATCCAAAGTAGATTCAAAGCCTCTCTAAGCTAGTGTTGCTATTCTTACATGAGTTTTTCTCATTTTTCTTAATCCAAAATAGTTTTATAAATCCGAGTTTCCACCCTGTTTAGACTCCAAATCTCTTTATTGTGGTAATGTCGGCGATATCGCACCTCCAATTTAAAATAGAAAAACAAAGTACTTTTTAAAGCATGTGGCAATGCCTGCAAACAAATAACCAGTCCAAGATGCCTGATCTCCCTACAATCAAGGTGATTTGCCAGCTATAAATGGCGTGACAAATCAGTTGGCCTCTCAGAGTCACACAGATGCTGTAGAAGAGAAATTATGTAAGCTGGAAGAGATGGCATGAGAAAATGGAAAATGAAAACAGGTAGAATAAAACTCTCTCAATGAACACATAAATAGATATGCAAACTGTGGACCGTGTTTGACATTGAACTTTTCAGTCAATTATTTTTGAAGGAACAAAAAAAACTTATCGACCACTCCAACTCTCGTGCATTGGCATCACCTAAATATTTTGATTGTTAGAGACGCAAACCAGAGACGTCAGAAAAGACTAGTGGTAGTCCTAACACGTGCCCAGGATTCACAAAATTCTTGAAAAGTCATCTTTATGCACTAAAAGGGTGGAGGCGGTGGCTCAGTGGTAGAGCGCTGGAAGTTCATGGGTTTGATTCCCACTGAGTTCATGTCTCAGGTTCTTGGAGAAGACACCTACCCCCCTGTTTTTCCCACTATTGGCACCATTGTGGCAGCCTGCTGCGGTGCAATGCAGCACACAATTTTTTTCATTGAGGAATCAATAAAGTATACATTATTATTATTAAAAAATCTTAAATGCTGTTAATATTGTGTTGTCATTTGACATTTTCTGCATCGTGCGACCCTATATGTTGAGCACAAATTTTGTTTGTCCCTGCTATCAGAGTTGTATGTATTCATTTCTTTGATCCCTGGACTCATATTAGTTTATACTCTGATTAGTTTAATGACAAGAATGAAAAGCCTCAAAATGAAAAGAGGTTCACAGCTGGACACGATGTAATCTTTCAGGCTAAATATGGGCAAAAGTCATTGTAAATTAGAGATGCTGAAAATCTCAGTGATGAGGACAGAAATCTGTGTGAAGCTGCTGCAACTAAAATTTATTAAGAGAACATGCTGAATTTCCAATGTGCACAAATCCGACTCGTACAGTTTGAGACTATCTGTATGCTACCACCGATACATTGGAGCCAGCAGGAAAAACAAAGCAGAATATTAAACTGGAGCACAAAAAAAAATCTATAATTTGCTGCTGGATTCCTAAGATTGAGACCTAAAATGTAACAAACTTAATAAAAAATGACTGTAATGGATAAATAAATTACATTTGATTCATGCAAAAAATTGAAAAAAAACCTGAACATTCCCACATGTCCTATTTGCAGTGGTGGAACGTAACGTTACTGTACTTAAGTAGAAAAATTGTGTATCTGTACTTGAGTAAAATTTAAGACCGGTACTTTTACTTTTACTTCACTACATTTTTAGAGCTATTTTTTAAAAGTGTGTTTTACATTTTTTGTTACATTTTCGTTCAGGAATTTGAAAAATACACAGGGTTTTTTTTTTAGCGCATCTTGAAGCCGCATCGCCAAAATCAAAACAAGCAGTTGATCGGGAGAAGAAGTAATGAATCGAGAAACATTTTCTGCATTAATTCAGCTCCAAAAACCTAACATCAAATATATAGTACAAATTAAAAAGAGTCAAAAGATCGTTGTTCGTTGCGTTTACTTCTAAATAAAAAGTTGAGCCATTATTACACAGAGCAGGTGCGGATCTAGAATTTTCCAAAGGGGGACGGGGCTTTGACAAAGCCAATATACTGTATAGTGACTGTGATTTTTCAAAACATTTTAAAAAACAAGTGTCATTTTCCTCCATTTTGGCGGCCTATTCACTGGCCCTTCTAAGGGATAGCTTGACTTGTCCCCTTTCCTTTCCTTTTATTTACGTATTTATTTATTTTTTTTTGTGGATCAAAAGAGGCGGGAGAGGGGGGTCACACCCCTGCAGAGTATTTATCCTGGTTACCATGGTGACACCCTATAGCACAATAAATAACACTTGAATTATGATAGAATACTTTTTGTTTTTTACTTAAAAAGTACAATTTACACCAACTACTTTTGTACTTTTACTTAAGTAGATTTTTTTTTATTGGTACTTTTACTTTTACTTAAGTACAAAAAGTGAGTACTTCATCCACCACTGCCTATTTGTAATTTCTACCAGAGGCTTGACTTTTTTTTTCATTCTAAACACACAATGACAGCAGTGTGATGATTAGTAGGAACATTTGGAGACGGGGGGTGTGGGTTTTCCTGTGCAATCAGAGGTAATAACACTCATACTTTTTGGCTTTGCAGAATGCAATCTCTTCAAGGCGAATAATATTCATGTGATGATGGAGTGATGTATGGCAGTAAGCCTTGTGGACCAAAAATGAAATAAGACTATTTGTAAAGATAATGGTGGCTCTACCTCGGCTTGCCTGTCTTGTATCTTCTACTGGAATCCTGGGGCACCCTACAAAGCTATTCCGACTAAAAATCTAAATTCTTGTGCAGCTGCAGTGGGAAAAATTCAGGTGGATTGCAGAGAAAATGAGGCCAGTGTGTTTATTATGTGGAGTCCTGAGAGGGTCTTTTTATCTGTGTGTTGGCTGGATCTACTCCACTCACTGTTACTGTGTTCCCCTCACATCTGGGCTGAGCAGAAACAAAAGGGTAGACTCTCACCCAACATTAGCACGATGATTAGCATCCCACTCACGAGCACACGTATCCACAAACACCCACGGAGCTCCACGGCTTACGTTCTCACAAAGCAGAGGCCTGATCGTGACTGAGATGCAGAGATAGAAGAAAGAAAGAGATGGCAGCCGGTGCTTCCCACCAGCCTCCTGCTGTCTGACTTCTGTCTTTGCCTTCCTTCTTTATCTCCTCTTCTCCAGATTTTCTACCCTCCATTGCCCTCATCGCATTCAAACTTCGTGTGAGAATAGAAGCATGCCCTGTGTAATCTCGTATTTTTTCCCTTTTCTTCTTTGAAATAGTGCCTGGGAATAAAGATGATCTCCAAGCCACACTACAAGTGTTTTTAATTTTTTTTCAATAAGCTAAAACATTAATGGTTGCCATTTTCTTAAATTTGTTTGGTTATTTTGTGTCCATTAACCAGAGCCAATGTCGTGTTTAACAGATTTTTTTTACATGTTGAAGCTCTCTTAAATCCCTCCTCTTAAATGAGTAAAATCCCAACATCTATTTTGATGTTACGCAAGCTTTGATTTATTCTCTCTGATGAAATTGAGTATGCAATGGGATTGTGTGTTTAGGGTCGTAATCCAGTTTAAAAGGCAATTTTGAGTTCACCCAACAGACATGATCACATAATCTTTCATGTCCATAGTTGCATTTATTGCTTGTGGTTCTTTTGGGTACGACTGAAAGATAGAGCATAACACTTCCACCGCCATGCTTGACAATGAGGACAATGCTTTGCTATGGTGCTGGAGTCTTCTTTCGGCATTTCCCTTCAGGGGTCGCCACAGCAAGCCAGTTTCTTCCATCTAACCCTATCTGTTGAATCTACTTTGGTCACGCCAACTATCTTCATGTCTTCGTTTACTGTATCCATGAACCTCCTCTTTGGCCTTCCTCTAGGCCTCTTTCCTGGTGGTTCCAAACCCAGCATCCTTCAGCCGATGTACTCTCTCTCTCCTCTGCACATGTCCAAACCATCTCAGTCTGGCCTCTCTGACTTAATCACCAAAACCTCTAAAATGTGCTGTTCCTCTGATCCTGTCCATCCTGGTCACTCCCAGAGAGATCATCAGCATCTTCATTTCTGCCACCTCCATCTCTTTTTCCTGTCTTTTCCTCAGTGCTACTGTCTCTGGACCAAACAGCATGGCCGGTCTCACCATGGTTTTGTACACTTTCCCTTTCATTTTAGATGAAACTTTTCAATCACAACTGATACTTTTCTCCACCGTTTCAGCTTGCTTGCCCACACTTCTTCACCTCTTTTCCACACTCTCCATTGCCCTGGACTGTTGATCCTAAGTACTTAAAATCTTCCACCTTATTTATCTCTTCTCCCTGTAACCTCTCTTTAAAATAAAAGTGTGGTCACTTCTTTAACTTGCATTAAACTTGGGTTTTCACAGTTTCACAGGCCATTCACTAATTTGGCAGCATGCATTTAATTCATGCATTTAATCAAATAACTTTGGTTATTTCATTTCTGAAACTAGCTCGTACTTTTGAGCTTGCACGCCCTGGGTGATGTGTAGAAAGAGAGAATAAATCTTCTATCTACGTAGTTACAGTTATACCAGATGGAAAGTTCACTCTAACTTCTGTGAGATTTGGCTCTAAATTTAGCTCTGACTGCAATGCAGGTGGCAACCCACAGCCGGCAGCATCTCTTCTTCTCTTTCTCTGGCAACTCCTCCAAACACGCGCGAAGAAGAAACATCTGTTGCAGAATGAAAGGCCACTTTAATCTGCCAATCACCCGAACCTGTCAGCCATTGCACCTCCTTTTTGCTCCTCCCTGCTCTCAGAAGGTTACAGCTTTCATGAGACCCCAAAGATGCAATCCCATGTTATTTTCAGACTAAAACTGGTTTCTAATTTTTTTTCCTAAACCAAATGTTTTAACAAACACTCATGAATAAAAAGTGAATAAATGTGTTTGTTTTTTTTTAACTGAATTTTTTAAATACAAAATGTTTTCATTTGGTTTCCATCTACAGTACTAGGGATGTTTTAGAAACGCCCTTCTTTTTTTTTCACCACAGACGACCTCTTTGTTTTTTCTTTTCTTATCACTACCCCAGACTAGAGGTTGAAAAAGTACAAATTTTAATACACCCACAAAGAAAAGGAGGTGGGGGAATCTGTTTAATGGGCTCTCTCGTCATACGTATATTCATGACCATTTCCTGGAGTCTATTAGAGATACATGACTTATTAAAGTGGAGTTTGGATTGAACTTCTCTCCATCTCTGCAGTTGACTTTCAATCTTTCCTTTTCTCAAACCACTTCCTGTCTTATATTACTTAGGTCTGATCTCCATCCACCTACTTTCCATCTCTCTGTTCTTTAGGCCGACACATTTTCCTTTCATTTTGCCAAGCCTCTGCTTATTGGATGTGACAGATTATGTCCATTCAGCTCTACTTAGCTCATCCTCCTGTGAGAGGTAAAGTTATCACGCGGCTGATGAGAGATAGTTGCTTCTGACTGTTATCAGGACCTCATTTATAAAGCTTGCTTATGTTGAAAATACATGCATTCACCAACTTTTGTGCAAACTCTGTGTATCAAAAGAAAGAAAGAAAAAAAACAGCATTCCATATTGGACCAGGCTTGTTTTTGTAAATTTTGCAAATCACAGGTACTTAGTTTTTTTCCCGCCTTCAAAAATGTGCACATCAAGATTTATGGTCAATTCAAATGGCTCAAAGAAATGAGTGAGTGAGTGAGTGAGTGAGTGGTTGATTCAAATTAGGATTAGTTGTTATGGGATTGGTTTGAATTGCCCATAGGTAAGTGCGTATGATTGGTTACCTATCGAATAAAAGTGTTTTGCTTTTAAAATATAATTTGTCTAAAATTGATAGCAGCATCCATCCTTGATGGTCATCTGAAAACAAGCACTTAACTAAACCTGCATGTATGGATTAAAGCATTGAAACTTATTTTGTAGTTTAAGGTTTCTGTAATATAAGAAGATGTAATTGATATTTTCTAGCTCAGCATTTTTCGTGCTGCACCACAGAAGAAGACTCTGCACGTCTTTTTTTCTTCTAAAATCTAACCCTCTGCCAGGTCAGATATATGATTTACTCTTCCTTTTCTCTGAAAACCCAAGTGCAAAGCTCTTTTTTCTGTGAACGTCCACTGGATTAAGAAGAGAAGACTTAAATAACCCAGAAGGAGGGAGCCTTTTTTTTTCTTCCCTGTAAGCACGGTACACCATGAACCTTGCTGAAAGTCTCGGAGCCATTAGAATCCACCGGGAATAACTGAACACAAAGTTTATACGGATTAACAAGGTCAGCGAGTCACTTTTAAGCTTCATTTCAACAAGGTGTTTTCAATTTGTGACCACCCATTGGTCTGAACAACCAGAGTGCTGACTTGGGAGTTTCTGCTCTTCTGAGACCTAGAAAGCCATTAAATGTCAAAACACAAGAACAAAGTAAATGATCTGAATCTAAGCCTACTTTTTATGATTTTTTTTTTCTTTTAGAAAGAAGTTTGGGTTATCTTTTCCAGAATCCCAGAGCTGCCTGATACCCTTAGAGACAGCAGACAGTCTGTAGGCTGTAAAGGAAAAAAAAAAAGATGGCTCCAATCCTCTTACACAGCTTCTTATACAATCTTTATATAACACAGTCTTTCATGCAAATTTGTCACATCAGTTTCTATCTTCAGCATTTGTCATCTTTAACCGTGAATGCCAGCCAGAGTGCATCCACGTGTGTACAACTGGCTCCGATATGACTTTCACTTTAATATATTATAGTAAAATAATACATTTTGTCACCCGGTGCTTATTTACACTCCAATAAAGAACCAGGACCATGAGGCAAATGGAAGTGAAGCCTGTTAACTTCATTCAGCATGCACATGATGTACGCTCCCACAAAGTGCTCAGGATGTGTTAAACAAGGGTTTCCCATCAATGTAAAGAGGCTGATTTGTTTAAACAGCTGTTGCGTTACGATGGGCGTCCTTTGTTTGCAAGCTTGAGACTTGGAGGACTTAAATGGCCGCTCAGCATTAGAACAATCATCATAACAAGCCATAAAAGAGACATAAAGATGCTTTGAAATGCTCCTAATACAGAATTAGATAATCATCTAAACCACAGCTGTCAAATGTTTTAGTTTTGCAAACCTCGGGAAGTCAAACTAATGCGATCCAAAAAAAAAAAAACGTGAATTAGAAATTTCTATTTCTATTAATTTATTACCACAAAGACAATTTTGCAGTCAAAAGTATGTACCATTGTAACATAATGTGTCACAAATGAGCACATATAATGTTATATGATCAGTATTTGTCATTTTTTCCAGCATGACCAGGATGGTCAGGATTAGAAATGAGTATATCAGGGCAACAGCGCATGTTAGAGGTTTTGGAGATAAAGTTCGAGAGGCAAGACTGAGATAGTTTGGACATGTGCAGAGGAGAGAGAGAATACATCATACAGAAGGATGCTGGGTTTGGAACCACCAGGAAAGAGGCCTAGAGGAAGACCAAAGAGGAGGTTCATGGATGCAGTGAAGGAAGACATGAAGATAGTTGGTGTGACCGAAGAGGATGCAGGAGATAGGGTTAGATGGAAGAAACTGACTTGCTGTGGTGACCCCTGAAGGGAAATGCTGAAAGAAGTAGAAGATATACCACTAGTTTGATGTTTGACGGAATAAAAAAAGGAGAAACCTTTTGAAAAATATTGGTACTTTTTTGAAGTTAAGGTCTTTTTGAGTAGAGCTCTCGCCCGAACCCTGCTCCGGAAATAGTTTAGGTCGAGGAAAGCCAGATAGGGTGTTTCGGACATCTAGTTAGGATGCCTCCTGAACACCTCACGGGCAAGGTATTCCAGGCCTTGTTGCGCCAGTAGGAGACCCAGAATTAACCCAATGAACGACTGTAGAGATTATGTCTCGGAGTTTCACAGGGAATGCCTGTGCGTCCTCCTGGGTGAGCTGAAGGGTGGGGCTGGTGTGAGGGAAGCCATTCCGGGCTGAGACTATTGTCCCCACGACCCACTCTCAGATTAAAGTGGAAGACAATTGGAACAGAACAAAATGCAGAAGCTTACAAAATAAATCTACCAAAATATGTATCATGGCGATCAAGAATAAAATAAATCCTGTTGTTCATTACTATTATGTCAATGGACTCATAAAAAAAAAAAAGTCTCATTGCGTGGTGCAAATAAACCAGCATACACCAGTTTAATACTATGCACCTCACCGATGCAATCAACAATCAACCAAACTTTAAACACCTGCAGAAAGTGGGGTATCCACCGATTGGTCAGATAATGCTCAGTACTCTGTGCTTTGACTGAACCACCCATATCGTTTCAAGACTACTTTTATGCTTCAAGCAAACTCTTTATGAAAAACTGTAGAAGCTCCGCACCCTGTGTAAACAAAACATAATAATCGCTGGAGTCAGTGGTGCTTCCTCGTCTGTAGATTATGAGTTGGTAAAGTAAGCGCACAAACAACATCTTATATAGAATGATATGGCTGCTTTCAGAGGGAAACCGGGCATCAGATCCATGCAATATAGAACAGCTCTCTGATGTATTTGTACATTTATTCCTGGCAGCTGTGGATAAGCCAGAGATAAGAAAAGCTACATGTTTTTCTTTTAACACCAAACCTCCTCAGTTTCATACTTGGCCTAAACAGAAACCTCACACATGTGTAATGCGTTGTGAAATCCATGTAATCCCACGTTGCTGGTTCATTATATTCTGAATGATGGAGCCCAGTTTGTGTTAACATTTTAAAATACGTTTTAAGTTTTCTGTTTCTACAATTTTCCATTATTCATCACCAGTACTATATACCTCTCCATCACCCTTCTACCTCACCAGTACCAATTTACAACACATCTACCCATCTACAGTATATGACCAGTCCCTATCTATCTCTCTGAGACTTGCCTGCCTCAGGAAAATTAATCTACCTTCTGTATACTACTATACGTCTCCTTTCACATGGCGATCTACTGTATTTCTTCTTTTGGCATTTCCCTTCAGGGGTCGCCACAGCAAGTCAGTTTCTTCCATCTAACCCTATCTGCTGCATCCTCTTTGGTCACACCAACTATCTTCATGTCTTCCTTCACTGTATCCATGAGCCTCCTCTTTGGTCTTCATCTAGTCCTCTTTCCTGGTGGTTCCAAACCCAGCATTCTTCTGCCAATGTACTCTCTCTCTCCTCTGCACATGTCCAAACCATCTCAGTCTGGCCTCTCTGACTTTATCACCAAAACCTCTAACATGTGCTGTTCCTCTGATCCTGTCCATCCTGATCACTCCCAGAGAGATCATCAGCATCTTCATCTCTGCTACCTCCGTCTCTGTTTCTTGTCTTTTTCTCAGTGCCATTGTGTCTAGACCAAACAACATGGCCGGTCTCACCACGGTTTTGTACAATTTCCCTTTCATTTTAGCTGAAACTCTTCAATCACACATCACAGCTGATTCTTTTCTCCACCGTTTCCAGCCTGCCTGCACATGCTTCTTCACCTCTTTTCCACACTCTCAATTGCACTGGACAGTTGATTCTAAGTACTTAAAATCTTCCACCTTCTTTTTCTCTTCTCCCTATAACCTCACTTTTCCATTTGGATCCCTTTCATTCACACACATGCTCTGTCTTACTGACTGGCTTTTTCATGCCGATCTACTATCTCTTAATCACTTAAGAAAATTGATCCCATCACTAAACTCCAACATGCAACGACGTCCAAAACAAAGATCTTCAGCTTAGTAGTGTCATCAGGAGGAATGATTCATAGAATTTGACACAGCCTCCCTTCAAACTTCCAGAAAACTCCTGGAAACTAAACTTTTCCACTGCAGTCTGCATAAACGTGCATCTGAAAAAAAAAAATGCTTTCCTTTCTTATTCTTCCACCCTAACTTTTTCTACAGTTATTTCACTGATGTATCCTGTTCCTGCCTTGTTCCTCATGGTATGTCGCTTTGGATAAAAGCATCGGCCACACTTCTAAATAAATAAAACTAAAATAAAGATGATGATCCTCAGAACGAATGGACAAGCTCTAAATATAGATTTGTACATGTTGACCAATCCTTTCTGCAACTTAATGCCTGCGTTGGTGAAGGACTCTAAGTGCAAACTGACCTGTGTTTTTCTACCTTCTCAGGTAGGGATGCAGTCTGGTTTTTAGGAGAACCAATACAATTCCACCCACTCTGCAGGCACATCTGTGGGAGACCGTGTTCCAAAACACTGGTCTTTTCTGAAGCAGTAGGAGGTCAGTGGCTAGCAGTCACGGATGTGGTAATGGACCAGAAACACGTGAGAAACTGAAGCTGGAAGCCTCCATGTTTCATTGAACTCAATAAATGTTTGACCAAACATCACCCAGCAAGTACAGACTTCTCCCAGCACGGTGGGAAAACTGGTGAAGATCCCACACTATTTTTAGAAACCTGAACTTCTCTTTAATAAAAACGACTTCGCTTTTCATTATTTGTTGATGTAGATAAAGCGCTAATAAACTATAAAGTCATAAATCTATTGGATTTAGAGACTGTTAGGATAAGAGTCAATAAAAGACTGATAGATTAAGTCAGGTCCTGAAAAGATGAAAACTGACTGTGATCTAATTTATGCAAAATCTCTCAGGCCTAAAAAGGTCACACTAATGAGCACGTTGGTAATAAAATTGGAGGTTTTAAATCTTAGGCCCCGTCCACACGTAGCTGGGTATTTTTGAAAACGCATATATTCTTATCCGTTTTGACCTGCCGTTCACACAAAAACAGAGGTTTTTTTCACTCAAGACCGGCGCTTTTGAAAACTCCAGCCAAAGTGGAGACTTTTGAAAACTCCTTCTTTGTGTTTGCGTGTGAACGTTCGAAAACGGAGATTTGTGTTTTTATGCGTCACTACCTGCGATAAGTAATGCACCTACGTCATTCGTGTGCGTGCTTGTTTGGATCGCAAACAAGGTTTGGGCATCATGAACCCAATCTACAGTATATTGTCTCGTGTTTTATTAACTTTATAGTCGATGACGACTTTTAAAAGCTATTCCACCTTCTTGTCGGTCCACACAAACGAGATACCTGGCGCCATGTTTCAGGTTTTGCAGAAGTGGTGACAGAGGTGCTCTGATTGGATAGCTCAGAACTTACGTTTACATCAATACTGCCAACTACTGGTCTGGCATGGTCATGATCGCACTCAGAAGCGTATTTATACAGTTCCGTGTGGACGTGGATGTTTTGAAAACGGTTACGTGTGGACGCGAGCGTTTTCCTAAAACGTAGGACAGCAGATATATGTTTTCAAAAATACCCGGTTACGTGTAGACGGGGCCTTAGAGGTGCAGAGGAATACAACCAGCCTGTTTGCAAATAGTAAACTGTAACTGCTTTCTTAAGGTGGTCCTGGATCTTGGATTTGTACAAAACATTTGTACTCTGTACAACATGATCAATCACTCAATAAGAGGCCAAAATCAAGATGAATTGACCGTTCTGCAAATGTATGGTTGTAAACATTTGCAATTTTTAGCCAGTCAAAAATTTTGTGAACCCTCTATTCTTGGCTGTAAATTCAGTAAAATTCTGTAAATGTAAACCACAAATGACAAATTCCTGTTTGCCACAGAAAAAACATTAATAATGAGCGTAAATGTAAGGAAAAGAAAAAAAACGAGAATATCTGTTGCGAATCAATAGGCCCTTTTTTTTTTTTTTGCTATGATTTCTAAACAACAATCAGCACCATCCATAAATAAAGGTGGAAAGATTCTATTGTGCAATTTATCTTTCTTTGCACCTAAGACCATGGACCACCTCTTTAGAGCCTTCCCACATTGAAAATGATGCAATCTTTTCCAAGAAACCAGCCTGATGTAACAGGTTGTAATTTATCAATATGCAGGTGTAAAGGGCATTTCATTATGTCCTCCCAAGCTGCAGGAAGAAAATGACATTGAATAAGAAAGAGCTTTACAATAGGAGAGCGGGCACTTGAGGAAAATGAGCAATAAAGAGCAGAAAAATGGTAGACAGGTGTTGCTGACCTGCTGCCATGGCCAGTGAAAGAAACAGAGAACAGGGAGCCATTTTAAAAGAGAGCTCTGTTGTGGACTAGATCTGAGTTTCTAAAACCAGCCATATGCTGGTAAAGATGACAGATCGCTATGTGACCAGTAAAACCACAACATCCTTAGACCCCTTCTTTTGACTTCCTCTTGGTCTCCGGATTGGCTGTTCCCAATTCAGCATCCTTCTGACGATATATTTTCTCTCTTCTTGAACATGTGCAAATCATCTCAGCCTGGCCTCTTCGACTTTAACTCCAAAACCTCTAACACAGGGGTGTCCAAAGTCGGTCCTCGAGGGCCGGTGTCCTGAAGGTTTTCATTGTGTTCCTGGTTCAATACAGTTGATGCACAGAAAGCGAAATCAACAGCCAATAGAATTTGACACAATGTCTCAATTAATTGGATCCGGTGTGTAAATGTAAGAACATATGGAAAACATATGGAAAATCTGGCCCTCGAGGACCGGATTTGGACACCCCTGCTCTAACATGTGCACCCTCTGATGTCCTCATTCCTGATTCTCATAGATCCTGGTACCTCCAAAAGAGAATCTCAGCATCTTCATCAAGGTCCATACAGTGTCTATAGACCAAACAACATGGCTGCTCTCACCACACCAAGCTTTTCATTCTTCCGATCAGTAAATAAATAATTGTTTTACAAATACCATCTAATCCCCGCAATTTAGGTTCTTCCACTGCTTCCCACTCGTAACAGAAGGCTATCTCAATGTACAATAAACATGCTTTGAACGGCAGTAAATGAAGGTAAAAAGGAGAAAATCTTCTCTCCATGTGAAGCTGCATGCTAACATAAGCATTGATTGTCTGCCTGTGCTGTGGGTTCTCCCCAGTGGACAGACCGAGACATTATCGACCGTTCCGCTGCTTAAACTACTTCTTGAGGGGTTTGCATGCAGTCAAGCACCACGGCAGATCAAAGTCTGATAATTCTGTATTTCCAAGGTTTCACCTGAACATCATCCAGACTGTAACTGTTTGACGGAGGAAGCTCCAGAAAGGTTGCAAGTGTGACTCCAAATTGGTACTGCTGGGACCTAGCATGGCTTGAATGAAAAACAACATACAGGATGTGTGTTTTTCATTCAGTCTATACTATCTCTCTTACGGTGCTTGCACTCACAACTTTTCAACTGATTGAGTTGTGAAGAATTTGGTTCCGCTTAAAGTCCTAATAATTAAATTTGGGGACATGAATGCATTTGGCCCCACACAAACATGTGCAAAGTCATACTGTTTCCTGTCTGCTATGACTCCGGCTTGACATCCATTTTGTCGTCTTTTTCTTTCTATTTCACTCTTTTAATATGAAGATATTAAGAAATCCAAAATAAAATATGAAAGCATCTTAATATTTACAGTTAAGACTTGACCCACAAAAATTATTCTATAAACCAAAACACTGGACAAGTCTAAACCAATTCAGCATCAAGAGAAATTTGTGCTCTCCGGTGTGTCTTTGAATGCACCACAAATATCCCATCTTCTGCTGGTTCATTTCCACAAGCCTTCAATAACGTTTCAATTTGTTCCCAGCAGCAGGAAGTCAGCAGCTCTCAGCCAGCACGAAGCGGAACGGTTTGATTTGTTAAGCAGATATATGTTGGCGCGAGGTTCCCATGGTTACCGTCTGTCACCTCATCATGGCGCCATACTGCTTCTCCCTGTGCTTTCTAGCCCATTTCTATGCTTTTTTTTTTTGTCTTTCTCTCTTCCTCCTTTTTTTTCCCACACAACCTCCAGAGAGACATGTACTTGCTAAAATCCTACGTGTGAGAGGGGAGTCTGAACGCATCACTACTTCCATCAAACAGAAAAAAAACACCCAATGTTCATTTCTGGGAAGAAAGCCTCATTCACTTCTTGACATCCTATGGTTGTTAATCTTATTAGGATGAACGGAAAGTAATGCATTTTCACCAAGACCTTGTGATATTTTAACCACAAAAACACACTGCCTACGTCCAAACAATTTCCAATCTCAAAGGCTTAGGATAAATCCAAAGGATTGTGGCACACTAAACAAAGTGAAGCTGAATGTCACAGTCCAGAGAAAACAAGCAATCTGTGCATGTGTTTCCTTCAGCCTCAGACACAATAAGGCTTTGTGCTCAACCGCACATGCACACACAGACGCACAATGGTGCTCGTCTTCACCGATTTCGTTCTCAGGGCCTCTTCTTATTCTCAACCTCCTCATCTCTTCTTTCAGCTGCCTCTCTAGTGGGAGTTTAAGAGCAATAGATGATGAATGAGAGGAGCCATGCAAGCTCCGTGAATCAGACTAACTTTATTTATAGTGGACGCCCACTCCCTCCATCACCAGGTACTTCACTCTGGCTTGTTGTGGTGAACAGCATTTAGCCAAAGCTGTATTACACCGCCTCAAGCACACACAGTTCATATTTTAGTGTACAAAAGGATTAAATGCCAAGGGGATGATTGCTATTGAGGGCGATTTTATCCCAGCAGTAAGCCAAAGGACGTGAACTTTGGACCATATGCAGGAGGGCTTTACCTTTCCATTTATTTATATGCTCTTCAGACTGGCTGTACAAGCTGCAGGATCTCACTTTTCTCATTTTTGCCCTCTACGATAAAGGGTTTTATTAAATTATACTGCTTCATGTGAGAGATTGGGAGTGTGTTTCTACCAAAGGGTTCCCTAATTGGCAAGGAGACGTACATCCTCCACCGTGGATGATTCATGGATCTCTTTTAGGTAGGATAGACCAGTATCAGTATACAAGAGAGACATGCTAACACCTAGCTGGTGACCAAAACAATGAGATTCCCAATACAAGCGGCCAAAATGAGCTTCCTCTGCAGGGCGGCTGGGCACATCCCACCAGGAGGAGACCCATAGGCTTGCCCCTGACCTGCTGTAGAGACTATGTTTCAAAGCTGGACAGAGAACACCTTGGGATCCTCCTGGGTGTGTTGGAAGATGCAGCCGGAGTGAGAGATGCTTAGGCTTACCATCTGAGGCTGCTGCCCCTGTCGACCCAGCCCCGGATGAGTGGAAGACAACGGAAGGGAATGGAACATCCTAACGGGATGCTCGGCCCACTCCATCTGGATTCAGTCAAAATGAATGACCAGAGGCTCTATTCCGATCTCCTCCTGAATGCTCCTCACCCTATCGCTAATAGAAAACCCGACCACCCAATAGAGGTGTTAGGGGTTATATAACCAACAATAAAAAGGAGCAGAGCTTGGAGCATGTCTGTCCCAGGCAGCGGCCAGCAGGAAGAGATACGCAGCTGCTCTCAATCAATCCACTTTGTAGCGACGGACTCTTCCAGGAACTTTGTGGCAACGGAACCACCATCTCCTACACACAGGAGAGAGAGAGAAAAAGAGACAGACAGCAGCAAGAAAGGGCCCAGGGCCCTCACAGAAGAAACAAATAAGGCCAATATCCACGAGAGAATTTTCTAAAATTTTTAAAAATTGTTCAGGCTTGCAAAATAATTTTAGCCCTGATTATCACACTATCATCTGCAAACATGTTAATCTATGAATATTCCTATGTAACCCAATCTGTCAGCCTCTCTATTAACAAAGTAACAAAAAAGGACACCTGCAGCACACCTCACCATCATTTTAATGTCCTCATACACGTCCTGCAACACTCTGAAATACCGCTGTTCAATAATCTCTGCCACTTCAAACTTTTTCATGCAATATCACAGCTCTTTTCTGGGTCCTGGTTATAAGCTCTCTCCAGATTGACAAAGACACAGAGCAGCTTCCTCTAACCTTCTATCAAAATTTTCATAGTGAGTTGTGGGTGTATAGTTATCGTTAGCTGGGATAGTCTTTAGCACACCTAGCATTTAAAAATTAAGTCAAAGCAATGAAAAAAAAACATGAGGAGACTTTATAGTTAAACCCACAGATTTCTTGATGCACCATAACTAACTTTCCATGCAGAAACTGGCCCGCAGGGATGTGTTTTCATAGCATAATGCTAGCTGAAAGTGTTTGAGTTGTGCAGATGTAAGGACAGATAAATGGAAGCACACACACATGCACACACAAATTCACAGAAATGGAATGGAGACCTTGAGTGAATCAATTTCTCAGCTGAGAGTGTGTGTGTGGGTTTGAGATGGTCCATTACTTTTGGACAGTGCAAGCAGGCCAGTACCTTTGTGTGTGTGTGTGTGTGTGTGTGTGTGTGTGTGTGTGTGTGTGTGAATGTGTGTTGTTGAAAGTGTTTTCATGCTCTGTCTGTCAAACATACACACACACGATCAGTCACATAGACATGAAGGCCCAGAGGGTGGTTGGAGTCACTGGATAAATTGGTTTCGTTGGGTTGCCACAGAGTTCAGTCACCCTTCACACAGACAGACTTTAATAAGCGCCGATTCCAACAGCAAGAACATAACTGCATGATGTCTGCAGCTTGTCTGAATCTACTGTATTAGAGCTACAACTGGAGACAATGATTGTAGAGATGCATGTAGGTACGCTTTTTGTTTTTAGTAAAAAAGAAACAATCAAATGTGTAGGATCTCGTCTTCCTCCTGATTGGCCGCCCAATTTTGATCACAAGCTTAAATGAGAAGGGTTTAATTGTTAACATGACATCCATCTATACATGCAACATATACCTCGTATTTATCGCGCCAGTGTGTGAAGTCTTAGTTGACAGAGGAGAGGTATGACAATGTTTGAGGGTCATAATCTTGCTCAATTTTCATTAAAAGGCTCCAGGATATCGTTCATTTTCTGAATGGGGTTGTGGAGAGAGTTTGGCGGAGGGTGGGCGGAGGGGGCAGAGCGTATTCCGGATGATTTCGGGGGGGGACTATACCCCGAACAGGTCACCAGTCTGCCGTGGGGCCATACACACATTCCTAGGGTCAGTTTCAATCTAGCATGCATGTTTTTGGAGGGTGGGAAGAAACCGGAGTATCTGGAGAAAACCCACACATACACGGGAGAATAGGCAAACTCCACATCAGTGTTTCACGCCTCGTTCCCACTCCAGGGCTCAGACCCCTAACCTTCTTGCTGTGAGGCCACTGTGCTAACCATTGCATCACTGTGCAGACCGATTGCAATACATCGGCATTAGAACAAGGACATTATTTGAGTTATGATCTCGTAAGACTCACGTTATTCCTTCCCGCTTCATGGTGAAAGACTGTTTGTGGTAACTTGTTAAAAAAAAAAACCCAAAATTTTATATTTTTAAATGCATTTTATGGAGGATATGACAGAGTTTTGAGGAAATCAGTGGTGAATCAGAACATTTAATTTTGTTTCAAGTTGTACGTCGGTCACATTCGAACAAACACAAAAAGAAGGTTAAAAGCAAAATCTATTTTCATCCAAATTTATTTTAAAAGCTAAAACATATATTTTTTTTTTAGATTCAAATGAAGCCATTTCCAAAGCCTGATTTCCTCATTTACTCCATTTCCATGTCTCCATGTGCATTACTTTCTGTGGTTAAATAGGGTGATGCTGTCACATTCCACCCTGCAGCCACGGCGGGATTCTGTTTCATGACAAGTTCTACCTGAATGTCAAATCTCATTCCAGTCGAGCACGGCCCTGTTTGCTCCATCTCCAGCATGAAAAACACATATTGAAGTTTAATCAGGACTAACACGAGCTCTTCTGTTGGTGATAACGACGTTTTAAATGATCCAATTTCAGCACCGAGTTAGAAACTGTTCGAGTGTTGAAATCTTTTTTTCAAATTTAATAATGAAACACCTCGGCTCTCGTATAGAAGATTTTCTGCACAATGATTACTGCCGCGTACGAACCCCAAGTTCATTAAAAGTATATTGCAGTTTTTTTTTTCTTTCTAAAGTAACTCTGTGTCTGTTCTGCGATCTATTCCTATAACCAGAGAGAGCTAAAACCTCCCAGAGGAGCTCCCGCCCCTGAGACAGCATGCAGGCAGCACTCTGGAGACACAATCCATTTTTATCAGCCTGCCCAGACCCAGGGTTCATGAAAGAAGAATAAATAGCGTTGTTAAAACCTTATGGCTTTATTCTTAAACTACAACAAACAGAGCAATAAAGAGAACTGGAGCGAAATAGCAAAACTGCTTCGAAGCTTTGAGGCAAACTCTTGCCTGCTCTTAAAAAAAAACCTCTCTGAGGTTGAAGGACGTTCAGCTAATTGATAAGTGCCCCATCTTGTTTTCTGCCTGTCAGACAGGCTCTTCATATCACTTCGGAGCTTGGACGGTTTGTTTGCTTTTAGCTCCATTCTTTCATGTCAACCCCCTTTTTTCTCAATTTAAAATCAGTCTGTGCCTCTGTGTGTGTATGTGTGTGTGCCTGTGTGTGAGCAGTGGCTATAATTCTGTTGTGAATTGGACAAGATCAATAAGACAATTTTGCTGCTGACCTCTGCCGCTGATAAACTCTCCTGTGAGCTTGCAGCTCGTCCTCCACATTGCTCTCTCACCCTCATCAGCTTCAGGTCTCCAATTACCAGAGCAGGTTAACTGGGAAGCACGGTGTCATGCTGGTTTGTTGTCCGAGCTTAAGCTCGACAGAAATAAACAAATAAATATGTTAAAAAAACAAAACATATAATCGATAGTTTGACATGTAGTTCTAAAAAGTGAGGGTTTTGTGATTTTGTGGGGTAATAATTCTTTTCTAAAAGCGTACAAAAACATGGTGTCTTTTGTTTGCTCAGAAAGGCAATATTTGCAAAAAAAAGGGCTTTCAAATTCATACATTTTTTACATTGTGAATTTCTCCATCCTCTCGCTACATGATTTCCTCTGCAACCCATAGGCACATACCAAACACCATGCAAATCTCCTTCAAGCTCGCATTTACGAGTGTGAGAAGAGCATGTGCACTGTTTCTCTAAAACCGTCTCCTGTTTCCATTGTGCATGGCAGAGAACAAAATCTGTGGCCAAAAACACCCTAGCATTCAAATCATCGCTGAGTACTTGAGATTTTTTGGCAAATTTTGAATGAAATAGAAAACCACTTCAAGTAAGTTTTTGATGTCAGACTAATATTCAAACATAATAGAAACCTCCAAAAAAAATTGATTTTTTAAATAACGCCTACAATTTAATTATCTTGTTTTTGAGTCTAATTTTCACAGAATTATAACAATGTGTCCTTTTTATCTGGTGTGAGCTATCTTGGCATCTGAAAATCAAGAGACTAATAAAACTAATTAAATCTTCCAGCTTGTTCTTATTTGTTAGGTCCCTTTGTGTCACTAGAAAGCGTGGAAAACACGCAGACGGAGCTCATTATGTGTAATAGTTTTGTCACGTTTCAACCTAAATCAATGACAAAAGCTTGTATCATCATAGAGATATTAACATGGTAAGCAGGAGGTGTACAGGAGAAAAGAACAGATGAAGGAGCTCACTAAAAGACTTATTAATTAGCCTAAGGCATTTTTGCTAAACTACCAGGCTGTTGAAATTACTCTGATTAATGGCCGATCTGGCTAATGTTGCATTTTTCCTCAATCCAGAAATGTCTTGAGCCAAAAAAGTAACCTCTAATTGATCTCTAAATCTATACTTGTCTATCTATTTGTCTCTGTGCAAATTCCGTGTGTATTGGTGCAAGCATGCCATTCCAAAGATAACATTTCATTCCTTCACATAAGCATGTTGGTGCGCAAAAGTGCCTTAACATGTTTCAAGTGCAGCACATCATGCATTTTTAGACACACATGAGCGCTTGCGCACCAGTTATGTCACCAGTTACATCTATGCTACAGGTGTGCGATATATTGATTAATTCAAATTTAGAAATCAAAACGTGTGTTTATGAAAATGGATTTTTAAATGCATTTTAGATGCTATGAGCGCTGATAAATCCACCATACTTACTTAAGCGTACTTAAACATTGTAAATTTACATGCATGAGAGAGACTGAGGGAAACCTGGTGTTGGTACCAAGGAAAGATGTGGTAAATTTTCTAGTTTTTCCGTTTTCCGACTATGAATTTAGCCATTTTCATTACCTGCTAATGGTTGCTAATTAATATTTTGGAAATATTAATGTGAAATATACATTAAGGTAGATTTATAAAGTTATTGCTGAGGTGTTAATATCCACAAATTATTTGTTAATGTTAAGCTAGAGCACTGGGGCTGCATGCAAGCACATTGCTAAACTTGAGGACATGTTTGTTTTGTCAGATTGCGCGTGAATAAAGTTTGTTCTGAGCCTTTTATTTGTCATATGTTATTTGTTTTAGAGTAGAGCGGGACAAATTAATATTGACACTCAAATAAATAGTGGGAACACTACTTATTATACTACAGATGGGAAGCTTTTGCACCATCGGCCTCTCTGACCATCACCAACCAATCACACACACACACACACCATTCAGACTAGGCAATGTGGGTGAAGTGTCTTGACCAGGGACACACAGACAATTTAATCTCAACGGTCGTCTCCACTGTGGCTTTTGGGGTTCCGATAGTCTCCCATCCAAGTATTGCCGAGGCTCAGGCTGCTAAGCTTCAGCGGTCTGACAGGATTTGGCATCGACAGGCTGGTATGGTCACATACCTGGATATATTCATATACCTATATATCCAGATTTCTGTCTTCAGTGAACCAGTGATACATGTGATGGGAGGAAAAAAAGAAGACCCCTCAGGTCACCAGTTCAGCTCAGGGCACTAACTGTGGTTCGTATTTGCTGGCTGATGAAGCATGAAATGTTTATGATTCACTAGAGGATCATAAAAAACATGCAAGTCCACAGTTTCCCCACAAGCAAGAAATAAAATTTGTCCTTTTTATTAATACTGCAAGGCAAAAAAACAAACTCTGGAGAGTTTCACAACATGTGGAGACATTTAGTGTAACCCCAAACTACTCACCAGCGACACACACACACAAAATCCTCCACACACACACATACCTGAGCAAAAACATACAGATTTACACACACTTACTGTATGCTCATGCACACATACTATGCACACCTGTACACACACATGCAAGTAGACAGTTAACAGTATAAACACAAGTGCACATGCACACACACACATCCACACAAAAACTCATTCATGCACCCATTTGTGCAAATGTCTTTGGTGAAAGAACTTCACTGCTTCATCACGGCTGTTCAAAGGAGGCTAACTAATCAAAGCTCACAACTCCTCCGACTAGGAAGCGAATGTCCTCACACATCAAAAACAAAGTGTCCCATGGCAGCCATAACGAGAGCTGGCCCAAAATAACTTCAAGAGTTCAAAATCATTTGCATTTTTATTTCATCTTACAGTAAATCTCAGGAAAAACTTTCCTGTTAAAACAATCAAATATTTTCAGCTTAGATCGAGTCAAATGATGGAGTCTCTTTACATTAACATGGACACGTATGGAGAAGACATGTATGTATTAAATTGTAATTATTTGCTTGTTAGAATGCAGAAATACATATTAAATCCAACTGATTGTAATTATTTGGACCAAAGGATATAATGACATATTCCGTTAGGTGTGTGTGCACGATGGAGCTCCTCCAGAGCTTAAGAAAAATCTGAAATTCTCACGCAGTTCTTAAAACAGGAGCTGCTGTGATAATGAGGAGTCGAGCTGAAATTCAACGTGTCCCACTGAGCTCAATGCATGAGAAAAGAAAAACAGTTTTCACTGAATTTTTTTCTCTTTCATGAGGGTGGAGTGCAGAGACTGCTGGGTGAGAGTGAGTGCCATGTCAGTGTGTCTGCAAGAACGTGTTAGAGAAGTACTGGGATGACGTCATGTACAAGTGAGATGCTTTGGCCCAGTTTGCAAGTTGTTTTAAGGATGAATAATTAAAGGAAATTAAACTCCACATAATTTATTTACGAGAAAAAAAATGCAAATTTTTTTCCATGGGTTTGCACAGCATCCACAAGGACGAAGTCCATATGACTAAATGCAACGATCTGATTGGCTGTCTAAATGATCAAATGCATTTAGGCTGAAACAGATTTAGAGGTTTAGATGTCATTTATAAAAAAAAAAAAAACATTAAAAGTCTACCTTCATTTGACTGCACAAAACTATTTTTGCCTGATTAACCTCTTGACTCGCTCTTACATCCCCCATTAGATCCCAGCAGGAATCTAATTATCTAGAAAAATTGGAAACCCCTGCTGGTTTTTGAGGGGATTCATCTGCTTCCTGTTAAAATGTTATCTCCAAACTTTCCATTAAAACAACCTCCCAAAAGTCAACTTTTAACAATGAAAAAGAAATATGACGTCAGTTTATTTTAGAGGGGAACAAACTTTCTTCTGCATCTTTATCCAGTGAATGGAATTGAATTGAATACCTTATTTATTCCCGAAGGAAAATTTAAGTCCTGGAGTGCTACATCATACATACAATGTCATACAACAACATATATATATATATTAATCTGTTGTAAGTGTAAGTGAAAAGGTTTGAAAGTGAAAGGTTGAAGAGTTTGATGGAAGACTGCAGAAAAATGATTTTCTGTACCGTTCCTTTGAGCAGTGGGGTTGCAGGAGTCTGTTGCTGAAGCTGCTTTTCAGATGGTCCACTGATTCATGGAGAAGGTGGGAGGGATTTAGCATGTTTTATGACAAATTTGCTATCATTCTGTCCCTCACCACCTCCTCAATGCCGGCGAGGGGTGAGCCAACCACAGGTTTAGCTTTTTTTTTACCAGCTTGTACCAGGACACTCTCCATGATGGCATGGTAAAACAGAGAGCATCTTGTTGCAGACGTTGAAGGACCTGAGCTTTCAAAGGTAGTAGAGTCAATGTAATGCAGAACTGCTGAGTTTATTAGGTCTTAAGTAAAACTTACCGTATTTGTTGGAACCTAAACAGTCCAAAAAACATGCTTTATTTCCACCATCTGATTATGTTATTATTTTTTTGTATTATTTACACCAGAACTGAGAGAAAATGTTCCACCAACCAGGAGAACGAGGTAAATGTTAATTAGTTTTATCTTTTTACAATGTTTTTCTTTCACAAGTTTGTCTCCTACCGATTTTATTTTGCAATAAAAACTAGTTTTAACACAATGGTACGTATAAAAGCTTTGTAGTCAAGTATTTATAAGGTCGTAGACTGAAATAATCATTTGATAAGATCGTAGAAAAGCTCCACACTTACTCTTGTTAAATAAATAATTAGATTAAAAGTAAATGTCTGCTTTACAAATAAAATGCTACGACCATGCCGCAGGTTTGTTTAAATGAGGTCTGTCTCTTTAAATAAAATAACAAAATAGAATTTTATTTTTATAAAATAAAACTAAAATACAAAATAAATAGACAGTCTAAACAAGATGTCCATGTACTCCCTCATTTGTCCAGGAGTCAAAGTTTCAAAGTTGTCCTTGAATTTTTTATTGGAAATTGATTTCTTGATGGAGGTCGAAATGTTTTATTCTTGAATTATTCAAATTTAAAGAGACATATTCTTATTGAGGCAGCACGGTGGTGCAGTGGTTAGGACAGTGACCTCACAGCAAGAAGGTTGGGTTTTAAGTCCTGGAGTGGGCTGAGGCGTTAAATGCTGGCCTTGCTTTATGGAGTTTGCATGTTCTCCTGTATATGTGTGGATTTTCTCTGGGTACTCCGGCTTTCTGCCACCCTCCAAAAAAAATGCATGCTAGGTAGATGGGCCACTATGAAATTGCCCCAAGGAATGATTATGAGTGTGTATGTTTGTGTGCGTGGCCCTGTGACAGATAGGTGACCTGTTTGGGGTGTATCCGGGGTGTATCCAGCCTCCCACTTTGTATCAGCTAGTATAGGCTCTGCCTCCCTCTGTGACCTCGTTAGGACTAAGCGGTTCAAAAGATGCAACAAAATGTCCTTGTTGAGCCTTTTCTTTATATATTTCAACAAGAATGAGTCATGATTCTATTCCTAGATGTTGCTACAATTTAGTCATTTTATTTTTTGTTTTTTGTGGCTTTCTGATATGAAAAATTAACACATGCCTTTAACATTTAATTTACCTCCACAAACACGCTTCTGTCGCTGCATTTAAGTAATTATATCAGCTTAAGGATTCCATGGTGAGAATGTTAAAATAATCCAGTAATACGTATCTAGCAAGTAAATGGGATTATGAATAGATTATCCTATATCCTACTCACATATTCAATCTGAATGTGGTCTTAATATGTTTGTTTGGATGGACTCTGGTCGACTGAGGGGTCATTGACGCTTGTCTGGAAAATAAAATCCATTTCTGTATAAACCTGCGTGAGATTGAAAAAAATATCTAATTGCAATTTTTCAGATTGATATGGTGAATACACAGTGATAATCTTTGCCTGGTTGGACTGGAGTCTCCTGCAGGCAGGGGGAGGGCCGTCTGAGTGGAGGACTAATTGTTTTCTCTCTCTGTTTTTTTTTTTTTACATTTGCAGGTCAATTATGCTTTTGGTTTTTGAGTTTCTTCAATGTTGTGTTTGTATTTATGTTGACTGTGTCTTTAATCTATAATAAACTTAATTTGATTTGGCCCATATTTTGTAGACGTTTCCCCCATTTTTGGCCCACACCCACAGCCAGTCTGTGACAATCTTGATACTTTATTTTTTTGTTTTCAGATTTTGTTAATGCCTTCTAGTGAAATATCCGTTCCGTCATCTTCCGCTTGTTCTGGGGTCGGGTTGCGGGGGCAACAGCCTCAAACGGGCAGCCCAGGCTTCTCTCATCCCGGCTGCATCCTCCAGCTCACCCAGAAGGATCCCAAGACGTTCCCCGGCCAGCCGTGAGACATAGTCTCTCCAGTGGGTCCGGGGTCTGCCCTTTGGTATCCTCCCGGTGGGACGTGCCCAAAACACCTCGCCCGCGAGGTGCTCGGGGGGCATCTTGACCAGATGCCCAAACCACCCCATCTGGCTCCTCTCGACCTGGAGGAGGAGCGGCTCAACACCGAGCTCCTCCCGGATGGCAGAGCTCCTCACCCGATCTCTGAGTGAATTGTTAACAGAAGTTTTAAATAGTAATTTACCACTAACACTCACGCACTACTAACCTAACCCTCAATCACCAACATCGTTCGATAGTGTACGTGTACTATATATTGTGCAGCTGCACCTTAAAAATGTTTGGGTTTTTTTGCTTTAAAAGAAACTGATTCAGAGAAAAAACTTCCAGACAGACTTTAAACTCACCGGAGCGATTATTTCTGTCCGCCAGAATTACGAACACCCCATCAACTGGATGGTTAACTGGCAGCAAAAACCATCCTAAGAACAATTCATGGATTAAACATTTCACTCGTTGACCTTAGGTACACTTATATCTAAGTAGGAGCTCAGAGATTTGCAGGATCTCTTTTTTTTTTCCTCTCACTCTTCTAAACTGAAGCACCAATCAGACACACTGGCTGACATTTTTACTGTCCAACAGCAACTGAATTTTCTGTAAGATTTACTGGCCATGCTCAGCTATGCAAAAAACTTAAACCCCACTTGCATTTATAATCCTAAACAACATGACTCTGGGTTTTATTGTCTGCAACACAAGCGCCAGACCTGATCAATGGTTTTTCCATCAGCATCGGGTCACACAAGAAACGCACGCCAATGCAGATTTTCACTATTGTCTCCAGCGGATGTATGGATTAAAACGGATCGATACTGCATTAGGCAAGTTTTTGAAGTCAGCGTGAAATCAGAAGAATAAAACACACGGCAGGTGGAGAACATTGCATGTGGCTACACTGGACAATCAGCAGAAAAACTTCCCGGCCATCCGAAGAACTGCAACTGTCCTTATCCTATCTGGATGAAGCGCATCTGCTAGACCCTACAAATATGAACAACGTTATGGTCGATATGGACTATAAATTCTGTGATTCACAATCCTAGGTAAAATGTAGTGTTGCCCTGGCTCTGTTTATCTTAGTTAGTTGTGTGTTTCTGTCAGATTAATTATGTTGAGATAACTTTATTGTAGGGCTGAAACAACCAATCAAATTAATCGATTATAATCGATTATTGAAATAGTTGTCGACTAATTTAGTCATCGATTAATCGTTTATAAAGTTTTTGCTGTCAACTGCACCTAATATGACACAACTTGATTGTTTTTTGTGTATTTTTACTCATGTTAACCTCGGCCATTTTTGTTTGGTACTCTACCTCTGAACAAGGTTAAATTTGCAAATCTAAAACTGTTAATGATTTCTTGTTTTTAAATGTGATCCTGGAAGGTCAACAGTTTCCATTTTATGTTTTTTTTAGCCAGTACTATAAAACACATTTTATGGGTGCTCTGATTTACCTTTACTGTATACAGTAAGTAGATTTATTATTTTATATTTGCTGTAGAAATGGTAATATTCTCCCTCTTTATTTCACAGAAAGATGAACATTTTTACTTATTAGAATGAGCCCAACGTGTTGTTTAAGTGGTTATGAGTCGTGTTTTGCATAACTACATTCAATAAAATACCAAAAAACTATTATTTATTAAGTTGTCAATTCTACCCGATTAATCAATTAATCGAGCCAATAATCGCCAGACTAATCGATCATCAAAATAATCGTTAGTTGCAGCCCTACTTTATTGTGATATGGAAATAAAACTTTTTTTTTTTTAATCTTGTGTAATAATAATACAAACATGGAGGTACCAGCATGTGTGCCTCCCCTGTGAGATCGTTGATAGCACCATTAGTGCTTTTAGTTATGTAATGTGTAGGCGATGTTGCCTAGAACGCTGCTGCAGATGCACATGTTGGGAACATGGCCACAGGCACCAAACAGCACAGGAAGCAGAGAATTCAACATGGAATCCTCTTCGGATTCCTTTTGCAGATTGTCGTGCATTTTTCATGCACATAGCTAGAGAAGTGCTGTGAATGGAAACATTCACTGCACTGTGTTTTGCGCGTCCGAGTAACTGTGTGCAAAAGCGATAAACAGCGGTGTGCTTTAGCCAGGCGAAGCTCATTGACCCTTCGCCATGCACAAAACAAAAAGCAACAAGGAGCAATGGCAATAAACACAGAAATATAGTAATCCCTCATTCACTCCTGTAATTCTCTCTCTCTTCATACTGTTCCCCTCTCTGCTGAGAGGCTCATAAATAAAGCAGGGTAAGATTGCACCGCCTGCAGCGATAAGGAACACCGGCTGGGGAAGTGCAGAACCTGGGCGGCCACATGGGGAGAGGCCAGCAGAGTGTGTGTGTGTGGGGAGGGATGACTCTGTGCTTTTAAAATAGGTCATATGTTAGAAGCTGCAATGTGGATTTATATGAAGGGATTTGTGGACAAATAAAGGCAGCTTAGTTATTTGAAACAGTCGTACAAAAGTTCCTCTGAAAAACTTTTTTTTCAGTTGGTAAAAATAAAAGTTTCTGGATTATGTTTCAACATGAGGAATAACTGTCCTTAAAAAAAGGAAACTTGAAGATAGTGTATCATTTATTCCATTTCAAAAACATACTTGACGTGGTTTAAATGATTTGAATTGAGCTTCTGTCCTGAATCCAGATTCTATTTGGATACTAAATTGTTCTTGGCCATGGACATTGTTCTCTGCCACGCCCACATTCTAACTTAAACAGAAAGTCAGTCAGTCACCTTCTTAACAGTCTCTCACTACGAGGTTGCGGGAGGGGGGGTGTAGTAACCAAAGCCCATCCTGGCTGATTCAAGGTGAGGGGCAGGGTACACCCAGAACAGTTCGCCAGTCTGTCGTGGGGCTACTCACATACCACCATACACACGCATACTCATTGCTAGGGGCAATTTGGCACCGGCCAATCAACCTAACATGCATGTTATTGGAGGGTGGGAGGAAAAAGGGGTATCTGGAGAACATGCAAACTCCACACTGATAGACCAGTGTACCAAGCCTCATCTAAATAGAAAGTTAAGAGAAAAAATCTACATCTTTAAGTTCCGTTCCGTTCCGTCATCTTCCGCTTGTTACGGGATCGGGTCGCGGGGGCAACAGCCTCAAGCAGGCAGTCCAGGCCTCTCTCTCCCCGGCTGCATCCTCCAGCTCACCTGGAAGGATCCCAAGTCGTTCCCCGGCCAGCTGTGAGACATAGTCTCTCCAGCGGGTCCGAGGCTGCCCCTTGGTCTCCTCCCGGTGGGACGTGTCCAAAACACCTCGCCCGCGAGGCGCTCGGGGGGGCATCTTGACCAGATGCCCGAACCACCCCATCTGGCTCCTCTCGACCTGGAGGAGGAGTGGCTCGACACCGAGCTCCTCCCGGATGGCAGAGCTCCTCACCCGATCTCTGAGTGATCTTTAAGTAAATGTCCCAAATAAGAACAGTACTAAGAATAGTTGCCAGCTTTAAAAACTTGATGCCCTTTACATTTTATTTGCCGAAAATGTCAAATTTTAATAAACCATGTTATTTTCCCATCAGCCATTGCATCAGCTCACTGGACGCAGGCGATTCTGACCATCAGTCGATTTAATCCAACTAATTTGTATATGCCAGCAGCAAAGTCAAGAGGTATCAGAGATTTGACTAAACATAAAACCAGATGGTGTCACTGACCTTCTTTTCCTTTAGATTAAACTTTCTTGGAACTGATGAAACAATATTCTACTAAAGGTTTTAGGTCACTGCAAGAGGGCACCAACATTATGACCGTTGCCATTTTAAACCAACAATCAGATTAAATCCAAAAAGCCGCTAGGATACAATAAATGACGGGTTCCACTGTTTTTTAACGTAATCTCTGTTTTAACTTCACGAACGTTGTTGAAATGGTGTTTAAAAAATCCAAAAAAACTTACATAATCCAGCAGCATTACTCAATTTATCAAGAGCTAAATGCTTTTGAGAATATGTCCCAAATAAAAACTAAATGGACCCATTAGAAGTGAAAAAAAAAAACAAAGCTTGAGCTCTGTGGGCAAATAGAAAGATTAACTAAGCAGGTCAGGATGAGGTCAGTGTTTAGCTTGGTTACAGTCTCTCAGAAAGAAGCCATGTGATGCCGGTGGACAAGCTCATCTCTAAGCTGCTGCTTATTTGCCTTTCAGAAGGATCAACCAACAAACAAATACAAACATCGAAGCAGCAGAATCAGTTCAACAGTCACACAGAAAGCTTTCTGGGACGGAATCTCATCATTTTTTTATGTCTGTGAAATCCTCATCAGACAGTCCTCGGTTTGTTGTTTTACAATCTGCGTAGTTCTGATGCTGTTTCTCTGATTTGTACATCAAGAAAAGTTTATTGAGCTCACACCTGGAGAAAAAAAAAATTAAACTCAGCAGGACAGCAGACTCTTTCATTTAAAACTTTTTCACACTATTTTCTGACAGTAATAAAGTCATTTTTCACAAATTTGCATGAGGATCAGTTCTTATCTTCTGTGGCTCAGAGAGAAAGCAGACGTATCTCTATTTTGTCCCTTTTTTTCCACTTAGTGTGTATTGTCTACAAGGCCAGATCCGGGGATGAAAGGGATTCGCCCCAATTCTGGCAAACACCACAGGTCATCGTTTTTGTCTACGACCTCACATACCCCCTCTTTAGGCACTTCTGGATCCACCCCTGGTCTACCACTTAACTTTGCTATGTGTAGTTTCCAAACTTCAGCAGTTCAACTCAGCATAAAACTGGTCTCCCGACATCATTAAGAACATTTTTTTTATAGATAATCAAAATAAATTGACCCCTTATTTTGCCTGATTGTAGCTAACAAAGTGAGACACCATAGGCAGACTCAAGTGACGGGAAAGTGTTGTTGCGTGTCTCCAAACAAACTTATCACTGATTCACTGTTTCTGATCCGGGCCATGGTCGGCCATCTTTGTTTTTTCTTCTTCATAGAAAAAAAATGATCTTGATTCACCTGTGGTTCAGCCACCTCTGAAGGTGTACTTTTTAATAAAACTGTCCTATGAAAGTTAATTGTGTGGAAAATTCTAAAGGAAGACTAAGAAACTCCAGCTGTGGAATTTGGATTTTTGCAAACATCGATTTTATCAATAAAAACCGTTTACGTTGGATTGGATTTGACTGCTTTGAAAATTTGAATGGACTGTGTCTGTGTGTAATTGTATGGTAAGACAGCAATGACATTTTTTAAATGTTTTCAATTGAAACACTTTTTTTGCAGAGATTAGGAGATGTGGAAGTTACACAAGCTTTAAATCATTTTAGTTTTGCTACTTTTTTGCTTTACTCATCAACACTTTTTCTAGCCGTTTCATTTTCTGGGACATACAGAAAATCTAAGCGGAAATCCTACAAAAAGAAAAAAAAAACAATCTGGTCCATGAATAAATGATACTGAACAAAATGTATGACACATTGTTAAGCATGTTTGAAATTCTCATTGGTATAAAAATATCTTGGGTATTTCTCTCAAATCCTTTGTGCAGTGGTTGTACAAAAACCGCCTGTTCTTACAATGAATTCCACAATCATTAGAGAATCTGTTAAACTGGAACCTGATTGCTAACGTTGGATTCTTCTTCTTCTTTCGGCATTTCCCTTCAGGGGACGCCACAGCAAGTCAGTTTCTTCCATCTAACCCTATCTCCTACATCCTCTTTGGTCACACTAACTATCTTCATGTCTTCATTCACTGCGTCCAGGAACCTCCTCTTTGGCCTTCCTCTAGTCCTTTTTCGTGGTGGTTCCAAATTCAGTATCCTTCTTCCTATGTACTCTCTCTCTTTCCTCTGCACATGTCCAAACCATCTCCGTCTGGCCTCTCTGACTTTATCTCCAAAACCTCTAACATGTGTTGTTCCTCTGATCCTGTCCATCCTGGTCACTCCCAGAGAGATCCTCAGCATCTTCATCTCTGCTTGCTTGCTTGCTTGTAGAATGTCGCGAGATACCATTGTTGGTATATTACGCCTAACAGGGAACCGAAATCCCCTGTGATTTCAAAAATAAAACTCGATGTTTCCTGTCTTTTCTTCAGTGTCACTGTCTCTAGACCAAACAGCATGGCCGGTCTCACCACGGTTTTGTACACTTTCCCTTTAATTCCAGCTGAAACTCTTCTGTCGCACATTATTGCTAACGTTGGATATTCTGCCAACAGCTCACCTAAACATGGTGCCAAGGGAAAGCAGAGTCTCTAAACACAAACATGTCACGTTTCATTGGATGTTTACAAGTTGACCAAAAATATAAAAGTTTAAAACTCTCAATAAATTAAGCGTCTATTTTTAAACACCACCCTTTCATTCAAACCAGCAATTAAAACAAATTAGAATAGTCTCAGTTCAGTCAAGTAGATTTTGGGGAAATGTTTCTTTTTTCCAGTGTTTGACCCAGATGTGGACAATCCATGGCCTGAGGACCACATGCAGCCTGATACGACTCTTAATCCGGTTCACTGAACTTGAAGAATTTAGATAAACAAACCATTGTTTTGTGGCTGCTATTCTGCCGTGGGCTGCATGGTGGCGCGATATTTAGCACAGTGGCCTTACAGCAAGAAGGTCAGGTTACGAATTCCAGGTGGTGACTAGGTTTGGAATGCTGGCCTTTCTGGGTAGAGTTTACATTTTCTCCCCATGTGTGTTTCCTCAAGGTACTCCGGTTTCCTCTCACTCTCCAAAAATATGAATGTGACATTAATTGGCCACTACAAAATTGTTCCTAAGAATGAATGTATTCCGTCTGTTTGGGGTATATCCTGCCTCTTGCCTTGAATCAGCCGGGACAGGCTCTGGCATCCTCCGGGACTTGGTCAATGACGAAGCGGTTCAGAAGATGATTGAACGATATTCTGTCATTTCCCGTTACATGGCGTATCAAAGAAAGTTGCCCCAATAGTAGATGGGTTTCATCAATAAAGGAAAATGTTGCCCTTTTAATGGAAATTAAAGCAAGTGTTTTCTACATATCCACACTAGTGTTCTTTAAAAGGGATTTACTGAAACATGACACGGTGGGCATTAAAAAAGCTCAGCCAATCCTTTTTGTACGAGGAGCAAAAACCATGCCGCAGACCCTGATATTCACTCCAACTTCTTGGTTGAGAAGTAAGTCCTTCTATTGATTGGAGATATAAACCCAGAAGAAGCAAGAAAAAACCAGAGTGTGTCATTGTGCTTGCACAATATCCACAAAGAGTTCCTGGGCTGTTAGTGTTAAAAGATCGCCCATGCTGCCTATGAGGAACACTCTGTGAGCCTACGTTAAAAAATGGTTTATGTTTTCTTATATATGGTCAGAGGTTTTATCTCAGCTAAAGAATAAACAACTTTTTATGGTTTTCTTCTTTTGTTTGACATGAATTGCTGAGGCGCAAAGCAGTTTCGAAGAAGACACAAAATGGTTTAAGAGTTCAAGTCTCACTGGAGCCTTTTAAAATTTCTAAGGTAAAATCTGGGCTATCACTTAAGTTTCTATCCAACCATCCATCTATCCATCCATTTGATGGAACAGAAAAAATCTTCTTTAGTATCCCTCAAACTTTTCATCAAGGACAAATATTAAAGTAAAAGTTAGGTCAGTTGTACTTTGAGACAAATAAAATGTTCACACTTTGAGAAGTCTATTATATTCCTGTCATTCAGGGCTGCTGTTATAAGCGACGGGTCGAACCCACAGAGGGATGAAAAAGCAGCACGGCGAACACGTCACGAAAACCCAAATGCAAACATGACAGGAAAGCAGCTACTCAGTGGCCCACTTTGCACAGATCAAACTTTCCTGGCCACAGAATGTCCCCTTCTCTGTAACCCCTGCAGACCTCCTCCCCCAGGCAGGACGACCATGACATAGTTTGTCCCTTAGGAGGAAAAATCACTTTCAAGTCTGTAACTAACACTACGTGCACAAAGTCGGCTATGCCTATTTCACACCCTCTATCTTTTCTGTCCCTCGTTTCCTCTCCAAATCCAGTTAGATCACCCACTGGGTCGAGCTCTGCTAGAATTTTGCCCTCGTAGCTATTTTCATCCCATATTGCCCCAGCTGGCTCGGCCACGGGTTCTTCTTTGCCTTACAAGTCCCTCATTATGTGACACAAATCAATTATAGATGGAAACTCTGAAAGATGCACAAAGTCACTTTCAAGTATGAAGACTCCAAAAGTCAGAGCACAAAGGGAAGAAGAGGAGCCTGTAAAATTTTTAGCAAGAAGACTAATATGCCATACACATGAGGCCTTTCTACAGAGTTGTATTTCAATTGGTAAAATGCAGAACAGAAGTTGTAATATTTGTGTTATCTTGTTTTCTAGCAGAAGGCCAAGAAAAAAAAAAAGAAGTTATGCCCATTTCAACAAAAGGGACTTTTTGACTTGTGCACATGCTGTGTCTCAAGGATGTCATACCCCAGTCCTCGATGATAAGTGCTCTGAAAGTTTTCCATGGCCCTTTGGGACCTAAATTTGATATTCTTGTTTGATGCTCTGCTGATTTCATGTTGGATATCCTATGTCTTATTCCAGATTACAAAGTTTATGCAAACTGTTCATTTTCTGCAAGACCAGCTTCTCTTCCTGCTTCCCCTCAAAAATAGAATCACTCTCCCTCTATCTTGCTGTCATCTTCCTACCCTTATTGCTCACTCCATCTCCATCTCGGTCCAGCAGCTGCATTCGTGTTCGAGGTAAAGTAGAGCAAGAGAGAGGTGAGAGGCTCTCGGCCGTTAAGACAATTTTGAGCATAAAATACACAGAACAGACCTTGGCAAATCACTGAGTCCCTGCACGCTAGAGTAGCAGCACCATCTCTGCATTATTACACTGCCCGGGCATGGTGCCGTGCACAGATTTATGCTCAGAGACAGGGGGAGTGTGTCCATGGGCAGTGGCCATGTAAAAATGTACTAGATAGATAGATGGGTGTGGGGAGGAGAGTTTGTAGTAGAGAAAAAAAAATCATCACTTACCTGTTTCGGTGGAGAAGAAGGATGGATTCCAGAAGAGGAAGCAAAGGGAGAGAAAAAGAGAAAAGGGAAAATGTTAATATGTGCAGAAATGTGGATTTAACACATTTGATCTCTTTAGTCCTGCAAACCATTTGGCTTTTGGAAAAGTAAAACTATCACGTTTCCCCACATGCAACCCCACTGCTCAAAGGAACGTTACAGAAAATCCTTCTTACCATCCTCCATCAAACTATTTAACCTTTCACTTTCAAACCTTTAATTACTTGCCATTCACAATGTTGTATGAGATTTTATGAAGTAACACTGCAGCACTCAAATTCCCCTTTTGGGATAAATAAAGTATATTCGATTCAATTGCAAATTTGTAGAGCCTCCTTATGACAAGACATATGGATACACTTGGCTACCATTAAGTTGTTGAGTTTAAATAAACTATCATTTACCTATACATGACCTTTCATCTCAGATTAGGGGTGTCAAACTCAGTTCCAGGTGGGTAGATGCAAGAACATATTGAAAACCCGCAGGGACACCGGCCCTCCAGGAACTGTCCTGGGCATGGCCACACCGAGGAGACCTCCGCGCTTCTTCATCCCCGCTCCATCAGGATGAAATCCATCTACTCATCCCCGCCGTGGGCATCGCTGGGCTGAGGAGTCTCCCGTGTCTCCATCAGGATGAAGAACATCTACTCATCCCCGTACTGGACATCTCCGGGCTGAGGAGTCCCCCAGTGTTTCCATCAGGATGAAGAACATCTACTCATCCCCGTACTGGACATCTCCGGGCTGAGGAGTCCCCCGTGTTTCCATCAGGATGAAGAACATTTATTGACTTCTTTAGATATTTAGCTGTAGATTAGATTAAGCTAATATTTAAACAATAATCTTTGACACATTGTTTGCTCGTCCCGGGGGAGGGATCTCTCTTTCACGTGGATCCCCATGAGGTTTCTTACTTTTTCCCCACTGATGGGTTTTTTAGGAGTTTTTCCTCACCGAGAAGGAGAGTCTAAGTGCATTAATGTGCTAGTCTTGTTTAGTTAGCATTTGTTAGTTATTTTTCTTGTTGTGTATTTGTGTTAATACATTCCTCTTTTTCTTGTGAAGCCCATTGAGACGGACATTCTGTGATTTTGGGCTATACAAATAAAATTGAATTGAATTGAATTGAACTGAGTTTGACACCCCTGGATTAGGACATCTTTACTCTTCAATCTCAAACATGGCACATTTGTTTTTATAACATTTGGTTATAGAAGTGTCAACTAGAAGCAAGTCGGAAGTGATTGAGATGGACGTTTGATCGTATCCCCAAGATGTCCGATCATGTTTTTCGTGTACAGTTGTCCTTCGTTAATTGGGAAATAATGTTCTAACAAAAACCCGCAATAGGCAAAATTCCCAATTCTTTCAATTTGATTTTTTATAGAGTGGTTTTTGAGGCCAAAAAAATCTTCACTAAACACTTTATAGATCCGTCTCTGACAAGCAATAATATTTTCAGACTTTTCTTTCAAAGATCAAACCTTTATAGAAAAATAATATGGATTTAAAAACAGAGAGAGCTTTAATTGCATTAGAATCGTGTGTTAGGCTCCGCCCATGTTAGACGTAACTTAGCAGACAAAATGCAACTATAATTTGTATTTGTTACTAAAAAAATTCATCAAGAAGTTTCAGCTACAAATTTTTTATAGCACTTTTTTTTTTTACAAAAAGTGAAAAACAACTTTTTTTTTCTCTGGGTCGGGAGAAATTTGGCAGTCACGTGGCCTTCAGAGGGTTTATAAAAATGGATGGAGAATTAAAATGTTTCTATTCTGCATTTTCAAGCACTAGCATGTAAAATAAGTATGTTGATCACAAGTCAACAACCAAATTTGACACTAGATAAAGTTACAGTCCAGACGTGAAGGGTCGGGCTTATGAAAAATGGGTTTAGCTGGTCAACTGTTGGTACAGCGGATTTACATTCAGAATACAATGTGTCGATTGGGACACAGAAAACAATAATCCCCAGAAAACATATCTGCAAAATTGTTCTGAAACATCTGTAAAGCAGCAAGGCAATGAAAGGTGAACCGTGATATAGCGAAAGACTACTGATAAAAGATTTTGTCTGGAACCACATATCTTCTCTCTGACTCGCAGACAAAATGTCTTCATCTGATCATCAGCGTGAGGCTGGACAGACATAAAAGGACGAGTGGAACGTTTGATGGATTTCTCTGTGCAGTGCCACAGACCATCTGGAATCAGAACATCAACCAGTGAGAATGACAAAAGAGAAAGATGAGTGGACGGAACATGATGGACAAGAGTAATCATCAGCCACATGCTGGGTCACTAATTCCTCGTTAAGTGGACGGCTCATTAACTCTAACAGACTTAGAACAAAAAGCAAATTGAGTGATTTCCTAAACAAACCAAAGCTGGAGTCACTTCCAGCAGTCTGAAACGAGGATTCTAGTTTCTGCTGTTGTGGAATGTCTGAATATTTCTGCATCACCAGAGGATGCTGCAATACTTAGAAATCATTAAACACACACACACACACGAAGGGAGTGATGCCACACACAGACACAGACACACATATGCAATATATATATACAGTATAGTATATAAACATACATTCACACACACATACACTCACAGGCAGTAGCCTAAATTCTAATCAGGCAGTGAATAAATATTGAGCTTTTAAAAAGCCCCTCCCACCTCTACAGCAAAAGAAAACCCATTTAAATTTAACAAAAAAATGTATTTCTTCTTTATTATTCATCTCAAAATATTATATGTGCCATGCCCTAAAGCAGCAGTACAGAATTTCATTGTTTTTCTTTATCCTCCTTCATATTCACAGCCCGAGCAGATGTTTATACATTCATGTAATATCCTAAAATCTGAAATATTCTGATCCGGCTTGTTGTTTTTTTGTTTGGCTTTTTTTTTTTCATTTTTATAAAATGGGTAGATTTAACTTGACAAAGAAGACAATATACAGTATACTAGTACTGTTCATTAAGGAGATAAACTTTCTAGCGGACATTACAAAAAGGAATACCCAAATAATCTCGATTTGTGGCCAATCCCAGGCAGAGAGGAAGAGGATTGGAAAAAAATTGAATAATTGAATTCAATATATTTTATTCAACCCCGAAGGAAAATTTGAGTGCTGCAGTGCAAACACCAGGTGTTTAACACCTCGATGCCACCTCGCCCAATCCACCGGCGACCCAGTCCGGTCGCATTGTGTCCAACCTGGCAACTCAACAGCTGGAGTCTGGAATGGGTCCCAAAGCCTGGCAGCAGTTAAGAACACCAAACTGGCCTTTCTGTATTTCACTGGGTCCAAGTGAGCGCCTCCAGTTCCTCAAGCGAGCAACTGGACGTTTCCATGAAAACTGCGAAAATACAGAACCCGAAGCCCCTACTCTAGACAGTCTCCTTCTCCGCACCTCCCTCTGATCAACTTCTCTTCAGCTCCCCCCAGGACGAAACCAACTCCTCCAGCTACACACGAATGTGCTTCCGAGAGCCAGCAGCTGGTCACGCATGTAAACAGGTATGTCAATGGCAGAATGACTCTGTAACCAGCTAGCCGTTGGAAGCAAGCTGGAAGATTTCTAAAAAAAATCACCTGTCCGACACAAACAAGTCCAAAAAGACGTCCAAAGTGCGCTCAAAATGAAATCTTCAGAAAGAGACAAAACATAGTCATAAAAAGGGACAGAAACTCAGTGAAAGTTGACGATTAAACGCTTAAGTAACAGGGAGCACTGCAGCAGGTAGCCGCCCAAGGCAGTGCCTTGAAATGCGACTGGTTAAAATAATAGTGAACCCTGAATTCCTCCATTGGTTTCACAGATCATAAAAATGATCTGAATCACAAGCTGGTTTGTCAACAAGCTGGTTTGTCCACCACTTGGTTTGTCTGTTTATTTCCCAAGGCTAAAATACTTAAAAATGTTTGTTATCACTTTAAAGCATCCGACCAATCACATTTCAGCCAGTGTTTGTTGCTGGCTGGACTATTACCATGGTGGGGAGGTAAGAAAATGGATTTTAGCTTCAAATAATCCAGGTTTTTAGTGACAAAAAAAGATACATTTTTGTACAGGATTGAAGTTCATAGGCTCGTTATGGATGATTTTGTGCACAGTAACTGTATGCATCCATATGTAGGAGACTATCGTGGAGTTTTGCATCTGATATGTTAAAAAGTAAAAATTAGATAACACAAAACAAAAGAAAAATAGTTCTTTCCAACTGCTGAGCATGGGGTGGGTCAGTCATGGTTTGGGGTAATGTTACAGCTGGTGGCAGTAAAAGAGATTTGACAAAATTCCAGAAACAGTGGGCATCATCTCTATTCGACTGAACATAAACTGTTATTATCAGCCTGCCTGCCACCAGAGGGAGCCCTGGATGTTCCTCATCACCTGAGATTTATTCCTGATTCCACACATCTGTGGACCCTGCCATGTATTTAAGGGCAATCACCCTGGACTTCGATGTCAGTTCAAACCATCCCTTCCAGCCAGGTCTCCCTGGTTGCCTGACCAAGAACACATTCTGACAATAACCTTTTGCCATGCCACTGAAACTTTGTTTTTCTTTTCACAGTATGAATGTACTGCCAAATTCAAATAAACCATGTTTTGTCTGCAATTGGGTCCTCCTCCTTGCACCTGCACACCACTTCAAGACAGTTATTGTGCGTGTAGATGATCAAATCTCTAATTCCAGTCATTTTGCCCAGAGGAGGGGCGCTGACCCGTGAGAGGAACACTCTTTGCTTTCTCCTCAGGGAGACCAGACATCAAACTAAACCTGAAACCGATTTCCAAAGGAACAGGTCTTTGATTGGTTATTAAAAATAAATCTGTCATGTTGGCTTTGGCTGTTTGAAACATGAAAATTGTTTAAGGGGCATCCTGGTCCCGTGTGACTGCAGGTCATTGAACTGTAGAGAGCTTCTTTTAACAATATTAATGTTCTTTCTTTAATCCCAAAGGCTATGCTCCACTTGTTTTTTCGAGTCAGGAGAATACCAGAAGTGTTAGAAGATAAAACCCAGACATAAGCACGTTCTTTCCAGCACAACATATACAAAAAGGCCTGGTAAAGGAGTTTTCTAACAAATGTCACTATTAACTGTTTAAAATCATCACCAGAAACTTCTGATTCCTTCTGATCTCCACCCTTACCAAGCTTGCCCCATACCGAGAGGTAATTACAGTATTTCACTCACATTTCTGGAGCGCTCAGATAGCATAACAACAAGATCTACAGCTCAATACAAACAGAGCAGCCATGATTCTTACAACAAGAGACATCACTCCACTCTAAATCTGCTTTTATTGCAGAATTACTATGCACACAGATGCAGACGTTTCCACCTCAGAATAAACCAGTCTGCTGGGCAATAAAGATGCACACCGCTGGAGAAACGCGGATTTATCATAAAACGTGTGGAGGATGTTCATACAAGCAGATTGCAGAAAAGTTGTTCCGATTTTTGCATCCAGTAGATGCAAAAAGCAAATATGAAACCCTTTAATTTTTTGTTATACAGCACGTTGCACTATTTTGCACGATAAAATGAGCCAATCAGAATATTAGAGAGAACTTTTAAAAACTGTAAAACTACACCCACAACAGTCCTTCTTATATAATCAAGACCATATATGGATAATTAGTACACTGTGTCTGAAAGAAAATTGAAAGAAAACGAGCACATGCAGTCAAAAAAACAACCACTAGCATCAAAAAATCAATTTAAGAACGTATATGTGTGTGTTAGGCCACGTGTACTGCAATCTAAAAGCCACAAACAACCACACACACAATTAGATGTGTGTGTTTGGGCGAGCATCCTGGCTGTGTGGGGGTCTTTGATCACACATCTAACAGATGAGGCCCTGTGAGACAACAACGCGGTACTGTGGCCACACTAACACACGTGTACGCCATTCCTCCTGTGCAGCTGTGTGTGCAGCACACCATCTTCCCAGAAAGGAGAAGAGGAGTGAGAGTATATTGGTATAGTGAGATGGGAAAAAAGATGGACGGAAAGCATGTGAAGAGGAAAAGAAAAAAAAAATGGCCGAAGCTGTCTGCACGCTGCTCATTGGTTACGACTGGAAGCTAACGTTTATGTTTACAGCTAAAATGTCTGTTAAAACGCAGCTTAAAGTTTATTTACTAATCAGCTACATGAAACACTTCCTCGCTCTACGACAGCTCAGGAAAGGTTTTTTTTTTAAATTCAAAACACTCAGCAGGAGGCTACAGAAGGTTGTAAAAAGTGGGACCTTAAAACGTGGGATGCAGTTGTTATAAACAAAGTTTTACCTCATTACTTCAGAACCATGCTGAGAGGGAGAGAAAAAAAAAATCTGAATTTATACTCAATTATTTCTTTCAATGCATTGATGTTTGTTTGTTTTTTGTTTCCTGTAAAATACCTCTAGCTGATAAAAGAAATTGGGCAGAGGCGATAGCTTAGTGGTAAAAATGTTCACCCTTGGAACTGGTTTTGCCAGTTCTAATCCAACTGATCTCTTCTCTAGGTCTTCTTGAGGAAGACTCCTAACCCCCTGTTTCTCCCACCATTGGTGCCATCCTGGCAGCCTGCTGCGGTGTAATACAGCACACAAATTTCCAAGTTGAGGGATGAATAAAGTATATCTAATTGTTGAGATAAGCTGGTTCGGGCATCTGGTCAGGATGCCCCCTGAGCGCCTCGCGGGCGAGGTGTTTTGAGCACGTTCCACCGGGAGGAGACCAAGGGGCAGACTCCGGACCCGCTGAAAAGACTATTTCTCACAGCTGGACAGGGAACGACTTGGGATCCTTCCGGGTGAGCTGGAGGATGCAGCCGGGGTGAGAGGCCTGGGCTGCCCGTTTGAGGCTGTTGCCCCCGCGACCCGACCCTGGAACAAGCGGAACATGACGGAACGGAATGGAGATAAGCTGTTGTAAGTATTCTAATTAACCCCAATTGTGTAAGGTCAGGCAGTTTCCATGGCGTGAAATAATAATATGACCTCACATTGTTCGGGTTTGTTTGCATCAACCAATCACTGCTTTCTGGGTTTAGGACTGGATGTGATGGTTCCAATTGGTCCCTGTAGTACGGAATATAAATCGTAATCATGAGCCTGTATCCTGGTCTATGCTTAGCCACCGAATGCAAACGAATCCATTTGGACACTTCAACATAACAGCATCATCTCTATTTGCTGATTCGCTGAAGTTTATTTTGCAGGGAATCACAAAGAGCAGCTGATTGCTCGTTACCTGACCGAATACCTGGAGAGAAAAAAAATTGGTGGAGGCACAAGGTGGTCCTAGCCTGCCTAAAGTATTTTTTGCCAAAAGAGAATGTACTATTAAATGCAAGAACAAGAAAAAGGTAAAGTGTTCTCTGGGTGATCTCTAATACCGAAGACTGTTCAAGATGGAGGGAAGAGGTGATTCGATACATCGTCCGCAGAAATTAGGATCTTGTATTAGTTCATTATGTGGAAAAAATAAAAAAGTCAAACAGGCAAGGCTGGTTGGAATCTTCTATAAAGAAATGTTTCAAATAGATCCAATCAAAGGAGACTCGTAGACCAGGAGTGTCAAACATATTCCAACGTGGCCAAAATTCAGTATCAAGACTAAGTCTCAAGTCAAAATTCACATACACTGAAAAATTCCTCAAATCTGACAAAGAATCTTTTCATATGAATCCAAGTTTTGCTTAAAGCTGAATGTGGGAAAAGTTACATTTTATATTTTACAATATCAAAAAAAGAGGGAACATTTATTGGTCCTGTACACGTCAAAGATACCAGCAGGGCATTCTGGTTTTGTAGCGCTAGTGCTACATGTGGTGCAGACTACAATTTTAGCCGACCATCTTCATTATTCATTTGGTATGCCTTCATGGGTCAAATAGGATTACATAGCAGCCAAAATTTGATCAGAGTTTGACAGCTATACACAAGAGGATTTACATCTTTAAATTCTTTTGGGGACATTTTTTTATGTCTGGAGGAACCAGAAAGACCTGGTCGGAGGGAAATTTGGATAAATAGAAGACAATGAGTAGACAGATGAGTTCATGATAAATCAGCAGGTCTTTTATCAAAAAGTAATCCCAGAAAAACCCAGAGTTTTTTTTTTCTTTGTGATGTTGATCAGTGGAAGAAAAGTAAAAGACATTGAGCTGCATGTTTATTTCATGGACTTTTTGGGGAGGACAATAAATCTGCAAATTGCCAGCTTACCAAAGACGTACCACCAAAAAAAAAAAAGATTAAGCAGATGTTAAAAAAAAAAAAAATAAAGAGGTATGTTACCTAGCAACTTCCTTATCCGTCTGAGGCATATGGCACCAAACCCAAACTACTCCCACATAGAACTCACTCCGACTACAACCTGCACTCATTCAGGGGATTTTATTCCCGTCGGATTTACATAAGCAAACATTTTCCTAAAACACCAACAAACAACCACAAACAAAGAAATCCTGTACGTACACACAATCTGCAGAGATGCAGAATCATGCACACAAACCGGCATGAATGCACCACAGATTACACACACGCAAACTCTCTGGATTAGAAAAGCATCTGAGACTTGAATGAGCGGAATTATGTAGGCGGCTGTTTTGAAATTCCATTTCTCATCTCTATAATTTTCCAATCCAACCCCCACACTCAGATACCAGCCTTCCATCCAAAACCTTTTCTTCTTCCTCTCCACTCTGGAACCATTTCTTCCAACAACAACAATTCAGTCTAATTGCTTTCTGAGTCACCTGAACCTGCTTGGGACTGAATTCATGTAAAGAGAAGCGATAGAAACAGATGTGTAGCCCGTTTAGCTCATGAAATCTGCATAGAATAAAAATAGAATAAAACACACAATATAAAATGTACTAAATGTAAAAAATAATATTTTAAGTGCTTTTTAAATCTGCTATTTGCGGATGATGTGGTCCTGTGGTTCGATCTCCGGCTCTCGCTTGATCAATTTGCTGCCGAGTGTGAAGTGGCCGCATTGGGAATCAGCACCTCCAAATCTGAGACGATGGAAAAGGGTGGAATGCCCTCCGTGGGTAAGGGGCAGGGTGCCACCCAAAGTGGAGTAGTTTAAGTACAGTATCTTGGCGTCTTGTTCACGTGTGGGGGAAGGATGGAGCGGGACATCGACAGGCGTATCGGTGCGGCGTCAGCAATAACTAGAACGCTGCATTGGTCCGTCGTGGAAAAGAGAAAGCTGAGTCGAAAAGCTAAGCTCTCGATTTACAAGTCGAAATGCGTTCCAACCCTCACCTATGGTCACCAGCTGTGGGTGGTGACCGAAAGAATGAGATCGCGGATACAAGCGGCCGAAATGAGCTTCCTACGCAGGGTGGCTGGGCTCTCACTCAGAGATCGGGTAAGGAGCTCTGCCATCCAGGAGGAGCTTGGTGTTGAAACGCTCCTCCTCCAGGTCGAGAGGAGCCAGATGGGGTGGTTCGGGCATCTTGTCAGGATGCCCCCCCCGAGTGCCTTGCTGGTGAGGTGTTTCGGGCACGTCCCACCGGGAGGAGAACGAGAAACAGAACCCGGACTTGCTGGAGAGACTATGTCTAACAGCTGTCTGGAAATGACTTGGGATCCTTACGGGTGAGCTGGAGGATGCAGTCGGGGAGAGAAAGGCCTGGCCGGAATTCCCGTGTGAGGCCCCAGATGAGGGGAAGACAACAGAACGGAATATTTTAAGTCAAGTATTTTTGGCATTTAAAGTTATTATCCAGTGTTTTGTTAATTTGGACCAGCAAGTATTGATGTAGGGATTTTTTTTTTCCAACCAAAAAGTGATCACAGCATCATTTACTGTACAAAGGAAACAATTTATTTAAAACTAATGTTTTTAAGAACAACTGATCGTATTCATGTCTCCATTTCCATCATGCATTACTGATCACAGCACAGGAAATAATTTATAAAAAAAAACAATTATACACAGTTTTTTTTTTTTTTAGAAATATCCTTCTTAATTGCATTGACATTTCAGATGCTAGTTTGAGGGTTGAAAAACAGACAAATCAACATGCATCGACAAACTAATTATTATTTGGCAGCGAGACACTTTCTGGTACAACATTTGTACCAGTGATCAGTCTATAAATGTGTAATACCGCTCAGTGAAATTCTTCCTATTTGCCGTTTTCTGTTCTCTCATATTGCAAAACAAAGTTGTAACCGAGCATGAACGTGAATATACCTGCCTTTCAAAACAGCCATACAACGTTCTTCTAGATTCTAGAAGAAGGATTTATGTGTTAACTACAGCATTTAATGGAGCTTATAAACTACTCTGTCTGATCAGAAAAATACAATTACACGGCATCAAAGTACTTTAGGTAAAGTTTTTAAAACCTTTTTTCAGGATAGATTTTAATGAATGGAAGCTATTAAACTTGGATTTGAACAGCCAGGTAATTTGTTTGGACTTCTGTGGCGTAAATTGGTTTGAATTTACTTCGCAAACCCTGTGTGAAATACACTTCACTTGTAAAGCTCTTTTAATTAACATCTTTCCATTTCTTTAGAGTGAACAGTAGCCCATTAAAATTCTGCTTCTGGAGTAAATTTGACCACATGTAGATGTTTTATAAGTTTCGAGGGGAAAAGTTTGAAGCAGCAAAAATGTCAAAAATGTTCTTATAGTCCACAGTGCTGGGGATTGGTAAAGAATAAGTAATTAATCAATTTCCTGTCACTGCATGTACTCTTTCATTTGCACTGCAATTCTTTAGAGAGTAAAAAATTCTCGGAGACTTTGTACTGTAACCGTGCCAGTCAGGTCTATTTATTTAAAAGGAAGTCGTAACTCTGCCAAAAAAGATTCTTAATGCGACACAAAATCAGTCATTTTATTTAATCAAAAACCCCAGGCATTAATTAAAATATACTGTGAAAAAGTTGCATCTATATTTTCTCTGCTTTGCACACACTTTTTAGTTTATTTTCTTAAATTTTTAGCTTCGCTAGCTGCACTTGGTATACCAGCGACATTTTTCATTTTCCTGCAGGTCATAAATCCTTTAGAAAATTGCAAAATAATTCTAATATTTGGTGAGGTTTTGTGTCTGAAAAATCGTTTTTATTTGCGAATTTTAAGAATAAGAGATTGAAACCATGGCTGTTACAAAATCAAGTTTGGCGTTCCTCAAGGACCCATGTTTGGCCCATTCAGTTTCAATCTGACAATGTTCACCATATATGAATGTCACCAAGATACAGTATTAAATTCAATAGGGGTTTTAACCTCTTGAAAAAACCCTGCCACACTTCCGTATTAGTACACACTTTTATCTGTCATGATCCCCTCTCCTGCCGCCAGAGGGAGCACTGGATGTTCATCAGAATCAGAATCAGAATCAGAATGCTTTTATTGCCATGTCAATGAGAATATCAGAGACTAGGAACTTGCTTTGATACAGCTGTGCAATATTATAAGATGAAAATAATAAAAAATAAAATAAATAAAAAAAATTTTAACAAAACAGAGTGCTCAGAAAGAAAAAGAAAAGTAGTGCCATGTCATGGAAAATACAAGTAATAAAAAATAATAAAGATAGTAAAGTGACAAGAGGGAGGTGACTAAGAGATGTGGGGTTCAGGTTATAAAGTATTAATTAGACTAACGGCAGAAGGGAAGAAGCTGTTTTTGTGGCGGGACGTTCTGGTCCGAATGGACCGGAGCCTCCTGCCCGAGGGGAGTCGCTCAAAAAGTCCATGTCCAGGGTGGGAAGGGTCAGCTGCTATCCGACCTGCACGCCCCCCAGTCCTGGAGACGTACAGGTCTTCGAGAGATGGAAGGCTGCAGCCGATCACCTTCTCTGCAGAGCGCACAATGCGCTGCAGTCTGTGTTTGTCCCTGGCTGTGGCTCCAGCGTACCACACGGTGATGGAGGAGGTGAGGACAGACTCGATGATGGCTCTGTAAAACTGCACCAACATCTGGGCGGGCAGCTTGGCTTTCTTCAACTGCCGCAGAAAGTACATCCTCTGCTGGGCCTTTTTGATCAGGGAGCTGATGGATGGCTCCCACTTTAGGTTCTGTGTGATGGTAGTGCCGAGGAAGCGGAAAGAGTCTACAGTGGTGATGGAGAAGTTTGTCAGTGCAAGGGGGGTAATGGGAGCTGTGACTTTCCTAAAGTCCACGATCATCTCCACTGTCTTCTGAGCGTTGAGCTCCAGGCTGTTGTTGCTGCACCAGGACACCAGCCGGTCTACCTCCATCCTGTAGGCCGACTCATCGCCATCAGAGATGAGCCCAATGAGTGTGGTGTCATCTGCAAACTTGATCAGTTTGACAGAGTCATGGCTGGAAGTGCAGGAGTTGGTGTACAGGGAGAAGAGCAGGGGAGAGAGGACACAGCCCTGTGGAGATCCTGTGTTGATAGTCCGAGAGGTGGAGACATTCTTCCCCAGCCGCACGCACTGCCTCCGGTCTGTTAGGAAGTCAGTAATCCACCTGCAAGTGGAGTCAGGCACGTTGAGCTGAGAGAGCTTGTCCTGAAGCAGGGTAGGGAGGATGGTGTTGAATGCAGAGCTGAAGTCCACAAACAGGATCCTGGCATAGGTTCTTGGGGAGTCCAGGTGCTGCAGGGTGAAGTGGAGGGCCAGGTTGATAGCGTCGTCTACAGACCTGTTGGCTCTGTAGGCAAACTGCAGAGGGTCCAGAGAGGGAGAGGTGAAGTGCTTGAGATGAGGGAGGACCAGGCGTTCGAATGACTTCATGACTACAGACGTAAGCGCCACAGGCCTGTAGTCATTAAGTCCAGTGATACGGGGCTTCTTGGGAACAGGAACGATGGTGGACCGCTTGAAGCAGGCTGGAACGTGGCATGTCTTCAGCGAGGTGTTGAAAATGTCTGTGAAAACTGGAGACAGTTCCTCAGCACAGTGTTTCAGGGTGGCCGGGGAGACACCATCTGGGCCCGAAGCTTTCCGAGGGTTTTGCTTGCGGAAGAGCTTGAGCACATCCTGTTTTGTCACCAAGAAAGCAGTGGAGGGGGAGGGCTGGTCAGCTGGAGTGACCTCTGTTGTTAATTGGGTGGGGGATGGGAGTGGCTTCAAAGTGTCTGAAGGTTGTTGATCAGTGAAGGGGGAGGAGAGTGAGACATCAAACCTGGCATAGAAGGTGTTGAGTTTCTCTGCCAGTTGTAAGTCATCAGCAGCATGTGGGGCTTTCGGCTTATAGTTTGTAATTTGCCGAAGTGATCTCCAGACAGAGGCGGTGTCATTGACAGAGAATTGCTCCTTCAGACGTTTATTGTACCTGGATCTCGCCTGCTGTACCTCTCTCGAGAACCGGTACTTAGCGCCTTTGTAGCTCTCTCTGTCATTGGCTCTGTGAGCTGCTTCCTTTTCCCTCCTGATCTGTCTTAGTCTGGGTGTGAACCAGGGTTTGTCGTTGTTAAATCTTACCCTGGTTTTTGATGGAATGATGCTGTCCTCACAGAAACGTATGTATGACGTCACTGTGTCTGTGTAGTCATCCAGACTATCTGTGGCAGCTCTAAACACACCCCAGTCTGTTGTGTCCAGACACATACGAAGCTCGTCCACAGCTTCGCTGGTCCACTTCTTGGAAGTCCTCATTGCAGGTTTAGAAAGCTTCAACTTCTGTCTGTATGCCGGGATGAGGTGAACCATGTCGTGATCAGAGAAGCCCAGAGCAGCTCGAGAAACAGCCTTGTAGGCTTTACTGGCTGTAGTGTAGCAGTGATCCAATGTGTTCTTTTCCCTGGTTGGGCAGTTTACAAACTGTCTGTACTTTGGGAGTTCCTGGCTCATCATCATCCTGATTAGGGACACCTGAGATTGCTTCCAGATGCCACACCACAAATCTGTGGACCCTGCCATGTATTTAAGGGCAATCACACTGGACTACCCAGTCTGGTCTCCCTGGTTGCCTGACCGTGAACATATTCTGACAACAACCTTTTGCCATGCCACTGAAACTTTGTTTTTTTTCCCACAGTATTAATGGACTGCCAAATTCAAATAAACCATGTTTTCTGTCTGCTATTGGGTCCTCCTCCTTCCACCTGCACTCTGCTTCATGACATTATCTCTGTTATAGTTACTGCAGATTCTTCATGCTGCAAAAACACTGGATATATTTTAGCTGATATTCTGGAAAAATAAAGTAAATTTAACCTCTTTTTAAAAAGCTTAGGAGTTTGTCGGAGAAAAAGGAAGGTGTGACACCTGATGAAACGAGATCTTAATGTACAAGGGCATGCCGTGCACGTATGGAAGTTTAACTAAAAGGTTCAATAAGCTGCAACAATTCCTTCATTTCTCCTTGACCGTTTCAACCTCTTTCTCTTTCCTTCAGACTTTGAAGTGAAAATAGAAGTCCTCTATTCAAACTGCACTGACCAGACAGAATTGATTTACCTGGGATGAAAGCAAACCCTGAGAGCATCCATTTGTTTCCAAGTCCTTTTTTTTAACACTTTCTGCATCAATTTGTCAATAATTAAAATCATTTTCTTGTCACATTGAGATTTTAGATTGCATTTATTTAAAAAAAAAAAAAAACTTTGGATAATCTTTCAATCTGCACTTGAGCGCAGAGAGAACTGATTGGCTGAGTGCCTCAAATTTAACGAGCTTCACGACCACATTGAGTCATTTAAAAATCAGAAATGTGACAAATAGACGTAGGTGTAGATCCTGGAGCAGACCGATTTTAGTCCGGTTTAGGAACTTGAATGTAGCAAACATCACCACTCTCCATACCAGACAGACGCTTACCATTTTCCACTGAGTCAGCATCCTCCTGTGGATGTGTGGGATTCGTGCGCTCGTGCTGGCGTCGACTTTCTGGCTGGACGTTTACGCAAACCCGGCTATGAATATAAACTAAGCTGTGCATGGCAGCACCCTTGTGCGTGCACACCTGTGGACGTGCTCATGCATTAAACATTGTCTTTGTGATCGACTAAACGAGTCACCTCAAAAACCAATTAAACAGCCCTGGGTGTGAATATTGAAGGAGTCTGTTTTAAAATAGGAACATGACATGAAACTGTAAAAGTTTGGCCAGAAACTATTCCAAAAATGTCTGTTTTGAGTCTTCTTCAAATTTATCTATTAGAGCTGGTGCATTTGAGGGCATATTTCTTAATTTATTGTTTCAGTTGAAAATAAGCTCTTTTTAAAGCATGTTAAACTTGTTTTGCTACATTGCAAAAGGTCCCCAGCCGCCCAAAATGTCCTCAGTATGGTTGTACATTGTACATGCTTAAACATGATTACTATTGAAGCTCACTTGGGAGGGTTTTAGGAGACAAACAGATGTATCTAATAAAACTGGTACTTAATCTTTATTCCAACTGAGAAAGTTAATTATGCGCCGTATCCTGATGGGACTTTTGTTTTTCCCATCTAGACTTAAATCCTCATTAACTAAAGCCTATTTGTCATGTATTATCATTTTAATCTGAATTATTTTATTTAATAGACTTTAAAAATACAGAGTTACTCTCCTGGAAAGGGATTTTTTTTTTCTGCAAAATTCAGATCAAAGTTTTACAAACTATTACTGCCAAGATCTCATTCCTCCCACCAGCATGTCATCGTGCACGCAGTCCATCACGCTGATTACCTGCTCACACAGACCTACTTAAGCAGCCACAGGTGTGCTGCCACACGACTTCATCAACAAGCAGTGATGGATCTGCACCATCTGTCCTGAATCATTATCGCACACCACTTTTTAAGTCTGAGGACTGTGTGGACCATGTTGGAATAAGTGGACGACATTGAAAAAAAAGAAGTCCTGGGAGGAATTTTAATAACGCTGCTCTCTCTTATCACCTGCTAATCTCAGATTAGGTCTGATGAGGTGGAGAAAATATGTCTTGGGTTTCATGAAGCTATCTCAGTTGACCCCAGGAATGTCTGGCTGGTTAAAATTCCAAAATTAAAATCCTCATAATGAGCTCATTTAACTCTTCATGGGTTGCAAAAAATCCCAACGGTTGCAGCTAATGCACGATGGAAAGACGACATCTGTGCAAGCGATGAGATTATGTCAGCTAACAGGCTAATCGATATCACTGCAACCATGGATCAAATTACACAAGAGCTTTTATAAGTGCTTTATTTCTTAGCATGCACTTCACTTCTCTAAAACACGGCGATTAGTACTCCAGGTCAAAACCATGAGTGCTGTGGAAAATTCTAAAATACATTGTCATCAAGGGGGGCGGGGTTATGCTTTCATGTGGGAATAATTCTTATCTCATAACACACATTCATAGACATGATATCTCTTGTTAGCTCAGAATTGTGACATTTGTAAAGAAAGAAAAAAACACATTTTCATTCCGTTTCACTTTCATATTTTTTTTACACTTTTGAATTCGGCCTACTGTTGCTAACCCGATAAGTCCCGCCATCTTGAGAACGTGTACAACATATCATAGACCATGTTTGACATTGCAAATACATTATAAAGCACAACTAACTCTGCATAGCTGTTGCAAAAGCACATCCTATGTGGGGTGTAGGTGCATCAGAGAACAAAATCCATGGCCAAAACAACTTTGCGTTTGAATAGAATACGAATACTGAATAGTATTCTATTCAAATGACTTGTTAAACTACTCAATAATACAAAAATGAAAGAGCAAACCATTTCGGGCATGTGTTAGATGTGGGAATAATTTTCCAACATGGTGGACTTTCTGACATTTGACTTTCACATCACGTCCCCCCGGGAGGAGACCGTGAGGCAGACCCTGGACCCGCTGGAGAGACTATGTCTCACAGCTGGCCGGGGAATGACTTGGGATACTTCCAGGTGAGCTGGAGAATGCAGCTGGGGTGAGAGAAGCTTAGGCTTCCTGTCTGAGGCTATTGCCCTTGCGCGCCGGCCCCAGATGAGCGGAAGATGACGGAACGGATTTTCCCATCGAGTAATCAAAATCTGTTCAGGTGTTCAGAGTCCACGCCCAATTCTCTGCTCACTGAGATCACCGCCACTGTAAATAACCTGCAGAATTCTACGGTTTATGAATCAATTCAAAGATTGTTCATGTTATTATATTGAAAACCATTAGTAACAATAAATGAAAATCAACCATAGTTTTCTTTTACATGTCAACAAAAGTAAAATTCTATCAAGTCATGAAAACTTTTTTTAGTATTTGTAACCTGGGAATTATGGTTTATTTTATCTAGACGTACTCTATCGGACTCATTCTGATAGCAGATCAAAGCTCAGTAATGTCTAAAGAAAAATAATTGTAAAGGAAATATTTCAGTCGATAACAGACACTAAAAAGTTTCTTTTCTGTTTTTTAATCGGTATAATATATCAAACAGTTACAAAGACAGCATTTATTTAGTACTTTTGAGCTCTCTTGTTTTTTGGTTCATTGTTGCAGCTTGGTTTGTTTAGAATTAAATGAGAAATTGGTAAGCTTTTAATTTTGAGGGACAGAGATTTAAACTAAAAAATTAATTTCTAATCACTTTTGGTATTTAGTAAAATAAGGATGAAATGACAAATAAACAACAAATGACACCAAATGACACCAAGAGACGATGCCGTGAAGCATTGTAGAAGATGGACAATTCTTTAGCATGGTCACCATTAGCATGGTCACGACCATGGTCACTAACGACCAAAACTCCCACTATGTGTTCTTCCATCAAAACAACATTCATTGGTTTGTTCATTGATTTTTTTAAGTTTTTCAGGAGAACGTTGGACATCTGAGCTAGTAAAAGGTTCTATGTTCATTTACATATGATACGAGATGAAAGTTATTAACCCGCAAAGCCCAGGCTTTTCTCACCTCAGCTGCATCCTCCAGCTCACCTGGAAGGATCCTGAGTCATTCCCCAGCCAGCTGTGAGACATAGTCTCTCCAGTGGGTCCAGGCTCTGCCTCTTGGTCTCCTCCCGATAGGACGTGTTCGAAACACCTCACCAGCGAGACAATCGGGGGGCATCCTGACAAGATGCCCGAACCACCCTATTTGGCTCCTCTGAAGGAGGAGCGGCTCAACACCAAGCTCCTCCCGGAAGGCAGAACTCCTCACCCAATCTTTGAGTGAGAGCCCAGCTACCCTGCGGAGGAAGCTCATTTTACAAGTCGATCTACGTTCCTACCCTCCCCTATGGTCACCAGCTGTGGGTGTTGACCGAAAGAATGAGATCGCAGATAAAAGCGGCCGAAAGTGCAATACATCCTCCATAATTACTTTTATTGTGTAATACCAAATGCTTACTCCGGGAAATACTTTTTACGATCGTAAACAATAACATATCGCCCATCCCTATTTCCACCGACATTTGAAAAGGGCACCTCTACCATCATCATCTCTTTGGTCTTTTCAATGATGTTGCAGAGTTTTTTTTTCTGCACGGCATGCAGTCTGTTGTGTTATTTAACTTAACTTAAGTTGGTCGTTCTGCAATGTATCATTTCTGCTACTACATGTATGTGCACCATCTGTTCAGACATGTAGTAGTGACTGAAGGTGTATCTGTAAGGGTGCAAAGGAGGAAAGGCCGCTGGTTCATCTCACTACACATCTCTAGAGTGGAGAGTAGAAACAACCGGATCGACTGCACACAAGAGATCGTAAGCAAATGATTACTCATTTAAATCTTCATTCCGACGACATTCTCACAAATCTCAGGACAGAGTGGAGGACAAAGGGGGGAAACAAAGCGAGAGCTGCTCTTACACCTGTCAGGTGACCCTTGAACAGATGGTCGAATCTAAATACAGTCCAACGAGCACTGCACATGGAGTGTGTGTTCTCATGCATGTGCACGTTTGTGGATCAGTGTGAGCACCCTCCTGGACGAGGTCAGCTATGAGCTCAGAGGTGGAGTTCTGCCAGGAACCCAGTGGTGGACAGCTGGGCATAGGTTAAAGTCCTAGGGTATGGCCTACGTGGCTCTGTGCATATGTGCACCCCTGTTAGTAGAAGAGCTTTGTGGATGCTAATGCTCTTCACATAACTCTCAGAGATGTGTCATAGAAGGCTGTAAACCCACTATTGGACACTAAATAGACATCTCAATGAAACGCACTGTCATTTCTAAAAACAAAACAAAGATCTGGCTGTGAAAAGCAAATCATGCTATTGCAAAGTACTTAATTAAAGAGATTACACATTCACAGACTGCACCAGGGATCTGCTCTGAGTCCTTTGCTGTTTTCTAGACGAGGTTAGACAGGAATCTCCATGGACAATGATGTTTGCAGATGACATTGTGATCTGTAGTGAGAGGAGGTAAGAGGTGGAGGAAAAGCTGGAGAGGTGGAGGTTTGCACTAGAAAGAAGAGGAATGAAGATTAGTCAGAGTAAGACAGAGTACATGTGTGTGAATGAGAGGGATCCAAATGGAAAAGTGAGGTTACAGGAAGAAGAGATAAAGAAGGTGGAAGATTCTAAGTATTTAGGAACAACAGTCAAGACCAATGGAGAGTGTGGAAAAGAGGTGAAGAAGCGTGTTCAAGCAGGCTGGAACGGGTGGAGGAAAGTATCAGGTGTGATGTGTGACAGAAGATTTTCAGCTAAAATGAAAAGGAAAGTGTACAAAACCGTGGTGAGAGCGGCCATGCTGTTTGGTCAAGAGACAGTGGCACTGAGAAAAAGACAGGAAACAGAGATGGAGGTAGCAGAGATGAAGATGCTGAGGATCTCTCTGGGAGTGACCAGGATGGACAGGATCAGAGGAACATCACATGTTAGAGGTTTTGGAGATAAAGTCCGAGAGGCCAGACAGAGATGGTTTGGACATGTACAGAGAAGAGAGACCGAGTACATCGGCAGAAGGATGCTGAGTTTGGAACCACCAGGAAAGAGGACTAAAGGAAGACCAAAGAGGAGGCTCATGGATACAGTGAAGGAAGACATGAAGATAATTGGTGTGACCGAAGAGGATGTAGCAGATAGGGTTAGATGGAAGAAACTGACTTGCTGTGGCGACCCCTGAAGGGAAATGCCGAAAGGAGAAGAAGACACATTCACAGAAGCTATCCAGGTGTATAGTCCAGTTTGGTTGCACGGGATCGTAATCAGAAGTGTCGGGGCCTCATACAGCATCTGAGATCCCTCATTGATTCTTCAAACTGTTTTTTACATTGAATTCATACCTGCTTTGTCTTACTTTAAAATGGATATGATACGTAGTGATCTTACTCAGACCCTTTTCTGTGAACCTGTGACCGTGGGATTTAAAGATTCAGGTCGACTCACGATTCAAGTTGTTCCGCCTGGAAGTTAATACGTTACAGGATCAGCATCACTTCCACTGATGGGTTTTACTTTGACGAGGAAAAGGACAGAAAACAGGGAGTTATGGGAAATAAGATGCCAATCATGCTGTGATGAAGAGATATCTGGCGTCTGCAGGTCTGCTTGAAAGGTTGGAAAAGTATCTGGTTCCCTAAATCCTCTATTTACCTTGTGTTTGGAGGCGGAGGAGGCTCACTGGTAAGGTAGACTGGAGAATAAGATTTATGGGTTTTTGTAAGAAGGAGTCAGAAGAATAAAACCTTTTTTTTTCTGTAGATTTTAAGAAAGTAGACAGTTTTTATTGGTCCAAAAACCCAAAAATTTAAATGCTGTTTTCATTCAAACTCCCCAAATAATTCATACAGCTGGGATTGAAATTTTCGAGCTAATACATTTTTAAAGCAGATTCACAAATGGGGGAGGCGGTGGCTCAGTGGTAGAGCGTTCGCACACAGACTGGAAGTTAAACGGAAGTTCGCGAGTTCGATTCCCACTGAGTTCACGTCTAGGGTCCTTGGAGAAGACACCTAACCTCTTGTTTCTCCAACCATTAGTGCCGTCGTGGTAGCTTGGTGCGGTGTAGTAGTGCAGCACACAAATTTCTCGGTGAGGGATCAATAGAGTATGAAATAATAATAATAAACAAACAAAAAAATAAAAAGGAACAGAAGAATCAATTAATTTGACCAGAAAAAAAAAATGGCTACGTGTAACGAAACAAGCGACTTGAACCAATAGCAAAATTCTCAAAACGTAAAAAGATCAAACTCACCTGCAATAGACTTTGATTTAAAAAGTATCTTAAAAAACAGCAGAACCCAAATAAAACTATTTAGAAATCCTTTTAAATGAAAAAGTTCTATTTTTTCAGAGGTGTTGGTTTGTGACTCAGCGTGGTTTACCACCAATGTGATGCAGCAGGTTCTCCTACTCACACAATCTTCATGTGGTTTACCTCAGCTGATGGCAAAAGGACTTTAATGCCGACACTGTGTCTCCCACTAAAGGCTGTGGCTTTGTAGGACAACATTTAATCTCTGTAATAGCTCCTCGTGATGGAGACACACTCAGCTGCTCAGTCCAAACCACTGGCACGGAAAACTACAATGGCTGCCATGTTCTCCAACTGCCAAAGTAGAATATATAATAAAAAAAAAAAACTATCTATTGCAATAAAATAAAAGCTGAGGCCTTAGCAGGTAAACCCAGATTTCTGTTTCCTAATTCAATCAGTTTATCTTTAAAATCCCAGGAGAGTTTCAGACCAGCTGGGAGAATTGGCTCTAATGCTTGGAGATCTAGTCCTCCCTGTTGGGCGATGTAGTCCCTCTTGTGGGTCCAAGATCTTCCCCTGGGTCTCCCACTGTTGGGATATGACACCTCACCAGCAAAACGTCCAGGAGGGATCCAAACCAGGGGTGTAGCTTAGATTTGTGTGGATAAAAGTGCTTTTTCTTGCTTTGCTTGAAACATAACTCTTTTTTTTTTAAATACACTTAATAAAAACTTTTCCAAGGACCCTAGACTTAAACTCAGTGGGATGCAAACCCACAAACTTTCGGTTAACTTTCGGTTAACTTACGGTTAACTTACGGTTAACTTCCGGTCTACGGGCGAATGCTCTAACCACTGAACTACCGTCTTATTTACACAATATAAGCTTCATCACTCCTTCAACAAATATTGCATGTAAGCCAACTCAGACTTCAACCAACTCCAGCCACACCCCTAGAATTCTTGAACATTAATCATGCAAATAACGTATTTCTTATAGAAAGTCTTCTAAGGAGCTAATGTCACCTGTCGGTCTCATACACAACGATATGATAAAGAAACAGGATGCACACTCGGAATATCAGCCACTGGAAGCCATCCAAGTATTGCTTAGCTTGATCTGCACTAATGATGATGGGGAGATCAATTTGGCGTATGTTTGAGATTTGTTGCACGTTTGATCTTTAAAGCTTACGTTGCGAGAAGGGTCCCCTGGGTTTTTTATAAATCCCAGATTCGCGTGGCGTGAGTAAGGTGCATAAACTGACGAAAAACGCTTGCTCACTTTAAGAGCATGTCTCTATACGTGAGACTGACTCTGGTTACCATCCAGAGTCATGGATGGTAACCATGACTCTGGTTACCATCAGTCATGGATGGTAACCATGACTCTGGTTACCATCCAGAGTCATGGATGGTGACTCTGATGGTCACCAACCATCAGAGTTGGTGACCAACTCTGATGGTTGGTCAGAGTTGGTCACTCTGACCAACTCTGGGGTAGACCTCTCCATGGGGGAGGGTAGACCCCCATGGAGATCTACCTCCATGGGGAGGTAGACCTACCCCATGGAGGTAGGTCTATCTCCATGGGTAGGTCTCCATGGAGTAGGTCAACCTCCATGGGTAGACCTACCCATGGAGTAGGTCTATCTCCATGGGTAGGTCTCAATGGGTAGACCTACCCATGGAGTAGGTCTACGTTCCTACTCCATGAGGGGTAGGAACGTAGACTCAATAACAAATCCAGTGTCTTTTTTGGCTCAGCTTGTACTTCAGGATTTAGTCCAAGTAATTATCGTAGGGTTGTTTAATGTTTTAATGATAAAAAATCCATGGAGATGAAATAAGTCGGAACGCTAATTGATCTCCTGCTTTCTGCAAAAAGGACAGCAGAGCGACAATTTCTGAGTCCGAGTGCAAATCAAAATGATTCCCTCCAACAAAAGCGTGCAGAAGGCTGAGACAAAAAAAGGCGTGAGGCAGAAAGCATTCAGAGAAGCTTCACATAGAAGATGAAAGTATGCGTAAGATCAGATGCAGAAGAAAGGAGTGATAGCCGGACCAATTTGTCTTTATTTCCCTTTAGTGTCTGCAAAATGGAGCGCAATGAGAGACTTGTGCTCTTTGTGTGGCCATTATCTTCTTCTGAAAGCTGGGACACGAGCTCCTCACAGTTCTTGTCTTTGTTCACATCTTCCTGAATGCAAGAGGATCTTGTTAGCTTGTAAATTGAGACTTACTGTGACATTTATGGTCACATTCACAAGACTGAAGCTAAACTAGAGGCAAAAAACTGTCAGAAGTAGTTAGATTTAAGTTGAAAAAATTAGAAAACTTTTTTAACAAAAGATTGTATGATTAATACTTTATTGTGAGACAAAAATGAGATAAAAAAGAAATGCAAGTTATCATATTTTCACGACCAAAAGGCGCACCGCATTAAAAGGCGCAGTCCCAGTCTCATGCACTCTGTATTTAACACACACAAAAGGCACACCTGATGATAGGGCGCGGATTTTATCTCCATATCCTCTACTACTTACGTCCGCCTTACAACAACACAAGCAGCCAAGTTTGCATATTTAAAAAAAAATTGGGAGTAAAACGGAGTTTGGTTGGATTTATTTAAATATTAGTTACAGTCGTCATAAAGTCGTTTATCAAATCCATCAAAGTCCTCATCCTCTGTTTCAGAATTTAACAGCTGCGCTAAATCCAACCTTGCAGGTTCACTTTCCTCGCTGTCAGAGTCACTTTCTGTACCGTGCGGCTCTTCGGAAATAATGCCGGCTTTTGCGAAAGCTCGTGTGTCAGGAGACACGTTAACCCAAGCATCTACAATCCACTAGCAAACTGTGGCGCAACTCGCCCGGTGCTACCTTGAAGCTGTGGCCGCTCGTATCTTTACTTTGAATGGCCGGTTCAAGCCCATGTTCAGCAGTCGGAGTTCCTTTGTCAGACCTCCCAGAATCACAACAAGCATAGAGTTCATCTGCTTCATTTGTTTTTTTTTTCACAGCACACATAGGGCGCACCGCTCATTTTGAGTAAAATCTAAGACTTTTAAATGCGCCTTATGGTCGTAAAAATACAGTAAGTCATTTTTTCTAATAAAGTTGCAAAAACTTTTCTGTTAGATGTGAATAACGACTGTAATTAAAGAGAAATAACGTATTATTAACTTTAGCAATAAATTACACGCAGCGTTTTTTAATCCTCTAGGTGTTTGGTCTTATCGGTTCTTTTCTCTCTTGGGTTGTTTAAGCTTAATAAGCTTATCAGACACTTTGTGAGGAAAGTCGTTATCTGTGGCTATGTGCTACTTTAATACTGACCTGTAGTTCAATGGGTTAATCCGTCCTAGTTTTACTATCGAGTGGCTTTAAGTTTAAAAACAAAAACTACAGATAATAATAAAAACTTCATTATAGGAACTGATGTAAACAGCTGATAAACACGAGTTATTTTCTCAGAAAAAGCTTTAAACCTCTTTGTGTGGCTTTGATTACTGAACAATGTGTTAATATGTCCTACAACAAACACAATTATGGTCTGGATCTCACTTAACAAGCAAATTTGTCTACCGTCACGCAACCAGAGTGCACAAAATCTCATCAACTGTAGATAAAACCTTGTGAAAGATATTTTTTTTAAACTCAGAAACCAGCTTTAAATAATACATGAGGGTTTTTCTTCGCACGTATGATGTTGATGAAAAGTGGCAAACATGATGTGTGGTTCAGTAAAGTATCTGGCATCTTTGTTAAATCAGTCAGCATTGTTCAGCGTTTCAAATCAAATGAAACAGAAAGTTCGGATCATCTTGGTGCTTTCTCATGGAAATGACTTCTCTATGAATGTGGAGCACATTTGATCAATTATCAAATTAAAAGTATTTTTCAAACACACTCCTGAGGGAGCAAATTTTTTCTCTTATCAACTTCTACGTCTGGTTTAAGAAGATAAGATGTTTATTCGAGCGTGCTTCATCTTTTAGCAGAACAATTCCGTCTGATTAGACATCAAGCTACAGGTCGTTATCTTTATTATGTATTATTCTTAATAACTCTAGTAGTATTCATCCATCATCTTCAGATGGGAGAGGGTGGCTCAGTAGTTAGAGCATTCGCCCGCGAACCGGAAGTTTGCGGGTTTGCATCCCACTGAGTGCACGTCTAGGGTCCTTGGAGAAGACACCTAACCCCTCGTTTCTCCCACCATTGGCGCCGTCATAGGTGGCAGCCTGCTGTGGAGTAGTGCAGCACACAAATTTCCTGAAGAGGGATTAAAAAAGTATATTAAAATTAAAAAAAAAAAAAAATCCTTTGCTTCTTTGTAACCCACTTATAGATTCCCTTTACTTGACAAAGTCTTCGTTTTGGGCAGGATCGACCATCACATTGATTGTGATTGAGCGGTAGATCCCATGCAAAGTTTTGGTTGAATCATTTTATGTTTGGTGATTAAAAAAATAAAATAAAAGATAATATCCTTTATTAATCCCTGACCGGGAAATTTGTGTGCTGCACTACACCGCAGCAGAGTGCCACCTATGATGGCGCCAAAGGTGGAAGAAACAGGGGGTTAGGTGTCTTCAATTTCATTTTTTTTTTTTTATTTATTCAGACATTTATGAACACAAAACAGCAAAACGGAAGGGTGAGGAGCATCAAGAGGAAGGGGGAGGAGCACCAGGAAGAAGGGGAGGGGGCCTCGGGAGGAACGGGGAGGAGCAACCAGATGCCCGAACTACCCCATCTGGCTCCTCTCGATCCAGAGGAGGGGGAGGAGCATATGGAGGAAAGGCACCAAGAGGAAGGAGGCGGGTCTTTCCCAAGGACCGTAGACGTGAACTCTGTGGGATGCGAGCCCACAAACTTCCGTTTAACTTTCGGTCCGCGGGTGAACGCTCTAACCACTGAGCTACCGTCACCCCACAAATGAACAGTATCCTCTGAATTTATCCTCAGTATGCAATTTTATGGTTGCATTTTAGACAGTGGTGAGAATGGCTGCCCGTTGGATCGTTTTATTGTAACCATAGAATCCCACAAAGAACAACCAGCAGAGTTTGTGGCTTGTACTGTATTATTTTATGGGCAAAAAAATATCCTATTTATAGGCGTGCACGGGCATAGGCGAGTATTGGGAATAATATGGGAAATGAAAACATTAAGTTTGTGTTGCAAATTCAAAATGTATACATTTCACTTTTCTGGTGACTCGCTTTGATTAAAAATGCGTTTACTTTATTTATTTAAATATGTTTTTTTTTTTTTTATCATTAAAGGATGTTTTTTATGTCTGGAATAAGTCAAACTAGAATCTCTCCGACACCCAGAGGCTGAGCTGCTGTCAGATTTCTGTAAAGGTGCAGGTATGTCCACACTTGCAGGAGTATCCGTGTGGGTTTGTCTGCATGTGTTAGCTTCAGAATGTGAGAATATTCCTACAGAGACACGCTGACACCTTCCGGAGCCCAGGTGGCCGGGGTCACATGCGTGCCGTATGCAGGCGAGCTGGTGTAGAGCATCCATCTGCTGCCTGCAGCGTGCATGTGTGTGCGTGTGTAAATGACCTTGCTTGCAAAGCAGGCCAGAAATAAAATAAGACAGCAGAATGTTTTGTTTGAAAAAACAGCTTGTTCTTTTACTGTGAAATTCTAAGACTTTAAGTTGGGCTAAAACGCTTCACCAACGTTCTTTTATAGCATCGTTGTTTTGTTTTTTTTTTTTTTGCACCAAATCGGCTGACTCACTTTGTCGGGTTTGTACTCTTCCATCTGTTATTTCATCGACTTCATGATCTAATTTAGTTTGGTGGAGAAGCTCTGCTGCCATGTTGAACAGAGAGGTAAGACAATAGGGGGGTAATAATTGCTACAGCTGGGTCACAAGTTGTTCATATAATTGTTAAATTTAGAGTCTGAGATCATCATACGTTGCCACTCCTTCATGTTCCAAAAGTCTGCTTTTCTTAGTCTTGCCTAATTCTACCCTGTCAGTTCTGTTCACACTTTCGAAGAAGCAATTATCACAGCAGTCGCAACTTCCAAACTCTTCCTGTGAATGTGCCATCTTCTTCCTCCTTCACCACTTTTTCTCCCGCTTCTGTTTAAAAAATATCTCTACATTAACTCATTCCTCGCCCTGAGGCGGTATGTAGATTGGTACACATTTGATGTGTTAAATATGGATTCAGATGACTCCTGTGACCTCTTTGTAAGAGCGTCATTTTCAAACAACCATCCTCACGATGGAATTCTTCCAGAGTCCAACACTAAACACCCGTTTTCAGCGAGAAGTTTCGTAACGATGAATCAACATAAATTAATGATAATTACATATTTTTAAATCGACTGCTTGTGCTTCTAAAAGAAAACAAGCGGCGGATTTGAACTATTTTATCTAATCAAGCAAATGGCGAGTTTTTAAGTAACCGGAATCTTGACTTAATAAAAAGATTTCAGTAGATTTTAAAAATAAATTTGTCTTTTAAAGACTTATTAACTTCACACCAACATTAACATAGTGGATGAGTAAAACCGTTTCATTCAGTCATCTTCCGCTCATCCAGGGCCGGATCGTGGGGGCAACAGCCTCAAACGGGAAGCCCAGGCTTCTGTGACCCCAGCTGCATCCTCCAGCTCACGCGGAAGGATCCCAAGTCGTTCTCCGGCCAGCTGTGAGACATAGTCTCTCCAGTGGGTCCGGGGTCTGCCCCTTGGTCTTGTACCAGTGGGACGCGCCCGAAACACCTCACCCGTGAGGCGCTCGGGGGGGCATCCTGACCAGATGCCTGAACTACCCCATCTGGCTCCTCTCGACCTGGAGGAGGAGCGGCTCGACATCGAGCTCCTCGATTGCAGAGCCATCTGCCATGGATGGCTGAGCTCCTCACCCGATCTTTGAGTGAGAGCCCAGCCACCCTGCGGAGGAAGCTCATTTCGGCCGCTTGTATCCGCGATTCTCATTCTTTCAGTCACGAGGGTCCCCTCACCTACGGTCACCACTGATTCTACATCATCAGCAGTGACGAGAATAACTAGAAGAAATATACTTTATTCATCCCTCAACGGGAAAAATTTGTGTGCTGCTTTACACCGCACCGCTGCCACGACGGCGCCAATGGTGGGAGAAACAGGGGGTTAAGTGTCTTCCCCAAGGACACCTAGACATGAGTTCAGTGGGATTCGATCTCGCGAACTTCCGGAGAACTTCCTGTCCAAGGGCGAACACTCTACCACTGAGCTATCACCTTCCCTGATGGTGCTGCTTGTTGTGGTTCAAAATAAAAGTACAATACAAATGCAACGTTTCACTTCAAAGCAAAGAACTGATTGTTAAATTTGTCTTTTAAATGCTGTTTTATACTAAATTTTGATTTTAAAGTGACAATAACTGAAAACAACTGAAAAGGGCTCAGTTATTCAGAGCCGAATTCTACAGGTCCACCCCTACTGAAGTTAAGCCTCTGGACACAACTGTCCATATCTTACTGTACTTAGTTTAAATCTGCAACACATTTTTTTCCCCCTCTGACTTAAATATCACCGTTCCCACCAACGGGATCATAACATCTATCCCTACCCGTGGTGTTTGTGTACATCCGCATAATGCATTTGTTTGTAATCCTCTTTGAATAAAGCATTTAGTTCTCAATGTGACGCTAAGTGGTCGTCGTGCAAACGTTTGTGATATTTTACATGGATTGCATGTTCAAGCTTCGTTTTTGCACGGCATGAAGCAAATTCACAAGAAAGATTACAGAAAATAGAACACAATGGCTCCATGTGCATGATTTGCGTTTTTTCTAATAGAAAAAAACGGCCAAAAATCAAAAGTTGATGGTAATTTGGCAAACTAAGAATGATGATTTGTTTCTAAGACTGATGAACAAAATGAACATTAAACCACAGTTTGAAATGGAAATGAGTTAAAGATGGGTGGTTTGAGTTACAGATGGAAGGGGGCGGGAAATGTGTGTGTGTGAGAGAGAGAGATAGAGAGAGAGAGAGATAATACAGACTGGACCATTAGCATTTGGCTGAATGCGACAAAATGGAGTCGAGGTGTATTAGACAGATAATTCGCCGATAAACATGTTGGACGAACACGAAAAGTTTCAGCAAGTTTCCAGAAAGATGAAACTACTGAAATAGCACACGTTAGGATACCAAACTGAATCAGATTATCAGGATACCTTAATCCCATATCTAATTTGTCCCCTTGGAATTAATAAAGTGACTTTGTTTCAATGTGAATAGTTTAAGTTAGACTGATAAGCAGGGGCGGATCCAGGATTTTCTAAAGCGGTGGAGGGGGCTTGAGGTCATTGACATCGCCAGGATCAGTAGTGGAACTTAACGGAGTAAAAGTACTTCGTTACTGTACTTAAGTAAAAAAATTGTGTATCTGTACTTTACTTAAGTAAAATTTAAGACCGGTACTTTTACTTTTACTTCACTACATTTTTAGAGCAAATATCTGTACTTTTACTTCCCTCATTTTTAAAAGTGTGTTTTACATTTTTTGTTACATTTTTGTTCAGGAATTTAAAAAACACACGTTTTTTTTTTTTTTTAGCGCATCTTGAAGCAGCATTGCCAAAATCAAAAGGAGCAGTTGATCGGGAGAAGAAGTAATGAATCGAGGACCAATCAGAATCGAGAGTAAACATTTTCTGCATTCATTCAGCGCCAAAAAACTAACATCAAATATAGTACAAATTAAAAAGAGCCAGAAGATCGTTGTTTGTTGTGTTTACATTTAAATAAAAAGTTGAGCCATCGTTACACAGAGCAGGGGCGGATCTAGAATTTTCTAAATGTGGGCAGGGTGGGGGGGCGTGAGGTCATTGACAAAGCCAATATAGGGTCAATGGGGGGCCTCCCCCCCAAAACATTTAAAAAAATAAGTGTAATTTTCCTGCATTTTGGTGCCCATTTGCTGGCCCTGAAAGGGAATAGCTCAACTAGTCCCATTTCCTTTCTTCTTCTTTTTTTTTTTTGTGGACCAAAAAAGGGGGGTCACGCCCCTGCAGAGTATTTATCTGTGACCCTACAGCACAAAAAATAACATTTGAATTATGGTCGAATACTTTTACTTTTTATTTAAAAAGTACAATTTAGACCAATTACTCTTGTACTTTTACTTAAGTAGATTTTTTTATTCGTACTTTTACTTAAGTATTTTTTTGACTAACTATCTGTACTTTTACTTAAGTACAAAAATTGAGTACTTTATCCACCACTGGCTAGTATAGGAAGCCGGAGGGCCATTCCCCCCAGAACATTCCAAAAAAAAAAAAAAAAAAAAAAAAAAAAAAAGAGTAATTTTTCTGCATTTTGGTGGCCCATTTGCTGGCCCTTCAAGGGAATAACTTGACTAGTCCCCTTTTTTTCTTCTTCTTTTTGTTTTTAATTGTGCCCACCCCACAATCCCCTTGGATCCGCCCCTGATAATCCAACTGTTTCTTCTTTTTTTTTTATTGGATTAAAAGCTAAATAAAACCTGCTTAGTTATAATCCAGAATGACTAATTTTGACCAAATGGCTCCTGTTGTTCTTTTAATACAAAGGTCGGTTTATTTAAATCAGTGTGAAATGTTTGTAGAGGTGTGGACATGTGCATGTGTCTCCCTGCGTTTGGAGAATACGTTCCTGCTGTCGCTCGGCTCTGCATGCTGTTTATTTTTTTGTTCTTTTTTATTTCTTCCAGTGATTGCATGTGTTCTCTCCAGGTTCACTCTGGCCAATTACTGCTTCAGCTCCTCTTCTTATTGGCCTGTCCCTGGATGCTCACATACAGCTGGAGACCCCTGTGCCAGCGCCACTGGTAATTACACCTCAGGAGAAAGGGAAACACACACACACTGTGTGACTTTAGATTTCAATGACAGGTTGTCTAATTTCATCTTGAGAATTGATCATTAAGCTGGAAAAGTTCTGGTTCCATCAAATTTGTGTGTTAATACGCAGAGACAAGTGCAGAGACCTGGAGCCACCAAGCTGTTTTCGACATCCACACAACATTCTCTAGCTCAGGTTTGAGAGTAAATACATTATTTATTTTATTTACTATAATAAACTGGAGTGATTCCAGACCAAAATAAACCCATCCCTTGTTTTTTATGATCAAATCCAGAGTCCAGTGATGGATGATGCACTCACTTTTTGTACGTAAGTAAAAGTACAGATAATTGGGCAAAAAAAAATGACTAAGTAAAAGTACCAATAAAAAAATCTACTAAAGTAAAAGTACAAAAGTAATTGGTGTAAATTGTACTTTTTAAGTAAAAAGTAAAAGTATTCGATCATAATTCAAATGTTATTTTTTGTGCTGTAGGGTGTCACCATGGTAACCAGGAGAAATACTCTGCAGGGGCATGACCCCCCTCTCCCGCCTCTTTTGGTCCACAAAAAAAAAGAAAAAAGAAAGGAAAGGGGACAAGTCAAGCTATCCCCATGCAGGGCCAGCACATGGGCACCAAAATGCAGGAAATTGACACTTATTTTTTAAAATGTTTTGGGGGGTAGGCCCAAAGTAACTATATATTGGCTTTGTCAATGACCTTACACCTCCCCCCCTTTTAGAAAATTCTAGATCCGCCCCTGTTTCGTGTAACGATGGCTCAGCTTTTTATTTAATTGTAAACACAACCAACAACGATCTCTTTAATTTGTGCTCATATTGATAATTTTTTGGCGCTGAATGAATGCGGAAAATGTTTACTCTTGATTCTGATTGGTCCTCGATTTATTACTTCTTCTCCCGATCAACTGCTCCTTTTGATTTTGGCGATGCGGCTTCAAGATGCGCTAAAAAAATAAAAATGTAGTGAAGTAAAAGTAAAAGTACCGGTCTCAAATTTTACTTAAGTAAAGTACATATACACATTTTTTTTTTTACTTAAATACAGTAACAAAGTACATTTACTTCGTTACATACCACCACTGTTCATTATCTTGCTTTCCACATTCATTTGTAGTAGTGTTTGCTGATTGGCTAGTTTAATAAAATGTCTTGGTAAAGGTTTTCTCTGAGTATGGCCTGGGTAGTCACTGAGATAGTCACTGAGCAGGTGCCCAAGTCTTCCCCTGAGGTTCTAGTTCTTTATTTATTTCTCTACCGAGCCAATCTGAGGCCGGTGTGGTTGCTTTGTGCTTCAGTAAATGGAGCTTAAATGCAGTTATGGGGTCATATAATGTTTTATGTCGATCTTCATGCTGGTGTAGAAGAAAGACCAATTTGGATGTGCTTCAAAAGATGTTAATCTATTCTTAGAACATGTGTTTTTAAAAAAATTCGGCTTCAAGGTTTTGATATTTTTTGTTGCCTAGCTGGATATCGCTTTTCATTGGTCAACTAGAAGTTCGCGGGTTCACATCCCACTGAGTGCACGTCTAGGCTCCTTGGAGAAGACACCTAACCCCCGGTTTCTCCCACCATTGGTGCCGTCGTGGGCAGCCTGCTGTGGTGTAGGAGTGCAGCACACAAATTTCCCTGGTGAGGGATGAATTGAATGAGTAAAAAAAAAAAAAAACCTCAACATACATATGATACACATTTATTTTCTGAACTGCTTATCCCTGACAGGGTCACAGGTGGTGCCAGAGTCTGTCCCGGGCTGACTTAAGGTGAAGGTAGGATGAATCCCGAACAGGTCGCCAATCTGTTGCAGGCCTACATATGGTCAGTGGTGGATGAAGTACTCACTTTTTGTACGTAAGTAAAAGTACAGATAATTAGGCAAAAAAATACTAAAGTAAAAGTACCAATAAAAAAAATCTACTTAAGTAAAAGTACAAAAGTAATTGGTGTAAATTGTACTTTTTAAGTAAAAAGTAAAAGTATTCGATCATAATTCAAATGTTATTTTTTGTGCTATAGGGTGTCACCATGGTAACCAGGATAAATACTCTGCAGGGTTGTGACCCGCCTCTTTTGGTCCACAAAAAAAATAAAATAAATAAATAAAAGGAAAGGGGACAAGTCAAGCTATCCCCTAGAAGGGCCAGTGAATGGGCACAAATATGGAGGAAAATGACACTTTTAAAATGTTTTTTGGGGCGAGGCCCCCCAGTCACTATATGTTGGCTTTGCCAAAGCCACAGCCCCCTATGGAAAATTCTAAATCTGCCCCTGCTCTGTGTAACGATGGCTCAACTTTTTATTTAGAAGTAAACACAACGAACAACGATCTTCTGACTCTTTTTAATTTGTACTATATTTGATGTTAGGTTTTTGGCGCTGAATAAATGCGGAAAATGTTTCTCGATTCATTACTTCTTCTCCCGATCAACTGCTTCTTTTGATTTTGGCGATGTACCTTCAAGATGCGCTAATAAAACTGTGTATTTTTCAAATTCCTGAACGAAAATGTAACGAAAAATGTAAAACACACTTTTAAAAAATAGCGAAGTAAAAGTACAGATATTTGCTCTAAAAATGTAGTGAAGTAAAAGTAAAAGTATCGGTCTTAAATTTTACTTAAGTAAAGTACAGATACACAATTTTTCTACTTAAGTACAGTAACGGTTGACGTTCCACCACTGCATATGGTAAACGTACAAGAAAAAACTCCAGTTTCTCAGCCTAGTTAGGAATGTATTTAGATTTGCAGACATTGTGTTTTTGAGTCTGTTTGTAACCAAGAAGTTAACACAAACTGATTTGGTCGTTTGAGGACAATTTTTCTAAATCAGGTGATGAATATTGGAGATTCTTCAAAAAGTGAATTGATTTTTCTTAATTTTCTTTAATTTGTAATTCATTTCAAGGAATCAAGCTGATTTCTGTTTTGTTTTTTTTAACTGGACATCTGCTCTCCAACATTCTGTTAAACAATGTTTTCATGCATGGATGTTTTCAGCAGACGCTGGACCGGCGTCTTTATTTTCCTGCCTGAATGACCAAGATTTCTATCTCAGAGTCAGAATGAGAGCTAAAGTAGTTCATACTAAATGCCACAAAAAAGATGCCCGTTCAGTTCTTTCCTGTAAAAACAGCGGCATTAAACATAAACTGGGAATGGATACATCATCAGTTCCCTGAAGCCATAGTTAAACAGGCTGAATCATACGACCACTCCTTCCCTCGGTCTGCCACAAAGTGAGACAATTTGTCCCACGTAATAAACAGCAATAGAATAAATCCCATTAGTCTGCTTCCTCAGGCTTCCGTCTCCAGATACATTTGTCAGAAGCAAGGTTAATTAGCGCACTCCATCATGTCCAAACTCACGGTAGAAAATAATCGAAGAGGTCAGTAGTCTGTATGTGTGAATGATCACACGACTTTTTGTTTTCTGATGGCAGTCACAAAGTCCATGGTGCCTTTTTAGACAAATCCTCCATCGGCAGGAAGGTCTGTCTGTTGTCATGGCAACTGTCCACCTGCACGCAGGATCCATGGGATCGGCTGCACACCGGGCACGACCCAGCATTGGTTCCACACACACAGCCACATGCAAACACACATACTCGCTCACGAATGCAGGCACATGTATGAAACACACACACAAATAGATGCATGAACACACATACATATGAAGACACAAATATGTAAAAACATGCGTACACAAGCAAAAAATGCATACACATGCACAAATATGGCACACCTGAAAACATGGACACACATGTAAAAATGCTCATGCATACAAACTGAGTCCCCCACCCTTGCACACACATGCACTCACACACACGTATGTATATAGACATATTCCGTTCTGTCATCTTCCGCTTGTTCCGGGGTTGGGTCGCGGAGGCAACAGCCTCAAACGGGCAGCCTAGGCCTCTCTCACCCCGGCTGCATCCTCCAGCTCACCTGGAAGGATCCCAAGTCGTTCCCCTGCCAGCTGTGAGACATAGTCTCTCCAGCCCGTCCGGGGTCTGCCCCTTGGTCTTCTCCCGGTGTGATGTCCACAAAACACCTCGCCCGCGAGGCGCTCGGGGTCCATCCTGACCAGATGCCCAAACCACCCCATCTGGCTCCTCTCGATCTGGAGGAGGAGCGGCTCGACACCGAGCTCCTCCCGGATGGCAGAGCTCCTCACCCGATCTCTGAGTGAGAGCCCAGCCACCCTGCGGAGGAAGCTCATTTCGGCCTCTTGTACCCGCGATCTCATTCTTTCGGTCACCACCCACACCAACCTATGGTTACATAGACGTATGTAAACATAAATTAAAACACAGGTGCATACACAAAAATGTGCATACACTCATAGATACCCCTATTTACATGTATGCACACATACACACACACACCTATGCATTTACAGTATCTACACATATCTGGGCATCTGTACCAACTTCTCATCCGGTCTGATGGCTTCCACTCATCCCTCCTTCTCCTTTCTTCCTCTATTTCTGTCATAAAACTTCAGAACAAACCAGAGACCTGTTTCCATTCTCTGACTCAGCACAGGAGCAACCTGAAACTTTCCTTCACGTCTTCCACACCCACTCAGCCTACTTTTTCAAGCGGATTTCCATAAAGTTTCTTTGTTTGACATTTAGCCGTACCAACTCAAACACCTATTTGCTAAAAGGTCACAGCCTTAAAAGCTTTCAGCTCAGCAACTTCGATTAGAGACTTCTCTGCCGTATTGAGTCTGACCCGGCTTTTCTTTTTCCACCTGGTCAGTAGGTCTCTACATTCAGCAGCATTTCTTTTTCTCTTGTATTAAACATGCAAAGACTTTTATAGCGGAAAACTCCATGTTTGTGCTTCCATCTCCAACCTTTCCTCTCAGCTCTCTGTGGGAATGAAAGGAGGGCTTGATTAATGCAGATTTCCCTTTTAAACATTCATGATGTTTGGCGAAGTCTATTAGAAGCACATGACTTATTCAGGTGGAAGTTTTCTTCATTTCTGGCTCCCACTGTTCCCCAGGAGAGAGAGAGAAAGGGAGGATCGTCCAAGTTTTATGTGCAGCAGAGAAAAAAAAATGGATGCCTGTCTTTAACAAGCATTTATCCATCCGTATTTTTTAATCAAATCCAACTTTTTATCTGGGGAGCTTTTCAAATGCATCACAACGAGTATCAAAAACAGATAAAAACAAAACAATTCGGCCTTTTTATAACAATATGAATAGTTTCTATGACCCTGAGGTCCCTTGGCAGGCTGTTACACAGGTGAAAACCATGATGATGGACCAATCAAATCCAACTTTTTTTCTGGGGCGTTCTTCAAATGCATCCCAACAGGTATCAAAAACAGTTAAAAACAAAACAATTCAGCCTTTTTTAAACAATATGAATAGTTTCTATGACCCTGAGGTCCCTTGGCAGGCTGTTACACAGGTGAAAACCATGATGATGGACCAATCAAATCCAACTTTTTATATAGGGAGCTTTTCAAATGCATCACAATGGGTATCAAAAACAGATAAAAACAAAACAATTCAGCCTTTTTTTAACAATGGGAATAGTTTCTGTGACCCTGAGGTCCTTTGTTAGGCTGTTACACAGGTGAAAACCATAATGATGGAACAATGAATGCATCGATGTCGGTCTTGGTTCTAACTGAACAAACAACTAAAAGGCCACTTCAAAAGAATTTCAGAACTCCAATGCTTTTTGCCCCTAAACTTCTTTCCATTGTCTACATTTTTTCTTTTTTTTCTTCATTTCTTTGTTCACACAGCCATCTTATGTTTCCTCATCCCTTCGTCCTCCTACAACCTTCTATACTTTCTTCACAGCCCTTCCAGCTGCCAGTAAGTGCACATTAAACTTTGTCGTGTTTCAGGCATCTTGCCTAAATTCTTCCATTTAAAATCAGTGTTGGAAAGCAAACAAAGCGACTATCTATCGGGCCATCCCGCTTCTGAAATGACCACATTCATCCCGCCTGCTGATATCCTTCCCTTTGTTTGCTGGATGTGACAACATTAAGATTGTATCTGCAGTCTCATCCAGGCCCCTGAAGATTACCGTCATTATTCAGCAGTCAAAGCCAAACATTCTTCCAATAACAGACCTAAACCTCCTGGGGGATTTAGCTTATCACAGCATATGCAATAAACACCCAGTTTTAGGACTAACTGGGCTTCCCCAACTCTACTTTTCTCTTTAAAGATTTAATGCATTTCTATTTGAAAGGGGTTTTTTTAAAGATTTTTGTTGTGAATTTTGCAGAAAAATAGTGAGAATGTTTGAATTTAAAGTCTCAACCAAGATAAGTTGAGTTATCTTTGTTTCTTAAACTCATCGACCACAAACTGTCCCAGACTTAAAGACACTTCTGTGCCTATGCATGTAAAGCCCGCAGGGTGCACATCCAGAAAATGCCATCGCAAATTGAGATTGCTAACAGTTTACGCCACGCTGACATTTTCCAGCTGGTCGCACTTAAAGGTCAGGCTCTCCACCTGAAGACGAAGGCATGTGGGGACACTGGATGTGGTCACTGCCTGATCAGTACCAACATATTGTTACAGTGGTGCGCTCAGAATGCAGGGCCGCGGGCTGGAAGCCAGCAATGCACTTGTTAGCGGCCAGAGGAAAAAGGTGGTATTTCACCCAGAGATTCCTTCAAAGCAAATATTTATTTTCTAAGTGCAGCTTTTAGGAAGAATCAGACCAGCTTGAAGGGAGTAGCACTTTAATCTGATACATCGGCTTTTTATTTCTGGGAAGCAAAAAGCAGACATGTAGAAATATAAATGTGACACGATTGGGTAAAATTTGGGGGAATTTAGCACAATAACAATAAAATGATCATAATAAGATGTTAAAAGCTATTTTTCCTGTTGATTTTACTTCATGTGAGTCGGGTGTATTGAGCCAGGAACACAATGAAAACTGTATGGACACCATCCCTCCAGGACCGAGTTTGACACCCGTGTGGTTGCAAACAGCATACAGAAGTTGCTACGACGAGTGTGACAGAGTGAACCTCTTGAGCTCATCCCCTTTTTAATTCACAGCATTTTCAGCTTTCTGGCCTATCATAAAATTTTATTTTTATTGCCAAACATGCCCGAACTTTTTCAACTGCCTCTGTTAACGACCTATTTTTATTCTGTGTCAGCCCAGCCATTTCTTCAGTTCTGAAAAGGAATAATGAATTTTTTTTCAAAGTGTTTGCAAAAATTGTAATAAAAACTTGCAACTTTATTTTAAAAGGTATTCAAGACAAGTATGTTCAGAAATAACAAAAGTTGAGCGGAAACTTTTTTTTCCCCGTTACGTTGTCTGCGCTTATCCGGGGTCGGCTTTGTCTCACCCCGGCTGCATCCTCCAGCTCACCCGTGAGGATCCCGGGTCGTTCCCCGGCCAGGTGTGAGACATAGTCTCTCCAGCTTGTCCGTGGTCTACCTCTTTCTCTCCTCTCGGTGGGACGTGCCCAAAACATCTCACCAGCAAGATGCTCAGGAGGCATCCTGACCAGATGCCCAAACCACCCCATTTGGCTTCTCTCGACCTAAAGGAAAAGCAGCTCGCCTCCGAAACTGAGCAGAAACTTCTTTGATGCAAATTGAAACTACTTTCTAACAAATTTATTTTTTAAGAAATATCAAAACTAATTTTATAAATTTACTTTCCAAATAAAAAAAAAAATCTTTCTTAAAATCCTAATGCGATGCATTTCATTCCTTCTAAAAAATAAAATGTTAATTAAAACAACCACTTAGTTTCAAATGGATTTGTTTTCCTAGTTTGCTCCGTGTGGATCTCGTGTTTATTTGACCTGAGGACACGTGCATGAGCTGCGATTATTAAAGCGAGAACTGAGCTGTCGTGGCTCATGCTCATTCAGTACGGAAACACGGCGGCGGCCATGATTAAGTGTCAGCCATGATTTCCCTCTTGCATACTTTAAATGTTACCTGATTAAGTGGGTCATACTTATCAACTAAACACATACATGGAGGTGTGCACACGCAGTGTTCCCACCCCAACATGACGCACAGACCTCAACCCAGACACACACTCCCCCTGATAATAAGCAGTCACACAGAGGAGATGGTGTGCAGCATCTGAAGGGCATCACCAGTGTCTCTGTCTCTCAGGTATCAGGGAGATAGCGAACCAGCTGCGATGTCATTTATCTTTCCGACAGCGACAGGCCTTGGTGAGAGCAACGTCAGGCGAGCTGCACAGTGTCGGGGTGTTCTCTCTTACGTTCCCCCCCCAATGGCTTTTAACACAATGCAGGCTGTAGCATGTTATAGTAACGTCTATTTTCCACACTAATTCTTATGACTAGCATTTCTGGCATTTTTTTTTTTTGTTTTTTTTTGCTCAGCCTTCTCTTTTGGAACGCCACAGGTAATTTGGATCAAGAACTAGCTTACAGGCACTAAACAAACCAAGTGTTTCAGTTTGGAACGATGGTTACATGACTGTGTATATGCAGAAATGATAGCTCATCTGGTTAACATGTTACAGTAGTGTTAGAGTAAATGGTTTAGAAGAGTGTTTCCTGACCGTAGGCACACGTACTGATAGCCTAATCCATTAGGCTGTTTTGTAGAAAAAGTTTCAAAAAAGTCTTCTGGACAATTTAATTCTTGATCGAGACGTTTCGACTTCCATCCGGAAATCATTTTCAATCTGAATGAAATGGACTGAAAACTGGATCTATTTATACTAACCTGAGTAAAAGGTAAAAAATAGTAAGGAGGGGCGCGACCAATGAGCCTGTGTTACATATGGTGGCCGTGAATGGCTCCTATTGTAGCCACAGACCAGTAAACGAACCCTATCATAAAAATGCTGAAAGCCTAGTGAATAGAAATTCCTGCTAACGAGAGGCGTGAATCTGGGTCACGAGGTGTCATCTTTTAGTGCATGGCTTCAAAAGGCTGCTGTAAATCCCGGGCAGAATGTATCTAACGCCTCCACTCTGATTCAGTGAGGGACTCTCTTTCATCACAAAGATGGCTTCCTTCACCCCTCTTTCAAACCATCCTTTCTCTCTACTTAGAATCTTCACCTCACTGTCCTCAAAAGTGTGTTTGGTGGATTTAAAATGCAGACTGCAGCGGTACAGCAGACTGTACCACAGTGGGTTACTGGTCTGGGTTTGTTTACTGGTCTGTGGCTACAATAGGAGCCATTCACGGCCATCATAGGTAACACAGGCTCATTGGTTGAGCCCTGCCTTACTATTTTTTTACCTTTTACTCAGGTTAGTATATATACAGTATATCCAGTTTTCAGTCCATTTCATTCAGATTGAAAATGATTTCCGGATGGAAGTTGAAACGTCTCGATCAAGAATTAAACTGTCCAGAAGACTTTTTTGAAACTTTTTCTACTATGGATCACTCCTGGATGAATGAGGGACTACACGGACATTAGGCTGTTTCTTAAAATCAAATTGACCAGAACTGGTTGGCACCAATCTGGCTAAGGGACTCCTCTTCTGGGCTCAATGAGAACACAAGATTTACTTTCAAATTAATCCTATACATTCTTCTTAAAAAAAGACCTTAATAGTTGCAGAAGTCACACCTAGGCTTACAGTAGTGCTCCATCTGGACCAATCAACACTACAATACCTATCATACGGTTATAAAATCAGCATTTTAACAGAAAAAAACTCCATAATTAACATTTTTATTCAATGCGCAATTCAGTGTTGAAAAAGCTTCTTATTGTGCAACCAGTCGCACACACAAAACCCTCAATAAAAACTTTATAACCTTTAATAATATATGAGAATATAACAACGGCCATAAACGTTGAGGTCACAAAATTTTAAAATCTTACTCTACCTAGTTTACATGCAGATCTCATTCATTTTTTATTAAGGATGTATGGTGATGCAGAGATGGATCGGTGCAACGTCAGCAATAACTAGGACGCAGCATCGATTCGTTGTGGAAAAGAAAGAGCAGATCCGAAAAGCAAAGCTCTCGATTTACAAGTCGATCTACTTTCCAACCCTCACCTATGGTCACCAGCTGTGGGTGGTGACCAAAAGAATAAGATCACGGATACAAGCGGCCGAAATGAGCTTCGTCCGCATGGTGGCTGATCTCACTCAGAGATCAGGAGAGGAGTTCTACCATCTGGGTAGAGCACTGTGTCGCGCAGCTCGAGAGAAGCCAGATAGGGTGGTTTGGGCATCTGGTCAGAATGCGTCCCGAGTGCCTCGCCGGCGAGGTGTTTAGGCACGTCCCACCGGGAGCAGACCAACAGGCAGACCCCGGACCTGCTGGAGAGACTATGTCTCACAGCTGGCCAAGGAACGACTCGGGATCCTTCCGGATGAGCTGGAGGATGCAGCTGGGGCGAGAGAAGCCAGGGCTTCCCGTCTGAGGCTGTTGCCCCTGCGACCCAGCCCCGTATAAGCGGAAGATGACGGAACGGAAAGGTATGGTCTACGGCAAGTGAAGGCATTTTGTTTCTGGTCTATATGTCCATTCCGTTGTCTTCCGCTTATCTGGGGCCGGGTCGCCGGGGCAACAGCCTCAGATGGGAATCCCAGGCTTCTCTCACCTCAGCTGCATCCTCTAGCTCCCCCAGAAGGCTCCCTATTTGGTGCTTTAATCCAAGCAGGAGAAAACTTCAAACAAATGATAGCAAATGGCTTTCCCTCCCAAATCACAACAAAGCCAAACTGGAACGCGGCTCTCTTTTTTTTGGAAGATTGTAAAACATGTCAGTCCTTCCTTCCTCATCTAAAACAACCTAACATGACACTGTTGTGAATCTGTAACAGTCAAAGTAATTTATAAAAACATCAAGTCAATGTTAAAAGAAAAAAAAAAATAGGGCACTTGTTAAATCCTGTTAAATAAAACAAAAGAAAAATGGGATTTTCTAAGCAAAAGGACCATGAGTAACAGCCAATCACGAAGGTGCATCAGGCCAATGCACAACCCAATGGGATTACATGACAAGAGCTTCCAAAGTCAGAGTAAAAGCATGTCTCTGTCAAAGCTAATCTAAGATGTAAACGGGACGTATGGAGCTTCACAGCTGAACGGGAACTTGCAGTTTTTAATAGTTGGACAGTGTTAGCAACAGAATGTTGAGAACAGGGGAGTATTTGTCTTTTTAGCAACTTTAAGGCGTCTTTTGGCAACAATTAAGAGCTTAAAAAACGTGGGAAATCCAGCTAGAGGGACCCTCAGTTTATCAGAAAAAAAAAATAAAAAATGCTACTTCCAACGAAATATAAAAACTCACTGGAAACTCATGGGTCCAGAAAGGTCAGAGATCCTAAAGTGGTCATTTTGAGCCTGTGAGTTTAAAATGAACGACATTGTATGACAATGTAAACAGACCTGACAGCCAATCAGGTGGAGCTAGGTCAGAGGTGGGCAAACTTTTTGACTCGTGGAGCCACATTGAGTTCTAACATTTCACGAAGGGGCCGGAACAGGAGCAGAAGGATGGCATGCTTTGGTAACCCCTAGATTAAACCGATAGAATGGCGTGCTAGATTTTAAACAAGCGCGCTAAATGTTACATCAAGAGCGTTAAATTTCAAATCTAGCAGCACTACGTCTGAAATCTAGTGCGATAGCGCTTAAAATGTGCATTTATCAGCGCTAAACCCAATCTGGATCCTTAGCGCTTAGAGTTAGGTTTGAAATCTAAGCGCTTGATGTAACATTTTGCTCATTTTAACATCTAACATGCTTGTGTACGTGCGTACACTGGACCAGATAGCTTTCCATATCTGTGCATACTGTTTATTTTGACAGCATGCACATCACAGAGGCACACGTATTGCAATGGGAGCAGTGTTGTCATAATCTTTGGCACCATCTAGTGGGAAAACATCAGAATTGCAGGAGAAAAAAAAACAATAAGGTTTATTTATTAAATTTTTTTAAGTTCGGCTGGCCAGCTTAAAACGTTTAGCGGGCCGTAGTTTGCCCATGCCTGCGCTAGGTACTCCTCCTCCTGTGGCCGAGGTTATCACCGGAGTTTCAAGAAGGCAGAGACGTTTGCCAAGACTTGACATCCTGTTTATTTTTATTTTTTATTTTTTTTTTACAGACTACCATGCTTGACAGGCTGTCTATTAGTTATTTAAGCACAGATGCATTCATACATAAAAAGATGTTTATAGTTTTTGAGTTCTTGCCCATACAAGCCTATATGAACCCATAAACACCAGTTTTTACTCATATTCAGGAGAGGTGTGCATTTAATTTAACATAGAGGGAATCCCCTGTTAGTTGTTAAAATCCAATCAGCAACTGGTCAGATTCACGTTCTCAATCTCATACATCTTTAGATCTTTTATGAAACACTTCTGAAATTTATAGGCAATCCTCCTAGTTTGAGAGATTCTGCTGCATGGATTTGATGTTTTCTGTGTTTGGTTTGTATTCAATTCATCTTTTTTCCAGACTCAAAGTCCACTTCTTCTTCTTTCTTCTTTCCATTTAACCCTATCTGCTGCATCTTCTTCGGTCACACCAACTATCTTCATGTCTTCCTTCACTGCATCCATGAACCTCCTCTTCGGTCTTCCTCTGGGCCTCTTTCCTGGTGGTTCCAAACCCAAAATCCTTCAGCCGATGTACTCTCTCTCTCTCCTCTGTATATGTCCAGACCATCTCAGTCTGGCCTCTCTGACTTTAAAACCTCTAACATGTGCTGTTCCTCGAATCCTGTCCATCCTGGTCACTCCCAGAGAGATCCTCAGTATCTTCATCTCTGCTACCTCCATCTCTGCTTCCTGTCTTTTCCTCAGTGCCACTGTCTCTAGACCAAAAAGTATGGCCGCTCTCACCACGATTTTGTACACTTTTTCTTTCATTTTAGCTGAAACTCTTCTATCACACATCACACCTGATACTTTTCTCAACCCGTTCCAACTCGCGTGCACACACTTTTTCACCTCTTTTCCACACTCTCCATTGCTCTGGACTGTTGATCCTAAGTACTTAAAATCTTCCACCTTCTTTATCTCTTCTCCCTGTAACCTCACTTTCCCATTTGGATCCCTCTCATTCACACACATGTACTCTTTTTTACTCTGACTAATCTTCATTCTTCTTCTTTCTAGTGCAAACCTCCACCTCACCAGCTTGGAGTCTACTTGATAACCATTCATAAAAGACAAAAACCCCCCAAAAACAATTTAAAAATCATCTGTAAAAAAGTTAGTTGTGCCATTGTCTCTTTAAGCCTGGCTGATAACGTGTTGCACTGCATGATACATTTGTGAAGAACGCAATTATTTAACTATCACACTTGTTGAGTCTACACATAAAATTTAACACAGTGTTCAAAACAGGGCTTTTAATGTGTTAACCCCTACACTGACAAACATGTTGGTTTCCAATCCCATAATTACAAATGATGCCACTCTCAATCTAAAAACTCTATTTTTCATATTTCGATTGCCATGGCTAAATGAGGCGAGCCAAAAACAAATATCTACTTATACAACCCAAACATGAAAGTTTCCCCAAACTCCAACCATAAAAAAACAAGTGAATCCAAACCTCCAGCAACTCTGTGCAAGCAAAAATAAACAGCATTTATCCTCTCTCTCTTAAGGATTGCACTAAATCGCATTAACGCTGTGCATATTTACCACCTCTCAGAGCCTCCGCACACTCGCTCAGTCCCCAAACAGAAATAACTAAGAATAACTGGGCTGGCAATAAAGGCACCAGAGGCTCTCACATTTTGTTTTTCTCAGTGTGATTGCTCCATGCCGCATGGGATTTAGGAATAATCTTTAGTTGAAAGCAGATTTATATCAAACAAAATGAAAATATGTAATTTGAGCTGAGAAAGCGATGCTAATAAAGTCAACTAAGTCATCTAAGAATTTTCATTTTCAAGGTAGAAACAGAACTAATAATAATTTTTGCAGTCATCGTCCTGCTTCATTCCAAACCAGAATAAATAGTTTATCCCTGCTAAAGTCCAGGACGCATAAAGCTTCTTACGGGCGAAAGAACCATATTCAATAGGTTCCATATAAACATAGGATCTACTTTTCTAAGAATTTGATGGTGAATAAATAGCTAAACATCTGGGACATCATATACTGTATCTAGTAATGAGAGAATAAATGTATGGACATGATGATGCATGCGCTGAAAAAAGCTGCTTAAACACAGCTTATGCATTTTTTATTCTTTCCATCGGAAACTTAATCTGAACTAAACATAGAAAATGTTACAGTATGTACGGTATGTCCAAAAAAAACCACTAGAAAGAGGTGCCCACTCACTTTAAGCACAAAAGTTTAATGTATTATAAACGTATGGGATCGGGATTTGGTAAAGGCAATTTTTTAAAATCAAATGATTTGATCTCAAGGGTAATAAAAAAAAAAAAGAAAAAAAAAAAAAACCCTGATTCCAACATCGCTAGTTAAAATAATTTTCGGACTTTATGAGGGTCAGTTGCCTAACAATGAAAATTGTCCAGCTTACTCAATGAATCCCCATCCTATTTAAAAAATTTACACACCAGGCAATAACCAAGAGACTGTATTGATTCGTTGTGGTAAAGAGAGAGCTGAGCCGAAAAGCAAAGCTCTCGATTTACAAGTCGATCTATGTTCCAACGCTCACCTATGGTCACCAGCTGTGGGTGGTGACCGAAAGAATGAGATCACGGATACAAGTTGCCGAAATGAGCTTCCTCCGCAGGATGGCTGGGCTCTCACTCACAGATTGGGTGAGGAGCTCTGCCATCTGGGAGGAGCTTCGTGTCTAGCCACTCCTCATCCAGGTTGAGAGAAGCCTGATGGGGTGGTTCAGGCATCTGGTCTGGATGCCCCTCGAGCACCTTGTTTGTGAGGTGTTTCGGGCACGTCCCACCAGGAGACCAAGAAGCAGACCCCGGACTCGCTGGAGGGAGAGTAGCCAGGGCTTCCCATCTGAGGCTGTTGCCCCTGCGACCCGGCCCCGGATAAGTGGAATATGACGAACGTAACACCAGGCATAAATAAATCTGAAAAAGGGATTCTTAGGATTCCGGAAACCACAAATGATTCAAGTTTTTTTCCCAATTAATTGGTTAAAAACTTTTTAAGATAAATCAGCCTTTCACATGTACAGTATTTCCCACCTATACATGATCATGTCTGGGATTCGTGTTAGTGTGACTCCAAAATTATTGTCAAGTAAAAATGTTCAAATGAACAAGAAGGTTTTAAAATCCATTTGGAGAGACTGCCTTTTACCTACAAACAAAAATGCTATTTACGGATCCTGCAATTAAAATGAGCACTGCTTTAGCACCTTTAAAATGCTCTTGATTCGCTCATGATGAAAACATATTTTAACATGCTTTTTTTAAAAATCTCCATCTGCATGCAGAGATGGATCGGTGCAACGTCAGCAATAACTAGGACGCAGCATCGATTCGTTGTGGAAAAGAAAGAGCAGATCCGAAAAGCAAAGTTCTCGATTTACAAGTCGATCTACGTTCCAACCCTCACCTATGGTCACCAGCTGTGGGTGGTGACCGAAAGAATAAGATCACGGATACAAGCGGCCGAAATGAGCTTCGTCCGCATGGTGGCTGATCTCACTCAGAGATCAGGAGAGGAGTTCTACCATCTGGGTAGAGCACTGTGTCGCGCAGCTAGAGAGAAGCCAGATAGGGTGGTTTGGGCATCTGGTCAGAATGCGTCCCGAGTGCCTCGCCGGCGAGGTGTTTAGGCACGTCCCACCGGGAGCAGACCAACAGGCAGACCCCGGACTTGCTGGAGAGACTATGTCTCACAGCTGGCCAACTGTTTAACCATAGCAGACAAAAAATTTTAAACGCTTTTCCACCAGTAGGTAGTTTCATTTCACCATGCATGTGTCCACAAAGGACGTGCACGTGTCTGCTAGGACGTGTCACCTATCAGATAAACCCTTCCTCCTCAGCATGCAGACAGATAGGTTCATACCTAAGTTATCATATCCATCAAAGCACATGCTGAGCTGATTCGGGGTGCATAAACTTAAATTTTACTGCATTTCTCAGTTTTTTTTTTTCCTCTTTCTTTTTACCTAAAATGTGTTAAATGTAAATGTAACGTATCAATGTCCCAAAAAAGATGGGAATCAATCCAAGTGTGAATACTAAATAAAAATAGCAACAAGGTGGAAAGATGTTTTTATTTTTTTTTTATCAAACAGAGAGCTTGGCTGGAAATAATCATCCAAGTCTTATCTGTTTGAGCGTGTCAGGAGTGGATGGTCTGCAGAGACAGAGATAAGTCAGTCTCTTGCTATCAGTTTCAGAGGGAATCCTGCTTTTTAGGATCATGCTGAGGTCAAATCTTCCCCTCAAACAAAATGCAATGTTTTGATTTCGTCTTTTATTTTTCCAAATTATAGAATTGGTGCAAAAATAAGCAGTATTTTAAAAAAAATGGCAAAAAATATCCCCATGAATAATTCAATGTTTCCATGTTTGCTATAGTTTTTATACTTGTACGATAATCAGCCAGTCGTAACGGTCTGTAAATTTTTTTGTGAACGTGACATATTTGTATTTGACTCCAAAAAACAGCTCCTATTGGTGAAATAATATGTTCTGCCCATCCCTCAAGTGAAGAAAAAAAAGATAGAAAGTACCCAACTTCATCTGGCTCCTCTCGTTGCAGAGGAGCAACAGCTCTTTGCTGACCTCAAAGATCCACCGGGTAATCTGGGACTTTCAGAATTTCTTTTTCCAGCTATAAATCCTGACGATTCCATACTAATCATTATATAAATGGTTTCTAAAACAATGTTATGCATTAGATAATTCCAGCTATTTATTATTTTAGAGGCAAAGTTCACATCGTGACCAGTAACCCACAACAGTGAGAAGAGGAAGCGTAATTAAGCTTCTTCATTTTTTGGCCCAGAGGTGAAAAAATACCAGTTCATAATTCGCCATTTATGATAAATCAGATGAATCAACTCCATATTTTACCAATTAATATCAATTATTTTTGCTTTAACACCCGCTTGGGTGGGCTGTGCTGAACAGAACATTTTGCAGGGAAAGCCGGAAGCTGTGTAAATGAGCTCTCTGGGCAAACAATGGAGGAGTGTTGTTGTTCATCAGGGACAGAAAGGGGTGACTGCTCCGGACATCGTTTATCGACATAAAAATGGCTTCTGCCCGCTGGCATGAGTTAAAGTTGAATAGAAACCAACAGTTAATGTGCCATATGCTGAGGCAGGTTTGATACAATGTGTAAACAATTACTGTTACCAAGATATGTATATATTTTATCTAATAGGGAATAAATTGCAGATGTTCAACTTTCTAGTTAGATGACATAAGATTCCACCCATTCATCATCCTTACGTGGTGGTAAAAGTTGTGGGGTTCCCCAAGGTTCAATTTTAGGCACGCTACATTTTAATCTGTACATGTTACCACTTGGGAATATCATCAGATTGGTTTTCACAGCTTTGCTGATGATACACAGATTTACATTGCTGTGACTCCTGATGACCCAGAACCTGTTAATGTCCTTTTAAAATACATTTTAGATATAAAGTTATGGGTGGAACGTATAGCACACCACCGACACACCCACAATTTGTCATATACAACTATGATGAATGACTAACAATGTGAAGGTGCACTAATTTGATCTTTTCCTAGGTGAGCAACCTCTTCACGCCATCTCTAAAAGAGATTCTGGTTACCTCAACAACCCATGAGTTAATCTCCTCTATCGTCCCGTACACCTCTTACTTCATCCTTCAGTTTTGAAGAATAACTCAAGAAGAGATGTAAAAAGAAAACTCTTTATGTTAAGAAACAGAAGAAATGTGGGTCTAAGGGTCCGGAGGGAATTTGGTAACAAATGAAAGCAAGAAACAGAAAAGAGAGAATCATAGAGAGACAGAGAGAACCCAGGTGCTGGGGTTTTCCAGTTCACCACTCTGAAACACGAGCCAACACAACACTTAAGATGTCCAGGGAGATTGTTAAAAGAGACATTTAAGGTAGAAAACACGGTTGGATTTGTCATTTCACAAACCTTTAAACTTAACTGAGTTCCAGTTTTCATTGCTTCTGTTGACAGGCGGGTTTTTCCGATAAAGTCAGTAAAACTCCAGCATTTTTCAATTTCTAACATTACACATAGCTGTAGCTCAACAAATAAGCAAACAATTTACTGAGTAAATAAATACCAACACATTTTTGCAGGAACACTGTTTAAATAGGACTTTAAGCTGATGTTTTTTTGTCATTGTGCAATTTTTGGCATTTTTACATTAACAAATTTTATGTTCCATCATTTCATTCATTCATCTTTAAATTAATTTATTTATGCGTACAAACAATATTCCATTCATGTATATTTATTTTCCCTATCCATCTATTCATATTTCTGCTCATCTATCATAAGTCACAGACTGACTCTGGGTCTGGAACAAAAATGAGGGAAACACAGACAAATTGTGGGCCAAATCAAATTAAGTTTATTGTAAAATAAAGACACAATCATCATAAATACAAATTCAACATTGAAGAAACTGACAAACCAAAAGTATACCTGACCAGCAGATCACAAAACAGAGAGAAAACAATTAGTGCAGGCATCTTTTTCAAAATGAGCCCAGCTAGCACCACTCAGACAGCTCTGTCCCTGCCTGCAGGAGCCTCCTCCCCTGCCTGCAGGAGCCTCCTTCCCTGCCTGCAGGAGCCTCCTCCCCTGCCTGCAGGAGCCTCCGCCCCTGCCTGCAGGAGCCTCCGCCCCTGCAGGCTATCAATTCATCCATTCACTTATGCAGCTAATCCGTATTCCAATTAGTCATTAGACGTCCATCTTTCTTTGTAATCATACATCCATCTCCTGGATGAATAAATTCCTATTCTTATATCTTTCATCCTACTATCCATTTATCCATTCATCTACCTCACCAAGAAGGCGTCTAGACACACGAGCCACCTTTACTGTCACCTGTCAACCACCTGCAGGACAAATAACTTTTTTATGCTAACTCATTCACACCATCTTCAACATCGAAGATTTTTTTTTCTATAAAGGGCAGAAATCATATTTCTAAAACTGCATATGCAGCGGTTTCTGTTTGACAGCTAAGTAATTAAAGGCGTCCAAGCATGGACAGGGTATCACATGAAAATGTCTGCATTACACATACTACGGGCCCAAAATAAATCCAGTAAAAGTGAGTTTGCGCAGAAAGGCACTCTCTATGGTAGAAAACAAAAACACACGCATCTGAATATGGATGGAAAATGAATATTGGAGCCAATAGGTCAATGCTCATATGATCATTTATCAGCTTCAACAGCCTCATGCTGTACGCAAACAGTTTGTTTTCCTAATAAATGTAATTCAGCAGGTCATAATAGCTGCCCCCACGCAGCCAGCTGCATGTAGATGTGAGGCAAGAGACCTGAGTAGAGACACAGGGGTAAAATTCACCAGCTTTGAAGTTGCTTGAAAAAACAAACAGATTTCATAAATGTTATAGTCTGTTAATAAAGCTACTTTATATCCTCAGTGTAGGAAATCATCCGTCTTCTGAATACCCAGGTGGAGGCCCAGCAATACCTCCACAGTTTTATTTTGAACAGAAATGGAAAGAATTTCCTTTTTATCATAATAAGAAAGGATGCTGATGTTTGTTGAGAACTAAATATGCTCAAATCCCAAAATATGGTGTCCCTCAGGGATGCAACCTGGGCACATCAACTTTCAGGCAAACATACTCATTACTCACAAGAAAAAGAGAAAATTTTTCTTTTCTTTTTTTTTCTTCCCATAGCGTTCTCTGCACCAGGTCATCTAAATATCTGTAACCATGGAGCTTCTGTTTCACTCTCCTGTATTATAATTCTATTTTAAAACCACATTCACACGTCTCATGGTAATCAAACTTGAGAAAATCACTTGAGAACCTGGTTAGAATGCCTCCTGAATGTTTCCCTGGTGAGGTGTTCTATGTAAATCTCATCAGAAGGAGACCCCAGGGGAATATTCAGGATACACTTGAGGAACTTTGTTTGCCAGGTGGGATCCATGGATGAGCGGGAAGAACATCGGTCCCTCGTTAATCGTGCCAGTTTTGTTTTAAAAATAACCTGCAATGGGCAAAATTTGCAAAGGAGCATACTTTATTTTATTTCATTTATTGTAGTTATTTTAACACTGTTAAACCCCTCTCATTCCAGAATTCATAGATATGTCTCAGACAGGGATGGACAAGAGTGAGAGCTTTAATTATCGGATATTGTGAAACTATAGCATTTATTTCTCGCTGGAAATCCTATGCGAACAAAGAGTAGGCTACACATATCTCATTCAAAAGCATTTGATCTCAAATATAGAAACTTATTTCCTATTATTTTCTCCAGGTAGGGAAAATTTCAGCAGTCGCATAACCTTAATGAGGTCCAAAAAAAAAAAAAAAGGCACGGGTAGTCGAATGGGTGTAAGTTACCCTTTCCTAAGTCCGCTATGTGGAGAGCCAATCAGCACACAGAATGCAATGTATCAAGTGGAATGCACAAAAAAAAATGTAGAGAATGTAGACAATGTAGGTCTGCCTCCTCACCCATCAGTGCATACACGGCACTGCACCTGTTTATCTCCAAGAACTCCTAACCCTCCACACCACTGTCCGAGACCTGCGCTCCTCCTCCTCCTAATACCTGCACCAACCAAGGACCAAACTCTCCACAATGGGGGACAGGGCCTTCCAGGCAGCTGCTCCACGGCTCCGGAACGATCTTCCCGAGAGCTTGGGGGCTCCACAGAGCGTTGAGGTTTTTAAGAAAAGACTGAAGACATTTTTATTTCTAAAGGCTTTTTAGCAAAGTTTTTAGTGTTGTTTTTTGTGTTGTGGTTTTATTTAATTTTGCTGTTTGTTGTTCCTTTTGGTCATTGTAGCACTTTGAGATCTCCACTAGAGATATAAAGTGCGTTACAAATAAATTTTTTATTATTAGTAATAATAAAGCTGCGAAATTGCACAAAAAAGTTTCAAGAAACAGCGAGGGCAAAAATGGCTAACCATGTTACAGCCAGGAATCATTGTATAAGTAGAATGAATAGATCAAATCTCATTTCAAGTCTTCATTGGTCAACTTCATCAAAATTTATACAAAATATTTTCTTCTAATAAAAACTCATGTTCGAAAAGCGAAAACACCTGATTAACCAAACAGCTGATTCTCCAAGAGCGAAGCAACTGTTCATGTTCTCTACGTCCCACCCCAGGCTCAATGTTTGAACATCATCTCTTCTGATTCCTTCCAGCTCCCCAGTCACTCACAGCTTAGAAATTTAATCATAATTGGATTAAAAAAAATCATCCAGAAGAATCACCAACGGGGCAACATCTGGCTACCTACCCCCAGCTCTCCGTCGGAGCTTTCCCAATGGTTTCTCACCACCACCTACAGACACTCAACACATGCTGAGCCGAACCCAAACAAGCACGCATACCCCACGGCTCATCATTCATCTGTTCTTTGCTTTTCTAGACATGCAAATAAAAATTTGATGCAACGTGTGATAAAACGTCAGCTGGAATCTTATTCCAAAAAGTACCAATTCTGTTCTTATGAAAGTTTTCTATTCACGTTTTTCTGATAAAACCCTCAGTTTCTTGCTGATGAGATTTGCGGTTTGCACGTGTGTTGCTGAGGATTGTTAACATGTAATATGAGTTTAAAACGTGCACTAAAATGCACGCTGTCGAGATAAAATTTCCATCTGTCAGCGTGTTAGACTTGTACCACTTTACAAATATTCTGACAAAGTCATATTTTGTTGGCTACAAACTTTCATAAAGAAGAGGATAAAGTTTCCGGCGGTGGAGTCGAAACTTGCTGACACTCGAATTTATTTATAAAGTACAAAAAACACTGAAACAAAGTGCAAAAAGTGATGAGAACGGAAGTTAAACTCAAGACAGGGATAGTTGAAAGGATAATTTCAATGTCCTCATAAATTTTATTATTTTCACACGTAAACGGACCAATTACACCATCATGGACCCAATTTCTACACTTTTAGAATTAATTTATTCTAATTCAAGATTTTTTTTTTTGCTTTTTCTATCACTTCACCGTTGTTAAAAAATTAGAAGATTTTCTCAAAGTTTAAATCAAATGCAAACAATTGAGTTTGTGTTATAAAATAATTATGTTACAGTAATTATACATCACTGTTCACAGCGTGCAACATAAAGGCCTGCAGGATGTTTGCATCTCACCACTCACAGCCAGGGATTGTGAAGTGAACTACGGGGAAAAAAAAAAGTTAGTTTTATAGATAAAGCTAAAATACCGTTCCGTTCCGTCGTCTTCCGCTTGTTCCGGGATCGGGTCGCGGGGGCAACAGCCTCAAACGGGCAGCCAGGCCTCTCTCTCCCCGGCTGCATCCTCCAGCTCACCCAGAAGGATCCCAAGTCGTTCCCCAGCCAGCTGTGAGACATAGTCTCTCCAGCGGGTCCAGGGTCTGCCACTTGGTCTCCTCCCGTGGGACGTGCCCGAAACACCTCATTCGCGAGGCGCTCGGGGGGCATCCTGACCAGATGCCTGAACCACCCCATTTGGCTCCTCTCGACCTGGAGGAGGAGCGGCTCGACACCGAGCTCCTCCTGGATGGCAGAGCTCCTCACCCGATGTCTGAGTGAGAGCCCAGCCACCCGGTGGAGGAAGCTCATTTCGGCCGCTTGTACCCGCAATCTCATTCTGGGGGGTGCTCGGGGGGCAGGGTTAACCAAGGCAAACAGGTCCTAGGTGAGGGTACAGACAAAGCACGGCTCGAAAACCCCTATGAAGAAATCAAACATGGCCAAGTTGCCCTTGCCCGGACGCGGACGGGACGGGGCCCACCTATTAGCCAGGCCCGAGGGTGGGGCACGAGAGCGAGCGCCTGGTGGCCGGGCTTTTACCCATGGGGCCCGGCCGGGCTTAGCCTGAACAGGGGACATGGGCCGTCCTTCCAGCGGACTCACCACCTGCAGGAGGGGCCGAAGGGGTCGGGTGAAGGAGGAGATGGGTGGCAGCCAACGGCGGGGACCCTGGCGGTCAGAACCTCGGCTGCATAAGCTAGCTAAAATATCAATTACAGAAATTGTAGATATCTGCAAACAAGCTGAACCAGGAGGAATCTAAAATATAAAGTAAGGCCACTCAGCCAGAATAACAGGGGTTTATGCAAGGTTACGACAAATGATCAGTTTCAACGAATGACAGAGTCTGTACATCGTAGATGCATGAAAGAACAAATACAAAATTAAAGGAGTTTTTGTGTGGTGTTTAAAATAAGTTAAACACTCACACGGCCAAACAAGAGCAATGCCGATGCACGAGGAAGGATGGCTCAGTGAGTAGGGCGACCGTCCTGTAACTGGAAGGTTGCCTATTTAATCCCCCGCTGGGAGTTTTTTTTTTTATTTATAATTAATTAGTGCCCACTCTATTCACTCCTCACTCGAAAAATTTGTGTGCTGCACTCCTACACCGCAGCAGGCTGCCCACGATGGCGCCAATGGTGGGAGAAACGTGGGTTTCAGAGTCTTCTCCAAGGATCCTAGACATGCACTCAGTGGGACGCGAACCCGCCAAGTTCCGGTTGAATTCCGGTCCACGACGAACTCTCTAATCACTGAGCCAGGTGAAGATGGTGGAACACTTTGGCATGAACGCTTTGGTTCATGCCAATGTGTCACACCGAACGCCCAATCGCTCCTGATGGTGGTGTGCACCTTGCATGGCAGCATCCCCATCAGGTAAATGTGTACATGTGAATGGAGGAATGTAAGCTACACTGTAAAACACTTTGAGTGCCAACACAGGTGGAAAAGGGCTGTATAAGTAGTGTCCATTTACGAATGGAAAGAAATACACCTTAAAACATGGAAGCAAATATCGCATCTCAAGAGAGCAGTGCAGTGAGGTTACACGGCCATTAGAAATCCCTTAGCCCAAGGGCTGGCAACCTGCGGCCCCCTCTGGAGTTCTATTTCCGCTTGGGAAAATTATCTATACGTAGGCTGTTTATTTAATTATCACAAAAGCATAAGATAATTTAACTAAAATAATTGAACTTGAAAAGTTCTAGCTGTCTCAGAACGGATCGCAACAGTCTGTTTAGTTAAGACTGGTCACTGTGGTTAGTTTGGCTGGTTTGAGGCTTTTTTAACAAAAAAATCATTTTACTGTTTAATAAAGGTTTATTAGATCTTTTAAAAACCTTTTAAAAATTAAAAAGAAGCGGAAACCTTTATTTTCTGTTAAAGTTCAGTTCATTATAAATGACTTTGGAGTAGGTAGTTAGCCTGAGCTAGCTTCAAGCTAATGAAAATCTTTGAAATTGTAATTGCTTCGGTGGATTGTTTTTCGGTTTATCTCACTGAATTATTACAGACCACAAAAATCAGCTTTTTGCGGATGTTGTGGTCCTGTTGGCTTCATTGGACCGTGATCTCCAGCTCTCGTTGGATCGATTTGCTGCCGAGAGCGAAGCAGCTCGGATGGGAATTAGCGCCTCCAAATCTGAGACCATGGTCCTCGCCCGGAAAAGGGTGGAATGCCCCCTGTAGGTCAGGGACAAGGTCCTGCCCCAAGTGGAGGAGTTTAAGTATCTCGGGGTCTTGTTCACGAGTGGGAGAAAGATGGAGCGGGGATCGGTGCGGCGTCAGCAATAACTAGGACGCTGCATCGGTCCGTCGTGGTAAAGAGAGAGCTGAGCTGCAAAGCTCTCAATTTACAATTCGATCTACGTATGTTCCTACCCTCACCTATGGTCACCAGCTGTGGGTGGTGACTGAAAGAATAAGAACGCAGATACAAGTGGTCGAAATGAGCTTCCTCCGCAGGGTGTCTCAATTCTCACTTGGAGATCGGATGAGGAGCTCTGCCATCCGGGAGGAGCTCGGTGTCGAGTTACTCCTCCTCCAGGTCGAGAGGAGCTAGATGGGGTAGTTTGGTATTCTGGTCAGGATGCCCCCCGAGCGCCTCACTGGTGATGTGTTTCGGGCACGTCCTACTGGAAGGAGACTGAGAGGCAGACCCCGGACCCGCTGGAGAGACTATGTCTCACAGCTGGCCGGGGCACGACTCGAGATCCTTCCGGGTGAGTTGGAGGATGCAGCTGAGGTGAGAGAAGCCTGGGCTTCCCGTCCGAGGCTGTTGATTTTTGTCTCTTTGGATATTTAAAAAACTATGGAACCATTTTGTCGGCTCAGAAATGCAATATAGAATAAAGAAATAATGTTTAAAAATGTTTGCGATTTATCTGAAGGAATGGAGTTTTGGCCATCACGAGAGGAAATCCCCCGACTGTAGTGAGGATATTTCCCCAACCCCTTCCTCACCATGACTCACTCCATTCTCTTTACTTGGCTACACTTGTTCATCCATGCATGTGCTGTGGGTTCCCCATGTCTTCCTTTCAGCTGAGAACACTTCTGCCATTATCTCTCTCTCTCTTTCCATCGTGCTAGCTGTGGGAGGGGAGATATGCTATACGTGGGAAGCACATCTGGGTTACTCATGTGTAGCAGCGATAGGAGTGTGCACGTGGGCGTATCGGACTGGTGCATGTGTATGTAGAGATACGGAGCTCCACAAGTGATTTGGACTTCATTGTCTTGAAGCAGCTTCCCTTCCACTGATTTGCTCTCGCCGTTTTTTCATAGGGTCATCTTTCTATTTTTCTTCTCACCCTATGATTCAGGCTGAGGTATTAATGTGTGTGTGTGCACAGTATGGATGTGTGAGTGTGTATGGATATGTATTTGTGTCTGTGCATATGTTTGTAAGTGTGCTTGTGTATGTCCATCCATATGTGTGTATGTTTAAGTGACTATGTGTCTTTGCAATCATGTGTCTTTCTATGTGTGCATGCATGCATGTGTGAATACAAGTGTGTGTATGCGTGTGTAAATAGGAAAAAGGATTGGGGTGATCTGTGTTTTCTAAGTTGTCAGCATGTTTAACAGCAGAGATATTGGTTTTGGAAAATTGCTACGAGCCATAGCACCTCGTTATGACGGGTCATACATATTTAAACTCGCCTGTTTTGGGACTTGCTGTAATCTGATTTGCAGATAAGGACGAATCGCAAACGCACAACAAATTAAATACACCTAAACACAACAAATAAGATATTAAATTAGCCAATCAGGACTCAGAGGGCACTGGTTAATATAAACACAGGAATATTTACACAATGAATGAAGGACCGTATGTAAAGACAGACGGACATAAATTTAATGAATAACTCCTCACTTTCTGCCTTCGCTGTGGGAAGAAGTTCTACAAGCTAATTAATTGCAGGGTTGACCCAGCTTTCCACACGCTGTTCAGCTAGATTATGTTGTGACACGTAATTTATCTGAGCATGCTTATCTCACTGCAGATGTAGAACATTTTTATCTCGTGTAGTAATAAGGAAACTCTCAGTGACTATTATCTTGTCCACATGGAGGACGGTGGTGGTGGAACTGAGGGATCGTAAATTAAAACTTTAAGAAAGCGTGAAAACAAACGGGTGGATTTCTTATGAAAAGTAAACACTATTAAAAAAGATGAACCCTAGCAAACAGAGATGTGCACGGCTACGTGGAGAGTTAAAGTCATTATCATAGAAAGAGACATTATGTCTGGGTATAGTGTTAGTGAGCTCACAGGAAAAAAACAAATACCTATCTTGGCCTATCGGGGCCTATCTTGGCTGATTTCAGGTGAGAGACAGGGTACACCCTGAACAAGTCACCAGTGTTGATGCAGGCCCAAATGCAGGACATCAAAACAAGGTTTACTAACACAACTAAGGTAAGTCTGTAAAGGAAAGGGCACAGGATTAACTCAAGTTCAAATAACAACAGAATTCAATCATGATCAGGTAACCATGGTGACCAGGCTGGAGGGGATCGTATAACCCGATGGGGAAGTCCCAGGTGATTGCCCTTAAATGGATGGCAGGGTCCACAGATGTGTGGAATCAGAAATCAATCTCAGGTGTCCCTAATCAGGGTGTTGATGAATATCAAGGACTCCCTCTGGCGGCAGGGAAGGGGATCACAACAGCCAGTCTGTCGCTGGGCCACACACACACACTGATTCCTGGAGGCAATTGTAATAGTAGCTGATCGACCTAAAATGCATATTTTTAAAAGGTCGGAGGAAACCAGAGTACCCGAAGAAAACCTACGCATACACAGGGAGAAAAAGCCTCGTCCTACCTGGAATTTGAACCCCAACCTTCTTGCTGTGAAACCCCTGTTCTACCCACGGCACCACCGTGCACCCCTAAAGCATTCTTCTAATTTATCAAAACTAATTAGATTTTATTTTCATAATTTACCCTATCAAATAAACAGAAAACAAAATAAATGTATCTGTAAAACTTGCGGCACCCTGCAGAGGAAATTAATTTTACACTGACTCCTTTTGGCAAGTGTCACAGCTAATAAAGTTTTTTTTGTACCAGCTTAAAGACTATCAATTCTTCTTTGATGTATCTTTGCTAATTCCGTCTAATCTGTAATCCGTAACAATTATAACGATCCTCCATAGTAGCTGAAAGACAGAACAAGCTGCAGTAAGTCTCCTCTGCAGAAGCACACACCGTTAGGAAAGGGACAGCATGATATCGACGCCCCACCTTTCCCCTTCCAGTCAGAGAGCTTGTTAGAGCAATGTCTTCCATCAACCCGCAGCAAACACTCATGCAGGGAAGTTAGCTGACAATATTTGTCTGCGTGACGGGCGAAAAAGATCATGTTTACTTTACATCCACACGCAAAGCTCTGTGGTTCAACATGCGCTGCTATGCAGTCGATCCGGGGTGTGATGCTGAGAGGGTCAGACTGGTCCCAGCACAAGGATACTCGTCTGTTAGTTTATAGGCCTGGGGATTGGATGAATGCAAGGAGGCAAGACAAGCGTACAGTCACCGAGCTAAACAAGGATGGAGGAAACTATAGGCCCCCAGGGAAGCCGGGGGTCTGTTAGAAATAGGGCTGAAACAACTAATCGAATTAATCGATCGAAATAGTTGTCGACTAATTTAGTCATCGATTAATCGTGTAGAAAGTTTTTACTGTCAACTGCACCTAATATTACACAGCTTGATTGTTTTTTGTGTATTTTTACTAATGTTAACCTAGGCCATTTTTGTTAGGTACTATACCTCTGAACAAGGTTAAATTTAGGGCTGCAACTAACGATTATTTTGGTAATCGATTAATCTGTCGATTATTAGCTCGATTACTCGATTAATCGGATAAAATGACAATTCAATAAATATTACTTTTTCTTCATATTATAGAATGTAATTGTGTAAAACACAACTCATAACCACATAAACAACACGTTGGGTTTATTACAGTAAGAGCAAATGTTAATATTTCTGTCAAATAAAGAGGTAGAATGTTATCATTTCTAGAAAATGTGAGGTGGGGTGAAATGAAGGCCAATGATTGGCTCCTATCTTCTTCTCCTCTTATTTTGGTAGCGCGCATCGTCAATTTGCTCTCTACTGCCCCACATGGAGACCAATTTACGTGCAGTTGACAGTAAAAACTTCTTAGGCGATTAATCAATGACCAAATTAGTCGACAACTATTTTGATAATTGATTATAATCGATTAAATCGATTAACTGTTTCAGCCCTAGTTAAATTTGCAAATCTAAAACTGTTAATGATTTCTTGTTCTTAAATGTGATCCTGGATGGTCAACAGTTTACATTTTATGTTTTTTTAGCCAGTACTATAAAACACATTTTATGGGTGCTCGTGATTTACCTTTACTGTAAACAGTAAGTAGATTTATTATTTCATATTTGCTGTAGAAATGGTAATATTCTCCCTCTTTATTTCACAGAAAGATTAACATTTTTTCTTATTAGAATGAGCCCAACGTGTTGTTTAAGTGGTTATGAGTCGTGTTTTGCATAACTACATTCAATAAAATGCCAAAAAACTATTATTTATTAAGTTGTCAATTATACCCAATTAATCGATTAATCGAGCCAATAATCGCCAGATTAATCGATTGTCAAAATAATCGTTAGTTGCAGCCCTAGTTAGAAACATGCTTTTTTTTTTTTTTTTTTTTTTTTTTTTTTTACAGAACACAGTTAAACTTTTGTCTGGATTTTGTTTTAAATCAATATTATATGTGAAATGCATAATTAATATCTTTAATATGACCAATCAGAAAAATGTTTAATCATTTATATTATGCTAAAGTGTTTTTAAAAGGATTATTTTATCAAAATTAGAGGTAAAATCTTCTTTCTTTGTATTTTACGGAATAAAGTCAACGCTTTACCTTCCATAAAGCAAAAAATGGAGTTTAAATGAGCTGCTTGAATCAGTTTGCATAGGATTAAAATTAATATTACATGCATGATAAGTGATAAAAAATGTAATATGGCTAAAAATATTTGATAATTTTTTGCACAGAAAATGTATTTTTTTAAGAGAATACTTTTTTGCAAAATTTGAGGTAAGAAAATCTCACTTTTTTTTTTTTTTAAGAGATCTGGTCCAGGGTCAGGGAGAGGGTCCTGCCCCAAGTGGAGGAGTTTAAGTATCTCGGGGTCTTGTTCACGAGTGGGGGAAGGATGGAGCAGGAGATCGACAGGCGGATCGGTGCAGCATCAGCAATAACTAGGACGCTGCATCGGTCCGTCGTGGTAAAGAGAGAGCTGAGCCGAAAAGCAAAGCTCTCGATTTACAAGTCGATCTACGTTCCAACCCTCACCTATGGTCACCAGCTGTGGGTGGTGACCGAAAGAATGAGATCGCGGGTACAAGTGGCCGAAATGATCTTCCTCCGCAGGGTGGCTGGGCTCTCACTCGGAGATTGGGGTGAGGAGCTCTGCTATCCGGGAGGAGCTCGGTGTCGAGCCGCTCCTCCTCCAGGTCAAGAGGAACCAAATGGGGTGGTTCGGGCATCTGGTCAAGATGCCCCCCAAGCGCCTCGCGGGCGAGGTGTTTCGGGCACGTCCCACCGGGAGGAGACCAAAGGGCAGACCCCGGACCCGCTGGACAGACTATGTCTCACAGCTGGCCGGGGAACGACTTGGGCTCCTTTCAGGTGAGCTACAGGATGCAGCCGGGGAGAGAGAGACCTGGGCTGCACACTTAAGGCTGTTGCCCCCGCGACCCGACCCCGGAACAAGCGGAAGATGACGGAACGGAACGGATCTGGTCCATTGCCTGTTAGTAACCCAAAGACAAACAAGCATTTTATTTTTATATAACGCATCTCTCCGTGTGAAAAGCCTTGCTGATGATTATTTCTGCCTCCAGCAGGAGGATGAAAGTCAGCCCACACTGTAAAACAATGAGAAGAGCCCACATGCAGTGAGATCTAAGCCAACCTATCAAACAAAACAAGGTTGCACACATGCAGAAAGTCAAGCGTGTAGAGCACTGATTGCACAAGGAATGGACACAGACAAGTGAAATGGCTAAATGCCCCGGCCTTCAACCTGCAGCATGGTGCAGGTGGCCAGACTGGGCTCTCTGGCTGACTAATAGCCTCAGAGGAGATGCACAGTCCACCATCTATCACAGCCAGCTTTCTGCACCATGCACAGCCACATGCACACATATATTTACACCAGTAGATAAACATATATGCTTATGTATGACCTCTCTGGAGGTTCACTGCACAGTGCCTTTAGGGGAATGTTTTGACATTCCGGCTATAAAATCCGTTCTCTGCAAAGCATTAAGTAAATGCACAAGTAGATCACACCAACTGTGTCATGTCAAGTTTATTTGCTTTGAAGTCGTTTGGCTTCTCAGTGAAACCCTTGATAACTTCAGTTCATCTCCCAGGGTCAGTAGTGATGTCCTCTCCACACAGACCCCACCCTCTGAGTTTGAAAAGACTTTCAAAACTTTTTATTCAACAATCAGATCCAGAAGCTCCTCAAGGCTGCTCAGCAGTGTGGCCATCAAGCAACATTTGAGGGAAAGAAAGGAAGATTAAGAGCAGAGATGGGCCGGCGGATTCTAAAATAATCTATGAGTAACTACAGGATTGATTTTTGTCAAAAACAGTCAAAAACCAGCTAAAAAATAACACATTTTACATAAAAATGTGTGCTTTAGTTTAAAATTTAAATAAACTACTTACTGTTCTGTATCTAGTTCTCTTTTCTAAGCCATGATTTTATTCACAAAATGATCAATATGACCTTCTTCCCCACTTTATTATCTAGATGAAGACCATCTGCTAGTAGTCTAAGTAATCTCTCATTCATTCAGGAGTGATCCATCGTTAAAAAGGCTTAAACGTTGTCTTCTGGACAGTGTACAGGGGCGGATCCAGGATTTTCTAAAGGGGGTGGGGTGTGTGAGGTCATTGACCAAGCCAGTATAGAGGGGGTAGGGGCATTGCCCCCGCCCCCAAGAACATTTTGTTGGCCCATTTGCTGGTCCTGAATGAGGATAGCTTAACTAGTCCCCTTTCCGTTCTTCTTTTTTTTTTTTTTTGTGGACCAAAAGCGGGGGGACATGTGGCCCCGATGTCCCCTACCCAGATCCCCCCTCTACTCCACTGACAAATTTGAAGCCTTTTCTACAATCAACCATTTTTTAAGATAACCGAGTTTAAAAGAATGGAGAGTAAAACGATGATGTGTTCAATTGTTTTCAAAATTATATGAAAAACAAGTCTTCAACTGGAATAATTCACATAAATGCCCCCTTGTGTGAGTAGAAATAACCCAGCGAGTCCGATCAAATGATCACAGTCACGACAATCATGACATAGAACACAGCCATCTATTTGGAAATGCAAGAAAAAAATGTATTAAAAAATGTCTCACATCTTTTATATGTTATTATAGTTGGAATCGTTTATTCTTGTTCAACGTGCAGCATGCGAGTTTGAAAGCTCTCGATTTACAAATCGATCTACGTTCCAACCCTCGCCTATGGTCACCAGCTGTAGGTGGTGACCATAGAACGAGATTGCAGATACAAGCGGCCGAAATGAGCTCCCTTCTGCAGGGTGACTGGGCTCTCTCTCAGAGATCAGGTGAGGAATTCTGCCATCTAGGAGGAGCTCGGTGTCGAGTCACTCCTCTTCCAGGTCGAGAGAAGCCAGATGGGGTGGTTTGGGCATCTGGTCAGGATGCCACCCGAGCGCCTCGCGCGCGAGGTGTCTCAGGCACGGCCCAACCGGGAGGAGACCAAGAGACAAACCCCGGACCTGCTGGAGTGACTATGTCTCACGGCTGGCCGGGGGACGACTCGGGATCCTTCTGGGGGAGCTGGAGATATGGAGCTGGAGATATAGCCGGGTGAGAGAAGCCTGGGTTTTCCATCTGAGGCTGTTGCCCCCACAACCCGGCCCGGATATGTGGAAGACAATGGAACGGAAAGTCTGAAAGAATGTGAAACAGGTCTGAGATGGTAAACGAGGGAGGGGTGAATTTGAGGAAAGGATAACATGGAAAGGTGAAAAAAAAAAAAAAGATGGATAGGTAAAAATAGAATTAAAGGCTGAAGAAGTCAGAAAAGTTGGTGATCAGATGGAAACATAAGAACCAGATATGTTTCCAGGAGAATATGCATCTGATTTGACCTTCAAATGAATGAAGCTATAATTTTACCATTTTTTAATGACTTAAACCAGCACATAGCCCATGAAACACCACCCCTCCTGGAAAAGAAGTGTTTGATTTTCACAACTATCGTAGAGAAAATTAAATTGAGATAGGTTGAAATGTTTATAGATAAACTCATTAATGACTCATTTAGAGACAATATAATTTTCCATAAATCATTTTTCTGTGGAATACAAACTGGCGGATGGCAGTAATGAGTAATGGGCTGTGGCGGGAGCATTTTAAAATTTTTGCAGGTTCTCAAAATCATCTGAAATTGAAGATGGTAGATGCACAAGGTGGATTCCACTTAATTTGAACTATAAAACATGTGTCTCCTTCTCGCTTCAAACTGATATGGAGAATAATTAGAAACACTACTTTCTCATTAAATAATAAATACTAGAAAACTCAGGATCCCTCTATGTTCCCCTTTTTTCTTCCCTCATATCCTCTGCTCTGATTCCCTGCACATGGTTCCAATGGTCTCTTGTCTGGGTGGTCGGTATTGTGACGTGAGAAGTCATTTGTTGCGTTGTCCGTTATTTGGTCCCATCGAACCAGCCCAGGACCCGCCCCAAAAAGGGGGTGATGGTGGACGTAGATTTAAATGTTAATGGAGACAAATTATTCATATCAACAACCCCTCAACCCGCAGAACTTTTTTTGAGGACTGGATGCAGTCATGGACCAAGCACAGCAAGATAAACGCAGGTGTCCCCATTGTGCAACTTCCATCAGTAATTGAAACTTTCAGTTGCGACCAGCGTTCCCTCTAAGCTAGGATGGCCCCTCTAAGATGGGAGAATGAGACAGAGCTCTGGAGCGTATCTCTTTCTTCTTTCTTTCTTTCTGAAATCAATTGCTTCAATGCGCTGCTTTGGAGTTTGGCGGGTCACTGCTGGTGACGTCACAAGAGTCAAAGGGGCGGGGTCAAACGATTCAAAGGGGCGGGGTCAAAATTGTCCAATGAGCGGGATGACATTTTTGCTCCGCCCCTTCTGCTCAGGAAGCTTGAGTGTTTGCTCAGATACAAAAAATTAGGTCCATCGTGGTAAAGAGAGAGCTGAGCCGAAAAGCAAAGCTCTCGATTTACAAGTCGATCTACGTTCCAACCCTCACCATGGTAACCAGCTGTGGGTGGTGACCGAAAGAATGAGATCGCGGGTACAAGCGGCCGAAATGAGCTTCCTCCACAGGGTGGCTGGGCTCTCACTCAGAGATCGGGTGAGGAGCTCTACCATCCGGGAGGAGCTCGGTGTCGAGCCGCTCCTCCTCCAGGTTGAGAGGAGCTAGATGGGGTGGTTCGGGCATCTGGTCAGGATGCCCCCCGAGCGCCTCGCAGGCGAGGTGTTTCAGGCACGTCCCACCGGGAGGAGACCAAGAAGAAGGAGAGACTATGTCTCACGGCTGGATGGGGAACGACTTGGGATCCTTCCGGGTGAGCTGGAGGATGCAGCCGGGGAGAGAGAGGCCTGGACTGCCCGTTTGAGGCTGTTGCCCCCGCGACCCGACCCTGCAACAAGCGGAAGATGACGGAACGGAACAAAAAATTAGAGGGAACAATGGCTGCGATCCCAACCAATGTTCCCTCTAATTATTCCCTCACACCCGAGGAAGGAAAACAAATGCAAAGCTAGAATTACAGATATTCAGAAAGAATGAATGAGCCATCTTTTCTTTTCCTAAGTTATTTAAGAAAAACATAAGCTTCATTATGACTCAGCGTTTCTGAGAATCGTATTTCAGTTTGGAGTTGCAGCAGCTATTCTATCTGGCACTGCTCCATTACCACCAATTTCAATCCAATGCTTCCCAAACAAATGGACTTTTCAACCACTTTTAATACCATTAGTTGTGACATATACAGTACCATCATTTCCAAAATAGTAGCAGAGTGTCACTGCTGCAGTGTTTCTGTGGACATTTCCCCTCAACCTGTTCATGGAGCAGGTGTTTCAGACCACTCACTGGGGTTTTTCTACATAATGACTCACACGGATTGTGATACCCACGTCCAAAATGGAAATACAACCATGCTCTCCGAAAATGGAGATCTTTAAAAATAGTGGAAAAATTATCTCCTCACCCGATCCTCAGAGATCGGGTGAGGAGCTCTGCCATCCAGGAGGAGCTCGGTGTCAAGCCGCTCCTCCTCCAGGTCGAGAGGAGCCAGATGGGGTGGTTTGGGCATCTGGTCAGGATGCCCCCCGAGCGCCTCGCGGGCGAGGTGTTTTGGGCACGTTCCACCGGGAGGAGACCAAGGGACAGACCCCGGACCCGCTGGAGAGACTATGTCTCACAGCTGGCCGGGGAACGACTTGGGATCCTTCCAAGTGAGCTAGAGGATGCAGCTGGGGAGAGAGAGGCCTGGGCTGCCCGTTTGAGGCTGTTGCCCCCGCGACCTGACCCCAGAACAAGTGGAAGATGACGGAACGGAACGGAAAAATGAGACAATTCAAGCAACCAATTGCCGATGGAAATTTGGCTCATTCGGATTGGCTTGTATTATTTCTGGTTTACATAAACCGGCAATGAATCATTTACATGAGCACATGTAGTCACTTAGCGATCCAGTTTTTAAAGCAGGAAATAAAAAACAGGAAGTGGGAAACTTGAAAAAATGCTTACTGCCACGCTAGTGTGTAAAAACAGAGCTCTGAGGAACATGTAGTACATTAGCAAGAAGCCCATGAATAAAGAGGGAGATAAATAAATTCAGACATTCGTACTTCCCAAAGGAAAATAGAGCCTTGATCTCTTTATGCAGGGGGTGCACGGGGGAAACAGTGTAAACAGTCTCATGCACACACACTACCCAAACATTTCACACACATTTTACACCATCAACCTGATGTTTAATCCGCTCTTCTCATCTTTCTAACTTAGTCATTAGTTTCCCCTTGATAAGAGAAGTGAACCAGACTGGGGAGAAGAAATTCAAGCTCTCCATCTGCTAAAAGATAATTATTAAATTACAGAGCCATTCAAGGTATTTAAAGTTTCATGGGCAGCCATTAGCATCTGAGCCATACTGGAAAAGACTGCTTGCTACTGTAGCCGCTAGCTGAACAATAAGGCAGCATGGAGGATTAGGAGAGAACCGAGTGAAGGAAGCCTGGTAGGATGAAAACATAGATGACCTAGATAAATGTAGCCTGTGCACAATTCTCACCCCTCCTTTACATCCTCAGGTTTTTGGAATGTTATTTTTTTGTGTGTGTCGTGTTTGTTCCATTTCTCTTCGTTTGTGTTTTGCGGTGCACAGCGTCACTTTTTCACCACAGCTTTTCTCTGCAGAATGTGCAAAAGCAAACTCTCAGTGTGGCGTCTCGGAATAGCACATAACGTCAGTCTGATGCACAAGACAGAGCTGTGCACGCCTGCTTATGCCACAGTACGGTAGACAGGAGGGGAGATTTAAAACAGGAAGCAGAGAGATGGAGTGTAAACAGTTCCGTCAACAAAATCATACAAAATAGTACATTAAAAAAATTACCGTCTAATACCAAAGTGTTCACTCATATTAGTGAAAAGCACTTTAATAACAAGCAAGTTTGACTCTGTAATGAAGAAAGCAGCTGGCCGGGGAACGACTTGGGATTCTTCCAGGTGAGCTGGAGGATGCAGCCGGGGTGAGCGAAGCCTGGGCTACCCGTTTGAAGCTGTTGCCCCCGCGACCTGGCCACGGATGAGCAGAAGACGACGACGGACAGTTTATTTTATTTACTAAATTACACATTTTTTTTCCAAAACACCTGACAGTCACATCATTTACATTTAGGTACCAAAAATACTTGATCCAAAGTCTGGTGTGACAGAGAAGTATGTTAGAGTGGTCCAGGACATGTATGAGGGCTGTAAGACAGTGGTGAGGTGTGCTGTAGGTGAGACAGAGGAGTTCAGTGTGGGGGTGGGACTGCACCAAGGTCCTTCGCTGTTTGCTATGGTGACGAACAGGCTGACAGACGAGGTCAGACAGGAATCTCCATGGACAATGATGTTTGCAGATGACATTGTGATCTGTAGTGAGAGGAGGGACGAGGTGGAGGAAAATCTGGAGAGGTGGAGGTTTGCACTAGAAAGAAGAGGAATGAAGATTAGTCAGAGTAAAACAGAGTACATGTGTGTGAATGAGAGGGATCCAAATGGAAAAGTGAGGTTACAGGGAGAAGAGATAAAGAAGGTGGAAGATTTTAAGTATCTAGGATCAACAGTCCAGAGCAATGGAGAGTGTGGAAAAGAGGTGAAGAAGCGTGTTCAAGCAGGCTGGAATGGGTGGAGAAAAGTATCAGGTATGATGTGTGATAGAAGAGTTTCAGCTAGAATGAAAGGGAAAGTGTACAAAACCGTGGTGAGACCGGCCATGCTGTTTGGTCTAGAAACAGTAGCACTGAAGACAGGAATACAGAGATGGAGGTAGCAGTGATGAAGATGCTGAGGATCTCTCTGGGAGTGACCAGGATGGACAGGATTAGAAATGAGGACATCAAGGGGAACAGCACATGTTAGAGGTTTGGAGATAAAGTTCGAGAGGCAAAACTGAGATGGTTTGGACATGTACAGAGGAGAGAGAGAGAGTACATCAGAAGAAGGATGCTTGGTTTGGAACCACCAGGAAAGAGGACTAGAGGAAGACCAAAGAGGAGGTTCATGGATACAGTGAAGGAAGACATGAAGATAGTTGGTGTTACCAAAGAGGATACAGCAGATAGGATTAGATGGAAGAGGCTGACTTGCTGTGGCGACCCCTGAAGGGAAATGCCGAAAGAAGAAGCATTTACAACCATCAGATGATGACCGGTTCTAAAATTGGTCAGGCTCTTTGTGATCTGTCTACATCAGAACATAGCCTGTGATGATAGCTACCAGCACCGGGACGATCCAGGTCGGGACTGTTGTTCTAATCAAAGCAACAAGTTAATCAAACCTTTAGTCGCACTCAAACAATATCGACTAAACTTCACAATTAAATCCAAATGCAAAAGTAAAAGGGATCAAATAATTGAAGAAAAAATACTTTCAGAACAAATAGGGTCTGAATGGATTTTTGGACGATCAGATGGATGGATATTAAAATGAAAAGATTGATGCATTTCTGTGTAAATAGTTGGATAAAGGAGTGGATTGATGAATAGGTAGATGAATGGTGGGATAGATTTCTATTTGGAAATAGAATTCTCATTACAGGAGTAAAGCACCCAGAGGGTTCGGTCCTAATCTGCGGACATTAAAGTGTTGGATGGCAGATCAAACCGCTTTGACAGCTCGCACCACTACTGGATGGCCATCCTAACCTCTGGAGGATGTAGCATCTAATAGATTACAGCCTGTGTAATCCATAGCCTGTCACTGGATTGTGAGCAACACTTTGACCCAAATCATTGTGCTGCATGTTTTTCGGTGGTAAATGTGCACACACACAGTGGGCACCTTTAATCCGATAAGCTACACCGGAACGGATTTGATGTTTGTCATAGTCGACATGTTCACAAAAATCACATATCCATCCATTTATCAATCCATCTGTATGTTGACGGTAAAGATGGGCGATGTGTTATCGTTTACATTTGGTGTCAAAAACATTTCCCGCTGTACGAATTTGTCATCTCACGATAAAAACAATTCGAAAAAATTTCGATTGATGATCAATTTAATTTTGCAACACATTTACAGCCCAACAATTTTCGGCCAATTTTAACAATATTATACTTAATACGAACAATTGTTAAGCAGGTACTTCGAGAAACACAGAGCTTGTTCTGAAACGGGGTGTTAGTTAGTTGATGGTAAAGAAAGAGCTGAGCCGAAAAGCAAAACTCTCGATTTACAAGTCGATCTACGTTCCAACCCTCACCTATGGTCACCAGCTGTGGGTGGTGCCCGAAAGAATGAGATCGCGGGTACAAGCGGCCGAAATGAGCTTACTCCGCAGGGTGGCTGGGCTCTCACTCAGAGATCGGGTGAGGAGCTCTGCCATCCGGGAGGAGCTCGGTGTCGAGCCGCTCCACCTCCAGGTCGAGAGGAGCCAGATGGGGTGGTTCGGGCATCTGTTCAAAATACCCCCCCCCCCCCCCGAGCGCCTCGCTGGTGAGGTGTTCCGGGCACGTCCCACCGGGAGGAGACAAAGGGGTAGCCCCTGGACCTGCTGGAGAGACTATGTCTCACAGCTGGCTGGGGAACGACTCGGGATCCTTCCGGGTGAGCTGGAGGATGCAGCCGGGGTGAGAGAGGCCTGGGCTACCCGTTTGAGGCTGTTGCCCTGGCGACCCGACCCCAGAACAAGTCAAAGATGATGGAACGGAACAGTGTTAGTTATTTTACCTAGAGATTTGTAGTTTAGGTAACGGATTTACAGATAAAAAATTTGAACTGGATAGCCTACTTCGCAACGTTTGTCGCTAATATGGCGGACAGTGCTGCAGAGAGCAACAAACACCAACCAAAAACATTTAATCAAATGGCATAAACCCCAAACCTAAACACTGAAAGGCAAGAATTGATGTGACAAAATTCATGTTAAGTATGCTTAGAATTGAAAATGAAGGATTTTTTTTTTTCCCGGAGGAGCACACACCACGTACTTTTCTAGCTAGGGACCCAGAAGAAGATAATTTGCTGGGTTTGTAACCACGTAAGTTTCCGGTGTCACAAATGGCTAAAGTGAGAAAGGGTTAAAAAGCCACAAAGTATATGTATTTGAATGAAAATAATGATTTACCGAAGGGTACACGTACTCACAGTATGAGTGTTTAATCTATCCAAAATCTGTGTGTGTTGTTTAAATTGAAGGTCAATGACGTATTTGGGGTGTAATCCAAAAAAACTGACGATGTCTAAAGTTTTGTAAGTTGGTTTCGTAAGATGAAAATTGGTTTCTTTAGAAGCTATTTTGACCTAAATTAGCCCATCAACGTGTAGACCGATATAGAAATGTATTAAAGTGCTTCTTAGACTAATTGTACAATTAGACAGCGGGACTTTTTCTCTTAGACGAGTCTGATCGTACGGGGTACAATAATTAAAATAATAGATTGCTACAGACAATTACAAAAACAAGAGTGATTGTTTTTGTCTCAACACCAACGTGCTGTTTGTGAACTTTTTAATGTAAAAAGTCCAACAAAATAATGTTCTCTCTAAACTAAATATCTCCATGTTTACTGCATGTATTTGCTTCTTTCCTAGACAGGACCCCAAAAGAGCTTGCTTAATATTTCACAGTATTGCTTGTTTATGCACAGAGGCTCTCAAAAGGCAACTTGTTTTTAGATATTTCTTACAAAATCTTGATTTAGTTTAATGTGAGCTGGATATCAACACACAGAGTCATAAGACCACATGAATCTGGTGCAATGGGCCAGACTTGTCAAAACAATCGAAAACGGATTTTATCTTCTTTTAATCTGAAGGTTTCTTTATTAAAATGGTTAGCCCATTGGTAAGCCATGCCCAACACAACGTGGCAATGTTTGTCCTAAGCAAGGAATGTTGAGCGTAATGCAAGATTAAGAAATGGATTATGAAAACATTGGAAGTGAACAGCTGTAATGACTGAATCTGGGTTAAATCTCCTGCCCCGCTTATACTGGAGTAGTCTTGATCTTTAATTATGAAATAGTGAACATCCATGCAACAGTCTTGCAAATAAATAATCCTCACTAGATGTCTAAAAGTTTTAAAAAAATAACACATGTGGAAATAAAAGGAGAATCTATCATTATATTCAACCAGTGTTTTGTTTTTAAATTATTGCTAACATTCAATAAATTTGTAGAAAGATGCATTTCGAGCTTTTATAAAACCAAATGATAATAATTTCCAACCCCCAATTTGTTCCTCAAACTATAAAATTTTTATTCTAAAACTTTTCATAAAGATTTCTACCATTTATGTACAGTAATTGGGTTTATGGTGAATCAAAGTGTGGACAGTGGTTAACAACTCCCGACAAAAAGCAGCGGAACGAAAATTTGTGGTGCTTCAATATTTTCTGCTTTTGCATGCTAACATGGGATTGTAAATGCATGACTGAGATAAAAGAAAAATGCACAGCGATTTATGCAAAAAAACTTGAGAGTTGATCCACGTCGGAGAAAAAAAAAATGAAAGGCAGAATTTTAACAAATTTAACAAACTTAAATCCTAGAAAAGATTGCAACCTTCCAATTCATTGCAAGATTTAAAGTGAAACTACAACTTAAATTATACCTCAAACTGAACAAATACCAAGATGTCAGACAGCCATGTTAATCCCACCACCACTGTCAAACACAGCAGTGGTGACATCATGATGTGGGTTGGCAGTCATTTGTGAGAACCCACTCAAATGTGGTGCTAAGGAACTCTTCTTTTATTTGATAAGAATATAAAACCATTTATTATCGGTGCATTTACAGTTATGAAGATTTACTCTAACTACTTTGAAAAAAAAAATCCTGTAAAGCTACTTTTAATTTTGAGTATTGCGGTGATACAGTGTATGATGGTTTTAAAACACAGCAATGGTATCAGTTTAAATACCGTCATTTAAAAATACAACAACTAATATAAGACATTTGGATGTTAGATCGCAGTTATGTGTTGTGTATTTTTCAGTTATACTTAAATAATTTCTATGATTTATCATGCTTTCGGGGAAATTCCATAAAGTTTACAAACTCAACGTAATGGCGTGACTGTGTGGAGGAGAGCGGTAATTAACAATCGAATGGAAAAATAATGACGTAATGTCTTTGTTTCTTATTTTTTTTAGTTTATGAATTAGTTTATGTTTACATAGTTTCAGTGATAGTGTTTGGCATCAGTTTCTGTATTCTGACGGCCCAAAAGGTCTACGTTATATTTAATAAGTTACGGTTATACTAAATGCCCTGGTAACGGAAAAGAAATTTTTGATGGTATTAAAATTGCGCAAACCTGGTTTGCAAACTATAACCTTAATACTTTCAATAACTTCTTTAACATATATGGCCAATGCCAGTGGTGGAACGTAACAAAGTAAATGTACTTCGTTACTGTACTTAAGTAGAAAAAATTGTGTATCTGTACTTTACTTAAGTAAAATTTAAGACCGGTACTTTTACTTTTACTTCACTACATTTTTAGAGCGAATATCTGTACTTTTACTTCGCTACACTTTTAAGTGTGTTTGACATTTTTCATCACATTTTCGTTCAGGAATTTGAAAAATACACAGGTTTTTTAGCGCATCTTGAAGCCACATCGCCAAAATCAAAAGAAGCAGTTGATCGGGAGAAGAAGTAATGAATCGAGGAACATTTTCCGCATTCATTCTGCGCCAAAAAACTAACATCAAATATAGTACAAATTAAAAAGAGTCAGAAGATCGTTGTTTGTTGTGTTTACTTCTAAATAAAAAGTTGAGCCATCATTACACAGAGCAGGGGCGGATCTAGAATTTTCCAAAGGGGGGTGGGGCTTACAGTGACTGGGGCAATCCCCCCCAAAACATTTTAAAAAATAAGTGTCATTTTCCTCCATTTTGGCAGGCCATTCACTGGCCCTTCTAGGGGATAGCTTGACTTGTCCCCTTTCCTTTCCTTTTATTTTATTTATTTATTTTTTTTGTGAACCAAAAGAGGCGGGAGATGGATGTCACACCCCTGCAGAGTATTTATCCTGGTTACCATGGTGACACCCTATAGCACAAAAAATAACATTTGAATTATGATAGAATACTTTTACTTTTTACTTAAAAAGTACAATTTACACCAACTACTTTTGTACTTTTCCTTAAGTAATTTTTCTGCCTAATTATCTGTACTTTTACTTAAGTACAAAAAGTGAGTACTTCATCCACCACTGGCCAATGCTGTCAAGAGCCATTAAGAAAAGTTAAAGATGCAAACAATAGTTTTCAATTCTGTGATACAAGTCTATACAGTTGGTGCGTAGACATTTTGAAGCCATGGGCTACTTCTTATTTGGTAAGTAAGTGGAATTGAGCGAATTGCTATGTCAAGTTTTTAAGCAATGCCATTGGTTTCTTCAAAATCAAAGAGTTGAGGCGTTAACTACACACTCCGAAGCCCACTGTCACTGAGCAGCCAAATAAGTAGATCGATATTAAGTCTGAATTATTTCAAATTATACCAAATCTGTGCAGGGTTTTAAAATATTCAGATTTATTTCTTAAATAAAATCTGCTGAGTCAATTGAGAATAACAGCTGTCCAGGATAATTACGTTGTAGCTTTTTAAATAAAAGACAGAAAGGAAGTGAATGAAGGGAAAGAAAAGGGCCAATGAGAGAAAGAGAAAAATGGCCTATAATGGCCTGTCAGCAAATGCTAAAGGATGGCTATTAGTGAAACACCACTTTGCAACTTCATCAATAATTCACCAGCATGTCAAGGGCTCAGCACCAATCTCCCACAACTCTCATTTATTCCTCCCTCTCTTTCTACTTCGTTCTCCACGGAGAGCTGAAGGAATAAAATCTAACCACGAGTATAAACAGGCCAACCAAAAAGTCTTATGCTTGGTTAGCCAAACACAGAAACATATATAGGCAGATGATTTATTAGCACAAAAATAAACTCTGCAGCTCCGGTTTGAACCCAAACGTTCGAACTACGTACTCCTCTGCTACGTCTGGATCCTGGCCTTTTTTATACCCCATATGTTCTCTGCATAGCTCCAGTTTTGTTCTTGAAAACTTGATCGATTAGCCTCCAGCATGTTTAGGACCTAGGCCGCTACCTTCAGTGAAAGGCAGAAATTACCTGAAACACTGAGCAAATTAAACAGCCGCTCACTCAAAGCTAAAGCCAGCCTCAGCACAGCAACCAAGCAGCAAATCCACATTTTCTGGCTAGCTGAGAACACAAGCTCTCCCAGCCCGGACGGTTCCACTCAGAGGACAGATAACACTCCCTTCACCACAACCAGCCACTTGAATCAGAAAGACACATAGGGGTTTTTTTAAATTGTCAACCAACATTTCTTTTAGTAGCGTTCGGGTTTAGAATTTTCTTTTTTTTTTTTTAAATGAAGATGGCATCTCTACAAAGTGGTCTCTGGTCTCGTGCGATGGGTTGCTTCCCATAAACTTGGCAGATTTTAATGATTGTATTTTAATCATAATTCAGTCTTGTTTGCAAAGGTCAATAAACTTACAACAAAATGAGATAAATAATTAAAGACTGCACGTCCTTCTCGTGCATTCAAGTCTTTTTTCGTGCAAGAGGACACATTTACAAAATGGGATATGTGCTGGATCACATCTAAGGTGTTTGATTGGAGCTTAGAAATACAAGAACGATTCACTATGAAAAAGTAATCCATCAGTTTCTCCATGTCTGGGGTTAGGATAGGAGGGAGGACTATGAGGTGAGGAACCCAGACTCCCTCTATTATTTTAAGTTTTTCCAAAAGATTTAAAAATCCAAGCAGGTTTTATGGGTAAATTATTTTTGCAGTTTTTTTTCTCTCTTTTTAATTTGAATTTTTCCTATTTACGTATAGAATGAAAGTTTATTTCAACTAAAATTTTGGAAATTAGACTTGACAGATAAAATTGTTGGCGAGATCAGCTCCAAAGCCTGCTATTATGATTTTTGGCAAGAGGCAGTTTACAGCAACAAGTTGGCGTGATCTAAGAACCCAAAGAAAACCCTCGTAAACACATGGAGAACATGCAAACTCCACACAGAAAGACCAGTCAACCAGCCAGCCCATCATATGCAGCTAATAGCAAAGCCTGTTCATGCTTGTAACCAGAAAATATTTGACTACCAGCATCAACACGGCCTACACTGCTCCAGTTTAAGACAAGAAACCAGATAGGTGGACAGGATACATCCCACACCCATTATCTGAAAATCTGCCTCCCGATGGAAGCATCACCGCCCGTCTGCACACAGCTTCAGCAGAGCCTAAACGCTCTGGACAGCTCACTAAATCTTGTAGAACTTCACAACTTACCTGTCACTACTCCCGGCAGACTGCGGGAACCATATTCTGTCAACAAGCAACCAAGCAAAAAGCAACACAAAAAAAAACTTTACAGGACCCGGTTCCACCTCCGGACCATCCCAAATATGCTGGAAAGCCACACAAACGCTCCCCTGAGCAGCCGTGACTAAACATCTGCATGGCAGCATTGTTCTCCTGGCAGGCCTGGATAAGGATATTAATAATAATAGTAAACATGAATAATGTTGGAATCCAGGCTTTCCCTCCAGGGAAGCAGGAGATGTTTGGCAAACTTCAGCTTGCTGGATTATTAGCGATCCTCTTGGGATCATCAATAAGCTCAACGCTTGTTTTCCACATTTTGATCTCATGGTTGTTAAACACAGAACAAGCCAGCGATTCTAACCCCAGGGGGACAGGAACGCACCACCAACTCAGAGGCAAACATATTGAACATTAACTTTCAGGCTGAACACCCACAGAAACCATACTACGCTAACATGTTTGTATGTTTTATATGAAAATTGCAAAGACTGCAGGATTTAAAAGGAGAGAGAAGGACATGTTGGGTTGTTTGGAAACTGTAGTTGAGAACTGGATTTGACCTTCGATGAGTCAGTGAGGAGCTAATTTGGAGTCTTCGAAAGTATTCATTGTTAGGTGCCATAAATTTAGGCTCAGCAAAAAAAAAAAAAGATATTTCCAGGCCGGTGTTGTGAAGTGGTGTGCAGGTGGAAAGAGGAGCACCCAACTGCAGACAGAAAACATGGTTTATTTGAATTTGGCAGTCCATTAATACAGTTAAAAGAACAAACAAAGTTTCAGTGTGATGGCAAAAGGTCATTGACATAATGCGTATTTGGTCCGGGAACCAGGGAGACCTGGCTGGAAGGGATTGTATGACCTGACAGGGAAGTCTGGGATGATTGCCCTTAAATAGATGACAGGGTCGACAGATGTGTGGAATCAAGAATCAATCTCAGGTGACCCAGGGCTCCCTCTGGCGGCAGTAGAGGGGATCATGACAACCGATAATATAGCCTCTTGAAGAAAGACTTTAGTGGCAATCTTGTATGGTGCTGATGACCTAAAGCAGAAAAACCAGATCCGTGACTTTCACAGCCTTGAAATAATTAACCTTGTGGATTGGTAATAGGTTTTATTGTAGATTGGGGGGGATAGACGATGATCAGTGATGGAACGTAACAAAGTAAATGTACTTCGTTACGTTACTTAAGTAAAAAAATTGTGTATCTGTACTTTACTTAAGTAAAATTTAAGACCGGTACTTTTACTTTTACTTCACTACATTTTTAGAGCGAATATCTGTACTCTTACTTCGCTACTTTTTAAAAGTGTGTTTTACATTTTTCGTTACATTTTCTTTTTTCGAATTTGAAAAACACAAAGGCTTTTTAGCGCATCTTGAAGCCGCATCGCCAAAATCAAGAGAATCAGTTGATCGGGAGAAGAAGTAATGAATCGAGAAACATTTTCCGCATTCATCCAAAAACCTAACATCAAATATAGTACAAATTAAAAAGAGTCAGAAGATCGTTGTTCGTTGTGTTTACTTCTAAATAAAAAGTTAAGCCATCGTTACACAGAGCAGGGGCGGATCTAGAATTTTCCAAAGGGGGGCGGGGCTTTCACAAAGCCAATATATAGTGACTCATTTTCCTCCATTTTGGCGGCCCATTCACTGGCCCTTCTAGGAGATACTAGCTTGACTTGTCCCAATTCCTTTTGGTTTTTTTATTTGGTTTTTTTTTTGTGGACCAAAAGAGGCGGGAGAGGGGGGTCACACTGCTGCAGAGTATTTATCCTGGTTACCATGGTGACACCCTATAGCACAAAAAATAACATTTGAATTATGATCGAATACTTTTACTTTTAACTTAAAAAGTACAATTTTCACCAACTACTTTTGTACTTTTACTTAAGTAGATTTTTTTATTGGTCCATTTACTTTTACTTAAGTAAATTTTTTGCCTAATTATCTGTACTTTTACTTAAGTACAAAAAGTGAGTACTTCATCCACCACTGACGATGATGCATGCGTCCAGGGAGAAGCACCTTTTCTAAGAACTTCCAGCATTACTAACTGTTCCCATGCAGGAATATGGTAAAGAGATTTCTTCCCCCTCTTTCAATAATCCATCACAGTGACAAAACTACACAAAGTTAGAACGGATAGCATATGAACCTTCTCCCATCTCAGCATCATAACTCCTGCAGAGAACAACAAACCCAACATGACATCTTCTCCCTGCTGAGTAAACAATGCCGTGGGATTATATAAGAGAAGGATTAACCTCAATGTGCCACTTCTTTCAGATCATCCACTTCCTGTTTTAGTTTGCAATGAAGTCACAGAAAGCTTGAACCTGATCATACTTAGTTCTAAAAAGTTTTCTAGAGGTGTTTAATTCTATTCAGCGTGAACATCTCAGAATGGCAGGGAGTGTGATAACCTGTCACAGTATCAAAGTAAGAAACTCGGATTTCACCTCTGAAGAAGTGTGTGATGAATAAAGAGGTAGAAACACTACACCTCCTCTTTATCACCTCTTTTTTTCTCTATCACACACATGCCATTTTCTACTTTCCTGACTCCTAATCTAAATAGATTTGCTTCACTCTCAGACTCTCTAAATGCCTCCATTAGCATTTTTATTTCAATTAGAAGAAGAGCAAACATTATGTCTCCCATCATCACTTGCATACGTTTTCTGATGAGCTCATTTTCTTTACATTTATTTCAATATAATCTTAATTTCTTAATATTTTTTGGGAAAGTGTTCCGTTCTGTTCCGTCATCTTCCGCTTGTTCCAGGGTCAGGTGGCGGGGGCAACAGCCTCAAGCGGGCAGCCCAGGCTTCTCCCTCCCCAGCTGCATCCTCTAGCTCACCTGGAAGGATCCCAAGTCGTTCCCCAGCCAGCTGTGAGACATAGTTTCTCCAGCGAGTCCGGGGTCTGCACCTCGGTCTCCTCCCGGTGGGGCGTGCCCGAAACACCTCGCCTGCGAGGTGCTCGGGGGCATCCTGACCAGATGCCCGAACCACCCCATCTGGCTCCTCTCGACCTGGAGGAGGAGCGGCTCGACACCGAGCTCCTCCCGGATGGCAGAGCTCCTCACCCGATCACTGAGTGAGAGCCCAGCCACCCTGCGGAGGAAGCTCATTTCGGCCACTTGTACCCACGATCTCATTCTTTTGGTCACCACCCACATCTGGTGACCATAGGTGAGGGTTGGAACGTAGATCGACTTGTAAATCGAGAGCTTTGCTTTTCGGCTCAGCTCTCTCTTTACCACGACGGACCAATGCAGCGTCCTAGTTATTGCTGAGGCAAAGTGTGTTGAAAATTTTGTTGAAAAATGTTATTCACTAAGTTTTTTTTTTAGAACACGAGCATATTGATCCACAAAACAGATCAATGTGTGAATGAGAACCAACATTTCTCAGACATTTTTTTTTCTTTTGACCAGGTTTTCGGGTCATTTAGTTTATTTTATTCTACCTCTAAAACATATTAAGTTAATAGTCAGTGGTTCGCACCATCTTTTACCCAGCAAATAGAGAACCTCCAGAGAATGTTTGCCTGAGGTTCTCTAAAGGTTTGTTTTCACCTGACCAAAAACTAATGTTCCCTATGCCAGTGGTCCCCAACCACTGGGCCGCGGATTGGTACCGGTCTGTGTAGTCCCCGGATTTTCTTCCTTACAACCGTAAATGATTCACCAGTGACGCGTCATTTTATTACATTTAAACCCTTAAACTAGTAAAATAATAAAAAAAACCTTACAGGAAGCTTCTTTGCTAAGGGAAATTACAGTTTTATGAAGCAGACTGCACCTAAGAAACACTCTTCAGGTTTCAGGTCAAGATGGGACTGTCTGGTTCCAGCAAAACAAACTCAGAACTCTGATTGATTTAGTCTTACTGTTAAGACACACACACACACACACCCATTCATAAGGACAATTTTAAAGTGGCCAATCAAACTTACATGCATGTTTTTGGAAGTTAGGAGGAAACCAGAGTACACGAAGAAAGCATGCAAACTCCACACAGAAAGGTCAGTATTTCAAGCCTTTCTTGCCCAAAAAATTTTGCTTTAGCGTTTGGATTTTTCTTTGTCATTCCATAGTTTTTTCTTGTTTTATTTTCTCTGCAGGCGTTCAATTGCAAAGAAAAATGACTTATTTACAAGGAGGCATCTCTGCATGTGAGGTCTTTGTCATGGAAATGTTGCCATGTGTGCCGTGGCATGCAGGTCACCGTCTTTAAACCAGAAATGAGTGCACGTGCACCGGCTTGATCTCCATTTATGATAAAAGCCTCCATACAGCATGCAGGCTTCTCCACAGCCTAAAAAAGAAGTCATGAGGGGAAGTGGTGGCCAATCAGTTCCCTATTACGCCTGAGAGGAGGTTAACAGCAGAGCAGCTTTAAACCTGCACAGAAAGAGACGGAAGCTGAAATCAAATCTAAAGGGGTCATTTTTTTTTCTGACGCACAGTGATTTTTTCAGGAACCAGGGAGGTGCATGGATAAGTGAATTTTTGCTAGCCGCTAGTTACTGCTGCGTGCTCCACATGCAACAGTGACTTTGATATTTAGATCCAAAAATTTAGTATTTTCACATATTAGATACAGTTTATCTTCACTATTAACAGTTGTTATAATCTCAACAAATAACACATCATCTCGACCCACAATCCCTACAGAAACAGGTCAAGATAGCTTTTAAAAATTACATTAATAGTAACGTGAAAGCAACACACAAATTGCACGAACAAAGATTAATAAAAAATTAGTAAACAAAGATTTAAGTCAGACTCAGTGAAAAAAAACAATTAAAAAAAAAGAAAAGAATTTGAATTAAAACTTTGGATGGAAAATCTGTTTAAAACAAATTTATTAAACCAAAGTAACTAAACACCCATTCATGAACTATTTTTAAAGTTTATGCGTTGATCGGACCCAGAACAGACTGGCAAGCTCTTCGGTGCCCGTAAGTCACCAGGATAGGCTCTGGTACCCCCACTGCAATTCAGGCTGGTAAAAGCGACTGAGAAACTGAATAAATTAAGAAATTGGTAAATTATGACTTACATGACATTCGTCTTTCAAAATAGTAAAAATGTATAATTGATTACAAAAGTGGTGCCATTTGAGCCACTTTATCATCTCATTATATGATTAGAAATGTTGTATGACATGCAGAAATATAGTAATATTCATACATTATGCAGATGACACCAAACGTTTTCTGTCCAATAAAATTGGTTACCGTGAAACCAGCTTTTGCAATTACAATAAATATACATATGTGTATGACTTATTACATTTCAGTTTTAAATAAAACTTTTTTATTAACAAGTCAATTTGATTTGTTTAATGTGCTTTAATGAATTTTTATGAGAGTAAATTGACTAGTTTGAGGAAAAAAAATAGGTTGTTGTGTGAGATATTTGGAGATTTTTGTACCAGTTTATGCAAATGGTTTGTTATTTTAATCCCATTGATATAATTCTTATAATTATATCTTATTATATTTAATAATTACGTAATTATTTAATAATTATATTATAATTATATTATATAATTGATGTATAATTTTAATCCCATTGATATAGTAATTTGTGGGTACAAGCGGCCGAAATGAGCTTCCTCCGCAGGGTGGCTGGGCTCTCACTCAGAGATCAGGTGAGGAGCTCTGCCATCCATGAGGAGCTCGGTGTCGAGCCACTCCTCCTCCAGGTCGAGAGGAGACAGATGGGGTGGTTCGCCGAGCACATCCCACCGGGAGGAGACCAAGGGGCAGACCCCGGACCCGCTGGAGAGACTATGTCTCACAGCTGGCCGAGGAACGACTTGGAATCCTTCTGGGTGAGCTGGAGGATGCAGCCAGGGAGAGAGAGGCCTGGGCTGCCCGTTTGAGGCTGTTGCCCCACGACCCGGCCCTGGAACAAGCGGAAGATGACGGAACGGAACGGATATAATTCTACACATCAGTCCAGTTGTGTTTCAGCATGCCTGTATCTGCTTCACATGTGTGATATTCCAATTTTTAACTGTGATTGGAAAAAAGAATGAGAAAGTGTCTCATTTCCATGCCTTTGTATTTCTTCTCGTTCGGTGTAGCTTGCATGTTTGATAAGAGGAGGATATACGGGCTCGTTTGAATATGTCTGAATAGTTCAGTTTCTCCTAAGCACTGCTCCACCTCGAGGCCAGGAAGTCAGTAAAATCTCCCAGCTGCTTTGAAGCTTTGCTTCAACCTGCCGACAGCAGGAAATGTGAGCCGGCTTTGACGTTTTTGGAAAATCCAGTCAGTTCGTTGACATAAAATAGATGTTTAGACATTTTTAAAGTTGTCGGCATGTGATACCACACAGCTTATGAAACTCCTACTCGTACAGAGCTTCACAGCGAGGCAGCAAAGATGGAAAAAAGTTACAAAATTATATAATCAAATTCAACTTTTAGGTGATTTTGATCGAAATTCTCAGGAGGGAAAGGCTTTCAGGTATTTGAGGCAATAAATTTGGGAAAACTTCCTCCCACATTTATGTGTTCACATTTGTCACACTTTGTATTTTGAGGTTGAATCAGCTTCTTTTTATCTCCACCTACAACTTTAAAATTACATGTCTTTGCTGCACTGAGGGGGTGAGAAAGAGAAACTTCCTTGCATTTTTTTTTCTTAAAAGAATACTTGACACTTGGGAATTCGATTTTAGAGGTTCTCTGATATTTAATTCCAAGTTAAATATTCTTCCTTAAGAAAAAAAAAAATCCCTAAATCCATTGGTGAAACATCTCCGATTGTGCATACAGCAATAACAGATGCAACTATTCCTAAAATTAATCTTGGTTTCTCACCACCAATACGAAAAGTTCAGTCTATCCTATTAGAGTTGTGCACAATTCTTTTTTTACAGATGTCAACATCTGCCGTGTCCCGGCTTGGAATCTTTTACTTTGTTCAATTGTTCAACTTCCTTTGGAGAGCCAGCAGAATGAACTGCGCAAGCTTTTATGGAAGCTATGCGGATTTTAGTCTACCTGGCAACAAATGCTGGCATAATTGTGATTAATCACATGTTTAAATGTGAAAACACATGGACGCAACATTTGAAAATATTTCATAAATAATAATTTATGATATTTATCATACTGTAAAATCATCAGTTCATGAGCCCAAGCTGTGTGTTGAAGGGAACCTAACTCTATCTAATCAGAACAGCTCAACCTCGACCCAAAAACAACTCTATGCAGGTCGTGAGACCACTGGAAGAGAGGCCCAGGTTCCATACCATTGCTCCCCCAGGTTGAAAGAATTCAGAGGGGTTGGTTCGGGCATCCGGTTAACATGCCTCCAAATGCATCGCTTGTGCGGTGTTCATTGCGCCTTCCACTGAAAGGAAACCCAGAGGCAGGCTCAGGACCTGATGGAGAGACTATGTCTCACAGCTGGCTGAGGAACACCTCGGGATCTTCCCAGGTGAGCTGGAGGATGCAGCCAGGGTGAAAGAAGCCTGGGCTTCCTGTCTGAGGCTCTTGCCACCGTAACCAGGTCCCAGATTAGCGGAAGACGGTGTACAAACGGAATGGAATTGGCAAGTTGTAATTAACAGCAGTTTTTGATTCAGATATTTTTAGGCCAGCAGAAAAGGTTATGGAGGCAGTCAAGGTTTATGTTTTGCAAGCCAAAACCAACCAACCAGAGGTCAGTAGACAATATGAGAAATATTTAATTGTTTATGTGAACTTTTGGCTTTAAAAATCCACCTGTTTTGACTGAAATTTGAATGATATAATTTAGAAGTAAATTCTGAAAGCGAATGATAAGTAGGAATGTTTCTTTTTTCTTTCATGCTTGGGAGACAGAAGCTTTCGCCTTCTCTTGCTGTTGGTGCCATCTCACACTTTTAGCTCCAAATCACTCGAGAGCAAAAAGTTCTTTTAACGTCTTTCCATCTTATCTCACAGGGCTGCTGAGCTCTGGTTGAGAACTTGCCAAGAATGAGGATATTAGTCACACGCATGCTGGAGAATCGATGCCGGTGAGCAACAAAGAACAGCAAAGTTATTGAGCGGAAGTAGCAAGAAACACACACGTTCTGCATCCAGAACAAAATATTTTTGCTCTGTTTGTATTTGCTTTTTTTTTTGTTACACTCAGTTTAAAAAAAAAAAAACAGAGAACATCTACCTGCTCGATATTGTAGTTTGAGTGTTTCATGGAACACGTTTCTTCACCTCTTTTCCACACTCTCCATTGCTCTTAACTGTTGATCCTAGATACTTAAAATCTTATACTTAAAATAACAATCTAATAACTGACATACCTATATATATAGAGAGAGGGCGTTTCCCACAAATCCATCCTAAAAAAGGTCAATACAAATGGCCCAAAAACACTAAAGTCCTGCAAGTGCATTTTATTCCAACATTGAAAGTGGAAATGGATCCAAAAATGGTGGATGAAGCTTTGATACACGTTATTGAAACAAAGTCTAACTAGCTCTGGGATTCAACCGATGAGACATTTTCTGGGTACGACTGGTTATTAATGCACTCTGACACGTATAGGAACAGGATGGCATGCAGGTACTCAGATGATCCAAATGAGACAGAGCAGTAATGGCTTCTGACTTGTCCTGCAGCTCTGAGGACTACCTACGATGTTAACGCCGCTGTGCTTTGTGGTTACGCCTGCTCCAGCTAATTTCAGTATGACGACCACCATCGGAGTGAAGGCATAGATGAACGAGGCGAGGCGGCGGCGTGTGCTGTCACAACGCTACACATCTATAAACCAACACTGAAAGTAGTTACATAAAAATTCAAACCGCTATCTTTTTTCGCATGTGTGAAGAAATGTTTGAAGCTGGCAAAGTTTGTCTCATAAATAATTTGTATCAAGAACTAGCGATGTGTTTAAAAAACAGACGGCCAAACTACTGACCACTAGTGGTGAGGAGGAAAATAGCAGTGAGGTTAGAATTGATTGCGATTGCCAGTAAGCAAAATTTCTCTACAAATGAACCTCAGTACAAAAATGATTTAATCGGAGAGTAACTAATCTAATATAACTAATAACTATGATTAATAACAATCTAATAACTTCTTCTTTCAGCATTTCCCTTTAGGGTCGCCACAGCAAGTCAGTTTCTTCCATCTAACCCTATCTGCTGCATCCTCTTCGGTCACACCAACTATCTTCATGTCTTCCTTCACTGCGTCCATGAATCTCCTCTTTGGTCTTCCTCTAGTCCTCTTTCCTGGTGGTTCCAAATCCAGCATCCTTCTTCCTATGTACTCTCTCTCTCTCCTCTGCACATGTCCAAACCATCTCAGTCTGGCCTCTCGAACTTTATCCCCAAAACCTCTAACATGTGCTATTCTTCTGATCCTGTCCATCCTGGTCACTCCCAGAGAGATCCTCAGCATCTTCATCTCTGCTACCTCCATCTCTGCTTCCTGTCTTTTTCCTCAGTGCTACTGTCTCTAGACCAAACAGCATGGCCGCTCTCACCACGGTTTTGTACACTTACTCTTTCATTTTAGCTGAAACTCTTCTGTCGCACATCACACCGGATACTTTTCTCCACCTATTCCAGCCTGCCTGCACACGTTTCTTCACCTCTTTTCCACACTCTCCATTGCTCTGGACTGTTGATCCTAAATACTTAAAATCTCATACTTAAAATAACAATCTAATAACTGACATACCATATATATATAGAGAGAGAGTTTCCCACATATCCATCCTAAAAAAGGTCAATACAAATGGCCAAAAAACACAAAAGTCCTGCAAGTGCAATTTATTCCAACATAAATATCTCAGCAACGACCAAAGAGAGCTTAATGACTGATTGGAGATGATAGCAAAGCAATCAAACGGGTACTTAAATGGGTACTAATGATAATTAGCATAGTAAAGTGCATGAAATAGGTGCGATAGGTTGTGAATTCAGACAAAAACACACATAGATTTAATATAAAATTTGATTTCATCAAGATTTATCATCTGAAAATAAAAAAAAAAAAAAAGTTCAGTTTCGTCGTCTTCCGCTTATCCAGGGCTGGGTCGCGGGGGTAACAGCCTCCAAAAAAGAAAAACAATATTTAAAATTCAGATCATCTAATTTCAACATTTGGCAAACTGAGTGTTTTAATATGTTTTTCAAAATAAAATAATGCATGAAAAGTTAAGGTGGTGAGATTATGCCACACCTTTTCCCCTTCCACATCAACATGTTTCTCTTTAGTTAGAATGAAAGGAGGATAATTATAAATGTAACAAGGTGATATTGACATTGTGAAGATGTTGAAGTGCTTGTGTGTTCGCTCACAGGCCATGCAGATCTAAATCGGTCTCCAGCTTTTGTTAGAAATCACTGAAGGGAGACAAATATAATCTCACAAGCAAGAAAATCGACTCAAACTAAATTATCCTTTGTGATGAAACAGACAATTATCCCCAGTGGCTCTAACAGAGTTCTGTTTTTTGACAAACATAGTAATTTAAAGTGTGTGTGAGGACGATTTTGGGGTTCTAAAAATCCATAAAATGAGTTTGTCGTGATAATCTGGCATTTTTCGCAACTGCCCGAGTAAAATACCAAAAAATACCCTAGTTTTGTTCGTATCTGTTAAAGAAGCTGAGAAATTAAAGTTATAATCATCAGAAGAAACATAAAACTGTTCAAAGTTGAACCTCATTAACTGGTGTCCATTCTGTTTCGTCATCTTCCGCTTGTTCCGGGGTCGGGTCGATGGGGCAACAGCCTCAGACAGGAAGCCCAGGCTTCTCTCACCCCAGCTGCATCCTCCAGCTCACCCAGAAGGATCCTGAGTCGTTTTCCTGCCAGCTGTGAGACATAGTCTCTCCAGTGGGTCAGGGGTCTGCCTCGTCGTCTCCTCCCGGTGGGACGAGCCCAAAACACCTCACCAGCGAGGCGCTCTGAGGGCATACTGACCAGATACCCGAACTACCCCATCTGGCTTCTCTCGACCTGGAGGAGGAGCGGCTCGACACCGAGCTCCTCCCGGATGGCGGAGCACCTCCCCTGATCTCTGAGTGAGAGCCCATCCACCCTGCGGAAGAAGCTCATTTCAGCCGCTTGTACCCACAATCTTATTCTTTCGGTCACCACCCACAGCTGGTGACCATAGGTGAGGGTTGGAATGTAGATCGACCTGTAAATCGAGAACTTTGGTTTTCGGCTCAGCTCTTTCCTTACCACGATGGACCAATGCAGTGTCCTAATTACTGCTGACGCCTCACAGATCCGCCTGTTGATCTCCCGCTCCATCCACCTGTCTCATTTTTTTTTTTCAATCCAACAACCAGTAATTTAAGTGGACAACCAGGAAGATCAATTGAACTCCGAGCTTTAGCTTTATTTATTAGTTTTCAAAATCAAAGCAGATTATCCTTTATTGATCAGAAAAGAGAGACGCTTGGTCCCCTCCCAAAGAATGAGATACTTCCCCAAGTGGAGGAGTTACGCTTTGCAGGATTTTCTTCTGAATTAAAAGACGGATGGACAAAGAGGTCGACAGGATTGGTGAGATGTCTACAGGGGCTGCTACAGTTTGTCATGGTGAAAAATGAGCTAAGCAAAAAAAAACAAAACCGCTCATTCAATGCTGCTATCCTCACTAATCATCTCATCCAGATCTACAAATATCTAAATAGAAGTCTAAAAGTCTGCCGTTTTAATGTCCAACGATCTGTGATAAACCTATCGGCGTAATAAATAAAAGCAGTCGTTGACGAGACAGTATTAAAGACTCTGATTTGATTGATGAAGCTGCACGTGCACACCTCGCTGCTACCCAGTGGTGTCATCCATCTCCGTGGAGACAGACCATCACTGTCACCTCTCAAAGGCACTATCATGAACTGGTTAGGTTTTATTTAGGAGGTCGGGAAAACTTGGTGTAAAAAATAAACGTGTTTTTAAACATTCATTTTTATATATCGGAAATTCTAAAAATGGAGATTGCCTAGTGTGGCAAGTCCAGCAACGAGTTGTGAGTTCTGAATTTTGAGTTCCAAATTCCGAGTTCCGAATTCCGAGTTCCGAATTCCGAGTTCCGAGTTCCGAGTTCCGAGTTCCGAATTCCGAGTTCCGAATTCCGAGTTCCGAATTCCGAGTTCTTAATTTTATAGTAGTTTTGATGATACTTTTAAAGTTAATTTTTTTCAACAATTAAAAAAAAATAATAATTTTCATTTACTTTAGTAATCCCTCGCCGGGAAATTTATGGGCTGCATTACGCCGCAGCAGGCTGCCAGCTATGAAGGCACCAATGGTGGGAGAAATGGGGGTTTAGGTGTCTTCTCCAAGGACACTACACGTGAACTCAGTGGGATGCGAACCCGCGAACTTCCGGTTAAATTCCGGTCTAGAGGCGAATGCTCTAACCACTGAGCCAATGTCTCAAAAGTATAATGTACAAAAAAGTCAAATAACTATAGTTAAATATGGATGATTTTTAAAATCCCATATATGTGATTTTATTTTCTAAAATGCTGCAATTCCAAACTTCAATGGGAATTTATGCATTTATTTTTAACTTTATTTTTATTTTAAAATCACAAACAACCAGCAGCATCTTCTTACCCTACACACCCTCTTCATGTTGAAACAGTGGGAGATGTGAAACGACATGTCAGAGATCAGAGTCGGGTTAGAAGTTCATCTCCTGGTGAAACCTCTCACCGTGAGATGACCTCCTGGATTATTCATCTGCACTTTCAGGATGGTTTTCTGAAGGAAACCGAATGTCAAAACCAGAAACTGCATTTAAACCGAAGTTCAGGGAACTGTTTTCTTGATGAGTTACAGAGCTGCCGTGCTGTGTCATGCATGCAGTCTTTGAGTAAGTTTTTCCACCTGCTTTTTTTTAGGTTTGAATAATTGATTATCGGAGTGTCTCAGGTAAAATCTAATTTTTTGGGGGTTTCGAACATGTTTAAACATTATTCCGACACCAAAAACATACCTAAAGTATTTTATTTTACATTTCATTCATCCATGCTTGAGCACTTTGGGAGCGCTCCCTCATAGTCGTTAATTTTTAGCAAACGCAAGGTTGTTCTTGGCCACGTCTTTTGTTCACCATCACACTCCAATTCCAAATCAGAAAAAAAAAAAAAAAAAATAGTGCAAGTGTTCCACTCGAGTACTGCTCTCCCTCAGCTCAAGTGAAAAGGAGGCAGGACTAAGCAGGTAGCAAGAGGAAGGGGGAATCCAATGCAAAAACAGAACTAATACTGGATAAATGTGTTTATAAGCTGTTTTTTTTTTTTGGGTAGGGGGCAATTACGACATTTCTGAACTACGTAGTTCAAAATTATTTTTATTTGCCACAAAATAATAATGATTACCCTCATAAAACTCCATCTTTAAAAAAAATATATATTTCTTTAAATGTTGGCATCCTGTTCACAGACCAACAATCTGCATGGCACCATTGTTACCCGCTCTTCCTACCCCCTGCTTTACCCGATAAAAGTGTTGTAGGAGTAAAGATTTGCTTTCTCATGTGCAACCAGATTAAAAATGCACTTCCATTGTCGGGAAAGACCAGCAAATAATCAGCTAAAAAAAAAAGATTAATACGAAAAATGTTGGAATCAGACAGAAATCTTTGGAGTCACTGAGCCGAGAAAAACTCATTAAAGCATCACGTTGTCCTGATTATCAGTGAATTAAGTGTGACAGCCGATATCGGCCTGATTTAGACATTTACAGCGTTAAATAGGATGTGGAAAGATGGAGCATCGTGTCCAGTTTGCAAACATCTTCTATCAGAGAGTTCAGATCAATGTGCTCAAACGCAGCGGGACGTCAGGATTAGTTCGACAATAATCACAAAATGAAACATTAAAGCTTTAAAAATTATCTTTTTTGTAAAAGATTATGTTGTAAGTCAGATTAGTGCCTCTTGCTTATGGAACAAAACAAATTCAGAACAGAAAATGAGTGATTATTTGGTTTGTAAAAGCACAGACACCCGAAATCAGCATCCTGTTTTCATTCCTGTTAAAGGTTCTTGTTTCAAACAACTAATGGGAAAAAAGAGCAGATACTTCAGCGGTTCTTCTGAGCCGTTTGAGATTTAAGAGATTTTTTTTTTCATCTCTAATCAACATCTCGACCAATGGGGCGAAATGGCAGGCCTCTCTCTTTTTTAAATTCTAAAAAAGCTACAAAAGACTGTTCTTTCGAGGAGTTGATGGAAAGGAGAGTTTAGCTGGCTTTGAATCCCAATTAAGACACGGGGTCAGTTGCACCCAACTGTACTGTTCTACTCCCAGAAGATGTATTCTTTAGTCTGTTTGTTTTGCTGAGTGAGCTTTTGGCCGGATGCGTTTCCATGCACATGTTTCTGCATGAGCCCCTCTAGCCCCCCAGCACATATGAACAAGGTAGGGGGCTGGGGTAAGCAGAACAGATGTGCTCTGCTGGGGTCCTCTATTCAGCTTGGAGCAGACCTCGCTGGGCTTGGGCAAGTGGCCGCTCATGCTAAGCCTCTTAGCGCCGAGTCAGATGATGCTGAGCTGCTGGCCCAGATGCTGAACATCTGGATGAACCCACATGGTCACAGCAAAACAGCAGCTAGGATTCAGTAAAATGTCAAAATCAGAGTGGAAATCAACTTAAAGGCTAAATGGCATCTGAGTCAGCAAAACATAAAAGCATGAGCGTGCACGTTACTCCGTCAAGACAATGAGCTGCTAGCCGATCCGACTGATCAGAACAGATACATGTTATGCTTCATTTATAAAGCTTGTTTACGCTAAAATCTGTGGAGCCTGTTTCTTTTTTGTCACTACTTTAAAGTCAGACAATTTAATTTCAGGGGTATGTGCTATTCGGAGTTGCCGTGGTGACCGACTCTTGCTTCCCTGTCTTTTGATCATGCGAGATACCACCATGGCATCGTTCTACATGAGTAACGACAAGCACATTTGAAACCACTGCAATTACATATTAATTTGTATGATCCATATAAGGAGTTCACAGGGTTGAGTTGAAGTTGGCGTACATCTGAGATTTGTTGCCGGTGTGTTCTATAAAGTTCAGCATGCATGAGGTTAGATCTACACACGCTTTATAAATGGGACTTCTGGTCAGTGTCTGGGTGAGCATCATGGAGGGAACATCCAAAATTAGCAGTTAGCAATTTGGATGTGAGATTTCAGATGGTTATGTAACTTTTGCATAATTCAAATGATGAGAGCAAAACCCTGGGAGATGCTTTGGGATGAGAGCAGCAGAAATGATCCGTAAGATGGGAGCAAAATTCCAGAAGATTTTCCAGGGCACAAAAATGAATGAAATAAAGAATAACCCAGATTACCCAATGATGTAATGACCTGCTGTCTTTAAAGCAAAAACAAACTAAATAAAATGCATCATGCTGGAATCATTCGGAATTTTTACTGAGTATAATCTGAATTTAACATCTCAGCTATCACAATCACGGGGTCGCGGGGGCAACGGCCTCAAACGGGCAGCCCAGGCCTCTCTCACCCCGGCTGCATCCTCCAGCTCACCCGGAAAGATCCCAAGTCGTTCCCTGGCCAGCTGTGAGACACAGTCTCTCCAGCGGGTTCGAGGTCTGCCCCTTGGTCTCACCCGGTGGGACGTGCCCAAAACACCTCGCCCGCGAGGCGCTCGGGGGGCATCTTAACCAGATGCCCGAACCACCCCATCTGGCTCCTCTCGACCTGGAGGAGGAGCGGTTCGACACCGAGCTCCTCCCGGATGGCAGAGCTCCTCACCCGATCTCTGAGTGAGAGCCCAGCCACCCTGCGGAGGAAGCTCATTTCGGCCGCTTTTGGTCACCACCCACAGCTCTCTCTTTACCACGACGGACCGATGCAGCGTCCTAGTTATTGCTGATGCCGCACCGATCCGCCTGTCGATCTCCCGCTCCATCCTTCCCCCACTCGTGGACAAGACCCAGAGATACTTAAACTCTCCACAATCATGGAAAATTTAAGTTCTCCACAATCAAAAATACCTCCAAAAAATTAAAAAAGAAAATCATTTTTAATTTGGAGGAGACCAAGCACATGCTATAGGGGTAACCCACCATATGCAAGGAGCGATGGTTGAGGAAAGAGGAGTCAAAGTTTTTGTCAGTTTAGAACTCTAGGATATTCATAATACAATGGATGGATGAATAGATCAATGAGCCAAACAATCAAATGGAAAAATGTCTGAGAGCTAAAAGAGATACCATCATCACCCTGCCGTGCGTGGTGCCTCCTGCAGGTTCTCCTGTCAGATCCAGAAGCTCCATGGGAGACGCTTCAGTACCACAGTAAAGATGTTAATAAAAACCCAGAGCACATGTTCCATCTCTGCAGATCTCAGTTAAACAAGCAGAGATGATTTAAACAACATGGCTTCAAAGTAAACAGTTTGATTGAAATATTAAAGAACACATAACATGTTTTTCTTTTTGAACTCGATCTGAGCTGAAGGGTACATCTTCATATCAAATTTCTAAGCGACAGCAAGAGAAATATTTTAAATCTTCAGAGGAAACAAGAATTTAAAAGCTGCATGGGCATGTAAACAAAAACTGAAACCTTATGGTGACAATTAGATAAATAATAGATTAAAAATTAAATCAATATATATGCATACGTTTTTATAAACGGATAAAAAAAAAACATTTTAATTACCCAGAATTTTTAAAACAGCCAAATAGTTTTCTAAAAATTGTAAAAAGTTTTAATGCGATACTTCTATTGCAATTCGTGTGGTTGTCTCACCCATCGCCTGCCTGGCAGAGGTAGCAAGGGACAGAATGAAAGCATAACCATTATCAATCATGCTAAATCCCTCCCACCTTCTCCATGAATCTGTGGACTATTGAAGAGCAGCTTCAGCAACAGACTCCTGCAACCCCACTGCTCAAAGGAACGGTAGAGAAAATCATTTCTGACGTCTTCCAACTAAATATTCAACCTTTCTCATTCAAACATTTTCACTTTCATTCACAACAGAAAAAAATCATGTATGATGTATGATTGTAGCACTGCAGCACTCAAATTTTCCTTTGGCGATAAATAAAGTGGAATAAGTCTCACTGGATTGATTTGCTGCCGAGTGTGAAGCGGCCGGGATGGGAATTAGCGCCTCCAAATCCGAGACCACGGTCCTCGCCCAGAAAAGGGTGGAATGCCCCCTGCGGGTAAGGGACACAGTCCTGCCCCAAGTGGAGGAGTTTAAGTATCTCAGAGTCTTGTTGACGAGTGGGGGAAAGATGGAGCGGGAGATCGACAGGCGGATTGGTGCGGCATCAGCAATAACTAGGACGCTGCATCGGTCCGTCGTGGTAAAGAAAGAGCTGAGCCGAAAAACAAAGCTCTCGATTTACAAGTCGATCTATGTTCCTACCCTCACCTATGGTCACTAGCTGTGGGTGGTGACCGAAAGAATGAGATCGCAGGTACAGGCGGCCGAAATGAGCTTCCTCTGCAGGGTGGCTGGGCTCTCACTCAGAGATTGGGTGAGGAGCTCTGCCATCCGGGAGGAGCTCGGTGTCGAGAGGAGCCAGATGGGGTGGTTCGGGCATCTGGTCAGAATGCCCAATGAGCGCCTAGAGGGTGTTTCGGGCACGTCCCACCAGGAGTAGACCAAGGGGCAGACCCCGGACCTGCTGGAGAGACTATGTCTCACAGCTGGCCGGGGAACGACTTGAGATCCTTCCAGGTGAGCTGGAGGATGCAGCTGGGGTGAGAGAAGCCTGGGCTACCCGTTTGAGGCTGTTGCCCCCGCGACCCGACCCCGGAACAAGCGGAAGACAAAGGAACGGAACAGAACAAACGGAACGGAGATAAATAAAGTATTTTCAATTTCAGTTAAAATCTGTGTTTTCATTGGATAAACCAACATTATTTCTGTCCTCAGTCAACAACACAAAGTACAAATTTCCGGTAAAAAGGAGACATATAAAAAAAAACAGGAGAGATTTTAGTGAAAGTAAATCCGATCAAACTGAACACTCAGCAGACAAGCTGCAGGGAAACCACTCCAAAAGCTAAGCTTGCATGCATGCAACCTGTTCTTATAATGAGGTCCTAATTCCTTTAAGCAACTTGACAATTTCTTCTTGTAAATAGGTTGTGTGATATTTCAGAGCGGGCATGTCTTTTTGCTAAATTACCCCTGACATTACTTGAAGGGATTTGTCAGGCAGGTTGGTAATTGGCTGCTTTTTAATCATAGCCTCAATAAAACACGCAGACATGAGGAGCTTTTATCTCCCTCTGGTCACAAGTTTTATCATGACAGACACACAAAACCCTCAACACATTATCGGAAGTGTCCTGCTTCAGACAAATAATACAAAATAGGATTAAAAATGAGAAGAATTTTGACCGATTTAAAATTTCAGTTTACCATAAAATAGCTTTTGCTACAGTAAATTGTGTTATTAATTACATTTGAATTCAGCAAGAGCATTTTTTTGCAGTACCTGAATTTTTTGGGTGGGTTGTTCCTGGTGTTCTCTTTGTGTCTGTGTTTGGAATCATCTTCCAAAGTGCAGGTGTGGCTAAAATAACTTCCTCTCAGCAGGTAAGGCAACCACCTTCATGTTTGAGTAAGAAAAAAAATATATACAAAGGCAGATTCAGGGAAAACGGCGCATGTCCCGCCCTTTTAGTCCACAAAAAAAAAAAAAAAAGAATCACAAACTACATAGAATTAGTTTGATTTTGGCCATCAATATTCATAAAATATTTAAAATGGTCTGTCCGTTTTTACATTTTTCTGATGATTATGTCGCTTTTGTTTTTACTTTTTAGCATTTGGTCATTTAAATTTCGGACAGCATTTGTTGCCAGGTAGGCTAAAATCATCAGAGTGTCAGTAGAGGGCCTTCAGAGTCTGTTCTGCTGGATTTCTCTGCACAAAGTGAATGGCAATGAAAATATTGCTTCAACCAACCAAATTTTGAGCTCTTCTCCTTGGATCAATAAGGCCTGCTTACCCTGAGCCTTCTCGGTGGGCGTCCACGTCACCTGCTGACCTGTTGATTGGATGGTCGGAATGCAACGCCTAACTACCGAGCAACCCTCAGTGATGAGCTACATGATAGAAAAATTAGCTATGCTGGTTTAAAACGTTTTCCATCTTTTTATTACCCAAAAACAACCAATAAGTTGCTGTTGGCTGATTTATTTTCATGGTCCTTTTCAAGACAGACTTTTCAAAGGAAGTTGAAGGAAGTAAAGAAATCCGAGGATGGTATGGGACAGATATTGATATTTGTAGAAAACTGATGAAGAAATTTTGACAGGACCGACTGGACTTTTGAAATTGGTAATTGGAACATGTTTGATCTACAAATAAAAGCTTCAATTTTTGGTGGCTAACCATGAAATGGTTATTATTAGACTGATTGAATCAGGTGGAGAACCAATACAAGTCTTGGTGTGAAATGTACATTCTGTCAATGATATACTGTACATATGATGAGGGAAAAGATTTATAAACAAATAAAAGGACATTTTTGACTTGTTTAAAAAATAAAGATGAAATAAAAATGGATTCCTAGAGTGCTGAATCATCTTGTTTCTTACCATTATTGATCCTCTGGTTGGAATTTTCCACACAGGCTTTTATTTTTTTAATAAATCTATGAAGAGGAGGAAGATAATTCCATTCCCCAATATATGGGTCATTTTCAAATTTCTTTCCATTTTAGCTAGTGAAAAAATAAAATATAAGTATATCCATAGGTTCCTACTCTCTTTTGTTTTTGATAAAGGATTGATTTAGAGACCCAAATCTGCCGGTGGCCCCTTTTTTTACAGATGCACTTTTAATTACAATTAAATTTAAGTTTGGCCATTCACCTCTTTGTGTCCACTCTGTTACATACCTGATTGGAGTCATTTACAATAACAGTATAATAACTGTTTCAGTAACAGAGGACAAATTTTGTTTCTTCTGTTCAGTACAGCTAGGAAAGTTGATGTATTATCACTCACATTACATCATTTAAAACTATTTCACAAATATTATGACCAGTAAATGACATTTCTCTTATATTCTAGATAATCTATATATTGTGCTGGTAACAGAGAAGACATTTCAAAATGAACCTTACCCTTTTTAAGATTTGAAACCTTCATAAACTTTAGCCAAAATACTTTAGCCACATGGCTTCTTCTCCAAAAGTTACTTCCTGTCTGCAGCAGTGAATCCTGGTGGCAGTTGTTGGAACTTGATGAACATTATGATGTACAATATGGTAACAGAGTAAAAGTAACAGAGTGGACATCATATTGAGGGACAGGTCTTTTTGCGTGTATTATGTCATTTTTTTGGTAGGAAGGTCGTGGGTTTGCATCCCACAGAGAGCACGTCTAGGAGCCTCGGAGAAGACACCTAACCCCCGCTTCTCCCACCATTGGCGCCGTCGAAGGGCAGCCTGCTGCGGTGTAAGGAGTGCAGAACACAAATTTCCCCGGTGAGGGATGAATAGAGTAATTCATCCCTGAGTGTGTGGGGAACACAAACTCAAATCCATCTGCAAACATGTTTAATCACAAACAGAATTTTTTACTCGTTTCTACGACTTCAATAAGCCTTGCTCTTTCTCTCTCCCTCTCTCTCTTTTGATGTCACTAGATCATGATTTCCCAAGGATTCAACGCACTAAGCTGGTAGTGGCTTAGCGGTGTTGGCTTTTACATTAGAAAGGAAACCCTGCTGGAAGACTTCTTTCTGAACTTAACGACCATACTAACTAAATTATAAAAGTCAAGCAATCTGTATCAAATTAAAAAAAAAAAAAAACATGGTCACTGCGTCCTCTGTGTAGCACCCGCAGCTGGACCTGGCCTAGCATGCAAGTAATGCAGCTGTCCTCCAAAAACCTGCAGGATGACTGGATCAGCTGCCAGATGGGATGTAGAGGACTGATTGGAAGTGGATTGATCCAGCAAATGAACGTCTCAAAGAGGGAGGGAGGAAATGAAAGAAGGGAAAAGGTTAATGTGAGAGTGGAGGGTGGTTGCCAGAAGGAATCTGGTGCTCTAATGAGTGTGAGAAGAAGTTCCAACCGAGAAGATGGCATTTGGCCGGATTTCTAATGGAAGAGAGAAAGTGTGCCAGGAATAATAATAATAAAAAGAAAGAAGATAAATTAAATGAAAGTTGTATAAATGGGAAAGAAAAAAAAAGTAAAGCATGCATTTAGATTTTTAGGCTCATTTATTTCTCCCGCTCCATCGGGAGATCGACAGGCGGATCGGTGCAGCATCAGCAATAACTAGGACGCTGCATCGGTCGGTCATGATAAAGAGAGAGAGCTGAGCCAAAAAGCAAAGCTCTCGATTTACAAGTCGATCTACGTTCCAACCCTCACCTATGGTCACCCATTGATATAATTCGCGGGTACAAGTGGCCAAAATGAGCTTCCTCCGCAGGGTGGCTGGGCTCTCAATCAGAGATGGGGTGAGGAGCTGTGCCATCCAGGAGAAGCTCAGTGTCGAGCCGCTCCTCCTCCAGGTCGAGAGGAGCCAGATGGGGTGGTTCGGGCATCTGGTCAGGATGCCCCCCGAGCGCCTCCCGAGCTAGGTGTTTCGGGCACGTCCCACCGGGAGGAGACCAAGGGGCAGACCCCGGACCCGCTGGAGAGACTATGTCTCACAGCTGGCCGGGGAACGACTTGGGATTCTTCCAGGTGAGCTGGAAGATGCAGCCGGGGAGAGAAAGGCCTGAGCTGCCCGCTTAAGGCTGTTGCCCCCGCGACCCGACCCCGGAACAAGCGGAAGATGACGGAACGGCTCATTTATTTGAGACATTTCTAACACCAAATAGATTTAGAGTGGTCTATAAAGTTAGATATTTTAAGGCAGTGACACCCCTCACTACACAGGTTACGGACGTTTCTCAAACAGGTAATAATTTTTTACTCTTTTCTCTTTTGTTTTAACACATTTAAACACACATGTAAACACAATTAAAGTTAAAATTTGCATTAAAACATTGTGCATGTGTCTGTGTTTGTGTGACTAAACAAAATAGCTATTATGAAACTATGTCCTGTCTTCCTGCAAGAAATGGTATCCAAATCAACGGTGGAATTTAATAAAATTATTATATTTAAAACATTTTTAGATGAGTCAAGTTCCGCGACAGACTGGCGACCTGTTCCGGGCATACCCTACCTCTTGCCTTAAATAAGTCGGGACAGACTTTGACACCCTAGAGAGTCCAGAGCAATGGAGAGTGTGGAAAAGAGGTGAAGAAGCATGTGCAGGCAGGATGGAACGGGTGGAGAAAAGTATCAGGTGTGATGTTTGATAGAAGAGTTTCAGCTAAAATGAAAGGAAAAGTGTACAAAACCGTGGTGAGAGCGGCCATGCTGTTTGGTCTAGAGACAGTAGCACTGAAGAAAAGACAGGAAACAGAGATGGAGGTAGCAGAGATGAAGGTGCTGAGGATCTCTCTGGGAGTGACCAGGAGGGACAGGAATAGAAAGGAACAGCACATGTTAGAGGTTTTGGAGATAAAGTCAGAGAGGCCAGACTGAGATGGTTTGGACATGTGCAGAGGAGAGAGAGAGAGTACATAGAAAGAAGGATGCTGGATTTGGAACCACCAGGAAAGAGGACTAGAGGAAGACCAAAGAGGAGGTTCATGGATACAGTGAAGGAAGACATGAAGATAGTTGGCTTGACCGAAGAGGATGCAGGAGATAGGGTTAGATGGAAGAAACTGACTTGCTGTGGCGACCCCTGAAGGGAAATGCCGAAAGAAGAAGAAGAAGACTTTGGCATCCTTGGGATTCCGTTAGGAAAGGACGGTTCAGAAGACGAATGAAAACAATCCCTTTTAATCACTCTCTCATTTTCTCTCTTCAAATAATTTTCGGTTTTGCTGTCAACTTGGTTACGAGATATAAAGTTTGTTTGCCAATTTCTAGGAAATCCACACTAAGCAGACAGTTATAAATCCAGAGTAGATGTACTTATGCAACATTTAATTTCTAACTGATCTTCTGCAGCTTATTGCATTGTTGTTACCAGATGGAAAAATTTCTTCCATTTGGATGAGACATTCATTGCAGATATAAAACAGATGTTATCTCACTTGTTTTGTTATAATGACTGATCATAAACCAGATTTAAATGCTTTGTTTAGCTGGAGCAGAATTATAAACAATCATTTATGTTGTTTTTGTGGTTCTATGACCCTAAACGTAATAACAGATAAAATCATATTTGTTATGTTTCGTATATTTTCTACATTAAAATATCACAAACACAATAAAAATCAGGCAGAAAGTGCATCAGCGTCCATGAGTGCTCATCAAAATTCTAATAATAGCAGCTCTGCAGAAACTAATTTGCTTGTTTGTGTCAGAATGGAAGACAATTAAAATCATTAGAGCAAATGCTACCAATCAAACTCACAGACATACCAACAAGCGGATGAAGACGGCATGCACAGCCGGAGATTAAGATTTTTTATCAGTTTTTAAAATCATTTTTGTCCTCAAATGGATTATTTTAAGAATTCGACCAAAAAAAAGAAGCAATCCCAGAAAAGTATCATGGTGTGTTCGATGAGGTTTTGAAACCACGGGGGTCTTGAGAAAAAAATCTCTGCAAGCAAAAACAAACACTTTGCACAGCTCCTGAGTAATAGTGTGCAATAGGCTGAAGAGAGGGGGCCGGAAAAAGTCAAAACATCCTGAGACAGTAAAGAAACAATAAAAAAAACTTTAATAAAAAAATGTTAACACAAAATAAATCTACTCGAAACCACGGTTCATAAAATATGCTGAAAATGTTTAAAATATTTAAAATTAAATGTGATTCATATTTAACGGTGGCTCAATGGTTATAGTGTTCGCCCGCGGACGGGAAGTCAACCAGAAGTTCGCGGGTTTGCATCCCACTGAGTGCACATCTCGGGTCTTTGGAGAAGACACCTATTGGCACCCATTGGCGCCAACGTGGCAGCCTAATGCGGTGTAGGAGTGCAGCACACAAATTTGCCCGGTGAGAGATGAATAAAGTGAGTAAATATAAAAAAACATAGATTTTTTTTCCAAATATGAATGTATTTTAATGATACATTGTTTGAATGTACAAAATATTCTACAAAATAATAGAAAAAAATAGTAGCAATAAATAAATAGTATTCATGTTTAAGTAGTTTGTGAGCTCGCCCATGGTGTGTTTGGATAACGTTGCAACTTCAAGTTGTTCTTGGCCGTGGATTTTGTTCTTCGCAAACACTTTCAATCTAACATGAGCAAGAACTGTTTTGCAGCAACAGTGCACATGCAGGTCAGGGACAGGGTCTTACCCCAAGTGGAGGAGTTTAAGTATCTCGAGGTCTTGTTCACGAGTCGGGGAAGGATGGAGCAGGAGATCGACAGGCGGATTGGTGCGGCATCAGCAATAACTAGGACGCTGCATCGGTCTGTTGTAGTAAAGAAAGACCTGAGCCAAAAAGCAAAGCTCTCGATTTACAACTCGATCTACGTTCCAACCCTCACCTATGGTCACCAGCTGTGGGTAGTGACCGAAAGAATGAGGTCGCGGGTACAAGCGGTCAAAATGAGCTTCCTCCGCAGGGTGGCTAGGCTCTTGCTCAGAGATCGGATGAGGAGCTCTGCCATCCGGGAGGAGCTTGGTGTCAAGCCGCTCTTCATCCAGGTCGAGAGGAGCCTGATGGGGTGGTTCGGGCATCTGGTCAGAATGCCCCCCAAGCGCCTCGCAGGCGAGGCATTTTGGGCACGTCCCACCGGTAGGAGACCAAGGGGCAGACCCCGGACCCGCTGGAGACACTATATATCACAGCTGGCCGGGGAACGACTTGGGATTCTTTCAGGTGAGCTGGAGGATACAGCCGGGGTGAGAGGAGCCTGGGTTTCCCATTTAAGGCTGTTGCCCTGGCGACCCGGCCCCGGAACAAGCGGAAGATGACGGAACGGAACCTTTTAGTTTCTCTTTTTATGCCCACATTATTTAAATGAATGAGTTTAAAGCTCGACTGTTTCATTAAAAAAAGTATCCGCCCACCGTACACCAAATGAACCCCAAAGCTGTGTGGTCATACTGTTTCCACAGAATGCAAGTTTCCGCAGAATGCATGGCTAGCGTGATCCGGTAGAAGCAGGGAATATTCATTATTCATCTTGTTGTGTCAATCTGGAACTTAAAAGCCATCTGATCTGTTTTACTCCTTGTACTTTTTAACGGATAATACAAATTGTATGGTGGGACACGGTGACACCCCAGTGAGGCGAGCTGTCATCTGTCAGAGAAAGCAGCGACGATAATGAGACGGACAAAAGACGAAGCTGTCGCTCATGTCGACCATTTGTGGCCGACCCAGCCGCCTTCTTTAGTGGGAGTCGGAGAGAGAACGGCAGAAGAAGACAGGAATGATAATGAAGATTTAAAAGGGGACACCGAGGAGACTAATGCATATTTTATTGTTAGCTACACATTAGCTTAAGTCCTTTTCACTCCCTTTGATGCTTTCTGTTCCGAAAAGCACCATCATACATGCGTCGGGCTTGTACTGGCACCATGTTGGACTTGTATAATTGTGCATCTGTAGATCTGCATGCGAACATTGGAATATTTGCGAATGATTGAAAAAAAATTGTTTGTAAAAATGTTGATGTTTAAATACAATCTTGTTTTATATAGATTTCAATCTTCTTCTCCTCAGCATTGTTGTTTTTGGCAGCCATCTAAGTTTTTGTTTTAGTCTTCGTCTTTGGAACAAAAATTAATTTAAGTTTTAGTTACGTTTTCGTTATCTCTTTATATTTTCATTTTAGTCACAAAAACCCAAAAGAGTTTTCGTCTAGATTTAGTCAAGGGGAGACTTAGAATGTTTTTAGTCTAGTTTTAGTGTTAAAAAAAAAAAAAAAAAACTTACTTTAACAATCGTGTCTTTATTACCAAGAATGACGCAGGTTATTTCTTAAAAAAAAAAAAAACTTTGCTGAGCTTTAACTTGCGCAAAAATAGCAGACATTGTAAAACAGTGTAAAATAAATACAAATAAATGACACCTCTTAATAACTCTGTAAAAAAAAATTAAACATTGCATTGTGTCTTTAAAGCAGTTGTTAGCTCAACCGAGCTAACTAGGAAGCTAGCAGCGCCGACAAGCTAGCATTAGCTTGAAGTTAGCATGCTGTTTGCGCAAAATATGTGGAAAACTTTAAGTTTTTGACCATCAAGCTCCTTTGCTGCTGTTTTCACCATGGTTTGTGACTTCCTCATGGCTGCAGGTGTGTTGTGTAGACGGTGTGAACGTGCAGCATTGTGGGGGGCGTGCCGCCGTGACAGACAAAATGCAGCTGATGTGCTTTTTCTTTTCACAGAAATCTTAAAGTCTGACGCCTATTTCGTTACATTTTCGTCCGTCAACAGAAACTTGCAAACGTCTCGCCACATTTTCGTCACCAAAATGTCGCATTTGTTTTGTTATCGTTACGTCATCGTCATGAAAAAATGCTTTGTCAACTAAATCATTTTGCTGTCGTCATCGTTGACGAAAACAACACTGCTCTTCAGGGGTCGCTACAGCAAGTCAGTTTCTTCCATCTAACCCTATCTCCTGCATCCTCTTCGGTCACACCAACTATCTTCATGTCTTCCTTCACTGTATCCATGAACCTCCTCTTTGGTCTTCCTCTAGTCCTCTTTCCTGGTGGTTTCAAATCCAGCATCCTTCTCCCGATGTACTCTCTCTCTCTTCTGCACATGTCCAAACCATCTCAGTCTGGCCTCTCTGACTTTATCTCCAAAACCTCTAACATGTGCTGTTCCTCTGATCCTGTCCATCCTGGTCACTCCCAGAGAATAGTTTACTTATATCTAAATATGTTGCCAGACGAGCCAAGGGATGGATTTCCCCCAGTATCCTTAGTCTTACTCAAGGTCTTCTCCACCCAAACCAGCTCTATAGTGATCTTCTTCTCAATGCTTTTCACCTCTTATGGGGAAAAACTTGGCCACTGCAAAGAAAAAACTCAATTGGGATGCTTGAATTCATGATGTGGTTCTTTTGCTCATCATCCGCAGCCCCAAAAAGGCGAAGTTAGGAACATAAATACAATGGAACTGTAGCTGAGGGCAAGAATGTAGATCCTTGTGACTATTAGAAGACAGATCTACTGGAAAATCCATGTCTTCTTCTCCATAAACAATGATAACTGTCCTTTATCTAGTGTTACTGAAGTGGAATAATGCCTGATGACCTGTCTACTCGTAAAAAAATGTCATTTTTAAGCTCTGTTCTGTAAACTTTCACTCAAAGTTCAAAGGATTACTGGAATACTAACCCAAACACTGGGCAGGCGCTCCTGAGTACATATAGAACATTTAACTTTGCTACTCTTTAATTCTTTCCTTGAACCCATGAGATAAATTGGTTTCCTGCCTCTATGCAGCAGGTGGATCAATAATAAATGATCAGTGAAACCTTGGCAAGTAAAACAGAGCAAAGGAAACTTTGGTTTACTCTCAGTTTAACATCTGATCTCGCATTCAAGGCTTTTTTTATTCTTACTTTATATTCTGCATTTTTATTCTTTTTACAGAATAGTTTGGAAACAAATAAATTCAACTTCAAGAACAATTCATAGAAGTTTAAAATGTACTGTATAGGCCAGGGGTGGGCAAAAAATTTTGATTCATGGGGCACATTGGGTTGTAACATTTGATCAAGAGGCTGGAACAAGGGCAGATGGATGGCATGCTTTGGTACCAAAGTGCACTAGATATGGAAAGCCATGGAAGCCACTACATGCACATTATCTATCGCGCTAACATTAAAATCAAGCGTCCTATCGCTAAAAAAAAACGTGCATATAGCGCGCTAGGTCTAAAATGTAGGTACAAAATCTCCTGACAATTTTTTTGACAACATGCGCATCACGGAAACACACACATTTTAATGGGAGCAGTGTTGTTTTTGCAACAAAGCCCATATATAGATACAGAGAGTGTGCCATCTAGTGAGGAAACATCTGAATTGTAGGGGAAATGAAACATTAACATGGTTTATTTAATTGTTTTTGGGCCGGATTAAAACATTGTGCGGGCCTCATGTGGCCCGCGGGCCGTAGTTTGCCTATGCCTGGTATAGGCTGAATCAGCAATATGGAACTACGGTTCTTGCCTGGTCAGTCTGCATTACAGTCTCCCTAGATAAACCAAACCAAGTGTTTTCTTTTGCTTGGTCTTTGGATGTTTGCAGAACAAAGGATCTGTTTGAAATGCACCAGCTCTTCATGTTGCTTTCCTGATTCCAGAGGTTCACACCGTGATTAGGGCGAGTAACTCCTGCTCAGATAATAATCCTGCAGCGTAATTGGAGCTGCTCATGTGGCCAGTCTCTCTGAAGTCAGAAGCTGCTTCTGTGTCCTCACATCTCAGATTCTGTCTGTCCATCTCCCATCTGAGGACACCTGAGCAGAGGTGACGAGCTGTCGGTCTCTGAGAGGGTGTGCATGCGTACGTGCAATGGAGGCCTGTGTGTGTATGTGCACAGGAGGCCTGTGTGTGCACGCGCTTTGAAAAACAGAGAGTATAAAGACGGGGAGTGAAGCCTGAGCTCCAGACATCAGTCACCACTGACAAGTGTCTGATGGAGTGCCGACAGCTTCTGCTCTGATGTGTTCATCTCCTTGAGGAGTAAAGCGACACCAGCGTCCTGATGCATGCTGAGCCGCTAAAGGAGGCGTATCGTGGTCCCTCATTAATCGTGGTACTTACTGTACGTTCAAAAATAGTCAAAATCAGCAAAGTGGTCAACTTTTTTTTTCAATTATGATGAATAGGCTCGGATAGGCCTGGTCAGACAGTCTGGGAAGACTGTTTCCTTAACTCTGTGAAAACCATCTGACCGTGCAGCATTGAGGTTTGCCCAGTCCAGAGTGGGCAGGTGATATGATACAACCATTTTTTTCCTTTCTGATGACATATGTAATACTCCTAAACTTTTCCAGTCGCCAGCAGGTCAACCACGTATTTCCCGTGAATAATCTTTCCAAACACTGTCTCTTGAATTCATAAACTGTGCGATTGTTATCAACACGGACCGGCTTGCATCGCTGACCATTTTTTAGCTACTATAAACATGGCCTGGACGGACGATTGTGTTCATGTCAATAAGTTATAATAATAATAACAATAAATTTTATTAAAACGCAATTTCTATCTCCAGTGGAGATCTCAAAGTGCTACAATGACCAAAAGGAACAACAAACAGCAACATTATATAAAACCACAACACAAAAAACAACACTAAAAAACTTTGTTGAAAAGCCTTTATGAATAAAAATGTCTTCAGTCTTTTCTTAAAAACCTCAACGCTCTGTGGAGCCCTCAAGCTCTCGGGAAGAGCATTCCAGAGCTGTGGAGCAGCTGCCTGGAAGGCCCTGTCCCCCATAGTGGAGAGTTTGGTCCTTGGTTGGTGCAGGCAGTACGAGGAGGAGGAGGAGTGCAGGTCTCGGACAGTGGTGTGGAGGGTTAGGAGTTCTTGGACAGTGGTGTGGAGGGTTAGGAGTTCTTGGAGATAAACAGGTGCAGTGCCGTGTATGCACTGATGGGTGAGGAGGCAGAGCTTGTACTGAATTCTGTATTTAACAGGTAGCCAGTGGAGGGATTTGAGGATGGGAGTGATATGGTCATGTTTGCGCCTCATAAGTCATCTCTGTTCACTGATTGGGCGGGCATTATCCGACCGCTGCAATTGTAAGCTAAAGCCCACAATCCTTGACTAGTTATTGGAGTAAAATCAAATTGAGCGAAGGCACTAGGTGGGAATAGCCAGGCTCCAGCACTGCTTCTCCAATGAAAAAAAGGTAAGCCGTCTTTCAGTTTTTACATTGATGTTGCACTAAGCAGCTGGTCTGTGATGCATGAACCAGTCAAATCTCTCATTTCCAGTTAATAAACTCTGCAGGTAGCCATGGAGTTGCTAACTAGAGTAGCATATTGTATTAGCCTGCACTCAGCACCTTGCAAACAGCTGACACCCCAAACCTCCTGAGCCCTTTTCTATAAACAGCACGAGAACCTCGCCATCTATCACTTGCCACCAAATCAACTCCAGCTGGGTGTAATGTAAATGGAAATGAACTGAGTGGGCAGACAAAGATGGAGGGAGCATTAGGAGACGGCTCGGTGTTGCTGGATGGATGAGGCCCTGCTTTTCCTTTTTTTCTCTCATCTTGTCTGTGCGGAAAGCTTTTCTCCAGCTTCTTATACACGTCTTCCCTGCCAAGTTTTGTTTGATTTATTTTTGTGTTTTTTGTCGCGATGTCTGCAAGCCTTGTGTTAGCTTGCTTTGGGGCTCTACAGAGTCATACATGGAGGCATTATTTTGTGTCTGTTAACAGATTCATTTACACATTTAACACAGTTCATACATTTAATTTCTGTGTGATCCACACATTCATCCACATCAACAGGAAGGATCTAGTCAATAATCTAGGTTCTTGGCATGCATGACTAATGGCCGACATTAATCCAGTTTGCTCTCATAAAAAGTTGCTCGCTAGTAAATGAGAACTGTTTCTTAGTAACCATACAACAACACCCAGTTAACTTCTACTGGTCTTTCTGGTTTTATATTTAACAAACTTAATAACAAACTTGGGCATTTTAACTTTATTTTGAAGGGCTTGGATCAGGAAAACAGATTTAGGAGATTATGATGAGCTTAGTCGGAGTAAGACAGGGTACATGTGTGTGAATGAGAGGGATCCAAATGGAAAAGTGAGGTTACAGGGAGAAGAGATAAAGAAGGTGGAAGATTTTAAATATCTAGGATCAACAGTCCAGAGCAATGGAGAGTGTGGAAAAGAGGTGAAGAAACGTGTTCAGGCAGCCTGGAATAGGTGGAGAAAAGTATCAGATGTGATGTTTGATAGAAGAGTTTCAGCTAAAACGAAAGAGAAAGTGTACAAAACCGTGGTGAGACCGGCCATGCTGATTGGTCTAGAGACAGTAGCACTGAAGAAAAGCCTGGAAGCAGAGATGAAAATGCTGAGGATCTGTGAGTGACTAGGATGGGCAGGATCAGGGGAACAGCACATGTTAGAGGTTTTGGGGATAAAGTTCGAAAGGCAAGACTGAGATGGTTTTGACATGTGCAGAGAAGAGAGAGAGTACATAGGAAGAAGGATGCTGGATTTGGAACCACCAGGAAAGAGGACTAGAGGAAGACCAAAGAGGAGGTTCATGGATACAGTGAAGGAAGACATGAAGATAGTTGGTGTGACCAAAGAGGATACAGCAGATAGGGTTAGATGGAAGAAACTGACTTGCTGTGGCGACCCCTAAAGGGAAATGCCAAAAGAAGAAGTCATCCTTGACTGGTAGCCTCTATCAACCAGTGTCCTCCATCATCAGTATCCTTCACCATAAGAATCATCATCGACAATTGGTACCCATCCCCCACTGATATCCTTAACCAACCAATGTCCTCCACCACCTACAACCGATGAAAAAAATCATTTCAACAGTAATCTATATGTAAACACTGATTGTTTTAATTCTAAAAGAGTTCAATGCAATGTTTTTAGACTTATTTTTTCCATCACTGAAAAGAGAAAAATCAAACTGAAATGTCGTGGTTCGAAACCTTCCAAACCAAAGGACTTACATTCTATTTCCACCATCCAAAGACTAAAAAATGGTAAATATTTAGGAATAAATATTAGTTTTTCATCTTTCATCCGTCACCTTCGGCTTCCTTCACAAACAAAGTTGTTTCTGACAAACCATAGAGAATTACGAGTCTGTGCTTGAGCTTTTTTTTTTTTTTTTCTTTAAATCCGACATCAGACATCCTGCATTCACATCCAGCTAGTCTGTCTGTTCTCTCACCTATTCACAGGCATCCTGACAGCCTCGACACAGAGCGAGCGAGACAGACGTCTCACAGTAGAAAAGAAAATCAAAGAAAAACAAGAAGAAAGAAACAAAATCTGATGTGAAACTGACTGAAGGATGGAGGAAATGTTGAATATCTTGTTAACTGGGTTTGCCTTCTTCTCTCTATCTATGGAGCTCAAAGGTCCCCGTCGTAAATGAGCTAAAGGATCCAGTCTAGTGTGATCTTTGGCTAAAAACTTTGTTTTTCTGATGGTCTTATTAAACATTAAATACTCCTGAGATGAAGTGGATTTGCATGAAAGGGTCTGATGTTTTGAATTGAGGTGACATCTTAGTTTTGGTTTAGTTTATTAAGCATGACAATGACACTCATCATATGTAGAAACGCAAAAAAAATGTTCTGGCACAAGATTTTTTAGTGTTCCGTTCATCTTTTGAGTCGCTCATCCTAAGCGGGGTCGTGGGAGTCTATCCTGGCTGCTTTCCGGTTACATTCCGAACATATTCGCCAGTCTGATGCGGGGCAACACCCTCACGCAGTCATTCCTAGAGGCAATTTCAAATGGCCAATTAGCCTTGGAGGACGGGAGGAAACCGGAGTATCAAAAGAAAACCCACGCGTAAACGATGGGAACATGTAAATTACCGCAATTTCACGGCCATAAGGCGCGCCTAAAAGTCTCAAATTTTCTTCAAAATGAGCGGTGCGCCCTATCGTGCAGAGCGCCCTATCTGATTTGTGGAAGTGTGGGCGTGGATTATGTATAAAAGAACAGGTGTGTTCTTTATGTAGAACATCGCTGTTTTTACAACACTGAAAATGGAAAAGAGACACGCTTATGAAGCTCAGTTTAAACTGATGGCAATCAGCTGCGCCGGGCGAGTTACGCCACAGTTTGCCAGTGGATTGTAGATGCTTGGGCTAACGTGTCTGCTGGCACTGTTGTCCGAGCTTTCACAAAAGCAGGCATCATTTCCGAGGAGCTGCACGGTTCAGAAAGTGACTCTGACAGCGTGAAAAGTGAACCAGCGAGGTTGGATTTAGTGCAGCTGTTAGATTCGGAAACAGAGGATGAGGACTTGGATGGATTTAATAAATGACTTTATGACGACTGTAACTAATATTTAAATAAAACCAACCAAACTCAGTTTTACTCCCGATCTATTTTTAAATACGCACGTGTGTGTGCGTATGCACGCGCGTCTATGTGTGTGTGTTGTTGTAAGGCGGACTTACGTAGAAGAGGGTATGTATATAAAACCCGCGCCCTATCATCAGGTGCACCTTATGTGTGTGTTAAATACAGAGCACACAAAATTTGGACTGCGCCTTTTAATACGGTGCGCCCTATGGTCGTGAAAATACGGTACACACAAAAAGCCCAGTGTTTCAAGCTTCACTCCCACTGCAGGACTTGAACCCCTGACCTCCTTGCTGTAGCCACTGTGCTAACCACTGCACCACCATGCAGCCCTGGTAAAAGACAAAAACAAATAATTATTTGCATCTTAAACAGGAGCTAACATGCTCACCATTTAAAATAACTCCTTTTTTTCATTTGATTTTTTTTTTTTCAAATTAGACATTGTTTAAAAAACTGTGGTCATACATTTATTTTTGAAAAATTTCTCCAAAAAACTGGATTTGCAAGCATTTTTCTGGCAACTATGGCATTTCTGAGCAAATGAAAAGTTCCATGTTTATCCATGCATGCTATGAGATAAGAATTAGAACCCCACAAAACCACATTACTCCCCTCTTTAACCTTGTAAACACATCTGCATGTTCGCTTGGAAAAGCGATGGTGTTAACATGCTTAATGATGAGATTTGCACATCCCATAATATTAATCTCTCCATAAATAAACACACATGACATATCTTAGTGAGCTTAAGAACCTAAATCTTGCCTTCCACAAACATTGAAGTCTGGGCTATCTCCTGCTTCCTGCAGTCAGTTCCACCGGAGCAGCTAGCGCCACACAGCCAGAAGCTGGCAACACGCTTTGAAGCTAAAAATAACCCCAGCAAAATGCAGCAAGCTCGGGATAATCAAAACCCACGCCCATATGCAGCCTGCGAAACTGCTGAGTAGCAAAAGACCTGAATACAATCACCAAGGAATCAATACTGTGTGGAGGGCAAAGGATGGAAAAGGTGGCTCTTATGAAAAATGTGCCACCAGCTGCTGACGCTCCTACGCACACAGAATCACCAGTTCCAACTAACCAGGAAGGAGGAGGTCTTGCTGGTGTAAAAATTAATGAGCAGGAAAACAGATTTATTAGATTAGCCTGAGGTGCTCTTTATTCACATCCTCATTGGGAAAGATAATTTACACAGCCATGGACGGAGTCCTGCTGGGTCACAAGAAGTACTGCTTTACTCAGCTCAAAATATCATCCCTATTCCAATACGATACATTCCATTTATTAGTTATAAATTATAATAACGGTCTTTATTTGTACACCTGTGGTCACCATGATCTATGTTCGTATCTCTATCTATGACACCAGCTGTGGGTGGTCATCCAAAGAACAAGAGGCCTCGTTTATAAAGACTTGCATTGATGCAAAGTGTTTTTTGCTCAGTTTACGCACCTTGTTTATTTCCGTTCCGTTCCGTCATCTTCCACTTGTTCCGGGGCCGGGTCGCGCAGGCAACAGCCTTAAGCGGGTAGCTCAGGCCTCTCTCTCCCCGGCTGCATCCTCCAGCTCACCTGGAAGGATCCCAAGTCAATCCCCGGCCAGCTGTGAGACATAGTCTCTCCAGCGGGTCCGGGGTCTGCCCCTTGGTCTCCTCCCGGTGGGACGTGCCCAAAACACCTCGCCCGCGAGGCGCTCGGAGGGCATCCCGACCAGATGCCCAAACCACCCCATTTGGCTTCTCTCGACCTGGAGGAGGAGCGGCTCGACACCGAGCTCCTTCCGGATGGCAGAGCTCCTCACCCGATCTCTGAGTAAGAGCCCAGCCACCCTGCGGAGGAAGCTCATTTCAGCCGCTTGTACCCGCGATCTCATTCTTTCGGTCACCACCCACAGCTGGTGACCATAGGTGAGGGTTGGAACGTAGATCGACTTGTAAATCGAGAGCTTTGCTTTTCGGCTCAGCTCTCTCTTTACCACAACGGACCGATGCAGCGTCCTAGTTATTGCTGATGCCGCCCCGATCCGCCTGTCGATCTCCCGCTCCATCCTTCCCCCACTCGTGAACAAGACCCCGTGATACTTAAACTCCTCCACTTGGGGCAGGACCCTGTCCCTGACCCGCAGGGGGCATTCCACCTTGTTTACAGTATGCCACCTTGTTTATGCCACGAGTAAAATACCAACAATAAACGCATGCATTGGGGAAAAATTCCATCAAATAGAGATTTTTAGAGCTGCATCTTTTTCTTTGACATATTTTCATAAGCTGGTCCAGATCAGCAGCAGGACCACGGGTGATATGAATCAGCCAAGCTGACCTTGTGAGGATGGACGGCAGTGAAGCGGGAGAAGAAGCTCAATCATGCACCTTGGTCTATAGTGGAAATCCTATCGACCAAGACTGGTTCCGGGCTGAACTATTGGGCTGCCCACTCTCTCCGAGTTCCTCAAGGTTAAATATCGGCCATCTCAGTGTTTTGTCTTTGCTAATGACATTGTTTACTGCCAGGTGCCAGCAGCATAATGAGCAACAGACACATCTTTCCTTTCCACTGGTCCATCACTGCTGAATAATTTATGCTTGAAGCATAAAACAAGACCAGGTCAAAACACGTTACTTGACTTTAATGACCTATAGTTAATGTCTGCATATGGCAGGTGATCATTCTTTATTGTCTTGGCCTGTCCTTTGCCAGTATAGCTAAAGATTTGATGTAATAAACCAAGAGCTGAAGGAGATTTGTTTATCACGGCTAGGTTAGCTAAACCTGTGAACAATGTTTTAGCGTAAAAGAAAAAAATCACGAAGCGTTAAACTCTAATGAAAAAAAAAAAAATCTTAATACACAACATGAAAGTGAGATAGGTCTTGCACACCAAATAAAGTCCTCAACCCTCAGAAACAGCAGAAATACTGTAAAAATGTGGACTCTTTGGGAGTTGTTTTGGAGGGAAGGATGAGGGCTTTAATGCAGGGTATCCTGAATAACCCCCGTCACCCTCTACATGATATTATCACGACCCAGAAGATGACCCAAAGTAACAGGTTCCTCTCCTTGCGCTGCAGGACTGAGCGCTTTGGGAGCTGTTTTGGAGGGAAGCATGAGGGCTTTAATGCAGGGCATCCTGAATAACCCCCGTCACCCTGTACATGATGTTATCACAACCAAGAAGATGACACCAAGTAACAGGTTCCTCTCACTGCGCTGAAGAACTGAGCGCGTTAGGAGCTCGTTCCTCCCTTCAGCACTCAGGCAATCGATCAGATGTTTCTGGAAGGAACTGAGTTCTTTTTTATTATTGTATGTATGATGTTTTTATTTATTTTGTATGTACTTGATTTCAGTTGCTGCTGGACACCAGAATTTCTCCTGCGGGAGATTGATAAAGTTTTATCTATCCATCCATATAAAAGACTAGGTGAGGCTGCAAATTAGAAAACAAATTTCTACATATGCGCCATTGACATGAGAACGTAAACGCAATCTTTTGGTTTAGACATAAAACAAAACAAACTGAGGAAAATAATATTTAAAAGTGGAGAAACTAGGTTTTAACCCTGAACCTAACACACATCTTATCGTGACCATCGCTTCCAAATGCCTCAACTTAAAAAATTCAATAACCAAAGATGAAAAAATGACAATAGCTTGTTTTTTCTTGTAGAATATTAAATATTAGAAAGTAGCAGTTTTGGTCAAGAATAGATGTCTTAAAAATAGATTAAAAAAAACCCAACTTTTTCTTATGGGAAACTCTTTAAGCTTAATATTTTTTTACGATTAGCATTACATTGAAAGCGTAGCTAGCATCTTGTCCGATCCACAATGTTCTGTGAGTATATGTTTTTTTCTTTTTTTCTCAGCTTATACTCATTATGTCAGTGAAAAAAATTTCCAGCAAAACATAAAAAACCTTAGATTTATTCATTTTCTGGATGTAGTTTTTATTATGAATATATCCTAAAGAAGCAAAATTTTAGTTTTACAATTTTAAAATGTAACAATAGGAACATCAGCATGAATACCATAGCTATGTATTTGCAACAAATTATGAGACAAAAACGACAAAAAAAAATGAGCGTCATTTCCCTGATATAAGGACTGAATTAAAGAGGCCTGAAGTCTTAGAAATGTGATGCTGTGAAAAAAATCCCAGGAGAAGCACATGCCAGAGCCCATCGCGGCTGATTTAAGGCGAAGGGCAGGGTACAGCCCGAACAGGTCGCCAGCCTGTCGCGGGGCCACACACATACAACCATCCACACACACACACACTCACTCCTAGAGGCAATTTGGCACCGGCCAATCAACCTAGCATTCATGTCTTTGGAGGCTGGGAGGTACCTGGAGGAAACCCACGTAAACACGGGGAGAACATGCAAACTCCACACAGAAAGGACAGTGTTCCAAGCCTCATCCCCACCTGGGGCTCGAACCCTCGACCTTCATGCTGTGAGGCCACTGTACTTACCCACTGCACCACCCACTGCCCATATCTTTTTGTTTGCTGTATTCAAATTTCTCCATAAGAAATTGGATTATGTCTTCAGTTTGACACGGATTTGATTAACTTTTCTGATTTATTCCAAAAATTTTAGGAAAATAACTGTGATTAGTTTTACTGGTCACGCTGTTCTGTCTCTATCACCAGCATTGGCAAATTGACCAAAAAAAAGGGGCCTTTTTGAAGAGTGTCCTGCAAATGAGCAGGCATTGGGATGTATTTGGAACTAACTTGTGTGTTTTCTTTTCAAAATCATGAGACACTCAGTCCTAAAACAAAAAAAGGTGCTTGTCAGTGGTGCTGGTCAGTGGACGATATCGGACTGACTCTCTCTTTCATGTGGATCCCCATGAGGTTTCTTATATTTTCCCCACTGATGGTTTTTTTAGGAGTTTTTCCTCACCGAGAAGGAGAGTCTAAGTGCATAAATGTGCTAGTCTTGTTTAGTTAGCGTTTGTTAGTTATTTTTCTTGCTGTATATTTGTGTTAATACGTTCCTCTTTTTCTTGTGAAGCCCATTGAGACGGAAATTCTGTGATTTTAGTCTATACAAATAAAATTGAATTGAATTGACTGCATTTGCCAACCACAAGTACAAGAAGTAAAACGATCATTTTAGCTGCTTTAAGATCCCAGAGCAGGTTGTCTGTTCTCTTCTCGCCCTTCAGCATTCACCCCTTCACATCTACCAGCTTTAAACTAGACTAAGTTGTGTCTAATCAAGGCGGCTTAAAAGATGAGTTCATTTTTAAATTGCTGCTTTGAAGTTTGTGGCGGCGTTTAACCACTTTAGACTTCATCATCTGGGTGCAGATGATAGTTATGCACAGGAGGGATGAAGGAACAGGGGAAAGGATTGAAAGAAGAAAAGAGGACAGAGGCAATTCTATCTCAATCATCACATTTGGTTAAAAATAATCTTAAAATATCTGTTATTAACCTTTTACCCCATTACAAGTAAGAAACTATTTCATGTATTTTGAGAGACGAAGGCACCCAGAGGACCCGTCTCTCTGCTGGATTGGCGTGTTCAGGGAATCGCTCAGAGCTGGATAATTTGCGAGAAGAACATCTTCAATTATTTAAGCTTTCCACTACATATTGAACATGTTTCCCTTTCACATTATTAAAATTTAATCTCTTTTCCTCTGCAAGACGTGTCATCAGAAAGAATCAAAGTGACGTTCGGTTGTATTTGTGCCACATCGCGGGCAGATTAAAGCTAACCAGGAGAGTGTGCCGGATGGTTGATGTGCTACGTTTGTGGTCAAGCACAGCGGTTTGGATGAGCCATGAAATGAAAAACGTGTTCTCTAAATCGGAAAAATGCTTTTAGGAAAGCACTCAGAACCTATTTTTGTTGGCTTGGCACTGTAACAAAGTGATTTATGAGTATTGGGTATTTACCACTTAAATTTCTAACAAGAGTAGAATTTATTAAAAACGAGTCCGCTTGCTTCAGTTTATTTTCATAAAACACACAAATATAAAATCTACAGATGAGACTAGATATCATTCACACACATTCATAAAACACATCTTCTTTCAGCATTTCCCTTCGGTGGTCGCCACAAAGTCAGTTTCTTTCATCTAACCCTATCTGCTGCATCCTCTTCGGTCACGCCAACTATCTTCATGTCTTCCTTCATTGTATCCATGAACCTCCTCTTTGGTCTTCCTCTAGTCCTCTTTCCTGGTGGTTCCAAACCCAGCATACTTTAGCTGATGTACTCTTTCTATCCTCTGCACATGTCCAAATCATCTCAGTTTGGTATACTACTTACATACTTTATATCCAAAAGCTCTAACATGCTGTTTAACTCTGGCCCTGTCTATCCTGGTCACTCCCAGAGAGATCCTCAGCATCTTCATCTCTGCTACCTCCATCTCTTTTCCTATCTTTTCCACAGTGCCAATGTCTCTAGACCACCACGGTTTTGTAAACTTTCGCTTTCATTCTACCCAAAACTCTTCTGTCACACATCACACCTGATACCTTTCTCCACCCGTTCCAGCCTGCGTGTGCCTGCCTGCACACGCTTCTTTACCTCTTTTCCACACTTTTCCACACTCTCCATTGTTCTGGACTGTTGATTCTGGACTTTCATTTTACCCCAAACTCTTCTGTCACACATCACACCTGATACCTTTCTCCACCCGTTCCTGCCTGCCTGCACACGCTTCTTCACCTCTTTTTCACACTCTCCATTGCTCTGGACTGTTGCTCCTAAGTACTTAAATCTTTCACCTTCTTTATCTCTTCTCTCTGTAACCTCAATTTATAGATTACATTCATAAAATATATACGTTGCACTTCTCAGTGATAAACAGCAGCTAGCATTAGTTATTTCTTTAAACTAGCAGCTACTGAAGCGGCTGCAACTGATTCACAAAACATCAAGTTAAATCAACAACTGAAGATTATCAACAGAAAGTAAATTAGCCTTTAGCTTAGCTTACAGCTAGCATTGGTAGCTAGCTTACAGCTAGCTTAGCTTACAGTTACATTGGTATGCTAGCAGCCAAGTTAAAAAATGTAATTTTTTAAACACCCACATGATTTTTAAAAACACTACAGAATAATTGCAGATTGAGTTAAAGAGGCATGGTATATCTCAAATGATTTCTTTTGCAGATTTTCTCCTCAAAGAGCAGCAATTTGGTTCAAAGAGTTCATTTATTTGCTAGAAGTAATCAAGCCTCAAGAATGGAGCTGATTTCATTTCTCATTTGCACAAGAGGTCAGAGCCGAGCCACCTTCACTGAGTACATATAGACACACTAATGTCTTGTGGTGCTTAAGTGCATGAGCAGGAGCGTGCACATTGGGTGCTTAACTCGGTAATAAATCCACAGGAAACTCATCAAAAGTTTAAAAGAGAAAAATTAGAAATCAAAAGTGAGCCGTAACATGATTCACTGCTGAGTTTAAAATATTAGCTCATGCAAAAGTTTACACTTAGTTTCTTTGTCATGTTTCATCAGTTTTTTTATTCAGACTCTTCGTGGCCCATGCATGATTTTTTAATATCTCTTGTTTCACTGTTTTCCCAGATAGCAGTAATAAACATGGCATCTTCTTGTGTGTTTGTCATCTCTGCATTGTTTATATGAGCAGAGTGTTTCTCCAGGCCTCCCCACAGTCCCCCTCGAGGGACACTGAAACAAAGCTAAGAGAAAGCACTCTCTTAAACATGTCATGCTAACAAACATCCAGCTGCAGACCACAGATCAGAAAGCATCCCTCCACAGCTGGGCTCGGGAGCGCATGCAGTGTGTGTGTGACTGATAGGTGGGCTGATGTCATTCTGTAGCTTCCACAGTCATGTTGATAGGCTGTTAATCTGGATTTAGACTTCAGGACTACTGTTTGGGCAAACTCTAATCCTACTGAGTGGCTCAGTGTGAGGGCTTCTCATTGGACTGGGGATTTTATCCCCATTTAACTAAGATTATCAGGTAATAATGACCAAATAAAAAGGGATACTAATTCTCTATTACCCCTGTCTCAATCTTCGCAATCCTCAAAATGTTTCATTTAAACAGTCAATTCAATTAAATTTTACTTGTATAGCCCAAAATCACAGAATTTTTGTCTCAATGGGCTTCACAAGAAAAAGAGGAATGTATTAACACAGATACACAGCAAGAAAACTAACTAACAAATGCTAACTAAACAAGACTAGCACATTTATGCCCTTAGACTCTCCTGCCCTTAGAACTATGTCCTTAGAACTCCTAAAAAACTCAACAGTGGGGAAAAAATAAGAAACCTCGTGGGGATCCACATGAAAGAGAGATCCCTCCCCCGGGACAAGCGACCAATGTGTCAAAGATTATTGTTTAAATATTATCTTATTCTACTCTACAGTCAAATATCTAAAGAAGTCAATAGATGTTCTTCATCCTGATAAAAACACAGGGACTCCTCAACCCAGCGATGTCCAGTACGGGGATGAGTACAGTCTCCTATAAAGGTTTAGATCTGGGTTTTATTCTGAAGCATGACAGCGCAAATACCACAAATCTTTTTCAGGATGTTTTCCTTTTCTTTTTTTTTTTTTGACCAGTGATTCTGGGACGATTGAAGTTAGTAGCTCTGATGGCTAAATTACTACTATCTCCGAAAAGTGAAGAAAGCTGTAAAAGTCACCAGTCTCGAGCAATGACCTGTTTCATCCTCCTGCCACGTCTGACATTTTCCAACAATTTCATCTAAAACCAACCGGAACTCTTTTAGCTTTCTCAGTAAAAGACAGATAAAGATATGCTATGGAGAGTTTCCTAATCCTAACGTCCAGTTTCAGAGGTCATCATGACAAAGACGTTATCCAACTTCTCAAACGGCACCTTATTATCACATCATCTCTTTCAGAGCTCTCTTTTAGTCGCCACCTTATCGCCCATGACCGGCTGCAGATTATAAAAGGTCCGCGAGATGCTTCTGATACAGGTCTGACACTGCAGCTATCGTAGCATCCTTCAGGTTTCAGATCTGTTGTGTAACCAGACACTGCACAACAAGACTGAAAGAACGTTTTTCCACTAAAACAAAAAGGAAAAACTTATTGGTGTAGTCTACGTTCTATCTATGTTCCATCTACGTTTCTACCCTGACTTACCAGCAGTGGGTGGTGACCGAAAGAACGAGATTGCGGCTACAAGCCGCCAAAATGATCTTCCTCCACAGAGTGGCTGGGCTCTCAATCAGAGATAGAGTGAGGAGCTCTGCCGCCTGGGAGAAGCTTGGAGTGGGGTATAGTGGGGTTGAAGCCAGGTGGGGTGGTTCTGGCATCTGGTCAGGATGCCTCCTAAATGCCTTGCTGGTGAGGTGTTTTGGGCATGTCGCACCGAAACCCAGACATGTTGGAAAGACTTAGTCTCATAGGTGGCCGGGGAATACCTCAGGATCCTAACGGAAGACATGGAGGATGCAACTGGGTTGAGAGTTGCCTGGGCTTCCCATCTGAGGCTATTGCACCAGTGAACCGACTTAGCAATTTGCGGAAGACAACAGAAGACAATGGAAATATTGGTTTACTTAATGGATATCTAACTCTGGACCTTAAGGATTACCGTATTTTCCGCACTGTAAGGCGCACCTTCAATAAATTACATTTTTTAAAACTTTTTTCATATATAAGGCGCACCGCGTTATAAGGCGCTACAGTATAGGCTGTTCAACTTTGTCCTCTAACTGTGGTCATCTCGCTTTGTTCCCGCAGAAACTCTGTTTAGTCTTGTTTACTTGGCGCAGCACATCCTCTTGCTTCCTCCACTTCCTCACCATTGATTCATTGGTGTTAAACTCTCTCACTGCGACTCTATTCCCGTGTTCTACTGCGTGACCGATCGCCTTGAGTTTAAACTCTGCGGTGTAACAGTGTCTCTTGGTAGGAGCCATTTCCGAGTCTTTACACAAACACACTTTTAATTGCACAATTCTGTCTGTATTGGAAATAAACTGAAGTTAGAGTTTTGTGATGACCAGACAGTCATTCTGGATCCCAGGCTAAAGAGCACCAGGATATGAGACATAAATGGAAGAGAATTAGAGAAAATTTTCTGAAATTCCGAGCTTCTGTATTAATTTGTTTTATCTCGACTGGAGAAGAGCTTCTCCTCCAGAAACACCATGCTGTAAAAGATCCAGATGATCAGCTGTTTCTGCTCATTTGGAAAGCTAGTGACAGCACTTTACTTCTCAGGAGATAAAAATCTATGTCATTCTTATTTTCATGACCTACAAAGCCAGGGAGAATGTGAATAAGAGCTTACAGATGGACCGTTCCATAACCCTCCATTTCTGAATACGGTCCCCGGCTGGGACTTTCAGAAACGCACACAAGACATTTGCACACAATGGAAAGTTAATGTGAAAATGATGGCCTTTGCAAATCAAAGCAGCATGTGTGTTGTGGAATAGAAGGGGTGGCAGGGTGAAGGGTGTTTAGGAGTATTGAACGAGCTGGCTATTCAATGCTGGCGGAATATTTTCAGTGAGCAAAAAATGGAGTGACATTTTCCATAGGCTATCTATCAGCGAGGCTTAATGGTTTTCATGAGCACTTGCTGGTGAAATGGCATTCTTTTTTTAATGGTTAATTAATAAATGAATAGATGATGATGAATGGTTCTCATTTGTTCTCTTGTTATTGAAATAATACAGAGGCTTTTCTCCCCCCTCATGCTTCTTTTCATCTTAGGAGACATTTACTAGTTTCTGGTCTAATCTGGGGACATTTTTATCATCATGACCTGAATAGAAAAGTTACATGGTTGCTGTGAAGAAGGATCCAGTCAGAGAACGAGTAGATGAATGGTTTATCTAGGTAATTAATTACATGATAGTGGTCAAATATCTATCAGGTTTATAATATCACAATTAGTGTTTTCTTCAATGGAATTGAAGAAAAACCAACATTTTCCTCATTTATTGGTCACGTTATTGATTTGATATGGCCTTTTTTGGACTTTCTGTTGGCAGGCAGGAGCACATAGCAATCATGGCTTGAGAAACCCCTTGGCTACCACTTCTTTTCAGCCATCATTTTCTCTGAGGACCCTAGTTGCATGTCGCATGGAACCAAAATGCAGAAGCCAAGCTGAACCAGCTTACCGAGGAAGAGATACAGGTAGCCTAGAAGCCAACATAGGCAGGGTTGGTCGAACAAGGGCCAGGTAAGCTGAACAGACAACCTGACAAAGGAATAAAGATACGTACTAATACGTAAGAAAAATTGGCCACATTATACTGCTTTCTTCAGATATAAAGTTGTAGAGTAGAATAAGCTAATATTTAATTAACGTCGTTAGACACATTGGCTGCTTGTCCCGGGGTGGGGTCCCTCCTTCATGTTGATCCCCATGAGGTCTCTTTCTCTTTTTTTGTTTCCTCCCCACTGCTGTTGTTTTTTCGGGGAGTTTTTACTCACTATGACGTAGGATCTGGGGCAGGGATGTGATGACATTGTTTTAGCTAGCTTTTGTTAGTTACGTTTTAGCTGGGTGTTTGAGTGCATACCTTTCTTTTTTGTTCTTTGTTTTTTAACTTTTTTTCAATCTGCAATGTGAAGCCCATTGAGACCATTTTTGGGGGGAATATACAAATATAATTTGAATTGATCATAGAATATAATATAACTCAGATAAATGCGTAATGAGTCAATCATCACGTTTGATTTAATTTTGAAAACGTATGCTGTTGTGCACGCTATGCAACAAAATATTTGACATCACGCACATAGAGATAAATCACTTGTGAGAGGCACCGCCACAGTTGGGCAAAGGCAAATTCTTGCATAATTCTCACGCACAAAGGTAACACCCCACCATTGTGCATGATTAATGGACTAATGATGGGTAGTGAAAGAATCCGGGTTTTTACTTCCTCTCAAATTTGGTTAAATCCAACATTCGCTTCAACTATCGTTCATTAAATAATCTCACCACCCGGTCTCTCTTGCGTGTGCAAACTGAAGAGAGAAGGCTGGGGATCAAAACTACTAAATATTAAAGCACGCCAAGCAGTTGAAATACTACCAGGATTCAATCATTTTCTCAATTTCCGATATTTATTCCTCAACATTAAGATCTAAACAGATGCATCTGGGTTTCATTGTCCTCACAGAGCACACCTATGTCTCTCTGTGAGGTTACAATAAAGACAACGCCCAATACTGAAATTGCCAGATTTATAGTAAAAACACAGTTTATGAATATTCATTAATTAAGGCATCTTCTCTTTCTCCCAATTGATCATTTGTTCTCCATCTCCTCAACTTCTCTTCTTGCAACTTCTTGCAACTAGATTCATACTGGTCTTGTTGTATAACGGCCTTGACAATCTTCCCATCAGACAACCTTTCTAGCTCAATTTAAGATCAACGCATGTCTCATAAATGAGGCCGCTGGCATCAATAAGTTAACAGAGCACATGGCACGTTGAAAGGACAACTGGAAAACAAGACACAGGTGCAAAAATAGAGGGAAAGACAGTTGCAACCGGGAATAAGAGTGGGCTCATGATATTTAGCCCACAATAAAACCAGTTAGACCACCCACACGTGACCCACGCAAATGAACTAAATCAGTCAAGTTTCTATCTGCCATTAACAGACAAGGCTGAAAAGAGAACTAATAAAAGCATAAAGCTTTAATGTGTATCACATTGTCGCATTGATTGTAGGCGTTTCTGTCCTGTGTTAGAGAAGAGACATAATGGAGATGAAGTAGCATCAGGTCAATAAGGGACAAACTTCAGTTATCTTAATTTACAATGTATAACACAAACTAAAACAAATAAATGAGAGATGTTTTAAAAAAGAATCTCACGGATGACCCAATGGTTTGGATTTTGTTTCCCAACATTTCCAACATCTCCTGATTTGTGGCCACAACCTGCTCACATAGCTCCCTCCGGCAACTAGAGACAGATTGGTTTCAAACCAGTTAATGAGGAAAAAAATCATTGGGATTCACCCTGTGTATAAGATGAGAACCATTAAGAGTCGTCCCCCTCCACCCCCTCTTTCTGTTGCAGATAGAAAAGAGACCTGATGGAAACAGAGCAGGTGACCCAACCCACACAGAAAAATTAAATCAGTTAATCAATGCACGCTTGTGATTTTTCAAGTCTGCATCGCTCAGAGACAGAATCAGACACAGAAACCACAGCAGCAGGTTCAGCACTTAACATGACACCATTTTGAGAGCCGAGGAGAAGGCTGTGTGTTCATGTATGTTTGTGTAAATGCTGCTTCATTGATTCTTGCAAGAAAATCCCTCCTGGCTCCAATCAATGGCATGAACACTCACATGACTTAAGTCAAGGACAGAGGTGGTAAAAAACTGAGATGAGTTGGAGACCGTCCGCAAACAGATCTGCCTGCAGTTCTTCTCAAGCAAAGCAGTATGAGTGATTGGTTTAGTCTGGGTGGTTGGAACACAAACTCTGAAGTCGAGTAGAAATGTCACCTTTCATGCTAATCTGATTGTAACATTACAGAATCTTAGTGGACGAAGTTTCTGACTTGTAGTTTACAGGTAAACACCACCACTCAGTGTACACTCAACATGAGTGCATCCTTTCACATGTGAAGTCAAAAAGCCCATATTATCTGTAATCTTCTCCGAAGTGGTGCTTAAATGAAGTAGAAAGAGCAGAAACATTTCTATATTACTCACATAGATTACTACATAATCCTGGATGGACTTCACTGAGTCAAAAGGGAGTCTTATCCGGTGCACCATGTGAAATGCATGCTACACATGAATATAAAACAATATCTACATTCCAATCCAATGCCAATACCCAACAATATATATATAAAAAAAGCTTTATTTTAACATTCGTTAAAGTCAGATCAGGCCAGGATGGGCTAAGGAAAGAACCTAACCATCCTCTGTTGGAATATGGATTATCGGTTCTTGCACGGTTCAGCTGGAAATGCAATAGCATCAATTTTCTGGTTCTTCTGCAACACTCAGCAAACAAGGATGTCAATTTCTAAAAGACAACAACCCTTCACACTGATTGCAAGTAAATGGGTAAAAAAACTACAAAAACGGAATACCAATGGCACCATCCTCTGCATACATCTACTCTGGCATTGAAGTTAAACTTTTTTTTTCAGTAAAACTGCACAAACTGCATATAAAAATAAGAAAACTTCATAATTTACACCCAAACTAAGCCAGCATTGAAGTCAGTTCAGTTCAAAATGAGAAGACATCATCATCTGCATAAAAGCAAATCCAGTATTGAGTTGAAATCAAATTCAAACAGAATTCAATTGGTCAAAACTTGCATAAAACCTGCATCTTCATCTCCATGAAAGCTAAACAGCAGTTGAATTCCATTCTAATTCAATGAGTCCAAAGAAACTACATAAATAGTTGGTACAAATCAGAATATACCATCATCTGCATAGAAGCTAAAGCAGACATTTTTTTCCACACATTACGCAAAAACTCAAAGTCCATGATGCAAAAACTTAAAGTCTAAAAGGGAGATCTTCCAGACCAGCAGGAGTGAAAAAGACTTACGTGTTTTCCGGTGACCGTGCATCCGTGTGGTGAGCGTGGTGGACACCGTCTCCGTAGTCGTATGTTCCACAGTCCACATTTGTGTGGAGTCATGCAGGACGGTAGGGTTGGGTGGGGATGAGCTGGAAGTCGCTGGTCCAATCCTAAAGGTTGTCCGTGGAGCTGCTGTGGTGGTAGTAAAACCTGAAGGTCCACGCCCATTACGATTGCCATGATTCCGAGGGGTCACCTGGCTACCTGAAGCCCCGCCTCCTCTAGGGTTTGTAGTAGAAGTGGTGGTAACAGTAGTACGAGTCCTGCCCTTTGCAGCAGGGACCGTTCTGGGAGTGGGGTTCCCACCATCCATCGTAGGGGTTGTGGTGGTGGTGGTGGTGTCAGGACCTTTGGGAATCCCACTTGGCTTGGAGAGGAAGATGGGGTCTTGGCCTGCTCGGTTTGCCCCCACCAGATCTGTTGGCACATAATCCCGAACTGTTCCCACAACAATCCATTTCAGTAACATCAGGCTCAAGCCAAGGCCGATAAAACCAATTAGCAGAGGGACCACGCAGAGCCATGTCTGCTGGCGTGGCCACACTGCACAGCGAAGGGGTCCATGACCCTGAGCCTGGCCTTCTCCACGGCCCCCAGAAGTTCCTGAAGCCTCAGGTTCTTCCAGAATAACGGCTCCAGATACCGCTGCCCCAGAGCACTCACTCATTCTTCCTCGCCGTCCTTTATGGCTCATGGAGGATTAATCCTGGGACAGGCATGGACAGCACGTAGTGAAAAGATATTTAACGATAAAGGAAGTCAGAGAAGATCCACAAAGATTGAAGGTCAATACCAAGTGCGTCAAAATGTATTCCAACAATAAAAGGAGGGAGAGAAACATGCAGATGTAATTAAAAGCAGAAATCACACCCACAAACATACAATGAGCGGCTGAAACAGGAGCATCACCCAGTTAGTCCTGGTGTGGTTCAAAAGCAGAACCAAAGCAATGACGACTCTTCAAGAAAAAAACAGAGAGAAAACAGATGGAAGGATCGTATTCACATCCATGCATACGACTGATCCGTTCAGTCAAAATCCTCTGATAACCAGTGTGCGTATATGTCTCCTTGTGTCCAATCCTCAGATGGCCGATCAGGGTGTGGAACGGGTGCAGCTGGTTCCCCACAAAGAGCAAAATCAGAAATCTGGAAATGTGCCTCAAAATAAGAAGAGACAGCAAAGACATGCAAAGTCCAACATTCCCCTGGTATCCGACTGCTTGTTTCTTTTCCCTGAAAACACTTTAAATCCACTTTGGTCCAAATTCCAAATCACAGCAGAGAAATCCAGTAAGAAAAGACTTGAAAAGAGACGAAGAGAGAGAGAGAGAGAGGGGTGTTGTCGCGCAGTATCAGAGGGCGGATAAATCTGCAACTGCAAAGAGTGATGCTGCCCCTTCACCAGCCGACTGGGATCAGATTTCCAGGCTGTGCTGTCTCAGGATGCTCACTGCAGCATGCCTCGCACAGGCGGCATTCCGCCACAGATTGACACAGGGACACACAGCGGGTGGGTGGAGGGAAACGAGAAAAATTCTCAAAGAAGAAAGCAAAAAAATCCACAGACTCTCTGATGATGCTGCTTTGTTGCTCTGCTTGCTGAAATCCTGAAGCAGGCTTTTTTTCCCTCTTCTTCTTTCTTGTAGATAATTCAAATTGGGTGCCCCACGCCGGGATGGAGAGTCACCCCCCCCACTTTCAGAGTTGTCAGCATCCAGCGATGCAGCTGTCAGTACCTGTGCTGCTGATGCAGACGCACATCCAGCTGCCTCAGAGAGACACGGAGCGAGTGAGAAGGGGAGAGAAAAAAAAAATCAGACAGAGAGCGGTGCGCACACTGGTAAAGCGAGGCAAGAGAGAGATAAGGAGGGAGGAGGGGGCTGCACCTGCTAGATGCACCAGTACTGGGAAGCTTGCCCACCTCCGTTTAGGAACAAGAGAATAAAGATGCAGCTTGCATGTAAAAAAAAAACATTAAAAAAGAAGATTGGAGGTGTGTGTACGGATTAAGATAATAAGAGTGAGACAGAAAGAGAAAGAGTGCACACACACACATACGCACACACACACGCAGTCTGAGTCCCAGAACCATCTGAGCAGAGCTGTCTATTATAAACTAAGCCCCACCTTCTCATCATTTAATTTTTTTTATTTAATTTTTTGCTTTCAGTCATTAGAAATGATTGTTTTACAGTATATATAAAAAAAACTTTGATTCAAATTTTTATTGCTTGAAGTCCTTTTTTTGTCATTTAATGCTGAAATTTAGGAAATGTGATTTTTTTTTTCAATTTAGTAACAATTTTATTAGTTTTTTTTTATTACAAACAAAATTATTTGAATTTATTACACATTTAAAATTCTGCTCATCGTTTTTTTAATGAAACAACTTTATGTTAATATTCACTTATTTTCTCATTAATTAAAATTATTCTTGTTTAAGTGTAAATAATTTACAATTTAAGATTTAAGCATCAGCAAAAAAAAAATAAAATCCTAATAATATTTATTACTATAGTAACTTGCTTATGCAGCCGAGGATCTGAATGGGATTGACCGGGATGGGAATTAGCGCCTCCAAATCCGAGACCATGGTCCTCGCCCGGAAAAGGGTGGAATACCCCCTGTGGGTCAGGGACAGGGTCCTGCCCCAAGTGGAGAAGTTTAAGTATCTCAGGGTCTTGTTCACGAGTGGGGGAAAGATGGAGCGGGAGATCGACTTGCGGATCGGTGCGGCATCAGCAATAACTAGGACGCTGAATCGGTCCATCGTGGTAAAGAGAGAGCTGAGTCAAAAAGCAAAGCTCTCGATTTACAAGTCGATCTACGTTCCAACCCTCACCTATGGTCACCAGCTGTGGGTGGTGACCGAAAGAATGAGATTGCGGGTACAAGCGGCCGAAATGAGCTTCGTCCGCAGGGTGGTTGGGCTCTCGATCAGAGATCGGGTGAGGAGTTCTGCCATCCGGGAGGAGCTTGGTGTCGATGAGCCGCTTGGTGCCCCTCCTCTCGAGGAGGAGCGGCTCCTCCTCGAGAGGAGCGGCTTGACAGGTCGAGAGGAGCCAGATGGGGTGGTTCGGGCATCCGGGCAGGAAGCCCCCCCCCAAGCGCCTGGCTGGTGAGGTGTTTCGGGCACATCCCACCGGGAGGAGATCGTGAGGCAGACCCCGGACCCGCTAGAGAGACTATGTCTTACAGCTGGCCGGGGAACAACTCGGGATCCTTCCGGGTGAGCTGGAGGATGCAGCCAGGGTGAGATAAGCCTGGGCTTCCCGTCTGAGACTGTTTCCCCGTGACCCGGCCCCAGATGAGCGGAAGACGATAGATTCTCATAAATTTATTACATTTGATTCAATTGTTGTCATATTTATTGTAAAGAATGACAAAATTTTTTCTTTGATTTTCCTTTCCGGAATCTGAAACTGAAAAAAAAAAAGAGTAAAGAAATAATTTACAAAAATAATACTTATATTTTAATGTTTGTTGCTGTAATCCTAAGACATAGAGACTCATTTAATCTGTAACATAGTCCTGAAACAGGTTGAAAAAAAAAAATCCATTTAGTACTTAACGTTGCTTTTTTTTCTGTGTCAGCTATGTTAATGAACCAGTTTACCAGTTTAGATAAAATGCTTAGTTCAACACTTTAGTAGGATTTCAGCCGGAGCTCGCTGTGTTTCATGTGTCTTTATTCCCATTTACTGGTGTATCTACAAGAAGGCGACAGCATCACAAGTCCCAAATAGGCCTGAGGAGTATATTCAAGTTATTTGTCTCAATAAAAGGTCTGTCAAAGCGACGGCCATGACAGTTTGCTGTCCCATTCACACACAAACACACACATGCACACACAACTCTGATCCTCATAAGGAATCACAGCAGATTTGATTTTAAATTTGAAATATTTAAAGATTTTAAATCATCATTGAACATCTTTTTTTGAAATCTGTGTTGATAAAAACCCTGAAATAAGTAGCGTTTTAAATAATTTGTGCAGCGTTCTCTTTTTCACTGAAGGAATTTATTCTTTTTAAATAAACTTGAGATTTCTATAAATAAAACCGACGGATTTTAGATCACAAAATCATCTGGAATGAATAATTTTATTGTGCATTTTACATGAGTAATAATTATTCCTCTAATATTTAAAAACAACTGAATTATGCATGAAACTTATTAAAAACACACTATAAAAATAATTCTTAGATGTTGCTCAATCGACTTAAAAGATGTGCTAATTACAAAAATCTTTTGTGATGAACTTGAACTATCCTTAAAAATGAATAGATTAATTAGTTTAAAAAACAAACAATAGATTTAGTGAATTTATTACACATTTTCACCAGAAACAAAGACAACTTTTAACAGTGCTAAGTTCAGAAGATGTGTTTGAAATGTGCATAGAACTAATTTGCGTATAAAAAATGCACTTTTTATTTATACTGAATCAAATTCTTCTTCTTTCGGCATTTCCCGTCGGGGTCGCCACAGCGAGTCAGTTTCTTCCGTCTAACCCTATCGGCTGTAGACCTCTAACATGTGCTGTTCCCCTGATGTACTCATTTCTAATCCTATTCATCCTGGTCACTCCCAGAGACATCCTCAGCATCTTCATCTCTGCTACCTCCATCTCTGTTTCCTATCTTTGCCTCAGTGCCACTGTCTCTAGACCAATCAGAATGGCCGGTCTCACCACGGTTTTGTACACTTTTCCTTTCATTTTAGCTGAAACTCTTCTGTCACACATCACACCTGATACTTTTCTCCACCCGTTCCAGCCTGCCTGCACACGCTTCTTCACCTCTTTTCCACACTCTCCATTGCTCTGGACTGCTAATCCTAATTTGGACTCTCAATCCTAATCTGGACTGCTGATCCTAAAACCGAAACAAATTATTGATTACTCTATTTTATAGCATAACCTAAGAATGATATTTATTTTTTATTATTGAAAAAAAAAATTAAGCTACTATTACAAATTTTCTTGGTTAACTTTCCATAAATTAACTCAACAACTAAAACATATTAAAAACACTTAATCACATTACTTTATTCGGTCGTTTTATCCAGGGGTCTGTGAGAGCCAGCTGTGGGTGGTGACCGAAAGAATTAGATCACGGATACAAGCGGAGCTTCCTCCGCAGGGTGGCTGAACGGAAGATGACGGAAGATGACGGAACGGAAAACTTTTAATTTAGTCCAAATGAAAAAAAAGTTCAATTTTGCAATTTCTCTCACTAAATAATACTTTCTTGGTAAAAGAAAGTCAAAGATGTTTGCAAAATTAAAAACAAATTGTCCAAATGAAATAATTCCATATTATATGCAACATCATTGTATCTAAAACTCTGCACAGAATAATCAATGTCCAGAAATAATGTGCACAAAACTAATTCTCTATCTGTAAGTGTTTCTGGTTTTGCTAGAACAGATGATTGTGTGTTAACTTCATCAGTGAACTGGAACATTTAGTAATTAATTACAGAAAAATCTGCCAAGACAAACCTTAACTGTCCTTAATTAAGATACATGATGGTCTGTGTTAATTAATGCCTTATTCTTACCTACATTTTGCTCTGCAAACCTACACAAGGTTGCTGCGTCTTTGTACTCTCCTTGTGGGGATGAAGGAAACAGGCACAGGACAAACTGGAAGTTATGATTATCCCTTCATTTGTACCATGAAAAAACAAAAACATGGACATTTTTACAGTGATTACTCAGGTTTTACATGGATGGCATATGTTTAAATCCACTGGGACTGGATGATAATAGCATCCATAAGTGCCCAGATTGAACAGAAATAGATACCGTATTACCATAAGAGGTATGTTACACGATGTGAAGGTCATTTACATAGAAGTCATCAAATGTGTTTTATCAGAACTGATTCAATCGATCAATATCGGGTGAAGAAGCATGTGCAGGCAGGCTTGAACGGGTGGAGAAACGTATCAGGTGTGATAGAAGAGTCACACATTTCTGTTTGGTGTAGAAACAGTTGCACTGAGAAAAAGACAGGAAACAGAGATGGAAGTAGCAGAGATGAAGATGCCGAGGATCTCTTTGGGAGTGACCAGGATGGACAAGATCAGAGGAACAGCACATGTTAGAGGTTTTGGAGATAGAATCAGGGAGGCCAGACTTAGATAGCAGAGGAGAGAGAGAGAGTACGTCGTAAGAAGGATGCTGGATTTGGAACCACCAGGAAAGAGGACTACAGGAAGACCAAAGAGGAGGTTCATGGACACAGGGTATGAAGACATGAAGATAGTTGGTGTGACCGAAGAAGACACAGCAGATAGGGTTAGATGGAAGAAACTGACTTGCTGTGGCGACCCCTGAAGGTGAATGCCAAAGGAGTAGAAGAACAATGACAGTGACACTGGCTCACTTTGCATGCGTATCACATCAATACATGACCCTTATTTGGAGTTATCGGGATGTCGTAGGGGTGAGATGGAGATTAAATTGGCTTAAGCTTGAGATTTTTCGCAGATGTGATCCATATAAGCTTGAGTTGCACAACGAAACCGAGGTAGATTTGTCAGGATGTGGAGCTGAGGCCAAAATATACCCTTGACACAACAGACAGGCTTAGATGAAAAATCACAAGCAGATTTATTAGATTGATAAAAAGTCCAAATAAAGAAGACAAAACAGATAAACTAGGCAGGTTCTGATGTAGGAACTGGAGCCAAAAAACTGGATAACAAGTCAAGCATGAAAAACAACGATCTGGCGAAGAGTGTGTCAAAAACTGTTCCATTTATGCTGTAGCAGATGAGTAGATTATTTTCAGGTGTGGCTAGTTGCACACACACAGACAAGAGGGAGGGGGGAAACAGGACACAGAGGGGGAACAGACTACTCTCCTGACAAGATTTTATAAATCCCAAACTTGGTTGGTGTAAGCAAAATGCATAAGTTGAGCAAAAATGCTCACTCAGCCGAAATTCTACGCAAGTATTTATAAACGAGATGTTGGGAATCACGGCAGAGGAAATACAAGAAGGCCAGAAGAAAGGAGACCTTAGCGTTTCTCCAGGTCCTCATTCCTAATGCTGATGCAGAATAAATACAACTGAGACTAAAAGCAATTTAAATCCTTCAAGAAGCCAGATTAAAGCATTAAGAGTTGTTGTGCCAAAGGTGTTCTACAAGAAGAAATAGCAAGCTTAATGCAGTAAAAAGATATTTATGTCTTCCATGGTGGGATAGAAACAGTTCACTTGTCTTTAGTTTCAGTTCCGACTTGTTTCCCACAGATTGACCTTAAAACGGGGTTGCCATGTGCAAATGTCAACCGTATCGCTTCATAATGGCACTCGTATCTGTTCAGTCTGTCAGGGTCAAGCCTTGGGGAGGGCTTGTTGGCGAAGAGACTCATGAGTCACAGCCGCACAGGAACATTGCCTTTGCATGCTGCATATTTACATTTCCTGGATGATTTATAGAGACAACCCTGGCCCGTTTATCTCTCTTTATTCCACCATGCAAGAAAAATAATTATGCACCATTTCTGAGAGAAATTTGCTAAATTAAACCATTTTTTATTGTTTAGCTACACTTTTATTTGGAGTCTGTTTTGCAATCAGCTTCAGAGGAGAACATTTAGCTCTAACAGCCAAGTATTTATAAAGCTTTTAAATACAAATAGCCAATGCAAGTTTTTTTGCTGTTTGTGTGAGAGGTTTTATAATTAGAAAGTCAATGGTTTAAAATCTACCTTTAAGCCTCTCTTTTCCTCATCCCCATAGCTTTCGCCGCTGGAGACAGACATTTTCTCATTCACAACGCTAGTGCAGAATGAAAATTCCTGCTGAATCAAGGCAAATACAGCCAAGTGAATTACTATCAGCTCCTGCCCTAGAGACGTAATGATAAGCCCCAGAGGACACCAACCTGGTCAGTAGAAAGCACAAGGTTCACCCAGTAAAATAAGATTATGTACTCACCAAGTGTAAAAGCATCAAATATTTAGTTTTCATTTCAATTAAATCTTTTCCATTAGTGTGTAAATCTTCATCTGCAAAGCTCAGCACTTCTGTTTAACTCCACAATAAAGAGGAATCCTCCTTAATAATATGAAAAGCTCATTTTGTAGACTCAACTTTTCTTTTTCTATTAAATAACATCATCATGAAACACTTCTTACATAATACTCCTCGTGCCCAGGGGTTGGTGGTATTTCGGAAAATGAACTCGCACTTCTAAAGTAAGCATATTTTCTCAGTCCCTGGATAGCATCGGTTGATCGAGCTTGAAGTTTGCATAAACTGCTGACACAGTGCTAGTTGCTCTAAAAAGTAGATCCCAGAGACACGTGAGATGGGAAAATACAAAAGCAATCTGTGACGAATCTTGTCATATTTAGGACAAAGAATCTAATTCACAAAGAATATAGAACATGATATTTTCCTTTTAAAATCTTTTAATTAATCTGTAAACCAAGTTTAACTTGAAAAAATGGTTTAACAAGCATTAACTTTAATGAACATACTTTGTATATTTTTTATATATCATGGGCAATATTCCCTCTAATTTTTTATGTCTCTGAGCAAACACTCAAGCTTCCTGAGCCAAAGGGGGCGGAGCAAAAACGTTTACTCTTTTGTGACGTCGGCAGTAGCGACGCGCCAAACTCCGAAGAAGCGGTTCGAAGCACTTTGTTTCAGAAAGAAAGAAGAAAGAGATAAGCTTTGTCTCATCCTTCCATCTTTAGTTTAAATTAAGTTTTATTTTGTACGCTGCTTAGGTTTTCTTGTGCGCTATTAATCTGCAAGCAGTGCGCAATTGCGCAGGCGCGCAGCTTAGAGGGAACACTGATCATGGGTTACAATGTCTTCTTTACGTATTATTTTGCAGGAGCTTAAAGCAAGAAGCCTAAATACAAGGTGTGTGTAATGTTCCCTCTGCGCTACGGTCCTGCGCAATAGCGCGCTGCTCGCAGATTAATTGCTCAAAAGAAAACGTATGCCGCGCGCAAAATAACACTCAATTTACGCTGAAGATGGGAAATGAGACAGGACTTCAGAGGATATCGCTTTCTTCTATCTTTCTGAAACAAAGTGCTTCAAACCGCTGCTTCGGAGTTTGGCTCGTCGTTGCTGCTGACGTCACATAGGAGTAAAAGATTTTGCTCCGCCTCCTTCTGCTCGGGAAGCTTGTGTGTTTGCTCAGACACATAAAAAATTAGAGGGAACATTGGGTGTGTGTCCTGTATATCTGACAGAATTACATGAGTAATTTGAGGGATAGTTAGAGTATAACTTTAATAAACGGTTGAAACGTTGACCACAGATTAGCATTAGTCTAAAAACATGGAGGTACATGTTTAAGCTATGTTTAATTGAATCCTTGGTGGGATTTTTTTAATGTTGTTTTTTACTGAAGCACAAGAATGTTATGCTTAATGCTAATTACACCTCTTTACAAATTACAGAATAGAGGAGCTAAATTTGTCTATGTAAAGAATAGGTGGTAAATCGGAAACGTGGTGTGAATATTGGCATTCTTGATTTGATCATTTAATAAATGCTTTGCATAGATTCCATGATAATTTATAATATATTATAAATTATATATTGTAAATTATTATATATAATTTATAATATATATATTATTATAATAGATTTCATTATAGGAGACGGCAGCTCGTGGATAGAGCGTTCGCACGCGGACCGGAGGTTTGCGGGTTTGTGTCCCACAGAGAGCATGTCTAGGATCCTTGGAAAAGATACCTAACCCCCGCTTCTCCCACCATTGGCGCCATCGAAGGGCAGCCTGCTTCGGTGTAAGGAGTGCAGCAAACAAATTTCCCCGGTGAGGGATGACTAGAGTAATTTATTTTGGGTTTTTTTTGTTTTTTTATAAACTTTTACCAGATTTTTATTGTTTATTTCTTAATCAAGTCACATAGAATTAATTAAACATCAGTAAACATAAAATTTAAGAATTACAGTTTGAAGTAAAGAGTTCTTTACCTGATGAAATGTCTAATTTAGCCCAACCAGAAGGAACTTGATGAGGGTCACGACTGTCTTGTCCACTCCTTTGTGATAAGGTCAATACACTCTGGTTTAATTGCCTTCCAGTCCTTCCAGCCTCCTTCTGTGACTTCCTGATCACTATCAAACATGTCCAATAGTTTCTGTAGCAATCCTGCAGTGTGAACAATCAAAGACATCCAAGGTGTCAATTTAGGCAAGACAAAGACTTGTTCTAGAAGCTATCTCCTAAATCAGGGATGTTCAATTCTGCTCTTTGTTACGGTTGCCCTGCAGGTTGGCAACACTTCCTGTCGGTTATTATTATGTGAAAATTTTCAGGAAATTTGTTCGGAATGAATGTTAAAACAAAAGATATAAAACAACAGATTTTAAGACATACTTGTCATGCAGCAGTTAAATGCCCTTCTTTGTATAGACGATTAAATTTTACCGTCCACATGTCAATTGTTTAACTCATTCTCCCAAATACATAAACTAATTTAGAAACAATTTTATTTTTACTAGTTTGCGTCACGGTGTGAATGTTCACCGGTTACAAATGTGTTATCTTTCTTGTCATTAAAATGCAAGCATTTGAATTTAGCCCCGTTAGCCTTCCCGTTAGATATTTGATGAGACTTTCTGTACAGATTCGTTTCAAAACTGAGTATTATTCATGCAGGCGACTGGTGGAATGAATCCTGACATCTTGCTGGGTGGCAATTTAAAGCTAATTTGTATCAGCCAGAGGGGAAAATGAAATGAGAAATTACCAGAAGCTACGAAAAGATTTTTAGCAAAGCCAAGAGTAAGGCACTGGGTAGCTACAATAGTTCCTCTAACGTAGCATGGCTGTAAAATCAGAACATCAAATTTTAATGTAAAGTCGTAAAATTCAATAAAAGGTGGATTGATTTGATCTGGAAACACAACAAAGTTCACTCATAGAGAAAGATCTCTATATCTATGGTGTCAGACGATGACACAATAAATTAACCCAGTATAACTCATAATAAAATGTTTGATGTTCAAAAAAAGAAACTATAGGATTGAGATCAAATTGTGTAACTGTAATTTGTTATTTGTCATTTTACATGTCAAAGGCTCAAGAAGCAGCAAGACAGAACCAATCTTTTTATTAAATTTATTCCGTTGTCTTAAGCTTATCCAGGGTTGGGTCACTAGGAAAACAACCTCAGACGTGAAGCCCAGGCTTCCCTCACTCCAGCTGTATCCTCTAGCTCACCCGGGAGAATCCCGAGGTGTTCCCTGGCCTGCTGTGAGACAGTCCAATGCAAGTCCAGGGTCTACCTCTGGGACGTGCCCGAAACACCTGGTCAGTGAGTTGCTAGGGAGGCATTCTAACCAGATGCCTCAACCAATCCGGCTTGTCTTGGCCCGGATGAGCAACAGCTTGACTCCAAGCTCGTCCCCGATGACAGACTCACCCACTCTATTTCTGAGTGAGAGCGAAGGGTGGAAGCTTACTTTGGCCGCTTGTATATGCGATCTTGTTCTTTCGGTCACCACCCACAGCTGGTGACCATAGTTGAGGATGGGAACGTAGATTGACTTGTATATCGAGAAATTCACTTTTCGGCTTGTAATTCTTTTTGTTAAAAGTTTTTGGATTTTTATAATAATTTTTATCGACCTTTCAAACAACACAGATAAAAAGGGAAAGATTTTTGGTTCAAGTTAAAGATGTTTTTAGCTAAAGTTTGGAACAGAAACTACAGACATAGCAACAACTGCCTATCCTTTTAGTTAGTTACTTATTCAAAAGAAAAAATGCAGAAAGACAGTTGGGAAACAAAATTTGCAGGTGATGTGTTTTTTTTTGTTATAAAGTTATCGGCGAGAGTCGGATTACAACTTCTATCAAACAAAATATCAGAGTGCAATTTTAACCAGTGTGTTTTGTATAATATTTTAACAAAAAAAATTATGGATTATTACGTGGGTCATTTTAACCTGCACAGTGTTCATCCATGCAAACGGTAGCCAAAAAAAAGTCATTTTTTACTTTTTTGGCTACTTTTTTTAACTAAAAAAAGTTTTATTTTTACTAATAACATCTGTAATTTAGGTATGAACATTTAGTAAAAAAAGAAAAAAAAAGGAACAAAAGCTAACAGAACTTACCAAGAACATTAAAAATGGTTCCCTTTTCAATTTTTTTTTAATTTGATTTGCTCATTTTTTAAAATGATGATTTAGAAATGTAAGTATAATCTGTACAGTATTTATTATTGTTAACTTAATTTTTAATCTCATGTAGGTCAGGCTGCGTTATTCCTAGGAATGATCACAATTGTAACTTTTAAAGATGTTTTTTTTTTTTTTTTCTGCTGCTTATGTCAGAATAAAATGAAAAATGAGAAAACTATATTTTAAAATTTGGATTTTTACAAGAAACAATCATGATCATTCTTTTTAACTCACTTTTTTTGGGGGAGGGAGGAGCGGCCTGGGTTCACAAAGAAACAGTAAATGTTGAAGGATGGCTTAATGAGTAGGGTGACCACCCTCTAACTAGAGAGTTGCCGGTTCGATCCCCCGCCAGGACTTCATGCCTAGGTGTCCTTGAGAAAGATACCGAACTCCCAATTGCTCCTGATGGTGGTTTGCACCTTCCATGGCATCCCCATCAGGTATGAATGTGAGATGTGAGCGCTTTGAGTACCAACACAGGTGGAAAAGCGCTTTAAGTAGAGTCCATTTACCAAATGTGTCCAATAAAATCCTTTTCAGGACCCCAGTCTTAGACTAACTAAAAATTTAGTTTATTTCGATACTTTTTTTCAAATTGGAAGCTGAAAACTAAACAGAAATGTAATAGATTCTACTCAAGCAGAGTGTGATTTTCTCATCTTTTTCGATAAAGATCCCCTTCATTGTTGATTATGCAAACAAAAAATTAAATTCCATTCCCCTCATTTTATTTGTTTTTTTCGGCCCATGCCGACTGTTTCCTCAGCTCAGAAAGTGGCTGTTTGTGCACAGATCCTCTGTTATCTCATTAAGCCCTGCAAACACTCAGGCTGCCTGAAGCCTCCATTTTTCTTTTTATCTCTGATTAGGGATTCTATTAGAAAAGTAAATGAGGTCTGTAGGGTCCTCTTTTTAATGTTTTCCCCTTTTCCCAATAAAATTAGCTGTAACCACATGTTAGGTTTGGACTGATGTATAAGGGTTTGGAAATTTTTACTACTAAAAAAAAAAAATTGAAAAGAAACGTATGCATTAATTAATACGAAAACCTATACAAAAAATATATATTTTTAATATCATACCAATTCAGTTTTTGTTCATAAAGTGATTGATAAAAAGAAAATAATAATAGATATTTGAGCAATTAATAACATATATATTCAAAAGATGCCTGTTACCATTACTACCAGAAACGTAAAATAACCCCTTAAGAAAGTGATTTTTTTCCATCCTTTTACTAACACAAAGTTGCATGAAAGAAAATCAGATAAAATACACACTAAACGGAAGAAAAAAATAACCAAACTAACTAGAATCAGGAAATTGCTGTCCTGAAAATTTCTTTTGGAGAAGAAAAACTCCCAAAAACTTAGTTGAAGGAGGAAAAAAAAAAAAAAAAAAACCCGACGGCCGACCCAGTTGTAAGACCCATTCTTTGCCACAACGGACAGAAAAAGGAAACTCTTTCTTTTGAAAGAAAAATATTATATATAAAAGTGGCCCTGCTGTTTGGTTTAGAGACAGTAGCACTGAGAAAAAGACAGAAAACAGAGATGGAGGTAGCAGAGATGAAGATGCTGAGGATCTCTCTGGGAGTGACCAGGATGGACAGGATCAGAGGAACAGCACATGTTAAAGGTTTTGGGGAAGAAGTCAGCAAGGCCAAACTGAGATGGTTTGGACATGTGCAGAGAAGAGCGCTAGAGCACATCGGCTGAAGGATTTTGGGTTTGGAACCACCAGGAAAGAGGCCTAGAGGAAGACCAAAGAGGAGGTTCATGGACACAGTGAAGGAAGACATGAAGGTAGTTGGTGTGACCGAAGAAGATGCAGAAGATAGGGTTAGATGGAAGAAACTGACTTGCTGTGGCGACCCCTGAAGGGAAATGCCGAAAGAAGAAGAAGAATATCTATATGTACTATAAATAATAATATATACAAGTCCTAAAATATATTACAGAACTATTCTAAAGTGCTCACAAATACAACGTACTAGTCACTACTACAGTGATTTCAGTTTTAACAGAAGGCACAAAAAAGGCGATTGTTTACCATTAACAAAAATATTCTACCTCTTTATAAGAACAGATTTTACATAGACATTGTTTCTGTTTAATTTTTTTCAAGTTCCGTATTATTAATTTGAAGATTGAAAGGGAAGCGACACGTGTCCTAAAAAACCCTTTTAGGATCTTCTGTTTCTTTTCCCGTGCGACATGGTTAATGTGGATGCTCTGAGTTGGTTGCCATGGTTTCCTCTCATCTAATGGTTTTACTAATGAAGGGAAGAAACAGTTGGGGTCTGTTCATCGACATGTGTACCCTCCTTCCTAATTACCCCTAGGGCTACCCAAAGAACTTTTTAACCATGTTATAAAGACGAAGGAAACTGGGACGAGATGAGGAAGGAAAGGTTTTGAAGGTGATGCCACACAGTGTTCTTTAAGACATAACCCGGCATATGGAGGTTTCTGAGCTTTGCCCTTAAGTTGTGAAAGCAGCAAATCCAATTCTGAGCACTTCAATAGGAAGTTCAGCTATCAAATGCTAGCAGAACCAAATTGTGGTGCGGCTCTGAGAGCCATGCGCAATACTTCCCCCTGGAAAAAAAAAAATCCACTCATTTCAAATGCACTCCCGTATTAAGTTCATTTCAATGAAGCTCTTTCAAGTCAAAGCCAGTCAGTGTAGTAAACGAAGGAAGTGGAGTGCTGCGTCTTGCACATTTCCACGCTTTGATCAGGCTGACAGCTCTCGGCGGTGGAGTGAGCGGTACAGGGACCGCCTGTCTGCATTCTGTCTTTCTGTATGAGAAGAAAGGAGAAGATGATGGGGTGTTCTGATGAACCCCAACAAACTCCATATTGTTTTCATCGCATACATTTGGATAGAAGCAGAGCCAGTTTGTGGCGATAATGCTGTACCATGCCATTGTCTTGTGCTTATATGGGACCAATTACGAAGGCCCTGACTTTCCTCCATATCTTCCAGCATATCCAGGGGGATCCTGGGACATTTGTCGGTCTGCTCTGAGACATAGTCTAGCAAACGGGTCCAGGTTTTGCCCCCAAGTTTCTTCTCAGTGTGTCAAGCTCAGAACAGGTCACCAATGAGATATCAAGCCCAAACCATCCCATTTTGCAAGTTGATCTGCAGTTCCATCGTTCCTTCACCTGTAAAGAACCTCTTCCACTTGAGGTAGCGGACTATTGTGGAGGGTACTCCATCTTTTCAGAAACCAGGGCCACAAATGTTCAGATTTGGAGGAGGAAAGATGATGCTTGCCACATTTTACTCTCTCTAACCGCTGGTCTTCCTTCCGACTGTCCTTTAGTCCTTCATCTTCTGTCACCTTCTGGTTCATTGGAGCGGTGTAAATCTTTAATGAGGCACCGTGTATGGAATCTGTTGTATCATGCAGGGATACTCAGGATAGGTGGCTACACCAGGCCTTCTGATTGCAAAGGCATGCTCATAAAAATGTGTCGTGGCACCAATTATGTGAGGAACCGCACACGTGGACATGGATGTTCCTTTCTCATAGGGATTTGTAATTAGGAGCTGCAGAGCTTTCACTGCTGTCTGTCTTTCATGTGCATGTTGTTTGGGATGTTACACTTTAAGGCTAAAAAAATCATCTTTGGAAGAAGAATAAAGAGAGTAATAGAACCACACTGCAAGAAAACACAAGCGGTGGATTAGATTTTTTTTTTCCTATTTAGGGAATAAAGTAGATATCGAGTTTCCAAAATAATCTCTTCTAAGTACTTTTTTCTTCTTATGATAGTGAGTTTAAGAGTAAAATTGGGGGGGAAATGTTTTCTGTAGTTTTCTGAGCTGTGATTTGTTTGTTTTGTTTTTTTTTTAATTTTGGAAAAGTGTACAAAACCATTGTGAGACCGACCATGCTGTTTGGTCTAGAGACAGTAGCACTGATGAAAATACAGGAAACAGAGATAGAGGTAGCAGAGATGAAGATGTTTAGGATGCCTCTGGGAGTGACCAGGATGGACAGGATCAGAGGAACAGCACATGTTAGAGGTTTTGGAGATAAAGTCAGAGAGTTCAGACTGAGATGGTTTGGACATGTGCAGAGGAGAGAGAGAGAGTACATAGGAAGAAGGATTCTTGATTTGGAACCACCAGGAAAGAGGACTAGAGGAAGACCTAAGAGGAGGTTCCTGGATACAGTGAAGGAAGACATGAAGATACTAGTTGGCATGACCGAAAAGATGCAGAAGATAGGGTTAGTTGGAAGAAACTGACTCGCTGTGGCAATCCCCGAACGGAAATGCAGAAATAATAAGGACAAGATTTATTGGGGGCGGAGCTTATCCAAAGATAATTTGCAGCCGTGATCCAGGTACATTTGAACTGGTCCATCAGAAGATAAGAAAACTCTTTTATTCTAAAGCCCCGTCCAGTTTCTGTACATTTGCTTTGCCTTTCTTTCTACAAGCACTCCAGGTTGACCTACATTGGATTTTTAGTTGTAGTAGAGTGCCTGTTTTTAGTTTTCCTGAAGCAAACTGTGCCCTGTGTTTAAGGGCAAACCAGAGATTCTTTGTCATTCCAAACCTTTCTCCAATAAAGCAAATTTTCTGGGCAAACAGCAGTTCACAGTCACTGCTGTGAATGGGTTATACTTTCACACTGTTATATTGGCTTCACACACTGTGGCTTCTTTCCATGAATTGGAGAGTCTAGTTGGAACAGTTTAAACATGCAGTTAATCGCAGTGGCCTAAAGAAGCCCACTGAGAAGCCAAAAATCCTGTTTCACTCACAGTTAAATCCTTTCTGATATTTTTGGTTTGTAAAGTTGAAATTATCTTTATTGTGCTGTCGAGTGTGAAGCGGCCGGCATGGGAATCAGCGCCTCAAAATTCGAGACCATGGTCTTCCCCCGGAAATGGGTAAAAAGTTCCCTGCACGTCAGAAAGAGGGTCCTGCCCCAAGTGGAGGAGTTTAAGTATCTCAAGGTCTTGTTCATGAGCGGGGGAAGGATGGAGCAGGAGATCGACAGGCGGATCGGTGCAAGGTCAGCAATAACTAGGACGCTGCATCGATCATTCGTGGTAAAGAAAGAGCTAAGCCGAAAAGCAAAGCTCTTGATTTACAAGTCGATCTACGTTCCAACCCTCACCTATGATCACCAGATGTGGGTGGTGACCGAAAGAATAAGATGGCGGGTACAAGCGGCCGAGATGAGCTTCCTCCGCTGGGTGGCTGGGCTCTCACTCAGAGATTGGGTGAGGAGCTCTGCCATCCGGGAGGAGCGCCGTGTCGAGCCGCTACTCCTCCAGGTCCAGAGAAGCCAGATGGGGTAGTTCAGGCATCTGGTACAGATTGCCCCTCTGAGCGCCTCGCTGGTAAGGTGTTTCGGGCATGTCCCACCGGGAGGAGACCAAGAGGCAGACCCCAGACCTTCTGGAGAGACTAAGCCAAGTAAGAAGATAAGCCGGTAAATCCCAATGATCACATCCGTTGCAAATGTTTCCAATTCGTTCTTCTTCTTTCAGCATTTCCCTTCAGGGGTCGCCACCGCAAGTCAATTTCTTCCATCTAACCTTATCTGCTGCATCATCTTCGGTCACACCAACTATCTTCATGTCTTCCTTCACTGTATCCATGAACCTCCTCTTTGGTCTTCCTCAAGGCCTCTTTCCTGGTGGTTCCAAATCCAGCATCCTTCCTCCTATGTACTCTCGCTCTCTCCTCTGCACATGTCCAAACCAATGTTCCCTCTAATTTTTTATGTGTCTGAGCAAACACACAAGCTTCCTGAGCAGAAGGGGGCGGAGCAAAAACTTTTACTCTTTTGTGACGTCACCAGTAGTGACGCGCCAAAATCCGAAGCGGTAGTTTGAAGCAATTTGTTTCAGAAAGAAAGAAGAAAGAGTTATGTTCCGAAGCTCTGTCTTGTTTTACCATCTTCAGTTTAAACTGAGTTTTTTTTTGTGCGCTGCATAGGTCTTCTTGTGCGCTGTTAATCTGCAAGCAGTGCGCAATTGCGCAGGCGCGCTGCTTAGAGGTAACACTGGTCCAAACCATCTCAGTCTGGCGTCTCGGACTTTATCCCTAAAACCTCTAAAACGTGCTGATCCCCTGATATACTCCTTTCTAATCCTGTCCATCTTGGTCACTCCCAGAGAGATCCTCAGCATCTTCATCTCTGCTACCTCCATCTCTATTTCCTGTCTTTTCTTCAGTGCTACTGTTTCTAGACCAAACAGCATGGCCGGTCTCACCACGGTTTTGTACACTTTCCCTTTCATTCTAGCTGAAACACCTGATACTCTCCTCCACCCATTCCAGCCTGCCTGAACACGCTTCTTCACCTCTTTTCCACACTCTCCATTGCTCTGGACTGTTGATCCTAGATACATAAAATCTTCCACCTTCTTTATCTCTTCTCCCTGTAACCTCACTTTTCCATTTGGATCCCTCTCATTCACACACATGTACTCCGTTTTACTCTGACTAATCTTCATTCCTCTTCTTTCTACTGTAGTGCAAACCTCCACCTCTCCAGCTTTTCCTCCACCTCTTCCCTCCTCTCACTACAGATCACAATGTCATCTGCAAACATCATTGTCCATGGGGATTCCTGTCTGACCTCGTCCGTTAATAAGATCTTTGAATTGTTAAATTAATGAATGGATGAATGAATAGATAGATAATGAATTTTTAAACCAGATGTTTAGATGGTTATACTAATTTCTAAAGAGATGAAAGTATGGATTATTTACAGACTGTTTTTTCTGTCTCTGCAGCACACAAACTTCCAAATGTTCCCATCTCCGCTCCAATTCTGACCCACATCAAAAGGACCTCATTGGGTGCATCCCTGTGATGCATGCACAAATATTCTATCACGTACTTGCATGAAGCCAGAAAGCGTTGGTAGGTCCAGCTGTGACTGGCAGATCATCCAGAGGCAACATAAAGCCTTTCTTCCAGGCTCAAACCGAGCTGCCAGTCACATCAGAACAGGGCAATGCAGCAATATGGGATCTGAAAATATCCTGTCCTCACCTCGCTCCTGTCAGGGGACACACTGAACGTCATGTTTCAGACAGAAATAAAACTCACACATTCACCTGCAAAACCTGGGAGAAAGCCAAGAAACTTCCTGCTCCTTAGGAGAAAAAGTTTGAAAAAACTTCCCATCTGAGGCGGTTAAGCTGCCGAGAGCAAAATAAATGTGCCATAAATGACGGCACCAAAATGGGATTTAAAAACACTGAAGCATTATATGAATATTTATGCTTTAAAACCTAAAGCAAATGTCTTGTTTGCTCATCTTGAAGTACTTAAACCTTCGTTGGGCATGTTCATTCACCTGAAACAGCACTTGGAAGGTCTGCAGTCCCAAGGATTTCCAGCTTGGCACAATCTCATTTTTCTGGATTACACTCCTTAACAAAGAAAGACTGTTTCATAACCAGAAGGAAAAGAAAAAGAGGTATGGCTGCTATTGTTTACAGTGTTGCTACATATTTGTGGTGGATGTTCCAGGTTTGAACCTCTTCAGAGCAGCAAAGCGTTCCTTTAATACTGTCTTAAATTGCTTTGATTTATTTCTTTTTATATTAAAATCGATAACCTGTTAATTCCTCTCAATGTCTGAAAAAGCCAGACAGGTGTCATTGATCCTCTCTCCTGCCACCAGGGGGAGCTCTGGATGTTTTTCATCAAACTGACCTCAGGGTTACCGGAGGATGATTACCGATTCCACACATCTGTGCACCCTGCCAGCTATTTAAGGGCAATCCCCCGGATTTCCCTGCAGGGTCATACAATCCCTTCCAGCCAGGTCTAATCTGGTTGCCTGACCAAATCCAAATTCTTGCAGTAATTATTTACCATACCACTGAAACTTTGTTTTTTCTTTCCACAGTACTAATGGACATCATCGGCATCAGCAATAACTAGGACGCTGCATCGGTTCGTCGTGGTAAAGAAAGAGCTGAGCCGTAAAGCAAAGCTCTCGATTTACAAGTCGATCTACGTTCCAACCCTCACCTATGATCACCAGCTGTGGGTGGTGACCGAAAGAATGAGATCGCGGGTACAAGCGGCCGAAATGAACTTCCTCCGCAGGGTGGCTGGGCTCTCACTCAGAGATCGGGTGAGGAGCTCTGCCATCCGGGAGGAGCTCGGTGTCGAGCCGCTCCTCCTCCAGGTCGAGAGGAGCCAGATGGGGTGGTTCGGGCATCTGGTCAGGATGCCCCCCGAGCGCCTCGCGGGCGAGGTGTTTTGGGCACGTCCCACAGGGAGGAGACCGCTGGAGAGACTATGTCTCACAGCTGGCCGGGGAACGACTTGGGATCCTACCAGGTGAGCTGGAGGATGCAGCTGGGGAGAGAGAGGCCTGGGCTGCCCGCTTGAGGCTGTTGCCCCCGTGACCCGACCCCGGAACAAGCGGAAGATGACGGAACGGAAAGTATTAATGGACAGTCAAATTTAAATACATGTTTTCTGTCTGTAATATGGTCCTCCTCTTTCCACCTGCACACCACCTCATGACTACGGGACACTCAGGCTTCTCTCACCCTAGCTGCATCCTCCAGCTCACCTGGGAGGATCCAAAGGCATTCCCTGGCCACCTGTGAAACATTGTCTCTCCAGCGAGTTGAGGGTCTTCCTCCGTGTCTGCCATCAGTGAGACCTGCCTGAAACACCTCACCACTGCGACATTCGGGATGCATCCTAACCAGATCCCCGAACCACCTTGCCTAGCTTCTCTCAACCCAACGGCTCTACTCCAAGCTCTTCCTGGATGCCAGAGCTCCTCACTCTTCGTTTTTATCTTTAAATCTATTTAAAATGTTGTTCCTGAAATATTTAAATGGATAGCTATTAGATCATAACCACTGTGTTATAGATAGAACTACTGAATAGTTTCTGGGGACTCACTCAAATAAAAGAGAAAAAACATTCTTTGATTAGTTCTGGAGGGAGTGGAAACGTTTCATCGCAGCATCATTTTATTGGTATGAAGTGGAGCCAACACCCGCTGTGTCTCCGCTCAAACTTATTTGGCTTTTATGCTTGAATTCTGGTTGCATCACTAATGTGCACCAAAGAGGAGAAAAAAGGGGTATAGTGGTATAAACCATGTGTGAGAAAAAGAAAGAGAGAAACTCTATTTGAGGTTTGCAGAAAATGTTTGTAAAATTGAATAAATTTAGACTTTTTTTTTTTGGTTATTCTGAAAATGAAACTATAACACGTTATGATTTATTAAATTCACTTGATTGCATTATTAAATGATCTGTTGTAGAATGTTGTTATTAGCATGTTCCATATTTTTTATTTTTTTTGCAAAACTTGTTAAATCTGGGGATTTTTTTGTCAATAAAAGGAAATGTGGTGCTATTTGATTTTTGTGTCACAGCAACAAGCCCCTCCCAAAAAAAGAGAACCTCCAGGAAACATTAGCCTGAAGTTCTCTAAAGGTTTGTTTTTACCTAACCGAAAACTAACATTCCCTGAACGTTAATTGGTAGTTATGTTAAAACCTGACCTTCACAGAAAGTTGAGAGAACCGAATTTCAAACGTTCCATTCCGTCGTCTTCCGCTCATCTGGGGCCGGGTCACGGGGCAACAGCCTCAGACGGGAAGCCCAGGCTTCTCTCACCCCAGCTGTATCCTGCAGCTCACCCGGAAGGATCCTGAGTCATTTCCCCGGCCAGCTGTGAGACATAGTCTCTCCAGGGGGTCTTGGGTCTGCCTCTTGGTCTCCTCCCAGATGCCCTAACCACCCCATCTGGCTCCTCTTGACCCGTAGGAGGAGCAGCTAAACACCGAGCCCATTTCAAACATTATGGTTGAAATTAATGTAAGAGAAACGTTCTGAAAACCAAACAGATAACGTTTGAATCTTTAGAGAACTAAAAAAAAAAAAAAAACCTCTAAAGAACGTTCTGCTAACCTTTGTAAAACCTTACCAGAACGTTCTGGGAACATTAAATTGTTAGCTGGGTGGGCATTTGACTTTGACACATCTGTTCTAGGGCGTGGCTCTCTATCACGGAGGCCATGTCAGCTCAACTTCCAAACATGAAACTTTTGTTCTTTTCCATAAAGTTTTGCCTAAAATTAAGACTGTACATAAAGAGTAATCTACTTTTTATTATTTTGCAAATCAAAAAGTAACTCTTTTGATCATCCAAAGGAGAAACTGACTTTTCCTGAATACAAACAATCTTACAAATGAAAACTGTTTGATTTCAATTAAATTTATTTGTATGGACCAAAATCACAGAATTTCCGTCTCAATGGGCTTCACAAGAAAAAGAGGAATGTATTAACACAAATACACAACAAGAAAAATAACTAACAAATGCTAACTAAACAAGACTAGCACATTAATGCACTTAGACTCTCCTTCTCGGTGAGGAAAAACTCCTAAAAAAAAACCATCTGTGAGGAAAATATAAGAAACCTCATGGGGATCCACATGAAAGAGAGATCCCTCCCTAGGATGAGCATCCAATGTGTCTAAGACTATTTTTTAAATATTAACTTATTCTACTCTACAGCTAAAATATCTAAAGAAGACATTAAAGCTAAAAAAAAAATATTGAACATTAAACACAATCATGTGGATTAAAAAAAAAAAAAAAAAAAAGAACAATAATAATGGTTTATGTTGATTTTGATGATTTTTTTTTTTATCCGATTGGTTCAAACTTGGTGGCACGGTGGCGCTGTGGATAGCACAGTGGCATCAAAGCGAGAAGGTTGTAGGTTGGACGAAGCTTGGAACACTGGTCTTTCTGTGTGGAGTTTGCATGTTCTACCTGTGTAAGCGTGAGTTTCTGCGGGTTCTCTGGTTCCCTCCCACACCAAAAACATGCATGTTAGGTTGATTGGCCACTACATGATTGCCCTGAGTAATGAGTGTGTGTGTCTGTGGTTGTATGTGTGTGGCCCTGCAACAGACTGGTGACCTGATTGGGGTGTACCCTGCCCCTCGCCGCGAATCAGCAAAGATATGCTGACTGACTGGTTCAAACTTTGCAGAGAGCTATTTTTTTTTTCTTTCCAGACTCATTTAGAATTTGGCCATGGGAAGAAAAAAGGGCCTCTTACTTGTTGGGTTCATTTCTGGTGAACACACCGCAATCCAAATGAACCTGAGATGATTCAATCTGTCTGGATAAAAGTGCAGCCTTTACAAATCCATGATGACGCACTCCTTCAGTACTAAGAAATCTTTCTCTACATCAGATCAAGGATGTACAATTTTTCAAAAGAAGCCAGTTCAAACTTTATAAAAGTTAATGTTTTTTATTTTTTTTAAAAGAAATCAAGGATGTTTTTTTAATTTAGAAGATAAATTACTTTGCTGTAGAGTGGGACGAAGTACGTAGAAGCTCATAATGAAAGTAGATTTTCTGTAATCATACAGTCCTGTTTTTTTTTTCTTCTACATTCAAATCAGGGAAAGCTCCGTACAATCAGTGACAAAGCTCGCTTTGATAACCTTCAACATATTCTAAATAAATACACTTTCTTTTCAGGGTTTTTTTTTCTGTCCTTTCTTCATTTTTGTGTCCTTTCTGTGAGCCCAGAGACGGGTTGGGCCTAGCGGGGAATCAAACCAGGTTCTTCCGGCCGTAAGACGGTATGTCTACCACTAAGCCAACGCCTCTGGGACCAGTAAATACACTTTTAATCACTTTGAAAAACACAATGGGATCAGTCAGAATGAGGGTTGTTTTAGTTGGCACAATGTATTTTAAAATCATTACTTTTATTACTGTTTATACAAGCTTTATTTTTTTAATGCAATTTATCAAAGACACATTTGTTCAAGGCGTGGGATTTGAAACGCTAGCCTTACTGTGTGGAGTTTGCATGTTCTCCTCGTCTATGCGTGCGTTTCCTCCGACCCTCCAAAAACATGCATGCTAGGTTTATTGGCCACTATAAAATTGCCTTGAGGATGCTGATAGAGAAGTACAGAGAAGGCTAGAGGGAGCTGCACTGTGTCGTAGATCTAGAGAAAATGTATGACAGGGTACCTAGAGAAGAATTATGGTATTGTATGAGGAAGTCTGTTGTGACATAGAAGTATGTTAGAGTGGTCCAGGACATGTATGAGGGCTGTAAGACAGTGGTGAGGTGTGCTGTAGGTGAGACAGAAGAGTTCAGTGTGGGGGTGGGACTGCACCAAGGATCTGCTTTGAGCCCTTTGCTGTTTTGCTATGGTAATGGACAGGCTGACAGACGAGGTCAGACAGGAATCCCCATGGACAATGATGTTTGCAGATGACATTGTGATCTGTAGTGAGAGGAGGGAAGAGGTGGAGGAAAAGCTGGAGATGTGGAGGTTTGCACTAGAAAGAAGAGGAATGAAGATTAGTCAGAGTAAAACAGAGTACATGTGTGTGAATGAGAGGGATCCAAATGGAAAAGTGAGGTTACAGGGAGAAGAGATAAACAAGGTGGAAGATTTTAAGTATCTAGGATCAACAGTCCAGAGCAATGGAGAGTGTGGAAAAGAGGTGAAGAAGCGTATGCAGGCAGGCTGGAACGGGTGGAGGAAAGTATCATGTGTGATGTGTGACAGAAGAGTTTCAGCTAGAATGAAAGGAAAAGTGTACAAAACCGTGGTGAGACCAGCCATGCTGTTTGGTCTAGAGACAGTAGCACTGAAGAAAAGACAGGAAGCAGAGATGGAGGTAGCAGAGATGAAGATGCTGAGGATCTCTCTGGGAGTGATCAGGATGGACAGGATCAGAAATGAGTACATCAGGGGAACAGCACATGTTAGAGGTTTTGGGGATAAAGTCAGAGAGGCAAGACTGAGATGGTTTGAACATGTGCAGAGAAGAGAGAGAGAGTACATCGGCAGAAGGATGCTGGATTTGGAACCACCAGGAAAGAGGACTAGAGGAAGACCAAAGAGGAGGTTCATGGATACAGTGAAGAAAGACATGAAGATAGTTGATGTGACAGAAGAAGATGCAGCAGATAGGGTTAGATGGAAGAAACTGACTTGCTGTGGTGACCCCTGAAGGGAAATGCTGAAAAAAAAAAGAAGATAAAATTGCTTCATGAATGAGTGTGTGTGTTGATGGTTGGGTGTGTCTGGCCCCGCAACAGACTAGCGACCCATTCAGGGTGTAGTCTGCCCTGCTCCCCCTCCTCCCGCACCTCCCTATTTAGCAGCATCTTCAAATTTCTGCATGTTAAGGGTTTTGGGTCCATTTAGAATTTTTGGAGGGTCTCTGGTTAGAAAAATTTTATAACCTGCCTACAGGATGGCCAAATATGACAATATACTGTATACGTGGTTGAAAAGTATTAGTACTTCATCTGATCCAGGAATCTGTTTCGCCCCATCAGATTGAATTCATGATCATATTTTTACGTATGATGTTTGTTTTTTTTCTCCAAAGGAGACCACTCTTGTGAACTACTACTGCATTACAGCAGTCCAACCTGATGGATTCGACCTGATCGGTGGAATTTTTTTTCTCAGGGATTTAAACTGGACACAGCAGGTGTTTTTTTTAAGTCTTTTAATATCATCCACCCACTCAAAATGGACGACACCTTTACTAAAGAGGGATCATTTGATCTTTGGCTTCCTGAAGAGCTTCAGCTTTTGTTGTCTCCTGACTGGTCCGGGCTGTCTGGGCAGCTCACTTTTCCAAGCACGGCATCTCTCTGTGGTGGTACTCATGAGGATGACCCTGTGTTTGCAGCTTTCAGTCCACATTCTGCCTGTCAAACACCTTTATAAGACCAGGCTTGGAGCTCTGCAGGGGGCTTAATGCTTTGTGGTTATCTGATTTTTTTTAAAGAAAATAGACAAAAATAGCTAGCAGCGAATTCACTGAATTTTTTTTTTTGTAGTTTCAAGATGTTTTGTATTCTTTTATGTGGTAACACGTGAATATAATGAAGGGGAAATGGTAGAAACAGTGAGAACAGAGACAGTTCATTCAGCGCTGTGGGAAGATGCTAAAGATTGCTGATTGGAGGAACGTGGCTCAGTCAGCATCTCATGACGCGTGGACTGCAGCACAAGTTTCTTCTGCAGATTAAACGGGGAGGAAACTTTTTGGGTTAGAGCAGATACTACAGACCTATACAAAAAAAAATATATTCTTGGACTTAGTTAAGGTATTAGCACAAGTTCAGTCAGCAAGACACATTATGTTCACTTCATTTGCAAGCTTTCCTGAGTAATAGTGCCAGATTTATTTGGCTGTTGATTTCACTTTCTTTGCGTCAGCTGCATTACACCAGGAACACGTTGAAAACTTTCAGAAAACTGGTGTTCCAGTAATGCAGTGTCCTACTCCCATCTAGGATATTCTTGTTTCCAGGGCCTGTGATGAGGCATCATTCCAATATTGTAAGTATTGGCTGCGGAACAGCCTGCCAGAGGACCTCAGGGCTGTTGAGACGGTTTTAATTAGAGGCTAAAAACCTATTTTTGCTTTTTACTTTAGCTTTTGACTAATTTTTAAACCTGATCTTAGTTTATCAATTCATTCATTTATTATTCATCAGTCAAAACACAACTTTTATCTACTATTTTAATCATACTTTCTGTAAATTTTTTAAAACTTGTTTAATTTTCTTTTATGTTATTAACTAGTGATACATTTTTGCATAAAAAGCGTATTATAGTTTTAATTTGTTTTGATTCTAAAGATTAGTCAGGGTAAAACAGAGTGCATGTGTGTGAATGAGAGGGATCCAAATGGAAAAGTGAGGTTACAGTTAGAAGAGGTAAAGAAGATGGAAGATTTTAAGTACTTAGGATCAACAGTCCAGAGCAATGGAGAGTGTGGAAAAGAGGTGAAGAAGCGTGTGCAGGAAGGCTGGAACAGGTGCAGGAAAGTATCAGGTGTGATGTGCAACAGAAAAGTTTCAGCTAGAATGAAAGGGAAAGTGTACAAAACCGTGGTGAGACCGGCCATGCTGTTTGGTCTAGAAAAGACAGGAAGCAGAGATGGCGGTAGCAGAGATGAAGATGCTGAGGATCTCTCAGGGAGTGACCAGGATGGACAGGATTAGAAATGAGTACATCAGGGGAACAGCACATGTTAGAGGTTTTGGGGATAAAGTCCACGAGGCCAGACTGAGATGGTTTGGACATGTGCAGTGGAGAGAGTGAGAGAACATCGGAAGAAGGATGCTGGATTTGGAACCACCTGGAAAGAGGACTAGAGGAAGACCAAAGAGGAGATTCATGGACGCAGTGAATGAAGACATGAAGATAGTAGATGTGACCAAAGAGGATACACCAGATAGGGTTAGATGGAAGAAACTGACTTGCTGTGGCGACCCCTAAAGGGAAATGCCGAAAGAAGAAGAAATTTCTAATATGCGTCTGTCTGCCAAAAGGCTGATCTAATTTGCATAACCATAAACCTGACAGGATATGATCATGGAAAAAATTAAGTTACATGAAAGAGTTATTTTTAAAAGAAAAAAAAGAGTATTTTCCGACATGAGCTTTCTGGGATTCCATCCCTACTCTTCAGTTGAATCAATCATTATCTGCCTTGTTTGTTTCATCCTGTTTTAGTTCACATAGTGCATAGCTTCATCTCCCCCTGTTTGTTTCTGGTTCTGCAGAAAATTACTACTCCCATGTTTTTGTATTCAGCTCATGTTCCACCTGATGCTGACAGCTGACTGACAGAGTGCAATCCTCTTCCAGGGAGTTCGCAATTTACCAAACACACGGCTAGAAGTGCACACGTGCATCCATGCAGAGGAAAGGTTGTTCATGTAAACACACAAACATGCAGATGGTAGAACATGTGCACAAAAACGGAACGTCTACACCCGGGAAGCCAGAGTGATAAACTCTGCCTGCAGAGGTCAGAAAAAAACCATAGGCTGAGTCAGTCTGAAAAAAATATTGAAAGAATTTGGAAACAACTGGCAAGTAAAAACTTTTCTATACGGAACACACACACACACACACACACACACACACACACACACACACACACACATATACTCACACACACTGCTGGTGTGGTTCAAAATAGATTAAATGTTGTTGAATTAAATTTCATACAATATTTTAAAAAAATTGACTACCTTAACCATTTACTGAAGGGGTCTTACTGGACTGGGTGGTGTGGGTCCCTCACTTTAGCGAGGTGGCTTCTGCGGGTGCTGTGTCTCCTGGAGTTGGGTGGAGCCCTGTGGTTTTGGCCAGTGCAGTCAAGGGCAGGCTGACTCCTGGAGTGAATTGATCCCCATTTATTATTTCCTCGCGGCATCCAGCCAGATGCTTATTTTTATTTCAATTAGAGAGACAGTAGCTAGTGCTTCAGGTGAATTTGAGTTTGGGAGGGGTATGTCTGTGAGGGAGGGGGCTTGGAGTTTCAGGGATTGTTACATTTGTGATTGTGCATGTTTATGAGAATCATTTCAACGTCTCATTGAGATAACATGTATGACGGCTGTAAGACAGTGGTGAGGTGTGCTGTAGGTGTGACAGAGGAGTTCAGTGTGGGGGTGGGACTGCACCAAGGATCTGCTCTGAGTCCTTTGCTGTAGTAATGGCTAGGCTGACAGACGAGGTTAGACAGGAATCCCCATGGACAATGATGTTTGCAGATGACATTGTGATCTGTAGTGAGAGGAGGGAAGAGGTGGAGGAAAAGCTGGAGAGGTGGAGGTTTGCACTAGAAAGAAGAGGAATGAAGATTAGTCAGAGTAAAACAGAGTACGTGTGTGAACGAGAGGGATCTAAATGGAAAAGTGAGGTTACAGGGAGAAAAGATAAAGATGGTGGAAGATTTTAAGTACTTAGAATCAACAGTCCAGAACAATAGAGAGTGTGGAAAAGAGGTGAAGAGGCGTATTCAAGCAGACTGGAACGGGTGGAGAAAAGTATCAGGTGTGATGTGTGACAGAAGAGTTTCAGCTGAAAGGAAAAGTGTACAAAACCGTGGTGAGACCGGCCATGCTGTTTGGTCTAGAAACAGTGCCACTGAGGAAAAGACAGGAAGCAGAGATGGAGGTAGCAGAGATGAAGATGCTGAGGATCTCTCTGGGAGTGACCAGGATGGACAGGATTAGAAATGAGTGTATCAGGGGAACAGCACATGTTAGAGGTTTTGGAGATAAAGTCCGAGAGGCCAGACTGAGATGGTTTGGACATGTACAGAGAAGAGAGACCGAGTACATCGGCAGAAGGATGCTGGTTTGGAACCACCAGGAAAGAGGGCTAGAGGAAGACCAAAGAGGAGGTTCATGGATACAGTGAAGGAAGACATGAAGATAGTTGGCGTGAACGAAGAAGATGCAGCAGATAGGGTTAGATGGAAGAAACTGACTTGCTGTGGCGACCCCTGAAGGGAAATGCCGAAAGAAGAAGAAGAAGAAGATTGAGATAACCAAATTTGGTCATTACAGCTTGTCATTCATGATGATTCCAAGTAAAGATGATGAATTTAAATACAGGAATTAGTCTTATTTTACATGCTGGGTAGTAAAAATATGAATTATTTTGTCATCGAAGTGGGTACTCTTCAAAAGCTGCCACGCCAACAGTCAGCCCTGATCCAGTCAGTCATGGACTCACATGTCACTAAACGCCTGCAGACGTCTAACCTTTGACTTCTCTGCCAGCTTTCATGACAGAAATCTTCAGGGATGATTTTGGCCTCTGGTCTTCAGAGTCTCAGTGTTTTTTGTTTCTGCTTTCATGCTGTTTTAGTGGGTCATCACGTCCTCGCTCGTGTTTCTAACAGACCTGATCGCTGTCTGGAGAATTCGCTTTGGTGAAAATCCAACACACAGCGTGTCGCTCTCAGTTTATTTGAGCTAATCGCTGAAGTCACTCTTCTCTGCGTGATATGTTTTATTTATTGACAATGAAAAACAAAAAAACTTTTTTACCAAAATGAGAAATCAGTTTTTTCCCATCTAACCTTATCTCCTGCATCCTCTTTGGTCACACCAACTATCTTCATGTCTTCCTTCAGTGTATCCATGAACCTCCTCTTTGGTCTTCCTCTAGTCCTCTTTCCTGGTGGTTCCAAACCCAGCATCCTTCTTCCGATGTACTCGGTCTCTCTCCTCTGCACATGTCCAAACCATCTCAGTCTGGCCTCTCTGACTTTATCTCCAAAACCTCTAACATGTGCTGTTCCCCTAATCCTGTCCGTCCTGGTCACTCCCAGAGAGATCCTCAGCATCTTCATCTCTGCTACCTCCATCTCTGCTTCCTGTCTTTTCCTCAGTTCCACTGTCTCTAGACCAAACAGCATGGCCGCTCTCAGCATGGTTTTGTACAATTTCCTTTCATTTCCTTTCAACTCTTCTATCACACATCACACCTGATTCATTTTGTATAGAGCTTTAAAAATAAACACTTTGCTCATGTTCCTAGATAAATTCTTAATTAATATTTTCTGATTGAGCTGTTAGATCAGATCAACTAATTTTTCAAAGCGAAATATTGGTCCGGTATTTTTGTTTTTTAATACTCTATTTATTTCTCACCGAGGAAATTTGTGTGCTGCACGACTACACCGCAGCAGGTTGCCACGACAGTGCCACTGTTGGGAGAAACGGAGGGGTAGGTGTCTTCTCCAAGGATCCTAGACGTGAACTCAGTGGGAATCAAATCGTGAACTTCCGGTTATTTTCGGTCCGCGGGCGAACACTCTACCAGTGAGCCACCGTCTCCCCCCTTATTTATTATGTTTTTTGTGATCAACACAAAGTTTTTATTTTTCTTATTAGGAGGATGCTTTCTGAGGTCTGTTTGGATTCTTTATGAGGTTTTTTTTATCACTTGCAGTATCTCAAGCTGTTTTGTGTATCAAATGTGACATTTCTTTGTGGTTTTGTGTTTGAATAAAACCTCCATTGTGAACATTTCTGTCTCTTAGCAGCGGTGTGGGATGCTATCAGTTTGAGAAGCTTTTAGAAAGGACGAGATGGTTACCATCCTCCTGAGAAGCCAGAGGATTTACTGATAACCTTTAGCCTGAAACGTTCTCAGTACAGGTGGATTACCAGTGGAGAAGTGACAGTTGCTTCATCTGTGCAGGAGTAACACTCCCTCATAATTCAGATCATCTTTCAGAGATGGAAGCCTTGGTACAGATAAGAAATCTGCTCCTGACCCTGAGGAATGCCTTTCAGCACCGATGCCAGATGGATTCAGAAAACGCTCCTATGATCCTCTCCTGGGCTTTATTTATTTATTTTTTTTGTGGATTTGTTTTTTGCTGCCGGGATGGGTATTAGCGCCTCCAAATCCGAGACCATGGTCCTCGCCCGGAAAAAGGTGGAATGCCCCCTGCGGGTCAGGGACAGGGTCCTGCCATAAGTTTAAGTACCTCAGGGTCTTGTTAACAAGTGGGGGAAGGATGGAGCGGGAGATCGACGGGCGGATCAGTGCGGCATCAGCAATAACTAGGACGCTGCATCGGTCCGTCGTGGTAAAGAGAGAGCTGAGCCGAAAAGCAAAGCTCTCGATTTACAAGTTGATCTACAATCCGACCCTCACCTATGGTCACCAGCTGTGGGTGGTGACCGAAAGAATGAGATCGCGGGTACAAGCGGCCGAAATGAGCTTCCTCCGCAGGGTGGCTGGGTTCTCACTCTCAGATCGGGTGAGGAGCTCTGCCATCCGGGAGGAGCTCGGTGTTGAGCCGCTCCTCCTCCAGGTCGAGAGGAGCCAGATGGGGTGGTTTGGAAATCTGGTCAGGATGCCCCCCGAGCGCCTCGCGGGCAAGGTGTTTCGGGCACATCCCACCAGGAGGAGACCAAGGGGCAGACCCCGGACCCGCTGGAGAGACTATGTCTCACAACTGGCCGGGGAACGACTTGGGATCCTTCCGGGTGAGCTGGAGGATGCAGCTGGGATGAGAGAGGCCCGGGCTACCCGTTTGAGGCTGTTGCCCCCGCGACCCGACCCCGGAACAAGCAGAAGATGATGGAACGGAACAGATTTTTTTGTATGTTTTCACACTAAAGTCTACAACCGAAAATGTTCTAATAGTAAATTTCTTTCATTAATGCTCAGTATTCGACCCCGTTAGCGATGGACGGCTAAGAAGATGAATGTATCAATGAATGAAATTTAAAACTCATGTTTTTATCTGGTATTATTATGCTTTTATGTTTCATCACGGAGATATTCTACACCAGCAGCAATGCCCACTCAGACTGCAGATCACATATTTGCACATATCGCATCCCTGAGTTAACAAAAGGTACCATATTTATCTTTGTACGCTATGAGATAAGAAGTATTACCCCATGAAAGCAAAAATACCCCCTCCCTTTTAAAATCCCACAAGCCAGCATTGAAGACATTTTTATGTAAAGCCAAACACTCTGGATTAAAAACATAAATATTTGAATCGAGCTGAGCTTTCATGGATGTTCTGAGAAATACGCCAAATTCTATTTGAATTTCACTCCTGCTGTAGTTTGTAAATCAGTTTTATGTCAAAATATTCTGTTACTAAAGAGATCATTCATCCATCAAGTTTGTCCTGCACATATTTGCATAGCGGTGCGGTGGGGGTCTGCAGGGAGGAAGGTGTTCAGATGGAAATGACTTCTGCGTTACCAAGGGTCCTGTGGGTCGTACCAGCATGCCCCGCGCCAGCTCGGTTAATAGGGTAGCAGCAGGACTGCTGATCAAGCACACTAAAACAACACACTCACACACACAGCAGCGTGCAGCAGAGTCACTACATTCATCTGCAACCTCACACACACTCTGCTTAACAGGGAAAAATACAGAAATTATGATCAGTTACAGTCAGAAGAATTAGGATCTGCATGAACAGGAAGGCCTGTGGTCCTTATGGAAATTTAAAACTAAACTAGTCACAAACACACACATACATTGATCCACACAATCACACACAAATGTAGACTCTCACAATAAACCCATACACATATTAAGACACTCACACACACACTTGGCTTGTATGCGTGCATTCCAGCAAGCACCCTGATCCACACCGGCCACAGTGATGACTCTTGTAGCATCTCAATTTTGCACCTGCATGCGTGGCTTATCTAAAAGACAGATAGCAACACACACGTCTCTATTCCCACTCTACAGAACCATCCAGCAGATACAAAAGTCTATGGTAAAAGTATAAGCTGGTTGCATTTCATGTCCTCTGAGTGCAGAAAAGAGCTGTTCTGAAAGAGAAAGTCCTGCTTTGTGTGAAGGATGAGTAAATTAGGTGGGATTATTATGCATGTCATGGTACCACTCCTCCTTCTGATGCTTTAATGACAAAATGGAGAACAAAGTTCTCTATTTAGAATGATACATATATCCACAGTCGGAATTTACATACATAGATGGAAGAAAATGAACTGATAGATGGAGTAGATCGATAATTGAGTATACGATTGAGTGGATCATAGAACAATTTAGGTCATAGGACAGTTTAAACAGTTTACACTATAATAGTCTGAATTTACCGTATTTTCCGCACTATAAGGTGCACCTAAAAACCTTAAATTTTCTTTAAAGTCCACGATGCACCTTTAAACCCGGAGCGCCTTATATATGGATTAATATTGAGCTACAACAGGTGTCGCAGCTGCGGTAAGCAGCCGCAGACTCCATTTCCCCCGTAGAAGAAGTAGTGTGCGGTGCATGCTGGGATATATGAAAGGGCGTCTCATTAGATGTGTTCGAGATGACACAGGCGGACGCAGTTCTGATCGGCGCAGATCGGTGTGCAATGCATGCTGGTTAGTTTGTAAATGCAAAACCTAACCTAAACCTAACCTAACCTAACCTACTGTATTTCCATTTGTGTGTTTGTGTAAAGACCCGGAAATGGCTCCTACCAAGAGACACTGTTACACCGCAGAGTTTAAACTCAAGGCGATCGGTCACGCAGTAGAACACAGGAATAGAGCCGCAGCGAGAGAGTTTAACATCAATGAATCAATGGTGAGGAAGTAAAGGAAGTGGAGGAAGCAAGAGGATGTGCTGCGCCAAGTAAGTAAGACTAATCAGTTTATCTCCAAAGGAAGATAAATCACGAAAATACTAATACTTTATCTTGCAGAAAATAATAAAACGGCTGTTTATTCATTTTGGGAGTAAAAACAGAAAGCTTTTTTGTAATTGATAATAAAGTTTGACTGATGTATCTGACTGTTGCATAATGTGCATAACGTAACCCCAGCCTTTACTGTAGCGTCTGATAATGCGGTGCGCCTTATAGTGCGGAAAATACGGTATTTGAAAATCTGCAGTATTATAAAATAAAATCATGATTTTTATAATTGTTAAAAATTTGGAATTAGTTTGGAGATGAGAGCAAAGCTTTTAGAAAGTCAATTTTTTAGAATTGCATAAAAACTGATGCAAACTGGACGGTAAAGCAAATCAAAGTGAAAACCTTAGCGACAGATGAGAATAAAGTAAAATAATTATCTGATAATAAATCAGTCCCTTTATGAAAGTCAGACATTGATCTGCTTCTCTGTTTTATTTGTTTTGTTCCCAGGTAAAGACTAGAAAAACAGTTTTTGAAAAATGTAATTACCAAGTGACCTCTGCTTTACATTTGAGATCTGGTTATTAACTTAACGTTTTTGATGATTGTTCCACCTAGTCTTAACTAAGACTCTAAACTAAGCGACCATATCTGTTCTTTCTCTGCGTCATAATCCCCTCACCTGCCACCAAAGGGAGGCCTGGACCTTCCCTCATCACCCTGATTGAGACACCTGAGGGTGATTATTCTGATGCCACACACCTGTGGACTTTTCCGCCTTTTTAAGGGGAATCACCCTAGACCTCCACGTCAGGTCATTACCATCCCTTTCAGCCAGGTCTCCCTGGTTGCCTGACCAAGAAACACATTCTCAACAATAACCTCTTGCTATGCTACTAAAACTTTGTTTTTATTTCACATGTTTTCTGTCCTGTAATTGGGTCCTCCTCCTTCCACCTACACACCGCTTTATGACACTCTGACATTGTTGTTTTGGCAGCCATCTGAGTTTTTGTTTTAGTCTTCGTCTTTGGAACGAAAATTAATTAAGTTTTAGTCGCATTTTTGTCATCTCCATATATTTTAGTTTTAGTCACGTTTTAGTCACAAAAACCCAAAAGACTTTTTGTCTAGTTTTCGTCAGGAAGACTTAGAACGTTTTTAGTGTAAAATATATTGTTACTTTAACAATCGTGGCTTTATTACTTAGAATGATGCAGGTTATTTGTAAAAAAAAAACAAAAAAACCCCCAAAAAACAAAGATAACCCTGCCGAGCGTTAACTTAAGCAAAACAACAAACATCGTAAAATAAATAGAAATTCTTCAGTGAGTGAGGAACGTTGTAACTTATACATACTTAAAAATAACATCTTTAATAACTCTGTTAACAAAGTGAAAATTAGAATGCATTTAAAGCAGTCCTTAGCGCAACTAAACTAACTAGGAAGTTAGCAGCGCCGACAAGCTAGCATTAGCTTGAAGTTAGCATGCTGTTTGCGCAAAATATGGGGAAAACTTTAAGTTTCTGACCACCAAGGCTCTTTGTTGCTGTTGCCACCATGGTGTGTGACTTTCTTATGGCTGTAGGTGTGTTGTGTAGACGGTGTGAACGTGCAGCATTGTGGGAGGCGTGCCGCCTTGAGAGACAAATGCCCCCGCTGTGCTTTTTTTTTTTTACAGACAGAAATGTGAAAGTCCGACGCCCATTTGTTACGTTTTCGTCTTGTCAACACAAACTTGCAAACGTCTCGTCACATTTTCGTCACCAAAAAGTTGCATTTATTCCGTTATTGTTACGTCATCGTCATAAAACAAAGCTTCGTCAACAAAATCATTTCGACGAAAACAACACTGCAATCTAGAACCTGCAGAATTGTTGTGTCTACCATTAAGAAGATCAGCCTCTATGTTTCTGATTAACAACCCATCTTATTATTCATGTATGGTCTTATCTGGTCAGGACAAGAGATGTTCTGCTAAATAAACTCTGGTTCTAGCTGGCCTCGTACTACGTTTTTCCTCAAGTCGACTTGATGCTGTCACCTTTTTTACAGAATTTTCTGAAAGCAAGTTTTTCAACGTCTTCCTATGCACTTCATGGAAAGACTTTGATTTATTTTTCCTTCTCTTTTTCTTCACTTGAGTTTAAAAACGAACAAAAAAATAACGATATTCTGCATGGTCACGTTTCTGTAAGAATCCCTACATTACACACAGCTTCAACCATCTCCAACACAACTGATTGATTTCTTTTTTTCACATATTGGAAATCTGGATGATTGTTCTTAGACAAGGATGTTTTGTGATTGTGAAACATCTGGTTTTCAGAATCAGAATCAGAATGCTTTTATTGCCATGTCAGTGAAAAACATCAGAGACTAGGAACTTGTTCTGGTACTGGTGTGCAAACATATAAAATAAAAATAATAAAAATAATAAAAATAAAATAAATAATAATAATAAAAATAATAATAATTTTTACAAAACTAAGAGTGCTCAGAAGAAAAAGAAAAGTAGTGCAATGTCATAGAAAATAATAGAAAATAATAAAGATAGTGAAGTGACAAGAGGGAGGTGACTAAGAGATGTGGGGATCCAGGTTATAAAGAGTTCATAAGTCCAACGGCAGAAGGGAAGAAGCTGTTTTTGTGGTGGGACGTTCTGGTCCGAATGGACCGGAGCCTCCTGCCCGAGGGGAGTCGCTCAAAAAGTCCATGTCCAGGGTGGGAACGGTCAGCTACTATCCGACCTGCACGCTCCAGAGTCCTGGAGACGTACAGGTCTTCGAGAGATGGAAGGCTGCAGCCGATCACCTTCTCTGCGGAGCGCACAATGCGCTGCAGTCTGTGTTTGTTCCTGGCTGTGGCTCCAGCGTACCACACGGTGATGGAGGAGGTGAGGATGTACTCGATGATGGCTGTGTAAAACTGCACCAACATCTGGGCGGGCAGCTTGGCTTTCTTCAACTGCCGCAGAAAGTACATCCTCTGCTGGTCCTTTTTGATCAGGAAGCTGATGGATGGCTCCCACTTTAGGTCCTGTGTGATGGTAGTGCCGAGGAAGCGGAAAGAGTCTACAGTGGTGATGGAGAAGTCTGTCAGTGCAACGGGGGTAATGGGAGCTGTGACTTTCCTAAAGTCCACGATCATCTCCACTGTCTTCTGAGCGTTGAGCTCCGAGCTTCAAAGTGGAGCCTGACAGAACTTTATTACAAGTGTATTTAAGTATGTTTGTGTGGGTTTAAAGTCGTACTTTATGTACAACGATTGTTCTGGGCTTTTCATTTCTCCTGACATAAAACACTCTGTTGACATTGCAGACTAATTACTTTAGTCTCTTCTTCTGTCACTTTTTTAGACAAATTTTCCTCAGACTCTGAGATTTCTTTCTTTACTCCCACTGGTAAATTTTTCTTTCAATGTCTATTCAAGCAAACAGTGTTGGATCATTTTGTAACGATTACAATCTAACTCTGAAAATGTACTTTTTTTTTTCAATTTAGGAACAAAAATTGGATTTTAAATTTTAGGTTTCTTTTGTCGTGAACAAATATTTCCAAAGCAATTGAAAGGGGTAGAGTTTTTACACCTAATAGTGACATACAGGGTTCACCTTGTTCAGGTAGGTCAGGGACAGGGTCCTGCCCCAAGTGGAGGAGTTTAAGTACCTCGGGGTCTTGTTTGCAAGTGGGGGAAGGATGGAGCGAGACATTGGCAGATGGATCGGGATGGAGTTAGCAAAAACTAGGACACTGCATCGGTCCGTCGTGGTAAAGAAAAAGCTGAGCCGAAAAGCAAAGCTCTCGATTTACAAGTCGATCTACGTTCCCACCCTCACCTATTGTCACCAGCTGTGGGTGGTGACAGAAAGAACGAGATCACGGATACGAATGGCCAAAATGAGCTGCCTCTTCAGGGTGGCTGGGCTCTCACTCAGAGATCAGATGAGGAGTTCTGACATCTGGGAGGAGCTCGGTGTCGAGCCGCTGGAGAGACTATGTCTTACAGCTTGCTGGGGAACGACTCGGGATCCTTCCGGGTGAGCTGGAGAATACAGCTAGGGTGAGAGAAGCCAGGGCTTCCTGTCTGAGGCTGTTGCCCCCGCAACTTGGCCCCGGATAAGTGGAAGACGACGGAACGGAATGTTTATCCCTCAATGGGGAAATTACTTTTGCTACATTGCAACTCAGTGGGCAGTCACGACAACGTCAATTGTGGGAGTAACTGAGGGTCAGGTGTATTTTCCAAGGACACCTACGGATGGGCCCAGTGGGAATCAAACCGGCTTCTCCCGATCCATGGACAGACAAAAACAAAAAATCCCCCACCCCCCTTACATCTATCTTTTTTGCAAGCTGCTTTTCTAATTGGCCTGATACCAACCGTCACAATAAACCTTTAGCCAGTTTGCAACTGACAATAGCGCTAATTATTCTGTTGCCCGTGGTCGCTGCCATTTTCCTCAGACAAGTCTCCAAAATAACAGGTTATCACAATAAAAACTTGAAGCCAGTCAAAATTCAAGTAAAATCTTCTTTCGGCATTTCCCTTTAAGGGTCGCCACAGCAAGTAAGTTTCTTCCATACAATCCTATCTGCTGTATCTTCTTTGGTCACGCCAACTATCTTCATGTCTTCCTTCACTGTATCCATGAACCTCCTCTTTGGTCTTCCTCTAGCCCTCTTTCCTGGTGGTTCCAAACCCAGCATCCTTCTTCCGATGTACTCTCTCTCTCCTCTGTACGTGCCCAAATCCTCTCAGTCTTGCCTCTCGAACTTTATCCCCAAAACCTCTAACGTGTGCTGTTCCCCTGATGTACTTATTTCTAATCCCGTCCATCCTGGTCACTCTCAGCATCTTCCTCTCTGCTACCTCCATCTCTGCTTCTTGTCTTTTCTTCATTGCTACTGTTTCTACACCAAACAGCATGGCCAATCTCACCATGGTTTTGTACACTTTTCCTTTCATTCTAGCTGAAACTCTTCTATCACACATCACACCTGATACTTTCCTCCACCCGTTCCAGCCTGCCTGAACACGCTTCTTCACCTCTTTTCCACACTCTCCATTGCTCTGGACTGTTGATCCTAGATACTTAAAATCTTCCACCTTCTTTATCTCTTCTCCCTGTAACCTCACTCCTCTCATTCACACACATGTACTCTGTCTTACTCTGACTAATAATCTTCATTCCTCTTCTTTCATAGTTACGCTAGTTTTTGTAATGCTAGCATTTGCGATCTGCAGCAGATAGCTAGCAGTGTATGAACAACAAGGACCACTTCCTCCTTTTGGTGTAAGTTGCCCCACCCACATCTATACTTTGAACACCCCTTTGAAACTAAATGTGTCAATTGGGACAGAAAAATTTTTGTTTTTGGTCCAAAAGGTGAACCACAATAAAATGAGGAACCACTGTAATAGATGTCATCGTGATGTGTCCGACTCTTTCTGACCGACATTCTTTTAAAGTGCTGTTTTCGCTTCAAGCTATTTTCACTCACGAGGGACCATGCTGGTTAAGCAACTCCAACACCTGGACATGTCTTTTTTTTAAATGTTCTAACTGGTGTTTCTCAGCGGGAAACCCTCTATTAAAGACTTGCAGTTGGAAAGGCAAGAAAAAGTCTGCAGGTTGATTCTTGAGTTTAAAAAAAAAACATGGACGCTCTAAAAGTGTTTTATTATCCCTGGATTGTGTAGAAGTGATCAGTTTGACACTGTTGTTATTGGTAACCATTAATTTTTATGAGTGTGAGATGGAAAGCCTTGCAAACCAGCAGAAATGAAATGTTAACAATATCTCCTAGCAACAATGTTTACACAGTCACTGTGCTGAAGGAGAAAAGAAACGTATGGGTAAACCACTCAATTTATTATGGACGTTTTTACTCACATGGTACCCTTAAATGTGTCCTCCTTAAAGCTTTACCTCAAACTGAGTTGAACACCATAAAAAAAGTGAAAAGTATAAATGAAATACGAGTATAAAACAATAAATGAAACACATCATACGCTTCATTTTGAGAACTTGAAATGAAAAAACTGCCTTAAAATCAGATTAACAAAAAGATATTGTCAAAAATAGTAGCAAAAATGTTTAAATTAAACTGCTCAGATAAAATTTAGACTTCAGAATTGTTTGAATCAGATCAGGCGATGGCAAACTTTTTGGTTCGCGGGTCACATCGGGTTCTGATGTTTGACAAAAGAGCCGGAACAGGTGCAGATGGATGGCATGCTTTGGTAACGTCTAGATTAAACCGATAGAAAGCTGCGCTAGATTTTAACTAAGCGTGTTATATGTTACATCAAGAGGGTTAAATTTCAAATCTAGCGGTGGTGGGTCTGAAATCTAGTGCGATAGCGCTTAAAAACGTGCATTTAGCGGCGCTAGGTTTGAAATCTAAGCGCTTGATGTAACATTTTGCTTGTTTTAACATCAAACACGCTTGTTTAGGTGCAAGTATTGGGCCCTATGTCTTTCCATATCATACAGTGTGCCATCTAGGGAGGAGACATTAGAATTGCAGGGGAAATAAAACACTAACAAGGTTCTGTTCCGTTCCGTCATCTTCCGGGGTCGGGTCGCAGGGGCAACAGCCTCAAACGGGCAGCCCAGGCCTCTCTCACCCCTGCAGCATCCTCCAGCTCACCCGGAAGGATCCCAAATCTTTCCCCGGCCAGCTGTGAGACATAGTCTCTCCAGCGGGTCCGGGGTCTGCCCCTTGGTCTCCTCCCGGTGGGATGTGCCCAAAACACCTCGCCCGCGAGGCGCTCGGGGGGCATCCTGACCAGATGCCCAAACCACCCCATTTTGCTCCTCTTGACCTAGAGGAGGAGCGGCCTGACACCGAACTCCTCCCGGATGGCATAGCTCCTGACCCGATCTCTGAGTGAGAGCCCAGCCACCCTGCGGAGGAAGCTCATTTTGGCCGCTTGCATCCGCAATCTCATTCTTTCGGTCACCACCCACAGCTGGTGACCATAGGTGAGGGTTGGAACATAGATCGACTTGTAAATCAAGAGCTTTGCTTTTCGGCTCAGCTCTCTCTTTACCACGACGGACCGATGCAGCGTCCTAGTTATTGCTGATGCTGCACCGATCCGCCTGTCGATCTCCTGCTCTATCTTTCCCCCACTTGTGAACAGGACCCCGAGATACTTAAACTCCTCCACTAACAAGGTTTATTTATTTTATTTTTTTCAAGTTCGGCGGACCTAATTTAACCCTTTAACGGGCCACATGTGGCCCGCGGGCCATTGTTTGCCCATACACGAGTTAGATACTCATAAATTGTGAAAAATTATGACGCATTTTTCTGAACCATTAAAAAATAACGTCATCTAATGATTGTATCACTCTATTAAAAAGAACTAGCCTCAGGTGAACCGCAGAGCTTCATTGTGCTAATAATGTGCACATGCACTCGTTTCATATGGACAGGTAATTACGTCCATTACTCATTTAAGAGTTTGCTAAATGTTTCTATTAGTCAGACAACTGTCTTCTCTTTGCACTGTGCGTGGGTTTTGCGTCGGTGGTAAATGAAATTACGCTGCTTTTGAAGGTCACTGCAGATTACTTTGAACCCACAACACTGCGGAGAGATTTTTTATTTTATGTTTTCCAACAGTCGGAATCACAATGCCGTCCATTCAAATCCCAAAGCTGGTAACCTGAGGGTCAGTGGTCTGAAACACAGGAAATATTTCATTTTGAAACACACAGACACATACACACAAACACACAGACACACAATCACACAGCTGGACACATAAACACAATCACACATACACACACAAAAACAGAAGTGTAAATACACTCATACCCATACACAACCACCAACACACACGAATAGACATATATACACAAACAGACGCATGCACCAATACTTTCACACACAAGCACAGAAAAACACACACCAAAACATAAATGCACAAGCATGCACAAGCACGCACACAAACGTGCAAAGAAAAAAACCACAAATGCTCAAAAATATTCACACATACATGTACACAAAAAAATAAAAGCTAAACAAATCAAGATTTTTACATTCCTAATATCAAAAATTGCGTGGCCGCCTTTTTGCGAAAATTATTTCTGCACAGATATAGAATACTATAGATTAGAACAGTAAATATGTCCTGGTTGAACTATGTTTTTTTCCCTCTCATTCTGTTTTCTCTGCTTCTGAGCTTGTTTCCTTTTAAATCAATTTTTTATTATTTTATTGAAGCTTTCTTTTACTCCTTCCTCTGCAGCATCTAAAGGTTTCATAGAGGCACTTCAAGTTGACTAAAACATAAAATATTGCTTCTATGCATAAAAAAAATCTTTAAAATATTAAACTATTTTGATAGTACATATCTACTTTGTACCACTATGAAAGTATTAAAAGTATAAACACAAGGAAACACGGTTTGAATCAATTTAAATTTTCCCTCAATAAATATTCAATGCTTCCTCCGCAGGGTGGCTGGGCTCTCACTCAGAGATCGGGTGAGGAGCTCTGCCATCTGGGAGGAGCTCGGAGTCGAGCCGCTTCTCTTCCAGGTCGAGAGGAGCCAGATGGGGTGGTTCGGGCATCTGGTCAAGATGCCCCCCGAGCGCCTCGCGGGCGAGGTGTTTTGGGCACGTCCCACCGGGAGGAGACCAAGGGGCAGACCCCGGACCCGCTGGAGAGACTATGTCTCAAAGCTGGTCGGGGAACGACTTGGGATCATTCCGGGTGAGCTGGAGGATGCAGCCAGAGAGAGAGAAGCCTGGGCTACCCGTTTGAGGCTGTTGCCCCCGCGACCCTACCCCAGAACAAGCGGAGGATGACGGAACGGAATATTCAATGTTAACAAAACAATCTTAATATGCGGAAATACAGTTTAGACTGTTGTTCTGTAGCACTCATATCCAGAAAAGTCCATCTTGAAAATGGCTGCCAGTAATTGTCTTGTCTATTCCTTCTCCTCTTTCAGGCATTGTGAGACGATTTTCTTTTTTTTTTTTTTTTAAAAAAAAGAAGTTTTTACACCAACCAAAAAAAACAATATTCCCTTTACACAACTCACAAATTAGACTGGTTTTTACCTTTATGTAAATGCATTAAAATAAGAACATAAGAAATGATCCACTAGTTTTGCTACTTTGACGGTTCCTGGTAGGCATCTGGCTCCACCCTCATATCTTATCTAGGGACTTGGATCATGACCGGTGATTGCAGGTAAACCTCGCTCCCATTGCAGAGGCTCCTCAGATACCGTTTTCTCAGGAATTTTATCTGCATCCAGCCTATTAAATTTTTAAGTGAGTGTGTATGTGTACATGTGTATATGTAAGAGGGTATGTGTTCTGTGTGTATTTTTACTTGTATAGATGTGTGTGTGGGGAAGTGGGTTGTTTATCTGAGGGTGAGAACTTGTCCTTATTTTATTTTTGTGTTCTGGGGCTTTTAACATGTAAAGTACTTATAAGTTCTTAGGATGAGCAGTCCAGAGCAATGGAGAGTGTAGAAAAGAGGTGAAGAAGCGTGTGCAGGCAGGCTGGAATGGGTGGAGAAAAGTATCAGGTGTGATGTGTGATAGAAGAGTTTCAATTAAAATGAAACGGAATGTGTACAAAACTGTGGTGAGACCGGCCATGCTGTTTGGTCTAGAAACAGTGGCACTGAAGAAAAGACAGGAAACAGAGATGGAGGTAGCAGAGATGAAGATGCTGAGGATCTCTCTGGGAGTGACCAGGATGGACAGGATCAGAGGAACAGCACATGTTAGAGGTTTTGGAGATAAAGTCAGAGAGGCCAGACTGAGATGGTTTGGACATGTGCAGAGGAGAGAGAGAGAGAGTACATCAGAAGAAGGATGCTGGATTTGGAACCACCAGGGAAGAGGGCTAGAGGAAGACCAAAGAGGAGGTTCATGGATATAGTGAAGGAGGACATGGAGATAGTTGGTGTGACGGAAAAAGGTGCAGAAGATAGGGTTAGATGGAAGAAACTGACTTGCTGTGGCGACCCCTGAAGGGAAAAACCAAAAGAAAAAGAAGAAAAAAAGTACTTTTTTGATACATTTTATGTAAGAAAAGTGCTTTATAAACAAAGTTTGATTTGATTCTCCTTGTTGTACAAACATACACATCTAATATTTTTATCAGACACAAAACATGTGTATTACTGGAATAAAAACGCTTCCTGTTTACATTAAAATGCTGACGTTGCGGAGAACAAAATGTTTGCCCAAGAACAATCTGTCATTCGTAAATATCCAAATACTGAATGAAACAAAATTTTGAAGGAAATTAGACCCTCAAATCTTTCCTGTATCTTTAAGATCTTGAGCCTGTTCGGTGAGAAACATGGAGTTCTTCCTCTCTCCGAAAAAAAAAAAAAAAGAAATTCTGATCCTGGTGCAGAATATGTATAATTTTTTTTTTCCAAATTGTGACGTTAAATAAAAATAACTGCTTTTGAAAACATGGTGTAAAAGTCAAAGATTAATATCAAGCGTGTCAGAGATGTGCATATCAGTGGTTTACATTAGGGCTGCAACTAACGATTATTTTGGTGATCGATTAATCTGGCGATTATTGGCTCGATTAATCGATTAATCGGGTAAAATTGGCGGCTTAATAAATAATAGTTTTTTGGCATTTTATTGAATGTAGTTATGCAAAACACAACTCATAACCACTTAAACAACACGTTGGGCTCATTCTAATAAGTAAAAATGTTCATCTTTTTGTGAAATAAAGAGGGAGAATATTACCATTTCTACAGCAAATATAAAATAATAAATCTTCTTACTGTATACAGTAAAGGTAAATCACGAGCACCCATAAAATGTGTTTTATAGTACTGGCTAAAAAAACATAAATTGTAAACTGTTGACCATCCAGGATCACATTTAAAAACAAGAAATCGTAAACAGTTTTAGATTTGCAAATTTAACCTTGTTCAGAGGTATTAGTACCAAACAAAAATGGCCGAGGTTAACATGAGTAAAAATACACAAAAAACAATCAAGTTGTGTAGTATTAAGTGCAGTTGACAGCAAAAACTTCCTAAACGATTAATTGATGACTAAATTGGTCAACAACTATTTCAATAATCGATTATAATCGATTAATTCGATTAGTTGTTTCAGCCCTAGTTTACATCAATGTTTTCTACGAGAACTGCTTCTTTATGCCACATTTCTACACCCGCTGATTCAATTTCTTCTGACATTTAGAGTAAAACTACAGTAAAAAAAATCTCTTCAACCTTCAACATAAATCCGTTGTGATGGAATTGTTGCACGTTTAACAATTCCTAGTGGCTATCAATGAATAAACGACCTCCTCTAATAGCACTTCTACACTCGTGTGTGCAGAATTACACGTCTACGTGCATCTCACCAGCACCACCGTTATTAGGCAAAAACAAACAGCACTAAAGCGTTTATCTCAGAGACAAAAAGAAAACTATTATTGTCTCTATGCTCGTGCTTTTTTTCACCTGCTGTCATGGTTTCCTATATCACTTCACACATCCATGTCTTTCTCATAGTGTTCAGCCTTGTTCCAATTCCCTCAAGTCTCACACGCTGAGATAAGGGGATCAAATAATAGACTTGGAGTATACCTAAAAAAAAAAAAAAAAAAGGCAGAGGGAGGAGGCAGGGCAATGGCTTGAATTGCTTCCTTACACACACACTACGTATATGTGTGTGTATGTATATAAAAACACATTTGCAAGCCTTCTTGGGAATAAGCTGCTTTCCACTGATGTTTGTTTACTGGTTTGATCATTTCCATTTTCATAACCTGCGAAAACACTCATGACGCAGTTTTAGATTATCTAAGAGAGTAATCCAGATACCATCGGGGATCTCTAAGGCTTTAATAAAATCTTGCACAGTGAATGAAAGGACTTAATGACATCTTGTTTAGAGATTGGCAGATGAAGAATAGAAGCAGACTGAATTTCGTAGCATGCTGTTTGACCCACTTCACGCAGAAAAGCGTAAATCAAATAACTGGTAACTGTTGAAGACACAGTTACTTCACGGAGAATGAAATACATTTTTGCAGATGTCTTCCATTTGAACCAGATTTTTAATTGCTGTAGTCGATTCTACTAACTTAGCATGATTAATCGCACTGCAGTAACCCTGATCAAAGCAACATCTCATTAAAAACTACCAAATCTTCTTTTAACATGAGAAACCACAGCGTGTATCCATATAAGCAAAAACAGGCAAACTAGTCAGAGTACAAAGTGGGTGTTTCAGGTTGCACATGGCAGCAGCAGCAACCCGTCCCTGAGCCACGACCTCCCACAGCAAAAAGCACCGTGACAAATTGGAGAAACAACTGGTAAATTGCTGCCTGTCTGGTTGAATGGGGGGTTTTTGGTCCTTTTCCTCCAGTTTCTCTTTCCACATGTCCAATGTTTCTGTAAGTCTGCCAGATGAATTGGAGCTCCTACTAAATGCTTGAGTAAGAAACCGGAATGTGGCTTGGAATTGTAATGAAGAATCGTTGATGGCGTATGATCCAGTGCAGGTTGAAGAGGGGATATTGTACTTTTGGGTGGTTATAATTTAAATTTTAAGGAATAAATGATGAACATTATAGTTTAAAAAGCTTATAAATACATTTATTCAGTTTCACTTTAATTTTTTGACACTGAATTCCCCCACTGTACCGATTGATGCTTAAAAATTCTATTTTTCATAGTACAAATTTGTTGTGATGGTCTGTTATTTTTTTTTTAATCACAATTTTGCGGATCTACACGCGGATCGGTGCGGCATCAGCAATAACTAGGACGCTGCATCGGTCCGTCGTGGTAAAGAGAGAGCTGAGCCGAAAAGCAAAGCTCTCGATTTACAGTCGATCTACGTTCCAACCCTCACCTATGGTCACCAGCTGTGGGTGGTCACCGAAAGAATGAGATCGCGGGTACAAGCGGCCGAAATGAGCTTCCTCCGCAGGGTGGCTGGGCTCTCACTCGGAGATCGGGTGAGGAGCTCGGTGTCGAGCCGCTCCTCCTCCAGGTCGAGAGGAGCCAGATGGGGTGGTTCAAGCATCTGGTCAAAATGCCCCCCGAGCGCCTCGCGGGCGGGGTGTTTCGTGCACGTCCCACCAGGAGGAGACTGAGGGGCAGACCCCGGACCCGCTGGAGAGACTATGTTTCACAGCTGGCCAGGGAGCGACTTGGGATCCTTCCGGGTGAGCTGGAGGATGCAGCCGGGGTGAGAGAAGCCTGGGCTGCCTGTTTGAGGCTGTTGCTCCCGTGACTTGACCCCGGAACAAGCAGAAGATGACGGAACGGAACAATTTTGCTTAGTCCAGACCCCTAAAAAAGAGGCAGGTTACATCCTGAACAGGTCGCCAGTCTGTCGTAGGGCCGCCCATACACAACTATCCACAGACATACTAATTTCTATACACAATTTTGTAGTAGCCAATCAACCTAACACGCATGTTTTTGGAGCAGGGGCGGATCCAGGGTGGGAGTGTGCGGTGCACACGTCCCTCCCATTTTGGTGCACAAAAAAAAAAAAAAAAGGATTCTTACAACTTTAATTATTATAAACTTTGGGCAAAATATGCACCAGAATGTAGAAAATCCTGGATGCACCCCTGTGGAGGGTGGGAGGAAACCCTCACATACACAGGGAGAACATGCAAACTCCACACAGAAAAGTCATCTTACATGTTAAAAAGAAAAAAAAAACCTTTAATTGTTGAAAATAGTCTTAAGTTTTTACTAATAGGGAATCTTTACCGTCTCCATTTCCAAAACCTTTAACAAACATAAATAGATGGTGTGTGATCTCTGAACACCTCTACAACTTTCGTGATCAAATATGAGAAAAAACCCCAACAAAAAAACGATACATTCTAATTACATATCTATATTATTATTAGATTTAAAACTTGTTTTACTTTTATATTTTGCATGTGCATGTACAGCAGTTCGTTTACTGACCGACCACTGGCTGATTTGCTCTCAGAAAAGCTAAACAGGCGTATCATCTGTTAAGTCTGTGCCAAGTATCTCCCTAAACACACAGACAGTAATAATATAGGGTTAGGAATTCCTGTCTGGGATCAGTATTAGTGTTTGTGCCCGGCTTGGTGGCGTTCGCATTAGCATAACTGTGTGGGCTCGGCTCCACTGAGCAGATCCTGCACCAAGAAGATAAGGACTGAACAGACAGCACAAAGTAAAGGTCTCAGTCCTCCCACCACACACGCTTCAGCCCTCAGCTGGATTCCCACCTTATCCTATCGTGCTGACTCCAAGTTTTCCAACAGGGCCATGGAGAAAAGCCATTAGAAATATCTCTGCAATTACAAACAATATATAACCTCCACACGGGGCTTCTTGTGCATACACAAACACATTTTTTTAAATGTGTCCCTACACAAACACAGAGTCACCCAAAACACCATCACTCTCCATAATGACTAAATTGATTGGAGGAATGAAGGCAGCAGGAAGCCTGGTATTAAAAAGACCTTATTACTGTGTTTGATGGCTTATGAGGGCTCGTGGTTTTACAGCCACGGCATCATCCTCTGGGCAATCTGCTACAGTAGATGACTAGTTAGCAAGTATCAGCATTTTTATTCTAAGATGGGATCAAAGACGGCAATAAAAATACATATAGATGAATAATAACTTGAAATGTAGGTCATTGTGACCAAAACATCGTTTTCTTGTCTTCAGGTTTATTGAAAGAGTAGGTTAGGCAGCACTTGCTGCAGTAATGGCGATCAAAGTGACTCGCCATGAACACGCCGGGGCCACATTCATCCGCAGGGCCTCATGGCGAGACGGTGGATCTTCCCGTTTTCATCCACCTTGTAGTACTTCAACACGGTGAGCTTGACTTTCTACCACTTGTGCTTGTTCTTCTTGGGAGCAGTAGTGGATGAAGTACTCACTTTTTATACTTAAGTAAAAGTACAGATAATTAGGCATAAAAAATACTTCAGTAAAAGTACCAATAAAAAAAATCTACTTAAGTAAAAGTACAAAAGTAATTGGTGTAAATTTTACTTTTTAAGTAGAAAGTAAAAGTATTCAACCATAATTCAAATGTTGTTTTTTGTGCTGTAGGGTCACAAATAAATACTCTGCAGGGGCGTGACCCCGCCCCCCTCTCCCGCCTCTTTTGGTCTGCAAAAAAAAGAAGAAAGCAAAGGGGACAAGTCAAGCTATCCCCTTGCAGGGCCAGCAAATGGTCCACCAAAATGCAGGAAAATGACACTTATTTTTTAAAATGTTCTGGGCGGGTGGGGAGGCCCCCATTCACCCCATTTTGGCTTTGTCAATGACCTCACGTCCCCGCCTCCCATCCGCACCCCATCTTCAGAAAGTCTTAGAACCGCCCCTGCTCTTCGCGCTGAATGAATGCGGAAAATGTTTACTCTCGACTCTGATTTGAGCCTCGATTCATTACTTCTTCTCCCGATCAACTGCTTCTTTTGATTTTAGCGATGCGGCTTCAAGATGCGCTAAAAAAACATATTTTTTAAATTCCTGAACAAAAATGTAACGAAAAATGTAAAACACACTTTTAAAAAGTAGCGAAGTAAAAGTACAGATATTTGCTCTAAAAATGTAGTGAAGTAAAAGTAAAAGTACCGGTCTTAAATTTTACTTGAGTAAAGTACAGATACACAATTTTTTTACTTAAGTACAGTGACGAAGTACATTTACTTCGTTTGATTGCTAGTTTGATTTTGCCAATGTATATTTAGTATATTTACTTCGTTACGTTCCACCACTGCTTGGGAGTGGTGTACAACTTCTTCTTCCTCTTCTTGGCGCCACTGCGCAGGCGAAGAACCAGTTGCAAAGTCCACTCCTTTTGGATGTTGTAGTTGGACAGGACAATGTGTTCTGTACATGTAAGTTTCAGTGCATTCCTCATTTGCTTCCAGATGAAGCCAGGAATCCTCCTGACTCTCATTTTCCCCCCAATCTCCTGGCCCAATCTTTCCACCCCAATTAACTCCACACGGTCCTTTTTGTCTCTCACTGCCACACTTGCTTCTCGAGATGACACCAAGCATGTATTTTTCTTTCTAAAACAAATTGTTTTGAGACACTGCCTCAGGATTTGCCTCACTGCAGATGCACACGAACTTAAGAGTTAAAGTTTCGGCCACGACGACGCCTGCTTCCCTCTGCATTTCAATGGCAGAGGAAATGTTGCCCACGTCGTCAAATGTGTTCAGAGGGCTTCAGAGTATTCAGTGCACTTCCATCTTTGAGAAATACTTCTTCTTCTTTTTTGCATTTCCCTTCAGGGGTTACCACAGAAAGTCAATTTCTTCCATCTAACCCTATCTTCTGCATCCTCTTCGGTCACACCAACTATCTTCATGTCTTCCTTCACTGTATCCATGAACCTCCTCTTTGGTCTTCCTCTAGGTCTCTTTCCTGGTGGTTCCAAATCCAGCATCTTTCTTCCGATGTACTCTCTTTCTCTCCTCTGCACATGTCCAAACCATCTCAGTCTGGCCTCTCTGACTTTAAATCCTCTAACATGTGCTGTTTCTCTGATCCTGTCCATCCTGGTCACTCCCAGAAAGATCCTCAGCATCTTCATCTCTGCTACCTCCATCTCTGTTTCCTGTCTTTTCCTCAGTGCCACTGTCTCTAGACCAAACAGCATGGCCAGTTTCACCACGGTTTTGTACACTTTTCCTTTCATTTTAACTCAAACTCTTCTATCACACATCACACCTGATACTTTTCTCCACGCATTCCAACCTGCATTCACACACTTTGAGAAATACCAAACTGCAAAACTGTTAAGAGATGCACCAACATTTGTTAAAATGATTGATGATGAGGTGTATTTTGTGAAGTTTGTGGCCATTTTGGTGACTTTTGGTATTTTTTGACAGGATCAACAAGTGGGAAACAAAAATGATCCATGATTTGGGGAAACTTTGATCTAATTTCTGTAAACTGTTACTATTATAAAAATCTGGTAATTCCTTTTCTTTTGGTTACATGTAAAAGTTAAATTCAACTCACCATGACATTTAATTCTTCTTTTTCTTTGAGTTGGTTGTTCTTGTGAGCAGCTTTGGGTGGGGCACGGTCACCAACAAGACCAGAGCCAGCTGGAAGAAATTGGCTCATTGGACACTACCATTTTTCAAGATTCAATTATTTAAAGCATTTTTTGCATTTATTTGTTTTGTCTTAGCTTCTGTTTGAGAAAAGCTTTGTTCCCCTTATTGTTTAAGTTTTTGTAAGAGTAATTTAAATGCCTATTGTACCCGCTTCTTTAGTCTGTTGGTCTTCGTATACCCTCCCTATTGTGTCTATGGTTTGATCAGCCAGTATGCAGCCTCCTTAGACAGAAAGATACAATTTCATTAATTTATATTTTTCATATTCCTACAATTTATGGGACTGTTTATTTTATATACGAACATACTAAATATTGAATTCAATTGAAAATACTTTATTAATCCCCGAAGGGAAATTTGATGCTGCGGTGCTAACACCTCGATGCCTTCCCGGTCCGCTTACACGGTGTAAAAAGTTGGCAAATGAACGGTTAGAAAAACAGTCCTTAATGAGTCCACGAAGTCAGGCTTCAATGAAGCTCACCAAGGTGGCACCTCCACATTCCTGCTACGTCAGAGCGAGCGTTTCCAGTTCCTTCATTTTGCCAGCGAGCGTCTGGATGTTACCCATGACAACCGCAGTGACACTGGGCTCAAAGCGCCTCCTTTCTGTACGTCTCCATCTCAGTTCTGTCGAGACTGCATAGACTCCTCCAGCCACGGTGGATCTCGTTCCGAGAGCTAGCTGCTGATTGAGTCCACGGTAACAAAGCGAAACAACTCCATGACCAACAAAACGGAGAGCTAGCCGTTGAAACCAAAAAACGGCTAGCTTAGAATCAGTCGTCTGAAGCAAAACAGTGCAGTCCAAAACGACGTCCAAAGAGTGCACAAAGTCACATCTCCCGAACGGGACCAAACACAGACAAAAGACGAACAGAAACCGAGTGGAAAAAATGCGAAAATAGACGACCAGACACCAAAAAAAACAGGAAACACTGCAGCAGTGGTGTGGTATTTAAGTGTGGCCTTCTAATATGAACACAATTCTTTTATAATCTATAAAGACGGATGAAGAAATGACGCGCAGCAAAGTTTGCAAAATTGTTGGCCACTTTAAATCAAGCTTGGTAAGACGTAAACTAACATGGTCATGCAACGGTTGAAACTGGTCCAGGAGTTAGAAACCAGGTGGAATAGGACATTTGCCATGTTTCAAGAACCTCTACATCAATGCCCTTGCGTCCCTGGCATTGACGTCCAATCGAATAGCATTTAGCGATGAGGATTATGATGCAATACACCAGTGCATTAAGACGTTTTGGCCATTGTCCCAAGCAAGAGCGGAGCTGTCCGGTGGAGACTAGAGTATCTTGGTCTAAAGTCATAACCACTGCAAAAATATTGGCTCGTGTAATTATTTTTGCGTGTACCCTAACGTAGCTACTGTGGGTAGCTAGTGTATCTAAGTACCCAGATACACTACTACCCAAGGTAGTGTATCTGGGTAGTAGTGTATACACTAAAAAAATTAATCTCAAAGAGAAAATGAGCAGGTTGGAGAAAGTTGCCTCTCTGTCTTTGGGAACTACACTGGCTCCACGGTTTAAAGAAGTTGTATTTTGCTGCCCATCCAATGCACAGGCGGCTTTGAGACTGGCACAAGAATTGCTAGTTTGATATAACTTGGGACTCACAGTGAAGTACAGCCAAAGCCGTCTCCATCCACCAGTGCCAATGACAATCTGTGGGTTTTACTGGACAGGCACGTCAATGCTCAGCAAACCAGCCCTGTATCTGACAGTGCCACAGAGGAAATTCAAGGGTAAAATTTGGTTAATTCTAATGGCATTAAGATTGAACATGGGGTGGAAATTTAATGCTTATACATATATTTAAATACTTGACGGATCAACACTGCCAGGTGTGAGGATTTTCTTAAAATGCTTGGATATGCAGAACATCTCCTAATCTACTGAGGCCAGCTCAGAAATGTTCCATGTGAGAATTCTTCTTCAAACTTGGTGAGAAACCAAGCAAGAAGTAGACGAAAGACTTCAACTGTTGATATTTTTTTAATTAAAACATGAGATATAAATTGTGTTTATTGACTAACTACAGCCATGATGGGTTTTTTTTTTAACAAAGCAAGAACCATTTTGCACTTGCTCTTCTGCCCTTACGCTTCTCCTTTGCCACACTTCTATAAATTGCATGTTTCATTCGGCATTCGTGCAAAATTTCAGAACCAAAGCATATGCTTTCTTAGGGCACGCAGGAAGGTCATAGACAAAACGAGCATCTGAGGTGCTCACCAATATAAGGGTCTGGGCATTCCCCCCAGAAGAAGTCATTTTTCTGCATTTTGGAGCACATTTTGCCCAAAGTTTATAATATTTAAAGTAGTAAGAACACTTTTTTTTTTGTTAGGGTCCACAAAAGGATTCGTCCCTGGCATGGTTTGTGATAAATTTTTATAATCTCTACAAAAAAAAAATCACATTTAATAATTACTGGATAATGGATGTTCTAAAAGCCAAATTTTAGTTTTTATATGCATAAGATACTGGAAAGAGGTGGAACCTGAAATCAATACTGTAAATAGTGAGTTTATTAAGATATCCCATAACTTTAAACAATTTGATCAATGTAATAAATTTTAAACATGTTTAAGTCATCTAAAAATACTTTTGTGATCAGCATGGTCTTTTTTTTTTTTTTTTAGTTGAAATATCATATTTCTGATGTAAAATGATTTCTTGGCTCTCATCCCAGCGTTCTTTTTTTTTTTTTTTCCCCTGACTCTTTTTGGATCCCGGTGAGGTCAGATAGCAATATGAAAGAGAAAGCCAGTAACCTGAGATGCGTTTAATCTGGCTTTGTCACAGTCAAGATATCACAATTTCTTATTACCGGCTCAAAACTATCTTCCCACTCAGCTGAAAGATACAGAACATGTTCAGTAAAGAGCAAAAGAAAGTCTGAAGAGATAAAAAAAGAAGAAATACTTTCTCTTGTACTTGTTCACAGCCATCAAAATAAATGTTATTTCCAGTTAAACAACTACGTATATTGAATTTTTAGAATAAAATAAAATCTAAAAAGTGGGTGAGGAGCTCTGCCATCCAGGAAAAGCTTGGTGTCCAGCCGCTCCTCCTCCAGGTCGAGAGGAGCCAGATGGGGTGGTTCGGGTATCTGGTCAGGATGCCCCCCGAGCGCCTCGCAGGCGAGGTGTTTTAGGCACGTCTTACCGGGAGGAGACCAAAGGGCAGACCCCGGACCCGCTGGAGAGACTATGTCTCACAGCTGGCTGGGGTACAACTTGGGATCCTTTCGGGTGAGCTGGAGGATGCAGCTGGGGTGAGAGAAGCCTGGGCTGCCCGTTTGAGGCTGTTAAGCCGGCGACCCGACCCCGGAACAGCAGAAGATGACGGAATGGAACGGTACTCAAATGCACAGTTAAACAGAACTGTTTCAGCCTAGATTTAAACATTGTCACAGTAGAGGCCTGTCTCACGGCCTCAGGAAGTTTGTTCCAGACTTTTGCAGCATAAAACTGAAATGCAGCTTCTCCATGTTTAGTCCTGACTCTAGGCTCCAGCAGGAGGCCGGTCCCAGAGGTCCTCAGAGTTCTAGATGGTTCATGTTTAGTCCTGACTCTAGGCTCCAGCAGGAGGCCGGTCGCAGAGGTCCTCAGAGTTCTAGATGGTCCATGTTTAGTCCTGACTCTGGGCTCCAGCAGGAGGCCGGTCCCAGAGGTCCTCAGAGTTCTAGATGGTTCATGTTTAGTCCTGACTCCAGGCACCAGCAGGAGGCCGGTCCCAGAGGTCCTCAGAGTTCTAGATGGTTCATGTTTAGTCCTGACTTTAGACACCAGCAGGAGCCCGGTCCCAGAGGTCCTCAGAGTTCTAGATGGTTCATGTTTAGTCCTGACTCTAGACACCAGCAGGAGCCCGGTCCCAGAGGTCCTCAGAGTTCTAGATGGTTCATAAGGTATTTTGGTGTTAGACCATGGAGAGACTTAAACACAATCAGAGCAGCTTTAAAGTCTATTCTCTGAGCCTCAGGAAGCCAGTGCAGAGACTTGAGCACAGGACTAATGTGATCATATTTTCTAGTTCTTGTCAGGACTCGAGCAGCAGCATTTTGAATAAACTGTAGCTGTTTTAAAGCCTTTTTGTTTAGACCAGTGAGTAGACCGTTGCAATAATCTAACCTACTGGAAACAAATGCATGGATAAGAACCTCTAAGTCTGTTTTGTGTAGGGTGAATAGAAGCATGGGCGTTTAGATGGAGGGTTGCACAAATTAATGTATGAACACAGTGAATGAAAAAAAAAAAAAAAAAGAAGCTTATATAATAAAATGGTTAAATGAGGTTTTGGCTTAACCAAAGTATGACGTCTGAGATTATTCATAAGCGACTTTTTAAAAGCCATTAAAATCTTTTTATGCAATATAAGCAAACACCCAATCAAAGTCCATGTGTTAAAAGGTTTACACCAAGCAAAGTCTCTGATCTTTGAAGGCAATGAGATAAATTCCATAAAGTAGCTTTGAAACTGTGGACATAATAAAGACTGACGAGTTGTCTAACAATAGGTTTTTTAGACAAATGGACAGCTCGGTCATGCCGTGGTACTGTTTGACTCATCGGCACATGAGAGGGAGAGTGTCCTACATATGACGTCAAACAGCCGTGGACGGTTGGAAATCTGCCCCAGCAGAAGAAATGGATAAAAGGAAAAACTGTTGCAGGCTTATATAAAAAAAAAAAAAAAAAAGCAAAATGATTCCCAAATGAATGCTGAAGCTTCAGAAGAAAACAGATGAGGTGCTTTCAGAAAGAGAGAAAAGCAACTATGACTGGGTAAAAAAAGAAATGTTTGACTGGATGCGGGCATCTTTGAACCGTGTATGTTTAAATAAACAACACACCATTACATCATTTATTTGATTGCCTTTGGCAGCACACGCTTGGAGACGTCCACAAAGTTGTTGTGACATGGATTTGCAGCGTTTCCATATTCGGGACTCGTCTCCAGTCCTGCAGGATATGTTTCACAGATGCAGAAATTAGGAAGATTTTCTGACTTCTGTCTCTCTAAATTCTTGTTTACATGGAAACATAAACAGGGATTAAAGCCTGATATATTGCAGCTTTTATGTTTGTATAGCTCTTTAAAGCTAAGTTTTTAATATAAAGAGGCTCTAAATAATAATCTGGGATAAAAAAATGATTTATTTGATTGAGAAACAAACCATCTTAGATCTTAGTTTGTGTGAAACAGCTGCCCGTGTAAATATTGGTCTGCTGAGCGTTGCAGCTGAATATACAAACAACTTTTTATTTTGAGTTCGTATCAAAGAAATTTTGAATTGTTGTTCTCATAAACGCTTTTTAATCTCTGCATACATCAAATTCCAGTTTACAACACATCAACGTGTGTTCTGCCCCACGATCCGTTGTGTGATTCTTTAATTTTGTAGTGTTGTCTTAGTTGGTTCCGGTTATGTCACTTCCTTTGTTTTGTTATCAGCTGACAGATGAAGCAACAAGTCAGCCACAGAATCTGCAGCTTAATCTATTCATTTTTAGTTAGAATCGAGGAATCATTTTCGTAAGTTGTTTTTGAGTGTTTAATGGATGTTTATTGTTCAAAAGGTGTGTTATATCTTTGTTAGATTAGAGGAATATGGCCGCATGCTAAAACGGCTCAGCTAAAGTAAACGGCTAACTCGGCTAAGCTAAAGTAAAAAGCACAGGCTGTTGTTTTCTTGTGTTGATGTGGCACCCGTTTATTCTTGTATAGCTGTGCTTCTCAATTATTTCCTGTTGGTCCCGTAAGGAAGAAGAAAATATTTCGCACCCCCCACTCTCCACCGTGAGTATAATTAGTATCATTTGCCTATGGAATTGTTCTTAGTACACCTCTGCATATCAGTGTATCCTCATTAACATTAAAGTAAACAAAAAAAGAAAAAGCAATGTACAACAAAGAACAACTTTGTTAACAACAGCTTTTCGAAGCGGGGTTTGAAGCATGATACTGCAACTGTCAGCTCCTGCTCAATGTTTAGCTTTCGGGAGACTTTCGTTTGACTCATTATCCCCGTCTCACTCCGTCTTTCTTTTTATCGCAGTTAAATATTTTTTCATGGTGTCTGTTGAGTTTTTGTTTACTCCACTGCCTATGCCTTGCTCTGTGCTATGTTCGACAATATTTGGTGCAAAAAAAAAAACTCTACACCATAGAGTTAATACTCCCTGCGCACACTCTGACAATGAGACTACTGTAGCGGATGTGCAATTACACTTTATTCTTCCGTTCCGTTCCGTCATCTTCCGCTTGTTCCGGGGTCGGGTCGCGGGGGCAACAACCTCAAACGGGAAGCCCAGGACCCTCTCTCCCCAGCTGCATCCTCCAGCTCACCTGGAAGGATCCCAAGTCGTTCCCCGGCCAGCTGTGAGACATAGTCTCTCCAGCGGGGCCGGGGTCTGCCTCTTGGTCTCCTCCCGGTGGGACGTGCCCGAAACACCTCGCCAGAAAGGCACTCGGGGGGCATCCTGACCAGATGCCCGAACCACCCCATCTGGCTCCTCTCAACTTGGAGGATGAGCGGCTGGACACCGAGCTCCTCCCGGATGGCAGAGCTCCTCACCCGATCTCTGAGTGAGAGCCCAGCCACCCTGCGGAGGAAGCTCATTTCGGCCGCTTGTACCCGGGATCTCATTCTTTCGGTCACCACCCACAGCTGGTGACCATACGTGAGGGTAGGAACGTAGATCGACTTGTAAATCGAGAGCTTTGCTTTTCGGCTCAGCTCTCTCTTTACCACGACGGACCAATGCAGCGTCCTAGTTATTGCTGATGCAGCACCAATCCGCCTGTTGATCTCCCGCTCCATCCTTCCTTCCCCCACTCGTGAACAAGACCCCGAGATACTTAAACTCCTCCACTTGGGGTAGGACCCTGTACCTGACCCGCAGGGGGCATTACGCCCTTTTCCGGGCGAGTACCATGGTCTCGGATTTAGGTACTTTATTCTAGTACAGCAAAAAAAAAAAAAAACATGTTCCACAGGGTCACAAGTGCCCCCGCCCGCCCCTCCCCTGGTATTGTCCCACCATTTGAGAAGCACTGCTGTACAGGGAAGCTGTATTTGCTCTGTATTTTTCTTACAGTTTTTTTGGTATCAAAGTGATCAAAATTTGTTTTAATCCACATTCCACTTCTTGGCTAGTCTGAAATTTCTGACTGTTTTCAGAGAGCTAAAAGAACAATCTGATCTCGCAGGGTGTTCGCGCCACAGTAAGCAGATACTTTTTAAGCACTAACCAATAGCTGCATTCTGGTCGTGTTGGACGTGACGTGTGTATTGCGCGGAAAAAGTTGTTGCAGTTTGAAAGGCAAAGTAAAAATTTTTTTGCCCAAATCATCGGGCCAATTATGTTTTTCCCAAGAACGAAACTCCATAAATGTTGTCTTTGTTCTGACTTTGAATACACAAGTTCAGAAATTGTTGCTAACACCGACTGGTTTGGGGCAGCACGTGGCGCATTGGGTAGCACAAGGACTAGCACAGTGGATTCACCGTTTTCCCTCACCGTGAAATTTGGGTGCAGCATTACACCGCAGCAGGCTGCCACCTATGACTGCGCCAATGGTGGGAGAAACAGAAGATTAGGTGTCTTCTCCAAAGACCCCAGACGTGAACTCATTGAGATGCGAACCCGCAAACTTCCGGTTAACTTCCGGCCCGCGGGCAAATGCTCTAACCATTGAACCACTGTCACCGTTTCCTCCCACCCTCCAAAAACATGCATGTTAAGCTGATTGGCCGGTGCCAAAATTTCTCCTTGGAATGTGTGCATGTGTATATGGTTGTATATGTTTGTCCCCGCGACAGGCTGGTGACCTGTTCTGCAATTTCTCCATTGTGGGACAAATGAAGGTTTTCTTGATTCTTGCCCCTCGCCTTGAATCAGCCGGGATGGGATCCGGCAACCGCCGCAATCCCGTATGGGATAGACTGTTAAAGAAGGAGACTGACTGACTGACCGACTGGTTTGGTTGACCTCCATACTTAACAGCACAAACGTTATTTTGCTAGGGTTCCTAATCATGGTTGCTGTTGCTTTGATACTTGATGAAATTGAGCAGAACCACGAGGGGACGCCAGTTTGGCTACTTTCTTTTTCTTCCATTCTGTGGCGCTTCCTTCCATCTCACAGCAAAGCAGATGTGTTTTCGGTCACTCTTTACTTGTAGGATTCTTTTTTTTCTCCCATCAGCTTGACACATTTGACCAAGCATTTTATGTATTGTAAGATTTTGTTATGGCTGTCATCAAATGAGATTTATTCAAATCAGAGCATGACTGGGATGATTTTAGAAGGATTTTTCTGTGGGATCCATCTGTTCTTGATTTTTATTTTTCTAGAACTCCCACAGTGAAATGGTCCTCTCCACCACCCTCCCGGGGCTGTGCATGTGTCTGTATGCAAACATACAAGTCGATGTGTTTCAAGAGTTGTGCTTGGTATTTAATTTGTCACAATGGCTTTTAATCCCTTTCAAACTATTATCCTTTTGATTCTGGGGACCGAGTGGCAACGTTTAAACAAAATCGGCTTTGTCTCTCAAAACCACCATGAAAAGCTTTCTTGTCTTTGAAAGCAACCATCACAAAACCAGTAAACACACATGGATCAGTTTCATGTCTGCTAAGATCACTAATGTGTTTCTCACCATCTGTTATCAGGAACTGACAGAGTTTTTTTTTTTTTTTTTGTCTTGCTTCAAACAAACCGCGTTTCTTTGTGTTGTGCTAAAAAATCTGTCATTACAGATAAATATAAATATAGCTGAGGATTATTTTCGGGTTGTCAGTTATTGTAGGGTTTGGACGAACATTGATTTCAGTTAGTCTTTGTGCAATCAAACAGAAGTATTATTCAGCCAATAAGACGACGTAAAAGCGAGGTTTCCAAGATGTGTGACCAGTATGTTCAGTAACATGCTAGTAATGAAGACAAAATTTTTGAAATGTGTTAACGAAGGTAACCATCCTTCACAAAGAGAACCAAACACAAACAAGATAATAGAAGAATTGATTGGTCAATGTGTCATTGGTATTTAATACAAGTTGTCATGCAGTGGTGGAACGTAACGAAGTAAATGTTCTTCGTTACTGTACTTAAGTAAAAAAATTGTGTATCTGTACTTTACTTAAGTAAAATTTAAGACCGGTACTTTTACTTTCACTTCACTACATTTTTAGAGCAAATATCTGTACTTTTACTTCGTTACTTTTTAAAAGTATGTTTTACATTTTTCGTTACATTTTCGTTCAGGAATTTGAAAAATACACAGGTTTTTTTTAACGCATCTTGAAGCCGCATCGCCAAAATCAAAAGAAGCAGTTGATCGGAAGAAGAAGTAATGAATCGAGAAACATTTTCCGCATTTATTCAGCGCCAAAAACCTAACATCAAATATAGTAAAAATTAAAAAGAGTCAGAAGATCGTTGTTTGTTGTGTTTACTTCTAAATAAAAAGTTGAGCCATTATTACACAGAGCAGGGGCGGATCTAGAATTTTCCAAAGGGGAGGGGGGCTTTGACAAAGCCAATATGTAGTGACTGGGGGCCTCTCCCCCAAAACATTTTAAAAAATAAGTGTCATTTTCCTCCATTTTGGCGGCCCATTCACTGGCCCTTTTAGGAGATAGCTTGACTTGTCCCCTTTTATTTAATTTTATTTTTTTATTTTTTTTTTAAAAAGGAAGAAAACTTGGAGGAAGAGTTCTTTTTTTACCAGCGTGAACTATGTGTGTCTCATCTGCGCTGCGACTGTGGCGACGCGTAAGCGGCACAACGTGGAGAGAAATTTCCGTACATGTCACAAAAGCTACCATGCTAACTACCCACCAGGCAGCGCACTACGGACGGGAAAAGCCCGTGAGTTAAAGACAGCTTTGGGCAAACAGCAGTCTTTTTTTAAGAGGCCGGTAAAAAACTCTCAAAAAGCAACAGAAGCCTCATTTAGAGCTAGTGGTGAAGAGCATGCGATGCCAGGCCTCCCACTAACAAAGAAACAAAATGCCAGATGTTGGTGGCAACATGTAAGTACCATGGCAAAGATAAATTTTAATATATTGAAATACTGTTACAGATGTGTTACTAAGTGTAACAGACGTGATGATTTGTTTTAATGGCTGCAAATGTAGTGATTAGTACAAATGTGATAAGATTTATTTTGAAAGGAGTAGATTTTTGTTAAATCATTTGTACAAACATGGTTCAGAGTTTATGATTTGATAACTGTTGTAAAAATGGAAAAAGATTTCCTGCAAAATGTTGTGGAAGTGATCATTTGAAAATGAAACACTAGGATATTGCATATTGAAACAGTTATTTCAGAAGTGTTTTATCAAAGTGGTAGCCCTTTGCGTTGCTCAGTGCCCTTGAAGTAGCCCTCAGTATCAAAGAAGTTGGTGACCCCTGATTTAAAGTGACATGGTAAGAAAAGTCCAACATTCCATTTCCATTCTGTTGTCTACCGCTTTCTTCGGGGCTGGGTTGCAGGGGCATTAGCCTTAGCAGGGAAACCCTTTTCTACCCAAGGCGTTGCTTTGCCAGCTTTGAGACGTAGTCCTATTTTAAACACAATGTCAACAACGGAAGTGACATTGACCAAAAGTATTTAATTGGCCTTTTTTTTTTTTTTTTGCCGATATTACGTTCCTGTGCTAAAAAAAACAAAAAAAAAACAAAAATTATTACCTCACAAAAAGAACGATAGCCCATCTTTAACAAGATCACATTGTCGATTGTATTAAATGAAATAACACTAAAATTGTTGAGGAAGAACTGGCTTGCTTGAAAAGTTTCTAACCCAAAACCCTAACCTCCTGTAGGCTCATGCACACTGACACACACACACACACACACACACACACACACACATATTATCTGTGTTTTCTGTCACACATCAGCTAGAACATTGATTCTGGCAAGTTCCTTCAACAAGCACAATTCTGTTCAGGTTCTGGCTGCTTTAAAATGCCAATAAAGAAGCAAAGAAAGATCCAGGGTGACTCAGAGTTTGGTACAACCTGAACATACACACTCTCTCAGACACACACACACACATACAAAGCGACAATGCAGCTTCTCACGTCTCTGGCTGACAAAATGTCCCACTCAATCATGTTGTCTTTTTCTCCCCTTCATTGTCACTCTGCTCTGCTGCACCAGACACCAAACAGACATCAACACACGTTCACACATTCTTTCCATTTTCTCTCCTCTCTCAGTCCTCTTATCAAAATGCAAACAATTCTCAAATACGTCCATGAAGCCATCGTATAAGCAATCAATCTTCAACTGGGCTGGAAGTTTGTTTGGAAAGAGTAGAAATTGGTTGAATGTACGTGCCTTTGGGAGAAGTACACGAACAGTAATTGTTTGCATTTTATCACCTTTCTAAGAGCTGTGCCAAGTGTCAGCAGTGTTTAGAAATGGAGGAGAAATGTGCACAACAAATCAGCCTGTAAAGCTCAAAAAGCTTTCTGTTAATGTCACTTAGAGATATGACTGGGTTTTTTTTTTTTTTCCTCTGCCTTTCATTAACTTCTGGCTTCTTGCTTTTATCAAATCAAGAAATGTAGGGGGTCTTCTTTCAGAGACAAAAGCATCAGACGTGACGTGAGGAGTTACAGGTGCATTACAGAGATATTTATAATAATATTTTATCCCTGCTGGATGGTCCAATCAGAGACACTCCAGAGCAGACCATTTAACATTTTGATAATAGACCCTGACAGGGCATTGGAAGGTCTTTACCTTTCACTACGAGATATCTTTCAAATTGGTGTACTAATAAAAACCGCACAGATGCTTGATATGATGTACGAGGCCACTCTTCTTCAATGCTACGCCTCAGATTACCGTATTTTCCGCACTATAAGGCGCACCTAAAAACCTTAAATTTTCTCTAAAGTCCACGATGCGCTTTTTAACCCAGAGTGCCTTATATATGTATTAACATTGAGCTACAACAGGTGTCGTAACTGTGGTAAGGAGCTGCCGACTCCATTTCCCCCGTAGAAGAAGTAGTGCGCGGTGCATGCAGGGATATATGAAAGGGCATCTCATTAGGTGTGTTTGAGATGACACGGGCAGACGCAGTTCTGATCAGCGCATATCGGTGCGCAATGCATGCATAGTTTTTGTCCGCCTGTGTCATCTCGAACACACCTATTTGTGTGTTTGTGTAAAGACCCGGAAATGGCTCCTACCAAGAGACACTGTTACACCGCAGAGTTTAAACTCAAGGCGATCGGTCACGCAGTAGAACACGGGAATAGAGCTGCAGCGACAGAGTTTAACATCAATGAATCAATGATGAGGAAGTGGAGGAAGCAAGAGGATGCGCTGCGCCAAGTAAAGAAGACTAAACAGAGTTTATCTCCAATGGAAGATAAACTGTGTCACAAAAATGCTAATACTTTATCTCGGAGAAAATAATAAAACAGCTGTTTATTCATTTTGGGAGTAAAAACAGAAAGCTGTTTTGTAATTGTTAATAAAGTTTGACTGACCAATTTGACTGTTTTTTTTTTTACATTCCCTTTAGCGCAGCATCATTTAGTGAATGCGTAACGTAACCCCAGCCTTTACTGTAGCGCCTTATAATGCGGTGCGCCTTATAGTGCGGAAAATACGGTACAAGTTATGCAAATCAATTGCAATAACTGCAAGTGTAACAATGCACCCTTACCCTTTTTCAAATGCATGATAAAAGGTAAGTTATCAGCAAAAGAACAAATAATGGAAGATGAAAACTGATTCCACTCATTTTGGTCATTTGAATAAATGTATCATATTATTTCTAATGGCTTAATAACAAGAAAATCCAGCCTGACAGAGATAACTCAATTAAATCAACTAACTGTTTGATTATAATTTAATTGACTCTCGCCCTTAATTGACTCTTGTGCATTTTTGTTTTCGACTAATTTTCCGTAATTATTGACACTCATCTTTTTTTAATTTATACCTAACAATTTATTCATCTGATTTACTTTGAAAGCTCATTCCTGAAATATTTTATATGTATTTTTTAAAAAATCAGCAATTAGAGCTTCATTGTAAACGTGTTAGTTATAAAACTTTGTTTAATTTGGTTATGCTTCCTATCCATACAGTACGGATCCTGTTGATTCCATTCCAATGTTTTTGGGGGTTTTTCAGAGGGTGGGAGAAAACCGGAGTACCAGCAGAAAACCCACACTTACACTGGAAGAACATGTAAACTCTACATCAGTGGCGGCTGGTGGTAAAAAAAACTGGGGGGGCGCACATTTTTCAAACACACACAAAAATATTTTTTGGATATATTATATAAAAATATATATAAATAAATACATATATAAAATGAATATAAAATTATTCATGACAATATGTGTCTGTTTTTGGTGACTTCTTCATTATGTTTCCTTATGCCAGTTCGGTAGCCTTCATTTAATTGTGCCAGGATGTTACTACTGCCAAAAACACCTAGCTTATAGCTACTATCAAGATGGGTGCAGCAAATTTCATGACGTTTGCACTTTTCAGACAAATGCTTCAAGTCACTCACCCCTGTTGATATCCACACCTTTTCAGTCGCTGCTGAACTAAACAATAAGCAGGGGAAACAAAAAAAAGTGTTTCTCATCCAGTTAGCCACCGCCACTTTTCATAGACCTTCATTATTCTCTCACATAAAAGCGGCCGCGATCTCCACTGTTTTGTTGCACAGTCAAATCTGGGGTGTCCAGTCCGAGCTCCTTCACTCTTCTTTTTTCTTCTTTAGAACGCTTAGAAAACGGATTTATAGGTCAGCTTATAGCTAATTGATTGATTCATGTAACAGACTGACAGAGAGGATAACCTATCACACACCCGATGGGCGGAAAATATCTGCGCCCCGCGGGCGTGGTTATGGTTTGCAATACAGATGAATGGGAAAAAATTTAGAGCTGACGTCACGTTTTTTCCATAAAAACCGGAAGCCACATACACACTAATAGGTTTTCCTGGTGGGGCGTGCATACCCCACGCGCTAGTTCCGGTTTGCACAGGAAGAAAATAAAATAAAACGGTGTAAAACATTATTAAAAATGCATGTAATCTTCACACTCGACAGTTTTGCATACTTATAAACACATACATGTATTATATATGTATATATAGATATATATGCATATATATTTTTTGGTGATCAGGTCGGGGGGGGCGGCGCCCCTGCGCCACACGTCACCAGCCGCCACTGCTCCACATGCTTCGTCCCCACTCAGGGACATGAACCCCTAACCTTCTTGCTGTGAGACCACCATGCTAACCACTGTGCCATCATGCAGGCCACAAAAAGATATTCAACACAGAAAATAAATATATGCCTCAAAATGGATTGAATGTATTTACAATCCCTTCATCGGTGCGGTGTCAGCAATAACTAGGATGCTGCATCGGTCCGTCGTGGTAAAGAGAGAGCTGAGCCGAAAAACAAAGCTCTCGATTTACAAGTCGATCTACGTTCCCACCCTCACCTATGGTCACCAGCTGTGGGTGGTGACCAAAAGAATGAGATCGTGGATACAAGCGGCCGAAATGAGCTTCCTCCGCAGGGTGGCTGGGCTCTCACTCAGAGATTGGGTGAGGAGCTCTGCTATCCGGGTGGAGCTCGGTGTCGAGCCGCTCCTCCTCCAGGTCGAGAGGAGCCAGATGGGGTGGTTTGGCCATCTGGTCAGAATGCCCCCCCGAGCGTCTCGCGGGCGGTGTGTTTCGGGCATATCTTACCGGGAGCAGACCAAGAGGCAGACCCCGGACCCGCTGGAGAGACTATGTCTCACAGCTCGGCGGGGAACGACTTGGGATTCTTCTGGGTGAGCTGGAGGATGCAGCCGGGGTGAGAGAGGCCTGGGCTACCCGTTTGAGGCTGTTGCCCTCGCGACCCGACCCCGGAACAAGCGGAAGATGACGGAACGGAACAATCCCTTCAAAAAACATAAAAATGTATTTCTAATACGGTAAAGACAGATTCAGAGGTTAGGGCTCGAGGATGTGTAATATATAGCTTGCTGATTGCTGATCATCTGCGGGTTGTAAGCAAGTTGCCACGAAGACAGACACTCTCTTAGAAGCAGGAGCAAGGATCACAACAGGATGATGCATTAGGCACTCAGGCTGTGTGTGTGTCCATACTCCTGCAACACTTTTTTTCATGCATTATCTCTCATTCGACTAATGAAACATTTAAGAAACTGCCCCGAGTTTCTCAGTACCACATGTGATGAACTAAATTAGTTTAATTTGCCAATTAAAACAGATTTTGAAACTATTTCTGACTGAAAAAGATGTTTTTTGTAAGTAATAATTTGAAAAAAAAAAGATTTCGAAGCAACTTATTCATTTGAAAACAAAAAGGGAAAAATTGCTTTTTAAATTAACATTAACTTGTGTCTCAGCAAAATATTTTTTTCCGTCGACTCAGTAAAGCTCGCTTCTGTTTATAGAATTTAGAAACCAAATAAACCCTTTGCTGCAAAACAGGTGAAAATGGGCATAAAGGAAAAATACGTTATGATTACATACGTATGATTGGTTAGCATTTCCTCCAACGGAATAATTCCAGACAAGGAATTTTTTTTTTTTTTAAATGGAAGGGTTGCAAAATTGTTTTTCATTTCCACTTTATAACAAATTGTTTGCTTCTTCAAAGTGTAAAAGCACATAGCATGTGCACATCTAGTGCACGCCATTTAGCTGTAATCAAACCCTAATACAGAAAAAAGAGTGGAGAAAACATGATGCAGCTTTTCTAGAAACTCTGTAATGTTGTTTTTTATTCTATATGAGATGAAATCCTGTGTTTCACATTTTGATTGGTTTCAAATGCTCCGGTGAGTGTGTATTAGTACTAGAATTGTTTGTTTCTACCCTTTAAAAAAAGTGTTTCATCCAATGCAATGGATCCAATGGAAGAGACCTCCGCGCTTCATTTATCATCCCCGCTCCATCAGGATGAAATCCATCTACACATTCCCGTCCTGGACATCGCCGGGCTGAGGATTCCACCGTGTTTCTATCAGGATGAAGAACATCTATTGACTTCTTTAGATATTTAGCTGTAGAGTAGAATAAGTCAATATTTAAACAATAGTTTTAGACACATTGGATGCTCGTCTGGTGGGAGGGATCTTTCTTTCATGTAGATCCCCATGAGGTTTCTTATTTTTTCCCCACTGATGGGTTTTTAGGAGTTTTCCCTCACTGTGAAGGAGAGTCTAAGGACAGGAATGTGCTGATATTGTGTAGCTAGCATTTGTTAGTTTTTTTTTTTTTTTTTGCTGTTTATACATTCCTCTTTTTCTTGTGAAGCCCATTGAGATGGAAATTTTGTGATTTTGGGCTATAAAAATAAAATCGAATTGTATATTGTAACATACAACCCTGCCTACAGCATTTGAACTCAACAAGTATTTGGTATTTTTGATATTTGAAGAGTGAATTAAGTACATTTTCTCAACCAGTGGAAGTATACCTTGTCTTTATGCAAATATGAATTCCCTGATTGGCTAAGCGATTAGTTTGATTGAGAGGTTAATTATAACCTTTCAACCATTAAAATATGGTGTGTCTTATTGGGTTTGTACAGATATATTTACTTTAAATTTAAACTAACTTTAATTGTGGATTTTTTTTTTTTTTGGCTTTATTCCTTTTACATATCAAATTGATTCAGATCAGATCAGAAGACTTTATTTGTACCTAGAGTTAGATGTGCTCTGTAGCATTCGAAGGTACAGTACCTCCTATATTGGGGTACATGTGACAACATTAAACTTTCAAAGTCTAGTGCCTTCCTGTCGTGATCTCCTCGCATGCCACCAGAGGTAGCCCTGGACCTTCCTCAGCACCCCGAATAGAGACACCTGAGGGTGATTAGACGGATGCCACACACCTGTGGACCCTGCTGGCTATTTAAGGGCAATCACCGCGGACTTCTATGTCGAGTCATTGTCGTCTTTACCATCACTTCCAGCCAGGTCTCGCTGATTCCTGACCATGATTGAACTCTGTTATTATTTGAACTTTTGAATCCTGAGTTAATTCTGTGAATTCAGACGTCATCATAATAAACTTACGGCCTTCGTTTTCCCAAAGTTTCTTTTCCACAGCAAATAGTATCTGGATGTCACTAGCCATCAACAGTATGATGTTTATTAATAATAACACTAGGCTTGTGTTAAAATTACCAACTGCTCTTTTGATCCAACGAACATGTTTAGTTTGAAAGCAGTGTCAAAATTCAGTCCTGGAGCGTAATTCTTATACGTGAGTCAGGATTGTATGAACAATGGCAATCAATGTGCGTATAGCCGCCAGCAATCATTGGTAAGTCCAATTTTTTATATGCATGCTCTCACGTTGAATTTATTGAATATTCAGACAAACAGAAATATCCAGCAACCACACAAATTGAATTTAATCCCTGATGTATTCCTACATGAGTCATCATGGTCTTTTAACTTGCTACCTTCGACATGTTTTTCAGATTTAAAAGCAGCACTTTGTCACTGTGGCGAGAAATCTACAAACATGTTTAAAGCTTGTATCTGATAAAACCAGCACATTCATTTTTATGCGTTCCTTTATTGTTCGGAGCAGATTTGATGACCAGTCATTTGTCCACTTTATGTGACGCTGTCTCAACTATAACTCTCCCTCATTGCATCCCAAATCCTCCAGGCTCCCCATTCACACTGCAGATTTGAATACATCTCTAAGCGACAGCTACAAAACTGAGAATTATTTGACGTCACAGAGCGTTCATTGTTTGAAGATGACATTTCGGTTAAATAAAAAATGTTATTCTCAATCAGATGAAAAGGGTTGTTATGAAGTGGCACCAGAAGCAGACAGAATCCTTGATTCTAGACATATTTTGATTTTATTGAAGGTACAAAGATGAGGGAAAGGGACTCAGAGAGCTGAGATGGTGTCATTACCAGCTGGTTCACCTTGAGGTTATGCGTATTCCTCCATAAATCCCCAGCTTTCTCTCACCTCACTGCAAAGTGCTCCTCGTTCGTCTCATGAAATGTTCTGGGAAAGCAGGTTTCAGAGGCCGGATGGGGCGTTCAGCGTAATGCCTCGACTTAATCTACTGCAGCAGCCGGATCCATCAGATTATATTTAGACCTGAAACAGATGGATCGAGTCTTGAAAAAAGTCAACTATTAATAAATCAGATCAAATGATCCAGAACTTTGACGTCTAGCCTCACAGACTGATCTTTTAGAGACAAATTCTTAATATTTCTGGTTCAGAAAAATGGCTAGTAGGGGAATGTTAAAATTGGTGAAATAATGTTCACCCATTCATTCAACACTGGGTTATTGGTGTACTGAAGCCTGCCCATGGTGATATAAGCGATGGGCGCGGGTTCACGCCGCTGTCTCCGTGCAACAAATAGGAAGCCAAAAAAATCTGAGAAGAGTCTCTTTTTGACTGAAGGAGATAAAGAGAGAAAAGCCATCAGATGTGCAGGTATGGCTGCAAACTAAAAAGTGTCTGATTCCTTCCTATTTTTCTGGTCAATGTGTTAATTGGTCAACAGAGCTGGGATGACGATGTTCTATTGGAAACCTGAAGAACCCATAACGTGCCATGATTAGGGCTGCAGCTAACGATTATTTTGGTAATCGATTGATCTGTCGATTATTTGATCGATTATTCGATTAATCGGATAACAATGACAATTTAATAAATATTAGTTTTTCGGCATATTATAGAATGTAATTGTGTAAAACACAACTCATAAACACATAAACAACACGTTGGGGTTTTTTTACAGTAAGAGCAAATGTTAATCTTTCTGTCAAATAAAGAGGTAGAATATTATCATTTCTAGAAAATAATAAATCTACTTACTGTATACAATAAAAGTAAATTATAAGCACCAATAAAATGTGCTTTAGTAGTACTGGCTCATAAAACATCAAATGTAAACTGTTGGATCACATTTGAAAACAAGAAACCTTTAACACTTCTGGATTCGCTAATTTAACCTTGTTCAGAAGTATCGTACAAAAAAATGCCACAGATTAACATGAGAAAAAATATACAAAAACATTCAAGTTGTGAAGTATTAGTACAAAAAAAAACAACCTAAAAACACCATCTCTACTGTAAAAAAAGTAACTTTAATAAATAAAATGGGTCCATCTTTATCACTTATAATATAACAAACACATCAGTGTTTACAGATCTTCTAATCGGTAAAGGGGTGCCCAACTAACAGCACTCATTTTTTTGTGGGAAAAAAAAGTGATTTGCGGTGTAGAGGAGGGGGGTCTTGTGTCCTGGATTGAATTTAGCGATCTTTTTTTTTTTAAACCTCTCGTCTTCCTACTGACAGCTGCCTCATATCGGACACGATCATTTCCAAAATAAGAGTCCCTGAGAGAAGCGCTCTGCTGGGGAGTGCAACCGTTTACCACAGAAAATAGTCCATGTTGGGTTGTTTTTTGTTTTTTTTGCAGACAATAAAAAGGGTATTTAGCGACCTGTAACATTGTTTTTATTAGAAATGACATCGTGTATCGCTCCGGTTTGCCATCTCCTGCTTCGAGTCCGACATGTTTTTTTTCAGATGTTCGTGCAGCGTCGTTATGCTTCCGTTCCAAAACATGTCCGTTTTGCAAACTTTGCATATTAACGCGAGTCTTTTTCAAATTTAGCGGAAAATGATCCAAACTTTTCTTTCTGCCATCTTGTTGAATCTGCCTGATCGTGTGAGGCGGGGTGAAATGAAGGCCATTGATTGGCTGCTATCTTCTTCTCCTCCTATTTTGGTAGCTCGCATCGTCAATTTGCTCTCTACTGCCCCACTTGGAGACTAATTGAAGTGCAGTTGACAGCAAAAACCGTTTAGACGATTAATCGATGACCAAATTAGTCGACAACTATTTTGACAATCGATTATAATCGATTAACTGTTTCTGCCCTAGCCATGATCATTGATTATAGAAGGGGTGGACCGAATGAGTGTAATATTCTTCTTCACCCAAAGGAAGGCAATTCAATCTCTATTTTTTGCCACTACTGGCAGGGCCATATTGAATCTATGGAGCTGAATATAAACAGTTTTTGGTTCAGTTTGTGCCACAACAAGTCTATGAGACTTTCAAGCAGAGGGACACTATTTACCTGCATTACTAAAAGTCGTTTGGCTTCAGAAACTGACCGTTGGTCAGGGCTAACACAGTTAATACTGTCATGTCTGCTGTCTCGATTGAATGAATGGTTAAAGTGAACTTAGCCAAAATGGCAACTTTGAAAAGTAAAAAAAAAAAATCAATCTCAGGAGGTTGTAAATGGTTATATTTCAATTGATATGATTGGTAATGATACGATCGATATTGGGATTAATTCTTTCATTCAACTTTGGAGATCCCATATAGAATTACATCTTCACATCAGTCTGAGGCACAGGAGTCAAACTCTTGGTCTGCAGGGCTGACGTCCTGAAAGGATTTTTTGCATCTACACATCCAGCCAGGTCATTGAGTGATTGTGCCAAATTTTGACTGTTGATTTCACTTAATGTGCTTCAGCTGTATTGAACCGAGAACACAATAAAAACCATCAGGACACCTGCCTTTGCGACCGGAGTTTGACACCTCAGGCCTACTTGTGCGACCTGTAAAACACCGGCGCCCTGTTGGGGTTGAACATTCCCTCTTTGCCTTGAATCAGCCGGTATAGGCTCTGGCTCCTCTCAGAACTTCTTTAGGGAAAACAAATGTACTTAAGTACATTTTTTTTTTTTTTTTTTACCATTAACTACAAAACAATGCATGTGATGTATTCTATCAGCATGATGCTAAACAATATTTTTTATTATTATTTAAACCCATTTTATATAGCTGAAATGGTTCCTCTCTTGATAATCACTCTGTCTCCTGTCTCTGGTTTTTGTTTCACACATTTTGGTTGCATCAGATGGAATTGATGCAGCTTTTCTATTTTTATGCCTTTTTTCTCAGTTTAATTAGCAGTTCCTCTGTTTTTGGAACAATTCAAAACAGCTGTGATAGCCGAAAGCTGCAACAGCACGACTAAATAAATGACAATTTAGTGATAAAACATCATTTTGAGCCAAAATAACTCAAGAACAAGATATGTAACAATTATAGTGGTTCTATTTGATTCTCTTCAGTTACCTACGTTTAAACACCATTTAGTTCCATGTTAATCAACCCAATTAGCCTTGATGTATAAGAAACCAACATGAGGCACTGATGGTTCCTTGTTTCTTTCAACCTAGTTACAATTAAACAGCACAAAAGGGATTTCCAATACGTTCAGTTGTCTTCTGCTTATCAGGGACCAGGTTGTGGAGGCAACAGCCTCAGACAGGAACCCCAGGTTCCTCTCACCCCGGCTGTATCCTCCAGCTCACCCAGGACGATCTCGAAGTATTCCTTGTCCACAGGTGAGACGCAATCACTCCAGTGTCTCCGGGGTCTGTCTCTGGGTCTCCTGCAATTGGGACGTGCCTAAAACACCTCGCCAGCGAGGCTTTCGAGAGGCACCCTAAGCAGATGGTCGAACCAACCCATCTCGCTTCTCTTGACCCAAAGGAGCAACGGTTCTACCCCGAGTTAGTAGTAATACAAAAGGAATTTAAGTAAGAAGATTATAGAGATCTGTAATCATCAAGATCTGCGACTTTGTACCTCTGCGCATGCCCAAAATGCTCTCTAGTTTCCCCTGGAGGATCCTGAGGTGTTCCTTGTCCAGAGGTGAGACGCAATCACTCCAGTGTGTGCGGGGTCTGTCTCTGGGTCTCCTACAATTGGGACGTGCCTAAAACACCTCGCCAGCGAGGCTTTCGAGAGGCACCCTAAGCAGATGCTCGAACCAACCTATCTAGCTTCTCTTGACCCAGAGGAGCAACGGCTCGACCCCGAGTTCATAGTAATACAAAAGGAATTTAAGTAAGAAGATTATAGAGATCTGCAACCATCGAGATCTGTGACTTTGCGCTTCTGTGCATGCCCAAAATGCTCTCCAGCTTCCCCGAGAGGATCCTGAGGTGTTTCTTGTCCAGACGTGAGACGCAATCACTTCAGTGTCTCCGGGGTCTGTCTCTGGGTCTCCTCCAAGTGGGATGTGCCCACAGCACCTCGCCACCGAGGCTTTTGAGAGCCACCCTAAGCAGATGCCTAAACCAACCCACCTAGCTTCATTTGACCCAGAGGAGCAACGGCTCTACCCCGAGTTAGTAGTAATACAAAAGGAATTTAAGTAAGAAGATTATAGAGATCTGCAACCATCGAGATCTGCGACTTTGCGCCTTTGTGCATGCCCAAAATGCTCTACCCCCTTTTCAAATGATCTAACGATCGAGATCTGCGACCCAACCATCAATATCTGTGGCCTGCCATACTGCTATTGGAATTAGCAATAGGATTAGTTTTCAAAACTCCAATCTATCGGGATCTGCAACCGGTCGCAGATCTCGATGATGCCACAGATCTTGATAGAACACCAGTGTCAGGGTTTGTTGTGTGAATACAAAGCTGGACAGTAGATGGTTCCAAACAAAGTCTTGTATTTAACAATTCAAAACTGAAAACAAGCTTGCGCCGAGCCAAACACTGGAAATCTCAAAACTTAGAGCTAGAAAAATACGAGAATCGCATCTAAATATCTACAGACAAGAAGGGGAGACCAGAAAGACAAGACAAACCTGCAGAAGAGGGAGGAAAAGAAACCCCTTAAATACTGCCAGGAGAAAATAGGAGCCAGGTGAAGATCATTAGGGAAGAGTGGTGATTAGACCAGGAAGACACACCCAAGGGGAACACAGCACCGGAAAGGATAAGAGTGATTACAAAATAAAACAGGAATGATTCAAAAACACTCTGACTTCATGACAAAACCTGACAACCGGAGCATATCCCAAGATTAAGACTTTAGGACATCGATGTCCTTGCTCTGGTTAGTTTAGTGGATTTTACAATTTCAATTTAACTTCTTTTTTACCATAGTAACTGTATCATCACTGATAGAAGAATTCTGCTAAAGTTCTGCAGGATAATTCTTCATCTTTCCAGTGCATTATGTTTGCATAATCCTGATTAAATATAAATAAATCAGAAGAAGGCTGCACATGTTTGCACATGCTTGTAATCATCCATAGTTTTTGTGAAGTATAATAATGAAGAGGGTGGGTGTGATGTATTTGAAATGAAGGGGTTTTCTGTCTTTGAAGTGACAACATTGTTTTCTATGTATAATATATCACACACGCATGCAGGACACATTATTCATTTAAAATGCTTCTGAAGCTAAAAGTTTATGATGTGGTGTGTGGGAATTATGACTGTGTAGATTTAAATATAAATGCTACAGTTCTGCCTTCGAGCACAGATTAAAAAACATCTCTGTTATTGAAACACTGCTGGAGTAAGAAAGTGAGGGTGTTTCTAGTTCTCTTACGAGTTTGTTAAAGTAACACATGGTAATCCTAAACGTATGGGCAAACATTTTTCCATTTTCTGAGCTTCTTTCAATTCAGGCTCCAACAAAAAGGTATACATTCAAATATTGATGTATTTTCTTGTGGGATTAACAAGTTCTTAGTTTATCGTACAGTATTCATGAATATTCATTTAAACTGTTCATCTTTATAAGTGTTTGTGTTTATTGTCGATAGTTTGTAGAACTTTTTTTAAATGGTGAAATCAGAAATGCCTGGGAATATATCAGATAGATAAATGTTTCTTATGTTTACAAATCTTACCGTATTTTCCGCACTATAAGGCACACCTAAAAACCTTAAATTTTCTCTAAAGCCCACGATGCGCCTTATATATGGATTAATATTGAGCTACAACAGGTGCCACAACTGCGGTAAACAGCCGCCGACTCCATTTCCCCCGTAGAAGAAGTAGTGCGCGGTGCATGCTGGGATATATGAAAGGGCGTCTCATTTCCAATCATGTGTTTGTGTAAAGACCCGGAAAAGGCTCCTTCCAAGAGACACTGTTACACCGCAGAGTTTAAACTCAAGGCGATCGGTCACGCAGTAGAACACGGGAATAGAGCCGCAGCGACAGAGTTTAACATTAATGAATCAATGGTGAGGAAGTGAAGGAAGCAAGAAGATGCGCTGCGCCAAGTAAAGAAGACTAAACAGAGTTTATCTCCAATGGAAGATAAACTGTGTCACAAAAATACAAATACTTTATCTCTGAGAAAATAATAAAACAGCTGTTTATTAATTTTGGGAGTAAAAACAGAAAGTTGTTTTGTAATTTTTTAATAAAGTTTGACCTATCTGGCTGTTTTTTTGTTTTTTTTACATTCCCTTTAGCGCTGCACCCTTTAATGAATGCATAACGTAACCCCAGCCTTTACTGTAGCGCCTTTTGATGCGGTGTGCCTTATATATGGAAACGTTTTTTAAAATGTCATTTATTGAAGGTGCGCCTTATAGTGCGGAAAAAATCTGGTACATATATTATGTATGTTCTCCAAATCCAAGACCACTGTCCTCGCCTGGAAAAGGGTGGAATGTCCCCTGCAGGTCAGGGACAGGGTCCTGCCCAAAGTGAAGGAGTTTAAGTGTTTCGGGGTCTTGTTCACAAGTGGGGGACGAATGGAGCGGGAGATCGACAGACAAATCGAAATGCTGTCTGCAATAATCAGGACGCTGCATTGGTATGTCGTGGTGAAGAAAGAGCTGAGCCAAAAAGCAAAGCTTTCGATTTACACGTCGACCTATGTTCGTACTGTCACCTATGGTCACCAGCTGTGATCTCGTTCTTTTGGTCACCACCCACAGCTGGTGACCAAAAGAACAAGATTACGGATACAAAGTGGCAAAAATGAGCTTCCTCCACAGGGTGGCTGGGCTCTATCTCAAACAGAGGGTGAGGAAATCTGCCATTCGGGAGGAGCTCTGAGTAGAGCCGTTGCTCCTCCGGGTAGAGAGAAGCCACATGGTGTCGTTCGGGCATCCGGTAAGAATGCCTTGTAAACGCATCACTGGTGACGTGTTTCAGACCCAAGAGGCAGACCTCGGACCCGCATGAGGGACAATGTCTCCCCAGCTAACTAGCTGGGGAGACATTGCCCAAATGGAGATATTTTTCAGTCCTGGTAGAAGAGGTTATAGAGTTGTACTGCATTGATAATACCCGTGAAACTGCTTGGGCAACACACGTCTCAGCAAAAGTAATCACAATCTTACAGACTGTCTTATCAATTGTAAATCTATAAAAAAAATAATAAACAAGACTATTCTTTTTAAAACAAATCAGAAACAAATAGGTGAGATGTGCAGTGTCCTGAGATTTAGTATGGGCATATGTGTCTAGGTGTTGCCACAGACAGACTGCAGTGAAAAAGCCACCATCTCTCCATCATGGAGCTGCAGCCAGTAGTGTGGCAATTATCCAGTTTCTAGTATTGATTTCAGAGCAGTGGGCCAGGCTCTCCTCCTCTCAGCTGAGAGATTCTGTCGATACAAATCTTATTGCTACATGGACAAAGTGAAAAATTAAATTATTTCCATTGCGAAAAAAGTCGAGTTGGAAGCCCAGAAGGGTCTACATGAGCACTATTTGCACAGAAAACACAGACGGAACAGGACGTATAATACAGTCAGAAACATCTATTTTGTTTTTAATTTCCTAAGAAACTGGAAAAAATATATTTGAAGTCATGTTGTTTCTTATAATAAAACAAAGTAGATGAAAGTATAAAAAAACTGTTTTAAGGAACTGAAACTTAAACAGGACGTTACACTTCTGAAAAAACAAAAGTTGAAAAGTGAATCAAAACGTTAATTGACATTTTACTTGCCATTTGATTAAAAAGAAAAAAATCACAAGTCACCTGAGAAAAAATTTTCATTGAAATAACACATGAGTGTTATAAAATTAAATTCTAAGGCCAGGGTGCCCAACCGGTCCCCCGCGGTCTACCGGTAAATCGCGGGCTGGTCCCGAGTCGACCGCGAGACGTGTTGAAAAAAAAATGAAAAAAAAAAATTTATGACTTTTTTTTTTTTAATGATAGAAAGTCAGTGTTGCTAATTTAGCGACTTTGACGCTAAATTTAGTGACCATTCAGCCGCTCAAAAAAGCTACTAGCAACAATCTAGCGCCTTTCTTGTGTTATAGAGCGCTTTTACCCACGTGACTAACCGTTTAGCGAGGTTACAGGGAGAAGAGATAAAGAAGGTGGAAGATTTTAAGTATCTAGGATCAACAGTCCAGAGCAATGGAGAGTGTGGAAAAGAGGTGAAGAAGCGTGTACAGGCAGGCTGGAACAGGTGGAGAAAAGTATCTGGTGTGATGTGCGACAGAAGAGTCGTTCATGGATGCAGTGAAAGAAGACATGAAGATAGTTGGTGTGACCAAAGAGGATGCAGGAGATAGGGTTAGATGGAAGAAACTGACTTGCTGTGGCGCCCCCTGAAGAGAAATGCCGAAAGAAGAAGAAGACTAAAACCTGGAAGTCGGCCAGGATCAGGATGAAACTAACAAAGCAAAATTTTTTGTTGACTGGTGGATAAGATTCTTATACAATTCTAAATAATTTACTTTTGAACAATCCCGATTTGATGCCTGCAATTCACCCCAAATTTCAACTCAGCTGCAGATCTGAAGGCTAATAAAGGAGTTGATGCATACTTCCGGGTTGATGACGTCATGTGAAACATCATCAACCCGAATATTGTTTGGATAATCAACTGTAGTTTTTCTAAATAAATTTCTAAATGACTGTGGACCCGGAGGAACTACTCAGGACTAATATTAGTTTTAATATAGGCTGGAATTAATTTGTGGAGGTTTGCAATGTTCCCGCGGTACTGGTAGATCTCAAGAGGTTTGCTACTTGAAAAGTCGATCTTGGGACAAAAAAGGTTGGGCACCCCTGCTCTAAAGGATTGAGTAGTGATTAGTGATTGGACCACCAATCCAAGCAGTTGGTCCAAAGCGATGATGTCTGGATGGTCAAAAAAATATTAGTAGAGATAATAGCTTCATCAGCGGTTTCTACACCATCGAAGAATTGTTGCTCCTCTTCAAAGAGAGTAGCAAAATGGGGTTATTCAGGCATCTGGTTAAGAAGTCTTTTCAATGCCTTGTCGGATGAGGTGTTTGGATTCGCCCCGCCAGGAGTAGACTCATACCTAAGTCTATGGAGGGATAGCCGTGAGACACAGTGCAATGAGAATTACCAGGGGATTTCTGTGGATCTCTTCTCAGTGGGATGTCTTTGGAACACCTGAACGGAACGGCATCTAAGAGGCATTCTAACCAGAAATCTTTTCATGTGTAGCAGCAGCAGATTTCCTCTGATCTCCTCCTGGATAAGAAGATCCTCACCATACAGTAGGACCAACTAAACATATCCGGGTTTATTCTCATTCTCAGATAAATTCCATTGAAGTATCAGGTTCAGATGTATCAAGTTCCAAATGTATAAAAACAGTAGATCAATTCCTTGAAGGATCCGTTGGGCATGACAGATAACTGTCCATGATTATTTTTTTATTCAGTCATTTTTAGAGACAACAATATCATCTGTGTAAACATGTGATGCTAACCATTTAGTGCCACATTCTAAGCTAAGCGGATAGGATCCATTACAATGAACAGGTTCCTCTAGCCACTTCAATAACACACCATATTTCTATGTATCACAGCAGTTCTGTGAAGCATATAATAACCCAGCCCTGATAACAAGGCTTCTCACTATAAACACAGTCAAACTCTCAAATAGCCTTCAGTAGCTTACTACTACGCATTGTTGTTTTTGGCAGCCATCTAAGTTTTCATTTTAGTCTTCGTCTTTGGACGAATGTTAATTTAAGTTTTAGTCACGTTTTTGTCAACAAAAACCCAAAAGAGTTTTTGTCTAGTTTTTGTCAGGAAAGACTTAGAACGCTTTTAGGCTAGGTTTAGTGTAAAGAAAAAAATTCTTACTTTAACAATCATGGCTTTATTACTGAGAATGATGGTTATTTGTTTTTTTTTTTTAAAAAAAAGCTCTGCCGAGCTTTAACTTGCACAAAAACAGCAAACAGAGAAAACAACGTAAAATAAATAGAAATTTTTCAGTGACTGAGAAACGTTGTAACTTATTCATAATTAAAAATGACACCTCTTAATAACCCTGTAAACAAAGTAAACACTGCATTGTGTCTTTAAAGCAGTCGTTAGCGCAACCAAGCTAACTAAGGAAGTTAGCAGCGCCGACAAGCTAGCATTAGCTTGAAGTTAGCATGCTGTTTGCGCAAAATATGTGGAAAACTTTAAGTTTCTGACCACCAAGCTTCTTTGCGGCTGTTTTCACCATGGTTTGTGACTTCCTCGTGGCTGCGGGTGTGTTGTGTAGACGGTGTGAACGTGCAGCATTGTGGGGAGCGTGCCGCCGTGATAGACAGAATGCAGCCGCAGTTCTTTTTCATTTCACAGTCAGATATCTGAAAGTCTGACGCCTATTTCGTTACATTTTCATCTCGTCAACAGAAACTTGGAAACGTCTCGTCACATTTTCGTCACCAAAATGTCCCATTTATTTTGTTATCGTTGCGTCATCGTCATGAAAAAACGCTTCGTCAACAAAATTATTTAGTCTTCGTCATCGTTGACAAAAACAACACTGCCACTACGTTAATGTAAATGTGGGTGAATAGGGTGAAATAGGGTGAAATTTCTCAAGGCAACAGCATATCTCTCAAGCCATCTTCTAACTTTACTTCTATTTATGCTATTTGATGTTTTTCAGCCGTCCTTGTTCACAGCACATGTTGTTTGTCCTTTATTCTGATCTCTTCATTTCTTCTCCCTATCGAAGCGATGACAGCATCTGTTTTCTGACACCTGTCAGATACAGATCTTGCCTCTACTGTTTGATTATTGTGAAGTGACTTGAAAATGTATAGATGAACAATTCCAAACTGAAAGAGTTAAAATAAAAAACACAGTTTAAAAAAAGTTGTGTAAAAGAACAAATTCTTCTTCTGAACTGTAGTGAAGTAAAAGAAAAAGTACAGATTTTACAGTAACAAAGTAAATGTACTTGTAACGTTCCACCACTGGTCAGCAATGTTCCCTCTAATTTTTTTTGTGTCTGAGCAAACACACAAGCTTCCTGAGCAGAAGGGGGCGGAGCAAAAACTTTTACTCTTTTGTGACGTCACCAGTAGTGACGCGCCAAATTCCGAAGCGGTAGTTTGAAGCAACTTGTTTCAGAAAGAAAGAAGAAATAGGTATGTTCCGAAGCTCTGTCTTGTTTTACCATCTTTAGTTTAAATTGAGTTTCTTTTTTGTGCGCTGCATAGGTCTTCTTGTGCGCTATTGATCTGCAAGCAGTGCGCAATTGCGCAGGCGCGCATCTTTGAGGGAACATCTGGTCAGTAAGTATCAGAGGTGAGATCGGGCCTAAAAAAATCCAGCCCGACCCGAGCCTGCAGATATTAAAACCCAACTCAGCCCGAGCTTGACCAATCAACGTGATTGCGGGCCCAAGCCCGAAACAAGCCCGAAATGTCATATTTTATTTGTGAGGACTCGGGAGGGCGAGGGTTATTTATAAATAGGAACATTTTCAAGAACACGTTTTTTACTGAAAAAAAAATCACACTATCAGACCCCTAACGCGCTTGTCTGTGATGGCCTGCTTAGCGCGAAGAGGAGGGACGGTCTTTGAAACAAATGATAAAATAGATCTTTGACAATCATCACTTTTGCCAGTCCAGCTGTTTAAATACCTGCTCAGCGTCGAGGTGCCAGTCTTTTTGCTCTCGTATGAAAGCAAAGCACCACATTGACTACATCCAGCGAAGCCAACGCAAGTTTCTGTTTGAACAATAAATTTGAAGCTTTTCCACACCTCACTCTTACCGGTGCGTGTTTGTCTTTTCAGTTCTCCTGCCTCCAGTTTATCCTTAACTTCTTGCTCCTTCATATCGGGGATACCGGTTCAAAATAAATAAAATAAAGACTTGCGCAGGAGATGATTACTACATTTAAGAGGGGGCGTTCAAGTGCGCAGAGCATGTTCTGGCTCTGCAGATCCTGTTAAGTACTTCTCATTTATCAGAAAAAAAAAAAAAAATGTCAGCGAGAGAGAAGCCCGAACAAGACCCGAAGTAATGATTGACATTTTTAGGCCCAACCCGACCCGAAAGTTGGCTCGGGCTGGGGTCGGGTTCGGGCTCGGGCTTAAGATCTTACCTCTGGTAAATATCCCTTTTGTCTTCTCAGGACTCATTCAGAGCTGGAGTTTCACAAAAAACAGTAGGTTGGAATTATTAATAACCAGGGACAATTTAGATTTCTCATTGGACCTGAAGTACTATTTATCCTTAGAGATGTCAGGAATTAAACCTGAGCCCCCATGACCTAGGCTCATTTATTCAAACACTAGACTGGTTTTTCAGAAGCCACACTTTGCCTAAACAGAAACATCCCGTTTCTTTCAGAACGCAAAGAAAACCACATAACACATCATAAAACTCAATAGATGTTTATTTTTTTCTCTGTGAAAGTGATAAGGAAGCATCTTCAGACAAACACGATAAAAAAATATGTCAAATAAAGAATCTGAAGTTTCAATCAGCTGTCAGCAGAGTTCTGTTTGCTTTCGGTCTCCGAAAAAGCAAAGCCTCTATGAACTTAGTGTTAAGTTTGACATCTGTGGAGAATCCAGACCAAGGAAAATATTTCAAAGACACGCTTTTCTCTGACACCTTTAGACCCTAAATAAATCTTCTCTCAGAGACGAAGGCCAAAATTTCAAATATTTTGAGGAACTATTTGAAGAACAAAGCAGTCCCGACAGTTCCAGCACACCCAGGCTTTCCTCTACACTCATTCAACCTCAAATCCACAGAACACAAAGAAGCCAAACACTCTTGATATTGTGAAAGATTTTATTTCATCCTTTGACATAACGGAGTGAAAATATCCAATGTTGCACTCACTTAGGGAGCCGGAGCAACTTCAGTGCATAGGCAAGGCCAAACAAACTCTTCCACAAGGGTCTAAACATGCAACTTTTTATTAAAATGCTTTACTGTACCGTGTCAGTGTTCTCTGCTTAACTGAGCTCCAGTTACAGAGGCAACGGACTAAACTAGAAAGTCAAGACTTTTTCCTCAACTACTTTTTCAAGCTCCTCAAGCGATCTATGAGGTATTCCTGTCATAATGTAGAAGGAGGAGAATCCCAAATGCAGGACAAAACGTAATTTATTAATAGTAGTCAGGTAAGTCTGTAAGGCAAAGGGCACATGATTAACTCAGGATCCAAACGATATAGCAGAGTTCAAAGATATCTGATGGTCAGGCAGCCAGGACAGGGTGTTAGAGCACAGTGGAACAGCACATGTTATAGGTTTTGGGGATAAAGTCCGAGAGGCCAGACTGGGATGATTTGGACATGTGCAGCGGAGAGAGAGAGAGAGTACATCGGAAGAAGGATGCTAGGCAGTGGCGGCTGGTGGTAAAAAAAACTGGGGGGAGGGCGCACATTTTTCAAACACACACAAATTTTTTTTTTAGATATATTATATAAAAGTATATATAAATATATATATAAAATAAATATAAAATTATTCATGACAATATGTGTCTGTTTTTGGTGACTTCTTCATCATGTTTCCTTATGCCAGTTCGGTAGCCTTCACTTAATTGTGCCAGGATGTTACTACTGCCAAAAACACCTAGCTTATAGCTACTATCAAGATGGGTGCAGCAAGTTTCATGACGTTTGCACTTTTCAGACAAATGCTTCAAGTCACTCACCCCTGTTGATATCCACACCTTTTCAGTTGCTGCTGAACTAAACAATAAGCAGGGGAAACAAAAAAAGTGTTTCTCATCCAGTTAGCCACCGCCACTTTTCATAGACCTTCATTATTCTCTCACATAAAAACGGCCGCGATCTCCACTGTTTTGTTGCACAGTCAAATCTGGGGTGTCCGAGCTCCTTCATTCTCCTTTTTTCTTCTTTAGAACGCTTAGAAAACGGATTCTGTAGAAGGGACGACTCTGAATTCTCTTTAAAAAAGCCACTACCATTGTTAGCAACTGAACTAGCTTCCAACGCCATGATGAAGACTCCCAGAATTCCGCAGTGAAAAGAAAGGGCGTGGCGTGGGTGGGATTTATAGGTCAGCTTATAGCTGACCTATATTATTAGCTATATTATTAGCTCTTAAGCTTTTAGCGGCCACCAATTCTGTGTGTTTTTGCTCCTGATTTTCTGAAATTATGGCACCAAGAAAGTCACAAGAAAGTCACAAGTCACAAGTTGCCATTGACGAAGAATTACAAGAGATACGCAAATCGCTGACTTTTATGTCGGAAGAAATGACTACAGTAGTTCAGCAGCAAAAGAAGCTAATAGCCCTGATGAATGAAGTGGCAGAATTAAAGCAAATAATAAAGACGAAAGACGCCCTTATTTCTGGACTGGAACGAAGAGTTGATGACTTGGAACAGTATACTCGGATGGAGGATATTATTGTGAGTGGACTGGAAACTAGACACCGCAGCTATGCTAACGCTACAGCACAGGCCGAAGAGGAGAACGCGACGCCAGAGGAGCAACAAACTCTGGAGAGGCAAGTCATTCAATTTCTGGCAAATAAAGACATAAAAGTTGATCCAGAGAACATATCCGCTTGTCACACACTTCCGAAGAAGGAAAAAAAACGCAAAACCAAACATTATTGTGCGTTTTGTTAACAGGAAACACAAAATAGAGCTATTACGACAAGCTAAGAAGTTAAGAGGCACGGGAGTATATCTGAATGAACACTTAACAAAAAGACGTGCAGACATCGCAAGACATGCAAGAAACTTGCGAAAACAGAAAAAAATACAAGCTACGTGGACTCGGAACGGGCAAGTGATGATTAAACTCAATGGTACGCCAGAAGAAGCGAAAGTGATCACGATAAGAGAGCTGAAAGACCTGAATCCGTATGAATAATTATTTGGATTATGTTACTTTAAAAAAGGATTATGATTTCTCGGAAGATTGTAAAGAGCGCTTGATGATGCACGGATTACGCATCGCGGAAAAGGAGACAGGTGAACATATGTGCACTGAACACAAGACAAACTATGACTTGTATTGATCAACAACTTGATCCAGAATTATATTTCTACAATAACTTGGACTTAAGCTGTGACTATTACACAAGCGAACAATTTAAAGAGAACGTTAAACTGGAGAAAAACTTTTCAGTGCTACATATTAACATTAGGAGTCTCTGGAAGAACATATCAAAAATCAAAGACCTACTGCATATGTACGGTAAATTTAATATTATAGCCGTATCTGAAACGTGGCTGGACGAGCTAAAGCACCCTCTATCACTAGTAAAGATAGAGGGATACGAACTATTTACAGTCACCAGAAACAACAAAAAAGGAGGTGGAGTTGCCCTCTATGTGGACTCAAACTTTAACTGTAAAATCATTGAAGATAAATCAGTATCTGTTCACAATATAATGGAATTAATCACTGTCGAAATTGAATTTAAAAAAACAAAAAATGTACATGTTACTTGTGTATACCGAACACCTGGTTCACCGATTGATACATTTAATGAAAAAATGAATGAAATTATAAATATAAATGGATATTCCACAAAGGAATTAATAATATGTGGAGATTTAAATATAAATTTGCTTAAAGCAACTACCCATGGGAAAACAACTGATTTCATAAATATGATGCATTCAAATATGTTACTACCAATTATTGATAAACCCAGCAGGATAACGATTGATTCCTCCACTCTAATAGATAATATTTTTATAAACAATATTGAAGCTAAAATTGTTGGTGGCCTTCTTGTCAGTGATATAAGTGACCACCTACCAGTTTTTGCTATATTTCAAAATAAAATTATAACTGATGACAAAGAAAACTCTGAAACATTCAGATATATTAGGCGAGTGACAGACCAAACTCTAAATAAACTTAAAGAAGACTTATTAAAACAGAAATGGGACGAGGTCTACAACCAAACTGACCCAAGTGAAGCGTATGAAATTTTTATATCCATGTTTTTAGAAATCTACAATAAAAACTGCCCATTAAAAAAGGTAAGACTTAAAGAAAATTCTAAAATAAAGCCATGGATAACAAGTGGATTACAAAATGCATGTAAGAAGAAAAATATGTTATATAAAAAGTTTATTCAACACAAAACCAAGGAATCTGAAATAAAATATAAAAATTATAAAAACAAATTGACTAGTATTTTGCGGAAAACCAAAAAAGAATACTTTCATAAATTATTTGAAGAACAAAAAGAAAATATTAAGGGAACATGGAATGTCATTAATAAAATAATTAAAATAAAAGATAAAAAATATAAAATACCAAAACAATTCATGAACAAAAGCTCAAAGCTGGAAAATATAAAAGAAATTATAGAAGGATTTAATCATTATTTTGTTAATGTAGGAAATACCTTGGCTGAAAGTATTGAGAAGCATAACATAAGTCCAAGTGATGCTGTAAACAGAAATCCTTTTACATTTTATTTAAACCCAACAAATGAAAATGAAATAATTAAAATAGTAAAGCAATTTAAATCAAAAACATCTAAAGATACACTTAACATTGATATGAATTTAATAAAGAATACAATAGAACATATTGCACAGCCTCTAACATATATTTGCAATAAGTCTTTTCAAATTGGTAAATTTCCTGAAAAAATGAAAATAACTAGAGTTATTCCAGTCTATAAAAATGGCAATAAACAATTATTTTCAAATTATCGGCCTATATCCATACTTCCACAGTTTTCAAAAATAATAGAAAAAGTATTTGTAATAAGATTAGATAAATTTATAGAGAAACACCAGCTCCTTAGTGACAAACAATATGGGTTTAGACAAAATCGATCCACTAATATGGCTGTTACAGAACTAATAGAAAATATTACTACATCAATAGACTCAAATAATTATGGCATCGGTATTTTCATAGACCTTAAGAAAGCTTTCGACACCATAGATCATAATATATTACTGAGCAAACTAGACAGATTTGGTTTTCGAGGAGCTGCATATACATGGCTTCAGAGCTACTTAGAAAATAGATATCAATATGTACAAATAAAGGAGGAAAAATCTGATTTATTAAAAGTCATATGTGGAATTCCACAAGGTTCAACGCTGGGGCCTAAACTCTTTATCCTGTACATCAATGATTTGTGTTACACATCCAAACTAATAAATTATGTACTGTTTGCAGACGACACTACTCTTTACTTTTCAGGAAAAGACCTGAACCAAATGATACAATCAGTTGAAAGAGAATTGAGTAAAATAAAAATATGGTTTGACATAAATAAATTATCATTAAATATTGAAAAAACGAAATTTATAGTATTTACAAAATTAAAAGTACCTAAACAAATTCAAATTATGCTTAATAACACCCCATTGGAACGAGCTTACGACAGTAAGTTCCTTGGAATGATTATAGATCACAAATTAAGCTGGAAATCACACATAAATTATACAAAAAATAAACTGTCTAAAGTAATAGCAATCATTTATAAATTCAGATTTGTCCTAAATAAAAAAAGTTTGTTTATGTTATATAATACATTAGTACTTCCATATATAACTTATTGTATCGAGATTTGGGGAAATACGTACAAAACTAACACAAAACCAATTTATATTTTACAAAAAAAAGCAATACGAGCAATAACATTCTCATCTTATAATCAACCTACCAATAATCTATTTATAAATTTAAAAACATTAAAGTTCTATGATTTAGTGGAATTACACACTTTAAAATTTATGTTTAAGATAAAAAAAAACATGATGTCAAACTCTCTACAAAATATGTTTATTATTAGGAAAAGTCCATACGAACTAAGAGGAAATGATGTGTTCATTAAAAATAAATTTAGAACAAATGTTAAAAAATTCTGTATTTCTATTAAAGGTGTGGATCTTTGGAATAATTGTAATGATGAACTTAAATTGTGTTTAAATCTTTTATGTTTAAAAAAGAAATTTAATTTATTAATACTTAAAAAATATGCAAGTCTTGATGGTTAAATTCAAGCTTCTATAAAAAGTAAACAATTATGATGTGTTATGATTATGATTATGTGTTACGAATATGTGTTATGATTATGTTATATGTTATGATGTGTTATGATTATGTTATGATGTATTATGATATTATTATGTTATGTGTTATAACAATTATGATGACTTAGTATTTACTTATGTCTTTTTGCTTTTATTATGACATAAAAAAAAAAAAAAAAAAAAGGGTCGGCGTAATAAGCGTTTGCTTCAGCCGTTACCTTTTCGGTCCTTTGCTGGAATATGGTTGTTTTCTTTATTTCATTGATGTGAGGTTGCACTGTGACCGAAATAAATAAATAAATAATAAAAAAAAAATAATAATAGCTAATTGATTGGTTCATGTAACAGACTGACAGAGAGAATAACCTATCATACACTCGATGGGCGGAAAATATCTGCGCCCCGCGGGCGTGGTTATGGTTTGCAATACACATGAATGGGAAAAAAATTAGAGCTGACGTCACGTTTTTTCCATAAAAACCGGAAGCCACATACACAGTAATACGTTTTCCTGATGGGGCGCACCTACCCCTCGCCCTCGTTCCGGTTTGCACAGGAAGTAATAAAATAAAATAAAACGGTGTAAAACATTATTAAAATGCATGTAATCTTCACACTCGACAGTTTTGCATACTTATAAACACATACATGTTTATATATGTACATATACATAAATATATATGCATATATATTTTTTGGTGATCAGGTCGGGGGGGGCGGCGCCCCTGCGCCACACGTCACCAGCCGCCACTGATGCTAGGTTTGGAACCACCACGAAAGAGGACTAGAGGAAGACCAAAGAGGAGGTTCATGGCTACAGTGAAGGAAGACATAAAGATAGTTGGTGTGACTGAAGAGGATACAGGCGATAGGGTTAGATGGAAGAAACTGCCTTGCTGTGCCGACCCTGATGGGAAATGCCAAAAGAAGAAGAAGAAGGCAGCCAGGATGACTTGGCTGGGAAGGATGACAATGACTCAACAAGGAAGTTCAGAGTGATTGCCATTAAATAGGCAGCAAGGTTCACAGGTGTGTGGCATCAGAAATCAAGCTCAGGTTTCCCTAATCGGGGTGATGAGAAAGGTCCAGGGCTCCCTCTGGCGGCAGGCAAGGGGATCAGGACAATTCCCAGGCCAGCCGTGACGCATGGTCCCTCTAGTTTATCTGGGGTCCACTCTACGGGCTATCACTAATGGGACATTTGGGTTGTTTGTATTCGTGATCTGATTTATTGGGTCATCATTGGGTATACTCTTATAACACATTAAAAATAAACAAACTTACGTTCACATCATAGACACACTTGTCCCTGAAGCTTGAAGCTGTAACCGTCTTTTTTCACTCTAGTTTCTTACTCTTTAATGCTCATCTTTATAGGACTATAAAATAATGAAACCATTTCTACCGCACAGAAATCTACAGAGGTTAACACTCTATGTACACATCAAGTGATCCACACATACAGATATTCATTTTTGTGCAGAGGAGCTTTAAAAATGTACATTTATTTCCACATGAACTGATATTATGTTCCTTTGTCGCCAAGGAAGAAGTTCAGCTAGGTTCAAAAAGTGCCAGAGTTTACATCTATAAAACTAACGAGGAACTCCATCTAAACTATGAATCATCTGTATTTATAGATACTTCTCACAGAATAGCATCAAATGCATCTTATTGAAAAAAAAAAGAGAAAAAAGTAGCAATGAATGCGGCATGGTGGTGCAGTGGTTAGCTGAGTGCCCTCGGAGCAAGAAGGTAGGGGGTTCGAGTCCACACAAAAGCTAGAAATGAGTTTATTGTTGACGTTGAAAAACTGAACTCTCTCTTGACAGACTTCTGGCTTAAAGTATAAAAAGGAAATAAAGTATTTTTTTATTTTTAATTTATTCACTGTATTAATCCCTCACCGGAGAAATTTGTGTGCTTCACTACTACACCGCAGTAGGCTGCCACAATGGCGCCAATGTTGGGAGAAACGGGGGTTTATGTGTCTTTGTCATAAAAGGACCCTAGTGGGAATCGGACTTGGAAACTTCCGGTTGACTTCCAATCCGCGGGCGAACGCTATACCAGAATAAATAAAACCATGGTGGCACAGTGGTTACAGGGGCCTCACAGTAAGAAGGTTGGGGTTCAAGTACCAGGTGGGCCGAGGCTTGGAACACTGACCTAATTTCAGGGTTCACAAACTCCGAATTTCGGCAAAACTTGCTTAAAAAAGGCCAAAGCAAGTTCAGTATGTCTGATTTTTTTTGTGTGTTTTCAGGTAAATTAAAAAATTTCTCGACTAGTAGGAGTACACATTAGCTCAATCCAGAGCTTTGATTTTTGGCTTGTTCTTCAACACGATGATGCAGAATCCCAATCATTCTGGACGCTCCATCATTCCTCTTGTAGATACCTGTGCAATCCTTGTAATTACGACATATTGGTCTAGTGACAGACTGACAATCTGCGTGGGATGTACCCTTCCTCTTGTGCATGAACCTTCCTTTTGGCTCCCGTTCTGCACAGGTGAGCCTCACATCGATGAATCGGCTGTTCCGTTCCGTCATCTTCCGCTTGTTCCGGGGTCGGGTCGCGGGGGCAACAGCCTCAAACGGAGGCCTAGGCTTCTCTCACCCCGGCTGCATCCTCTAGCTCACCCGGAAGGATCCCAAGTCGTTCCCCGGCCAGCTGTGAAACATAGTCTCTCCAGCGGGTCCGGGGTCTGCCCCTTGGTCTCCTCCCGGTGGGACGTGCTCGAAACACCCCCGGGGGGCATCCTGAACAAATGCCCGAACCACCCCATCTGGCTCCTCTCGACCTGGAGGAGGAGCGGCTCGACACCGAGCTCCTCCCGGATCGCAGAGCTCCTCACTCGATCTCTGAGTGAGAGCCCAGCCACCCTGCGGAGGAAGCTCATTTCGGCCGCTTGTACCCACAATCTCATTCTTTCGGTTACCACCCACAGCTGGTGACCATAGGTGAGGGTTGGAACGTAAATTTTGTAAATCGAGAGCTGTGAATCGGCTGTGATACGGAATAAACTAATGTATTTCTTAATAAAATTTTACGGAAAAAATACAAAGCATTCGTTCACTTCTCAGCTTATCATGAGGATTCTCTTATCAATATAAATTCTCCTTGCTTTATCTACGTTCACACCTCCGTCTTTCCAAAGTGAGGATGGTAATGTAACCTTTCTACAGATAGTTCAATTGTAAACAGCAAATACTTTCCTCTACATTTCCAATATCGATTTCCTTTTCTTCTTATGCCTGCAACCATGTGTCACTTTTCCATTTTCAAATATCTTTTCACTTCTCACCTCGTGCACCCCCACAGTGAACAGAAGATAAGCAGCTGTGGTGTTTAGAAAGGTTGCATTTTACTTTAGGACGAAACTCAAACTGACATGCAAATCTATTCATATCTGCTGGCTGTGATTAAATATTTCAGCAGTGTATTTTTATAAACATATGGTCAAACTTGTCACCAGTTACTGTGCGTATGAGTGAGACGAAGCATCTCAAGGCAATTGACCGAAAACAGCGAGAGGTTTTAATCATTAAATCACAAAACAAACTACACGTCTGATTAGATGTTCTTGCAAAGAAAAAAAAAAAGAGATATTTTCTGGTCGGAAATATGGGGAAAACATAGTTGAGGAGTGAAGTACACACAAAGAAAATACTACCAAATTAGAAAATTTGTTGTTCCTGATGTTTCGCATAAAACATCAAGAACCAATGGATTTTTTTTTTTTTTTTATGTTTTTCCAACAGTAAATCTCAGTGTATCACTCCTAGAAAATCAATCCGCCCAAACTGTTTTTATTTTTCCTTCTAAATATAGAAAAATGAAACTTGTGCCACATAAAAAATGTTACTATGACTACTAACTTTGCTGTGAGCTCTCTAGTGATCTTCTTCTTTCGGCATTTCCCTTCAGGGGTCGCCACAGCAAGTCAGTTTCTTCCATCTAACCCTATTTGCTGCATCCTCTTTGGCCACACCAACTATCTTCATGACCTCCTTCACTGTATCCATGAACCTCCTCTTTGGTCTTCCTCTAGTCCTCTTTCCTGGTGGTTCCAAACCCAGCATCATTCTTCCTATGTACTCTCTCTCTCCACTGCACATGTCCAAACCATCTCAGACCGGCCTCTCTGACTTTATCTCCAAAACCTCTAACATGTGCTGTTCCTCTGATCCTGTCCATCCTGGTCACTCTCAAAGAGATCGTCAGCATCTTCATCTCTACTACCTCCATCTCTGTTTCCTGTTTTTTTCTCAGTGCTACTGTTTCTAGACCAATCAGCATGGCCGGTCTCACCACGGTTTTGTACACTTTCCCTTTAATTTTAGCTGAGACTCTTCTATCACACATCACACCTGATACATTTCTCCACCCATTCCAGCCTGCCTGCATACACTTCTTCATCTCTTTTCCACACTCTCCATTGCTCTGGACTGTTGATCCTAGATACTTAAAATCTTCCACCTTCTTTATCTCTTCTCCCTGTAACCTCACTAAATGGTTAGTCACGTGGGTAAAAGAGCTCCAAAACACAAGAAAGGCACTACATTGTTGCTAGTAGCTTTTTTTGAGCGGCTGAATGGTAACTAAATTTAGTGTCAAAGTCGCTAAATTGGCAACACTGACTTTCTGTCATAAAAAAGAAAAAAAAAAGTCATATTTTTTTTTCCTCATTTTTTTTCAACATGTCTCGCAGTTGACTCAGGACCAGCCCGCGATCTACCGGTAGACCGCGGTCGACCGGTTGGGCACCCTGGCCTTAGAATTTAATTTGTCGCTGTTTCCTGTCTTTTTCTCAGTGCCACTGTCTCTAGACCAAACCGCATGACCAGTCTCATGCTGTTTGGTCTTCGGATTGAAACGGAAAATTACAGTAAAGATTATTTATCTGAATAGAATGGTGTGAAATGCTGTACACTTAAGGCTCATTAAACCCTGAAAGCAGTTTGTGTTTCGTCAGAAGTTTAACTACACTCAACAATTATTATGATTGCATAAAAAAATCCATTCATACTGTATAGACATTTTTACACCAACTTTTACATTTTTTTTTTCCTGCTAAGAAACACTGCTTATATAATCAGCTAATGTATGTACTTTGGTTAAAAAGTCACTGGATCGTGTTCAAGAGTTCCGTCATGTTCCGCTTGTTTCGGGGTCAGGTTGCAGGGGCAACAGCCTCAAACGGGTAGCCCAGGCCTCTCTCTCCCCGGCTGCATCCTCTAGCTGACCTGGAAGGATCTCAAGTCATTCCCCGGCCAGCTGGAGAGACACAGTCTCTCCAGCGGGTCCGGGGTCTGCCCCTTGGTCTCCTCCCGGTGGGACGTGCCCAAAACACCTCGCCTGCGAGGCGCTCGGGGGGCATTCTGACCAGATGCCTGAACCACCTCATCTGGCTCCTCTCGACCTGGAAGAGGAGCGGCTCGACACCGAGCTCCTCCCGGATGGCAGAGCTCCTCACTCGATCTCTGAGTGAGAGCCCAGCCACCCTGCGGAGGAAGCTCATTTCGGCCGCTTGTACCCGCGATCTCATTCTTTCGGTCACCACCCACAGCTGGTGACCATAGGTGATGGTTGGAACGTAGAACGTGGTTGGAACGTGTTAAAAAGTTACTTAATCAATTTGGTGTGAACTCTTTTTTTTTTTAAATTTGATTTTCAGAGCAGATGGTCCATTGGCTGAACTTCCTGCAGAGACACTTTTCAGCAAACAGCTGGTTGGAACCCTGTGTATTAGAACTGATGAGAAAGCAAAGTTGTTTCCTTTGTTTTTTTCTCTGTGGATGATTTAAATGCCTGACTCCATCGGGGACAGCTCTGTCAGGGAATTGTACCGACCTCCCGTGTCTCTGAGAGCAGCCGCTGACATTTAAAAGTCTTCTCGCCTGATCTAATGTTAATCCTCAGTGCCAGCTATGTTGTCACTTCTCTTAGAATCCGTCACCGTTTTTCTCCCTTCTTCTCTTGTCAATCTCTCCTCTGAGACTTAAACAGGTTGAATGTGTGGATTAAACGCTCTGAAAAAGAAATATGGAAAAAGAAATGACTGAATAAATTCAATGGGAAATTATGTAAGGTTAAACATCCGGTAGGGTGGCTTCGGGAGTGAGTCTAACAAGGCTAGTTGGGCGATTTCCAAATCTTATTATTTTCATCTCTAGCTGGCTAAATACAAACAGATGCAACGTGTTGGTAAAAATACCCGGGCTTGAATGTTTTTTAGAAGTAAAACACCAACCAGTAGGGGCACAGTGGCCTTGCAGCAAGAAAGTCGTGGGTTCAAGTCCCGAGTGGTAACATGGCTTGGAACACTGGCCTTTCAGTTTGCATGTTCGATATACAGTATGTATCGATATCTGGGTACTTTGGTCTCCTCCCAGCTCCCACCCTCCAAAAACATGCATGCAAGCTTGAATGGCCTCTACACGATTGCTCCCTAGTAATAAGTGTACAGTATGTATGGTTGTGTGTGTGGCCCCGCGACAGTCTGGCGATCTGTTAGGGGTGTGCACTGCCCCTCGCCTCAAATCAGCTGGGATGGGCTCTAGAACCTCCGGGTTATTTTATCATGATATACCACAATTTAAGCATGTGTACAATCTCTGAAAACTTAGACAAAATTTTTGTTTTCTTTTGTCCAGCGTTGATGTGACATTTAACTTAACAGTTACAAATAAGAAACATACACTGTGTAGTTACGTTTCATCTTCTCAATCATTTATCCTTGAGGGGGTCCCGGAACATACATTGCATACAATATAAATGTATTTAATAAGAACAGCAGCCATGGCAGAGTTAGTAATTGAATTTCGACTTGGAAATTCAATTACTAACTCTCTTGCTGAAACTGGGTAGACACTAGAGGTGGGCGGCTCGATCCTAATATCGATAATATCGATACCAACGCCGGTATTGATATTGATAGATACTCCAACTACAATATCGATACTTTGGTTGAACTTTTAATCCCCCGCATTTTGCTTTCGTTTTTCTTTTTTTCAAAAAGTCAACCTAATTTATCTGTCTGCAAAATATGCGTAAATGCTGTGTGTCGCGCCTGTATGCTAAAGCGAGGCGGCCCCGCCCCCTGTCTTTCGCTTTGACTTGTCGCATGACTCAGCGACTCGGGGCCAGGAAACAAAAAACAAAAAATGAAAACGGAAGTCGGTAAAAGTAGAGAGAGATGGAGGGAAAAAAAGAGAAGTATCGTGTGGCTGTACTTTGAGGCTACCTGCACCATGTGCAGAAAGGCTGTTAAATATAGGGGTAACACTACCAATTAAAGAATCACCCCAAAGATAAAATTCAGAAACGGAGGAGAAAAACCTGACCCCTTCTGCTTCCCAGAGGCACCGCTCATTAACAGAGACGCTCCAATTTTAATTGTGAAAGAACAACATAATCATCTTTAACATTAGTTAACATTTGTTTGCGTGCAAATGGGCACTTCTATCGATCTACCTACCAACCTGTGTATATACATATACTTGGTCATACTATATACTATATATGACCCTAACCCATGATCCAAAAATACTCATTTAAAAAAATAAAATATCGATATCGGTATCGGTATCGGTAATATTGGTCTGGTGTTTACTTGGTATCGGACCAATACCAAAACTTGCGGTATCGCACACCCCTACTAGACACCCTTGATCTGCATCTCCATTCAGACTGATGTACAGAGAGAAAGAGATGATCTGCAACCTGGGAGCATCCATGTGAGATTGTTTACATCAGACATACAGTGGAGGTAAAAAAAATAAATAAATAAAAACACTGGTTATAAATGAGAAGCTGCTAAATTTCGATGCAATACTTGTTTTGCTCATTAAACTGTCCCTGACCTGTGATTGGCTCTTAACCACTAGGGTTAAACCACGAGGTTTGCTTTGCAGATGTCACCTGCATCTGTTAACATGCTCACCAGAGGTTGAATATTTATGGCTCATAATCCAATTTGGAAAACACAAGTTTTTGGAAATGTAAATGAGTTATTATTGGGTAAGCTGAAGTGAACAAAAAAAAAAAAAAAGCAGCAAAACGCCTCCGTGTTCGTGCAGTTCTTGGACATTCTGTGAGGTGATCGAAAACAGGACGATTGAAGCAAATGCATTTGTGAAAGTCACCCGGTGGTGAAGGTAAGACTCTCAGAGCTGACTTGAATGAAATTTCTGGAAAGGATTAATGATTTATGTCAAAGAAAAATCCTCTGGGGCAGTGGAAATGTTTTTTCTGGAGGTCAGCGGTGATTAGGAAGAGAGGCAGGGAGGAGATAGAAGAAGGGATGACCGAGCAGGGACGTGGATGACTGTGGGGTAAACAGATAACTTGATATTTTTCTCCTCAGTCTGCACTGGGTAGTGGAATATTTTGCTCGGAGGCTGGTGGCCATGAACCACAGGACATTTTATCTGATTTCCTTTTATCTGTATCATCTCTAGCTTTTATTCCACACCTCCATCCCCTCCTCCGATGCTCTCTGCCCACTGCTCGCTGGGTTTCTCCATTAATGCCGTGGCAGGAAGAACCATTAGTGGGATGCTTCATTTGCTGCAACCCACACTGTAAATCAGCAGAGGGTAGAACACTGTCTCCATCATGTAACTGATGGATTCCAAACCATCTCATCACCTCTCTTCAGTCTAACCTGACTCTCCAAAGTTTTTTACCCTAATCCTAAACCAGGGGTGTCAACGACACTACCTTCAGTGTGGTTTGAAAGAGGGATAAAAAATAAACCATAAATAGAATTTTCTATCAACTGCCCTTTCGGAGTTACGAAGGGTGCCGGATCCCATCCCGGCCAATTTAAGGCGAAGGGCAGAGTACACCCCGAACAGGTCGCCAGTCTGTCACGAGGCCACACACATACAACCATCCACACACACACACTTATTCCTAGGGGCAATTTGGCACCGGTCAATCAACCTAGCATGCATGTCTTTGGAGGGTGGGAGGAAACCCACGCAAACATGAGGAGAACATGCAAACTCCACACAGAAAGGACAGTGTTCCGAGCCTTGTCCCCACCCAGGACTCAAACCCACGACCTTCTTGCTGTGAGGCCACTGTGCTACCGACTGTGCCACCGTGCCGCCAGCCTTAAATTAGCCTCAGGCAATTGTTGCCTCTAAGAGGCGCACCTTCGCAATTGCGTACTGCTAGCCGATTAATAGCGCACAAGAAAAGCTATGCAGCACACAACATAAAACTCAAGTTAAACAAAAGATAGAAAAATGAGACAGAGCTCCGGAGCATATCTCTTTTTTTTTCTTTCTGAAACAAATTGCTTCAAACTGCTGTTTCAGAGTTTGGCTCATCACTGCTGCTGATGTCACAAAAGAGTGATAGATTTTGCTCCGCCCCCTTCTGCTCAGGAAGCTTATGTGTTTGCTCAGGCACATAAAAAACTACAGGGAACATTGGCCTCAAATATACTACCTGATTCAATAATTAGACATCGGGCAGAAAAAAACTAGCTTTTTTTTTTTTACAAATTCCAGTGATATAGTGCAAGAAAAATAAGATTAAATTCAAAATACATTATTGTATTTTAAACCAGAAAAGATTTTATTTTTTCATTTTGTGGTTGAATTTTAATGCATTCAGACAGCTTTGAAGGCAGACCAAGAAGTACTTTTACTGAAGAAAAAAAAATGTTAAAATTGCATTTATCTTGACAATTCTGTTTAAATAACTGTATGATTTCGAAAAAAGTTGGAAGGCCAACATGCCTTTGTTACAGCTGCTATTTCTTTTTAACTTTTATAATGCTGCACTAAAATTCATATATATTTTTTAAATGTCACAGTTCAAATACAAAAAGTAATTTTAAATAAAGTTGGATGAAAAGAAGTAATACAATTTGTGTGAAAACTTTCAGATAATAAATCTGTAAACTAGGGGCAAAAGGATGCAAAAACACAAAAACATAGGATAAAAACCAAAGACTATGTATGTACGAACATTCAATGGGGGAAATGCGACAATTACTGTAGATCATGCTGTAAATTAGTCCATAGAACCCAAAAACACTAAGATCTTGGCCCGGGTGGTGAAGACTGCACAGGGTATTGTAGGGTGCCGGCCGCCAGATCTGGATTCGGTCTACAGCTCCCGACTTCAGCACCCACCCAGGTTACGGATTGTTTGTACCTCTCCCATCAAGGAAATGGTACAGGACCTTCAAAACCACCACCTCAGAGACAGTTTTTATGTCCAGAGCTGTGAAAGCAATCATCCCTCCAACCTCCACCGTCTTGCACACTCATCTGACTAGTACTAAGGACCCTTTACAGCAACACACACGTTAACTGCAATAATAAATCACTACATTGCACTGTTAATGTTCTTAAAATCGTCCAGTTGCCTATTTACAGTGGTGGAGCGTAACGAAGTAAATGTACTTCGTTACTGTACTTAAGTAAAAAAATTGTGTATCTGTACTTTATTTAAGTAAAATTTGAGAACAGTACTTTTTACTTTTACTTCACTACATTTTTTTTAGCAAATATCTGTACTTTTACTTCGCTATTTTTTAAAAGTGTGTTTTACATTTTTCGTTACATTTTCGTTCAGGAATTTGAAAATTACACAGTTTTTTTTTTTAGCGCATCTTGAAGCCGCATCGCCAAAATCAAAGTGGGCAGTTGATCGGGAGAAGAAGTAATGAATCGAGGACCAATCAGAATCAAGAGTAAACATTTTCCACATTCATTCAGCGCCAAAAAAACTAACATCAAATATAACACAAATTAAAAAGAGTCAGAAGATCGTTGTTCGTTGTGTTTGCTTTTAGATGAAAGTTGAGTCGTTGTTACACAGAGCAGGGGTGGTTCCAGAATTTTCTAAAGGAGCGGGGGGCGGGGGGCTGAGGTCATTGACAAAGCCAGTATAGGGTTACTGGGGTACTCCCCCCAAAACATTTTAAAAAACAATTGTCATTTTCCTCCATTTTGGCAGCCCATTTGCAGGCCCTCCAAGGGGATAGCTTGACTAGTCCCCTTTCCTTTCTTCGTTTTTTTTTTTTGTGGACTAAAAGAGGGAGGTAAGGGAGGGGTCACGCCCCTGCAGAGCATTTATTTGTGACCCTACAGCACAAAAAATAACATTTGAAGTATGATTGAATACTTTTTTTTTTACTTAAAAAGTAAAATTTACACCAATTACTTTTGTACTTTTACTTAAGTAGATTTTTTTTATTGGTACTTTTACTTAAGTAATGTTTTTGCCTAATTATCTGTACTTTTACTTAAGTACAAAAAGTGAGTACTTCATCCACCACTGCCTATTTGTACTGTTTGTGTCTTTTTATACTGTTTTTATTATTTTTATCTCTACTTCTTTTTTTTATAAATGTTTTTAGCCTGAAGTCTGTCTAAATTTCACTGTGAGGACAGTGACAATAAAGAATAATGAATCTTTCTCTCCTAAAAAAAAAGTTGTGTGAAAATCCTCCTCTACCGACTGTTTAAATGAGCATCATGTTCAGAGTTTATTTCCTTGGAAGATCTTGGCTGATACCGTAACAAAGACATGTTTTGCATTTTTCATCGTCTGGCTTTTTTTTTTTTTTTAAGAGAGAACTAGGAACAAGTAACAACTCTAACGATCTCATTTAAGGTGTGAAATGTTTGTAAAATTTTGAAAGGTATTGTAGAGGATCTCATCGTCTACTGTTACGAAACCGGCAGAAATCTACAAGTGTTTCAGCTCAAATTTGAAATTGTAAAGTAATTCTTTGGCAGTTCAGTGTGTCTTCACACCTGGATCTTCAGTAGTGCGCCATTTGCATCGGACCTTCAACAACTATTGGACTTGCTGTGTACTATCCTGATCTAATAGACAGAAAAATATGATGTGATAGATGAAAAATCCACGATAAACACTTTCACTTATTAAACAAGTGGTGAATAAGTTCCCTGTTTGGCATACTGCCATACACACAACCATCATTAAGGAATATAAACTCTTGAATATAATTCTGATGGAAAGTTCAAAGTATTTTAGATTGCCAAAATGTAAAACTGTGGTGTGAGGCCTTTTAGGCCTGCTTGTTTGTTTTTTTTTCTCCCCCAAAACTCACAGGTGCTGGATGGCTTCTAACGAGAGGATTGGCTGATTGCTCCCAGCTGCACAGACTTACCGGTGGCTATAAAAGACCTGGTGTCACCCACAGTCTCTGTCAGGTCTTCAACGATTCTAGTGGTAAACTGACCACCTCTAAGCTGAGTCAAATTTTGATATCAGACTAATTTTCTTATTCTCCTCACAGGAACCTTCAGCCCTTCCTCTTGGCCATCCAGCACTGCCTGAAGCCGTTATCTCTCTGCTGTGGATTCCTTTGTTCAACACTTAATAAACTGTTAAACCTGCATTTGGATCCTCCTCATTCCCTCTCGCACACAACAGAAGACCTGACCAGAATGGATCCAGCGGGTTCTGCATCACCCTCAGTGTCAGAGATTCTGACCCGACAAGGAATATTCCTGGGACAACAACAACAGGCCATAAAGGCCCTTATGGACGAAAATACTCAATTAAAAACACAGTTACAGGCTTTAACAGACAAAGTAAATAATCTAAGTTCTCTTTTTCTGTCCACAGCCTCGGCACCTCCTTCAGCTATGCCCAGCCCACTCATGGACCACCATATTACGGACCCGGAACCTTTCCATGGAACCCTGGGGAAATGTCGTGGGTTCCTCTTGCAGTGTTCAAATGTCTTTGCTCTAAGACCACGGACTTTCGAATCAGACAAAGTTAAGAATTTGTACATTGTGGGTCTTCTTCGGGGCAGGGCACTGGAGTGGGCCGAGGCCGAAGACGCGGCAGCCCCCCTGGCTGATCGCTCAACATCTGATTTTCTGAGTTTATTCAGAACCATGTTCGAGGTGCCGGACCGGGCTGGAGATGCCTCCCAGCGTCTACTCCACCTTTCCCAGGGAACTCTATCTGTGGCGGAGTTCTCCATCTCATTCCGGACCCTAGCAGTAGAGGCTGGCTGGGGACAGAAGGCACTAAGAGGGGTGTTCCTAAATGCCCTGAATGATCCTCTGAAGGATGAGCTAGCTGGCAGGGGGACCCCATCCACATTGGAGGAACTCATTTCCCTGGCAATACAGTTAGACAACCGTCAAAGAGAGAAACGATATGAAAATACCACCCGGGCCCTACACCCTACTCCAGTTCACAGCCATCGACAGCCTTCCTCGGTCTGCCCCCCACCTAGGGCATTTGCATCTGTTCCACAAGAGGCTGAGCAGCCTTCCACAGAACCAATGCAGTTGGGACAGATGCATCTAACCAAAAAGGAAAGAGAGGTTAGACTAAAAGAAGGAAGGTGTCTCTATTGCGGGTCGAGAAGTCACTTACTCTCAGCTTGCCCTTGTCGCCCAAAAGACGGGGCCCACCGGTAGACCTAGGGTTACGGGTGGGCACAACTAGATGTCATGGTACCCCTAGGCTTATGATTCTTGTGACACTAACCTCTGGTTGTTCCTCTTCTTTTCCGGTCGAAGCGTTGGTGGATTCCGGGGCCGACGGCAACTTCATCGACGCAGATTTTCTCCGTCAGTGTGGATTCCAGTCCCAACCACTCGGAGAACCCATTAATGCCACGGCGATCGATGGACACGTTATTACCAGGGTGACCCACCAGTCCTCCCCGTTGGAGATGGTGGTATCGGGTAATCACCGTGAGCACCTTTCGTTTAACGTTATTTCGTCACCCGGCTCACCCCTTGTGTTAGGTTTCCCCTGGCTTAGGTTGCACAATCCACAGGTCGACTGGCAAAACCGGCGTATCGTCGGGTGGAGCAATCAGTGCCATGCAACTTGCCTCCAATCTGCCGTGACAACCGTCTCTTCTGACACGGTAGGCTCAATCGACCCGGTGGACGTTGCGTCTATCCCGGCAGAGTATCATGACCTCAAAGAGGTCTTCAGTAAGGAGAGGGCACAATCTCTCCCGCCTCATCGGCCATATGATTGCGCCATCGACCTCCTCCCTGGGGCAACCTTACCCGCCAGTCGCCTGTACAATCTGTCTGCTCCAGAGAGGGGGGCGATGGAGAAGTACATCAATGAGTCCCTGGCGTCGGGGCTTATCCGCCCTTCCTCGGCACCCATAGCAGCGGGGTCCTTTTTTGTGGGTAAGAAGGATGGTTCCCTCCGTCCGTGCGTCGATTATCGGGGTCTTAATAACATCACCGTTCGCAACAAATACCCGTTGCCCCTCATTAATTCGGCGTTCGAGCTACTTCAGGGAGCCCGGGTCTTTACAAAACTCGATCTGCGTTGCGCCTACCATCTCGTCCGAATGCGGGAGGGGGACGAGTGGAAGACGGCGTTCAACACCCACCTGGGCCAATTCGAATACTTGGTCATGCCTTTCGGGTTAACTAACGCTCCCGCAGTCTTCCAGGCATTCATTAACGATGTGCTCCGTGACTTCCTTAATCGTTTTGTCTTTGTTTATCTGGACGACATTCTTATTTTTTCGCCCACTGTTGAGGAGCACATCGTCCATGTCCGTGCGGTACTCCAGCGACTCCTTGAGAATCGTCTGTTTGTAAAGGCTGAGAAGTGCGAGTTCCATTCTCAGTCCGTCAACTTCCTTGGTTTTATTGTACACGCTGGGCAGGTTTGCCCGGACCCCGAAAAAGTTAGCGCGGTGGCTGAGTGGCGTCGCAAACTACAACAATTTCTGGGTTTCGCAAATTTTTACAGGCGTTTCATTCGCAATTACAGTCAGGTAGCTCTTCCCCTTACCCAGCTTACTTCCACAGCCAGACCGTTCGTTTGGTCTCCCCAAGCAGAGGGTGCATTCACTGAGCTTAAAAAGAGGTTTACCTCGGCCCCCATTCTGGTCCAGCCCGACCCCTTGAGGCAGTTTATTGTGGAGGTGGACGCCTCGGATTCAGGGGTGGGTGCTGTGCTGTCCCAATACCATCAGGAGGATGGCAAACTCCATCCCTGTGCCTTTTTCTCTAAGCGTCTCTCTGCAGCTGAACAAAACTACGATGTGGGGAATAGAGAACTGCTCGCAGTCAAACTGGCACTCGAGGAATGGAGGCACTGGCTCGAGGGCGCAGAACACCCATTCGTGGTCTGGACAGACCACAAAAACCTCGCTTACATCCAAGCAGCTAAGAGACTCAACTCTCGACAGGCCCGGTGGCAGCTGTTCTTTACACGCTTTAATTTTACCCTCACTTACAGGCCGGGCAACCGCAATACCAAACCTGACGCCCTCTCCCGCCTGCATGACTGTCATCAGTCCAGATCGGAGCCGGAGCCCATTCTACCCCCCTCCTGCGTCATTGGGGCAATCACTTGGGAGATCGAGACTGCAATAAGGGATGGTCTGCAGCATGATCCGGACCCAGGTACTGGCCCAGCTAACCGTTCGTATGTGCCATCCTCTGCCCGCTCCCAGGTTCTCCTATGGGCACATGCATCCCGGTGGTCCTGTCACCCTGGGATTCGCCGTACAATGGCGCTTCTTCAGCGGCGGTTCTGGTGGCCAACGATGGAGGCAGACACTAGGAATTTTGTCGCTGCCTGTTCTGCCTGTTCCCGGGGCAAGGTCCCTCATCGTCCTCCTGCGGGGCTGCTCCATCCCCTACCGGTTCCCAGTCGTCCCTGGTCCCATATCGCACTGGACTTTGTGACCGGACTCCCTCCCTCAGAAGGTAACACTGTTGTGGTCACGATTGTGGACCGATTCTCCAAAGCTGTACATCTGGTGCCTCTTCCTAAACTCCCTTCTGCCTTGGAGACTGCCCAGCTCATGGTGACCCATGTGTTCCGTCTGCATGGTATCCCTCTGGACATAGTCTCTGACCGGGGTCCGCAATTCACATCAGCTGTTTGGAAGTCCTTCTGTAAGGCGCTGGGGGCTTCCGTCAGCTTGTCATCTGGCTTCCACCCCCAATCCAACGGCCAGTCGGAGCGGGCTAACCAACACCTGGAATCCACATTACGGTGCGTGTTGGCCTCTGCCCAGTCCACGTGGTCGTCTCATCTCCCGTGGATTGAGTATGCCCATAATTCCCAAGTTAGTTCCTCCACAGGATTGTCCCCGTTCGAGGCTTCTCTGGGTTACCAACCCCCATTGTTCCCGGATCAGGAACAGGAGCTGGCTGTCCCTTCGGTGCAGCTCCATATCAGACGGTGTCGTCGGATCTGGAGGAAAACTAGGAGGGCTCTCCAACAGGCCTGCGGCCGGGCGCGGCGCCAAGCTAATCGCCACCGTCAGCCAGCCCCAGCATATCAGGTTGGTCAGTCTGTCCTTCTGTCTACCAGGAACATTCCCCTCAGGGCAGAGTCTCGCAAGCTTTCACCCCGCTTCATTGGCCCTTTCCGGATCCTGCGGCTGGTCAACCCGGTCTCGGTAAAGCTCGCCCTGCCCTCTTCCATGAAGGTACATCCTGTGTTCCACGTCTCTCAGATCAAACCGGTTTCTACCAGTCCCCTCCAGCCTTCTTCTGCTCCCCCTCCACCTCCTCGCCTTGTCGACGGCTCGGATGCGTACACGGTCAACCGTCTTTTGGATGTTCGTCGCCGAGGTCGGGGTCTACAGTACCTCGTGGACTGGGAGGGTTATGGCCCGGAGGAACGGTGCTGGGTGCCCCGTTCAGCGATCCTGGACCCTGGCTTGGTCCGGGACTTTCACCGCCGCTTTCCGGACAGGCCTGGTGGTCCGCCAGGTGGCGTCCGTAGAGGGGGGGGTACTGTGGTGTGAGGCCTTTTAGGCCTGCTTGTTTGTTTTTTTTTCTCCCCCAAAACTCACAGGTGCTGGATGGCTTCTAACGAGAGGATTGGCTGATTGCTCCCAGCTGCACAGACTTACCGGTGGCTATAAAAGACCTGGTGTCACCCACAGTCTCTGTCAGGTCTTCAACGATTCTAGTGGTAAACTGACCACCTCTAAGCTGAGTCAAATTTTGATATCAGACTAATTTTCTTATTCTCCTCACAGGAACCTTCAGCCCTTCCTCTTGGCCATCCAGCACTGCCTGAAGCCGTTATCTCTCTGCTGTGGATTCCTTTGTTCAACACTTAATAAACTGTTAAACCTGCATTTGGATCCTCCTCATTCCCTCTCGCACACAACAGAAGACCTGACCAGAATGGATCCAGCGGGTTCTGCATCACCCTCAGTGTCAGAGATTCTGACCCGACAAGGAATATTCCTGGGACAACAACAACAGGCCATAAAGGCCCTTATGGACGAAAATACTCAATTAAAAACACAGTTACAGGCTTTAACAGACAAAGTAAATAATCTAAGTTCTCTTTTTCTGTCCACAGCCTCGGCACCTCCTTCAGCTATGCCCAGCCCACTCATGGACCACCATATTACGGACCCGGAACCTTTCCATGGAACCCTGGGGAAATGTCGTGGGTTCCTCTTGCAGTGTTCAAATGTCTTTGCTCTAAGACCACGGACTTTCGAATCAGACAAAGTTAAGAATTTGTACATTGTGGGTCTTCTTCGGGGCAGGGCACTGGAGTGGGCCGAGGCCGAAGACGCGGCAGCCCCCCTGGCTGATCGCTCAACATCTGATTTTCTGAGTTTATTCAGAACCATGTTCGAGGTGCCGGACCGGGCTGGAGATGCCTCCCAGCGTCTACTCCACCTTTCCCAGGGAACTCTATCTGTGGCGGAGTTCTCCATCTCATTCCGGACCCTAGCAGTAGAGGCTGGCTGGGGACAGAAGGCACTAAGAGGGGTGTTCCTAAATGCCCTGAATGATCCTCTGAAGGATGAGCTAGCTGGCAGGGGGACCCCATCCACATTGGAGGAACTCATTTCCCTGGCAATACAGTTAGACAACCGTCAAAGAGAGAAACGATATGAAAATACCACCCGGGCCCTACACCCTACTCCAGTTCACAGCCATCGACAGCCTTCCTCGGTCTGCCCCCCACCTAGGGCATTTGCATCTGTTCCACAAGAGGCTGAGCAGCCTTCCACAGAACCAATGCAGTTGGGACAGATGCATCTAACCAAAAAGGAAAGAGAGGTTAGACTAAAAGAAGGAAGGTGTCTCTATTGCGGGTCGAGAAGTCACTTACTCTCAGCTTGCCCTTGTCGCCCAAAAGACGGGGCCCACCGGTAGACCTAGGGTTACGGGTGGGCACAACTAGATGTCATGGTACCCCTAGGCTTATGATTCTTGTGACACTAACCTCTGGTTGTTCCTCTTCTTTTCCGGTCGAAGCGTTGGTGGATTCCGGGGCCGACGGCAACTTCATCGACGCAGATTTTCTCCGTCAGTGTGGATTCCAGTCCCAACCACTCGGAGAACCCATTAATGCCACGGCGATCGATGGACACGTTATTACCAGGGTGACCCACCAGTCCTCCCCGTTGGAGATGGTGGTATCGGGTAATCACCGTGAGCACCTTTCGTTTAACGTTATTTCGTCACCCGGCTCACCCCTTGTGTTAGGTTTCCCCTGGCTTAGGTTGCACAATCCACAGGTCGACTGGCAAAACCGGCGTATCGTCGGGTGGAGCAATCAGTGCCATGCAACTTGCCTCCAATCTGCCGTGACAACCGTCTCTTCTGACACGGTAGGCTCAATCGACCCGGTGGACGTTGCGTCTATCCCGGCAGAGTATCATGACCTCAAAGAGGTCTTCAGTAAGGAGAGGGCACAATCTCTCCCGCCTCATCGGCCATATGATTGCGCCATCGACCTCCTCCCTGGGGCAACCTTACCCGCCAGTCGCCTGTACAATCTGTCTGCTCCAGAGAGGGGGGCGATGGAGAAGTACATCAATGAGTCCCTGGCGTCGGGGCTTATCCGCCCTTCCTCGGCACCCATAGCAGCGGGGTCCTTTTTTGTGGGTAAGAAGGATGGTTCCCTCCGTCCGTGCGTCGATTATCGGGGTCTTAATAACATCACCGTTCGCAACAAATACCCGTTGCCCCTCATTAATTCGGCGTTCGAGCTACTTCAGGGAGCCCGGGTCTTTACAAAACTCGATCTGCGTTGCGCCTACCATCTCGTCCGAATGCGGGAGGGGGACGAGTGGAAGACGGCGTTCAACACCCACCTGGGCCAATTCGAATACTTGGTCATGCCTTTCGGGTTAACTAACGCTCCCGCAGTCTTCCAGGCATTCATTAACGATGTGCTCCGTGACTTCCTTAATCGTTTTGTCTTTGTTTATCTGGACGACATTCTTATTTTTTCGCCCACTGTTGAGGAGCACATCGTCCATGTCCGTGCGGTACTCCAGCGACTCCTTGAGAATCGTCTGTTTGTAAAGGCTGAGAAGTGCGAGTTCCATTCTCAGTCCGTCAACTTCCTTGGTTTTATTGTACACGCTGGGCAGGTTTGCCCGGACCCCGAAAAAGTTAGCGCGGTGGCTGAGTGGCCTCGACCCAACACCCGTCGCAAACTACAACAATTTCTGGGTTTCGCAAATTTTTACAGGCGTTTCATTCGCAATTACAGTCAGGTAGCTCTTCCCCTTACCCAGCTTACTTCCACAGCCAGACCGTTCGTTTGGTCTCCCCAAGCAGAGGGTGCATTCACTGAGCTTAAAAAGAGGTTTACCTCGGCCCCCATTCTGGTCCAGCCCGACCCCTTGAGGCAGTTTATTGTGGAGGTGGACGCCTCGGATTCAGGGGTGGGTGCTGTGCTGTCCCAATACCATCAGGAGGATGGCAAACTCCATCCCTGTGCCTTTTTCTCTAAGCGTCTCTCTGCAGCTGAACAAAACTACGATGTGGGGAATAGAGAACTGCTCGCAGTCAAACTGGCACTCGAGGAATGGAGGCACTGGCTCGAGGGCGCAGAACACCCATTCGTGGTCTGGACAGACCACAAAAACCTCGCTTACATCCAAGCAGCTAAGAGACTCAACTCTCGACAGGCCCGGTGGCAGCTGTTCTTTACACGCTTTAATTTTACCCTCACTTACAGGCCGGGCAACCGCAATACCAAACCTGACGCCCTCTCCCGCCTGCATGACTGTCATCAGTCCAGATCGGAGCCGGAGCCCATTCTACCCCCCTCCTGCGTCATTGGGGCAATCACTTGGGAGATCGAGACTGCAATAAGGGATGGTCTGCAGCATGATCCGGACCCAGGTACTGGCCCAGCTAACCGTTCGTATGTGCCATCCTCTGCCCGCTCCCAGGTTCTCCTATGGGCACATGCATCCCGGTGGTCCTGTCACCCTGGGATTCGCCGTACAATGGCGCTTCTTCAGCGGCGGTTCTGGTGGCCAACGATGGAGGCAGACACTAGGAATTTTGTCGCTGCCTGTTCTGCCTGTTCCCGGGGCAAGGTCCCTCATCGTCCTCCTGCGGGGCTGCTCCATCCCCTACCGGTTCCCAGTCGTCCCTGGTCCCATATCGCACTGGACTTTGTGACCGGACTCCCTCCCTCAGAAGGTAACACTGTTGTGGTCACGATTGTGGACCGATTCTCCAAAGCTGTACATCTGGTGCCTCTTCCTAAACTCCCTTCTGCCTTGGAGACTGCCCAGCTCATGGTGACCCATGTGTTCCGTCTGCATGGTATCCCTCTGGACATAGTCTCTGACCGGGGTCCGCAATTCACATCAGCTGTTTGGAAGTCCTTCTGTAAGGCGCTGGGGGCTTCCGTCAGCTTGTCATCTGGCTTCCACCCCCAATCCAACGGCCAGTCGGAGCGGGCTAACCAACACCTGGAATCCACATTACGGTGCGTGTTGGCCTCTGCCCAGTCCACGTGGTCGTCTCATCTCCCGTGGATTGAGTATGCCCATAATTCCCAAGTTAGTTCCTCCACAGGATTGTCCCCGTTCGAGGCTTCTCTGGGTTACCAACCCCCATTGTTCCCGGATCAGGAACAGGAGCTGGCTGTCCCTTCGGTGCAGCTCCATATCAGACGGTGTCGTCGGATCTGGAGGAAAACTAGGAGGGCTCTCCAACAGGCCTGCGGCCGGGCGCGGCGCCAAGCTAATCGCCACCGTCAGCCAGCCCCAGCATATCAGGTTGGTCAGTCTGTCCTTCTGTCTACCAGGAACATTCCCCTCAGGGCAGAGTCTCGCAAGCTTTCACCCCGCTTCATTGGCCCTTTCCGGATCCTGCGGCTGGTCAACCCGGTCTCGGTAAAGCTCGCCCTGCCCTCTTCCATGAAGGTACATCCTGTGTTCCACGTCTCTCAGATCAAACCGGTTTCTACCAGTCCCCTCCAGCCTTCTTCTGCTCCCCCTCCACCTCCTCGCCTTGTCGACGGCTCGGATGCGTACACGGTCAACCGTCTTTTGGATGTTCGTCGCCGAGGTCGGGGTCTACAGTACCTCGTGGACTGGGAGGGTTATGGCCCGGAGGAACGGTGCTGGGTGCCCCGTTCAGCGATCCTGGACCCTGGCTTGGTCCGGGACTTTCACCGCCGCTTTCCGGACAGGCCTGGTGGTCCGCCAGGTGGCGTCCGTAGAGGGGGGGGTACTGTGGTGTGAGGCCTTTTAGGCCTGCTTGTTTGTTTTTTTTTCTCCCCCAAAACTCACAGGTGCTGGATGGCTTCTAACGAGAGGATTGGCTGATTGCTCCCAGCTGCACAGACTTACCGGTGGCTATAAAAGACCTGGTGTCACCCACAGTCTCTGTCAGGTCTTCAACGATTCTAGTGGTAAACTGACCACCTCTAAGCTGAGTCAAATTTTGATATCAGACTAATTTTCTTATTCTCCTCACAGGAACCTTCAGCCCTTCCTCTTGGCCATCCAGCACTGCCTGAAGCCGTTATCTCTCTGCTGTGGATTCCTTTGTTCAACACTTAATAAACTGTTAAACCTGCATTTGGATCCTCCTCATTCCCTCTCGCACACAACAAAAACTATTTTTTTGCTCAGATCTTGCTTTATTTATGGTTGATTCGGACCACTGCAATGGTTGATCTATGTGTATAAATTATATGTATGCTTCCTGAATTAGTCTTATCATAATAGCTCAATGAGTAAGTTGTTGAGACAATTGTTTTGTGATATTGGGCTGTACAAATAAAATTGAATTGAATCCTTAACTTCTGTTACCTTCTTGGAATGTAACCCTGTCATTGATAAAACAAAACAAAAAAACATAAATGTAACAGCTATGTCCTTCACTATATTCAAGTAGTCAATCTGGCATCTGACTTTTTAGGTAATTATACTAGCCATCCTGATTGCTCTTTTTCCTGCCAGCGTTGCTGCGGACACCTTTTGTTATTATTTGGTTCTGAATAAATTCTTAAACTGAGTCCAGCAGTTGGCGTTTCACAATAACAGAAACATTATGTGGGGTTCTTTGTTTTGTTTTGTTTTTTGGTCTAGACTGAAAAAAAAGTGAGAACGATAAGAAGTAATTAAAAATACAATAATTCATAGACAATACTTTGTTGGTCTTTTTTCATTTGCACCCATTCTCGTTGGTATTTTATGGAACAAATCTAAATAGATAGATGTTCATTCCTTCTTATTTCCTTTTTGTTCAAAATACTAAAACCATTTTTTATTAGGGTTGGGGTTGATTAATTTATGAACCATTTTTCTTTAAGAAAGTCTAAGACAAACTCAGTGGCGGCTCGTGACGTGTGGCGCAGGGGCGCCGCCCCCCCGACCTGATCACCAAAAAATATATATGCATATATATCTATATATACATATATAATACATGTATGTGTTTATAAGTATGCAAAACTGCCGAGTGTGAAGATTACATGCATTTTAATTGTGGTGTGAGGCCTTTTAGGCCTGCTTGTTTGTTTTTTTTTTCTCCCCAAAACTCACAGGTGCTGGATGGCTTCTAACGGGAGGATTGGCTGATTGCTCCCAGCTGCACAGACTTACCGGTGGCTATAAAAGACCTGGTGTCACCCACAGTCTCTGTCAGGTCTTCAACGATTCTAGTGGTAAACTGACCACCTCTAAGCTGAGTCAAATTATGATATCAGACTAATTTTCTTATTCTCCTCACAGGAACCTTCAGCCCTTCCTCTTGGCCATCCAGCACTGCCTGAAGCCGTTATCTCTCTGCTGTGGATTCCTTTGTTCAACACTTAATAAACTGTTAAACCTGCATTTGGATCCTCCTCATTCCCTCTCCTACACAACAGAAGACCTGACCAGAATGGATCCAGCGGGTTCTGCATCACCCTCAGTGTCAGAGATTCTGACCCGACAAGGAATATTCCTGGGACAACAACAACAGGCCATAAAGGCCCTTATGGACGAAAATACTCAATTAAAAACACAGTTACAGGCTTTAACAGACAAAGTAAATAATCTAAGTTCTCTTTTTCTGTCCACAGCCTCGGCACCTCCTTCAGCTATGCCCAGCCCACTCATGGACCACCATATTACGGACCCGGAACCTTTCCATGGAACCCTGGGGAAATGTCGTGGGTTCCTCTTGCAGTGTTCAAATGTCTTTGCTCTAAGACCACGGACTTTCGAATCAGACAAAGTTAAGAATTTGTACATTGTGGGTCTTCTTCGGGGCAGGGCACTGGAGTGGGCCGAGGCCGAAGACGCGGCAGCCCCCCTGGCTGATCGCTCAACATCTGATTTTCTGAGTTTATTCAGAACCATGTTCGAGGTGCCGGACCGGGCTGGAGATGCCTCCCAGCGTCTACTCCACCTTTCCCAGGGAACTCTATCTGTGGCGGAGTTCTCCATCTCATTCCGGACCCTAGCAGTAGAGGCTGGCTGGGGACAGAAGGCACTAAGAGGGGTGTTCCTAAATGCCCTGAATGATCCTCTGAAGGATGAGCTAGCTGGCAGGGGGACCCCATCCACATTGGAGGAACTCATTTCCCTGGCAATACAGTTAGACAACCGTCAAAGAGAGAAACGATATGAAAATACCACCCGGGCCCTACACCCTACTCCAGTTCACAGCCATCGACAGCCTTCCTCGGTCTGCCCCCCACCTAGGGCATTTGCATCTGTTCCACAAGAGGCTGAGCAGCCTTCCACAGAACCAATGCAGTTGGGACAGATGCATCTAACCAAAAAGGAAAGAGAGGTTAGACTAAAAGAAGGGAGGTGTCTCTATTGCGGGTCGAGAAGTCACTTACTCTCAGCTTGCCCTTGTCGCCCAAAAGACGGGGCCCACCGGTAGACCTAGGGTTACGGGTGGGCACAACTAGATGTCATGGTACCCCTAGGCTTATGATTCTTGTGACACTAACCTCTGGTTGTTCCTCTTCCTTTCCGGTCGAAGCGTTGGTGGATTCCGGGGCCGACGGCAACTTCATCGACGCAGATTTTCTCCGTCAGTGTGGATTCCAGTCCCAACCACTCGGAGAACCCATTAATGCCACGGCGATCGATGGACACGTTATCACCAGGGTGACCCACCAGTCCTCCCCGTTGGAGATGGTGGTATCGGGTAATCACCGTGAGCACCTTTCGTTTAACGTTATTTCTTCACCCGGCTCACCCCTTGTGTTAGGTTTCCCCTGGCTTAGGTTGCACAATCCACAGGTCGACTGGCAAAACCGGCGTATCGTCGGGTGGAGCAATCAGTGCCATGCAACTTGCCTCCAATCTGCCGTGACAACCGTCTCTTCTGACACGGTAGGCTCAATCGACCCGGTGGACGTTGCGTCTATCCCGGCAGAGTATCATGACCTCAAAGAGGTCTTCAGTAAGGAGAGGGCACAATCTCTCCCGCCTCATCGGCCATATGATTGCGCCATCGACCTCCTCCCTGGGGCAACCTTACCTGCCAGTCGCCTGTACAATCTGTCTGCTCCAGAGAGGGGGGCGATGGAGAAGTACATCAATGAGTCCCTGGCGTCGGGGCTTATCCGCCCTTCCTCGGCACCCATAGCAGCGGGGTCCTTTTTTGTGGGTAAGAAGGATGGTTCCCTCCGTCCGTGCGTCGATTATCGGGGTCTTAATAACATCACCGTTCGCAACAAATACCCGTTGCCCCTCATTAATTCGGCGTTTGAGCTACTTCAGGGAACCCGGGTCTTTACAAAACTCGATCTGCGTTGCGCCTACCATCTTGTCCGAATGCGGGAGGGGGACGAGTGGAAGACGGCGTTCAACACCCACCTGGGCCAATTCGAATACTTGGTCATGCCTTTCGGGTTAACTAACGCTCCCGCAGTCTTCCAGGCATTCATTAACGATGTGCTCCGTGACTTCCTTAATCGTTTTGTCTTTGTTTATCTGGACGACATTCTTATTTTTTCGCCCACTGTTGAGGAGCACATCGTCCATGTCCGTGCGGTACTCCAGCGACTCCTTGAGAATCGTCTGTTTGTAAAGGCTGAGAAGTGCGAGTTCCATTCTCAGTCCGTCAACTTCCTTGGTTTTATTGTACACGCTGGGCAGGTTTGCCCGGACCCCGAAAAAGTTAGCGCGGTGGCTGAGTGGCCTCGACCCAACACCCGTCGCAAACTACAACAATTTCTGGGTTTCGCAAATTTTTACAGGCGTTTCATTCGCAATTACAGTCAGGTAGCTCTTCCCCTTACCCAGCTTACTTCCACAGCCAGACCGTTCGTTTGGTCTCCTCAAGCAGAGGGTGCATTCACTGAGCTTAAAAAGAGGTTTACCTCGGCCCCCATTCTGGTCCAGCCCGACCCCTTGAGGCAGTTTATTGTGGAGGTGGACGCCTCGGATTCAGGGGTGGGTGCTGTGCTGTCCCAATACCATCAGGAGGATGGCAAACTCCATCCCTGTGCCTTTTTCTCTAAGCGTCTCTCTGCAGCTGAACAAAACTACGATGTGGGGAATAGAGAACTGCTCGCAGTCAAACTGGCACTCGAGGAATGGAGGCACTGGCTCGAGGGCGCAGAACACCCATTCGTGGTCTGGACAGACCACAAAAACCTCGCTTACATCCAAGCAGCTAAGAGACTCAACTCTCGACAGGCCCGGTGGCAGCTGTTCTTTACACGCTTTAATTTTACCCTCACTTACAGGCCGGGCAACCGCAATACCAAACCTGACGCCCTCTCCCGCCTGCATGATGGTCATCAGTCCAGATCGGAGCCGGAGCCCATTCTACCCCCCTCCTGCGTCATTGGGGCAATCACTTGGGAGATCGAGACTGCAATAAGGGATGGTCTGCAGCATGATCCGGACCCAGGTACTGGCCCAGCTAACCGTTCGTATGTGCCATCCTCTGCCCGCTCCCAGGTTCTCCTATGGGCACATGCATCCCGGTGGTCCTGTCACCCTGGGATTCGCCGTACAATGGCGCTTCTTCAGCGGCGGTTCTGGTGGCCAACGATGGAGGCAGACACTAGGAATTTTGTCGCTGCCTGTTCTGCCTGTTCCCGGGGCAAGGTCCCTCATTGTCCTCCTGCGGGGCTGCTCCATCCCCTACCGGTTCCCAGTCGTCCCTGGTCCCATATCGCACTGGACTTTGTGACCGGACTCCCTCCCTCAGAAGGTAACACTGTTGTGGTCACGATTGTGGACCGATTCTCCAAAGCTGTACATCTGGTGCCTCTTCCTAAACTCCCTTCAGCCTTGGAGACTGCCCAGCTCATGGTGACCCATGTGTTCCGTCTGCATGGTATCCCTCTGGACATAGTCTCTGACCGGGGTCCGCAATTCACATCAGCTGTTTGGAAGTCCTTCTGTAAGGCGCTGGGGGCTTCCGTCAGCTTGTCATCTGGCTTCCACCCCCAATCCAACGGCCAGTCGGAGCGGGCTAACCAACACCTGGAATCCACATTACGGTGCGTGTTGGCCTCTGCCCAGTCCACGTGGTCGTCTCATCTCCCGTGGATTGAGTATGCCCATAATTCCCACGTTAGTTCCTCCACAGGATTGTCCCCGTTCGAGGCTTCTCTGGGTTACCAACCCCCATTGTTCCCGGATCAGGAACAGGAGCTGGCCGTCCCTTCGGTGCAGCTCCATATCAGACGGTGTCGTCGGATCTGGAGGAAAACTAGGAGGGCCCTCCAACAGGCCTGCGGCCGGGCTCGGCGCCAAGCTAATCGCCACCGTCAGCCAGCCCCAGCATATCAGGTTGGTCAGTCTGTCCTTCTGTCTACCAGGAACATTCCCCTCAGGGCAGAGTCTCGCAAGCTTTCACCCCGCTTCATTGGCCCTTTCCGGATCCTGCGGCTGGTCAACCCGGTCTCGGTAAAGCTCGCCCTGCCCTCTTCCATGAAGGTACATCCTGTGTTCCACGTCTCTCAGATCAAACCGGTTTCTACCAGTCCCCTCCAGCCTCCTTCTGCTCCCCCTCCACCTCCTCGCCTTGTCGACGGCTCGGATGCGTACACGGTCAACCGTCTTTTGGATGTTCGTCGCCGAGGTCGGGGTCTAACAGTACCTCGTGGACTGGGAGGGTTATGGCCCGGAGGAACGGTGCTGGGTGCCCCGTTCAGCGATCCTGGACCCTGGCTTGGTCCGGGACTTTCACCGCTGCTTTCCGGACAGGCCTGGTGGTCCGCCAGGTGGCGTCCGTAGAGGGGGGGGTACTGTGGTGTGAGGCCTTTTAGGCCTGCTTGTTTGTTTTTTTTTTCTCCCCAAAACTCACAGGTGCTGGATGGCTTCTAACGGGAGGATTGGCTGATTACTCCCAGCTGCACAGACTTACCGGTGGCTATAAAAGACCTGGTGTCACCCACAGTCTCTGTCAGGTCTTCAACGATTCTAGTGGTAAACTGACCACCTCTAAGCTGAGTCAAATTATGATATCAGACTAATTTTCTTATTCTCCTCACAGGAACCTTCAGCCCTTCCTCTTGGCCATCCAGCACTGCCTGAAGCCGTTATCTCTCTGCTGTGGATTCCTTTGTTCAACACTTAATAAACTGTTAAACCTGCATTTGGATCCTCCTCATTCCCTCTCCTACACAACATTAATAATGTTTTACACCGTTTTATTTTATTTTATTACTTCCTGTGCAAACCGGAACGAGGGCGAGGGGTAGGTGCGCCCTCCCAAGAAAACGTATGAGTGTGTATGTGGCTTCCGGTTTTTATGGAAAAAACGTGACGTCAGCTCTAAATTTTTTCCCATTCATGTGTATTGCAAACCATACCCACGCCCGCGGGGCGCAGAGATTTTCCGCCCATCTGGTGTGTGATAGGTTATCTTCTCTGTCAGTCTGTTACATGAACCAATCAATTAGCTATAAGCTGACCTATAAATCCCACCCACGCCACGCTCTTTCTTTTCACTGCGGAATTCTGGGAGTCTTCATCATGGCGTCGGAAGCTAGTTTAGTTGCTAACAATGCTACTGGCTTTTTCAAAGAGAATTCAGTGTCGTCCCTTCTACAGAATCCGTTTTCTAAGTGTTCTAAAGAAGAAAAAAGAAGAGTGAAGAAGCTTTGACTGGACACCCCAGATTTGACTGTGCAACAAAACAGTGGAGATCGCGGCCGCTTTAATGTGAGAGGATAAGAAACACTGGATGAGAAACACTTTTTTTGTTTCCCCTGCTTATTGTTTAGTTCAGCAGCAACTAAAAAGGTGTGGATATCAACAGGGGTGAGTGACTTGAAGCATTTGTCTGAAAAGTGCAAACGTCATGAAATTTGCTGCACCCATCTTGATAGTAGCTATAAGCTAGGTGTTTTTGGCAGTAGTAACATCCTGGCACAATTAAATGAAGGCTACCGAACTGGCATAAGGAAACATGATGAAGAAGTCACCAAAAACAGACACATATTGTCACGAATAATTTTATATTTATTTTATATATATATTTATATATACTTTTATATAATATATCTAAAAAAAAAATTTGTGTGTGTTTGAAAAATGTGCGCCCCCCCAGTTTTTTTTACCACCAGTTGCCACTAGACAAACTTCTTCAGTAGTTTTTTACAAAGCACATGAAATGTACTGAAGTTTTTTGTTATTTTTTTCTTTATCCTGTAGGTGGGTGAGGAGCATTGGATATTCCATGCATAAAACAAAAATGTATCTTCTCTTTTTCTTCTAATTTGTTTTGCTGTAGTTTTGCAAAGAAACAAGTAGTGGCTAAAACAAGATTTAAAAAACTTTTCCAACTTGTCTGGTGACGGAAACCACCGAAACTTTAACAAGCTAATTAGAGTGTGAGAGATGGTGGAAGTTGTGCTCGAGAGCTTTCAGTGTGCAACATAACAGGATAAAGTTGCTTGTGTGTGTTTCTGTGTGCATTTGTGTGTACCAGGTAGAGCACCCTCTCCTGTAGCTACATCTTCTGTTAATGTGTAAGATGACAAAAAGCAGCTGGGTAAATTAAACACATCCCGACATAGCCTAGAAGGAGATTGATGATGTATAAAAATTTGATAAGAAACTAGTTTGTAGTTCTTAAATAAGAAAAGCTTCAATTTGAAAACTTTCTGTTACAGCAAAACATCTGCGCGTAGGTTTTTTTTTTTTTTTTTTGAGATTTCATTCAGCTTAAAGCCTGTTAATGGTTTATTGATAACAGTGAGGTTGAACCTGCCGTAGAACAGCTAGAGACAACCAATCAGGATGCTGAGAGGGAATTTGTGTATATTAAACATCACCGATATAAAGATTCTGATGTTACAGCTATGGGAAAATGAAAATCATAGGAGCTAAACTCTGTTAAAGCTAAACCACACTGGCAGCAACAGCCAGATCTGCAAGCACCAGATGCAAACCTCGACCTCCCAAACTAGGTTGTCCCAGCTCTTTGTCTGTGGCTATTTGTTATAAAATAGCTCTAAATTAAAGAGGTAATAAGCGATATGATCAAATAAAATATGACATGACAATATTCGATATAAGCAGGTGCAAATAGGATAGGCCCAAAATTATTTACTTTTACATATTCTATTCATCCCTCACCGGGGAAATTTGTGTGCTAAATTACTACACCGCAGCAGGCTGCCACGGCGGCGCCAATGGTGGGAGAAACGAGGGGTTAGGTGTCTTCTCAAGGGACCCTAGACGTGAACTCAGTGGGAATCAAACCCCCGATCTTCCAGTCCACAGTGCTCTACCACTGAGCCACCGTCTCCCATCTGAAATCATCACAATAATTTGTGTTCGTAAAATGACGATAGAAATGACAATAAACAGAAATAACTATGTCATCATAAATGTAAATATATTGATTCAAATCTTTCAATGATCCACTAACAATTTAAAAATTTGAATTTAAGAAAATGATAATTGTCCAGAAAGTTGTTGAAACTACCCGCAAACTTTCTCTGCTGGATCCAGATACCAAGCAATGCCAAAAATAGACATAAATTCAAGTGGACTTATAAACACATGATCTGGTCACAACGTTGATGGTATGTGCTGCAAATTATCATCACTTGCACATTGACATTATCCTCTCGCCTGCCGCCAGAGGAAGCCCTGGATGTTCCTCATCACCCTGACAAGGGACACTTGAGATTGATTCCTGATGCCACACATCTGTGGACTCTGCCATCTATTTAAGGGCAATCACATCTATTGACTTCTTTAGATATTTAGCTGTAGAGTAGAGTAAGCTAATATTTAAACAATAATCTTTGACACATTGGTTGCTCGTCCCGGGGGAGGGATCCCTCTTTCATGTGGATCCCCACGAGGTTTCTTATTTTTTTTCCCCACTGATGGGTTTTTTAGGAGTTTTTTCTCACCGTGAAGGAGAGTCTAAGGGCATAAATGTGCTAGTCTTGTTTAGTTAGCATTTGTTAGTTATTTTTCTTGTTGTGTATTTGTGTTAATACATTCCTCTTTTTCTTGTGAAGCCCATTGAGACGGAAATTCTGTGATTTTGGGCTGTACAAATAAAATTGAATTGAATCATTCCCTGGTTGCTTGACCATCAACACACTCTGATAACAACCTTTTGCCATGCCAAAACTTTGTTTTTCTTTTCCCAATATTAATGAACTGCCAAATTTAAATAAACCATGTTTTCTGTCTGCGATTGGGTCCTCCTCTTTCCACCTGCACACCGCTTCTTGACACACATGATGTTCGTGTAATTGCAATGAGATGACAACAATTTTACCTAGCTATTGCTGTGACTCACTGTCCTCACTTGCAAATAATTCCCATGGTTTTATTAAGAAAAAAATAAAAATAAATTCATCATGTTACTTTAAAAGAGGTTGTGGTATTAAAATATTTTTCTGAATCTTTTTGTTTTGTCGTATTTTTAGTTATTCCTGTTAGCACGATTGTACTGATGGACAAGGATAATAAATACTCTGTTTCTTTGAGAAATAAATGATAATTATCGACTAGTCAAAACAAGTAATTGAACTGTGGTCTGTGCTGCCTATTCACATTTCAACATTTCTGAATAAAAAAAAAGAGAGAAATGGAACAAAAGCAAATAAAGTTTTGATGCAGAATTTTTTTTAAATTTTCACTAAAAACAAATGATTCACACCCTAAAAAAAATCTTTTGCATACAATCATTATTATTGTTATTTTAAACGTTCATAAATGTATATTTCTTCAATTCACTGGGACGACGGTCAAAGCTCTCGATTTACAAGTCAATCTACGTTCCCACCCTCACCTATGGTCACCAGCTGTGGGTGATGACCAAAAGGGAGGAGCTCTGTGTCAAGCCGCTCCTCTTCCAGGTTGAGAGGAGCCAGATGGGGTGTTTTGGGCATCTGGTCAGGATGCCCCCCGAGCGCCTCGCTGGTGAGGTGTTTTGGGCATGTTCCATCAGGAGGAGACCAAGAGGCTGACCTCGGACCCGCTGGAGAGACTATGTCTCACAGCTGGCTGAGGAACGACTCGGGATCCTTCCGAGTGAGCTGGAGGATGCAGCTTGGGTGAAAGAAGCCTGGTCCTCCTGCCTGAGGCTGTTGCCCCCGTGACCTGGCCCCGGATAAGCGGAAGACGACGGATCGGAATTGACTGTTCCATAATCTGATCCTTTAGATTGAAATACACCATTCTGATTTGCCTATTTTAAAAACCTCCCTTTTTTTTAAACAATAAATACTTGGTATTTTATAAAGTGTTGTGGAGGCACATTCTGAATCTCTGACTTAACAAGATGCCGTCTGGAGGCTTCAGGGACCTGTGTTAGATGTGCCCGCCATTACTTCTGTCTGTGTGTGAGAGAGTGTGTTTTATGAGAGTATTTGCTCTACAGGAGGGTTCCTGGTACATCTGTTCTCCATCTAGTCATCAACCCAGCAGCATCTCGTCTGATCTAAAGCAAAGCAGCACTTCATCTCTACCTGAGTGGAGAAAAAAATGTCACTAAAATGAGTAAAAGAATGTCTTCTGTAAAGCAAATTCATAAACTAAAAAGAAGTGTTTCAAATCCTGTTGAGTTCGTGTTCAACAATCGTGAAGTTTTTAGTAGCTCATTCACACAAGAAACATTTTTCTAATATTCTTCTGAATTTAGTCATTTTAGCCCAGATTGTATTCATTTTATTTAGAACTTTTCAAGCTTTATGTTGAATCTTTTAAATTTCATCCCGCATCTTTGCAGCGACATTACGGATTTTTTCCGATTTATTCCGAAACTTAGTTTTTGTTTTATTTGTTTTGACCGACTGCATTCTGGATAATTTGAACTTTTTCTGAAGTCTTACGTACTTCCCTTTGAATTTTACTAACTTTATTTTGAGTTTTATTCATTTTCTTCTTTATATGACAAACATATTGTGAGTTCAAATTGTTTTATATCTTCTTCTCTTTTTGGCATTTCCCTTCAGGGGGCGCCACCGCAAGTCACTTTTTTCTATCTAACCCTATGTCCTGCATCCTCTTTGGTCACGCCAACTATCATCATGTCTTTCTTCACTGTATCCATGAACCTCCTCTTTGGTCTTCCTCTAGATCAAGGGTGCCCATTACGTCGCAGTCGATCGCGATCGACTGGTTGATCGCGATTGACCGGTTGATCACGATCGAGTGGTTGATTGCGATCGACTGGTTGATCGCAAAGGCATTATGGGTAGATAGCATGTCATTAAAAAAAAAAGTCGGCGCCAGCCTATCATCAGCCTCACAATGATATCAGTCTAAAATTTAGGGACTCTTTTTTTTTTTTTCCAAAAAAGTGTCAATGTAGCGGCTTTTCTGCTGTTACTGGAGATTTTTGGAGTCTGTGACGTGAAATCACGTTATTAAGCCTGTAATCAATAAGCAGCCCGTAGTGCTGCTGTGGCCCCTCCCCCTCGCAAAGCGCTGTGAGTGTGTGCGTATGTAACAACTTGTGTTGCAGGGGTAGTTACAGCAGGCTGGAAGCAATCTTTTGGGGTTAGCAATGGTAACGTGGGACTGGTAGATCTCAGGAGGTTTGACATTTGTAAAGTAGATCTTGGGACAAAAAAGGTTGAGCACCCCTGGTCTAGATAATGGTCTTCCTTTCCAAAACATGGACTAAAATCCTTCATAAAGTTGGTCATTCTTAAGTCATTAGCGTCAATTGCAAATCGAAGGTAAAAACGTAATAAAATCCAGAATAGTTTTAATCTGCAATAACACAAATTAAATTTTGATTAAGCTGAATCAACAATGTTCTGAAAAGTTAAAAATTTTTTAAAGATTCTTGTGCATTTTCATAGCGAGAAATGACCGAATGAAAAACTGTGATTTTGTATCAAACATCATCAGAAAATTTGATGTTGTATTTACTGACTGTGATAAAATAAAGCAGAACACATGTTTCCGCCTTGTTTTCTCATTTGAATCTCTCTCTCCATCTCTAAGCAGCTGTTTTTATTCCATTCACAGCTTCCCATGTTCTGGCTTTACATCTTTTATGTTTCTTGGTTACTAAGCACGAACTGTCTGAAATGAGGGCGTTTTTTTTCCCCTCCAGCAACATGTTCGCCTGAAGAAAAGAAAAAAAACTTAACGACGACCTATACTTATACACATCATGGAGCTAAACTACTTCACATGCAATAATAATTCTAACCATGTTTAAGTACTGAGACGTTTAGAGAAAAGAAGCTATGTGCATCATTTAAACATGTCTCAAGACAAATTGCTAGAGGGAAACAACATAAATAATCATTTGGTAAAAGAAAGAAATCTTCTAGTCCATGCAGCCGATGGTTTGACCGCCAGGATCCCCGTCGCCCATCTTTTCCTTCACCCGACCCCTATGGCTCTTCCAGCAGGTTTTGAGTCCATTATAAGGACGGCCCTAGTCTCCTATTCTTATGTGAGGGAAGGACGGAGCGGTAGATCGACACAAAGATCTGTGCAGCGTCCACAATAATCTGGAAGCTCCATAAATCCATCGTGGCTAAGAAAAAGCTGAGGCGTAAAGCAACGCTCTCGATTTACCAGTTGAAATACATTCCCACTCGCCTGCGGTCACCAGCTGTGGGTGGTGACCAAAAAAAACAGATCACGGATACAATCGGCCGAAATGAACTTACTCCAAAGGGTGGCCGGGCTCCCACTCAGAGATAAAGTGAGGTGCTCTGGGCGGAGCTTAGAGTAGAGCTGTTGCTTTAAAGTTTAGCAAAAAAAAGTTATCCAGAAACTTTCTTTCTTTTTATGGCTTTCAAAACCATAAAGGGAGGGAGTTACTTGGTCCCCGGTTGCACAGATGCTGTTTTTACTCACACACAATGTGTGATAAGTGATTGATTACGGCTCTAATCAGTGGATGTGCTGCAGCTGTTTCCAGCCAGATGTTGGAGGAGCAGTGTGAGACGTTCCTCATTCGTCTATCCAAACATTTACCACCGTCATCTCTGTCAAATTTCTCAGTTCTTTACAGCCTCTTTCTTGGGGTCTTGTTCATGAGTGGGGGAAGGATGGAGCGGAAGATCAACAGGTGGATCGGTGCCGCATCAGCAATAACTAGGATGCTGCATCGGTCCGTTGTGGTACAGAAAGAGCTGAGCCGAAAGGCAAACCTCTCTGTTTACAATTTGATCTAAATTCCCATTCTCACCTATGGTCACCAGCTGTGGGTGGTGAACGAAAGAATGAGATCGCAGGTACAAGTGGCCAAAATGAGCTTCCTCCGCAGGGTGGCTGGGCTCTCACTCAGAGATTGGGTGAGGAGCTCTGCCATCCGGGAGGAGCTCGGTGTCGAGCCGCTCCTCCTCCAGGTCGAGAGGAGCCAGATGGGGTGGTTCGCGTATCTGGTCAGGATGCCTCCCGACGCCTCGCATGCGAGGTGTTTTGGGCACGTCTCACCAGGAGGAGACCAAGCGGCAGACCCCGGACCCGCTGGAGAGACTATGTTTCACAGCTGGCCGGGGAACGACTTGGGATTCTTCAGGTGAGCTGGAGGATGCAGCCCGGGAGAGAGAGAGGCCTGGGCTGCCCGCTTGAGGCTGTTGCCCCCGCGACCCGACCCCGGAACAAGCGGAAGATGACGGAACGGCTCTAAAAAAATTCAAACAACCTGCATGGAGACGCAAACATGATATTAAAGAGAAAAGGAGGGAATAGAAAGAACCGGACAACAAGTGGAAAAATGAGAATAAAACAACAAGCCCAGAAGGAAAACCTGAAATTTTTTGGCATATTTGCTATTTGTTGGATCTGCAGTGATGCCATCTGCTGCTTCGGTTGTCCTTCACTCTGAATAAATACACATCTTTCCTTCCTTCTATGACTGACTTTGTAGAAGGTTAATAAATTCCTGAAGATGCTTTTGGCAGACATAATGCATCAGAAGCGGGAAACGTCACACACTGCTTATTAAATTAACCGAAATCCTGGGCTCTAATTGCGATGCAGGAGTTCCAGGATCTGGAAGAAAACTAAATATTCAGCTGGTTGCAGAACAAATCTTTATTCACTGCTTTACGTGTTTACTTGTGGCACATTGTGCAGTTTCCACGGCAGCAAAAGGAAGAAGTTGCTCTCTGTACTTTGGTGCCATATTTCTAAGGAATTAACCTCAGAACATTTGATTCTGGAGTGTCTCCAAAGTGCAGGAGTTTGTCTTTATCAAAGCAGATGCACTACTGATGGAAGAATGAGTGGGAGAGGGCCAAATGGTTCTTTATGTTTGGCTCATTCGGTAAATGTAAACCATCAAGATCAACTGGCTGTACATGAAGAAGTTTAAAATCCCCTAATCTTTGGCTTCATTCAGAGAAGCAATAGGGAGATGAAATTTTCTTCCAACTTTGATTTCATCGTACCATCTTTTCCACTTCTTTCATGATTAGGACAACAGCCTATGAAGGAAAGCGAGGACTTTCCTGACTTCTTCCTCTTCTTTCCACATTTCCCCTTTGGGGTCACCACTGCAAGTCAGTTTCTTCCATCAAACCCTATCTGCTGCATCCTCTGTAGCCACACCAACTATCTTCATGTCTTCCTTCACTGTATCCATGAACCTCCTCTTTGGTCTTCCTCTAGTCCTCTTTCCTGGTGGTTCCAAATCCAGCATCCTTCTGCTGATGTACTCGGTCTCTCTTGTCCATACATGTCCAAACCATATCAGTTTGGCCTGTTTGACATTATCACCAATACCTCTAACGTGCTGTTCCTCTGATCCTGTCCATCCTGGTCACTCCCAGAGAGATCCTCAGCATCTTCATCTCTGCTACCTCCATCTCTGCTTCCTGTCTTTTCTTCAGTCCTCCTGTTTCTAGACCAAACAGCATGGCCGGTCTCACCATGGTTTTGTACACTTTCCCTTTAATTTTAGCTGAAACTCTTCTGTCACACATCACACCTGATACTTTCCTCCACCCGTTCCAGCCTGTCTGCATACACTTCTTCACCTCTTTTCCACACTCTCCATTGCTCTGGACTGTTGATCCTAAGTACCTAAAATCTTCCACCTTCTTCATCTCTTCTCCCTGTAACCTCACTTTTCCATTTGGATCCCTCTCATTCACACACATGTACTCTGTCTTACTCTGACTAATCTTCATTCCTCTTCTTTCTAGTGCAAACCTTCACCTCTCCAACTTTTCCTCCACCTCTTCCCTCCTCTCACAACAGATCACAATGTCATCTGCAAACATCGTGGACTTTTATGACAATGCACCCAAATCACCCCCACTTACCCCTATCAACCTAGAAGACCAATAACTCTAAGTTTAATACATACATAATTTTCAGTGATAATTTTTGCTTCTTTTTATTATTTTAGTAAATGTGAATTTTGGTGTGTTTTTGTTTTACCACTGAGTATTGTACCAAAATCCAACTCTGGTTTCATCAAAGTGGACTTATTGGGAGATGCTAAAAATCTGTGGTGCTTCTGACTTTTATTGTACTTTGTTTGGGGAGCCTCAGCACACCTGTGTGAGATGCTAAAAGTCCTGCTGAGTAGCAAAGACAGAAGAAGACAGATGGCACCATGTTCATGTACATTAAGCTTATTAGAGCGTGCACGGCTTTATTATATTAGCGGCTCAGGGGATCGAACACTGACACATCCTGAACGTAACAGCTGTATGACGAGAATCTGCTACCTGCAGAAAAAGGAAGCACGCTCATGGAGATCACCTTCCGTTTGGATGAGCCATTCTGGTGCAAAACATATGGCACCTAAAACAATTATGACAAGTACATGGTTTGATTACAGGACAAGCAGATGTTTGCTGTGAGTGACCGCCGCTTCCCTCTTCTCATCTAATGCCCAAATTTCTTGTGACAAAAGCAAGTATTCATTTTATCAAAGGTTTAAAGCATCTTTGCGGACATTTTCTGTCTTTGAATGGAAAATTGGGGCTTTTGTGGTTCATTTGTAACATTATTAGTATATTATGAAACAAAAAAAAGTTTGTTTCATTGACCATAACTATCCTGTAGCAAAGAGAAGTTAACATAAAGAAGTGTGTAAATGATTTACAGCCTTATTTAAATGCAGTCGTGATGTTTGTCTAGCTCTGAATGAACACTCTGACATCTGTTTGGGCACATCTGCTCAATTGGTTGTTTGCATAAATAACTAATCAGCCAATCAAAGGGCAGCAAGTGATTTGTTCCTTCTTAGAGAGATTCACAAAAAAACCTGCTGAAGTTCAACATGAGCATCCGAATGAGGAAGAAACGGGATCTTAGGGACTTTGAACGTGGCATGATTGTTGGCCAGAAGGGTTCAGATACTGCTGATCTACTGGGATTCCCCCCATAGCCTTCTCCAAAAGTCTAAAAAAAAGAGAAACGACAATCTGAAGTCAGAGGAGAATGGTTGGACTGGTTGGAGATGAAAAAAAAAGCAGCAGCAAGTCCAATAAGCAGTTGCGCCTTCAGACACTTTCCTTCCAAAATGCAGTGCTGTTAGTAGATCCTAGGATCCCAAAACGCTCAGTCGGAGGTCAAGTCAAGTTTCAGTTTGATGGAATAAATTCCAGCTCATGTACGAGAAGCAGAAACTGTTTCTCCTTCCAAAATCAGGATTAAATCCTTCCTCTTTGGTAAATCTTATCATCAGGGCAGCGAAGAACAGATTTTAAAAAGGTGGAAGATTTTAGGTACTTATGGTCAACAGTCCAGAGCAATGGAGAGTGTGGAAAAGAGGTGAAGACGCATGTGCAGGCAGGCTGGAACTGGTGGGGGAAAGTATCAGGCGTGATGTGTGACAGAAGAGTTTCAGCTAAAATGAAAGGGAAAGTGTACAAAACCGTGATGAGACCAGCCATGCTGATTGGTCTGTAGACAGTAGCACTGAGAAAAAGACAGGAAACAGAGATGGAGGTAGCAGAGATGAAGATGTTGAGGATCTCTCTGGGAGTGACCAGGAAGGATGGGATCAGAGGGACAGCACAAGTTAGAGGTTTTGGTGATAAAGTCAAAGAGGCCAGACTGAGATGGTTTGGACATGTGCAGAGGAGATAATGAGAATACATCGGAAGAAGGATGCTGGGTTTGGAACCACCAGGAAAGAGGGCTAGAGGAAGACCAAAGAGGAGGTTCATGGATACAGTGAAGGAAGACATGAAGATAGTTGGTGTGACTGAAGAGGATGCAGGAGATAGGGTTAGAAGAAAGTGACTTGCTGTGGCGACCCCTGAAGAGAAATGCCGAAAAAAGAAGAAGAAGAATAAGGGCTGCGAAGAACAGTATCGGCATATTAGCTACATTTAGACTGTCACGATCCAGAACTTGGGGTAAGTTTGGTGCCCTAGAACTTCTTTAAAAAGTTTCCATCTTTTCCAACACGCAGCTGCAAAAATGCTCCGAGGGACTAACAGAAGAGAAGACTGTACTCTTGTTCTAGTTCTAGTGACATGATAAAGACCCATCACCAGAGCAACATTTCCATTAGCCAATGAGAAATAGTTTCATCCAGTTGAAAAATATCGCCAAGTTTAGGAAAGTGGTGTCACGCAAACACTCTGAGTTTAACGTATGCCTTTGTGTCTGTTCGGCTATTAATAAATATATATAAATAAGATAGATTTTCTTTCTTACTTGTTTCACCAGCTCCTTTCTCAGAGCAGAGTTTCATATCATTTTGGTTGTAAATGGTATCCCCCGCCTCATAATGATCATCTTATGAAACCAAACAATTGGTACCCTGCGCTCACTCAATGCAGGACTGTTCCTCGAATTGCACACTGCACCTCTGTCCTCTCATCTAATTTTAGCATGTTTTCTCAATGAGATTTCTGCCATTTTTTTTTTTTTACGGTGTTTGTAAGACTTTTTTTACCACAAGAACGAAACTAAGTGCAGGGATGTCCTGTTTCTGATTCGTGTAGTTATTACTCGTGCTAATTATATGGTTGTATCTGATTAATTGTGTGTGAAACCCTCTGGGAAAATTTTGTGGTGATTCTAGAGTGGAGAAACAAGAATTCCACTCCTGCACATCTAGGGATCTTTTTTTTTTTTTTTTTTTTTTTAAACCCACTTTACATCAATGGTTGATGCTTGCAAGCTGTTCTTCTAGTGCAGGGGTGCCCAACCGGTCGACCGCGGTCTACCAGTAGATCACGGACTGGTCCCACGTCGACCGCGAGGTGTGATGGAAAAAAAAAAAAAAAAGAATAAAAAATTGTGACAATTTTTTTTCTTTTTAATGACATAATGGGTGGAGATGGGTGGAGACGGCAGCTCAGTGGTTAGAGCGTTCACGCGCGGACCAGAAGTCTGCGGGTTTGCGTCCCACAAAGAGCACGTCTAGGGTCCTTGGAGAAGACACGTAACCCCAGCTTCTCCCACCATTGGCGTCGTCGAAGGGCAGCCTGCTGCGGTGTAAGTGCAGCAAACAAATTTCCACAGTGAGGGATGAATAGAGTATTTCATTTATTTATTATTTATTTTTTTATAAAGTCAGTGTTGCCAATTTAGCGACTTTGACGCTAAATTTAGCGATGATTCAGCCGCTCAAAAAAGCGACTCGCAACAATCTAGCGCCTTGCTTGTGTTAGGGACGTTTTCACCCACGTGACTAAAACCCGGAAGTCAGCCATCAGGATGAAACTATCAAAGCAGTATTTTTTTTCCCACTGTTATCAACCCACTGTTGACTGGTGGAGAAGATCCTTATACAATTCTAAATAATTTATTTCAAACAATCCCGATTTGATGCCTTCAATTCACTCCGAGTTTCCACTCAGCTGCAGATCTGAAGGCTAATAAAAGAGTGGAAGCATACTTCCGGGGGGTTGACGTCATGTGGGAATCCAATTAGCTGTAGTTTTTCTTAGGGCTGAAAAAGTTAATCGATTTAATCGATTATATAAATAGTTGTCAACTAATTTGGTCATCGATTAATCGTCTAAAAAAGTTTTTGCTATTAGCTGCACTTAAATTGGTCTCCAAGTGGGGCAGTAGAGAGCAAATTGACGATGTGAGCTACCAAAATAGGAAGAGAAGAAGATAGCAGCCAATCATCGGCCTTCATTTCACCCCACCTCACGTGATCAGGCAGATTCAACAAGATGGCGGAAAGAAAAACACAAACACAATCATCCAAAGTTTGGATAATTTTCCGCTAAATTTGAAAAAGACTCGCGTTAATATGCAAAGTTTGCAAAATGGACACGTTTTGGCACGGAAGCATAACGACGCTGCACAAACATCTAAAACATTTTTATCCGATTAATCGAATAATCGATCTAATAATTGGCAGATTAATCGATTACCAAAATAATCGTTAGTTGCAGCCCTAGTTTTTCCTAAATAAATTTTCTAAATGGCTGTGGATCTGGAGGAAGTACTCAGGACTGATATTAGTTTTAATACAGGCCGGAAAAATCTGTGGCGGTTTGCAGTGTTGCCACGGGACTGGTCGATCATAAGAGGTTTGCTACTTGAAAAGTAGATCTTCTTCTTTCGGCATTTCCCTAGATCTTGGGACAAAAAAGGTTGGGCACCCCTGTTCTAGTCTATAAAAGTGTTTTGGACAGCGTTTGTTCCAGTTAAAGCAGAATATTTTATTCTCTTGGACAATTATTAGCATGCTTATTGCATGCTCATGATTTCCCTGGAATTTTGCTTGATTATTTTAAACAGAATTTAAAACAAATTTAGACATTTTTCAATAGTATGACATGTCGGTTTTAACATCGTTGTTAGAGTCGTAACACTGACTGATTTTATGTTAATAAGACAAATGAATTGAAGAATTAACTGAGTAGCTGTGGGCAGCGTTACCGCCATTGGCAGGTCAAATGTGGCTTGTGGGATTGAGAATGAGAGTAATTACAGTTCACTTTCAAAATTATTATCAATGTCAAACAGCAAGAAAAAATATTCATGCAGCTGCCACAAAAGTCTGGTGTGTGATTTGTTACATCATTTCAGGTTCTAAGTAAAAGAAAAACAGACTGAAATAACGGTACATGGGATTAAAACTGAGTACCCCTATCAACCCCTGGGCATTCTGATTGTCCGTGTCTTTTTTTTCCATTTTGTCAGCTGTCTTGTTAATTACAACCCTCTAAAAAAAGAGACTTCTTGTCTTACTTCCTGTGGTTGTGTTCACCTGTGTGAGCCAGAGTCTGTCCTCACAGCTCCGACTTTCCCTCATTAGCGGCTCTGCTCTGTTCCCACCGCGGGCATACAGGCTGGCTGTAATTGAAGAGCAACAAGGGAGGTGCATTTCTCTTCAGCGGAGGGGAACCGGGAGGATGGATAACATAGAAAGAACAGACATGTTGGCGCACTTTGAAGTTAATTAGTATGCAGCGGTGAAAAAAATGTGTACCCACAATGCCCTTCTGGTTAATGCAGAGCCTGGCAGGCAATCTGTTCTGTAGATTCACTGACCTTTTTATTTTATTAATGTAAAACTAAATAATATTGGCATGAAGACAAACCTGTTGCTCTGCTTCTGGAAGCACCTGGAGCAGCACATTATTTAAATATAGTCCAGACTCTACCGACTCACTTCTGTGCTCTGGTTTGGTAGTTTGTCTTTAGTTTTGCTATTTATCTTCATGCCGTCCTGCCCTTTAGCTTGCCTCTTTGGTTTTATCTGATTTTCTTCTCCATTAGACTTTGGCTGCAGTTTCATGATGCACTTTATTTTAAACAAAAAAAGTTTGCTATTTTTACTTGGACTTGTTGCAAATCTGACTTTTCTTTTATCGGACATCCACTTTTTCTTGTTAAATTAATACCGGGTTTTCATACATTCCATCATAGATGAAGCAATTCCCAAAGGCAAACAGAAATTGGAGCTTCTGGCTGCTAAAACAGACCAAACTGGTGACATCTGCAAAGTCTTGAATATATCCAGTGATAAGAATGACTTATCAGTGCCCTTATTTATGCTGAAGGAAAAAACCCAAAAACTAAATAGGACAAAACCACCAAAATAGAAACAGTTTCTAAAGTGAGGCAGAATGTATCTACAGATGGTGTCCAAATTCAAAATATATGAGAACATACATTTGGAGAATTACAGTAGATAATAAACCATTGTGGAAATCCTATACTAGACAAAAAAAAAAAAAAAAAAAACAACCCAAAATATCTAGAAGCCTTGCTGTATAAAACAAAGTAAAATTTTATTTCTACCAAAATACTCGTACTTTAATCCGTTTATTAGTTCTTCCATATTTTACATGTGCCAAAGTGTAGGGAAACACTTGCAAATGTACGGTTGGTCCACTACTTAAACCACAAAAGCGAACATTACGAACCATCCATAAAGTTGGACTTTTGGAACGCACCCATAATCTCTTTAGCTCAGGCATGGGCAAACTATGGCCCGTGGGCCACATGCGGCCCATTAAACATTTTAATCCGGCCCGCCGAACTTGAAATAAATTAATAAATAAACCTTTTTAGTTTCTTTTCCCCTGCAATTATGATGTTTTGTCACTACATGGTGAACTCTGGATATACAGTATTGGCTTTGTTGAGAAAACAACAACACTGCTTCCATTAAAATGTGTGTGTGTCCGTGATATGCACGCCTTCAAAATAAACAGTGTGCATAAATATGGAAAGCCATTTGGCCCAATACACGCATGTAAACAAGCGTGTTAGATGTGAAAACATGCAAAATGTTACATCAAGTGCTTAGATTTCAAACCCAGTGCCGCTAAATGTACGTTTTTAAGCGCTATCGCACTAGATTTCAGACCTAGCCATGCTAGATTTAAAATGTAACACTCTTGATGTATTGTAACATCCAGCGCTTGTTTAAAATCTAGGTTGCCAAAGCATGCCACCCATCTGCTCCTGTTCCGGCCCGCTTGTCCAATGTTAGAACTCAATGTGGCTCGTGAGTCAAAAAGTTTGCCCACCCCTGCTTTAGCTAATCTTAGCTCTTGAAGATTCCTGACCTTGCAAGTTATTACCGACTGTTAATCTAATTCAAAGCATTTAATAATCAATTACCAAATAAATTGGAATGTCCGTTCAAAGTTAAAGAGACAACTGATAATTTAAAAAGAACCCCCGAGCGCCTCGCGGGCGAGGTATTTCGGGCACGTTCCACCGGGAGGAGACCAAGGGGCAGACCCGCTGGAGAGACTATGTCTCACAGCTGGCTGGGGGACGACTTGGGATCCTTCCAGGTGAGCTAGAGGATGCAGCTGGGGAGAGAGAGGCCTGGGCTGCCCGTTTGAGGCTGTTGCCCCTGCGACCCAACCCCGGAAAAAGCGGAAGATGACGGAACGGAACATGGGAATTTTCAAATGCCTAATATTGATACTACATGTGAAAGTTTTTATGTGTCAAAATGTGGTGTAAAACTTTGGAACAGTCTGGACATCCATCTCAAACAATGCCAAAATACAGTATTCATAAATTCAAATTGTTATACTGTATAAGCACTCAGTCTGGTATGCAAAGAATGAGTCATAACATCCAAACAATGCCACACCCTTTGGTTCTTGTTTTCTTATTCGTGCTGGTATGTCTTGTCCACCATTCATCACTCTATCTACAGTCCATTATAAGTGTTTAATTCTTCAACTCTACCATTGTTGGTATTTCTTTGTGCGTTATTGCAAAATATGTTACCATGCATTGTTGTTTTGCGGCACGGTGGCGCAGTGGATAGCACAGTGGCCTCACCGCAAGAAGATTGGGGGTTCGAGTCCCGGGTGGGGACGAGGCTTGGAACACTGTCCTTTCTGTGTGGAGTTTGCATTTTCTCCCCGTGTTTGTGTGGGTTTCCTCAGGGTACTCCGGTTTCCTCCCACCCTCCAAAGACATGCATGCTAGGTTGATTGGCCGGTGCCGAAATTGCCCCTAGGAATGAGTGTGTGTGTGGATGGTTGTATGACAGTGGCCCCGCGACAGGCTGGCGACCTGTTCGAGGTGTACCCTGCCCTTCGCCTCAAATCAGCCGGGATGGGCTCCGGAATCCCCGAAAGGGATGGACGGATAAGAAGATGACGTTATGCCATTGTTGTTTTTGGCAGCCATCTAAGTTTTTGTTTTACTCTTCGTCTTTGGATGAATATTAATTTAAGCTTTAGTCATGTTTTCGTCATCTTTTCGTAGTTTCGTTTTACTCACGTTTTATTCACGAAAACCCAAAAGAGTTTTTGTCTAGTTTTAGTCAGGGAGAACTTTAACAATCGTGTCTTTATTACCGAGAATGATGCAGGTTATTTGTTAAAAAGAAAAAAAAACAAAAAAAAACTCTGCCGAGCTTTAACTTGTGCAAAAACAGCAAACATAGTAAAACAACGTGAAATAAATATTTTTTTTTCAGTGAGTGATGAACGTTGTAAATTATGAATACTTAAAAATGACACCTCTTAATAACCTTGTAAACAAAGTAAACACTGCATTGTGTCTTTAAAGCGATCGTTAGCGCAACCAAGCTAACTAAAAAAAATGGCAGCGGCGACAAGCTAGCATTAGCTTGAAGTTAGCATGCTGTTTGCGCAAAATATGTGGAAAGCTTTAAGTTTCTGACCACCAAGCTTCTTTGTTACTGTTTTCACCATGGTTTGTGACTTCCTCGTGGCTGGAGGTGTGTTGTGTCGCATTTATTTCGTTATCGTTACGTCCTCGTCATGAAAAAATGCTTCGTCAACAAAATCATTTAGTTTTCGTCATCGTTGATGAAAACAACACCGTTATCATGCTGTGTTTTCCAAAATGAAGAAAAAAATGGCTTTAATAAAATATTTTTTCTTCATCCTTCTCCTCTTTTGGCATTTTTTGTTTGACAATTTTTCGGTTACAAGAATATACAATTTTGTTGGGTTTTGATTGTCATATTACACAATATATGAAAATGAATGAATGAATAAATGACTGTTCTAAAAATAAATACAATAAAAACTGGGCTTTACAAGTGAACCAGAATATAAACGTACTAGCTTAACTTGATCCCCAAAAATAGCAGAAGAGGCTGTTATTGACTAACGTTTTATTCATAGAATAGAATGACGATGCAGAAGAACATCTGTGTTTTTGCCACTCTGAACTGAGAGAATGAAGTCAGTATTGGTAGAAGTCAACGGTCAGTCGGTGTTATTATGAGGGCAGAACCAAACCAGTGACTCTTCCACAACCCGCCCACACACACTTACTCTGAGAAACAGATTTTACTCTGTGTGTGAATCAGATTGTTCTCACATGTTCTAGCTCATTTTTCTTGGTTCTTCTCATTCATTCCCTTTTGTCAAATGAAATGCTACATTGCTATTCAGACACAATGTTGTTCTTGGCTGTGGATTTTGTTTTCACCCACATCCAAACTTTAACATAAGCAAAAAAACACCAGGGAAAAGATAACAAGGATAAAAATGGGCCACACGTGCACACTTTAGGCTGTTAGGACAAGGTCGAAGGAATTTCGGTAAATGGCAAAACAAGAGAAGCGAACATGGCACAGTGTTTATCTAAAAATTGTATGAGATTAGAATTTTTACTCCATATAAGTAAAATGGAACCCGTAGGCGCAGCCAAGGCGTTGGAGGGATCCAGTTTGGTGACCTCAGGATCGGATCTCTGCTTTTTGCGGATGTTGTGGTCCTGTTGGCTTCATCGAACCGTGATCTCCAGCTCTCGCTGGATCGATTTGCTGCCGAGTGTGAAGCGGCCGGGATGGGAATTAGCGCCTCCAAATCCGAGACCATGGTCCTCGCCCGGAAAAGGGTGGAATGCCCCCTGCGGGTCAGGGACAGGGTCCAGCCCCAAGTGGAGGAGTTTAAGTATCTCGGGGTCTTGTTCACGAGTGGGGGATCGGTGCAGCGTCAGCAATAACTAGGACGCTGCATCGGTCCGTCGTGGTAAAGAGAGAGTTGAGCCGAAAAGCAAAGCTCTCGATTTACAAGTCGATTTACGTTCCCACCCTCACCCATGGTAACCAGCTGTGGGTGGTGACCGAAAGAACGAGATCGCGGGTACAAGCGGCCGAAATGAGCTTCCTCCGCAGGGTGGCTGGGCTCTCACTCAGAGATCGGGTGAGGAGCTCTGCCATCCGGGAGGAGCTCGGTGTCGAGCCGCTCCTCCTCCAGGTCGAGAGGAGCCAGATGGGGGGGTTCGGGCATCTGGTCAGGATGCCCCCCGAGCGCCTCGCAGGCGGGGTGTTTCGGGCACGTCCCACTGGGAGGAGACCAAGCGGCAGACCCCGGACCCGCTGGAGAGACTATGTCTCACAGCTGGCCGGGGAACGACTTGGGATCCTTCCGGGTGAGCTAGAGGATGCAGCCGGGGAGAGAGAGGCCTGGGCTGCCCGCTTGAGGCTGTTACCCCCGTGACTCGACCCCCGAACAAGCGGAAGATGACGGAACAGAACCCCTAGGAAAGAGGACTAGAGGAAGACCAAAGAGGAGGTTCATGGATACAATGAAGGAAGACATGAAGATAGTTGGTGTGACCGAAGAGGATACAGAAGATAGGGTTAGATGGAAGAAACTGACTTGCTGTGGGACTCCTGAAGGGAAATGCAGAAAGAAGAAGAAGGTACAATCACTACCCCCTCTTTACTTTGGCTTGAGAAGATTAAGAGAGTTCACTGAATCGAGTCATGACAGGAGGTTCAAAACTGTAAAAATCCAATTAGCCGACATATTTTACAAAAGTCAAAGTGTACACGTCTATCTTTTTAGTTTCTTCTATTGTAAAGCATTTTTCTCTCCACGCCTCGCCTCGTGTGCCTCATTGTGTCGTGCTCGCATGTATTTGTAGGTGGATGGTGCATGCGTCACTATTTTTGGAGCGTGTGATTTTCGAACTTCTCACCTCGGAGCTCAGATGGAAACATCACCACACGCGGGTGCCATAGCAACTCTTCTATAAATGCTTGGAGATGTGAATCTTTAAAAACAGAAGAGAATGTATTAAAGAAAATTCTTGTTTGTGACCTTTTCGTATGTATTGACTCAGGATTAGTTTTGTTACAGAAAAGAAGAATTCTCACCAAAAGGGAAAAGTTGTCATTGTGAAAGAAATTTTTTCCAGCGGGAAAGAAAAATGCTTCTCCAGCGTTTCTGACCAGAACAATACTTTCAGAAAATTTCAGGTGAGGAGAACAAGTGAGGATGGTCTGAAATTACAGATGAACCTTGATATTATTTAAAAAATAAGTCTGGGTGTCTACAGTAAGGATTTTATTTCTTTATTTTCTACTTTTATTTCTACTGCTTTTAAATCTGACCTTGTATCAAATCAAACTTTATTTGCAAAGCAATTTTCAACATTGCACAAAGTGCTTAACTAAGTGAATAAAAAAAATCAAGAATTCAAATCCAGATCTCTTAACTGTACAATTAAAAGCAAATATACGTTTCAAAATATCTCTTACATTCAGACACACTCGCACAACATACCGCACATCATTGTTGTTTTTGGCAGCCATCTATGTTTTCGTTTTAGTCTTTGTCTTTGGAACAAAAATTAACTTAAGTTTTAGTCATATTTTCATCATCTCTTTATATTTTCATTTTTGTCACGTTTTAGTCAACAAAAACCCAAAAGAGTTTTCATCTAGTTTTAGTCAGGAAAGACTAAGAACGTTTTTATTCTAGTTTTAGTGTAAGAAAAATCCCAACAACTTACTTTAAAAATCGGGGGTTTATTACTGAGAATGATGCAGGTTATTTGTTCCGTTCCGTCCCGTCATCTTCCGCTTGTTCCGGGGTCGGGTCGCGGGGGCAACAGCCTCAAGCGGGCAGTCTAGGCCTCTCTCTCCCCGGCTGCATCCTCTAGCTCACCTGGAAGGATCCCAAGTCGTTCCCCGGCCAGCTGTGAGACATAGTCTCTCCAGCGGGTCCGGGGTCTGCCCCATGGTCTCCTCCCGGTGAGACGTGCCTGAAACACCTCGCCCACGAGGCGCTCGGGGGGCATCCCGACCAGATGCCCGAACCACCCCATCTGGCTCCTCTCGACCTGGATGAGGAGCGGCTCGACACCGAGCTCCTCCCGGATGGCAGAGCTCCTCACCCGATTTCTGAGTGAGAGCCAAGCCAGCCTGCGGAAGAAGCTCATTTCGCCCGCTTGTACCCGCGATCTCATTCTTTTGGTCACCACCCACAGCTGGTGACCATAGGTGAGGGTCGGATTGTAGATCAACTTGTAAATCGAGAGCTTTACTTTTCGGCTCAGCTCTCTCTTTACCACGACGGACCGATGCAGCGTCCTAGTTATTGCTGATGCCGCACCAATCCGCCTGTCGATCTTCCGCTCCATCTTTCCCCCACTCGTGAACAAGACCCAGAGATACTTAAACTCCTCCACTTGGGGCAGGACTCTGTCCCTGACCCGCAGGGGGTATTCCACCCTTTTCCGGGCGAGGACCATGGTCTCGGATTTGGAGTAGCTAATTCCCATCCTGGCCGCTTCACACTCGGCAGCAAATCGATCCAGCGAGAGCTGGAGATCTCGCAGGTTATTTGTTTTAAAATAAAAAATAAAAAAAACTCTGCTGAGCTTCAACTTACGCAAAACAGCAAACATTGTCAAACAATGTAAAATAAATAAAAAAATTTCAGTGAGTGAGGAACTTTGTAAATTGTGCATACCTAAAAATGACACCCTGTAAACAAAATAAACACTGCATTGTGTCTTTAAAGCAGTCATTAGCTCAACCAAGCTAACTAAGGAAGTTAGCAGCGCCAACAAGCTAGCATTAGCCTGAAGTTAGCATGCAGTTCGCGCAAAATATGTGGAAAACTTTCAGTTTCTGACCACCAAGCCTCTTTGTTGCCGTTGCCACCGTGGTGTGCAACTTTCTCGTGGCTGCAGGTGTGTTGTGTAGACGGTGTGAACGTGCAGCATTGTGGAGGGCGTGCCGCAGTGAGAGACAGATGCAGCCGTTGTGCTTATTCTTTTCACAGACAGAAATGTGAAAGTCTGACGCCTATTTTGTTACATTTTCGTCTCGTCAACAGAAACTTGCAAACGTCTCGTCACATTTTCGTCACCAAAATGTCGCATGTACGTTATTGTTATGTCATCGTCATGAAAAAATGCTTCAACAAAATCATTTTGTTGTCGTCATCGTTGATTAAAACATCACTGCTGCACACATGCATCGACATTCACTCACACCCTGAAGAGCGAGCTGCTGTCTCCTTAAATGAGTAAAAATAACGGTAAAAAACATCACCAAAAACCTTTTGATTTTGGTGTACCTTAATTTTACGGCCATAAGGCGCACCTAAAAGTCTCAAATTTTCTTCAAAATGAGCGGTGCGCCTTTTTGTGCGGTGCACCTTGTGTGTTAGAAAAAGCGGACCTAAAAAAAAAAACGCGGTGCTCGTGAGAAAAGCGGACCTAAAAGAAAACGCAGTGCCCGCGAGGCGGACCTGAAAGAAAAGGCATGAGAATGTTAAAGAGTGAAGTGTGAGCAGCGTGGGAGCGATGGATGACCAAAGGAGGCCACAGTTTCACGAAGGGTGGAAGGCAGCGCAGGGCGAGTTACGCTACAGTTTGCCAATGGATTGTAGATGCTTGGACTAACGTGTCTGCTGGTACTTTTATCCGAGCTTTCACAAAAGCTGGTATCCTTTCTGAGGAGCCGCACAGTACAGACAGTGACTTTGACAGCGAGGAGCGAAGTGGACCTGCTCTGTTGGATTTTGCGCAGCTGTTCGATTCAGAAACAGAGGATGAGGACTTTGATGGATATGGATAAGGACAACGTATTACCGGTAATGTGCTTGTTTATACTACTTAAATAAAGTACAACCATACTCAGTTTTGCTCCCGATCTATTTTTTAATACCCACATTTGCATGCGTGCGTGTGTGTTTTTGTAAGGCGGTGTGTGACTGAGGCTGCGCCTTTTCGTACGGTGCGCCTAATGGCCGTGAAATTACGGTATATTTACACAACCTCTCAATATGGTGGAGCAATTTGTGCATATGGCACACTCTCATTGGTTTAATAAATCTGAATGAGTGCATCATTTTGATCATGAAATACTTTGGCACACAAAGTTTTTGAGCATACACAACTTCGATAAATAGAGGCCATTGTCACACTGTTTCCTGTCTGCTATATCCCAATCCAAAGCATTGCTATGGAAACATCCGGTTGGTCTGTTATAGAAAGATGTCATACATTTTATTTACTCTAGACCAGCGTTACAAAGTAGGTCGTAGTAGTCGGATTCAAACAGCAATGATCAAACTGTTTTAGAGTGTATCTACATCACAGCAGCGTAGTCTATGGTTTTACTAATCTTCTCATATCTAAGCTGCATATTAACGAACTTTTATGTATCTATTACATTTTTATTAAAGTGCATTTACATGAAAATGTCCCTCCCTGCTAAGGGGAGGTTCCAAGCATCAGCAGAGTTCGTGCACTACTTCGGCAAAAATATTTTCTGATTATGAAAGATTGTGAATGTGATGGGGAAAAACATCCATGGCCAAGAAGAATTTGGCATTCGAATAGTATCCGAATACCGGAAAGGACAGCTCACAAGTTTTTCAAACACAAAATTTGTATTAATTGAAATGAAAAACACTTCAGGAATGTTTTCGATGAAAGAATAATGTTCAAACGTGGTAGAAACTTCCAAAAAGTAGATTTTGAATAATAACTACAGTACTTTTTAATTAAAAAAAAAAAAAAAATCCAGAATTATTGTAAACTTTTTGCAGTTTCTCATAAGAAAAAAAAAAAAAAAAAACAGCTTTTCTTTAACTACAGATAATTTAATAGATCAAGAGGAAACCTTTAAAGTCTTTCTCTAACAGCTAACAAGACATTCAGACTCACTAACAGTTTGCGGATACACCTACTGCCTAAATCATTAATCATTAACGCCCGTAGGACCACGGCACACTCAAAGAGTCCCTTACTACTCCTTTCTATTTCAATTATTGCATGGCTTTTCATTTTCTCCTTCATTTTATCAGATGTGATGGTTTCCTCAGTGTATAAAAGTAATTAATTTAGAACAACCACAGAGCAACGGGGCTTCCTTTCCTCTGGCCTGAATACAAGAAAAGACAGATAGCATGTGTTATCTCACGGGGCTAAGGCAAGAACTTCTTCACCATGACGGAGACAAGTCGGGACTGGACATGTCTGATCATGTGTGCATAACTTCAGAATTAAACTCATTAATGAATGTTTTAAGTGTTTTTACGAGACATGAGGAATGAGACGTAATTCCAGTAACTCAGGAAGCTGATGCTAAAAGTGTCTCTTAATGAAAACAAAAACAGCTAACCTATGAAATTATTATTCGTTATTTATACACTACATCTAGATTAATAGAACTTTCCATTCCATACTGTCGTCTTCCGCTTATCCGGGGTCGGGTCATGGGGGGAACAGCTTCCAGTGATGGATGAAGTACTCACTTTTTGTACTTAAGAAAAAGTACAGATAATTAGGCAAAAAATGTACTTAAGTAAAAGTAAAAGTACCAATAAAAACAATTACTTAAGTAAAAAGTACAAAAGTATTTGGTGAAAATTGTACTTTTTAAGTTAAAAGTAAAAGTATTCGATCATAATTCAAATGTTATTTTTTGTGCTATAGGGTGTCACCATGGTAACCAGGATAAATACTCTGCAGGGGTGTGACCCCCCTCTCCCGCCTCTTTTGGTCCACAAAAAATAAAATGAAATAAAAGGGGACAAGTCAAGCTATCCCCTATAAGGGCCAGTGAATGGGCCCCAAAATGGAGGAAAGTGACACTTATTTTTTAAAATGTTTTAGGGGCGAGGCCCCCAGTCACTATATATTGGCTTTGTCAAAGCCCCACCCCCCTTTGGAAAATTCTAAATCTGCCCCTGCTCTGTGTAACAATGGCTCAACTTTTTATTTAGAAGTAAACACAACAAACAACGATCTTCTGACTCTTTTTAATTTTTACTATATTTGATGTTAGGTTTTTGGCGCTGAATAAATGCGGAAAATGTTTCTCGATTCATTACTTCTTCTCTTGATCAACTGATTCTTTTGATTTTGGCGATGCGGCTTCAAGATGCGCTTAAAAAAACTGCGTATTTTTCAAATTCCTGAACGAAAATGTAACAAAAAATGTAAAACGCACTTTTAAAAAGTAGCGTAGTAAAAGTACAAATATTTGCTCTAAAAATGTAGTGAAGTAAAAGTAAAAGTACCGGTCTTAAATTTCACCCAAGTAAAGTACAGATACACAATTTTTATTAAGTACAGGAACGAAGTACATTTACTTTGTTACGTTCCACCACTGACAGCTTCGGACAGGAAGCCCATGCTTCTCTCACCCCTACACCCGGAAGGATCCCGAGTCGTTCCCCAGCCACTTGTGATACATAGTCTCTCCAGCAGGTCAGGGGTCTGCCTCTTGGTCTCCTCTCGGTAGGACGTGCCCGAAACACCTCACCAGCAAGTGAATCTATTTGCCACCAGTCTACATGGGCTTTGTGAATCTGGAGAAGGCATTCGACCGTGTCCCTCGGGGACTCCTATGTGGGTGTTCCCGGAGTACGCAGTCTGAGAGCCCTTGTTATGGGCTGTCCAGTCTCTGTACGACCGGAGCCAGAGCTTGGTCCGTATGGCCTGCAGAATGTCGATTCCATTTCCAGTGAAAGTTAGACTCAGTCAAGGCTGCCCTTTGTCACCGATTCTGTTCGTATCCTAGAATTCCTATTCACAGGCGAGGCATGGAAGGGATAAATGGAACCTTTTTTTTTTTTTTAAATCTTGAAAAGATTGAATCTATGAGATTAGTTGTTACCTTCCTAAAACCCCACCCACTTTAGTAGATCGCCATTTGTTATTATTTCTAACAGGATCACAGATCATAAGTTTGACATCAAAAGATTTCAAGTGGAGGTTTTTTGTTGCTGAAAGAAATTAGCTTGTCTTATTGCGTGGTTGGATGCATACATAGAACATGTTGGGTATGAAGTAAATTCTATCAACCGGGTTTTATTCTGGTAAAATTCCAAGCTAAATGCTGAATTGTCAGGAGAGTAGTCTGTTCCCCCTCTGTGTCCTGTTTCCCCCCTCCCTCTTGTCTGTGTGTGTGCAACTAGTCACACCTGAAACTAATCTACTCATCTGCTACAGCATAAATGGAACAGTTTTTGACACACTCTTCGCCAGATCTGTGTTTTTCATGCTTGACTTGTTATCCAGTTTTTTGGCTTCAGCTCCTACATTAGAACCTTCCTAGGTTATCTGTTTTGTCTTCTTTATTTGGACTTTTTATCAATCTAATAAATCTGCTTGTGATTTTTCATCTGAGCCTGTCTGTTGTGTCAAGGGTTTATTTTGGCCTCAGCTCCACATCATGACATATGTAACTACAATTTGCCTTAAAGACAGGAATAATTTTGACATTTAATTTTAATCTGCATAAATTGTCTTCATACCAGTAGCTTTTTTCTTCAAATTTTGTTCTAATAAAAAAGAGAAACGTCTGCAAGTTTGGATAGTAAAACCCGTTATCACTCCATCCCCTTTCTTCCTTTTCTCGCTGCACACATGTGGAATTGGACCCTCCCATGTGCGGGTATCTAGGTCCCAAAACACAGAAAACAGTGTGTGTTGTAAAGCCTGTTCGGTTAGCATTTTGATAACTCATGTTTAGTGGATTTGGGTCATCAAACCCTCTTGTGTGTATGTGATGCATTGGGTGTTGCGTGTTGACCTCATTCTGTCTTTTTTTTTCTCCAAACAAACTGTAATCGGACAAAAGTTAGGCATGGAGACTCTGAGGTTTTCTCAGGATTCATGTCTTAGCTTCTAACGCTGTGAAGATTGCCAAAGTTTCAAGAGACCTAAAATCCAATTACTATGTGTAGATTTGTAGAGGGAGGACCAACCCTATCAAACTGGTCAGATTTTGGTTTGTAACTTTAAAAACTAGACGTAGAATAGCAAGGTTTGCAAGAACTTTTGAGAACCTCCCCGTCTGAGAACACCTTCTTTTTTATCCAAAAATGTGTAGCTCTAAATGAGGTTTCAGTTGCTTTTTGAGAGTTTTTTACCGGCCTCGTAAAAAAAAGACTGCTGTTTGTCCAAAGCTGCCTTTAACTCACGGGCTTTTTCTGTCCGTACTGCGCTGCCTGGTGGGTAGTTTGCATGGTAGCTTTTGTGACATGTACTGAAATGTCTCTCCACGTTGTGCCGCTTAGCCGTCGCCATAGTCGCACCGCAGATGAGACACACACAGTTTTCTTTCACTTAGTAAAAAAGGACTCTTCCTCCCATTCACTGCGAAAATGATACGTTTTCTTCTATTTTTCTGTCTTGTTTTTGTGGGTAGAAAACGCGTTCGCAACCTCATCTTTGCAGCGCTCATGAGCTCATCTCAGCAAAGTTGGTTTGTCATGCGCACTAGACTGAACTCCGACCCATACTATGTCAGAGTTCGTATATTGAACATTTTTTTGTGATATACATTTTTTATTTTTTACGTTTTTATGTATTCGTTTTTAAATTTACATCACTGTAAATGAAATTAAAAAAGAATAGCAACACAATTAAATAACATTTTAGACAGAGCTAATTCCTGATTAGTGCTATTTTTAGAACTGGCCTGCAGGCGACCTGGTGCCCACGATCACTGGGTTGGTGAACAGATATTTGAGGATATGGAGGAATACATTATTTGATTTTAGGCTAAAATACATGATCAATGTTTCGCTGAGAGAATAAATCACTAAACACCATATTAATCTTTAAAAGAGAACAAATACATTTGAGATTTTTAACCACCTCAGAGCAATTTTGAATTTTTTTTACCCTCTAAAATATTTATTTAAATCTTTTAGCTCATTTCAGAGGATTGATTTAGTATGATAGTTGAAAAACAAATCAACTGAATAGTTTCTTTGCACCTCAAGTGGTGCAGATTTATTCATCAAAGGCTGGTGCTTCTGTTGCTTCGTGTCCTTCTTTTCCACATTCGATGACCCGGCCAAACATCTGCAAATTGCTTTTAGTTCACTGAATGACAGCATGGGCGACCAGATAAATGAGAAGCTTTTTTTTTTAAATAAGCTGTTGAAAAGCACTTCAGAGCAGTCTGAGATGTGGCCGCTTATTTACAGAGGTTATAATCAGAGCACATTTACATATATACAAAGAAACAAACATGACAAGGAGGGAAAATATGTATAAAGACATGAAATTACACAAGCTGTGCTTCAAGGTCACTTCAACTCTTTCTTTTCTTTCCTTTTTCTTCATTGCATTTAAGACTTCATATATTTCTTTAAATATACAACGACTTAGGAATGCACTCTCCCTGTATGATTGTCAGGAGAGTAATCTGTTCCCCCTCTGTGTCCTGTTTCCCCCCTCCCTCTTGTCTGTGTGTGTGCAACAAGTCACACCTGAAACTAATCTACTCACCTGCTGCAGCATAAATGGAACAGTTTTTGACACACTCTTGGCCAGATCGTTCTGTCATGATGTGGAGCTGAGGCCAAAAATATACCCTTGACACAACAGACAGGTTCAGATGGAAAATCACAAGCAGATTTATTAGATTGATAAAAAGTCCAAATAAAGGGGGGTACTGTCAGGAGAGTAAACTGTTCCCCCTATGTGTCCTGTTTCCCACTCCCTCTTGTCTGTGTGTGTGCAACTAGTCACACCTGAAACTAATCTACTCATCAGCTGCTGCAGTTTTTGACACACTCATCGCCAGATTGTTGTTTTTCATGCTTGACTTGTTATCCAGTTTTTGGCTCCAGCTCCTACATTAGAACCTGCCTAGTTTGTGTTACATAAATTACATACTGTACGTATTTTTATGCTGTTGGGCAATAATTTGGATCCATGTCTCTATGTGACAGTTGGAACACCAATGGAAAATTAACTGTAAATAAATGTTGTCGTCTTCTACTGACTGATTTAGCGTCTTAATTACTCCAGATGCTGCGCTGATGTGAATTGAATTGTAAGATGGTCAGTAGTTCGAGTCCCAGAGTGGGGACAAGGCTTAAAACACTGGCCTTTCTACGTGGAGTATGCATGTTCTCTCCGTGTATTATTTAAATATCTATTATTTCGGTCACAGTGTAATTTCACATTAAAGAAAGAAAAATTATATTTTACCAAGGGACCGAAAAGGTATCGGCTGAGGCAAACTGTTACTACGCCAACCCTTTTGTCAAATCACCATGAAAGCAAAAACATATAAGTAAACATTCAGAAATCCATCATAACACATAAAATGAAAATTAGAACATCAAATGAAAAAGTAATACAATTGTTACTTGAAATTCATTATGTATAAGCTTGAATTTAACCATCAAGACTTGCATACTTTTTAAGAAATAATAACTTAAATTTCTTCTGTAAACAGAAAAGATTGGAACATAATTTCATCATCACAATTATTCCAAAGATCCACACCTTTAATAGAAATACAGAATTTTTTTTAACATTTGTTCTAAATTTATTTTTAATGAACACATCATTTCCTCTTAGTTCGTATGGACTTTTCCTAATATTAAACATATTTTGTAGAGAGTTTGACATCAAACTATTTTTTATCTTAAACATAAATTTTAAAGTGTGTAATTCCACTAAATCATAGAACTTTAATGTTTTTAAATTTATAAATAGATTATTGGTAGGTTGATTATAAGATGAGAATGTTATTGCTCGTATTGCTTTTTTTTGTAAAATATAAATTGGTTTTGTGTTAGTTTTGTACGTATTTCCCCAAATCTCGATACAATAAGTTATATATGGAAGTACTAATGTATTATATAACATAAACAAACTGTTTTTATTTAGGACAAATCTGAATTTATAAATGATTGCTATTACTTTAGACAGTTTATTTTTTGTATAATTTATGTGTGATTTCCAGCTTAATTTGTGATCTATAATCATTTCAAGGAACTTACTGTCATAAGTTCTAAAGGGGTGTTATTAAGCATAATTTGAATTTGTTTAGGTACTTTTAATTTTGTAAATATTATAAATTTAGTGTGAGTGGGTTTCCTCCCACCCACCAAAAACATACATTTTAGGTTAATTGGCTGGTACTAAATTGCCCCTAAGAGTGACTGTGTGGGTGAATGGCTGCGTGTGTGTGTGTGTACCCGTAACAGACGAGTGACATGTTTGGGGTGTACCCTGCCTCTTGCCTTAAATCAGCCGGGATAGGCTCCGGCACTACCTAAGGAATAAGCGGTTCAGAAGAAAAAACAAAACTGGGACTGGGAGTCCCTAAGTAACCCCTTTCCTTAGGTCAGAAGCTGAGGAGCTTCCGGAACAGCAGGATTAGGAACACCATCTATCTCTGTAATCATTATATCTTTGTTTTTCCAAGGTGGAGGTCTCTGTGTTGTCCACCAGCTTTGAAAGGAGACACTCAACATCCAGTAAGACTCATCTGAAGTTGAAGGGAACAATGAGAAGAAAGCAGCAGTTTCGTGTTTCAATGTAATCGACCAACGAGATAATCTGGAATCTAGTTTCAAAGTAAAACAGCTCAAAAAGCACGTTATTTCTTCACAATGTAACGTCCCATCATTACCTTGCGTCTAAAGCGTCTAAACCAACAGAAAGAACTTTGACCCTTTTTTTTTAACTCAAGGACAGCCAGTGCAGAGATTTTTTTTTTACATCAAATTTTCTTAATACTGAAGAACACTTAAAAGAAATTTCCATCTTCTAAAGAGGCTGTTGGGGTTGTTTTCTAAGAAAACAAGAGTCTTTAGGAATAAATACTTGTCTTTTCTTTATCAATTGATCAGTTTCATGCCTTGGGATCAACAGTCCAGAGCAATGGATAGTGTGGAAAAGAGGTGAAGAAGCATGTTCAAGCAGGCTGGAACGGCTGGAGAAAAGTATCAGGTGAGATGTGTGATAGAAGAGTTTCAGCTAGAATAAAAGGGAAAGCGTACAAAACCGTGGTGAGACCGGCCATGCTGTTTGGTCAAGAGACAGTGGCACTGAGGTAAAGACAGGAAGCAGAGATGGAGGTAGCAGAGATGAAGATGCTGAGGATCTCTCTGGTAGTGACCAGGATGGACAGGATCAGAAATGAGTACATCAGGGGAACAGCACATGTTAGAGGTTTTGGAGATAAAGTCAGAGAGGCCAGACTGAGATGGTTTGGACATGTGCAGAGGAGAGAGACCGAGTACATCGGAAGAAGGATGCTGGATTTGGAACCACCAGGAAAGAGGACTAGAGGAAGACCAAAGAGGAGGTTCATGGATGCAGTGAAGGAAGACATGAAGATAGTTGGCGAGACCAAAGAGGATGCAGCAGATAGGGTTAGATGGAAGAAACTGACTTGCTGTGGCGACCCCTGAAGGGAAATGCCGAAAGGAGAAGAAGAAGAAGTTTCATGTCTCACAACCGAAATGCTAAAGAGAGAATACATATCCAACTCTCCAAATCTAAGACTCGAATGGAGAAAGGTTGGAACATTCAGTCCGGGTCATAAATGACGTCTTGCCCCAAGCAAAAGAGGCTATGGAGGCAGGGATTCCAGTTGGGAAAAAAATTCCTTTTCGAAACACAGGAACATTCAGAAATCTCTGCAGATTTTTTTTACTCCCACTACATGATTATCATAGTTTTTAAATATTTTGGATTTGCTCCAAGCACAAATATATTTACAGTGGCAGGACTTGGAAAAATTATCATGTTATTATCATACCCAACTCAACTGAATGACTGGAGTCACCAAACTGCGACCTAGGGTAGTCATTATATTCTCCCCAATTGGAGCCGAGGGCAAGAAGATGCCAAGCAAGTGGATGTTATGGAATTATGCATTCAAATATTCCCAAATATCCGAATATTGTTGACTCATTACTATTCCACAGTGACAATATTCTGTCAGCAAGATACTAAATATGGACTTTCACAAATAAACAGGATCATACTGTAAGTAATCATAGTTTCTCGACCACCCAGCCACTTGATTCCAGATGTTCCAGTATGCTATCGCGACCATCCATTTATGACATACGAAATACAGTTGGTTAAATAGACTAATATTACGAACTAACCTTTTTTGTTAAAAATCATAGCTAATATTTAGATTGTGTCGTCTCAGAATTTAAAGATATTTATTCCCAGAAGAAAACGTAGGTCACATCTTACCGGCTTACACAGTTCAAAAACTGTGATGGCTGATTATAGTAAAATCAGGTGAAAAAAATAGCAAATAAATGTCTGGTACATCAGTGCTGAAGTTTCTGGTCCATCGATCTTCAAAATTTTGTCTAGTGTTTCTAGTCTTGACTTTTGTACCTCTAAACCAGGCTTGGGGAAACTACAGCCCACGGGCCACATGTGGCCTGTTAAACGTTTTAATCCGGCCTGCTAAACTTGAAAAAATGAAAAAAAAAACAAACCTTGCTAGCTTTATTTCCCCTGCAATTCTGATATTTTCTCACTAGATGGCACACTGGACATATTGGCTTTGTTGAGCATACAACAACACTGCTCCCATTAAAATGTGTGTGTCTCCGTGATGTGCATACTGTCAAACAAACATTGTGCACTGATATGGAAAGACATTGGGCCCAATACACGCACGTAAACAAGCGTTACATGTTAAAACAAGCAAAATGTTACATCAAGCGCTTAGATTTCAAACCTAGCGCTGCTAAATGTACATTTTTAAGCGCTATCGCACAAGATTTCAGACCAAGTGCGCTGTATTTGAAATTTAACACTCTTGATGTGCCTCAAGTGGAGGAGTTCAAGTATCTCTGTGTCTTGTTCACGAGTCTGGGGAAGGATGGAGCGGGAAATCGACAGGTGGATCGGTGCGGCATCAGCAATAACTAGGATGCTGCACCGGTCTGTCGTGGTAAAGAGAGAGCTGAGCCAAAAAGCAAAGCTCTCGATTTACAAGTGTATGTACGTTCCAACCCTCACCTATGATCACCAGCTGTGGGTGGTGACCGAAAGAATGAGATCACGGATACAAGCGGCCGAAATGAGCTTCCTCCGCAGGGTGGCTGGGCTCTCACTCAGAGATCGGGTGAGGAGCTTTGCCATCCGGGAGGAGCTCGGTGTCGAGGCGCTCCTCCTCCAGGTCGAGAGGAGCCAGATGGGGTAGTTCAGGCATCTGGTCAGAATGACCCACCGAGCGCCTCGCGGGCGAGGTGTTTTGGGCACGTCCCACCGGGAGGAGACCCTGGACCCCGGCTAGCTGGAGAGACATAGTCTTAGGGAAGACTGTGTCTCAGCAAGGTTAGGTCTCAACCCTAACCCGTCTTAGGGAAGACTATGTCTCACAGCTGGCCGGGGAACGACTTGGGATCTTTCCGGGTGAGCTGGAGGATGCAGCCGGGAAGAGAGAGGCCTGGGCTGCCCGTTTGAGGCTGTTGCCCCCGCGACTTGACCCCGGAACAAGCGGAAGATGACTGAACGGAACGGAACACTCTTGATGTAACATTTAACCTATTGTTTAAAATCTAGCGCCATTCTATCGGTCTAATCTAGCGGTTACCAAAGCATGCCATCCATCTGCTCCAATCTGGCCCTTTTGTCAAATGTTAGAAGTCAATGTGGCCCGTGAACCAAAAAGTTTGCCCACCTCTGCTCTAAACACACCTTCCAGGCACCTCCATGTATGTTTTTCTTTTTCTTACAGCTTGTTATATTCAGATGGTCATTAGTTCCATAGAAGAACCACAGTGTTAGATTTCAAATGTCTCCCAGGTTACATCATTTCAGGTAGATGGTTTTACTAAAAAAAAAAAAAAAAAACCCAAAAAAGCAGCAATAAATCTAATGTCTTTATTTGACACTTGTTCAAAACACATGCTTTGACTACTTTCCCACCGGTTAATTACTCATTTTTTTTCAAAAAAATTTAAGACCTGTTATTATCCTGTTATTTGTCATGACTTATAATCATTCTGTAATTACTGTGCACTAGTGCAAAAAAAAAAAAAAAGAGTTTGACCTCCGTGTAGAAAAATAAACCAAAGCAGACATGTTACTGATTGGTGAATAATTAGCAATTATTTTCATGCAACCTGACACCTACTGTCTGCGGCAAGGCAGTCATGTGGGGAAGTATCTGGCTATTCCTGAGTTTTTAATGTCTTCTCTCAGTGAGCTGGACATGTTAAAATAAGTAGAAATGACATCCAGCTTGTGGCTGCAGGGGGAGGTGTGAGACGGGGATCACTGAACTGTGTGATTTATGAATGCATGCCTGTAGTGTCCCAGCATGCAACTGTGCAGGCCACCCGTCTCCAGGTGACGTACGATGGCTCCAAGTGAGAGAAAACATACAGACCATGTCAGAAAAGCAGTGGTGGATGAAGTACTCACTTTTTGTACTTAAGTAAAAGTACAGATAATTAGGCCCCCAGTCACTATATATTGGTTTTGTGAAAGCCCCACCCCCCTTTGGAAAATTCTAGATCCGCCCCTGCTCTTGGCGCTGAATGAATGCAGAAAATGTTTACTCTCGCCTCTGATTGAGCCTCGATTCATAACTTCTTCTCCCGATCAACTGCTCCTTTTGATTTTGGCGATGCAGCTTCAGGATGCGCTAAAAAAAACTTTGTATTTTTTAAATTCCTGAACAAAAATGTAACGAAAAATGTAAAACACACTTTTAAAAAGTAGCGAAGTAAAAGTACAGATATTTGCTCTAAAAATGTAGTGAAGTAAAAGTAAAAGTACAGGTCTTAAATTTTACTCAAGTAAAGTACAGATACACAATTTTTTTACTTAAGTACAGTAACGAAGTACATTTACTTCGTCACGTTCCACCATTGATTTTTTGGTACACATAACATCATTTTCAGTGTTAACTGTGTCTCTTCTGGACAGGTCCGAAGCATGTCTGCGACATCTAAAGATGGTATTGTTTTTCTTCCTTTTTTTGCTAGTTTATTCACGTTTTCATATCCAGTTGTTTTTTTTTTTTCATCGTGTCAGTAGTCGGTGCGCATATTGAGGAGGTAGAGGGGATTTATATCCCACTGTTGGTAGTATTTTATATGTAGCTGAATGTTGCAAATGGATCCATCTGGTGTGAATAAATCTAGAAAAGGGCGGAATTGAAGAGACTGACAGAAAATGAGTTGCAGCTTTGTCACAAACATTAAATTTATAGAAAATATTCTTAATATTCTAAAGTTCCAGAGACCTGAAAATCCATTGAAATAGGTCTAAATAAATATCGTCCACTAAGCCTTACTTGCGATTTCACTATCAAATCTCAACATGGAAGTAACCTTGTTGAAAGGATTTAGTCTGTAAGCTTGAGCTTTAACAGATAGTCCAACCCTTGCATTGTGCCAGTTGGATAAAAGGAGAAAAATCCACTTGAACCCGCCTTGGGGCATGTACAGTAAAAGCCACACTTGATGAATGCCCATCGGTTGCTCATAACATTGCACAAAACCAATTTGAATCCCCAGCATGGTTCCATGATACATCAGGCTAATTTGACGTAACCAATTTAAAATGTCATTGCAGTGGAGTGATGGATGGCACGCGATTTGACGTGTTGGGTAGAAATGGAGACCTGCATGTGTTGTTTCTCTCAGGCTCTCCCGCTGTGGGCTGTCCTCTCTACAACAAGAAGCACAGAGCTGATAAACATGGTGATGAAGTTTAGAAGACGGTTCGTTTCAAAGAGACACTGATAAGATGGGCCCAACATGTTGGCAAGATTCCACTTGATTTAATTTGGCATTGGTTGAAGTTTTGAGTGCTTAAATTTTTTTTTTTTTTTGGGGGGGGGGCATAAGAAGGGGGGAGGGGTCATACAGTCTTGGACACAATGCAGATTTTCAACTTTTAAAATTCCGTTCCGTTCCGTCATCTTCCGCTTGTTCCAGGGTCGGGTCACGGGGGCAACAGCCTCAAACGGGCAGCCCAGTCCTCTCTCTCCCCGGCTGCATCCTCTAGCTCACCTGGAAGGATTCCAAGTCGTTCCCCAGCCAGCAGTGAGACATAGTCTCTCCAGCGGGTCCAGGGTCTGCCCCTTGGTCTCCTCCCGGTGGGACGTGCCCGAAACACCTCACCCGCGAGGCGCTCGGGGGGCATTTTGACCAGATGCCCGAACCACCCCATCTGGCTCCTCTCGACCTGGAGGAGGAGCGGCTCGACACCAAGCTCCTCCTGGATGGCAGAGCTGAGGATTGGAACGTAGATCGACTTGTAAATCGAGAGCTTTGCTTTTTGGCTCAGCTCTCTCTTTACCACGACGGACCGATGCAGCGTCCTAGTTATTGCTGATGCCGCACCAATCCGCTTTAAAATTATTTTTATTTTATATTTTTTTATTATTTTAATATACTTTATTAATCCCTCACCGGGAAATTTATGCGTTGCACTACACCGCAGCAGGCTGCCACCTACGATGACACCAATGGTGGGAGAGGCCAGGGGTTACGTGTCTTCTCCAAGGACCCTAGACGTGCACTCAGTGGGATGACTTCCGGTTCACGGGCAAATGCTCTAACCACTGAACCACCGTCTCCCCTAAGCCACCATCTACCTTATATTTTATGTACTTATCTGAGCGTCTGGATGTGACTCATTTTCTAAAACAGTGTCTATAAAAATACAACCAAGTACTTTTTGTTGTTCCTAAAGTCGGTCACCTTCTTCACCGTCTATCTCTTACAAGGTTGGGTGCCGGAGCCTATCCTGGCTGATTCAAGATAAGGGGCAGAGTACACCCTGAACAAGTCGCCAGTCTGTCACGGGCCACACACATATAACCATGCATTCACTCTTAGGGGCAATTTGGCACCAGCCAATCAACCTAACATGCATGTTTTTGGAGGGTGGGAGGAAACCAGAGTACTCGGAGAAAACCCGCGCATACATGGGGAGAATATGCAAACTCCATTCGGAAAGGCCAGTGTTCCAAGCCTCGTCCAAGCCCGGTACTTGAACCCACAACCTTCTTGCTGTGAGGCCAGTGTGCTACCCACTGCACCACCGTGCCTCCCTTGTTCCTAAAGTTAAAAGAGAAATTGATGAATGTGCTTTTTTGTGTTCTTTCTCAAAGTCCTAAAATGGGTAAATCCTGAAACTGGTGCCATAGCCTTTTCCAGCTGAATACAGGCGAGAGGCGGGGTATGCCCTGAACAGGTGGCCAGTCTGTTGCAAGGCCACATACACACACACCCACCCACACATTGATTTCTCGGGGCAATTTCATAGCAATCAACCGAGCATGCATGTTTTTGGAACAGGGAAGGAACTTGGAGGGTACTTGGAGGAAACCCACGCAAACACAAGGAGAACATGCAAACTCCACACAGAAAGGCCAGTTCCCACTCGGTACTTAAACCCTGACATTCTTGCTGTGCTAACCACTGCACCACCGTAGAGCCATGAATTTTTTCTTTCTTTTTTTATGCCAGCAATTAAAGGTTTCATCAAAGCTCAATTATCTGTTGCGTTCCGTCGTCTTCTATTTATCTGGGCCGGGTCGCAGGGGGAACAGCCTGAGACGAGAGGCCCAGGCTTCTCTCACCCCAGCTGCATCCTCCAGCTCACCCGGAAGGATCCCGAGTCATTCCACAGCCAGCTGTGAGACATAGTCTCTCCAGCAGGTCCGGGGTCTGTCTCTTGGTCTCCTCCCGGTGGAATATGCCCGAAACATCTCACCAGCGAGGTGCTCTGGGGTCATCCTGACCAAATGCCCAAACCACTCATCTGGCTTTTCCCGACCTGGAGGAGGAGCGGCTCGACACCAAGCTCCTCACCTGATCTCTGAGAGCCCAGTTACCCTGCAGAAAAAGCTCATTTTGGCTGCTTGTATCCGTGATCTCATTTTTTCGGTCACCATAGGTGAGGGTGGGAACGTAGATCGACTTGTAAATCGGGAGCTTTGTTACGCTCAAGTATCTGCATCGTCTAAATGATAAATCGGTAGTAATTTATCCCGTCACCATCTAAACTGTGGTTCGTAGAAGCCAAACAACTTGTAAAGACAAAATTTGAAAGTTGTGCTTGTTCTCCCAAAAAAATGCATGAAGTCTTTCACTAAATTTAATCTGTGACAGCTTGTAAATAAAAAGATTGACATGAAAGTTGAACGTTCATTAATTTTGACAGTGTGTGGGAAGACGGGAAATGAAACTGATATTTATTCTTAAAAGGGAAAGTGAGAGAACAGCGTCCTTTTTTAGATTAGACTTCAGATGTCAAATGAGTCATTTTAATTTGAAGAAACATCTTTCAAGGACAGACGGAATGCAGAGCAAATGAGAATAAAACTGAATAAGAGGTTAGTAAAATGAAAGCAAAAGGTAAAAAATTTGCATTTTTATACAGAAAGGTTAAAAAAAGTTTTATTTTACAGAAAACAATTGATTTTTTGTGAACAATGAGCCAGCCTAAAGTTTCTAAACTACAATAGTATTTATGGGAAAAATGTTAAAACCCTACAAAACATGAAGAGAACACAATAAAACGACATATGACGCATCGGAAACAGGATGAATAGAAAAACATTTTCCAGAAGCAATCACCAAATTCACATTGAAAAAAAAGCATTGACACACCGACACACTGCTCATGTCAACTCCTCCCACTTGGGTATTTTTTCATCATCTCCTCAATACACACGTTTGAACGAGCTACACCAAAAAACATTAAATCAACATTAAGATCCGATTAGAACTGAACACCTTCAAAAAAATCTCCAACAAGGAATAAGATAAGAATCACCTGGTGGTCCATACACATTTAGAATAAATGATTAATGAGGTGTTGGCTCAGTGGTAGAACGTTCGCCCTCAGACCAGAGGTTAAACGGAAATTGACAGGTTTGGTCCCCACTGAGTTCTAAGGGTCCTTAGAGAAGCTCAGAGAAGCTGCTAAGCTTAGATTACTGGGACGTCATGTTTTGAGAAGATACCCTTGCTTTCAGAAACAAGATGGTCATTATTGTTACCATTTACTTCGAACGTCATGAGTCTAGATTTTAAGTACTTAGGATCAACAGTCCAGAGCAATGTAGAGTGTGGAAAAGAGGTGAAGAAGCGTGTTCAGGCAGGCTGGAATGGTTGGAGAAATGTATCAGGTGTGATGTGTGATAGAAGAGTTTCAGCTAAAATGAAAGAGAAAGTGTAAAAACTGTGGTGAGACCGGCCAATCTGATTGCTGTAGAGCAGACCTGGGCAAATTAAGGCCCGCGGGCCACATCCGGCCCTTTGTACGTCCCTGTCCGGCCCGCGTGAGGCCATCATAAACACCATAAATTAAACTTTCTTTTTTAACTTTTATTTTGAAATTTCATTTTTATTTTATTTTGAAAAGCGCTACGTCGCTACGTATGCACATCGTAGACTTTTATTCCGCCCTCAAAGAGGAGAACTTTCCACACCTGAGGAGGCATACTCAGAGGATCCTAGTCCTCTTTGGATCTACCTATCAATGTGAACAGACATTCTCAGTTATGAAGTTCAACAAATCCAAACACAGATCCTCTATGAGTGATGACCACCTCTCAGCTGTCCTTCACATAGCCACTTCAGACATTCCGCCAGATTTCAATGTTCAAGCCCAGAACAGACTGGAGGTAACATGAGGTGGAAAGCATTACAATTTAAAAAATAAATTGCACTAGTTCAATAATTGTTTTTCTTATTTAACCAATAGACCGCAGTTTCACATAAACCTAATACAACAACCTAATATACATATTTACAGAGTGCTTTATTCTTCTGATTATCAGTACCAGCTATGTATTTTACAATGAGAGAAAGTTGGTGGCCCTCTGACACAATTCAGGCTTCTCATGTGGCCCCTAATAAAAATTAATTGCCCACCCCTGGTCTAGAGACAGTGGCACTGAGGAAAAGACAGGAAACAGAGATGGATGTAGAAGAGATGAAGATGCTGAGGATTAGCACATGTTAGAGGTTTTGGAGATAAAGTTAGAGAGGCCAGACTGAGATGGTTTGGACATGTGCAGAGAAGAGAGAGAGAGTACATCGGAAGAAAGATGCTGGATTTGGAACCACCAGGAAAGAGGCCTAGAGGAAGACCAAAGAGGAGGTTCATGTATACAGTGAAGGAAGACATGAAGATAGTTGGTGTGACCAAAGAGGATGCAGCAGATAGGGTTAGATGGAAGAAACTGACTTGCTGTGGCGCCCCCTGAAGGGAAACGCTGAAAGAAGAAGAAAAAGGAGCTTTTATGTGAATTTCCTCGGGTAGAATTATCCTATGCATTGTTTTTGACGTCTCTCGAAAGCTGCAGTTTTTAAACAAACATACCATCATTTTTTTCCATTTTCACTTAACTTACAAAAGTTGCGTTTCTCTCCCGATAGCGCCATCAGGAACTTCCTGTCTAACATGCACATAGGGGATAACAACGTGCTTTTGACCAGAATGACGCCATCTTTTAAGAGGAGAACAACCTGGCCTTTCACAAGTGAAATAAATTCTCCATTTTTTAAACAACAAAGTCACATGTGAGATAATTTTAAAACCATTTTAAAAAAGTTGAAAATCTCTAAATTTCTAATTCCAGAGCTTTCCCTTACCTCAGGATATTTCAGCCTGACAAACCGCCCGGAAGCAGCAACCAAAATAGCAGGAGACATCACAATAGAGGAATGAATCCAGATAATCAATGCTGCTGCCACAAAGGTGAAAAGGGGACAATGCAATTAACTGCAAGGCTACCAGGGATGTCAAGGTGAATATGGCTCTAATCTCCTACATATTCAACAATCTCCAAACCCACTGTGCAAAATAAAACTCCTACCCTGACCTTCCTCTGGACACCTTCATAATTCACAAACATGGCGGCATAGGAAAGGAAATAAATACTCCCAGTGTTCAATAATTGGAATAAGAGGTAGTCAATAAAATGTTTCCTGGACGATCGGAATTCGTGGTGGAATTTATTCAAAGTGTTTATTTCTTAGAAAAAAACTTGAAGGTCCTGCCCCAAGTGGGGGTGTTTAAGTATCTCGGGGTCTTGTTCACGAGTGGGGGAAGGATGGAGCGGGAGATCGACAGGCGGATTGGTGCGGCATCAACAATAACTAGGACGCTGCATCGGTCGTGGCAAAGAGAGAGCTGAGCCGAAAAGCAAAGCTCTCGATTTACAAGTCGATCTACGTTCCAACCCTCACCTATGGTCACCAGCTGTGGGTGGTGACCGAAAGAATGAGATCGCGGGTACAAGCGGCCGAAATGAGCTTCCTCCGCAGGGTGGCTGGGCTCTCACTCAGAGATCGGGTGAGGAGCTCTGCCATCCGGGAGGAGCTCGGTGTCGAGCCGCTCCTCCTCCAGGTCGAGAGGAGCCAGATGGGGTGGTTCGGGCATCTGGTCAGAATGCCCCCCGAGCGCCTCGCGGGTGAGGTGTTTTGGGCACGTCCCACCGGGAGGAGGCCAAGGGGCAGACCCCGGACCCACTGGAGAGACTGTGTCTCACAGCTTGCCGGGCAACGACTTGGGATCCTTCCAGGTGAGCTAGAGGATGCAGCCGGGGAGAGAGAGGCCTGGGTTGCCCGTTTGAGGCTGTTGCCACCGCGACCCAACCCCGGAACAAGCGGAAGATGATGGAACGGAACGGAAAACTTGAAGGAAAAACATTCATAGTCACACTTGTGAAAATAAAACTTTAGTTCTCAGACCATTTATTTCTAACAATTTTTTTTGGCATCATTGTCACTTTTTTCTGAAGTGTGTTCCAATAAATTCATTTGAAAAAAAAAAAAAATTACCAATTTTATTTTGAAGGCCGTGTAAAGACAGAAAATTATGCATACAGTAATTTTCCAGATCGCATGAGCCGAAGTTCATCTACTTTGTTGTTCATCATTTTGACAACACTGTCATAAACGTTAATTTTAATGTTAAATTTGATATTCCTCATTTATTTATTTGGTACGGTAAATTAAAAATTGATTTCCCATTAAATATTTTCTATTTTTTTCATTTTTAATACTCAATTCATACCTCATGGGGAAATTTGGGTGCTGCATTCCTACACCGCAGCAGGCTGCCACAACGGCACCAATGGTGGGTGAAACAGGGGGTTAGGCGTCTTCTCCAAGGACCCTAGATGTGAACTCAGTGTGAATCGAACTTGCAAACTTACGGTTAACTTCCGCAGGCGAATGCTCTACCACTGAGCCACCGTCTCCTCCCCCCATCCATTAGATAACATCCATTTAGCTGGATGTCATCAGCTTTTATGTTATTTTTTGTGTATATGTACAAGTTAGCTACATTTACTACATCATATATTAGACTAGAATACACTTTCATCTTAACCAGATGCCCGAACCACCCTATCTGGATTCTCTCGACCCGGAGCAGCAACAGCCGTACTCCAAGTTCCTCCCGAATGGCAAAGCTCCAAACCCTATCTATTTCTGAGTGAGAGCCCAGCCAACTTGCCTGTAGAGCTCCTCCCAAGCTCCTTGCTGGGGAAGTGTTTTGGGGAACATCCCACCGGGAGGCGACCCAGAGGCAGGCCCCGAACTTGGTCGAGTTAGACTATTTATAACAGCTGGACAGAGAATGCCTCGGGATGCACCTGGGTGAGCTTGAGGATGCAGCCAGAGTGAAAGAAGCTTCGGCCTCCCGTATGATGCTTTTGCCCTCGTGACCCGGCCCCGGATAAGACGAAGATGATGGAACGGAACACTTTAATCTTCCTTTTGCAGTTTTACTTTTTGTCTGGAACATTAACGGCTCAATACACTGGAGCTTACTACACCCTGACACTGTGCATGTTTTCAACAGTAGTTTGTCTCACTGCTAAATTGTGTCAGAAACACGAGGAGATAAGAAAGGTGATTGTTGATGGACTCACCTACCTTTCATAAGAGGCCCTCCTGCAAGCTTTGAGGTGTGTTTTAGAAAGTCACTTCAATGGAAAAAAAAACATAGAGGGAACCTATGAGGTTTTCTTTTTGCAGAAAGAAGCAGCAGAAAGTCTGCAGCAACTCCATGGCAACTGAACGTGAACCTAAGTCCCTGTCGGGTTTTCTCTTAACAACCTCAATTTTCCTCCAACTCGACCCTCCCGCTGTGCCTGAAGGAGCCTTCTGACACATCATATCGTTTCCTTGGACATCAAAGAATTCAGAAACCACAAAGAAATGTTTTTTCGACATTACTCATTTTCTTTTCTATGACCACCTTGATGCAGGTGTAAAGGCAGCTTGTGAACGCTTCATTTTACGGCGTTTCGATAAACACCCTGTTGCTCCCCACATCAGAACATTGTGTTATTATCCTCACCGCTACCTGTTACATTACTGCCCATTTCACCTCCACTTTGCGGCTTTTAGACTTTTTTTATATTGTTCACTTTGTTTAAACACAGTCACACTTCTTTTCTGCATTTCTAAGGAGTATAAGTGAGCTATGTATGGAGGAACAAATGGGGGAATAGATGGATAATTGAATGGATTTACAAAAGGATGGAGGGAAAAATAACAACATTCTGCTGAACTTTATATAGTAGAAAAAGTTTCAAAAAAGTCTTCTGGACAGTTCAGTTCTTGAACGAGACGTTTCCACTTCCATCTGGAAATCATTTTCAATCTGAATGAAATGGACTGAAACCTGGATCTATTTATACTAACCTGAGTAAAAGGTAAAAAAAAATAGTAAGGCAGGGCTCGACCAGTGAGCCTGAGTTACCTAAGATGGCCGTGAATGGCTCCTATTGTAGCCACAGACCAGTAAACGAACCTTATTATAAAAATGCTAAAAGCCTGGTGAATAGAAATTCCTGCTAACGAGAGGCGTGAAACTGGGTCACAAGGTGTCATCTTTAGTCCATGGCTTCAAAAGGCTGCTGTAAATACCGGGCAGAATGTATCTAACGCCTCCACTCCGATTCAGTGAGGGATTTTCTTTCATCACAAAGATGGCTTCCTTCACCCCTCTTTCAAACCATCCTTTCTCTCTACTTAGAATCTTCACCTTACTGTCCTCAAAAGTGTGTTTGGTGGATTTAAGATGCAAATGTACAGCAGACTGTGGACCACTAGAGGCTTCTCTTCTGTGTTGGTAAAGTCTTTTGTAGAGTGGCTGCTTCGTTTCCCCAATGTAGTGTTCTTTGCAGCTCCCTTCACTGCATTGGATCGAATAAACTACATTGCTCTGTTTTTCTGTAGGCATCTTGTCTTTAGGATGTACTAGTTTCTGACGTAATGTGTTGACCGGTTTAAAGAAAACCGGGATGTCACGTTGTCTGAAAATTCTCTGTACCTTCTCGGACAGTCCTGACACGTAGGAAATAGAGACTCCATTTTTCCTCTTCTCAGTTTCTGTTTCCCTCTTCTCACGTTTCTTGGACGTTCTCAACCTATTCAGGGTCCATTTAGGGTATCCACAGACCGAGAAGGCTTTTTGGACATGCTGTGTCTCCTTCTCCTTATACTTTTTTGTACCTTTTTTTTTACCTTTTACTCTGGTTAGTATAAATAGATCCAGTTTTCTGTCCATTTCATCCAGATTGAAAATGATTTCCGGATGGAAGTCGAAACGTCTCGTTCAAGAACTCAACTGTCCAGAAGACTTTTTTGAAATTTTTTCTACTATGGATCACTCCTGGATGAATGAGGGACTACACGGACAAATTCTGATGAACTCTAACTTCTTTCAACAGTTTAATGTCTCAGTCAAAAACTCTGCTTAGAACTGACAGCTCATTTCAGAGGAAAAACCGGAAATAAGCAGCTGCTTTTTGGTCTCATGGCACCTGTTAAATTTATTGCTCCTCGGTGGAAACATGGCTGCTGTCTTATTCGGTTCTTCCCATTTTCAGGATCTGAATAGCTTACAGATCATGAAGTTAAAAGTCATACTGAATAGAGAAATGGTCCCGTCTCGCTGATGTCATGATCCCCTGTACTGCCGCCAGAGGGAGCCCTGGATGTTCCTCATCACTGTGATTAGGGTCACCTGAGATTTATTCTTGATTCCACACATCTGTCGACCCTGCCATCTATTTAAATGCAATCATCTCAGACTTCCTTGTCTGGTCATACAATCCCTTCCAGCCTGGTCTCCCTGGTTGCCTGACCAAATACACATTCTACCAATAACTTTTTGCCATGTCACTGAAACTTTGTTTTTTTTTTTTTCTTTCCACAGTATTAATGAACAACCAAATTCAGATAAACCATATTTTTGTCTGCAATTGGGTCCTCCTCTTTCCACCTGCACACCGCCTTATAACAGCTAAATTTAACTCGTTTTTAGAGAAAAGACAACACCTCTTCATTGTAGATCCAACCACTTCAGTCATATCTTTGACCAGATTGTCGGTCCCCCAGTGGGCGACATGGATTCCCCATAACATCACAAGTTTGTCCTAAAATAGGCCAGATTGTCTTTTATCTTTGGTGTGTAAAAGCAGGTCTTTTGTGTGTTCCTATCTGATCCCAGACACGTGTCTAGCATCTTTCAGTCCATCTAAGACACGTGTTGTCAGGAGAACCAGTGTTTCTGTGGAGTTGATTCATACATTTTCCCTTGTGGTTGATTGTGCTAAGTGAAAATGGCTTTCCAAGGTCCTCCTGGGCCTGTGTGCTTATATTGATTAAAGTAGCATGTCAGTTTTTCATGCAGCACCACCTGAGGGTACGAAAGTCACAAATGCACGATGGTTTTCAGCCTTGGCCTTCGTGCACTGAGATTTCCCTAGAGTCTTTGAATTGTTCTACCGTATGACAGAAAAAAAGCAGCTGGTTGCTAACCAGTTTTCCTGCATTGAAAACACAACTCTACAGCGGTTTCAATCGCTGTTTGTGGATTTTGAAACAAGTCTTTATCGATGAGTTCATGTAAAATATTCCACCTTTTTGTGTTTCATCCCAAATTCCCTGAACCTTCATTACTCCACTGAAAACGAGAACCAGTTGTAGAGATAGATCAGCTAATCTTTAATTAACAACCCGAGGTGCATTAGCTGTTCATCCTGAGAGAGAATCTTATTTCATCTGGATTTCCATGAGCTGGCTTTTATTCTTCTTCTTCTTTCAGCATTTCCCTTCAGGGGTCGTCACAGCAAGTCAGTTTCTTCCATCTAACCCTATCTTCTGTATCCTCTTTGGTCACACCAACTATCTTCATGTCTTCCTTCTTTGTATCCATGAACCTCCTCTTTGGTCTTCCTCTAGTCCTCTTTCCTGGTGGTTCCAAATCCAGCATCCTTCTTCCTATGTACACTCTCTCTCTCCTCTATACATGCCCAAACCATCTCAGTCTTGCCTCTCGAACTTTATTCCCAAAACCTCTAACATGTGCTGTTCCTCTGATGTACTCATTTCTAATCCTGTCCATTCTGGTCACTCCCAGAGAGATCCTCAGCATCTTCATCTCTGCTACCTCCATCTCTGCTTCCTGTCTTTTCCTCAGTGCTACTGTTTCTAGACCAAACAGCATGGCCGGTCTCACCACGGTTTTGTACACTTTCCCTTTCATTTTAGCTGAAACTCTTCTGTCACACATCACACCTGATACTTTTCTCCACCCGTTCCAGCCTGCCTGAACACGCTTCTTCACCTCTCTTCCACACTCTCCATTGCTCTGGACTGTTGATCCTAGATACCTAAAATCTTCCACCTTCTTTATCTCTTCTCCCTGTAACCTCACTTTTCCATTTAGATCCCTCTCATTCACACACATGTACTCTGTCTTACTCTGACTAATCTTCATTCCTCTTCTTTCTAGTGCAAACCTCCACCTCTCCAGCTTTTCCTCCACCTCTTCCCTCCTCTCACTACAGATCACAATGTCATCTGCAAACATCATTGTCCATGAGCTGGCTTTTATTCTTCCCAAAACCATTCTTTGGTAGTCTCACTTCACCAAGATGGAGGGCTTGACAACAAAGATTTCTTGGGTATTTCGTTTCTTTTTTTTTTTTTTTTTTTTTTACAATTGGACAGTCAACTGTCTTCTCAGTCAGCCAGGTCTTCCACCCAAACTACTCAATCTTAGCCAGCATGTTTTTACAACTTCTTTTGTATTTGAGGTATGGATTAGTTTCTCAATCATAGCCAGGACAACAATTCTAAACTGTTGGACATCGTCGAAAACATTTGGTTTCTCTGGAAAAACTTCTCACTGCATCAGTGTGAAGAAGTTTGAGTTATCATCATTTAAAAAAAAAAAACTTTATTCATCCCTCAACGGAGAAATTTGTGTGCTGCATTACAACGCAGCAGGCTGCCGTGACGGCGTTAATGGTGGGAGAAACAGGGGGTTAGGTGTCTTCCCCAAGAACACCTAGACATGAGCTCAGCGGGATTCGATCCCGCAGACTTCCAGAGAACTTCCAGTCCAAGGGTGAACGTTCTACCAGTTAACTATCGCCTTACTTTTGATGTTCTTAGGTTTTGTATGAGAAGCAGCTAAGCTTAGATTACAGGGATGTCATGTTTTGAAAGGATACCCTTGCTTTCAGAAACAAGATGGTCATTATTTTTTTTTTACTGTTTACTTCTATCGTCATAAGTCTGGATTTTAAGTATTTAGAATCAACAATGGAGAGTGTGGAAAAGAGGTGAAGAACCATGCACAAGCAGGCTGGAACGGGTGGAGAAAAGTATCAGGTGTGATGTGTGATAGAAGAGTTTCAGCTGAAATGAAAGAGAAAGTGTACAAAACCGTGGTGAGACCAGCCATGCTGTTTGGTCTAGAAACAGTAGCACTGAGAAAAGACAGGAAACAGAGATGGAGGTAGCAGAGATGAAGATGCTGAGGATCTCTCCGGGAGTGACCAGGATGGACAGGATCAGAGGAACAGCACATGTTAGAGGTTTTGGAGATAAAGTCTGAGAGGCCAGAATGAGATGGTTTGGACATGTGCAGAGGAGAGAGAGACAGTACATTGGCAGAAGGATGCTGGGTTTGGAACCACCAGGAAAGAGGTCTAGAGGAAGACCAAAGAGGAGGTTCATGGATACAGTGAAGGAAGACATGAAGATAGTTGGTGTGACCGAAGAGGATGCAGCAGATAGGGTTAGATGGAAGAACTGATTTGCTGTGGCAACCCCAAAAGGGAAATGCCGAAAGAATTTTATCGACATAATGCAGAACATTATACCTGTACCTTTTAAAATAGGGTCCATTTTTTTTATTCGTGTTGTCAAATAGTATCAATTAAATTTCACCAAAAACTAAACCACAAAAATAAAACATAAAGCTGCATTAAAAAAAAAAAACCTACAGAATTTCAAGATGTTTAAATTGGGATATAAAGGTGATAATTACTTCTGTGTGGAAGGAAATAAATACATATTTCCATCAGTGCATCATTCCAAACATTTTAGTCTACTTTTGTGATAAAACACATTTAAATTCTGTGCATGCTGACAAATTTAATTTTTTAGGTCTTTTCACTACTTCTTGTGATAAAACAAATATATGTTTATCTCCTAAGAAAACTGTCAGGAGAGTAGTCTGTTCCCCTTCTGTGTCCTGTTTCCCCCCCTCCCTCTTGACTGTGTGTGTGCAACTAGTCACACCTGAAACTAATCTACTCATCTGCTTCCGTTCCATCATCTTCCGCTTGTTCCGGGGTCGGGTCACGGGGGCAACAGCCTTAAGCGGGCAGCCCAGGCCTCTCTCTCCCTGGCTGCATCCTGTAGCTCACCTGGAAGGATCCCAAGTCGTTCCCCGGCCAGCCGTGAGACATAGTCTCTCCAGCGGGTCTGGGGTCTGCCCCTTGGTCTCCTCCCAGTGGGACGTGCCCAAAACACCTCGCCCGCGAGGCGCTCGGGGGGCATCCTGACCAGATACCCGAACCACCCCATCTGGCTCCTCTCGACCTGGAGGAGGAGCGGCTCGACACCGAGCTCCTCCCGGATGGCAGAGCTTCTCACCCGATCTCTGAGTGAGAGCCCAGCCACCCTGCGGAGGAAGCTCATTTCGGCCGCTTGTACCCGCGATCTCATTCTTTTGGTCACTACCCACAGCTGGTGACCATAGGTGAGGGTGGGAACGTAGATCGACTTGTAAATCGAGAGCTTTGCTTTTCGGCTCAGCTCTCTCTTTACCACGACAGACCGATGCAGCGTCCTAGTTATTGCTGATGCCGCACCGATCCGCCCGTCGATCTCCCGCTCCATCCTTCCCCCACTCGTGAACAAGACCCCGAGATACTTAAACCCCTCCACTTGGGGCAGGACCCTGTGTCTGACCCGCAGGGGGCATTCCACCCTTTTCCGGGCGAGTACCATGGTCTTGGATTTGGAGGCGAGACCATGGCCTCCAAATCCATCTACTCATCTGCTGCAGCATAAATGGAACAGTTTTTGACACACTCTTCACCAGATCGTTTGTTTACCATGCTTGACCTGTTATCCAGTTTTTGGCTCCAGCTCCATATCAGAACCTTCCTAGTTTATCTTCTTTATTTGGACTTTTGATCAATCTAATAAATCTGCTTGTGATTTTTCATCTGAGCCTGTCTGTTGTGTCAAGGGTATATTTTGGCCTCAGCTCCACATCATGACAAAAACTTATGTGCAGGCAGCATGGTGGTTTTCAAAAGAAAGTCGGAAGTTTTTCTTCTCAAGAAAAACTGTATTTTAATCAAATGGTGTGTGAATACAATGAGTGTAAGTCTGGAGCAAACAAGAAGATATTTGAACAGTGACGGGAGGAACCTTAAAATATTCTGTTTTCTGTCATGTCACACATACATCTGATATATCCTAATTAGTTTTGACCATTAAATCCTATGAGCGTCTTCAAATTTGATCTATCCTTTTTTTAAAATCCCATTGATTTCATCCTCAATGAGATTTTCACACCCTCACAGCACTTCTCCTTGAAATTCTTTCCACACTTTTCACTTTGGCTGACACCTTGAGACCTTTTGCTTATCTCAATTTAATGCCGCCTCGGTGGTTTTGAAAGCTTTGACTTTTATTGCAATTTTAATATTCCAACTATTCTAACTTCAGCTGTCACATCCGAAAAGATACAAAGAAGGCGGCTTTTAACGCCGAAGAATGTGTGACCTCGCTGTGTTTCTGTAGAGAAATGTTTCTTCTATCTGAACGCTTTTTAAGCTTCTCCCTCACTGAATTTTATCATCTCTTTATTTGCTGATTTGCCTTGAGATGTCTGGATTTTTGGCTTTTCTGTGCCTCTGTCTTGAGAAAATTGTTAAAACTGAGGCCAAATTAGGTGACGAAACGATAAAAGAAGAAAAGCAGAGTTGTCTACGTTAATCAGATGATTAAGCAGATGTGAGATGTGGTGAAATAAGAAAGAATCTGACCAGGAGTATACCAACCCTGAAATAAAAACCAACCTGTGTTGAAAATTGTGACTGCAGTCGAAATGTTTTGTCTAGTAACAGTAACTCTAAGGCAAGATGTGCTGTATGTGTGACAGAAGAGTTCAAGGAGGAAGTGGGACTGCATCAGAGACCGGGGTGCAAAGTATATTGTTTGAATAGATTATTTCAAATTATAAAAATTGATTTTTAAACACTTGTTCACGAGTGGGGGAAGGATGGAGCGGGAGATCGACAGGCGGATCGGCGCGGCATCAGCAATAACTAGGACGCTGTATCGGTCCGTCGTGGTAAAGAGAGAGCTGAGCCGAAAAGCAAAGCTCTTGATTTACAAGTCGATCTACGTTCCAACCCTCACCTATGGTCACCAGCTGTGGGTGGTGACCGAAAGAATGAGATCGCGGGTACAAGCGGCCGAAATGAGCTTCCTCCGCAGGGTGGCTGGGCTCTCACTCAGAGATCGGGTGAGGAGCTCTGCCATCCGGGAGGAGCTCGGTGTCAAGCCGCTCCTCCTCCAGGTCGAGAGGAGCCAGATGGGTTGGTTCGGGCTTCTGGTCAGGATGCCCCCCGAGCGTCTCGCAGGCGAGGTGTTTCGGGCACGTCCCACCGGGAGGAGACCAAGGGGCAGACCCCGGACCCGCTGGAGAGACTATGTCTCACAGCTGGCCGGGGAACGACTTGGGATCCTTCCAGGTGAGCTGGAGGATGCAGCCGGGGAGAGAGAGGCTTGGGCCTCTCTGAACGGCCGTTTGAGGCTGTTGCCCCTGCGACCCGACCCTGGAACAAGTGGAAGATAATGGAATAGAAGGTTTTTAAGTACTTAGGTAAAACAAGCCAGGGCAATGAAAAGTATGGAAAAGAGGTGAAGAATAATTCGCAGGCAGGTTGGATGGAATAGATGTGGGATTGAAGAGGTTCGGCTAAAGTCGTGGTGAGAGCAGCCATGTTTATTCTTCAGACAGTCGCCCTGAGGTAAAAGCAGGACACAGAGCCAGAGGAGAAGGGATGAATATCCTGAAGTTCTCCTTGGGAGCGACCAAGGTGCATACAGGATCAGGAAGGCGGATATTAAAGACAACAGAGGTTGAAGGTTTCAGAGAAAGTCAGAGGGTTAGACTGCAGTGTGTTGGGAAGACACCACCTAAATTGACTATTGTCTAGTGATCAAATTCAGAAAACAGAAAGGTTGAAACACAAGTAATGGTTTAAAGACAACTTATAAAACTGGAATGAGTTTGTTCATGTAGAGATGTCACAGCCAAACAATGACTTGTTCTAAAGAGAGTGTTTTCTATTTAATATTTCATTTTAATTGAGCTCTATTTGATCAGTGTTGAATCACTTCAAGGTTCTGTACAGAAATTTTCTTTAGAGACAATTCACAGTTATCCAATCAGCAGCAGTTCCAATAAAAGAGAAAAACAATAAATTGCATCAAAACCTGAGGGTCTATGGGTTGGTTGCCTATAGATATATAGCCAGTAATTGGTCTGAGAGATTTAGAGTTAGCATGAACTCAGTCACACTCGATTGCTTTTTCTTTCTGTGGTCATGGTGGCTATCTATTGTTTTGACAAAACAATTGGTATCTTCTCTTTTCTTTATGTGACGTTACCTAACTTGTTGGTTATATGTTAGTCCATGAACTCCATTCCCACATGAGTATTTCTATAAGCCCCATAAATAGGTCACTAAAACTATTTATTCCGTTCCGTCGTCTTCCGCTTGTTCCGGGGTCGGGTCGCGGGGGTAACAGCCTCAAATGGGTAGCCCAGGCTTCTCTCACCCCAGCTGCATCCTCCAGCTCACCCGGAAGGATCCCAAGTCGTTCCCCGGCCAGCTGTGAGACATAGTCTCTCTAGCTGGTCCGGGGTCTACCCGTTGGTCTCCTCCCGGTAGGACGTGCCCAAAACCCCTCGCCCGCGAGGCGGTCGGAGGGCATACTGACCAGATGCTTGAATCACCTCATCTGGCTCCTCTCGACCTGGAGAAGGAGCGGCTCGACACCGAGCTCCTCCCGGATGGCAGAGCTCCTCACCCGATCTCTGAGTGAGAGCCCAGCCACCCTGCGGAGGAAGCTCATTTCGGCTGTGTGTACCCGCGATCTCATTCTTTCGGTCACCACTCACAGCTGGTGATCATAGGTGAGGGTTGGAACGTAGATCGACTTGTAAATCGAGAGCTCTGCTTTTCGGCTCAGCTCTCTCTTTGCCACGACGAACCTATGAAGCGTCCTAGTTATTTTCTGATGCCGTACCGATCCGCCTGTTATCTCATCCTTCCCCCACTCATGAACAAGACCCCGAGATACTTAAACTCCTCCACTTGGGAGTTTAAGAATAAAACTATTTATTCTTCCATCTAATTATAAATGCATCATATTCCATCGATACAAGATCAGGATACCTTGCCAGCTGTCGAAGAGGAACGCTCAAAGGTTCTGGGTGAACCACAAATTTCCCACTCCCGGAAAACTTACTCCAGGGAATCTCTGGACCTTCCCAGGCCAGCTTGGGTTCACAGTTCTTTTACCTCAGCAGTTCTCTTACCTGAATACCTCAGCAAATAGGTGCCCAAACCAGAGGCCTCATTCATTAGACGTGCTTTGTCTAAAATCTGTGCACGCGTCTACTTCCACGCAGATTGAGCGATCAAAAAAGGCGATGGAATGCATTGAGTTTTACGTAAATAAAACAAACAAAAGCTACTATACACGAATCGTAAAATGCTGAGGAAAGATGGCACTTGTGAAGGGAACTGTAAGTGAACTCAGAGCAGTGAAACGAAGCGTTTAAAGCGGCGAAGAAGCAATCACAAAGCACACGGAAATGCCTGTCGAAAAATACTAAAATTGGGTTGCATCACAGAAAAGATTGTCAATTAAGATTTACGCATATAATCAATCACCAAAGCAATCATTTTGAAACTCTGAGCTGTTGTGAACCCACTTCTGCGAGAAACTGCACATCCTAAATATAGAAATAATTTAAAATAGCAATAAAAATGTAAATAATATCATTAAAACATCAAGCTGGGAATTGCCTGAACCGTCTTCAGTGACTGACAACCATTTTTGATGCGATGTGACTGTTTTTCTTTTTTTTTCAAAAGAAAACTTCTTTAAGGTCAAACCATTTCTTTTTTTATTTTAGTGACAGATTGGTGTGACAATTGACTCCCACTTTGATGGGTTTTTCTGCTACACGTTTTTTTTTTTTTTTAACTCTCTGCTTTAATTCAGCTTCTATTGTTGACACCATAAACATACAGTAAGTACAGCCCAAGTTAGTGAAGTTAATAACAGGGTAATCAGATGCACCAATTTAAAAAGAAGTGGCTGTTAACCCCATCTGTGGGCGTATGACTGTTTTTATTGATTGACCGGGTTTACTTAGCCAATGACAGCAGGAAGCCAGACCGTGAAACAGACGGATTGGCTCACACGTGCTTGGCAAGTTATTTGCCATGTGAATGCAAACTGGACCAATGACTGCATATTTGTGCCTCCAAAAGTCCTACATGATACTGTGCGTAATCAAGAAAACACAATGAATTGGTTTTATTTTAATGGAGTCAAACGCACACGTAGTGCAACGCTTTCAACGTTAATGGAAATAACCAAAGTTCTCACCCTATCCCAAAGTGGTAACTTGGCCATACTGCAGAGAAAACTTCTTTCAGAGGCTTATTAGATCACCTCCACTGTCCTTCTTTGGGTCTACCGCTCAGTCTTGCACTCCAGAAAATACCAAATCATATTTGAACTTTTCCTCTCAAGGCACAACCAAAGCCCACCCATGACCGGTGGATGACCACGGTCTCTGACTGGGATGTGCTTACTCATTATTCAGAAGAATCGAACCAACTCAGGAGTTTTATCTTTATGGAAGCTCAAACTAAAGACAATGATCCTCTGATCTATAAAAGGAACAGTCAGTCTTTCTGGTGACCAGGTCATGTCCTACTCACCTTCCAGACGTGTTTGAGCGTTTCCAACAACATCTTAAATCCACCAAACACACTTTTGAGGACAGTGAGGTGAAGATTCTAAGTAGAGAGAAAGGTTGGTTTGAAAGAGGGGTGAAAGAATCCATCTTTGTGATGAAAGAGAGTCCCTCACTGAATCGGAGGCGTTGGATACATTCTGCCCGGTATCTACAGCAGCCTTTTGAAGCCATGGACTAAAGATGACACCTCGTGACCCAGTTTCACGCCTCTCGTTAGCAGGAATTTCTATTCACTAGGCTTTTAGCATTTTTATAATAGGGTCGTTTACTGGTTTGTGGCTACAATAGAAGCCATTCACGGCCATCATAGGTAACACAGGCTCATTGGTCGAGCCCTTCTTACTATTTTTTTTACCTTTTACTCAGGTTAGTATAAATTAGATCCAGTTTTCGGTCGATTTCATTCAGATTGAAAATGATTTCCGGATGGAAGTCGAAACGTCTCGTTCAAGAATTAAACTGTCCAGAAGACTTTTTTGAAACTTTTTCTACTATGGATCACTCCTGGATGAATGAGGGACTACACGGACGTTTCCAACAAAGAATTTAGCCAAGGGCAGAACCTGCTGGAGGGATTATATATTCTATATTGTGAGGGAATGCCTCAGGTACAGGAGAAAAGTGGAAAGCTCTTGTGGGGAGAGCGATGTCTGGGATTTTCTCCTGAACTTGTTGCCTCTGGTTTCTGACCTTGTGGGATGAGGACCAGACCAAAGGATGAAAGTCACAGCTATATTATAGGAATGAAAAATGAGTGAGATCCAACAGATCCTTGAGGAGTGATGTTCACATCAAAATTCCGGACTCTGATTTATAAGAGATAAAATCATGTTGGTGTCCTTCAACACATCTGTCCAGCCTTTCATTCTCTTATTATTGGGGAGATATTTATGCTCTCCATTGTGTCGCCCTCCTTGAACAGTGAATGTCAGCACCCATTACAATTTCCCACTAAGGCCTTCCAACAAGAAAGGTGATTAATTAAAGCAATTATGGCAATGACGGTTTCAATTACTGCTGTTATGAGCTCCGAGTTGAGCAAAGAAGGAAGTGCCTTTGGGCCAGAGAAGTGGCTGCATTAGAGAAAGCGACCTGCTGATTGCACTGAAACCAATGAGCAGATTCTCCTGAGGAAATGCAGTGAGATGGAGAAGGACCAGGAAAAAAAAACAAGAAATGAATTACATTTTTCATCAGTAATCTTCTCCCTGTAGTGAAAATTTAATCCATTAGTTTCACGTCTTTTCATTTCTGTTCACATTTGAGCTGATGATGTCATCTGGACTCCTGACTTGTGGGCCTTTAACCTCATTGCCCTATTACCCTGTGTGGATGAAGCCCATCTGCTACATTCCACGAACATGAACTATTGTATGGTAGACGTACATGATCTCATTCGTAATCCTAGTCTAAAGTAAATTCTGCTGGAGGATCTCTCTTCCAACTGCGTCTCCATCTAGTCTTTTTCCTCCATCTAGGGTTTTTTTTTTGGGGGGGGGGGTTCTTTATCTGCTTTTTGCATTTTACTCTACTCTGGTTGTTTTATCCAGGGTTTGTTGTTCGAACGTCATTTTAATATCAAAAACATACCTGCGGTCGTATTTCATGCATGTTTGAGCATTTCCGGACCTCTCCCGTTTAATAATAGGAGACCGTTTGAAGGTCATTCTCTTTCTTTTGTTTTTCAAGACACTAGCCTAACATTGGCTCAGTGGTAGAATGTCCACCCTTAGACTGGGACAAGCTGGCTCGATTCCCACTGAACCCATACCTAGGTGTCTTTAGGGGAGACGCCTAATCACTCACCATTGGCGTTGTTGTGGCTACCTGATGCGGTGCAAAGCAGCTCAGAGATGTCCCCATGTGAGGGATGAATACAGTGTATTGAAAAATAACGGTACACGGATAGAAGATTTTAAGTATCTAGGATCAACAGTCCGGAGCAATGGCGAGTGTGGAAAAGAGGTGAAGAAGCGTGTTCAGGCACGCTGGAACGGGTGGAGGAAAGTATCAGGTGTGATGTGTGACAGAAGAGTTTCAGCTAGAATGAAAGGGAAAGTGTAGAAAACCGTGGTGAGACCGGCCATGCTGTTTGGTCTAGAGACAGTGGCACTGAAGAAAAGACAGGAAGCAGAGATGGAGGTAGCAGAGATGAAGATGCTGAGGATCTCTCTGGGAGTGATCAGGATGGACAGGATTAGAAATGAGCACATCAGGGTAACAGCACATGTTAGAGGTTTTGGGGATAAAGTTCAAGAGGCAAGACTGAGATGGTTTGGACATTTGCAGAGGAGAGAGAGAGAGTACATCGGAAGAAGGATGCTGGTTTTGGAACCACCAGGAAAGAGGACTAGAGGAAGACCAAAGAGGAGGTTCATGGATACAGTGAAGGAGGACATGAAGATAGTTGGTGTGACCAAAGAAGATGCAGGAGATAGGGTTAGATGGAAGAAACTGACTTGCTGTGGCAACCCCTGAAGGGATTGCCACAGCTCTTCTTGAAACAGAAGATCATGTTTTGCATTGTGAACAATGTTCATCCACCTCCCTGATGGTTCTCTTTGTCTTGCTAATAAACTCCAATATTTATATTTAGATTCGAAGAAGCAGCCGCTCAATTATTTCTCTTAGTTCTATTTAAAGGAACTTTCTGCTGCTTTCACAGGACTTAATCAGTTTCTTTTAAGTTCAAGTTACAGCATAATCGTACTTAGAAAAGCCAAATTATGCTTTAAATTAAACCTCGAACAAGTTAATTTCGCCCAGTTCCTAGTCAAAGAATACAAGGACCCAAATGGGTCTGAGGGAAGCAATGAATGTCAGCGGTTGATAAGGAGATCCCATTAACCTTTAATCTAGCTTCATGTCCTGAAGGCAGGGGCGAGTATTCTCTTTTTTATCTACTGCTTTAGGCCAAAATTTTCTTAAAACCTTTCCGAGCTATATGTTGAAAAGTCGGACCCCTCCCGGCTGTGCCTCAGGTTTTAGAATAATATAGAACACAAAGGATGACTTTGGTTACGTTTTTAGCCAAAAGACGTTTGAGGGATTAATTTTTCTCTCCTTTAGTGCAAGATTTTATAAATAAAGTACAAATTAAATTGATTTTATTGTCGTTTACAATGGTCTTTATAAGTGTACGTAATTTACTTTGCTGGTTCTCAGAATAATGTTTTTTGGTTGTATTCAGAAGGAGGACGTTGAGATTGTTTGACCTCTACTTCTTTATCAGCAAGCTAATTCTTTGAATCCTCTAGGGCTTTTGAGTAGCTGCAAAAATGCAACTAAACTTCACAAGCTTATATTATTAAAAGTGGAACAATGAGAAGGTGTAGGAGTTCCCATAAAGGCCTCACATCAAGAAGGTTACCCGTTTGAAGTCCATCCCAAAGCTTGCAACACTGACCCGGCAGTGTAGAATTTGTGTGTTTTTCCTGTTAATGTTCAGGTATTCCAATTGACTGTAAAACGGAGGACTAAGTGTGACGTTAATCGTAATGTTCGGCTATGGCCAAATGAAGTCAATCCAGGCGCCATTTTCTGCAGATGGAAATATTCAATCATTGTTCCAGTCTCCATTTGCAGGACAATTACAATGCTAACCAGGAAAGAGCCTTTTGAAGATACACAACCCTGCCACTGGACAGCCAATCTGTTTGACTCACAGTCTGGCTTCTTGCTGTCACTGACTGAGTAAAATTTGGTAAAATTGAGGTTTTTGGAACGAGAAGTCGCTTGTTCCTATTTGGTATGAAACAAGCATTTGGCTTACCGTATTTTCCGCACTATAAGGCGCACCTAAAAACCTTAAATTTTCTCTAAAGTCCACGATGCGCCTTTTGACCTGGAGCGCCTTATATATGGATTAATATTGAGCTACAACAGGTGTCGCAACTGCGGTAAGCAGCCGCCGACTCCATTTCCCCCGTAGAAGAAGTAGTGCGCGGTGCATGCTGGGATATATGAAAGTCTCATTTCCGTCTCATTTCCATTTGTGTGTTTGTGTAAAGACCCGGAAATGGCTCCTACCAAGAGACACTGTTACACCGCAGAGTTTAAACTCAAGGCGATCGGTCACGCAGTAGAACACGGGAATAGAGCCGCAGCGAGAGAGTTTAACATCAATGAATCAATGGTGAGGAAGTGGAGGAAGCAAGAGGATGCGCTGCGCCAAGTAAACAAGACTAAACAGAGTTTATCTCCAATGGAAAATAGACTGTGTCACGAAAATACTAATACAAAGTACTTTATCTCGGAGAAAATAATAAAACAGCTGTTTATTCATTTTGGGAGTAAAACTAGAAAGTTGTTTTGTAATTGTTAATAAAGTTTGACTGACCTATTTGACTGTTTTGTTTTTTTTTTACATTCCCTTTAGCGCAGCGCCATTTAGTGAATGCATAACGTAACCCCGGCTTTTACTGTAGCGCCTTATAATGCGATGAGTCTTACATATGGAAAAAGTTTTTAAAAATGTCATTTATTGAAGGTGCGCCTTATAATGCAGTGCGCCTTATAGTGCGGAAAATACGGTACTTTGTACAGTTTCTACATACCGTATAAGGATTGGATTGCTGTTGTTTGGCACTCCAGCTTTTTCCCAAACACTAAAACCTGCAAAGCTTTTGTTTCAATAAGTTCTATAGAAAAACATGTGAACACACACTAGACATTCAACCTTGAAGAGGAAAGATAAACTCCCCACCTGTTGGGTGGAAACATCATTTTAGCACAGGTACATCCTGCCTTTGAACACTGTCAAGGATAGTGTGGTTTGTTACTGACCACTTCCAGGAGGGTCTAGTCATGGGTAATTATTACGGGAGGTTTTGATCATTTGAACCAAGAACTAAATGCGAAGAGTTAAAAGGGAAATCTTATTTTACATGTTCAAATTTGTTTGTATTGTACTCACTTTAAAATCTGTTCTTTGGTAATAATTTCTCATATGTACGCAATCTTGCAACCATCTGGAACGTTAGTGCCAACTACTGAAAAAACATGGCGTCTTTTGCTCTGCTCCCTTTAAATGCAAGACTGATACTTCACAGGTCTTCCGAGCTCATGTTTCTAACCCGGGGATGGGCAAACTTTTTGGTTCGCGGGCCACGTTGTGTTCTAACATTTGACCAGTAGGTCGGAACAGGAGCAGCAGGATGGCATGCTTTGGTAACCACTAGATTAGACCAATAGAATGGCGCGCTAGATTTTAAACAAGCGCGCTTGATGTTACATCGAGGGCGTTAAATTTAAAATCTAGCGGCGTTAGGTCTGAAATCTAGTGTGATAGCGCTTAAAAACATGCATTTTGCGGCATTAGGTTTGAAATTGAAGTGCTCAATGAAACAATTGACTTGTTTTAACATCTAACATGCTCGTTTACGTGCGTGCATTGGGCCCGATGGTGCCATCTAGTGAGGAAACATCAGAATTGCAGGGGAAATAAAATGCTAACAAGGTTTATTTATTTTATTTTTTCAAGTTCAGCAGTCCGGAACTAATCGTTAAACAGGCCGCATGTGGCTAGCGGGCCGTAGTTTGCCCATGGCTGTTCTAACCTGTGCGAACAGAAAACAATCGCACTGGAAACAATTATCCAGTCAGAATTTTTTTTGTTTCTATTTCAAAGTTAATGGTGTAGGTATGAGGCATGAAAGATGCTAGTTTCGGTTTTAAAAAAGCATATCTACAGAAGCATTCTTGTAAAATTGTGTATGAATTATAAAATCTCAAATCGACATGAACCAGAAAAAGGCATCTGAGCAGAAAAATCAAACAGCCAAAGATTGTATCGAATCAAGACTTTCTGACTGAGTAACCCCGAGATTCCCTAAAAGGTATCCAAGAGTTAAAAAGCCGCATTTGACATAAACATCCCCTTTAAACTTGCATGCACTGACGTGTCTGCAGCGCAGTGACTTCTAAGCAGTCTCTGGATGTTTTCCTTTCCTCTAACAAATCAGAAAGAAATAGGGTAGCAACTCAGTGTGGTCATGGCAGATGTGCAAACAAACAACATCTGGTGCAAACATTAATAAAACTTCCAACACGGCCAGAGGAACATTTTTTTTTTTTAGCTGAAGAAGTAAACAAGAGTGGAATCAGAATCTTTAGATTTATCAGAACAGTAAATCATTTCAGGAACAAACACGATCATAACCACCAGCCATTCCAGAAGCAGCAAAATGGGGCCACCGCAGGATCTGATTGGAGGTTATTAGCGTTGTAGCAGCTGATCAATCAGCCACTGATTAGGAAGCCTAATTGACACAGCTGTGGATTTCATGTCAGCTCATAAGTGGAACTCCAGCTCTCATCCTGCGTTTCTGCTTCTGTCAGTTTAAAGGTTGAAGAGAAACCACACACGGTCATGGACAAAAACATACGCTAGTAATGAGGGCTAATAAGGAAGTAAATGATTATGGGAAGTATGGAACTACTGGTGGGAAATAAAGTCAATTTCTAGTTCATTTACATGGGTGCTAGTGAGCCCCACAAACTCTGGATTTATAAAACCTTCCATAACTCCATTTTTTTTTTTGCATTCTACGCCACAACAAAACTCAGTCACAATGCCACATCAACCTCACCCGTAGAACTCTGGATATGGATTATGTAAATGACATGACCTAACTGCAATGACATTTCCCACAAGACAACGGACAAAAGGCGGTCACCATGGCCAGGAACTCCGTAAGCGGCACACACTGATCCGTTCCGTTCCGTCATCTTCCGCTTGTTCCGGGGTTGGATTGCGGGGGCAACAGCCTCAAACGGGTAGCCCAGGCCTCTCTCACCCCGGCTGCATCCTCCAGCTCACCTGGAAAGATCCCAAGTCTTTCCCCGGCCAGCTGTGAGACAGTCTCTCCAGCGTGTCCGGGGTCTGCCCCTTGGTCTCCTCCCGGTGGGACGTGCCCGAAATACCTCACCCTCGAGGCGGGTGGGGGGCATCCTGACCAGATGGCCGAACCATCCCATCTAGCTCCTCTCGACTTGGAGGAGGAGCGGCTCGACACCGAGCTCCTCCCGGATGGCAGAGCTCCTCACCCAATCTCTGAGTGAGAGCCAAGCCACCCTGCGGAGGAAGCTCATTTCGGCCGCTTGTACCCGCGATCTCGTTCTTTTGGTCACCACCCACAGCTGGTGATCATAGGTGAGGGTTGGAACGTAGATCGACTTGTAAATCGAGAGCTTTGCTTTACGGTTCAGCTCTCTCTTTACCACAATGGACTGATGCAGCGTCCTAGTTATTGCTGACCCCGCACCGATCTGCCTGTTGATCTCCCGCTCCATCCTTCCCTCACTCGTGAACAAGACCCCGAGATACTTAAACTCCTCCACTTGGGGCAGGACCCTGTCCATGACCCGCAGGGGGCATCCACCCTTTTCCGGGCGAGGACCATGGTCTCGGTTTTGGAGGCGCTAATTCCCATACCGGCGGCTTCACACTCGGCAGCAAATCAATCCAGTGAGAGCTTCTTCCGCTTGTTCCGGGGTAGGGTCGCGGGGGCAACAGCCTCAAACGGGTAGCCCAGGCCTCTCTCACCCCGGCTGCATCCTCCAGCTCACCTGGAAGGATCCCAAGTCGTTCCCCGGCCAGCTGTGAGACATAGTCTCTCCAGCGGGTCCGGGGTCTGCCCCTTGGTCTCCTCCCGGTGGGACGTGCCCGAAATACCTCACCCTCGAGGCGGGTGGGGGGCATCCTGACCAGATGGCCGAACCATCCCATCTAGCTCCTCTCGACTTGGAGGAGGAGCGGCTCGACACCGAGCTCCTCCCGGATGGCAGAGCTCCTCACCCAATCTCTGAGTGAGAGCCAAGCCACCCTGCGGAGGAAGCTTATTTCGGCTGCTTGTACCCGTGATCTCATTCTTTAGGTCACCACCCACAGCTGGTGACCATAGGTGAGGGTTGGAAGGTAGATCGACTTGTAAATCGAGAGCTTTACCTTTATTAATTGCCAAATTTGTGTAAGGTCTTGCTTGTAGTGAAAGGGTCCTAGAAGGACAAAATAAAGGCTTGAACTTTTCTGTGCTTACCAAAATGGTAAATTTGATATTTCTCTGGATGAACAAGTTCTTAAGGCTGTGCTTTTATATTGATAATATATTTTACTGTTTCATATTAGGTTCCAAGCCAGCATAGCTCAGGTAACGTCTCTTCTGTGTGTACATGAGAGCGTTTTCTGGCTAAAAGCTGATAGTTCAATCCCATTTTTTCTAGATGTTTCCACATAAAAAAATGGTGAATCCTTTGTTGCTTTGAATTAGCTAGCTGGTGCGTGAGTGTGCGTAGTGGTTAAAAGTACTATGCATATAGATAATTAATGAAAAGTGCACGCATGAATGGATGTAGCATGTCGTGTAAATGCACGCTGAACGGTCAACATGTGACTAGAGAAGAGATTTACAAGTACAGTCCATTTACAATTTCATCCTTATATGCTCACGGTTTGTCCTCAAATGACCAGAAAAGGATCAACACTGTTCATCACTATTAATCTTTGACACATTGGTTGCTCGTCCCGGGGGAGGGATCTCTCTTTCATGTGGATCCCCACGAGGTTTCTTATTTTTTCCCCACTGATGGTTTTTTTAGGAGTTTTTCCTCACCGAGAAGGTGAGTCTAAGGGCATAAATGTGCTAGTCTTGTTTAGTTAGCATTTGTTAGTTATTTTTCTTGTTGTGTATTTGTGTTAATACATTCCTCTTTTTCTTGTGAAGCTCATTGAGACGGAAATTCTGTGATTTTGGGCTGAACAAATAAAATTGAATTGAAAAATTCTCACACTCCCTCTCTGGTCTTCTTTTTAGTGTGATATGTGCAAAAATTACAGATATGTTATTGAAGAGAAACCCGCAAATCTCCGTTTTTTTTTAATGTTTTGGTGATCAATGGCATCTAGTGATGACGAAAGCCTCAGATGTTTGAGTGAAACTAGCTGTGGTGCTCTAAAATGTCCTTTGGTTCAATCAAAGATGTGAGGTTAATGTCTCAGCCCGTCTCTGCACTTTCTGTCTGATCTGTAAATTATACAAACCACTTTGCAGAAAGGCCGTTGCGGTTAGAAACAAGACACCGCAAGACATCTGCCCCAAGTGGAGGAGTTTAAGTATCTCGGGGTCTTGTTTACGGGTGGGGGAAGGATGGAGCAGGAGATCGACAGGCAGATCGGTGTGGCGTCTGCAATAACTAGGACGCTGCATCGGTCCGTCGTGGTAAAGAGAGAGCTGAGTCGAAAAGCAAAGCTCTCGATTTACAAGTCTATCTACGTTCCAACCCTCACCTATGGTCACCAGCTGTGGGTGGTGACTGAAAGAATGAGATCGAGGATACAAGTGGCCAAAATGAGCTTCCTCCGCAGGGTGGCTGGGCTCTCACTCAGAGATCGAGTGAGGGGCTCTACCATCCCGTAGGAGCTCGGTGTCGAGCAAGTCCTCCTCTAGATCGAGAATCCAGATGGGTTCGAGCATCTGTTCAGGATGCCCTCCGAGCGCCTCGCTGATAAGGTGTTTCAGGCACGTCCCACCGGGAAAAGACCAAGAGGCAGACCCCTGACCCGCTGGAGAGACTATGTCTCACAGCTGGCTGGGGAACGACTCGGGATCCTTCCGAGTGAGCTGGAGGATGCAGCTGGGGTGAGAGAAGGCTGGGCTTCCCATCTGAGGCTGTTACCCCTGCGACCCGGCCCCGGATACCCGGAAGACGACGGAACAGACACAAAAAATACTGCAATAAAGACATTTAAATGCGAAAAATAAAAAAAGAAACAGCTTTTTATGCAGCTAAAATCTCAAATGTTATTTAAAGTGAGACATGCCAGTGATTTTTTTCAGCACGGGACTTAGAATTATTTTTTGTACAAATTGTGCAAAACATGTTTACTTAAACTGCCTAATTTGGCTTGAAATTTTTTGATATGCTCATCTTTTTATGTTTCACCTTAAAAATCTCCAACGACATGTGTATATAAAAAAAAAAACATAACATCAGCAATGGAAAAAAAGGGTACAGATATTCTCACTCATGATATCTTGTTGAATTGTTCACGCTTCGATTGATCATGTTTAGAACATGCAATAATTAAAATTCCATCAGCTGGAGAGCTGTCTCCCTGAGCGTCCCGCTCCGCGTCACGCCTACAAACCAATCTCCCTCTCACACACACATTTCCACAAATTTGCGCACACCAAAATGGAAACAGCACGAGGATGTATACATGCCCACTCGTCATCCATCTGGGGAGATGCTTCTCTTTCTCAATTCATGAGAGATTTTAGTCCCATCCTTGTGTCTATTTTCTAAGTGAGAAATTGTCACCATATGCAAATCAGGAAGTGAAAAATAGCTCAATTATGGTCACAATGGCGATGGAAAACCTTGACACCAATTAAAGGTGCATGTTGTGCAATAAAAATAATGAAGCCTGAGCAGGAGGAGGGAAGCAAGGCGAGGCTGAACAGCAAGAGAAGAATAATGTGTCCTTAAGAAAAACAAGGAGAGTTGGTGACATATGGCGGAAAAGTCAAGGTTGAGATTGTTGTTTAAAACTTCATTAACAGGTTCAGAATGGCCTATTAATAAGATCAAACAGCTGCTTTGTGAGAAACATCTGGTAAATAACCTACAGTTTACAGGAGCAGTGCTGTGTGCTTTTAACCTTGCATGCATTACGTGACATTTTCGTTTAAACACCATTTTGCACCAAAAAGTGGCTGATGTTAAACGTGAGCAATTTTGTTTCAAAGTGAAAACCATCTGGTTACTCTTATTAGGAACCATTTAATATGCCATGTGGTCACCAGTTTGTACTGTTTGTAAAACAATCTCATACCAAATGGTGCTCATACTTGCTATTAATATTCAGTGGTTGTTCGTTTGGGTCTGCAACCTCTTCAAAATCAAATCTGAGCCACAAATTGTTCAAGATTCAAGAATCATTGTATTAAAGCGATAAAGTTGTTTGGTGGCTTATGACTTAGCTATGTTTTGCTTAATAGTTACGTATGTTGTTGTGTATGAGTGTGTGGTGAGTACTGCACGGATGCATTGTACAGCAGAAGAAGCTGTTCCTCTTTTGATTGGTGCTGGTTCTCAGATCTTTGGGTCTGGCGGATGAAAGTCTTCTTCTTCTTCTTTTGGCATTTCCCTTCAGGGGTCGCCACAGCAAGTCAGTTTCTTCCATCTAATCCTATCTGCTGTATCCTCTTTGGTCAAACGTACTATCTTCATGTCTTCCTAATTGTATCCATGAACCTCATCTTTGGCCTTCCTCTAGTCCTCTTTCCTGGTGGTTCCAAACCCAGGATCCTTCTTCCGATGTACTCTCTCTCTCCACTGCACATGTCCAAACCATCTCAGTCTTGCCTCTCGAACTTTATCCCCAAAACCTCTAACATGTGCTGTTCCCCTGATGTACTCATTTCTGATCGTGTCCATCCCGGTCACTCCCAGTAAGATCCTCAGCATCTTCATCTCTGCTACCTCCATCTCTGTTTCCTGTCTTTTCTTCAGTGCCACTGCCTCTAGACCAAACAGCATGGCCCGTCTCACCACGGTTTTCTACACTGTTCCTTTCATTCTAGCTGAAACTCTTCTGTCACACATCACACCTGATACTTTCCCCTACCCGTTCCAGCCTGTCTGAACATGCTTCTTCACCTCTTTTCCACACTCTCCATTGCTCTAGACTGTTGATCCTAGATCCTTAAAATCTTCCACCTTCTTTATCTCTTCTCCCTGTAACCTCACTTTTCCATTTGGATCCCTCTCATTCACACACGTACTCTGTTTTACTCTGACTAATCTTCATTCCTCTTCTTTCGAATGCAAACCTCCACCTCTCCAGCTTTTCCTCCACCTTTTCCCACCTCTTCCCTCCTCCTATGGGGAGTGAAATGATTGATTATCTTTCCAACCATAAATGCGTATTAGATTATGTTCAACAGTCTATTCACTTCTTTTCATAGGTATTCCGATTGTTGTGCAGCTTTTAGACATGTACATTCACATTTAAACCATCGAATCACATGTCAGCCATCATCTGTTGCCAAGCAGAGTTGAAGCAAAGGAAATCTGCTCGGAGGCCTTCAAAAGCCAAGAAAATTTTTGCTTTAGCCAATTAGACTCTGGGTTGATGTAACCAGGACTTTCTTACAGGCTGAATTAGATAGTCGGGACTGTACTGTACTCTAGCAGTTCGGCTAAACTGGCCTCTCCGCCCAGGTTTTAAGCAATTTCTATGCTATTTGAAGGTTATTCTTGGACAGGTGTTTTGTTCTCAGCCACACCAAGATTCTACCATAAATGGAACATGTTTCTTTGTGCATGTTTTGCTCTTGCTGATTTTTGTTTCTTTCTATTATGTTTGAATAATTTGCAAGCTTCACCGTCTAGTATTTGGATATGATTTGACTGCCAGGTTGTCCTTGCCCATGTGTTTTGTCCTCATATGCATAGTAGTGTAAGCAGAAAGTGTTTTATTGTATTTGCTCCACTTAGGCTCGGTGCCTTCCCTCAAAAAGAAGGGTCATTTAAATGCGCCAAAATAGGAATATAAAAGAACATCGTTATGGCCCCTCCCTTGCCTGGCAGGGAAGGAGCCTCCTGCAGGCAAGGGGAGGGCCATCTCAGAGGAGCCAGCTGGGCTCATTTTGAAGGAGATGCCTGCACTAATTGTTTTCTCTCTGTTTTTTTCATCTGCAGGTCAGGTATGCTTTTGGTTTTTTAGTTTCTTCAATGTTGAATTTGTATTTATGTTGATAGTGTCTTTATTTTATATTACTCTTAATCTAATTTGGCCCGTAATTTGTATCTGTTTCCCTCTTTTTTGTCCCAGATATAGAGCCAGTCTGTGATAACACTCACTAGCTTTGCAAACTTCTTGAGCTTCACCCTGGATTTGCGGCCACTGGTCAGATTTCTGCTGTGTCATCCGAGCATGGACGAGTGTTTCAGCGGAGAACAAGAAAACATGAAGTGATGTTGATTTTACGTATTTTTAAGTTTTTTTCGGGGGGGGGAATATCATAATTTCTGTGCTGACCAAAAGGTACCACGTCGATTTAGATATGATATAAGAAAAAATAAGAATTATAATCCAACAAAATCACTGACACCCTTCTTTAAATTGAAGTTTTACCTTCACATAGCAATGAATTTATTAACTTTAGAATCTATCGGCTGTCTGTCGTGAGGATTATTTGGACATCGAAACAAATCAATACGATCCACCGACTGCAACACACACTCTCTCTCTTAAATGGCTTCAACCTTTAAACATTTATGCAAAGTTTGAACATAAAAACACAAACATCCATCTGTCGGCATCCGCTACCCTCACAATCAGGAGATCTACATTGTTGTGCAAATAACTCTATTATTAATGCTTTAATGTGTTTCTATTATTATTTCTCTCCATGTGGAGGCTTAACTGATGAATAAATGCATGTAGTTCTAAGAGGAACCATTTCCAGCGACTTATTTCCCTTCTGATAACTTGATTCTATCCTTAAAATCAGAAAGCAGACAGTCAGCGTTAAAAGCCAGGCACAAAGACTGAAAACACATATTACGGCTTACAGCTCAGAGAAAATAGACTCACAATCCAGACGCTTCTAGTCCATTTGGAAACATCATGGGTTAGCTTTCTTATCACCTATGAGAGAAGAGAGCAGCACTTTTTCAGATTGGTTTAATCATTTTCTTTTACCTGTGCAGCATCTTGTTTCTGCTCAGACGTGAGTGAGTGGATTTAAATGTATTTTCCAACCATTTGTGCCCTTAACCCCCTCAAACCAATCCCCCTGCTTTCTGTGCTACATCGGCCATTTCCTCCTCTCCTCTGAATGACGGCTTCGACATGCTGAGGTAAATTGGGATGTAGCTACGATGACAGGCTCTTTGTATTGATTTGTTCCTGTTTATCATCCATCACACGCAGTGTTCACCAGGCCACAAACACTAGTGTAAAAGCATACGTGCACACAGAGACAACACTCACAGCAGGTCCCTGCCCTATAAACTAATCACATTACCTTGATGGAGTGGACCAGTGAAGCTCTCAAGGTCTAAGCAGGAGATGCAGAGAGAGTACCTTTACGGATCTGTCGCCACTTCAGATAAATTTTTTTACAGTTTAAAACGTTAACAGAAAATAAGTTGGCTAGAAATGAGTATAACTTTCTTTTTTTTTTTTTTTACATACTCGATTCATCCCTCACTGGGGAGATTTGTGTGCTGCACTACTACACTGCAGTAGACTGCCACGATGGTGCCAATGGTTGGAGAAACGAGGAGTTCGATGTCTTCTCCAAGAACCCCAGACATGAACTCAGTGGGAATCAAATCCGGTTAGCTTCCGGTTAACTTCCGGTTAACTTCCACTCCACTGGCAAACGCTCTACCACTGAGCCACCGTCGCCTTCTTGTTTCTTTTCTCCTTTGTTTTTTTTTTTTTCCTTCGGCTGCATCTTTCATGTCTTATATTTTTATCACTTTTCTTCTTCTTCTTTCGGCATTTCCCTTCAGAGGTCGCCAAGGCAAGTCAGTTTCTCCCATCTAACCCTATCTGCTGCATCCTCTTCGGTCGCACCAACTATCTTTATGTCTTCCTTCACTGTATCCATGAACCTCCTCTTTGGTCTTCTTCTAGGCCTCTTTCCTGGTGGATACAAATCCAGCATCCTTCTTCCTATGTACTCTCTCTCTCTTCTCTATACATGCCCAAACCATCTCAGTCTGGCCTCTCTAACTTTATCCCCAAAACTTCTGACATGTGCTGTTACCCTGATGTACTCATTTCTAATCCTGTCCATCCTGGTCACTCCTAGAGAGATCCTCAGCATCTTCATCTCTGCTACCTCCATCTCTGCTTCCTGTCTTTTCTTCAGTGCTACTGTTTCTACACCAAACAGCATGGCTGGTCTCACCACGGTTTTGTACACTTTTCCTTTCATTTTAGCTGAAACTCTTCTATCACACATCACACCTGATACTTTCCTCCACCCGTTCCAGCCTGCCTGCACACGCTTCTTCACCTCTTTTCCACACTCTCCATTGCTCTGGACTGTTGATCCTAGATACTTAAAATCTTCCACGTTCTTTCTCTCTTCTCCCTGTAACCTCACTTTTCCATTTGGATCCCTTTCATTCACACATATGTACTCTGTTTTACTCTGACTAATCTTCATTCCTCTTCTTTCTAGTGCAAACCTCCACCTCTCCTCTGTCTCACCTACAGCACACCTCACCACTGTCTTACAGCCGTCATACATGTCCTGGACCACTCTAACACACACTCTGTCACACCAGACTTCCTCATACAATACCATAGTTCTTCTCTAGGTACCCTTTCTCTCGATCTACGAAGATCACTTTTACTGTTTATAATTAGGTTTTTCTCCACCATATCTTTGCCTAATCCTTTTAGAATGTTTTATATATGTTTGCCATAAAATATTACGTTGATTGGCCACCATGAAAATATTGCCTGTAGGAATGAGTGTGTGTATGGATGCTTGTATGTGTGGCCACGCAACAAACTGGCGACCTGTTCGGGGTGTACCCTGCCTCTCGCCTGTAATCAGTCAGCGGTTCAGATGACGAAACAAAGACAAAAATTTAAAACCATATACAAAAATTGAACATCGTGTTTTGTGGAACAATCTTGCCAAAACTAGATACTGAAGTACGCATTTAAGCGGCATCAAAATAAGCTTTTTTTTTTTTTTTTTTTTTTTTTTTTTAAAGGAATGAAATAAAAATCCTGAAATCTCATTTTAGTCAAACAAAACTGGGTCAAAAGTGAATGAAATGGTCGCTAAAAGCTTCCAACTCAAGCTTGCATCCAGTTACATGGAGCATCTCAGGTTACAAACCCTATGGCTGATTGGAACGAGAGAATGGAATTAGCCTACCATTTAAAATCCACATGGACGCTCCTAGTGCCAATCGAGATGAACCTACATATTTGTTAGGATTATCATCATACAATTTAAAAAAAAATAAATAAATAATATACTTTATTCATCCCTCACCGGGAAATTCTGGTACAACAAAGTAGCAGTTTGTAATGCAAATATATTTCTTTGGGCCAGCAGTGAAGACTTGATTTACCACAGCTAAATGAGGCCGTATTTTTGAAAACATATATCTGCTGTCCTCCGTTTTAGGAAAACGCTCGCGTCCACACATAAACGTTTTCAAGATATCCGCGTCCTCACGGAGCTGTATACAGGAAATACGCTTCTGAGTGCGATTATGAGCATGCCAGACCAGTAGTGGGCAGTATTGATGGAAACGTAAGTTCTGAGCTATCCAATCAGAACACCTTTGTTGTCATATCTGCAAAACCTGAAACATGGCGCCAGGCATCTCGTTTGTGTGGACCGACAAGAAGGTGGAATTGCTTTTAAAAGTCGTCATCGACTATAAAGTTAATAAAACACAGAAAAATATAGATTGGGTCGGTGCTGCCCAAACCTTGTTTGCGATTCAAACGAGGACACACACGAATGACGTATCTGCATTACTTGTCGCAGGTAGGGACACATAAAAACGCAAATCTCCATTTTCGCACGGCCACACGCAAACGCAAAAACTGAGTTTTCCAAAGTCTCTACTTTGGCTGGAGTTTTCCAAAAAGCCGGTCTTGAGTGAAAAAAAAACTCAGTTTTCGTGTGGACGGCAGACCAAAATGGATAAAAATATTTGTGTTTTCAAAAATACCCAGCTACGTGTGGACGGGGCTTTAGTTGTAGGATACGTCAAGTCAAAATACATGTTTTTGATGTTAAGCTAAAATACATAGTAAAGACGCTAATTTACAGAACAAGATTACATATTAGATCATCCACTTGTACCATATCATGCTTCATGTTTGTAGAATGCAGGGGATGGGCTTCATCCGGACACTGGTATTTAGTGGGAGTTCTCAAGGGTTTCAAATTAGAGAAAAACATGAATGTTTTGGCGTTTTGGTCACTTTATAGTATGTTTTCTGAGACTCGGTGTGAGAGGTTTTTATCTCTGTGTGACTCTTTGATTGCTTCCGTTCCGTTCCGTCATCTTCCGCTTGTTCCGGGGTAGGGTCGCGGGGGCAACAGCCTCAAACGGGGAGCCCAGTTCTCTCTCTCCCAGGCTGCAACCTCCAGCTGACCCGGAAGGATCCCAAGTCGTTTCCGGCCAGCTGTGAGACATAGTCTCTCCAGCGGGTCCGGGGTCTGCCCCTTGATCTCCTCCCGCTGGGACGTGCCCAAAACACCTCGTCGGCGAGGCACTCAGGGGGCATCCTGACAAGATGCCCGAACCACCCCATCCGGCTCCTCTCGACCTGGAGGAGGAGCGGCTCGACACCGAGCTCCTCCCGGATGGCAGAGCTCCTCATCCGATCTCTGAGTGAGAGCCCAACCACCCTGCGGAGAAAGCTCATTTCGGCCGCTTGTACCCGCGATCCAATTCTTTTGGTCGCCACCCACAGCTGGTGACCATAGGTGAGGGTTGGAACATAGATCGACTTGTAAATCGAGAGCTTTGCTTTTCGGCTCAGCTCTCTCTTTACCACAACGGACCGATGCAGCGATCGGTCCGTCGACTCTTTGATTGGGTCAAGTTATAACCTCTCAGGTTATGACTGCCTGAATAATGCTGTGATTTTAATAACATAAGTGAATGCGTCCAACTTTTAGCAAAAACTTGTCAAAAATGACTTTCAATTGTGTATTTATTCCCTTAAATCGGACGTTTTTGCAGATCATTATTACCAAAAACATATTAGACAGGCAAATTAAATATCTGATGGATCTCGTAAATGTGCACACATTGTCCCGTGCAGAATGGGATGAAAGTGAATTACCCTCCGTGTGATGTATCCCATCTCATTGAGCTGCTGATGTGTGTTGGCAGAGGAGCTGAATTGTCTGGCTTTGCGCCTGATGACACCGGCGCAGAGCCAAAACTATATTTACTGTCACTCTTATTCTCCATAAATGACTGTTCTCTGATCGCTTTAGAAGTAGACCTCTGGGTCTTAGTCACTCTCACTGTTACACACGCTCAAGCGTTTTTTACCTTCGCTCTTGAAGGTCGTGAAGTGTCCTTGAGTCTGAGCTGAAACAACGCTGTGAGGTTTATGGTTGAGATGGAGGCTATGCGTGTGCGTTCTTGTAACACTGCTACACTTGTTTCTGCTTGACCCACAAAAGAGGCTGAAAGTAGGAAAAGGTGGTGAAGGCCACAGTGACAAGGACAAGGTATTAATAAAAAATGATGGTGGGGCAAAGTCTGGAACCATGAAGATAGCAGACATTCGGCCAGAAAACAAAAGAACACCTCTTATTTCTTCTGCATCAGGGGAAGTTTTTTTTGTACAGGTGAATATTTACTCATACACCACCAAGCCATTTGCAGCATACATTTCCCTCTGAGGAAAAAAATCTAATCTTACACCATTGGGGTTTGTGCACTTCACTATGGGTGGACACCTTTTGCTTAAATCATTTGCATCTATGGACAGTCTAGTGAGAGGAGGGAAGAGGTGGAGGAAAAGCTGGAGAGGTGGAGGTTTGCACTAGAAAGAAGAGGAATGAAGATTAGTCAGAGTAAAACAGAGTACATGTGTGTGAATGAGAGGGATCCAAATGGAAAAGTGAGGTTACAGGGAGAAGAGATAAAGAAGGTGGAAGATTTTAAGTATCTAGGATCAACAGTCCAGAGCAATGGAGAGTGTGGAAAACAGGTGAAGAAGCGTGTTCACGCAGGCTGGAATGGGTGGAGAAAAATATCAGGTGTGATGTGTGATAAAAGAGTTTCAGCTAGAATGAAAAGGAAAGTATACAAAACCGGGGTGAGACCAACCATGCTGTTTGGTCTACAGACAGTGGCACTGAGAAAAAGACAGGAAGCAGAGATGGAGGTAGCAGAGATGAAGATGCTGAGGATCTCTCTGGGAGTGACCAGGATGGACAGGATCAGAGGAGCAGCACATGTTAGAGGTTTTAGAGGTAAAGTCAGAGAGGCCAGACTGAGATGGTTTGGACATGTGCAGATGAGAGAGAGAGAGTACATAGGAAGAAGGATGCTGGATTTGGAACCACCAGCAAAGAGGACTAAAGGAAGACCAAAGAAGAGGTTCTTGATACAATGAAGGAAGACATGAAGATAGTTGACCGAAGAGATGCAGCAGATAGGGTTAGATGGAAGAAAATGACTTCCTGCGGCGACCTCTGAAGAAGAAGAGAATCACTACTTTCTGTTTGAAACTGGACTTTAATATTTCTGATATGCTCAAATAATCAGTATATTCCGTAATTGTTCCCAAATCCTGTCAGCAACAGCACAATCTTGTCTTTCCCGTGAATAAAACTCTTGACATTGTTTTTGTTCTGGCTTTAAATGCTCAGTTTTGGAAATTGTTACCAACACAGTGCATGAATTTTGGTCGACTTGTATACTTAACTACGTACCAAGTCACACTTACTCAGTCTACCACTTTTACCTACAGTTGATGGCTTGGACAAGTCTTTCTATTTCTTTGGTCTGATCTAAACATTCTCTCTATGAATGTCTTGCAACACTGGTGGTCAATTGCATTTTTTTTTCCATTAGAAGGTTTGTTGGGCAAACGATGGTGCTGGATTTTGGTTTCCTTTGACATGTCCACTCCAATCTAAACCTTGCTCACATGAAAATTCAAAGCAATCTATTGGCATACCTTAGCCCAGGGGTGGGGAAACTATTTGACTTGCGGGCCACATTAAGTTCTTACATTTGGCCAGCGGGCGGGTCCCAGGGAGGGGAGGGGCAGAGGACCATGCATAAAAATGACTTATTTTTCAAAATGGTTTTGGGGGGCGGGAGGGGGGGCCAGACCCCTCTATACTGGCGAGCACCACAGGTGCTCATTTGCTGCCCCCCCCTCCTTCTCCTTTAGAAAATCCTGTATTGCCCCTGGGAACAGGGGCAGATGGATGGCATGCTTTGGTAACCACTCGATTAGACCGATAGAATGGCGCGTTAGATTTTAAACAAGCGTGCTAAATGTTACATCTAGAGCGTTAAATTTCAAATCTACCGACGCTAGTTCTGAAATCTAGTGCAATAGCGCTTAAAAACATGCATTTAGCGGCGCTAGGTTTGAATTCTAAGCACTTGATGTAACATTTTGCTTGTTTTTACGTCCAACGTGCTTGTTTATGTGCGTGTTTTGGGCCCGATGGCTTTCCATAGCTGTGCACACTGTTTATTTTGAATGTGTGCATCACGGAGAGACACACATTTTAATGGGAGCAGTGTTGTTGCATGGGTAAAGAGAGACTATGTCTCACAGCTGGCCGGGGAACGACTTGGGATCCTTCCGGGTGAGCTGGAGGATGCAGCCGGGGTGAGAGAAGCCTGGGCTACCCGTTTGAGGCTGTAGCCCCTGTAACCCGACCTCGAAACAAGCGGAAGATGATGGAACAGTGTTGTTGTATTTTTGGTGCCAGCTAGTGACGAACATAAAAAAAAAAAAAAAAATCAAGAAAATTAAGAAAAATCAAACCAACATGGTTTATTTTTTTCTTTTTTCTTGTTCGGTGGGCCGGATTAAAAACGTTTAACGGGCTGCACATGGCCTGCGGGCCGTAGTTTGCCCATGCCTGCCTTAGGCTGACAATTACATTTCCTAGTAAACGCTACAAACACAGATACAGATTAGACACTCATAACTTTGTTTTATTTTAATTAATATACAATAATTGTATCCGTAGAGTGCACAAAGGAATTTCAATGGTGGATGGCAGGTCATCCCCCAACCGTCTGGTGGAAGGAACACTAAATTAAATCCATACGATAATGAGTACAATAGTACCGGTACTGTGATTCCTTCGATCAAACTAAGCAATTCCAACTCTACTCCAACTCCCTCCTTTTGTAGAGACGTTGCTGTTTGTTGGTTTGCTGTAGAATTATATGTTTGCCATCTTCTGTTGACACTTAACCTTGTAAAGCCTGACATATAAAGCAAAGAAAAAAAATTTTATTAGCCTGTGTGGCTTTTTGACGAGGCGAAGTACCTTCTGTAGACCTGCTCGAGGACGTGGATGCAACACTACACGCTGTGCCAACTGGGAGCATCACACAGACTCAGATAGTGATCCTACAGGTGCTTGGCTTTAATATGAAAAGGAAAAAGGAAGCAATAAGGGGTCTTATCCCCTATGGAGATGAAGGTTAGTGGCTAAGATCAAGGCATCACAGTGAGATGTTTCCCGGCTACAAAAACAGCAAGACACTATAAAAACAAACCTTTCTTGAGGAAAAAAAAAAGCAAGACATCAATACCTGGAGCTTTGGAAGTGGTCACATAGACACACAGCTACCCACATGAAAATAAAAGGTGATTTTGATGCTCTCCACTGAACCCCTGAATCTCCTCTCCAAGGCAGGGTGAAATGAGAATAGACCCATTCTGGCGCTCAAATCGACAGCATCACAGCTAGCTGGCTGAAACACGTGAGAGAGTGTATGAAACTTTCTCCAGAAGAGGATTAGAACTTCACCCCCCCCACACACACACACACACATCAGTGTGTGGGTGGAGATTTTCTATATTCATAATGGATTACCATTTGCTTCACCATGGGAGGCAGCCATTTTAAAAATGACTCCATATGGACGTTTTTAACTGTGCGGGCTATTACTGAATCCACCGGGAGGCAGAAGACGTGCATTAGATCTGTGAAGAAGAATGTTAGGACATGTTTTGATGATGTGGTGCTCTCAGATGCTCATAATATTGCTGTCATCTAGACTGGGACACTAAAGCAGCATGACTTGTACACTGTCTTGTACAGTACGTTTTGAAAATCTACCTGTTTGGACAGACTGATTAATCTTTAATCTCTGATTATGAATAAAGTTAACACACAATCACATACAGTATGTGACTATTTAATAACTGGGTGTTCTTTAAAGTGAAGGCATGCTAGTTTGCGTCTGCATAATTTATGTAAAAAAAACATTTCAAATTGCATTGTAAGGGTCTCACGTTTTAGCTTGTAAGATTCTGGGGTTTCTTAAACTTTTTTTTATGTGTTTTGATCAAAGACCACTCGATAATTTGGCATATTACAGTGTCTTATGAACAAAATACTGCCCTCATTAGGGGCGGATCCAGGATTTTCTAAAGGGGGCGGCGTGGGGACGGGGGCGTGACATCATTGACAAAGCCAGTATAGGAGATCTGGTGGCATTCCCCCAGAACATTTAAAAAAATAAGTCATTTTCCTTCATTTTGGGGCCCATTTGCTGACCTTGCAAGGGGATAGCTTGACTAGTCCCCTTTCCTTTCTTCTTCTTTTTTTTTTTTTTGGACTAAAAATGGGGCGTGCGCACCCACACCTCCCCTGGATCCGCCCCTGCTCATTTTTTCAAGGAGACAAAGACTTGAACTGTACATGTTTCAGCCAATGAAAAGAAAATTTTACTTAAAGTAAAAGTGCTTTAAATCAAAATCCAAGCTTTGAGATCGGAATGAAGAGAGAGCAATACCCTCAAAGTAAATAATGATTGTCTCAGTGCTCAAGGAACGTCAATATTACTCCGAATATCACATGGATGGACAAACTCCAAGTTTCTCATTGACTCCTACAATGACTCCTACACTCCTACATTGCATCTCAAAGAAAGCGAGACTACCCTCGCTTTCTTTGAGTTGTTGTCTTTGTTCTTAATGATCATATCATCATTGTTACTTCGAGCCTGCAGGTGCACAATTGATCAAACTAAAATCTGGTTGCTCAAGTTGGTCTTGTCACTCTGGTCTTTCGGAATGCTCCAGTAGCAACAGCTCCTCTTTTTTTTTTTTTTTTTTTGAAGTTGCTCTAGTCCACGGGTCACCAACATTTTTGAACCTGAGAGCTACTTCAAGGAGGAGGAGCGTCTCGACACTGATTTCCTCCCGGATGGCAGAGCTCCTCACCCGATCTCTGAGTGAGAGCCCAGCCACCCTGCGGAGGAAGCTCATTTCGGCCTCATTTTTTCGGTCACCACCCACAGCTGGTGACCATAGGTGAGGGTTGGAACGTAGATTAACTTGTAAATCGAGAGCTTTGCTTTTCGGCTCAGCTCTCTCTTTACCACGACGGACCGATGCAGCGTCCTAGTTATTGCTGATGCCGCACCGATCCGCCTGTCGATCTCCCGCTCCATCCTTCCCCCACTCGTGAACAAGACCCCGAGATACTTGAACTCCTCCACTTGGGGCAGGACCCTGTACCTGACCGCTCCTCCTCCAGGTCGAGAGGAACCAGATGGGGTGGTTCGGGCATCTGGTCAGGAGCCCGCCCGAGCGCCTCACGGGCGGGGTGTTTCGGGCATGTCCCACCGGGAGGAGACCAAGGGGCAGACCCCGGACCCGCTGGAGAGACTATGTCTCACAGCTGGCCGGGGAACGACTTGGGATCCTTCCAGGTGAGCTAGAGGATGCAGCCGGGGAGAGAGAGGCCTGGGCTGCCCACTTGAGGCGGTTGCCCCCGCGACCCGACCCCGGAATAAGCGGAAGAAGACGGAACGGAGCTACTTCAAGGGCACTGAGTAATGCAAAGGGCTACCACTTATACAGTTCTGAAATAACAAAGTTACACAGTTTAATTTGATATTATTATTAATGATTCTATGTGAAGACACTGATTATTAATGATTCATCACAATAATTATTTCAGTAGGATATCCAAGTGTTTAATTTTCAAATGATCACTTCCACAACATTTTGCAGGAAATCTTTTTCCATTTTTACAACAGTTATCAAATCATAAACTCTGAACCATGTTTGTACAAATGATTAATTATGGAAGATTTAACAAAAATCTACTCCTTTCAAAATAAGGACGGTGCGACTGTGCGTCGCCACAGTCGCACCGCATATGAGACGCACACAGTTTTCTTTCACGTTAGTAAAAAAGAACTCTTCCTCCCATTCACTGTGAAAATGAAAAGTTTTCTTCCTTTTTTTCTGCCATGTTTTTGTGGGTAGAAAACGCATTTGTAACCTCATCTTTGCAGCGCTCACGTTTACGTTTTTATGTATTCGTTTTTAAATTTGCATCACTGTAAATGAAGTTCATAAAGAATAGTAACATAATTAATTACAATTTTAGACAGAGCTAATTTGTGATTAGTGCTATTTTTAAAACTAGCCTGCGGGCGACTGATGCAGGCGCTGCGGGCGATCTGTTGCCCGCGGACACCTGGTTGGTGACCCCTGCTCTAGTCTCTGCAGTGGCTTTGGTTATTCTGATTGCTTTAGTTGCTGTCGTTGCTATGGTCATTCTGGTCGCTCTTCTTATGCATGTTCCTCTAGTAACACTGGTTACTCTTGCTGCTCTGATTACCCTCATTGCTCCGATTCAGGTTGCCGTAGTCTTTCTGGTCACTCCAATCACTTAGATGGCTCAGGTTGTTTTGCTCACTTTCGTTGCTGTGGTAGCTCTTAATGCTCGCCATTCAAGTTGCTCTGAACAGATCGCTCTGGTTGCTCTGGGTTGTTCATTCACACCATTTGCTCTTGTTATTCTGGTAGTTCTATTTACTCTGGTTGGGCTGATTGTTCGATCATTCCAGTTCTCCTCACTGGCCTTGTTGTTTAGATTATTCAAGTTGCTCACTCCAGTTGCTGAAGTGCTTTTGTTGCTCCAATTGCTCTGTTTTTTTTTTCATATATATATATATATTATTTCATTGTGGTTACTCTGACATGTCACCATTCTAAACTGCGAGCCCCAAGATCTCCAAATTTCCAGCTTTGTGTTTCATGGAGGTTTTTAGCTTTTGGTCCAAACACAAGTGTAGGATGTGCAATATTGTCTTTTGTTTGATGTCACCCACGTGAGACCGGAACACAGAGACGTAAACATGAAAGCTTGCGTAACAGAAACACTTGAGTAAGAGCTTTTTTTCTCCTTCAAATTACACCTCAAATGTACAGATGAAAGAAAAAGTTTTATTAAAAAAGTTTGGATTGTCATTTTCTGCCCCATTTCCTCCTTAAAGATAGGGTTAGTCACACCTAGTAAGAGAGTTTGATCAAAGTACTGTGCACAGATACACACAAAATTAAATTATAAAACTAAATAAATATTCCTAAAATTGTGAAATGCATGCACATATTCTCTCTTTTCCTCTAGTTTTCTCAGTAAGAACCTTAACAGTGTCTGCTCGGGTCTTTCTTTAATGTGTTCATGAGTCCATTCTACATTGCCATTTGTTTAAAGGTTTCCGGAATTCAGGCCAAGCTGACCACTTTTAAAGCAGTTAGCTTCTCCTTTTTTCTACCGGGTGCTGGAAATGTGCTTTCAGGTGTTAAAAGACCAAAAACCTTCACCTCAAACCAGCTTTTTTTTTTTTTTTTTTTTTTTTACTGAAGGGTACATATTTTGTCCAAAGAAGATAAAAAAAAAAAAAAAAAAACCTCTGGTGATGTTTTGATTTCATCATCCCTTTGATATAGTTTCTGCCTTTAGAACTGGTGTCGGCCCACAGCATGACAGTCTCAGCAACCGCAGGTAGTTTGTACTTTTTCTCCTGGGATCCTTTTCACACACAAACAAACTGTTGCACCAGATTTTCTGCACGATGTTTGATTTTTTTTTTTTTTTTTTATCATGGAATAAGGTATCCAAGGAAAATTGCCTTTCATTCATCACAATACCAACAAACGTGTAATTCACAGAAATGTGCAACACATGCTTCTTTTCTCAGATGAAAAATGTGGTTTATCATGCTTGAAAATTTGAATGAGATTTTGAATAGAGAGGGATCTAAATAGGAAAGTGAGGTTACAGGGAGAAGAGATAAACAAGGGGGAAGATTTTAAGTATCTAGGATCAACAGACCAAAGCAATGGAGAGTGTGGAAAAGAGGTGAAGAAGCATGTGCAGGCAGACTGGAACCGGTGGCGAAAACCATCAGGTGTGATGTGTGATAGAAGAGTTTTAGCTAAAATGAAAGGGAAAGTGTACAAAACCGTGATGAGACCGGCCATGATGTTTGGTCTAGAAACAGTAGCACTGAGAAAAAGACAGGAAACAGAGATGGAGGTAGCAGAGATGAAGATGCTGAGGATCTCTCTGGGAGTGACCAGGATGGACAGGATCAGAGGAACAGCACATGTTAGAGGTTTTGGAGATAAAGTCAGAGAGGCCAGACTGAGATGGTTTGGACATGTGCAGAGGAGAGAGACCGAGTACATCGGAAGAAGGATGCCGGGTGTAGAACTACCAGAAAAGAGGCCTAGAGGAAGACCAAAGAGGAGGTTCATGGATACAGTGAAGGAAGACATGAAGATAGTTGGTGTAACCGAAGAGGATACAGCAGATAGGGTTAGATGGAAGAAACTGACTTGCTGTGGCGACCCCTGAAAGAAGATCATACTTGAAAATTTGTTTTATGTTTCATCCTTTTGATCTAATTAGTCATTTTTGTGCTAGTTACATATGTTTTTTTTACGTTTTACAAACTTAACTGATTTAATAAAAACTTTTTTGTCTTTGCAACATACACAGAAAAACACAAAGAATTTTTCTGTAAAAAAAATCTGGAGTTCTATTGATTTGACCTGCCTGAGGGCGAAGCTCAAACAGGAAGTGACCAAATTAGGCAAGACTATTCTGCAGGTCTTCTATGAGAAAACAGATGGTGTGTTTTTTCCAGCACAGGGGGAGGAGAGTAGAAGGCTAGGATGACGCTCTGGGGTCTTTACCTATACAGTATTGATCAACTACACATAGCATGTCCCTGGTGCTCATGTATATATGTACAGTACATGTGTAGGCGTGTCGTTAGGCACGTACATGTACATAATATTAAAATGTGTGTGTACATGCATCTTTATGCATGTATTTATGTCTGTGTGTGTCCGTGTGTTTAAATGTTTATATGAATGTGCATGTATGTGTATTGGTCTGTGTGTGTATGAGTGCTTTATGTGCATTTGTGTGTGTATATGTATCAATATGAAAGTGTGTGTCTGTCTGTGGTTATACAGTACATTTGTATTTGTGTAGATGTGTTTGTTTGTTGGTATGTGTGGGTGTGTGTGTGTATCTGTTTGCATGTCTGTATGAACTCTGTCTTTGTGTTTATGAATGTCTACCTGTGTGTGTGTCAAAAAGTGTGTGCTCAAAAGGTATTCGTTTCTGTGATTGTGTTTGATTGTGTGTTAATGTGTGCAATCATACAGTAAGTACTGTATGTGTGTATTTGTGTTTCGTGACGTGTCTGTGTATGTTTAGGTGGTTTTTCGTTTTTTTGTAATTCTCTGTCTCAATTTGTGTGCGTGTTCGTTGGTCGATGTGAGTGTATGTGTGTGCACCGAGGTGTGAGGATGACTTGTGTGTGTTCCCGGGGCTGTGTGCACACTGTGACTCAAGCTCGGCATCCTGTTAGCAGAGAGTCGCTCAGACATGTGAGCCTATCAGCTGCTGAACACCAGCTGCGTGCATGGTGCATGTGTGTGTGCCTCCAGCACACCTTTTCACCACCACCTTGACTAATTAGAGCACGATTCATCATGCTGTAAAAAGCACTTACTCATCTGCATACATAAAAACGGTTTTACAGGTTGTTATCATACGGTCTGAAATCAGGTTGTTGGATACTTTTGGAATAAATATTTTTCAATAGCTGCTGTGATTCTGAAACTAAAGTGAGCCATAAATACAGAGAGAACCACCACATTAAAATGTTTCATGATAGTGGAGGTTACAGTTTCTGTCCTCTATTTTTTTTTATGATGGATTCGTCCATGCAGTTTGTGTTTGTACAAACATGGCAGGAACCTTCCGAAAGTTCCGTTCCGTCATCTTCCGCTTGTTCCGGGGTCGGATTACGTGGACAAAGACCACTCGACCACTAACGGGTAGCCCAGACCTCTCTCTAGCTCACCTGGAAGGATCCCAATTCGTTCCCCGGCCAGCTGTGAGACATACTCTCTCCAGCGGGTCCGGGGTCTGCCTTTTGGTCTCCTCCCGGTGGGACGTGCCCAAAACACCTTGCCCGTGAGGCACTCGGGGGGCATCCTGACCAGATGCCCGAACCACCCCATGTGGCTCCTCTCGACCTGGAGGAGGAGCTCCACTTCGAGCTCCTCCCGGATGGCAGAGCTCCTCACCCGATCTCTGAATGAGAGCCCAGCCACCTTGCGGAGGAAGCTCATTTCGGCCGCTTGTATCCGTGATCTCGTTCTTTCGGTCACCACCCACAGCTGGTTACCATGGTGAGGGTTGGAACGTAGATGGACTTGTAAATCGAGAGCTTTGCTTTTCGGCTCAGCTCTCTCTTTACCACGACGGACAAATGCAGCGTCCTAGTTATTGCTGATGCCGCACCAATCCGCCTGTCGATCTCCCGCTCCATCCTTCCCCCACTCGTGAACAAGACCCGGAGATACTTAAACTCCTCCACTTGGGGCAGGACCCTGTCCCTGACCCGCAGGGGGCATTCCACCCTTTCCCGGGCGAGGACCATGGTCTCGGATTTGGAGGCGCTAATTCCCATCCCGGCCGCTTCACACTCGGCAGCAAATCGATCCAGCGAGAGCTGGAGATCACGGTCCGATGAAGCCAACAGAACCACATCATCCGCATAAAGCAGAGATCTGATCCTGAGGTCACCAAACTGGATCCCTCCAACGTCTCGGCTGCGACTAGATATTCTGTCCATAAAAGTGATAAACATAATCGGTGACAAAGGGCAGCCTTGGTGGAGTCCCACTCTCACTGGAAGTTCATTTTCTAATATTATCTCTAATGTTGCCAAAGCAACAGAAAAGTTTGTAACATCTTCAATTTGATACATTGGATTATTGGTGGAAAAAAAAAATGTAGATCCGTCCGTGAATTCATTCCATGTGTTTTTTTTTTAGCGGTCAGTCGATTAAAAAAATTAATCGAATTAATTACAGTATTTTGTAGTTAAAAAATAATAAATAAGGATTCATCCCTCTCTGGGGAAATTTGTGTGCTGCACTCCTTACACCGCAGCAGGCTACCCTTCGACGGCGTCAATGGTGGGAGAATCGGGGGTTAGGTGTCTTCTCCAGGTAGCCTAGACGTGCTCTCTGTGGGATGCAAACCCGCAAACTTCCGGTCCACGCGCGAAAGCGCTAACCACTGAGCTGCCGTCTCCCCTGCATGTTTATTAATTCGATCGAATTAATCGCTAATTAACGTTATATTTCTGCTAAAGTTCTCCTGATAAAGAATTTGAATTCTAGGATATTAAAAAAAAAAAAGTACTGTATGACTGATCAATTGAATACAGTAAGAAGACAAGATTTAAAATCTAATTTATTATTGATGAACTGTGCCTCATGAAGCCAGGTGCATCATTAAAAAAGTAAAACAAGGGTTAGGGTTCGTTCTTATCTTCAACGATAGAAATTGTCCTGCAATCAGCAGCAACCCACTTTGCGATAGTATTTGTCAATTTCTCTTGTGGATTTGCTCATTTGCTTGCCAAATTAAGCTAGCTTGGTTTGGCAGAGCGAGCTCCCGGTAGCCAAACTCGCTACAGAGGAACTTGCCTGATCATGTTTTACGTTTAGATGGTATGTCAGGCTGGAGTTGCTCCGGTGGTAGGAGAACTCCTTTTTGAAAAAAAAACCCTACAAATTACTTTGTTTTTATTTACTGTCCCGTCTCTATTATTTTTGTATAAAAACTTGCCGTTCAGTGGTTCGACTCAGTGCGAATCCAGGATTTTCCCTGGATCCGCCCCTGCGACTGTCTCATCCTCCTGAGTCTTGTCCATGTCTGTTGTGTTTGACCACTGCTGTCTTGTTAATATGCTAGTGCAGGTGATGTAGGGCGGCCAGGAAGACTACGGGTCCTTCAATAGGCCAAAATTCAAATGCGCAAGCATTGGCTTGCCACCGGTGTGACGTCACAATAAATTGCGTTAATTTTTTTAACGCGTTAAAATGCGGCATAATTAATCAATCGAATTAACTCGTTAACATGACAGCACTAGTTATCTAGCCCACTGTTTTCCAATCAGTGTTCCTCGGCACACTAATATATTGTGAAAGATTGTCAGGTGTGCCGTGGGACATGATCCTATTTCACCTCATATGGTGATCGTGATCTACCGGTAGCTCGACAAGATTATTTTGGTTGATCACATCGTGTTTGTGCAAAAAATGGTTAAGGCGTATTTATTTATATTTGTTATTATAAAATCTTGTCTTTTTTTCAGAGACAAGCTGGGACGTCTTGCATTAGGTTGTTACCCTAACCATAGCAACCCACTCTTCTTCTCTGCTTTTTTGTCTCTAGCTGCTGTTCATCTCTCCTCAAAACTACCCCACCTAGTGGATCATATTATCTACATGTTTTTGAGACATAGGAATATCTAGGTTGCGTTTGAAGCAGAAAAAATTGGGATTCTTCTTTAATCTCACATTTTCTGCAAGACATGAAAGAGGTAAAAGTTTCTGTTGCATTCTGGGTAAATCTTCTAATAGGCTCCTTCTCTGGAACCAAACACAATAATATGAGAGAAAAAAGGTGCAAAACTTTCAAAATACACAGAATAACAAAGCGCTCATTATGACACATGGTTGCACATCCGTTCCGTTTGTTCCGGGGTCAGGTTGCGGGGGCAACAGCCTCAAATGGGAAGCCCCGGCTTCTCTCACCCCAGCTGCATCCTACAGCTCACCCAGAAAGATCCCAAGTCGTTCCCCCGGCCAGCTGTGAGACATAGTCTCTTCAGCAGAGGTCCGGGGTCTACCCCTTGGTCTCCTCCTGGTGAGACGTGCCTAAAACAACCCGAGGCATCCTGACCAGATGCCCGAACCACCCCATCTGGCTCCTCTAGGCCTGGAGGAATTTAAATTTGCATAGAGAGAATGGGGGTTTATCTGTCTTTGTTTCAGGTGATAAGGAAAAAACCTCTATGCGAGACAAGAAGATGGGAGGAGCAGAACGAAGGGCCAATGACAAGACAGAAATAAGTCTTAATTAATAAATATTCATGAACTGTATTTCCTGGTATAAAATATGACAATCTCAGATTTGGTGTCGTCTTTGTTGTAATCTCACAGAGAGACATAGGTGTGCTCTGTGAGGACAATAAAACCCAGAAATTGGGAAACTTGTTGAATCCTGGTAGTATTTATAAATTAAATTAAAATTAAATTAATTACTCTATTCATCCCTCACCGGGGAAATTTGTTTGCTGCACTCCTTACACCGCAGCAGGCTGCCCTTCAACGGCGCCAACGGTGGGAGAAGCAGGGGTTAGGTGTCTTCTCCAAGGACCCTAGACGTGCTCTCCGTGGGACGCAAACCCGCGACCTTCCGGTCCGCGGGCGAACGCTCTAACCACGCGGCCACCGTCTCCCCTTATATTATAGTATATAGTATTATAGATAGAAAGTGCGTTTACAAATAAAATTTATTATTATTATTATTAGGCTATTTGAAATGCTTGGTATGTTTTAATATTTTGTTATTTTGTAGTTTGATCATCAGCCTTCTCTCTTCAGTCTACACATGCAAGAAAGACCGGGTGGTGAGATTATTAATTAATGAATGATAGTTTAAGTGAATATTGGATTTAATCAAAAACTGAGAAAATAAAACCCCCGGATTCTTTCAATGGAAAAACGTATCTTGGCATGAAAAAGGTTGACAAACACTGACCTAGCCAATCTTTCTTTGTTGTCACAATAAAAGGTAATGATCAGTATGTCAACATTGCGATATAATTATGAGGTTCGTCTGTTTTTTTTGTTTTTGTTTTTTTTTGCACTTTTGAGTTATAAGGTTCACTTAATTGGTGAAAAGTTTATTGTTCGAGGAATCGATCCAGCCCAGATACCTCTTCCTCACCCAATTTTGTTTTGCTCCGTCTTCCTTTTAATCAGACCAGTGTATTGATTCATGCATTGTTTGGGATGAGATGGTTTGAAAGGGAAAAACAACATTGTAACTTTGTGTCTATAAAAATCTATGTTTTTGTTTCATTTTGATGCTCCAACAGCCTTCATTAAGCACGCTCCTGGAGATGATGTTGCCCTGCAGCGTTCTGTGGCTGGAAAACAATATTTCACCTATTTTTTTTTTTTTAAATCAAGCCAGACAAATGATAGTTTAGCTCGTATTTTCTTTTATGCACACACCCATGGACGTATATGTCCATTACAGTTAATCCAGCAAGGAAACCGTATTTCCGAGAATAAATACAGTGTCATCAATTAAGAGATCATCAAGAGGTTCAAATAGAAATCCTCCCGTCAGCACTTCAGCAGGAAGAAGGGTTAAATTGCATTAGAAACGACGATGGAAATAGTTCTGCTGCAAAGCATGAAGCAAATTTCTAAACATCTTGGCATTTTCTTACAAATGATTGAAAAATAAAAGGTGAACTACGTTCATTAGGCTGATAAACTTTTTTTCCATCTAATCTTTCACATTTTCCACAAATACACAAGCTTTTAACTACCGCACTATAAGGCACACCTAAAAATCTTAAATTTTCTCTAAACTCCAAGATGCGCCTTTTAACCCGGAGCGCCTTATATTCATATTGAGCTACAACAGGTGTCGCAACTGCGGTAAGCAGCTGCTGACTCCATTTCCCCTGGAGAAGAAGTAGCGCGCGGTGCATGCACGGATATATGAAAGGGCGTCTCATTTCCATTTGTGTGTTTGTAGGTGTATTTGAGATGACACAGGTGGACGCAATTCTGATAGGCGCAGATCGGCGCGCAATGCATGCCGGTTAGGTTTTGCATTCAAAAACTAACCGGCATGCATTGCGCACCTATGTTGTGTAAAGTGTGTAAACCGAAGTTGTATTAAGACCCGGAAATGGCTCCTACCAAGAGACACTGTTACACCGCAGAGTTTAAACTCAAGGCGATCGGTCACGCAGTAGAACACGGGAATAGAGCCGCAGCGAGTTTAAAATCAATGAATCAATGGTGAAGAAGTGGAAGAAGCAAGGGGATACGCTGCGCCAAGTAAGTAAGACTAAACGGAGTTTATCTCCAATTCAATTCAATTTTATTTGTATAGCCCAAAATCACAGAATGTCCGTCTCAATGGGCTTCACAAGAAAAAGATGAATGTATAAACAGCAAGAAAAATAACTAACAAATGCTAACTAAAATCCAATGAAAGATAAACTGTGTCACGAAAATACTAATACTTTATCTCGGAGAAAATAATAAAACAGCTGTTTATTCATTTTGGGAGTAAAAACAGAAAGCTGTTTTGTAATTGTTAATAAAGTTTGACTGACCTATCTGACTGTTTTTTTTAACATTCCCTTTAGCGCAGCACCATTTAATGAATGCATAACGTAACCCCAGACTTTACCGTAGCGCCTTATAATGCGGTGCGCCTTATAGTGCGGAAATTACGGTAATTGGAGCCTAATTTATTTGGCTTTTTATTTGACTTTTTTTTTGGTTATTTATTGAACAAAAACACACATTTTTCCTTTAATAAAGACGCTTTAAACCAAGGTAATTCAGTTTTTTGAAAATGTGTTCTATGTGGAGATTATGCAAAAGCAAGCAGCTTCAAGTTCTACTACAAAGTAGTTTAAAAGTCTAAAGACGTGGATAACTACTTCATGCCTTTTTAATAAAAATCTCAGGTAAGGCTTGCAGTGTTTCTGACAGGTCGTACAAAGGAAAGATGTAAGTCAAGGATCTGAAGAAACTCTGGGCTCTTCAAATAAAAAATGTGAAGAATAAAGGTTGAGATGAGGATCGTGAACGGTACGTAAGCAGCAGTATCTGAGATTTAAAGCCCGTGGTTGCTTTACAGTGATACACATCTGAAGGATGTGCTTTAGTAGGATCTCAATTTCAAAAGAAATGAATAAACAAGTCAACATGCTTGTAAGATCCTTGTTACATATCCTGTTAAAAAACAGTTTAAGCAATGCTTGTAAATGGATTCTAGGGGTTTTAATCAGATAAGCTCAAAGGGGAAGGAGTGGAATGTTTTCACAGAGTCAGTAATAAAATATTAACCAAAGTTAAGGAGATTACGAACTTCAGGATTTTGATTTTATCAATAAAAACAATCAAATTGTGCACAGCAAGCAGTACAGAGTTCACATCTGGACACAAAAAATGTCCTGTAAAAATTTACTGTACACCTATCCCGACATGAATTTTGAAAGAAAGTTGCCTTGACCCAGTTATTTTCAGGGGGCCATGCCTCTTCCATATACCCGGCTTCTGGTACATATCCAACTGAGGTCCGGACTATAGAACATTTTTGCTCCGTCCCAACATGAGCACCTCATTTCTAGCTCCTGTCACTTTGTACTGACTCTCACCAGAAAAAGATCGTTCCTGAGATCCTTCCTGAATCTGCATTTGAAGAGCAGCTTCAGCAACAGACTCCTGCAACCCTACTGCTCAAAGGAACGGTACAGAAAATCATTTCTGCTGTCCTAAATCAAAATATTTAACCTTTCACTTTCAAACGTTTAAACCAGGGGTGCCCAGCCTTTTTTGTCCCAAAATCTACCTTAAAAATATCAAACCTCCTGAGGTCTACCCATGTTACAATCGCAAACCCCAACAGATCATTTCTAGCCTGCTGTAACTACCCTTACAATACGATTTGTTGAAGGGCACATGCACACGCCCGGTGTGCATGTGCCCGGGCAATCGCCCGGTCGATTGCGATCGACCGGGCGATTGCGATCGCCTAATTGGACCCCTTGCTTTAAACTGTCCCTCACAACAGCTATTAAAAAAAATGTTATTTCTTTTGCCTAGGATTAAACCCAGGGAACCAAAACCCAGAAAAGCAGAGGGTGACAAATAAAAGAATGAATAAATGGATTCAGTAATGGATAGATTAGTAAATAAAGAAGTTGACTTTTCTTGGCCAATATTTCACATCGATGTAGATTATTCTCATTAGACTCAGAAATTTTGTGTTCAAATATAAAAATGAATTCATTTTCAAGGTTTTATTTGATATTAATAGACTTTCTATAACCGCACCAAGATAAGCCGTAGGATTGTCTTTCATCTGCAGTCCCTGGAAGCGGCACATTAAGAACCATTTAAGGAAACTTGATCAAATCCCAAAGTGGCGATCGAGTTCATTTTAATAAAGAATTACTCTGTTTCAATCTCGATGTACTTCGACTTTGAATAATTCTTCACAATATTAATGACTCAGCGCCGGTCCCATTGCTGCAGCCGTCTCACCAAGAGTCCCATCGGAGTGTTTTCAAAGCATCCTCACAAAGTCAAGGGAGGAAAATGAGAAAAGTTAATTTAAAGTGTTTAAAATGGTGGCAGAGATGAATGAACCAGAATTCAGAGACAATCTACATGTGAGAACAAATTCTGAGCTGATAACTGGAAACCAAAAACAAAATACCATTCAATAATCTTGTATTTATTTTTAAAATCACACATTTCTTGTCGCTTTAAATTTCCAACTGTTTCAACAAGCGCCTGAAGAAAGGTTTAAATTTGGGTTTTATCAACTCTTCCTCCCAAAGGTGTGCTTCGTCACCTCTTAAAGTGTCTCTGAATTGTCTGGAGCAGTTAGTGATTAGTCCCGGTCTGTTTTTTCCAGCCTCTTCTTATTTTATTTTGAAGTCCTCGTCGTACGTCTGTCTCCCTGACTGACCGATACTTCTCTTTTGTGTTTTGATGTCTCCTGTTTTTAGGTTGTACTTCCCATCCTTGCTCTGCCAGATCATCTTGGGCTTAATCCAGTAGTGTTTGTTCCTCAATTGTTTTCTGTGTGTTTTGTATCCTGGACTAAAAAATTTCTTTTTGGACTTTGATACCTTCACCCTTAGATTAGCACTCCTAGTACCGACTCTGCTAAAAGTACCGTATTTTACGCACTATAAGGCGCACCTAAAAATATTAAATTTTCTCTAAAAGTCCACGATGTGCCTTTTAACCCAAAGCGCCTTATATATGGATTAATATTGAGCTACAACAAGTGTCGCAACTGCAGTAAGCAGCTGCCAACTCAATTTCCCCTGTAGAAGAAGTAGTGCACGGTGCATGCTGGGATATATGAAAGGGCGTCTCATTTCCATTTGTGTCCAGGAAGACCCGGAAATGGCTCCTACCAAGAGACACTGTTACATCACAGAGTTTAAACTCAAGGCGATCGGTCACGCATTAGAACACGGGAATAGAGCCGCAGCAAGAGAGTTTAACATCAATGAATCAATGGTGAGGAAGTGGAGGAAGCAAGAGGATGCGCTGCGCCAAGTAAGTAAGACTAAACAGAGTTTATCTCCAATGGAAGATAAACTGTGTCACGAAAATACTAATAGTTTATCTCGGAGAAAATAATAAAACAGCTGTTCATTCATTTTGGGAGTAAAAACAGAAAGCTGTTTTGTAATTGTAGAAAAAGTTTCAAAATGGTCTTCTGGACAGTTCAATTCTTGATCGAGACGTTTCCACATCCATCCGGAAATCATTTTCAATCTGAATGAAATGGACTGAAAACTGGATCTATTTATGCTAACCTGAGTGAAGGTAAAAAAATAGTAAGAAGGGCTCGACCAATGAGCCTGTGTTACCTATGATGGTCGTGAATGGCTCCTATTGTAGCCACAGACCAGTAAACGAACCTTATTATAAAAATGCTAAAAGCCTAGTGAATAGAAATTCATGCTAACGAGAGGTGTGAAACTGGGTCACGAGGTGTCATCTTTAGTCCGTGGCTTCAAAAGGCTGCTGTAAATACCGGGCAGAATGTATCTAACGCCTCCACTCCAATTCAGTGAGGGATTTTCTTTCATCACAAAGATGGCTTCTTTCACCCCTCTTTCAAACCAACCTTTCTCTCTACTTAGAATCTTCACCTCACTGTCCTCAAAAGTGTGTTTGGTGGATTTAAGATGCAAATGTACAGCAGACTGTGGTCCACTTGATGCTTCTCTTCTGTGTTGGTAAAGTCTTTTGTGGAGTGGCTGCTTCGTTTCCCCAATGTAGTGTTCTTTGCAGCTCCCTTCACTGCACCGGATCGAATAAACTACATTGCTCTGTTTTTCTGTGGGCATCTTGTCTTTAGGATGTACTAGTTTCTGCCGTAATGTGTTGACCGGTTTAAAGAAACCTTTTTGAAACTTTTTCTACTATGGATCACTCCTGGATGAGTGAGGGACTACACAGACTGTTTTGTAATTGTTAATAAAGTTTGACTGACCTATCTGACTGTTTTTTTTTTTTACATTCCCTTTAGCGCAGCACCATTTAATGAATGCATAACGTAACCCCAGCCTTTATTGTAACGCCTTATAATGTGGTGCGCCTTATAGTGCGGAAAATACAGTAGGAGAGAATGTCCTGTGGGTCTCAGCACCTGCTGGATCAGCTATAAAATAAGAATTATCATCCCACAAAAGCATAACATCATCTATAACCTCTGAGAGGCTTTTTTGTCGCTGCTGAAATCTCTCAAGACTTCGCCAAATTTTAAACACGTAGGACAATGTAGTGGGCAGAGCTAATGGACAGAAACATTTTGAGGAGCCTAAAGGGACATATCGGAATTTAGTCTGTGTTTAGTTCCCTCCTGAAGGCATCCCCAGTAAAATGTTTCAGGCTCATCTAACAAGGACGATCCAGGACGTGCTTGAGAGGCTACATCGCCCAGCTTGCTCAGGAGGGCATTTTTTTGTTGTTTGGTAACATCAACTGAAGATGATAAGAACAGATATAAATAGGACATTGTGTTATTAAGATACTACACTTCAAGCCTGTTGCCATAGATACACTGTACATAGAGCAGCAGCTTCTGAAGACATCCATGTTTTTCATCTTTTAAAAAGTAGGCTTACCATGTTGACCAAATGAAAGTGTCACGATCCCCTCTCCTGCCACCAGAGGGAGCACTGGGTGTTTCTCGTCAACCTGATTGGGGTCACCTGGGGATGATTGCATATTCCACGCATCTGTGGACCCTGCCATTTATTTAAGGGGAATCACCCCGGACTTCCCTGTCGGAAAATTACTGAGAAGTGGCAAGAAGAATGGGAGAATGAGCGGCGGGGCAGACACTATTTTGCTAGCCTTCAGTTACTGGCACTAGGTGCCCTGAAACCTATTGTCGTAGAGATGAAGTTGTTTTAACTAGACTTAGACTTGGGCACTGCGCCCTGGTGGAGAGTTTAAAATTAGTAGGCAAACATCCTAGTGGGCTGTGTGAGTGTGGAAACGCTGAATCGGTTAATTGTGTAATGTTGTCATGCAGCAAATACATACAATCGAGAAAGAAGACATCTTCTTGTTCAGTTAGCAGATACAGGTTTAACCGTTTTTTTCACTCAAGTCAATGTTGTTTTCAGAAGAAAAACGAGTCGGAGAAGCCGTACTTTTTTATCTACGCCGCAATGCCCTTTTTTCAAGGATCTAACGTCAACCTTTGGTCTACCTTTGGAGGGCAGCATTGCGCACTCAAGCGTATAGCCTGCCGGAAATCATCATCAGAATAAGAAGAACTTCCCTATTTGGTCATACAATCCCTTCCAACCAGGTCTCCATGGTTACCTGACCAAATACATATCCTTGCAATAACCTTTTACCATGCCACTAAAACTTTTTTTTTTTCTTTCCACAGTATTGATGGACTGCCTTTGAACCAAATTCTCATTTGGTTCAAATGAGACGCATACCCTAATTGTACCTTGGTCTTAAACTATTTTTTAAAAAACCCCAAAAAAGTGAACTTAGACCTGGAGTTTCACACAGCTTCTACTTCTAGCGGAGAATAAGCAGCCATTCATGCTTCAATGTGCCCATTTAAGCATGTAATCAAGTCCGAAGTAATTGAAAACGTGGTGAGCATGCGAAGGCATGAGTGTGAGAATAAAAAAGAAATGGGAAGCACTGATCAGATGGAAGGAAGAGAGGAGACACTGATGGGAAAACAAAAGGAAGCAATTAGAAGGCAATTCTGTGAAAACAAAGAAACCAGGAAGGAGGGAAGCGTGAGAAGAAAAGGAAATAAAGTTGAGCAGAGGAAATAAAGAAAGAAAAAATGGACGCTAAACAAGACAAGGCAGCAAAGAAATGAAGAGAAGATGTAAAGAAGAGGCACGGTGTGAGATAAAGAGAGAGGGGGGGGGAAACAGGTGAATATTCTGTCCAACATCTGCAGCTTCGCATCTCAGATAATGAAGAAGAGCGGCAGGGTGAATAGATGCTGTCACAGTCCAGAAAACACCAGCGCTCGTGCTGTGTGTTTTGGTGTGGTTTAGAATGAGTTTGAACAATTTAATACACAACAAGCTTAGCTCTACCTTCGTCATGGTGTCTCTGCTTCTCTGTGAGTGGAACTGTATCTTCTGAAGACAGGCTCAGGCCTTGGCCTGCTGGGGTCCGGGTAATTACAACCCAAACAAACTGCCAAACACCAGTGTTTGTCTCACATGAAGAAGCATCAAAGGAAGGGAGAGTAGCACGCGTGAGGTGAAGAGGCGTGTTTCTGATCGCTACATCTGGTGCAACTTCATAACTTTAAAGAGGAATATATTTGGTGGACTTTACATTAGTCTTTTCTAGCTTTGCTTCTGAGCAGCAAAGAACAATCAAACATCATCTGTGAATGTGAGATCACAAATGGTCAGTATGCAGAAAACAGGACAAATTTTCTGTTTCTGCTTCCTAATTGGTCTAAGAATAGGAAACTTGGTGGCCTTACTGAAACATCGTTCAGCTTTTGGCGCAGCCGAGGCGTTGGAGGGATCCAGTTTGATGACCTCGGGATCGGATCTCTGCTTTTTGCATATGATGTAAAAAGCAGAGATCCGTTGGCTTCATCCGTCCGTGATCTTCAGCTCTCGCTGGATCGATTTGCTGCCGAGTGTGAAGCGGCCGGGATGGGAATTAGCGCCTCCAAATCCGAGAACATTGTCCTCGCCCGGAAAAGGGTGGAATGCCCCTTGCCGGTCAGGGACAGAGTCCTGCCCCAAGTGGAGGAGTTTAAGTATCTCGATTCTTGTTCACGAGTGGGGGAAGGATGGAGCGGGAAATTGACATACGGATCGGTGCGGCATCAGCAATAACTAGGACGCATCGGTCCGTCGTGGTAAAGATAGAGCTGAGCCGAAAAGCAAAGTTCTCGATTTACAAGACGATCTACGTTCCCACCCTCACCTATGGTCACCAGCTGTGGGTAGTGACCGAAAGAATGAGATCGCGGGTACAAGCGGCCGAAATGAGCTTCCTCCATAGGGTGGCCTGGCCTCTCACTCAGAGATCGGGTGAGGAGTTCTGCCATCTGGGAGGAGCTCAGTGTCGAGCCGCTCTTCCTCCAGGTCGAGAGGAGCCAGATGGGGTGGTTTGGATATCTGGTCAAGATGCCCCCCCAAGCGCTTCGCTGGTGAGGGGTTTTGGGCACGTCTCACCGGGAGGAGACCAAGAGGCAGACCTCAGACCCGCTGGAGAGACTATGTCTCACAGCTGGCTGGGGAACAACTAGGGATCCTCTCGAATGAGCTGGAGAATGCAGCCGGGGTGAGAGACGCCTGGGCGTCCCATCTGAGGCTGTTGCCAACGCGATTCGGCCCAGGATAAGTAGAAGACAACGGAACGTTCACCTTTTTCAGCCTTGCTATTGTGCAAATTTTGTTTGGGTTCTTTAGTGCAATTTTACACTTCAATCCTTAGCAGGTCACACAGGACCAGATCAAGAATAACAAACGACCTGACAGAGGAGTAAATGACACCAAAGCTTATATAACAAAGGGGGAAACAAGACACCTGCAAACATTAGGAGATGGCATTTGGGGCAAGGTTGAAGGAATTTGGATAAATAAAACTGTGTAAAAACAGGGAAGTAAACAGATTTAATTAAATACATAAAAAAAAATAAAAGTCAAGTAAAATCCAAGTTAAAAAAGGTGGGTTTTTTAGCCTCTTTTTAATAACATGAACAGTCTTCATGGCCCTGAGTTCCTCTGGCAGGCTGTTCCACAGGCGAAGATCATAATATTGAAACGAGGACTCACCGTGAGTTTTTTTTTTCCTACCATTTGGTATTAATAAAAGACCGGTACCAGAGGACCTCAGGGTCCGTAAGGGGTCGAACCTCACAAGGGGGTCGGATAAATAAGAAGGCCAATGCCCATTAAGACTTTTATAAACCATTAAAGAACCTTAAAATCAATCCTAAAACGCACAGGGAGCATGTGTTTCAGGCAACACAAGCAACACATCACGTTAAAAAGGAATGGAAATTGTCTTGGGTTTGACCAGTAAAAACATTATACCAAGATGGTGACCTGTCCAGGGTGTCCCTACCACTCGGCTGATATTTAGGTGTAGGAGCTGTATTAATTACCGTAATTTCACGGCTATAAGGCGCATATAAACGCCTTAGATTTTCTTCAAAATGAGCGGTGCGCCCTTTCGTGCGGTGCGCCTTGTGTGTGAGAAAAGGCGGATCTAAAAGAAAACGCGGTGCCCGTGAGGCGGACCTGAAAGAAAAGGTATGAGAACGTTAAAGAGTGAAGTGTGGGCGTGGATTGTGTATAAAAAAGGTATGTGCTGTATGCACAACATTGCTGTTTTAACCCTGAAAATGGCAGAGACGCGCTTATGACGCTCAGTTTAAGCTGAAGGCAATCAACTATGAGGAGGAACATGGGAATCGAGCTGTGGAAGGGTGCAAGGCAGCGCCGGGCGAGTTACGCTACAGTTTGCCAATGAATTGTAGATGATTGGACTAACGTGTCTGCTGGTACTGTTATCCGAGCTTTCGCAAAAGCTGGTATCCTTTCTGAGGAGTCGCACAGTACAGACAGTGACTTTGACAGCGAGGAGCGAAGTGGACCTGCTCTGTTGGATTTTGCGCAGCTGTTCATTTCCGAAACAGAGGATGAGGACTTTGACGGATTTGAATACAGACTATTACCGGTAATATGTTTGTTTAGTATCGTTACTACTTAAATAAAGCACAACCAAACTCAGTTTTGCTCCCGATCTATTTTTTAATACGCACATTTGCATGCTTGCGTGTGTGTTGTTGTAAGGCGGTGTGTGACTGAGACTGTGCCTTTTCGTACGGTGCGCCTAATGGTCGTGAAATTACGGTATATCAAGTGAACTAGTGAAAAAAAAACTTGTGCATCAGTTGTGTATTATATATATATTGTTGGCCTTCAATGATGAAGGAATGAACATCTTTTTTTCTTTTGGTAGATTTTACATCTTGTTTTGAGGCAAACAGCAGCTTTCCTGATGAGTGCACATATCAATAATCCTGCATCTTATTTTCAACAAAGGGTTTAAAACGGTATAAAATTTTCCCTTATTATGAAGTTTTCCTTTCTGCCTGACTTTCGTTTGTCCTTTTTGCCTTTGCATTCATTTCCTTGCTGTTTCAGGTAACTCCGTCTACCAGCCTGCATGCTTCTGCTTCTTAGTGTCCAGAGGGAGCAGTAAAAGAACTGGCCTCCATGGATGGAAAAAGAAGCACACACAACAGAGAATATTTATTCACTGCTCAGCCAAATACCAGCTTGCCTTTCTGTTCTCTGTTTTTCAATCCAGCTCTTTCTCCCTCTCTCTGTCTCAAGCGTTCCCAATGTGAGCTCTCCATCACAAAAAAAAGAGAAAATCACATACATACATTTAGCTAGGAGCTTAAACTGTTCACAATCTCCAGAAGCGCACTAAATGCTCCAATGGGACAGCGAAGAAATGTGAAGGACAAAACAACTCAGAATGAGATTAAAGAAAAGACAAATTATTTTCCATTTGTGTACAAAATATAGATTATATCTGGATATATTAGAGTTTGAACAGATTTAAAAATGTATATTAATTGTAAACAAAAAGTACCATAACATTTTACAAATTATTTGAATATTCAAATTAATCTTCATGACTATAAAAACAATTCAATTTTTCAAATCCATTTACAAATTGGAATTGTATGGCCCAAATTTGTATAGCCCAAAATCCCAGCGCTTCTGTCTCAATGGGCTTCACATTGCAGATTCAGAAAGACAAAAAAAAAGGGATTTATAAACACAAATACACACCAAGAAAACTAACAAATGCTAGCTAGATAGCTAGATAACGTTAGCACATTCCTGCTCTTAGACTCTCCTTCACAGTGAGAAAAAACTCCTAAAAAAAAAAAAAAACAACAGTGCGGAAAAATAAAAAACCTTATGGGGATCCACACAAAAGAGAGATCCCTCCCCCGGGACAAGCAACCAATGTGTCAGAGATTATTGTTTAAATTTTGGCTTATTCTACTCTACAGCTAAATATCTAAAGATGTGAATAGATGTTCTTCATCCTGATGGAAACACGGGGGACTCCTCCAGCCTGGCAATGCCCAGGACGTGGATGAGTAGATGAATTTCGTCCTGATGGATGATTTCTACCACAATGCAAACTCTATTCAGATGGCATTAAATATGCGTACAGTGTGAGAATCTTCAAACAACAGGATAGTCTCACTGGTTTTCGTCTTTTTTTTTTTTTTTTTTTTTAATGGAATTTTATTGTCTTTGCCAGGTGGAAAATAAAACATGTGTTGTTGCGTTTACAGTGGTGTTACGAGTGGTCCGCCTCTCCTACATGTTCTTCTTTCGGTATTTCCCGTCAGGGGTCGCCACAGCGAGTCAGTTTCTTCCATCTAACCCTAACTACTACATCTTCTTCAGTCACACCAACTATCTTCATGTCTTCCTTCACTGCATCCATGAACCTCCTCTTTGGTCTTCCTCTAGTCCTCTTTCATGGTGGTTCCAAATCCAGCATCCTTCTTCCGATGTACTCTCTCTCTCTCCTCTGCACATGTTCAAACCATCTCAGTCTTGCCTCTCTGACTTTATCTCCAAAACCTCTAACATGTGCTGTTCCTCTGATATACTCATTTCTAATCCTGTCCATCCTGGTCACTCCCAGAGAGATCCTCAGCATCTTCATCTCTGCTACCTCCGTCTCTGCTTCCTGTCTTTTCTTCAGTGCTACTGTCTCTTGACCAATCAGCATGGCCGCTCTCACTACGATTTTGTACACTTTTCCTTTCATTTTAGCTGAAACTCTTCTATCACACATCACACCTGATCCTTTTCTCCACCAGTTCCAGCCTGCCTGCACACGTTTCTTCACCTCTTTCCCACACTCTATGTTGCTCTTGACAGTTGATCCTGCACGTTGATTACGCGTTAACCCTAGTGGTATTTAAAGAAAAACCTCCAAAACTTTTTACTAGTCATCTTTAGTTTTTGACGAGAGTGAAAAAAAAAATTAATTCCAGTGTTGTGCAAAAAAATAAAAATATAAATAAAAATAATCGGATTTGTTTTTTTCAAGACATATCATCCTGCGTTATTTGCTCATACTTTGCAATGGCTATCTTTAAATCTTTTTTTGGGCTATTTTTTTAAACACCCTATTGCTTGTTGTGTATCTATCACACAACCAATCGGGTAAATGTCAGTTAGTCAGTCCCCGTCTTATCCATCTTTTGCGTACTGGGTTGCAGAGGGTGCCGGAGCCCATTTCGGCTGATTCAAGGCAAGGGGCAGGGTACACCCCGAACAGGTCACCAGTCTGTCGCGGGGCCACACACATACAACCATCCACACACACATACACACACACTCATTCCTAGGGGCAATTTGGAACCGGCCAACCAACCTAGCATGGATGACTTTCTGGGTGGGAGGAATCCGGAGTACCCGGAGGAAACCATCGCAGACACAGGGAGAACATGCAAACTCCACACAGAAAGGACAGTGTTCCAAGACTCGAACCCATGTCCTTCTTGCTGTGATGCCCCAGTGCTACCCACTGCAGCACTGTGCCGCCCTCAAGTAAATGTTTTCAGTTTATTTCAAACTTTGTTGTTCATTCACACTGTTCATTTTATTTTAAACTAATAAAACCCAGAATAAAGTTATCAAAAAAATTAAAAGAAAGTTTGTAAACTCCAAAATATTTTTGATAAAAATCTAGAGTAAAGTTGGTAGAATTCAAATTAAAGCCAATAAAAATCAAACTAAAGTCAATGAAATCCAGAATTTTATTCATAAAACCAGACTAATATTTGTAAAATTAAAAATAAAGTAAAAAAAAATCCAAATCCAATGTCCGATTATGAAGATCCACGGCCCATTTAAGGGATTCCATGACATTGCCTGTAAACGTCTAAACACTCTCTCGATGAGCTCGAAGAAGAGGTATGATGGATGGATAAATGGACGAATTATGTGCAGCGCTGTTAGAAACATTTGAGTCATGTGTGTATGAGCATGGTTTACTGAGAAAACCTGCAGCATACAACCCATAAAAGACTGGATCAGTGATTCCTGCTTCTAAACCAATCCGCTAGGAAGCTTCAGTGGTTCATCAAGCTTCATCTGATCATCACTTGCATCACTGGATCCAAGATTGGCTTCAGTTTCTCTCTTCATTCTCCATTTTTCTTCCTCTATTCTCTGACCATAAATCTCTGCTCAGCTCCCTGGGCTCCATCTAAATCCTGCTGAGGACTCCTACCTGTCTAACCTGGACTGATTAGGCTGAAAGAGTCTGCTGATGAGGGCTTCACTGTGAACAGATACATGATAGTAACAGAATGAGGATTACCAATCTATAAAGACAGACTCTCAGTGATGTGCTTTACATTTTAAAAAAATACATACCGAATGTGAACCTGAGCATAAGTTGAAAAAAAGGGGGCTTTAAAAAAAAGGAGGAAAAGTCACAGTGGCTTGAACCAAAAAAAGGGGAAATTAGAACTGTAAAGAAAAAAAAAAGTCTAGAAGGATTTAAAAAGAAAAGTAGGTCAGATATGTATGGCTGACTTAAGGAAAAGTAGGATGTTGGAAAGTTTTAATACCAAAACTGATGCAGGAAAAAATGACTGTATTTAAATATACATCCTCGTATATTCCTGAACTGGTCACCAGTCTTTGGCAGGGCATTTTTAGTTAATTAGTAATAATAAAAACAAAGATTTCCATTTTTTTATTATTCTCTATTATATTTTATGTGATATTGAAATTATTTTGCAATACATTAGCCAAGTTTTTAAAAAATGGGGGAAATGTTCCGTTTTGTCGTCTTCCACTTATCCGGGGCCGGATCGCATGGACAATAGCGTCAGATGGGAAGCCCAGGCTTCTCTCACCCCAGCTGCATCCTCCAGCTCACCCGGAAGGATCCTGAGTTGTTCCCCAGCTAACTGTGAGACATAGTCTCTCCCTCGGGTCTGGGGTCTGCCTCGTGGTCTCCTTCCGGTAAGACGTGCCTGAAACACCTCACCAGCGAGGCGCTTGGGGGGCATCCTGACCAGATGTCAGAACTACCCCATCTGATTCCTCTCGACCTGAAGGAGGAATGGCTTGAAACCGAGCAGGAGATCGGTTGGCAGGAGATCGGTGCAGCGTAGCAATAACTAGGACGCTGCATCGATCCGTCGTGTTAAAGAAAGAGCTGAGCCGAAAAGCAAAGCTCTCGATTTACAAGTTGATCCACGTTCCAACCCTCACTTATGGTCACCAGCTGTGAGTGGTGACTGAAAGAATGAGATCGCGGATACAAGCGGTCGAAATTAGCTTCCTCTGCAGGGTGGATGGGCTCATGCAGTAAAATTAATTTAAAAAAACACTATATTTTTAAGAGTTGGCTTTTTGATTTGGTACTAATGCCTCTGATGGAGTGCGGATGAAGATATTCAAAAAGTACTGAATGTATGATAGAATATTTAAAAAAAACTGCATTTCACTTTTTAAAAAAAAAAAAAATTGCTGGACTCTGGATGTGTCTTTTCTTACCGTCCAGTCCATACTTTTGGCGCAGTGGATGATATTTTTCACCCTCTTCTACCTGCAGACACCAGCAGACCACGCTGATGAAAACTGACGCTCTACTGTAACATCCTGGATGAAGTTTGATAACTAAAGTGAACAGAGTTCTGACATTTGGAGAGGCAGAAAGACAGATTGGCTGGAAGTAGGGCAGGTTAGAGGGCCAATTACAGCACCATATCAGGTGACGAGATGTATCTCAACCCCTGAGATGAAAATTTTCATAGTTAATGAGAAATAAAACTTATAATTTACAAGTCAGTAAACTGAGCCACACCAGCTTTGTCTTTCATCTAGAGAATGAAGCATTTTAAGAAGAAGGTAGCAGATGGTGAAGAGAAAAGTGTAAAAGGTGACCGAGCTGTTGTAAGGTCAGTACAAATGAAACACGAAGATTGTGACAGCAGTGGTGTCTGGGACTCACTCCTGACCTTTATGCAGGAGGTCACTGCTCCTCCCTACACCAGGATTGCAATTAATGAATTAGTTCCACTCTGCAGCAGAGACAGACAGGAAGAGATGAAGGGAGGTATGAGAGATGAATCGAAATAGCTTGAGAGTTGTACGCAAAGGTAAAAGTCATGAATCCTGTAAAGCTTTGTTCTAAAAGGGATGAGTATTACTAGTGTTATGGGTAAAATACCTTAAACAACAGAAACAATAACTTAAAAATACCTTAAACAAAGAAGATAGAAGGTTTTAAGTATCTAGGATCAACAGTCCAGAGCAATGGAGAGTGTGGAAAAGAGGTGAAGAAGTGTGTTCAGGCAGGCTGGAATGAGTGGAAGACAGTATCAGGTGTGATGTGTGATAGAAGAGTTTCAGCTAGAATGAAAGGAAAAGTGTAGAAAACCATGGTGAGAGCGGCCATGATGTTTGGTCTAGAGACAGTTACACTGAAGAAAAGAGAGGAAGCAGAGATGAAGATGCTGAGGATCTCTCTGGGAGTGACCAGGATGGACGGGATCAGAGGAACAGCACATGTTAGAGGTTTTGGGGATAAAGTTCGAGAGACAAGACTGAGATGGTTTGGACATGTGCAGAGGAGAGATAGAGAGTACATCGGAAGAAGGATGCTGGATTTGGGACCACCAGGAAAGAGGACTAGAGGAAGACCAAAAAGGACATTCATGGATACAGTGAAGGAAGACATGAAGATAGTTGGTGTGACCGAAGAGGATACAGCAGATAGGGTTAGATGGAAGAAACTGACTTGCTGTGGCGACCCCTGAAGGGAAATGCCGAAAGAAGAAGAACAGAGACGATAGGATCTGTAGCTTGTTCCCATAAAACAGCCTTAGACCTCCACTTGAACGCATTGTGAGTCAGTGCACGTTTGTACATTTAACAGCTACTCACTGCCTCCTCCTTTCTTTGCTAATTTCTCTTTTGTCTTCATTCCAGTCAACAAGCTGTAAAACTTTGCGGTGTCTCTCCCTGCAGAGGTGACTCTTAAAGAGCCTGCCTTCATGCATGAAGAGGGAATAAGGGATTTCTCGTTCTGCCTCCGTGAAAACAAAGGAGTAAACAGAAAGCGCACAAGTGGAGGAATAATATGGAGAGCCACAGGCACAAAAAATCCCAGACAAGATTATTGACGAGCGTAAAACTAGCAAAGGCACGTTGGTGAAGATGCCAAATAGGAGTTTTCTCATTTATAAGGACATTTTTAACCACAGAAATAATACAAAGTGCTCTATAGCGTCTAGTCATGCAGATAGCCAATCACATGCCAGCATCAAGTTAAGCGAATTGTATGGATTTCTGAAGCTCTAACCTAGCCTGATACGTTAGACCAGTGGTGGAACGTAACGAAGTAAAAGTACTTCGTTAGTGTACTTAAGTAAAAAAAATTGTGTATCTGTACTTTACTTAAGTAAAATTTAAGATCGGTACTTTTACTTTTACTTAACTACTTTTTAAAAGTGTGTTTTACATTTGTCGTTACATTTTCGTTCAGGAATTTGAAAAATACACTTTTTTTTTTTTTTAGCGCATCTTGAAGGCGCATCGCCAAAATCAAAAGAAGCAGTTGATCGAGAGAAGAAGTAATGAATCGAGAAACATTTTCCGCATTCATTCAGCGCCAAAAACCTAACATCAAATCTAGTACAAATTAAAAAGAATCAGAAGATCGTTGTTTGTTGTGTTTACTTCTAAATAAAAAGTTGAGCCATCGTAACACAGAGCAGGGGCGGATCTAGAATTTTCCAAAAGGGATTTGGGGGGGCTTTGACAAAGCCAATATATATTGACAGGGGGCCTCCCCCCCAAAACATTTTAAAAAATAGGTGTCATTTTTCTCCATTTTGGCGGCCCATTCACTGGACCTTCTAGGGGATAGCTTGACTTGTCCCCTTTCCTTTTATTTTATATATATATTTTTTTTTTTGTGAACCAAAAAAGGCAGGAGAGGGGGTCACACCCCTGCAGAGTATTTATCTTGGTTACCATGGTGACACCCTATAGCACAACAAATAACATTTGAATTACGATCAAATACTTTTACTTTTTACTTAAAAAGTACAATTTACACCAATTACTTTTGTACTTTTACTTAAGTAGATTTTTTTATTGGTACTTTTACTTAAGTAATTTTTTTGCCTAATTATCTGTACTTTACTTAAGTACGAAAAGTGAGTACTTCATCCACCACTGCATTAGACTGTTTCTTTCACTTTGAGAAAAACAGCACGTTTATGGAACATTGGGGTTTGCTCGATCTATAGTAGTCGGTTACTTTTTTGGTGGCAATTCTTTTTTTGTCATGACCGGATGTGACATACCTAAAGCGTTCAGTCACAGTTGTCTGTAACTTTTCCTGTCGACAGCAGAGCAACTACATCTTTTCGCGGAATAAAATGTCTTAACCCTGTCTTTAAATTCTCGATCTTAGGAATCATTGTCAACATGTACCATAAAACACCCCTGTCCTCCTTTATCAGCCACCGACCAACAAACATGGCCCAGAACGATGCTTTTGCTTATGTCATGGCATCATGTCCGTTTGCTGATTGGGTAGGACGTTTTCCAGTCCCTGCAATCATAAGCCAATGCCTGCAATACCTGATAGAGATGCTGGGGTAAAATAAATTCGAGCGGAGGCAGTACGTGGTGCCAGCCATGCTAACCCTAATCAAGAGTTCATACCATAGTCTTATAGCTTGATGGGTAGAGACGTTATTCCCACAAATTGTGATAATACTGCTGTGCAACATTAAAAAGCTTCTTTTTTATATTATGAACCTCACTGGTGTGTCATAAATGGAGGCAGAAGGTATAATAAGATCTTAGAAAAGAGATATCCCCTCTCCTTCTGGCCAAGGACTGCCGCTGGTCCCGGGGGCAGACAGCTCATTGCCAGGGAGAGAATTCATTGCCACTTGTAGTTTGGATCTGTGAGATAGACAAGAACAAGAAGGCATGAGAGGAGCTGATAAAGATGGGGGCACCGACTGGAGTGTGAGATAGAATATAAAAGGAGACTCAAGTGAAAGATAAGAGAGGATTCGGTGAGGAAAGGAAATGAAAGAGACCCGTTAAAGCGAAGTGTGAGGGAAGTGAAATTAAAGACTTGGCTCCAGGAATGAAAAGAGATATGAGAGCTTAACAGAATATAAAGCATCTTCATTTTAATTTTCTCCATAAAAAGCTGTGTTGTCAGTAACCCACAGTCCTCTTCTTTTCTCTTGTCTTTTTGATCTAAATATGCTTGATTACTTTTTTTTCTCAACAGCACATTTTTATTTGATAACCTCTCGAAGGAACACATCACCATTTTTCAGTATCCCAATATGCTATTTCCTTGATTTAGACGAGTTTACACTCGCTGCTCAGACCTCCTACATGCCTTCAAACCATTTAGCACACAGCGCCAAATTAGCACGTGCCTAACTTAGCATGGAACTAGCCATCTTATTGCAAAAACTGCTCCCCAATGCAGAAGTATTAATAAACACTTTTACTTTTGTTTGTGACATGAAATTTCTCTCCTCCAACTCCCCGCTTGGTTTTACCCAATGAGCATTCGCACAACTCAGTGGAAATCTTGGTTGAGGGCACAAATACAGTGGAAATTGCATGAACTTAGAAAAGCTGGTGCATATTCTATTAGCGCTAGCATAATAGGGCATTTTCAATAAAAATGGCACCCCTGATTGAGGGGAGGGACTGAGTATGAGCAGAGCAGGAAGACCAGCGGATTGTACTACTTTCAGCTAATGGGATCCAAATAAATAAACAAACAAGCACTAAATCGCTTCGCATTTCCATTCTGTGGATGTGGCAGAGAATAAAATCCATGGGCAAGAACAATCTAGCGTCCAACTAGTCTCGAACGGAAATTACTCAAACATGCTTGAACGCACTAGAAAATCATGTCAGGGATTTTTTTGATTTGGGAAAAACTTTTAAACGTGGTGGGTTTAGGTTTTATTCTAGTCAGAGGCTGTTGCCCACGCGACCCAGCTCCGGATGAGCGGAAGATGTCGTAACAAAATGGAACAACATTCAAAGAAGTAAATGGTAAGTGGTTGTACTTATATAGGACCTTGAGATATCTGGAGTACAACATTCCTCACATCCACACACATTCACACATGATTGTTGTGATGTGGGTTTTGGAAGGGGGAGGACCCAAATATAGAACAACGAAACAGGATTTATTAACCAAAAGGTCCAGTAAGGCTATATGGCAAAGGGCACAGGATTAACACAACATAAAGTCTTTAGATCAAAACTCCAACATGATAACAGAGTTCGAGGATGTTGTCCTCGAACAATATACCTCGAGGACCTCCTTCCAGCCAGAAAGCCAAGGCTTTCTGATGAATAATAAAACTAAGTGTTTAGCATCAAGCTAATCGCCCAGGTGTTTGGGATCAGGCTAGAATTCAGGAGAGAAAGGAAGGTCCAGGGCTCCCTCTGGTGGCAGGTAAGGGGATTATGATAACGATGTCGGAAATAAACATATTTTTGCAATCTTTTGGTAATGTTGTCCTTAACTGACCTGGTCTCTCGTTTAGGATTACGATACCTCATAGCATCCCTGCTAATAGCCATGTTGCTGCTCCTTTGGAGTACCATTACTAATCTTTTAGATGGAATATAGAAGTTTAAATTTAGTGAAAACATGAAAGCATAAAATCACATGAACTGATTAGCTTTACATAAGCCCAAACTACAGATCCTGAAAGCGTAATGCAGATATTAAAATGTAATCAAATAATAAAACTAAGTGTTTGGATCAACAAGCCTTAGCTCGTAGGTGTGAAAGTACCAGACTGACATGTCTGATGTCTGTTTTCCCAAAATTTTTCTCAGAAATGTTCTGTTCCATTTAACTTCCAAGTGTCAAGGAATGTGAAAAACTATCGTGTCACGAGTCACGACTGAACGGAGATGAGATTAATGCATTCAGATCAAGCAGAGAAAGATAGATTATCTTATCAGGAAGCTATTTTATCTCCAACTGAAAGAGCAGCTCCCGGTGGTCATATCCAACACTGCACATCCCGTAAAATTCCTCTTATTTACTCCATCTGTGCAATCATTCACACAGTGCCATGACGGGCAGCTGATAACCCACACATCTTGCAGGACAGAAGGGAAGACTGTTCCGTTCCATTCACTCCTTTTACCTCTGTCTTGATAGAGGCTGGAGAAGTTACGTAAAATTATCCTTGCCTTACATTAAAAACTAAGAAATGTGTTAGATGTGGGTTCTATGATTTCTGTAAAGGTGCATGTACAGATCAGCAATCCAGAGACTGGCACTCGCAGAAAAAAACTACATCTCCCGGCAGTGTTGTTTTCGTCAACGATGACGAAATCGAAATGATTTCGTTGACGAAGCATTTTATTATGACGATGACGTAACGATAACAAAATGAATGCGAAATTTTGATGACGAAAACGTGACGAGACGTTTGCAAGTTTCTGTTGACGAGACGAAAATGTAACGAAATAGACGTCAGACTTTCACATTTCTGTCTGTGAAAAAAAAAAAAAACAGCAGCTGCATCTGTCTCTCACGGCGGCACGGCCACCCACGATGCTGCACGTTCACACCGGCTACACAACACACCTGCAGCCACGAGAAAGTCACAAACCAGCAGCAAAGGAGATTGGTGGTCAGAAACTTAAAGTTTTCCACATATTTTGCGCAAACAGAATGCTAACTTCAAGCTGATGCTAGCTTGTCGAGGCTGCTACCTTCCTAGTTAGCTTGGTTGCGCTAACCACTGATTTAAATGCATTCCAATGTTTACTTTGTTTACAGGGTTATTAAGAGGTGTCATTTTTAAGTATGAATAAGTTACAACGTTCCTCACTCACTGAAAAAAAATTATATTTATTTCCATTGTTTTACAATGTTCGCTGTTTTGCGCAAGTTAAAGCTCGGCAGAGTTTTTTTTTTTTTTTTCAAACAAAAAACCTGCATTATTCTCAGTAATAAAGATATGATTATTAAAGTTTTTTTTTTTTTACACTAAAACTAGACTAAAAACGTTTTAAGTCTTCCCTGACGAAAACTAGACAAAAACTCTTTTGGGGTTTCGTGACTAAAATAAAACTATAAAGAGATGTCGAAAACGTGACAAAAACTTAAATTAAAATTCGTCCAAAGACGAAGACTAAATGAAAACTTAGTTGGCTGCCAAAAACAACAATGTCTCCCAGCTTCCCCAGAAATAACATGGAACCTCTCGGAGAAACTGGACAGAAATCCATGCTCAAGTTGATGCGTCATCACTTGAGCAATGCTGAATGAATGGATTGATTGACTTTTGTCGATTTTAGATGTGTGTGATTTGATAATTAATTAAACGTCTTTTTGTCTCACTGTTGACGGTACAAAGAATCACCCGTGCTTTACACAGGCATCTCTCTTCCCGGCTGCATCCTCTAGCTCACCTGGAAGGATCCCAAGTCTTTCCCCGGCCAGCTGTGAAACATAGTCTCTCCAGCGGGTCAGGGGTCTGCCCCTTGGTCTCCTGCCGGTGGGATGTGCTCGAAACACCTCGCCCACGAGGCGCTCGGGGGGCATCCTGACCAGATGCTAGATCCTGACCCCATTTGGCTCCTCTCGACCTGGAGGAGGAGCGGCTCGACACCGAGCTCCTCCCGGATGGGAGAGCTCCTCACCCGATCTCTGAGTGAGAGCCCAGTCATCCTGCGGAGGAAGCTCATTTCGGCCGCTTGTACCCGCGATCTCATTCTTTCGGTCACCACCCACAGCTGGTGACCATAGGTGAGGGTTGGAACGTATATCGACCTGTAAATCGAGAGCTTTGCTTTTCGGCTCAGCTCTCTCTGAGGAAGTCTTAGGACAGGAACACAGGAAGTCTTCCACCGAAAAAGAACCATCTCCAAGCTGAAACTCAGGTTGAACATTTACCCCTGAACCTGATGAATGGAAGAATAAACGGATGAAAAATTAATTGGTGGATGGATTAAAATGGATTCATAGACGGATGGATGCTTCTACAGATTATCCTCCATCAAACATCTGGGTGAACCAATTTTTTAGCCATGGGTAACAGAAACCACGACTTGAATACTTGAGTTCATCAAAAAGAGCAAAAGGAACTTCTTAATTGTGTTTATGAAATAAAAAAACTCTAGATCCAGTGCAGAGTAGAACTGGGACTTAAACGTTGGATAAAATCACGACTTTTCAATTATCTCCACAAATCAGAAAAGGTTAAAGCCTTATTGTCAGATGATGGATGAAAATAATCCCAACGGAGGCTGGTGTTGGAGGAGTTTAATCCATCTGGATGTTGGTGCAAACTGTCAGTGTGTTGCTGTTGTCATGGCGCCATGTGTTTGCAGAGAGAGCTTCGATGAGAGACGAAGGACCAGTAATTGCTCCCATTTATCCTCTTCAGACCTTTCGGGCTTCCGCACAAAGTGTTATCCCAGAGGTTCCCATTCATGGATGAAAATACGAGCTTCCTCATCGCTTTGGCTCTAGCTGAGATGGCGACAGATAAGTTGGACTGAGAGACTTCCAGACAGTTTAAACATCTCTGTCTGGCTCCTTGTCAGTCTCCAACAGTCAGTGTCTGGGTTTCGTTTCACTTTCTGCACTCAGAAAGATGATGGTCATTTAAAAACAGGAAGCTTGTTTTTCTCCTTTATTTAGGCCATTTACCAATATTGGTTCCGTCATTTTCCACTTGTTCCGGGGTCGGGTCGCAGGGGCAACAGCCTCAAACGGGCAGCCCAGGCTTCTCTCTCTCCAGTTGCATCCTCCAGCTCACCTGGAAGGATCCCAAGTCGTTCTCCGGCCAGCTGTGAGACATAGTCTCTCCAGTGGGTCCGGGGTCTGCCCCTTGGTCTCCTCCCGGTGGGACGTGCCCGAAACACCCCGCCCGCAAGGCGCTCGGGGGGCATCCTGACCAGATGCCCGAACCACTCCATCTGGCTCCTCTCGACCTGGAGGAGGAGCGGCTCTACAACAAGCTCCTCCCGGATGGCAGAGCTCCTCACCTGATCTCTGAGTGAGAGCCCAGCCACCCTGCGGAGGAAGCTCATTTCGGCCGCTTGTATCCGCGATCTCATTCTTTCGGTCACCACCCACAGCTGGTGACCATAGGTGAGGGTAGGAATGTAGATCGACTTGTAAATCAAGAGCTTTGCTTTTCGGCTCAGCTCTCTCTTTACCACGACGGACCGATGCAGCGTCCTAGTTATTGTTGACGCCGCACCGATCCGCCTGTCGATCTCCTGCTCCATCCTTCCCCCACTCGTGAACAAGACCCCGAGATACTTAAACTCCTCCATTAAAGAACACAAATACACATCCCCAAAATGACATGAAAACAATCTGCTTAGATATGTATTTAAATTTTAATTTCCATCACAGTCAGAAGCAATCAGACATAAAACGTGTGAGTTTTAGGATCCGATTGAAAAGGCTGATAAACATATTTGCTACTTTCTTGTAATTAGGATTTAGCCTAAGCAGAATTCAGAGTTGACTCATAAATATTTATATGGGCTCATAACAGCATAATCCCTTTTTGTTTGGGTGTTTTAATCACTGGGCATGTGCAGTGAGGTGTCCCTTTAAACACACACAAAAATCTACTGTTTGCATCCAAAAAAACCCCTCAAATTTAACTGTTCTAATAAACAACTCTGATCATTTTGAATCACTTTGTTTTAAATCAAGTTATCATATTTAATTCATATTTGATCAATTACAAAATGATCATAATTATGCAAACAGTAAATCCTGAGCTGCATGAATTTAAAACAAAAGCCAGCCTTTTAAAGTTAAAAAGAAATATTTATCATAAAAATTTGTTCAGTTTGAGTTTCGTTCAGTCGTCTTCCGCTCATGTGGGAGACATAGTCTCTCCAGCGGTCTCTCCTCTTGGTCTCCTCCCGGTGGGACGTGCCCGAAACACCTCACCAACGAGGCGCTCGAGCGGCATCCTGACCAAATGCCTGAACCACCCCATCTGGCTCCTCTCGACCTGGAGGAGGAGCGGCTCGACACCGAGCTCCTCCCGGATGGCAGAGCTCCTCACCCGATCTCTAAGTGAAAGCCCAGCCACCCTGCGGAGGAAGCTTATTTCAGCCGCTTGCGTCCGCGAAATCATTCTTTCGGTCACCACCCACAGCTGGTAACTATAGGTGAGTTTGAGTTTGTGTTGGGTTTATTTTTTGTTTAACCAATCCTGTTGTAGTGATCATCTGTTACCAAGCAAACCTGAAGCGAAAGACTTCTTTCCGAGGGGAGAAAATTTTTAAAACAAAGAAAGTTCTGTTCCATTGTCTTCCGTTTATTTGTGGCTGAGCCGCGAGGGCAACAACCTCAGATGGGAAATCCAGACTTCGCTCACCCCAGCTGCATCCCCCAGCTCAAGAGGATCCCGAGGTGTTCCCCAGTGAGGTGCCCGGGAGGCATTATAACCAGATGCCCAAACGACCCTATGTGGCTTCTCTCGACCCAGAGGAGCAATACCTTTACTCCAAGCTCAACCTGGATGGGAGACCTCCTCGTGCTAAATCCAGCATGCTAAAGCTGGTGAATACAATTTGTAATGAACTGCATGAATGGAATGTCATGATGTGGAGCTGAGGCCAAAAATATACCCTCAACACAACAGACAGGCTCAGATGAAAAATCACAAGCAGATTTATTAGATAGATAGAAAGTCCAAATAAAGAAGACAAAACAGATAAACTAGGAAGGTTCTAATGTAGGAGCAGGAGCCAAAAAACTGGATAACAAGTCAAGCATGAAAAACAACGATCTGGCGAAGAGTGTCAAAAACTGTTCCATTTATGCTGCAGCAGATGTGTAGATGGGTTTCAGGTGTGACTAGTTGCACAGACACAGACAAGACGGACACAGAGGGGGAACAGACTACTCTCCTGACATGGAAATAATGTTTTATTGGTGTAAAAGCCATTTTATCAGACCACAAGAATTGGAAATAGACAATCCAGGTTTTGGCGAGGGAATTGTTTCCATTTTCTCAAATATAACTGGAAGGGTTTCGTGACCTATGGTCACCAGCTGTGGGTGGTGACCGAAAGAATGAGATCGCGGGTACAAGCGGCCGAAATGAGCTTCCCCCGCAGGGTGGCTGGGCTCTCACTCAGAGATCGAGTGGGGAGCTCTGCCATCCGGGAGGAGCTCGTTGTAGAGCCACTTCTCCTCCAAGTCGAGAGGACCCAGATGGAGTGCTTCGGGCATCTGGTCAGGATGCCCCCCGAGCGCCTCGCTGGCGGGGTGTTTTGGGCACGTCCCACCGGGAGAAGACCAAGGGGCAGACCCCGGACCCACTGGAGAGACTATGTCTCACAGCTGGCCGGGGAACGACTTGGGATCTTTCTGGGTGAGCTAGAGGCTGTTACCCCCGCGACCCGACCCCGGAACAAGCGGAAGATGACGGAACAGAACGGAACGGGTTTCGTGACTGTGGCTGCAGTAGTGGAATTGGCTAATACTGGTTTGTTTATTGACTAAAGACATTTGCTGTGCAGTAATCTTTCTGTGATGCAGCAGCTATTGGTACTGCCTTGTAAATACAGTCGTTAAAAAAAAAAATCAAGACTTCCCAATCAAAAATCCCAAATTTCTAAAATAAAGATCCGTACAAATCTGAATATATTGGTTCAAAAATTTACCAAAGTATCCATTTCTATGTATATTTAAACTTATTTTGTTCATATTAAGCTGAGTACTAGTTTTTGAAGTATGTTAGAAGTAAAAGTCCAGGGCTGGAAAGTGATTTGTTCTTAATGGAAAAGAACAAAAACTAAAATGTCTAGTGTGGTTCTTCAAACGGTGAATCTGGTAAAGCTTCACTTTAGACCTCTCCTCAGAGGTTTTCATCTTGCCTCAGCAATACTCATCATCGTTTTGATGATGATCATGTTGTTCCGAGGAGAGTAGTCCCATGCATATTACATGGTTTTGAGGTCTTTAAGAGACAAAGACTCCATTTCACTTAATGCTTATTTTACATTGGAGGTTTTTTGATGACAGTTAGATCTATCTCATAGAAAGAAATGATATCACTGGGTTTGAAAAATTTCCATTAAGTTCCAACAAAGATAATAACCATGATTGTAATCACAGCTCTGTTGGAATGGAAACACAATAAGAATCAACCCTGTGTCATCAAAACGTGATTTTCAAATAGATTGTTTACATTGGTATTAGGGCTGCAACTAACGATTATTTTGATGATCGATTAATCTGGCGATTATTGGCTCGATTAATCGATTAATCGGGTAAAATTGGTGGCTTAATAAATAATTGTTTTTTGGCATTTCATTGAATGTAGTTGTGTAAAACACAACTCATAACCACTTAAACAACACGTTGGGCTCATTCTAATAAGTAAAAATGTGAATCTTTCTGTGAAATAAAGAGGGAGAATATTACCATTTCTACAGCAAATATAAAATAAGTAATCTACTTAATGTGTACAGTAAAGGTAAATCACGAGCACCAATAAAATGTGTTTTATAGTACTGGCTAAAAAAACATAAATTGTAAACTGTTGACCATCCAGGATCACATTTAAAAACAAGAAATCGTTAACAGATTTAGATTTGCAATTTTAACCTTGTTCAGAGATATAGTACCAAACAAAAATGGCCTAGGTTAACGTGAGTAAAAATACACAAAAAACAATCAAGTTGTGTAATATTAAGTGGAGTTGACAGCAAAAACTTCCTAAACGATTAATCGATTACTAAATTAGTCGACAACTATTTCAATAATCGATTATAATCGATTAATTCGATTAGTTGTTTCAGCCCTAATTTGTATAAATAGTCTATATGTTTTTATGTATAAACAGTCTATAAACATATTGTATACATATAAAAAAAAATTAAACCAAAGAAAGTTCTGTTTCGTTGCGTTCTGTTTATTCTGTTGTTCTGTTTATGTGAATCTCCGGTAGGCCCAAATTGTTCATTCTTTCATGTTTACTTGGAAATATTTCGCAAAGCAAGTAAAAATTTAAAACTAAGGATCATTAGTGGGTTTTTAAAGGGATTTAAATGACTGGAAGGCAGGACGATGTCTGACATTCGGGTTTACATAACACACATGAGCACACACACTCATTTCAATGCTAATGCCACAAAATAGATGCTAATACATGTGCATTCTTTAACTTTTTCTTTCTCCTCCCCCTGATACATATGCTGACAGAATGCTTTGCAGCTGAATAGACTCATACAGAATACACACCTACATTGTAGCATGAGCTCTGTTCATCTCTGGGTTTGTGCTGTTTGCGGTGATCATTAAGCTTCTAACCACACGGCACACAAACTAACAAGGGACGAGGGTACACAACGGGTAATAGAGGCAATTAAAAGTAGTTCTGTTTGTGCAGGAAAACACAGAAATGTATCTGAGTTGTTTCTGTGATTACGAGGATGGCAGTTCTTTCTACACAAACACAGAACATGTTTGTTTGGTTCAGTGTTACCATGGTAATGAAGAGTCCCACTCCCACTGGTGGAGAAGATGTCAAACAGCTGACAGAAGGAAGAGGTGTCGGAGTTTGTTTGTGTGAGAGAAATGGATGACGAGCTGAAGCAGTTGGGGAAAAAATATCGGCGTGAAGATTAAGTTTTGCTTCAAGCTGTTGCACAACCCAACTTAAGAGGGTACAATTTTTTTTAATAAAATGGTTCAAGGAATACAAGACAAATACAGCAACTGGATATGAGATTGAATACAAAAAATTGTTATTTGTCCCACAGAGCGACGAAAAACCTCCCAACACAATCATTGAAAACTAGTGCTGTCAAATTAATGCAATTAATTATAACGTCATAACGGCAGCGAGCCAATGCTTGCACATTTGAATTTTGGCTTATTGAAGGACCAGTAGTCTTCTCGGCTGTCCTACATCGACTGCGCTAGCAAATTAAAAAGGCATGGGGCGCATGTCCCCTACCCTCCTACCCTTTTGGTCCATAAACTAGTGTTCTTACTACTTTTATTATTATAAACTTTGGGCAAAATAGGCACCAAAGGCAGAAAAATTACTCGCTTTTCAAAATGTTCTGGGGGGGATGCCGCCTCACGCCCCCCACTCACCCCTTTAGAAAATCTTGGATTCGCCCCCGAGTTGACCTGCTGAAAGGCAAGTTTTTATACAAAAATAATAGAGACGGGACAATAAATAAAAACGTGGTGATTTGTAGTTTTTTTCAAAAAGAAGTTCTCCTACCACCGGAGCAACTCCAGCCTGACATACCATCTAAACGTAAAACATGTTCAGGAAAGTTCCCTAGTTGCGAGTGTGGCTACCGGGAGCTTGCTCCGCCAAACCAACCTAGCTTAATTTGGCAAGCGAATGAGCAAATCCACAGAAAAATTGACAAGTACTATAGCAAAGTGGGTTGCTGCTGATTGCAGGCCAATTTCTATCGTTGAAGATAAGAACGAACCCCAACCCTTGTTTTACAATTTTTAATGATGCACCTGACCTCGTGAGGCACAGTTCACCAATAATAAATTGGATTTAAAATCTTCTCTTCTTACTGTATTCAATTGATTAGTCATAAAGTACATTTTTTTAATATCCTAGAATTCAAATTCTTTATCAGGAGACCTTTATCAGATATGACGTAAAATTGTGATTAATTACAAAATCCTGTAGTTAATTTGATTAATTTTTCTAATCGACTGAGACCACTATTGGAAACATTTTCAACAGTACATTTGTTCTTTGCTTTCAACAAATTTCTGGTGTGTAGAGTTACTGGAATGATTAAAACGTTTGATACACCAAGCCTTCAACATTTATCACACTCTTTTATGACAACAAACTACACACCTCTCCATCATCCTCCGCTTCTCACGGTGCCATCAAACAGGTGAGAAGCTGTGAGGTAACCTGAAACATGCCATCCCTCCTGCTCTGTAATGGACCACTACGGCAGGATTTCTATTAGTCCTGTTTAACGTTACCGTGTCAAACATTGAGCGCCGATCAAAGAGAAAATCAAATGACTTGAAAGGTTGCCTCAATAAAATAGAAACTAACTCACATCAGAAATAAATTTATTACCAGGACTCATAGTTGTGAAAAACAAATGAAAACGTCACACCTTTAAAGTTTTAGGATTGTTTGTTTCTCCTCAACACAATAACATATAACCATCTTCTTCTCTCGGCATTTCCCTTCAGGGGGCGCCACAGCAAGTCAGTTTCTTCCATCTAATCCTATCTGCTGCATCTTCTTCGGTCACGCCAACTATCTTCATGTATTCCTTCACTGTATCCATGATCCTCCTCTTTGGTCTTCCTCTAATCCTCTTTTCTGGTGGTTCCAAACTAGGGCTGCAACTAACGATTATTTTGGTAATCGATTAATCTGGCGATTATTGGACCGATTATTCGATTAATTGGATAAAAATGCCAATTTAATAAATATTACTTTTTCGGCGTATAATAGAATTTAATTGTGTAAAACACAACTCATAACCACATAAACAACACGTTGGGTTTATTACAGTAAGAGCAAATGTTAATCTTTCCGTCAAAAGAAACTGGAGACCAATTTAAGTGCAGTTGACAATAAAAACTTTTTAGACGATTAATCGATGTCCAAATTAGTTGACAACTATTTTGATAATCGATTATAATCGATTATATCGGTTAACTGTTTCAGCCCTGTCCAAACCCAGCATCCTTCTTCCTATGTACTCTCTCTCTCTCATCTGCACATGTTCACACCATCTCAGTCTGGTCTCTCTGACTTTATCTCCAAAACCTCTAACATGTGCTGTTCCTCTGATCCTGTCCATCCTGGTCACTCCCAGAGAGATCCTCAGCATCTTCATCTCTGCTACCTCCATATCTTTTTTTTTTCTGTCTTCTCCTCAGTGCCACTGTCTCAAGACCAAAAAGCATGACCGGTCTCACCATGGTTTTGTACACAATAATGCGACCTAAAGTGTTCTAATCCAACAGCTAAGACGTAGTTATGAATGTTTACTATATGAGCTATACTTCCAACAATGTGTGTTTATATCATTCAAACCTAAAGATTGTTATTTTCCAAACAGAGCGAAGGAATGAAAAAGTAGAAAACAAGAAAGTCAAGTTGGAACGCAGCGCTGCGAAGCTGTCGTTCTGTACTTGTGAAATTACTTGAGAAGTTTTTCTTTTCTTGTCAGTAACCAGGCGGAGGATTTAATTACTCTCCATCAGCAGTCAAACATTTTCTGCTCAGAAATCTGAATGTCATCATTTATCAGACAACTGATGAGAAAAATTTAATTTCCGAACACTCTAAAAAAAACAAAGGTTGGTAAAAACTCGTTAAAACCTCTTGATGTTTGCAGGAGAAACCTTGGGTGGAATAAAATGATAGAAATGACAAAAGAAGGGACACAAGTATTGACTTGAAAACTGTTCCGGTCCGTCGTCTTTCGCTTATCCGGGGCTGGGTCACGGGGGCAACAGTCTCAGATGGGAAGCCAAGGCTTCTCTCATCCCGTCTGTATCCTCCAGCTCACCTGGGAGGATTCCGAGTCGCTCCCCGGCTAACTATGAAACATAGTGTCTCATAGTTGTCTCCAGGACCTGTCTCCAGCAGGTCCAGGAACTGTCTCTCGGTCTCCTCCCAGTGGGATGTGCCTGAAACACTTCACCAACGAGGTATCCTGACCAGATACCCGAGCTACCCCATCTGGCTTCTCTCGACCTGGAGGAGGAGTGGCTCTACTTCCTCCTGGATGGCAGAACTCCACACCCGATCCCTGAGTGAGAGGCCAGCTCATTTCGGTCGCTTGTATTCTCAATCTCATTCTTTCGATCTCCATCCACAGCTGGTGACCATAGGTGAAGGTGGGAACGTAGACCCGACTTGTAAATCGAGAGCTATGTTTTTCGGCTCAGCTCTTTATTTACTGCGACATATTGATGCAGCGTCTTAGTTATTGCTAGGACACTGACCTGCTGGAAGCATTCCACCCTTTTCCGGGCGAGGACCATGATCTCGAATTTGGTAAATCCTTGGCAGCAAATCTTGAAAACCAAGTTACATATAGAGCAACTTCACATAGAACGCAGGAACATACACTCATGTGGAAAGAAAGCAGGTAATTTAGATTTGAAGTTTCTTTTAACAAGATATAAATCGTATTTTTGGCAAAAATGTGGGTTAAACACAAGAGCAACGTTTCAAACATTAAGTGGATGCTGACTCTCTCACAGAAAGTTAGGGTCAACGATGATCCGATGCTGCTAGCAATGCAAACTCTTTATAACAAATACTATTTTAGTGCTTTTTTTTTTTTAAATGCTATACCCAGTTGATGAGAGGGACTGAGCCTGAGCAGAGCACATGCACTGAAACATATCTTGTGTACACTGGAATGTGAGAATAGTGGGGGTGAAAATCCATGGCCAAGAACAACTTGGCATTTTAATAGTATCTCAAAACTGGACGGGAGAGCTTGCAAATTACTCAAACATGTATAAATAAAATAGAAAATCTCCACAGATATGTTTTTGATGTTGAAATAAAGTTTAATCATGGTAGTAACCACCAAAAGATTTTTTGGTTTTTTTTTAATGCAATCAAGTCCACAAAAAAATTTCACTTTCTTTTATAATTGTCCAGATTTCTGGTCTAACCTAGATCTTTTTGCGTTTTCCAATTGCGTGCAGCATGAATTATTGACCTTGTTCTGAAAAGCTACAAAAAAAAGTTATTTCTGCATTTTATTGACCATAAACAATCCACCCAATTGCTTGAAAGTTCAAAATAATTTAAAAAATAACTCTAATGCACTATTTGTGTGTGTTATGGTGACGAACAAGTACCTTCCTGTGCATCGCTTAAACAAATCCAAAACAATAAAATTTCCGTATTTTTCGCACTATAAGGCGCACCTAAAAACCTTAAATTTTCTCTAAAGTCCACGATGTGCCTTTAAACCCGGAGCGCATTAACATTGAGCCAGTCATCTCGAACGCATCTATTTCCATTTGTGTGTTTGTGTAAAAACCCGGAAATGGCTCCTGCCAAGAGACACTGTTACACCACAGAGTTTAAACTCAAGGCGATCGGTCACGTAGTGGAACACGGGAATAGAGCCGCAGCGAGAGAGTTTAACATCAATGAATCAATGGTGAGGAAGTGGAGGAAGCAAGAGTATGCGCTGTGCCAAGTAAACAAGACTAAACAGAGTTTCCGCGGGAACAAAGCGAGATGGCCACAGTTAGAGGACAAAGTTGAACAGCCTTTATTGTAGCACCTAATAATGCGGTGCGCGTTATATATGGAAAAAAGTTTTAAAAAATGTCATTTATTGAAGGTTAGCCTCATAGTGGGGAAAATACAGTACTTTCAACCACTAAAGTAAAGTCCATGCTCATTATTTTTATGAGGCAGTCATATAAAAAAAAAAAAAGAAAGAAAAGTTGGATCCTTAGTTTAAATATTCCTAACTGAAATTAAATTAGTTGAGCAACAGGCAGACGGATTTATGTAGTTTCATAAACCGGCAGGATGGAGAAATTCTGCAGGTAATTACCAGTAAAATCAGCCTGTATGTCTAAAAAAAAAAAAAAAAAAAAGCCTGGTTTTCATTAGCTACTAAAAGTCGTACATCTTTCTATCTCTCTACTTCACTGATTCCCTCCTGGTGTAATGACTCGGTTTGTTTTGTCCTCTGCTCTCCAGAGAACCTGATTTAAGTTGTATTCCGTCCTGGGTTGGAAATCATCTTTAGTTAAAAATGGATGTGCATACATCTAGTTTGTGAGATAAATCTAAGATTGTTATTAAATTATGAATGGAAAGGGAAGCAGAATGAAACAGATGTAGCATCAGTTTAGATGTTCGCTGGCAATAAATCCTGTGTGTATAAATAAAAGCAGTGATTCATCGACATGAGGAATATCTTCTGCACACTCAGGCAAACAAACGTTGCTTTTTTTTTTAATGCTTTTTTGAATTTTGTATTAGTTTTACAGTTTCTTAACATTTTGTGTGGCTAATCTGGATTCTTTTTAGAATTCAGATGATAAATATATGAGATGTATTTTATCTCATCTTCCAACGACATGCTGAACTTTGCCCAGTTGTGGATGAAGTACTCACTTTTTGTACTTAAGTAAAAGTACAGATAATTAGGCAAAAAAAAATACTTAAGTAAAAGTACCAATAAAAAAATCTACTTAAGTAAAAGTACAAAAGTAATTGGTGTAAATTTTACTTTTAAAGTAAAAAGTAAAAGTATTCAACCATAATTCAAATGTTATTTTTTTGTGCTGTAGGGTCACAAATAAATACTCTGCAGGGTTGTGACCCCCCATCTCCTGCCTCTTTTGGTCCACAAAAAAAAAAAAAAAAAAAGAAGAAAGGAAAGGGGACAAGTCAAGCTATCCCCTTGCAGGGCCAGCGAATGGGCACCAAAATGCAGGAAAATGACTCTTATTTTTTTAAATGTTCCGGGAGGGCCGGGGTGTAACGCTATATTGGCTTTGTCAATGACTTCACAACCCCCCACCGCCTTCTTTAGAAAATCCTAGAACCGCCCCTGCTCTGTGTAATGATTGCAGAAAATGTTTACTCTCGATTCTGATTGGTCCTCGATTCATGACTTCTTCTCCCGATCAACTGCTTCTTTTGATTTTGGCAATGCTGCTTCAAGATGCACTTTAAAAAAAAATGTATAATTTTCAAATTCCTGAACAAAAATGTAACAAAAAATGTAAAACACACTTTTAAAAAGTAGCGAAGTAAAAGTACAGATATTTGCTCAAAAATGTAGTGAAGTAAAAGTAAAAGTACTGGTCTTAAATTTTACTTAAGTAAAGTGCAGATACACATTTTTTTTTACTTAAGTACAGTAACAAAGTACATTTACTTTGTTACGTTCCACCACTGACTTTGCCATATGTCCAGTCTGACAGAAGCTCATATGGTGCATGCTGTAAACGTAAACTATGTTGTTGTAGATATACGTAGTTGAGCTCATGCCCGACATGGGACATGCCCGATATACCTCACCAGCGAGGCCTTTGCAAGGCATCCTAACCTGAAGCCCAAAGCAACCCATCTGGCTTTTCTTAGACCGGAGGAGCAACGGCTCAATGACAGAACTCCTCACGTTAACTCTGACCAATAGCCTAGCTACCAGGAAGGAGGACGCTCATTTCAACTGCTTGCATCTGCGATCTCGTTCTTTCAGTCACCACCTGGAGTTGGTGACCAAAGGTGAGGGTAGGAACATATATCGACTTGTAAATTAAGAGCTTTGCTTCACGGCTCAGCTCTGTCTTCACCACAACAGTCCAATGCAGCGTTCTGATAATTGTGGATGTCGTATCGATCTATTTGTCGTTCACCCACTCCATCAATTCTTCCCCCACTTGTGAACAAGAACGCGAGATACTTAAACTCCTCCACTTGGGCCATGACCATGACCCATGGTACCTGACCTGTGGGTGCGGACTATGATCTCGGATTTGGAACAATTATTAAAAATCGGTTTTGAAGTCATACTGATTTATAAAACTTCATGACAAACCACGAAGTGTGAAAGTCTGACTGTTGCTCATCCTCTTGAAAAAGAACAAGCTCCGTCTTCAAAATGTGGCAAGTCCTAAATGAACAGCTCGTCCTCCACCCAGGAGCAGTCGAAGCTTTTGTAAAGTTTGTGTAAATGCTTCCTCCTTCGTAAGAAGTGTCACTGAGGTAGGAGGGGGCAGAAAACAAATAAAATTTATTCAAAAACTGCCGAATTGTTCTAAAAAATACTTACATAGGTTTACACATCCCTATTGGACGTTGAAAGCTTTAAAAAAAGTTGATTTTTCAAATTACGTCTGATCTTTCCTTTTGTTTCTCTGTGACAGACTGGCGACTTGCCAGGTTGTACCCCGCCAGTTGCATATTCAATACCACAAATAAACTCAAGTGACCCGATACGACCCTGTGTTAGAAGAATCGGATTAGAAAAAGGATGGGAATCTTCTTGTAGTGAGAGGCCAGATTGGGTTATGTGACTCTTGGCCATCAGAGACTTGACCCGTGGAGCTTGATTTTCTCTTATTGAAAGAACATCGGAGTTCACTCTGGGTCAAAACTGGATGGGACATTTAAAAATAAATACTTAATCATGCGTTCAACACTGATTTCTAAGAGAAGCAGACATAAATTAAAAAAAAAAACAAAAACTCTCAAACCTCATTTTTAAGGTGGGTGTTCTTGCATACCAATATTTCATTTTTGTCACTTTTTTCAAAATTAACCCTTTAGATTTAACATTTTTGTTATTCAATAGACACAGAAAAGTCTTGTAGAAATGCTCAAATTAAACAAAGCGTCCTATATTGTGGAGAGAAGCTCTTACAAACACAAATATGACATCGGACCTTTAATCTGAGATCATAGTCTTAACTTTTCTGGGTCATTTCCAACACGCAGAAGAATCAGATTATATTAAATGAAATAGTTTTGTTTAATCAGGTCTGTATAACCACAAAGCTGGATTGTTTGTCCACTGATCTGCTCCCGTATGAACCCATAATGCGAGGGGTCAGTCAGAACTCCAATTTTCTATCATTTTTCTATCAATATACAGACAGATGCCTGAAGAATGACATAACCACGAAGTGATGAACAGCAGAAAGTTTGTTGGAGTGAAGTCTCTTCTCTTTCGCTGCATCTGTTCCTTTATCTCCAAACAATCAGATGCAATGTTTGTGTAGAAAAAAGAAATGTCTGATGTCTTTTTATTCTGGAAGAATAGGAATAATTAAAGAAGCAACTCCATGGAGATAATCCCCTGCAAAGTCTGAAAACCCCCTAAAAAGACTAAAGTGTTTTAAACCCAAATAATGAAACAGATTTGAAAATGTCGGACCCAGAGGCATTGACGTTTCCATTCTGTTGTCGTCCGCTTATCCGCAGGGGCAACAGCCTCAGACGGGGAGCCCAGGCTTCTCTCATCCCGGCCGTATCCTACTGCTCACTCTGGAGGATCCCGAGGCTAGTTGTGAGCCATAGTCTGGGTCTCCTCCCGGTGGGACGTGTTCAAAAAAACTCACCAGCCAGGCACTCGGGAGGCATCCTGACCAGATGCCCAAACACCGCATCTGGCTTTTCTCGAACCGGAGGAGCAACGGCTCTTACTCCAACTCTTCACGACAGTTTTGACCAGTTTATTGCAGATAATTCAATTCAATTTTATTTTTTTAGCCCAAAATCACAGAATTTCCGTCTCAATGGGCTTCACAAGAAAAAGAGGAATGTATTAACACAAATACACAACAAGAAAAATAACTAACAAATGCTAACTAAACAAGACTAGCACATTTATGACCTTAGACTCTCCTTCTCGGTGAGGAAAAACTCCTAAAAAACCCATCAGTGGGGAAAAAATAAGAAACCTTGTGGGGATCCACATGAAAGAGAGATCCCTCCCCCGGGACGAGCAACCAATTTGTCAAATTAAGCATTAGATAGAAGAGGTAGGCATGTGCAGCCAGAATGCCGACGTGGAGGTGCACCATCTTGGGGAAGGATGGCTCAGTGAGTAAGGCGACTGCCCTGTAACCAGAGGGTTGCCAGTCCTTGAGCAAGACACCAAACCCCCAATTGCTCCTGATAATGGTTTGCGCCTTGCATGGTAGCATCCCCAATGAGCTACACCGTAAAGCCCTTTGAGTGCCAACGCAGGTAGAAAAGCGTTATATTAGTAGAGTCTAGTAACCATTTACCATCATGGTTGCAGCAGGAGAGCAGACCAGCAAATGATCTGGCCATGGAGTGATGGAGGCCAGGGGTAGAAAAAAACAATGGGGTAGACAAGAGACGGATGGTGGCATCAGGGAGAGGCAATTTAAGTTCAGGAGTGCTGAATTAGGGTAGAGGTCCAGATTTTGAAGGAGGATATGATCCAGAATGGAGGAGTATAATAACAGAAAATGACTATGTTCCTTTGTTTAGTTGACTCTACAATTCCATTTGGCCCTTAACTTTGTCTGATGTCAAAGTTAACGGCCTATTAAAATATTTTAATAAAACATGTTTTATGCGGGGGTTTATCTAAAGCAGGATTTAATCTGGGAGTACCGTAATTTCACGACCATTAGGTCTACCGTACGAAAAGGCGCAGTCTCAGTCACACACCGCCTTACAACAACACACACGCACGCATGCAAATGTGCGTATTAAAAAATAGATCGGGAACAAAACTGAGTTTGGTTGTACTTTATTTAAGTAGTAACGATACTAAACAAGCACATTACCGGTAATAGTCTTTATTCAAATCCGTCAAAGTCCTCATCCTCTGTTTCGGAATCGAACAGCTGCGCAAAATCCAACAGAGCAGGTCCACTTCGCTCCTCGCTGTTAAAGTCACTGTCTGTATTGTGCGGCTCCTCAAAAAGGATACCAGCTTTTGCATAAAGCTCGGACAACAGTACCAGCAGACACGTTAGTTGAAGCATCTACAATCCATTGGCAAACTGTAGCGTAACTCGCCCGGCGCTGCCTTCCACCCTTCGTGAAACTGTGGTCTCCTTTGGTCATCCATCGCTCCCATGCCGCTCACACTTCACTCTTTAACGTTCTCATGCCTTTTCTTTCAGGTCCGTCTCGCGGGCACCGCGTTTTCTTTTAGGTCCGCCTTTTCTCACGAGCACCGTGTTTTCTTTTAGGTCCGCCTTTTCTCACACACAAGGCGCACCGCACGAAAGGGCGCACCGCTCATTTTGAAGAAAATCTAAGACTTTTATATGCACCTTATGGCCGAGAAATTATGGTAAATACATCTGAGCTGCTAAAATAAAAAGGTCCAGCAGAGACTGCCCTTCCTATGGATGCTTAAGAAGAACAGCATCTCTCAGAGACTGGTGGTGTCTTTTTTATCGATGCTCTATTGAGAGCATCTTCACGTACTGTGTTTGTGTGTGGTTTAGCAGCAGATGCACGGTGACACAGAGGAAAGCTTTCCAGAGGGTCATTAAAACAGCACAGACAATCACCAGTTATGTTCTCCTCCCTATGGACGATTCTCACAATTCCCGCTGCCTCAAAAAAGCCCCGGGAGATTCTCAAGGGCACGACACATCCTGGACACTCTCTCTTTGAATTGCTGCCACAAGGGAGAAAGTTTGGGTCCATCAAAATGAGGAAAGACAAATTTAAGGAAAGTTTTATTCTCCGGTAATAGCTACGTTTAACGCTGCGGAGAATGGCCTGGAAATGGAACTGTGACCAAATGTTCAAGTCTGTTACATTAACAATAAATATTATCTTGTGATTTTCTGCTATTTTTGTCACATCGCCCTTTAAATTTTTTTTACCACAGGCATTTGTGTACTTCCTAATTTTTTTTTTTTTTTTTTTTTTATTATTTATCTTGGACAAGGTAGCATGTTCTCAAATCAACATAAACATTTTTTTGTACAGCAACTCAATAGAAATAATAAGAAGGTATAACAAGTGCACAAATCAAAGTTTCTAGTTTCTAATTGAATTTTTTTTTTTTTTTTTTTTGCTGCTTCAACTGCTCCCTTTCACTGTCGTCAGTTCAGTTCAAGTTCTGTCCACAAGTGTCGTCTTTTCCCCATGCCTTATGGTTTACGTACAGCAACTCTTGACTTTGCTGAGAGTCACTCAGCTACTTTTACACTATGCTCCATATGCGTACAAATTGAAATACACATGAATACCTACCTGGGATAAGTCCCTAGGTACCTAGTAAGTACCTAGGATCAACAGTCCAGAGCAATGGAGAGTGTGAAAAAGAGGAGAAGAAGCGTGTGCAGGCAGGCTGGAAAGGGTGGAGGAAAGAATCAGCTGTGATGTGTGACAGAAGAGTTTCAGCTAAAATGAAATGGAAAGTGTAGAAAACCGTGATGAGACCAGCCATGCTGTTTGGTCTAAGGACAGACAAGAAGACAGTGACCAGGACGGACAGGATCAGAGGAACAGCACATGTTAGAGATTTTAGGAATAAAGTCCGAGAGGCCAGACTGAGATGGTTTGGACATGTGCAGAGAGAGAGAGTACGTCGGCAGAAGGATGCTGGATTTAGATCCACCAGGAAAGAGGACTAGAGGAAGACCAAATAGAAGGTGCATGGATACAGTGAAGGAAGACATCAAGATAGTTGGTGTGACTAAAGAGGATACAGCAGATAGGGTTAGATGGAAGAAACTGACTTGCTGTGGCGACCCCTGAAGGGAAATGCCAAAAAAAGAAGAAGTCATACACACAAATTTGGGCACAAGTTTGCTTTAAAAATGTGGCCTCTGGTGTTAGTGTTGTACTCACTAATTCTGATACCATTGTAGTTTAAAACTGGACAAAAAAGGTCTGAACATATTAAATCTGCTTCAAACTCTCCAAAGTGTTTTTCAGCCATTAGTGTGTGTGATATTTCGGAACTACCACAAAAGTTTTTGTTTTAGCTCCAAGTACCGTATTTTCCGCATTATAAGGCGCTACAGTAAAGGCTGGGGTTACGTTATGCATTGGTGCTGCGCTAAAGGGAATGTAAAAAAAAAACAAAAAAAAACAGTCAGATAGGTCAGTCAAACTTTATTAAAAAATTACAAAACAGCTTTCTCTTTTTACTCCCAAAATGAATAAACAGCTGTTTTATTATTTTCTCCGAGCTAAAGTAGTAGTATTTTCGTGATTTATCTTCCATTGGAGATAAACTCTGTTTAGTCTTGTTTACTTGGCGCAGCGCATCCTCTTGCTTCCTCCACTTCCTCACCATTGATTCATTGATGTTAAACTCGCTGCGGCTCTATTCCCGTGTTCTACTGCGTGACCGATCGCCTTGAGTTTAAACTCTGCAATGTAACAGTGTCTCTTGGTAGGAGCCATTTCCGGGTCTTTACACAAACACACAAATGGAAATGAGACGCCCTTTCATATATCCCAGCATGCACCGCACACTACTTCTTCTACGGGGGAAATGGAGTCGGCGGCTGCTTACCGCAGTTGCGACACCTGTTGTAGCTCAATATTAATTCATATATAAGGCGCTCCGGGTTAAAAGGCGCATCGTGGACTTTAGAGAAAATTTAAGGTTTTTAGGTGCGCCTTATAGTGCGGAAAATATGGTATATCAAATCAGTTATCCCAGACAATAGACCTCATTATCCAGAGCTCTGAAAACAGACACTAGTAGAGGAAGAGAGGGAGAAAACGATAATGAACTCAAACCTACTTCAGAATGACTTTTATGGGGTCAAATTAGCATGGAAAACAGACAGGTTGTAAGTCAGATGGGAATTATAAAACAGCTCATTTCTATTCTGTACTTCCCCAAATTCTCGTGCAGGGGGTCAAAACCATAATTTTTTTTTTTAGTCCTACAGAAACACGAACAGGCACTCAGTATGTTTTATTTTAATTGCATGTTCATTAAGATTGCATCACTATTTCATCCATGTGTCCTTGAGGAGTCTTGGGAGGGGGTAAAGCGCTTGAAGAGTTGGTGCTCTCCTCCTGATGTAACTCATGAGCAGTCTTCAGAGATGCAGATGATGAAGAGAAGAAGAGCGACAGCTCGGTTTCTGTGCTAATGTGCAGGAATTAGATGGAGAGAAGATGCTGAAAACTCCAGTGAACAAATGAGACACGTAATTACACAGAAAGCAGGTGAATGGCTTGAGAGTTAAAAAGGTGGACGTGCCCATGAAAAAAAAAGAAAGAAAATGAGGCCCATACGAGCTTGGTCCGTATAGCCGGCAGTATTTCGATTCCATTTCCAGTGGGAGTTGGACTACGTCAAGGCTGGCCTTTGTCACCGATTCTGTTCATCACCTTTATGGACAGAAAATCTAGGCGCAGTAGAGGCGTTGGAGGGATCCAGTTTGGTGACCTCAGGATCGGATCTCTGCTTTTTGCGGATGATGTGGTCCTGTTGGCTTCATCGGACCGTGATCTCCAGCTCTCACTGGATCGATTTGCTGCCGAGTGTGAAGCGGCCGGGATGGGAATTAGCGCCTCCAAATCTGAGACCGTGGTCCTCGCCCCGGAAAAGAGTGGAATGCCCCCTGCAGGTCAGGGACATGGTCCTGTCCCAAGTGGAGGAGTTTAAGTATCTCGGGGTCTTGTTCACGAGTGGGGGAAAGATGGAGCGGAAGATCGACAGGCGGATCGGTGCGGCGTCAACAATGACACGGACGCTGCATCGGTCCGTCGTGGTAAAGAGAGAGCTAAGCCGAAAAGCAAAGCTCTCAATTTACAAGTCGATCTACGTTCCTACCCTCACCTATGGTCACCAGCTGTGGGTCGTGACCGAAAGAATGAGATCACAAGTACAAGCGACTGAAATGAGCTTCCTCTGCAGGGTGGCTGGGCTCTCACTCAGAGATCGGGTGAGGAGCTCTGCCATCCGGGAGGAGCTCGTGTCGAGCCACTCCTGCTCCTCCAGGTTGAGAGGAGCCAGATAGGGTGGTTCGGGCATCTGGTCATGATGCCCCCCGAGCGCCTTGCGGGCGAGGTGTTTCAGGCATGTCCCACCGGGAGGAGACCAAGAGGAGAACCCGGACCCGCTGGAGAGACTATGTCTCACAACTGGCTGGAGAACGAGTTGGGATCCTTCCGGGTGAGCTGGAGGATGCAGCCGGGGTGAGAGAGGCCTGGGCTATCAGTTTGAGGCTGTTGCTCCCGCGAGCCGACCCCGGAACAAGCGGAAGATGACGGAACAGAACGAACCGAGCACACCAGACATGTAGCTCAAAGTCTTTTACTTGGTTATTCACATCTCAGTCTGAATCTTAGCCATGTCACACCAACCCACAGATACACTAGCCAGTAACCACCAGAGTCCAAAAAGAGAGGTCAAAGGAGACAGGGTTAGATTAAGAAACTGACTTGCAGTGGCGCCCTCCTACGGCGAAGAGACATTTGCAATGTCTCTTCCTTCTTCTACCATCTGGAGAGTTCTACCAGCCAGCCTACAAAGAGCTGAGACAGAAGCCCTGTTTGGAGTCCTCCCTACCAGCTCTGCTTCTCACCAGATGCTCTCTCTATATCCATCTCACAAAGCTTAAATAAATAACTCCAAACGTACAGGGTGGAGGCTGATTATATCATCCAACCTTCTATTCATTCAAACGTGCACACAGCGGCCCGTAAAAACAGTGAACTTCACCGCTATATCTGTTTCAATGGATCTTTAATGTCGGTGCAATAACTGATTAAAATAATCCATGCTGCACCTCTTTACATCCCTGCATGTTCTGCATTATCTCATGTCAGATATGACTCTTACAGGATTGTGTTTCAAATGTCAGATTGGTGACTCCTTCCTCCCTGCATTGCACCACACTCAATGTCTAAACCACAGATTTTTACAGCAGTTTCCAAATAAACCATCTTTTTTTTTTAGATCCAAAGCTCCCATTTGACATCGGAGGTTAGGAGGAGAATTACAAATACTACAGCAGAGTAAACCAGCACAACACGTGTATCATTTAAAATTAATTTGCCTGCCGGGCTACAGTTTAGTGTTTTGAGCAAGAACAGAACTGTGGGGAGTGGGCTTTTAATAAGTTCGTTATTTACAGACTGCTTCATAATAAAACAAATGTATCAGGTGTAGAAGCCCCTCGGTCTCTACTAAATACATACCAGAGATATTTAGGTAGGAATAAGAATTTGATAGACTATTGAAGCCAAACCAACTGGTGCTTTTGCAAACCGCAGAGCTACATTATAAACTTAATTTGGTCTAGAAAGTCTGGTTGCAGAATAAAAGGACACCATGGTTCAGTGGTGGAGGGCCTGTCTTAGGACCAGAGTCATAGGTTTGACTACAGTTGCAAACTAATGTTGAACAATCCCCAAAACACTCCCACTAATAGTTTTCCCATGAAGGATCGATAAACTGTATTTAAAAATAACTTTTTTTCTATTAAATTGTATCAGAGACAATAGACCTCATTTTTTATCAACAATGCACACCGAAAAATGTGGGTGCATTTGTCCATATTTATCAACACAACATGGGATTTGGGGGTCCCGCTGCAGACTGTTGATCTGTTTGGGCTGTACGTTTCTTTTCGCCTGAAATTAGCCGGGATAGGCTCCAGCATCGGGATACGTGGTTCAGAAGACGAAACAAAACCTGGGATTTGAGTTGGTTTGGTTTTCAGTTTTTTGGTTTTTTTTTAAAAGAAAAGCTTAATCGAAACATGCTTACAGGCTGCTCACTTTTTGGTAACGAGTTCACCACTGCAGAGCAAATATCATGAGAGAAAAGAGTTAGGTTGTGAGCCGAGAAGAGCTGGGATTGTATCAAAAGTCATCAGGATCACCACTGATACCACAAACCAAGATTATTGAATTGAAAATACTTTTTTTTTATCCCCAAAGGGAAATTTGAGTGCTGCAGTGCAAACACCTCAATGACCCCCTTGTCCCTATCTACTGGCGTCCCAGTCCGGTCGCACTGTGTCCAACCTGGCAACCCAAAAGCCGGAGTCCGTAATGGGTCCACAAATGGGAGGACCCATTATGGACTCCCAAATGGGAGGCCCATAGCACCTCCTCTAGACCTCCTTCTCTGCACCTCCTCCAGATTGTATCCTTCTCCTCAGCTCCCCCCGGGACCAAACCAACTCCTACCTCCAAGAGCCAGCCGCTGGTCGTGCATATCAACATGCATGTCGACAGCTAGCCTAACCAGCTAGCCTTTGGGAGCGGTCCGAAAAAAAAGCTATCTGTTTTCCACCTCTTTGTTTTTAAACTGAGCTTTTTTTCCGGCAATGAAACAAAATAATGTTCATTTTTCTATTTCCATTGTTTTTATTTTTGTGGTGTCTCCTCACGCTAATCTGACCAATGATCATATTTTAAAAACTGGTTAGACCTACTTTACAATCAACGAGTCATGGATTTAAAGTAAGATCCTTCTGTTTAAAATTTTCTGTCTGATTTTTAAAAGACGGGAAACTTGAATTGCTTTAAACAGAAAGCTTAAAAAAAAGGATTTTGCATGTTTAGATCAGTTAAAAGAATCAAGCGGACAGTCTTTTCATCAGTCATTAAAGCTCCTGTCCCATCATGCTCTGAGCCTGAGAGTAATCTTAAAGTCATCCCTGTAACCACGGGATATTACATTTTCTGAACTATAATCACTCTCTCACACATTCACCCAGAGCACATGAGGTCACGAACCCTCTCAGACTCAAAGCACCAAGTGTTTTAAATTCTTTACAAAGACATTTCTAAAGGATGATGACATTTTTTTGCAGAAGGACTTGTTTTGAATATTAATGAGTAAAAAAATTTCTATTGTGGTTTTGACAACAGGAAACATATTTACGATCAGGTTGCATCACCACGAGTCCTGAAACCAATCACTGTAATTTTGCGTGAATTTTTTCCCTTCTTCCTGCTTCCTAGTTGTGTTTTTACTGTGAACTCATATAATCCCAAACCTCCCACTGAGGCGACAAATTTCAGATCTGTTTGCTTGTGAGACGCTGATGCTCTTTGGATTTATTGGGGGATGTATTATCTAAAGTCTGGAAAGGATTTAATATTTAATATGAGTCCATCTTGAATGAAATATTGTCCAGAAGACAGCTGCAATCCTGTTTACTTGGAGCTTTTGCACGTTTGTTTGCATTTCTTACTGAGTGAAAACAGAGAACAGAAGCTGGTAAAATGAAGGTCAGCCACTTTCTAGACTTTTTTTTTTTTTCACCCCGGCTGCATCCTCCAGCTCACCCAGAAGGATCCTAAGTCGTTCCCCGGCCAGCTGTGTGACATAGTCTCTCCAGCGAGTCCGGGGTCTACCCCTTGGTCTCCTCCCAGTGAGACTTGCCCGAAACATTGTACCCGCGAGGCACTCGGTGGGCATCCTGACCAGATGCCCGAACCACCCCATCTGGCTCCTCTCGACCTGGAGAAGGAGCGGCTCGACACCGATCTCCTCCCGGATGGCAGAGCTCCTCACCCGATATTTGAGTGAGAGCCCAGCCACCCTGCGGAGGAAGCTCATTTCGGCCGTTTGATTTATTGTGCCTATAGTAGCTTTTTGCTGCCACATGGGATCCGTACTTGGTGTGTACGGCTACAGTGCCGTTTTGGGAGCCGCCAGACACTTCGCTGTACTTTCAGTGGGAGAAGAAATTTTGCTGCGTTCGGGGTTTGGATTCACCATGTGCTCACGACACCCAAAAAATTCCTCAAACTAAGTCCACTATTATATTTTTTTCTCAGTACAACCATTTGTAAACAAGGGTCCACTCAAACCTTGCTAGAGGTTTAAAAAAACACACCCACTTGAAACAAGACTAACAATAATGTGTTGTATTGTATTGGGGGGAGACGGTGGCTCAGTGGTTAGTGCGTTCGCCCGTGGATCGGAAGTTTGCGGGTTTGCATCCCACTGAGTGCAAGTCTAGGGTCCTTAGAGAAGACACCTAACCCCCCCGTTTCTCCCACCATTTGTGCTGTTGTGGCAGCCTGCTGCTGATAGAAGCGAGGCTGCCATTTGTGCACCATCGGCCCCTCTGACCATCACCAACCACACGCACACAACAGATCCAGTCCAAACCAATATATGTGAAGTGTCTTGTCCAGGGACACAGCCACAATTTAATCTCAAAGGCCATCCCACTGTAGCACCTGGGGTTCCAGTGGTCTCCCATCCAAGTACTGCCCAGGCGCAGCCTGCTTATTTTCTGAGATTTGATGGGATCAGGCATTGATGAGTTAGAATGGCCACATCAACACACCTTCATGTCACAACTGGACGGAATTCAGTTTTATAAGCTTGTCATGTTTATTTAGAAACTCCAATTGGAGTGATTTATTTCTGTGAAGACCCGCATAAAAATAAAAAAACAGATGAAAGGAGGAGACGCATAAAAAGAAAAGGATATAATTTGTCTCCCAGATGTGTGTGATCAGATGAGGGTCAGAGGAGAGGACAGAGAAAGGACGTTCCGTTCCGTCATCTTCCGTTTGTTCCGGGGTTGGGTCGCGGGGGCAACAGCCTCAAACGGGCAGCCCAGGCCTCTCTCACCCCGGCTGCATCCTCCAGCTCACCCGGAAGGATCCCAAGCCGTTCCCCGGCCAGCTGTGAGACATAGTCTCTCCAGCGGGTCCGGGGTCTGCCCCTTGGTCTCCTCCCGGTGGGACGTGCCCAAAACACCTTGCCCGCGAGGCGCTTGGGGGGATCTTGACCAGATGCCCGAACCACCCCACCTGGCTCCTCTCGACCTGGAGGAGGAGTGGCTCGACACCGAGCTCCTCCCGGATGGCAGAGCTCCTCACCCGATCTCTGAGTGAGAACCCAGCCACCCTGCGGAGGAAGCTCATTTCGGCCGCTTGTATCCGCAATCTCATTCTTTCGGTCACCACCCACAGCTGGTGACCATAGGTGAGGGTTGGAACGTAGATCGACTTGTAAATCGAGAGCTTTGTTTTTCGGCTCAGCTCTCTCTTTACCACGACGGACCGATGCAGCGTCCTAGTTATTGCTGACGCCGCACCGATCCGCCTGTCGATCTCCCGCTCTATCCTTCCCCCACTTGTGAACAAGACCCCGAGATACTTAAACTCCTCCACTTGGGGCAGGACCCTGTCCCTGACCTGCAGGGGGCATTCTACCCTTTTCTGGGCGAGGACCATGGTCTCGGATTTGGAGGAGCTAATTCCCAGCTAATACCCAGAAAGGATTTTATTCTCTTAAACACCAGAGGAAATCAGTTAGGACGAGATAGTGGGAAGGAGTTCGAAGAAAAAGTAAAAATGTGGATTTCCTTGTTCCATATTTCATATTTTTTTACTTTGATCTCAGAGGGGAAACTCAGATCGGAGAGTTTTAAAATCTAATCGACTTCTAAAACAGAAAAGATGAAATTGAGTGTTTTCTGTAAATACCTGTGAGGTTTAGGATTAAACCGATATTTATAAGTTTTTTAAAGAACCCGAAGCAGCTCGGTTAATGGAAAAGCAGCCCAGAACGTTGATCAAAGCGATCTATTAGCATAACATTTTTCCAAACCTGCAGGAACATATTGTGATAGTTGTCTTTTTTAAAATCTACAGAGACTTTGTGTTTTTATTTTTGCTCAGAGAGTTTTATAAACCAGTCAGAAAGATCAGAAGTGACACTTCCAAAAGCAAAGATTATCCTGGATTTGTCCAGTTGTTGATCTGTAGGATAATCCGGGGGGTGACATCGGTTAACTGTGGGCCATCTAATCGTCTTTTGATCTGCAGCTTCACCAATGGAAAAACTGTTCTCGTTCTCCTCCTCTAACCTCTTGATGCAGATGAAAAATTTTTTTTGCACAATTCTTTTTCCATAAACTTAAATATTCAAAAATTAGTTTATGTTTTTCCAAAAAATGCACCAATCACACTTCATTTATGGTGTTTTATGTGATTTAAAAACGCCACACTCACGATATGGGCCTATTAGGATAGATTTTAAAGGAGCAGCGCATGACAGGAGGTCCAAGAAATTTCAGAAAACCTTTTTTTTCCTATTTTTCCAAGTTTTTGACTTCATTTAAACAATAAAGTCAACTTTATTCTGTTAATTTGAATTTTTTTCAATAATTTAGCTTAAATCTTATTATATTCTTTACTGTAACTTTCTTTACAATAATTAAACAAGGGAGGCGTTGGCTCAGTGGTAGAGCGTTTGGCCTTGGACTGGAAGAAGCCAGTTCGAACCCCACTCATCCCCTAGATGTCCCTGGAGCAGACGCCCAACCCACCCAAGCCCTCTTTGATTCGTGGGCCACGTTGCCACTCTGGATAAAAAATACACATCCAGAGATATGATGGGTCTCTTGATTTTGTGGAGCGTGTTATATTTGATCTAAGAATGGAAAGCCATCAGGGCCAGATTAAAACGTTTAGGGGGGCCGCATATGGCGTACTTTGCCCATGCCTGCCCTAGTTACGCCCATCATTGGCGCTGTCGTGGCTGCCTGCTGTGGTGCAATGCAGCAAAAGTAATTTCCCCATTGTGGGACTAATAGGGGTTCCGTTCTGATCCATCATCTTCCGCTTGTTCCGGGGTCGGGTCGCGGGGGCAACAGCCTCAAACGGGTAGCCCAGGCCTCTCTCTCCCCGGCTGCATCCTCCAGCTCACCCGGAAGGATCCCAAGCCGTTCCCCGGCCAGCTGTGAGACATAGTCTCTCCGGCGGGTCCGGGTTCTCCTCTTGGTCTCCTCCCGGTGGGACATGCCTGAAATGCCTCACCAGCGAGGCGCTCAGGGGGCATCCTGACCAGATGCCCGAACCACCCTATCTGGCTCCTCTCGATCTGGAGGAGGAGCGGCTCGACACCGAGCTCCTCCCGGATGGCAGAGCTCCTGACCCGATCTCTGAGTGAGAGCCCAGCCATCCTGCGGAGGAAGCTCATTTTGGCTGCTTGTAGCCGTGATCTCATTCTTTCGGTCACCACCCACAGCTGGTGACCATAGGTGAGGGTAGGAACGTAGATCGACTTGTAAATCGAGAGTTTTGCTTTTCGGCTCAGCTCTCTCTTTACCACGACAGACCGATGCAGCGTTGTAGTTATTGCTGATGCCGCACCGATCCGCCTGTCGATCTCCCGCTCCATCTTTCCCCCACCCTTTTCCGGGCAAGGACCATGGGCTCGGATTTCCCATCCTGGCTAATAAGGGTGTTCAACAAAAAAAAAAAAAATACATCATGAATCACAGCACTTTTTTTTTTTTTTTCACAAAAAGTTCCGATTTTTTTTCTTAACTTTTGTATTTCTGAAGAGTTTAAACTGCAATGACCCAGACTGACACGCCGAGTCGTGTGTTACTTTCAACATCTTAGCTTGTTAGTAAAAGAGCATTAAGGTTCATTTTTCCAGATAAACTTTGCTGATTAGGAATTGTTTCAGAGCCAAAGCGGGATTTAAATTTTCTCCATAAAGTCATCAGTTCATCAGATTTACACATTTATGAAACCTCTTCATTAAATCTGTTCAGCCATGCATGAGAAAATCACTATAAACATCACCTGAATCTCAACTCAAGAATCTAAATGAGCTCTCCTCTAATTAATAACTCATTTTATTTCAATCAGAAATGAAGTGTTCTTCTGAAAATTTCACATCCATCACAGGTTTCATTTCACCGCATTCTTCAACAGAAGAGAAATGTTTTCCTTTCAAACTGTACGTTCCGAAATAAAACGGCATCTTTGTGAATGAAGCATAATATTTATACTTCAGTCTGCGATACCGATGAGCCAGCTTTGGATGCGGATATGTTTGGAATCACCTTGCAGATAAAGATAGACCAGACAGAAGCTGGGTGGGTGTCTCGATTCCACACATCCAAACATTAAACCTGTTATTATGGCACCCTGTGATTACAGAAACCCTGCTACGTGATGAGGTAATTCTCCTTTCTAATCAGACCACATGTGGAAAAACAGAAACGGATCATTTCAGAGACGATTGCAGGAAATAGCGACGTAAATTTAGCATGAGATGTTTTCTGTCGGGGTTGTTGGTGCGTTACGTTCAAATAAAACCTTCTTTAGAGGAAATGGTTGCTTTAAACATCTCATCTACGTTGATCTGGAGTACAGATTAAGTTGTTGAAAATGTCCAGAAATAGCCTTTAATCATACTGTTCGGATTTTATCGTAATTTCTTTCCGTCCGGATGGGATAATGTCAGCCAGCACACATCGGTATTATGTTTCATTATATTTATTTTCAGATACAAATTCGAGAGGAGCCAGATGGGGTGGTTCGGGCATCTGGTCAGGATGCCCCTCCCCCGAGCGCCTCGTGGACGAGGTGTTTCGGGCAGGTTCCACCGGGAGGAGACCAAGGGGCAGACCCCGGACCCGCTGGAGAGACTATGTCTCACAGCTGGCCGGGGAATGACTTGGGATCCTTTCGGGTGAGCTGGAGGATGCAGCCGAGGAGAGAGAGGCCTGGGCTACCCGTTTGAGGCTGTTGCCCCTGCGACCCGACCCCGGAATAAGCGAAAGATGACGGGACGGAACGGAAAATCTGAGATAGACGGCATGGTGGTGCAGTAGTTAGCACAGTGCCCTCACAACCAGAAAGCTCGGGGATTCAAGTCCCAGGTGAAAATGAGGCTTGGAATGGCATGTGTGGAGTTTGCATGTTCTCCCCGTTTAATCGTGGGTTTTTCCCACCCTCCAAAATTATGCATGTCAGGTTGATTAGCCATTATGAAATTGCCCCTAGGAATGAGTGGGTACCCGACATGACAAACCCAATGCCACTGTGCATGCCCAGCTCGGGCAAAACCATGACAACCTAAACCTAATATTATTATTATTTAAACTAATTTTAATCATGTCACGAAATAGGACGTTTTACAATCAAACGCAACCAAATGAACACAGTTGATTAAAAATTAGAATTTCAGCCCAGGTTTGGAATTCAAATAGTAAATATACTTTGTAAATATCTCCCGGCTGAAAAGACCATATCTCCAAACAAGAAAGACTACATATCCAAAAATGAGGGACTACAACTTAAAACATGAGTATCTTTTGTCATTTAATCTTTTATCATCTCCAGTGTTTCCTCTGGGGGGCCTCTGCAGCAGGAGCCTGCGGTCATCGGTGACTGCTGGTCCTTGGCTCCGGGGCTCTGGTGGGGGGATCTGGCTCCGGCCACATCTCTTATTTGGGGCCTTGGAACATGGCCGGTGATCACAGTTGTGCCTCGGCTCCTGTTGCGGTGGCTCCTCAGATACCGTTTTCTCAAGTGTTCCATCTGCATCCAGCCTATTTCATTTTTAGGTGAGTGTGTATGTGAACATATACAGTATGAGGGTGTGTGCTCTATTTGTATATTTACAAGTATGGATGTGTGTGTGGGGGGGTAAGTGTTTTTTTATTTGTTGGGGTGGGGGAACTTATTTTGCTTTTGTGTTCTGAGGTTTTTAACTTGTAAAGCGCTTTGCGTTGCATTTTTATGTATGAAAAGCGCTTTATAAATAAAGTTTGATTTAATCTTCTCCAAGCTCCCTACAGCATGGCTTCTCGCTAGATTTTACATTTTCACTTCACTATTCATTAGTTGTTATTTTTGTGGGTTTTTTAGACGTCCTGTTACTGGTATGTGAGTAATACAAAGTATTTATTTTTTTTTTTTTGAATTACTCTATTCATCCCTCACCGGGGAAATTTGTTTGCTGCACTCCTTACACCACAGCAGGCTGCCCTTCAACGGCGCCAATGGTGGGAGAAGTGGGGGCTAGGTGTCTTCTCCAAGGACCCTAGACGTGCTCTCCGTGGGACGCGAACCCGCGACCTTCCGGTCCGCGGGCGAACGCGCTAACCACGCGGCCACCGTCTCCACCCTAATAGAGTAAGTTGTTGCGTTAAAGCAGACAAAAAACAAGAGGTAGATAATATTTTTGTAGAATCAGAGTTTCGCTCAAAAAATGTTGAGAAGGTCTGCAGGATAGAAACCCATATCGTCAGCAAAGAGGGAAGCGGACACTTTTTTCTGTCTCTCTTCAAAATCTAACATTAAGGAAGTGGTCAGCTGGGCTTGTAGCGCTATTGATAACATTTTTTCGACCCGTAAGATGGGCAAGCTGCCTGACCTGCTTGGTGGAATGTTTCGGACAGCCTGGACTCAGACTGTGGCGGGGGTGACCGGAAGATCTTCCGGAAAATCTTTAGGTCACCGCCCTCGAGGACCGGAGTATGACATCCCTGTTAGAGTCATCTGTGCATTTATTCAATGTTTTTTTCACTTTAGATATGAATAAATTGAATTGTTTTTGCACCTCCCAGAATCCTGGGCCTACACGTGCATCAAACTATCCAACCCTACCAACACAAACTGCATCAACTTTAATTTAGAGTAGCAGAATTTGCTTGATTAGTTTTATTATTGGTGTAAAATAATCACAGAATTAGTTTTGCCTCCTAAAAACAACCTCCGGATCATAGTTTTTAAAAGCCTACTGGGTGACATTGATGAAAAATACATTTATTCATGAGCCCAATAAGTGACGGCTGTGGTTTATAATACGTGTGAATAAGACAATTAACCGGTGGCGGCATGTTTCTGAATGTCACCCATTTCTCAAAAGAGGGTCAGCGACGGTAAACACCAACTTGCTTTTTAAATTTATATATTCAGCATATAACCTTGGTGTGTTTTTAAACTCAGATGTGACTCCGAAGCAGCTTTTACTGATTTAAAAACATTAATAAAAACGCATCCGTGTGCCGAACGTGCACAAAGGTTAAAACAATGTGTCCATGCATAAAATCTGCACATTATCTTTAACCGTATCTGGTCTTCTTTTATCTATTGTGTGGTGGCAATATTTGAAATTGTTTTTACATTGTTTACTTCTTTTCTTATATTTTCTTACATTAAATTGATTTGATGTACTTAATATAAATTGAACCTGTTCAGCTTAAAGCTTCAAAAAAGAAAGTCATGCATGTCTGGAAAGCAACAAAACTGCAACAGGCTTTTGGCTTCTTCTAGTACAGGCAAAGCAACGCTCATAATTTGGACAAGGCGCTAACCTTCGGCTCGTAATTTTGCTGCACCTTCTTGACGTGGTGTCCACAGTTGGTGGGCATAGCCCAGTTTAGGAACATACGTAGATCAACTGGTAAATTTAGATATTCACCTTTTGCACATTTGCATTTTTGGATCGATTTGCCGCCGAGTGTGAAGCGGCCGGGATGGGAATTAGCGCCTCCAAATCCGAGACCATGGTCCCCGCCCGGAAGAGGCTAGAATGCCCGCTTTCCTGGCCGCTTCACACTCGACAGCAAATCGATCCAGCGAGAGCTGGAGATCACGGTCCGATGAAGCCAACAGAACCACATCGTCTGCAAAAAGCAGAGATCCGATCATGAGGTCACCAAACTGGATCCCTCCAACGCCTCGGCTGCGCCTAGGTATTCTGTCCATAAAAATGGGAATTAGCGCCTCCAAATCCGAGACCATGGTCCTCGCCCGGAAAAGGGTGGAATGCCCCCTGCGGGTCAGGGACAGGGTCGTGCCCCAAGTGAAGGGGTTTAAGTATCTCAGGGTCTTGTTCACGAGTGGGGGAAGGATGGAGTGGGAGATCGACAGGCGGATCGGTGTGGCATCAGCAATAACTAGGAAGCTGCATTGGTCCGTCGTGGTAAAGAGAGAGCTGAGCCGAAAAGCAAAGCTCTCGATTTACAAGTCGATCTACATTCCAACCCTCACCTATGGTCACCAGCTGTGGGTGGTGACCAAAAGAATGAGATCACGGGTACAAACGGCCGAAATGAGCTTCCTCCGCAGGGTGGCTGGGCTCTCACTCAGAGATCGGGTGAGGAGCTCTGCCATCCGGGAGGAGCTCGGTGTCGAGCTGCTCCTCCTCCAGGTCGAGAGGAGCTAGATGGGGTGGTTCGGGCATCTGGTCAGGAAACCCCCCGAGCGCCTCGCGGGCGATATGTTTCAGGCACGTCCCACCCGGAGGAGATCAAGGGGCAGACCCCGGACTTGCTGAAGAGACTATGTCTCACAGCTGGCCGGGGAACAACTTGGAATCCTTCCGGGAGAGCTGGAGGATGCAGCCGGGGTGAGAGAGGCCTGGGCTAACCGTTTGAGGCTGTTGCCCCAGCGACCCGACCCCGGAATAAGCGGAAGATGACGGAACGGAACCTTTTGCATAGGCTAGATTTATAAACACATGTATAGATCTAAGTAGACATGCATAAGGGTTAACATTGTTCTACTTTTTGATCAGGAGACAGTTTGACTCCCCTCTTTTCTTTGAATGCTTCCTACGTAACATCCCCTCTACCCTCACATTCTTTCTTCTTTATTTTTCTCTCTGTTGTTTCTCTCTGTGGGCAGCCTTGGGCAGTTTCATCACCATTTTTAGTTCCATTTCTTCCCCCTCTTCCTTTTTCCGGCCTGACTATCATCTGCTTGTCACCACTCAAATAGAAGACATTTGCATAATCTCCCTAGACTTTCTCACCATAATGCAGTAAACAGAAAATGACTCACACGGGTATCAGTCATCAACAAGCATAGCGTCAACCCCCCTGTAATTTACTTCTTGATGCATTTGGAAGCTAGTTTTAAAGGGGAAACGAAACGGAGTAAAGTGAGAAAATGTAGTTTGGAGGTTGTTTGTGGACGATAATTGTTTTAACGGTTGTGGGCTGGTGATTTGTTGATGAACTCCGATACCACAAAGCACTTTTGGATCAGAGTGACTAAAAAACAACTGACAGTGTAATATCAGGTTTGTGTTTGACATGCAAGCATTACAACTAGTTTCTACTCGTTCCGACCTCTGATATCAAAAAGTCATTACATGCACCAGCCATCAATAGCAGCAATTTTTGTTCCATCATCACCAACGAAAGCATATTGACCTTCATCTTGGCAGTGTTAAATTTTGCACAGATAACCTAAAAAAATCAACTATGCAGAGGTTCTGTGCTAAGTGACTCAGAAACCTTCTACTAAGGTTCTCATTCTACGACGAAGCGCTCCTGGATGAACGAGGGATCACATGAACTTGTATACAGCAGTGGTGGATGAAGTACTCACTTTTTGTACTTAAGTAAAAGTAAAAGTACCAATAAAAAAATCTACTTAAGTAAAAGTACAAAAGTAGTTGGTGTAAATTGTACTTTTTAAGTAAAAAGTAAAAGTATTCGATCATAATTCAAATGTTATTTGTTGTGCTATAGGGTGTCACCATGGTAACCAGGATAAATACTCTGCAAAGGTGTGACCCCTCTCTCCCGCCTCTTTTGGTCCACAAAAAAATAAATAAATAAAATGAAAGGGGACCAGTCAAGCTATCCCCTAGAAGGGCCAGTGAATGGGCCGCCAAAATGGAGGAAAATGACACTTATTTTTTAAAATGTTTTGGGGGGGAGGCCCCCAGTCACTATATATTGGCTTTGTCAAAGCCCCACCCCCCTTTGGAAAATTCTAGATTCGCCCCTGCTCTGTGTAATGCTGGCTCAACTTTTTATTTAGAAGTAAACACAACGAACAACGATCTTCTGACTCTTTTTAATTTGTATTATATTTGATGTTAGGTTTTTGGCGCTGAATGAATGCGGAAAATGTTTCTCGATTCATGACTTCTTCTCTCGATCAACTGCTTCTTTTGATTTTGGCGATGCGGCTTCAAGATGCGCTAAAACCTGTATATTTTTCAAATTCCTGAATGAAAATGTAACAAAAAATGTAAAACACACTTTTAAAAAGAAGCGAAGTAAAAGTACAGATATTTGCTCTAAAAATGTAGTGAAGTAAAAGTAAAAGTACCGGTCTCAAATTTTACTTAAGTAAAGTACAGATACACAATTTTTTTACTTAAGTACAGTAACGAAGTACATTTACTTCGTTACGTTCCACCACTGATATAGAGTGGGTTAGAAAATTAGTCTGAGGTGATTGCCTTTAAATAGACAGCAGGCTGACAATGCACAGCTGATTACCATCAGGCTAATCACCCAGGTGTTTGGGATCAGGCCGAAGTCGAGAGAGGATGTAAGGTCCAGGGCTCCCTCTGGTGGCAAGCGAGGGGATCATGACAGTTCCACAGGGTGGTAATAAAAAGATTTGATCCAAAATGACAACAGAAGGATTTTGGGAAATGTAGTGACACACGTTATTTTTAGAGTGGGATTGCTGAACAATAAAGTGAAGGAAGTTATGGGAGTGAAAATATTTTAGTAAACAACATTATGTAGATTTATCATGAAAAAATAATGGAAATAAAATGTGTATAATTTTTAGAATTTGCTCTTCATTTGTGTAGTTTTTTTGTAATTTGGTTAAAAAAAATGTAGATTTTGAGAATATTTCTTAAAATAAAACAGATTAAATACTATTTTTAATAAATAAACCTAATAATCTCATGCGCAGTGAGTGATCAGTATGTGCTTAATTGTGCTCTTGCTGCTTCAAATGTTTCAATTTACTGTTTTCAATTCATTTCAGAAAGCTCATTCCAAGCTCCTCCGCAGGGTGGCTGGGCTCTCACTCAGAGATCGGGTGAGGAGCTCTGTCATCTGGGAGGAGCTCGGTGTCGAGCCGCTCCTCCTCCAAGTCGAGAGGAGCCAGATGGGGTTGTTCGGGCATCTAGTGAAAAAGCCCCCCAAGCGCCTCACAGGCACGTCCCACCGGGAGGACACCAAGGGGCAGACCCCGGCCGGGGAAAGACTTTGTTCCTTTCGGATGAGTTGGAACATGCAGCCGGGGTGAGAGAAGCCTGGGCTGCCTGTTTGAGGCTGTTGCCCCTGCGATCCGGCCCCGGAACAAGCGGAAGATGACGGAACTGAAAATCTGAGATAGGCGGCATGGTGGTGCAGTGGGTAGCACAGTGGCCTCACAGCCAGAAGGTTGAGGATTCAAGTCCTAGGTGAAAAGGAGGCTTGGAACACTAGCCTGTGTGGAGTTTGCATGTTCTCCCCGTTTAATAGCCTAGGCTTGCCGTTTGAGGCCGTTACCCCCACGACCCGGCCCCGTAACAAGCGGAAGATGACGGAACGGAACGGTTCAATTCAGATTCTGTCCAAAATTCTAATTATTTTTCTCATTTTCTGGAATTTGCAAATAGCAACTTCTGACTTTTAGAGTTATACAAAAGTCCACACCGAATTAAATATTAAAACACAAGATATGTAGAGTGAAGAAGTAATAAAACTTTATCCGTAATGACCTCACTAAGACCTGGTGAAATATGTTGCAGCCATTAACGGACTGTAAAACAGAAACAGCATCAATAAAAAGGAGAAATGGCATCAGCATTATTTGGTCCTGATGAACTCACTCTTTGTTTTACTTCATGAACACAGCATATTACTGCGGCTAGCAGCTAATTAGACACTGTTAATACTCTCATTCATCACTATCAGAGCTGCTCACCATAAAGCTCATTACACTGTGTGTTTGTCTGATGGTTTCCATGCTCTGTGTGGAAGGAACATGAATAAACAAGAGGTTAATGACCCTTACTGGTACACAGCATTAATAATAATCTGTTTTACTGTCATACTTCTCACTCTGAATATGTGACTTTTTTTCCACGTGGTTTGTTTTGGGATTATTATGAAAGAAATATTAAAAAAGAAAACAGCGATCGTCCGTTAGCTACAAAGCTTTCTACGCTGGTTTAAAAATCTGTTTGATTAACATACTGTAATCTAAATTTTGTCCAGAAATCATTTTTATATCATTCAAAACAGTCTTTACAAATGGTTTTAAAACTTTTCTTAAAGGTTATGCTGCTTCCGCAAATCAAATCATTCACAGCCAATCACATTTAAGCCATCTTTTGTTGCCATGTAGACTAGAAATTAAAAGGAAATTTTCTAGAGACATAAAAATCCATTTTTGGCCCTCTAACTAAAAATGAATGTCGTTTAAATTGCTGTTTCAACCAATAAAATTGGTTTGAACAAATTGGTTGGTAACATAGGGGGATTCGGGCATCTGGTTAGGATGCCTCTGAGAGCCTCACTGGTGAGGTATTTCTGTACGTACCACTGTGAGGAGACCCAGAGACAGAACCCGGATCTGCTGAAGAGACTATGTCCCACAGCTGACTAGGGAACGCCTCGGGATCTTCCATGGTGAGCTGGAGGATATGCGGAAGACAACTGAATAGAACCAATCAGATTTTAAGTTGGTTTGAGCAGGGTTTTCTTGCACACATGCAACTACATTTTTCCGTTCCGTCATCTTCCGCTTGTTCCGGGGTCAGGTCGTGGGGGCAACAGCCTCAAACTGGCAGCCCAGGCCTCTCTCTCCCCGGCTGCATCCTCCAGCTCCCCTAGAAGGATCCCAAGTCGTTCCCCGGCCAGCTGTGAGACATAGTCTCTCCAGCGGGTCCGGGGTCTGCCCCTTGGTCTCCTCCCAGTGGGACATGCCCGAAACACCTCGCCTGCGAGGCGCTCGGGGGGCATCCTGACCAGATGCCCGAACCATCCCATCTGGCTCCTCTCGACCTGGAGGAGCTTCTCCCGGATGACAGAGCTCCTCACCCGATCTCTGAGTGAGAGCCCAGCCACCCCGCGGAGGAAGCTCATTTCGGCCGCTTGTACCCGCGATCTCATTCTTTCGGTCACCACTCACAGCTGGTGACCATAGGTGAGGGTAGGAACGTAGATCGACTTGTAAATCGAGAGCTTTACTTTTCGGCTCAGCTCTCTCTTTACCACGATGGACCGATGGAGCGTCCTAGTTATTGCTGATGCCGCACCGATCTGCCTGTCGACCTCCCGCTCCATCCTTCCCCTATTCGTGAACAAGACCCCGAGATACTTAAACTCCTCCACTTGGGGCAGGACCCTTTCCCTGACCCGCAGGGGGCATTCCACCCTTTTTCAACTACATTTTTATGACATGAAAATTCCTCTTATTCCGACCCGCTGATTCACTAAGTTTGAAAGCTGCATCGTTTTGGGTTTTTTTTTTGGATAGAAACGGTGGCAGGTTTACTGGCAGCCATTTTCAAAATGGAGTATTGTAGAAAAGCTGAATGCAGCTGTTAAATCTGAGAGACGTGGAACAGTTTTCACATCTATGGTTGGTGGAGACCATTTCCATTCTCACTGCTTCTGTCCAGCAGACATTTTTAGCACTAAAACAAATCCAAACTTGGAGATTTATGACGGGACCGGCTGGACATCTTGCATTAGAGAGGAGACAACAGGATTGTAACTTATAAATAAAACACGTTTGTGGTGAATTAAAGTTTCAATCTTCTAAATTATGCAAAAAATTTGATTTGTGTGTTTTGCTCAAATGGAACCAAAAAAAAAAAAAACAACCATTTAAAACAAGCTTTAAATAGAAACACCCCTGGATGAAGCTTCATGGTGGTACAGAAGTCTGGGCTTATTTTATCCAATAAAAGAAAATAGAGCAAAGTAAAATAACATGAGGAGACTCAGGTGGAAAACTTTTATAGCTGAGGATTTACTGATCCCAAATATTGAATATGACTGAATTCAAAAAGTGTTGAAAGCTTTTGCAGAAAGTTGTTTGGAAGACTTCTTGGTAGATATTTCATCATGAAGTCCAATTAGCCTTCCCACACTGCTGGAGAAATATTCAGGTAGGAATAGTAAGACGTGTGACTGCAGAGCAGATGTGACCAACAGGCCGAGGGCAGCCTTCATTTTCATTTAAGGGTCCAGTGGACTTCTAACGAGAAAAGGTCACTACTTTTTATCCTATGCTGCTGCAGAGAAAATCACAACCAAAGTAATGATCTGCTGTGCCTTTACAAACTGCTCCTGCTATCACCAATGTCAGCCACGGTTAAGGATGTACGACTGGGACAGTATGAATCAGTCTTTGAACGGCGTTAGAGCAAACAGGAAGTCTACGTAACGAGGTGTGAAGGGGTAACTAAACAAAAATTCTAATTATACTACTTAATCAGGGTCAGGGACAGGGTCCTGCCCCAAGTGAAGGAGTTTAAGTATCTCAAGGTCTTGTTCACGAGTGGGGGAAGGATGGAGCGGGAGATCGACAGGCGGATCGGTGCGGCATCAGCAATAACTAGGACGCTGCATCGGTCTGTCGTGGTAAAGAGAGAGCTGAGACGAAAAGCAAAGCTCTCGATTTACAAGTCGATCTATGTTCCTACCCTCACCTATGGTCACCAGCTGTGGGTGGTGACCGAAAGAATGAGATTGCGGATACAAGCGGCCGAAATGAGCTTCCTCCGCAGGGTGGCTGGACTCTCACTCAGAGATCAGGTGAGGAGCTCTGCCATCCGGGAGGAGCTCGGTGTCGAGGTGCTCCTCCTCCAGGTCGAGAGGAGCCAGATGGGGTGGTTTGGGCATCTGGTCAGGATGCCCCCCCCGAGCGCCTCGCGGGCGAGGTGTTTTGGGCACATCCCACCGGGAGGAGACCAAGGGCAGACCCCGGACCCGCTGGAGAGACTATGTCTCACAGCTGGTCGGGGAAGACTTGAGATCCTTCCGGGTGAGCTGGAGGATGCAGCCGGGGTGAGAGAGGCCTGGGCTGCCCGCTTGAGGCTGTTGCCCCTGCGACCCAACCCCGGAACAAGCGGAAGATGACGGAACGAAACGGAACGGAACTACTTAATCAAGACAGGAGGTACTTTGTTCAAATTAGTAACTGTGTCACAAATTAAGGCCATGTCCACACATAACCGTTTTCAAAATATCCGCGTCCACACGGAACCGTGTAAATATGCTTATGAGTGCGATTATGAGCATGCCAGACCAGTAGTCGGCAGTATTGATGTAAACGTAAGTTCTGAGCTATCCAATCAGAGCACCTCTCTCGTCATTTCTGCAAGCAGGAGGAGGGAGGCTTATGTGATTAATAATTGCCAATTGCAACGCATTTCTCCTCCTTTGCTCCTCAACAAGAAGCAAGAAGAGGGGACAAAAAGGCAAGAAAAGAGGGTCTGCAACAGGATAAAAAGTAATGCCTGTTTCTGTGAATCCATGCTGCCCACTGTCTGCTTTTGTAAACGGACACACACAAATGGCGTCCGTGCATTACTTGTCGCAGGTAGTGACACATAAAAACGCAAATCTCCATTTTCGCACGTCCACACGCAAACGCAAAAACAGAGTTATCCAAAATCTCCACTTTGGCCGGAATTTTCAAAACACCAATTTTGGGTGAAAAAACCCTCCGTTTTTGTATGGACGGCAGACCAAAACGGTAAAAATATATGCGGTTTCAAAAATACCCGGCTACGTGTGGACAAGGCCTAAATGCCCATGGCCGTGGTGTACCTCAAGGGTCCATCACGGGACCCTTATTTTTCAATACTTTAAACCTTTCTCTCAAACAATTATTACACAGAAGTAATGTGTCTGATCACAAGTTGTGCAGAGGATACAACTGTTTCCATCTGACTGCCAAAGAGACTAATTTGTCACATCATCCATTGGCTCGTACGTGATTGGGGAAACCATTTTACAACCAAACACAGAAACGGGAATATCTACATCATGTTAAACTCTATGAGTTTCTTCAGTTTTTCCACTGCTGGGTATGCTTTGTAAGCGTTTCTTCATTGAATAAAGAGGGTCTGAGGACAGGAATGTTCTGAGTTTTGTTGGCTCAAGAATTAATTTTTGTTAACAATAAGCTGTTTTTAAATTCAAAACTGGTTTGTCTATTTTTGTTTAATTAACTGCCTGAAGCCCATTGAGATCACTTTGTTGACGTTGGGCTGTACAAATAAAATTGAAAAGATGGAAATTATTACACAGACGATATTTGTGGTCAGCTCCAGTCTCTTTCATTCAAAACAGAGTTTTAAACTAAAATACCCCATTGACCCAAAATTCAATATTGAAAGAGTCATGAGCAGACATTGATATTCATGAGAAAATTGTGTTCCTCATATTTAACAATAATTAGTCACAATTAAATGAGACAACGCTCCGGACCATCTCTCTTTCTTTCTGAAACTAATTGCTTCAAACTGCCGGTCCATTTTTCCACCACTAACAATAATCGTTTTCATATGTATGTAAACAGGTTTATCTTAAAAACATAATTTTGAATTTTGGGGTGGTTAGGGCATCTGGTCAGGCGCCCCCCGAGCGCCTCGCGGGCGAGGTGTTTTTAGGCATGTCCCAACGGGAGGAGACCAAGGGATAGACCCTGGACCCGCTGAAGAGACTATGTCTCACAGCTGGCCGGGGAACAACTTGGGATCGTTCCGGGTGAGCTGGAGGATGCAGCCGGGGAGAGAGAAGCCTGGGCTGCCCGCTTGAGGCTGTTGCCCCCACGACCTGACCCCGGAACAAGCAGAAGGTGACGGAACGAAATGTTACGTTGTCTTCCGCTTATCCGGGCCCGGGTGGCAACAGCTTCAGACGAGAAACCCAGGCTTCTCTTACCCCGGTTACATCTTCCAGCTCACCTGGGAGGATCCTGAGGTGTTCACCGGCCAGCTGTTAGACATAGTCTCTCCAGCAGGTCTGGGGTCTGTGGCTGGAGTAGGTCTGTGGGCAAGTCCCAATGGGGCACTTCCCCCAGTGGAGGGGGACGTCCCCGAAAAACCTCACCAGCGAGGCATTCGGGAGACATCCTAACGAGATGCCCTTACCATGCCCATACCTCCACCTGACTTCTCTTGACCTGAAGGAACAATGGCCCTACTCTGAGCGCCTCCAGGATCGCAGAGCTACTCACTCTATCTCTGAGTGAGAGCTCAGCCAGCCTGTGGAGGAAGCTCATTTCGTCCACTTGTATTCGTGGTCTAGTTCTCATAGGTAAGGGTAGGAATGTAGTTTGACTGCTAAATCAAGAAAAAATATAGAACATTGCGTATATCTGGAACATCCTGAACTTTGTACCATCGAAAAGGCATTGCCTAAAAAAAGCATACAGTACAGTCAAAATGAGACCTTTAAAAACTCTTCATTATAAATGTATAATGAATATATGCATATGTTTATAGGTGTATATATTTCTAGTCTGAGTATGATTGAACTTAAAATTTATGCATACGCTGCACATAGTAATGAAAAAGAAAATGGCTGACCCGTCTCAGTAGGATTTATTGGACCACTCCAAATTCCCAATAATGGATCAACTTGAATGAACAATTTACCGACAGAAAAAATGTATTACTTTTAACAAAGCAAACTGTGTTGATTAAGCAATTCAATAAAGGGTTAATGGAAAAATATCCTAAACTTTTATTCAGCCAGCCGTGTTAAAATCCTTTTGTTCTTTGCCAGAGTACAGTCTATAAATCAATAGATTTTCAGTTCATGGAAAGCCTTTAGTTTAGTTATAAACAGCTTTTTGCACGGGCAGTGGGTTGAAAGATATTTTAATTGGATAAAATATGGAAACGAAGGCAATACTCGTTCAGCATTTACGCCAGTCATTAATCATCCTCGTCTGAGTAGATTTTACAGCTTTATTTGCCAGGAATGAAGCAGTAAAAGACATGTTGGAAACTTCATTTTCCAGACTTTGTTAAACCGCTCCAAACAACATCCAGGAGAAGGTAAATGTGTGCTGCTTCATTACCTGCTTTACGACAGGTTTTTAATCTTTAATGACTCCTCTCTGACCATGATGGACGGCGCCTCGGCTGGACTGTCGATCGGTTCAAAGGAAGTCTTCCTCTGAAGACATGGCCTGTAAAACTGATAGTCATCATTACACAATCAGGACTTTCAGCCCTTAAAGGTAATTGGAAACTTTTGTCTTGTGTAATAAAGAGGACAAAAGACGCTTTAAATTGGATTTTCCAGAATAGTAAATAGAACCAAGATCACCAGCAGACCCTAAATGCCCTCATAGCTTCCGGACTGGCCGGAATGAGTGAATGTGAATGAGAGGGATCCAAATGGAAAAGTGAGGTTACAGGGAGAAGAAATATAGAAGGTGGAAGATTTTAAGTACTTACGATCAACAGTCCAGAGCAATGGAGAGTGTGGAAAAGAGGTGAAGAAGCGTGTTCAAGCAGGCTGGAACGGGTGGAGGAAAGTATCAGGTGTGATGTGTGACAGAAGAGTTTCAGCTAAAATGAAAGGAAAAGTGTACAAAACCGTGGTGAGACCGGCCATGCTGTTTGGTCTAGAGACAGTAGCACCGAGGAAAAGACAGGAAACAGAGATGGAGGTAGCAGAGATGAAGATGCTGAGGATCTCACTGGGAGTGACCAGGATGGACAGGATCAGAGGAACATCACATGTTAGAGGTTTTAAAGTCAGAGAGGCCAGACTGAGATGGTTTGGACATGTACAGAGAAGAGAGATCGAGTACATCGACAGAAGGATGCTGGGTTTGGAACCACCAGGAAAGAGGGCTAGAGGAAGACCAAAGAGGAGGTTCATGGATACAGTGAAGGAAGACATGAAGATGGCGTGACCGAAGAGGATGCAGCAGATAGGGTTAGATGGAAGAAACTGACTTGCTGTGGCGACCCCTGAAGGGAAATGTCGAAAGGAGAAGAAGAAGCTTTCGGACTGGCCTGCTGTTGGTAATATTTCGATCATTAATGATTACAAAATATTTTGATATTTCTGTTTTCATTTTTGGCTTTTCTGATTGCTGTGTTTCCTCCTAACATCTACGGTATTTGATCAATCACACTTGAGCCAGTGTTTCTCGAACTCAGCAGAGTTTGAGATGGTCTTCTGAGTCTGTTCTGCTGGCTCTTTCTGCTCAAAGTGAACGACAATGAAACTTTTGCTTCAATCAACTGGATCTTGAGCTAGTCGGCTTGGATCTTCTAAAAGCTTTCAGTACAAATAACCCAAGTTCTCCACAAGAAAATTTTCATTTCTACATACTATTGAAGTTTTTAAGGTCTTAATGGATGTTTTTATATGTTTGGGCTGGACGTACTATTGGAGAGTTTTTCACCATTGAATTGTGCCATGAAGCGGTGTGCAGGTGGAAGGAGGAGGACCCAATTGCAGACAAGAAACATGGTTTATTAGATTATGGCAGTCCAGTAATGCTGTGAAAGAAAAACAATGTTTTAGTGGCGTGGCAAGTGGTTTTTGTTTAGAATGTGTTTCATAGTTAAGCAACCAGGGAGACCTGGCTGGATGGGATGGTATGACCCGACATTTAGGCAGCAGGGTCCACAGGTGTGTGGCATCAGAATAATCACCCTCAGGTGTCTCAATCAGGGTGATGAGGGAAGGTCCAGGGCTCCCTCTGGTGGCAAATGAGGGGATAATGACAAATTGTTGTGTAAAGAAGTTTGTCGGGTTTGCCATTTGTGATGCCCTTTTTTTCAGTATTAATTCAGCACAGTAAGATTATTTTATAACCATAAAATAATTATCATGGGGCTGATTAATGCAGGTAGAGTACCGCTGAAGGTGTAGGAGTGAAACACATGGACTGCACCTACAGTGTGTATTAATTGCTTCTGAACCGCTTAGCCCTAACAAGGTTGCAGGAGGTTCTGGACCCTATCCTGGCTGATTTCAGACAAGAGGCAGGGTACACCCTGAACAGGTTGCAAGTCTTTTGCGGGGCAAAACACACAGACAACCATCCACACACACATTCATTCCTAATTTATGATATTTAATTAAACATTTTGTCTTTTTTTTTTTTTCGGGTATGTAAGGATTGATTAATATGCTAGTGATGGGTTCTATCATCTGATTGGCCACTACAACATTTCCCATTTGGAGATTCTCTGGTTTATTCATTTTAAGGTTTCGGTGTGGACATGTTTTATTACATAACTTTCTCATAAATAAAAAGATAAGAATGACTAATGATCATTATTTTTAGGTCCACTGCCTGTTAAATTCAGAATAATTAGCGACTAAGATTCTGCACTCCAGGTTCAGTTTTAGCCAGCAGGAAGAGGAAAAGTGACTCAAGATTTCAAATTTATACATGTACATGTGAACCATTTACTAAGAAACCATTTAAAAAATTATTTTCATTTCATTTTCTATTTATGAATAAAATCTGATTTCTCATTCTGATAAAAAGCTGTTTCTGGCCCTCGGCTCATCTCATCTGACTCTGCTCATGTTTTCAACATGCATTGAAATTTCCTCGTTATTGTGCAATCCATGCACATGAACATTTATGAGTTCCTAGAATCCAGATGAATATGCTACAAGTTGTCCAGAAAGTATCCAAAAACTTTTATCAATTCCTTTTCTTTTATTTCAATCCAGATCAGGAGAGAAACTGGGTGTAGATATTAAAAAGAAAAGCCAAATTGATTCTCAAGAGTCAGAGAACTTACAAATATTGTGAAATATTACCCAAAAAACAGTGTCATGTCGATGTGCGGTTGTTATTCTCAAATAAAAAAGACTGAACAGAAAAGAAAATAAACAAGGATATTCACTGTTTTTAATATCTTAGCTCCGTTCCGTTCTGTCATCTTCCGCTTGTTCTGGGGTCAGGTCGCGGGGGCAACAGCATCAAGGGGGCAGCCCAGGCCTCTCTCTCCCCGGCTGCATCCTCCAGCTCACCTGGAAGGATCCCAAGTCGTTCCCCGGCCAGCTGTGGGACATAGTCTCTCCAGCGGGTCTGGGGTCTGCCCCTTGGTGTCCTCCCGGTGGGACGTGCCCAAAACACCTCGCCCGCTTGATGCTCGGGGGCATCCTGACCAGAAGCCCGAACCACCCAATCTGGCTCCTCTCGACCTGGAGGAGGAGCGGCTGGACACCAAGCTTCTCCCAGATGGCAGAGCTCCTCACCCGATCTCTGAGTGAGAGCCCAGCCACCTTGCGGAGGAAGCTCATTTCGGCCGCTTGTACCCGCGATCTTATTCTTTCGGTCACCACCCACAATTGGTGACCATAGGTGAGGGTTGGAACGTAGATCGACTTGTAAATCGAGAGCTTTGCTTTTCAGCTCAGCTCTCTCTTTACCACGACGGATCGATGCAGCGTCCTAGTTATTGCTGATGCTGCACCGATCCGCCTGTCGATCTCCCGCTCCATCCTTCCCCCACTTGTGAACAAGATCCTGAGATACTTAAACTCCTCCTCTTGGGGCAGAACCCTGACCCACAGAGGGCATTCTACCCTTTTCTGGGCGAGGACCATGGTCTCGGATTTGGAGGCGCTAATTCCCATCCCGGCCGCTTCACATTCGGCAGCAAATCGATCCAGCGAGAGCTGGAGATCACGGTTCGATGAAGCCAACAGAACCACATCATCCGCAAAAAGCAGAGAACCGATCCTGAGGTCACCAAACTGGATCCTTCCAACGCCTCGGCTGCGCCTAGGTTTTAAAATTTGGATTTGATGCAATGATTCTCAGAATAAAAGACCATTTAACCAAACAGGCGACGATAAATCTCCTCTAATGAGAGGAAGTCTGTGTTATTTTGTAAGAATCTAATCCATTAATCTTGATGCTTTCTGACAGCCTCCTCTCATTATTCCGTCAGTAGGGCTTTCTGAGAACTCATTCTACCCTGAAGTGTCCCGTATGGTGATGATGATCCCCTGAACTGCTTGAAAAACTTCCTCCGTGTTAAATCATAGAGGAGCGACCAAAAAGTTAATGACTGGCTTTTTTTTCCAAAGAAAACATGTTTCTCATTTATTCCCTAAAAAAATTAGTCGTTAAGTTTGATGAAATTATGGCAATGAACCAAAACTGGATCCATCTGTAAATCTTCTCCTTCTTCGTTCTCTTTCCATCTAACCCTATCTCCTGCATTCTGTGACAAATCAGCAGTTATAAATGGAAATTAATCGTTTTATTACAGCATTTCTGAACTCAATTAAACTGTGACTGAAAAAAAAAAAGTCCAAACAATCAAATTCGGTAGTTTAATTATTCACGTGGAATTCCACTTCTCCTTCAGCTCCTGTTAACGAGATGCTCACTGGGTTGAACTGTTCTGAAAGTTTATCAAGTATGTTTTCCTTTTTCAGTTAAATGATCTCAGGTAAACAGTCCGAACCCTGTGGTCATGTTTGGGTTTTAAAAGGAGACTCAGTGAGGAAGAGGTAGAGGAACATTAATGAAAAGTTAATGTGATGGAAAGCAAGGCTTGTAACTGAAAAAAAAAAACAGCAGGAAAAGCAACAGGACTAATATTAGGACAGAAAAAGAAAAGAACAGGTGCCTAGGCAAGTGCAGCAAGGTGTGGTCGTGAAGAAGAAGAGAGGAAATAAAGATCTATCCATCATCCATTAAAACTCCTGAAACCCTCAAGTCCTGTTTCTGCCCACCCAAAAAATCCATGCACATTTCCCAACAAAAAGTACTGCAAAACCCATGATTCAAAATCAGAATGCTTTTTTTTGGGATCCAGGTTATAAAGTGACTAAGAGATGTGGGGATCCAGGTTATAAAGTGACTAAGAGATGTGGGGATCCAGGTTATAAAGTGACTAAGAGATGTGGGGATCCAGGTTATAAAGTGACTAAGAGATGTGGGGATCCAGGTTATAAAGTGACTAAGAGATGTGGGGATCCAGGTTATAAAGTGTCTAAGAGATGTGGGGATCCAGGTTATAAAGTGATTAAGAGATGTGGGGATCCAGGTTATAAAGTGATTAAGAGATGTGGGGATCCAGGTTATAAAGTGACTAAGAGATGTGGGGATCCAGGTTATAAAGTGACTAAGAGATGTGGGGATCCAGGTTATAAAGTGACTAAGAGATGTGGGGATCCAGGTTATAAAGTGTCTAAGAGATGTGGGGATCCAGGTTATAAAGCGACTAAGAGATGTGGGGATCCAGGTTATAAAGTGATTAAGAGATGTGGGGATCCAGGTTATAAAGTGACTAAGAGATGTGGGGATCCAGGTTATAAAGTGTCTAAGAGATGTGGGGATCCAGGTTATAAAGTGACTAAGAGATGTGGGGATCCAGGTTATAAAGTGACTAAGAGATGTGGTGATCCAGGTTATAAAGTGACTAAGAGATGTGGGGATCCAGGTTATAAAGTGTCTAAGAGATGTGGGGATCCAGGTTATAAAGGGACTAAGAGATGTGGGGATCCAGGTTATAAAGGGACTAAGAGATGTGGGGATCCAGGTTATAAAGTGATTAAGAGATGTGGGGATCCAGGTTATAAAGTGACTAAGAGATGTGGGGATCCAGGTTATAAAGTGTCTAAGAGATGTGGGGATCCAGGTTATAAAGTGACTAAGAGATGTGGGGATCCAGGTTATAAAGTGACTAAGAGATGTGGGGATCCAGGTTATAAAGTGTCTAAGAGATGTGGGGATCCAGGTTATAAAGGGACTAAGAGATGTGGGGATCCAGGTTATAAAGTGATTAAGAGATGTGGGGATCCAGGTTATAAAGTGACTAAGAGATGTGGGAATCCAGGTTATAAAGTGTCTAAGAGATGTGGGGATCCAGGTTATAAAGTGACTAAGAGATGTGGGGATCCAGGTTATAAAGTGACTAAGAGATGTGGGGATCCAGGTTATAAAGTGACTAAGAGATGTGGGGATCCAGGTTATAAAGTGACTAAGAGATGTGGGGATCCAGGTTATAAAGTGACTAAGAGATGTGGGGATCCAGGTTATAAAGTGACTAAGAGATGTGGGGATCCAGGTTATAAAGTGACTAAGAGATGTGGGGATCCAGGTTATAAAGTGTCTAAGAGATGTGGGGATCCAGGTTATAAAGTGTCTAAGAGATGTGGGGATCCAGGTTATAAAGTGACTAAGAGATGTGGGGATCCAGGTTATAAAGTGACTAAGAGATGTGGGGATCCAGGTTATAAAGTGACTAAGAGATGTGGGGATCGGGGTTATAAAGTGACTAAGAGATGTGGGGATCCACGTTATAAAGTGACTAAGAGATGTGGGGATCCAGGTTATAAAGTGACTAAGAGATGTGGGGATCCAGGTTATAAAGTGACTAAGAGATGTGGGGATCCAGGTTATAAAGTGACTAAGAGATGTGGGGATCCAGGTTATAAAGTGACTAAGAGATGTGGGGATCCAGGTTATAAAGTGACTAAGAGATGTGGGGATCCAGGTTATAAAGTGACTAAGAGATGTGGGGATCCAGGTTATAAAGTGTCTAAGAGATGTGGGGATCCAGGTTATAAAGTGTCTAAGAGATGTGGGGATCCAGGTTATAAAGTGACTAAGAGATGTGGGGATCCAGGTTATAAAGTGACTAAGAGATGTGGGGATCCAGGTTATAAAGTGACTAAGAGATGTGGGGATCCAGGTTATAAAGTGACTAAGAGATGTGGGGATCCAGGTTATAAAGTGACTAAGAGATGTGGGGATCCACGTTATAAAGTGACTAAGAGATGTGGGGATCCAGGTTATAAAGTGACTAAGAGATGTTGGGATCCAGGTTATAAAGTGACTAAGAGATGTGGGGATCCAGGTTATAAAGTGACTAAGAGATGTGGGGATCCAGGTTATAAAGTGACTAAGAGATGTGGGGATCCAGGTTATAAAGTGTCTAAGAGATGTGGGGATCCAGGTTATAAAGTGACTAAGAGATGTGGGGATCCAGGTTATAAAGTGACTAAGAGATGTGGGGATCCAGGTTATAAAGTGTCTAAGAGATGTGGGGATCCAGGTTATAAAGTGACTAAGAGATGTGGGGATCCAGGTTATAAAGTGACTAAGAGATGTGGGGATCCAGGTTATAAAGCATTCATTAGTCCAACGGCAGAAGGGAAGAAGCTGTTTTTGTGGCGGGACATTCTGGTCCGAATGGACCGGAGCCTCCTGCCCGAGGGGAGTCGCTCAAAAAGTCCATGTCCAGGGTGGGAAGGGTCAGCTGCTATCCGACCTGCACGCTCCAGAGTCCTGGAGACGTACAGGTCTTCGAGAGATGGAAGGCTGCAGCCGATCACCTTCTCTGCAGAGCGCACAATGCGCTGCAGTCTGTGTTTGTCCCTGGCTGTGGCTCCAGCGTACCACACGGTGATGGAGGAGGTGAGGACAGACTCGATGATGGCTGTGTAAAACTGCACCAACATCTGGGCGGGCAGCTTGGCTTTCTCCAACTGCTGCAGAAAGTTCATCCTCTGCTGGGCCTTTTTGATCAGGGAGCTGATGGGTGGCTCCCACTTTAGGTCCTGTGTGATGGTAGTGCCGAGGAAGCGGAAAGAGTCTACAGTGGTGATGGGGGAGTCTGTCAGTGCTGGATTAGGTCTTTCTCATTGGTCGTTGATCTTGTGTCTCCATCCCAATAACTCCACAAAATAAATAAGCTTCACACACTTATTTTGAAAGGAACACACCAACGAGGTTTCCAAGAGGCAGTGGATTCTGGGCCAATGATTTTTGATCACCAAACAAAAATAACTGGCCATGGTTTTCAAGTCAAACAGTGTCCACTGCTTATTAATACACATTGTAGTTATGAGCATGAGTCATCTCAGTAAAGACAGATTAGTTAGTCATTAGTTTCATGTTAACTGATTAGATATGATCAGGTATTAGTTGTTGAAAGGTTTAATGGAGTCTGAATAAACCAATCCAGTTTATCGGATCATCATCAAAATAAAAACGAAATAAAACGGGTGAGGAATTTCAAACTGTGCTGCAGCACAAAATAATAAATTATACATTAAGCCTCATAAATGCTGTTGGGTTGGGCTTGATCTCTCCTTCTCTCCTGCTCATGCTGAAGGATTGTGTGCCATCCCTCTGCCACCCTGTCAGAGTAATTCCTCCCAGGAGCACATGAAAGTCATCTGTAGCAGACCTGCAGGCACCAGCAGACATGCTGCCTCAGAAAAACACCACACACTCTGCAGCTAGCATCAACTGGAGCAAGCAGGAGAGAGGTGACATCTTCTTGCATGATATGGAGAATAGCTGCCTAGAATGAAGCCTCCAGCAGCTTACAGCCACATGTACAGTAGATCTAAACATCCCAGATCTACGTAGGTGGCTCTTGTCTGTCCTCAGGGAGATTGCACATGTAAAAAAATCCAGTCATGTTCTGTGTTGAACATGGTAAGCAGTTTGCTTGATGTCTTATATGAAAAAAAAAGATAAATAAGGACCTCTTTTAAAATATTTCCAACATGGTTGAATGGATTTACGCAGAGTTTTTCTAACTGAGGGTCTTAATGGGATGTTTATTGTTCGAACGAAGGAATAATAGTTCATCTGCATCTGCTTCTTTTTCTTCTTTCGGCATTTCCCTTCAGCAAGTCAGTTTTTTCCACCTCCTGTCACCTGCATCCTCTTTGGTCATGCCAACTATCTTCATGTCTTCCTTCACTGTGTCCATGAACTTCCTCTTTGGTCTTCCTCTAGTCCTCTTTCCTGGTGGTTCCAAACCCAGCATCCTTCTTCCGGTGTACTCTTTCTCTCTCCTCTGCACATGTCCAAACCATCTCAGTCTGGCCTCTCCGACTTTATCTTTAAAAACTCTAACCTGTGCTGTTCCTCTGATCCTGTCCATCCTGGTCACTCCCAAAGAGATCCTCAGCATCTTCATCTCTGCTACCTCCATCTCTGTTTCCTGTCTTTTTCTCAGTGCCACTGTCTCTAGACCAAACAACATGGCCGGTCTCACCATGGTTTTGTACACTTTTCCTTTCATTTTAGCTGAAACTCTTCTATCACACATCACACCTGATACTTTCCTCCACCCGTTCCAGCCTGCCTGCACACGCTTCTTCACCTCTTTTCCACACTCTTCATTGCTCTGGATCTTATGTACTATCGGAGTAAATTTTAAAAATAATGCATTGTATTTATATAGTGCTTTTCAGGACTTTCAAAGATGCTTCACATATGCATTATTCATTCCCTTCATACCATGTGATAATGGTAAGCTACTGTTGTAGCCACAGCTGCCCCATGGCAAACTGACAGAAGCGAAGCTGCCATTTTGCGCCATCGGCCTTTCTGACCATCACCAACCAATCACACACACACCATTCAGACTGGGACACAACTGCAATTTAATCTCAACGGCCATCCCACTGTGGCACTTGAGGTTCCGGCGCTCTCCCATCCAAGTACAGCCCAAGCCCAGTCTGCTTAGCTTCGGAGGTCTGGTGGGATCAGGCATTGACAGACTGGTATGGCCACAAAAATTTTGCCTGTATGCTGATGATAGTCTGAGTTATGTAGCAAAGCCTAGGCTTGGAAATGGATAATTGCAATATTTTATTTCACATTCATTTCTATCAACGTGTCTTAAAGTTACATGAGTGCCAAGTTTTCTTATTGGGAGAATAAATTTGCCAGATATTCTTTTTCTTTTCAAAGTAAAAGACTGTACAACAGTTCCAGTAGTCATTGGTAAGTTCAGACAATAATTAGCTGTGTCGCAAACGAGCGAAGTCACATTTTCTTTCTACAAAAAAATGTATTCGACAATGTATTGTAAAAACGGATAAGTCAGTCAGAGAGGCTATGAGACGCACGCTATTTTTAAATTTGCCAATATTAAAAATAGCCAATATTGTGGGTTTTTTCTGCATACCGTCTAGTTTGTTACACTTGTGAACCAATTATCATCTCATTAAACAGGTAAATAGCACCTGATCTCTGACAATCTACCTGTTAACAGAACGAATCCATCCTCTGCCTCTCTAACGAGTGTGCAAGTCAATGAAAAACAAGCACACACTCACCCATGGTGGGAAATTACAGTAACTAATCAGACTAATTGGAGGAGGCTGGAAAACCGTGAGAAAGCACGAGCACATACTTGGATGACATGTAATTTCTTCATGAGAAGATGAGATAAGCTAAGCAGTGTCTTAGACATCAACATCCTAATGTGTGGTGGAAATGTCATTATTCTATTTTAGATTTCCATCAAAAGCTCTAAAAAAATTTAAATATGTTAATTATATCATATTGATTGCAAAATATGACACCTAGCATTTTTTGTTCCGTTCCGTTCCATCATCTTCCGCTTGTTCCGGGGTCGGGTCGCGGGGGCAACAGCCTCAAGCGGGCAGCCCAGGCTTCTCTCACCCCGGCTGCATCCTCTAGCTCACCCGAAAGGATCCCAAGTCGTTCCCCGGCCAGCTGTGAGACATAGTCTCTCCAGCGGGTCCGGGGTCTGCCGCTTGGTCTCCTCCCGGTGGGACATGCCCAAAACACCTCGCCCGCGAGGCGCTCGGGGTGCATCCTGACCAGATGCCCGAACCACCCCATGTGGCTCCTCTCGACCTGGAGGAGGAGCACAGACAACCGCTTCTCCCAGATGGCAGAGCTCCTCACCCAATCTGAGTGAGAGCCCAGCCACCCTGCGGAGGAAGCTCATTTCAGTGATCTCATTCTTTCGGTCACCACCCACAGCTGGTGACCATAGGTGAGGGTTGGAACGTAGATCAACTTGTAAATCGAGGGCTTTGCTTTTCGGCTCAGCTCTCTGTTTACCACGACGGACCGATGCAGCGTCCTAGTTTTTTGTGTGTTTCCCATTTCTAAAGTCGGGGTTTGAGTCCCAGAGTGGGGGTGAGGCTTGAATCACTGGTCTTTCTTTGTAGAGTTTGCATGTTCTCCTTGTGTGTTGGGGAAGGCTGGGCAGGGGGGACGTTATTTAGGTACTCCAGTTTCCTCCCACCCTCCAAAAACATGCATATTAGGTTGATGGGCCGCTATGAAATTGCCCCTAGGAATTTGTGTGTTGTGTGGCCCTGCAACAGACTGGCGACCTGTTCAGGGTGTACGCCGCCTCTCGCCTAAAATCAGCCAGGATAGGCTCTAGCACCCGCTGTGACCCCATTAAGGACAAACAGTTTTGAAGACCAAAACCCATTCTGTAAACAAGTATACATTCGTAAAAATAAGATTTTTTTTTGCCAGTCACAGGATATACTGAACGCAATCTGCAAATAAAAATGTTTTATAACGTGAAAAAATGCTGTTGAAATGGGTGGTGAAGCTGTGACTGTTTTGGATGGCATAAATGCATCTAATCACCTATGATTGGTTGGACTGTTTACTTGTGTAAGGAGAGCTGATGATTTCATGCTCCGCAGCGTCACGCTAAATGCAAAATGTCAGCATGCCGCTTGATCTGACTTAATTAATTGGGAAAGGCTAAATCACCGTCACAATTAGGGCTGGATTAATCGTACCGTCCTAAAACCACACGGAGGGCTCAGACTGCAGGAGATGAACAACAACAGATCCAACTGTAGAAACAGCAGGTTTGGAGATGTTCCAGTGAGTTCTGCCAACTCATCAAGGAGAAGTCAGCTGGAGGGCAAAGTTTACTTCTTGGTGCTAAATTCTTACTGGGAGAAAATGTGCCTTGAATGAAAACCTCAGTAGGAAGAATTTTTTATCCTATGAAGGAACATATCTTTCAGATAGTCCAGAAAATCCAGAACTTCTCCATCAACGTATTTGAAAATCCAGAAAAAGGATTGATTTGAAAAAGTGGTTCTGCAGAGTGAAGGCCAGGTTTTCCTGTTTAGGTTACTGATAAGAGGAGGGAAATTGATCAATATAAGTGTGAATAGTAGAAAAAGTTTCAAAAAAGTCTTCTGGACAGTTTAATTCTTGAACGAGACGTTTCGACTTCCATCCAGAAATCATTTTCAATCTGAATGAAATGGATTGAAAACTGGATCTATTTATACTAACCTGAGTAAAAGGTAAAAAAATAGTAAGAAAGGGCTCGACCAATGAGCCTGTGTTACTTATGATGGCCGTGAATGGCTCCTATTGTTGCCACAGACCAGTAAACGACCCTATTATAAAAATGCTAAAAGCCTAGTAAATAGAAATTCCTGCTAACGAGAGGCGTGAAACTGGGTCACGAGGGGTCATCTTTAGTCCATGGCTTCAAAAGGCTGCTGTAAACTCCTGGATGAATATGGGACTACACGGACTTATAAGTGTGAATGAATAAATGAATGAATGGATCAGATGATGAAATAAAACCCAGGCATATCCTCTGTATCTGCTACGATCTCCTCTCAGGGACATTTAATCCCTCCCATGATTCCGTGTTTGGCTGCATAGCTTCAGCACATCTGCTCACATCTTCAATCCACTCCTGCTGGATTCTCTCATTTCAGATGAACAGCTGTTCACCCTCCTCTTCTCTAGGAAGGTTTCCAAAATTCAGGCAAAGCTTATTAGCGTGTCTAAATTCAGTCTGAACTTTAAATACAAGGTCTGAAGAAATGAAGATGTCTTTTAACACGATCAACTTCACGCAGGTAATGAAACTGACAGAAAGAAAAGACAGAGAAGTGTTCAGAGTAAATAAAAGCAGCCTGTCCTGCACACTGAGAAAAAAATGCATTCTCAATTCAGCAATATCGATGTCAAAATCCACCAAAAAAGCTTTTCCAAGTTTAAATCGTGTCTCTTAGGTTCAGAAGTGGTCAGTAACGCGTTACATTTACTCCGTTACATTTACTTGAGTAACTTTTTGAATAAAATGTACTTCTATGACTATTTTTAATATTTGTACTTTTACTTTTACTTGAATAAATTTATAAGAAATTAATGCTACTCTTACTCTGTTACATTGGGCAAAAGTCGACCTCTTACTTTTCTAATTTTAATATGTTTTTCAGTACAATAGTTTTTTTAAAGCCTGCTTCTCCTCATTTGGATGACTGTAGACAACGTTCTTCCAATCACATATAGTGAACATGATCACATGACTCCATCTGACCTATCAGACGTGCCCATGCCTGGTCTTGCAAGACAACAAAATTTGGAGCGAGAAAGTTATTTTGGAAAACAAGTTACTACTGAAGCAGGTGGAAAGGGTAAAATGGAGGCAACAAATGTCTCTCTTGAACAAGAGGACACAGCAGAAGACAGCAAAGTTGGCAAGCATTCCTGGCTTCGTATTGAAAGCATGTTTAGTTGGCGTTTTTTTGGAGGGGGGTGTGGGGGGCGGTGGTAGCTTTATTTAGAAAGTATAAATTTTGCACATTTTGCACATTTTTCTTATATGTACAAACAAAAAAAATGTTTCTTTTAAAGTTACACAGTATTTTTTAACGCATAATTTTTACTCTTACTTGAGTGATTTTTTTTTTTAGGTCTACTTAGTACTTTTACTTGAGTAAAAATATTTTGAAGTAACTGTAATCTTACTTAAGTCAATTTTTTTTCTACTCTACCCACCACTGCTTTGGTTCATAAGGAAATCAGGGTTGCTGAGCAAATATTTTTGGCATCACAAAAAAAACTTCTTAAAATTTACTTGTTGAACTGATCTTGACTGTATTTTTGTTATCAAAAAACTTGTATCTTCACTTCAAAATGGAGCTTAAATTTTCATTTTGCCTGTGACTGTGCCTCCTAGTGGCAGAAGCAGACCTAAACCACCAGGTAGTCATTGTTTTCACAGACTTTGTTCCAATTTCTTCCTTTAAAGCTTTTTTTTTTGGAGGGCGGGTGGAGGGGGGGTGTTGAAGTGGGAGTGTGGTCCTCCCTGCCAGCAGCCTGAAGGCTGGAGGTGGATAGAAACCAACCGGGGCAGAACCAGTCCCAACCAGCACCTCAGGCAGGACGGTGGATGAGGAGCTTTTTGTCATCGTTCACAGTGTTTATCACCTCTGTTTGTGTGTGTGTGTGTGTGTGTGTGTAAGCTTCAGGGTGAATGCTTTGCCTCCAGAATAACTGATGGGTATGGAGCTCTTACATTTGCATGTGAAAAACTCATTCATCACCGTACATCCCAGAACGACAAATCTACTCACAACCTCGTTCAGGTCTTTCTTAGTGAATCTTCTTACAAACACAAGGATAACCTCTTTTCGTTTTGGCTTTTTTCACCCAGCAAGTCAGTTTCATCCATCTAACCTTATCTCCTGCATCCTCTTCTCTCACAACAACGGCCTCCATGTTTTCTTTCTGTACTGAAATACTGAAATCTCTAGTTTATTTGTGTTTAAATATTACTGCTTCAAAAATAAAATTGAGTTACACCACTATAAGGTCCTTCTAGTTAAGCACGAGTTAGCATAGGGGTTAGCATGGTGGCCTCACAGCGAGAAGGTCGGTGGTTTGAGTTCCGGAATGGGGTGAGGCTTGAAACACTGGCGTGGGGTTCCTCAGGGTACTCCGATTTCCTCACTCTCTCCAGAAACATGCACGCTAGGCTTTTTGGCTGGTACAAAAATTGTCCCAAGGAATGAGTGTATGTGTGGCCCTGCAACAGACTGGCGATTTCTTAACTAGTAACACTAGGACTATCCAAAATTCTACAACTGCCCACAGTTGTTAATTGACAACTAGCTAATTTGCTAATTACATAGCTAGCTAATAATGCTAATTTGACAATTAGCGCTATGGCAATGACGTCGTACACTGAATTGCCTCAGTGACTGACAAACGTCTTCTCGAACCCTTTTTTTGCTCACCTAGATTTCGCCTGAGTGGTGCCATAGTAGGGAACAGTAACCGCGTCACGGTCAGATGCGGGAAAAAGTTATAATGTATTTAATAGAGGTGCCAAAATGACGGGTGTGGGAGTTAGAGGAAGAATTGCGCGCAACTAGTTTTTAATGTTTTATTTCAGTTAAATTACAACAATATACAAATAAAAAAATGAAAAAGTCAAAAGCCCAGGAACGTCAAAGATCAACATAACCACAGTAATTAGACATCAACTTCTGAGAAACGTCAAATTGACGGCTTTGGTAATTCTAGTGTTAAGGGTGTATCCTGCCTCTCGCCTGACATAAGCCATGATAGGCTCCAGTGTACCCCACGACCCAGTTAGGGATAAGTGGTTCAGAAGACTGATGTAATTTGCAACAATGTGGTGTTATTGCGTTAAAATATTCTTCTCTCACACATCACACCTGACATTTTTCTCCACCCATTCCAACCTTCTGGCACACATTTTTTTTTTTTTGTAACACTCTTCATCTCTTCTCCTGTTAACGTCACCATTGTTACTACTCATTCTTACTTGAACTTTCCTGAACTTCTCCATCAGCGTATTTGAAGCAAATAGAGCATCTATAAGACTCTTTTTCATTTTCATCCCCGGGGAGGGATCTCTCTTTCGTGTGGATCCCCACAAGGTTTCAAATTTTTTCCCCACTGATGGTTTTTTAGGAGTTTTTCCACATCGTGAAGGAGAGTCTAAGAGCAGGAATGTGCTAATATTGTCTAGTTAGCATCTTATTTAGTTAGTTTTCTAGCTGTGTTTTTGTGTTTCTACATTCCTCTTTTTTCTTCTTTCTGAATTTGCGATGCAAAGCCCATTCAGACAGAAATTCTGTGATTTTGGGCTAAACAGATAAAATTGAATTGAATTTTAAAATAAATAATACTTAGTTCTCTGTCAGAGTCATAACATCAAAGTTGTTTGACCAGATATAAACCGGACCAGGGTTTGGCAGCATCCCCCAGCAGGAGCCTCACAGCATGAAATGGTTAATGACTCGCCGTTTTAACACTGATGATCCCACTAATGATCAAATTGTTGATGATTAAAATGCTGTTTGTGTCTGAATGTTTTAGCTTTTTCAGAGACATCATAGTTAGCGAATGCTTTAATGTCAAAATCAACTCAATTATTATAGAATTGCAAATAAATTCCGTCTATCTGACGATTTTGGGGAGACAGCATTGAAGCATTTTTATGACCACTAGAAAGAGAGTAGAAACTGTTAAATAAATCCTTTTTGGTTTATTTTTAAGTCCCTTAACAGGTTTTTTACAGTTTTAGCAAACTGAAAAAAGGCAGATATCGTCATCTAAACGAGCATCAAATAGCAATAACTCAAAAAGGATTTACTGGTACCCAAAAGTATCATATCCAGAGAAAAACAAGAGTTTTAGCAGGGGAAACATCAGTTATTACTGATTATGAAATCCCACGTCAGACGGATAAATTCATAAATAAATTGCAAGTATTTCAGAAGAAAAACTTAAGATGAGTCATAAAAATAGTGTTTTTAAGCAAAACTGAACAAACAAACTGAACTAAACAGGAGAATTATTTCTTATAAAAATCTGCGTTGGCAAATAACCTAAAAATAAAGATATAAAACATGTTTTTCTTCATTTTGATCGTTAAAATCAATAACAAGCTGGTTTTGTCAGGGTATTAGGGGATGTGGAAGGAGGACCCAATTTCAAGACTTCACACAGGTTTATAAACTAATAAACAGGTTTATTAACTTAATTAAGGTAAGTCTGTAACGCAAGAAGCACAGGACAAACGATAACGTTTCAAAAGTCCAAATAAAAACAAAGTTCAAACATGGTCAGTAAATAGGGTGACCTGGCTGGAAGGGATAGTAAAACCCGACAGCAGGGTGCACAGATGTGTAGAATCAGGAATCATCCACAGGTGATCCTAGGGTTGCTTCGGATATCCAGGGCTTCCTCTGGGGCAGGTTAGGGATCCTGACAGATTTAAATTCTAAAAAAAATATTTAAAAAGTTTAAAAAAATAAACCGACCTCCCGTGACTGCATGAGGTGTGTTGTTAAAACATTCAGCCAATTAAGTAATAATTAAGAAGACAAATCTCTGACAAACATCTAACCAACTGATTTTGAGATAAAAGCTCAAGAACTGCGCCTCCTTTTCATACATGGATCGCCATCAGTCAAACCCGGTCGATATTTCTGTACATCTGGGTAAAGAAAACCAATTTAACCACCTGATGTACTAAGTCAAAGATTCAGGCGTGCACATGTCTGTGTGTTTGTGCACGTGTCCGGGTTTGTGTGCAAGTGTTCTGTATCATTAATGGGGTAAAGGTGACATAGATGGAAAGCTCACACAGCGTTTATATTGATCCCCCAAGCTCTGTAATCCTCTTATGATGAATGAGTTAGTGGCTGCAGGATGGCCTAGCTCCATCGCCTTTAAACTGCTTGCCACGGGAAGACCTATCCTCATGCAATTAGCATGTTGATGGCATCGCCGGGCGCTGCACGTGCACGGGGAGAATGACAGAGCGAGGGGAGTCGGAACAGCCTTGGCTCTGCATTATTCAACAGGACGATGGTGGATGCTGGTGGGGGTTAGCTGATGGAAATCTGCTGCAGCAATCCACACATCATCTAAGCTCGACTGCGGTTTAAGCATGCAGAGGAAAGAAAAGAGATCTGTGCAGTGCCATTGGTGCTCGGGGAGGTCCACCTTCTTCAGCTTTAGCCATCCATTTTACATGCGGTTACATTTGTTAAGCAGGAAGAGAACAAGTCTCAGCAATACCCTTGACAATGAAGAAGCAGGAAAACAGAAGTATCTACAATCGGGAGAGCAGAAATATTAAAAATATATCCAAGATGTGATCAAATTATAGAAACAAAAGATTGTTTTTTGCATATGAATACTTTAATTCATCTAAAATCTTCATTATTTAGAGAATTCTTCTATTTATTGGGGGACTTCACCAAAAAACAGTGGGGGCAAGGTGCCTTGATATTTCTCACCTAGTTGGAAGGGCAGGATGGAGGTCGATCTCATTGTTCGATTTGGTTTGGTGCAGCATCCGCAATAATTAGAATACAGCATCAATCCATGATGATGAAAACAGAGCTGAGCCAAAAAATAGTTCTCTCCTCATTTGACCTACCGTATTTTCCGCACTACAAGGCGCACCTAAAAACCTTAAATTTTCTCTAAAGTCCACGATGCGCCTTTTAACCCGGAGCGCCTTATATGTGGATTAATATTGAGCTACAACAGGTGTCGCAACTGCGGTAAGCAGCCGCCGACTCCATTTCCCCCGTAGAAGAAGTAGTGCGCGGTGCATGCTGGGATATATGAAAGGGCATCTCATTTCCATTTGTGTGTTTGTGTAAAGACCTGGAAATGGCTCCTACCAAGAGACACTGTTACACCGCAGAGTTTAAACTCAAGGCGATCGGTCACGCAGTAGAACACGGGAATAGAGCCGCAGCGAGAGAGTTTAACATCAATGAATCAATGGTGAGGAAGTGGAGGAAGCAAGAGGATGTGCTGCGCCAAGTAAGTAAGACTAAACAGAGTTTATCTCCAATGGAAGATAAACTGTGTCACAAAAATACAAATACTTTATCTCAGAGAAAATAATAAAACAGCTGTTTATTCATTTTGGGAGTAAAAACAGAAAGCTGTTTTGTAATTGTTAATAAAGTTTTACTGACCTATCTGACTGTTTTTTTTTTTACATTCCTTTTAGCGCAGCACAATTTAGGGAATGCATAACGTAACCCCAGCCTTTCCTGTAGCGCCTTATATATGGAAAAAGTTTTAAAAAATGTCATTTATTGAAGGTGCGCCTTATAGTGCAGAAAATACGGTACCTTCTTACCCTCACACATATTCAGCTAGTGTGGCCAGCAAAATAAATTTTTTGCACCCTCCCTCTCCCTCTCCACCAAATCTGCGTTTAGTCCGAACAGCAGCAGTAGTGGGGGAAAGGCAGAAATACACAGTTCAAAAACAAGCTCTGATCTTATATAACACACACATTATCATTAGATGTAGATAAAATCCATGAGGGTGGAATGATGAGTGTTGGTTTGTGTTGCCCTGAAGCGAAAAAGCACTCTTTACCAAGATAAACATTTTCTTATTAACAAATTAGTCAAATATGTAGTCAGGACATGCTAAAACGAGTTTTCTTATAAATTTAATTGCCCCAAAGACACATTTAGCTTCTGTTTTGACAGAAAGTTCTAAATTAAATTATGTTTTTTCATCAAATTTTCCATATCTTTATGCTTGGGCGTCATCCAGATGACTTTAAAGCCACTGGTTATGAAAAGTTAGAAGCCAAACTTTCCCAGGAAATGTGTTATGCTGCCATCTTTGTTTCCCATCGGTGGGGTAGCAGGAGAACGCGGCTATGCCAGCAGGGGAAACTTAATGCACATGTGAGGCAGACTGGAGGAGGTGGAAACAAAGCCTCAAGCTGGAAAACAGTTTTGCCTCATTTGCCAGAGAAAAAGTTTTGCACAGAATGAGTGGGCTTCACATCTGAGGTCTTAGAGAGATTGTGTGGGCGATAAAGACGTAAAAGAAGGATTTCTGTTGATGCTCCCGCTCCGTTTCCAGTCATCTCCCATAAAAAACAATGAGAAAAATCTGTGTGAGAAGTGGATTTAATCAAAATAGAGGAAGAGGATGCATCTCACAGTACTGCTGTGATCCATAACATCTCACCCCTGATGAGAAGACACACACTTTGGCATGCACATTCAAACTCAATTATATAAATATTATAATTGAAAAGTCAATAGATTTGTTGACGTTGAAGGATTTAAAGTTTGGGGAGAGGTGGAGACTTTTTTTTAAATAATAAAAAATATAGCATGAGAAATCGTACGCAGAGAATAAAATACAAGCAGCTCCATTCAAACGGCTGTGTTTCAAGCCTCGTACCAGTCAGGACTACAAGGAGCGTTCTCACTGTGAGGCCGAAACGTTCACCATCACACCATTTCACAGCCTTGGCAGCATATGGTCTGAATCAGTGGCAGCTGGTGGTAAAAAAAACTGGGGGGGCGCACATTTTTCAAACACACAAAATTTTTTTTTTTAGATATATTATATAAAAGTATATATAAAAGTATATATAAAAGTATATATAAAAGTATATATATAAAATAAATATAAAATTATTCGTGACAATATGTGTCTGTTTTTGGTGACTTCTTCATTATGTTTCCTTATGCCAGTTCGGTAGCCTTCATTTGATTGTGCCAGGATGTTACTACTGCCAAAAACACCTAGCTTATAGCTACTATCAAGATGGGTGCGGCAAGTTTCATGACGTTTGCACTTTTCAAACAAATGCTTCAAGTCACTCACCCCTGTTGATATCCACACCTTTTCAGTTGCTGCTGAACTAAACAATAAGCAGGGGAAACAAAAAAAAATGTTTCTCATCCAGTTAGCCACCGCCACTTTTCATAGACCATTATCCTCTCACATAAAAGCGGCCGCGATCTCCACTGTTTTGTTGCACAGTCAAATCTGGGGTGTCCAGTCCAAGCTCCTTCACCCTCCTTTTTTCTTCTTTAGAACGCTTAGAAAACGGATTCTGTAGAAGGGACGACACTGAATTGTCTTTAAAAAAGCCACTAGCATTGTGAGCAACTGAACTAGCTTCCGATGCCATGATGAAGACTCCCAGAATTCCGCAGTAAAAAGAAAGAGCGTGCCGTGGGTGGGATTTATAGGTCAGCTTATAGCTAATTGATTGGTTCATGTAACAGACTGACAGAGAGAATAACCTATCACACACCCGATGGGCGGAAAATATCTGCGCCCCGCGGGCGTGGTTATGGTTTGCAATACACATGAATGGTAAAAAATTTAGAGCTGACGTCACGTTTTTTTCCATAAAAACCGGAAGCCACATACACACCAATACGTTTACCTGGGAGGGCGTACCTACCTTGCGCCCTCGTTCCGGTTTGCACAGGAAGTAAGAAAATAAAATAAAATAAAACGGTGTAAAACATTATTAAAATGCATGTAATCTTCACACTCGACAGTTTTGCATACTTATAAACACATACATGTTTATATATGTATATATAAATATATATGCATATATATTTTTTGGTGATCAGGTCGGGGGGGGCGGCGCCCCTGTGCCACACATCACCAGCCGCCACTGGTCTGAATGTAATAAGAGTTGAAGACAAGTGTCTTTAAAAAGAACTAGAAATAACTGGATTTAATACGGGTGATGTTTTAATTTGATCAAAAAACTTTTGCATTTCAGACTTATTTCTAGACTTATTTTCTTTATTTTTTCTGGAATGTGTTGACTGTAGGAAAAAAAAGAAAAAAAACTTTCCCATGTTTGGACCACACAGGGTGCGAAAACGTTCATTCGTTCCGTTCCGTCATCTTCCGCTCATCCAGGACCGGATCACCGGGGCAACAGCCTCAAACGAGAAGTCCAGGCTTCTCTCTCCCCAGCTGCATCCTCCAGCTCACCCAGAAGGATACCGAGTTGTTCCCCAGCCAGCTTTGAGACATAATCTCTCCAGCGGGTCCGGGGTCTGCCCCTTGGTCTCCTTCCGGTGGGATGTCCCTGTAACACCTCACCCGCACTCGGGGGCATCCGGACCAGATGCCCGAACTACCCCATCTGTCTCCTCTCGACCTGGAGGAAGAACGGCTTTACATCGAGCTCCTCCCGGATGGCAGAGCTCCTCACCCGATCTCTAAGTGAGAGCCCAGCCACCCTGCGGAGGAAGCTCATTTCGGCCGCTTATATCCGCAATCTCATTCTTTCGGTCACCACTCACAGCTGGTGACCATAGGTGAAGGTAGGAACGTAGATCGACTTGTAAATCGAGAGCTTTGCTTTTCGGCTCAGCTCTCTCTTTACCACGACGGACCGATGCAGCGTCCTTGTTATTGCTGATGCTGCACCGATCCGCCTGTCGATCTCCCGCTCCATCCTTCCCCCACTCGTGAACTAGACTCCGAGATACTTAAACTCCTCCACTTGGGACAGGACTCTGTCCCTGACCCGCAGGGGGCATTCCACCCTTCTCTGGACGAGGACCATGGTCTTGGATTTGAAGGCTCTAATTCCCATCCTGGCCGCTTCCCATCCTCAGCAGCAAATCGATCCAGCAAGAGCTGGAGATCGCGGTGTGAAAAAGTCCTGTATAAAAAACCTTTAAACAGTTTTTCTCTGCAAAATATTGAAAACTCATTCATTCCTTCATCTTCTGAACCATCCATCCCTAACAGGGCTGCGGGGGGTGCCGTAACCTATCCCGGCTGATTTAAGGTGATTGGCAAGGTACACCCCAAACAGGTCGCCAGTCTGTCGCAAGGCCAAACACAAAGAACCATCGACATACACATTCATTCCTAGAGGCAATTACGTAGTGGCCAACCAACCTGTTTTGGAGGGTGGGATGAAACCGAAGTACCCAAAGAAAATCTACATACATGTATGTGGGTAGAATATGCAGACTTCATACAGAAAGACCAGTGTTGAAAATTATTCATCACCCACGACTCGAATCCCCGACCTTCTTGGTGTGAGGCCATATTGGAAACTTTATTATAAACACTATGTTTTGATTTGTACTTTGTTTTTATTTTTTTATTTTTTTGGTTTTTGTATTTCCCTCCAAACTAAGAACAATAGTCTTTTTCTCTTCTCGGTATTATGACTGAGTTTAAAAGACAATTTGAAGAATACGTTACAATCATCCAGAAACAGCTTTGTTCCTTTGAAAAAGGAGTATGGCTACAAATTTACATTAAAAACGTGGGTGTTTTAAGTAGGTCCAAGTCCCAGCTCCATGCATTACTGGGTACATAAGTGTCCGTCTGATCAACTTCTACAAATTACCATTTTAATTTTCCCTTAAGAGGAAGAAAAGCTGAGAATGTTTTTTTTGGTTGTGAGAGTGTTTGATTGGAATAAGAAGCAAATGGTTTTTTTAGTAGTAGTTTCTTTTTCTTTAAAGTCAATTTGCGATTCATGTTTGCACAAAAGAATTAACCTGGAACTTCAATTGCTCAAAAACGACCAAGGTGTGTTTTTAACAACTCATTTGCACAAGGGAGGCGATAGCTCAGTGGTAGAGCTAACCCTACCTCTGGAGCAGAGACAATGGTTTGGTTCTGAACTCCTCTAAGACCAAGCAGATGATCATTGACTTTTGCAGGAAGCCCCTTCATCAACCTGTTCTGATCGACGGAGTGAGCATTGAGTTTGTTAAAACCTACAAATATCTTAGTGTGTATCTTGATTGCAAATTGGACTGGTCAGAGCAGGCTCGGGCCCTGCATAAGAAAGGACAGAGCAGGCTGTTTTTCTTAAGAAGGCTTAAAACTTTTCATGTGTGTGGTGACATAATGAACATCTTTTATCAGTCTGTTGTGGTAACTGCAGTTTTCTTTGCGGTCGTCTGCTGGGGAGGCAGCTGACCGCAAGGGACAGCAATAGGCTGGACGGACTAATAAGGAAGTGTGCATCTGTGGTGGGGAGAAATGTGGACTCTATGGGAGTTGTTTTTGAGGGGAAGATGAAGGCTTTAATGCAGGGTATCCTCAATAACCCCCGTCACCCTCTACATGATGTTACCACGACCCAGAAAACAACCCGAAGTAACAAGTTCCTCTCACTGTACTGCAGGACTGAGCGCTTTAAGAGGTCATTCATCCCTTCAACCCTCAGGAAATTTAATCGATCAGATATTCCTGGAAGGAACTGAGTCCTATTTTTTTATGTGTGTGTGTTGTTTTTATTTATTTTGTATATACTTGATTTGTGTTGCTGTTGGACACCAGAATTTCTCCTGCGGGAGATTAAGTTTTTATCTACAGTATCTATATAGAGCGTTTGTGTAAGGAGAGTAATTTGTTCCCCCTCTGTGTCCTATTTCCCCCCTCTCTCTTAACTGTGTGTGTGCACAAGTCACACCTGAAACTCATCTACTCATCTACTGGAGCATAAATGGATCAGTTTTTGACACACTCTTCGCCAGATCGTTTGTTTACCATGCTTAACCTGTTATCCAGTTTTTGGCTCCAGCTCCTACATCAGAACCTGCCTAATTAATCTGTTTTTGTCTTCTTTTTTTTGGACTTTTTTTTTTAATCAATCTAATAAATCTGCTTGAGATTTCTTCATCTGTGCCTGTCTGTTGTGTCAAGGGTATATTTTTGGCCTTAGCTTCACATTATGACAGTTTGCCCTTGGACTGGAAGTTCACGGGACCGAATTCCACTGAGCTCATGTCTGGGTGTCCTTGGAAAAGACACCTAAGCCCTGTTTCTCCCACAATTGGTGCCATTGTGGCAGCCTTCTGCGGTGCAATGCAGATAACAAATTTTCTTGTTGAGGGATAAATAAAGTCTATGTTATTAGTAACCAAACCTCAGTAACTGCTGCATGATTTGCTTTATATATAACCTTCTGCTTGGAAGGTTAAGTATGTGAACTAGAGCCAGGCAGCAGGTGCTTTTCCACCTCCGCAACACATCTGTGAACCTCAGTTAGAGCACGCCAGGGAAATGGATGAGAGGATTTATTTTTCATTTACACACCAATGTTATATCTTGTGTTTGTTATGAAGCTGGTTGTGATTGATTGTAATGCTACTCCATATATGAAAGGAGCACATTTCATTCAGCTTTAAGTCTGCACTTCATTCACCGACTTATTTCTCCATTAAGGAACGTTGGATTTTTCAAACCTCCTCAAGTTTAAGGATTTATTCGACAAAACTGACGTACGCTTGAGATGGAAGATGTTCATTTTCTCAGATATTTTTCTTTCATTTCTTCACGCGTACTTTCCACTGAAGGAAAACTTCTCTTAGATATTCAAATGAAGGCAGACTGAGACGTTAATCTCTAACCTTAAGCGTTTGCTTTGTAAGGAGAAGCAGTCAAGCTTCTGGAGAAAGCGTCACCAGAGCTCCAGTGAAGATTTCTCTCCATTTTTTTGGAGCCACATCAGCTCCAACTAAAGAAAATTGATACCAAAGGGAAATCTAATGCATCCTATGTCGCATAAGAATTATTCTCAGCATGAATCACAAAATATATTAGTTGTGGCTTTTCAAAGGTTTTCTGGTAAAAACCGAAGAAAATTATCTGTACATCGAGAGATTTTATATTGCTTTTACATATTTAGTACAAAGTTATTCACTTGTTATGCCTCTCTTTCCCATCTCCTCTGGGCAATAAATGTCCAACTAATTGGAGCTCAGATGATTGCATTTGGACTCCTGCCTAGACCCTCATCTCATCGTATTCCCATTTCTGTCTGGATGATGCCCATGTGCAACGTCCCACACACGTACTCTGTTGTGATCGATAATCTAATTTGTCATTCCTAGCCACGGAAATTATGCTCCGTTTTGTCGACTTCCGACAACAGCCTCAGACGGGAAGTTCAGCCTTCTCCCACCCCAGCTGCATCCTCCAGCTCACCTGGAAGGATCCCGAGTCGTTCCCTGGCCAGCTGTGATACATAGTCTCTCCAGCAGGTCGGGGGTCTGCCTCTGGGTCTCCTTCCGATGCGACGTGTCCGATACATCTCACCAGAGGCAGACATCCTAACCAGATGCCCGAACCACCCCATCTTGTTTCTCTCGACCTGGAGGAGGAGCGGCTCGACAATGAGCTTCTCCCGGATGGCAGAGCTCCTCACCTGATGTCTGAGTGAGAGCCCAGCCACCCTGCAGAGGAAGCTCATTTCGGGCCGCGTGTATCCACGATCTCATTCTTTTGGTCACCACCCACAGCTGGTGACCATAGGTGAGGGTAGGAACGTAGATCGACTTGTAAATCGAGAGCTTTGCTTTTCAGCGCAGCTCTCTCTTTACCACGACGGACCGATGCAGCGTCCTGGTAACTGGACGTGAGGTGTCTTTTTCAGGAACATTTACTGTAGGCCGGCGGAGGCGGTAGCTCAGTGGTAGAACGTACGCGCTTGGAAGAAGGTTCGCACTTGGAAGTTCTTCGAAAGTTCACGGGATCGAATCCCTTTGAACTCATGTCTAGGTGTCCATGGGGAAGACACCCAACCCCCCATTTCTCCCACTATTGGCGCTATCTTGGCAGCCTGCTGCGGTGTACTGCAGCCCACAAATTTCCCCGTTGAGGGATGAATAAAGTGTCATTCATTCGTTCTCCCAGGCCAAAGATGGGCTATCTACCACTGAGCTAACGCCTCCCTTTTCATTTAAACCGTTTTAGTTTACTTTTCAGAAGTTCAGAAGAAAAAATTGACCACGTGAAAAGAAATAATTCCTGCCTAAGACCAAAGCAATCATCGCTATGTGGGTTTTTCCAAACAAAGCCGAACATTTTCTTCCTCTTATTTACCTTTTTGACTTGCTTTGTTGGCTAAGACGTGAGCGAAGACTCGCTGGAGGGTCAGCTATTGATTCAAAACTTCATTCATATTGAAATTAGCGAGCTGATCTATGCCACTTTCTGCTCCGTGTCTTTGATCAATGGTTCATTTTCTAAAGCTTGTGTGGGCTTATTGAGAAATAAGCTGTGTAGGTAAAAGTCCCCAGGCAACAATGGCCACCGGGATTTGCATGTGGTCCTAACAAAAGGTATGCAAAGGATAATTAGTCCTTCATTTTTAATTGCTAAAGTCTAAATGTGCATAACATTTACCTCCACAGTCTTTCTGAACTGCATAAATATTTCATTTCCACTCCAACTAATCTTTAAATGATGAACTTTCATTTTCTACGAAGGCAATTAAAGTTGCTAAACATATATTTTTGAGAGGGTGGATAATTCTCTGATTCCGTTTGGTTGGTAATTGTCGTTTTCTCCACGTTTTAAAACCTTTGAACCAGACAGACCTCTGCTGTTGGGTTTTGTTCTATAATAATGAAAACTTAATGATTTGGCTTCTGCATGGATGGGTCGCTTCATTTTTCTCCATTAAAAAAAAAGACAATGGAAATAATTTGTTTTCATCGGTTCTGTTTGTCCCCGTGGTGTTTTGATGTCCATTACTGGGATTAAACTGTTATTACTAAGCTATTACTATTGTTTTTGTTCTTATCTAATGTTTCTGTGTCAAAAAAAGGATTCAAATACTGTAGTGACAACATAGTGACAAAGTGGAGGAGTTTAAGTATCTCAGGGTCTTGTTCACGAGTGGGGGAAGGATGGAGCGGGTGATCGACAGGAGGATCGGTGCAGCATCAGCAATAACTAGCACGTTGCCGTCGGTCCATCGTGGTAAAGAGAGAGCTGAGCCGAAAAGCACAGCTCTCGATTTACAAGTCGATCTATGTACCTACCCTCACCTATGGTCACCAGCTGTGGGTGGTGACCGAAAGAATGAGATCGCGGGTACAAGCGGCCGAAATGAGCTTCCTCCGCAGGGTGGCTGGGCTCTCACTCAGAGATTGGGTGAGGAGCTCTACTATCTGGGAGGAACTCTGTGTCGAGCCGCTACTCCTCCAGGTCGAGAGGAGCCAGATGGGGTGTGTAGTGAAACACTTTTATTAATTTTGTAGGATCGTTGGAAGTCGGCAAAGAATGACACAACACGTCCTGATTATTAAATGTGTTTATTTAGCCTCAATATATATACAAAATCATAATAGTGGATAGATAAAAAGCACAAGCATAATAGTGGATAATAGCACTTTAAGTTTCCATCTCTTACTGTTAGCAAGGTTGGAGAGCCCACAACCCCGATAGAGCGTGCATAAAATCCGGTTGGATGTGTTAATTCAAAAGCTTGCAGCAGACTCTACCGAGTATAGAGCAACCCCCGCTTTTCTACCTCATGACAAACAACATTCCATGAACAAACTTTTCTCATAACAAGGTTCCGTGTTTCTCTCTCCGTACAATTTTCCCCATAACAACCCACATTGAAGGCTTCGTTCTCATAATAATCTTTCTTATAACAAGATTCTGTACAATTTTTCTCATAACATTGAATGAGGGCATTTGACATCAAAAAATAAATCCCAATACAAGGTGGTTCGGGCATCTGGGCAGGATGCCCCCGAGCGCCTCGCTAGTGAGGTGTTTCGGGCACATCCCTCCAGGAGGAGACCAAAAGGTAGACCCCGAACCCTGCTGGAGAGACCATGTCTCACAGCTGGCTGGGGAACGACTTGGGATCCTTCCGGGTGAGCTGGAGGATGCAGCCGGGGAGTGAGAAAAGCCTGGGCTTCCGGTCTGAAGCTGTTGCCCCCTGCAACCCGGCCCCGAATAAGCAGAAGACAACAGAACGGAATGGAAATCATTCTGTTGACATCAAACAATCGATGGGCATTTTCATCTAAATCCCCCAAGAGTTTGGGAAATGGCACGATCACAAAAGTGTTACCGAATTATGTAAGCAGGATAGCCTGAGTTATCAATTTCTCCACATTTTGTGGTTAAAGGCATAACTAAATATCTTAATGCACATCCGTGTGAACTCAACCCAGGAGGGTTTAAACCTTCCAAAAAGCAACAGTGACTATTAGCTTCTAAATCTCACTCACAGACTCAAACCAAGCGATTTTATAACTTAAATGTCCATCTTTGAGTTTTCTAGTTAGAATTGATGTCTTTGCTCTCAGACCTTCTTTCAGACTGTGTGTTGCTTTTGAAACGACCGCTCTATTCAGCTTCTGTTTGGTTGTTTCCTTCACCTCCATCACATCAATCCATCCCAAATCTCAGAAATGTACGCTTTAATACAGCTCCCCTTGCCCTTTGCTCCCCACTCCATGTTTCATGGTAAATTTCCTTTCCTGTTCCATTTATCTCCTTCCAGAAGCAGAAAATCTTTCAAGTAAATAGAAGCTGTGAAGCCAGAGGACAGAAACGCTCAGAAAGCTAAAAGCTTTTTTTTTTTCTTTGAGCAGAGTTCAAACTGGCAAAGAGCCGAACCTTTGATAGAAGTTGCCAAAAATAAGAAAAAGTAATGAAATGAGCATGAACACGCTGATCTTGAGTCTAATTGATCAATCCAGTTTGGCTTCAAAGGACTCAGAGGAAAGCATGTTAGTTTTATCAGAGAACATACTAAAGGTGGACATCACAGGTCGGTTTGGACGGTCCTGTGGTTAACGTCCCAGCAGCAGGGACGACACCTCTCAGAGTAATTTTGCATTTAAAACCACAGAAACTTCTCTCCATAGATACAGGATAAAATTAATATTTAAAATTATTATTTTAATAACAAAAATGTTTTGCAAATATTAAACTTTTATCCTTCCTCGCCCGAGGGCTACCTTTGAAAATAGATTAATCTCTAAAGGCTGCTGAGATGTTTCCTGTTGCTTGGAGTCAAAGTTTCACAGTAAAGGAGACTGCATGTAGATGTTTAGGAGGCATCTAAGAATTAAAAAGTTTTTGAAGAAGTAAAAAAGAAAAAAAACTTAATATTTAGGAACAAAAACGCAAAGAAACCACTAAATTCAGAGAAGCATTACGTGTAAAAACGAAACACAGGGATGGAATACGTATGTAGATTTGAACTGATTATTAGCCTCTTTGTAGGAATCCAAAAACTCTGAAGTACAGTACAATCCAGACAAACCAAAGCAATAGTCTTGATCACACCGAAAGTCCATCTGCATTATAATTTGGAACACACTGCACAGTGTTCACTCATGAAGATGCTGAGGATCTCTCTGGGAGTGACCAGGATGGACAGAATCAGAGGACCAGCACATGTTAGATGTTTTGGGAATAAAGTCCTAGAGGCCAGACTGAGATGGTTTGGACATGTACAGAGGAGAGAGAGAGAGTACATCGGATTTGGAACCACCAGGAAAGAGGACTAGAGGAAGACCAAAGATGAGGTTCATGGATACAGTGAAGGAAGACATGAAGATAGTTGGTGTGACCAAAGAGGATATAGGAGATAGGGTTAGATGGAAGAAACTGACTTGCTGTGGGAACCCCTGAATGCCGAAAGAAGAAGAAGATAGTTGATGCATCAAGGCAAAAAACTGAAAAAGCATCTCTTACACACCATAGACTTTTCTTGGACAAGTATGGACATTTTTGCACTCATTTCTTTTAAAATGAAAAAAAAAAAATCCAAAATTCTTCTTTCAGCATTTTCCTGTAGGCGGCGCCACAGCAAGTCAGTTTCTTCCATCTAACCTTATTTGTTGGATCTTCTTCGGTTATTTAAAAAAAAAAACATTCTTAAAACAGTGACAGCTTCAATTGTGTTCGAATGTTGAGCGAGTCTCCGAGTGACAAAACCAAATGGATGTGAAAAAAAAAAAAAAAAAAAATTAATTTTTGCTAACGATGCTATCAAAACAAAATTTCAGTTACAGTTTATCCTGTTTAATGCATTTTCACTCAAATATATCCTCCATGTTTTTATTTTACCCACCGTATTAATCCCTCATGGGGAAATTACTTCTGCTACGTTGCACCACAGCAGGCTGCCACAATGGCGCCAATGGTGGGAGATACGGGGGTTGGGTGTCTTCCCCAAGGACACGTAGGCATTTGTTAAGCAGGCTCATAAGAAAATCATAAAATAGCTACGTTTATCAAAGATAAGCAAAAAAGACTCCAAAAAAAATTGTTAAACAAATAGTTATGTTTAATAGTCGGACATCTTTAATTATTTTACCAAGGAAGATTTTTTTTCCTCTGTCTTTAACACGGTCATGTCCAAGTCGGGAATCATTAAAGTTTTCAAGTTTGTTTCCAAATTGTTGCTTCAACTCTTCTCCAACGTTCCTGGTTGCTAATAGAGGAGCACGATCATCCGTCTTTGTTTTCCTGAAAGCTGCTGACCTCAGCCTGTCTTTCTCTCTCCTCATTCCTGTCCATCCATCTTATCCTTTCACCTCCACCCACCCCTAACTATATGATACAACCAGGATACGACATTCACACACACATACACATAGAAGCACACACACTCATGCAAGCAGAAATTGGTATATATCAGTGGTGGATGAAGTACTCACTTTTTGTACTTAAGTAAAAGTACAGATAATTAGGCAAAAAAAAATACTTAAGTAAAAGTAAAAGCACCAATAAAAAAATCTACTTAATTAAAAGTACAAAAGTAATTGGTGTAAATTGTACTTTTTAAGTAAAAAGTAAAAGTATTCGACCATAATTCAAATGTTGATTTTTGTGCTGTAGGGCCACAAATAAATACTCTGCAGGGGCGTGACCCCGCCCCCCCTCTCCCGCCTCTTTTGGTCCGCAAAAAAAAGAAGAAAGGAAAGGGGACAAGTCAAGCTATCTCCTTGCAGGGCCAGCAAGTGGTCCACCAAAATGCAGGAAAATGACACTTATTTTTTTAAATGTTCTGTGGGGGCGGGGAGGCCCCAGTCACCCTATATTGGCTTTGTCAATGACCTCACGTCCCCGCCCCGGGTCCCCACCCCATCTTCAGAAAATCTTAGAACCGCCCCTGCTCTTCGCGCTGAATGAATGCGGAAAATGTTTACTCTCGACTCTGATTGGTCCTCGATTCATTACTTCTTCTCCCGATCAACTGCTCCTTTTGATTTTGGCGATGCGGCTTCAAGATGCGCTAAAAAAAAACGTTATATTTTTTAAATTCCTGAACAAAAATGTAACAAAAAATGTAAAACACACTTAAAAAGTAGTGAAGGAAAAGTACAGATATTTGCTCTAAAAATGTAGTGAAGTAAAAGTAAAAGTACTGGTCTCAAATTTTACTTAAGTAAAGTACAGATACACAATTTTTTTACTTAAGTACAGTAACGAAGTACATTTACTTCGTTATGTTCCACCACTGGTATATATACACACATGTACATACACATGCACTCCCAAACACACACCTGCATGGACATGCATGCACGTATACACACTCTAATTTGATTTCTCAAATGCGTGATATTTGGATTAAAAATAAACAATGTGGACACACAGCCACACATACACACATTCCTACCCAGCACAAGCCCATTCACACCTGCCAGCAGCAGATCAACCAGTTCCTGCCTCTGATGGTTGACCTTGTCAGAGCATCTTGCTGAGAGGAATTTCTGCTCCAAGCTCGACCAGCAGCTTAAAATCAAATAAAAACATGCATCTGATGAATTTCCCACTTTGATTTGACAGAACATTGATTCCAGTTTCCGTGGCTGGCTACCTCTGTGAAGGCTCAAGGAAAAATTTCAAAGTCAAAACTTCTAAGACATTGTGGAGATTTGCGTCTGGTACGTACCGGTATTACTTTACTCTAGATTTAATGACATAAAGAGATGTTATCTTAAAAAATGTATTATAAAATGATGGAGATGAAGTCAGAGAGGCTAGACAGAGAAGTTTCAGACATGTCCAGAGAAGAGAGGGAGAATATACTGCATCAGCAAAAGCCAATGACTGTAAAATAAGATATGTCTGTGGAAAAGAGGTGAAGAAGCATGTGCAGGCAGGCTAGAACGGGAGGAGAAATTTATCAAGTGTGATGTGTGATAGAAGAGTTTCAGCTAGAATGAAAGGAAAAGTGTGAAAAACCGTGGTGAGACCGGCCATGCTGATTGGTCTAGAGACAGTGGCACTGAAGAAAAGACAGGAAAACAGAGATGGAGGTAGCAGAGAGGAAGATGCTGAGGATCTCTCTGGGAGTGACCAGGATGGACAGGATCAGAGGAACAGCACATGTTAGAGGTTTTGGAGATAAAGTCAGTGTTAGGTAAATTCTTATATACTCAACATGTTTGTGTATTTTTCAGACTTCTGTTTTAATCAGATGATGTTTTCTAGACTTTCGTTTTTATTAGAGGATGTGTGACCTTTGTTTCAACTACAGGATGTGTTTTAGACTGGTTTAAACCTGTTTTTTAGCTGTGCTCGACAATATACTCAACCGTGTCTGAAGACTCATCATTTCCTGTTTATTTCAGTAGTCTACCAATATGTTTCAATATGACAACGATGTAAATGGGCATGTTCTTAATGTTACAATAAATATGCCCTGCAGTGTGAAAGAACCAGAAGAAGGCAGAGAGCCGAGCATGTGTAACTTTCACATCCTTAAAACCTTTCTTCCCCACTGCAGTGGATAAAACTTATTAATAAGCCTCTATCTGTTCTTGCTTTGGTCAGCCAAGGGGACTTTAACGTCTGTATCTAGTATCTCTAGACCTAACAGTCAGAGAGGCCAGACTTAGATGGTTTAGACATGTACAGAGGAGAGAGAGAGCGTACATCGGAAGAAGGATGCTGGGTTTGGAACCACCAAGAAAGAGGCCTAGAGGAAGACCAAAGAGGAAGTTCATGGATACAGTGAAGGAAGACATGAAGATAGTTGGTGTGACTAAAGAGGATGCAGCAGATAGGGTTAGATAGAAGAAACTGACTTTCTGTGGAGACCCCTGAAGGGAAATGCCGAAAGAAGAAGTCCACTCATTTGCCTATATGTAGCAAAAAAGAATGTATATGTGTACACACACAGAGTATTTGAAATTATTATGCAAATAAAATTGACTTTCTAGAAACGATTTCCATTTCTGCACAAGACTAAAAGAGGCCCCAAAGTCTCCACATCAAGTCCTTAAAGTTTTAGCATAGCGTCACTTTATGTATCATCCTTTTTGAGAGTAAACTTCAAGACCTTCAGAAGGTCCTGAGCAGCATAAAATGAAGTAATTATAGAAATATAATTGTGTTTATGCAGGAGCCAGAACAAAGCCCTCTTTAAGGCAGATGTAGTGTATGCATTGGGCTCCTTAGTGAGACCCTCATTATGTCTGATCAAAGTACATCCAGCAGGAAGAGAGTAGGAGTAGAAACGAAAGAATGATGCAACACACGCCTTTCATTTGCTCATGGGACTTCGGTAAAGAAAAAGGCACCTTGCATTCCCACTGCCCGGTCCTAACGTCATCATCAAAAAATGAACAGGAAGTAGAGCGAAGTTTCCTCCGAGCTTCCGCCAGGGAGAAGAAAGTCAGTTTGAAGAAAGAACAAGAAGACTGAGTAATGTCTAGAAAACCTTTAGCAAACATGTTTTAAAGGCATCTTCTGACCCTACAATGCAATATACTCTCTGTGTTATTTAAAACAGTTTTTATAAGTTTGTTTCTGGCTTCAGTGTCATCATCGTGCCATTGAATTTATCTGAGATTGATCAGATTCCTCCCAGGGGGGCTTTGCATGATAAATTGGGATCGAAACATCCTGAACATGAACAAATGAGTGATCGATCAGACGTGTCTGAATATGATGTAAAGCATAATGTTTTGTTCTGCTTTGGTTTATGGCTGAATTTGTTTGTTTTTAAGAGGCTTTTGGGAATTGCAATGTTTTGATCTTTATATCGTTCTTCAAAAACCCCACAAAGATAAGATCTTCTCCCTCAAACACATCGAAAAAAGTGAGCATCAAACAACGTGATTGAAGATGCTTCATTCTGGGTTTAATCCTACAGTAGACAAACTATCACAAATAAACACAAAGCATCTTAATATGGCCAACAAACTCAAGAAACCGTACAGAAACACAGTCATATCTCTACTAGGGCTGAAACAGTTAATCAATTTAATCTATTTTAATCGATTATCAAAATAGTTGTCGACTAATTTGGTCGTCGATTAATCGTCTAAAAAGTTTTTGCTGTCAACTGCACTTCAATTGGTCTCCATGTGGGGCAGTGGAGAGCAAATTGACGATGGCAGCTACCAAAATAGGTGGAGAAGAAGATAGCAGCTGATCATTGGCCTTCATTTCACCCCGCCTCACGTGATCAGGCAGATTCAACAAGATGGCGGAAAGAATAACATATAAAATAATCAGAAGTTTGGATCATTTTCCGCTAAATTTGAAAAATACTTGGGTTAATATGCAAAGTTTGCGAAACAGACACGTTTTGGCACGGAAGCATAACGACGCTGCATGAACATCTGGAAAAAAAAACATGTCGGACTCTAAGCGGGAGACGGCAAACCGGAGCGAAACACAATGTTATTTCTAATAAAAAAATGTTTACAGGTCATTAAATGCACTTTTTATTGTCTGCAAAAAAAAAAACAAACAACCCAACATGGACTATTTTCTGTGGAAGACGGTTGCACTCCGCAGCAGAGTTGAGTATGAGTTGTGTTTTACACAATTACATTGTATTATATGTCGAAAAACTAATATTTATTAAATGGTCATTTTACACAATTAATCGAATAATCAATACAATAATCGGCAGATTAATTGTTTACCAAAATATTCGTTAGTTGCAGCCCTAATCTCTACATTCCAACCGCACCATTTAGATGAGTCTGTATTATGCCTAATGAAATATGACAATCTTCTAAACCGGGGGTGTAGAAGATTGTCTACACCCCCGGCGCCCTCTCTATCCAGGGCAACACAGAGATAGAGAACCAATCATCACACACTCATTCCACATTTCCTCTGCAACCAATCAATCTGAAATGCATTTTTTTTAGAAGGTGAGAGGAAATTGTAGTACTCTGAGAAAATCCATTTGCACGCGGGGAGAAAATGCAAACTCCACACAGAAAGACCAACTTCCTGTGTTGAAGCTAGCTGACATATTTCACATGAAACACTGAGTTTTTTTAACTGAGTGTACATACCAGGCCAAACAAACCTATTTGCTAGTCTGTTGAGCAAATTCTGGAAAGCTAGGTGACCAGCCCATGGGATGAAATTACCAACATTTACAACTTTTTGTTTGGTACTGTTAAGGCTTCCACTGTTCCATGGCATTGGTAAAGAATACCATTTCTTATCAGATAGGTTTTATCTGTAAAACAATCTGCTCTGCTTTTCTTCTCTACATTGTGAAAAGAGTAGAGAAGAAAGAAACCAAGGAGGTTTCTATCTGAATTACCTCTTGTTGTTACCATATTTTAAAGAGAAACTACATACCGGAGAGCTAAACTGTTTCCTCAGAGCCTGAACCAATGTCTCATAAACACCTCCATCCTTCTCAGCATGTGTTTGTTGTATTAAATCAAAATGCAAAAGTACATCTCTATCTATTACAACAGAAAATGGCAAATCTGGCACAAGAGCTACTGGCATGTGATAAGTTTGGCCACCTTTGGTCAGATAAACTTCAGCATTATGGTACACTTTATCATCACCATGAGCACAACCAATGGTAGCAGTAGCTTTCTTCCATAAACCTCTTGGTACAAGACTCTTAAACACAACAGAGTTAAAGCATCCAGAGTCCAGCAACGCATCTTCTCTGTCACCATTAATCAATACAGGTACTGTCACAACTTTTGGACCTGAACCGGTTGAGAAGGTCTAGGAACTGTACACAGCAGCGAAGGTTCAATTTGTCTAGTGGCAGGACATGTACGTATATTGGGTGTGACCTATTGCATTACATTGATAACAGCACACATCCTACTTGGGTCTTGAAAATGAATGTCTTCTAGCATCAAATTTAGTTAAAAGTTTTCTAGGGTTATTGTGCATCCTACTGTGTTTGACCACCCATTTCACCCCAAGAGGACTTACTTTTGCCCAAAGAAGTAGCTGTCACGACGCAAGTTGTGTCTTGCTTTCTTGCTTCTGGCTGGTAGAAAACTTCGGCCTGAAGTGGTGCCTCTCAGCAAAATCCGGATCTTTTTTTAAAGAATCCAAACTTCCATCTCATTGTTCATCATCCCAAGAAACTGCTTCTGAATCAATTTGTCAGAGATCTCTTGTACAGTGTAGGCTTCTGGTTTCACCCATTTGGTGGAAAGGTTCCTCAGACCCACATACAGTTGACGTGGGGACCCTCTAAGATTGGTGTCCAGAGCACCAACCCTTTTTTTGTATATCTCTGCCATTATCTCACATTTGGCCAGAATTACTTCTTTGACTTTCTCGTACTCTTGAGAGTCATCAAAACCATCGTCCTAAGAAACTGTTTCAGGATTAACTTCTTAGAGATCTTAAGGTGCAGTCATCTTTTTCCACCAGTTTATCTCTGGATGCCTGAGATTGGATGAGAGACTTCATCAGAGTAGTCAACTCCTCCAACTTATCTGGGTCATTTAGAGCAGCTGCTCCTGGCTGATGATATGAAGTGGCTTGGTCATCATTCATTAGTAAATCAGAAGTCTCAGTACTTTTACCTTTTGTCATTTTCTTCATTGTGATTTTAACGGTCGCTGCTGACACCACTTGTCATGGTTGATGGTCTAGTAGTCATGGTAAAAGCACAAGAGGAGTCTAAGAATCAATTCTTAGTCGATATCTTTATTACAAATTCCATGAATTAACATTTCACTTCCATCATTCTCCAACCATTTTCAGCCACCTGAAAACAACAAATTGCAACAACTCCCACTTCCATAGTATTTCCACCTTGGAAGCTACCATCATTACAGGTTCCCAAAGAAAACCTATTTACACAAAAATAAAATATGCACATTAAAAATTTCCCAATTCATATGAAAATAGATATTTACACATTAAAAAAAATAACTCATTAAACTACTCCTAATAAATATCAATAATTCACTCAAATAATAAAAGTATTAGTCTAAACCTCCCCTCTCAGCTTCCAATAATGTTATCTTCCTTACAATATAAGGTTGTTGAACCCTTAGTAACATCTTTTGCTGGTGGACCATTCCTAGGCGTAGAAATAATAATAAAAATAATAAAATTTTATTTGTAACGCACTTTATTTCTCCCGTGGAGATCTCAAAGTGCTACAATAACCAAAAGGAACAACAAACAGCAAAATTAAATAAAACTACAACACAAGAAAACACTAAAACTTTGGTGGAAAGCCTTTAGAAATAAAAAATGTCTTCAGTCTTTTCTTAAAAACCTCAACGCTCTGTGGAGCCCTCAAGCTCTCGGGAAGAGCGTTCCAGAGCTGTGGAGGACAGGGCCTTCCACACCAAAGTGGAGAGTTTGGTCCTTGGTTGGTGCAGGCAGTAGGAGGAGGAGCTCAGGTCTCGGACAGTGGTGTGGAGGGTTAGGAGGTGAGTCCTCATAATCACAAGACAACACAAATGAATATGCAGTGCAGCCAGTTGTAAAACAACTTTTAAAAAAAAAAAACTTTTAACAAGTGCTCCTTACTTATTAATCTTTGACTCTTTTCTTGATGTTAGTATTGCTCATTGTGACGCACACACACATATTCAGTATGTAGACATATACAGTACACGGCTCTTCAATAATGTTGTAAAATATGTAAGTTAGTCATAAAGTAAGTTGGTCATAAAGATGTGTTTAGTTTTACGATGAGTTGGAGTGTTATTTTTACAGGAAGATCTTATGCAGAATTTTATGATCCATTACTTTTATCACTAATGTAGAACATCTCACCAACCTGCCAAACCTTGTCCCAGTCTATTTGACCATATAATCTTCTTCTTCTTCTTCTTCTTTCGGCTTTTCCATTAAGGGGTCACCACAGCAAGTCAGTTTCTTCCATGTAACCCTATCTGCTGCATCCTCTTTGGTCACACCAACTATCTTCATGTCTTCCTTCACTGTATCCATGAACCTCATCTTTGGTCTTCCTCTAGTCCTCTTTCCTGGTGGTTCCAAATCCAGCATCCTTCTTCCGATGTACTCTCTCTCTCTCTCCTCTGTACGTGCCCAAACTATCTCAGTCTTGCCTCTCTAACTTTATCCCCAAAACCTCTAACATGTGCTGTTCCTCTGATCCTGTCCATCCTGGTCACTCCCAGAGAGATCCTCAGCATCTTCATCTCTGCTACCTCCATCTCTGCTTCCTGTATTTTCTTCAGTGCTACTGTTTCTACACCAAACAGCATGGCCGGTCTCACCACGGTTTTGTACACTTTTCCTTTCATTCTAGCTGAAACTCTTCTATCACACATCACACCTGATACTTTCCTCCACCCATTCCAGCCTGCCTGAACATTCTTCTTCACCTCTTTTCCACACTCTCCATTGCTCTGGACTGTTGATCCTGGATACTTAAAATCTTCCACCTTCTTTATCTCTTCTCCCTGTAACCTCACTTTTCCATTTGGATCCCTCTCATTCACACACATGTACTCTGTTTTACTCTGACTAATCTTCATTCCTCTTCTTTCTAGTGCAAACCTCCACCTCTCCAGCTTTTCCTCCACCTCTTCTCTCCTCTCACTACAGATCACAATGTCATCTGCAAATTTGACCATATAATAATAATAATTATTACAGCCCTTTTTAACCTTGTAACATTTGGATGTTCCAAAACTCAAATACTGCATAAGATACAATGAGAAAAATTATTTTCTTGAGATGGGATGTCCTGCAGTGGCACATGACCTTTTTCTCCTGGTGCTTCATTCATTCATTAAAGCTAAAAGTTTCAGTCTACACCTCTGTGGACGTAAAGAACATTCAGAACAAGTGCTAACTAATGATGAAGATCAAATTTATCTCTTGTTAGGTGACCATTTTTTTCATCCCTGCATCCTGATGTGGCTGCACCTCCTGGGCTGTAGATGAGTTGTCTGTAATTGGCCGGCGCGGATGATTGGGAAGCAGCTCCTGGAGATGTTTAGCTCCCCACGGATCGAGTGATGGACGGGAGTTTAATGAACAAGTGAGTGAATCATCCACAGAATGACTTCCTGCTCTTCATTGGAGAGAGGAGGTGATGTAAAGCTAATGTGGAGCAGAAAAGATGAATGGAAAAGCTCTAGAGAAAATGAGTTAAGATGTAAATAGTGTAAGATTGTTTTAAAGCAGAAGAGATAACATACATAGCATTTACTGGAATAAAATGGTGATTGAATATAATTAAATACCATGACGGTGGGACCACTTTCCTTCTAGACGAGTCAGAAGTAGACCATAGGACTTTTTATTGTATCTTCAAAGTCACACTGAAAGAAACTCCACCGATGAGAAACAGTGGACTGATACGTTGGGTCCAATGTTTTTTTTTAACCATACAAAAATGATTGGCTGAGGTTTTGTCATGATGGGGAAGGATGAGAACCCAATTGCAGGATTTCAAAACAAGGTTTATTAACACAATTCAGTTAAGTCTGTAAAGCAAAGGGCACAGGATTAACTCAGGATTTCAAAAGTTCAAATAATAACAAAGTTCAAACATGGTCAGGCAGCCATTGTGACCTGGCTGGAAGGGATGGTGTGACCCGACCTGGAAGTCTGGGGTGATTGCCCTTACAATAGATGGCACGGTCCACAGGTGTGTAGAATCAGAAACTAATCAGGGTGATGAGGAACATCCAGGGCTCCCTCTGGCGGCAATTAAGAGGATCCTAACAGGTTTTTAATCTCTTACACAGTCCACAATTTATTAAACATGTTTTTTTTTTTTTTTTATTAGCATGATGAAAGCTGGTTCGGGTAACATTTCAAATTAGAATAAGAGGAAGATTCACAAAAATGCATTCTTTTAATCGAGGTACAAATGACTGGAGGCTTGAAAAGAAGGTAAAAATCCAGAAAAAGTATACAGAAGGTCGTGGGTTCGAGTCCCGGGAGGGGACAAGGAATGGAACACTGTCCTTTCTGTGTGGAGTTTGCATGTTCTCCCTGTGTTTGCGTGGGTTTTCTCCGGGTACTCTGGTTTCCTCCCACCCTCCAAAGACATGCATGGTAGGTTGATTGGCCGGTTCCAAATTGCCCCTAGGAAATGAATGAGTGTTTGTATGGATGGTTGTATGTGTGTGGCCCCGCGACAGACTGGCGACCTGTTCGGGGTGTACCCTGCCCTTCGCCTTAAATTAGCCGGGATAGGCTCCGGCACCCACCGCAACCCCGAAAGGGACAGACGGATAAGAAGATGACTGACTGACTAAGCTAGCTTTCTTTCCCTGAGAACTTGATGGTGTGTTAATTCAGCGGAAAAAATATTATAAAGCATTTTTCCTGTTTACCCCGCTACATCAATTCCTCCTATTTTCATTCCCATTCTTTTCTCTCAGTTCTTTCTCACTTACAGTTTTCAGCCTCACAGCTAAATGTGCTGAGAAAATAAATTGCTGCCTTTATAATAAGTGGTGCTAATGCAGACGAATGGCGCATGATCTGCGAGCAGCAAAGCCTCTCAGACATCAGCCACACACTTGCATTTCCATAATAAACGGCACTGGAAGCAAAGCCTGCTGAGAGTTTAGTCTTCAAACCATTTTCAGGGGTCCCTTCATACGCATTGACTTCTAATGATCCAACGTTCACATAACACACAAACAGAGAGGAAATTATGGATCAATTATAAATTAAATTAGTGTGAATCTGTAAAATGACTGTGTGAATGGATTATGTAAATTTACTCCTCGTGGGGTGAGTTATAAATAATCAACAAAACCAGAGGACGCTTAGATTCATAATTTGGTTCTTTGGGTCACCACCCGCAGCAGGAAGGACTACATCTCCAAGGAGGGAAAACTACGTCTCCTATAAGTTAAACTATTTTACTTTTTATATCACTTTTCAAATATATTATATAACTTCTTATATTACTTTTCAACTATATATTATTTTACTTTTTATATTACTTTTCAAATATATTATATTACTTTTTATATTATATTTTTAACTTACCGTAATTTCACGACCATTAGGCGCACCGTACGAAAAGACGCAGTCTCAGTCACACACCGCCTTACAACAACAAACACGCAAATGTGCGTATTAAAAAATAGATTGGGAGCAAAACTGAGTTTGGTTGTGCTTTATTTAAGTAGTAACGATACTAAACAAGCACATTACCGGTAATAGTCTTTATTCAAATCCGTCAAAGTCCTCATCCTCTGTTTCTGAATCGAACAGCTGCGCAAAAAAACAACAGAGCAGGTCCACTTCGCTCCTCGCTGTTAAAGTCACTGTCTGTACTGTGCGGCTCCTCAGAAAGGATACCAGCTTTTGCGAAAGCTCGGATAACAGTACCAGCAGACACGTTAGTCCAAGCATCTACAATCCATTGACCCGTTAATGCTGAAATTTCTCGCGGCGGCTCGATTCCCATGTTCCTCCGCGTAGCTGATTGCCTTCAGCTTAAACTGAGCGTCATAAGCGTGTCTCTTTGCCATTTTCAGGGTTAAAACCCAAATAAAAGACGTTTATATGCGCCTTATAGCAGTGAAATTGCGGTACTAGTCCAGGTAAGTTCATTTTAGAGTTAATAAACATTTAAATTCGTTCCCGCCAAACAAAACATGTAATTATCTCCAAAGTCAAACTCCATAAAATGACATAAATACAAATAACATGCACATATTCCGGCGTAGATTATTAAAATGCTCTAAAAAGCACCATAATGATCTAATTTGTAGCAGTAAAGCATCAGCACTCCTGGATGATGGACACCATTCACCCCTCCTTACCCCTGTGCCCTGCAGAGCATTTAATCCACTTTCACAACTCCAAATGAATGCTAATGCTCGTCTGCCTCCTCGGGATGTGTAAATGTGTTAACAAGTTCTCTGAGGTGAGATGGTGTTGCCCCCGTGTAGGTGTGATGCAACTCAATGCAAAACCACCCTTCAGTTAAAAGCCAACACCAGAAAATAAAATGAATTATAAATAACTACATTTCTGCTTTTTTTCCCAGCTTTACATTCTGGTTTCTACAACCTGCGGAGGTCACAGCACAAGCTACACTCAAAGACATATAAATAATTTCTGAGGCGAGTCCACTCACCTTCACAAAGACAAATTAATCAAGATGAATAATCAGAGAAACCGGTGGAGAAGCTCTAGTTTCTACCGGGTGGATGTGAGGCCAGATCAAGGTGAGAGGAAGAGTTTTTCTTAGAAACAAACAGAGATGAAAACACACTTTAATCTCCTCTTAAAGCTTCGTGAAGCAGAAGCTTGGAGAAGGTTGAAGAGTCAAATGTGTTTTACATGCCAGTGTTTACTCTGATGCCTGACAGAAATACTGATGGAGGAAAGATTTTTAAAGCTTCCAGGTTTGTTTGGAAGTGCACCCACATCTGACCCGACCGATGGAAATAATAAAAAAAAAAAAAAAAAAAAAAATCTTTTTGAAACCTGTTTGTTTTCTTATCGACTAAACAAAGGGTCAACCAGCCAAAATTTATTGATCAGAAATGATGAAATATTTTTTATATTCACTGCTTTTTTTAAAAGAGAGCATTAACACAAAATTTATGAATCTTTTTGTCACATTTTTCTTTGGGGTAGTGTTAATGTGTAGAGTACAGTTCATGTACAGTGGTGGATCCGTAGTGCCTTCGAAGCCTTCTCATCTTCTTTCGGCATTTCCCTTCAGCGTTCGCCTCACACATCACATCTAATACTTTTCTCCACCCTTTCCACCCTCGCTGCATATGCTTCTTCACCTCTTTTCCACACTCTCCATTGCTCTGGACTGTTGATCCTAAGTACTTAAAATCTTCCACCTTCTTTATCTCTTCTCCCTGTAACCTCACTTTTCCATTTGGATCCCTCTCATTCACACACATGTACTCTGTTTTACTCTGATTAATCTTCATTCCTCTTCTTTCTAGTGCAAACCTCCACCTCTCCAGCTTTTCCTCCACCTCTTCCCTCCTCTCACTATAAATAGCTGTGTCAGGAGAGTAGTCTGTTCTCCCTCTGTGTCCTGTTTAGTAGTCTGTTCCCCCTCTGTGTCCTGCTTCCCCTCTTCTCTGTGTCTGTGCAACTAGTCACACCTGAAACTAATCTACTCATCAGCTGCAGTATAAATGGAACAGTTTTTGACACTCTTCGCCAGATCGTTGTTTTTCATGCTTGACTTGTTATCCAGTTTTTTGGCTCCAGCTCCTACATCAGAACCTGCCTAGTTTATCTGTTTTGTCTTCTTTATTTGGACTTTTTATCAATCTAATAAATCTGCTTGTGATTTTTCATCTGAGCCTGTGTTGTGTCAAGGGTATATTTTTGGCCTCAGCTCCACATCATGACAAGCTGAATCGTAAAATGCTGTTAATTATATTCTAGCAATTGATATTTATAAAATATTTCCAAATTGTTTCGCTGTTTTCTTGAATAGCATCTCCAAAAGCTGCATCGCATTTGAACGTGCGTTGTCACAATAAAGCAGCTAGCCGCTGTTACCGGTTACAGGTTAAAATCAGCAGAGCTTTTATAAATGCTTTCAGAATCCATTCTGCTGGCTCTCATTATACTAAATCAACAGGAATTACATTTTTTAGTCAACCAATTTGAGTGTCTCAAAGTCTGAAAGCTCAGGATATGTAACTGTTTCACACTTGTGGATAAATTAGTCAGGCAAAATATTGGTTCAGCAATTTCAGCATCACTGCTGGGCTACGTGTATGGAAAAATTGATTGCTGTGAAACTTTTTCGATATGGAAACCAAAACCGGAGATGGAGAATAAAAAGAATTGGTGACTGATTTACTTTGACGATCACTTTCAAGACAAATTTTCAAAATGACACATATTTTGTAGAGCTTTTTCATTTGTAATATCCAAGCAATTTTTCTGCATTAATTCAACCTCGACAGAACGGTATTAAAACCATAAAACAGTTATCGAGGGGCTTTTTGATGTGGATGGAGTACTATTAAATTTCTTGGAATAAAATGTTTGGTTCATAAAGTGTGAAGCAAAAAAAAATGAGTGCAAAATGAGAGAAATACTGAAAGAACTTGATTTGTTTGCTTTAAGATTGGGTTTGAATTATGCAGATTATTCAATTAATTATCAGACATAACAAAGTAACATGTTTGTATTTTGCAGATCATTTGATAGTTTTCTTATTTTTTTGTGGTTTGAAAGTCAAGCATGTGTATTTTTATCAGAGCCTGAATGTTCTTATGTGTGCATGGAATCAAAAGTATACCTACGCTTAGTTTGAATGAAGACACTTCTGGTTCCTCACGAACAAACATTTGGGTTCTTGGATGAAGTACCCAAATGTTCTTCAATGGACAAATGGACAAACCCAATTCCAATGACCATCCTCTCTACCCACTCCTGGACGAACAGCAGAGCTCCTTCTCCAAGAGGCTCAGACAGCTCCACTCGAGAACATCTTGTTACCAGAGGTTTTTCTTTCCGTACGTGATCGGGCTCTACAACGACTCACTTAGCAGATAGGAAGTTGTTGCTGTGACACAAATTTTCCATGTGTGGGATCATTAAAGTATATTCTGATTCTGTGTACCTTCAGTATGTAACCAAATTAGACATATATTTTGTGATATACATCTGAGCATATCTACGTTCCCAGCTGGTGACCGAAAGAATGAAATTGCGGATATAAGCGATGAGCTTCCTCCGCAGGGTACCTGGGCTCTCACTAAACTAACAACTAATGTAATTTCGTACGCTCTCAAAGTCCCAAATCTATTAAATTATGGAGCTGATTGAAGCAACTATTTCCTCTTGTTTGCTTGGCTCTCAATCAAGAAAAAAAATCTATTTTTCTAGGAGAAGCTTTTATTTTAAGGCCTTCACAATAGTTCAGTGGTTAAGTGTGTGGCCTCTTTTCAAGATGGTTGGGGTTTGAGTACGGTAGTGGGGCAGAGGGTTGAATATTTCAATTATGCAAACATGTGGAGTTTGCATGTTCTACTTCTGTATGTGTTACGACTCGTATGGTTTAGGGTTAGGCCGATAGACGGATGTTATATTGATCCCCAGGAGTGAAACAATCAATTGAAAATTGAGGAAGAGTAGGGTTTTGAAAAAAATAAACTATTTATTCACAATCAATCTTTAACCGTTTCTCAACAACTAAAAAGCTTCTCTTGGGAATGCTGCAGATGGGTCCTCTCACAGCTTGGCACCAGTTCTTTTTAATCAGCCAACTAGCAATCACCTTTAACTGCCAACAGGTGGGGAAGGTTGGAAGCCTGGGTGGCAGAGATAAGGGAAAAACACAAGAGAGCAACAAAAATCTCCCAAAAGGCTTTGCCCATAACAGTATGTATGGGTTTTCTCTGTGTGTGTGGATGGTTGTCTTAATGTATGGCTCCGCAATAGACTGGCGACCTGTTTAGCGTGTACCCAGCCTCTTGCCTGTTATCGGCTGAGATAGGCTCCTGTATCCTGCGCAACCCCATTAGGGATAAGTGGTTCTGAAGATGAATGAACAAAGCTTTTATTTCATTATGTACACAGATATTTAGAATTCAGGCTGATGGAGGATTCTCTGTATGGGTTCTCTCGATCTGGGCGAGGAGCGGCTTATCACCGAGCTCCTCCCGAATGAAAGAGCTCCTCACCCAATCTCTGAGTGAGAGCCCAGCCACCCTGCAGAAGAAGCTCATTACGGCCGCTTGTATCCATAATATCCTTCTTTCGGTCACCACCCACAGCCGGTGACCATAGTTGAGGGTAGGAACGTAGATCGACTTGTAAATAAAGAGCTTTGCTTTTTGGCTCAGCTCTCTCTTTACCACGACGGACCGATGCAGCGTCCTAGTTATTGCTGATGCCGCACCGATCCGCCTGTCGATCTCCTGCTCCATCCTTCCACTACTCGTGAACAAGACCCCGAGATACTTAAACTCCTCCACTTTGGACAGTATCATGTAGACACTGTGAATTTTAAATGAACCATCTTGTATTTATGATCTGTTTCTTGGATTAAGGGATAAATCATTAAAAAGTTTAAGGCAGTAATTTCCGGATCATGTGTTGGAATGTTACCCCCTTTTGTATCTATTGGGGTGAGTTTTGGTTAATCTCCAGCTTTTTTTACTACAAATATCAGACCCATCTCCACTGTCTCCGATGGGTTGGAGTGATAGAGAGAGCCTCCATCTCCACTTCCCATTAGCATAGTCAGCAGCTGTGAAAGGGCAGAGAACCGGCTGGCTGGAGATTTATCAGAATGTCACCAAACGCCTCCTTAGCCCTGACACCCCATGCAACACACACACACACACACACACATATTTGTAGCTGCCGCACTTCAGACCAGGGTTAGGTCGGGGTCAAACTGATATGTCACGAACAGTCATGTCATCCTAACAAGTCACATAGGGCTAGAGAGAGTGTGTGTGTGCCTGTTTGTAAGGATGTATTTGTGTGTGTGGTGTTTCTATCCAGTCAGTGATTTCATGTCAATGTATTTTCCTGCCACATCCCAACATGCTTCGCTGAAAGATGGAGGTCATTCAGCTCAGTTGGAGGTAGAGCCTTCATCTACTGAAAAAGCTCCCGGCTCATGCGAGAGAAAAAGACAAAATGTCTTCAATGAAAGTTTAACATTCCATTTTGGAAATGCTTTTGACCAGGCCAGCTAGAAAAAGATTTATCCTAATAATTCCTATCAGACTGTTGGGAGCCAGAAGCTGAGGAAAACATGGTACAGATCATCTACAGATCCTTGTACTGTTTTCCACCATTTTCATCCTTGGACCATGGAGTTAGTCATATTTTTAATTTCCACAATGAAATTTACATCTCATCCCACTCTCCCACTGTCCTCTGGGTAAGCAGAGTTAGTTCCAGATGCCTGGCTCATTGTGGATGTCCTACAGATATCTGTGATCCCATCTGGGCTACTGTTTCAACCTGTGGGACCCTCAAAAAGCTCACTCCTGGTTTGCAAGCTAGTTGCCATAGGAATGCGGAATAGACCAATGACTGCATAGCTCTGGGTTTGTGAATTCAAAATTGCACCATTTGTGAGGCGTGAAATGGCAAGTGAATTACCTCCATCGCAAGGTCCCCGTACAGCCAATGAATGGATCCTGCAAACTTGAACTATGGTAGATGTAGGTAGTCTAATCTGTAATCCCAATCGTAAATATCTTCTGCATGTCTGTCATAGGACAAGTTCTCCACTCAAAACGGTTTTGGGGGATGCCCCCCACACCCCTCTGTACGGGCAAGCACCATAGGTGCTTGTTTTGTGCCCTCCCTCAATCCCTTACAAAATTCTGTATTCGCCAAAGGGAACAGGAGCAGTTGGATGGCATGCTTTGGTACCTGCTAGATTACACCAATAGAATGGCGTGCTAGATTTTTTAAACAAGCGTGTTAAATGTTACATCAAGAGCATTAAATTTCAAATCTAGCAGCGCTAGGTCTGAAATCTAGTGCGATAGCGCTTAAAAACGTGCATTTAGCGGCGCTAGGTTTTAAATCTAAGCGCTTGATGTAACATTTTGCTTGTTTTAATATCTAACACGCTTGTTTTACGTGCGTGTTTTGGGCCCGATGGCTTTCCATATCTGTGCACACTGTTTATTTTGACAGCGTGTGCAACATAGACACACACATTTTAATGGGTGCAGTGTTGTTGTATCTTAGGCGCCATCTTGTGACAAAACATCAGAATTGCAAGAAAAATAAAACTAACAACGTTTATTTATTTAATTTTTCAAGTTCAGCGTGCCGGATTAAACCCTTTAACGGGCCACATGTGGCCCACGGGCCGTAGTTTGCCCATGCCTGGTTTAGAAGAACATTTAAACACACACATTTTAATGGGAGCAGTGTTGTTGTATTTTTGGCACTATCTAGTGACGAACATTAAAAAAAAAAAAAAAAAAAAAATCAAGAAAAATCAAACTAAAATGGTTTATTTTTTTTTTCTTTTCTAGTTCGGCGGCCCGGATTAAAATGTTTGACGGGCCGCATGTGGCCCACGTGCCGTATTTTGCCCATGCCTGGTATAAGATGTTATTTGTCTCTATGTAGCCCTACAACCTGGTGTCAAGAACGAGGCTCTAAGAACAGGGATGCTCTTGTTAATTTATTTTTTACTGTGCTGTCAGATTAACTGCGTGTAGAAAGCAACTTTGTTGAGACACTGGGATGAAGAAATAAAAATAGAACCTCCAGTCAGAATATCAAACATTAACCACACTATGTCCTCATTAACTATAATCTCTATCATTTATTAATTCATTCATTCACTTTCTGAACATAAAAACACACATTTTGGCTTCATTTTCAGGTAAACACCTACTGTGATCTCTAGGTAAGATGTGAAGATTTTATAGAGTAGGAATGAGAGGTAAAGTGTCAGAAAACGGCTCCTAAAACCCACCTAATTGTCACCAAAGTTCTTTTCTTCCACTCCGGTGGAGGAGAGAGCAGATATGTTTTTGTTTTTCCTGCTTTAAGCTTCTCAAACTGTTCCCGCTGCCCCCACACCCACCAAAAAAGGCTTATAGTGTTTAACTTTGATGTGGTGCACGCTGGCCTGGCACACACACAAACAAATCCAAAATTAAGCTCTTTAGCATACACAGACAACTTTAAGCTGCTAATTTGGCCTTCAAGCGAGCTGGAGATGAAATTTACAGGGAATTTATCAAACTTTTTGGGAGATTCTGAATGAGATTCGTATTTAGACATTTAAACATGTGTTTGAGAATTTTTTTATTTAAAGTCTCATCAGTGCAAAAGATGCCAAAAAACTGAGAATTAAAGGTGAATAGGTGGATAGTAGGGCTGAAACAGTTAATCGATTTAATCGATTATAATCGATTATCAAAATAGTTGCCTATTAATTTGGTCATCGATTAATCGTCTAAAAAGTTTTTACTGTCAACTGCACTTAAATTGGTCTCCATGTGGGGCAGTAGAGAGCAAATCGACGATGCAAGCTACCAAAATAGGAGGAGAAGAAGACAGCAGCCAATCATTGGCCTTCATTTCACCCCGCCTCACGTGATTAGGCAGATTCAACAAGATGGCGGACAGAAAAACACAAACAAAATATCCAAAGTTTGGATCATTTTCCGCTAAATTTGAAAAAGACTCGCGTTACTATGCAAAGTTTGCGAAACGGACATGTTTTGGAACGGAAGCATAACGACGCTGCACGAACATCTGAAAAAAAAAAACATGTCGGACTCGAAGCGGGAGACGGCAAACCGGAGCGATACACAATGTTATTTCTAATAAAAACAATTTTACAGGTCGCTAAATACACTTTTTATTGTCAGCAAAAAAACAAAAACAACCCAACAGGTACTATTTTCTGTGGAAAAAGGTAAAAGGAAAACGATAAAAAATAAATGGAAATAAAATAAAAAGAAAGTAAAAAGAAAAGAAAAACAAAAAAGCAATATTTATTAAATTGTCATTTTATCCGATTAATCGAATAATCGACTCAATAATCGACAGATTAACTGATTATCAAAATAATCGTTAGTTGCAGCCCTAGTTGATAGGTTGTTGAAAGTGTCTGTATGAGAAAATAAAAAGAATAAATCAGAACCATGAATGGCAATAACCTTGGATGAGGTTCATTACTTTTCAATGCTCGAGTCTTTCAAGTCTGAGAGGAAGAACCTGTGAATAAATTCATGTATCAATGCTTTTCTTTTATTTCAGGGATTAAGCTGAAGAATATTCGTCCTTCTCCATTTCAATATTCCTGATAGGGGTGGTGAAGCAAATTTGAAGGATAGAGTTTTTCTGACTGACTTTTTAATCGACAGAAAAACGGAGGCCAGGTTTACTGAGGTGAACTTGAATTTAGTGGTCCAATAGTAACGTTCAATTTGAAATAGTTTCTTTGTGTCTTTTCAACACATCACTATAGCTTCAAATCATCTGTTTCTTACTCCCCCAGCAGTGTGGGCTGATGGGAAATTTGACAGTCTGATCCGTAAGAACTGAGTCGCTACCTCCCACATACTCATGTGGGAGGTGTGGGGCAAGGATGATGGCTGCTATATCTTATCTTTCTTCTCTTAGAGGAGGTCTGCGAGCTCATTCAGATGGTTCTTAACTCGTAATAAATGTGAGGTAAATTTAACGCTTTCCTATAATCAATATTAATTTGCTAAAGTGGAAGATTGAGCACATTTACACAGTTGGTTAGAACTGTGGCCTCGTGAGGAAGAAGGTTGGGGAATGAGCTCTGGTGGGGCGATACTTAAAATGCTTGCCATTCTGTGTGGTTTGCATCTGGAATTTGCATCTTCTCTCCGTGTCTGTGTGGGTTTTTTTTCAGGTGCTCTGGCTTCCCCCCAGCCTCCAAAGATGTGGATCTTAGGTTGGTTGGCCATTGAGAAAATGCCCCTTAGAATGTGTATAAGACAGGGGTGGGCAAACTTTTTGACTCGCGGGCCACACTGAGTTCTAACATTTGACAAGCAGGCCAGAACAGGATCAGATGGATGGCATGCTTTGGTAACTGCTAGATTACACCAATAGAATAGCCCACTAGATTTTAAACAAGCGCGTCAAATGTTACATCAAGGGCGTTAAATTTCAAATCTAGCAGCGCTAGGTCTGAAATTTAGTGCGATAGCGCTTAAAAACATGCATTTAGCGGCGCTAGGTTTGATATCTAAGCGCTTGATGTAACATTTAGCTTTATTTTAACGTCTAACACGTTGCACGTAAACATGCACTTGTTTACGTGCATGTTTTGACCCCGATGGCTTTCCATATTTGTGCACACTGTTTATTTTGACAGCGTGTGCAACACACACACACACATTTTAACGGGTGCAGTGTTGTTGTATCTTTGGCGCAATCTAGTGACAAAACATCACAATTGTAGTAAAAATAAAACTAACAACGTTTATTTATTTAATTTTTCAAGTTCAGCGTGCAGTATTTGCCTTGAGGATGCTGATAGAGAAGTACAGGGAAGGTCTGAGGGAGCTGCACTGTGTCTTTGTAGATCTTGAGAAAGCGTATGACAGGGTACCTAGAGAAGAACTATGGTATTGTATGAGGAGGTCTGGCGTGACGGAGAAGTATGTTAGAGCGGTGCAGGACATGTATGAGGGCTGTAAGACAGTGGTGAGGTGTGCTGTTGGTGAGACAGAGGAGTTCAGTGTGGGGGTGGGACTGCACCAAGGATCTGCTCTGAGTCCTTTGCTGTTTGCTATGGTCATGGACAGGCTGACTGACGAGGTCAGACAGGAATCTCCATGGACAATGATGTTTGCAGATGACATTGTGATCTGTAGTGAGAGGAGGGAAGAGGTGGAGGAAAAGCTGGAGAGGTGGAGGTTTGCACTAGAAAGAAGAGGAATGAAGATTAGTCAGAGTAAGACAGAGTATTTGTGTGTGAATGAGAGGGATCCAAATGGAAAAGTGAGGTTACAGGGAGAAGAGATAAACAAGGTGGAAGATTTTAAGTACTTGGGATCAACAGTCCAGAGCAATGGAGAGTGTGGAAAAGAGGTGAAGAAGCGTGTTCAAGCAGGCTGGAACGGGTGGAGAAAAGTATCAGGTGTGATGTGTGACAGAAGAGTTTCAGCTAAAATGAAAGGAAAAGTGTACAAAACCGTGGTGAGACCCGCCATGCTGTTTGGTCTAGAAACAGTGCCACTGAGGAAAAGACAGGAAGCAGAGATGGAGGTAGCAGAGATGAAGATGCTGAGGATCTCTCTGGGAGTTACCAGGATGGACAGGATCAGAAATGAGTATATCAGAGGAACAGCACATGTTAGAGGTTTTGGAGATAAAGTCCGGGAGGCCAGACTGAGATGGTTTGGACATGTACAGAGGAGAGAGACCGAGTACATCGGCAGAAGGATGCTGGATTTGGAACCACCAGGAAAGAGGGCTAGAGGAAGACCAAAGAGGAGGTTCATGGATACAGTGAAGGAAGACATGAAGATAGTTGGCGTGACTGAAGAGGATGCAGCAGATAGGGTTAGATGGAAGAAACTGACTTGCTGTGGCGACCCCTGAAGGGAAATGCCGAAAGGAGAAGAAGAAGAAGCGTGCCACCCACCGAAAGAATGAGATCGCGGGTACAAGCGGCCGAAATGAGCTTCCTCCGCAGCGTGGCTGGGCTCTCACTCAGAGATCGGGTGAGGAGCTCTGCCATCCGGGAGGAGCTCGGTGTCGAGCCGCTCCTCCTCCAGGTCAAGAGGAGCCAGATGGGGTGGTTCGGGCATCTGGTCAGGATGCCTCCGAGCGCCTCACGGGCGAGGTGTTTTGGGCACGTTTCACCGGAAGAAGAGCAAGGGGCAAACCCCGGACCCGCTGGAGAGACTATGTCTCACAGCTGGCCGGGGAACGACTTGGGATCCTTCCAGGATGAGCTGGAGGATGCAGCCGGGGAGAGAGAGGCCTGGGCTGCCCACTTAAGGCTGTTGCCCCCGCGACCCGACCCCGGAACAAGCGGAAGATGACAGAACGGAACGGAAAGTTCAGCGTGCCGGATTAAACCCTTTAACGGGCCGCATGTGGCCCACGGGCCGTAGTTTGCCCATGCCTGGTTTAGAAAAACATTTAACCTTACAATTAATATGTTTTTTTATCCCAATTCTAAACAAAAATATTCAAAGAAGCTTTTCTTTGGAGAGCATGAATGAAAGAAAAAAAAATATCATACCAATCTGTTTACTACTTAAACGATGAAGTTATGATGATCTTTTAGAAAACGTGCAGATATTGCATTTTTTTTTCTGCTTCTAAGTCTCTGCAGCGAGGGAATTTAAAAAAGACTGACTGAAGAGAAGAACAAAAACAGTGTGAGACCCAGAAGTCTGGCGGTGGACCTGTGGAGGAGATATCTGACAGAGAGCATCAGGAGCCACTGAGGATGCTGGGAATTAATCTGGAGCTCAGAGGGTTGCTGGGTGTCGGTTCAACGCTTGCGCCTCTGCAAAGGTTTAAGATCCAAACACTTTGAAATGTGTTAAATAACTGCAGGCGCTGGACATCAGGGGGTGTTTGATTTGTCTCAGTTAAGATATTGACCACCAGGTTGGACCTCACAGATACCTTTTATCCTTCTACCGAGTCTCTGTGGAAGCCACCAACACTTCCAAACTGGAAATGTGGTAAGATGGTGTTGAATGGTACCCATTCTGCTGAGTGTGTCCCTTTTGAAAATCAAGTTTGGTGCTTTTTTTTTCTACATTTTAAATTAAGTAGAAAGATCATTTCCAGCATTTTGCATGATGCTGAATTATTTTCACTTACTGAACTAAATAGGGCCAGAAATATATTATTAAACTACACCATTTAAAGACATAGGTGGACATTTTTAACTCCCAACCTTGTAAAATTGACTAAAAACACAGCAAATATGTGTTTATGACTTCATAAAAGGTGTTATTTGTCACACACTGAATCACACTCAGAGCGAGAAACCATGAATATGTGTCTGAAATGAGCTTCGCAGCGTCTGACTCATGTCTGGAATATCTTTAAATTAGTCCATATTTAGACATGAAGACATCTGTGGAAAGTTAGATTTTGTAACAAAGCCAGATTGAATGCATTAGGAAATCCAAAGAGTCCAAGATAGTTTTTTTTTTTTCCAGTTAAATCCATTTATTAATATTTATCCCTTAAAGTTAGACTTTCTGCTGCCACTACTTGTTGTACCTGTGAAAAAATAATAAAATAAACAGGACTTAAGTGGAGAATCTGAAAAGCCGGAAGTGTGTGGATGGAGAGATAGGAAAGTGGGATAATCCTGTTAGCCACTAATCGCCAAGGCAACATGTTGGGAGGATACATGTACAGTGTCAGAGATTGGAACCTGCACCTTACCACTCGGTAACAAAATCTGTCAGCACCAATATCATGAGGACTTTTCTGATTGCAGTCACACGATGAGGCACATGTAAGCTGTTAAAACACTCCATGTCTGCCTGGGGACTCAGTTTCCAGCTACCAGATGGAATTAGAGGTCTGAATGTAAAGGTTTCGATGAGGGTGAGATTTAAAGTGAATGTAAGTAGACGGAGGGTCCTCACAGGATGGCACAGCCATGACTGTGTGTGTTTCGGGGAAGGCTAGGTCTGCAGATCCATTACCCATTATCACTCAGTGCCTCGGGGATTACTGTGGATAAAGTGAGAGAGAAAGGTGGAAGAAAAGGAAAGAATGGAGACTTATACTCATATCGGGCTGCCTCTGTTTGCCTCACCCCACAATCATTCAGCTAACGGCTCGGTTGGTCACACACATAATCCTTACGGAGGAGTCGGATGAAACCTTCATTAAAATGCTTAATATGTTTACAAGAAGAAAGTTTCTTCTTCTTGGTTCTTCTTCTTCTTCTTTCGGCATTTCCCTTTAGGGGTCGCCACAGCAAGTCAGTTTCTTCCATCTAACCCTATCTGCTGTATCCTCTTCGGTCACACCAACTATCTTCATGTCTTCCTTCACTGTATCCATGAACCTCCTCTTTGGTCTTCCTCTAGTCCTCTTTCCTGGTGGTTCCAAATCCAGCATCCTACAGCCGATCTACTCTCTCTCTCTCCTCTGCACATGTCCAAACCATCTCAGTCTTGCCTCTCTGACTTTATCTCCAAAACCTCTAACATGTGCTGTTCCTCTTACATAGTAATTCCTAATCCTGTCCATCCTGGTCACTCCCAGAGAGATCCTCAGCTTCTTCATCTCTGCTACCTCCATCTCTGCTTCCTGTCTTTTCCTCGGTGGCACTATCTCTACACCAAACAGCATGGTCGCTCTCACCACGGTTTTGTACACTTTTCCTTTCATTTTAGTTGAAACTCTTCTGTCACACATCACGCTTGATACTTTCCTCCACCCATTCCAGCCTGCCTGCACACACTTCTTCACCTCTTTTCCACACTCTCCATTGCTCTGGACTGTTGATTCTAAGTACTCAAAATCTTCCACCTTCTTTTTCTCCTCTCCTTGTAACCTCACTTTTCCATTTGGATCCCTCTCATTCACACACATGTACTCTGTCTTACTCTGACTAATCTTCATTCCTCTTCTTTCTAGTGCAAACCTCCACCTCTCCAGATTTTCCTCCACCTCTTCCCTCTTCTCACTACAGATCACAATGTCATCTACAAACACCATTGTCTTGTATAGGATCACGTTTCTTAAAAAAAAGTTCATCAATTCTTTCTGAAGTATTATAATTAGTGTGGACGCTTGTTGATTTTCCACAACATTCTTCCCTTAATCATGAAGTTTCCTAAACCCCTGCAGTTAGGGCATGTCCCTGTGTATGATCCATAGAAGGCACTCCATCTTTTTTACAATCACCATGGTTTAAAATTTAGAGTTCTAGTTCACATCCTGGCTGTTTCACACTAAGTTGTGGATCGGTCCGGTGAGAGTTCTCAATCATGACCTGATGAAGCCAACAGGACCACATCATCTGTAAAAAGCAAAGACCCAATCCTGAGGCTGTTAAACGGATCCCCACTACCACACCTGTAGAAATTATGTCCATAAAGAATCGGTGACAAAGCATAGCCTTAGCAGAGGCTAACTCTCACTGGACATGGATCTGACTCACTACAGAAAATTCAGTTATGTTGAAAGATTGATTTTTAAAAAATATAACAAACTAATCAAATGGACTTGTCATCTAAAGCAGAAAAATAACTTCAGATTTGTCTTCTATCTCCGGGTCTTTTCTGGTAGAGGAGTTAAGCACCCATAGATCTTATTTGCCAGTGATGGTGGGGTGCAGCGTGTGATGGGCAGGTAGATTGAAGCTTAGTCAGCAGTAATTGGAGCCCTGCTCTGGTGTGGGGTGGAAAACAAAGAGCAGAGTCAAGAAGTACAGCTCTCAATTTACTGGTCTATTTGCATGCCGAGCTGCACCGATGGTCCAGAAATGTCTGCAGAGACCAAACGAACGGAATTGCAGATTCAAGGGGTCGGAGTTTGCTTTGTTTGTGATACCAGTTTGAGATATTAGCTCGAAGGTGTACATATCCTGATCTTAATGTGGAGATAATATTCAACATAAGAAATCAATTGGAATGCCTTAAGATTATTCATCCTGAAAACCTTTCTGGTTACAAACAAAAAAGGTGACCTCAGTTTAGAACAGTTCAAAGGATTACAAATAATTTCAAAACTTTGGACATGTGCAGAGGAGAGAGAGAGAGTACATCGGAAGAAGGATGCTAGATTTGGAACCACCAGGAAAGAGGACTAGAGGAAGACCAAAGAGGAGGTTCATGGTTACAGTGAAGGAAGACATGAAGATAGTTTGTGTGACCAAAGAGGATGCAGCAGATAGGGTTAGATGGAAGAAACTGACTTGCAGTGGCGACCTGTTCCGTTCCGTCATCTTCCGCTTGTTCCGGGGTCGGGTCACGGGGGCAACAGCCTCAACCGGGCAGCCCAGGCCTCTCTCTCCCCGGCTGCATCCTCTAGCTCACCTGGAAGGATCCCAAGTCGTTCCCCGGCCAGCTGTGAGACATAGTCTCTCCAGCGGGTCCGGGTTCTGCTCCTTGGTCCCCTCCCAGTGGGACGTGCCCGAAACACCTCGCCTGCGAGGCGCTCAGGGGGCATCCTGACCAGATGCCCGAACCACCCCATCTGGCTCCTCTCGACCTGGAGGAGGAGCGGCTCTACACCGAGCTCCTCCCGGATGGCAGAGCTTCTCACCTGATCTCTGAGTGAGAGGCCAGCCACCCTGCGGAGGAAGCTCATTTTGGCCGCTTGTACCCGCGATCTCATTCTTTTGGTTACCACCCACAGCTGGTGACCATAGGTGAGGGTAGGAACATAGATCGACTTGTAAATTGAGAGCTTTGTTTTTCGGCTCAGCTCTCTCTTTACTACGACGGACTGATGCGGCATCCTAGTTATTGCTGATGCCGCACCGATCCGCCTGTCGATCTCCCGCTCCATCCTTCCCCCACTCGTGAACAAGATCCCGAGATACTTAAACTCCTCCACTTGGGGCAGGACCCTGTCCCTGACCCGCAGGGCGACCCCTGAAGGAAAATGCCCAAAGAAGAAGAAGAACTACATCATGATTTTCTGAAGAAAATGAGAAGAGCCTGATAGAAAGACTAACGAATGAATAGGTGTCACTAACTTGTAGTCTCAGAATAGATTTTCATTATTAACCTCAAACTGCGGCCACAGAGAGCAGTGGATAATTGTCCACTTAAAACTTAAGTTAGTAGTTATAAATAGTCCTGAAGATTGAAAATACAATTAACTGGAATTAGGTAAAGACTATTTTCGGTCCAAAAGACGTGATTAGTTGTTCACGTGACAACAAGCTACCACGTAATCGGCCGGGTAAATAAATTTCCAGATAGCAAAGAGACCAATGAAATAAAAGTTTGGACACCTCACCTCTTTACTACAAGATAAAACACATTTTTGAAAGCAGGGTATCAGACCACAGTAGAGTCAGCGTTTCCACTAATATCATCATGCATAGCTCTGTAACGAGAGGAGTCGTTTTTCTCTCGATGCTAACCAACAAAGAAACTCGGCAACATCTCCAGGGACAAATCAGTGAGACAGCTGGCAACTCATTCCCAGTCCTGCTGCGAAAGCAGAGTTGCTTATCAGGAAATCGTGTTCCTCCGCAACTCCTGGGATGCAGTGAGATGTCCCTTAATCTTGCTGTTGCTTTCACTCATGTCCACTGGGAGGTATGAGCATGGAAACTGTACAAATCTTAGAGGCTAGGGCCTAAGTTCTATTTAGATGACAAAATATAAGGTTACTGGTTAATTTACATGAATCTAAAACATCCATTTTGATCAGTTTGCTACTGGCTCTAATACATAAATTAAAAAAAAAAATGTCTGTGTGCTGCTAAGGTGGAAAGCCTGACAATGAAAGTAGCCTTTAAGTGCCATTAGTTTGCAGATGATGTCTCCCAGCTCCTTTTTCTCCTTCAAACACCTTCCTCTCACCTCCATTTGTGCTTTTTCCCCCATGTGTCCTCACATCTCCCGGCAGAGATTACTCATCCAGGCCAGTCACCTATGGTACGCTGAGCGAGGAGAGCGTTATGAAATTATGGGCCTCTTTTGATTGCACCATTCAGGCCGAGTTTCTCCTCAGACAAGCAAGCCACTCTCTTCCTGACATTTTTATTGACTCAGCCAGGTGTAACTGGTCCATTTGACATAGATTTCAATTACGTTTTATCAAAGCTTGCTCAGATATCGTCAATTTCCCTTCAATTAACACATACCTCCTGCAAATTGTGTTCCGTGGAGAGGAGAAAATGGATAAAAATGTCTCAGAATTGCAGTGGAAAATCGAACCAACTTGCTATAATGTTTTCTGTAAAATAGTGCCATCAATAAGATTAAGTGTGAGACGAGAAGAGAGACTAGACTGTTGTTAGCAAGATAGTTCAAGTAGAATTTCTACTTTAGGAAGCTTGAAAACTAGGTTGTCTTTTTGCAAAACCAAAAAAGTAAAACTAAACAGTTTTAGTGATAATCTCACATAAAAATGAATAGTTGACAACTGGACTCACTCTAGCGTAAAAAAATTATTAGCCATTGTGGCTAATCCAGCCTATTTTTTACTAGCCACATTGAATTTTCTTTAGCCACAAATTCTCTGTGTGATAACATGTTAGTTTGTGATTAACAGTAAATGTGCATACAAGCTTAGCTTTGTTCTTAACGAATCTGGTGTAATTGCAGAATGGGTCATTTGATGAATATTATCGTATTTTCACGACCATAAGGCACATGTAAAAGTCTTAGATTTTCTTCAAAATGAGCGGCGTGCCCTATCGTGCAGTGCGCCCTATGTGTGTGTTAAATACACAACCACGCGAAACTGGGACTGCGCCTTTTAATATGGTGATTTGAGCAACTCTAGCAACTAGAGGGCGTAAATACTCGCTAAATGTAGCGTCAAAGTCGATGAGTTGACAATATGGACTTCGTTTTATTTCCTACACATCTGGTGGTCGATTTGAAATCAGTCCGCGGGTTACCAGAAGACCGCGATTGAGTGGTTGAGCACCCCGGATGTAGAGTGTGCACTTGAGGAGATCTCCGTCAAGTTTTAGTAAAAAAAAAGTACTAGAACCAGTTAGCTTGAACAGATCGTGAGTCATCACAAACATACTTTGCCTTCTTTAACTTTTTCACTGTTCTGATACATTTTCTTTGTTTGGATTTGAGTTTTTTGCGCGACAGGCAATATGGATTCTAACGTCAACCACAGGAGAAATTAAAATCAGTTGATTGTTGATTAATCTAAAAACAGATTCGCCACAGACTATCAGAGTGGCTAATTCTGCAGAATTCCATTTAGCCACACTAAAATAAAATTCGCATCTGCGAACGTGGCGAGCGGCTGGCGTGAGCCCTGGTTGTTAACGAAGCAAAATGGGAAAAAAAGAGAAATTTTGCCTTGATGCAAGCGTATGCAGAGAGTTTCATACTGTTTCCTGTCTGCTATGCCCCTTGCATTTTATGCACAATGTTGCTTCAAAATCAACAGATAGTTTTTGTTTCCTTTTTTGTTTAAACATTTTCTTTAAAATTGCAATTACTACAAATTATTGCAGCTTACTTTCCTGGTTTTCTTTTTTTTCTTTTGACTTTTTTTCAACATTCCCCCCCCCCCCCACACACTCTCCCTCCTCTCCTACACCTGTCAGCTCCAGCAAACATTTAAACATTATGCAAGAAAGATATTTAGAAATTCAAATGATATGTAAAAATAATATCTATATTTTCCAAAGAGAACATATGGTGCCGTCCTTGGCTGAACAAATCTGTCCAGTAAGACCTTATATACCGTTCTACTTGACATTACAACGAGGACAGGGTTTCTTTTTTTCAGTTGTTTTTTTTTTCTTTTCAAAAGACAATTTTCTGGCAAATTTTTGCATAGACAGACGACTCAATAGATTTTATATAATTTCATAAGTATCTACCACATCCTTTAGGGTATAAGTCGTGCTGTTGATACATTTTCAATGACCCTAAATTGCGTCATTATTTGGTGTTATATATGGTGCAAGCAGGCTTCTAGTCTTCTTGATCCTGGTTTTGATAATGTGGTCAGTCATGTAGAGAGCGTTTGGATCGTCATCAGAACTCAGCAACTTCCTAGAATTTTTCTGCGAGGTTAAAAGAATTTTTTTTTTAATCATACTGTATTCATCCCTTATGGGGAAATTAGTTTTGCTGCATTGCACCACAGCAGGCAGCCAATAGGTGCTAATGGTGGGAGAAACTGGGGGTTAGGTGTCTTCTTCAGAGACACCTAACCCCAAAAATAAGCTCAGCAGGAATTATCCACTTGGATTCATAAATTCCCCGGCCAGCTGTGTGACATAGTCTCTCCAGCGGTGTGTCTGCCTCTTAGTCTCCTCCCGGTGAGACGTGTCTGAAACACCTCGCCATCAAGGTGCTCAGGAGGCATTCTAACCAGATGCCCGTACCACCCCATCTGACTTCTCTCAAACCGAAGGAGCAACAGCTCCACTTTGAGCTCACCCTGTCTCTTGGTGAGAGCCCATTTTGGCCACCCTTATCCGTGATCTTGTTCTTTCGGCCACCACCCACAGCTGGTGACCACAGGTGATCGACTTATAAATCAAGAGCTAAAAGCAACTTATCGTCTATAAATTTTTTGTTATTGATTTCAAGTACAACGCATTAAAAAATTACGGACAGGAACTTAAAACCTGGGGATCCCCTGGTATGAGCAAACCAATGACCCAAAGAAAATATTACAAATCCAAGTGTCCCAAATGATAGCCGGTTCGTTCCTTGGAGAGAGTGAAGAGCATTCATTAAGAGATCAGAGTAAATGGAGGAGGTGGAGGAGACGTTCCATCCTACTAGGAGACTACGGTAAAGATCCAGGACACATTCAAGGCATTAAATCTTTGGTGATTTAGAAAGCCTTTGAGATCCCTGGATGAGCAGGAGGAAATGATTAGACCCAACCCAACACCAGTGAACAATGGTCCAGTGGAACTATATGGAGCTTTATTATCAATCTAACAACCAGAGCTCATGCTTCAGGCAGGTATATTTAAAACACAAAGCGGACAACCAACAGAAATAATCCTCTTTAAATAAAATGTGTTTGATCTGAGGCCAAAAGGCCATTTGCAGGGTTTGACCTTCCGGGATTATCCAGCAGATCATCGTAACGATAATGTCAGATTAAGCTCTGTTTATGAGAGAATTAACATAAATAAAAGATTTATATTATTAAGCGGCCATTTGAAATAAACAAAGAGACTTGAGTAAAGCAGCACAGTGACGCAGTGGGTAACACAGGCCTCACAGCAAGAAGATTGTAGGTTTGAGTCCTGGGTGGGAACGGGGCTTGGAACACTGTCCTTTCTGTGTGGAGTTTGCATGTTCTCCCCGTGTTTGCATGGGTTTCCTCCGGGTACTCCGGTTTCCTCCCACCCTCCAAAGACATGCATGTTAGGTTGACTGGCCGGTGCCAAATTGCCCCTAGAAATGAATGAGTGTGTGTGTGGATGGTTGTATGTGTGTGGCCCCGTGACAGACTGGCAACCTGTTCGAGGTGTACTCTGCCCTTCGCCTTAAATTGGCCGGGATGCGCTCCGGCACCCCCTGCAACCCCAAGAAGGATATACGGATAAGAGGATGACTGACTGACTTGAGTAAACCGTAACGGGAGGCCGGTATCGCATGTAGGATGACTTGGAACTTATTTTTCTAATAAAGCGTTTCATTTAAAAAGAGTTAATTAAAATTTAAAAATCCTTCATCAGCTTGTTCTTCACATTTTTCTCAAGTTAAATAAATAATCCCAGCAGTTAATCTGAAGTAAACAGTAGCCTGTGGCACGCTCCATGTTCTCTGCAGGACTAAGTGACTGTGACAAGGACAGATGCTGTGGAGGAGAGTAGATGTTCCTCTGTGCAGACAGAGTGATGGAGCGATGATGTTCTGACAGCGTGTAGCTGCTCCATTAACTGCTCCGGCTTCATTTAAACCAACCTCACATCACGTCTGCATGCTACAGCCATCAGTCCTTTCAGAGCGGGGCCAAAACTAAAACAGCAAAATATCAGCTTAAAGCAGGAAAACATGCAAGCTGCAGGTGTGTGTCTTTGTATGTGCTACTGTATGTATTTCTGTTTTTGCGAATGTGGATGTGCAGAATGCATGCAAATTTGTATGTATGCACAGGTGTGTATGCGTGTGCGTGCATGTGTGTGTAAATGTAGTGTAAGTGTGTGCATACTATGTATTTGGGTGTGTGTGGGTGAAGGTATACATGCGTTTGTGCATTGTGTACACTGAATGCAGATGGAAGTGACCGAGCAAAAGATGACCAGCTCAGGTAGTACCGTAATCTCTTACTGCCATCCACAGGGTAACATCGGTACTGTAGAATGAGATAGATAAACAGAATAGGAAGAGAGAGACACACACACACACACAGAGATGCTCTTATATAAGTGATCTATAAACAGAGGGATGTGTGCCCAGCTAACAATATGCTAGCACTGAGAAAGATCCTGCAGAGGAGGAGGGGGTGCGGATTCGACCCTCTGCGCTCATTTACATGTGACCCAAATCTGTTTGCAGCAAACATAGAAACAGAGTAAGAGAGGCTGCCATTTCACACATCCTTAGAATCGAGCACACGTACAGTAATTGTTCCACTCGGAGGCAGTGAACCTGATCCCATCTGTTAGAGGAGAAAATCTGGCAGAGAGAATTTATCTGCAGCCAAGATTTATTTACTGGAAACAACTTTAGCTTTTCTGTGTCAAGCAGTCTGTCTCCTCCCTCCACTCCACTCTGCCCCTTCATCCTGCTGGTCCACCTAGGCCAGGTCGATAGCTGCTAATGAAAGCGCCTTTATGAAGGTGTCAGCTGCTTCCCTCGCCAGGCCAAGCAGCTCTAATTTGAAGTAATGGTTATTGGGCGAGCCATTGATCTATCGAGCTGGTGATTAGTGCTGCGTGTGATCAGGGTGAGGGAAGCGGGTGGGAAAGATGAAGGAGAGATGGGTGATAATAGGAGGAAAACAGATGTTTTTTTTTTCAGATAGTTTTTATACCCTAATTTCCAATTTCAATTTTATTCGTGTAGCCCAAAATCACAGAATGTCCGTCTTAATGGGCTTCACAAGAAAAAGAGGAATGTATCAACACAAATACACAACAAGAAAAATAACTAACAAATGCTAACTAAACAAGACCAGCACATTTATGCCTTTAGACTCTCCTTCACGGTGAGGAAAAACTCCTAAAAAAAACCATCAGTGGGGAAAAAAAAGAAACCTCATGGGGATCCACATGAAAGAGAGATCCCTCCCCCGGGACGAGCATCCAATGCGTCAAAGATTATTGTTTAAATATTAGCTAATTCTAATCTACAGCTAAATATCTATGTAAAGAAGTCAATAGATGTTCTTCATCCTGATGGAAACACGGGGAACTCCTCAGTCCAGCGATGCCCTGGACGGGGACGAGTAGACGGATTTTGGGGATGATGAAGCGCGGAGGTCTCCTCGGTGTGGCCATGATATCATCTTCTGCTTATGGTAGGTTGGTCAGGGCCAGCAAGCTTTGCTTTTCGACTCAGGAATCAATTCATTGCAAGAGGCCAGTTCAGCATTTAAATTATTGTGGATGCCACACCAATAACCTATCGATCTCCTGCTCCATCCTTTCCTTACAATCATCTAGGGATGTGTACCGAAACCCAGTATTTTCGACCCCGGTGTCACATCATCAAATTTTACCACACCGATCGGTTTCAGCATCAAGGTACCAGCATGGTGGCGTGGCAACAATGTGAACAAACAATGTGCCGCTTTGTTTTGATGTGGCATAGAATGATGGGCTATTTTTCCCTCTGTGCTTTCCCTTTCCTACTTCATTGCAAAAGGAAGGGGCTGCTCACACTCTTTCGCTCGGTCAACCACAAAAAATCCTCTTGTGACAGCATTTGCACGAGGATAGCATAAGAATCGTGAGCAAAAACGTTCAAAGTGTGGCTGAACTTTAATAAATTACTTTATTTCATTTCATCTTCTTCACCGTCCATCCTTTAAAGCTTTGCGGAGGGTGCCAGAGCCCATCCCGGCTGATTCGAGGCGAGGGGCAGGGTACACCCTGACCAGGTCACTAGTCTGTCGTGGAGCCACACACACACAACCACACACACACACACATTCGTAGGGGCAATTTCGTACTGGCCAATCGACCTAACATGCATGTCTTTGGAGGGTGGGAGGAAACCGGAGGACCCAGAGGAAACCTGTGCATTCACGGGGAGAACATGCAAACTCCCCACAGAGAGACCACAGAAAGACCCGCGTCCCCACCTGGGACTTGAACCTAAATGACCTTTTATAGGATATAAAACTGAACAAAATACAACACTTTACAAATAAATTTGTATTTTGGGGTATTTTTTTTTACGCAAAAAAACTATCCAAATCGAGAGGAGCCAGATGGGGTGGTTCGGGCAATTGGTCAAGATGTCCCCCGAGCGGCTTGCTGATGAGGTGTTTTGGGCACGTCCCACCAGGAGGAGACCAAGAGGTAGACCCTGGACCCGCTGGAGAGACTATGTCTCACAATTGGCCGGGGAATGACTCGGGATCCTTTCGAGTGAGCTTGAGGGTGCAGCTGGGATGAGAGAGGCCTGGGCTTCCCATTTGAGGCTGTTGCCCCCATGACCCGGCCCCAAATGAGCGGAAGACAACGGAACGGGGAACAAAACTACCCGTAGAATACTGAATTGAAAAGTAGTGTCAAAAAGAGGAGCAGTATCAATAAAATATTAACCACAAGTCTTTCAATCAGCATGTTTTTATTCATGTAACCTGCTGAAAACCTCTTCAATAAAGTCAGAAGACTTCAAGAAGCTCTGAACTCCCCCCCCCCACCATACAGAAGGACGAGTAATCCAAACCAGTACACCCAGTGACAGCCAGATTCTATAAACTCTGCAGGAGATGAAACTCAGGTCACTTTTCTTTGAGTCAAAACTCTCTGTGAACTCTGTGTGGCCTCTGCTGAAGAAGCTGATGAGTTTGTGGGTTGTTGGAGTTTTGTGGTTTCATATGAACGCTCATGTGGTGATGTAGATTAAAACCTGTGCCTGATGAGCTGTCTCTGTGGGGGAGTTTCTGCTCTTTATTACAACCACTCCTAGACCCTTTTATTACACACAACAAAGGAGTTTGTATCTTTTTAGGGTAAAACAACTTCCACCAACGCACCAAAAACATCCAAGAGTGACTGATCGAGTCATTTAAATATTTTCAACAAGAATTTAGTGAGTTAACTCTATCGTCCAATGAAAAAAAAAACCGTTCCGTCATCTTCCGCTTATCTTGGACCGGGTCGCGGGGGCAACAGCCTTAAACGGGAAGCCCAGGCCTCTCTCACCCCGGCTGCATCCTCCAGCTCACCCGGAAGGATATTCCCCGGCCAGCTGTGAGACATATTCTCTCCAGCGGGTCCGGGGTCTGTCTCTCGGTCTCCTCCCGGTGGGACGTGCCTGAAACACCTCACCAGCGAGGCACTTGGGGGGCATCCTGACCAATTACCCGAACCACCCCATCTGGCTCCTCTCAAACTGGATAGTTTTTTATGTAAAAAAAAAAAAAATACCCCAAAATACAAATTTATATGTAAAGTGTTGTATTTTGTTTAGTTTTATATCCTATTAAAGGTATTAAACGTCCGGGGTCTGCCTCTTTGTCTCCTCCTAGTGAGACGTGCCCAAAACACCTCACCAGCGAGGCGCTCGGTGGGGTATCCTGACCAGATGCCCGAACCACCCCATCTGGCTCCTCTCGACCTGGAGGAGGAGTGGCTCGACGCTGAGCTCCACCCAGATGGCAGAGCTCCTCACCCAATCTCTGAGTAAGAGCCCAGCCACCCTGCGGAGGAAGCTCATTTTGGCCGCTTATATCCGTGATCTCATTCTTTCGGTCCCAACCCACAGCTGGTGACCGTAGGTGAGGGTGTGAATGTAGATCGACTTGTAAATCGAGAGATTTGCTTTTCGTCTCAGCTCTCTCTTTACCACGACTGACCCCATTTGCATAAATTAAAACTACAAGTGTGGCAGTGTGTGTGGCCAGTGAATACGTCACATCTTCTCCTGTGCTCGCTACTGACTAGTATTTAAACCAAACATGATAGCCCACAGCCTCTGGTGTCCGCGGTGTGTTTGCTGCATCAGAAAACCCACCAGAATACACAGTAAGGTGAACAAAAGACAAACTTCTCTAGTCTGGAGCAGTAAAGAATAATAAAAAAGTTTCTTGAGTCTTAGGGACTCAATAGATTCTGTCGCGCCTTTAAATTCCAAAGTTATTAGACGGGACCGAGTGCCACCTTGGTTTAACTCTGATACACGCTCTCTTAAACAAGAAACCCGTAAGCTAGAAAAAGAATGGCGGCGTTCTGGATCAGAGCAATCTCGGAACGCCTGGAAACGTAGCCTCCTAGATTATAAAAAATCTTTGCGTAAGGCTAGAAACCAGTACTATTCAACTTTAATAGCGGAGAATGAAAATAATCCTAGATTTCTTTTTAGCACTATAGCTAGGCTGACCAGCAGTCACAACACAATAGAGCCTTCTATCCCAGTTACTCTAAGCTGTGAAGATTTTCTTACATTTTTTAATGATAAAATCTCAAATATAAGGCATAAACTGAATGAACTTATTCCTACAATTAGTCCAGGGCAGGCTGAAGCTGCAGAAATGAAAGCTTCTCTAAAAACTTCTGTAACATTAGATTGTTTCACTGCTATAGACCAAACTGAGCTAACAGATGTTATTACATGCTCCAAAACATCAACCTGTCTTTTAGATCCAATTCCAACCAAGCTTTTCAAAGAAACGCTACCTGTAATTAACAAACCTATTTTAACTATAATAAATTCCTCCCTAGAAACAGGATATGTTCCACAGTTATTTAAGCATGCAGTTATTAAACCGCTTCTAAAAAAGACCAATTTAGATCCCAGCATTCTGGCCAACTATAGACCAATATCAAATTTACCTTTTATGTCTAAAATTCTAGAAAGAGTTGTAGTTAAGCAGCTGAACCGTCACCTGCAGGAAAATAGTCTTTTTGAAGAATTTCAATCAGGTTTTAGATCACACCACAGCACAGAAACTGCGCTAGTTAGTGACAAATGACCTTTTATTAGCCAAAGATAAGGGACTGGTTTCAATTGTAGTTCTCTTGGACCTTAGTGCAGCCTTTGACACAATTGACCACAGCATTTTACTTCAAAGATTAGAATATGACTTAGGGATCAGAGGAGCAGCTCTTCAATGGTTTAAATCTTATTTATCTGATAGATACCAGTTTGTTCATGTAAATGATCAGTCCTCTTCTTCTACCAAAGTTAGTTTTGGTGTGCTTCAGGGCTCAGTTCTTGGACCTATTCTGTTCATGCTCTACATGCTGCCTCTGGGAAACATAATCAGAAAACACAGTATTAATTTTCACTGTTACGCAGATGATACACAATTGTACTTATCAGTCAAACCTGACCAGAGTGACCATATAGAAAAACTTAATACCTGTATCAGGGACATAAAGACTTGGATGACAATCAATTATCTCCTTTTAAACTCAGATAAGACTGAAGTTATTGTAGTAGGTCCTAAAAATCTGAGAGATGTTTTTACCGACCAAGCAGTCTTCTTCGACGAAGTAACTGTGGCCTCTGACCTCACCGTTAGAAACCTAGGAGTTTTATTTGATCCAGATTTATCCTTTAAAGCTCACATAGCACAGACTTGTAAAACTGCATTCTTTCACCTTCGCAACATTTCTAGAATCCGAAATATCTTATGTAAAAGTGATGCTGAAAAACTCATCCATGCATTTGTTACATCGAGATTGGATTATTGTAACGCTTTGCTCGTAGCATGCCCTATGTCTTCCCTAAAAAGTCTTCAGCTGGTTCAAAATGCAGCAGCAAGACTATTAGCAGGAACTCATAGAAGAGATCATATTACTCCCGTGCTAGCGTCTCTCCATTGGCTTCCTATTGAGTTTAGGATCAAGTTTAAAATCATCTTACTAACCTACAAGGCCCTAAACGGCATGGCTCCATCCTACATTAATGAACTTATAGTACCTTATCAACCAAGCAGAACACTCCGCTCACAAAATGCAGGGCTGTTGGTGGTTCCTAGGATTTCAAAAAGTACAGTTGGAGGTAGAGCCTTTAGCTACCAAGCTCCAGTTTTATGGAATAAGCTCCCAGCTCAAGTGAGAGAGGCAGACAGTGTTCCTACATTTAAAGGGAGGCTTAAAGCACTCCTGTTTGAACAAGCTTATCAACAGGTCAGATAGAAACAGATTCAATTAGCTGATATAATTAATAGTTGGCTGCTAGATAGTAAAAGCTGGGGAAAGTATGGTACATTGGGGTTCTGTCCTCTAATTCTATCTACTATTCTCTGCCAGACTGTCTTGGCTCTTTCCCCGTACCCCCTACTCTAACCCTCTACCCTAAACCCCTGGCTTTCTATCTCATTCATTGTTCTCAATTGTCTGTTTATTTAGAATTACACTGCTAGTTGGTACAATACAATTCACATGTTGTCCACCTCTCTCCCTCCTCTCTGGGAGAGAGCCCCATCCAGGACTCTGCGTTCCTGTCCTGGGCATGGACACACCGAGGAGACCTCCGCGCTTCTTCATCCCCGCTCCATCAGGATGAAATCCATCTACTCATCCCCGCCGTGGGCATCGCTGGGCTGAGGAGTCTCCCGTGTCTCCATCAGGATGAAGAACATCTATTGACTTCTTTAGATATTTAGCTGTAGATTAGATTAAGCTAATATTTAAACAATAATCTTTGACACATTGTTTGCTCGTCCCGGGGGAGGGATCTCTCTTTCACGTGGATCCCCATGAGGTTTCTTATTTTTTCCCCACTGATGGGTTTTTTAGGAGTTTTTCCTCACCGAGAAGGAGAGTCTAAGTGCATTAATGTGCTAGTCTTGTTTAGTTAGTATTTGTTAGTTATTTTTCTTGTTGTGTATTTGTGTTAATACATTCCTCTTTTTCTTGTGAAGCCCATTGAGACGGACATTCTGTGATTTTGGGCTATACAAATAAAATTGAATTGAATTGAATTGTCTGGGGCAAGGACCAATGGACTGGTCACCACCAAACATACTGATGTGAACAGATGTTTTATGCCTAGTTTTCTTTTAATAGAAAATGTCCTCTTTAAAATGGCCAACAGTAAAATTGGCACCAAATTTGGGTTGTTTTTTTTTGTCTCTGAGTCATTGTGGTCTTTGTTTCACACCAACAAAACAATATGCCCATTCAATCACATACAGCTTTTTTTTTGACATACTTTATTCATCCCTCACCGGGAAAATTTGTGTGCTGCACTACCACACCGCAGCAGGCTGCCACGACGGCGCCAATGGTAGGAGGAACAGGGGGTTAGGTGTCTTGTCCAAGGACCCGGGACGTGAACTCAATAGGAAACGAACCCACAAACTTCCAGTCCAAGGGCAAACGCTCTCCTACTGAGCTACCGTCTCCTGTAGAAGTAAATAATTACTGATTGTTTAGTTGTTTTATTTTATTGTTTTATTTGAAAATAAACAGATCGATTGAAAATTTTATATTCGGAGGGTGCCAGACGCTGATTTCAAACGAGAGGCAGGATACAACCCGAACAGGTTGCGAGTCTGTTGTGGGGCCACACACACACACACACACACTCATTCCTAGGGGCAATTTCATAGTGGCCAAGTAACCTAACACACATGTTTTTAGAGGGTGAGAGAAAACCGGAATAACCGGAGAAAACCCACACACGGGGAGAACATGCAAACCACACACAGAAAGGCCAGTGTGTCAAGCCTTGCCTCCACTCCAAGACTTGAAACCTGACCTTCTTGCTGTGAAGCCACTGTGCAAATCCCTAAGCCAACATGGAGCATTTATATTATGTAAACTTTTAAATAATGTGTTTAATAGATTGAGGTGAACAAAAAAAAAATTGGGTGGAGGGTCTTCGAACAACACAAAACTCCCTAATTGTTTACCAAGCGATTCTATGTCCTGTTGGTGTCTCCTCCAGAAAGTAGATCTAACCCCACAGATAGAACGGAATTGAGATGCAGCATGCCTTGTAGAGGGGAAAAAAACATCCCTGAAGAATTGCCAAATGTGTCCTCATGCTGAAGCTCAGGGGGGTTGAAGGGTCCCGGGAAGGAGGTTTTCTGCAAAGTGACTGGGTCAGATTTCTCATTGCACAGTAATGGGGCAAAAAGCCTCTCTGAAGAACTGAAGGATTAGCAGAAACTTCAGGAGATAGCCGCTGAGAGCTGCAATCCCCACAAGTGTTTAAGGTTCAAATTGTTACATCTGTTGGAATTTTCCGCTGCAAGGCTTCGCTTTAATGGGGTGCACGACACATTTAGCCGGAGCTACAGCCAGAACCTATCCGCGCACAAAGATTTGTCCTAAGAATGAAAAACTTTCAACAACTTATATGAAGCAAGACTTAAATCATTTTCCAAATGGTTAGCTACCTACTTATTCATCCTACTCAACTTTAAAAATAAATTATGTAGATTTTATTGAGTGGGAAGTTTGATAAAAATGTAAAACTGGACAAATTTTGGTTTCTTTCACCTTATATAGGTAAACAAAACTAATTGCAACAACTGGCCACTAATAAATTTTAATCAAATGCAAAAGGAGATTAAATCCCTCTGAACTTTATCCGAACCACAAATAATTTTTATATGGTGAACAGAAGCCATTGATCCACAATCCTGTCAATTTGTCTGACTTCCTGATTCCGATGGCAAGTATTTTGATTTTTTCAAGACAACGTCAGAAAATACCAAATCGGGCTTTCGTGTTTGCCAGTATTCACAAAGAGAAAGAGTTGCTGGGCTGTAAGATCTTCCATACTGCCTTTGATTGAGCTATACAATGACTAATTAACCTCATTAACGCAAAGTCAAACAGGAGCTGTATCGCTACGCCCATTCATGAACTCAATGGATGTAGACTCCAAGAAGGTCTTTGGTCCCCAGTGGTGGAACGTAACGAAGTAAACGTACTTTGTTACTGTACTTAAGTAAAAAAAATTGTGTATCTGTACTTTACTTAAGTAAAATTTAAGACCGCTACTTTTACTTTTACTTCACTACATTTTTAGAGCAAATATCTGTACTTTTACTTCGCTACTTTTTAAAAGTGTGTTTTACATTTTTTGTTACATTTTCGTTCAGGAATTTGAAAAATACTCAAGTTTTTTAGCGCATCTTGAAGCCGCATCGCCAAAATCAAAAGAAGCAGTTGATCGGGAGAAGAAGTCATGAATCGAGAAACATTTTCCACATTCATTCAGCGCCAAAAACCTAACATCAAATATAGTACAAATTAAAAAGAGTCAGAAGATCGTTGTTTGTTGTGTTTACTTCTAAATAAAAAGTTGAGCCATCCTTACACAGAGCAGGGGCGGATCTAGAATTTTCCAAAGGGGGGTGGGGCTTTGACAAAGCCAATATATAGTGACTGGGGGCCTCCCCCCCAAAACATTTTAAAAAATAAGTGTCATTTTCCTCCATTTTGGTGCCCATTCACTGGCCCTTTTAGGGGATAGCTTGACTTGTCCCCTTTCCTTTTATTTTAAGTTTTTTTTTTTTGTGGACCAAAAGAGGCGGTAGAGGGGTGTCACACCCCTGCAGATGGTGACACCCTATAGCACAACAAATAACATTTGAATTATGATCGAATACTTTTACTTTTTACTTAAAAAGTACAATTTTCACCAACTACTTTTGTACTTTTACTTAAGTAGATTTTTTTATTGGCACTTTTACTTAAGTAAATTTTTTGCCTAATTATCTGTACTTTTACTTAAGTACAAAAAGTGAGTACTTCATCCACCACTGTTGGTCCCCCTACATCCACCCGCATGCCTCCATTCTCTCTTTTCTTCAACAACCGGTCAATTGGTAGAGATTTGCCATTTCAAGCTGAATTCACACAACTCCCAGTCCATTATGTTACAGTTAACCCTAATTCTAAGCTCCTAGCGTGCTGGCCCAATGATGGTTGTTGCACATTAGGTGTGTTTTCAAGGGACTGTTCGGCCACTCACTTCACACAGTTTCAATAGTTTTGTACATATTATTTTCTTGTTCCACAGTAATCATGGACTATCAACTTCCAAATAAACCATGTTTTCTGTCTGCAACTCGGTCCTCCTCTTTCCACCTGCACTCCGCTCCTTGACAAAAATAGTGACGGATCATGTTATACCAAGGCACACCTTTGGTGCTACTTTCCTGCTAAATTTGTCTGCTGCTCACAGATAGAGGCTGATAGATGTCACAAATAATATCTAGTGGAGAAAAAGACTATGTCAAAACGGTGCTCCGATTGACTTAGCAAATTAAACATAAACTGAGGGAATGAACATATGTGATTTCTCGTACATGAAAATTGAGCCTTCGAATTTGCACAACTGCAGACAAAAACCATTGCTTGTCCACGTAAAATATTCACCATTGAGTGTCATGCATAAAACTTTATAAATGTTATTAACAATAAATAGACACACCCACTGTTACGACTCGTGTGGTCTAGGGTTAGGCCGACTCGTTGACGGATTATATGATTAAGCACCGGGAGTGAAACAATCAATTGAAAAATGAGGAAGAGTAGGGCGTTAGGGAGTAGGGAATAGCTCTTTAGGGAATGCTGCAGACTGTTCCTCACTCAGCTTGGCACCAGACCTTCTTAATCAGCCAACTAGCAATCATCTTTAACTGCCAACAGGTGGGAAAGTTAGGAGCCTGGGTGGCAGAGGTTAGGGAAAAATACAAGAGGGCAACAAAAACAAAACCGAAACATCCCACAAAAGGCTATGCCCATAACACCCACTTTGACTCCTGTCAAACTCAAATCTCAATTGACTGTGTGTCTTATTAAGGAATCTGAACATACTCGTTACATAGCTGGACTTTTTTTGCATATCTGTGCTGATTCCCTCCATCTCTGGAGCAGAGCAGGAATACATTTTTCTATTCACAAAGACGTTTTTCCCAGATCCCATTTTGCACTTGCCTGTAGGTGCCACAATGCTATAGGCCGCCTGCCATGTCTGATTTTGTATGTGTGCATGTTTATTCGGTCAGTTTGTAGAAAAATTCAAGTACGTCTCATGACTCTCTTTTTTAATACTCTTGGTTTTTAAGTATATTTAAAAGAGAATGTCTGTTTCTTAGCCTTCTAATGGATAATATTCCAAAAGAGGCTCTGTAGCCTTGGAAAAAAAAAACTATTTACTTTCTCCAGATGGTATAAAAACTAGGTCTTGTGATGAGGAGGTTGAGCTGATATTAATAGCGGCTGTATGATGGTAATCACCAGCACCTGGTAGAACAGGAATCTCCCCGTACACACATTTTCAAAGGAGCTGGACTCCCTCGTTTGCAGAAATTCTTGAACGATGATCTAGGCCATAGTATATTTCCCAAAGTACACAGTTCTAGCACAGTGACAAATCAACCAACCCAGGATGGAACACAATAAATTGGAATAGAACAGAAAGAAACCAGGACGATGACAGGCTGATGAGGTACAGGAAACAGGTGTAGCAGACAGTAGGTAAAGTACGGGTGTGACACAGGAGATGGAGGTACAGAAAAGAAAACCCCACAAAATAAGAGTTGTCTGCATGGAATTGTCTCCTGATTCTTCCCTTACTCTTTTCTAGTCCATAGTTTTTTTTATTAAGAACATTTTCTAAAGCTTAATATCTATTTTTATTTTGAACATAATGGCAAACATGCACATTTTGATAGGGTTATAATTTGAAATTAGAAACTATTCTTTCAAAATTATGTCTTCCACAGAAAAATAGACTGAATAAGGTTTCAAGAATTTCTAAAAGTCCCGTTGGAGGTAGAGCCTTTAGTCTCCTTGGCTCTTGTTAGATTGATAGTTTTGAATTAGCATAATTGCTGCCAGCAGTGTTGTTTTGCTCTCTATATTTCCAAAACTTTTTTTAAAAAACTGTTTAAGTGTCAAGTTGTTTTAACCACGCCTTTTGTTCTCTGCCACACCCACATTCACAGAGGACCAGCGAGTGTTTTAGTGGACGTGCTCTGCTCAATATCAGTCCCTCTGTAGTGGTACTGCTCTCCCTCCCCTCACACACTCATGGGCAGTTAGAAAGAGGAGTGGGTATTTGTAATGTCAAAAAACAAAAGTGACTAAATGTATTTATAAGCTTTTACACTGCTTTTTTTTTCTCAGTTGACAAAAAGTACCTCTTTAATTTATTTACTGTATACCACGAGATAAGAATTATTAATCTAAGGAAAGAAAGTCAGTCTACGTTCCAACCCTCACCTATGGTCACTATTTGTGGGTGGTGACCGAAAAAATGAGATCGCGGATACAAGCGGCCAAAATGAGCTTCCTCCGCAGGGTGGCTGGGCTCTCACTCAGAGATCGGGTGAGGAGCTCTGCTATCTGGGAGGAGCTTGGTGTTGAGCCGCTCCTCCTCCAGGTTGAGAGGGTGGTTAAGCATCTGGTTAGGATACCCCCAAGCGCCTCAAGGGTGAGGTGTTTCGGGCACATCCCACCGAGAGGAGACCAAGAGGCAGACACCGGACCCGCTGGAGAGACTGTGTCTCACAGCTGGTCGCGGAACGACTTAGGATTCTTCCGGGTGAGCTGGAGGATGCAGCTGGGGTGGGAGAAGCCTCGGCTTCCCGTTTGAGGCTGTTGCCCCTGTGACCCGGCCCCGGATAAGCGGGAGATGATGGAATGGAACGGAACGGAAAAAACAGTGATGAATACTACTTTGCCGGAAGCACTCTGAAATGAGTTTGTCGTGATACTAAATAACAATTACAAAAATGGAACTAAATGCAATTAAATCAACAAATTATAATTACAATATAACCTTTAAGGGGCGTTTAAAAATGTGAAAATTGATTTGTTAGTAGAAATATAATATTCTGCTTTGTCTAAATCATTTTCAAACCTGCAAACGTAAGCAGAAAAAACAACTGATGTTATGGTTTTTATGCAGAATTTTGCTTTAGCTTCTAAAAAGTCATTTTCACTAACATCAAACTGAAAAAGGATGAGAAGTGGCATTTTCCAACACGTCATTGTGGTGATGTCCACCACTGCGGATAGGCCGAAAGGGAAACTGAGGCAAGGCCACAGATGGGGTCACAATTTCATTAAAAAGGCTAATAGTGTACAGAGACACCGAGCTGGTATTAGCTGCTGGGAAAGCCATTAGAAATGAGCTGGAGGCAGACATGATGTGGAACTGATTACAGAATCATTGAAAAGAAAATGACTTCAGTGACGAATAGATGTTAGGTCGCAAAGTTTTTTAAAATAAAAACTCAGGAAGTGCTCAGAGAATGTGCCGACAGAAAAATAAAAATTTAAAACCACGGCTTAGAAACTCATCTTTTGCCACTATTGTGATCTCTTTTGTGACAATTTTGTAAATTATTAACCAAATTTCTGAAACCTGGTGATAAACACTCAGCTGTATGTTGTCTTAACTATTTTAAACGGAACGGTGGTGTACCACAAGGGTCGGTTCTTGGACCTTATTGGAATGACCGAAGACACACAAAATGCACATGACACAAAACTTTCATTTGCCAAAAAAATTTGCTCTGATTAATTTCCATTCCCTTGTCTTCCACTTATCCGGGGCTGGGTCACGGGACCCACCCGACCACTATAGCACCTCCTACAGGTGGGGAGTCAGCTGGAAGGGCGGCCCATCTCCCCTGTTCGGGCTGTGCTCGGCCGGGCCCCATGGGTAACAGACCGGCCACTACGCGCTCACTCTCATGCCCACCCTCGGGCACTCTAATTTGGGGCCCCAGTGACCCATGTCTGGGCAATGGCAACCAAGCCATGCTTGATCTCTTCATAGGGTTGTTAGAGCCACGCTTTGTCAGGCCCCTCACCTAGAATCTGTTTGCCTTGGGTGACCGTACCAGGAGCATTAAGCCCCGGACAACATAGCTCCTAAGATCATCGGGGCTAGCGAACCGCCCGCCATGATAAGGTGGCGGCTCAAGGAGAAGTCTGTTTATTTTATTTCTTAATGTTGTAATTTTCTAGGAAAAAATCTGTCGGCCATATCTAGTTATAACTTGATGCATGATTATTGAAGTTTTGACATTTAGGAATGCTCAGTTTAAGTTGACAAAAATGATGACAAAACACTCTTTAAGAAGTTTAGTTGATGTATTGTCATGATAAAAGACACAGAATTTCATTTTTGGATGTTATTTTTTTACGTTTGTTTTATTTTGCAGGATTTGATTTTTATTTCTGTTTGCAGAGCATGGAAGATTTTTAGATCAATTTCAGCGTCTGGCCATCTGTCAGACGAGGCAGATGGTGCACCTGAAAGTTAAGTAACACACGGATGTGTACCATTATCTTCTTAGTGCCACTTAACTCCAATTAACCAGAAAATCCTTTATTTGATTTTAGTCACAGTTTGTATGTCATCACTTTAAAAACCTTCATCCAACATTCAGGCAGTAAATAGATTATCTTTTTTTGAGTGTTCAATTTGTTTCAGCCCTAACATGGAGCTGATAAGATGTCCAGACAGGTGTCACAAGGTGGGGCAGAGAGGCAGTACCCATATGCACAAGAAGCAGTTTTGAGTGGTTCATTGAGGAAAATGAAGGTTAGGGAAGTGAGACAGAAAAATCAATCGGGATTCCTGGGCAAGATGGCTACTTGTCCTGAATGGATGCTTCCATCCATTCTTTCATTGACGTTTCCATCCAACTTTCTTTCTGTTCGTTCATTTGTCACAATTGTATTAAGAAACCAATCAAATTGTAGAATGATGGTAACAACAACCCCCAGAAAATACCTGTGTGCACTTTCAACTCACCACCAGCCGCATTAAATAATCTACCAGTTAATGCGTGAGCTTCTGATGGTGCAGCCATGTGTGCTGATCCAATCAGTGGAGCCATTTTCCCTGCAGATGCCCTAATCATGGAGGCACAGCTTGGCCTTTACTGTTGCGCACACGCCCCCAAGGAATTATGAGAAATTCCAGGCTAAACACATTGAATAAAAACCCTGATGTATGTTTGTTTTAAGAAAATGCTTTTTTACACACATGTAAAAACTATTTGAATCACCAAACTACTGTTAACATGCAGTCTTACCTTTAGGGTTACCGATGTTGGACATTTGGGTCCTCAAATGGGACTCTTTCTCTAACACAGTACCTTCCATCAATATTAGTTAGAAGGTTTTGAACCTAAAGTTAGTTGAGTTAGCGGATTGATTTAGCATTTAAACAATTTACACAAGCATATGTGTATTTTTCTGGAATGCAGGGCTGCAATGAGCTAGACCAGGGATGGCAAACTCAAATACCCAGGGGTATTGCACTCAAAGCGTTTTACAGTGTAGCTCACATTCACCTATTCACACACACATTCATACCCGATGGGTATGCTGCCATGGAAGGTGCAACCCACTGTCAGGACCAATTGGGGGTTCAGTGTCTTGCTCAAGGACACCCCAGTATGAACTCCTGGCGGGGATCAAATCGGGAACCCTCCGGTTACATGCGGTCGCCCTACTCACCGAGCCATCAGAAATAGACGTTGAACCAGCGTACAATTTTATGTGTATTATGTGATATATTTATATACATGTGTGCGTATGGGGGGGTTGCTCTTTTTTTCTTTTTCTTTTTTTTGGTTTTGTTTTGTTTACTTGAGAGATTATCTCCTCAGATTGTGAGAATTGGGTTTGAACCATCCAATCAAAATTTCTTGATTCACTTGGGTGTATATTAATATTTATAAATATTTCCAAACGATCGTTCGGTTTCCTTTCATAGCATTTTCTAATCAGCTGCACTGTTTCCAAACTTTTGTATATTTTCAAATAGAAAGCATTTGTCCAATCGATTTTTGGCCAGCATTTGTTGCAAAGCAAGTTCAAATCTGTAGAGCTTATGTAAGGGCTTTCTGAGTCTGTTCTGCTGATTCTATTAAATATAAAATGAATAGGAATGAAACTTTTGCTTGAACAATTCAGATTTTGAGCCAGAGTGGGATTTTGATAGGGCTGCAACTAACGATTATTTTGACGATCGATTAATCTGGCGATTATTGGCTCGATTAATCGATTAATCGGGTAGAATTGGCAACTTAATAAATAATAGTTTTTTGGCATTTTATTGAATGTAGTTATGAAAAACACAACTCATAACCACTTAAACAACACGTTGGGCTCATTCTAATAAGTAAAAATGTTAATCTTTCTGTGAAATAAAGAGGGAGTATATTACCAGTTCTACAGCAAATATATAATAATAAATCTACTTACTGTATATAGTAAAGGTAAATCACGAGCACCCATAAAATGTGATTTATAGTACTGGCTAAAAAAAAACATAAAATGTAAACTGTTGACCATCCAGGATCACATTTAAAAACAAAAAATTATTAACAGTTTTAGATTTGCAAATTTAACCTTGTTCAGAGGTATAGTACCAAACAAAAATGGCCTAGGTTAACATGAGTAAAAATACACAAAAAATAATCAAGTTGTGTAATATTAAGTGCAGTTGACAGCAAAAAACTTTCTACACGATTAATCGATGACTAAATTAGTCGACAACTAATTCAATAATCGATTATAATCGATTAATTCGATTCGTTGTTTCAGCCCTAGATTTTGAGCATAGACTGCCTGGGCATACCCATTCACACACAACAAATACAGACACACACGAAGTATCAAGCTGCTTTAAACAGACCCACACACTGGAGGCTAAAACACCGTACAAACAGCTCTTGGGGAAAATTCCTGTTTACCATCTCGTATGAATTTTCGAAGTATCGATCTGTGTGTCAGGATTATAATAAGAAGCTAGCACTGACATTTGAAGTCCACAGACCTGCCTGTAGAGAAATACAAAGACAACTGTGACATTTAAAAGTAATGAAGGAAGGAACAGCCCCAGTGATGTGGTTAGCGAAGCATCTGCTCATGTCCTGAGGCAATAAACAGACACACAACAAGCACTTCACCCCACATCGGCTAATCCACCCACTCTCTGAGGTAAATAACACCTGACACGTCTTTCACTCCTCGCTGGCTTTGCAGTCTAAACGCTGAAGCATGGGACCCCCTCTGGTGCTTTGACTCATATGCTAATACTACTGTTCTAGAATGGAAAAGCTTGCAAACAAGACGGTAAAAATAACTAATGACCTGACAGCCTCAGTGTGTGTGAAGGAAAGATTCAGCAAATATGGATCTGGAACACTTCTACCAAAGTGAATCACAGATTTTTTATTTGCACTGAAAGAAAAAAAACAAGAGCAACAACTTTCTAACCCACAAGTTTTTTCGTTCAATTCATCCATTTTCTAAACTGCGTGTCTGGTTTTGGGCCATACCTGTGCCTTGATCTTAAGGTACCAAACTAAAATATCCAGTGGATCCATCAGTCAATACCAATACAAACCAGCAATTGTAAGAACACAAATTAAATTCATGGTAATACATTCATGCCAGCAATGGAAAGAAAACATCAGCATACACCGGCACAAATCAATAACAGTATTATGCGCACAGCATTTTTTTTAGCTATTAAATATGTAAATATTTTGGCAGTGTAACATGTATCATAATTTTACTCCTTATACGGTTATGCAAAAACTTTCGCAAGTTTGAGCAATTAGTGCAAAAGATTGCCATAACTTTTCAGACAGCAAAACGTCTTTTAAGGATTTAAAAAAATGGCAAATCGTTAGATAAATACCCTTTGAGCACTTTGAAAATCAGGCTACAAGTATATTTTCAAAATCTTACAAATTGCATAGTACAAGTACAAGGTTGTTACGTTACCAGTGAGTAAATATGAGTGTGTTTTTAGTGTACTGTTGTTTGATGTGCTAAAACACCGGCTTTCTCAAATTGTAGTTTTAGCGGCAGATGTGATGTAGGCTACAAAAGCACTGGGCCATCTCTTGTAATCAGTTTGCATGGACCAAATAGAATTTTACAGAGGAACATATGTGGCCCGCTGACTGTATGTTTGACACCCATGCATTGCACTAGCAAGCAAGACTGAAATTTTGGATACTCTTTTACACTCTTCTGAGTCCAAGAGAAGGGGATGGGCAACTCAGACAGATATTCACATTAAAATGCGTGTTGATGAGCTGCTAATGGTTCGCATGGGCTTCAAGCTGGGTGTGCGGACAAAAAATTTTGTGACTTTAAGTCTTCTTGTCATATGTTTCAAAATCCCCCGGTAGCAGTCCTACTAGTGTTAGTGTGTTCCGTTTAAAAACAGGGAAGAGGTGGGATATCAGAGAGTCACGCACATGTTAGCGGTTTTGGAGATAATGCCAGAGAGTCCAGACTGAGATGGTTCAGACATGTCCGGAGGAGAGAGAGAGAATATATCAGGATAAGGATGTTGAGTTTGTAGGTACCAGTTTAGATGCCTCTAGAGAGCCCCCATCCCCCCGAAAAATAAAAAAAAAAGGTTTATGGTTGTTGTGAAGGAGGCCGCCTCCTAGAATTAAAAAGAAAAATATTACCTTTTTTTGTAACTTAGCTGAAGATTTTAGTTAATGTTTCTGTAAATAAATAACGAGTTGGTCGGCACAGCTACTTTTATTTGTTTTTTGGAAAGCTGTGACTTTTAAAATTTTAATTAAACAATAATTATTCTTAGTTTGCAGATGAGTATTTATATATTATAAGATTTTCCTTCTCGAAAGTCAAACAGTCTTTCAGTAAACACTAACAGGGTGTAAATCCTCTCGCTTCTTCTTGCCAAGCAACAACCTTTCATGTGGGTGGGATTTTTTTCCAGCAGAAGGAAGAGAAAAAAAAAGACATTTTGTACTCCTGTGAGCTTCTGGCAGCGGTGCAAATGTTTTAAAAACCTGAACAACATAGTTTTGCTCTCTGCATGGCCCTCTTTGTCTGGAGGATGTGGAGCACATCTCCACCTCTGACATGAATGATGCAGCAGGCTGCCTTTAATGCTGCAAGACTTCCTGCTCAGAGAAAAATCCTCTGCACACACTCTACGAGATATGTCATACCCCAAACAAGTTTTTTAAAAAGCATATATTTATGTTTAGTCCAAATATACATTTAAATTTTATTTCAAGTTGTAATGATCGACATGGCATTGCAATAGTTTTTTTATCGCGGTACAAAAGTGATTGTTTATTCGCAAATATATATCATATATTGTATATGTACAGTACATTCAGTAGTATATAAATTATAGGCTGCACAGTGGTTATTATGGTGGCCTCACAGCAAAAAGTTTGGGGGTTTGAATCCTGGAATGGTGATAAGCCTTGAAACACTGGCCTTGAAACATTGTGTGGGGAGACAGCAGCTCAGTGATTAGAGCGTTCGCACACGGACCGTAAGTTCGCGGGTTTGCGTCCCACAGAGAGCACGTCTAGGGTCCTTGGAGAAGACCCATAACCCCTGCTTTTCCCACCATTGGCGCCGTTGAAGGGCTGCGGTGTAAGGAGTGCAGCACACAAATTTCCCCAGTGAGGGATGAATAGAGTATCGTAATTTCACGGCCATAAGGCGCACCTAAAAGTCTCAAATTTTCTTCAAAATGAGCGGTGCGCCCTATCTGATTTGTGATTTGCGGACGTATTAGAGAACCATGAGGTGGACGCAGTTGAGAACATGAGAATGTTAAAGGGTGAAGTGTGGGCGTGGATTATGTATAAAAGAACAGGTATGTGCTTTATGTAGAACATCGCTGTTTTTACAACACTGAAAATGGAAAAGAGACACGCTTATGAAGCTCAGTTTAAACTGATGGCAATCAGCTGCGCCGGGCGAGTTACGCCACAGTTTGCCAGTGGATTGTAGATGCTTGGGCTAACGTGTCTGCTGGCACTGTTGTCCGAGCTTTCCCAAAAGCAGGCATCATTTCCGAGGAGCTGCACGGTTCAGAAAGTGACTCTGACAGCGAGGAAAGTGAACCTGCTATGTTGGATTTAGTGCAGCTGTTAGATTCTGAACCAGAGGATGAGGACTTGGATGGATTTAATAAATGACTTTATGACAACTGTAACTAATATTTAAATAAAACCAACCAAACTCAGTTTTACTCCCGATCTATTTTTAAATACGCACGTGTGTGTGCGCATGCGCATGCGCGCGCGTCTGGGTGTATGTGTGTGTTTTGTAAGGCAGACTTACGTAGAAGAGGATATGTATATAAAACCCGCGCCCTATCATCAGGTGCGCCTTATGTGTGTGTTAAATACAGAGCACGCAAAATTTGGACTGCGCCTTTTAATATGGTGCGCCCTATGGTCGTGAAAATACGGTAATTCATTTTTTTGTTTTTTTGTTTTTCCGTGTGGAGTTTGCATGTTCTCCCTATGTATCTGTGGGTTTTTTTCCGGTTACTCCAGTTTCCTTACATCCTCCAAAAACATGCATGTTAGGTTGATTGGCTTCTACAAAATTGCCCCTTGGAATGAGAGTGCATGGTCCCTGCATCAGACTGGCGACCTGTTCGGGGTGTATCTTGCCTCTTGCCTGAAATCAGCTGGGATAGGCTCCAGCAATATGCAGTTCCAAAAAGAAATGATTGAATGAAAATATTTAACCACAAGCCAAAGCAGTGAAGGCAGATTGTACCAAATTTTCCACCAAATTTTGCTCCAAATTCTATTTCCTGTTGTACCTGTTCGGAAATATCTGAAACAACTAATTCTTGCACCTCATCCACCATTTACTCCATACATTTACAGTAGTTCCTCCATCCACATAACTGATCATGTTTTATCCATTCATCCACCCACCTGTTCATTCTTTTTTTATTTATTTATATGATCCATCTGTCATGAAGCGGTTTGCAGGTGGAAAGGGGAGGACCCTTTTGCAGACAGAAAACATGGTTTATTTAAATTTGGCAGTCCATTAATACTGTGAAAAGAATATAACAAAGTTTCAGTGGCATGGCATAAGGTCATTGTCGGAATGTATTCTTGGTCAGGCAACCAGGGAGACCTGGCTGGAAAGGATTGTATGACCCGTCGTGGGAGTCTGGGGTGATTTCCCTTAAATAGATGGCAGAGTCCACAGATGTGTGTCATCAGGAATCAACCTCAGGTGTCCCGAATCAGGGTGACAAGTAACACCCAGGGCTCCCTCTGGCAGCAGGAGAGAGGATCATGACACCAACTTTTATTTGTTCGTCCATCGATGTTGCTTAGTTCATCCATTCGTTCCTTTGTACTCTCATTCCTCAAGCTATTTATTCAACCATAATAATAATAATAATAATAAAAATTTTATTTATAACGCATTTTATTTCTCCTGTGGAGATCTCAAAGTGCTACAATAACCAAAAGGAACAACAAACAGCAAAATTAAATAAAACCACAACACAAAAAACAACATTAAAAACTTTGCTGAAAAGCCTTTAGAAATAAAAAGGTCTTCAGTCTTTTCTTAAAAGCCTCAACGCTCTGTGGAGCCCTCAAGCTCTCAGGAAGATCGTTCCAGAGCTGTGTAGCAGCTGCCTGGAAGGCCCTTTCTCCCATATTGAGTAGTTTGGTCCTTGGTTGGTGCAGGCAGTAAGAGGAGGAGGAGGAGCGCAGGTCTCGGACAGTGGTGTGGAGGGTTAGGAGTTCTTGGAGATAAACAGGTGCAGTGCCGTGTATGCACTGATGGGTGAGGAGGCGGACCTTGTACTGAATTCTGTATTTAACGGGTAGCCATTGGAGGGATTTGAGGATGGGGTGATATGGTCATATTTGCCCTTCCTTATCAGGATCCGGGCAGCGCAGTTCTGGATGTGCTGGAGCTTTTGTAAGCCCCTGCATGGGATCCCTACAAGGAGGGCATTGCAGTAATCCATCTATCTACCCATCTGCTCATTCTTATATTTATCAATTGTTCCAAAAATTCAGCAATCCATTTGTTGATTTATTCATTTACATTTCTCTACATCTGTTCGGTCACCTATCCAGTCATCTGTCCATCCATATCCATCCATCCATGAATAATAAAACTTTGATTCGTCCAGCAATGTGTATGAACGTTAAGAACAAAGTTTCTTCTCACTTTTCTTCACTTTAGTTTCTCCTCTGGTTGGTTTTAAAAGCTAAAGAGCTTATGTTTAATTTTTTATGAGAGCAAATAACCTCCTGAGCACCTTCGACGCAATGCAATTACAGGGAGGTGATACGATTGAATCGTTTGACATTTAAGTCACATTGCGAAGGGTTGTGCTGACTTCTGTTGTAACAACAGCCCCTCCCTGTGCCCCCTCCGTGAGTAAAAAAACACCACCCAACATGATTTATAGATAGACGAATAGGAAACGGAGGAAAGAGCCGTTCTAACGATGCTCAGCGATTAGACAAGGCCAAACGGGCATGCCGCTGGTGAACCGGATCACACACATACTCTCATTAGCATAGTAATAGCCAATTAGGAGGCAACCGTTGATATGATTGAAGCTATTTGGAGGTAAACAGGTTGGCAAAGTGAGAGACTGGAAGCAATGAGCAGAAGGTAAACCCAGGAAGGAAAGTAATAGATAAACATGCAGAAGAGGTGCTGTTTATTAAAGAAGAAGCCAACGAGCTGCAGATGATGTCACAAGTGAACAACATGTGCTCAGTAAACTAGCAGCGAAACAGGTGCTCTGGGAGGGACGAATCATCTTTACTTACATTAGCATCTTATAAATATTAATAAATTGTTAGTTTCCACCATCTGCTGTGTTTGTTGCATCAGTACATAGTTGTTAGTTTGGTTCTTGAACAGTCTGTGTTCGCTGGCTTAACTGGGAGGATAAGTGATTGTTTGAACCAGCTGAGTTGACTCACTCGATAGAATGGATTTAGAAAGTCGAAAGAATTTACCGAATTTTTTCTGTTCTTAAAGAGGTTTCACGGCTCAACAGCCACAAATGTAACCAAATTAGGAAACTTTATTCATGAATTGAGCCATGGGGCTATCTGAGGATGTCTGGTTCTCCTGGACGTCCCGTCCCACACTGGATTGGGACGCTGTTCCTTTGTCTGAGGGCTACAGGACTCAAAGATGGGGTATCAAGCAAAATCAAGTTTTTAGAGATTTCTACCATGTTTGAATCTCACTACCAAGGCAAAAATATTCCTAATGCCATTTTCTATTTGATTCCTAGTAATTTGCAAGCTCTCCTGTCGAGTATTTAAATAATATTTTTAATCTGGTTATTCTTGCTCATGCTTTTTGTTTTTTGCCTCACCCACATTCAAACGTAAGCACGATTGGTTTTAATGCACATGATTTGCTCATGTTTGGCTAGATTTGCCAAGAGAGAAATCCAGGAATTATACACCAGAAACATGAGATGAAAGAAATGGTCGTACACCGCTAATCACCCCAATACTTACACAATTTATATCATTTGTCACACCGATCATGGTTAGGTTTTCATTTTTCTCATCTTTTCTTCACATTCATGGGGTGGGGTGGAGCGGATCATTCAACTAATCAAAGGCGTTAGTTTAAAGCCAACGATACACTTCTGCATTTTCAGGCAATCATGAAACTTGTCACATGGAAACAGGCACGTTGTGACAGGCAACGTAAGCCTGATACATCAGACTGTTTCTTTCACTTTGTGAAAACCGTGCTACTGGAGTGAAATAATTGAGCAGAAGTACTGCGCGTCCCCAGCCTGAATAGCCTGGTTGCTTTCAACCATGAATCAAGGCAACAGTCAAATTTTTTTTGTATTGGGTCTTTTTTGGGGCCCAATATACAAAAGTATTGCTTTAAAAAAGTATATTGGGACTCATACAAAAGTTATGAGGGCAAAAGTTAGTACAAGTACTTTTGCCCTCATTGTACTGAGGGCAAAAGTGACTTACAAATAGCGTACGATAATTATCGTACACCTGGTAACATTGCGCCCAATCTCTCTATTCAAATGCTGCTCTTTCTACCCTAACGGCCTAAGATGTTAGACTAAGCGAGAGGAGAATTCAAAGCATCATAAACAGAAGTAAAACTGAATAGATGTATTTCGAAGCTCAGTTTTATGGCAAGTTTTGCATTTTTGAGTTATTAGAAGTTATCATGTCCACAAATGTCCCTACACAACCACAATACACCCTCTCTAATGTTTTGCATGAGTGCTTGCTTGAATGCTTGTAATCGAAACTTTCAGCAACAAGCTTCAGTTAGATGCTCTCATAGCCCAAAATCAAGAAAACCTTTATTTGTCCCACAATGGGAAAATTGCTGTACAATGCAATTTAAATCCTACATTCTAGTATTATATCAGCGTTACCATAAAGAACCAGCCGGGATGGTGCCACCTACAGTAGTTCCTGTCAGAATTCCACCCATCAGCAATCGTTGGTGAGAGCCCGTAACTACAGCCGGCCAATCAGTGAATATAATTGATGCCGTGTTGTCAAATGCATCACCTTCCAAAATCTCAAAGGCTGTCGGACCATTTATTTTCCAAATTGGAAGAATCAAAGAGAAGCGCCATTGACGTCTTTGGATCACTGTTGACAGTCTTGCTTCTGAAATTTTGACTGTTTGTAGCTTTTGGAATCTCTCAAAGAACTGTGACTGCATCTTTGGTGTGTTTGCCAAATAAAGCAGACTCGTGATAAAAGCAATTAAATGAACTAATTGAGGACATTAACTATTCATCAGCTGCGTTCAAACTTTCCCTAGAGGCACAGGGATCCTCTCAAACAGGAAAAGTGTGTGACACAGGTAGAGCACCACCTCTTAGAATACCAAGCAGCTCATCCATGCCAATCATCTGGCTACAGAGGAAACGTTTGTCATGCTCGGCTAATTCGGCACAATGCTTTCCAGGGAGGTAGACAAGAAGCGCTGAAGGGAGAATGTCACGGCCTGGGTTTTCCTGAAAGGTTATCTGTAGAGGAGGAGCTGGTGCTATCACATTGTCACTGCTTCTCAGTGTAGCAATGCAGATGTTCTGGAGAGGTGTATTTGGCTCTTAAACCGCGGTGGGGAAGCTGTATGTTTAAAAGCCGCGGGTGTGTCTTTTTGTGTAACAATGATGACATTTAGTGACATTTAGACTTTGGTTTGTTTACACAGCAACGTTTTTTAACTTTTTTTTCTTAATTTTCTTACACAATCACACACAATTGAACTTTACACAATTTGTAACTAGTGACAACTAACGAAATTGCCAAGTGTATCACATGGCACTGGTTTTAGGGGTAAAATACAAACATTTGGAAAAGAATAGAAAGTAATTTATGATCATCTGATAAAACAAGAGTTGAGATTCCCTCGGGGCCAAACTTCCCCATATTTCTGGCTCCTTGCTATTTGCTAGCACCCCATTACGCCAATTATGTTTCTAACTGGTGAGGTAATAAGCTTTCTCAAAATGAAATGTTTTGATCCTAACCTTGGATGGATAAACACTTTCTTTTCAATTTGATTTGGTCTTTGAACAAGCCTCAGATTGAGATGATAGACTTGGTGATTTGATGTTATGAAAACGAGCACACACTTGTCTTGTGATGAACCCAACGCTAGCCCTTTATCTCACCTTCAGATTAGCCCAAGAACAGCAGAAAGTTACCAAGGCAACCTAAAGTTAATTAAAGCATGTTGAAACTGGACTCCGTAGCAATGGAAACACCTTTTATGGAAGTACAGATCGAGCTTCTACTTCTTTTTTTTTTTCTGCTTTGACATAATGGCTGTGCAAGGTGTAAAGCATGGTGGAGGGAGTATTATGGTGTGGTGCTAGGCTCATTTAGTTCCAGTGAAAGGAAGTCAAAATACTAAAACATACCAAAAAATTTTGGACACAAATGGATGAAAAGATAGTCGGGTTGTAACATGCATGTGTTTGTACCAAAACTTTTTGATACAGGAGTTTTGGGTTTGGGACAGGGTTGTGTACAAACGATTACACCTCGCTGTTGTGTGTACATAGCTGTTAAACTTGCACAACTAGTGCATGCACGAAATAAGCTATTCCCCATGCAAGATGAGTATTTTTCGGCATGAAGCAGGCCTACTACAAGTGTACGCACTTGCAAAAGGATTTGTGCATGGTTTTAGTTTATTTCCACGAGTGTGTGTATGTTTTTGACATTTTGGTAAAAAATGTAATGCAAAAGCGTAGGTAGCATACCGCCTTGACACGCTTGTAAAGATATACTAATTGACAGTTGAAGCTACCCCCCTGGCTTAACCCAAAAATGAAATCTAAATTATTGACAAGCTATTACTGACCTTATACTAGTTTCGTGCAATTGTTTGTATGTGATGTAGTTTGGCATTATTTGGTAAAGTATTATCAAGCTTGGGCGGCGCAGTGCCGCAATGGGTAGCACAATGGACTCACAACGAGAAGGTCATGGGTTTGAGTTCCGGGTAGGGACGAGACTTGGAACACGGGCATTTCTTTGTGGAGTTTGGATGTTCTCCCCATGTATAGGTGGGTTTTCTCCAGTTACTCTGGTTTCCTCTCACCCTCCAAAAACATGCATGCCAGGTGATTGTTCAGTACCAAAATTGCCCCTACGAATGAGTCTGTATGGTTGTATGTAAGTGGCCTCGCGACAGACTGGCGACCTGTTCGGAGTGAACTCTGACCCTGCCTCAAATCAGCCGGGATGGGCTCCGGCACCCCCCGTAACCCTGTAAGGGACAGACAGTTAAGAAGGTGACTTTAATTTTCTATGTTAATATGTAGGGGAATGCCAATACACATGAAGACATTTTCTCAAACACTATCAATGAACGCCTAGAACTTTGTCTCCGTATTGCATTTTGGCCTCCTATGAATTTGAATTGAAATGCTTGGGGTGTCAAACTCAGTTCCTGAAGGGCGGGTGCCGTTTTTTCATTTGTTCCTGGTTCAATACAGCTAATGCACATACAGTGAAATCAACAGCCAATCAAATTTGGCACAATGACTCGTTAACCTTGGAGTGGAGGAGTTTAAGTATCTCGGGGTCTTGTTCACGAGTGGGGGAAGGATGGAGCGGGAGATGGACAGGCGGATCGGTGCGGCATCAGCAATAACTAGGACGCTGCATCGGTCCGTCATGGTAAAGAGAGAGCCGAGCCAAAAAGCAAAGCTCTCGATTTACAAGTCGATCTACGTTCCAACCCTCACCTTTGGTCACCAGCTGTGGGTGGTGACCGAAAGAATGAGATCACGGGTACAAGCGGCCGAAATGAGCTTCCTCTGCAGGGTGGCTGGGCTCTCACTCAGAAATCGGGTGAGGAGCTCTGCCATTCGGGAGGAGCTCGGTGTCGAGCCGCTCCTCCAGGTCGAGAGGAGCCAGATGGGGTGGTTCGGGCATCTGGTCAGGATGCCCCCCGAGCGCCTCGCAGGCGAGGTGTTTCGGGCACGTCCCACCGGGAGGAGACCAAGGGGCAGACCCCGTACCCGCTGGAGAGACTATGTCTCACAGCTACTATGTCTCCGGGTGAGCTGGAGGATGCAGCCGGGGAGAGAGAGGCCTGGGCTGCCCGTTTGAGGCTGTTGCCCCTGCGACCCGACCCCGGAACAAGCGGAAGATGACGGAATGGAACGGACTCGTTAACCTGAATCAGGTATGTAGCTGCAAGAACACATGGAAAACCTCAGGGACACCGGCCCTCCAGGAACTGAGTTTGACACCTGTCGATAGCATCAGATTTAAGACCGTATTCAGTCAAAGTGTTTTTGATTGTTTGTGTTGTTTAATTTTTAAAAGAATTGTTTTTAAATGTCATACATTTGATGCTTGTTTGAGAATATTTGATTTGACTCATTACTAAGCGGAATTTTGCGTTTATTTTCCCAATTGTATAAATTAAAACAAATAGTTAATTAAACAGACAAATAAACAAACGGCGAATGGTTTTGCAGTTCTTTCCAATATTGTACCAAAAAAGAACTCAATCTTGACGTAAAAACAGATCTATGTACAGAACCATAATTTTTGTGCATGTTACACCCCAAATAAATAGATGACATAGTAGATGGGTAATGATTTGTCGTTTTAATGGGCACGATTGTTCTCCCTGAAAGATTTAATAATTTATTCGCAGTGAGATTGTCAGACATCCAGAATGAATCCTGGTAAATTATTTACATAGGCCCACCTGACCCACACACAGGGTCTGATTGGCTACTGTGTGTGTTTGTGTGTGTGTACTTAACCGCCAGAAGCTGTTAGAAGTTCACGACCACGTCCTTATGTGTGGGTGTGCTACTATCGCCCTCTACTGCTCACAGCTGGAATGGAATTCAATGAAAAAGTTTGTTTTGCATGATCAGATGTGCAAACTTTGCCCTCTTTTTTTCAGGGGTGAGTAAATAGACTTACGACACATTTCTGCATTCAGTTCCAGGCAGAAAATCCAGCAAACATGGCACTAACAGCAACACTGATCGTACTGGGGTCACTAATCGGTAATCGATGTGAGTAAATTGTATTTTTTTTTGCAACCAGCTACAATGTCGTTCTTTTTTTTAGTTTTGTCTTCACAGGAAAGTTCACAACTTGACTGCAATCAACAAACTCAGCTCTATGAGAGTCTATCAGCTGATTTAAAGGTGAATAAAAACTTGTACCAGGCAGGAATGAACTAGGTGTAATGGTACACTTTGACCAACAGATGGCAGCAGAATGTGGTGAAAAGCCTCCAGTGGAGTGGAGCTCCGAGCAAATAGCGACATTGTTAAGATACACCATGAACCTGACAAACACACTGCATACACACCAACTACAAGGTAGGAGGACAAAGCAAAAGGAAATTAAAACTAAGTCAGTGAAACTAGAGTAAAGTTGGTCAAATTTAGAATAGCTATTAAAAATGCAGAATAAAGATTAAAATTCGGAATAAAAATGGTCAAATTCAAAGTACAAATACCGAGATTTAAAATAAAGCTAGTCAGATTTAGTTAGATATATAATTAAGTTGATAAAATCCAGAGTGATGTTAGTGAATCCAGCATTACTGTCGTTTCACGATCATAAGACGCACAAATTTTCTCCTGAATGTACCGTGCGCCTTATGGTGCGGTGCGCCTAATGTGTGGCTCTGTGATTTTGGGAAAGCGGATGTAGGAGGGAACAGTATGTTCGGCTAAGATAGAAGATGGCAAACACACTCTTACTAAGACAATAAGGCGAATTTTGCCGCAATTTGAGAAACGAATTGTAGGAGCTTGGGCTAACTCTGCTCGCACGGTTTTTTGAGCATTCACAAAAGACGGCATCAGTCATGAGTAGATTCATGACAGACTCTCACAATGAGGAAAGAAAACCAGACATGCCACCCGCAATTAGGACTTACTTACTCACCCACCAAGGCTAATAAAACTCCGGCATGATGAACACTCTAGTGCATTCTATGAGCATGATTAGTTACAGTGAGGCTAAGCACATGGCATCTCCTGTTGCTGCAGCTGTGCATCTGAATGCCACTAATGGCGATCTGCATGGTTTATTGCCAGTATTGTTTTTGGTGAATGTATGGAAGAAGTCGGAAATCCGGGAACTTTGGTCATATGACAGCTCATGTACGTGAGCCACAAAACAAAGCGCAAACAAGCAGTATTGGGGTGTATTCCTGGTCGTAATTCATCTTCGTACTAATACCTAACGTTAGGTGGTAACACACGTAAGACGCACAATTTTCCAGCTGTATTGAACGATTTGTTTTACGCCAACTGTCATGGCGGGTGCTGTCCACTGGCAGATGTGACGCCATGTTACATGATAGCCCCTCCTCTTTTTGGCTCCGCCTCAAAATCTCACTCTTTGTGAAGCCAAAAACTTGGCATCTTCAGGAAACCTGACGTGTTTGATAGAAATCTAGCTCAACGGTTCTGAAGATGAGAATTTTGATGGATTTTTGGATACTGATTGATTAAAGAAATGTTTTTTTTACTGCTGCCTTTTTAAAACACACTACTTTGCATGTTTTACTGGTGTGTTGCAGCATATCGTACCCCAAAACCAGTGCGCATTTTGTATGTTAAATACAGAAAAATACCCGGTAACTAAAGTTGCACCTTCTAATGAAGCGCGCCTTATGGTCGTGAAAAGAGGGTACGTTATTTTTTGTGAAATCCAGAATGACATCGATGGGTTCTATCCTCTACGCGGATTTAAAAAAGTAAAAACATTAAAAATCTGAACCAGAGCATCTCAATCCAAATTTGATGTTTAATGATTTATAAAACACTTGACTGGTCCCCAGAATGCCAGGATGGTGAGCCAAAGCTGTGCCCGCCTGCAGAAGTTCCCAGTAATGGTGGTCTAGTGTGTGTCACAGTATCCTCAAAGTGCTTTTGCAAACCTCTGTGCAACTCTGTAAGTCATCTTGTATTCTAACCCTACTCTGAAATTCAGTGAGTTTTTTATGTATCCTGTGTTCTACTGAGTCATGCCATGTTGGAGCAGGGACAGGGGCATCTTTTGTCTAAATTGTTTTGATCCAGTAAATCCACTTTTATGATTGGACGATTTGCCCTACAGGGCTATGATTTTGCCTTCTTGAGAAAAAGTCGCTTGTTTGAAGAATGCAGTGAGCAAACTGGGTTCAAATGGACCACTCAGTATTTAGGAGGAACCAAGCTGGCCGTCTGCAACGGTGAGTTCAACTTCCATCATCCAGGTCTAAACAGAGATATCACAGAAATCTGAAAAAAAAAAATCGAGGCAAAATTTTTATTTCTCATCTTCTAGAAGCCTCTCTTCCTGTTTCTGGAGGACCTTCTGCATATTTCCCCAAAGGTCAGGACTGTCTGACGACCAAAAGTCTGACCCATCTGAGGAACAGCGTGGTCAGTGGATTCACAGCAGAGCTGCGTGGTCAGGGGGTGCTTGGAGAGCTGCAGTCTGCTTGCCTTGTGTGTGGGTGACGATCATATGGCGAAGACGCAGTGACCATGATAACTGAATAAAGAGTTGCTGAACCACACTGTGTGGGTGTGTATTTGTAGGGTTAGGTGGTCAGACACTGGTCAACAAAGATTTGGAAAACTCCCTCATGTCAAACAAGCATGTTTCTGTATCGTTGGGCTGAGAAAGATGGAGGTACTCAGAACATTGGAAACAAGGGTTCTTCCTGGATCTAATGGTCATCTTTTTAACCGTTCACTCATTTTAGGACAGAAATGATGCTTTTATGGGACTTTAAAAACTCAAAGGCTGCAGGCGGCTTTAGTTCCCAGGGATTGTTTTGGTTGATCTCTTGTGTGTGTTTTTTTTTTTTTAAATACATAGTCTCTCCAGCGGGTCCGGGGTATGCCCCTTGGTCTCCTCCAGGTGGGACGTGCCCAAAACACCTCGCCCGCGGGGCGCTCGGGGGGCATCCTGGCCAGATGCCCGAACCACCCCATCTGGCTCCTCTCGACCTGGAGGAGGAGCGGCTCGACACCGAGCTCCTCCAGGATGGCAGAGCTCCTCACCCGATCTCTGAGTGAGAGCCCAGCCACCCTGTGGAGGAAGCTCATTCTGGCTGCTTGTATGAGCGATCTCATTCTTTCGGTCATCACCCACAGCTGGTGACCATAGGTGAGGGTTGGAACGTAGATTGACTTGTAAATCGAGAGCTTTGGTTTTCGGCTCAGCTCTCTCTTTACCACGACGGACCGATGCAGCGTCTTAGTTATTGCTGATGCCGCACCGATCCGCCTGTCGATCTCCCGCTCCATCCTTCCCCCACTCGTGAACAAGACCCCGAAATACTTAAACTCCTCCACTTGGGGCAGGACCCATAAGGTCTTTAGGTTTTCTGAAACTGCTATACTTGAATACGTTAGTAAAAGAGCCAAACATTTTTATAATCATATTCTTTTTGAGCTTAAAATCCTGCTTTTAGGTTGGATTTTATCCTGAATCTTCTTGTTTATTAAAGCACACACATATTCAAGGAATAAAACAAATCAATTGGATTAAAAATTCATCATTATTATGTCTCATTCCTCTAACTTCAGCCACAAACTGATGGAAAGCAAAATCCATAACAGCCTGGTTATTCTTGACTTTATCCACTAGAGGGCAGAGTAAGCTCAGGTTTAACTTGATGTGCAGATTATTATATTCTATAATTATATTCCTATTTATTTTCCACATATAAGTGATAAATAATAAAACACAAAAACATAATATATTTTTATTATCTTTATTATGAATTTCAATTAAACTCTTTTCACTTCTACAAAAAACAAAAAATTTCTACACAATTCTCCAAAATGTTACACGACAACTGCAGGAAGTCTCTCCTATTTAAAGATCGTATCGTCTTCATCTATATCAATCATCTCCTGTAGATAAAAAACACAATAAAAATCAAATTTTAAAGAAAAATATGAAGTTTCATTCTTCGATTTTCTTCTTTCCGACATAATATGTTAAATCTGTAAACAAGCTGTTGATGAGGCACAAACTCACCAACTGGAGGCACTCGATTTCAGCGATCAGATTGTCTCTCACATCCTCCAAATCCATATCAGCCATGTACAAGTCCAGCTCATGACGCAGGCTGCAGAAATAAAAATATTAGCTCAGAGAGACTCAATAACCATCCGAACTTAAAGAATCCCCGCAGAAAGTGACTGGAACTGTGTGGATGTTTTATGAGGAAGCAGATTGAGTGAGAGTTAAAGCAGAAAACTTTTAACTGTGACAGTTTGCCACCGTCCAGAAATCATTTTCATCACTCACACACAGAAATAAAAATGTTTCTTTAATTGTCAGCTGATGCCTTTACTGGATTATCTTCACTGGAACTTCTAAAAAATTTGTCAACAGAATTTGATGGTTTAGTTTAAAAAAATTAGGACAAATTGCTACAAATTGTGTAAAAAGTTGTACAAATTGTACAAAAAGTGTGTGTGAAGATCTTAGTGACATCTCCGAGACCAAGCGCTGAAACATCCATAAACTCCTGATATTCCATTCCGTCGTTTTCCGCTTATCCGGGGCCGGGTCGCGGGGGCAACAGCCTCAGAGCGGAAGCCCAGGTTTTTCTCATCCCGGCTGCATCCTCCAGCTCACCCGGAAGAATCCCAAGTCGTTCCCCAGCCAGCTGTGAGACATAGTCTCTCCAGCGGGTCTGGGGTCTTCCTCTCGGTCTACTCCCTTGGACGTGCCCGAAATACCAGCTAGACGCTTAGGGGCCATCCTGACCAGATGCCTGAACCACCCCATCTGGCTTCTCTCGACCTAGAGGAGGAACGGCTCGACACCGAGCTCCTCCCAGATGGCAGAGCTCCTCACCCTATCACTGAGTGAGAACCCAGCCAACCTGCGGAGGAAGCTCATTTCGGCCGCTTGTATCTGCAATCTTATTCTTTCGGTCACCACCCACAGCTGGTGACCATAGGTGAGGGTTGGAACATAGCTCGACTTGTAAGTCGAGAGTTTTACTTTATACCTCAACTCCTTGTTTACCACAACAGACTGATGTAGCGTCCTAGTTATTGCTGACGCCACACCAATCCGCCTTTCGATCTCTCGCTCCATCCTTCCCCCACTCGTGAACAAGACCCAGAGATACTTAAACTCCTCCACTTGGGGCAGGATCCTGTTCCTTGACCTGCAGAGGGCATTCCACCGTGATAATATTAAATTAAAACAAACATGGTTCCAGACGGCGTTGGCTTAGTGGTAGAGTTACCGTCTTTTGACTGGGAGAACCTGGTTCAAATCCCACTGTGTCCCTGGGATCACAGGATGGCAAAAAGAACAAAAAAGAAAACTAATACTAAAAAGACAAAATAAATGAATAAACATATTCTTATGAGCTCACAATGAAAACCTATGTGATTGAAATAATAATAATAATAAAATTTAAATTGGCGAGGTGTTTTGGGCACATCCCACCGGGAGGAGACCTAGGGGCAGACCCCAGACCCTCTGGAGAGACTATGTCTCACAGCTGGCTGGAGAACAACTTCCAGTGGTGGATGAAGTACTCACTTTTTGTACTTAAATAAAAGTACAGATAATTAGGCAAAAAAAATTACTTAAGTAAAAGTACAAAAGTAGTTGGTGTAAATTTGACTTTTTAAGTAAAAAGTAAAAGTATTCGATCATAATTCAAATGTTATTTTTTGTGCTGTAGGGTCACAAATAAATACTCTGCAGAGGCGTGACCCCCCCCCCTCTCCCGCCTCTTTTGGTCTGCAAAAAAAAAAGAAGAAAGAAAAGGGGACAAGTCAAGCTATCCCCTTGCAGGGCCAGCAAATGGTCCACCAAAATGCAGGAAAATGGCACTTATTTTTTTTTAATGTTCTGGGGGGGAGGGGATGCCCCAGTCACCCTATATTGGCTTTGTCAATGACCTCGTACGCCCCCGTAGAACCGCCCCTGCTCTTGGCGCTGAATGAATGTGGAAAATGTTTACTCTCGACTCTGACTGAGCCTCGATTCATAACTTCTTCTCCAGATCAACTGCTCCTTTTGATTTTGGCGATGCAGCTTCAGGATGCATTAAAAAAACAAAAACTTTATATTTTTTAAATTCCTGAACGAAAATGTAACGAAAAATGTAAAACACACTTTTAAAAAGTAGCGAAGTAAAAGTACAGATATTTGCTCTAAAAATGTAGTGAAGTAAAAGTAAAAGTACTGGTCTTAAATTTTACTTAAGTAAAGTACAGATACACAATTTTTTTACTTAAGCACAGTAACGAAGTACATCTACTTCGTTACATTCCACCACTGACAACTTGGGATCCATCGGGGTGAGCTGGAGGATGCAGCCGGGGTGAGAGAAGCCTGAGCTTCCCGTTTGAGGCTGTTGACCCCGGCGACCCAGAACCGGAACAAGCGGAAGATGACGGAACGGAAATTTAAAGGTAGTTTACCTAACACATATTCTAGTTCAAGTTTCTTTATGTGGGGCTTTTATTTTTTAACCAGAAAATGAGCGAAATAAGGAGAAAAAATGACATATTAAATTAGCAGAGAGGACGAATGTTTACCGCATGAAACACAAGAGGTGAAGTGATGCTGTGGTTTATTGTGTCTGCATCAGATGAAACATCGATATAAATACGCTTATTAAAAGTGAATTTTATATGAGACTTTTTACAGAAAAGAAACCCTCTTTGAAACGGGGTGGAAATAGCCAAAAACAGGAGAAAAGCTCAATCTAAATAAAACAGTAGGAAGAACTTTTTATTGATCCAACTTGAGATCAGGATGCTACAAAAAAGTAGTTACTTGAGGATAAAAGATTGCAGTGATCCGGATTTAAAGTCTAAAAAGGTGTATTTTTTTTCTGCTTCGACACCTCCAGGTGATCCAGGGAGAAGTGTTACTCCAAGTTAAATATTTTTGTACATCAAACACATGGATCAATTCACACTGATAAAAAAAAAAAAACTTAAGCACAACTACTTTTTAAAACTACTCACTGGATCGATTTGCTGCCGTGTGTGAAACGCCTTCAAATCTAAGACCATGGTCTTCATCTGAAAAAGCGTGTAATGCCCCCTGCGGGTCAGGGACAGGGTCCTGCCCCAAGTGGAGGAGTTTAAGTATCTCGGGGTCTTGTTCACGAGTGGGGGAAGGATGGAGCGAGAGATCGACAGGCGGATCGGTGCGGCGTCAGCAATAACTAGGACGCTGCATCGGTCCGTCGTGGTAAAGAGAGAGCTGAGCCGAAAAGCAAAGCTCTCGATTTACAAGTCGATCTACGTTCCAACCCTCACCTATGGTCACCAGCTGTGGGTGGTGACCGAAAGAATGAGATCGCGGGTACAAGCGGCCGAAATGAGCTTCCTCCGCAGGGTGGCTGGGCTCTCACTCAGAGATCAGGTGAGGAGCTCTGCCATCCGGGAGGAGCTTGGTGTCGAGCCGCTCTTCCTCCTGGTCAAGAGTAGCCAGAAGGGGTGGTTTGGGCATCTGGTCAGGATGACCCCCAAGCGCATTGCTGGTAAGGTGTTTCGGGCACGTCCCACCAGGAGGAGACCAAGAGGCAGACACCGGATCTGCTGGAGAGACTATGTCTCACAGCTGGCTGGGGAACGGCTTGGGATCCTTCCGGGTGAGCTGGAGGATGCAGCGGGGGAGCGAGAAGCCTGGGCTTCCCATCTGAGGCTGTTACCCCCGCGATCCGGCCCCAGATGAGTGAAACGACAGAACGGAACTTTTTAAAAGATTCTATTTGAAACACAGATATTGTGGTCAGTAATTCGTAATTTAAATATTTAATCCATCCAAAATTTGACTAATTTCTCCTTTTTATTTTTCCAAATGGATTTAAACTCATTATGAAAATGTGTACGTTTTATTAAATCAGTGTAAAATAGTGACTCTAACGGGTTAAAATCATCTGATTTTATTGGATAAAAATTTTGTGTGATTTTATACCCAATAAATCCAGTTTATTGGTTTGTGTGTGGATGAAGTTGCTTTGGTCCGCTGCTCAAGTTGAATAAAAGCTGCTGTTATTGGAAGTTAATGAAACAATAAAACATCCAAACTTAAATTGCATTTTTTTACCCACTTTTCTGTGTTTTAACTCATATTTCTCTGTGGAACTAATAAATCATTTTTTCTTCTCTAGGTGAGTGCTTCTGTTCCAAACAGTGTTAGGACTGTTCCAGCAGCCCAGCACCCACCGGTAGGTCTGATTTCTCTGAACTTTATTACATCTCTATTAGATTTCTAAATTACGCTCTAGCGGTGATATCGTGAAGAAAACTCCTCCGTGACACATAAAGCTGTCGGCTATGCAGAAGACCCCCTGTGTGTGACAGCGCTCGTCCCGTTCTGCACACTGAACACTTTTTAAATGACTGAAGCACTCATTCACATTGACACGCGTTCAATTTCCAACAATCGATAAGCGCAGAGTTAAATATGCCTTTTAAAGATGCTTCGCAGCGCTTGAAGAGACGATTGATGATCGGAAGGAGTGCCAGGGCGGCTCGCTCCTCCAAAGCCACATCCTCAGCACTTCCTGAGGCTAATAAGCCCGGAGGTAACGAAGAGGCGAAGATGTTTAATGAGCCTGATGGATGATGGGATATGTTACCCACAGGCAGGATTAACAGCCATGTGAGGCCGGGAGGAGTGGAGGGGGAAACTTTAGAAGCGTTATTACTTCTATATGTACACATCTATGTTGTGATATTATCAGAAGTGTCAAGTAGTGAAGTAGAACTACTTCGTTACTTTACTCAAGTAGAAAATCTCGTTATCTTTACTTTAACAAAGTAATTATTTTTTTTGTCTACTTGTTACTTTGACTCACTACTTTTTTATGCAATTATCTGTACTTTTACTTCGTTAATTTTATAAAAAAGTAGTCGCTACTTTCGCCATTTTGTCACCGTTAAAAATAAAGAAAAAAGTCAATAAAAACCAATCCGGATCAATCGCGCCATTTGATTTGAATGTGGTTGGATGAGGAGAGCTAACGCAATCTCAATACCACTTCCTCTTGCTGCATCACTTCAACACGTGACACACAGCACGCGCGCATGCATGCACGCACACAAATACTCCTCCCCCCGTACCCGCTGCTGTGTTGTCACGCAGGCTGTATGTGGCACTCCCAACCTTAGAAACTTGTTAAAGACTATTCAGTATTGCCTCAAAGAACTTTGTAAACTACCTGCCTTAAAAAAGCCTTTTGGTTATTTTTTTTATTTATTTATTATCAATTTTTACATTGAGTGTGTTTGTGTCCGCTGAAGTTGGTTAAATTAGGTGATGCAGAGTGAAACTTGATAGCTGAAGGGACGTTACATAATGCCCTGCTTATGATAATACATTTGATTGTGTTCATTAATCGATTTCCAATAAAGGTTATTAAGAAATAAATGTTTCTGATTCATAAAGTCTCACACTAAAACACTTTCATTTATTATCATATTTCCTGCTCCTTAAAGCATGTGATAATAGTTAAAAATATGTTCATACGCTTTTGTTAATAATATTTCTTGTTTTCTGAAAATTACTTTTACTTTTTTTACTTTAAGTAGTTTTAAAATAGGTTACTTTTTACTTTTACTTAAGTAGAAAACTTGAGTTGATACTTCTAATTTTACTAAAGTAATTTTTTAACTCGGTATCTATACTTCTACTTGAGTAGAAAATGTTGGTACTTTTGACACCACTGGATATTATATCTGCAGGTACTTACCGTATTTTCCGCACTATAAGGCGCACCGCATTATAAGGCGCTACAGTAAAGGCTGGGGTTACGTTATGCATTCACTAAATGGTTCTGCGCTAAAGGGAATGTAAAAAAAAAAAAAAACAGTCAGATAGGTCAGTCAAACTTTATCAACAATTACAAAACAGCTTTCTGTTTTTACTCCCAAAATGAATAAACAGCTGTTTTATTATTTTCTACGAGATAAGCTATTAGTATTTTCGTTCCGTTCCGTCATCTTCCGCTTGTTTCGGGGTCGGGTCGCAGGGGCAACAGCCTCAAACGGGCAGCCCAGGCCTCTCTCACCCCGGCTGCATCCTACAGCTCACCCGGAAGGATCCCAAGTCTTTCCACGGCCAGCTGTTAGACATAGTCTCTCCAGCGGGTCCGGGGTCTGCCCCTTGGTCTCCTCCCGGTGGGACGTGCCTGAAACACCTCGCCTGCGAGGCGCTCGGGGGGCATCCTGACCAGATGCCCGAACCACCCCATCTGGCTCTTCTCGACTTGGAGGAGGAGCCGCGACACCGAGCTCCTCCCGGATGGCAGAGCTCCTCACCCGATCTCTGAGTGAGAGCCCAGCCACCCTGCGGAGGAAGCTCATTTCGGCCGCTTGTACCCGCGATCTCATTCTTTCGGTCACCACCCACAGCTGGTGACCATAGGTGAGGGTTGGAACGTAGATCGACTTGTAAATCGAGAGCTTTGCTTTTCGGCTCAGCTCTCTCTTTACCACGACGGACCGATGCAGCGTCCTAGTTATTGTTGATGCCGGACCAATCCGCCTGTCGATCTCCCGCTCCATCCTTCCCCCACTCGTGAACAAGACCCCGAGGTACTTAAACTCCTCCACTTGGGGCAGGACCCTGTCACTGACACGTAGGGGGCATTCCACCCTTTTCCGGTAGTATTTTAGTTAGTATTTTCGTGACACAGTTTATCTTCCATTGGAGATAAACTCTGTTTAGTCTTGTTTACTTGGCGCAGCGCATCCTCTTGCTTCCTCCACTTCCTCACAATTGATTCATTGATGTTAAACTCTCTTGCTGCGGCTCTATTCCTGTGTTCTACTGCGTGATTGATCACCTTGAGTTTAAACTCTGCGTTGTAACAGTGTCTCTTGGTAGGAGCCATTTCCGGGTCTTTACACAAACACACAAATGGAAATAGGTGTGTTCGAGATGACACAGGCAGACGCAGTTCTGCTCGGTGCAGATCGGTGTGCAATGCATCCCGGCTAGGTTTTACATTCAAAACCTAACCGGCATGCATTGCACACCGATCTGCGCCGATCAGAACTGCGTCCGCCTGTGTCATCTCGAACGCACCTAATGGGACGCCCTTTCATATATCCCAGCATGCACCGCGCACTACTTCTTCTACGGGTAAATGGAGTCGGCGGCTGCTTACCGCAGTTGCGACACCTGTTGTAGCTCAATATTAATCCATATATAAGGCGCTCCGGGTTAAAAGGCGCATTGTGGACTTTAGAGAAAATGTAAGGTTTTTAGGTGCGCCTTTATAGTGCGGAAAATACGGTATATATTTACGTGCCTCCAGTCCAACTGTCCCAATTCAATCACAAGTCTACTGATTTAATGACCCAAACTCAATTCTCACAATTGGGAGACATTACGTCTGGATTAAACAAAAAGAAGCATAAAAATCATACTAACTTCACACAGACATCATCAGTCAGATGTTTCTGGTTGACCGACATGGTCTCCTTTGTCAGCTGCTCAGTCGTAGCCGTAGCATCCTTCATCTGCTCATCCAAATCTGCAGAAAACAGGAACAAAAGTTAAGTCATTATGAGCACAGACAAAAACAGATATTCATCATAATATCCTACAATAAGTTAAAAAAACATCCAGAGCATCAACTGATCCACCTTTCTGAATGTCCTCCAGGGTCTTAAGTTCCTGCACATAGAGTTTCTGTTCCTCCAACATAGCGCTCACATATTCGTTATCGCTATTCATCGTGTCCAGTTCTGTTCAAACGGGGAAAAAAAAATTCAATTTCAATCAGAATGAGGTTGATTTTACTGTTTATGATATTTAATTAAACATGCTTAATCACCTTTCAACAGTGCTTCATTTTGCTTGGTCAGGGCCTGGAGGTTGGCGGAAGTATGGCTCTGGAGGGTCGTGGCAGTGTTGCCAGTCAGACTGTAGTCGTTGATAAAGCCTGCGATCTCCTCCAAGAACTTATCTTCTTCTTCTTTAGCCATCTTCAGTACAGCCGCCTGGGAGGAGAAAAAATTTGAATTGATAAATACTTCCGTTCCGTTTCGTTCCGTCATCTTCCGCTTGTTCCGGGGTCGGGTCGCGGGGGCAACAGCCTCAAGCGGGCAGCCCAGGCCTCTCTCTCAACAGCTGCATCCTCTAGCTCACCTGGAAGGATCCCAAGTCGTTCCCCGGCCAGCTGTGAGACATTGTCTCTCCAGCGGGTCCGGGGTCTGCCCCTTGGTCTCCTCCCGGTGGGACGTGCCCAAAACAACTCGCCCGCGAGGCGCTCGGGGGGCATCCTGGCCAGATGCCCGAACCACCCCATCTGGCTTTTCTTGACCTGGAGGAGGAGCGGGTCGACACCGAGCTCCTCCCGGATGGCAGAGCTCCTCACCCGATCTCTGAGTGAGAGCCCAGCCACCCTGCGGAGGAAGCTCATTTCGGCCGCTTGTACCCGCGATCTCATTCTTTCGGTCACCACCCACAGCTGGTGACCATAGGTGAGGGTGGGAACGTAGATTGACTTGTAAATCGAGAGCTTTGCTTTTCGGCTCAGCTCTCTTTACCACGACGGATTGATGCAGCGTCCTAGTTATTGCTGATGCCGCACCGATGCGCCTGTCGACCTCCCGCTCCATCTTTCCCCCACTCGTGAACGAGACCCTGAGATACTTAAACTCCTCCACTTGGGGCAGGACCCTGTCCCTGACCCGCAGGGGGCATTCCACCCTTTTCCGGGCGAGGACCATATTATTATTATTATGGATAAATACTATATATTTTTAACTTGTTGATTGTGTGTTTGTGTTTGTTTAACTCAGTCTCACATCAGCTCTCTCCAGTGTTTCACACAAGGTCAAAAGAAAATGATAAAACTTTTAATTATAAAGCATTTTTCTTGTATTAAAAAAAAACTGAATGGGATTTGATTTGGCTTTTATACAGTTGAAAGTAGGATTGATGTACAAATAATACGGATGTGGGATAACCGGCCTCTTTCAAGCTATTTGTTAACCATAGAGTTTTGTCAAGTCAAACTTTGGGGATAAGAAAATTCATCCTGCCACATCGGGGTTAATCAGGTGATGATGTCATCCTATCACACCTGGGTTAATCGGAGAGTGGAAAGAGAAAGCAGGAGAAGAAGCAGCCGAGCCCCAATAGGGAGAAGAGCAAACAATTCAGCATTCTGAGGCTAAAAGCTATCAGAAACATGATCTGAAAAGGGAGAAACCTGCACAAAGCTGGAGAGGCAGCTGGTAAGAAAAATGACTTTTAAGAGGACTGTGGAATTCCAAACTTGAGCATTCTGCACAGCTATATTTAAATGCTTCATTTAAATGCTTGTATTTGTTTTGTTATTTACAGGTTTTTCACCTGCTTTTACTTCAAGAATGAAAATTAAAAAAAGACATAGAAAGGAAAAGTACGTTGTGATCTTTGTGTGGAATCCAGTCACTCCTGTGTAGGTGAACACCTCCTCTCTCAAGCTCAGGAGTAAGAATACAGTTTGACCATTTTAAAGAGTTATTTGTACATTTAGACATATAAATAGGTATATATTTGTTCCTAATTAAAGCATTTTACAATGTTTCTGAAGTCTCCAAGACACCACGGGAACCGTACTAGGGAGAAGTGTTTCAGAAGACCAAACAAAGCTAATTTTTTTATTTGTTTTTTTTTAATATTGTTTTTAGTTTGTCTTTCCGGTTTTCATCCCCGTAGTCCCAGGGAAAGCTTTGGACCAGTGGGATTTGAACCTGGTTCTCTCGGTTGAAAGACGGTAACTCTACTACTAGGCCAATGCCCCCTGGGACTGAAACAAAGCTACTGTAATTTAACGGCCATAAGGCGCACCTAAAAGTCTCAAATTTTCTTCAAAATGAGCGGTGCGCCCTATCTGATTTGTGATTTGCGGACGTATTAGAGAACCATCAGGCGGACGCAGTTGAGAACATGAGAATGTTAAAGGGGTAGGTGTGGGCGTGGATTATGTTTAAAAGAACAGGTGTGTTCTTTATGCAGAACATTGCTGTTTTAACAACACTGAAAATGGAAAAGAGACACGCTTATGTATCTCAGTTTAAACTGATGGCAATCAGCAGCGCCGGGCGAGTTACGCCACAGTTTACCAGTGGATTGTATATGCTTGGGCTAACGTCTCTGCTGGCACTGTTGTCCGAGCTTTCCCAAAAGCAGGCATCATTTCCGAGGAGCTGCACGGTTCAGAAAGTGACTCTGACAGCGTGAAAAGTGAACCAGCGAGGTTGGATTTAGTGCAGCTGTTAGATTCGGAAACAGAGGATGAGGACTTGGATGGATTTGATAAATGACTAATATTTAAATAAAAACCAACCAAACTCAGTTTTACTCCCGATCTATTTTTAAATACACACGTGTGTGTGCGTATGTGCGCGCGCGTCTGTGTGTATATGTGTGTGTGTGTTGTTGTAAGGCGGACTTACGTAGTACAGGATATGTATATAAAACCCGCGCCCTATCATCAGGTGCACCTTATGTGTGTGTTAAATACAGAGCACGCAAAATTTGGACTGCGCCTTTTAATATGGTGCGCCCTATGGTCGTGAAAATATGGTAATTGGTTGATTTGTTTCCGATCAACATTCTGAAAAAAAATACCCAAACTTTGAAATTAGACTTAAAAATAAAATAAAATCACTTGAACTTGTAAATTAAATCACTAAAATTGGAATGCCTTTGATTTCACTAAAAATTTGTAAATATGTGAACCCTACTTTTGGAACGCTATCTGCTTCGGAAAGCCATCGAGCCCTGTTTAAGTGCATATATTTATTGACCCTAATAGCTTTCCATAGTTTGCTAATGGAAAAAAAAAAAAAAATACTTGATATTTTTGTTACACTGCCACCAAGTAGAAAATTTAAGGATGATCCCTGGGTTACTCTGTGAAAGAAATTTTTTTAAATATCTGCAAACCTGTGTTGGTAAATCAGAGTAGTGTTTGGATGAATCATTGAGCCAGTAGAAAGTACAACATATCAAGGATTATGATTTATCACTTTTGGCTGAAAAAACTGCAAATGTGGAAAAGTTGCAGACACTTTGACATGAGTGCAAAATTTAATTGCGTTTCAGTGTGCGTATGCTACCCTTTGACTAGGAGACCCTCTAACTCACCTCCTCTTCCTTGAGAAGGTTGGTCTCACTGGCCAAGCTCTCCATCTTCCCCTGTATCTCCTCCTCATTTTTCTTCATAATATTCCTCTCCAGCTGGAGGCCATCGAGCTGCTGAGCCTGGAGAACAGCGAGACGCCCCCAGCAGAGAAACAACTTGTGTTAGAGAAGCTTAACATGACAGGGTCACAAACACAACATGAGACAGACTGTTTTTTTCCCCCCTATTTTATAGTCTGAGTTTTTTTTTTTTTTTTTAAATGAGTTCAAATCTTCCCAAACTCAGGGGGTCTCCATTGTGACATGTTGTTCTGAGCTTCCAACGAGAAACCAGCCAAGTCAGCCTGAGCTAGGAACGCACTGGGAGAAGAAAAGGGGGTCAGAGTTTCCTGCTTTTAACACCCAACCCTCAATAAGAGGAGAAAAAGATCAATTGATTATTAGACAAATGGGTGGACGGATAAGTAAATGAAATGATTAATCATTAAATGGCAGGATGAATAAATAAATGGATGAACAGATTTGTTGATGAGAGGATTGATGGTTGGACTGGATGGATGATTGGTTCGATAGATGGACTGATAAATAAATTTATAAATCAATGAATACATTCATTGGGAGATTGATGCATACATTGATGGCATTGTGATCTGTAGTGAGAGGAGGGTAGAGGTGAAGGAAAACCTGGAGAGGTGGAGGTTTGCACTAGAAAGAAGAGGAATGAAGATTAGTCAGAGTAAGACAGAGTACATGTGTGTGAATGAGAGGGATCCAAATGGAAAAGTGAGGTTACAGGGAGAAGAGATAAAGAAGGTGGAAGATTTTAAGTATCTAGGATCAACAGTCCAGAGCAATGGAGAGTGTGGAAAAGAGGTGAAGAAACGTGTGCAGGCTGGCTGGAATGGGTGGAGAAAAGTATCAGGTGTGATGTGCGACAGAAGAGTTTCAGCTAAAATAAAAGGTAAAGTGTACAAAACCGTGGTGAGACCGGCCATGCTGTTTGGTCTAGAAACAGTAGCACTGAAGAAAAGACAGGAAACAGAGATGGAGGTAGCAGAGATGAAGATGCTGAGGATCTCTCTATGAGTGACCAGGATGGATAGGATTAGAAAGGTGTACATCAGGGGAACAGCACATGTTAGAGGTTTTGGGGATAAAGTTAGAGAAGCAAGACTGAGATGGTTTGGACATGTACAGAGGAGAGAGAGAGAGTACATAGGAAGAAGGATGCTGGGTTTGGAACCACCAGGAAAGAGGACTAGGAGGTTCATGGATACAGTGAAGGAAGACATGAAGATAGTTGGCGGGACTAAATAGGACACAGCAGATAGGGTTAGATGAAAGAGGCTGACTTGCTGTGGCGACCCCTGAAGGGAAATGCCGAAAGAAGAAGGATCAACAGTCCAGAGCACTGGAGAGTGTGGAAAAGAGGTGAAGAAACGTGTGCAGGCAGGCTGGAACGGGTGGAGAAAAGTATCAGGTGTGATGTGTGATAGAAGAGTTTCAGCTAAAATGAAAGGGAAAGTGTACAAAACCGTGGTGAGAGCGGCCATGCTGATTTGGTCTAGAGACAGTAGCACTGAGAAAAAGACAGGAAACAGAGATGGAGGTAGCAGAGATGAAGATGCTGAGGATCTCTCTGGGAGTGACCAGGATGGACAGGATCAGAGGAACAGCACATGTTAGAGGTTTAGGAGATAAAGTCAGAGAGGCCAGACTGAGATGATTTGGACATGTGCAGAAGAGAGAGAGAGAGTACATCAGAAGAAGGATCCTGGGTTTGGAACCACCAGGAAAGAGGACTAAAGGAAGACCAAATGGATAGATACAGTGAAGGAAGACATGAAGATAGTTGGCGTGACCGAAGAGGTGATTTAGTAGATAGGGTTAGATGGAAGAAACTGACTTGCTGTGGCGATCCCTGAAGGGACGTGCCGTTAGAAGAAGAAGAATTGATAAATTGATTGGTCAGATAGATGGTTGTGGATAAATCTAAACAGATAATTGGTGGATAAATGAATGGTTGAATTAAAGGGCAGAAAGATAGATTAATAGATTAAAATACCAAGATGGATAATGGGGTAGATTAATGGATACATAACCATAATTATCAAGATGTGAAGTCCGAAAAGGACCAGATCGTACAGACAGAAATTATCTTCCTCTATCCACTACTCATAGATCATTTTCAAGTTTTTATTTCAGCTAAATAGAGAGTTTTGTTTTCGGAATGACAGTGGAATACACAAATTATCATTGGAGCAATGTAAACACGGTAATTAAAATTAAAACAACCCTCATTAACAAGAGCTGTAAACACACCATCTATCTCCGTTGGCCAAAAAGCAACTCTTCATGTTATTTCCATATGGCTGCGTTTAGCATCCTCTTTTAATTGGACTCGCTCATTTGCTTCTTTTGCCTCGACGTACAGGATGGAAGTTGTCTCTGTTTTTGTGAGGTCAAACAGCCAATCTCACACTGCCTGAGAGGGTCCACTAATGTTATCCGGTGGAAATTAGCCATTGATTTTACAGTGGCACTCGAATCAATTCTTGATTAAATAAATGTTGTAAATTGGGCGTCTTAAATCATAAAACAAATCGTCTCATCAATATGCCAATAGGCTAGAAAAATGCTTCAAACTGTCTGAGTATAAAACAATTACCACATGGCTTTACTAGATTATGTAATACTTCATCCGATCTGATTAGGTATTTCATTAAGATCTCATTTATTTTTCTAAGCACATATGGGATCAATGCAAATTGCTGAGAATAACATGGAAAATTAAATCAATTTCAGAAGCGACGTTAACATGAAGAGTTGTGCAAACCGATGCCACTTGAAGAGAAAAATATCCTATCCTCCACAAATTTATTAGGAATTTTTGAACCAGAAATGTTCTCTCCAGAAAATTATTTTAAGAAAATTATCATACACGTTTTTGGGTTGGACACTTTTTCAACAGGTCGAACTGTATTTAGTTTATTTGTTGAACATTTTTCTTTTTTTTTTTTTATTTCAAGTGCACCAGATCTCCTCAGCACATGTCCAAACCATCTCAGTCTGGTCTCTCCAAAACTTCTAAGATGTGCTGTCCTCATTCTTGTCCTCTTCAATTTTCAATTCCTTTAATAAACACATTTTCTTTTTATATCTCCCTCTTTTGTAACTATCACTAAGTCTCATATTTGGAGAGACTTCAAATTTTTTTCTTTCATTATTTTTGGTCGGCGATTGCATGTTTGGAAATGATTTAATGTCTTTGGTTCGTGGTAGAGCGTTTGCCCTTGGACCGGAAGATAACCGAAAGTTCGTGAGTTTGATTCCCATTGAGTTCAGGTCTAGGGTCCTTGGAGAAGACACCTAACCCCCCGTTTCTCCCACCATTGGCGCTGCCATAGGTGGCAGCCTGCTGCGGTGTAAAGCAGCACACAAATTTTCCCGGTGAGGGATCAAAAAACTATACATTTTTATTCGTGCGGAGGCAGTGGCTCAGTGGTAGAGCGGTCGCCCTTGGACCAGAAGTTAACCAGTAATTTTTCTTATTTCATTTTTTTTTTTTTTTACTGAGCTTGGGACTGTTTCACAACAGTAGTGGGACACTGTCACCTTGATGCATATGTAGGGAAAGGTACTTATTTCATTTCATTTGATTAATTTTGGCCAGTGGTGGATGAAGTACTCACTTTTTGTACTTAAGTAAAAGTACAGATAATTAGGCAAAAAAATACTAAAGTAAAAGTACCAATAAAAAAAATCTACTTAAGTAAAAGTACAAAAGTAGTTGGTGTAAATTTTACTTTTTAAGTAAAAAGTAAAAGTATTCGACCGTAATCAAATGTTATTTTTTGTGCTGTAGGGTCACAAATAAATACTTTGCAGGGGCGTGACTCCCTCTCCCGCCTCTTTTGGTCCACAAAAAAAAAGAAGAAAGGAAAGGGGACAAGTCAAGCTATCCCCTAGCAGGGCCAGCAAATGGGCACCAAAATGCAGGAAAATGACACTTATTTTTCAAAATGTTCTGGAGGGGAGGCCCCCAGTCACCCTATATTGGCTTTGTCAATTACCTCACGTGCCCCCCCCCTTTCCTTTAGAAAATTCTAGATCCGCCCCTGCCCTGTGTAACAATGGCTCAACTTTTTATCTAAAAGTAAATACAACCAACAACGATCTTCTGACTCATTTTAATTTGTGCTATATTGGATGTTAGTTTTTTGGCGCTGAATGAATGCAGAAAATGTCTTCTTTCGATTCTAATCAACTGCTCCTTTTAATTTTGGCGATGCGGCTTCAAGATGCGCTAAAAATATACTTGTGTAGTTTTCAAATTCCTGAACGAAAATGTAATGAAAAATGTAAAACACACTTTTAAAAAGTAGCGAAGTAAAAGTACAGATATTTGCTCTAAAAATGTAGTGAAGTAAAAGTACCGGTCTTAAATTTTACTTAAGTACAGATACACAATTTTTTTACTTAAGTACAGTAACGAAGTACATTTACTTTGTTACGTTCCACCACTGCTTTTGGCCCAGTATTGTCATGTAAATAATCCGAAGAGCAGATGAGCTTCATCCAGACAGTGAAATATAGATAAAATGGGTGGAAAATAAAGTTTTTAATCTACAATAATCAAATTAAAGCCTATGTTTTCTACTTACCTCATAATTTCTTTTATTTACCAAATACTAGGAGAGACGAGGCTTGGAACACTGGTCTTTCTGTGTGGAGTTTATATGTTCTCCCTGTGTATGTGTGTGTGCTTGGCCCTGGGACAAACTGGTGACTTTTTTGGAGTGTACCTAATCTCACGTTGAATCAGCCAGGATAGGCTCCAGCACCCCATAAGGAATGGACGGTTCAGAAGATGAATAAATGAATGTAAGGGGCAGTTTTGGCGTAAGAATTTAGAAGTTTTTCCAACCCTGCTTTAAAGCTAGCATAGTTGATGTAAATAAAATTTGAAGATAGAACACTAAGAAAAACAAATCAACAAATAAATGACTAATCTCACCTTCTCCTCGATTTCTTTAACCGTTTGAGCAAAACTCAGATGGGCGGTTTTCATCTGTTCGCCGCACTCTGTGATGGCGAGTTGAGCTGAAAAAAGAAAAAAAAATTAACAATTAAGAAGAATTTGTTCAGAAGCAAAAAAAAAAGCAACAAAATGATGTCAAATAAAAGATTTATATGTCGCTTTGAAATAATAAAAAAGTCATTCTTACTTTCTTTCAACTTGTGAGTTTGTTCAGCTAGTTGTTGCTCACTGAGCAAAATTTGCTGGTACAAAGTGTCAAAACTCATTTTGAGTAAAAATTGAGTTTTCTTTGGAGTAAAAACAGTGTTTTCTTTTTAAAAAACGAACCAAAGACGAACCGTTAGCTTAGAAAGTTAGCGAGCAGCTAGCAAACGTTTAACTGTTAGTCACTAACGTAAATGATTAAAAATAAGTGGGGAAAAAAATGCAAATTTATTTTTTAAAAATTAATTTTAAATTATTTTATTTGGAAAAATTCAGTTTTAAACTAAACAATTCGTCTAAAAAAATGTATTTATTAATTAATAAAAAAAAAAAACTAATAACCCGGATGTGCTTTGTTTCAAAGGTATTTAAAAGACCGGAAATGACTATATTCGAGACATTTTTAGATGAATGGTTTAAAGGCAGGGGTCTCCAACCTTTTAACTTAATCAAAAAGGCTGGGAGCTACTTGTACTTTTAAAAAACATAATAATAATAATTCAAAAAGCTTAGTTAACCCTTAAACTTTAAGGGTACAAGTAGGGCGTGTGTGGTATTCGCCATTTTGAACCAAAATGGCCACCCTTACGATCAAAAATGGTCGTCAAAAATTCAAGACTGAACTTTGAACACTTATTTTAGCATACACACTCACTAAATGACATCTTAAGCGATAGGGAAGTGTTTTTTGGTTTTTTTTTAATGCAATGGTCTACTTTGAAGGAGAGTCTAAGTGCATAAATGTGCTAGTCTTGTTTAGTTGGCATTTGTTAGTTATTTTTTTTGCTGTGTATTTGTTTTAATACATTCATCTTTTTCTTGTGAAGCCCATTGAGATGGAAATTCTGTGATTTTGGGCTATACAAATAAAATTGAATTGAAACACAAGTGTATATTATCATTTGACTTTCTTTTGTTGTTAATAATACTAGAAATGATTAAACATTTCAAGGTTATAGAACCCCCACACAAAGTTTTTAAAAACCCAATGAAGCTACAATAAAAGACATTATTTATAAATTACTGCCCAGATACAAACTTTGTTTTTGGTATTTTCTTTCCAGGCATAGAAAACTACAGTAAGAGATCTCTGAACAGGAGTTCAAAGTGAGAGACAAATGTTCAAAAAAAAAACCAAAAACGTTTAATTGGCTCTTTGGTCACAGCTTGCCATAAAAATCCATTTTTAAAAATAAATTTCTTTGCCTGTATTTGGAAAAATATCATAGACCAAACAAATTTTGCAACAAAAATTTGTCATAAAGTGCACAAAGAACAAATGAAGTGACTCAACAAAAGAAAGACTAGCTGATATGAAATGCATTTATCAGAGATCAGAATTGTTTTTTAGAGGAACAGTTAAATAAAAGTGAAACAATCACACTAAAACAAGTTGGAAACCCAGACGCAAACAGTTTGAAGCTTAAATCTTTCTGAAAAACCAGATCATAGTGGTCTAGAAGCTTGTTAGAGGAATCTGGACCAAACAAAACCCTCCAATAAAGAGCCACGTATTGTTCTGCACGCTGAATTATTATTCCACTAAATAGCTAACTAAACATGGTACAAATGGTAAAATAAAGTATAACAAAAAAGGACTAAAATGAAAGACAACTTTTATTTTACGTAAAGCTAAAAAACGATTGAGCAGTATTGATGGGGTCTACGGGTTTTTAGAGACTATACACAGCCAGTCGGTTTTCTCTAAAATGATCTGTTTACATTTTCTCATCCTCTTTTGTTTTCATTTTCTGTCCAGAACAGCATAAGAGCCTCTGATCTGGAGCCATGAAGCACACTAGAGTGTGAAAAGCCAACCGAGCTGAGGACTACATCATTCTTACATTCATTTGCTAAATTAATATCACATATTGATTGGGGCCTTTCATAAATCAGCAGACTGAGCCTTCTGCTGACTGGCAAGCTTCCCTTCGGAGACTTTAAAACAGCCGAGTCATCAAATTGAAAGCAGACAATTATCCTACATCGTAGCCTGTGCCTGTCAGTCATTTCTCCTCATTTTCTGTCTCTTTTCAGTCGAACTTTCCTCCATAATAGCAGTGGACACCAGTCTGTGGTAGCGAAATGAAAAGCATTGAAGAAAAGAGACTTGAACCCTACAGGATTGATTCATCTGGATCTAATTACATGTTTCAGCATGGAGATTATTCCCTGCCATTTCAGTCATCCACCCCATCCCATCTCCGTTCCTTTTTGAAATGATTTACTGGGCCAGGTACCAGCATCCCTGATTGATTCGGCCCGCTCTGTAAAGTGGACAGGCTCTCTGACATGCCCTCTCCCATGAAGGAACCGAGTGGATTAGCTTGTTAATGGACTTTATTGGCAATCAATGAGCTGTAGAGCCAGGGTTGGATGATGTGTTCATGTTGTGTGGAGTAAAAAAGGCATGTTGTGAACGTGGTTTTAAGATCTGTTTACTTTATAACCAATAGATGGCGTCAGCCTCTCAGTGTCCATTTACCACAACCAGGTTTTCCTGCTACATGAGGATTAAAACCTTTTCAGCCTGGCTGTCCTTAGGAAAAAAAAACTTCTAAAATCGAGTTGGGAAAAAAAAAATCCTGATGGAGACACATTTGGAAGAAAGATCCTCTCCCAAGATGGAAAGGCAGGACTGGGATTATAGATTAGATAAACTCAAATCTACAACAACACAGTTCACGTTTGTTCATCCAGACAGGTGGGTAAGGAGGTAGAGCAGTGGGATCCCAAGATTTTTTTTTTTCTTCAGGGTATTCCCCAAGGTCTTTGGTTCAGATCACCTCCAGGTTTAACTTAAAAGTAATTTATATCAAATTTATATTAAAAAAAAAGTTAACCAGCTTCTTTTTTATTTGCATTATTACAAACACACATGTTGAAGCCCTCCAGCAAACTTTGTCGATATAGTCTGTGTAAAACCTCTATAAATATCCTTTTAAAATACATCATCAGTTAAATGAGGATCTCTTTGGGAGTGACCAGGATGGACAGGATGAGAGAAAAAGCACATGTTAGAGGTTTTGGAGATAAAGTCAGAGAGACCAGACTGAGATGGTTTGGACATGTGCAGAGGTGAGAGAGAGTACATCGGAAGAAGGATGCTGGATTTGGAACCACCAGGAAAGAGGACTGGAGGAAGACCAAAGAGGAGGTTCATGGATACAGTGAAGGAAGACATGAAGATAGTTGGTGTGACCGAAGAGGATGCAGCAGATAGGGTTAGATGGAAGAAACTGACTTCCTGTGGCGACCCCTAAAGGAAAATACTGAGAGAAGAAGTTAAATGATAAAAATAAAATATTATTTTTTGTTTTTATTCTGTTTTGATTTACATAATTGCTTATAACTATGACTTGTTTGATTTTATTTATTAATTTCATAATCAGGATGAATTTGGGTCTCTGGTACGCCAGGTTGGGAAGCATTGCGATTATGTGGCGTGAGCTCCACACGCTTACAAACCCGATCCAGCTGAACCATATCCATGTTTCTCTTTCCATTTCACCCAGTTTAGTTGCAGCACATGTTGCTGTGAACCATGCAGTAAAAAGGTTCGAGGGGTCGTGCACTTTGCCCCACTGGCTCACACACCCAAGAAGTTGCAATTTTATGTCTTTATTCTGGTGTGGCTGAATTTTACCCCAAATAAAAGTGAAAAGCAAATGCATTATTCAAATTAAATTGAACACTTTGATTGCTGCAATCTTATGCTAATGACATTAATCCCTGACCTAGTTGCTTGAGTAAAACAAAATTGAGCAGATGCATCAATTGGAAAGAGACCGAGAAGATTTAGTGACACAATACAGAAGAATCCAGAAAAGACCAAAGTATTCAGCCGGACTGTCAAGCACTAGATCTTTCATAGACCATCCCGTTGTCTTCCTCTCATCTGAGGCTGGGTTGCGGGGTCAACGGCCTCAGATGGGAAAACAAGGCTTCTCTCACTCCGGCGTCACCCTCCAGCACACCTGGGAGGATTCCGAGGTGTTCCTTGTCCAGCTGGGAGACATAGTCTCTCTAGTGAGTCCGGAATCTTCCTATGGGTCTCCTCCTGGTGGGACACCTCACCAGCGAGGTGTTCAGAAGATATCCCAACCAGATGCCCAAACCACCCCATCTGGCTTCTTTCGACCGCCTTTAAAAATAAATGTACATTGTTTTCAGTGATAAAATTACAAAAAAAGCAAATAAACTAAAATAATTTATAAAAATCCCCCATAATACTTTTAAAACAGGCAGAAAGGTTGATGTTCACGTTCTCTAAGCTGCAGTTTCTGTCCCTGAATGCACATACAGGCAGAGGATGGTGTGCGTTTCTGTGTGTGTGTGTGGTTTGGGGGGGATCTGGCGCTCTGCTGCTCAATGCGCCACACAGGAGCGGGACTACAGTTGGTTGCGCGTCGCAGCGAGCATCCTGCACTTGGAGGAAACACGCACTCCGTCCCTTTCTTCTCCTGATCAAGAAAGAACAAAACACTCCTGCAAAGTCGGGAAAAGTGTGTGCAGGACTTTTTCTCGTGGAGATGCGTTCCTCCTCCTGAGGATCTGCGCTGCAGCCTCATTTCCATGGAGACACGCGTGGGATTAAACTCTATTTAACTTCCAGCTCGGATCTTCTTCCAAAGAAGGATATAGATTTTTTTATTTATATATATTATTATTTGTCCATTTTTTTGGAGATAAACCATGTTTCTCACGGGGTTCTTTTTTCTTCTGCCTCTTTTAGGTGAGTTCTAAAATCTGCTCTAAAATCTCTTTGTTTTCATTCAATCTGAAAAAGTCTAAGACTTTTTTTCCAACAATCAAAACAACACATTAAAACACTGGTTTTAATCGATTAAAAGTAATTTCCATCACATTTAATACAGATGTCACCAGTAGATTTAATGCAACTTATTTTTATTTTCTAGTATACACGGAGGAGAGCGCCCGTAGTGGGGGCAACCGGCCGGACTGCGTGCGTGCCAGTGACCAGTGCCAGAGAGAGCACGCTTGCAGCTCCAAGTACCGCACCATGAGGCAGTGCATGGCCGGGGGGAAAAGTAACTACAGCGCAGTGGCAGACATAGAGGCTAAGGATGAGTGCAGGAGCGCAGTGGAAGCGCTCAAACAGACCTCTCTCTACAACTGTAGGTGCAAGAGAGGCATGAAGAAGGAAAAAAACTGCCTGCGCATCTACTGGGGTATCTACCAGACCCTCCAAGGTGGGAGCACACTTGTTTCACTCTCATCAGAAACTTTAAATTGTTTAAGATCGTAATGAATTCACTTTTGCAAGGTTACTTTAATCTGCCTTCAGTGGTTGGACCCAAGTTGGTAACCTCATTTTTGTATGGTGAGTCAAAACAATTAGCCTACAACCTGTCGGTCACCCCAACTTTCTGGTTTTGATTAAGCGTTTCTATTGGTTTGAGACATAAAATCTGTAAAAAATTAGGAACAATCAGGGCGTGTCCTTGTGCTTGGCTGGTATTCACAAAGAGTTGCGGAGATGCCTGCAAGAGAAGATCGTCCATGCTGGCTATCTTCTTCTTCTTTCGGCATTTCCCTTCAAGGGTCGCCATAGCAAGTCAGTTTCTTCCATCTAACCCTATCTGCTGCATCTTCTTCAGTCACACCAACTGTCTTCATGTCTTCCTTCACTGTATCCATGAACCTCCTCTTTGGCCTTCCTCTAGCTCTCTTTCCTGGTGGTTCCAAATCCAGCATCCTTCTTCCGATGTACTCTCTCGCTCTCCTCTGCACATGTCCAAACATCTCAGTCTGGTCTCTTGGGCTCTATCCCCAAAACCTCTAACATGTGCCTCTAACATGCTGTAAAAGTATGATTTAATGATGGAGAAATGATAAAATCATCTCATGAAAATGAAGACCTTCACATGTTTGAGCTCTTCGATCCCCGTCCAAACCCTATGCCCTTGTCAACTACCCGATTATGACACACAAACAATTATTCCAGTCTCAGTTTTCGACGCTAAAGTCAGAGGCCAGACTGAGATGGTTCAGATAGATCCAGAGGAGAGGAAGTGAACATATTGTGAGGTGTGCCGTAGGTGGGACAGTGGAGTTTAGAGTTGGCAGGGGAACTTGAAGATGACCAAAGGTCTATGGAAGAGATAAGGGAGGACATGAAAGTAGATGGTGTGAGAGAAAAGATGCAGGAGACAGGCTTAGATGGAGGGGTCTTTGCTGTGGTGATTCCAGTCTGACCCTGACTTGCTGGGCACCATCACATAGAGGTACTTCTTGACCTCTTGAATGACTCCTCTCTGAGCTAATGGAGCATGAAGCCTCCCAGCTCTGACTGTGGTCTCTTAAAGTGGCAATCATAGCACAGTGTGAGGATCAGGCAGCGAGAGAGCAGGGGGAGTAGGGTTCAGTCCTTAAACTGCATCCATCTCATCGGCAGTGAGTCCAGTGGTGCTCTACAGCTGACCAGCCTGCCTAATCAGCCGTGTGGCTGTGTGCCAGCACAGATATCGACTGACCCAAATATGCCATGGCACAAGCAGGACAGGGTGCAGTAGGGATGTGGGGTAAACAAATTGGGAGGAGGGGTTCAAATCCCTTCCCCCACTTATCCAAGCGTCCATCTAAGATGTTTGTATTTGTTTCAGGTAATGACTTCCTGGAGGATTCTCCTTATGAGGCAGTGAACAGCCGGCTCTCGGACATATTTCGCCTGGCTCCCATCATAGGTAAGGATGGTCCCCTCACCCCCATCCTGCACTTCTATCCCCTGCCTTCCCCCCTGCATGCAGGCTGGATGTGACTTTCTACGGGGAGCTATAGTTCTGAGTATCTGGCTATTTTTCTAGAAGCTTCTAGAGTCCTTTTTTGTGGAGTGGAAGTGGATCAGTGAGCACGTTCCTGCTTTCAGAAAAGAATCCGGCCTCTAGATGGCGACGATGTTCCCTGCTGCTCACACAGCACTTCCTTCCTTCAGGATCTCTCTTGCTCTGTCTCTCTGTGTTTATCTGTGTATCTACACATTTAAGTTAAAGAGAGATGGATGAAGTGTGAGAAAAGTTGATGAGCTGGTTGTGAAACCTCTGAGTTCCTCTTGTGATGTCCTCGTAGTGGTATTCGCATCATAGAGCCTTTGGAGAACAAGTTTGTCGGTTTACTTTTAATAAAAAGCACAGACGATCATGTTTACAAAAAGATAAAACCCAAACCTAATAGCCAACCAATGACCGCATTGATGGAACTCAACATAGCAAGTTGTTTCTGCCTGCTTGCCAAATAGGAAGAAGTTTCTAGGTCCAAAAAAGTCTCAGCGCCTCTAGACTTTTAATGAAAAATTAAAATATGTTCTGCGACCTACACAATGAAAGTATAAAGCATGTTCATTAAATCCACTTTCATGTACTATGTCAAAGATCAAGTTAACCATTGTTCTGCAAGTCTGGGGGTTTGAGTTGTAAAAGTTGTAGTTTCCCTCATTGCAGCCATTTTTGTTCAGATTGTGGTTTGTGTTGTCACACTGAACCTTCTGACTCTGTTACCATTGTTATCAAGCATTCTTCACAGTTCTGATTATTTTTGTAGCATGTACCTTCAAAAAGCTAGCTTCTGGTTGATATAGAGGTAGAGGTTGCCATTTGAATGCAGATTGAACCAATGACTACCTTTTGCGCCACAGAAAATTCAACATGGCACCATACATCAATGCTATCTATGGTTGACATCACACTCACTAAGCCCACCCCTTCTAGAGCAAATGTAGACAACCTTGTATTGAATTATACCTCCTCAACATGGTCCAGATGCAACATGGTCCAGATGTAAAACCATTAAAGTTTCACATAGTGAAACCGTTTGCTTCAGTTCTGCTTCACTTGGGTACCCCAACAAGCCTTTTCAAAGCACTCCAGACATAATCGCTATGATTAATCCAGTTCCAATTATAAAAAAGTCAACACTAGTCTAATTTAATACACCTATGTTCTCACCGGACAGATAATAACTTCTAATAGCCCAACCAGTGGACGTGGATCAAAGTTTAGCCGAGAAGCAGGTGACCTCCCAGAAGCTGTGGGAACAGATTTATGGGGTCAGTCTCAGATTAGAAGTAGAAAACTGTGAAATAATTAGCCTTAATTATCCCTCTACTCTCCCAGATATAAGTTAGAACCCCCGGGTACAGTTCCTGACCCAACTGGAGGTCAATCGTTTTCTTTTCCTTGTCCTTTGGCAGCTTTGGTCATGTGGTGCAAAGGGTTTTTTGTCAAAGCTCTCATGTGAAGAGATGACTTTCTGTAGGACAAGAGGCAAGAGACAGGAGGAAACGAGCAGTTTCTGGTCATTAGAGGGAAATCAGTGAGCAGGAGGACAGAGGCTGGCAGGCTGCGGGGTTGAGGGTTAATCAGTGAATAGAAGGAGGAGTATGAGAGGAGACTGAGCAGCGACGATCACTGTGAGTCTTTTAATGTTTTTGTTGAAACTAAAGGGCAAGGTGACAGAAAAATAATGAAGGCAACAATGATTAGCTGCGAGATACTCTGCAAACTCAAAATAGGACATAAAACTATAGCAAGTTTTTAATCAAGCAAAATTGACAGAATTAAATAAATCTTTGTCTTTGAGGAGGTTTAAGGCATTGAGAAGCAGGTTGAGGTATCCAGCGGTCTCTGACCAGGAAAGCTGTCTGTCCTTGATTTAGCCATAACAGACTGTAATGAATAGGCAGCTGTAGTGATCCTTTAATTCCATAATCGACCTCACGTTCCCCACTGACGCCACTAATCTGTAGAGACACTCTGCAGTCCCCAAAACACCTGCTTCCAATGACACGCCCACAGTCTGATTCAAACAGACATGCACCACATTTAAAAGGCTACATTCTTGGCTTATTAATTCAGAATCTTAAAAAACTGGTAATTCGGCATCAAAGGCCTGTAAATACTAAACAAAAGCTAAATAAAAAAAAACCCTAGAAACACAAGTTTGATGTGACTTTAGACCCTTTTTCTCTCAAAGCTGTCTGAAGAAGCTTAGTTATGTAATGCGGCTTCCCACCACCAGATGACAACAGTGAGTAAATTAGTCCTTACAGAAATTCCAATAAACAGAAGAAGACATTAATCATGTTCAGATAATAGTGACATAAAATGTTGGCTATTTAGTGATAATAAAACCTGCTGGGGATTTTTTGCTTGAAGTGTTGATTTGGGGTTTTTTGGGGGGGAGGGGAGCATTTTGTACATGAGAAGTTAAACTAGTTTTTACTGGATACCGTAGAGCTTAAACAAGTTTGAAGTCCTCAGGTTAGTTCTTGTCCAGTTGCTTCTGAAGAAGTTAGGCTATGGACCAAAAGTCTGGTCTGAAAATGTTTGCATTGGAGATTTTGGGCCATAGACCAGTCTATTCTGAAAATGTTGGATTATGAAGCAATTTGCATTGAGAAATCAGGAAGCAGACCAGTTTGTATTGGAGAAGTTTGGTTAAAAATTTAGTTGTCTGGCAGAAATTGGGTTTCAAACTAGTCTAAAAATGAAAAGTTAGGCCATGAAAAAATGACAAGAAAGTTAGGTGTAGTTTGTATTATACTAGAAGTAGGCTTCATATTTGTTACTTATGAGGAAATTGTGTGTGAGACCACTTTGTATTGGAGAAGTGGGGTTCGTGCCTGTTTTTTAGTGGAGAAATTGTGACCTGGACTATTTCCACTGGCAAGTTGAGCTCTGCAACTCCGGCTGGACCAGTTTAATTTGAAAGAAAATAAGAAAACCTGCTTTAAAATAACTTCTTGTATCAAGATTATAAAATGTGACATTTTACCCAATTGTTTTGCATGAATGCACACATCACACAGCAGCTCCAGCGGGTTTATTTAGCTAATTATTTTCAGATCTTTACCTGGGGCAGAGTGCTTTTACCCGGGGGACGTCTGCTGACTAACAGTCATGCGTGAGCAACTTACGTATGTGCGCTGGAAAATTGTTGACTTCTCAGCCTGCTTTCCACTAGCATGAAGAAATGTCAGCCTTTTAGCAAGCAAGTACCCTGTTAGCCCACCTCTGGGATCCATGTCAGCACTGCACCACCTTTCAGGTGGGATTCAAAAGCAATATACATCAAAGACCTTCTTGCTTGTCTTTGCAATCTGTGGAGCCAGTCTCTCTTGTGGACTCAGAGGTGGGATGGGTAGGTGTGTGACCGGCAGTAAGTTGAACAGGCATTACATTATAACTTCAATTACTTTTTTTGTCCATCTCAGTATCCACTAGGTTGTCTCACAGGGCTTCGAAGACAGCTAATCGCGCAGAAACACAATCAGCACAAGTAAGAACTAAACAAGCAAGAATCTTGATATCCATGTTCTTGAATTCTTCGTTTTGGGGAAGAAAAACTTCTAAAAATCCATTTGGAGGAAAAATAGATGAAACATGATGGAGACCCAGTTGGAGGAGAGATTCTCTCCCTGGATAGAATGGCAGGTTGTGCCAAAGACTTAGGTAATATAATCTACATTTAGCATAACATAAATCATGTTTATAGGATACAGTAGATCAGGTTCGTGTAGATGGAAGTTGAGGATGAATAGGAGTACAGATGAGATACGGGTACACATGGCAGAACTGGAAGACAGATGGTTTCAGCAAATGTCTTGATGTCATTGGGACATCCATTTAAACTAGGCAAATGGAACTATCCTTGTTCGACCAGAGAGAGAGGGACAACATGTGAATCCCACTGTACTAATAGTTGGATTTTAGAAGACCAAAGAGGAGGTTCATGGATACAGTGAAGGAAGACATAAAGATAGTTGGCGTGGCTGAAGAAGATACAGCAGATAGGGTTCGATGGAAGAAACTGACTTGCTGTGGCGACCCCTAAAGGGAAATGCCGAAAGAAGAAGAAGAAATCCAACAATTATGAACCAGTCCCAAATGACCAGTTCATCAACTGTTCATTTAGGACCAGTTGATGTAACCAAAGTAGTCGAGTGTACCATACTTACCAGCCATTTGGCTGCTTTAGTCCTAGCCTTGGTGGGAGAGACTATGTCCACCTCTCTCACATGGGCTGGGAGCTGGTTTCATAAAACAAGGAGTTAGCGAGTAAAGTCTGTACCACTAAAGTAACATTTAGAAATCCAAGGAACCCCTAGCAGCTTAGATTGCACAAATACCAATTTTTAAAAAACTGATACGAGTATGAGTGCATTGCTTTGAGTACTCACTGATCCCAAGTTCCAATGTCTTTACTATTTTAACTTCACAAAAATTTGAGTTCTGAGCTCTTCTATTTTGCCATGAAGCAAGCAATGGTCAATGGGCACTTATGACTCACGTGTGCTTGGGTCACTGCCTGGGTTGGAAATAGTGTGTACGTATGTCTTTACTGTTGTAAGACCGTAAATAACTGCCATAAAACAATTGCATTGTTAGTAGCAGTAGTATTGTGGTGTCGGCCAGGGCTATCTCCGCCTTAATGGCAAGCACAAGTACCGGGCTTTAGTATTGACCCAATACGCAATGGTAGTATCCGCATTTTGTGAAAATATAGTACCTTATCGTTTTCTTTAATGCCGTGAAAGGGATGTTTTTATGGTAGATGGTGGCATTTCTAAAAAGTTGTTGATGTTTATGAGTCAGTGATCGACTCTGACGGAAGAGCCAAATTTTAAAGCTTTCGTTATCTTCTTTTGTTAGCTTTATGTATGCATTAACGAAGTGCCCTCATCCAGCTCTTCCTTCTGCATCCTTCTCTTCCCTCCTCCAGACCTTCATCCTCTATCATCTTGAAGAAAGCCCAGAGATCGTAGAACTCCACCCCATTTTAGAGCTTTTATTGTGGCAAGGCAGGTGAAAGCTTTCCCAATGAAAGCTCTTAGTTGGGAGCAGGATTGTGAATGACCTTTTCTCCTCGTGATGATCGGATGGTCTTGATTATGAAGTGTTTTCCCAGCGTGAGATTCCCATGATGTGTGGATTGTAGGATTAGGAGCTAAAAGTTCTACAGACACTTAGCGACTGCCAGGCCAACAGCCAACCCGATGTCATTTAAACTAAAAGCAGCTGTTGTGGTTAAATAATAGCAGAGGAAAAAAAAGTCACACTCCAGGAGCTACAGCTCATCAATAGGGACGAGTTTACATACTGATGTTCTCCGCTCGGACATCTCACAGCTCTTTTCAGAGTGAATACGTTGGAGTTTCCACCTTTTGTCGAATACATTCATTCATCTGTTACAACAAGGTTTTGGAATTATAATGTATAACTGTGACCTAAATGCACAGTTCCACCAGTTTATTAGGGAACGGAGGGCCTGGGAACAGAGACAGACAGGATGTATCTGGTAATTAATGAGGCCTGGCTTGGGTTCTGTGCAGGTTTGGGTCTTGGGTTGTCGGGAGGCTTGGCAAAACCAGAAAAAAGAGTGAGAACGTCTACAGTATTTTCCTATTATCAAGTTTCTGTTCTCATGTGAACCAAACACACCAGTTCTTTTTAAAAAATCCTTCATTACTAAATTATTTTTTTTATTATTCTGAAGATAAATATCCTCCACAGATCTACTGTCCCCAGCTCAGCAGTTTGCTTTGTTAAAGACTTCCAAATCCAGTGCTGACATTACCGTCCCTGCACCTCGAAGCCTAATCGATACTGCGCTGTGTTAGATTGGAAATCTGAGACTGTGTCTACAAGAATATATTGATCTTTCTCTTTTTTTTTTTCCTTTGCTGCTCCCTCTTTTCTTTTCTTTTCGGGTCAAGCTCTTCTGTCAGGTTCAGATCAAAGGTTTTACCCTTGAGGTGTACAATTGCAGAGCGAGTTCGGTCCGATGGGATTTGTGTTTTCACTGACCCCGTCTCATCTCTGTATGAGGGAATGTTTAGTCACACACTGACGGAGAAATTAGGATTAGAGTGGGAATTTAAGCCTTTTAGCATTACAATACAAAAATCTATCTTTTTAAACTAAGTTTTACATATATATATTTAAAAAAAAAACATCTTAAAAATATATGTGCAGTCAATTTGTCAAGACAAGTAGATTATATAAAAATTTGAGCTTTTATTATAATTTATTATGAATTCTGGAACAGTATACAGAGCAAAAAAGCTGTGAAAACAAATGTGATTTTTCAAGTTTTACTTTCTAAATAATTCACACATGAATAAATTATTTATTGATCTCGAAAGAAATTGTGAAGAAGTTTATTGTTCATAAAAGCGCATCACAAAGGAAGCAAAATGAAAATGCTAGAAATTAGTGGACTAAAAACAAATAAGCTGAATATCTATATTTAAAATTAATAATGATTAAGAAGCGCTCCTTCTCCAAGAGGCTCAGACAGCTCCACTCAAAAACAACTCTGCACCGGAAGTCTTTTCTCCCCTCGTGGTCAGGGCTCTACAACGACTCACTGAAAGTCAGCAGATATAAAGTTGTTGCTGTAACACACAAATTTCCCATTTTTTGGAATCATTAAAGTATTTTCTGATTCTGATTAAAAGTCCAGTAAGATTGAACCAGATCAGAAGTTGCTCTCTTCCTTTCCAATGGATCCTCAATCTCAACTTTTACTGAGGTTTTTTTTATACTGCCTAAAGACGCTGTAAGACCTCTTCAAGAAACTCCAAACAAATACATTTAGATATGATACCAGCTCTTGTCAACCAAACAAAACTTTTAGTTAATCGACAATCTACATTTATGTAAGCACTCGGGATGATTCTATCTCTGGACGTCTTTGACATTTTGTGAGATAAATTTCCAACAAATCATCTTATCACAATTCAAACGTGAAGTGTGTTCCACATTGGAAACATAGTCCAAAAAGGTTTTATGACAATAAAAACAAGTTTGAGAATTATTACCTGGACTAGTGTGGACTTGTTAGAAGACGCTGAATGTCATTAAGCTTCAATTAAAATTGCTAACATCAGCCATTCATTCGTTTTCTGTATCGCTTACCCCTCCTGAGGCCTCAGGGGTGCCAGAGCTTATCCTGGCTGATTATAGGTTACCCGTAACGCTAAATTAAACCCTAAAAAATTTAACATGTCGAATGGATGACTCATGCTCTCAAAAGCAATTTTTGTAATTTTAAAGAAAGACATGAGACATGTTGTTAAAAACACAAGTTGTAAAGCTTTAGTTCTGGTTTGGGAATTTAATATATCATACATCAGGTTGAAGCTTGAAGGCAAGGTTTCATAAAAAATTCAAACAATTAGATTTTTTACCATGTTTGAACATTATTTCCTCAACAAAACCAAACATGAAATGTTTTTCTATTTAATTCATGCAGAAATTTACAAGCTCTATTTATCAAATTCTACTCAAATGCCTAGTTCTTTTTGACCATGGCCATTGTGGGGGAGGCGGTAGCTCAGTGGCGGAGCTCCGCCCTCGGACTGGAAGTTAACTGGAAGTTAACCGGAAGTTTGCGGGTTTGAATCCCACTAAGTTCACGGTTAGGGTCCTCGCAGGTTAGAAACATCTAACCCCCGTTTCTCCCACTATTGGCGCTGTCATGGCAGCCTTTAGTGTTGTAATGCAGCACACAAATTTTTCCAGTGAGGGATCAATAAATTATACATGATTATTATTCTTCTTATTACATTTTGACATAAGAAAAAAGTGTGTTTGCAGCAGCAGTGCATGTGCTCTTGGTTGGATGGAGGATTGTATGTAGAAGGTTGTGCAACAGCTTTCAGTTTTATGTAAATGCATCAAAATCAAAAGAATATGCACTGGCTTTACTAACTTGATGCATTTTACTCTTTAGTTGCAGCCTCAAATGAGATTTACGCCATGTTGTGCACG